>CM062815.1:669830029-672728991 GCA_031772625.1 Pinus tabuliformis
CATTTCACTGTTGTCCATGTATTAAATTTTTTTATGTGTTCTATGCTATCAAATCTCTAGTTCTATGCTATCAAATTTTGTAGGCTACATACACTTTTTTTTCTAAATTTATCTTAGGTTTTCCATTTTTCTTAGCTGCAAATTTTTTTTAAATGGCAGATTTCTTTGCAAATTTAATTATTTCAAGCCAACATGGCTCCAAAAGCCAAGGACACTACATGGGCTCATTGTGATGTGATTGATGGAAAAATGATATGCAAATTTTGCAATAAATCTATTGGAGGTGGGGGTATTCTCATATTGAAACAACACTTGGCTGGGATAAGAGGCCAAGTAAAGCCATGTGAAGCACCAAAGGAAGTGTTAGGTCCTGTTAGGGCAAAATACCTTGGCAAGTTTGAAAAGTTTGAGAATAAGGCTAGGGAGAAGGCCATCCAAGAAGTAATTGCAAGGAAATGGGAATTATTACAAGCCAATGAAAGAGAATGTGTATGATGATTATGAGATTCAAGAATCCTCTTCTATCCCTTCCACCAATGACCCCTTTCACTATGTTCCTCCTGCTCTTGGCCAACATCTAGAGGAACAAAGAGAACAAACATCCAGAGTTATTTCTCATCCTCTGCCACCACTGCCTCTACTAATCCCACTTCCTCCCAGCCAAGTCGTCAACCCACTTTGGATGAACACTGGAAAAAACAAAGCAAAGAAACTTCCTATCAATACATTGCTAAATGGTGGTATGATGCAGATATCCCATTTAACGTTGTCACTCAACTTATTACCAAGCTATGTGGGACTCTATTATAGCTGCAAGAAAGGGCTTCAAAGGCCCCCTACTATGCATGACTTGAGGGGAGCTCTTTTGCAAAAAGAGATTTCTTTCGTTGATGAGTATAGAGAGTCATGGCTCAAAACAGGTTGTCCCATTATGTCAGATGGATGGACCGATGGAAAGAACCGCACTATCATTATTTCCTTGTTTGTTGCCCTCAAGGAACCATGTTTTTGAGATCAGTCGATGCATCTGATAAGTGTGAAGGATGCAACCCTTCTATTTGAGTTTTTGGATGAGATTATTCAGGAAGTGGGGGAACAAAATGTTGTGCAGGTCATCACATATAATGCCTCAAACTATGTTCTTGCTGGAAAGATGCTTGAGTCCAAATATAAGACCATATTTTCGACTCCATGTGTTGCACATTGCATAGACCTCATGCTTGAGGACATAGGCAAAGTGGAGCGGGTAAAAAACATTGCAGAGCATGCCAAGTGCATTACAAAATACATCTACAACCACTCATGGGTATTGGGCCTAATGAGGAAAACATTGTGGGCAAAGAGCTTGTTAGTCGCAATTACGAGATTTGCAACTCACTTCCTCATGTTGCAATGTCTCAATTCTCAACAAAAAAAAACTGTAGAAAATGTTTTCTTCTGATGATTGGACTGAACCTTGGTGGGCTCTTTGACAAGATGGCAAAGACACCAAAAAGAAATTTTTGACAATTATTTTTGGAAAAGGTCTACAGAGCTTGTGAAAATACCGAGCCCCTTCTTAAGGTGTTAAGGATGGTGGATGGGGAAAAATTGGCCATGGGCTACATTTTTGAGGCCATGGATCAGGCAAAGGAGCAGATACAGGTAGATTACAAGGATAGGTTAGCTAAATATGGCCATATATGGAGATCATTGATAACAGATGGAACAATCAACTCCGTCGTCCTATACATGCAGTTGGGTATTTTTTTGAACCCAAAGTATCATTATAAAGCTCGGCTAGGAGATCTGCAAGTTGGGGAGGTCAAAGATGGATGATTGATTGCTTGGAGCATGGTGTCCCTATCAATGTGGACCAGTTGGAAATACATAAACAACTTACTCTTTTCAGTATGGCAGCTGTTACCTTTGCAAAAACTTGGCAAAGAAGGCAAGAGATGTGGATCACCCAAGTAAGCAATTCAAATTTGTGTTTTCTTTTCAAGTTAAATTGTTTACAAATTTATAATTCAAATTATCTATAAATACTTGTAATTTGTAAATAAGTAATGAAATGAACTAAGTTACTAATTAATGTCTTTTTCTTTGCAGCACATTGGTGGGAGTCATTTGGCAGCCAATGTCCTCAATTGCAAAAGTTTGCAATTAGAGTCACTCAACAAACTTGCAGTGCTTCGGGTTGTGAGCGCAATTGGTCTGTTTTTGAGCGCATACACACGAAGAAGAGAAATTGTTTTGGAACAAAAACGGTTTAAATGATCTTGTTCGTGCAATACAACTTCGACTAAGCGCAAACAAATGATGAACAGAAGACCTGATCTAGATCCCATTGTGTTGGACGATATTGATCCAACATCAGAATGGGTGGAGGAGACTGAAGATCCTGTGTTGATGTTGATTTTGATATTGACATGGCATTTGGGGGGGATGAAAGAATTTGGTAGCGCCATCAGAACCAGGATAGTAGCCGCATCAAGCAAAGGCAAACAACTAATGGAAGGCATTAGCGTGCAGCTCGACCAACTCGTGTTTCCATTAGATCCACTTCTATTGTTATTGATGGCAACGTTACTACGGAGGTTGCAGATGAGGCTGAGGCATCCTCAAACTCTGAACCAGATGATGTCTATGTAGCTCCTGTTGATGACCCTATGTCTAGTAGTGGTGATGAATTTGATGATTGATCATGTGTATACTTGTAGTCCTTGTAGTAGGCCAATGGCGTCATAGCTTGTAACATTGTTTTTTTTGACTTTATAGGCCATTTAGAGCCTCATTGCTTATGCATTTTGTCGATGATATGTATTGCACTCGGTGCCATTTTGACATATTCACCTTTACATGGTATATAGATGAGCAAACTTTGCCATGTTTTGTCTCTATTGAATCATGGTTTTATATCTTAAAAATAGTTTTTTTCATTAAAAATTAATTATTTATGTATTTTTTTTTAAATCGATTCATTGGGATCTGACCAGTCCCGGTTGACAGTTTCCGGTTTGAAACCCGGTTTATTAGGTGGACCGGTACAGTGACCGGTTCCTGTTTTTAATATTGTGATTGTAAGAGCACGTCTGGATATAGCTTCTCATTAGGTCTGCTTCAATTTTTTAGATGAGCAGAAGAAAAAATCAGTTGCTTTAAACACTACTGAGGTCGAATACATTGCACTTAGTATGGCCTATTGTGAAGTTGTTTGGTTGAGGAAGCTCTTTAGTGAGCTATTTGAGCACGTGCTAGATACCACCGTGATCTTCTGCGACAACCAGAGTGGGATTCGCCTTTCAAAGAATCCCGTGTTCCATGACCGCTCCAAGCACATTGATATCAAGTACCACTTTATCTGGGATATGGTACAACGGGAGCAATAAGGCTCCAACACATCAGGATTGATGAGTAGGTCACAGACATCCTCACGAAGCCCTTAGGGAAGGTCAAATTCTTAGCCTTCCAAGAGAGACTTGGAGTCATGGAAAGACCCTCCTATGAGGGTCCTGCTTGAGTTGAACATTGAGCTCTGGGAGCTCCTGGGGCTTGGGGTACTTCTTGGAGCTATGAGCAACCATAGGTGAGTGGTTCACCTTCCCCTATTGGTGCGTTGTGTACAGGGTGAGTGGTTCACCTTCCCCTGTGATACCCCATGATGGTTGATTGTGTGTAGGGTGAGTGGTTCACCTTCCCCTATGATTGACATATGCATAGGATGAGTGGTTCACCTTCTCCTATGGCATATGAGCAGGATGAGTGGTTCACCTTCTCTTGCTGATGCCCCAGCATACATCCTACCCATGTAGTCTGGGACTCATGGGAAGTACCTCTCATCTGGCCAATGAGTTGGGAAACGTGGATAGGGACCATAGCACTACCGATGGACGCATTGTGTATTGTCGTACTCCCTATGTCTAGGATGCATGGTGTTCAACAACTTGATCTGGGATCAAGACTAACTTTTGTCAGTGGAGAGTGGTAAGGTCTTGTGACTCACTCTTAATCGGTTCTTCTTCATTATTCATATCAGTGTTTCAGCAAAGCAAAGATGAGATGAGATATAGAGATGGTACATGACAACAGGATGGCATGATGATCGACGATGGATGGATTGGCAGGTGGAATTCTCCCTAGTTGAGAGGGAGTGTTAAAATTGGCAACTAGGGCCAAATTCACCTTGGGACAACTCATTTGATGGAGATGATGATTGCATTAAATTCCTCTTTTCAAGACGTCCCAAAATTGATATAAAGATCATCTATTTTGGACAAGCAGAAGTGTGATTTTGAATTTATTCCCACACGTGCAAATTGTTCAAGTCAGCCACATCATCATGTAGGCTCATGAAGCCCAATGGACATGACTCTTCACCCTCAACGACTTGTATAAAATACAAGTGACCTCTCACCTCACTTGGCATCATCATCACTCACACGTTCTCTCTCCTCTCAATGGTTCGTACAGCATTAGGCATTCTCTCTCTCTCCCACGTGTGCCACAAGGTCGTCGAATTACAGGACAGAATTGCAAGGCTGAAAATCTCAAAATTTCTACAATTTGACCAGCGTTGACTTTGACTTTCTAGGAATCCTTTGACTTTGATTTTCAAGGTGGATTTTGTCTCAATGGGCCACATTTCTAGGCACAAGAATTGAGGCAAAAGGAGGACTTTGACCTGCGTTGAACGCAGGTTTACCAAGTTTAACTGAAGACTTTATGATTGTTTTGGGCTGACTTTGACCACTGTTGGAGGCCGAGTTTGAATACCTTTGACTGAGCTTCAAAGGAGAAGTTTGAATGCTGCATTGACCATCTTTGACTTCTGGTTAGGGCTGAAGTTTGACTGCAGAATTGACAGGGCAGTTTGACTTTGAATTTTCGCAAGTCAATTTGACTTTTGTACTCTCTATTTGTGCTGAACATTTGATATAATAATAAGAAGAATTGATCAAAGGGTTTTCCCCACATTAGGGTTTTTCCCTGGCATCCGCCAAATCTGGTGTCCTCTTATCTTGGCTTGTCTTCTGCATTTTTGTTTCATGTTCTATCTACTTTTATTGTCAATGTGATTAATGGTTAATGTGATTTCTATTGAAAAACTAAATTGGAAATTGTCATTGGGTTGCTAAAGGAGCATTTGAAGGTATTGTGCTAAGCATAGAACAAACCATTGTTATCTAAATTTAACATTTGCTTAATAAAAATTTAGTCAAAGGTCTTTATTTCGCAATTTAGTGTAGAACTTTGCTCATGATGGGGAATCCCACACCTTGTTTGAATTTCCCACATCACCCATGAAGGATGAGAAGGAAGAATCAAGCAAAGGTAAGAGGGCTTTGAGTCACGTGCAGTTGTTTCACGTGTCACTAGAAATGATATTTGCCAACCAATGTCTAGAGAAGAAGAAATGGAAGGCCAAGTAGTGCAAAGAGGTTACATGAAGTGCGGAGACTATAAGTAGAGTGGATGAATTAGTATCCAAGCTTGAGAACCATGGTCTCTTGTTTATCTACAACGTTGTGTTGAGTTGGGTGGCATGCAGACAGTAGGGCATCAAGAAATATGCTTTATGATAGGAAACTCTTCAACCGGTTTCAAGAGCAAGGATGAATCAGTTTAGGCTTAGGGGATGATGCCACTTATCTTGCGAAAGGATTGGGCTCCATTTCCTTCTAATGCAGTTAATTTGCATTCTTGAGTTGAATAATATTTTGTTTGTTTCTGGTTGAAGAAGAATCTTCTTCCAATTTCTTGAATGAAAAACTTACATTTTGTGCTTGAGTTTAAAGCTTAGAAAGTCATCATTAGAGATCAAACCCATGTTGTGACCAAAGGGGTTCAAGTTGGAAGGTTTTTGTAGACTAAAGGCAAATCTAGTGAAGCGTGATGCTCTAGAGCATTGTAGTGACAAGTTGTGTGAGCTTTAGCATGGGTCCTTTAGTCACTTACATTATGAAGAACTTCACCTCTTAAAGAACTTGGTACTTACAATAAAGAGCACTTCACCTCTTGAAGCACTTGGTACTTACAGTATGGAGCACTTCAACTCTTGAAGAACTTGGTGCAAGGATTGTCAAACTTCAACACAAAGAAGGAAGGTGTGTGCAAGGTATGTGCACTTGGAAGGTATGCCAAGGATGAATTCCAAGCAATGAGTAGAGATAGAGAGAGATTCTTAAGTTAATCCATTTGGATGTGTGTGAACCTATGTTCTCTCCTTCTTTGAAAGGTAGTCTATATTATGTTACTTTCATTGATGATTACTCACGCAAGTCCTAAATTTATTTTATGAAGACTAAGATTGAAGTGTTAAGAATGTTTATCAAGTATAAATCCTTGGTTGAAAATCAAAACAAGGAAAAAGATCAAAGTCCTTCACTCAAATAATGAAGATAGGGTAGCAAGGATCAAGAGGGAATTAACAACACTTACAACTTGCAATAAAAGGTGGTTGAATAAAGGAAAATGGGTCTATTGTTGTGATTTCTAAGTCTACGATCCATGACATGGATTTTCCCTAGCTTTGGGTGAAGGCTTGTAAATTAAACAATGTATATTTTGAATAGGTGTCCTCACAATATTTCAAAGGACAAGACAAAAGAGGAGGCATTCATTGATGTGAAGTCAAAGGCATCACATTTATGTATATTTGGTTGTCCAATTTACATTTGTGTTCCTTGGCAGAAGGATTATGTTGGAACCCTTGAATATCAAGGGTATTTTGTTGGGTACAATGACACTTACGATCTACATTCCAACATAGCAAACGACTATGGGGAGCTAAAATGTGAAGTTTGATGAGGATGTGTGGTCCTCAAGATCATAGGTATCTCCTTCAGTGGTTGAAGGGAGTAAGAAGGTCATTGCTCCAAAATGTGACCAAGAGGTATAAGAAGGGAAAGGCACAACCTTACCCTCTACTTCAACCTATGGGAAGTTGAGATGGCTTACACAGGCATTGCAAGATGTACAGGAGCATGTAGGAGTGCCTAGATCTTTAGTGAGTGTGAGTATACCTCCTAGGAAATATGTTAACTATGTTGCATTGACTTGTTCAATTGGTGAGCCTTCCAAATATTCAGAGGGGTGGTGTGATGCCTCGATGGAGGAGAGTTATATTTGTCGAAAAATGTAGCTTCAGTCGGTATTTTCATTGGCATATTATTGGAGACAAAATTAAATTATTTATTCTGGTCAAGTCAGCTTCTTAAAGATCAGGTCAGCTCCATGGTCAAAAGGTGGCTTTTCAAGGGTCATGACCCTTCACATTGACCACTATAAATAGAGCCACGTTGGAGGTCATTTGGCATCGAATTATCACATCAAAAACAACATGGTATCAAAGCTATGGTTTAAAGAAGGAGGCCTCAAGATCAATCTGTTTGCATTCTTTGTGACAAGTTCATAAAGCAAATTCATGAGTCCTTTGCCCTGTGAATTTTGGATATTTGTGTCAGATGAAATTCAGGCTTCTTCTCTGTGACTAGACAAATTGTTTAAAAGGCTTGTCTCTATGATTAGATAGGTTGGATGATATGCAATCTTCTGTAATATTTCTCTGTGACAGAATGCGGACCTCCTGTGGTGGTTTTTTGAAGATTGTATGCAAACCACTGTGGAACTCTTTTCCTAGTATGCGAGCTACTATGGAGTCTTGCGAGCCTTTTATGATGAATCCCGGTGATGTCTTGTGATGGGACCTATGGGCAAATCTATAAAAGTCAAAGTTTTCTAAGACTCTGATTGAAGAGGCCTGCAAAAGGATTTATTGTATCGTTTGCATAGTATAGTTTGCATAGTGTACAGTATTATTCGAATATATATAATTACAACAACTCATAATGGTGGCTCGCTCTTTTCTTTATGGCTCGCCCTTCTCTGTGGTCAACATCACTAGCATGTCATGAGATGATATTTAATCACACAGAGGTTCGGATCTTTTTTTTTTGGATAAGTGTAATTATTGTAAATATGTTAGAGAACTCGCATTACAGTGCAACTCGTGCATCTGTTTCAAAGACTTACATTCGAGGTTCGTATTTTCTGTATGTGGAGGCTCGTATCTATGGCTCGCCTTTTGTGACTTGCTTCCTCTCCAACTCGCTATCACTATACTCAATATCCACTATGGTCGATATCTTTATGGCTCGAATATTTATCTTTCTAAGAATCCCTTTCATATACATGGCTCGTAGATGGCCCATCCCTCTCTAAAGCACGTTATATTCTCTAAGGTTGTTACAGTTCTTTATGGATCACAGTAATTTGCTTATTAATCTTTACGTAATGTGGCATGTACTATTCGCTATGACACACATGATCTTATGTGACATCGCAATGATATAAAAGTGATGGCTCATATATACACTATGTGACACACTCTGTGGTATTGTTATGGGACTCGCATCTTCTATGTGTGTCATATGCTCTTCTCTATATATCACAGTGTGACTCTATGACCAACAGAGCAGTGTCTCTGTGACTTCAATATATAGCAACTATGTCATAGAAAACTACACTTGAAAAGATGAATGGAGCACTACATAAAGCCGACCCATCTGTTTGCATTGTCTCTATGACTATGTGGCCTACAAACTTGAGATAAGAACAATTATATACATGACATATTAATGATCATGATGATGATGAATGATGTGGATTATTTATCGATGACATGGACGAAATTGAACTTCTTGATGATATGGGTGGACTCCGTGATGACATGGACTCCTCGATGATGTGGATTTTGTTGATGATATTGACATATGATGATGACATGGATGATGTGATTGGACTCTTTGATGGTGATCTAGACTCCTTGATGCTTACTCTTTGATGATGATAATGTGGAATTCTTGATGATATGGAGTCAATTGATGATGACTTGGTCAAGTTCAACTCCTTGATGATATAAACAAGTTTAGCTCCCTAATAATGTTGACAAAATTGATTCCTTGTTGACATGGATGAAGACTGGATTCCTTGATGATGTGTTTTGACTCCTTATAGACGTAGATTCCTTTGATGTTGATGTAAATATGGATCTCGTTGATGATGATGATGTGGAATCGTTTGATGATAAATCTTGGAAATTTATCTTCTTGATGATATGGACTATTCCCTAATGATTGGCCTCCATAGTCTTGTTGATGTGGACAAGGTTGATTGATTGCAAGAAGGTTAAGATTAAAAGGGAGTTGACACACTCTCAAGAGGCCTCCTAGTGAGGATCGCAGGTACATATTAAGGATGTTCCAAGGTGTGGCAACCATTGAAAATGGATGGAAGAATGAAATGAGAAGATGACTCGTGATTGGATGAGCTTTGGATTCAGAGGGAGCAAACAAGATCAGCATGATTGAAGCATGATTTAACCCATAAATTTCAATATCAAGATGGCTTGAAGTCCTGAAGGAAGATGTTGATCTACTTTGCGTTGATGATATGTTTTTGACAAAGGTTGAGAACCTCTTCATTGTAAGAGGGAGATGATTGAAAGTGCTGCTGCATGAGCCTAATGAAATACTTGCTGAAAATGTGGCATGATAAACTATGAGTCCATGGGTACTTGCTTGATGAATAAAGAAGAAGTTGCAAAACTATGAGTCCATGGGTACTTGCTTGATGAAAGAAGAAGTTGCAAAACTCTACTGTTAATATGTTGATTTGGCCCATTAAGCAAAGAAAGAGCATTGATAGGTTGTTGTTGTTTTCTTTTGTAAAAAGCTTTCGTTAAAGTTGGATGTTGTTACTAAAACAAGTGTTGAAATCCACCATGGCTACTTTTCTGCTTTTGAGCAGGTTGATGATTATGTAAGAAGCTTGGAATGGTTGAGGATCCCTTTGAGAGGGAGCATTGGTTTGATAGCATCATCAGGTTACTGTAAGACCTATGTTGGTCGAGGAATTTGTTTCTGAGGCTTGCAGTCATGAGGTACAAATTTTCATCTCTCCTAAGAGGAGATTGATGGTATATTGTTTTCATCTCTCTTGAGAGGAGATTGATGGTATATTAATTTTCATCTCTCTGAGAGGAGATTGATGGATATTAATTTTCATCTCTCCTGAGAAGAGATTGATGGTATATTAATTTTCATCTCTCCTGAGAGGAGAATGATGGTATATTGTTTGCATGTTTCCTGAGAGGAGATTGATGGTATATTGTTTTCATCTCTCCCTAAGAGGAGATTGATGGTGTACAAATTTCATCTCTCTTAAGAGAAGATTGATGGTGTACTGTTTTCATCTCTCCATGAGAGGAGATTGATGGTGTATTGTTTTCATCTCTCCATGAAAGGAGATTGATGGTGTATTGTTTTCATCTCTCCATGAAAGGAGATTGATGGTATATCGTTTTCATCTCTCCATGAGAGGATGGTATGATCCCTTCCTTGGTTGATGGAGGATGAGTCATATCTGTGAGAGAGATTGGATTGTATACCTTTCCTTATGATGAGTTTGATCTCTCCCTTTTGATATTTGATGAGACCTATGACTTGGTCAGGGAGATGGATAGTGAGAGAGAGAGAATAAAGAGTACCTCCCTAGCTAAGAGGGAGTGTTGAAAAAGTAGCTTTAATCGGTACTTCCATTGGCCTATTATTGGAGACAAAAATTAAATTATTTATTCTGGTCAAGTTGGCTTCTTAAAGATCAGGTCAGCTCCATGTTCAAAAGGTGGCTTTTCAAGGGTCGTGACCCTTCACATTGACCACTATAATAGAGCCACATTTGAGGTCATTTTTGCATCGATTAATCACATCAAAAAAAAAAAAAATATTTGAGGGAGTTATTTTTGCAGGATTAATGATTAATTACGAGACTACAACAGTACCACAATTGCAAAAGGTATGTTCAATTGAGATTGAGAGGGATGCTTGGTGTTAGTGAAAATACTTTCCTACACAAGAGGGAGTGTTAGTTTTTGGGTTGCTCCAAAAGTGTTTACACCATGCCAAAGGTGCACTTCATGTGATGTAGGGGTGCATGGTGAAATTCTAGCCCCTCATTGAATGTTAGGTTGTTTTGGATGATTGACATTTGGAGAGCTTACTATAGGTGGATGCTTGTCCTTGGATATGTGCTAGAGGAGGTGCACTTCTCATGAAAGTAGTTATCTCGTGTAGCATTGAGATTTTCTACAAGACGAGGAGGATGGGAACTTGTCATAGGATGTGAAGCTATCCTGCAAAAAGAAAATTGGGCACTTGGAGGAAAGGTGCTTAGCCCTAAAAGCATTAATACCACATGGCACTCTCTAAAGGTTGGACAATTGGCTTAAGGGAGTCTTGCCTCGAGGGTGCAATACTTCGAGTTTGTGTGGACTAAGAGTTGAGACACGCATGTGGAGGAGCATTGGAGGTTGGAACTTGAAGCCCCCCCTACTTGGAGCATGTACGGCCTTGTGATGAGTATTTAGAAGCATTAACTTGGAATGTGGTGTACAACCACTACATGATGTGTACACCTTAAGTAGAGGACTCCTCATGTGGACTTACTCTAGTGGTTTAGATTAGATTGCTTGTGGACTTAGTCCACTTTCTATTGTTGACATCCCTCACCTAACTTATAATATAAAGAAGAGAGAGTCTTTGTATTTAGTCACTATATCATTTGTAATATTTTATGTACTTATCGTGTAGTCCTTGTGCTTGTGTGATGCAAGTTTGAAAGGCTTAGGTGAAGAGTTAGTGCATTAGGGTTTATGCAGGATATACTCTAAAGAAGACTTGAAGCACTAGGGTTGAAGTCTTGGTGTGAAGCAAGGCCTAGAGGTTGTGGAATGAAACCCTGGAGAAGACTTGGAGCACCTAATGCTAGTAGAGCTTGAGTGATGTAAGCTTGTGAAAATCCTTGAAGAGTCATGTGATGCAAGATTCTAAATCACCATGAAGTGTTTTTGTGATGCAAGTGAGAGATCCAAGTGTGAAGTTGTTAGTGTGATGTTAGCTAGTTGTGGAGCCTTTGGTGTAGCTAGAATAGCTTTGTGAGATGCTTTGCCAGGCCTGGTATTGTTGGTTAGGGTTTGTTGTTGATGATGGAAACCCTAGATAGGTTTGGTAGCTTGGATGAAACTGAAAGGACATGTTTGTACCAACTTGAGATGACCTAAGGTATTGTGTTGTATCTTCATTTATGTTGTTATATGTAGTGTACCATTGTTGTCCAAGTTTGTATCTTGCAGATCTGAAAATCAGACTTTTGTTCTCATTGTTTATGAGCGGTTTCCTAGTTGCACCGCAATGATCACATACAATTAATCTGTCAAAAAATATATTGTTTTATGCCAAAGACAAAGCACAATCATAATGTGCATCACCATTTCATCCTAGAGCGAGTGCAAAGGAAGTTATTGATGTGATCGATTATAACATTTAAGAGCAGATTGCACACATTTTCACAAAGCCTTTATGTACTAAGAAGTTTGAGAGATTCATAGATATGTTAGGTGTAAGCAAAAATAAACATTAAGGGAAGACGTTACTATAATCATTAATGCTTATCTTATGTCATTGAAATAATGTTGGGGTGGTACTTATATAATATACTTAAGTATGTGAGAAGTTTGACATATGTTAGGTGTCAAAATGTTATTCTGAGGAATATTGAGGTACCACTTAAGTATGACAAATTTGTTCGCGAGTCATTGGAGGCTATATGGATTATCAAGAATAATAGTGAGCATTGCTACAAGTACGAGGGGGTACCAAATCAATTGAGGATTTGTCACAATCCTCAAGCCTATGCCTATATATTAGTACTACTACCTCATGTATTTCTGTAGATTTAAAATACAATTGTGTTATGGTTTGTGCCATCATTTTATGTTTTGTATGATGTTACCTCTATGCTCTTAGATCTAGAAATTTATCTGCCAAGAGACTCGCTTTTGCTAGCTCATTTAATGTGACCCCTCTTTTCCCTCTTTCCTACCATAGGTCATTCGCCTCCCCCATTCTTGACTACATTTGAGTCCAAATGTACTTGTTGATTGCTTCCTACTTCCTGATCTGAAAGACCTAGTAACTTGTTTGGCTTCTCTTCCTTCTCCAAAGAACAATCGTTAGTAAAATCAGTCAAGGAAACACAAGCAAAGCAATGGCTAGGTAAGTTAAGATAAATAACATTTTGAACAAGCACTCGTCTAAGCAGTTGTAAATGAATTTCTAAAGGAAGAATTCATGATATATTGGTCAATGGATTGTTCCCAATCAACGTTTGTCCAAAAGGTTTTACCATTTTGTCAATAGGATTCATCGAAACTCAATCAAAAGGGGATATCGGTATTGTGACAAATACCGGAGCAAAAACCTCTTGCCAAGGCTTAACATAAGTCGTGGCACCTACATTCCAAACCCATTACGCAATACACCAGAATTTGAACTATTTAAGTTCATTCAAATGTTGTCATTTGAAATTTCCTAGAAGTCAACAATATCATGGCAGGTACAAGGATCCCTTTTCTCTATATGGAGCAGTAATTCGTAACCTTAACTGAAGATTCAATGTAGGAGCAAAATCAAAGCAACTTTTAGCCTCTTAAGTTTCATCAACCCTGCATTCATACTATGTTGCTCATTTGTTATAAATGCTCAATAAGGGATCAAGTCCTAAACCTTTCGTGTAGTTCCTTATGGTGGAGGAGTTATTCGTTTACTAAAAATCAGTTTGAAAAAGGGCAGAAGAGGAAATCAGTCGCTATATGACTTCATATGACTGGATACACCATCCTTTCAAACGACATGAAGGGTGCCCATCATAAACCAACGTTGAGATATCAATGCCAATAAGAAAATTAATTGAGAATGGAATAAAAAATTCAAGAGATTCTATTCCTAGGTTATTCTAATTTTAACACATATTTAGGTAATAGTTGTCATGGGGATTGACAACACCCTTATAGTTATTGTTCCTAAGACACTTCTTGATCATTGGCTTAACTAGCATTTTGAAGCTATTCATCAATGCCATCAATAGTGGTGACCTGAAAACACTTTTTCCATCATTTCCAATGCCTTGCTTCCTTCCCAGACTCGCACCTGTCTTTTTTTAAATCCAACGTATTCAAATAATCATACTGTAGAATATTTCTCGCAAGGAAAAAACATGCATAGTGTCTCGAAGATTGCTCACACCTAGAAAGTAAACACCCTTTCTTCATCCTGGGTTCTATTCCATTCCTGTATAGGATTTGTACATATCCCTATGTTAGAATTTCATTCCACATTAATAGTCCTTTACAGAAATAGATTTACCTTCCAGTTGAATAGTTCTTGGCTCCCCAATCCCCATCTCTAGGATAGTTAACAACGCATAATATGGATCCACAATGAATGCATGCCTAATATAATTCCA
Source organism: Pinus tabuliformis (assembly GCA_031772625.1). Classification (NCBI taxonomy): domain Eukaryota; kingdom Viridiplantae; phylum Streptophyta; class Pinopsida; order Pinales; family Pinaceae; genus Pinus; species Pinus tabuliformis. The sequence continues at coordinate 669,844,373 of CM062815.1, forward strand.
TGTATCACAATCTGGGTCTGAGGTTAAAAGGAAAATTGTTGTCTATTACGGACTCTGTTATTCGCCTGAACATACCAAGTAAGAAATGGGTTGGTTACAGAAGAGGAAATCAGTCCCTATATGACTCCATATGACTGCATACACCATCCTTTCAAACGACATGAAGGGTGCCCATCATAACCCAACGTCGACATATCAATGCCAATTTCCAAGACAATAATTGAGAGTGGAATAAAAATTCAAGAGATTCTATTCCTAGGTTATTCTAACACATATTAGGTAATAGTTGTCATGGGGATTGACAACACCCTTATAGTTATTGTTCCGAAGACACTTCTTGACCATTGGTTTACCTAGCATTTTGAAGCTATTCATCAATGCCATCAATAGTGGTGACCTGAAAACACTTTTTCCATCATTTTCAATGCCTTGCTTCCTTCCCAGACTCACACCTCAGTCATTTTTTAAATCCAACGTATTCAAATAATGATACTGTAGAAGATTTCTCGCAAGGAAAAAACATGCATAGTGTCTCAAAGATTGCTCACATCTAGAAAGTAAACACCCTTTCTTCATCCTGGGTTCTATTCCATTCCTGTATAGGATTTGTACATATCCCTGTGTTGGAATTTCATTCCACATTAATAGTCCTTTACAAAAATAGATTTACCTTCCAGTTGAATAGTTCTTGGCTCCCCGATCCCCATATCTAGGATAGTTAACAAAGCATAATATGGGTTCAAAATGAATGCATGCCTAATATAATTCCATGTATCACAATCTGGGTCTGAGGTTAAAAGGAAAATTGCTGTCTAAGTATTACGGACTCTGCTATTCGCCTGAACATGGCGAATAAGATTAATGGGTAGGTTATTTTCAGACAACACCAAAATTGTCTTAATTTGTGTATAACGTTGGTTACAGAAGTTGAGAGTTGTAATGAAATAGAGGTAAAAGATGAGCTGGTTACCTCGCCAGAAGATGATATCAAATGGGGAGTTGTGGGAGACGCCGCACAGCAAAGCACTGATCGCTTGTGCCCTCGTAGCCTGGTCGCCTCAATCGCCATCTCCACAACAAATGCTACTTCAGACTTCGAGATTTTCCACTACTCCCATAGCATTCGGAAAAGCGTTCAAGATTACTTGGTTATATCATACGTGACCTTTGTCCAAAAAGCCTTGTGTGGAATTGTTCATTCACGTTGTGGCGAAATGGGGCGTGGCCTACCCACGCCACAAGTATCTCAACGATATGAAACGGAATTCCAATCATTTGATTTGCCTTAGATTATTGGAGCGAGGATTTGATCACACGAGTTTACATTTAGTCATGTGGCTTGAAATTACTGTTGTCTACTCCTTACTGACGGGACTAGTGTTGCCTTTCAATTTACATGTGTGTCTCCTTGGCCAACAGCTCTTTTTATGGAAGGTTTATGGGAAAATATACGGATTTTAGTGTTATTTTTTCCGATTTTATTTGATTCAAAAATTATGTTTTGATATTTTTACATAGTCGTGTGAGAATATGATCTCATTAGGTATAAATATTATAATAAAAAAACATGTTTTTATATATCATTTAAAGTTACGATTCTAAAATATTTGTATATATAATTATTGGTTGAAAGAATTTTTAGATGAACGATCAACGTTTAGGTTACGATGGAATAAAATTTGAATTTATGAGAAATCTTGCTTTAATATAGATTACCATTTTCTATTTTTTTTTTGGTAATATGTGATTAGATTAATTTACTATATATTAGGAATTTATGGCATTTCTTTTCAATAGTGGATTCTATAGCTTTGGCATAAATGTTCTAAAGATTTTCAAATGATTGAAGATTTTTTAGATTATTGGAAGGGCCCATTAAAAGGAGTCTATATCTAGTCTTTTGAACAACTTTCAAATTCTCTGGTATGTGTGAAGCAGATTTCTCTTATGCACAATCACATTACCAAGCGAACCTCCCTCTAGTGGTGGCCCTCTCATCGCACTGAATGGACCCCTTGTTGTAGCCTATCGCAAATTTCAAATCTATTGTGGGAAATAAACTATCCAACAATTGGTCCTTACTCATATACATCCTCTCGTGATCGACTCCTAGTAGTTTAAACCTCTCGATCTCGAATGGAGCTCATTCTCTTCAAACCCTACTAGGCATTGCTTTCCTGGGTAGAGATTTTGTATCATCTCCTTTGTTTTCATTGGTTTACCATCCCTCCTTCCCCTTGTCCCCTCCATGGACTGTTTTTCTTAGTTGTTTCCTTAGGCATCACAAGTCATTCTTCTCACAAGGCTCCCAATTTACCATGAAATCAACCATGCTTTGAACTATCTTACCAGTTGTGAGATTAGGTCAATTATGGAAACAATTTATTAATCTATTCAAAATTGATTGTACAAAGAACAACTTCTAATATGTTAAGTTTTTAGTCATGATTTATATGATTCTTTATTTGACTCACTATACTTTCAAATGCGTGGGTTTGATATGGTTTCAATGAGAAAGTGTGCTTCGTGACATTACGTAACATTTCCATTGGACACCAAACGTGTTTCAATCTAATGCTTGCAAGAACACTTCACATGGTCAACTATTTGAAAAGAGCATTATGCTTATCATTAGAAAAATTATATCATCAATAAGTCCATCCCTTACAATTATGGAAAAGTAAGTCCACCCCTTGCAATTAAGGAAAACTAGAATGTATACATTTTGCACTATAATGGGATAAAAAAAAATGCTTAAATCTAATATATGCATATGGTTTGCACAAACCACGAGGGCTTCACTGAGGAAGCAATATGATATCACGTGCGTTAATATTGGGGCATAAAAAATAAGAAAAACACAAAATAATATATTGACTATATAACAAGGGGTTAGAGGGGTTTTATATGTTATATAACATTATATATATTATAAGGTGTTTTTTATACCAAATATTGGCCACACGGAGGCCAAAAAGGTGGGGAGTATCGACTGTAGGAGTAATCGAGCGCGCCTCTATTCTGTTGGGTGAGACCTCTGAGTAATCGAGAGCACCTTTGTTATGTTCAGCAAGACCTCTATTTGCAACCTCAAGCAGGGAGTATTGTGGCCCAAGAGTAATCTATAGTGCAACCTCCGGTTTGTTGAGCAAGAGCGCAACTTTTGTTCGCTACCTTAGGAAGGGAGTATCATGGCCCATAATCGAGAGAACAACCTTTATTCTATTGGGAAAGAGCACAACCTTTGTTTTATTGGCCTGGCATATAGTAGAGAAGGGTTTGTTTACCGGCTTCGAATGTGGACAAGCATTCTAGGTATTTTTAATAGTTTTCATTTTGGGGGCTAAAAAAAATTATTCTTGTCATTTATATAATAATTAGGGTTTTATTGTTTTCGGTCGAGCAAGGCTTTGATGACAAGAATTTTGGCATATGGTGGAGAAGGTTTCATTTATTGACATTAAGCATGGAGAAGATGGTTTTCATCTTGAGTTTGAAATCTTAGAAAATTCTTGAGCATCATGAGGGGTGGATAGTAAGCAAATCACTGGGTCCTAAGACCTTGTTTAGAGTCTGGAAAATGCTTGGTACTGGTTGGAGCATGAATGCCCTTATGTATTTCCACTCCTCAAGGACATACGTGTACCCTATGAACTTATGTATTTAAATGCTATTGATTGTGAGATTCCAAGGCTAATGGATCTTTACCATTGGAAGTAGATAGTTCCCTGCAATTTGTGTCACTAGCTACATGCTTGTAATAAATTCAGGAGTTAAGTCTTGCTACTAGGGTAGGACTATTTCCACCACGTGGAGTTGGAATATTCATGTCGGATAGATCACTCCCCATCATAATGCATAGTTATGTAATGTCAGGTAAATGATAACCTGAGTGATACCATCATAAAATTTCCTTGCTATGTGAGTGGTGAGCCTGTATTGTTGGGGAAAATGCTTTTGCCGAGCGATACATGGGATGGTATTGGGGGGAAAGTGTCTTGTCACACGATATATGGGACTATATTGCTGAAAGAGTGGCAATACTAAGTAGCCCATGGGACAGTGTCAATGGTGAATTACCTCATTGAGCAATACATGTGGCATAGCATTGGATGGGTACCTCGTCAAGTGATACATGGAGTTCCATTGTATTAACATTTGGGATGTGGTGAGCCTTTAGGAAAAGGCTTTGCCACATTTCCTCAAGTACCATTTGGGTTGATATCAAACCCAATCTCATAATTGTACATTCTAGAGCCCAGACGGGAACTGGTTCAGCCAAAGAAACAAAGTTTTGGGCTTTAAGAAAATCCCATGTCTCTGGAAAATCAAGATGGTGAGTGATATATGTATCCTTGTCATGGAATGTTTCACTCTTATTGGTAATTATGTGGCTAGATAATTGAATTGTTAGAACAATTCCTTATGTCACTCAACAGACCGCAATTATCCTTGCAAAATCATCCTCGCCAATGCCAGGAGCAAGACTCATCTATTGTATTGCCCAAGAGGTGATTTCTGGTTTGATATATATTTCTTATCGTTAGGAAAATTACCCTTGAAATGATGCATTGCATAAGGAGGAAGAGTTGCTAGTGATACTAGGAACACTTGGGTCCAAGTCACACAAGAAAATGTGTGTTAGCAATACTAGAAATCCCATATTCTTTATCGTATGAGTACCCTCTTTTGGGTTTTGACACATTGATAGATGCCCTTGATGAGCAGTGGTAGCCATGGCAGAGCTTCCACCTGGATTACATCTTAGAGAAACCAGAACGTGGGGTTTGTCATCTTCTGACTTTCTCTTTGAATTCATCTTGGGCACAATACATTGTCATTAAGGCTTCTCTTGACTCAATTGTGGCTGTGGTAAGCACTAAATTTATTCCAATTGACCTACCCTTGAAAGGAAATCTAGGGACTGGGTTCGTGACACTAGTACCCCCCTGCCAAGCTTGGGATTCTATACAAACCCCTGTCCTATGAGATTGTGATCTTGGTGGATTATGAATGTGTATAGAATTCTCAAACTGTGAACAATACAAATTTAGCACAAGCTTGGTAATCTCTATAATAATTTTCCTTTGGTAAGTTCTTTCATGAGAAAATATACCCTAATCTTCTCCTCCCCTTTCCTTATAGCCCAGGTTTTATGTATTATATACAATTACTTCATAAGTGCAAGTCTATCGAACCACACCTTTCACCTACTTTATGATAAATAAATTTACAGCCCCCATTCTCCTTCTCTTGATAAATGAATTACTAATACTACCCTCTTCTCCTCTTCTCCACTTGGTACAAGCGAAGGGTAACATTCTATTTTTTATTTTATTATATCTTCCTCAAGATCAGGTTTATTATTTTCCGTATCACCTCCCTTTTGTTTCATGTTTTTTTTAATATACATACTACATATAGTATATATATTGTTTATGGGAAAAGCCTTGCTGGGAAACTCTTGTGCACTCCCTCGAATTCATAGATGGTAACCAATGCAAACTTGTTGGCACTGATTTCAATGCCTGGCCCTATAGGGACATTGAGTGAGGCAAAAAACATAGACAACCATCTTAGGGTATCAATCCCAAGACCCCTTGCATGAAGCTCAAAGGACTCAACTGCTTAAGCTAGCCTACTAGGTTCACTCTCTTACACACACATCAACCTATGCCCTACACATATTGGTTTTTTGTTTTCTAGTAGGGAAAGAGATGTACTTCCTAACACTTCCTATTGCTTGTAACCACTTTGTTCACCATGGTGTAGACCAATGTTGTTGGTAGCACTGTACAAGGTACAAAAGTGATTACATCCTCATGTCCCAAGGGAGGAGGCCATCATATATTCGCATTATGGAATAGAATTCTTGGTTATCCACCACATATATCCATGGGACAATGGACCTCGTTGTCCATTCTTAGTATAGCAAGACTAGTGGAGGATATGGAGTGGCTCACTCCACCCCTCCACATAACTAGGCCTTGTTACCACCCAAAATATCTCTAGATAGGAAAGTACTAACCACACTGTATGATAATGATTTGAAACTCAAACTATCGTATTGTTTTATATTGTTTTTCACCACATTAGTTTTTTAATTGTTGCATGTTCAAGGTGACTATATATACAATTATCTTCACAAACATATAATTTGTGTGGATTTACATGTTGGTAACTTTGTAAGTCGATATAAAAATTGTGAACATGGCTATCCATAACTTGTAAGGGATTCTTTGGTTTGTGATAGGGTCATTAAAAAACTATGAACACGATTGTCCACAACTTGCAAGGGATTTTTTGGTTTGTGATGGGGTCATAATCCATGGTCCAATATAGAATTATTTGACATTGATAAGAATAAATTTGTTGGGGAAAGGAAGTTTGAATTTAGTAGTAATGTTACATACCGATGGATCTGTCTGAGATCTGATCTGGATTTCAACAGAGACGGGCAACATCATAGATGTTGAAATTTGGGATTATTTGTGTTCTTTCTGAGAACTTGTTTGTTAATTGTGTGGTCTGTGAAGTTGTTATTGTCTGTACAGTGCCCCACCACTGTGGTTAAGAGGTATCTTGCTTTGTAGAAAGCAACTCCTTCAATAATTTGGAAGAAATATGAAATATTTGTAAATCTGATTACTCTCTCAATATGTTGGAAGAAATCAGATTTCTTTGAAAATAATATTTCTTTTCCAGAAATATTCAAGAATCTCAACACACTCTTGTGAAACAAATAAAAATATGGACATTACATCAAAGGCCTTGATCTCAAGTCTCCCTGCAATAAAATCTAAAAGATCAATTATGTGAGATTTCTCTTATCCTTCAACAATATTCTCTCTCTGGCACGAACAATACTAGGATGAAGGATTTTTGTTATTGAATTTTATTTGAATTAAGGAAATAACTTCAACTTTCTTAATGAAAAGATGAAGGGGAGCCACAATCAATTACATCTTAAACAAGTATCTAGATTTAGTTCAGAGTTAGAACTAGGAAATTGACAATTCTTCAATTATAAAAGGTTAAGGTGCCATTGTAATTAGTGTATTTGACTTTCTAACAAATATTATAATATTTCATATTAGTAAAAAAGTTTTAATTTTAAACATGGCTCACTGTTATTTACAATATTATGTAAATTGTTGTTAACTAATTTTCATAGGTAATTATAGTGAAAGATTGAAATATTCCATCTTCGTGTAAAATAATCATGTATTGGTGATTATTCATTATTCATTTGAGGTGGGTAACATACATTTTATAATAATAAGTTGTTAATTTTGTTTCTAATTAATTTTAATATGTAATTATAGATTAGGTAAATTTCAAAATTTATAATTAGTATAATAGTTAAATTTTAAATAGTAATTAATTGTTTATTACTAGGTTTAATGGTTAATAATATATGTTTCTACCTGACAGGTTATATGTTCAAATCCGTAGCGGGTTAAAATATGTAATGTACACTATTGTAGACTTTAGTCATGATCTATCAGGAATAGAGAGGGATCAAATCTCTCAAGGTGCAACCTTACACTAAACAACCTAAATTTAATATAAAAATTATTATTTCAAACCAAAGTACATTTTTTTCAATTTAGCACTCATATCAGAGTCTCTTTGAAAGAAATACACTTAGATGTTTGGGATGATGACTATCATTTTTCCCCATAAAAAGACCATCTTTTCAATCTAAAAATACTTTCAATAGCTACCAGAAAAGCATGGTTACTTAGCCTACTATCATAGTGGCAAATGCTACCCCATAGCTATCGAAGTTTTCAATGAGAGACTCACAACAACCATCAATGCCTCTTACACTAGCAAGAAAATAAAATCCATAAATTGAATTACAAAGATTAATTAAAAACGGACGTATGGGTTGTTGTCATGGAAGTGTTATTTCTTCCCATTGACAAGCTATTACTCAAGGCATAGAGCATTTGGATATTTAGCCACTAGTCATGGAAATTGGGATGCGTTGTGGCTTCCTTGGAAAGTTTCTTTGGTTTCCTTGGTCAATGAACCTTGTTCCATGGCTAGTACAGGCATGGGCTCTGCCAGGGTTGTGCCCCTATGCTATACTAAGAGAAAAAGAGTTTGAATTAACAACAAATTAACTTAGAATTTGTGCTTCTAGTAGATTGGAAGGGTGATGGCACTTTGCTTTCTAATTTTTTCATATATTTATATATATGTGTTTGATAGGCCTTGCAACATGTGTGCTTGATACAAGGGGCATTTTAAGGTGAATCGTATTTGATTTTTTGCAACTTTTGGATTGACAAGAATTTATGATAGGGTGAATGGTATGCCAATTTTAATTGATTTTATTTTTCCAAAGAAAGAATGCATAAGTTTCTGTTTCATAGTTTGGAAAAGGAAAATACATAGCAAAGTGCTTATAGCATGCCATATCACCTCCAAAAAGGAAAAGCAGGCCACCTGCTGGCCATTTTTCACAAACTTTCATAAAAAATATACCTATGATCTCTCTCGAGAACACAACTAGAAGAAAAATGATGAGCGAGGCAGGTTGTTAATGGGAGAAGAAGATGAGGAACAACCAAAGAATTTGGTTAGGGATGCCAGCTTCACTGTGGATCTTTGTTTACAATGCTCGCCAGCTAATGAAGTAGAGGTATGTGGAAGGAGTTCTCTTTTTGACAAAAATATAGCACATAGCATTTTCCATTCAAATTAATATGAATTTGATTCTCCTTCTATTCTATGCTAGTGGTAGTTTAAAGTTTGCTTTATCAGTGAAGGGCATTTACAATGTATCCTAAACTGGATTTTCAGTTTTGCTTGATATAAATTGTGTTGTTAATATACCTTTCAAGTTGAACACCTATTGGACAGCTTTCAAATTGCAGTAGCAAAATGTATTCCATGTTAGACAATTGCTTCTATATCAGTTGGAGTATAATTTGTAAATTAATGGTTGTTCTCTTAGATTCTATGGGTTATAACTTATACTTGATACCTCTTAGATCTATTTTTACATTAGGATATGGATATATTTTTCATGGTTGACAATTATTGTTGAGTTCATGGGTCATCAGTAGGGAGGAAACATTTATAAAAGAGTAGGATATGACAATCCAGTTTCTAGAATGTTGGAAACTTTACAGTTACACAACATGCAATCTGTTTGAGTTGATCACTACTTTGAGGCCTTTGGTCTTGTTTTTTCATATATGAGTGGATGGTCTGTCGTTTACTCTAGGGATACAAGACCATGCGGAAAGCTTAGAAAAGAAAGAATGGGGTGCACATTGCTCAGCCATGAAGCCGCTTTTAAGGATAAATATGAAAGTCGTGCAAGGGAAAAAAATCATAGTACTATTTCAGATGCAATAGAAGTAGGTCAAAAAATGGGCACTCGACATGTTATTCTCACACATTTTAGTAATTGGTTTCCAAAGGTAGTTGTTACATATGTGATTATTAGGACAACCTGATTGATCATTTGTTTTATTTTTGGGTTGTTTACCCTCCGAACAAAAGAGGATAATTTTTTTTGATGTTGATTATATAGCTACAGTAGATAGATGTTTTGGCTTCTTTATTTTTTGACATTTGTCATTATATACCATGTTCATTGCTCCTGCAGGTAATGTGAATTGATATTTCAAAAATAGGAAGCATGCCATTGGCCTATGATGGCATGGTAGCTTGTAGCTCTCATTTTCTTACATTTCCTAGATTAACCCATGCTTGGCTGGTTTATTTGTTGAAGGTAATAGCAACATAACACACCAGGTTTCAAACATAAATTTAAACCAATCAAAACAATCTCTGGGAACTTCTAGCAGAGGACCAGGTAAATCATCGGAAGTAGTTTGAGATCCATCAGAAAATGAAAGGTTTAAGATGATCAATTGTGCGTTTGCATGTTTTGTGTTTTGAGGGAAATTTTGTGCCAAAATTAGGGAACTCAAATTCCCGGAACGTCTCTTCAATAACATTGTAAGAAGACAACAGTTGAAGCTGAATGTGAGCAGAATGTTCCAATAGAATAATAATTCTGATTTGTTAGTCTTATGTATATGATTTATATAGAAAAATGCAGAAAATAATATCATGAGCTTGACATGTATTGGCATATAATAGGTAGTTAAGACTCTTTTATCATGTTGTACTTGACGAAGTCATTTTAAGATGGTATGAATAATTGGTTTGGTTTTTATTGACAAACTATTTTCTCATGTGTGCAGATTGTATTGTTTCCAAGCAATTAATTGGAGTCAATTAGTTTAGTCTCCTCTTTGATATACATTATTTGTTGTTGGTTTGGTTCAACAACCCCAAATCTTTTGGTTGAACTCTTTTTGCAGAGTCCATAGTTCAAATGGATTCATTACCAAGGAAGTGGAACAGAGGAGCAAAATTATATTGTGCCAATTTAGAAAACACAACTCATCTACGCAATGGGTGAACGATTTTTTCATGAATACCTTAGTTATTGTGTTTTTGTAAAGTGTAATGCAACAATATTTGTTTTGGAAATCAACATTAAATGTGAATAAATTGATTTTTGTAGATCTTCCAACTAATAAGGAGTCGTTAGATTGGAATACTAGAATGAAAATAGCTATGAGTATTGCTAAAGGGTTGGAATACCTGCATGACAAAGCCAACCCACCAGTGATATATCGGGATTTGAAACGCTTCAATATCTTACTGGATGAAGGGTTTCATTATAAGTTATATGATTTTGGATTAACCAATCTTGGGTTGGTTGGAGATAAGACTCATGTTTCCATCCGTGTGATGGGAACCTGTGGATATTGTGCATCTGAGTATGATACGACAGGTCAATTGGCAATAAAATCAAATGTCTACAGTTTTGGGGTTATTTTCAATTTTGTTAGGATTAATCATAGGTAGGAAAGCCATTGACAATTCCAGGTCGGTAGGGGAGCACAATTTTATTGCTTGGGTATGTCTTTCTTCTTACCTTTTAATTTCTTTCATGAGTTGCATGGATGAAGTATTGGAGGATTTTAAACTATCTTTTTCTATTCACTTTCCTTCAAGGTTGCAAGCATCCATCTTGTGATGGAGAATCCTTCATATGGTTGATGATGAGCTAGGCTCTCATTACCTTTTGGAAAAAACCTTCAGGTTATTGTATTTTTTATAATGCATCTATTAGTCAGAAGCATTAAGTGCCTTTCATTTTGGCCATTTTAGGCACATTCATTGTTTAGGGATCAAAGGAAGTTTTCACAGATGGTTGATCCATTGCTTCAAGCATGTTATCCTATGAGGGGTTTGTATCAAGCTCTTGTTGTGGTAACAATGTGTGTCCAGAACAAGCCACAATGTGTTCCCTGATTGTAGATGTAGTGACTGCTCTTACCTACCTTTGCATCCTATACATATGATCTTTATACACATCCAATCATAAATTCTCACTTTTCTTCTACCACACCTTCTCAAGCAAGAAGGGATAATAAAAAGAAGTTAACTAGTAGTGAATCTGAAAATCAAAAGGCTAGAGCAAATCGACATCTTGGTGTTCCCATTTATACATTCACAAGGTTCTCCAGATCAAAATCCAATAGCTGCTGAAACCAAAACATGGGTTGAGAGGGGTGAAAAGAGATGGGGAAATACTCAGGGTGGCATAAATGGACTTGGTTGATGGCCTTGTGAGTTGTATCTCAAATCATTGTTCCTTGGTCTAGACAACACAAGGAAGACTACCTTGCGTCATATGTTAAAAGATGAGGTAAGTTTCCTTGGTTTGAATTTTCAATTGAATTGTTGATGTTGAATTTGTAGTGCCTTATTATTATTATTATTTATTTATTTAATTAATTATATATATATATATATATATATATATATATTATTTGTTTTATTTATTTTATATTATTATTATTATTATTATTTATTTTTCGGTTGTGGAATTAAATAATAATATTTAATGTTTAAATATTTTGGGCTTTTGATCATTTTTCTTATCTGATTTGGCTTCGATTAGTGCAACATCAACCTACATAGTATCCTACATCAGAGGAACTCAGTATTGGGAAAATCAAGTTCAAAGCTTTTGATTTGGGTGGCCACCAGATTTCTAGGAGGGTCTGGAAAGATTATTATGCTAAGGTGTGTATTAGTTTATTGATTTAAAATCAAGTTCAAAGCTTTTGATTTGGGTGGCCACCAAATTTCTAGGAGGGTCTGGAAAGATTATTATGCTAAGGTGTGTATTAGTTTATTGATTTCTTAGATATGGGTTTCATTAGGGCCATATTACATTTCACTAATTGATTTAGTGACATTAGTCAAACTGTTTTGTTAAGATTGTTTTCTATATTGATTACCCTGTGATGCTAGACTGAATTTTGGTTCATATTGGAGTGAAAATCTAGTGGGTGGTTAAGTTTTACTCATGCCTTGTCACTGACAAATTGATGCACTCTAACAAGACACAAATGGAAACACTCTTACCTTTAGGGGTTGGTTCATCTAAATAGGTATGTATCATCCCTAATTACATCTGGGATGCCTCAGGATATGCCACCAATTTTGGATATGTTCCCATTCAATTGGGGGTACGTACCTTGTGGATTCAGGGGCATCCCTGGGGCGATGGGCATCTGCCACCCCAAAAATCCTCGAAAGGAAGGAAGGTCAAAAAATCCTAAAGGGCTTCTAAAATAACCTATCCATGAAGCCATATTTTGAAGTTATAAATATGTATATGCTCTATATTTTCCATTTTTCACATTTTCATTGTGTGCAAAAGGTACCAGGTGTGAGCACTTGTGTGAAGCAATATTTGGTTGAGAATTGAATTCTCTTGTCTATTTATGTATGGTATTGAATATTTTTGCATAGGGAAAGCCCATTCCGTGAAGAAAAATTTGGACATGGGATAAAGTTCAAAAACCTGTCATAATTAATAACAAAAACTTCGGACTCATGAGTCTCCCAAGTGATAGAAAGATTGATAGTTTGTACTAACGAATTAAGTGATTTTGATGGACTTCAAATATTTGCAATTCACCAAAAGCACCAAACAAAAATGGTTGTTTGCTTGATAATTTGATATCAAATTGGTTTCATTTTCTTGGCATGTTGAGATAAAAGGCCATGAATCCCAAAATAAGGGGTGTGAGTGTTAAAAGCTTACTAGTTCCCCTCAGTGTGTCCTGAAGAAACAACAGGCTCTGATCCTGCAGGAATTGGCTTACTTGTATGATGAAAAATGATTCTTTATGAGAGCTACCCTATTACTCGAGTTCAAAAGAATCTCTCTGTTAAGGCCCCTGATTTTCACACTAGGAACACACTTCTTACCTGCCTGACTTTACATCAAAGGTCACATTTTGTATGATGGAGGTAGTTTTTGACACAAGGTTGTTAATATGTAATCACCCCAACTTCTGTTTTCAGAGTGTCAATTCTTTATAATCTTTTAAAAAATTTCACCAGTGCATGCTATGTGCATAAAAAAGTGACTAGAACTTTGTTCTCTTAGATTAATTTTTGTGCAAATATTGTATTTCGAAATATTTAATGCGAATTATGAGAAATTATTGGGACTAGTAATGGTGATTGACATTGTTTATTTGAATCATTGTCCAAGAGAAACTTTTGGATCCCTTGTCAAAGCAAGCCATTCCTTCAGTTCAACGAGAAACCATACCTGCATATGCCTTGTCAATGCTTTCAATAGATAATGAAAGCTTGTCGTCATTTGAACGTTAGTATTTTCCTCACTCTGACGATATTTGCATTGAATTGATAGGGTGTTTGTTTGCAAGAATTCTATTTTTTAAAAACAATAGTTCCTTAAACTGTGGTTTTGGACATATACATTCCAGATATGTGGGTTAAAGCATTATTTATATCTTTATATTTAGTCAGAACTAACTAGATGACATATTTTACAAGCTTTGACCTTGATTTAAACTCATTTTCTTAAAAGGGTTTAAAAAGTATTCAATTAATGCATAATCTATCCCAATTTTTCTATCAACTCAACTTATCATCTCTTATTGAACTTGTGAAGTTATCAATTGACCTGTACAAATTTTTTAAGCCAATACACCCATGTCATGAAAAAGAGGTATGCATAATATGGTCAGCTACAGTGGTTGATATAATTTGCTTTTCCAAGAAAGGCATGACAATATTTCTATAAATTTTAAGTTGGAAGCATTAACTATTAGCAAATGTTACATCTTGATATTTATTTGCTCAAGCAACTTGCTATGTAGCTTTCCAATTATTATATGAGTTTCAATTCCTAGTTGTTAAATAAAACATAATAATATTGGAAAGAAGCATTCAAAAATTGCTCTATAATTGTTTTATTATGGTTAGAGTACTATTAATACTCAATGAGTGACATTTCCATCAATTAGTTTGTGTTAGTGACTTAACGTTTAGTCAACATGGAATGTTGGTTTAGATCGTCAATTCTGAGTCCATTTAATAACCTCTGGATAAGAGAATAAATACGTGTTTGATATCAATGTACATTACATTAATAATATTTTACATCACTTGCATTGCACTCCCCCTTTATTGTGAATGTTTGTGTGTTCATTAACCAACATTGGTATAGAGAAATATTGGTTTCAGCTTGTGATTGCCTTGGAATTTGTGTTGAGCAATAATGATTTATAGTGGTCCCCACACATGAGAAGTTATAGACATAAAGGTGAGTGTTTCTTTTTTAAAGAGGCAATTTATTTAAAAGTTTGTAAGTTCAAGCCAATATTTACCTCGACATAAAGTAGGCATGTAGTTTAGTGAGCGTGGGCAAATTTGGTTGCATGACTAACATGATGATGCACCAGTATCACTTACAGATGATAAGGCATCTTGTATCCCCTTGGCCATTTATGATGTGGTCAAGCTACCAAAAAAATAAAATGATGGTTTGGTGTCATGGTTGTCAATTAGCCACTTGTGATGGTTGGATAACTCTCTAAGCCCAACAATGATGACATTTCAAATGCTACATCTATGAAAACATCATGTGCTATTTTTTGTTTTGTCTTGTGCATGCTTAACGCCTCTTAGGGCATAACATAATTTTTATAGTATGTATATTATGTATTGTCTCTGGGCCATTATTAGAATGTTATGGGTTTGAAATGGTTGAAAATTTTGTATTTATTTCATACCTTAGCATTTTAGTTTTTCAAGAGCTCGGTGTTAAATCCCTCTTTAGTACTCTGCTTTACTTTTCGCCCAACGTTTTTTTTTGTTGGTTTATTTAGTATTCTGATGGACAAGAGCAAACTACAATTGCCTTATTTTTTATCTTTAATGGACAAAAACATCTTTCCATGCTACATACATCACCATTCGACTACGAGGCTGCTGGGGGGGTTATCTTTCTGCCAAAGTTGGCTAGGACATGCACCTAGACCCAATTGTCTTCTACAAACATAGGGGCACACAAGCATGATCATAGGCTCAAGCATGTCATTGTATAGACATGGACCTGATCCACTAATATGTTGGACAATGAAACAATCGACCTTTCTACCTAACCTTGCAGTGGACACGTTCATCTTGAATGCTATCTAACCCTTCTGAAAGTGATTCATCTAATTTCTTGTGACACGTTGTTTGCTCCCATTTGGAGGGATTGAAAAATGATTCAACCTATCCCATCTCTTGTGACACATTATTTTCTCTCATTTGGAGGTATTTCAAGATTCAGATATTTTGTAAGATGCTTGATATTTGATTGTTTAGCATCCACAACCAATCAAAAGGTGGGATTTCATGTTACAATTTAACATGGAAACAAAATCTTACTAAATACAATAATACCACCTCACTTTCGTTGACCACCACCTTGCTTTCAATCGACCCCACTGTGTTGTGGCCACGTCCATCCATCTGATTATGCAATATTCAATGCTACTACCGGCGTTATACAAATTGTTAGGTTTAGTGAATGTCATTGTAAATGATATATACACCATCTCATTCAAATATTCAAATCAAACGATCTGTATACCATGTGTCATAGCGCTAAATGCTACAAAGCTTGGTGGATAGAGGTGGTTGTGAATATGAGGGAAATTTTCCACAAATTATTTAATATTCTTAACTAGTGAATAAAGTTGTTTAAATTGATGAAAGATAACATGCATTTCCCTGATATGACTACATATACTATCCTTACAAATGGACCATGCATGGGAAGATACACCCCAAGAGGCCAATAAACTATTGCATGAGATTTTAATAAATGTTTGATATGACACTCTAACATATTCAACAATGAAAACAACCTTTGTAAATGTATTACTACAAGGCTGCAACACTTCAGGAAAGACTCGATTGTGAGTGATTTGTAATTGATGAAGTGTCGGGGTGATTTTGGTAATAATATACTAGAAAGCTATCTGAAATAGGTATGGCATCATAGCTTAATAAAGTGATCTAAGTGGAATTTCCAGGATTACACCTGTTGTTTATTCTGCAAACACATTTGGCTTAGAGTTTAGTGGGCTGCACATCCTGACTAATGCACCAGTTGATCAATCTAAAATGGATTTGGCTTAACATTAGTGTGTTAAACTTGCAACTGATGAAGCGACCCAAAGAAATTTTATTGATATTGTTCACAAGAATAATCTAGAATTGGTTAGATAAAATGGTTAGTGGCTTGTGTTCCATAAAGGTTGAATCAATTTCGTTTTGAACACAAAATACAAAGATTTTCAAATGCAGAAATGTCACAAACTAGTTAAATGTTTGAACAATGTAATCCCAGGTCAATTTACACAAGTTAATTTTACATTGTCTTTGCCCATATATGTGCATCATATAAGTAAACTAATCCATGTATATATAGGCATGGAGAAGAGAGATTTTTGTCAGCTTCCTCATCCGCTCTTTGCAAAAATGATGTAAACAGGGCAAATGTTGTCAAAAGGCCTCATTAAGTTCTTTTTATCATGCTTCCTAGAGATGCTCACTGAAAAGTAATGGATGATGATTAAATTCATAATTGTTTTTCGTCTACAAATCCCCCATTCACCCAAGGCAATTTGTCTAGATCATGAAGCAATAAATCCACACAATGAGTGGCATTGTGACACAAGGGATGTCATCAATTATTTTAAATCCCCCCATGATCAGCTTCTTAACACCCACATAATTTAAAGCACCATCCATAACAACCTAGGCAACACTTTCTTCTCCAACCTTAAGTAATGCTTCCCAAAGATATTGAAAATATACTTTGTGTTCTTCATTCAACTCATTGTGTCCACTGTCAACCGCATGTTAAAAAAATACCCCTAAATAAAAAAATACTACCATATTAATAAGAGACTTGTCTAACATATCTACCCAAGCACCCCTTAAAATCACATGACCTGTTTGTTGCCAAGTATCCTTAATATTAGGTAATTTGTTTATCAATCTATGACTTTTTGAAATGAAATAAGATGGTAAAGCAATTTAGCCAAACTAAATGGGATAACATCTAAACTTAAAATTTATATAATACATAAATATATAATATACACACATGCACACACCTATGTGAACACTTATATCAGCCACTTATAGTGTTGTTGACAGAGTACTGGCTAATACATAGTACAATGGGCAAAATCTAATGTTAGTAGAAGCTTCTTGATAAATTTGAACTTCATCTCATATGAAAATGAATGGATAAGAAGTTTCCATTTTAGTTATCTCAAACATGAATAACTCATGGGCCTTGGATTAGAGGCTGCAAATGATAAATATTTATCTGTTTACATTGCCCTAATACTCCCATCACCTTGACTTTCTAGTTTCACAGGATACCATGTGCCTGAGGGGATATATTTCATAGAGTGTTTCTTGAAATCAAGGAAGGATAGATATAAATTTCACTTGAATTCTTAAAAGTTGGAATCAAAAGAAGAATAAGAACATGAGAAGGTGCAGTTGAATGGAACACTAGGGATACAAATATAAAGAGGTATAAAAATGTTAATAAAAAAACGTATACCTACAATATATAGTGAAAGTAGGGGTTTTCTAAATTGGGAAGGTGTATCGGCGTTGAAAATAGTAACAAGAAATGCTAAGTATAGAAGTGCTAAATTTATCACTGCTATAAATAGCATTTCGGGATACCTTCCTGTTTTAGTTAGTCCCTGAACTAAAATAGAGAAGTAAAATTCGAATTTGATCTTAGCAGCTGGTTGTAAAATAATTAATTAATTCATCTTGAGTTAATTAGTTGCAGAAAATCAACTATGAAGTCTATGTGGGGACATGCAACAATTTCTCCATTGATTGAGGAATTTATCCATCAGTTAAAGAGATAAGGATGAGTTGTAGTTAGTTGGCTCAGTTAACTGAGTCAAGTCCAGTTAGATTAATTCAAATTGTTGAATTAATTGTGAGTTCAGTTAGTTAATGCATGCATGCATGTAACTGCTGCACTTCAGATAACTAAATATTCTCTCATAAATAACTCATGCATGTCAGTTCAGATAGAGACCCAGTTGAGATCAGATGGAGGGATAGTGTACTATCAGTTGCAGGAATATTCCATTGTGAATATCTCTTACATGTAGAAGGAATTCATTCCTTGGAGATTGTGTAGTTACTTCTTCAGTTTAGTGAGTGTGATGAGGCCAATTCACACATGTGACATCATTGGACCCCAAGAAAAACTGCGCAAGGAAATAGGAGGCTTGGAGGGCTGAGGGAAGGCATATCTTGTGTCTACTCAGTCTGTGAGCTGTATTGTTTGATTGCAGAGAGAGTAGGATAGCTTGAGAGCTGATTCTTTTTGTAACTTGAACATATTTCCACTTGTATGATAATACAGAGATTGAGGTTTTAGGCTGAGGCTTTCCCCGAGTTATTTCTTCTGTGTTATGTGTGATTGATTTCTCATTCTCAGTTATATGTGTTCTCATTGATCTTGCTCAATTCGATTAAGCTTCCGCAAAGTTTGTTGTAGAAGTAGATCTTGTATTTTGCTTTAGTATATTGCATAATTTGTTGATCTATAGTGGGAATTTCTACATGGTATTGGAGCAAAGGTGATCAAAGCGAAGAACAGTATACAAGAAGGGAGAAGTTCGAAGGTTGAAGTTCCTGAATATAGAAATCGAGTTCTTATCACATCTTAATTTCACCAATGGCGTTCAACGGTTTAACTCGAGTATGCCCTTGATGGCAACTTGAATTATATAGCCTGGAAGGATCACATGGAAGCAGTATTAGAGGATAACGGTCCAAAGGACTTCATTGATCAAGAAGTCCCCAAGTCGACTGATGCTACAGAATTGGTGGAATGGAAGAAATGTGTGGCTAGAGCAAGGAGAATCCTCCTGGAGGGAGTTTGAGACCACATTGTCTCGAGCCTCCATGGGAAGGAGACACCGTTTTCGATGTGGAAAGCATTGAAAGATCTATATCAGAACAATAGCAATCAGAGGAAGTTGGCACTGAAAGACAAGCTTCAGAAAATCAAGTGTGAAAAGGGCGACATGATCTCTCCATATCTAAACAAGCTCACCACCTGCAGGGATGAGCTTGGAAGTGTAGGGATCATGACCGCTGATGATGACATGGTGAGTCTTGCACTCCTCGATCTTCCTAATAGCTGGCATAGCTACCAAGACTCGGTTAATGGAAGAGAAAAACTGCCAGATTGGGAATGACTTTGGTCGGATCTGATGTAGGAGGAAATAAGAAGAAGCACCAGAGATGGATCCTCATCGAAGCAAGATGATGAGGAAAATCTAGCCTTAGCGAGTAAGGCAAGGAAAGGGAAAGGGAAGGCGTCCCATCCCAAATCCAGTTCTTCCCATGGTGGGAAGAAGTTTGACAAATTGAAAGTGCGATGCTTTCATTTTCATGAAGTGGGCCATTATGCCACGAATTATCCACAGAAGAAATCCAAGAAAGGTTCCTCGAAGGGATCTGATGGTGAGGCACTAGCCTCATAGTTTGAGTTGGATTTCTCGCTTATCGCATGCATGGTTTCATCCATGGTGGGATGTGTGTGGTACCTGGACAGTGGAGCTTCATTCCGCATGTCAGGTGACAAGAATCTTTTCAGTACCTTGGAGGAGAAGGATCTCTAGATGCGGATCGAGATGGGTGATGATGGAAAGTACCATTTTTCAGGTGAAGGTATGGTTGTGTTTCAGAGGGAGCATGGAGCTCCCCTCACCCTGACTAATGTAAAATATGTACGAGGCCTGAAGAAGAATCTCGTGTTCGTTGCTATGCTAGAAGATAAAGGCTATGATGTAGTCTTTAGTAAAGGAAAGGTATTCCTGAGGCATATCGGTATTGGACAGACCAAGCGAATTGGGATTCGAGTAAAGAATCTCTACAAGCTAGAGGTAGACGATTGTGCTACATTGAGTTCCAAAGCTGAGATGGTGTAGAGCCAAGACATTGGTGAGTTATGGCATAGAAGACTGGGCCACTTGCACCATGGAGCCCTGAAGATCATGCAATAGATTTCTACCGGACTACCCAAGGGAAAACTGGAGCAGACGAATACATGCAAAGGTTGTACCTTGGGTAAGTATGCGAAATCTTCCTTTCCGGATCGAGACAGTAGAGCTGGAGCAATCCTGGAGTGAGTTCACTCAGATGTTTGTGGGCCATTCTCTACAGCCTCCATCGCTAAACAAAGGTACTATGTTATTTTTATTGATGATTTTTCTCGTAGATGCTGGATCTACTTTATGCAAAAGAAGGATCAGACCTTCTTGAGGTTTTGTGAGTTTAAAGCCTTGGCAGAGAAAGAATCTGGAAAGAAAATAAAAGCCTTGCGTAGCGACAATGGTGGAGAGTATGTCTCCTAATAGTTTAAAGACTTCTGCGCTGTAGAAGGAATTAAACGGGAATTGACGGCACCCCATAACCCACAATAGAATGGGGTGGCCAAAAGGAAGAACAGATTGATTGTGGGAGCAGCTCGAGCAATGTTGCATGACCAAAGCCTACCACTGCATTTGTGGGTTGAGGCATGCAATACAACAGTATACTTGCAAAATAGAAGCCCACACCGTATACTGGGAATGAAGACACCTATGGAGGCCTTTTCCAGGAAGCGACCAAATGTGAGTCACTTCCGAATCTTTGGATCATCAGTTTACTGTCATGTGACCAAAGATGCCTGGAAGAAGTTGGATCCAACAGCTGAGTTGGGAATACTTGTGGGGTACACGGATACACCCCACAACTATCGGGTGTACCTGCCTACCAGTCAGAGGATAGTGGTATGCAAGGATCTGAAGTTCGACGAGCAGAAAGCCATGCGATTATCACTTGAGAGGGAGCTCAAGTTGCATGCAGAGGAGGAACTTTTAGTTCCTAAGGAGGAGGAGCCTCAGATTGATGCGGAGCAGCCGGATGTAGAGGATCCGGGAGTGGAGACTTCCAGAGATGGGCGGAAACGCTCAAGGGAAGTTGACAGGTTGATGCTGGATGCGCGAGAGAATGTGGGACAACCATCTTCTCAGCACAGACAAAGGAGGTCGCCCCAGTGGTACACTGGGTACATGGCCTTGGTTGGGGAGTGTGTAGATACCGAACCTTCTTCATTTGAGGAGGCAGTGCAACAACCAGTCTGGGTTGATGCAATGGTAGAGAAGTACGACTCTATCATTCGGAATAGTGTGTGGGATGTTGTCCCAAGACCTTAGGGAAAGTCAGTGGTGAGTTCCAGATGGATTTACAAGGTAAAGCAGGCAGCTGATTGCAGTGTTGAGAAACATAAGGCAAGGTTTGTTGCCCGAGGTTTCTCACAGGTCGAGGGGATCGACTACGATGAGACCTTTGCTCCTGTAGCAAGGTACTCATCTATCAGGTCGATGTTGGCACTATCATCTCAGATGGGTTGGAAGATCCATTAGATGGACGTGAAGACAACATTCCTTAATGGGAAGATTGAGGAGTAGGTGTAAATTGAGCAGCCAGAGGGTTTCGAGACCTTCGATCATGAGTCGCATGTGTGCCGACTCAAGAGAGATTTTTATGGGCTGAAGCAAGCACCTCGTACTTGGTACACCAGGATCGACAACTATTTCATTGAGTTGGGCTTCACCAAGAGTAAAGTAGATGCGAACCTTTACCACATCATGGTAGAAGGTAAACCATTGATCATTGTTCTTTATGTCGATGATTTTATTTTGACAGGTGATGATCAGCTGATACAGTCTTGCAAGGAGGACCTTGCAAGAGAGTTTGAAATGAAAGACATGGGTCTTATGCACTACTTTATAGGCATGGAGGTGTGGCAGAAAGATGGTGAAGTATTTGTGTCTCAAGGCAAGTATGCCAATGAGATACTCAGGCGCTTTCACATGGAGAAGTGCAAGCCCATGCAGACTCCTCTAGCTAGGAACTGGAGGAAGGAGGATGCTACTTCAGGTGAGGTAGTAGCTGCTACTGTTTATCGACAGCTGGTGGGTTCACTTATGTATTTGGTGAACACACGACCCGACTTATGCTTTGCGGTGAACCAGCTGAGTCAAGCTATGGTTTAGCCTACCAAGCTGTTTTGGAAGGCAGTGAAGCATGTGCTGAGATACCTCAGAGGCACATCTCAGTTCAGATTGTGGTACAGACGGACAAAGGGAATGAAGCTTCAGGGCTTCATAGATGCAGATTGGGCAGGGAGTCCATCAGACCGGAAGAGCACTTCTGGAGTAATATTCAACCTTGGTTCAGCTGCAGTTTCCTGGTACAACAGGAAACATAGGTCAATTGCACTTAGCTCAGCAGAGGTTGAATACATGGTTGCTAGTCAGGCTGCATGTGAGGCCATTTGGATGTGGAAGATTCTAGTGGGATTGTTTGGTCAGAGGATGGATCCAACCGTGATCTACTGCGATAATCAAAGTTGTATCAAACTCTTTGAGAATCCAGTTTTTCATGACAAGTCCAAGCACATTGATATCCGGTATCACCATCTTCGAGACTGTGTGGTCAAGAGGATCATGTTGTTGTTGTATGTTTCGACCGAGGAATAGGATGCAGATATTTTAACAAAGGCATTGTCAAAATGCAAGTTCGAGTTCCATAGAGACAAGATTGGGGTTATTGATAATCCCTTTCTTGTTGAGAGGGAGTGTTAAAAATAGCAACAAGAAATGCTAAATATAGAAGTGCTAAATTTAGTACTACTATAAATAGCATTTCGGGATACCTTCCTATTTTAGTTAGTCCCTGAACTAAAATAGAGAAGTAAAATTCGAATTTGATCTTAGCAGCTATTTGTAAAATAATTAATTAATTCATCTTGAGTTAATTAGTTGTAGAAAATCAAACATGAAGTCTATGTGGGGACATGCAACAATTTCTCCATTGATTGAGGAATTTATCCATCAGTTAAAGAGATAAGGATGAGTTGTAATATTGAGTTGTAATTAGTTGGCTCAATTAACTGAGTCAAGTCCAGTTAGATTAATTCAAATAGTTTGTTGAATTAATTGTGAGTTCAATTAGTTAATGCATGCATGCATGTAACTGCTGCACTTCAGATAACTAAATATTCTCTCATAAATAACTCATGCATGTCAGTTCAGACAGAGACCCAGTTGAGATCAGATGGAGGGACAATGTACTATCAGTTGCAGGAATATTCCATTGTGAATATCTCTTGCATGTAGAAGGAATTCATTCCTTGGAGATTGTGCAGTTACTTCTTCAATTTAGTGAGTGTGATGAGGCCAATTCACACATGTGACATCATTGGACCCCAAGAAAAACTGCGCAAGGAAATAGGAGGCTTGGAGGGCTGAGGGAAGGCATATCTTGTGTCTACTCAGTCTGTGAGCTGTATTGTTTGATTGCAGAGAGAGTAAGATAGCTTGAGAGCTGATTCTTTTTGTAACTTGAACATATTTCCACTTGTATGATAATACAAAGATTGGGGTTTTAGGCTAAGGCTTTCCCCGGGTTATTTCTTCTATGTTATGTGTGATTGATTTCTCATTCTCAGTTATATGTGTTCTCATTGATCTTGCTCAATTCGATTAAGCTTCCACAAAGTTTGTTGTAGAAGTAGATCTTGTATTTTGCTTTAGTATATTGCATAATATGTTGATCTACAGTGGGTATTTCTACAATTGGGTTAGTATTGGTAGAGGGTTAAATAAAGTTTTTTTTAGAGGTATTTTCCAATATGTAGTCAAATTAAGGGTATTGTTTAGTATGCCATGAACGCACGTATTATGTCAAAGGTTCATTGAGTGAAGCCCCCATGGCACAAACACAAAGCTTCAGATGATTTCGCTATAGTTAGGGCTCGTAAATAATGCTTTCTTGATGCAAAATGTTCTTGTTGACCATATGCTTACTATGAACCATTATTTCATCAAGATGGCTTTACACAAATTTTGTCTCAACATGGCATATAAACATGCTAGAACAATGTGAACAAAGATGCATGTTGTATCACTTGTAACCATAGCTCATGAAATAAGAAGGGACAAAAAGTAATTTAGCCATTGGAACAAAGAAAAGAATTCATCCAACTATTTGAAAGCTTAAGTTAGAAAAAGTGAATACTTAAACAATAAGTGAGCAATGAATGCTTGGAACCAGAGCTCATAAAATGAAAATGGAGAAAAAATGAATTTTCCCTTGTCGTAAAGAAAAAGAAATCACTCCATTGTCTGAAAGCATATAGATTAGAAAAAATGAATCATTGAAATGACAAGCAAGCAAGAAACATGAGGGAACAATTAGAGTAGTAGAACAATACTTGACATTTATTCAAGAAATCTCTTTGAGTGAATCTTCAATT
This sequence comes from Pinus tabuliformis, assembly GCA_031772625.1. Lineage (NCBI taxonomy): Eukaryota > Viridiplantae > Streptophyta > Pinopsida > Pinales > Pinaceae > Pinus > Pinus tabuliformis. Next base: position 669,869,166 of record CM062815.1, read on the forward strand.
TAGGAATGAATTGATTTTCAACAAGACATGGTTCACATTAAAAACCAGCTATCACAACATACTATTCCCTATCAAGTGCACATTATGCAAAGATAATTATCCTTAGAGATCAAATGTGTAGGCAATGCACCAAATATTTGTCAAATGGAAACCTCTCACCTTATAGAGCACACAATAATATGAGGGACGAAACAATTTCCATTATAAGGGAGTTGGTTTTCATGTTTTTATGACAGGGATCTCAACTTGGTTTGGTTGGCACAATCATCAATGCCACGATTGATGTGGGGCATGTTCAACATGCATTCCCCTAATATTCCAATGATTCTATGATGGTCTTTGTAATTATTAAAAGAAAAATTGGATTACAAAATACATACTCATTAGGACATGCCAAATAATGTTTTGATGCTCACTCATTATGAATTGTTCAACACATCATTATATAGACATGAATGCATTGTCATTAATTAATATCAAGAGACCAATATCCAAACTCAATGTAGTTCTCCTAAATTCATTGGTCTTTTTGTAGAAGACAATGACCTAGGCCTTATAACTAAATGGCTATCCATAGTTTCAACCTTTCCCAATTAATAGATGACTTGGAGCATAGACTCATAGAAATTGGACCTTTGAGGGATTTGAGCTACTTGGCATATCTAAGGATTACTTCTTTAAGGAAATGATTTCTAGTGCCACAGGGTTTAAAACATAGGAAGACAAGATTGTTGACGCACACATATAGGAACTGAAGCATATGAAGGAAATATTTATTTTTTTCTTATAGGAGACTTTAATGACACAGGAACATCTCTAACCCAACCCTATGTGGCTAGAGGACAATTCTTATTTGATTTGCACCTATAAGAGAAGCTTTGGAAATTTATTTGAAGACTTGTTTGTCCTAAGTTTGTTAAATTATGTAATTTCTATAAACTAATAATCTATGACGGTTTAAAACAATGACCAAATTTCAATTGTATGACTTGCATCCATAGTTTTGTAAATAATGTATGTGGCTATGTTGTTCTATTTATCTCATTATTTAATAAAATTATTAACATTTATATTTTAGAAAATGTAACATACTTCACTAGCAAAAATAATGAAACATGAACAATATTTGGAGAAATTATATATGGAAAACAAATATAAGAACAAATAATAATATCCCCTCGGACCTGGGTGCTCATGGGAGGATTGGCACGACTCCCCAGACCCATCGGTGATGACCACCACCTGGCACGACTCCTCCAACAAGTGGTAGTTATGGATCGTGTTGGCACCTACAGTCCCCATACCACACTCCCTTGCTCGCTCTAGCAATAAAAAAGACAAGGATGAGGATTATTCTCTCCTCTAGGCAACATTCTCCCTAGGTTATTCTCTCCATAGCTCCCTTTGTATCCTTCGGCTCCAATTCTATGACGCTGCCCTACTATCGCCCAATGATGAATTGTGATAAAGGCAGGGGTTGACGTCCTGGTAGAGGAAGGGGTTGTGGACGTCCCTCCACCACCTTTGATGATGCCTATGTCGCAACCATGTTTGAGTATGGAATTCTTAATTCTATAATGAGAGAGGTCCTTTCTAGGGAGGAGGAAGAGACTCACCAAGGTCGTTTGATGCTCTAGGCCCTCTTGAACCTCATAGCTCGTCAGCTCAAAGAGAGAGCTCAGGACAAACTGAAAGCCTTAGGCTGGATAGTTGAGTTCTCTGCCCACCAAAGTCACTCCTTCTCCTCCCTCAAGCACTTGTTCAAGGACCTCATAATTGAACTCCCACCTAATATCATGTCCCCCTCTTCACCTGTTCCCTCTCCCTTGCACTCACCTCTTGTCGGCTCCTCATCTCTGCCTGTCACTAGTGCTCTTGTGGCCCCTCCCTCACCCACCCATGCTCCCATCCATCCAGCGAGTGATGCCCCCCTCCCTTCCCCACCTAATCCTAGTCCCTACGGTTGTTACATTTTGGAGGAACTTCCTATGGACTCCAACAACGTGCAGCCCATGACAACACTTAGGTTCAATGTGGCTCCAGTGTGGCGACCATGTAGTTCCACTATGACAAATTATAATCTTCCAGTTCCATGCAGAATCTTAGGTTGGTAATTTTCAGTCTGGTTTATCTTAGTGGTGATCACCCTATAGTGGCTACTTTGGTTTGGTTTGCGAATATGCGACACAGAGCCACGAGGCTCGCAAATGTTTTTTGTGGCTCCCCATCAATTTTGGTTAACAAATGCTAGGTCTTACGCTCATCATTTTGATATCTATTAGTTTATTTGTATGCTTCTTGAGCTTTGGTTTCCCCTTCCTGGGGAAAAGACTTCTCGTTCTTATCTCTGGTTTCCTCATACAAAGGCGAAGCATGCTCTCATGGATATATACTATGTATGTTTTTGCTTGTTAATATAGTGAAAACATGTTTGATTACAAAAAACAAATAATAATATAACTTGTAGAATATAACTCTTGTATTAATTGTCTCCATAAGAATGAGTAGTGTTCACAAACCTTTTTGCGAGGGAAACCTTCTATGAGTAGAGCTCCAAAAATAGTAACAACACTCCATAAAGCATTACATAACCTTCTAGCTCTACAAATAGTTTCTTAAGAGAAAAATCATAACTACTTGTGGCCTCATCATTAATGAATACCAACAACCTAATGGGAATTATTTAATAAAGAGGGCGTGTTAACCACTCAAATTGCATTTGAAGAATTGTCAAAAGTTCCATGGGAAAAGCACATTCAGAAGTAATCCATCATCATCAGATCATGTCAAAATTCCAGAATTTTAGACTTCCAGAATTCTAGACTTCATCAATTTTGTATTCTAGATTATGCAACCCTGCGTGGATATTGTAAAAAAAAAATGATTCTAGTATGATGAAAAAAAGAGTCATGTAAAAGGTGTGGGTAGCTTAGGACTATACTAGCAAGTAATTTCACTCTAGGGAGTTTTTTTTCCTCGGCCTATTAATTGTGTTTTTCAACACTTATAATCAGTTGATTTTCCTCCCAAATATAACCCAAAGCTAGAGTGTGGCTTGATGGTAAAGTCTTAGGTGAGTCTTAGTGTCTAGAATTAATGTATATTAACATATTAGATCATCTCTAAAGTTTTGTATAATTTGGTTGAGTCTACGTATCAATTTTTAATTATTAAAAATTTCCCAATGGATGGGATTTTCAATAATTATTTGATATAAAATGTAATAATTGTTGTATATAGAAGTTGTAGGAGTTATGAGTACTCAAAATTAGACCTCAACACCTCAACTTTCTATTTAGATACACTTTCAGGGTTGAAAAAATATGTATTTACCCCTCAAAAACCCATTTTTCTAATTTTTGGAAAAAAATGGAAAATAATTAACCAAAAATTAACCAGAAAAATTAAATGAGAAAAAATAAAATAAAAATTCTCTCCAAGTGGAAAATAATTTAAAAAAAATAATTAAGTGGAGTTTCCCAAGAAGAGAGTCAAATAAAAAAGTGGTGGAATATCCACAAATCAAGCAAGAGAAGTCCCAAGAAAAATTTGTTGGTCCTCCAACACAACAAATGGTCTAGGAAAATCGAATTTTTAAAGAGGATGGTCCAAGATGGTTGAATTGAATGAGATATTTTCAAGAAAAAAGATGGATACCTTTTTTTTTTTTTTTGGTTGTTCAAACCACTCCAACATTGATTTATCACTCCACTGAACCATTCCTCCTAGGCAAACGACTACCTTCCCTAGAGATTTGTGTTGGCTCATCAAGGTTTACGAAATTTTTGGCTTGGATCAAGCTATTTCCTCAAGGGACCTAGACATTTTCCACTTGGAGGGGATCTCCTCTCATTTTTTCTATAAATTGAGCTCTAAGCTCCTCATTACAAGAACAATTGTAGTCAAGTTCTTGGCTAAACGAAGCTCTGCAGAATTTGTACTAGATTTTTTTCTAAATAATAAAGAAAGACATTGGGGGCCAATGCTTTGTGGTGTTATTATTCTACATTTATGGTAATATTTTTCGAAGTTATTTATTCTTAATGCTTTATTGCTATTAATTGATTTTGTTAAGCTCACTTGCCAGTTTGTGGATCTATGATTTGTAAGGTATCTTACATTAGTATTTGAGTTTAGAGGACCACTCTAGATTTGGAAGCACTAGTGGGTTTTTGGTTGGACCCCTAGTCTTCCTTTTCATTGTGCAATATATCTCCTTGTGAAACTAACAAATTTATTTCAAGTGTGTAAAGATCTAAAATTTCTGAAGTAGGTCTTGAGCATTGGGTAAGTTTTTGTTTGGACGAACCAACTCTCAAGAGAATAGAAGTGCAAGAACCCACATTGATTCCCTCAAGGGCTTATCATATGATATCTTTAAAGGGAGTTTCCTTGTCAAAGCTTGAAACACCATCTATTTTAAAGATGTATTTATCTATTTATACGCTTTTACTAATTTTTTTTGCTATGAAGAGATTATTACTTGCTTGCCCAAGAGCGGAGGGGATTCTCATACTCTTTGGGATAACATTTGTAATTTTGTATATATATTCTAAACATAGTGTATATATATTTATCTTGAATATAAATTAAATTCCTCTTGTAAATATTTGGATCTCCTTTTGTGTTTGTGCATATTTGAAGGAACGGGGTTTGGCTTGGAGATTTCTCTTAAAAAAAATCTTGCAGGTGGATGCTTGAAGATTCGAAAGAGACAAATAATTTTTTAAGCTAAAGCATACACTTGGTCATGGATCAAGCTATCAACCTCCCCTCTCTCCATGCTTGCGCAATCCTAGGCGGCTAGGGTTTTGAGGATCATTTCAAGTTTGATTCTGAAGAAATCATCATTTGGAGGCTTGAAAACCGTGGATCTCCACTTGTGAAGCCTTCTTTCTCTTGGGCGCAAGCTTAGAAGAGGGTTTCCTTCCCTCTTATAAGAAAATATCCTCTTGAAGCTTGGACGTCTTTTCTTTTGAGCAAGATTCCTTTAGAGGAGAGTGTTTCCTCTCTTGTATCTTAAGGAAGGGTTTTTGTTCTTGAAGCTCCATTTTTTGTAAGCCCTCCTTAAGGATCTAAAGGCCTCATTCTTGTATAAGAGGGGTTCACCTTGTAATATTAATAAAACAAATATTTTTCTTGAGGGATCTTGGGGTTTTTCTCATTGGTATCCCACCTCCTCATTTGGAAGGAGGACCTCTTTGATGGTGGTGACTACCTTGTTCATTTTGCATTATTATCTTAGATTAGTTTACTTTCTCTTTCAATCATCTAGTTGCATTATCATTGCTAGATCTAATTTCATTTTGCAAGTGGTTTCAATCACTTGTCACCTCTTTGATCTAAGTCGCTTTTGTGTTCATTGAGCAATTTCGTTATTCACTTATCTACTTTGCACTTACATTGAATTAGTTTTAGCTTCTTGATCATACTTTTAATCTAATTGTCATTTACTTCATTGAATAAATCAAATTTGCTGCATTGGTCATTTAACACTCTAAATGCGCTTTATTAATCCATTAATTTGATCATTTTAAAAGTGGAATGGTATTTTTCTATTGGTGTGCATCTAAGACATTTCACTCTTGAAGAATTTTTATTTTAATAGTCAAAACAAATCTCACTTGAAGCAATTGTATTAACTCAGTATCTAATTTTCATTTTAGGTTTCTCTAAAACTTACCTCTAAACATAAGCTTGATTGATAGATATTTAGGGCAAACTTCCTCAACTATAATTCAATTTCCCTAAATTTCAGTTTGGAGCAAAGGTGAAAATGTGTGACCTCACAATTCCTTGTGGTCGAGTCCCTTGTAGGAATGAATGCATGTGGGTTGTATTGAAGAACTAAGTGGGTATTGTTAATGAGGCCTTAGCCTACTCACTTAACCTTCTTGCAACAACCTCAGCCCTTACCAAGTTAAAGGAATTGAGGGGAAGCCACACCTTAGATTAGGCTTTAATTAAAATTTACCAAGACCACTTGTTTCACACACTCACGATAACTTTATTCCATCTTGGGTCAAATTGGTTATTGTACAAGTTTGGATTGTGAGCACCTTATTTACTTGCAAGCATGTTATTGTATTGCTCTTGTACCTCACAATTTAATTTACATGCTCATTATCCTTTGATGTCACTTTATCTTATTTGAGCATCTCTCTTTAAAGTACAAGCTCTATTTACTTTGAAATTTTTATTTCCATTTTATTGCTCATATCTCAAAATTGTATATAATCTCTTGTGGTTTTGTTTTGTTTCACTAACGCTTGTTTTGCAGCTTGATATTTTTGTAACTTGAACATTATTTCTCATTTGCAAGTATTATGATCTCTTCTTTGAGCATATAATTCTTGCAAGTTATATTTAAAGGCACTGGTCTCACACATTTTTCTTGTAGGATATCTTGTTAAATTAGTTGAATCCATATTGTTGATATTTATATGCTCATAAAAATTTATACTTGTTAAATTAATCTCTAATTTCCTTTTAAGTTTTATTGAATGGTGATAGCCTTGCTAACCATCTCTTAAAACTTGTTATCTCTAACTAATTATCCTTTAGAATCTTCTTTAGGGACCAACACCTTGGTTTAGTAAGGAAAGAACCTAAACAAAGAGAGTTGGGAATAGGTGATAACTCCTTCTCTGAGCATTGCCACAAAGAAAACACCTAGTGGGTTTGAGGATTTTTCTTACATTCCTAGGTGTGCAATTTTATGGACAACATCTTTTTGGCGTTGTTGTCGACGATAAGTCCTCTTTGACCCGAAAAACGACTAATGATTCAGTTTTGCATTTTGGATTTTTAGAGTTAGATTCTTGTTCAAGTGGCAACTCCACTTGGTTCATTTTTTGCAACAATTTCTACTAGAAGGAATCCAAGTAGCTTGGTTAACCCCACTCTTGATCCTTAAAAGGTATTTAGAGTGCAATTAAACATGATCTCTTCTCATAGACTTATTGTTAATATTGGGCAGGAGGCTATTTTTGATATTCATTTGCTTTTTCAAGGTCAAGTTGAATAATACATCATGGATGACTTGTTCACTCCTTGTAATTTTGCTAACATTAATGGCTATTCGAATGCTATTCCAAATAAATCCATCGAAAAGTTAACTTCATTCCAAGGTAGTAATGCTCTTAATTCCAAAAATTACCTTAGGAACTTCAACCTTTGTGTGAGCAAATGGTGTAACAATGCTAACCATGAGGATGTAAATATGAGACTTTTCGTCCTCTCCCTTGATGAGGATGCTCTGGATTGGTTCACAAAGTTTCTTGCTAACACTTTCGATTCTTTAAGATCCACCATTAGTGCCTTTAATGAGAAATATGGAGGCAAAAGAGAAGAAAGGAACTTGCTTAATGTTATTAGCCATATGAAGAAAAATGAGAATGAGACTGTGGAGGTATTCAATAGGAAATTTAATGATATTGTTAAAATTCTACCTCAGGATGTTAAATCTCCATAAAATTATTTGTTTATCTATTATATTGATGCATATGGAGTTGACTCTTCTTATGAGCTAAGACACGATAAGCTTAATGATTTAAAGACTGCTCAAACTTTAGCCGAGGAATTGGAGAAATGTAGAGAAACATCTGGGAAGTCTGAGATTCCAGGATTTACCAGGGGTCATCATAAGAATGAGTCGAAAAGAAAGCAAGTTAAAGAAGCTAAAAGTGATCCCATTAATGAATTGAAACAAATGAGTAAGAATATGGAGCTCAACAAAGTAAAATTAATAGAAAAACATGTCAAGGAAATAAGTGCCATGTAGAATAGGTTGTTGGAAATGGAAAGGTCACAAGTACAAAAGTTCCAACCTAGACCAAATAATAGATGGCAGAAGAGAGACCCTCCTATGCATTGGCCACCAAACCCACTTGAGTCTACAAATATTATTGATCAAACTCCACCTTATTGTAGACATTGTGATGACCTTCATGATGAGGCTACTTGCCCTGTCATGAAGAGGATCATTGAAAATGCAATGGCAAGGACAAGTGATCAGATTAATGTTGTTGGTAAGGAGCATCACTTGTCTATGGAAGATTGGATGGAGGTTGTGGAGAAAAGTCATAATGTGAAGACTCTTCAATCTTCTTATAGTGTGAATAATTTTAATGATGAAAGGGACATGGTTACTGAATTATATGGTGAAAATCCTTCTCCAGATAAGATTTTGGAGATTGCAAAGGATAAGGGATTAACTTATCAGTGAAAGAATAAAGAGCAAGGTGAGACTCAAGGTGCCCCTAGACCCTTTAATTATGGTTTGAATATTGATTTGGGAGGATGGATTAATAATGTGAAGATATTGGTTCTTGTAATGGAGATTTTGAAGATCCCTTCTCAAAAGTATAAGTTATTGAAAGCCATGGATGCTCCTCTTGAAAGGAAGCCTAAAGATCCCCATCGTGATGCTCTAGTGATTCTTCAGAGCATGGATCATGGAAAAGGAGATAATGATAATCAACCATTCTTCATCACCTTGCTAGTCAATGGTTTTCGCTTATATAATTGCATGTTAGATTCAGGTGCATCAACTAGTGTCATGACCAAGAGGGTCATGGAACAACTTAATTTAAGAATATCTAGACCATATCACAACATTTGTGCCTTGGATTCCAAAAGGATTAAAGTTCATGGTTTGATTAAGGATTTACAAGTTCATTTATCTTCCTACTCGGATATCATGATTACTATGGACGTTGTTGTGATTGGTGTACCTGATGCTTGAGGTATTTTGCTATCAAGGAAGTGGGTCACAGATTTAGGAGGGAGTATTAAAATGGATTTGTCTTATGCTATTATTCCCTCACTTAGGATAGTGGTTTTGTTGGAATTGATAGGGAGCTTGAAAGGAGATTTCATGTGGAGGGACCCAATATGCCCAACAATGAGATTATACATTTGCAAGAAGGGAACTATGCTATCATGTCTAATTTTATAGTTCCTTTAGATGAAAATCTTAAGGTTTTGAATAATGAAAAGGTGGGTCATCCCATAGAATACTTGGACACTTCAGATTTTGCATTAACACCTTCTGAGGACCAGGTAGAGAGGTTTATATTGGTTGCATCATCATCATTAACAACAACATCACAACCTACCGGGAAGAAAATAAAAATAATAGAAGAGGAAAAAAGAGGTTAAAAATAAGCCACCAATTTTGGAAAGAGTTGGTACTCAGAGGAAAAAAAAAAGGTATATAAAAGATAAATCATCGGTGATAAAAAGGGTCAAACTTCAACAAGTTAAAAGTTGGAAAAGAAACAAAAGAGGCTTGGTAAATCTGATGGTTGTATCGAGCACAACATTGGGACGATTCAGTGTCCCAAGATGATTAGAATTGGATAGGGCCCATTAGAGAAAGAACCCATGGATCTGCGTGTGAAAGGTTCTCAAGATGGACTTCATCAAGAAAACCTGATGCCCAAGGGGTATCCTCTTTATTGTATTTCTAACCCTACTCTCGTAGATAAAATTTCATTTTCAACATTTCTATTTCATGTTCTTAGACTAGATTTCTATTTCATGTTATTAGAATAATTTTTATTTCAGTATGTTAGGGTAGTTTTTCATTTCAATATTTGATTTTATATGATGATTTTTGGATATATATGTGAATGGATGCTACCTAATGTACTTTGTTTGACTTGGATGCAAATTTTGGATTCTTGCATCCTTTCATGAAAGTACGCGTCCTGACATGGAGTCAGATATTATTTCCTCAAATTGCATTTGAAGACTTGTTAAACATTCCATGGGAAAAGCACATTCAGAAGCACTCCATCATCATCAGATCATGTCAAAATGCCAAAATTCTAGACTTCCAAAATTCTAGAGTTCATGAGTTTTGTATTCTAGATTTTGCAGCCCTGCGGGGATATTGTAAAAAAAAATGATTCTAGTATGATGAAAAAAAAGAGTCATGTAAAAGGTCTGGGTATCTTAGGACTATACTAGCAAGTAATTTCACTCTAGGGAGTTTTTTTTCCTCAACCTATTAATTGTGTTTTTCAATACTTATAATCAATTGAGTTTTTCTCCCAAATATACCCCAAAGCTAGAGTGTGGCTTGATGGTAAAGTCTTAGGCGAGTCCTAGTGTCTAGAATTAATGTATATTACCATACTATATCATATCTAAAGTTTCGCAGAATTTGGATGAGCTTAAGTATCAATTTTTAATTATTAAAAATTTCCCACTCGACGGGATTTTCAATAATTATTTGATGTAAAATGTAATAAGTGTTGTCTATAGAAGTTGTAGAGGGCACGAGTACTCAAAATTAGACCTCAACACCTCAAATTTCTGTATAAACACACTTTTTAGGGTCGAAAAATATGTATTCACCCCTCAAAAACCTATTTTTCTAATTTTTGGCAAAAACTGGCAAATAATTAGCCAAAAATCACCTGGAAAATAAAATGAGAGAAAAATAAAATTTCTCTCCAAGTGGAAAATAATTAAAAACAATGAAGTGGAGTTTCCCAAGAAGAGATTTAAGTCAAAAAGTGATGGAATCTCCACAAACCAAGAGAAGTCCCAAGAAAAATTCGTTGGTCCTCCAACACAACGAATGGTCCAGAAAAATCGAATTTTTAGAGGGGATGGTCCAAGATGGTTGAACGGAATGAGAGACTTTTGAGAAAAAAGATGGAGATTTTTTTTAGTGGTCCAAACCACTCCAACATTGATTTATCACTCTACCAATCCATTCCTCCAAGGCCAATGACTACCTTCCCTAGACATTTGCCTTGGCTTATCAAGGGTTACATTTTTTTTGCTTTAATCTAGCCATTTCCTCAAGGGACCTAGACGTTTTCCACTTGGAGGGGATATTCTCTCATTTTTTATATAAATTGAGCTCTAAGCTCCTCATTGTAAGAACAATTGTAATCGAGCTCTTGGTTAAGCAAAGCTCTGTAGAATTTGTACTGGAATTTTTTTTGAATAATAAAGAAAGACTTTGGGGGCTAATGCTTTGTGGTGCTATTCTTCTACATTGATGGTAATATTTTTCAGAGTTATTTGTTCTTAATGCTCTAATGGTATTAATTGATTTTGTTAAGTTCACTTGCCAGTTTGTGGATTTGTTATTTGTAAGGTATCTTACATTAGTATTTGAGTTTAGAGGACCACTTTAGATTTGGAAGTGCTAATGGGTTTTTGGTTGGACCCCTAGTCTTCCTTTTCATTGTGCAATCTATCTCCTTGTGAATCTAATAAATTTATTTCAAGTGTGTAGAGATCTAAAATTTTTGACGCAGGTCTTGAGCATTGGGTAAGTTTTTGGTTGGACAAACCAACTCTCAAGAGAATAGAAGTGGAAGAATCCACATTGATTCCCTTAAGGGCTTATCGTACGATATATTTAAAGGGAGTTTCCTTGTCATAGCTTGAAACATCATCTATTTTAAAGATCTATTTCTCTATTAATGCGCTTTTACTGAAATTTTTTGTTATTTAGAGCTTATTAATTGCTTGCCCAAGAGAGAAGGTGTCCTCATACTCTTTGGGCTAGCATTTGTAATTTTGTGTATATATTTTAAAAAATTTGTATATATATTTCTCTTGTATATAAATTGCATTTCTCTTGTAAATATTTGGATCTCCTTTTGTGTTTGTGCAGATCTGAAGGAAGATTGAGGGTTTGTCTTGGAGATTTCTCTTAAAAAAATAATTGTAGGTGGATGCTTGAATATTGAAAGAGACAAATAATTTTTGAAGCCAAAGGATACACTTGTTCATGGATCAAGCTATCAACCTCTCCTCTCTCCATGCTTGCGTAGATCCTAAATGGCTAGGGTTTTTAGGATCATTTCAAGTTCGATTTTGAAGAAATCATCATTTGGAGGCTTGAAAACCATAGATCTACACTTTTGAAGCCTTCTTTCTCCAAACTGCGAGATTAGAAGAGGGTTTCTTTCCCTCTTATATGAAAATATTCTCCTAAATCTTGGACATGTTTTCTTTTGAGAGAGATTCCTTTAGAGTAGAGTGTATTTCCTCTTGGGAGGCCCTTCGTTGTAATTTATTTAAAAAAAAACATTGTAAATATTTTTCTATTTCTCTCTTGTATCTTAAGGAAGGGTTCTTTCTCTTAAAGCTCCATTTTTTGTAAGCCCTCCTTAAGGATCTAAAGTCCTCATTATTGTCTAAGAGGGTTTCACCTTGTAATATTAATAAAACAAATATTTTCTTGAGGGAGCTTAGGGTTTTTCCCGTTGGTATTCCACCTCCTCATTTGGAAGGAGGATCTTTTTTATGGTGGTGACTAGCCTGTTCATTTTTCATTGTTAGCTTAGATTAGTTTCCTTTATCTTTCCATCATCTAATTGCATTAACATTGCTAGATATAATTTCATTTTGCAAGTAGTTTCAATCACTTGTCATCTATTTGATCTAACTTGCTTTTGTGTTCATTGAGTAATTTCATTATTCACTTGTCTAATTTGCACTTACATTGAAGTAGTTTTAACTTCTTGATCCAATTCTTGATCTAATTGTCATTTGCTTCATCGAGTAAATAAAATTTACTTCATTGGTAATTTAACACTCTAAATGCACTTTATTAATGCATTAATTCAATCATTTTAAAATGGAATAGTATTTTTCTATTGGTGTATCTAATCCATTTCACTCTTGAAGCATTTTTGTTTTAATTGTCAAATCAAATCTTACTTGAAGCATTTATATTAACTTGGTATCTAATTTGTATCTTAGATTTCTCTAAAATTTACCTACAAGCATAAGCTTGGTTGATAGATATTTAGGGCAAACTTTGTCAATTATCATTCAATTTCCCTAAATTTGAGTTTGCAGCAAAGGTTAAAATGTGTGACCTCACAGTTCTCTTATGGTCGAGTCCCTTGTAAGAACAAAAGCATTCGGGTTGTATTGAAGAAATAAGGGGGTATTGTTAATGAGGCCTTAGCCTTCGCAACAACCTCAGTCCTTACCAAGTTAAAGGAATTGAGGAAAAACAACATCTTAGATTATTTTTTAATTAAAATTTACCAAGACCACTTGTTTCACACACTCACGATAACTTTGTTCCATCATGTGTCAAATTGGTTAATGTACAAGTTTGGATTGTGAACACCTAATTTACTTGCAAGCATGTTATTTTACTTCTCTTGTACCTGGAAATTTCATTTACATGCTCATTGTCCTTTATGTCACTTTATCATATTTGAGCATCTCTCTTTAAAGTACAAGCTCTATTTACTTTGCAAGTTTTATTTCCATTTTATTGCTCATATCTCAAAATTGTATATAATACCTTGTGGCTTTGTTTTGGTTCATTAACACTTGTTTTGCAACTTGCTATTCTTGTAACTTGAAAATCATTTCTCATTTGCAAGTATTGTGATCTCTTCTTTGAACATATAATTTTTGCAAGTTATATATAAAGGCACTAGTCTCTCACATTTTTCTTGCAAGATATCTTGTTAAATTAATTGAATCCATATTGTTGATATTTATATGCTCATAAACATTTATACTTGCTAAATTAATATCTAATTTCATTTCATGTTACATTTAATGGTGATAGCCTTACTGACCGTCTCCTAGAACTTGTTATCTCTAACACGTTATCCTTTATAATCTTCTTTAGGGACCACCTCCCTTGGTTTAATAAGGAGAGAACCTAAAAAAGAGCATTGGGAATAGGTGACAACCCCTTCTGTGAGTGTTTCCACAAAGAACACACCTTGTGGGGTTGAGGATTTTTCCCACATTCCTAGGTGTGCAATTTTGTGGACAACAAGACCCTTTTAAGTAACTACCACTAATTGCCTCATGGGTTGTATTTAAATAAAATGGCCTCATACATTAATTGTCTAACCCTTAAGTACCTTGAAGTAGGGGGGCTAGGGTACGATTCTAACATGCCTTTTCCTTTCAAAAGTATTGTTGTCCCATGTTGATTTCATTTCCAGTTAAGGAAAAGAGTCAACCTCTGAGGGCCTTGTTCAAGTTCCCTCTACTTTTTTTATAGAGGCGATACTTCTCTATTTATTTACTCGAATATTCAAAATAACTCAAAGCATAGAAATATGATCAATCAATAGATTCATCTATGAGTGGAATAGGTGTTTAAAAGGAGAATAAAATAACAATATAAAAAATAAATATGTTTTGACGATTCATTCCATGGTACACAACCATTCATACATTCTAACTAAAACACATTTGAAGTAAATCAATTGAGGAAAAATAGAGAAATGGTCTAGATATTAAGAGAACTCTAAAAGTATCTCATTCATTCAAAATCATAAAGAAACATAGGAAAACATTCATGAGATTTCATTACTCATTTATGTTGAGATTGCAACAAGATGATGGAGCTTAGTGAAAAGAGTCGCCTTCACTAAGTGGGCCCGCAGGCAAATTATGGCGCAAGTTCTATTTTTGATCCCAGCAGGGATGATCACAGTGTGGGTGACCACAGTGTGAGTGATCATAGTATGAGTGATCAAAGTCTATTTTTAGACTGGTTGTCAAAAATAGAAAAGTCAAATATTATTGTCTCATAATAATATTTGGACTATAAACTTGATCTTATTCTCTTGGAGCACTTCAGGATGAGCTACGGATGTGGTACATGCAGATCCCAGAGGGAAATACGTGGTTACCTATGGGATGACTAATATTTGCATGCAGGACTTCAGTTAGAACTCAAGTGAGTTGAGTTTAGTGGACTGGAGGTGCAGTTGATGGAGTTGTGTTCAGGTTAGCTTTGTTAAACTGGTTGTATTTAGTCTAACTAGCAAATAGACTAGAGATGAGTTGGGTGAATTAGTTATTAATTAATTCACAAGTTATTAACTCATAATGCAACTATAGAATACATCAGTTAACTCAGTTTCATGTCAGTGCATGTTCAGTTCAGCAGGGACAGGTGTTAGAGGATCAGATTGCGATCAGTTGTGACTATAGTTGTGCATGATGATTTGCACAATCAGAGGGATTGAGTATGCCAATGAATTGGCCAATATCAAGAATTGTGGCCTGTGCTCACGTCCAACACAGTGTGAGTGATTCTTTGCAGGTGAAATACGAGTTTGGTAAACCATTCTCATCAGTTCTTGAGCAGGTATTGAGCTAGAGAGGCAGGCAAGCAGTGGAATAGATTTGGAGATTAGATCTGAGCTGTATTGTGTGTAACAGGTGGAGCTAGTACTGGATTGCTTGTGATAAGCATTGTACATTGTAATGTTACATGGTCTCAATCATTAATATACAGATAGTGTGGGGTTTTTAGCGAGATGCTTTCCCCGGGTTACATACTGTGTTAATGTGTGAATGCTCTTGATGTTTTATTGTTATTGATGCTGCTATATTGATGATCAACGTAGAGGAGCTTATGTATTGTGTATGTATTCCGCAATAGTACATGATCAGGATAATCTCCATTGAATATGTGTTAAATTATTCAAAATTTCTACAATTTAAAAGTCTTGAAACCACAAATGATATGCACTCCTAAAAATAACTCTCTGTGAGAGTTAAAGAATAATTTTATAGACTTAAAGATTTGAATAAAGTAAGTTCCTAAAGCACTTTACAAATTCGTGATACTTAAATATAAAAGTAAAGGCAATCATCCCTAAGGGACTAAATTAGGCTCTTGTGGACCAAGAAACTACAATCACGGACCAATTTTACAAATATATAAGTCAATTCATAAAGTTGGATGATAAAAAATTATGGATAAAGAAAGGGATTTGCTTCAAAACAAGATAAAGGGCACTCACATAATTGAAGAAGGACGACCTAAGGAATGAATCCTCTCTCCTTTGCAACATTTGTTGTTGGAGTATATGTTGGCTTTCAGACTTATATTAATCTAACTGTTGAGGCATTTATTCATGATTAAATAATTTCATTTAAATATCTTCTAAACCAATCTTTAACGTACTCCTTGATTGGTGGGACGATTATGTTTTTCCTCTTTGTGTTGACTAAATAAAGATCCATTTTGAAAATATGAAGTTAGGAATTTGTCCTCCAAGCTAGGTCCCACTTCAAATATTGCATATTTCCCCTTTATAAAAAAAATTCAAAAATGATTTGGTATTAGGCCAAAGTTGGCCACGGCTGCTCTTTCAATTTTTTGAGCTTATATCTGTAATTTTAGCCTTGGAAACCACTCCCAATGTGTTCTTCATGCTTCCATCTTTCCAACGAGCTTTTCTTTTCCCAAATTTGTAATGCTCCCTCCCATCCCCTTGAACTACTCCTGGCTGGATGGGAGGTGTTACTTTTAGCTAACCCAACCTTCATTATCTCATTGTGAAGACGGGGTTACAAAATTGCTTCTCACCCAAAGTGTTCGGATTCACTTCGAACAACACCATCATAGATTTTAGAAAAATTAAAATTAATTAAAATCACTTTTATTCTTAATCTGAAATTAAATTAATTCCAACTAAATATTAAAATTATTAATTGTATCAATTACTAAGCATAATTAATAAATTATCATTAATCATGACAAGGTTAGCTACTATCATTCCCATTCCATCTCATAACTCTATTTATTCATTCCGATGAGATCTGTCCTACACACTTACTGATCTATCCTGATGATGAGCCACGGTGGATGGATTGAAACGTCGATTCAAACAATTATGGATGCAAGAACTCTGGAATACAACTCTACACAACACCATCATGTTCAACTCGTCGAGATATTTCTGGTGATATATACATATATATTTTTCCTCAATCTTACCTATCGATTGAAAGTTATGCTCATTTGAAGTTTAGGCCCCATAACCCCTACCACTTCAGCAAGGGCCAACCATGTGGCATGGCCACCTCACGCAAGGTCCAACATGGAAACTTCCATGTCATAGCACCACAACAACACTACATCATCATGCCATGCCCTTAAGGGTTATTTTCTCTAAATGTCTACAACAAAACATACTTATTTCCATCAAGTATCGAGGATTGAATCCATTTTGGAGTTTCCATCAAACTGCACCTTGCCTATGGAATGAAACGCAAAACAACACCGCGGTTCGCATTCCACGATGACGTATCACCAAACCATGTCAACTTAGTCTTCAACACCATGTGGCATTTCCCAATCTAAGTGATGCCATAAGACCCCCGCCATGTGCCTACTAAGTGCCACATCATCCTAACCCCCATATCACATAGACCTACTGCATCTTGTTGACGTTAGGGTGACATCATAATGCCATGTGGCATACTTTAGTGGTGCCAATGTGTCATCAAAACACTGCGCCCCTTAGTCACCCAAAAATTCCATTTATGAATGCCATGTGTCACGTTGTCATCGTGTCATGTCAACAACATCGCCACATCATAAGTACATGCCATCCATGTCCTACGTGGGCATACCTAACCTTTGTGGCATCTACCAGCTTAGCCCAATCATGGGTCCCACTAGGTTTCAAGCCTATAGGAAAAATAATATGTTCTCATTTGGAGATGGGGTGGGCCTTTCTATCTTGCCCTCCATCAACGACGCCTATGTACTCGCACTTGGGGAATTCACTGCCACAGCTGCTAGGACATGACAAAGAAAATTAGCGACATGTGATGGGATTTTTCCTATCCCAAGCCTTCTGTTAATTGTGCCTAGCCCCATAAATGGCACACTCATCATTCAACATGACACAACATGAAGTTCCATGTTCAATACCAAGATTTTTATCGTCCTTTGCCCCTATTAACTCCGCACCTTCTGTCATCTCCATGTCAACTCCCAAAATGGCACTCTTGGCACTTGGAGTAGTGAGACATTAGTGATAATCACCACCATTAGGTAGTTGACCATCAAATTAATAGTTAATCATGTAGATTAATATAACACCTCTGCCCTTGTAATTTTCCCAAATTCCTTTTATAGCATTTTCGAGGATCAATTGTCCCAACTTCAAACCAACTCTACTTTAGTGCTGAAACTTGAAGAATCAAGGACTTCAATAGCCTCGCACACTGCTTAGATCCACTCTATGGAATGGGTTTGACCATTGCTATCAAACCTCCTTATGCACGAGAAACATCCTTTTATGTATGGCTATATGACCAACGGAGTCAACAATCAATCCTATATAATAGAATTCCATACTTCTTAAACAGGAAGACTCCTTGAGAATTATGGTATCCAACCCATGGATTTACACATAAAACACTATTTTACTATGTCTATTAGACAACTGTATACAATATTGACCGCAGGCCTGTAATAGACTTTTCACAACAATTGTTCAAGATATTCATACATATCATATAATGTAAGTCACAAATAGTAACAATTAGTTGGTCATAGTAAATAATCAAGCATACCATGTGATTAAATATGCAATTCAATAACATATCAACATCATAGGGATCTACAAGTCCCTTACGACCGTGAGAGTAGTCATACAAACATCTCATTACCACACACAAGAATACATATTCCTCTATTAACAATACATAGAAGATTAGATGACATATTGAATAACCATGCATATTCATGTAAATAACTCCATATCTCATGCAACTAACGACAAACGTAAAGATCGATGAACTCCACATGACCATGAGAACTTAGCAACAAACATTCATCATGGACATGCAAAGTCCACTCATACAACATATAAACTAGACTACTCAAGAGGTAACCCAAAACAAAATTATAACAATTACTTGCCTAACTTATAACAATAGAAGATGAGTGAAAGTGTATAAAATAATAGGAAAATTATTGGTTGCTTACATACCACCACACATCGACACATCATACCTCATGTAGTGAATTAATAAGGCTACAACCACATAGCTCAGGCAACTCATATACACCATAAACACACTAGATAGCTAGTAAACCATGACTATATAATAAATCAAACATATTTACTTAGACATCACAGGAATACTCATTAGTCATCCATGATCCAAATATAAAAAAAAATAAACACGTATATGATTAACTTTGAAATGGATAGCAACTAGAGGAGGGACTTCCACTCTCCACCCAATCATAGGTCCATTGCACTATAATCTTTCTTGTAGTTAAGAACCCCCCAATAGAATTTAGAGTCTGAGGAGTTAAGTGCTTAAGGGTATCCACATCAATAAGTTAGTCAAACTTGTAGCCAAGAGGAGGAGTCCACTTTTAAAGTAGTTTTTCAATTGTTCCCAGGAAAGAAGCACCATAGTGACTCACTCTATCTCTCAAAAAACAATCACAGGAACTCAACCAAGAATTCAAGGAAGGTTCTCTTAGTCCAAGAACCAAGACTCACTCTAAAGGGTGTTTTCTCATCCCCCAAGGTAGCACCTAGTGAATCAATATTTCCCTGAGCTTTCTTGGTCAAATTAACGTCAATAAACAGATAGGGTATCATTAGAATACAAGGATCAATGTCCCAATTTAACATCAAATGTTTTCTCCAACGCACCCTTCGCTTCTGCTCCTATGCATAAGCTTCACTCTTCTCCACTCTTCTTTTTCAAGCAAAGACCCCCACTTCCTTTCACATCGTACAAAAAATTATAAAATCATCATCTCTTTTTTTGCTCAATTTCCCTTGCCTAAAAATCGTTCAACATGCCATTGCGTTATGCTTACAACTCCCACCCCTTGTCTTCACGTATCTCTCTTGCGTGTTGACTTCCTCAACACATCCCACGACATTAAGGACAATATGGCCACGTTCTTTGCTACAGGTTTCCCATACACACTTCAATGTTCGCACCAACAGATCATTTAAATTTCTAGGGAGATGAGTAGGTAAAGTAAATGAAGTGATTTGGTTTTATGATAAAAATAATGTTATTGATATTACATGATGTGTAATTCATTTTATGTTCAGTTGACATGTAATATTTAAAATATTTTTTTTAACATGAGCCATAAATATAATATTTCAATGTCCATATTAAATAACATAATTTTATATCAAATTTATATAGAGAAAAATAAAATAGTTTAAATTAAAAAATTTCTTATATGTGTAATTTATTCAATTCTTAATATGAAGTTGATATATCACATTTAAAAAAAAATTAATAACAAAAAAAGTTTAATGTAGATTATAAATCAAATATTTAATATGCATGATGAGTAAAAGATTGTAACATCAAGTGAGAGAGTTCTTATTCCATTAATAAGTGTTTTCTAAGGCATGAGGGAGATTTGTAATTCCTTTAGTTTAATATGGAGTTGACATGTAAAATAATACTAATAATAAAAATAATTGAATGTGTCTATATATGTGTGTGTATGCAAACAAATAGATATACATACATGTAACATTTAAATAAAAGTATTAATAAAAAATATATATTAACATTTGAATACGGAGAATCTAATTATAAATAAAATATTTCAATGTCAACTATGCATATATTATATAAAATATGTGAATATATATAGATAGATAGATAGATAGAACATTTTATTATTGTGTTTCTAAAAACTAATATGGATCCATCTTAACTTCAAATTTACCAAAAATCGAGAGGAATCAAATTTCTTGAGGTGCAAACCTTTACTCAAGTTTTGCACTCAAAAAGAGGTTTGCATTTTGAGATATTTGCTCCCTCTCAACGCTTAGTAGATGGATCTATGTTGGTTATATTTAAATCCAAGAAAGTAAAAAGAAAAAAAGTTGTTGAATCAAGTTACAGTATATATAGATTTATGTCACTTCATTGTAACTTTTGAAAAATATATCACTACTATGTGAAATTCACTCCATTTATAGCAAAGAATGAACTATGTCATGGTCAATTCAATATGATTTTGATATATGCACTTGGCATTGTTCAAATGGTAGGTTTGTTTAAATGTGATTAATAATATATTTTCCTTTTGCAAAAGCTTATATGTTATTTCTCACATTTCTAATGATTATTTATTTATTCATGTGTGGTTCACAGACACCACAGATTAGCGGTTGCAATGTCCACAGAAACTATCTAGGTAAATCCCCCTGAAGGGATCACATCTCGTCAGCTCATTAATAGAGCCTAACCCCAAAAGCGTAAAGGAGAATTGACTCTGTAACCTCCCATTAGCAAGATTATTTTAAACGAGAACTCAACCAATTGAGCTAACTCTTTGGGCTCTTGCATTACTAGTGATTGCATGTACTATTGTAGCAATTTGTTCTTTTGATTCTTAGTATATATGTCAATGTTTAAATCACCAATCATTATAAGCACATAATCACTTTGTACTGATTCAATTATTGCTAGTGTAGTTATATCAATTATTGTTGAAATAGATGTTGAAGGTGCAACATAGATGTTGAATATGCAAATCGAATTATGAGCATGTACATTTGACACATGAGTTGAAATTTATCATTAAATAGTTTTTTGTTCTATTTATTCCTATAGTTTTTCTATGCAAGCTAGAAGTCCATGCACAAAATATGGCAGGTTGAAATTGAATTTTCTTAATTGTTTAGAAGTTGGTGGGTACTCAAATTTAGTTTCTTGGAAGCAAATAACCAATTTTTCCATCAATATTCATCTTTTATGGCATCCTCAAAATGGCTCTACAAGCTACATGTGTTCAATGCACAAATTGACAAATTGTTTGTAGAGGCTATTGGAATTTGTATGTGCTCCAGTATCCATGATGCACATTGTTCTTAAATGATTCATTTCATCTAACACTTTATTTTCCACATTAAAATTCCCTTGCAATAATGTCTTCAACAAGTACAATGAATCAAATGTTTTTACTTGTGACTATTTTGTATACACAAGTCCATGTCTTGTGATTCTAGTTGAATAAAATGCAAGTCCATTTAAAGTAAGACCTTGGGTTCTATGTATGGTTGCATCACATGCTAGTTGTATTGGAAATTGCTTTCGAATAATTGTTTAGGATTTGTTTCTAGAAGTTGCATTTGGTTTTTCAATTCATAATGTTGGTGTCCATGTTGGCTAAATGTCTTCTTCATACAATTGAGAATGTTTATTTCTTTCAGCTTTTCCAATTGTTGGATCTACAAATTATATTTAAACAACATCTATATCTTTTTTTTTTTTGTACATCTTTTAAATATTCCATCAACTCCATTAGCTAGTCCATCCTTTATAATGTAGTTCCCTCACATAGTTCAACTAACATATTTTTCTTGAGTAGTATCATTGTTAATAATGCTATCGTCTTCTCATAAGATAACATTATGTTTTCATGGATTTGATGTTTACCAATAACATCAAGTATTACTAGTTCTCCATTGACTAATAAGAGAATTTGGTCATTATGTTTCCTTACATCTTTGTTCCTTAAAAAAATATATGGAAGTAATGGATTTAAGGGTGGTGTTCAATGGAAATGAGAATTTAGGTATTCAATATATTTATATGATCTTTTTGACACATAGTGGTATGCAATTCATAACACTTAACCTCATCTTGCCAAAAAGTGTATGGAATTTTTTGTTTATTGAAAACTGGTTCTTCAAAGATCAATAAATCCATTAAAACTTTTGCTTGGTATAAGTCTCTAGAGAGTATTAGATTGACATTTCCAAATTGGGATGTTGGTGTGTGCTTTATCTATCTTAAACACTTGTCAAATTTCAATCTCATATGGAAAAGTTGCTCCTATCAAAGATGCTTCATTGATGAGCAAGACACGAAGTTGTTGAAAATGTTTTGTTAATGTATCTGATTTTTCACTATTCAATGGTAAAAAAAATTGATTTGTTAAAGGACATATAAAAGGAATAATGCCATGTAACACCACTCACATTGAATGCTACTTTTCCTGTATATGCAATTATAAGTTTGTTTACTTGTAGTGGGTCATAGTTCATTTCCACATTGTAGAAATGAACTAGTGACTGGAACATTGCTTTAATAGTAAAGGTTTTTCTAGTTTTTGCACCATATGTTAGAAATAAATGCACTGGTTTTTTAGGATTGCACTTTTTATTTATTATTATGTCTTTCACTATTCTAGCTTGTTCGTGATTTAGTTGTAATTTAATATTAAAAAACTCTAAATTTTCTACTATATGTGGTTGCTTTACAATGTGACAAGGTTGATCGCTATATGCTCTTATGTTTCTTGTGTTCTAAAAGTGTTACAAGTCATTTCCAAATTTACATTGGTCATAACTGTTGGTTAGATTTGAACACAAATGTTTGCCAAATTCTTCTTCCCGATTAGTGATGTTTACATTAAATAATTGTTGTTCTTTATTTTCAATTTCTTTTGTTACATGTTCTAAGTCACCCCATGTTATATTTGTTTCATATGTGAACTTTTGCTTATTTACTTTATGATGTCTTTCAATGAAATGTAAGCATGCTCCCATGTAGAGTATTGTTCTTTAAAAATGTTTTTCATTTTATCGATATGGAACAAATAACATTAGTTTTTCTTGGTAATGGTTGTCAAGGTATTCATGCTTGTTATATTTCACATATCTAGTAACATATAACTTGTCACTACCTCAATGTGTTTTGCCTTTCTTTGTATAACTTTAAGCAAATTCCACTAAGCATATATCATTGATAGCTTTAGGATGATATATGTAGTAATCAATAATTAAATGGCACATTATGTCCTCATAATCCTTTGGTTGATGTTGCAGTTGTTTTTACTTTTTTAGTATAAATGTTCGCTGCTCTATGGGTGCGGTGTTTATGGATATACAATTTCTTGAGATAGTATTACGTCATAAAGGCAAGATAATGTGATCAACTTGTTGTGCAAACATTTGTTAAATATTTACTAGAGCCTTCCCATGTATCCTAATTATTTTCATGATATCATCTTTTGTTTTTTCATGATCTTCTCATATATTTTTAAATGTTCGTGTCATCTTTTGTCATTTTTTTGTTGTAAGAGCTAAAATATGTTGTTGTTGCTTATGGATTAACTATAAATTGAGAATATGTATTTTCATTCCATATTTTTTGAATATGTGGTGCAAAACTATTCAACCATATGTCTAATGGCCTTGTTGTAACAACAAAATTGTTCAATTTAAGATATATTGAATTGCATGGATGTATTCCCCATATGTTAAACCTAAGTCATTTAAAAATCTATCAAATGTATATGTATTGTCATATTTAGAACTTTTTAGTGTTTCAAATATTAGTTTTGTGTGTTTCCCTTGATTTATCATTGTCATACTACAAAGGTTTGAGTATTCTTGTTCTCTTCCTTCAGGGTTGTGTAAAGTTGAATCTACAATGTATTTTTCCCTTTTTGTACAAGTTTTTTTTAATGATATTGATCCTGGAGCATCTTCAAGTCATCTCCCATCGCTGTGGAATCACATGACAACTATATATCATCAATGTTTTCAATTTCCGTGTCTGTTCTTTCCCATAGAATGATGCATCCTTTATTTGTAGTAATCCATGGTCATGTTCACTTCCTCTATTTTGAAACTTAGTCACGAAAAAGTATTCTTGAACATTTTCATAGTAATTGTTTTCATGCCATATTAAGCTACAAAGAGTAGATGTTCAATTTCTTAGTAACAAGCACATGTTATAGGATCATTTCTAGTCAATGACTCAATTTTATTGCTTTCTTATTCATTTTCAACCATTATTTTTATTCGTTTTCTTATTTGCTTTAATGCATCAACCAATGGTTGCCAATGATTTTATGCATTGCTAAAGAAATGAAGAATGTCGGTGGTCCTAGTTATCTTGTCATTGCATATATTTTCTTACATGTATGTTGTTGATAGTTTGGTGATGTGTGATTTTTGTTTAGATCCGAATATCCATTTTTTTTTTTAATATTTTAGAATGCGATATAAGTTTGGTTTTGAATTAACATCTTTTGCTATTAGCTTTTTTCATTTTAGTTGTTCTTTTCTTATCCTAATCCATATAACACTAAGGAGTTGATTTATAATAATGTGTATTGCTTTGTAGAATAGGTTTGTTGTATGATAAGAAAAGTCAAGTTCCTTGTGTAACACTTCCCACTTTTCAATTTGTGATATGTAAAGTTTTAAATTACATAGGTTGTTTTTCACCATAAAACAATATGAGAAAACTCATTTCTTCTAAATATTTATCTTGGAAAATTCTCAATGGTACATATCCTTGATGGGGGCAATGTTTATTTGGTTATTTTGAGGACAAAAAATGTTGTACAAACCAATGAATGCATGTACTAGTGTTTTAGTAATTGGTTCTTTAATGTTTTGTTCATCACATTCTTTATTTTTAATATATCTTTTTCATCTTCATATGCTTCTTTGTTTTCTTTGAATATTGCTTCCATTTATCACTCACTTTTTCCACTTTCTAAAGTGTTGTTTTACACAATCATTTTAAATCTTTCATGACTATGTGGACACACAAGCGACCAACAAAATAATATTATTTGAACCTAAAACTCCTTTTTATTGCTATTGCGATTGTTTCAGTGTCATTTATGTCACGAGGCAATGCGTGTTGAATCCTAGAAATGTCAGTGGGGACATTGATAACTCTACTAATCAATCCCAATTGTGATTTTCTATATCTTTGTCTAAGTTCTCTTATTTGTAAGAAGGGTAATCATACTATTATTAATCTTTCTTCTAGTTCATTCAATGTCTTCATTATTCTTATGCTATTGTTTCTTCTAATTTATTTTGGCACAACAAATTTAGGGTTTGTCATTTTCTATTGCTTTCTCGCAAGCCTTGCAAACATAGCTATCATTAGCAACACTTGTTGAGCTTTGTTGTGATTTTTTTTTTATATTCTAATCAAATTGGCTTGTTTATATTCTTGTTTGACCAATATAACATCTTTTAGAAACAAAGTTCACTGATACATTTTACAATAAAAAATTGGCACATCTGAAATTTGTTTGTAGAATTTTTTTTATTTGCAATTATAAGGGATTCTTTGTTTTTGTGCCTTTTTTTGAAGCATTTGTTTTTTACTATAATATTTTTTTCCCTTTTTTCTCCATCTATTTCAATAGTTGTCAAGGAGGAGTGTAAATTTTCTTTGACTTTTTCCTTTGGTTTTTGCTAGCATATTACTAATGCTACCTATGTCTTCATTACGTGTGTTGTGTGATTGTTGTTGTATTTTTTCTTGAGTAGATTTTTCAAATTTTCTATTGATAAACTTGTTTGACTTTTAGTTTTTATGCAAAATAGTTTGGAATCCATATTCACAAGAGTTTGTATATTTTTCAATGGTATATATGTTGTATGTCTCAACTTTTCGAATTTCAACTATGTTCAATATTTTTTCTATTGTTGAAGAAGAAGGCATTGAAGTTATGGTATTCCCTATTTCAAAAGACCATAAGTGGATATATATCTTTAATATCCCATCTAGCCATTCATAAACAAACAATCTACCCTCAATATGACCTTATTGACATGGAAATGCTAATTGTATCATGTAACCTTGCCAATTAGCTATTTTTGGTACTTTCTTAATTGCATTGTCATTAAGATATTGGTGAATGCATCTAATAACAAAGGAGTCGTTTGCATAAATGCACTGCAACAAGTTTGTGACATAATACATTGCAAACACGACTCAATATATTTGTTATTTTGTAACTGGCATAATGTCTAAAAACAACTCTCGCCATATGTACTTTCAGAAATATGAATATTGCCAACTTTGTTTTCTTGAAGAAAATAAGAATTGTGATTGTTCAAAATGTTCAGCAAGTGGATTTTCATGATGGAACAATATGTCATAGACGTCTACACATAATTTTGAGTTGAAATGCATGTAACTCTCTAATTGAGTTTTCGACCAAAATATTATTGGCATTTTTAGCTAATTTGATGCCCAATGTATGCAGAAAATGTCACCCCATAACCCTCTATTTTTTTGTGTTACATCAATTGATGTTGATCTAGACATCTTGTTCAAATACTCTTATGGGTCACTAACATTGTGCATTTCCATCAATGAACATCCACTTAACTCAAGTTGATAAGATAGAATTTCCTCTTTATCATATTTTTCTAAACATGTTTGAAGGATTCTATTAGGCCCTCTTAAATTTCTGTTAATGTGTATTTAAAATGAAGTAGTACATGCAATGCATTAAATAGACAAGCTCCCAAAACATATGCAAAGTTTTGTAAGCAAAACAAGTCATAGTTTTTTAGTACAACATCAATGTCTGTTTCTGACTTTATGATCTTTGTTTTTGTATTAATTTTTTTCCAAAGTCATTAATTTTTTCCTTTTACCATCTCATTATATTCATTGTTACTATTTGGGACTACACAAGTTATAATTCCAATATGTGAACAACTAGTCTACAAGTATACATACTATATACTATTGGCAGAAATAAGCGAGATATAACTAGAAAAATGCAAGGTGATATAAAGATTAGTTAAAAGTCTGTGTACCTAAAGGTGTGAGATATTGCAATTTTCTTGACTTAATCAACAATGTTCTTGCAAGATTGTTAGGACCTTGGGAAAATATGTTAGAAGTCAAAAGTTTATGCAATGAATGAAAGTTGGATTATGTAAACTCTTTGATAGTAAAAGAATTAGGATAAAAATAAATATTCGTAGTGATGAAGGAGCTTCTAGTGAATTGTGTGAACTTGTTGAGTTGTTTGACATTTTCGGGTGAACACATCAACCATCCTCAAGGATAAAAAAATGAAATGATGAATCGAACCGTGCTAGAACATGCATATATGGAGAAAAAAAATCATAAAATGAATATGACCATTAGAGATAAATGTAACAGTGGATGAAAATCTATTTATTAATTAATTTATTAATAATTATTACTAATGAGTGCAAAAGGGAAGTTACGAAATAATTAGAATAAGTCAAATTAGAAAGGAAACGAATGAAATTGATGGGTTAAATTAGTAAATGGTCAAAATGAATAAAAATATTACCATTAAGTATTAAATATTATTATTAATAAATAAGATGAAAATTTTAAATATTAGAGTAGAATTAAAGAATTAGATTATTAAAAATTTCAAATTAGAATTAATGTATGATTAAATTAGACTTAAAACTATTAATAATAGAATAAGGGGAAATTAGGAAATGATTAGAATATGTCAAATAAGAAAAGGAATTGAAAAAAATTGTTGGGTTTCATGGACTTTAGAGATCGGCAATCACTACATCCACGAAATATTTGTACCAGGTAATTCCAACTAAAGGGAGCACTCCTTGTTGGCTCAACCATGGAGTCTGACCTCGAGAGTGTCTATATAATTGAACACATGACCTCTTCATAACAAAGATGTTTTAACGATGGGGACTCGACCAATTGAGCCAACTCTTAGGGCTCTTTCCCCTTATTCTATTATTAATAATTTAAAGTCTATTTTAAAATTTAATAATTTTAATAATCTAATTCTTTAATTCTTTAACTCTACTCTAATAGTTTAATTTTATTTATTAACAATATTATTTAATAATTAATGATAATATTTTAACTCAGTTTGACCATTTAGTAATTTAAGCCATCAACTTCATTTATTTCCTTTTCTATTTTGACTTATTCTAATGATTTTCTAATCTTTTTTTTTACTCTTTAGTAATAATTACTAATAAATTAATTAATAAATAAATTTTCAATGGTTACATTGATCTCTAAGGGTCATATTCATTTTATGATTCTTTTCTCCGTATATACTTGGTTTGACACTTCATCATTTCATCTTTTTGTCCTTGAGAATCGGTTATGTGTTCACTTGAAACATCAAATACCTCAACAAGTTCACACAATGCTCTAAAAGATTCATCATCACCATTTACTTATCGAAAATCTACATACTAAAAACTTCATAGCCTTGACATATTAATTTTATTTAATGTGAATCAAAAAGTTACAAAGAATAAAATTGCAATACTACCATTAAAAATACTACAAATATACCGATGCATGGTTAATGAAGAAAACAACCTTGTACATTGAATAAACAAATAAATAAGAAAAAATAGAATAAACCACATTGAGAAAGAGGAAGGAAATAAGTATTTATTATTGACAAAACAAGAAGCTAGTAAAATGAAGGGGAGGGAACATGAGGTTAAAAAAAAGCGCAGGTAAACTAATATGTGTCATAAACTTAAAAATTAAAAACCTTAAGCATGGAATTAAGTAAAAAATGAGATGTATTTATAAGCGACAATGATATTATTCTAATATGCCTACCTAACACTATATTTAATTCTAATGCAGAGGTAATCTATAGGATTTCATTATTATCCCAAATTTTAAGATGAAGATTAACACAAGTAATTATAAAGACAAAGTTTAAAAACAACAATAAAATAAAACCATGCCATTATAAAATTTCAGTGACTTTGTTGTTATCAATAAATTATACTTAAAATGATTAAAACGCATAAATATGACTGCGTGTGATCTATCCCAAGTAGTGCAACGAAATAATCTAGGCCAAAATTTAGAATTTAATATTCATCGTAGAAAATCTAGGATATAAACAAATCTAATTCTTTAATTCTTTAACTCTACTCTAATAGTTTAATTTTATTTATTATCAATATTATTTAATAATTAATGATAATATTTTAACTCAATTTGACCATTTAGTAATTTAAGCCATCAACTTCATTTATTTTCTTTTCTACTTTGACTTATTCTAATGATTTCCTAATCTTTTTTATTTTTTTACTCTTTAGTAATAATTACTAATAAATTAATTAATAGGTAAATTTTCAATGGTTACATTGATCTCTAAGGGTCATATTCATTTTATGATTCTTTTTTCCATATATACTTGGTTTGGCACTTCATCATTTCATATTTTTGTCCTTGAGAATCGGTTATGTGTTCACCTGAAACATCGAATACCTCAAGAAGTTCACACAATGTTCTAGAAGATTCTTCATCATCATCTACTTACCGAAAATCTACATACTAAAAAATTCATAGTCTTGACATATTAATTTTATTTAATGTGAATAAAAAAGTTACAAAGAATAAAATTGCAATACTACCATTAAAAATACTACAAATATACTGATGCATTGTTAATGAAGAAAACAACCTTGTACATTGAATAAACAAATAAATAAGAAAAAATAGAATAAACCACATTGAGAAAGAGGAAGGAAATAAGTATTTATTATTGACAAAACAAGAAGCTAGTAAAATGAAGGGGAGGGAACAACATGTTCAGAAAAAGCGCAGGTAAACTAATATGTGTCGTAAACTTAAAATTTAAAAACCTTAAGTGTGGAGTTAAGTAAAAAAAATAGATGTATTTATAAGTGACAATGATATTATTCTAATATGCCTACCTAACACTATATTTAATTCTAATGTAGAGGGAATCTATAGGATTTCATTATTATCCCAAATTTTAAGATGAAGATTAACACAAGTAATTATAAAGACAAAATTTAAAAACAACCATAAAATAAAACCATGCCATTATAAAATTTCAGTGACTTTGTTGTTATTAATAAATTATACTTAAAATGATTAAAAAGCATAAGTATGATCGCGTGTGATCTATCCCAAGTAGTGCAACGAGGATTCAGCCGATCCATTGACAGTCTCACTCCCAACCGGTCCTTTCATGCCATTTCCAGGCATAACACCTTACTTACGAGCATGCCAGGCACAGGCATCCCACCTACCTAGCTACAAATATCCCAACCAGGGTCTCGAAAAAGAAGTAATTTCTTTTTGGCTTGTATCCTCTTTCTGGGTTCACTAGGATTTTTCCTAGTGAAATAATCTAGGCCAAAATTTAGAATTTAATATTCATCATAGAAAAACCATGCCATTATAAAATTTCAGTGACTTTATTGTTATCAATAAATTATACTTAAAATGATTAAAAAGCATAAATATGACCGCGTGTGATCTATCCCAAGTAGTGCAACGAAATAATCTAGGCCAAAATTTAGAATTTAATATTCATCGTAGAAAATCTAAGACAGAAACAAAAAAACAAAATACTTGTAGGAAAAATGGAATCATGAGATAAGCTTTATTAACAATGTTTGAGCATGGAACCTTACGAAGATCAGTAATGGAGGAAATTAAATCACTAGGGAATGATATGGGAAGTTTTCACGCAAGCATGAATAAGATAGACCTATAGACATTTTGCAAGTCAATCTCTTCCGATTTTCTGTTAAGGTTCTCTCACAAATGCATCCAGATGTATTATCTTACAAATACATTCAAAAAGACATGGAGATCACTTATACATTCAAAACATGGAGCTCACTGAGATCATTATATTAAAAAAAAACTTCATTTTTATGAGCCTCAAAAGTTTTGAAGATTATAAAAATGTCTAGCAGTATGGAAAAGGAGTAGAGTTGGAGGCTATATCATGGATGTTGAAGGGAGGATGAAGAAGTAGTAGGATTCAAACCTTTGTTCTAGTATGCTAGAATTAACAAAGGAAATGATGGCTCTTTTGGATTTCCTTGCTCTTCAATCCATCAAGAATGATTTGCAAGTTATGTTAGGTTCCAAATTTCTATCTTTGTGGGATTTTTCTAAAGATCCTTGTGGCTTTTCAGATACTCTCTGTAGCTTCAGGAAGTCATAGAGAGTGTTGGCACTCAATCTTGTGGAACCCAAACTTTTACTTTTCATTGTAAATCAAGCTAAACCATGACTCTTTTCAAATTCATCACTCATGGAACTCTAAGACCTTGATATTTGGGCTTTTCCACACATTTTGATTTTTTGCGAAGCCTCAAATTTCCAATATAGCAGACCCCAGAGGCCAACATATTATTTATACCCATTTTCACAAAACTCTAGTTTTTCGATATCTTGATATGACAAAAGATTATACGATGATTAACCGAGAAGTGGCATACGATAATATATAACGGACACCATATTTTTTTTAATTCAACATCTCATTTCACTAAAACTTTGGTGTTCTGATACTTTAGTGTGCATGAACTTCATATGTAAACTAACAATTTTTTACCTAGTAATATTAGACATATACTGAAATACTGACATATCAAAGATTTTCTATAACTACAAACGTGAAGAAATCATGATATCATGATATGTCGAGATGATAGCTTAGCATGCTACTTCATTCTCTAACACTCAATCATTGTCTAACATGTGGAAGATGTTGACATGTCCACTGACATGCGACACTTGCTTTCGTACCATTTGTGGTCTTAACATTTCGTATTTGTCTGACCATGTCCTTCACTTGACACTGCCATGTCATCATTTCTAATGTCATGCTATAAATTCATTGATATGCATTCTTCTGAAATGAGTACACTAGAACATTGGGATATCATAGTTTTTCATTAACTACAAACTTCACAAAATCCTGATATACTGAATGCCGGTATGACAACTCAACATGCTACCTCATTCTCTAATACCCAATCATTATCTAACATGTGGTAGACGCTAACATGTCCTTTGATCTCTGGCAGTTGCTGACATGTCCACTGACACATGTTGCCATATTTACATAGTTGGCATGCCAAAAACGTTGAATCCAAGTGATACATGTCTTACATGAGGAATCACCATGTCATGATTTCTGACATCATTCTTCGAAATCCAGATTAGACGATAATTTTTAATTAGAGTTTACTAAATTAGATTTATATTTAATAAATCACAAATAATTATATTTTAAGATCAATGACATTGATTTAAACTGTAATGGAGATAAACAATCTAAGATAAACTTTCAAAAACTCCAGTAAATGATGACGGAGAAAAAAGCATTTTCCATCATAACAGAAATTTGTGAGTATTGGGAAAATTACATAAGTCTTTCATATGAAAAACTCTAGTATGACATTGAGAAGAGGGATTCCCACAATAACGAGTTAAGGGTAAATAGTATATGCCACAGGGCCATGGTAGTCAACACGAATTATAACAAGCTTAGGGTGGGAAGCCTTTCTAGGCTTAGGGTTCAGGGTTGTTGGTGAAGTTGTCATTGATGGAAAAGGGTGTTATGCTTCTTATGCTTGTTGATGTATTGTGTTATGGTTGTGTTTGTATTGCTGTAAAAACCCCTATGTAAAACAGTGAATAACTCTGATGCTCAGAGGCATGCTTGTGTGTTGCATATGTTGTGATGTTGTGATGTTGTGATGTGAATACTTGCATAGATAGTACATATGTTGTTGCAGCCCAATTGCTTGTGAGCAACTGCAAAGACCAAGTGAATAGATGTACACAAAAATGTTGTGGTGCAAGAATATGCGAGAGAGATTTAGCTTTAGTAATCATTAAAGTCGGCTTACGTTAATGCATGTTGTTTGAATATTTCAAAATTCAATTTATGTGTTTTGATATTCAAAAGTTGAAAGAGTTTGGAACCGAAGAGACAACACTGGAATGCAAAGGGGAAAGATCTTCACTTTAGATTCATGAATGGAATACTAACAGTCAGTAAGGTGTGGTTATAAAAATATGTGCTTTTGGAAGGCTAAATGGTTAGAGAGTGTGAGAGAGTTGATTGAGTTGTTGTGAGACCTTGTTTGTGAGTTACTTGGCACAAAGACAAAGAAGAAGAGGAGCTAATGTGAAGTATATTTGAGAAAGAGAATGTAGAGACAAAGAGGTGGAGGTATGCAAAAATAAAGACCAGGTCAATCAACACATTGTGGCACTTGCTTTCGTACCATTTATGGTCTTAAAATTTCCTATTTGGCTGACAGGTGTCCTTCATCTGACACTGCCACATAATCATTTCTAATATCTTTCTATAAATTCATTAGGTACATTCTTCTGATATGTGTACACTGGAACACTGGGATATCATAGTTTTTCAATAACTACAGACTTCATGAAATACCTATATACCAAGTACCGTTATGACAACACAACACGCTACCTCATTCTCTAACACCCAATCATTATCTAACACATGGAAGATGCTAACATGTCCTCTGACATGTGGCAATCGTTGACATGCCCACTGTTATGTGTCACTCATTTTTGCATAGTTGGCATGCTAATAATGTTGAATCTGAGTGATTCATATTACACGGGGCATCACCATGTCATTATTTGTGACATTGCCATGATGCCATTCCTTAAAATATATAGTATGAAATTTTTAGGTATGATCAAATCAGTCACTAATTTTTAATCAGTGGTTATTAATACATTGGATTAATTATTAATAAATCATAGAGAATCATAATTCAAGATCAATGACTTTGATTTAAATTGTAATGGAGAGCAACAATCTAGGATAAACTTTCAAAAGCTCTAGCAAATGATGACATAGAAAAAGTCTTTTCCATAATAACAAAATGTTGTAAGTTAATTATTGAGAATATTTGGAAAATTACACAAATCTTTCATATGAAAAAACTATATTATGACATCAAAGAGAGGGCTTCCCCCAACAAAAGAGTAGGGGTGGACAGTATATGCCACAGGTCCATGGTGGTCAACAAGGATTGCAACAAGCTTGGGGTGGGTAGCCTTTCTTAGGTAAGGGTTCAGGGTTTGTCCAACAACACTTTCCACAAGGAGGACTACATGTAATTTTATTTTCCAATCCTCTTTGTTCTTTTCCTAATACATATTCCTCTTTCTTGTTTGAAGATTGTAGTACTTTAGATTGGAAGATGAATTTTCTATGAGTATGTTTGTAGAGCCTTATCTACAAATACTTGTGAAGGCATTAACACACTATTTTGAGGCTAAATTTTTGTCGATTGATGTAATAGACTTTTCATTAAAGGTAAGTTACTTGGGGTCAATATGCTTTAATCCATTTTATGTAATTCCTCAACTTTAGTAAATGCACTACTTGTTGAGTATATGTTGAAAATTTTTGCAGGTGCAAAGAAAATATGGAGGAGATGCAATATGAATCTTTCCCCTATGAAGTATTTTCATTGTATTCTATATTTTGTTATCTACTTATTTGTATGTAGAATATTGTGAGCTTTTGTTAGAAATCATTCAACTTTCCAAAACAACATCTACATCTTCACTGGATTGTGTGACTAGATTACTGGGAAATTTCTCAATCCTTCCTTCAAAATAGGTTTCCATGTCCAAAGAATGAGGTGAACTAGATTTACAAAATAACAATGCTCAAACAAAATCGAAGTGATGAAATTATCTTAGTTGCCTTTTTCTATGGTCACTGGATTGATTTATTTTCTATAGGTAAATGCTTTTCTTTTCTTTTCTTCTTTTTCTTCTTCTCTTTATATATATATATATATATATATATATATATATATATATATCACCTAATAGCATGTGTTTTAGTTGCCTCTATTTATGGTAACTAACTTCCTTTTATATAGGTAAATAATTTCCTTTTGTATTTCCTAATAATATTTGTTTGCTTTTAGGGAACTTGGAGGAATTAATAACTTTCGTAAGCTCAAAATACAAATAATTAACTATTCAGTCGTATCTCAACAACAGTTTAGATGCCAGGTGGTAACTTATATGAGAATGTCTTTAAGAATTGAATTTGGAAGCTATACCATTCATTGAAAATAATAGTCTATCTTGGTATTTAATTGATAATAATTCCTTGAATATCAAGTATTAGATTTCCTAGATTCTACTCTTAGTGTAAAATTATATTTTAACAAGAACCAAGAATAGTTATTATATTAAAATACATTGAGCTAAAGCTCAATTTAGATACATGATTTATATAAGTAAGTTGAAACCAGTGGATATGGTTGGAATGGAGTATGTATCAACAACCATCTAAAAAATTATGACCTTGAAGCTTTTGAACAAAATGCTATAATATCTACAATATTCCACTTGTACATTCTCCAATATTGACCTAACAAAAACCAAAATTTACAAAGCATAAAAAATTTACATTAAAACATGAGGAATTATTCCTTCACTTTGATTTTCGAGTCTCATGATTAACCATTAAGGAAGGGGGACATACCCCTTTTTCGCCTACTACCAAATTTCACCTTGATTTAGTCGTGCACCAAATTAGCCATGTGATTAGCCTTGGAGTTGTTTGATTTGAGAACATGGAGACATTTCTTCTTGGGGATAGAATAATAGAACTGATAAATCTGCTTGAATATATGAATTAAATTTCTATGTGAGGGGAGAGATCCTGAATATAATTGGTGAATTATATTCAAGGAATCACAAAAAACAAACACCCCCTGAATTTCCAAATTCACAAATTGCCTCAAACCCTTATATAAGTCATGGGATTCAACAACATTATTGGAAGTTTGATCTCAACCCCAAGCATACCTATGTTATTATTGGTTCTCAGGGAAAAAAATTACCCCCTCCCCTCCCTTCTATGCCACCTTTGGGTTTCATTTTTTTGCTACATCGAAGTTTATGAAGAAATGTTTATGCTCCAAGAGCCACTGATTAAATTCCTCCTTAGAAAATCTCACCTTCCAGCTCTCATTGAGATGCTTTTTCTCCTCGATGGCCCACTTTAGATTAAAAACACTTTAATCCAATTTGATTCCTCCCCATCGAACTTTTGATCCTCTTCTTTTAATTTTTATCCCATAAAGATTTTCCAAGAAGCCCTATTATTGATCTCGTCGTTCTGATGACAATCACCATTTCATCTTGAAAAATAGATTGATTTGTAGCCAACCAAATTTTCCAACATACATATTTAGGCAGTTATTCCTAGATTCTCTTCATTATTTTTTTTCCCTACAAAAGAGCCATTATAGCATTTTCCCCATTTTCCCAACAATTCTTGCAATGAAGAAGGTCATATTACCCTTGATTTTAGTCGAGATAAGATCGCTCCCCAGACTTCATCTGTAAAAGGGCGTTCCAAGAAGATATGATGATCCGAACTTAAACAAGAACACAACAGAATATAGATATAACCATAAACACAAAGTTGCAGCAGAAATAACACTTCCTTTAATTAATATCAAAGAATTGAAATATGTTTACATACAAAATGGAAATAAATTAGCTCATACGATGGTAGCTTACCTCTAAGAAGAGATGTGGTGGCTACATGCCTCTGAACTGTGTTACAATGAGACATAAAGGCTTATTTCTTATTGAGAAATAATGCAAAACCCTAAACATCCAAAAACCTAACCATGGGAGATGAAACACCAAAACTATGGGTCTTGTTTGGGTAAATTGGTACATCAACTTCTTGGGGTTGTAACTTTGGCATACGATCTCCGTTTGATGAACACAATACCTCGATAGAAAGATTTATCCAAGGAATACAACTTTTAGCCACAAACATGGGCATTGGTCTTTGACCAATGCTTTCATGTTTTCCAAAAAAATGTAGTTTAGGCCCTCAAAATGACTTTGGAAGTTCAGGACCTGAAAAACTACCCAAAATATTAAATTATGCTACAATTAAGGAAACTGAAATTTGAAAGAAATAGTGGTGGGGGTCCAAGTGGAATAGGTGAGTGGCCACCAATATCCACCTAGATCAGATGATCTATATTTTCAGCAACATGTTTGCACAAGGTGCACCAAGAAGATCCAACAATTCCCCTTTTCAATAAATTCTTAGCTCTCAAGATATTCCTATGAGTTAACATCCAACAATAAAAAAATAAATTATTGTGAGACAGTACAAGCTCCAAACAAAGGCCAAAATCTAAGAATAGGGAGGTCTAATATTAGCGAAGAACAAAGGTTGGTAACCAATTTTAATAGAATACAAATCACCTTCCCAATGCCGAGAGTCTTGATTTAACAAGGAGGAAGGAGAACATCCAGCAAGAGGTGATTCAAGAGATTTGTAAATATGAACAAGGTGACCCAAAATGTTACCCAGGCCTAGCTCAACAAATGTTCGTTAGATGAATAGGAGGAGACATCCCACATAGATATTTTATTTTGGGAAATCAACCAATTACGTAGGGGATGGAATAGGAGATTTGAGCCCAAAGGAGAATTTCCCATAATTCCCTTAGTCCAAAAATTTATTGATTTCCTATTTCTTAGAATCAAAGTTAACTTATACCTAATTAAAGGAATAAAGACCAACATTAAAATCCATATCTCGGAGTTGCCTCTATTGTGAGGGATATGATGAATACAAGATTCTCTCTCCCCATTAATATTTTTTTTACGAAGCACATGTTTCCTCCAATCATTATCCCTTGTGATTCACTGCAAAACAAGGTTTCCCCCAAAGACTGTATTCATTAGAAGGGGGTCTCTTATTCCTAACCCCCCATGGCTTTTGGAACTCTGACCACCTTCCAATTCATATGATGAAACTTCTTAGAGTTTTTCTTGTCTCCTTGCCAGAGAAAGTACCTAAGTTTTTGAGCTAGTTGTTGCCTAACTGAAATGGGAGCCAACATAGCTAAGAATTGGAATATAAGAATGTCCATAGATGTCAAATTTATTATCGATAATAAATCTGATATTTTTGGATCTTCCTTTATCAACAAATAACTCCAACCATAGAAGCTTGAAAACTGCAATATAGGAATGACTAAAAGGACATATTGAACTTGTAACCTCCCCATCCCACATTTACCCGCTTTTACAAGCTCTCCAAGTAAACATGAGCCGAGAGTTACTATGACGTGACCCAACATCCAAGTTCCAATTATTGAAGTGGGGTCTACTAATTGGAAACTTACTTAAACCTCTCAAGGACATCATATCACCTATATGTCAAACTAGAACCCCTAGTGCTAAGACGCTAAGATGGAACTTCTTTTTAACCGAGCTCACAGTTCAAACACACATATAAGCCGTTGTGAGTGTGGCTGGAAGTCTCTAATCACACACACATGCCTCCCTCCATGTGGTTGCAACCGAAATTTCCTAGTTTCATGCATGTGACCGTGAAATCAATGTCACATTTTTAGGGCTAGCTTATAAGCCACTGCCCAAAATAGCCTAGAACTTTCCATAATCAAGTCTAAGGTGATGAAAAGTCTATATGATAAGTGATAAGGCTAGATCTTGCTCAAAAGTTTCCAAACACATGAGAACATTTTGTCAAACACATGGTAAACATAGTAACTATAGGTCATGAATGCATATTTGTTTAATGTCTCCTTAACTTCATCAAGAAATCATCAAGAAGGCTCAATGCCCTCTCAAACTAGCTGAAACAACATTAGTTACCCATGCATTCATATAACCATTCAATAGCTTATCAAATCATGAACAAGATCCATAACAAGGGCACATCATTTAACCATGCCTATAGCCACAATGAATTCATGATAAATCAGTCATAAAATCAACACAATAACCAGTACATGTGCTCATTGATCACAATAAGGAAGTAACTCATATTAACATATGCAAATGCCAACCAATTTAGGGACTTCCACGTACCACCTAACCATAGATTGGGCTAAACCAAATCTCTCTTTTACCCCATAACCCTCGTGCCATATTCCAAGCATAAATGTGGGATCTCATTGGATAAATCAAAAGAGAACCAACCAGGGCTTCTAGAGGCCAAACCACCTCAACCCTCAACTGCAATGACTCTTCACCTAAACTGGTCCAGAAATGACTAACAAAAACAAGCTTGGAAACCTCCAACTTTCTTCACCATATCTAGAGGAATTTTCCTGTCTTCACCCATTCGTCAAGAGTTCCAGTAAAAATCCCATCTCCACTCTTGGCCCTTGGGAATTCTCCCAAGACCAACTCACAAGGATCCAAAGTCTACCATCCATCCAAAGTTTAAACCAAAACAAGAAACCCACAACACCATGACTATCCAGGAAATGACAACGTAAGGCTGAAAGCAACTGTCAATCCAGGAAAATCCCATGCCAATGACAACAAAGCAACCAAATAACCAAATGCATGTACCATGCATCCAAATCTCAGGAATGAAATCACACATGCAACCTATTACCCACAATGTCCTCTTGTTGTGGCTAGTTTTCCAACCTTTTCCTTTTTCTCCCTTGCTTTCCTTTGCTTGCTTGTGTCCAAGTACCTCCTCTCTCTTCTTGTAGAGCTCTATTTTTGAAAGTGATCAAAGCTAGAAATAAAAAAAGTTGAACCAAAAGATGTGAACTGTTTCTCTAATGCCTTTTTATTATTGATGTCTAGTCTCTTCCTTTCCTTTTTCCTTTTTTCTTCATTTTTCCTCATTTTCTCTCTAATTTCCCTTGCATGCATATTTGTATCTCTTCATCCCCATTTTTTGCTATTTTCCTTTATTTCTCATATTAAATTGCCATTTATTTCCTTTTTTTCCTTTGCCAATTTCCATAGCCATTAATTAACCACAAGTGATGCCCACTATAATGTTTTTCCCTCCATTCAACTTGGAATACGTGTCCCATGACCTTGGTCTTAATATATTTAGATAGAAAATCAACCCGGGGCTGTTACAAAACTAGAATTAATCTTTTAAATAGATTTAGCTAGTGAGCTCCCCATTGTTCAAATTTGGATTTAAACTTTTCAATACCATGACCCCAAGAAGGATGAGGGAATGCTTTGAGACATATGGGCAAGCCCAAATATCTAAAATTAGTCCACTCATCCCTTCCTTTTAACCAAAAAATTCTTAAGATCCTTCTATGCAATTTTGCTGACATTCAAAGAATACACATGAATTTTACCCTCATTTATTAATCCTCCCAAGACCGAAACAAAATCATCCAAAATAGATTTGAACCACAACAACATAATGCAAGAGGCATCTCCAAGAAGGATCATGTCATCAACAAACTAGATGTGATTTATTCTCTTTATACCTTTTGAGAATATGATTCTAGGGAGGCAGTGACATTTTCATTCAAATTCCAAATTTCTACTTAATGATTCAAGCATGAGAATCTAAAGAATGTGGGAGAGGGGGCACCCTTTCCTAAGGACATTTGAATATTTAAAGAAATTAATCACTTATCCATAAATAAGAGGCAATCCAAGGCCCAAAAATATAATTGTTGATCCAAGATATAAAAACAAAAAAGAGCCCCATTTTTCTTAAAAAAAAGAGGCATGAGTCTCTGAGCAATCATATTTCTAATAATCTTATATGAAAAATTACAAAGAGAAATAGGTTTGAAGTGAGAGAAAGAAGAGGCCCTTACATCTTTAGGAACAAGAGAAAGAAATGACAAATTGAGAGCACCCCACATTTGGTCAGATTTTTGGATGAAGTCCACCATTATGATCATATCATATTTATTTGTGTTCCAAAATTTATGATAAAAGTGTCATGTGAATCCATAAGGACCAGGAGCTTTATCAAGATCGAAGGACCAAACCAAATTCTAAATTTCTTCTTCCATGATAGGGAGAAAACTCTTAGCGTTGTCCGATTTTGAAACTAGCTAAAATGACACATACGATCAAAGGCATTGGCGATATCTAATTTTATGACCATCCCTTTGTCTCCTATGGACTTGCTGAAGTGTATGGATTCCTGTACTAAAATAAACTTGCCCATTAAATACCTTTTACTAATGAACCCTCCTTGATTTTTAGAGCAAATTGGAAAGAAGAGGCATGAGTCTCTAAGCAATAATCTTTCTAATAATATTAAATGAGAAATTACAAACAAAAATAGGTCTGAAATAAGAGAAAGAAGACGTCCTTACATCCCTTAGGAACAAGAGAAAGGAAGGATGAATTGAGAGCACCCCCCATTTGGTTAGAGTTTTGGATGAAATCCACCATTATGATTATATCATATTTAATTGTGTTCCAAAATTTATGATAAAAGTCATGTGAATCCATAAGGACTGGGAGCTTTATCAACATTGAAGGACCAAACCAGCGTCTAAATTTCTTCTTCCGTGATAGGGAGAAAAATCTTAGTGTTGTCTGAGCTGGGAAATAAGACCTAAAAATGTTCCACTAAACCTAGAGGAGCATCTCCGTCTTCTTTATATAATGACTCAAATTGATTAAAAGCAAAATCCTTTATTCTCTGAGTGCAAGCTCCTATGATACATAATATTTATAAAAAACTCTTCTAGATCAATCACATCAATAGTTTTCGGGTCAACTTTTTGAACCAACCAATGTGGTTCATCTTCATGAAACAAAAAAAACACATTTGAATAATACAAATACTCAAAATAAACATAATAAATAAATAAAATATTAAAATAAATGTTAATATGCATATATTTATTAATTAATAAAAGAACCAGAAAAATATAGAAGTGAGTGCTTAGATTCAAAATAAAAAATATAAATTCAAAAAATATTAAATTATAGTTTAGTTAATAAATTAAATATTGTTAAAGTCAAATATAAAATCTTTTTATTAAGTTAGAGTTTAGTTAATAAATTAATTAATATTAAAGTTAAATATTAAATAAAGAATCTAGAATGTAAATGGAATTATATATATATATAATCATTATTATATTAAATTTTTAAATATATTAGTTATTTGTTCAAATTATATAATTTTCCATCCATAATAAACTATTTGTATTTTACATATTTTGATATGATGGAAAAATGCAAGTAAATTATATAAATGAATTATATATATTTTAATATGGTTATTACTCATTGTATATATTTATATTTATATTGAAAGAAAGAATAATTTCATAGAAATGTTTTAACTCTTAATAATTTTATAAGAAAATTTAAATTAAAGAGAGAATCAATAATTAAAGTTAATTAATAAATGAAATTAAAAAGATCTAGAAACCAACTAAAATTACAAAAGGGAAAAGTTGAGAAAATATCAGAAAATGAGGGAAGGGGGGCCGGAGGAAGCAAAACATAACCAATTTAGGAAGAAAGGGTCATAATCTAATTGTTGTTGATTTTCTAGAATGCTCGCCCACTTCTCAATTTCGATGGCTTCCCTGAACTTCCAATGATGGAAGTGATTAATCTTGGCAATGACTAGAGGCTCCTCAATACAGATGTGGTGTTTATTTTTCTCAGCATGCTCAACCAATGACCGGAGGCTCCTCAATACAAATGTGGTGTTTATTTTTCTCAGCATGCTCAACTAAGGCTGAAGAGCAGGGCTGACTATGTTTGATGTCAACTATGTGTTCATGAATTCTTTGATTGATGGAGCAACCCATATTTCCAATGTAGGGAGCCCCACATGAACATGGGATTATGTAAACACCTTTATTGAATTTAGGGTCCATAAGGTCTTTCGCAGATCTAAGGGAGCTCTGAACGATGTTAAGTGGTTTAAAGATGGCTTGGACTTTATTCTTTTTAAGAATGTGGGCAATCTTGTCCATGGGTTCGAGGATGAAGGGAAGATGAACCTTGGAAATAGACTCATCGGGTTTCTTTCTTAACCTTGGTCCTTGAGTTTCCTTTTGGAAAGCTTTGAGACCTTGGCACTTGTTATACCCATTATTTTGAAAAAAAATTAGGAGATGGATTTTCTCTTCTTCCAGATGACTCTCAGAAGAAATTCTAAGAGCGCAAGTAGATAATGTGTTAAGGACACCAAATTTTTGCACCGAATAATGATGGAAACTATCATGAAGATATTGTTTTTTGTGAGTCTTTTTATGAAATACCTGGAGAGGAATTGAGCCATTCCCTTTCTTCAAGATAAGAACATCAAGGAAAGGAAGGCTACCATTGGCCTATGTCTTCATTGTGAACTTGTCACGATCATAAGGCTAGATGATGAAGGTATCATCTACAAAAATCTTCCACAACTTAGGGAAAAATTAAGCAGAAGCCAACACCTTGGTTTCAAAGTCTTCCATGAACATGTTAGCAACAACTAGGGAGAGTGGAGAAGCCATGGCTAATCCACATGTTTGTTAATATAATTCACCCTAGAAGTTGAAAAAAGTAGAGGTTAGGCAGATACCAACCAACTTGGCA
Organism: Pinus tabuliformis; assembly: GCA_031772625.1. Taxonomy (NCBI): domain Eukaryota; kingdom Viridiplantae; phylum Streptophyta; class Pinopsida; order Pinales; family Pinaceae; genus Pinus; species Pinus tabuliformis. The sequence continues at coordinate 669,912,909 of CM062815.1, forward strand.
GTATCGGGATTGGTAATGCGATTGATAACCTCAATAGCCTCATTAATAGGGAATTTAGTATAAAGGGAGACAATGTCAAAGCTAATAAGAATACCCCCAGAATCAAGCTTAATATCCTTTAACTCATTAACAAAGGAGGTAAGGTCCTCAGCGGAGGAATTTGTAAGGCCAACAATGGGCTTGATCTTCTATGCTAAGAACTTAACAAGAAGATAAGTGAGCCCACCTATTGTGTTGACTATGGGCTGTAGCTCCCCTCCCCATCCTTGTGAATATTTGGGAGCCCATAGATCCCGGGTGTGAGCGGGTTGCTCTCAATGAGTTTCTTCCTCACGAGGATAGGGATATTATTAGATTAATCGCGCAAGCAACATATTTAGAGACTTTTTTAATAGAGTTCCTACTTAACTTTTTGTATCTACCACTATTAAAAATGTTATGAAACTAGCTCACAAAAAGATGGAAAAGATGGATCAATGACTTAGAAATCAGCCTCTTCGAGGGGGCAACCTCCTTTACATTACACAAATGAAAAATTCTTGGATGATACAAATGACAAAACCTCCTTTCTATATATAGGAGTCTAAGGGGTCACAATATAATCAAAGCTGACATAACAATAATAGTATAAGGGCACAAAAATAACAATAGGGGGCTTCTATGGGGCACACTAAGAACAATATGGGGACAATAGGGGCACAACAATAACAATAAGGGCTACAATGACAATAGTAATGGGGGAATCACTAGTATTGTAGGGACCTAACATGCCCCTTTCCTTCAAAAAAGTGTTGTCCTCAAAGCTTGAGTAGTTTTGGATGCTTTTGTATAAAATTATCATCCTCCCATGTGGAATCTTCAGTGGTTAAGTTCTTTCATTTGATGAGATACTCTGAAATTGATCGATTTTGTAGCTGTCGAGTTCTTATTTCTGTGACTGCTTCGGGTTCCAATATGATTTTTCATTCCTCATCAAGTTTTGGAAATATTGTTTGAACTGGGAGCTTGTCACCTATAACCTTATTTAAGCATGAAACATGGAAAACTGGGTGCACTCGGGAAGCTGCAGGAAGCTCCAATTTGTATTCCATAGTACCTATTTTTTTCAACACCTTGTACAAACCATAATACTTTGGTGATAATTTATTATCCTTCTTAGCTTGCTTGAGGGAAATTTGTTTATATGGTTGTAGTCGTACGAATACCCAATCACCTACATAAAAACTTCTTTTGCTTTGATGTTGATCTGCCTGTTGTTTCATTCTATTCTGCGCGAAAGTGAGGTTATCCTTTAAGAGTTGGAGAACTTGTTGTTGATGCTCGATGTGATCTTCCACTGCTTGAACCTTAGAATTTTCTCTTAAATATGATGTGATGGATGGTGGATGATATCCATAAGTGCCATAAATGGGGTCATTTTTGCTGCAGTATGGGAGAAAGTGTTATAATACCATTCAGCCAAAGGCAACCATTTGACCCATTGTGTCTGTTTATCAGATACAAAGCAACAAAGATGTCATTCCAAACATTTGTTTACTATCTCAGTTTTCCCATCATATTGAGGATGATAAGATGAGCTATGAGCTAACTGAGTATTAAGACAAGAAAACAATTATGTCCAAAAATTTCCAGTGAAAATGGGATCTCTGTCGCTTACAATAATATTTGGGGTTCCATAAATGTAGTAGACACTGTACTCACTTTAAATGGATGAGATACTTGGTAAGTCTGTCAACTACTGCCATGATAACACTCTTTCCTTTGGACTTGGGTAAACCTATGATAAAATCCATTGAAACCTCCTCCCAACGTTGGCTTGGAGTGGATAAAGGTTGTAATAGACCTGGGGTCTTACTTGTTTCAACTTTATTTTGTTGGCAAACCAAACATTCCGCCACAAACTTTTGAATATCCGATTTAAGGCCATCCCAAAAAAATTCCTTTTTAACCCTATGGTAAGTTTTTAGAAATCCTAAGTGCCCCCTAAGGGAGAGTTGTGCAATTCCATAAGAATCTTTTGTTTTAGTTGGGAATTCTTACATAGGTATAAGCGATCTTTGTACCATAACGAATCATTTTTCCAGCTAAATGTATCAGATGTACCAGTGCCCACACTTCTTCATCATTATTCTATTCATCCCTAACTTCATTTATCCAATCTGGTTGGATAATAGAAATGGTGCAAAGAAATGCTTCCACATCCTCATCCTTTCTTGAGAGTGCATCTGCCACAACATTTTGCTTCCCTTTTTTGTAGATGATTTCAAAGTCATAACCCAACATCTTTGTGACCCATTTTTGTTGCACTTTTGAAGATAATATTTGTTCTAAAAAGTATTTAAGACTATCAGGATCTGTTTTTACCTTGAAGTGTCTTCCCATTAGGTAGGGTCGCCATTTCTTAAGTGCATGTAGTATTGCCAACATTTCCTTCTTATAAATAGCTTTGTGTAAATACTTTCCTTTGATTGGACGACTTTTGAAAGCAATGGGTCTTTCTACTTGCATTAAAACAACACCAATTCCATTTCCTGAGGCATCACATTCCATAATCAAGGTTTTTGTGAAGTCTGGCATAGCTATGACCAGTGCTTGGCACATTGCCTCTTTAAGATGTTCAAAGGCCTTCGTTGCTTCTGGAGTCCATGAAAATGCATCTTTCTTCAATAATGTTGTTAGAGATGCTGCTATTCTCCCATAATTCTTAACAAATTTGCGATAATACCCTGTCAACCCGAGAAATCCTCGCAGATGCTTTATGGATGTGGGGATTTTCCATTCCTTAATGGTTTTAATTTTGCTAGGGTCTACCTTAACACCTTCATGAGATACAATATGACCCAAATATTCCACCTCTTGTACTCCAAAGAAACATTTGGAGCTTTTTGCACATAATTGTTTCTCCTCCAATAGTTTGAGCACCCTGTCAACATGTTGAACATCATCCTTCCAATACTTGTTGTAGATTAGTATATCACCAAAAAATACCAACACAGATTTTCTAAGGAAGGGTTTGAAAATGGAATTCATCAAACCTTGAAATGTAGAAGGTGCATTGGTAAGGCCAAAAGGCATGACCAAAAATTCATAATGACCCTCATGAGTTCTAAATGTTGTTTTCAGAATGTCTCCAGTCTTCATTTTGATTTGATGATATCCTAAACGAATATCCAACTTGGTGAAGTAGATTGATCCATGCAATTCATCAATGACATGAATTGGAAATTTATCTTTAATAGTGAGCTTGTTGAGTGTTATCAGGAAATCTAGTGTCCACTCGGAGCTGCTAGTCCCACTAAGACTGGTAGCTATCTTAGAAACAAAAAAACTAAAACTACTTTCGCTTTCCTTTATGAGAGGTAGATAAGAGGGGAACAAAGGACACCAACCTCAGTCTTGCGCTTGGTTCCTTGCTTGGTTCCTCTCCCTTCTGACAGATCCTTGCCGCTTTTCCTTCGTCTACCCAACTTCAAAGAGCACTTGTGGAATCAAAGCAACATAATACTATCGAAGAACAAAGATCTACAATCATAAACAATACAGGACCAGATATATATTGACCACACAAATGCATATATCATCAAACATACAAGAATGTGGAGGAAAACTTGAATAACTTTATTAATATCAAGAATAGCAAAGAGGATTACAACCAATTGTTCTGACCCAACGTCATCCTCCCAGCATGAAAGCCCTTCTTCACCTCATGAAAATCTTAGATCACCCAACACTATGATATTCCACCAAGAAACCAACAACACTTCCTTACAAGATACAAAATTCCAGCCTCTGGATCTCTGGGATGAGGGATCCATATATAGATGATTGCAGGGGGGTGAGTCAGCTTCTAGGATTTTGATTAGTTTCCTCTCTCTGATAGTTCTTGATTCCACTTGGAGATTGATGATCTCTTACTCACCCCAGGGTGAATTTAGAGAGGCAAGTGTCACAGGAGAAGTTTCTGGAAGATTCCATGACGATCCACCTTGCAAACTGTCTCTACCATTTGTCTACTCTCGCCCATCGCACCCTACAGAAGGGCTTTTCAGTATGCATCGCACCCTTTTCACTGAGCAGGTGAGATGCATCGCACCCTCTACACTGGGCAGTCTGTATGGTCCAGCTTTGACCAGTTCTGAGCAGTTTTCTGTGGAGAACTTCTGGGAGATGATATAATTAGCTGACCTTGTTCCTTTAGGGTGTGAAGCAACACTTTTAGGGACTTAGGAGCCCTTGGTTTATGGACATGTATGATTGGGGTTGTAGTGCCCAAAAATGTCTATAACAGTTTCCCCCTAAAGCATGAGGTCGTTAATCTTTTGATGTCGGGTGAAATGCTTTATCATGAGGATCCGAAGTTTTTTTGAGCTGGAAGGTGACCTGTAATAAGATACAATACAATACATTATCTTCATAATATTTTTCATGATCTAGCTGAGGCGGGCATTCCCATGCTCAGCTTTATAAATTCATTTTCATGTACATAAGACAGACAACCGTCTGTGTGGTAGACTGATGATTATGATAGAGTCATCATCCTTTGATTCAGATGATCATCTGTGCAGCAATGATGTACATTTGATGTCTTTATTTTCCTGAATATATCGCAGCCCGGATGGATGAAACTAGATCCGGGGTCTTCAAACTCATCCAATCTTCACTCAGAGTACAAGTCGATCCATGTGAAAGATGTTCTGGAGTCGAACATGGAAAGACATCGCCTGATTACCAGCCAATGATGTAAGCTGTTAACAAGTGCGAGAGGAATCACCGATAATGATGATGACCCTCAAGGTACTACAGTACAATTCGCGTGGTGTGAAAAGGGACTTGGCATCGAACACCACGCAAAATCTTTCGGTCGAAGGCCATTGATGTAAACCTGTCGCCGGAAGTGAGAAACTTGCCATTGAGGCATGCAAGCTTCAAAGTACTGAAAGGGTTGTTCCTAAGTTGACTTCTTGGATAATGAGCTGATGTCGACAAGAAGCGACCCGTCGTAGGAGGGCCTTAATGAATCCCACATCTACGACACGGAATGGAGTAAATGATTTCGGAGATGAAAACTATCTGATGATACAGGGTTCAGGGTGGCGGTCATGAAAGAATGGAGTGTGAATGTATTGCAGCGGATGAGACACAGGTGAATTCTCTGAGCGACTTCTCTTGAACATACCGGCGACACTGACATGGATTGGTAGCGTTAACCCCAAATATGGATGGTGTGATGGACCAATGGTGATATGACCGGTGAACGGAATAACCCAACCCGACTCGGATGTGGAGTGAAAGTGTCATGTTCAAGAGCGACTTGCTACCAATAAAGTTTCTTCAAGTTTTCTTCCCAATTTTTCCCCAGTCATTTCTGACCAGTACCTCTTTATTTTTATCAAGCTTGAGGAGGATAACATATGGTTGTTCTATAATTTTCCCTTCAGGCAAACCCGTCACTATGTTTTAACGAGCCTAGCGACAGTGAAACTCGTTCTTGTCTATATGGACAAGTTTGTCGCTATTTGGTTTTAACGAGTTTAATGACAAAGATAACTTGGTCCTTTTCAATTTTAGAGAGTCTGAAAGGGACGTAAAGGAAACTCCAATAATCCTTTTTTGTCATATAATCCCTTAAGTCCAAAAAAGTATAAAATAATACGAAAGGGATGAATTTTCGGTAATTTTAACGAGCCAAACAAAACAAGCGCTCGATCTTTTTGTGTAATAATCCCTCACGTCCAAAAAGATTAAAATCTAGAGGAGGGATAGCACTCCCGGTAGCTTTAACGAGCTGGAGAGGCCAATTGCTCGGCAATCTTTTCATATTTTATGAGTCAGATGAAAAGAGCTTAAAGGAGACTCGTTTTTTGAGGAACGAGTGATAATTTCAGGTAGCAGCTAATTCCAGGTAAGGTTTGGAATTTTCCAATCACGGCAGTGTCACAAGGATGGCTAACAGGATCACTCTTCGCAGCTGTTCCTCAAAAAGGGGTAAACAATCAAATGGAGGTGAATGATCGGCTAAAACAGAGTGGAGGTGATGGTAAGAACACGACCAGGGCTCAAAAGCTGATGATAATGCATTCACAATGGTTATTTACCGGGGATTGGTTCATTTTTTAATGAGCTTAAACTCTGGGGGAACGTTTGCTCATTGCTAAGGTTTAATTTTTAACGAGCTTGAACTTCGCATAAAAACTGCTCGTGCCAGTCGTATAATAAGGATGTCTCATCGATAGGTTCAATTTTTAGGGAGCTTGCACCATTCGAAACTTTGCTCCGGATCCTTTCATTATGCAAGTTAGGAACGACCAATCCTATGAGTTTAAAGGGTTGAGAGACTACAAACTAAGAAAATAAATGGTCGCTCTTTACTTTCAGGAAAAAAGGTTTGCATGCCCCCAGGCATAGCGAAGTAGAGTTTCCAGGTTACCATATGAAAGTTCTCGCATTTGCAAGATTGCTCCATCCGCGTTGCAGACAAAACACTTCCTTGGTGATGTCTACCGAAATAGACAAAGGTGAGTGGCACGATCGCCTCCACTCACATAAATTTGACGAGGGAATCTTATTCCAGTCTAATCCCATTTTCCTAAATGGACAGGTGTGTCAAACTAGTCATATATCCTCCGCGGAAACCTACCCTATACCCAAGGTTTTCCTACCGAAATAGACCAGGGTGCATGCCCCCTGGGTTTCAGTCATGTCCTCCCAAATTACTCGCGCTCTTCAGGCGGACGGACTGGAGATTGATGAGACATTCCTTGCGTTAAAAGACCATTTAGGGATGGCATTTGACTATTAGCTATGTGTGAGCTGGGGAACGAAAGTTGGTCTACGAGCTGGACCACTTGGCCTTCATGCGGAAAACACATTACTCTAAAGAGTGAGGAGACAATGGCCCCCATGCTATAAATATAGTCGCGCCCAAGGAGTAGATTATAATTTAGAAGTCCTTGGACTACCATCACGTTCATATAAACGATTTTCCTTCTCAACGTTATGGGCACATTGGGAAGGATCCCTAATGGTCGACTGGTTCCTTTGTCGAAGCCTGTCAGATTTCTCATCTCAGGCAGAAGCGATGGTGAACCAAGTGCTTCCCAAGAAGTTGAGGAAAGGATACTCATAGAAGCCCCTTCATCTATGATGGTACCGACCATGATCATTTTGTAAGCTTGTACAATGATTCGGAATGGTACATTAGCCGGTAAACGAGGTCTGCCTAGTAGATTCCAATCGAAGGAAACGACTAGGTTGCTTGGAGGTGGGACCGAATAGACAGCCGGATATGACTCTAACGAACTTCCTTCCTGTGGTAAAGGAACAGGTAGATTGCCCCCATATTCATCGGAGTCTGTGTTTACGAAAAGAATTTGAACGGTGTCGTTCTCATTCTCTTCGGTGGTTGTATCATCTGAAGATGGACCTTCCGAAGACAAGACCGGGTTGACTGCCGCCTCAACCTTTTGACTTTCATCTGGTATGGATTCAGCGGGTTTATCTTCAATGATAGATGCTTCGACCGACCACAATGGCGTGTCAGTCAGATTTTCAACTAGCGATGGACTCGGCAAGAGTTTCTTGTATCCAGGAGGAAGCCGTAGCGGTGAAGCAGGACGGTTATCCAAGACTCTTTTAGCTTCGTCTAGGAAGGGACAACGGTGGACGACGTGATTGCCTTCACACAGTTTACAAGGAAATTTACATTTCATTTTCTGTCCAAATGCTTCGCTTTCACTAGTTGATGGTGTACTTTCAACATGATCTTCAGAGGTTGATGACACCGGATTGTGCAAACGAGGAGACCAATCCCTTAAGATCTGAGGGATGCAAGGACAATCTCGATGATAGTGGTCTCCTTTACAAATGACACATGGAGATTTAGGCTTGGACGGTGCAGTGTGCGGATTTTCACTAGACGATGCCCGATTACCCCTTTTCGCCTTTGGCTCCTTCTTCTTCTTCTCTTTCTTCTCCTTCCCCTTCTTCTCCTTCTTAGTTACTTGACTTTTGGCTTTACCAGCTTTATCAAGCGAAGAGGAAGGAGGAGAGGGAGAATCGGACGAAGTAGAAGGTTGGGGGGTAACTTTAGTATCATCCAGTTGCTAACTCGATTGTTCAGGAATCACGGTGTTCTGAACGATGGAGGTCGAGAAGAGCCATATTGGCAAGCCAATCGTCAATCCTGGAAGTGACAATGTGGCCATATGAGGTGCACCAACATCTCCCCAAGAGGAGAAAGGACTAGGATTTCCTCCAAGGGGAAATCCTTAGTTGGTGGACTCCATTTTTCTCAACCTAAGACCAATGCGGGAATGGTGATATTATTCCGATTAAAATAAATTTTAGACGCTTTGACACAACTTTTTTTTTCAATTTTTAAGAGTCAAGAAAAAAAAAAGATGACTCTAGTCGCCTTCGATTTTTAATGAGCTTGGAGTGACAAGTGCTCAGATGGACCTTTTCCTTTAAGGAGTCTGAAAAGGAACGAAAGAGACTACTCTGGAAATCTAGACAGAGGGATTACCAAACCAATCGCAAAACTGTAGAATATTTTTTACGGTACGACAGTCAATCTTCCTGAATGCTGTGTTCAGTGCATTGCGATCGATAGGGCGACAGACACGGCTTCCTATGGATAAAGGATATAGCCTATTGTGGTCTCCCAATATATACTCGATGGTACATGGGAGCATAAGTCCGTACTAGCACTTGTCGTCTCAAAGAGGAGGAATCACCCAACCAACAGTGAAAACGACAGTTACCAGGTTTTACGACGCCGGAATACGTCTCTAGCCTAGACTTCTAGATGTTGTGCATTAGGTTCCAAAGCGTTTTTATGTTCATTGAATTTATTTTACAGTTGATCTTTTTTAAGAAATTTTCCTTTCAGGTTCATTGTGTGATGTAGATATACAATTCCTAAAATGCAATCTAAGATGATAAACAATCGTTTAATCTTCTTTTTGCAATGAAAATCCTAGCTACTAAAGAAAGAGAGATGATATTCTTTCAACATAGAGCAGAGAGCACACACTAGATGCACTGTCCTAAATCAAACCAACAAGCAGTCTAAATGCAAATGCACATGCATGTTTTTTTTTTTTCAGCGTTCTTAATATGTGAATGACAAGAAGAATGCTAAGTACAAATTTGAATTACCTTTTCAAAGCGACAGTACTAACAAATTTCTCTTCAAAAACGAAAGGAAGATAATGATGACACTTTGCTATTTTGAATTGAAAACTGCTTTCGACACTTGAAAAACTACTAATTCAAATCAAATACAAGAGTAACTGTATAATCGACCATCAAGAACAATAGAATTCTTTTCTTTGACTGAAAACGACACTTGCGACACTTTCAAATCAAAAGACGACAACTTGATTATGCTACTCTTTTGTAAAAGAGAACTGTAAATGGCACACAATACATAAAAACATTCACAATTCTTTGTACTATGGAGGTGGAATCATGCAAAGGAAGGGAGTTTCCACAGTGGTATACTGATCAAAGACAGCAAAACTCCTGAATAGAGCTGAAGAGAGTGAAGAAAAACCAAAGTCTGAAGGAAAAATTAGCCTTTTCTGACCATCGAACCTGTTACACAAGGAAACTAGTATGCATCCCACCTACTGCACATGGGAGGTGCGATGCATACAGAATTCCTTGAAGAGAGGGTGCGATGGTACCAGTGCGAGACTTTTACTTGGTCTTTGGTCACAATTTGCAGCTCAGTTCAGGGATTTAGGCCGAGCAAGTGATGTTCAGTAAATATAAATCACAGGGGTTGATCTAATGAGGTTACTAGAGCCACCACTAGGGCAATTAGAAGGTTTGTAAATCGATTGTTCAGTTTATAAACAAAACCCAGAGATAGACTGAAGCAACATTGATCTACTTTGCACTTGAATAGCAAATGCAGTTCGAAGGCTAGCTAGCTTAACTTCAGGCTTCGTCTGTAAGTTTATAAAACAAACAAATATAGACAAGCAAACAATATATTCGCTCCCCAGTGGAGTCGCCATTTTGTTATCGAGAAATCTAGTGTCCACTCGGAGCTGCTAGTCCCACTAAGACTGGTAGCTATCTTAGAAACAAACAAACTAAAACTACTTTCGCTTTCCTTTATGAGAGGTAGATAAGAGGGGAACAAAGGACACCAACCTTAGTCTTGCGCTTGGTTCCTTGCTTGGTTCCTCTCCCTTCTGATAGATCCTTGCCACTTTTCCTTCGTATACCCAGCTTCAATGAGCACCTGTGGAATCAAAGCAGCATAATACTATCGAAGAACAGAGATCTACAATCATAAACAATACAAGACCAGATATATATTGACCACACAAATGCATATATCATCAAACATACAAGAATGTGGAGGAAAACTTGAATATCTTTATTAATATCAAGAATAGCAAAGAGGATTACAACCAATTGTTCTGACCCAGCGTCATCCTCCCAGCATGAAATCCCTTCTTCACCTCATGAAAAGCTTAGATCACCCAACACTATGATATTCCACCAAGAAACCAACAACACTTCCTTACAAGATACAAAATTCCAGCCTCTGGATCTCTGGGATGAGGGATCCATACATAAATTATTGCAGGGGGGTGAGTCAGCTTCTGGGATTTTGATTAGTGTCCTCTATCTGATAGTTCTTGATTCCACTTGGAGATTGATGATCTCTTACTCATCCCTGGGCGAATTCAGAGAGGCAAGTGTCACAGGAGAAGTTTCTGGAAGATTCCATGACGATCCACCTTGCAAACTGTCTCTGCCATTTGTCTACTCTCGCCCATCGCACCCTACATAAGGGCTTTTCAGTATGCATCGCACCCTTTTCACTGAGCAGGTGAGATGCATCGCACCCTCTGCACTGGGCAGTCTGTATGGTCTAGCTTTGACCAGTTCTGAGCAGTTTTCTGTGGAGAACTTCTGGGAGATGATATAATCAACTGACCTTGTTCCTTTAGGGTGTGAAGCAAAACTTTTAGGGACTTAGGAGCCCTTGGTTTATGGACATGTATGATTGGGGTTGTAGTGCCCAAAAATGTCTATAACATTGAGCTCCCTATAATCCAAACACGTGCGCCATGATCCATCCTTCTTGTGAACCAATACTACTGGAGCAATGAAAGAACTTTGACTAGGTTGAATTATACCAACCTCTAGCATTTTTGCAACCATATGTTCAATTTCACTCTTTTGGGTATAGGGTTATCTATAAGGCCTGATGTTTGGAGGAAGACTTCCCGGAATCAAATGAATAGCATGATCATGATCAAAAATAGGTGGGAGGCCTTTGGGAGTCTAAAATACCTTGGAACGATTGTCCAATACTTTTTGGATATCTGGAGAAATAGATGATTTCAATGTGGGAACCTCTAGCGAACATAATTGTTCAATTACACCTCATTGTTATTTCTTTAGAAGCTTTGTCATTTCGTTAGAGCTGATTATCTTTCCCGGTTTCCCTGCGATACCCGTTAATTCAACTTCCTTTCCTTCTGAAGAAAATTTCATGAAAAGTTCTTGAAAATTAAAAGCTATTGTACCCAAGGATTGTAGCCATTGGACTCTTAGTACAACATCAACACTGTTAAGAAATGGCAACAAGAAATTCCAGTTTAATTTGTCCTTGAATTAAATTGTGAATTAAAATATAATTCTTTTCTCATAGCAATTTGAAAATAATTAGTTAAGTTTAATTAACTTAATTAATTTAGGAAATTTGAATTGGAAGTCTTTTAGAAGACATGTATATGTTCTCCCTAACTTATAGGAGTTCAGGATGAGTTATGAATGAGTTGTAATTAGTTAACTCAATTTATTGAGTTAAGTCTAGTTAAATTAGTTCCAATCAGTTTCAGGAACTAAGAGTGAGTAAACGGTCAGTTGGGACACTAGTGACCTAATTAATGCTACTCTAGTTAACTGAAGATTCCACCATCAGAAACTCATGCATGTTGATTATGAGAAAGGCCCAGTTGAGACTAGAGTGCAGAGACAGTGTACTCTTTGTTTTATATTTTTCTGAGTTGCACTGATAGTGCATGCATTCAGGAACTGATCCTTAAGGGATTGCGCTATTTTTAGAGGCTTTATTTCCCTTTAAATACAAGCTATCCTTCATAGGAATTACACATTGGAATAGAGACTTGGAGAACTTGTGAAATGGATAAGCTTTGGCCTTAAGCTTGCTTATGGGTTGGAGATTGAATTTTCTGAGTGTTGGGATTGTTCTAGAGAGAACAAGCATTGTAATTTCATCTCGATTTTCCTGATTAATACAAAATAGATAGTGGGGTTTTGAGCTGTGGATTTCCTTGGATATTTATTGTGTTATGTGCCTTTGATTATCTTCCTCTATTGATTATTGTTTGCTCGATGTTTATGGGCTTTTGCTATAAAGAGTAGAAATAGATTCTTGTCTCTTGTTTTAGTAGATTACATGAGCTTGTGAATCTATAGGTTTTTCTACATGGTATCGGAGCAAGATTGTTTCTTGTGTCGAGAGTTTGCATAGAAGTTCTGAGAATTTTTATGCAAAATTTTTAGAAACAAATTGCATATTTGGATTCCTTGGGAAAAGATACCCAAATTCAAAAAACAAATCGGCCGAATCGGAGTTCGGATGAGGGAGATATCGCTGATTTAAAATCAGCTCTCTAGAGGAGATTTCGAAGTTTTGAGTTTCTAGGTTACAGGTGAAAGTCGAATTTGCATACATACTTCAGGATCGATAGATGGCATTCCATGGGTTGAGGCTTGAGTTTTCCTTGGAAGGAAGCTTGAATTTTATAGCCTCGAGGGACAGGATGGAGGATGTGCTAGAAGATAATGGCTTGAAGGAATTCATTGATCAAGAAGTCCCCAAGCTAGCAGCTACGGATGCATAGAACTTGGCTGAATGGAAGAAGTGTGTGGCGAAGGCAAGGCGGATAATCATTGAGGGAGTTCGAGATCACATTGTCTTGAGTCTCCATGGCAAGGAAACTTCGCATGCTATGTGGAAAACATTTACGGACTTGTATCAGAATAGCAGTGATCAAAGGAAGTTGACACTGAAGGATAAACTTCGTAAAATCAAGATGGAGAAATGTGAGATGATTCCAAAGTACTTAACCAAGTTCACTCAATGTCGGTATGAACTTGGAAGTGTTGGAAGCATGGTTCCTGAGGAGGATATGGTGAGCCTTGCTCTTCTTAGACTCTCAAAGAGTTGGCATAGTTATGAGGACTTTTTCAATGGTAAGGAGAAGCTACCAGATTGGGAACGACTATGGTTGGATTTGATGCAGGATGAGATCAGGAGTAACACCAGGGATGGCTCTAAGCGATTAAGGCAAGGAATGGGAAAGGTGAAATTTCTCGTTCCAAATCAGATTATTATCATGGAGGTAAGAAGAAGGACATGACGAAAGTTAAATGATTTCATTTTCACAAGATGGGTCACTTTGCTACAAATTTTCCATTGAAGAAGTCCAAGGAGAAGTCCTCAGGAGGAGTGGTGGGTGAGGCTTTGGCCTCCCAATTCGAATTGGACTTTTCCCTCATAGCATGCATGGTGTCTTCAATGATGGGAAGTGTCTGGTACTTAGACAAAGAGTTATTCAATGAATTGGAGGAGAAAGATCTCAAGATGCATATCGAGATGGGTAATGACGGCAAGTATAGTGTTACTCAAGTGGGCACTATTACTTTTCAGAGGGAACATGTGGCTCCACTCACCTTGAAGAATGTTATGCATGTACCCGAACTGATGAAGAACTTGGTATCAATTGCCATGCTTGAGGATAGATGCTATGATGTGATCTTTTCGAAAGGAAAGGCATTCCTTCGACACATAGCCACGGGTCAAGTAAAGAATATAGGGATTCGAGTTCAAAATCTCTATAAGATAGAGGTAGAGGATTGTGCTGCTTTGAGTTCAAAAGCAAAAAAAATGTTGAGCCGAGACGTCGGTGAGTCGTGGCACAGGCGATTGGGTCACTTGCATCATGGGGCTTTGAATATATTGCATCAAATCTCTATCGGTATTCCTAAAGGTACGCTTGAGCAAGTTGATACATGCAAGGGTTGTACTTTGGGAAAATACTCCAAGTCTTCCTTTAGAGATAGAGACAGTCGAGCATAGTCTATTCTGGAGAGAGTCCATTCAGATGTGTGTGGACCATTCTCGACAATATCCACTGCCAAACACAGGTATTATGTTATATTTGTAGATGATTATTCTCGTAAATGCTGGATATTTTTCATGCAGAGAAAGGATTAAACATTCACAAAGTTTTGTGAATTCAAAGCATTGGTCGAGAAAGAGTCAGGCAAGAAGGTTAAAGCTCTACGAAGTGATAACAGTGGAGAATATGTCTCCAATGAGTTTAAGAACTTCTGTGCAGTAGAAGGGATTAAACGAGAGTTGACGACACCTCATAACCCTCAACAGAATGGGGTTGCTGAGAGGAAGAACAGGAGCATAGTAGGGGCAGCAAGGGTGATGTTGCATGATCAAGGCCTACCACTACACTTGTGGGCTGAGGCATGCAACACAACGGTTTATGTTCAGAACCGTAGCCCACATCAGATACTTGAGAGTAAAACACCAGAGGAAGCTTATTTTGGTAAGAGGCCAGATGTTGGTCACTTCAGGATTTTTGGGTCATCGGTTTATTTCCATGTGACCAAATATGCATGGAAGAAGCTTGAGCCAACAACAGAGTTGGGGATCTTTGTGGGGTACACTGATACTCCCCACAACTATCGGGTGTACATGAAAACTAGTCGGATGACAGTGGTTCGCAGGGATGTCAAGTTTGATGAGGAGAAGGCCATGCGAGTATCCCTTGAGAGGGAGCTTGAGCTACATGCGGAGGAGGAACTTTTAGTTCCTAAGGTTGAGGAGCCTCAGATTGATGTGGAGCAACCACATGCAGAGGTTCTGGGAGTGGAGACATCCACTCAGGCAGAGTCTTCCAGAGAGGGAAGAAAGCGCACTAGAGAGGCTGACAGATTGTTGGATGATGCATGGGAGAATGTGGGAGCACCCTCTTCTCAGCGCAAACAAGGAGGTCACCAGAGAGGTACATTGGATACATGGCACTTATGGGTGCATGTGTTGTGATAGAGCCATATTCCTTTCAGGAAGAAGTGCAACAACCAGTTTGGGTTGATGCGATGGTGGAGGAGTATGACTCCATAGTTCGAAACAGTGTTTGGGATGTGGTCCCGAGACCAGAGGACAAGTCAGTTGTGAGCTCCCGTTGGCTTTACAAGGTAAAGCAAGCTGCAGATGGTAGTGTTAAGAAGCATAAGGCCATATTTATGGTTCGTGGCTTTTCATAGGTAGAGGGGATTGACTATGATGAGACCTTTGCTCCTGTTGCAAGGTACTCATCTATCAGATCTATTTTGGCACTATCTGCACAGATGGGTTGGAGTATCCATCAGATGGATGTGAAGACTGCCTTCCTTAATGGCATGATTGAGGAAGAGGTGTACATAGAACAGGCCGAAGGTTTTGAAACCTTGGACCATGAGTCGCATGTGTGCCGACTCAAGAGAGCATTGTATGGGCTGAAGCAAGCACCCCGTGCTTGGTACACCAGGATAGATAACTACTTCACTGGGTTGGGCTTCTCGAAGAGTGAAGCAGATGCGAACCTGTATCACATAGTGGTGGAAGGTAAGCTTTTGATAATTGTACTTTATGTAGATGATCTCATACTGACAGGTGATGAGAAGCTCATCAAATCTTGCAAGGAGGATCTTGCAAGAGAGTTTGAGATGAAGGACATGGGGCTCGTGCATTACTTTCTTGGCATGGAGTTATGGCAGGGAGATGGGGTTTTGTTTGTTTCTCAAGGCCAATATGCTAATGAGATACTCAGGAGATTTCGCCTGGAGAGCAGTAAACCCATGGAGACTCCTTTAGCTAGTAACCTAGAGGAAGGAGGATGCTACTTTAGGAGAAGTAGTAGAAGCTACTGTTTACAAGCAGCTTGTGGGTTCATTCATGTACTTGGTGAACACATGACCAAATATGTGTTATGCAGTTAACCAAATTAGTCAAGCGATGGTTAGGCCTACCAAGTTGTATTGGAAGGCGACAAAGCATGTATTGAGATACCTTAGAGGCACTACTCAGTTTGGGTTGTGGTACAAATGGACAAAGGGAGTGAATCTTCAAGGCTTCACCGATGCAGATTGGGAGGGGAGTCCATCTGATAGGAAGAGCACATTAGGAGGGATATTTAATATTGGGTCAATTGCAGTTTCTTTGTCTAACATGAAACAAAGATCAGTTGCACTCAGTTCGGCAGAGGCAGAGTACATGGCTGCAAGTCAAGCAACATGTGAGGCTATCTGGATGAGGAAGATCCTGGTTGGTTTGTTTGGTTAGCAGATGGATCCGACAGTGATTTATTGTGATAATGAGAGTTGTATCAAACTCTCTGAAAATCCACTTTTTCATGATCGGTCCAAGCATATAGATATTCGGTAACATCATATCAGAGATTGTGTATTAAGGTAGATCATTTTGTTAGATTACATTTCCATGGAGGAGCAAGATGCTGACATCATGACAAAGGCATTGCCAAGATGTAAATTCGAGTTTCACAGAGATAGGATCAGGGTAGTGGATAATCCCTTTCTTGTTGAGAGGGAGTGTTGAGAAATGACAACAAGAAATTCTAGTTTAATTTGTCCTTGAATTAAATTGTGAATTAAAATATAATTCTTTTCTTATAGTAAATTGAAAATAATTAATTAAGTTTACTTAATTAATTTAGGAAATTTCAATTAGAAGTCTTTTAGAAGACATGTATATGTTCTCCCTAACTTATAGGAGTTCAAGATGAGTTATGAATGAGTTGTAATTAGTTAACTCAGTTTATTGAGTTAAGTCCACTTAAGTTAGTTCTAATCAGTTTCAGGAACTAATAGTGAGTAAACAGTCAATTGGGACACTAGTGACCTAATTAGTGCTACTCTAGTTAATTGAAGATTCCACCATCAGAAACTCATGCATGTTGATTCTAAGAAAGACCCAGTTGAGACTAGAGTGCAAGGACAATGTACTATTTGTTTTAGATTTTTATGAGTTGCACTGATAGTGCATGCATTCAGGAATTGATCCTTGAGGTATTGCGCTATTTTTAGAGGCTTTATTTCCCTTTAAATACAAGCTATCCTTCATAGGAATTACACATTGGAATACAGACTTGGAGAGCTTGTGAATCGGCTAAGATTTGGCCTTGAGCTTGCTTATGGGTTGGAGATTGAATTTGATGAGTGCTAGGATTGTTCTAGAGAGAACACACATTGTAATTTCATCTTAATTTTCCTGATTAATACAAAACAAATAGTGGGTTTTTGAGTTGTGGCTTTCCCCGGATATTTATTGTGTTATGTGCCTTTGATTCTCTTCCTCTATTGATTATTGTTTGCTCGATGTTTATGGGCTTCCGCTGTAAAGAGTAGAAGTAGATTCTTGTCCTTTTTTTTTAGTAGATTACATGAGCTTGTGAATCTATAGGTTTTTCTATAAGCACCACCCAATTGGAATGGAAATCATTGGGCTATTCAATACATATTCTCCCATGGATAACTTGATATTATGGAAATTTCCAGAGCAGTGTATGGTTCCTCCACTTGCAACCATCACTTGACACTCTGGTGCTGGATATAGGAAGCAATTCAATTCCTTGGCTATCTTACAATGAATAAAATTATGGGTACTGCCTGAATCAATCAACACTATTACCTTTTTCTTCTTGACATGTCCTTCTATCTTGATAGTTTGAGGAGTGGTAATTCCGGCCAATGCATTACAAGATATGGTCGGATTCATTTCTTCTTTATCTAGGGTTTGTTCGTGGTGTATATCCTCTTCTTTTGACATTTCTTGTTCCTTTTATTCCTCCTCTTCACAATGTATGTAAAATAATTTCTTCTCAACATGCTTATGACCTTTAGTGTATTTTCTATCATAACTGTAACAAAGCCCTTTCACTCATTTTTCTTCCAATTTTTGTGGTGTCAATATTGTAGGTTGTGGAAGGCTAGGGGCAACAACACTTCCATATTTATAATTGTGAGTGGTAGGCTTCCTTGTTGCCATAATTTTGCTTTCCATTTTTCTTGCTAACTTGAATGCCTTCTCCAATGAATCAGGTTCCCAAAGGTGAACCTCATGTTGGATGTTATCCTTTAAAGCCCCTATGAACACATCAATTCTATGCTCCTTTGGAATATATTTTACCCTTATATTTAATTTTTGGAAGTCCTCAATGTGCTCCATCATTGAACCCTTTTGTTTGAGATTTATCATTTGGCTAAAAAAAGTGTTGCTTTTTGTATTCTCATAATGTGCTATCATTTCATCCGTAAAAATTGCCCAAGTGACAATTTGTTTATGAGAGCAAAGCCATTGATACCATATAAACTGATTTGGTTCCAAATATAAATTTGCAATGCGTACCTTTTGTGTGTTTTGCACATTATGGAGATCAAAATATTGCTCCATTTGTAGTATCCATGTTACGAGATCCTTGCCATCAAACTTCCTCATATTGATCTTTGGAACATGGTGGGTCTTCGATCCAATGTTAGAGTCTATGAAATCATGATTAACATTTATTTTTTTCTCATCATGAGTTTCCTTTACTACCCTTTTGCCATTAGTAAGCATTTATTGTAGAAACTTTGTCAAATCTGTCTTCAAATCTTCCATGTTGCCTTTAAGTTTTTCTTCTAAAATATCCATCTTGGCTTCCACGCCTTTCTTTAAACCATCCATCTTAGCTTCCACGTAATTCATCTTAGCTTCTACGCCTTTCTTTAAACCATCCATCTTGGCTTCCACGCCTTTTTTTAAACCATCCATCTAAGCTTCCACGCCATCCATATTAGCTTCCATGTCTTTCTTTAAACCATCCATCTTAGCTTCTATTACTTTTTGTGAGAGTGAATTTTGTTGCACTTGGTCTCGTAACTTTGATATATCATGTTGCATTTCTTCCTATTCTTCATGAGTCACGCTAGAGCTTTTAGGTTGCTTACTAGGTGTTTCCATTTTCTTTCTTCAGGGCATAGATTAATGATAATTATGCTTCAATATGCCCTTTGAATTCCTTCAAAATAATTTTTTAAACCAAACTTATGAAAAAAAACTACACACCTTTTTTCACTTTGTAGGAGCTCGATATTGTATCTGATGTATCTCTCAAATTTCGGATCTCCAAGGTCTCAAATTATGAACTATGGTATCCCTCTTACTCCTCTTTCCAACTCCGCAAGTTTTATCGAAATTGAATTCTCCAAGAAATCGTTATGCCCAATCTCCTAAAATGAACTAATTATACACCTTTTCAGTAGAGTGAACTTGTATGAAGTGTCACGTGTCACTGTTTCAACCATCAGACCTGAAATTGATACAAAAAAAGCTACAGTCCATCCTCTTTCTGTAACTTCTTACGAAACTTTAATCTGATACTCAGAGAGAAAGTTATGATGATTTTCCCAAGGTCACCTGTTTGGGATGTAATTCGGGAGCCCGCAAAAACCCTAACTTCCTTGGATCATATCTCCAAAAATATAGCGAGACAAGACCTAAAATTAAGACCCGAGGATCATTGAGAGTTCAACTCAAATGGCCTTTTTTAATCTTCTGAAACGTTGCCGGAAATTTTTTATAGCAAAAATTCCACGATGACCTGTTTTGGAGCAGCGAAACCCTAGAATCCAAAGCTCTGATACCAAATGTTATGAAACCAACTCACAAAAATATAGAAAAGATAGATCAATGACTTAGAAATCAACCTCTTCTAGGGGGAACCTACTTTACATTACACAAATGAACAACTCTTGGATCATACAAATGATAAAACCTCCTTTCTAAGGGGTCACAGTATAATCAAAGCTGACATAACAATAATAATATAAGGGCACAAAAATAACAAGAGGGGGCTTCTATGGATCACGATACTAACAATATGGGGACAATAAGGGAACAAAAATAAAAATAAGGGCTACAATGACAATAGTAATGGGGGAATCACAATATTATAGGGACCTAACAAAAAAGGTAATCCAACTTTTTTTTTTCTTTGGTAGTCAACTTTATCAACGATCACTTTGAAGTCACATGCTCACTATCACTAGCAGAAGCAAGGGAGTTTGAATTAGTGTAGGATGAGAGTGCATCACACTATTCCAACGATCGTGATTGTAGGTCAAATCCAAAGGGAGGTGAGCATTCCAAAGGAAAAGTTAAGGTAAGCCATCCTCACCAAAGATGCACCAAAGATAGCCATTCAAGGAAGAAGGTCAAGAAAGTTTGGAAGAAGAAGAACCATTGCATCCATTTCAAAAAGGGTGGACATCAGAGAGCCAAATGTTGGAAGCTCCATCTAGAGCTACGCCCAAAGAAGGATAAGAAAGCACATGTGAAGGAACCAACCGGTGAAGTAGTTCAACAAGGAAGTCAACTACGGGAAGAAAGCCCATTAGTCGGGTTAGGTAAGAAAGGGGCAACTTTTCTAAGTAGTTTGGCATGACCACCATTGTAAATCACATGTTGCGAAAATGCTTGTAAAAGTGATGAATGTATGACATCACTTGTATATGAAACATAGTGGTATTTTGGCCTTTTAGTTGGATAACAAAAAGTATGGTTTCTGTTGTAAAGCTTGACCATGAGTGTGTTATAAACTCTTGGCAAGTATGGTCTTATTTGGAATCTTGCAAGTGGGACATGTATTGGTAGATATAAATTTGCATATGGATACATTTGTTGGCTTTTGATCACTTTAGGATTTGAAGTACACAGGTGAAGGAGAAGAAAGTGTGACCTTTTCAGAGACATTTTTATGCATATTAGATTGTGGTACTTGTTTATACTTTTGGAGGACCAAAAGTCCTTCAGTGGGGAGGAATGATCCAGGTGGATCCTTAATGGACCAAAACTCAAAGTCCTTAGATCACAACAAAACCAAGACCAAATCAAAGAGCTCATTGCAAGATTTCCAACGATGTAGAGGGTGCCTCAATCCGACTCCGTAGGTGGAAGTTATACCCAGTCAAACTTTTGGTCAAAGTTGGCTAAATGACAGAATTTAGCAGGAAACCAGTTAAATTTGGAACTTCGACAACTTTGGTAGTCCGACCAAATTTGTTTGGCTTCGACTAAAATTGGCGGACTGCCAGATAAAATTAATAGTACCGCAAAAGCTAGCGGAACTGCCAAATATGGCGGCACTCAGCCGAATAGGGCAACAAACAAGTGGCCTAATAGTGTGGGGCCACGTGGCACCCACTTGATGGCCAACTTGGCTCCGACCGACCAAACTTTGCAATAGTATTAACTGTTTTTAACAACAAAATTCGTTGGCAGGATGACAGTTTCAATTTAAATTGAGTTGGTGGGATTTGAACCCGCCAACGGTGATAACCACTTGCCCCCAACACATTATAACCACTTACCTCAAAATTTCTCTAATGATGTGTTGCGGTCAACTGTTAGGGGGTCACAAGAACAAGTTGAAATATATATATATATATATATATATATATATATATATATATATATATATATATATAGATAGATATAGATATAGATATAGATATAGATATAGATATAGATATATATATCTATATCTATATCTATATCTATATCTATATATATAGTATTTGTCAACCGTTGGGTGACGGGTATAACAAATAGACTGACAGTCACATTCAAATCAACGATGGGTTACAACGAAACTGTTATATTAAAACTCGACGGATCATTTAAACAAAGTTGTGGTTATGGTTCGGTAGAACCAACAAAGTTCGACGAAGTAATCGAATGGCAACAATTTACAATTACGGTCAACAGTCAATGACCAATGGTTCAATTGTAACTAATTGTTGTTATATATATTAATAAAACAAACAACAACAGGAGTGGTTGATGGGGTTTTGAACTCGAGCCACCACCAACCAACGATTTTGTTTGAGTTGTGCTAGCCAAAAGCTAATGGACTTTGTAAATTCTGTTAGGCCATAGGTACTTAAACCAACATTTTTCCATTTGACGAGGAAGAGGCCGACAGAGCCATGAGTGCCAAAACTCAGAGCCATGGAACCTTGACAACAGGAACTAGAACCTGATGGAACCCTGAGGTGGAACCTTTCCATATGCATGAATTTCAAAACTAATTCTAGGGAATATTTTACAAGAATATTCCATTTTGATGCTGTGAGGAATCTAAAAGATTCCCTTAGGGGCCAGAATTGCAGGTGGAAAAATGTGGCAAACTTTATACTCATTTTACCTAGAATTTCACAAGGATCACAATGGTGGAATTTCACAAGGATCACAATGGTTTTTGCATATAGGCAATGAAATTCATGGGTCATGGCAAAAACCCACCTTCTTCATTAATTGTTTGGCATGAAGTTTGAGACAACAATGTGCCTTTCATAAGTAGGTCATGTTTACAGTTAAAACTCTAAGGAGGACAAGATGTACCTACTGGTGTTGTGATTGTTGTGTTTGAGCAGTCAAATTTCAAGTCACTCTCAGTATGGAGGTATAATTTTTCCATGTACTTGCCTTTCTTTTGATGAGATGAATGAAGCGACCTCCCCACAATTGAAGAAGGGCCCATAGACGTAGTCCACACTAGACAAACTCTGTTATCAAGCTTTTTGTGTGCATTCGTTTTATGATCTCCTTTATGTTGCTTCTTTTTTAAGTGTTTGCATACATGGTTTTTACGTGCTATTTCATGTAATTTTGAAAACATCACTGAAGAAAATATCTTGGATAATGCCATAAATCATATATTATGAATCATTTGGATTCACCATTGACCTCCATCCTCCTACTCCTTGAGGGGATCTTCATTTTTGGGCCAATTCTTGGCAAAGTGTGCATAATCGTGACATTGCTTACACTTGAAAGGGAGATGATCATAATCCACCTACTAAATGAAAGAATAATTATCTAATGTAAGCTAAATTACTTCTGAAAGGATTTTCTCAAGCTCTATTGATACAAAGATACAAACACATGCATATTAGGTAAACTTGACTAGGGAAAGAGTCAAAATTGACTAGGTCAAGACTAGCGGTTTTGGGCCCATGGTTTTTTTCTTGCCCATGTTTTTGTGCTCATGGAATTGTAATGGAGCCTTTAAAAGGCTGGGAGGAATCGAACTCCAACCCATTAACCTTGGATTAGAATATGATTGTAGTTCCTTTGACTAGATTTATAAAATCATGGGCAAAACCACCATGCACGTAAAAATCACAAACTGTGAAAAACCACTTGTCATAAACCATTGAAAACAGATGCAAAAAACTGCCATAGTTGTGCAAAGAATATAACACATACCTAACAATGCATACATTGAATCTCTTGGTTCTGCTCTATCTATGTATCTTCCGAAGGAATTTTTTATGTTTTTCAAAGTATCCTCATCCCAATAGTGAAGAGGTAAGTGAGGAAGTTTTACACATATTGGAACTATAGATGGAACAACATTCTTAAGATTAAAATATAGTGTCCAATGATCCAAGTAAAGACCCTAAGCACCCATGAAGTATGGAAAGTTCTTGATTATGAAATCCCAATATTCTTTAAGTTCAAATAAAAAGGTGAAAATATCTTTGCCACATAAGGCACACTAAATATGGCCTTTAACAAGGGGTCTCCAGTTTCTTTCCACCCATGACCTTAGAGATCTTAGAGAAGGTCAAACCCCCATAAATTGGCCAACCAAACCTATTTTAGCTATATTGATAGACATTTCCTGAGATTTACGTGGATCCACCCACACTTTCGGAATCACATCCAACTTCTTAACAAATTTCTCATGTAGTTTTCAAAGATAATACCAGTTTTTATAAGCTCATTGAAAGCAATGGCTGCTAGAGATGGTGGCGAGGAGTGAGGAGGAGGCAGGGGGAGGGGAGTGTTGATATCCCTAAATCAATGGCAGTTTCCGAAACCAAGAGCAAGTGTAAAGAAAGTCTAGAATTAGAAATAAAAACCCTACTTGTAGTGTACAATTTTTCATCTTGACAAATGATTAATTAATTCTTTATTGTTGTGATTTCTGGTTTTCCATAGTTTTTTTTCTTTTTTCTTGAATGCACCTATTATTGGAGTTCTAGATTATTGTTATGGCAAGTAAACTGAACCCAGAAAAAGACACCAAAAGGTGACTTGTGGTAAGGATCCTTAAAAAAAAAAGAAAATTTCCAAATTCTAGAATGGATAAGAAACCTTAGAGTTTTCTTTCATGTTAACCAAAAAGTTGCACAAACCTATTATATAACCATAAAAAACACTACAAATATACCGATGTATTATGAAGGAAGAAGATAACCTTGTAAAAAGAATAAACAACTGAACATGATAAAATAACCTAAACCACATTAAGAAAGGAGAAGGAAATAAGTATTTATTATTAAAAAATTAAGAATCCGTTAAAATGAAGGGGAGGAAATACCATATACAATGTTTTTTCTACAAGTATATTTGAAAAACCTTATGTACAAATACTTTTATCCAGTTTATTTAATTCCTTCAATTCTAGTAAATGCACTTCTTGTTGAGTATATGGTGGTAAATTTTGGTAGTTGCAAAGCAGATATGAAGGAGATGCAATTGTTGTATGAATCTCTCCCTTATGAAGTATTTTCGATATATTCTATATTTTATTTTTTGCTTATTAATATATATAAGATTGCGAGCTTTTGCTAAAATTCATGTAGACTTAAAAAACAATGTCTACATCTTCATTGGATTGTGTGACTAGAATATTGGGAAATTTCTCAATCCTTCCTTCAAGAGAGGACTCCAAGTTCAGAGAATCAAACGAACTAAATTTACAAAAACTCTAAATATTTCTTCATTATTGATAGCTTTGAGATCACAATTACCTAACTTTAATACCATAATAATGTATTAATCTACATAGCATGAAATGAGATATTTACTAATAATTTAATTTTAGGTTCACTTTGGAGATAGAACAACAACGTTGAAACAAAATCGAAGTGATAAATTATCTTAATTGTCTCTTTCTATTGTCGCCGACTTAACTTTATTTTCGATGAGCTACTAAATTGACATTCTTTTTTTCTTTTAAACTATCTCTTTTTTCCCCAATTTACCTTTCTTTCGTGACCTCTCGATCATTACATATGCTCTTTATTACTCTTAAGCTCAAAAGTATTTACATATACTTATTATATTGTTTATTTCCTTGTTTTGGTTTAGAATTGAGGAATGTTGGAGGAAATTTCAAAATCTAGGTGTCATGTAACTCAATATACATATGTTTGTGTTTAAATTTGGTGTGTGCATAATAAAGTGGTGGAATGACTATGGCATCAAAGGTTTTATTTAAGATATAGATGGATGATTTTTGGAATCATAAAGCTATTAGGTTGAATATCGACATCTAGTTACAACAATGACAATTTTGATCAAAGACTAAGGAACTTATTGTTACATCAAAGACCACGAACACTCTTATTACTTTGTAACGATAACTGGATGGGAACCCTGATTATTTTGAAGCGAGAGTGATCACTCTTGTGGAAACAACTACACCAAATCGTATGTGCATACTGACACCAAGCATCATGGGCCAATGTGCATACTTGTGTAATGCATATTCAATTGGACAATCACAAGCAGCAATAAACCATTAAAAGGTTAAATACACCATGCATGTGCTATTTCCCAATAACATCCCGAAGGCCGTCACACAATGCAATTCCAAGTTGAATAAGAGCTCGAATTTAAAAACTCACCTCAACTTAATGTGCAAGGATGTTCCAGGTTCTTCTCTTCCAGCGGCTCATTGAAGGATGTTCCAGGTTCTTCTCTTTGTGTATATGTTGTATATGAATATGTTGGCAAACTAATTCCAAGTATTGGCATACCAACATTGAGTAATCCTATTATGATGTGATCCTTAATTATCAGATTTATCCTTATGAGAAGGTAGCTTGACAGAGAACAGAGAGGAGCGCGCGCGCCAGGAAGGGAGCAGCCATTCGCCGAACCATGGCAGCCATTGCCCAATAGCTTCTGTCCAGGTGAACTATCCCCCAACAGCTCTCTGCCTATACACCGAGCGTCTTTTCTAGCCCCCCCTACTCGACGCTCTGCATGCGCTCCGGCTCTGCCACCCCTTGTTTGCTCATTGGCGCCCTACTCTGCCGGTATTACAAGCGTCTTCCGGGAGGTTTTTCTCCCCTGCATGGAACTTGACACTCGCTCCTCTTAGCTTCCTTCGTGCTGGGAACGTGGCATCTTTACGTTCACCTGCGCATGCAAGTCTCTCCCTGGCTTTTCCTATTTATCGAGCTCCTAACATCCTCTACGGGTTTCCTCCTCCAGTCCTGTGGGCTGGAGGCACATCTCTCTGCTCCCTCTGCTCGTTGAGGTGTCTCTGCTCCTCCATGCATGGTCTCGGCTTCCTGCTCCTGGCGTTGCGCGGCTCCAGGTATGTTTTTTGGTCTTTCCTATAATTTTCTGTTTCTGTCTTGTTTAATGGAGTTAATATTTGTGCTTTATTGAGGATTATCGCTTACAGCTCTTAGATGGGACATATTATCTTCGGGATTTCTTGCTTCCGGGGGTGTCTTTGCATTTATAAGGAACTGTTCTGTATAGTCCATTTCTGGCTTCTTTATGATAACTCAATGCTCTTAGGGTCCTCTGGTTTTTCTCAATACAGCTATAATTCTACGTGTCTCTCCCTGGCCGAGATGGGTTATGACTTTTAGAGCTTTCAGCAGTCTCTCCCATTTTTAGTCTCTCTTCAGTTCTATGCGATTGCAGGGTAACTTTTCGTCCTCTGATTTCCTCTATAAGGCAAAAATGCTTTGTGCTCTCATCGACAGAATTAGAGCTTCCTTCTACATTTTCAGTCCGTGTCAGGACATCCGCTTTCGAATTGGGAAATGGTGGTTTGTCTTCCAGTGTTACTGTTGTTGTTTCGACTGTAACAGTCGTCCAGAAGCGAAATAGCCTGCTGTTTCTGCCTTCGTTTCTCCCAGGGGACATCAGTTTTTTCCGGTCATCCTTCCCGGAATCCTAATTCAAATCTTTTTCCGACGCTGCCTAGCTCATCATCCTGCAATCCCCTGCAATCTTCTTAATTGTCCCATTAATGATCCCTCCTCCTTTTTTGCCTTACGTGACTTTTCGGCGGCAGTATATCGTCTCTTTTCTCCCCTACATGCATTTCTAGAGTCTTCTCTCTTCAGAGATTGTCCTCCATTCCTATCAGAGCTTCTGGTGATCATCCTCATCCTGTCCTTTCTATCTGTCCTTGTCACGCTGAACTTTTTATTATCCAGGTTATATTCTCAAAAGGCTTCTTTCCTAGGGATCTTCCAAGGTACGGGGGATCCTTTTTTGGATTTCTCTTCTGATTGTTCGGGACTCCTCCTCTGA
The DNA here is from genome assembly GCA_031772625.1 of Pinus tabuliformis. Lineage (NCBI taxonomy): Eukaryota > Viridiplantae > Streptophyta > Pinopsida > Pinales > Pinaceae > Pinus > Pinus tabuliformis. Next base: position 669,940,378 of record CM062815.1, read on the forward strand.
CCAAGATGGCAGAGGATAGTGACTCCCCTGCCACGAAAGCACTTTTTGCCGCGGCCATAGAGGCTGAGTCAGCTCGGAATAAAGCTAGTCAGGATTCAAGGTGGCACAACACGCTGTCGGACTTTCTGCCTCCGGGGCTGCGGGACCCTCCCCTCCTTGGGAACGTTGCTTCCCATTATCAACACAAGGGGCGCCACAAGCACAAAGCCCCTGTCAAGACGGTCCCTCCCCCAAAGGCGGTCTCTATTTCTGGTCCCTCCCTCGTTGAGCGCATCGAAAGTCTCCAAAAGTATGCACTGGTGGGGAAATGGTACTTCCCAGAGTTGGATGACGCACAGATGCGGAGCTGGGTCACAAAATCTTGGTCCCCCATCATTGGATACACCCCGATTATCTCCCGTCTCATGAAGGACTGGCTTTCTTTTCATTTTCAGAAGGAGGCCGATTTGGAGCTGGTCTTGAACAAACCGTGGGTCTCGGGCAGAAGCTTCCTTGCTCTGTCAAAATGGTACCTGGGGTTTGATCCCCTCAAAAACACCCCCTCTCACAGTATGATTTGGGTAAAACTACCCAACCTCCCTCTTCATCTATGGACGCCGGAGATTCTTGCCACTATCGGTGGCGCCATTGGTAAGTTTATTTATGTCGACCCTTGGGTCAGAGGCGAAAAGGACAAAAGAATCGCTTGGATTCTTATTGAAAGACCATACAAGGGCGGTTATCCTGACCAAATAGAAATTTTATGGGAAGGCTCAGCGATATGTCAAAGGCTCGACTTCTGGGGCATCCCGTTCCGCTGTTCCTCCTGTCATCGAACGGGACATCTCTTTAGAGATTGCAGATTCCGCCGCCACAGGTTACACTCCATCTCTTCGAAAAAGATGCCGAAAGAGGATTCTGACTCCCGATCTGAAAAGGCCTCCCCCCGGGAGGAAAATTTCTCATTCAAATCCACAGAGTTTCGGAGCTCACAGGATGACTCACAATTCAGGCCTGAGTCTCCCAATTTTGCAGGTTTTAAAAGCTCCCCAGGTTTGGCGGCCTACAAAGAAGCAGCTCCTTCGTCCCCTCCCCCCAAGAATAGGTCACTCTTCTATAGCCCTCCCGTCCCTGCTCAGTTTGAAGAGGAAGCGGTTCCTCCCCCTCCGGCCATGAATGCATCTGACTTTCTTGTGGGATCACACCCAATTCTCATATCCTCCTCCTCGCCTTCTCCTATTAGATCGCCATCTGCCCCCCACAAAGGGAAAGAAGTACAGACGACCCCAACCCCAAACAACTCTCCAACGGATTCCCCGATCAATAAATGTGACAGTGATATTGAACAGCTTCTAAATTGCCACCCCTCGATTCTGGAACCCCTAACCATTCACAAGCCGTCCTTCCCCTCCATCAGCCCTAACTCTGCAAAGAACATCACTGTCAGGAAGAAACAAAGAGGGGGGAGCCGGCACTTCAGAGGCCGGACCATTGCCACCGATTTGGGAATCACAAACCTCCCGCTGATAGATGTTCCTATTTTCGAGTCTTCCTCTCCACAGCCCCTTAGAGCAAATTTGGCTGGTCAGCCTTCTAAATGACCTTCCTCATTTCCTACAATATCAGGGGCCTTGGAGCTGGCCCAAAATTTTTGGCTCTAAGGGATACCCTTCTTTCTGCTCGGGCCCACATTATCTTTATCCAGGAAACTATGCACCCCAGTTCGGTGTCTTTGGCTTTTTTCAGAAAAATGTTTCCACAATGGCATATGGCTGCCACCAATGCAGATGGGCTGTCAGGAGGCTTGGTCACATTGTGGGATCCACACATGATCAAAGCAAAAGCATTCAAGTGTTCTGCTGGCATTCTCATCACGGCTTCAATCAGAGGACGTCCAAACACTCTCAATATGTTGAATATATATGCGCCCTACAGTCACAGAATCTCATTCTGGGACTCTTTGTTTAATTCTCACATTTTAGACATTAATTCCTTGCTTATTGCAGGTGACTTAAATCTCACTCTCTCATCGGAAGAATGCTGGGGTCAATGTCGACCTGTTGACAGATTGGCTGATAGGATGAGAACTGAGTTTTTAAAACGGGACCTAGTCGATATCATCCCAGAAAATATGTCTCCTACATGGGAAAATGGCCGGCTGGGCTCTGCCTACATTGGAAAGAGAATTGATCGCTTTCTTCTACACTCCAGTTTAATCCGGCAATGGGGAATGCCGTCCGCAAATACGGGAGGGGCCTTCACATCTGACCACAAGCCTATCCTCCTCGACTGGGGACTTACAGATCGACGAATGGGATACTCCTTCAAGTTCAATTCTATTCATTTACAGGACGCATCTTTCAATGACTTCATAAAGTCCAGCTGGAAGGATATCAATCAGGCCGAGGATGCTTTTCTTCTCACCTTTCGCGACAAAATTCAGCTGCTCAAGGATAAAACAAAAGTATGGCAGATTGAAAAAAAGCGCAGAGACTCACAGGACCTGCTCGACATCAACCTTCAACTAAGCCGGCTTGCATCATCCATTCAGCAAAATGGCAGGTCTCTAGATATGGCCTCCCTCATTTGCACCCTCGAAAGAAAGAAAAGACAACTTCTATTAAAAGAGGAAGCTACTTGGAGGTTAAAAAGTCGCGCTACATGGCTCAAGGAGGGGGACAGGAATACCAGATTTTTCCACAATTTTGCAAATGGCCGCAGATCTAAGAACGCCATATGGAAAATCCAGAAGGATGACGGAGAATGTATCTTCTCCCACCAGGAAATTTCAGCAGAAGCAACTAGATTCTTCAAGGAGCAATACCAGAGGCAACACAGTGATATAACTGATTCGCTATGGGCAGTGGACCCTCTGCCGATCATGTTCGACGATGCTGCCAACGACGACTTCTACAAGCCTGTTACGGAGGAGGAGCTATCTGAAACCATCAGGGGCTTTAAAAAAGATAAGAGCCCCGGTCCTGATGGTTTGCCGGTGGAATTCTTTTCCCACTTTTACGATCTATTTAAAATCGATCTGCTGGGTATGGTCGACGCCTCTCGCCTCTCCGGAAGTATTAATAGTGCTCTCTCGGCCACTTTCATTGCATTGATCCCAAAACAAGCAAAGTCCACATCCTTTGGTGAATACAGGCCGATTGCTTTGTGCAACTCGCTATACAAGATCATTTCTAAAATAATTGCTGAAAGATTGAAGAAAGTTCTCAACTCCTTCATTACAAAGGAACAACATGCATTTCTAAAGGACAGACTCATTATGGACGCAGTCGCCATGGCTCAGGAATGCCTCTACTCCATATACTCGAAGAACATTGACGCTGCAGCACTTAAAATTGATCTAAAAAAGGCTTTTGATTGCGTGGACTGGAGCTTCCTCAGAATTCTCCTTGCCAAAATTGGATTGAGGCCCTTGGCTATCAGCTGGATCATGTCATGCGTCGAAAGTGTCCACTTCTCAGTGATTATAAATGGGATCCCATCCTCTTTCTTTCAAGCAGAGAGAGGGCTCCGACAGGGATGCCCTCTCTCTCCCCTCCTTTTTATTTTGGTGATGAATTGTCTTAGCGCACACATCAACCTTGCTGTAGCGGACGGTAGATGCAAGCCTGTTAAGATCTGCAGAGACGTCCTCCTCTCCCACAACCTCTTCGTCGATGACATTTTAATTTTTGCAATTCTGTGTAAATCTTCTTGGATCTGCCTCTATATGCTTTTTAAGAGGTTTCAAGGCGCTACTGGACTCAAGATCAACTGCGGGAAATCTGTTTTATACCACAACGACACAAACCCGACATTGGCTCTCTGGATCGCTGAACGTTTTCAGATCAATCTTCGTCAGATAAAGGAAGGTTTCTCTTATCTGGGGTTCCGATTAAAAGCCACGAGATATAGATGCCAGGACTGGGCCTGGTTGGTCGACCGTTTCTATAACAAGATCTCATCATGGGAATTGCGCTTTCTGTCCCTTGCTGGTCGATATATCTTGGTCCGGGCGGTTCTCTCCCAACTTGCGGTATATTGGTGCCACCTCTTTCTCCTCCCTGCTTCTGTTATCAAGAAAATGAAATCCATAGCTTCAAATTTTCTGTGGGGTGGACGATCCTTCCACTCAAAGCTTCACCTTGTCAGGATGGATACCATTACTCGACCAAAAGAAAAGGGCGGCTGGGGACTTCTAAATATGTATCTTTTTGGAGAAGCGCTCATCTGCAAATCTCTGCACAGGGGCATTTTTGGGAACAGTCCGTGGAGTACCTTGATCAACAAAAAGTACCTGAAAGGAAGGAATCTGGCGTTCTGGCACAGAAGGTCCTCTCTCGGAATCAGGAGTGGATCCCCTATCTGGCACAGCTTCAAAAAGATCCAACCCTTCTTCCTCTCAAACTTAAAATGGACTCTTTCTACTGGCTCGTCTGTCTTCATTGGTATCGACCCTACCCTTCACAACCTTGAGTCTATGATCCCTCCGTCTTTACTCTCCTTTTTTCACTCTAGGGGCCTCTTTACCTGGAACCATCTCATTCACTCTTGGTCCTCTCTTGAGCCTAACTGGAAATCTGACCTTCAGCTAGCCATTCCCCCCCCCCTCCGTCCATTATGGCTCTCCTTCATATCCAGATTCACTCACCGCGGGGTTCTCCAAATTGGCACCAAGGATGAACTAATCTGGTCCACCAGCAACTCAATTCACCCCATCACTGTCCGGAACCTTTACTCTGTTTTTACTGCTGCTTTACCTTCTCTTCCTTCTGTCTTTCCTATCATTCTTTGGAGAGCCCCCTGCCCTCTCAAATCCATTCTCTTTTCATGGCTCCTCTTCTCCAACAAGAATCTCACCTGGGACGTTCTACAAAAGAAAGGATGGTTTGGGCCCGGTAGATGTCATCTTTGTCACGTGGCATTGGAATCGAACTTCCATATGTTCTTACAGTGCACAGCATCCACAGCTCTCTGGTATGAACTCTCCTGCATCTTCGGTTTTCCTCACAAGTTGTTTTCTTCTGTACAGGAAGCTTTCTCCTGGTGGGGCGCCCAATGCCCAATCTGGCAGGCTCTTTTCATTACAACTTGTTGGAATATCTGGAAGTGGCGGAACCGGCGCATCTTTCAGGACTGCCCCCTTCCACTTTTCTCCATTCTTCCTATTATTCGGGGGTCTTTGCCTGATCCGTCCTAAGCTGGGCTCTTTTGGCGTCTACTATACTGCTACATTTCACATATAGACTTTTTTATATATATCTGTTGATTTTGAATCTTCTCTATTTATCTGCCTCATCCTGGGCAGATCTTCCAGCACTATCGGACTTTTTTGGGGCACTATCTACCTCTGCATGCACCTTTGGTTTCAACAGTTTTGGATGACAATATATGCTTCTATATCTTCACGATTGTTATATTATGGCTTTGCACAAATGCTTTGGTACCTGGCTGAGGCTTTCAGCCTCCATTGTATATCTGGAACAATATATCATCTTGCCTGTGGCATCTCGCCCAATGTATCCACGATCTTTATATCATCTTAATATAATACATTCAGCTTTTTCCCTCTGAAAAAAAAACTTGAATAGCCGCACACAATTTTCATATTAATCACAAGTTTGGAATATGCAATTACTTTTTGTAATTATTGTAACTAGAATTACGAAACTGCATTTTTTTTTCCTACTCATTCCACTAAGAGGAGTCATTATGTTATTCAAGATTAAACGAAGACTCCTGTGATTTATACATATGTATGTGCTCTGCAACATAATATAGTTATCAACATATCGCTTTGTAACAAGTGTTTGTTCTCAATATATAATTCGTAATATAAACTTTGTGAATTCCTTTTAGCTCTACGATTATGATTTGATGTGCTTGTTGTGGATGAGTTCAAGATTAAATTCAACCCTGTCCTAAAAGTCTAACAACGTGAAGGCACATGTCGACCTTGGGAGGGGCCCACTCAAGGTGTGGCACTGTGCCAGTTGATTTCGTTTCTATTATGTAAGTAGGTTAATAGTTTGGTTATGTTTGCAGTGGTTTGATGTGTTTAAATGCTTTTACATTCAACTGATTTCAATTTAGTTTATCATAATTCCTAGAATAACAATTAACATAGAAGATATCATGTGGTTTTATGTTTTTTTTTTGAATTTATAGTTTAGTGATTATTTTAGATTGGGTTGATTGGGGCACGAGACCTGTAGTTAACCACTGTGTTGTCGTCTTGTTCTAAATAAGATGCTTTAAAATTAGATGTTGTAGAATTTATAGGTTTTGAGTTGACCTAGTGATACGGAGATGGACACCCTCGAACGAGATTTAGGTTGATGATGTGCTATTTGATTTTGTAGTGGGCTATCCTTGAGCCAATTCTCCCATCCAAGACTACATCCCCATGTGTTTCCTTGTTCAATAAGTTTAGGTCAATAAGAACAATGTGAGGAGCTTGAGATTTAGGTTGATGATGTGCTATTTGATTTTGTAGTGGGCTATCCTTGAGCCAATTCTCCCATCCAAGACTACATCCCCATGTGTTTCCTTGTTCAATAAGTTTAGGTCAATAAGAACAATGTGAGGAGCTTGCGTCTTGTGTATACTGCACAAAGTGCCTCACAAGTTTACCAATCCCGGTTTGACAAAATAATTGCACCGTATTGTCTAAATCCCTATTGAAATAAGGAATATATAAACTAACCATCACTTTTCTATAAGTAAATACTTTATTTTTGTATCTCTAAATAACATTTGTTTTCGTTGTCTCTTTTTTATGGTTGTTGTCTTCCTTTTCTATAAATAAATACTTTCTTTTTGTATTTTCTAATAACATTTGTTTGCTTTCACGGAACTTCGATACATTAATAAATTTCACAAACACATAATACAAAGAATTAACTTTCTAATTGTATGCAAAAATCTTAGTAAGATTTCTAAATACTAACAATCCAAATGATTTTATTAGTATTGTAAGCTCCCACATACAACTATGGATATAATATAGTGAAAAGTTGAAAATTGAGTGGCTTTACCTCGATGGTCATGACTCATTGTTCTAACTGCTTCTCTTTTCTGTAGGGTGTACCAACTCCTGTTTTTTGTAGGATGTTCCACCTACTTTTGTTCTTTTATTTTTTTTTCAAATTTGCAAGATGTTCGTGTGTAAATTGAATTTTGTAAGATGTTGAAGTAAATGTTGGAAGATGTTCTTTGTAGGATGTTCAAGTAACTAAATGAATTTTTATAAGTGAAGCCCTCATTCTTATTATCCATTGAAATTGTGTGTAAATTGAATTTTGTAAGATGTTCAAGTAAATGTTGGAAGATGTTCTTTGTAGGATGTTCAAGTAACTAAATGAATTTTTATAAGTGAAGCCCTCATTCTTATTATCCATTGAAATTAGATGTTGCAACTCTGATAACTATTGAAATTAAATGTTATAGTTGTGATAATGCACGACTAAACATAAATTCAAAAGTAAATACATAATCATATCTTTCCTTCATTTCTCTAAAAGCCTTTGCAGTCATTATTTTTATTAATTAAATCCAAATCCACTTTGCATCTCTATGAGATTTATTATGAGCAAGGTGTGTGAATGATTGAATTCACATAAACATGTGGAAAAAATCATATCAAATCCAAATACATTAATTCACAAATTATGTCATGGATACTTATAGATTTTAAAAACGTTTGGAAAAAATCATATCAAATCCAAATACATTAATTCACAAAATATGTCATGGATACTTAGCAATTTTAAAAATTGTTTTTATTTTTTATTTTTAAATTAAATATTTAACTCTAACAATTAAAATTAAAAAAGATAAAATTGATATTTCAAGTTTTTTAAGTAATATAAAATTCCACAAGCACAACCACCCTATGATGTTTGATCCCAAGTTACTTCGCTAAGAAGGCCCATCCTCAACCAATTATGCTAGTAGGATTTGACATATGCATTTTAATATTAAATAAATAAATACAATAATTTTAATATGCATATTAAAATAAAAAATTAAATAGTATAAACAATTATTTAAAATAAATAATAAATAAAGAAATAATATTAAAGTAAAAAGTAATTTTTTATTTTTATTTTTTATAAGTTTCTTTAGATGTAAGGAAATAGGCTAAGAACTCAAAATCCTCCAGATCCATCATCAAGAGATTTAGTTTTCTTTTAAAAGTAAGGAAATATGTAAGGATTAATAATTAAAAATCCTCAATATTGGCCATTAAGATACAAGTCTTTTCCATTATAGATCACTAAAAAATTATTCAAGTGGACCAATTTTCCTTGAATAAAGGTGTTGTGTGAATCTACAATCACTCATAATAGTGAATAATGATTGTAATAAATACATCTAGCAAAAACTAAAACCTAAAACTTTCCTAATTTTAGGAAAGTTTTAGGTTGTAGTTTTTGCTAGATGTATTCATCACAATCATTAACAACTACGACCTAAAATTATTTATGGAATAATTTTCCATAAATAATAATATTTGTGATTATGCACTCACAAATAGCAATAATTGATAAATGATTGCAGTGCTGGATGAATGCCTATATAATAAGGTGTAAAAACCTACACATTACCAACCACCGAATAACATAATTTTCTATAAATAATGATAATGAATATGAATTGCTTAGCGACGAATAATGAATATGTCCACTGCTACTGCTGCTAATTTCGCTGTGAAACTATGATAAATTATTCCACTAAAAAACACCCCCAAAAAAATCTAAAAGAACATGTCATGAATTCGACTTTGTTATATAACAACATGCTGTTATTTAAATGAAACACGAAGTCCAAAGTCCGTGTCTCTGAGTAGTGGAGATCCGATCCGAAATAGAACACACCAAGTCACTGACACTAATTAAACACTGGCTTCACTCGAATGTGTTTCTCGCAACAGTTTATAAATATCTTTAGAAAGATGACGAGCCATCCATGGATAGTCCGTTTGCAATTCTTGGAAGGTTATATCGTACAAGTCATCGTTGAGCTCACGGACAATAAGATTCAGAGCGGCCTCTCTTGTTGTTTCCAGATCATATAAATAAGCCATTTTCAAAATTTCAATACAGCCGTTCTTGCTCACAATCTCACTGGAAATGAATTTGTCCAATTTCATGAGCAGCAACTTCACTTGGTAGAAATGGGCGAGCTTTACAAGCTCTCTGTATTTCGCATGCATTTCTTCAGAGTTCAATTGCGCAGTGTATAGAAATTTCAGAAATGTTTTGAGACTTTCTCCACCAACTTCCTGAATCACCACTTCCCTATTTTCTTTTTCCTTGAGATCTACTTCTTCAAGCATTTTTCGGAAAACCTCTGACCTATTCACCTGTACAAAAATTAAACCATACTGATGAATTTATATCATCATTACTGTAATCCAAGACAATATCAACAACTCACCAAAATCAAACAGTGTGCGAACAATTGTGATCCATCGGAATTACAAAAGAGGGTAACATAATCTCCAGTTTCTGATGGTGGTGATGTTAATTCCCCTGGAACAAAACTCCATTTTCTTAGAAATGCAACCTCTTCTTCCATGTCATATTTCTTTGAATCATAATGGCGGTCATCCTTTGAGTATGGGATTTCAGAACATAAAATTCCGTCACAGCACCTGCAACTCCCCGCCATTGCCCTTAAGCTCGGGATGATTTCGAAGAAAATTTGTGAGCTCGGCTTCCTTAGGATGGCACAGTTGGTCTACCTTCGGAACTTTTTAAAAAGACAGTATATAGCCATCGACGAAATTAAGGTGGGATTTGTTTTTTTGTTTTGTTAAATTGAAGGTGGGTTTGGAATCGAAGGAGTTTCCATTATGAAATTTATTTTGGGATGTTTGGATTTTTTTTTTTAATGATTGGTGAGTGTTTTGGTAGGGAAATTAATATATAGTTTGAGTAGGTTTAATATATAATTTGAGTGGATCTAATGGTTAAGAGCATGTCTTTTTTTTGAAAGTCATAGATTCAAAACCAGAGAGGTGTAGAGTATATATGCCTTCATAGACTTAGCAATTAAATTTGGAAAAAAAATATGGAAGTGGGTTTTGATTATAGTTATTAGGTGTATGATAGGGATTTAACCTTTATAGAATTTTTAAGATATTTTATTAATATACACAAATCAAAGGCTATTTACAAATTAAGAATTTCCATGATAAAATATGAATAAATCTCTATGACTAATTTTTTTTATTTTATCTCTATATAACAACAACAATAATTTAATTATTTTTTATGATATTTTTAATTTTAGCAATTTAAAATGTATAATAAAATAAGTGTTTTAATGTTTATTATAGATTAATGTATATCAACATTTATTAACTATTTAATTTATATAACTATATTAATAATAATACATAAAATACCATTTCTAATAAACACAAATAATAATATCTTCTAATTACTCATTCATTTTATATATAAAAAAATATTTCTTTTTAATTTATGAAAAATAATTACTAATTCATCTTATATATAAAAAATATATTTCTTAAACGATACAATTAAAATAAATTTACACTCTCATATATATACTCCATATCTATTATATCTCGAATACAAAGTTTATGAGACTGGATGGCCATATTACAAGAGTTAATTTCGAATTTTGTTGAGATTGGTCTATAATTGCTACCAAACCAAGTTTATGTCGAAAGCCTTTAGGTGAAGTTTTATTTTATTAATATTAATAAATTTTAGTTATTATATCATATTCATTTGATGGTTTATAAGTAAGGTTGATAGTAATAAATATTTTGACTTATTAAATTATATAATAATTAAAATAAAATAATTATAATTATAATTAAATTAATTTAGAATATTTATTGAGCATTAATTTTAGATAGATCTATCAAGTTTCTAGAAAAATCAAATTTAGAGTACAATTTTTTTCAAAATGAAAATTTTTGATGCAAAATTAAAAATGAATATAAACTAATTTATTATATAATTATAATTTAATGTAATCATAAAAATTCAATTACTATAAAAATTTGGTAAACAGTAAAATACTCACTTTATCTCACATATTATATATATATATATATATATAACAAAAATATGAAAAGTCACTCTATTTTAACATAAACATCATATTATATATATAATTTTAGTTTAATTTATAACATTTTTTAATTAATTAAAAATAAAAAAATATAACTAACTTTAAAATAAATCTTAATTTTTTTTATCTAAATTCTATTCAAAATATAGTAAATGAAATCCCTATCATCCATTTATTAATCAATTATTAATAATTAAATTAAATCTTACGCATCCTATTCCAAAAAAACCATATCTATACATATAATTAATGTAAAAATAAAATAATATTTTTTAAATATTTAATAAAAAATATTAAAATAATTTAAAACTAATTAAATTAAATCTTACACATCCTATTCCAAAAAAAACCACATCTACACATCTATACATATAATTAATGTAAAAGTGAAATAGTATTTTTTAAAAAATATTTAATAAAAAAATATTAAAATTATTTAAAACTAATTATATTAATATTTTTTATGGTTAAATTTTAAAAATTAATTTATGTGTTATTAAATGATATAAAATTAAATATATTTCCTTTCAATCGATTGCTACTGCTGAACTCTATAAAGGTCATCCCAGAAGGACACCATAGTTACGCAAAATAAAGAAAATAAGTTCGCTTTCATTCTAAGCATTCACCTTACGCTGCACCAAACCTGGGAGCCCAATGATGATGAGTTCAACCGATAATTTTTTCGTCCGATCTGTGTTTCTGGAATCAATGGTTGCGAAGCGTACAAGGCAGTCACAGCCACATACCATCTGCATACCAAACTTGAAGCCACGACAGTTCAGGCTAACATCCTCATCTCTCGCCCATCTAGGCAGAACATATCTATCACGTTTCAAGCAGCTTGAACTTGAATTCAGTTTGTTGGAACCTTTTCAGTAGCAACGTGGAGTTCAATCCATCGATGGACAATTGCTTCAAAATTTGCAAGGATGGATCTGTTTGCTCTAACTGATGGGCCCTCCGAGGACGGCTATGGCGACCCCTCAACGTCCGGACACCTTATACAGTAGGTAGGATGTGGAGTATAGACCAACTACCAGGGTTGCATTGGCAGCGGTACGAACTGACTAATGGGAGCTCATAGGCTTTAAGTCTTTGAGATCTTGGAACTTCTTCGTACTTCACAGGTTGGAGCACTGTGTCATGGCTTCCAACGGGACTATGAACTCTCAAGTTTGTCAAGTTTGCGGGGATAATGTTGGGGTTGATGCAAACGGTGAACCCTTCGTTGCCTGCCATGACTGTGGCTTTCCTGTTTGTCGTCCCTGCCAGCAGTACGAGAGAGACGAAGCAAGTCAGTGCTGCCTGCATTGCAAAGCTCCGTATCGGCGCTACGAAGGTAAGGGATTGGTTTCGTCAAGAATTTGTGCTTTTCCTTTGGTAGAATGTATGCTGCAATTTTTTTTTTGTAATATAATTTGTTGCTCTCATTCTAAATTCTAATGGCATGAAATACAGGCGGCCCAGCTGATGAGGTTGAAGAGAACGGAGATCCCAACTTTGAAAAAGTAGAAGCAACTGATTATGTAAGTATTTCCCTGTCCATTTCTACAATTTCTATGGATCTTGCAAGTTATTTTTAAGGTTGTTTCATAAAAATGAATTTGAGAAATGTGATAGTTTAAAAAAATAAATTTTTGTTTTTTTCTAAATTATATTTGCTATTAATTCCAATTAAAATTTTAAAAAATATAATTATAAGTTTTTGACTATGGACTATCAAAATGCTAAACCAATTTAAAAAAAAAAAAAAAAACGAATTTAAACAAAAGAAAACTTACTAAAAGTCTTGAGACCAGATTTCAGCTATAAAATTGGTTTTAACTATTAAAATGACTTTTATTCTGAAAATATTACAATCAGGTTGAAATTTTAAGCACCCAGTTCTTTTCAATGTAATTATGGTTTTTCAAATGAGGATTGACCTAAACGATTTTAATTTAAGGTCTCTGGAAATGCTTGCAGGAAGGGGAAGGCTATCGTGTTGATTCATTTAATGGTAAATGATTTTGCCATATCTTGTGAAATTGTGTTTGTCTTTGTATAGAGAGTCAACATTCATTTTAAATTTGAATGCATGAAAATAACAAAGTAAGATTATGTAGTCCAAATTATGATTTGCTAACTATTCCACAACGTATGCAGATAGTGAGATTAATAATGCTGAAACAAAGGATGGCAACAGCAAGGGCGTGGCGTGGAAGGAAAGAGTTGAGAGCTGGAAGTCCAAAAAAACTAAGAAAAAAACTGCCGCCAGCAAAACAGTTAATCCCAGCGTGGAAGGAATCCCAGAGCAGACAAGGGATCCAGAGGTGGAGGAAGCAATGTACGTAGAAAAATTGTGTTATATTCATTAATTTTCTTTAGAATTCTATTTTTAATTGAATGAGATCTAGAGGGATAAAAACCTGAGCTGAGGCCAAGTTTAATCCTTCGTCTTTTTAGGATGGCTGAGGCCGGGCAGCCGCTATCGTGTATAATACCCATTCCACGCACCAAACTCCAGCCGTATAGGATGGTTGTTATTATGCGGCTGATCGTTCTAGGATTATTCTTCAGCTACCGAGTACAGAATCCTGTGGAGAGCGCATTTGGCCTGTGGATGACCTCAGTTATTTGTGAGATCTGGTTCGCTTTATCCTGGATTCTTGATCAGTTTCCCAAGTGGAATCCGATCAATCGCGAAACATTCACAGACAGATTGTCTTTAAGGTGTGATATATGCAATCCCCATTTAACAAATTTATTGGAAATACTCAGTTGACATCATTTTCGGATTATATCAGAAAATTAATCCCTAATGAGATGTTAACTTTGCTTTAATTGTACTGGATTGGAATTAAGGTACGAGAGACCGGGCGAGCCCTGTGAGCTTGCGGCCGTGGACTTCTTTGTGAGTACCGTGGACCCACTGAAAGAGCCTCCTTTAGTTACGGCCAACACCGTTCTGTCCATTCTGGCTGTGGATTACCCTGTGGAGAAAGTTTCTTGCTATGTCTCTGACGATGGTGCGGCCATGCTCACGTTCGAGACCATGTCGGAGACAGCTGAGTTCGCTAGGAAGTGGGTTCCCTTCTGCAAGAACTTTAACATCGAGCCTCGAGCTCCTGAATTCTACTTCTCTCTGAAAGTCGATTACTTGAAAGACAAGGTGCAGCCTAACTTTGTCAAGGAGCGCCGAGCAATGAAAGTAAGTAGAGCCATGAATTCAACCGGGGCGTTCAAAGTGCTATATGTAGTGGATTAGATGGAATGATTTTCTTATGACTGGATTTGAATTAATGGTGAGAATATGTGCAGAGAGAGTACGAGGAATACAAAGTTAGGATCAATGCGCTTGTCGCCAAAGCTCAGAAGACACCGGACGAAGGATGGATCATGCAGGATGGAACAGCTTGGCCTGGGAACAACACTCGTGATCACCCCGGGATGATTCAGGCGAGTTCAAGTTCTTATTGTTTTCCTCTCATAAATTTTCTGTACTTTGTTTTCTATAATTGTCTGCTTGGCCTGGGAACACACTCGGGATGATTCAGGCGAGTTCAAGTTCTTATTGTTTTCCTCTCATAAATTTTCTGTACTTTCTTTTCTATAATTGTCTGGTTGATTGGTGGGGCTTTGCTTTTTCACATTTTGGTTTAATAACTATTTATTTTCTATAATTGTCTGGAAGATTGGTGGGGCTTTGCTTTTTCACATTTTGGTTTTATGATGTACAAGTACAGGCGAGCGTGCGAATGTTTAATCGTGTAAAATGTAAAATGAGGGTTGCATTTAATATTTTTGTTTCTTAGATTAAAATTCAATAATATAATTCTAAATAAGATTGCGAAAAGAGATTGTAAAAATTATAGTATATAATTATATAAAATATTTTTTTTTAAATGCGTAAATAAACTTTACATTGTGAAAATTTCCTGAAATATTTAGATTAAGATTTAAACAGCTACTGAAGTCAGATTCTAGCAAATCTTTAGGAAAAAATAAAAGAAAGAAAGATAAATAAATAAATAAATAAAACAAACCAAAAATGAAAAAATAAAAGAGTTTTAGGCTATTGGTGGAGGGATCCTTAGTGGAGGGACTTTTCCGTGCACTCAATTATTTATTTATATTTTTAACATTATTTTTTTTGCTTTGAAAATCATGGAAATTTTGACAAGATTTTAATAAAATCTCTCAAAGATTTTGATAAAATCTCCCAAAATTTTTTGTAAATCTAAATTACAGCGATCAAACTTCAAAGTTTTGGGTATCCCATAATTTTTTGATAGCACTGAATCTATTTCTACCATAAAAAATATGATTCAAACACTATTAGTGCAAATTTCTTCCCTGATTCCAACTATTTTTGACTATTCCTCCACTTTAATAAACATTTTTAATCAAATTTTAAAAAAATAAAAATAAAAATTAATACAAAATTATCTTTACGCAGCTTTCCCGCTCCCTTTCGCATCACATACCCTTCCTCTGTGCTTCAACTTCTTACATTGCATTTACAACAATTCGGTGAGTTGAGTCCTTCACCTGGTTTTGCAAATTAATTTTATTTAATATTTATTTGGTAAGAAATTTTAAAATTCTAAATTTTAATAGTTATAATAGTTCTGAATTTTGTTCACATAATTTTATTTAATAAAATTGTTTTTACAAGTGTAAAAAAATGTTTTTATTTTTCAGGTCTTTTTTCTTGTTTTGGAGTATTGGTCAGGAGGTTCAATTAGCCTATAAAATAATTTTATAAAAAAAATCTAGTTTTTTAAATTTATATTAATATTAAATAAAAAATTTAAATCTATAAAATTTTAAAGAAATTATGTTCACTTTTAAAATTACAAATACATTATGTATCGAATCATTTAATAACTTCTTATTTTATTTGTAATATTTAAAAAGGAAAAATAAAAGGTCAAATTTTTTTTAGATGGAATTATAGATTTTGAATCCCGGAAATTTTTATTAAATGGGATTTTAGGTTTAAAAATAAAAACGACACAAAATAAAATAAAATAGAGAGATATTTTAGCCTTTTGCCAATGATGTCTTCTCATATTTTTGTTCTCCATCGTGCAGGTATTCTTAGGGCACACAGGAGCGCATGACGTAGAAGGAAACGAACTGCCCCGGCTTGTCTATGTCTCTCGTGAGAAACGGCCCGGGTATCAGCACCATAAGAAGGCCGGTGCCATGAATGCATTGGTATAAATGCCTTTTTTTCCTTACAGTCCCGTGAATTTTGCCATTTTCAAAGAAAAATCACTTTACGGATACTTGGGGTGTTTTTTTTTGATCGACGGCATCGGTTGCAGGTTCGAGTCTCTGCCGTACTGACGAACGCCCCATACCTGCTGAACTTGGATTGTGATCACTACGTCAATAACAGCAAGGCCGTTCGCGAAGCAATGTGCTTTATGATGGATCCTGAGGTTGGAAGGAACGTGTGCTACGTGCAGTTCCCACAGAGGTTCGATGGTATCGATCGCAGCGATCGATATGCCAATCGAAACACTGTGTTCTTCGATGTAAGGGACAATTCATAAATACCTCAATTTTTCTTGCGGAATTCATATAATCTCACATGGATTTTCACAGCTCTGCGAAAATTTTGATGTTTTTTTGTCGTTTTGGAATTTTTACAGATCAACATGAAGGGATTGGATGGCATCCAAGGGCCAGTGTATGTGGGTACTGGATGTTGTTTTAACAGACAAGCCCTCTATGGCTACGGCCCTCCAGCTGTGGTCAGACCTAAGGCGAGCCGCGGTTGCTTGCCATCACTGTGCTGTTGCTGCTGTTGTTGTCCAAAGTCCAAGACTATCGATCCTAAGAAATCCGCTCCACAGGAAGATTTAAATGCTGCAATCTTCAATCTGCAAGAAATGCAAAGTAAGTGATGCAAAAAATGACACTTTGGTCTCATATTCAGTTTTGTGTCAACAGACAGTGAATCTTATACAGCTCATAAAGTTTAATTCAGGGACTGAATCTGGAAATTATGATTTTGTCCATAATTTCACCTAGATTTTGGGGGTTGAAAAGCCCGAAACTCATTTAGTCCATTATTTTTTTTTAACAAACCAGTTTTGTATTATATAATTTTGTGTGTGGTTTTCGGAAAATACATTAAGCATTCCACATCTGATTCATAAATATTTCTTAATTGTTTTCTCTTTTACATTACAAATATATGGTTTTCTGGAAGGTGATATACTTTATCAATAAAAGAGGGGTTTTGTAAGTGAAGATCTTACAAAATTACCTTAGCAAAATACTAGATTTACAATATAAAAGGTTAATTTACAACACATAATAACAAATATAAAATGTTAATTTACAACACAAAATAGATTTTATTGGCCATTAGAGAATTATAGTTAGCCCGATTACCATTAATCACTTATATTTTTTTGTTTATCTAATGAAATCTCTATTACCATTAATCACTTATATTTTTTTGTTTATCTAATGAAATCTCTTAAGACATGAAAATATATTTTTGGATACGACATCTTCTTCCACTTTTTTTATTTTTTCATGATATTTTCCATAAATTTTTCCTTTAGAAAAAGCTTTTCATGATGCAAGATTAGAAGAGAATTTCCCCGGCTTGTACTTTTTAGTTAACAAAAATCTATAATAGAGACTATATATTTCTACTATTTGACCTATAACCTAAGAAATATAATTATTACCTAAAAAATATTATTATTAACACCTGGGATTAACTTCTTAATTATTGATTTGATGTTAGATTACAGAAGCTTTATTGCCCTCTTTTCTTAAAATTCTCTAATTTTTTATCAAACTCCATCTACATATGGCTGGGCAAGGTCAAAACAGTATTTTAAAATTTAACGGTAATGATTTGCTCTTGGAACAGGTTACGATGATTACGAGAGGCAGCTCTTAGTCTCTCAGAGAAGCTTTGAGAAATCGTTTGGCCAGTCCTCGGTGTTCATTGCATCAACTCTCATGGACAACGGTGGTGTTCCAGAGTCGACCAATCCAGCTTCACTCATCAAAGAAGCTATACATGTGATCAGCTGTGGCTACGAAGAGAAAACCGAATGGGGGAAAGAGGCATGTCAATCAAGCTTCAAATTACACTACAATTTAGCCATGGAAGCAATCTGCTATTGAATTTATACAAACCCTTTAACTCCTGGATTACACTCATGATTCTTCTCTGTGTACATGTTTGCAGGTCGGATGGATCTATGGTTCTGTGACAGAAGACATTCTAACAGGTTTCAAGATGCACTGCCGAGGGTGGCGCTCCATTTACTGCATGCCCAAGAGACCAGCATTCAAGGGGTCTGCTCCTATCAATCTATCAGATCGTCTGCACCAAGTTCTTCGTTGGGCATTGGGTTCCATTGAAATCTTATTCAGCAGGCACTGCCCGTTGTGGTATGGATTTGGAGCAGGCCGTCTCAAGTGGCTGGAAAGACTGGCTTACACTAACACCATCGTCTATCCCCTCACGTCTCTTCCTCTGATTGCCTACTGTACTCTTCCTGCCATATGTCTTCTCACGGGAGAATTCATTATTCCTACGGTATACATGCTCTCCAACTCAGGCTGATTCATACTATGTTCACATTTTTGGGGGCTCTTAATTATCACGGTTCAAGGTTCAATATCTGTGCAGTGAAACCATAATTTTAGGAGTTCTGTTAAATTTTAAGTAAATCCAAATATCATAATTTTGGATTCATGAAAACTCTGTTTCTGCTGAACTTAAAAGAAGATTGCAGTGTTCAGAATATTTGGGAAAATCTGACAGATAAACTCTGTTTCTGCTGAACTTCTTAAAAAAGATTCTAGAGTTCAGAATATTTGGGAAAATCTGATCGATAAAAGTGAAATCAAGTTCTGCTAGTTAAATTTTATTTACACAATCTAGATAAATATAGTCATATATTTCTTCAGTTCTCAATAATTATCTAATGACCATTTTGAATTGCAAATTCCAGGAATATTTAGAAATCAGATACAAACAGAAGTGAACTTAAAACAATAAACTTAATTGCTTTCAAACAAATGCTGAAAGATTTGAAAAATCTGCAATCCAGTTAAAGTCAACTGTATTAGAAGAACAGTCCAAATTGAATACTAGACTTCTCATTTCTAACCTTGTGTGGTGTTGTTACAGCTGAGTAATCTTGCAAGCATCTATTTCATGCTCCTCTTCATCTCCATTATCGTGACGGGCGTTCTGGAACTGAGATGGAGTGGAGTGAGCATCGAAGAATGGTGGAGGAACGAACAGTTCTGGGTGATTGGAGGAGTCTCTGCTCATTTTTTTGCAGTTTTTCAAGGTCTTCTCAAGGTATTGGCGGGCATCGACACCAACTTTACTGTCACTGCAAAGGCTTCAGACGACAATGAGTTCGGAGAGCTGTACGCATTCAAATGGACGACCCTGCTCATTCCCCCCACGACGCTGTTGGTGATCAACCTTGTTGGAATTGTGGCCGGTTTCTCTGATGCCCTTAACAATGGGTACCAGTCATGGGGACCTCTGTTTGGGAAGTTGTTTTTCTCAGTATGGGTGATTCTCCATTTGTATCCCTTCCTCAAAGGTCTCATGGGTCGGCAAAACCGCACGCCTACCATCGTTGTATTGTGGTCTATCCTGCTGGCGTCTATTTTCTCTCTGCTGTGGGTTAAAATCGATCCATTCTTGGGCCCAGCCGAAACTCCGACTCTTCATAAATGCATGGCAATTGACTGCTAACTTCAAGGTCGCTAATTGCAGTATATAACTTGTTTGAATCGAAGTTTTATGAAGATAGTTCCAGGGAAGAGTGTGCAGATCATACATTGTTCTCTGTACTCGTGCAATTTGATGTTTTTAACGGCTGTAATTGCCTATATTTTGTTTCATTCTGCACTACGGATATCATGGGCAACTGGATCCAAAGTGGTCAAGTATAGATTTGCCGATTATTTCAGGTCCGGTGGGCCGTGGTGTCGCGGTAGAGCCGTGAGAGTTCATGGATTGTAATCAAATAAATGATATAAATTTAATTTCTTTAATTTTATTTTATTTTATATTATTTTAACCAATTAAATGTTTATATATATATAAAGTCAGAGATTTAAAGTTGCTGAAATTTACTTTTTATAAAAGATATGACTTTGCTATGAATGTGGGGGATAATGGAAAAGTGAAAAACACGGTTATTTTTTATTAATTTTATATTATTGTATTTTATATATAGTTTTTATTGCTGAAAAAAATAAAATGAGATAAAATTACATTGGAGACTCTATTGTAGTTCGAGAGTTAGAGTGAAGGTAAATACAATAACATTTATACTTATGTAGCCATTACAACAATATTTTTTATCATCATATTACTCACAATAAATTAAACCTAGGTGAGGAGATAACAACCATTCTACACCATCAAAAATAACTTTAATTGACTTATATGACTTAATATCTATTTTGTTATTATTGTTGATAAAATAAAATGAAATAAAATTACATCGGAGATCATATCTTAGTAGCCATTACAACGATATTCATACCCATGTAGCCATTACAACAATATTTGTAGTCATCATATCACTCACAATAGATTGAACCTAGGTGAGCAGATAATAACCATTCTACACACCAACAAAAATAACTCCAATT
Organism: Pinus tabuliformis; assembly: GCA_031772625.1. Taxonomy (NCBI): domain Eukaryota; kingdom Viridiplantae; phylum Streptophyta; class Pinopsida; order Pinales; family Pinaceae; genus Pinus; species Pinus tabuliformis. Next base: position 669,961,123 of record CM062815.1, read on the forward strand.
GACTTATATGACCTAATATCTCTTTTATTTAATTAGATATTTAATTCACATCAAGATTGATAGTTGGGGAGCATTAAATGAATGGTTTCAATCAAAGTATTCAAAATTGGTCCACTTATCAAACTAGTTTTCAAATTGAAACAAAATGGTTAGATCTTTAAAACAATACATGAAATAATTAATTTTTAATGAAAAAAAATATTTTTAAGATTTAAAACCATGTTTCCAAACCAACAAAGACAAAATATACAAAGTTTGTTCATCTATATACCATAGAAAGGCGAATATATCAAAATGACACATAGTGCAATACATATTAGTGAGAAAATGCATAATTAGTGAGGCCATCAACAAGAGCTACATCATCTGCAACCTCAATAGTAGCACTTTGCACGACTAGTGCCTTCCATTGGTTGTTTTCCATTGTTTGATTCAGCTACTAGTTCTCGTTCTAATGGCACTACCAGATCTACATTAGGATCAAAGCCCCCTAACTCCATGTTATCAATATCAAAATCAACATCAAACTTAGTTGGTTGAACCTCCTCCACCCATTTTGATGTTGGATCAATATCCTCCAACACAATGGGATCTAGATCAGGTCTTCTGTTCATCAATTGGTTTTGATTTAGTCAAAGCTTGTATTACATGAAGACAAGATCATTTAGTCATTTTTGTTCCAAACAATTTCTCTTCTTCGTGTGTATGCACTAAAAAATAAACCAATTGCTCACAACTAGAAGCACTACAAAAAGCACTACAAGTCTATAACTACAAACTTTTGCAATTGAGGACATTGGCTGCCAAATAACTGTCACCAATGTGCTATAAAGAAAAAGACATTAGTTAGATCATTTCATTACTTCATTGTAGAACAATTTAGATTCTAATTTTGGGTTAAAAAACAATTATTTAAGGTTTGAATTGTAAACAATTGAATTTTAAAAGAAAAACAGTTTGGAATTGCCTACCTGGTTGATCCACATCTCTTGCCATCTTTGCCAAGTTTTTGTCAAAAATAAATGTTGCCATATTGAAAAGAGTAAATTGTTTATGTCTTTCAAACTGATTGGAATGGTTAGGAACCATGTACTCCAAGCAACTGCCATATTAAAAAAAATAAATTATTTATATTTTTCAAACTAATTAGAATGATTATAAACCATATACTCCAAGCAATTATACAACCCATCTCTAACCTCCCCAATATGCACATCTCCTAAGCAAACTTTATAATACTTACTTTGGATTTATAAAATACTCAATTACAACTATAAAATTGAGCATTTCATCTATTATCAATAACCTCCAAATAAATCAATATTTAATTACTTTATCCTTATAAACTTCCATATCTGATCCTTTCCCCATCCATAACCTCATAATTTGAATAAAACACCCTTAATCATTCTTGTTTGTGTACTTCATACCATAATTCATGCCATGTATCATTCTTGTTTGTGAATTGTAGAGCCTAACTCGCAATTTGGTTTTATACCCATATGTTATGAACGATATCACCATCGTGTCCTTAAAATAAAATTGTTAGAAAATCTTGTTCTCGTAAGTTTTGAAGGTTAATTTTTAAACTTTACTTTTTATAGAACTTTTAAGATTATGGATTTTAATTTTCAAGAATTTTATATTTCAATTTCCTTAACAAAGCGTATCTTCGACCATTTACTATGATGCTGTTTGTCGTGAAATATACATACGAGAATCATTCGTAGTGTCTCTTAAACTGACATAATTGAATTTAGGGCACTTCATAGTTTCTTCATATTGTTTTTATAGTTTTAAGTTTTATTGGTTCTTCTTAATGTTTTATAGTTTTATTTAAATTATGTGTATTTATATTTTTTTACTAGGTTTTAGAATATATATATATATTTTTCTATATAATACTACCTAAACACCCATGGGGGATTTGAACCGGTAACCTATCGCAAGGAATGCTTTAACAATGCACCCATTCACCGTCCATCCAAAGCCCCGTGGACACTGAGTTTTAGAATATTGCTTATAGATATTATTTTAAATTATTTAATTTTAATAAAAATATTATTTTTTTAATATTTAAATTTATTTTATTGTATGATATACTCATAATTAGAAAATATCTCCGACTAATTTTTTAATAACCATTAATATTTAATCTTATATATTTTAAGAAAATATTAATAAAAATAACGTATTGAATAAATAACATTAAATAACAATAATAATAGTAGTTTCATTTGCAATCTCAATTATTAATATTTGGAAAGAATAACATGTTAACTAAGAAGGTGATATTTTGGAAATAATAACATTTTAATTAAGAAATTGAGTAGCATATTATGCTCAATCTTAAATAGAATAACATTTTAACTAAGGCAATTAACAGTATACTATATTCTAGAAATTCATTTAAATTTAACATAATAAGACTTATTTTAGCATTTGAATTTGCTTTGTTGTATGATGTTCCAACTAGTGGAAATGTATTTGATCCTTGCTTAGAGTGGACCAAAATTATATTTCTAACCAATTTCCTAGATCCAAGAAATCTTTTAGTTTCCTATTCCTTTTGCTTATACTCTAAGAACACCAATGCACAATACGTTCTAAGAATATTATATTAAGAAAATATTTTTTCCAAGATTTTTCTTATCAAATATTTTTTTCCAAAATTTCTATTACTCAACTTCTCCACCTCCTCTACTACTTCCTCCTATCTATTTTTCAAATTTCCATACTCATTTCCCAAGGTCTCCTCAACCACTCTCATTAATATACATTAAACTACCTTCTAAATTTATGGGAAATTGTTGAATAAATAAAATATTGGATGAACTACTTAAAATAACAAAAAAATAGAATGTAAGGTCTTGCTTCTTATCCTAGTTGTAAATGAAATTTAATAATTGTTTCAAAAATTTATGTCAACCCATCATACCATTTAATTCATCATATCAACCAATAATCAAAGCCAAAGAAGACAACCAATGCTACTAGATATTTATGTATGAAACATAATTTTCATAATCATTAAACAATTAATTAAGTAGCTAAAAACCTAGTTTAGTAATTAATACATTAAGTAATTGTACCAGGGTACATGCACATTGCATGTATGTGTAGCTAGCTTAAGCATATCTTGTGCATGTACTAATAAATACATTATTCAATAAGCCACAAGATATGTGTACTATATCTTCCTAACTCAAGATATAACCCAGGTGAAAGCATAAATTATATTGGTTTAACTTCTTCGATAGGCAACTAGTAGTCACCATTACACATCTATAGTACAATGACTTAACATGATCCTCCCACAACTCCAATTTTGGAGGATACACTCTGGATAATACCTCCAAACTTCTTAATAAGACTATGGTCAACACCCTACATCAAATTGTATATGTGGGTTTTCTAGTCATATCATTGACCAACCAGTATTAGCAAGCTATGTGTCCTATCAAAGTCAGCTATGTGTCCTATCAAAATCACACTTACCATAGATCATAGTACTATTTGAAATCATAAACTAAATCATAAGTAAAACTTATTGTATATACAATATATTCCTCATATCTACAACATAGAGGTTACTTCAACATTATAGTTGTTTGACTATTACATAGTTTTCCAACATGTAGGTTAAGATTACCTCCACATTAGCTCATGCCCATGCACTTTTATCATAATTATATAGTAGTATACAAAAATCAAAGATTGAGATTTATCTCTAAAGTAGTTATGCTCTTTTTTCCCCTTTTAATTAAATTGATTAATTATATGAACAAGTGACATTTAGAGTGAGTTATGGGTTTTTGGGCAAGCGGTATTGATAAGCCATGGTATTGGCCCATTGTGGTATTCTTAACCATGAAGATTTTTAATCTATAAATAAGCTTTGTTACAATACTTCATATGTTAATCTCAACCTTTGCTTTATGTATGATACTAAGAATATTCTATAATATTCAGTGGAGGTTAAATCCCTACTATCCACGTAGTAATTATTATAATTAAATTAAAATTATATAATCATTATTCCAAAATCACATACTTATAGGCATAATTAATAATAATCATAATAATAATAATAATAATTTAAAATAATGTTTTAATTTAATTAATTTTATCATTTTTTAAATTTTAACTACGTGAGGCATATCATGAAGTAAGTATCTTGATCCTTATCATGGATTGATATCTATATATATTACCCAACCATTTAATTTATATAACTACATCAATATATAAAATAATCTATAATATATATTGGCATTCAATTATGAAGAATATGCACATATTAAATATTCATTTAAGACCCCTGAACAATATTAAAAATAAGATGTTATCTCCACTCACCCTTTCAAAAAAAATTTAATCTCAAATTATGGTTACTTATAATATTTATTGTCTTTATTTACATTTCTAAACTTCAAATTGATGTTTCTATTTTAACTTCAATATCTTTAAATTGATGTCTCTATTTTATCTTCAATACTTTTAACTTTGTTCTCACAATTTTATAACTTTGTATCTTTCCATAATATCAAAAATAAGATATTACATAAACCCACCGTTTAAAAAAAAAAACACCTTAATTTCAAATTATGATCCTTCAAAATATTATTTTTCTTTATTTACATTTTATTTTTGTTTTTAAAAATAACATATTACATGCAACCACCTTTTCCAAAAAAACCCTTAATTTTAAATTAAGTTATTCTTAATATTCTTTTATTTATACATATTTAAATTTTATTTTTATCTCAACTTTAAATTGATATCTCTATTTCATCTGCAATATCCTCTAATGTTGTTGCCACAAATTTATAATTTTTTACCACTTGCATAATAGAAAAACTTTATAATATTATCATGTTATTGCATTATCTTAGTTAAAAACAATATATTTAAAAGTTAAATTCCAAACCATTTATAAACTAAAATTATATATATATATAAATAAAATGGTAAATCTCATTTTTTTTTCCTTTAAATAAAATTTCAAGATAAGATAAAATAAAATAAAATGTCCTTTTCATCTCATGACATTCAAGATGTCAAACATTATTTTAAAGGTCTTCAACTTTTACCAAATGTCATTATGTACCGGAGATTTTGGCTTATTCATGGCTACGCCACACCATGGAAGATATGGAGACTTTGGCTTATTCATGGCTGGATAGTTCAAACACAACGAGATCGAAACGAAGTTCAACCCGCCCACCACATAGGAGGTCCTCTTATAGTTTTATAGCAATCATAGTATCGTATAGAGCTTATGGCATTGTGCGCATAGTAATGATCGTGATTGTAGTATTATTTTAATGTTAATGAGATAAATTCCAAATTTAGAATTTAGGGATAAAAATTATAATTAAATGTATTTTAATTGTGATTTATTTTAATTTTTTTATAATATTAAAATATTTAATTTATAATTTATAATAAATTATATAGTTAAAAAATATATTAATAAGTAAAATAGTGAGTAATACATCATTCGGCCTGGAGTATGCCGTAAAACTGCTTCTGCTTGGCTAAGAGCTCGTCTTCCTCGGACGTAAGGAAACAGGTTAACGGCCCAAGACCCAGAGACATTTGGCAGGAGTGAAAGCCTGCTCCCTTACGGACCACCAGCCGGTTATTACAGGTGGCGTGGTTTTCCTTGATAACGGTGATGAGTCAAATCGACATTCGCGGATAGCAGCCAGAGATGGTTGTCCTCACTGTTGGTTTGACACCTGAGTTTGATAGGTTTTGCCACCTTCGGAAAAAAAAGTGAGTAATACATCATTGTGAGTTATTTTTTCTGAAAAATCATAATTAACTACAATTTTAAGTAAAAAGATAATTATAAACTTATAAACATGTTGTTAAACATTTATTATTTATTAAAATCATCGAGGATTTAAATAGCACTCTATTTGATATATTGCTGATGACTTTATAAAAATGTTATTAATCATTTATTATTTATAAAAATCACTTAGGATTTAAATAGCGCTCTATTTGATAGGTTATTTATGAAAGTCGTCCAATATTAATGAAATATTGTAATAGGGTATGGCAATTTGTCAACTTCTTTATTGAAGTCGTCATGGTTTATTAATAGGCTCTAAATATATTTTATTTATTAAAATTAAATTATTATTATTATTTTTATTTTTTTTATTTAAGTTTGATATATTACTTTTTATTAAAAAAAATTTATTAAAATTGTAAAAATATTTATAATTATAATATTTTATTTTATAAGTTAAAAATAATATTATATTAATCTAATAAAATAAGATATATAACAATAATACTATATTAATAAAACAAAAGAAGATATATAATATTTACATTTCTAAAATATATTAGGTTTTTATTTTATATAATAATTCCACTGTTTTATTGATGGGATACTATTATTTATGTTTTATGTTTTTTTGTTTTTAGGTTGAGCTTAAAGATCAATCCACATTGTGATGCGTCATTGTTCCTAGTGCATCATTGTTTATTGGATGAAATAATGATTTATCACTAGGATTGTGCGTCATTGTTCCTAGTGCATCATTGTCTATTGGATGAAAGAATGATTTATCACTAGGATTGTGTGTCATTGTCTATTGGATAGGATTGTGCGCCATTGATGCGTCATTGTTCCTAGTGCATCATTGTCTATTGGATGAAAGGATTTATCAATAGGATTGTGTGTCATTGTCTATTGGATGAAAGAATGATTGACTATAGTGAGATGCTATTGCCTAGATTGTGACAAGTCGGTCGACTTTGGATGCCCCTTAGGATAGTTTAATTCCCCCAAAATTGACTTCCATCCCCATGGGGTTTGAACCCGACACTTGGTGAGGACTAAACTCCACTCAAACCAACTGATCTACACCTCTTGGGTATAACATTGTTTATGTTATTAAAAGGTTGAGAAGACACCTCTAGATGAATAGATTGCAAATCACTCATTATTTATAAATGTTGAGAAGACACGTTTTGCTAAAGAGATTGTAAATCTCTCATTATTTTAATTTAGCATATATATTGACTTTAAAAAGGAAAAAATCAATTAAATCTCCAATATTTTTTTTTTTTTTTAACTTTTTTTGGATGAAGTAAATGCTTTGTATTATTTGAAATTTTGAAAACAAAGGGATACATTCCGATCTTCTAAATTCTGGTCTGCTTAGTTGTTGGGGAGACCTCACCACACATATAACTTTAGTTTCTTAAAAAATACAAAGGATATAATATTATTTATTATAGCTACTACCAAACTGTCTATACTAATCACTGGGGCCTCTGAGGCCATATTTGAACTGAAGATTACAAAAAATAAGTATTAAAAAGAGTTCTAAAACAAAGAGATGGGAAGACAATCAAGTAGATTTATTTGAATCAATGACTTAAACAGGAATGGGCTCCTTGTTACAGTCAGTGGAGAAAACATGATTTAGGAGGGATGCCCATATGTCTCTCAATATAGCCTGAGCTATGACCCATAGTTTCCATTCACCTATACATTTGATCTATGGAAAGAAGAGTGTCCTCCCTGTTTTCATTTCAATCCACTAGTACCCTACTAAGAAGGAATTTGAGATGCCAGTAAATACCCACCATGTACATGTATTGATCATAACGCCCTTTCATTAGATAAATTTTGAGGTCTAAATTGGGCCTCCTAAGGAATATTCTAAAATAATAGTGGAAATAATAAAATAATATTAGATTACCTCATCAAATTTTGGAGGGAAAAAAGAAAAGAAAACTAAAATTTCAACGTATCTCCCTATGATTTTACTGAAATTTTGAGCGAGAGCACTCATTGGATGCATAATTTAATTTTGCATCCAAGGAGTACCCATGTTCCATACTTTCGATGGACCCTACAACATGGAAAATGTTAAATACATGAAAAACATGATTGCAATCACGTTTTTCATGTATTTCACATTTTCCATGTAGTAGGGTCCATCGAAAGTATGCAATATGGGTACTCCTTTTATGAAAAATCAAATTATATATCAAACAAGCGCTCTCACTTGAAATTTGAGTAGAATTATACGAAGATAAGTTGGAAAATTAGTTTATTTTATTTTATTATCTTTTTACCTTTTTACTCCAAAAATGGTGAATCATCTCCCATGGTTGACATCATCATATTGAATTCTTTTGGTTCTAATAAAGTTGATTTTTGTACATTTTTGTTTTGAGGCCAATTTTTTACCTCAAAATTGTGGTTTTCTATGCATCTAGAACCTAATCAACGACTTATGCAAGCACTTCTATGTCCATTAGGGTGTGCTATTCTTCAACCAATTTTCTCTCTACTTAAGAAATTTCCTCTTAGACTCGTTTTGGAGTGAGCTCTCTAAATCAGGAAGTTGAACTTTCTACTCCCAATTGAGCTTGAGTGTGCCCCCTTTCTTGATAAAGGCTACTCCTTAGTGCACTCGGGTCCTTTATTGTGGCATGATTTTCTCCCTCCGAGTGAGGTGGGTTCAATACCAAACTAAATCCCCCCTAGCTAGAAATAAAGTGCCAAGGGAGTATTGTGCTTGTAAGTGTCATTCCGGAAAAATTGCGCAAAGGTCACTGAGAGGCTGGGTTGGACAGTCCGGAACAATAGTGACATTCTGCGGGATCTGGCTCAGCTAGGAGGCAGAACTGCACAATTTCTTTTAGGAGGTAGTGCAGGCAGCATGGACGACACTAGCAATGAAAACTGCACAGATTTTCAAGGGAGGCTGGGAGCAAGCTGTGGGAGCTTGCTGGCCAAAACTACGCAGAACTGAGAGGCAGACATGTAGGAAATGTCTACACAATTTCTGGGCTGAGCGGGGTGTCGGGAAACTAGTGGATAGTCCAAGAAAACTACGCAATATTCAGGAGGAGCAATAGGTCAGCTAACAGGGGCACTGATTGATAGAACTACGCAATTTCCAGAGACAGTGCAGTGACAGGCAGTGGGTGCCTGTCCTCATGTCTGCTCAATTTCTTGAGTTAGTGGAGGTGGGCATGTTGACAAATTCTGCGCAATTTTTTGAAGGAGTGAAGCTCGGGGTCACTGCCCAGTCAAACTCTCCGGTTGACCAGCGGGAGGCTTGATGGATTGGCTTGCGGGCATTGTAGATTGATATGGCTCCTTGGGCAACTCATCCAGTGTTATGGGTGACAGTCAACCAGGTCAATTCCAAGACTGTGCAGTGCAGACTGCCTGGGAGGAAGCCTCAAGCTCTGCGCAATTTTGGGTAGCAGTGCTTGGTCACTAAGGGCTAAGACTACGTAGTGTAGCTCAGCGAAGGTCCGACTGATGGAGGGTGGCCTGGTCGACAGATCTTTCGCAAAAATGACTAAGTGTGTGAGTAAGTTGACTTGTGTATACATGACCTTGCGAACAAACACTCAACATGACTTGACGACAAGACACCTCGAACCAACAAGACAACATATGCTTAATGTGATTGACCAAAGGGTGTGAGCGATAAGTGGGACACTTGAGATAGATCGTTGAACGACCGTGACGACAGTTATGCGACATTGCATATAACTTTGTGTGTGAGTGCGACATATTCTTACATAGCGAATACAACTTGTATACATGAAGAAAGACCTTCAACATAGCCAGAACATGACTGCAAGCGTGACATTGCAACCAACATTCTAAAAGACGACTGATGAACGGTCAAGTAAAGAGGGTGTCAAGACTTGATACGAGCTCATGGGATGAGCCGAAGTGTTTGCAGACATCAAGGAAAACACCAAGGAAGGCTTCAAAATTGGTTGCAGTCCAAAATTTTGGAGGATGTTGCAACCGCTACAACACTTGATAGTTGAATATCAGCTTCTCTGTTTCAATACATTGACAACACAGGGCCTTGGTCCATCAGGGAGTATTGAATCGTTGTATGGGTTACTTCGGCTTCCCCACTTACCCCATGGACAACCATGGTTAATCTTTTGCCAATTTAGTCAAACACAATAACAAGTTTCAACTTGATCACAATGTTTCAAAATCAGGAAGGGTAGTTTGGCCCACGAGCTTAAAATTTTCAGAGTATAAGTTTTCATCTCTGGTGTTGCTCTGCTACCAGAAGGCTTGGATAGTACCCTGACAGAGTCACATAGGAACACATGCATTTCTCCACTGCCAGTGAGCCTGGTCAGTACCCCAGTGGAGTTGCATGCTTCACCTCTATGAGCAGGAAGCCTTTCTCTTCTTTCGCCTTTATATTTTTGAAAAGAGGATTGTGCATAGGCACTTATTTATTTTTGGGGTGAAAGAGGGATCCCGACTTATTGAGAGAAGAAGAGGTTGTTCCTTCAGAGAAGCATGTAAGACCTCTGATTTAGGTTTGCTCAATTATATTTTCCCCTTCTGCGTTTCTACTAGTAGGATGATCTTGAACACACAAAGCAGAAGATTGAGTACAGGCATGGGGTTTCCCAGTGTGGACACAGGTTCATGGTTGGACCAGAGCTTCCCTTGCAGACGATTCGTATTTTCCGTCAAGACTTCGTCGACCGAAGGTTATGACCAAGCACAAAGAAGACAAACACAAGACTAGCCAAGTGTTGCAGTGTCATAAGACTCTTTGGATCTCAACCACATACTCATTCAAAAGCCATAACTCAGTAGAGGGAAACCCTTATTGACGAAACCAAAAATAGCATGAAACTAAGCAAACAAAACAAAACAGAGAAAAAATAGTAAAGCAAGGCAAAAAGACAAAAATAAATAAATAGACTAAGTACATGGTGCGAGGCACGACCCTGACTTACTGAAAGTAGTGTTTTAGATCTTGGTCGTTGACATGAAGGTTGTTAATCCTCCCGTCAAGTGATTGCAGACAGTACATGTGTGGGTCAATATTTTCCTTAATAATATACAGACTAATCCACAGGAACTGGAACTTCGTATGTTTGCCTTTGTCTTCATGGGGTTTATCTGATTTCAAGACTAGGTCACCCACATTGAAGTTAGTGTTCCTTGTAGACTTCTTGTCGAATCATCTCTTGATATGATTCTGGTGGAGAGTGATTTTTTCTTTTGTATTCATCCTTTCTTCCTGCAACTTGTGAAGTGTATCCATCCTATGTTGAACTAGCAAACAAAGCTTTCCTTGGGATTCTTGGGACAATTGGAGCGTAGGCAAGTAGATGTTTGGCAGAAGGATGGCTTATTTCCCATAAACCAAGAAGTATGGCGAAGTGTTCAAAGAGGGTTCGGGTGTTACGCGGTCAGCCCATAAAGAATTTGTCAAAGCAGAGTGTCAGTTACATTGTTCAAAGTAAATGGTCTTCTTAATAATGAAGATAAGGTTTTTATTTGTAGGCGAGGCCATTTCTGTGTGGGTAGTAGTTAGATGAGTGTTTAAGCACAATAACATATTGAAATGCAAAATCATAAAGCTTTAAAGATGAAAAGTAAGTTTCATTGTAAAAAAAAAGTGATACCGGAACACCAAATCGTGAGATAATGTTTTGTTGGAGGAAGCTAATGACTTCCTCGTCATTCACTTGCTTAAGTGGAATTACTTCTGTCCACCGCGTGAAGTAATTTGTAGCTGTCAAGTGTAGCGGTGATGCTTCGACAACTGTGGGAATATTTCACCAATAATGTCCAGGCCCCACTGTTTGAACGGTTCAATCACTGCAACAGGGTGCAATGAGGTTGTTGACCTTCGTGTTCTGTTAGTGTATCACTAACATACCGGGCACTTGTAGGCGTAAGCGTGTGCATCCTTGAACAATGTGGGTTAGTAGAAACCCGCTTACATAACTTTGTGCGCAATGATATTTCCTACAAAGTGGCCCCCGACTAGTCCGTCATGCAGATCATACAACACCTCTGAATCATGTGCCTCGAGGCACATGAGCAAAATTTCATTACTGTGCTTTCTGTAAAGCACTCCGTCCACCAACTGATAAGGTAAAGCTTTGAGGTGAAGTGCCCTCTTCTGTCTCATGGAGAAGTGAGAGGGTATGGTGCCATGCTCAAGGTATTAGTGCACATCTTCGTACCAAGAGTTTCCGCATGAAGTGGGTGGTGCTCGCTTTACATTGTACATCACGATTTCTTGCTCCCAACCATTGAGCTCTTCTTCTTCCTCCTGTGCATGGAATGCTTCAGTGGTGAGTCTGTAGAGTTCATGACTCTTGACAGTGTGAACTGACTTGATGTCAAGATCATACTCTTGCAAGCTTGTCATTCAGTGTGCACGTCTTTCACATAGCTCTTGTTGTATAAGCAGTGATCAGACTATTGGGTGTGGCACAAAGACTGTGGAATGGTTCTTCAACAAATAGGGTTTGAATAATTTCACCACCTTGTATACTATGTATGCTTGTTTGTTAATGGTGGGGTAGTTGAGTTCGGGTCCCTACATGCTTGCACTCATGAAGGAGATCCGACGTTTGTCGTTCAACTCATCCTTCTGAGTGAGTACTGCAACAAGCGAGTTTTCAGAGGCGAAGGTGTATAGCAAGAAATATTTGTTAAAATTTGGGCTGTAAAGTGCAGGTGCATCTGCAATAGCCTGCTTGATATGGGTGTATGCATTCTTTTCCTTCTTACCCCAACTATAGACTACATTCCTCTTGATCATGTCTTGCATAGGCTTCACTATATCCGCATAATCCGAGATGAACTTCCGAAGGAAGTTTATCTTTCCCAAGAAGGACTGCATGGCTTTTTTGTTGGTTGGGTGAGGAATTTGTGTAATCGTCCGAACTCGGTCCGGATCAACCTTGATCCCATTTCTGGCAATGATTTGCCCAAGGAGATTCCCCTCAGTCACTGCAAATACACTCTTTTTGGGATTCAAGGAAATCCCGTATTTTTGGCATCGCTCGAATATATTCTTCAAATGGCGTATGTGGCCTAACCTTTTTCTGGAAAATACACTCATGTCATCAAGGTACACCACTATGCTCTGTTCGATAAGTCCACGAAAGGTGATTTCCATGGCGTGCTGAAAGGTTACACTTGCATTCACGAGCCCAAATGGAATTCTTCTGCAGGAGAGCGTAACCCACTTGGTACAAAAGGTAGTTTTAGTCTATCAGATTATGCTACCAGAACTTGGTTATATCATAAAAAACCATCGAGCAAGGAAAACATTTCTTCCCCAGATACTATATGTAAAATATGCTCCATTGACGGCACGGGGTAGTTGTCTTTGTCCGAGATGCAGTTCAAGTTTCAGAAATCAATGCATAAGCGGATCTCCCCGGACTTCTTATGTATAGGAACTAAGTTAGAAACCCACGTGGAATGAAGAACTCTGAAAATGATTCGTGCTTCCAACAACTTAGTTCTTTCTGTATGAGGGGTTCAAGTGATGGATGTACTTTTCTCAGCTTTTGCTAAAATGGCTTGACCCCTTCTTTGATTAGAATCACATGTTGGATTATTCGCGTGTCGTATGTTTTCAGATCATCGTATGTCCACACGGACACATCCCAATATTGCTTGAATAAGGGGACAAATGCTTACCGCTCATGCTGTGTGCAACATGTACCGAGATTGACGAACTTTGGATCTTGTTCCATCCCCAAGTTAATTTGTTCGTACATCATGGTGGAACTTAATGGTTTTTCAAGTCATATATATTTTTGATAGATACCACACCCTTGGGGATGAGGTTTCCTTTCTTGTCATTAGCTGCAGCTTGCAGAGACTGCTCGTGCTCATCTTCATCAAACGTTGTGTCCTTGAAGACATCAATGTTGGCCATGAAGTATAGTATCTGTTGATCATCGTAAAAAAACGCATAGATTAGTTATGTTATTGGGGATAGAAGGTTTATACAAAATTTCAATAGTAAACCTATTCCTAAGCGACGACATCCTAGCAGCTGTGTTTGCCAAGGCATCGACAGCTGCATTACTCATTCTGGGCACAACAATGATATTGAATGCTTGGAAGTTAGAGATTAGTTTCCATACCTCTTGCTGGTAACTTTTTAGATGAGTTAACAAACAGTGTATGGTGTTACGTACCTGTCGTACCACGATTTTTGAATCACCTACCACTTTGAGTGCAACAACATTGAGGCTTATGGCTTTGTGCAAGCCCAATATGAGTGCTTCATATTCAATAGTGTTGTTCATGCACTCTAACTCCAAGTGGCTTGAGATCAAGTGTTTCCTATGCTTTAGGTCTATCAAGATACACCCGGCTCCGGAGTCATCATGTGCTTTTGATTCATCAAACTACATGGTCCACAACTTGTCTGTACACCGACCGCTTGACGCGCTAGTACTACTGCTACTAGTGTTACAATGTACTATACATGTTTCATTTCCATCGGTTGGGCAAGGAAGGAGACCCAACTGTGTGTCTGGTGGGGTTGGATCTGGTTGTGCGAGATAACACCCCAACTGTGTTTCCAAGAGGCAGTCTCCAAACATGAGTTCCGTGAAAGCCAATAATTCGTTCTCGCCATTAATGGGAGTGGCATTGTGTTACATGTATCTCTCGGATAACACCTGGATCTGATTTCTTTTTCCTTGGTACGGAAGCCATAAGCATGACTGGTCTGTAGCAAAGTACCCATTCAACTTGTTGGACCAGTCTCTGTTAAGCAGTAAGCGATACACTTCCGGTATGTCCACAATGACAATGTTGATGCACTAGTGAACTCGACTGTCATGAGATAATCAAATGATCACATCTTGAAGTTCACCAATGGTTGGTATGCATGTTTGATCTAGTTGGATGATTTGCACAGATGTATTGCTCCATTACGCATTGATCTGCTTGGCAATGGAGAGTGGCATGACGTTGGTCGATGCGCTAGAATCAACCAAATACTTGTGAACATTGCAGTTAAAAATTTCAAATGAAAGCAAGAATGGAGGGAAAACAGAGTTTGCTTCTTCCATCCAGAGTGTGTTGAGCACAGTTGTGAGTGAATTGGGAGATGTGCTCACTCCATTGCTAGTAGAGGTTGTGCTGTTTGCGGATGTTTGCCCCAATGCATGCAACATAATATCCTACTAACCTTGGATCTTATCTAACTCAAACAAAGATATGTTTGCATGAGTTTTCTTCATATATTCCACAATATTGTAATCAAGAGTAGGTAAACTCATCGAGATGTCCGGAGTTAGACTCATGTTTGTACTGTCTGGCATAGTCTTTTGAATTTTACTTCTCATGGACGTACTCTTGTTTGCAGTTGTCTTCCCGGGCTTGCTTTGTGCTTTCTTCTTTGGGACAACTGGTGGATCAACCTTCCTCAATAGTTCAATCTTTTCTTGCATCTCCCCAATCGTAGGGGGAGCCCCTTGACTTCTGAGATTGTATCGACCACTTTGCTTTGGGGGTTGCTTCTCGGTGTTCGTTTTCTATGTTGCTTGCGAGCATTGATACATGTTGATCACCTACCTAGTGCTGGGTGCCTCATCAGATGCAGCATATTCTTCATCATCTTCATCTTCCGGCTGACATTGCGCATTGTTTACCGCATTTGTCATATGGTTGCATACCGAGTCCGCAACTTGTTTCCATTTCGGACAAGTTTCTTTCGGGTGACAGTCTTGATGGAATGATAAAAACTTGGAGTTAAAGCACAGTTTCGTCTAGAACACTAAGTTGGAGCTCTACGCAGTTTTAGTCACGAAGCGGTTGCTGCCTGATGACATGCTCCCCTTCTGTTGTCTGGGAGGCCGACTGCTCGCAAATGTCTCGATTGTTTGTTTCTTTAGCTCAGACACCTCTATTGTCAAATGCTTCACAAGACGAGTAAGAGTTCCAATGTCACTTGCTTCCTTGTCTTTACCCTTATTCGTCGCAACCTGGGGCTTCCTGCTCACATCTTTGGAGTCTTTTGCTGGTTCATCATCCTTGATGACTCCAATCGTGCGTAGGTCTTTTTCCACAACGATCGCCTCTTTACAATTCTCAAGTAACATTGGTTTCGCAGCTCGCTTGACGAACCACACAATATTGGTTGGCATTGCAGATGTATAATAGTCGACAATGATGGAGTCATGGGGTTTTGTGTTTGCTGCAAACTTGTTCAATATGTGTAAAAACCTCTTATTAAAATCTTTCACTTTCTCTTTCAACTCCATCTTCAGACTGCCCAACTCTTTGAGAAACATGGCAGGGGTCTTGTCATCAACAATTTTTTCCAAAAACATTCTTTTGAACATACCCCAGTTATGGATGGAATTGACAGGAAGGTTGTGATACCATACCGTTGAACGACAATCCAAGGTACACAGAAACAATCTGCATGCAACGTCGTTGTGTTGTACCTTGAGCATCTACAGTTGCAGGTAGAAGTTGTTCAAGTGGTTTTCTACCTTCACTATTCTGTATGAGGTCATACTTTGTTAACATTCTCTCCGAATGCTTTAACATCCTTTGCAAAGCACCTGGGAGAGCCAATGGTCCCTAAGTCATCCATTCCAAGTTTTGGTCAACCATGTCTTCTTCTTCTTCGTCCTCCTCCTCTTCTTCAGAATTTGATGGTTCCGGCTTTGAATCTGTTGGTTCGTCTTCGCCTCCGCCTCCTCCACTGCCTTCCCCTCTGTATCCTGTATCGAAGCCTGAGCCCAATGTCACGAGGGTGTCGTGTTCTCCCTGTCGAAAGACTAGAGGTTCCTCTCCATTCTCAACAGCTTCTGCCAGATCTTTGAGTGTGGAAAGAACTGCTTCTTCCACTAATGAGACAATAACTCTTGTGGGAGTGGTCTTTGACTTCTTTGATGCGTATGGAAGATCTTGTATTCGTGGGATCAGTCCGACTACTTTGGAAAATTGACGGGTGATGGGACAGACAGAGCAGAGGTGTTGATATGAAATTGCGTGTTCACGTCTAGGAGATGAGGAATAACCAACTTTAGAGTTACTCGTAGGTGAGAGGAAGTACGAGTTACTACCTTGACAAGATGATTGATGAGTGGGGGTGAGAGGACATTCAACCATGAACAACTGGCGGCCCTCCTTCTAGCGCCAGAAATGTTGATGGTGCTGGACCCGCCAACATTCAGGGGATCTCCCCCGTATGAAGTCTCAACCAGACCTCACACCGTTTGGTGTAGGAGTCACATATGGTATGATGGCCCGATTGCCATTTTCTTAAAGATATGCCTTAACTCTTTCTTGTCAGCACATGAGAGTGGTTTTCTTAGTCTTCAAACAACGAGGTTCGTGTGCCTAGTGAGTGCTTAGTGTAAATTGTGTCTAAGTTTTTTCACTGCAGAGGGAGAGGGTGAGTGAGTCTCAAGTTGAAAGGGAATAGTCCTAACTCTGTTAGAGACACACAACACAATAGGACGTGCACAACTTCCAGCGGAGTAGTCCACACGGATGTGGCAATCACAAACACAAAGTCAACAGATAGCATGTACAACACCCAATGGAATAGTCCACATGAGTGTGACGGTCGTTATACAAGTTTATGAAAATGAATCTGTCGAGTGTTCGACGGAATAGTCCACACGGGTGAGACATCATTAACAACTGATACAACACATTTCCAACATCATATGTACTAAAACAACTAAAATAGTTCAACTATCTTAATACAGATTAAAACAACATGCATTACAAGTGTCCAAAGAATAGTCTTACAAACGAATACAATACATGTGTGAAAACGTGCTGGCCTGTTAACAAGCTTTTGAATTAAGCGAACATTCCAAGACACATCCGTACACCATTACACCACTAACACCGACAGTGGGGCGTTAGAACCACTGCTCGCTCCTCAAAGAAAAAACTACAGACTCTTAAGGCTATGTGGGAGGAGTCAAGGTGAAAAGTCCTTTGCATGTACAAATGAGGGGTATATATAGCCAAGGGAGGACTTGACTCTTGTGACTCTTCGACTTCCCTCATGACTATTTGACTTACATGACTCTTCAACTGGCATAACTCTTCAACTTCATATGTGGGTCTCTTGGACTTCCACGTTACATTACATTGATTACAACAGTATGGCCCACGGTAGTGATGTGACCAAGATGACTCATGACATGAATAGACATGACAATGCTAGTATGTTCATGCTGATGGTGGTGTCCATGTCGAGCTACAATGCTACTGAATAATGAGTGTGCTCTTCGTGTATCATAGCTTCACCTCCGCATGGCAAGGTGTGCAGAGCCTTCGATGATCTTGATGTTCGCTTGTTGTTGTATGTACATGTATCCCCTTCGCTGGTACTTGGCATGCTTCATGTCTTCATCCGTTCACGAACAAGTCTCCTAGCATGCGCTCCTTGTTCATCCCGTTCGTCGTCACGCCATGTCTCATCAATGTACCTGTATCTGCAGTCACTCATGACGAGATGCCATCAAACCCAGAAATCCCCTATTCTACCATGATGCATCATCTTTCGTTTTCGGGTGTAGGTGACCAAGAGAGAGGACAAGGCTCTGAAACCGCGCAAAGCACATTTCAGGCCGGGATGCAGGGCTCCGAGCACTATCAAGAAAAATTGCACAGAGGTCACTGAACAATATTAAAAATAAGATGTTATCTCCACTCGCCCCTTCAAAAAAAAATTTAATCTCAAATTATGGTTTCTTATAATATTTACTATCTTTATTTACATTTCTAAACTTCAAATTGATGTTTCTATTTTAACTTCAATATCTTTAAATTGATGTCTCTATTTTATCTTCAATACTTTTAACTTTATTCTCACAATTTTATAACTCTGTATCTTTCCATAATATCAAAAATAAGATATTACATAAACCCACCCTTAAAAAAAAAAAAAAACCCTTAATTTCAAATTATGATCATTCATAATATTATTTTTCTTTACTTACATTTTATTTTTGTTTTTAAAAATAAAATATTACATGCAACCACCTTTTCCAAAAAAAACTTTAATTTTAAATTAAGTCATTTTTAATATTCTTTTATTTATATATATTTAAATTTTATTTTTATCTCAACTTTAAATTGATATCTCTATTTCATCTGCACTGTCTTTTAATGTTGTTGCCACAATTTTATAATTTTTTACAACTTGAATAAGAGAAAAACTTTATAATATTATCATGTTGTTGCATTATCTTAGTTAAAAACAATATATTTAAAAATTAAATTCCAAACCATTTATAAACTAAAATTTTATATATATATATATATGGTAAATCTCAAATATATATATTCTTTTTCAAGATCAAATAAAATAAAATAAAATGTCCTTTTCATCTCATGACATTCAAGATGTCAAACATTACGGACCACCAGCGGGTTATTTAAGGTGGCGTGGTTTTCCTATCTAACTGTGATGAGTCAAACCGACATTCGCGGATAGCAGCCAGAGATGGCTGTCCTCATTGTTGGTTTTGACACCTGAGTTGATAGGTTTTTCCACCTAGGTGAAAAAAAAAATACATCATTGTGACTTATTTTTTCTGAAAAATCATAATTAACTATAATTGTAAGTAAAAAGATAATTATGAACTTATAAACATGTTGTTAATCATTTATTATTTATTAAAATCATCGAGGATTTAAATAGCACTCTATTTGATATATTATTGATGACTTTATAAAAATGTTATTAATCATTTATTATTTATAAAAATCGCTTAGGATTTAAATAGCGCTCTATTTATTTATGAAAGTCATCGAATATTAATGAAATATTGTAATAGGGTAGGGCAATTTGTCAACTTCTTTATTGAAGTCAGGGTTTATTAATAGGCTCTAAATATATTTTATTTATTAAAATTATTATTTTTTTTTTTATAAAATTAATTAAGTTTGATATATTACTTTTTATTAGAAAAAAATTATTAAAATTGTAAAAATATTTATAATTACAATATTTTATTTTATAAGTTAAAAATAATATTATATTAATTTAATAAAATAAGATATATAATACTAATATTATATTAATAAAACAAAAGAAGATATATAATATTTACATTTCTAAAATATATTAGGTTTTTATTTTATATAATAATTTGATTGCTTTATTGATGGGATACCATTATTTATGTTTTTTGTTTTTAGGTTGAGTTTAAAGATCAATCCACATTGTGATGCGTCATTGTTCCTAGTGCATCATTGTTTAGTGGATGAAATAATGATTTATCACTAGGATTGTGCGCCATTGATGCGTCATTGTTCCTAGTGCATCATTGTCTATTGGATGAAAGAATGATTTATCACTAGGATTGTGTGTCATTTTCTATTGGATAGGATTGTATGCCATTGATGCGTCATTGTCTATTGGATGAAAGAAGGATTTATCACTAGGATTGTGTGTCATTGTCTATTGGATGAAAGATTGATTGACTATAGTGAGATGTTATCACCAAGATTGTGAGAAGTCAGTCGACTTTGGATGCCCCTTAGGATAGTTTAATTCCCCCAAAATTGACTTCCATCCCCATGGGGTTTGAACCCGACACTTGGTGAGGACTAAACTCCACTCAAACCAACTGATGTACACCTCTTGATTAAAAGGTTGAGAAGACACCTCTAGATGAATAGATTGCAAATCACTCATTACTTATAAATGTTGAGAAGACATGTTTTGCTAAAGAGATTGTAAATCTCTCATTTTTTTAATTTAGCATATATATTCACTTTAAAAAGGAAAAAAATCAATTAAATCTCCAATTTTTTTTTTTTTACTTTTTTTGGATGAAGTAAATGCTTTGTATTATTTGAAATTTTGAAAACAAAGGGATACATTCCGATCTTCTGAATTCTGGTCTGCTTAGTTGTTGGAGAGACCTCACCACACATATAACTTTAGTTTCTTAAAAAATACAAAGGATATAATATTATTTGTTATAGCTATTACCAAATTGCCTATACTAATCACTGGGCCTCTGAGGCCATATTTGAATTGAAGATTACAAAAAGAAGCATTAAAAATAGTTCTAAAACAAAGAGATTGGAAGACAATCAAGTAGATTTATTTGAATCAATGACTTAAACAAGAATGGGCTCCTTGTTACAGTTGGTGGAGAAACATGATTTAGGAGGGATGCCCATATGTCTCTCAATGTAGCCTGAGCTATGACCCATAGTTTCCATTCACCTATGCATTTGATCTACGGAAAGAAGAGTGTCCTCCCTGCTTTCATTTCAATCCACTAGTACCCTACTAAGAAGGAATTTGAGATGCCAGTAAATACCCACTATGTACATGTACTGATCATAACACCCTTTCATTAGATAAATTTTGAGGTCTAAATTGGGCCTCCTAAGGAATATTGTAAAATAATAGAGGAAATAATAAAAGAATATTAGATTACCTCATCAAATTTTGGAGGGAAAAAAGAAAAAAACTAAAATTTCAACTTATCTCCCTACGATTTTACTGAAATTTTGAGCGAGAGCACTCATTGGATGCATAATTTAATTTTTTATCCAAGGAGTACCCATGTTCCATACTTTCGATGGACCCTACGACATGGAAAATGTGGAATACATGAAAAACGTGATTGCAATCACGTTTTTCATGTATTTCACATTTTCCATGTAGTAGGGTCCATCGAAAGTACGCAATATGGGCACTCCTTTTATGAAAAATCAAACTATACATCAAACAAGCGCTCTCACTTGAAATTTGAGTAAAATTATACGAATATAAGTTGGAAAATTAGTTTATTTTATTTTATTATCTTTTTACCTTTTTACTCCAAAAATGGTGAATCATCTCCCATGGTTGATATCATCATGTTGAATTCTATTGGTTCTAATAAAGTTGATTTTTGTACATTTTTGTTTTGAGGCCAATTTTTTACCTCAAAAATGTGGTTTTCTATGCATCTAGAACCTAATCAACCACTTATGCCAGCACTTCTATGTCCATTAGGGTGTGCTATTCTTCAACCAATTTTCTCTCTACTTAAGCAATTTCCTCTTAGACTGGTTTTGGAGTGAGCTCTCTAAATCAGGAAGTTGAACTTTCTACTCCCAATTGAGCTTGAGTGTGCACCCTTTCTTGATAAAGCCTACTCCTTAGTGCACTCGGGTCCTTTATTGTGGCATGATTTTCTTCCTACGAGCGAGGTGGGTTCAATACCAAACCAAATCCCCCTTGGCTCGAAATAAAGTGCCAAGGGAGTATTGTGCTTGTAAGTGTGATTCTAGAAAAATTGTGCAAAGGTCACTGAGAGGTTGGGTTTGACAGTCCGGAACAACAGTGACATTCTGCAGGAACTGGCTTGACTGGGAGGCAGAACTGCACAATTTCTTTCAGGAGGTAGTGCGGGCAGCATGGAGGACACTGGCAATGAAAACTGCATAGATTTTCAAGGGAGGCTGGGAGCAGGCTGTGGGAGCTTGCTGGCCAAAACTACGCATAACTGAGAGGCAGACATGTAGGACATGTCTACACAATTTCTAGGCTAAGTGGGGTGTTGGGCAACTGGTGGACAGTCCAAGAAAACTACTCAATATTCAGGAGGAGCAACAGGTCGGCTAACAGGGGCACTGACTGACAGAACTACGCAATTTCTAGAGACAGTGCAAGGACAGGCAGTGGGTGCCTGTCCTCATGTCTGCTCAATTTCTTCAGTCAACGGAGGCCAGCATGTTGACAAATTCTGCGCAATGTTTTGAAGGAGTGAAGCTCGGGGTCACTGCCCGGTCAAACTCTCCGGTTGACCAGCGGGAGGCTTGATGGATTGGCTTGTGCGCATTGCAAATTGAGATGGCTCCTTGGGAAACTCCTGCGGTGTTCTGGGTGTCAGTCAACCAGGTCGATTCCAGGACTGCGCAATGCAGATTGCCTGGGAGGAAGCCTCAAGCTTTGTGCAATTTTGGGTAGGAGTGCTTGGTCACTAAGGGCTAAGACTGCGCAGTGCAGCTCAGCGAAGGTCCGACTGATGGAGGGTGGTCTGGTCGACAGATCCTCGGAAAAAATGACTAAGTGTGTGAGTATGTTGACTTGTGTATACATGACCTTGTGAACAAACACTCAACATGACTTGGCGACAAGACACCTCGAACCAACAAGACAACATATGCTCAATGTGATTGACCAAAGGGTGCGAGCGATAGATGCGACACTTGAGATAGATCGTTGAACGACCGTGATGCCAGTTACGCAACATTGCATATAACTTTGTGTGTGAGTGCGACATATTCTTACATAGCGAATACAACTTGTACACATGAAGAAAGACCTTCAACATAGCCAGAACATGACTGCAAGCGTGACATTGCAACCAACATTCTAAAAGACGACCGGTGAACGGTCAAGCAAAGAGGGTGTCAAGACTCGATACGAGCTCATGGGATGAGCCGGCGTGTTTGCAGACATCAAGGAAAACACCAAGGAAGGCTTCGAAATGGATGCAGTCCAAAATTTTGGAGGGTGTTGCAACCACTACAACACTTGGCGACACACTAGTTGAATACCAACTTCTCTGTTTCAATACATTGACAACATAGGGCCTTGGTCCATCAGGGAGTATTGAATCGTTGTATGGGTTACTTCAGCTTCCCCACTTACCCCATGGACAAACATGGTTAATCTTTTGCCAATTCAATCAAACACAATAACAAGTTTCAACTTGATCACAGTGTTTAGAAATCAGGAAGGTTAGTTTGGCCCACGAGCTTAAAATTTTCAGAGCATAAGTTTTCATCTCTGGTGTTGCTCCGCTGCCAGAAGGCTTGGATAGTACCCTGACAGAGTTACGCAGGAACACACGCATTGCTCCACTGCCAGTGAGCCTGGTCAGTGCCCCAATGGAGTTGCATGCTTCACCTCTCTATGCAGGAAGCCTTTCTCTTCTTTCGCCTTTATATTTTTGAAAAGAGGACTGTGCATAGCCACTTATTTATTTTTGGGGCGAAAGAGGGATCCCGACTTATTGAGAGCAGAAGAGGTTGTTGCTTCAGAGAAGCATGTAAGACCTCTGATTTAGGTTTGCTCAATTATATTTTCTCCTTCTCCGTTTCTACTAGTAGGATGATCTTGAACAAACAGAGCAGAAGACTGAGTACAGGCATGGGTTTTCCCAGTGTGGACACAGGTTCATGGTTGGACCAGAGCTTCCCTTGCAGACGATTCGTATTTTCCGTCAAGACTTCATCAACCGAAGGTTATGACCAAGCACAGAGAAGACAAACACAAGACTAGCCAAGTGTTGCAGTGTCATAAGACTCTTTGGATCTCAACCACATACTCATTCAAAAGCCATAACTCAGTAGAGGGAAACACTTATTGACAAAACCAAAAATAGCATGAAACTAAGCAAACAAAACAAAACAGAGAAAAAATAGTAAAGCAAGGAAAAAAGACAAAAAGAAATAAATAGACTAAGTACATGGTGCGGGGCGCGGCCCTGACTTACTGAAAGTAGTGTTTTAGATCTTGGTCGTTGACATGAAGGTTGTTAATCCTCCCGTCAAGTGATTGTAGATGGTACATTTGTGGGTCAAGATTTTACTTAACAGTATACAGACCACTCCACAGGGACTCGAACTTCGTATGTTTGCCTTTGTCTTCATGGGGTTTATCCAATTTCAAGACTAGGTCACCCACATTGAATTTAGTGTTCCTTGTAGACTTCTTGTCGAACCATCTCTTGATACGATTCTGGTGGAGAGTGATTTTTTCTTTTGCATTCATCATTTCTTCCTGCAACTTGTGAAGTGTATCCATCCTATGTTGAACTAGCAAACAAAGCTTGCCTTGGGATTCTTGGGACAATTGGAGCGTAGGCAAGTAGATGTTTGGCAGAAGGATGGCTTCTTTCCAATAAACCAGGAAGTATGGCGAAGTGTTCAAAGAGGGTTCGGGTGTTACGCGGTCAGCCCATAAAGAATTCGTCAAAGCAGAGTGCCAGTTACATTGTTTAGAGTAAATGGTCTTCTTAATAATGAAGATAAGGTTTTTATTTGTAGGTGAGGCCATTTATCTGTGGGTAGTAGTTAGATGAGTGTTTAATCACAATAAAAGATTGAAATACAGAATCATAAAGCTTTAAAGATGAAAAGTAAGTTTCATTGTAAAAAAAAAGTGATAACGGAACACCAAATCGTGAGATAATGTTTTGTTGGAGGAAGCTAATGACTTCCTGGTCATTCACTTGCTTAAGCGGAATTGCTTCTGTCCACTGCGTGAAGTAATTTGTAGCTGTCAAGTGTAGCGGTGATGCTTCGACAACTGTGGGAAGATTTCCCCAATGATGTCCAGGCCCCACTGTTTGAACGGTTCAGTCACTGCAACAGGGTGCAATGAGGTTGCTGACCTTCGTGTTCTGTCAGTGTATCACTAACAGACCTGGCACTTGCAGGTGTAAGCGTGTGCATCCTTGAATAATGTGGGCCAGTAGAAACCGGCTCACATAACTTTGTGCACAGTGGTATTTCCTGCGAAGTGGCCCCCGACTAGTCCGTCATGCAGATCATGCAAGACCTTCTCTGAATCATGTGCCTCCAAGCACCTGAGCAAAATTTCGTTACTGTGCTTTCTGTAAAGCACTCCGTGCACCAACTGATAAGGTAAAGCTTTGAGGTGAAGTGCCCTCTTTTGTCTCATGGAGAAGTGAGAGGGTATGGTGCCATGCTCAAGGTACTAGTGCACATCTTCGTACCAAGAGTTTCCGCATGAAGTGGGTGGTGCTCGCTCTACATCGTACATCTCGATTTCTTGCTCCCAACCAGCGAGCTCTTCTTCTTCCTCCTATGCATGGAATGCTTCAATTGCGAGTCTGTAGAGTTCATGACTCTTGACAGTGTGAACTGACTTGATGTCAAGATCATACTCTTGCAAGCCTGTCATTCAATTTGCACGTCTTTCACCTAGCTCTTGTTGTATAAGCTGTGATCAAACTATTGGGTGTGGCACAAAGACTATGCAATGGTTCTTCAACAAATAGGGTTTGAATAATTTCACCACCTTGTATACTACGTATGCTTGTTTTTTAACGGTGCGGTAGTTGAGTTCGGGTCCCTACATGCTTGTGCTCATGAAGGAGATTTGACGTTTGTCGTTCAACTCATCCTTCTGAGTGAGTACTTCAACAAGCGAGTTTTCGGAGGCGAAGGTGTATAGCAAGAAATATTTGTTAAAATCGGGGCTGTAAAGTGCAAGTGCTTTTGCAATAGCCTCCTTGATATGGGTGAATGCATTCTTTTCCTTTTTACCCCAACTACAGACTACATTCTTCTTGATCATGTCTTGCATAGGCTTCACTATATCCGCATAATCCGAGATGAACTTCCGGAGGAAGTTTATCTTTCCCAAGAAGGACTGCATGGCTTTTTGTTGGTTAGGTGAGGAATTTGTGTAATCGTCCGAACTCAGTCCGGAACAACCTTGATCCCATTTATAGCAATGATTTGTCCAAGGAGGTTCCCCTCAGTCACTGCAAATACGCTCTTTTTGGGATTGAAGGAAATCCCGTATTTTTGGCATCGCTCGAATATATTCTTCAGATGGCATATGTGGCCTAACCGTTTTCTGGAAAATACAATCATGTCATCAAGGTACACCATTATGCTCTATTCGATAAGTCCACAAAAGGTGATGTCCATGGCGTGCTGAAAGGTTACACTTGCATTCACGAGCCCAAATGGAATTCTCCTGTAGGAGAACATACCCCACTTGGTACAAAAGGTAGTTTTTAGTCTATCAGGTTCTGCTACCAGAACCTGGTTATGTCCTAAAAAACCATCGAGTAAGGAAAACATTTCTTCCCCAGATACTATATGTAAAATATGCTCCATTGATGGCACGGGGTGGTTGTCTTTGTCCGAGATGCGGTTCAAGTTTCAAAAATCAACACATAAGCGGATCTCCCCGGAGTTCTTAGGTATAGGAACTAATTTAGAAACCCACGTGGAATGATGAACATTGAAAATGATCCGTGCTTCCAACAACTTAGTCAGTTCTTTCTATATGAGGGGTTCAAGTGACAGATGTACTTTTCTCAGCTTCTGCGGAAATGGCTTGACCCCTTCTTTGATTGGAATCACATGTTGGATTATTCGCATGTCGTATGTTTTTAGATCATCGTATGTCCACACGAACAGATCGCAGTATTGTTTGAATAAGGGGACAAATGCTTACCGCTTCTGTTGTGTGCAACACGTACCGAGATTGACAAACTTTGGATCTTGTTCCATCCCCAAGTTAATTTGTTCGTACATCATGGTGGAACTCTGGGTTTTGCTGTTCCTTGGCCCTTGAAAGTGGTTTTTCAAGTCATATATATTTTTGAGAGATACCACACCCTTGGGAATGATGTTTCCTTTCTTGTCATTAGCTGCAGCTTGCAGAGATTGCTCGTGCTCATATTCATCAAATGTTGTGTCCTTGAAGACATCAACGTTGGCCATGAAGTATAGTATCGGTTGATCATCGCAAAAAAATGTGTAGATTAGTTATGTTATCGGGGATAGAAGGCTTATACAAAATTTCAATAGTAAACCTATTCCTAAGTGACGACATCCTAGCAGCTGTGTTTGCCAAGGCATCGGTAGTTGCATTACTCATTCTGGGCACAACAATGATATTGAATGCTTGGAAGTTAGAGATTAGTCGCCATACCTCTTGCTGGTAACTTTTGAGATGAGTTAACAAACAGTGTATGGTGTTACGTACCTGTCGTACCACGATTTTTGAATCACCTACCACTTTGAGTGCAACAACGTTGAGGCTTATGGCTTAGTGCAAGTCCAATACGAGTGCTCCGTATTCAGTAGTGTTGTTCATGCACTCGAACTCCAAGTGGCTTGAGATCAAGTGTTTCCTATGCTTCAGGTCTATCAAGACACACCCGGCTCCAGAGTCACATGTGCTTTTGATTCATCAAACTACATGGTCCACAACTTGTCTGTACACCGACTGCTTGACGCGCTAGTACTACTGCTACTAGTGTTACAATGTACTATACATGTTTCAATTCCATCAGTTGGGCAAGGAAAGAAACCCAACTGTGTGTTTGGTGGGGTTGGAGCTGGTTGTGCAAGATAAAACCCCAACTGTGTTTCCAAGAGGCAATCTCCAAACATGAGTTCCATGAAAACCAACAATTCGTTCTCGCCATTGATGGGAGTGGCATTGTGTTTCATGTATCTCTCGGATAACACCCAGATATGATTTCTTTTTCCTTGGTATGGAAGCCATAAGTGTGACTAGTCTGTAGCAAAGTACCCATTCAACTTGTTGGACCAATCTCTGTTAAGCAGTAAGCCATACGCTTCTAGTATGTCCACAATGACAATGTTGATGCACTAGTGAACTCGACCATCATGAGATAATCAAATGATCACATCCCGAAGTTCACCAATGGTTAGTACGCATGTTCGATCTAGTTGGATGATCTGCGCAGATGTATTGCTCCATTGCGCATTGATCTGCTTGGCAATGGAGAGTGGCATGACGTTGGATGATGCGCTAGAATCAACCAAATAGTTGTGAACATTGCAGTTAAAAATTTCAAATGAAAGCAAGAATGGAGGGCAAACAAAGTTTGCTTCTTCCATCCAGAGTGTGTTGAGCATAGTTGTGAGTGAATTGGGAGATGTGCTCGCTTCATTGCTAGTAGGGGTTGTGCTGTCTGCGGATGTTTGCCCCAATGCACGCAACATAATATCCTGCTGACCCTGGATCTTATCTAACTCGAACAAAGATATGTTTGCATGAGTTTTCTTCATATCTTCCACAATATTGTAATCAAGAGTAGGTAAACTCACCGAGATGTCCGGAGTTAGACTCATGTTTGTATTGTCCGGCAGAGTCGTCTGAATTTTATTGCTCATGGACGTACTCTTGTTTGCAGTTGTCTTCCCGGGCTTGCTTTGTGCTTTCTTCTTTGGGACAATTGGTGGATCAACCTTCCTCAACAGTTCAATCTTTTCTTGCATCTCCCCAATCGTAGGGGGAGCCCCTTGACTTCTGAGATTGTATCGACCACTTGCTTTGGGGGTTGCTTCTCGGTGTTCGTTTTCTGTGTTGCTTCTGAGCATTGATACATGTTGATCACCTACTTGGTGATGGGTGCCTCATCAGATGCAGCATATTCCTCATCATCTTCATCTTCTTGTTGACACTACGAATTGTTTACCGCATTTGTCATATGGTTGCATACCGAGTCCACAACTCGTTTCCATTTCGGACAAGTTTCTTCCGGGTGACAGTCTTGATGGAATGATAAAAAACTTGGAGTTAGAGCACAGTTTCGTCTAGAACACTGAGCTGGAGCTCTATGCAATTTTAGTCAGGAAGCGATTGCTGCTTGATGACATGCTCCCCTTCTATTTTCTGGGAGACCTACTGCTCGCAAATCTCTCGATCGTTTGTTGATTTAGCTCAGACACCTCTATTGTCAAGTGCTTCACAAGATGAGTAAGAGTTTCAATGTCACTTGCTTCCTTATCTTTACCTTTATTCGTCGCAGCCTGGGGCTTCCTGCTCACATCTTTGGAGTCTTTTGCTAGTTCATCATCATTGATGACTCCAATCGCGTGTAGGTCTTTTTCCACAACGATTGCCTCTTTGCAATTCTCAAGTAACGTTGATTTCGCAGCTCGCTTGACGAATCGCGCAATATTGGTTGGCAGTGTAGATGTATAATAGTCGACAATGATGGAGTCATGAGGTTTTGTGTTTGCTGCAAACTTGTTCAATATGTGTAAAAACCTCTTATTAAAATCTTTCACTTTCTCTTTCAACTCCATCTTTAGACTGCCCAACTCTTTGAGCAACATGGCATAGGTCTTGTCATCAACAATTTTTTCCAAAAACATTTTTTTGAACATTATTACCCAGTTATTGATGGAATTGACAGGAAGGCTGTGATACCATACCGTTGCGCGACAATCCAAGGTACACAGAAATAATCTGCATGCAATGTCGTCGTGTCGTACCTCGAGCATCTACAGTTGCAGGTAGAAGTTGTTCAAGTGGTCTTCTACCTTCACTATTCTGTCAAGGTCATACTTTGTTAACATTCTCTCTGAACACTTTAACATCCTGTGCAAAGTGCCTGGGAGAGCCAATGGTCCCTGAGTCATCCATTCCAAGTTTTGGTCAACCACGTCTTCTTCTTCTTCGTCCTCCTCCTCTTCTTCAGAATTTGATGGTTCTGGCTCTGACCCTGTTGGTTCGTCTTCGCCTCCACCTCCGAAGCCTGAGCGCAATGTCACGATGGTGTTGTGTTCTCCCTGTCGAAAGACTGGAGTTTACTCTCTGTTCTCAACAGCTTCTGCCAGACCTTTGAGTGTGGCAAGAACTGCTTCTTCCACTAATGAGATAATAACACTTGTGGGAGTGGTCTTTGGCTTATTTGATGCGTATGGAAGATCTTGTATTCCTGGGATCAGTCCGACTGCTTTGGAAAATTGACGGGTGATGGGACAGACAGAGCAGAGGTGTTGATATGAAATTTCGTGTTCACGTCTGGGAGATGAGGAGTAACCAACTTCAGAGTTACGCGTAGGTGAGAGAAAGTGCAAGTTACTGCCTTGACAAGATGCTTGATGAGTGGGGGTGAGAGGACATTCAACCATGAACAACTGGTGGCCCTCCTTCTAGCGCCAGAAATGTTGACGGTGCTAGACTCGCCAACATTCAGGGGATCTCCTTGGTATGAAGTCTCAACTAGACCTCACACCGTTTGGTGTAGGAGTCACATATGGTATGATGGCTTGATTTCCATTTTCTTAAAGATATGCCTTAGCTCTTTCTTGTCAGCACATGAGAGTGGTTTACTTAGTCTTCAAACATCGAGGTTCGTGTGCCTAGTGAGTGCTTAGTGTAAATTGTGTCTAAGTTCTTTCACTGCAGAGGGAGAGGGTGAGTGAGTCTCAAGTTGAAAGGGAATAGTCCCAACTCTGTTAGAGACACACAACACAACAGGACATGCACAACTTCCAGCGGAGTAGTCCACACGGATGCGGTAATCACAAACACAAAGTGAATAGATAGCATGTACAACACCCAACAGAATAGTCCACACGAGTGTGACGGTCGTTATAACAAGTTTATGAAAATGAATCTGTCGAGTGTCCGGCGGAATAGTCCACACAGGCGAGACATCATTAACAACTGATACAACACATTTCCAACATCATATGTACTAAAACAACTGAAATAGTTCAACTATCTTAATACAGATTAAAACAACATGCATTACAAGTGTCCAAAGAATAGTCTTACAAACGAATACAATACATGTGTGAAAACGTGCTGGCCTGTTAACAAGCTTTTGAATTAAGCGAACATTCCAAGACACATCCGTACACCATTACACCACTAACCCCGACAGTGGGGCGTTGGAGCCACTGCTCGCTCCTCAAAGAAAAGACTACAAATTCTTAAGGCTATGTGGGAGGAGCCAAGGTGAAAAGTCCTTTGCATGTACAAATGAGGGGTATATATAGCCAACGGTGGACTTGACTCTTGTGACTCTTCGACTTCCCTCATGACTATTTGACTTACATGACTCTTCAAACTGGCATAACTCTTCAACTTCATATGTGGGTCTCTTGGACTTCCACATTACATTACATTGATTACAACAATATGGCCCACGGTAGTGATGTGATCGAGACGACTTATGACATGAATCGACATGACAGTGCTAGTATGTTCATGTTGATGGTGGTGTCCATGTTGAGCTACAATGCTGCTAAATAATGAGTGTGCTCTTGGTGTATCATAGCTTCACCTCCACATGGCAAGGTGTGCAGAGTCTTTGATGATCTTGATGTTCGCTTGTTGTTGCATGTACATGTATCCCCTTCGTTGGTACTTGGCATGCTTCATGTGTTCATCCGTTCACAAACAAGTCTCCTAGCATGCGCTCCTTGTTCATCCTGTTCGTCGTCACGCCATCTCTCATCAATGTACCTGTATCTGCAGTCACTCATGACGAGACACCATCAAATCCAGAAATCCCCTATTCTACCATGATGCATCATCTTTCGTTTTCGGGTGCAAGTGACCAGGAGAGAGGACAAGGCTTTGAAACTGCACAAAGCACATTTCACGACGGGATGTGGGGCTCCGGGCATTGTCAAGAAAAATTGCACAAAGGTCACTAAGAGGCTGGGTTGGGCAGTCTAGAACAACAATGACATTCTACGGGGTCTAGTTCGGTTGGTAGGCAGAACTGCGCAATTTTTTCCGGGAGGCAATGCGGGTAGCAGGGAGGACATTGGCAGTGAAAACCGCGTAGATTTTCAGGGGAGGCTGGGAGCAGGTTGCGGGAGATTCTGGCCAAAACTGCGCAGAACTGAGAGGCAGACATGCAGGACATGTCTGCGCAGTTTCTAAGCTGAGTGGGGTGTCGGAAGCTGGTGGACAGTGAAAGAAAAATGCGCAATTTTCAGGAGGAGTAGCAGGCCGGCAGATAGGGGGACTGGCTAACAGAACTTTGCAATTTTCAGAGACAATGCAGTGATAGGAAATGGTTGCCTATCCTCATGTTTGCGCAATTTCTTCAGTCGATGGAGGCAGGCATGCTGATAGCTTCTACGCAATTTTTTGGAGGAGTGAAGCCCGGGGTCACTATCTAGTCAAACTCTTCGGTTGACCAGCAGGAGGCTTGATGGGTTGGCTTGCGTGCAGCACAGATTGAGATGGCTTCTTGGGAAACTCCTACGTTGTTCTGGGTGACATTCATCCATGTTGATTCTAGGATTGTGGAGTGAAGACTCCCTGGGAAGCAACCTCAAGCTCTACGCAAATCTGGGCAGCAGTACTTGGTCACTGAGGGTTGAGACTGCGTAGTGCAGCACAACAGAGGTCCGACTGATGGAGGGTGGTCTGGTCGACAAATCTTCGGAAAAAATGACTAAGTGTGTGAGTAAGTTGACTTGTGTATATATGACCTTGCGAATACACATTCAACATGACTTGACGACAAGACGCCTCGAACCAGCAAGACAATATATGTTGAATGTGACTGATCGAAGGGTGTGAGTGACAAGTGCGACACTTGAGATAGATTGTTGAACGACCGTGATGACACTTGCATGACATTGCATACAATTTCGTGTGTGAGTGTGACAGATTCTTACATAGCAAATACAACTTGTATAGACGAAGAAAGACCTTCAACATAGCCAGAACATGACTGCAAGCATGACATTGCAACCAACATGCTAAAAGACGGCCGATGAACGGTCAAGCAAAGAGGGTGTCAAGACTTGATACGAGCTCATGGGATGAGTCGGAGTGTTTGCAAACATCAAGGAAAAAACCAAGGAAGGCTTCAAAATTGGATGCAGGCCAAAATTTTGGAGGGTTTTGTAGTCACTACAACAAAGGCTCACTTTTCTCTCCCCTTTGCAATTGAAGAACCTTGACACTGTTGCAATTGCACACCCATCAGGCACATCTCCCTTGCTTTTCGAAGACACCATTGCATCACTCTCATGCGCTGACAACTAGAGCCAAGACAAATATTTAAGGATTTGGCAACTGGGCCTTTATACTAGATGGGACTCCTACACCAAAATGTGTGAGGTCTGATCATGCTAAAAGATGACCAATGAACGGTCAAGCAAAGGGGGTGTCAAGACTTGATACGAGCTCATGGGATGAACCGGAGTGTTGGTAGACATCAAGGAAAAAACCAAGGAAGGCTCCGAAATTGGATGCAGGCCAAAATTTTGGAGGGTGTTGCAGTCGCTACATCAGAGGCTCACTTTTCTCTCCCCTTTGCAATTGAAGAACCTTGACACTGTTGCAATTGCACACTCATCAGGCACATCTCCTTTGCTTTTCGAAGACACCATTGCATCACTCTCATGTGCTGAGAACTAGAGCCAGGACAAATATTTAAGGATTTGGCAACTGGGCATTTATACCAGATGGGACTCCTACACCAAACGATGTGAGGTCTAATTGGGACTTCGTATCGAGGAGATCCCCTTGGTTGACGAATTTCCAACACCGTCAATAGAAGGGAATCATATTATCGTCCCCTTGGTTGACAAATTTCCAGCACCGTCAATAGAAGGGAATCATATTATTGGGGGTAAATTTACGGAGGGGTGGTAGGCGATAGATTTGGCCCTTCAAGTTGATGCAAATGCAATGTACCACTCGTCACCTCACACGAATAACCACAATTCAGTTATATAGTATGTCCTTCTACCGTTCCACTTCGTGTTTCATGTATATGAATAAACATTTATTCTTTGTAAGAATTGGAAGGTTTGTGTTGTTTCAGCCTTTCAACAAGTCGCAGTCATCCAATCTGGTCCAACAATAACTGCATGAAGTTGTATCTATGCTACAAAACAGGTGTGGCGTCTCTACCTTTCATTCATATATACAACGTATGGTATTAGCTGTGGCTTTTCCCATTGATACATGTGGCTGTGATTTCCTTGAAAATTTCTGAAATTGTATCAGTATCTGAATCCAAAATTTGGTAAGGACTGAGACCCTAGCCACAATGTGTTATTACTCATATACGCCATGGCTTGGTCCCCATTCGTGGATTGAGCTTGGAGGATGCACTACTTTTGGCGATTGCAAGCTACACCTTCCACTTCAATAGCATGACTTGCAATCCAAGCTCCTGTAAGTAGAAGACTTGGCATTGTAATCCTATTGCACACATGCGTGACATATGCAAGTAAGCTTGTACTTTAGGGGACTAGAGGTATCTTTGCAAATTATCCATTGCGTCATACGGTTTCAATTTATAAATTCCCTCACGCCATATGAAAAATACTATAGAGTCCCCTAAATGAGTTAGTGGCGCTTTTCGTACACACATATATATATATATATATAAAACACAGAGAAAACATATTGTGCAGAAGAAAAAAATGTAAAAATTCCACACTCCCACACAATGAACTTCCTCTATGCTATATTGACATATTATATATATATATATATATAAACCACCATATTCAAAATGCAATTAATGTCACTTTTCACATATATATATATAATTCATAAATATAATACACAGGAAAATCATTATACGAAATGAAGAAACTCCACACTCCCCACAATAAGGTCCCTCTGCACTATATTTACGTCATATATATAGACCACCATATTCTGAGTGCAGAGATCCTAACCCCTCGTTTCTGCCTCTCCACTCTAACCTCCTCACATTCAGGCCCCACCTTCTCGTTTCCCCGCTCATGGGGCAAATTGGTTGTTGTTATGTCCATACCTGTTCAAAAGAAGTGTGGGATTTGGACATTTCTGTGATTTTCGAAAAATATTGGTATGGTTGAATGTCAAAAGATTTTTGGCTTTACCAATACTTCACAAAATGACTGGTTAAGCAAATTATTTCTTTTCTTTACCTTTGGCTTTGTACTTCGCACACATTCTCTGCACTCTGCACCGGGGTGATTTCCATTGTGCTGAGCTCTGCACTCTGCAAGGCAGTGGTTTTCCATTGTGCAGAGCTCCGCACTCAACATTAACATGCTTTGCCTTCACTCCGCAATACCTTTACCAATGTTAAAACATTTCGCTACAATCTTCACCATTTTTCCTCAAGTTGTAACATGCTCGGATGCTTTGCCTTCACTCAACAGTACCTTTACCAATTTTATAACATTTCGCTACAATCTTCACCATTTCTCCTCAAGTTGTAACATGCTCCGATGCACATGCAAATTAAAGCTCATAATCAATGGAAACAAATATAATCACGCAGTTAAATACGCATAGCGAAAAACATTGCACAATTAATCGCAGAGGGAACAAAATGGCAACTAAACACACAGATAGGTGCGTTTTTTTTGTTTTTTTTGGACATTTTTTTCCAAAATTAGTGAAAACGATATCATCAAAGAATTAAATATGAAGAGAACAATATTACACAATTAAAAGCACAGAGAACAGAACATCCCACAATTAGCATAGATATATAGGTTTTTAGATTTTTGAAAAATATTGGAAAGTTTGAAATGGAGAAATTGAATAAACGCCTCTGAATACACACTTCAAGATTGCTCATAGCGAAGCAGCACATCAAATAATAGCAATCCAGCGTTAATGAGATGGGAAATAACAGAATAATGCCGTCTTGGGATAATTGCAGGACTGGGCAAGCATATGTAGCTAAGAGAATTGACAGAGTCATTATACATGCCAGCATCATTGGAATTCTGGGCATGCCTTCTTTATCAATTGGGAAAGATCACACATCCGACCACAGGCCTATCTTTTTGTCCTGGCACGGGAACATTTATAGAGCTGGATACTCCTTTAAATTTAATAGAACTCTCTTGGAGGATCAGTCCTACAATGAAGTCATATCAGAGAACTAGAAGCATATACAGGAGTCCGAAATGGCTCCTTTCATGCCATTCCGTGATAAGTTAAA
The DNA here is from genome assembly GCA_031772625.1 of Pinus tabuliformis. Classification (NCBI taxonomy): domain Eukaryota; kingdom Viridiplantae; phylum Streptophyta; class Pinopsida; order Pinales; family Pinaceae; genus Pinus; species Pinus tabuliformis. The sequence goes on from CM062815.1 coordinate 669,997,399, forward strand.
AAGGCTGAAAGCAGTCTCGAAAGAATGGCAAAAAAATAAGAAGAAGTCGGATAATGAGGAACTGAACAGCATTCGCAAGGAACTGGACTCCCTTTGGGAGCTGTCTGACCCCAATTTCCTTTCTTTTGATATGAAAAACACGATCAGAAAGTTGGAAAAAATAAAAAATATGATTCTCCTAAAAGAGGAGGAGTCATGGCGCCTCAAGAGCAGAGCCATATGGATAAAAGCAGGAGACAGGAACACAAAGTTCTTCCACAAATTTGCTAGTGCTAGAAGGGAAAAAAATACTATCTGGAGCATTAGAGATGATCAGGGGAACATTCTCATAGCACAGGACCGGAGGTTGTTTTCCAGGACGCCCTTTGGGGTGTTGAGCATGTGCCTGAAATGTTTAACGATGCTGTAAATGAAGACTTCTTTAAACCCATCTCTGAGGATGAACTTCTTAAGGCCATGAAATCCTTCAAAAAGGATAAAAGCCCGGGGCCTGACGGCTGGCCAATAGAATTTTTTCTTCATTTCTTTGACCTTTTCGAGATGGATTTGCTGCGCATGGTAGATGCTTCCCGCATGGCTGGAAACATTCACTTAGCTACTACCTCAACATTCATTGTGCTTATTCCAAAGAAGCATAGGACTGAATCCTTTCAGGATTTCCGGCCAATCTCTTTATGTAACATCATGTTTAAAATCATATCAAAAATTGTTGCAGAGAGAATGAAGCCTCTTCTGAATCCCTTTATCACCAGAGACCAGCATGCTTTTTTAAAGGGCAGATTCATCTTGGATGCAGTGGCCATGACACAAGAAAGCCTTTTCAAAATGATATCAAAGAATGTGGATGCGGCAATCCTCAAGATAGACTTGCAAAAAGCTTATGATTTTGTCGATTGGGGCTTTTTGAGAATTCTGTTAGCAAAGATTGGACTTAAGTCCCAAGGTGTCAATTGGGTCATGTCTTGTGTGGAGAATGTAAAATACTCGGTAATCGTGAATGGAATCCCCTCGGTCTTTTTTCAAGCTGAGAGGGGCCTTCGGCAGGGATGTCCCCTTTCTCCATTGCTCTTCATTCTGGTGATGAACTCTCTTAGTCTTCAGATTAACAAAGCTGTTGCGGACAAGAGATGTCTTCCGGTCAAGATCTGTAAGAATATCTCCATCTCACATAATCTTTTTGTTGATGATGTTCTCATCTTTGCAATGCTCTGTAGGGCCTCCTGGGCTTGCATAAATGACATTCTCTCAAGATTCCAGAAGGCTACAGGCCTGTTTATAAACAAGGAAAAATCCTTCTTGTTTCATAATGAAGTCAGGCTGGATATTGTTCAGTGGATTTCAGACCTGTTGGGTATAGCTCCACATTCATTACATCAGGGATTCAAATACCTGGGTTTCTCTTTAAAGGCAAAAGGATATACTATTAGGGATTGGCAATGGCTGCTGGATAGGTTTTACAAGAAGATTGCACGATGGGAATATAAATTCCTCTCACTTGCTGGCAGACTTATATTAGCACAATCTGTCCTCTGTCAACTATCAGTCTACTGGGCTCACATTTTCTACCTTCCCAGCAATATTATTAAGCAGATGAACAGGTTGATTGCTAACTTTCTGTGGGGAGGTCATGCATATCAGTGTAAAATACATCTCGTAAAGATGGCCTCCATCTCTGTTCCAAAACGTATGGGCGGATGGGGCTTGAAAAACCTCCGTTCCTTTGGTAACGCTCTTCTCTGTAAGTCTCTCTACAAAGGAATATATGGGGATGGTCCGTGGAGTAGTCTTGTAAAGACTAAATATCTGAGGGATAAGTCTGTTGACTTTTGGTACAGGAAGCGGATCCTTGGCACCAGAAGCGGCTCGATGATTTGGAAAAGCCTGCGAAAAGTCCACCCATTTTTCATGGAAAAATTTTGCTGGACTTTATATTCAGGATCTAACATTTTTATTGCTTTTGACCCTATCTTATCTGGCCGGGGGTTCACATTTCCTCTTCCACTGTTATATGATTTTCATAGGCTGGGGGTCTTTACGTGGGACAAGTTGATTAAGGGATGGTCTGGAGCCTCTCCGATTTGGAAGGATGGGGAGGAGCTTCATTTGCCTCGTCAGACGCTTCCTCTATGGCTGAGGGTAAAAGCGAGTCTTGACTGCTTGGGGATCTCCCGCTCGGGCACTAGTGATAGTCTGGTATGGTCAATCCATAAACCTGTGAGCGTCAAGAACATCTACGCTGACATGATTTCTGTTGTTGCCGGAAATCCTCCTCCTCTTTTTCCTCTATGTTTTTGGAAAGCTGCATGCCCGATGAAGATGATCACCTTCTCCTGGTTGCTATTTCGGAACAAAAATCTTTCATGGGAGAATCTACAAAGGAAAAGTTGGCAGGGTCCAAGTAGATGCTCCATGTGCCTCAATGCATCGGAAACAAATTTGCACATGTTCTTTCAGTGCCCGACGTCCCTCACAATCTGGTATGAATTATCTACATATTTTGTTTTCCCTCACATCTCTTTTTCTACTGTTCAGGAAGGTTTTCTCTGGTGGAGTAGACAATCCCCCTCTTGGAGATCGTTGTTCATTATCACTTGTTGGTACCTGTGGAACTGGAGGAATGCGCACATATTCCAAGACTCTAAGGAGCCTCTCCAGGCTATTCTTCAGCGTATTCTGGCTTGCCATGATTCCTATCATTAATATCTTTCTGCAACAACATGTGATCCCATTTGTTGCCGCGGGTTGTGATTGTGCAAGTGGTCTCTGCCTTCAGATTGTCACTCTTTCTTTTGTTTTTGGTTCCTTTTCATATAGGCAGGATGTAGCTGCTCTCTTCTTATTTGTTTTTTTGTATGGAATTTCCTTTTTGGAACAGCCAGTAAAGTTTTGTCACATCTCCATTATCATCTGATCCGGGAGATGTATATATATTGTCTCTGTTCTTTCTCATGTGTTCTTCTGTTATGGTTTTGTAAATGATGATAGGCATTATCTGCTGGCATGGGAATTGGTTTTGCATCATTATGCAGAGGTCTGGGCATCCAAGTCAATCAGTCATTTCTGAATTATGTATTCATGACCTTTATATACTCTTAATATAAAGCTATGTTGTTTTTTTTCTCTGAAAAAAAAAAAAAACTTGCATCAACTGACTCGGGCCTCTTATAGTAGAACATCTTGCCCATAATTTGCTCTGATTTATGTTCCAGCAATATTGCTCTGTAACTGAGAAATGTATACAATAAGGAAAATAACATCAACAGAGATTTCGTAAACAAATTCTTAATCAAAATGAAAAAACATGAATAAATCTCCTCACTGCGTAGGCCGATGTAATATATACACCAAGGCAAATAACATCAACAGACCTTGGTAAGATGTACTTGTGATTGGAAACAATTTTGGTTAAGTAATTGCTTCAGTAATGTATTTGGAGTGGTTTCTGAAATTTTGGTGTTTAAAATCGATGCGAGATTTAAATAACATTCATAGACATTGGTAAGAGCATTCATAGACATTGGTAAGATGTATTTGTGATCTGCTTTTTAATTAAGTAATTGTTTCAATAATACATATGGAGTGGTTTCTGGAATTTCGGTGTTTAGAATTGATTTGCAAGAGTAGTTTCTGGAATTTTGGGTTTAAAATATTTAAATGTTTTTACATTAGAATATTGTGATTTAATAATCAAGAGAACAAAGGAATACATTGTGGGAAGTCAATCAATAATAATTATATTTTTTTGAAATGAATTGTTAGAGTGACAAATACTGAAAAATCTAAATTATATTGAGTATTTTTCCTGAAATAATTTTGGTTACAGGAAAATACAAATATTAAACATTTTTTTAAATATTTGGTTAAATTTACAAAACACAGCAATATAATACAAAGTCAACTCATTTAACTGTGAAGGAATACACTGAACAATTTAAGAGGAAGTATTTTTTATCTCAAAAAAGTGAATCTTTTATCTATGATGCTTTGGGAATTAAGCAACACCTATTTTGCACCCAACTGTGAATGTCTCACACCAGAAGACATTTGCCAACCAATATAATCAATATAGAGACTTTGCCCAAGTTCTAAACTTAGTCTACTTATTTAACAAGGCTTGTTGGCAGTTGCACTAGGCTCAGGGGTATAGTGGCAGTTCTACTTACTTATCTTAGATCTCCCCCATAATAAGCAACCAGTCTACCAATTAGCATGATAAAAAAACACATATTCTCAGAAAAAGTGAATCTTTTATCTATGATGCTTTGGGAATTAAGCAACACCTATTTTGCACCCAAAGGTGAATGTCTCACACCAGAAGACATTTGCCAACCAATATAAACCTTGCCCAAGTTCTAAACTTAGTCTACTTATTTAAAAGGCTTGTTAGCAGTTGCACTAGGCTCAAGGGTATAGTGGCAGTTCCACTTACTTATCTTAGATCTCCTGGATAATAAGCAACCAGTCTACCAATTAACCTGATAAAAAAACACATATTTTATTAAAAAGCTATGAGAATTTTCTTCTTATTTTAATAATTTTAGTTTATAATTACTTACCATTTACTTTTTATATTTTACAAAATATCACTACTAAGTGTAAATTTATTTTAATTTTAAATTTATTAAGTATAAAAAAGATTAAAACCGGTTTATAATTACTTATCATTTACTTTTTACATTTTACAAAATATCATTATTAATATAATATTAGTGTAAATTTATAAATATAAAATAATAATAATAATAATAATAATATTGTGTAATGTTAAATAAAATGCATTAGGTTAATGTGTTAAATAAAAATTAATATAATACAATTTTTATTTTTTTTAAATATATGAAATACAATTTTAGAATATTCCGTGTTCTTTATTTAAGTTTTTTAAGCTTTTGCCATAATTTGTTGGTTCAAATCGTATAGGCCAAAAATTTCTCTTATATGGTTTCTAGACTTTTCTTAATTCATTATCGATCACAAAAACCTAAATTCAGAAAATATTTTTAATAAGCAAAATATTTTGTTAAAATTATTATTATTTAATTCATATTAAATTTATTATTTTCCGAATTTACATTTTGATATCTTTTGCCATAAATAGAATCACTAACAGCCATAGGTAATAAATTAGGGAGGTATGTCAAAACTTCTGAAGCCACAAGAAGGGGTAAATATACCTCCTTTGCCAGGATTTGTGTTGAGATGGACCTATCGGGAGCACTTCCGGACGAGGTCATATTGGAGGTTCATGATGAGGAATGGGTGCAGACGGTCGACTACGAGCATATTCCATTTAGATGCCGAAAATGTCACGAACACGGGCACCTCCTTAGAGGCCCTCTCAGTAAGGTAGAGAACAAAAGCAAACTTAACACAATGAAAGAAACAGATGGATTTCAAAAAGTAGTGCACAAAGGTAAAAATGGCAAAAAAGGGCCAAATCAACACCAAAGAGAAGACCAAAAAGGGAGGCCAAATCAGTTCCAGGTTCTTGAAGAGGAGGAAGATACAGCAGTTGAAAATCAAGTAATGAAGGATGGATATGATAAGCAGGAAAAGGAAGAAGAATAGGATCAGGAACAGGTAAAGGAAAAACAGAAAGGGATCATGATGAGTGAATTAGAGATGGATATGGATCAGGAAATGACCCAAAGCGAGATGGAAATGGAAGACAATGAGTTACAAGAGATTCTTGACAGAGAAAACCTAGATCTAGAAGGGTTCTTGAGTAAGGGAACAACGGGTGGGGTAGAATCTCTACCACAAGAAGAATGCAATCGAATAAAGCAGTTATTCTTATGGAAAACTCAGGCAAAGAGCTTGGTAGAAGATAACAACATTGAAAGACAGGGCAACCATGGAATGAAAGCAGTAAAATCAACTCTAGTATTAGCTCCAAGAAACCCGGGGGAAAAAAGGGGCAGAAAAAAGCAAAACAAGCTTTTAATGGAATGTGGAAAGCTCATGATAGACTCTGGTAAGACGAAAGATCTAACCAGTTACTCCTTTACCAATCTGTAATTATGAAGTTTACAACTTGGAACATAAGAGGTCTAGGAAGCAAAAGAAAACAGAGAATGTTGAACAATAGAATGAAACAGGTAGCTCCAGATATAATTTTTGTCCAAGAAAAGAAATGCTTTGTTCAAAAGATAAGGCAAATCCACAGTAAGTGGCTCAGCAGATATGAGTTTATAGAAGTCAAAGCAGAAAATACAGCAGGGGGTATCCTCATCCTCTGGAATCCCCAAAAAATAGGTATTATTGATGCGGAGGCATCAAGGAATTATTTATCAGTTGTTATACAGCCTGTAGGAGACAGGGACACTTATCTTGTAACGAATGTTTATGGCCCTCAAAGGTTAGATGACAAAATCAAGTTTATTGATTCCTTAGTGGACCTTCGGAATAGATTTGCAGGGTTATCGTTGGTTATAGGAGGAGATTTCAACATGATTAGATCTCTCTTGGAGAAAAAAGGGGGTACAAGAGCACTAAACAAAGATTCCTCAGCTTTCCAATGTTTTTCAGAAAACATGAAGCTGGTGGACATTGAGACAAACAATGGTCTTTGCACATGGAACAACAAAAGAGGAGGGGATTCCCAGGTGGCTTCCAAGCTAGACAAATTCATGATCTCTGAAGAGCTCATGCTTCTAAACAAGGAAGTAATAGCAAATATTCTTCCTTTTGGAGGCTCAGATCATTGGCCGATTCAAATGGAGATCAAGGGCATTGGCACCCCAAGAAACAAACCGTTCAGGTTTGAAAATATATGGCTTTCACACCTGGATTTCATCAGCAACATTGGAAAATGGTGGGCTGAAGACCTGCAGATTTAGGGATCATCTATGTTCCTGCTACATAAAAGATTAAAACACATCAAGCAGAGACTAAAGGAATGGAACTAGAAGGAATTTGGCAATATTTTCACAAATAAAAAAATCGTGGAAATCAAAATCCTAGAGCTCAATCAAGCTTTGATCAAGAATGGCTTTGACAAAGACAAAAATGATCAAGCAGAGAAATATCACCAAGAATGGGAAAGGCTGTGTAAACAAGAAGAAATTTTTTGGAAACAAAAATCTAGAGTTCTATGGCTAAAAGAAGGAGAACACAATACTAAATTTTTCCACAGATCTACCATTGCGAACAGAACTCACAACAGAATCTCTTTGATCAAGGACGAGAATGGCCAAACTCATCAATCCCATTAGGAGATAGAAGCAGTGTTAGTAAAGCATTTTCGGGACATTGCCAAGGAAAAATTTTCAGGAAGAGAACCTTTCATTAAGAATTTAATTAAACACATTCCTAAACTGGTATCCAGAGAGGATAATTGTAATCTCAACAGATCTGTAATTGAAAAGGAGATCAGTGAGGTCCTCAAGGAAATGCAAAATGGCAAGGCACCAGGTCCGGATGGATTTAATGTGGATTTATTCAAAGCCTACTGCAATATTGTTAAAAGGGATATCATAGAGATAGTAGAAGACTCCATGCGGAACAAGACCATTTTGAAAGCTCTCAATACATCCTTTATTGCCCTTATTCCAAAAGAGGATAATGCTCAAACACTAGAGAGATATAGGCCCATCGCCTTATGCAATGTTGTCTACAAAAAAATTTCCAAGGTGGTGGCTAACAGACTCAAACCCTTGCTGCCCACGCTTATATCCGGGGAACAAACAGGGTATGTAGAAGGAAGAAAAATTCTGGACAACATAATTCAAGCTCACGAGGTGGTTCACTCGTTAACTTGCAACAAGAGAGCGGGAATGATCATGCAACTGGACATATCCAAAGCATATGACAAAGTGAATTGGATATACATCAAAAAAGTGCTCACAGCGTTTGGTTTTGATCATAATTGGGTCAGATGGGTCATGGCCCTTGTAACTTCATCCAGCTTTTCAATTTTAGTGAATGGCTCTCCTTCTGAACTTTTTCTCCCTTCCAGGGGTCTAAGACAGGGAGATCCGCTCTCTCCTTTTCTCTTCATTCTCATGATGGAAGGGCTGGGGCGGTCCATCAAGCATGCAAGAGTAACAGGAAGAATTCAAGGACTCCAACTTATGGAGAATGGGCAAGTTTTGACTCATCAATAGTTTATAGATGATACCATGTTACAGGGAATTCCCACAGTCAAAGAAGCACTTGCTTACAAACAAATTTTGGATGACTTCGCGAAGGCCACAGGTATGGAAGTAAACCTTACCAAATCAAAAGTCTTTTTCTTTAATACTCATATTGCCATCCAGAGAAATGCCTCCAGAATTTTAGGCTTTCAAAGAGAATCCCTTCCCTCTTAAGTATTTGGGAGTTCCCCTTACAACTAAACCCCGACACAAGAGTATATGGGATCCATTAACAACTAAAATGCAAGACAAGGTCAGGAAATGGACAAATAGATCTTTAAATTTAGCTTGTAGACTGGTTTTTACTAAAGCAGTTCTCCAAGCTATCCCAATCTTCATGCTATCAGCCCTCCCAACTCCAATAGGAGTCTTGCAACAATTTCGGAATATTCAATGAGATTTTCTTTGGGGCAAAGAGGAAACAAGGAAAAAATGGGCTTTAGTCTCTTGGGAAAAGATCTGCAAACCCAAGATCCAAGGAGGCCTGGGTTTGGACAACCTAGAGATTCTCAACAAGGCTCTAGGAGCCAAACTTTGGTGGAGGTGGGTTAAGAATCCTAAGGCTCAATGGGCAAGCATCTGGAAGGAAAAATATGCCAATGCCTGGCCGGCTTCTGATATCATACGTATGTCAGGAACAATGAAAGGCTCCCCCATATGGAACAAGGCCTGGGAGAACAGAGAAGTGGTTCAAAAAAATAGTTTCTAGGAAATCAGAGAGGGAGATCTGGCACTTTTCTAGGAGGAAAAATGGCAACAGGAACCTAATCTACTGAAGGAAGAATTTTTAGGCCTCAAGCAAGAGACTAACAATCAAGGATTAGTAAAGGTGAAAGACTTTTGGGAGAACCCGCATAATGTAGGAAAGTGGAGAATCTGGAAAAAAATTGAGGGCAGAGAGGATAGGACCCTCAACAGTAAAGCAGAGTCCCTTAAGAGATTGTTGGATCAGAGAATAATTTTAGTAACAAAAGGGCAGGACCAACTGAGATGGCGTAACAACAAAGAGGGAAACTTTAATATCAAGGAAGCTAAAGATTTTCTCCTTGATCTGGAACCCCAAGCTCCTAATAAAACTTGGCAGAAGCTTTGGAGGCACAAAGGCTGGATGAAAATAAAACTGTTCATGTGGTTAGTTCACCACAGGAAAATTTTAACCTGGGACAACCTTAAAAAAAGGGGCATGATGGGACCCTCCAGATGTCATCTCTGTGAGACCCAAGAGGAGACTATAGAGCATCTTCTCAACAGCTGTATTTTCACCGACAGGATATGGGATTTTTTTACCAACATCTTCAAACAGTCTGATAGAGACAAAGAAAGTATTGCTAACACTCTAAACAACTGGAGGAATAATTTTTCTGATAATGAAGTTCTCAACTCTGCCTGGGATCTCCTGCCGAGCTTCATTATATGGAATGTGTGGAAAGAAAGGAACAAAAGAATATTCAAAGAGGTAAAGACTGCCTCACTTAGCCTGGTGGAGCTGATCGTAAAACAACTTAAGGAGACAGTGGGCACCACAGTTAGGAATCTCCCCAAAAATCCTCCCTCAATAGAGGAGTTAAGAATCCTCCAGCTGTTAAACATGCAGGGGCTTACTCCTCAAGGTCTAGACAGGAAAGCAAGCATGAGAGATAAGGTGGAGGAATTCTGGCATCCTCCCCCTAAAGGTTTTTTAAAGTACAACATTGATGGAGCTTCCAAAGGCAACCCGGGGGAGGCTGGTTTTGGGGGAGTTCTAAGGGATGATACAGGTAGCATAATCTCCCTCTTCCATGGACACTTAGGAAAAGTCACTAACAACATGGCAGAACTAATGGCTTTGGAACAATGCTTAGAATTTTTGATACAAAGCAATTGCCAAAATGTCATAATAGAAGCGGATTCAGAGTTAGTCATCAATGCAGCCAAGAGAATCAGTAATGGAACAGGGCCGGAAAAAGTCACAAATCACTGGAGGTTAACTTGGGTTCTTCATAGAATTCAAGTGCATCTACAGGAACTTCGTACTCTCATATTTATTCATGTGAGGAGAAAGGCCAACAAATTGGTAGATATTCTAGCCAACCAAGGTGTCAGCTGCAAGGACAACGCAATCTTAAGGAGGTGGAATACAATGGCGCAGAGCAACCTGAAAAAACTCTGCCATAACCAGGCGGAGGAGGACAAAGAAGAGTATAGAAGCAAAATGATAGAACCCAACTAGTAATGGCCAGTGGTCAGAGGACTACACCAGGTGGGACAAAAAGGTACACAATGGAAGGTAAGCCAAGGTTAGCGGTAAAGTGGACCACGATCAGGACTATTCTCAGTGACGGGCGACAGAGTTTCCCGGACCAAAGAAAGCAGCGACTAAAACTTCCGCATCACCCTATTTTTTCAGTGACTGAAGTCAAAACCGCCTCTGGAGCAGTTTCGAAGAGATCGCACTGCTTTCATGTTAAAAGTGGTTTCAGTTTTTTGGCAGCGATGCCATAGAGAGCTTGACACGTGGTGGAGGGCCCGGTCCAAAAACCACTCTCCCCGCACCCTAAAAGTCGACGACTTTGGGCGCGCGATTTTATGCTCAGCCGTCTGATGGCGCAAGGTAAACCAACGCTCAGGATTCAACGAGCAGTTTGGTGGGGCCCGAGGGTTATTTGCTTACCTCTCTTTGGTACGCGAGTTAGCTCGTCCGTTAGATCAAAGAAGGATCAAACGACAGCGTTTGATTGGTGAGCAAGGTTTTGTTTATGTGGTTGTGCATGGGGAGGGCTCTTAGCACCTGAGCTGCCCGATGATTTTTAGTGGTTGGATGCAAAAAGGGTTGGGAGGGTAATTTTGTGATTCAGAGGGTTAGGCCTTAAATTTGCACGTTTCTTTGACTTGTGCCCATTAAAGTGGAGGAGTTTGTTAATATTGTAAATTTGATTTGATATAATGATAAGAAGGCACGTCTCTTGCTTTAGCAAAAAAAAAGATATCTTTTGCCATAATTTGTTGGTTCAAATCATATAGGCCAAAAATTTCTCTTATATGGTTTCTAGACTTTTCTTAATATCGATAAAAAAAAACTAAATTCAGAAAATATTTTTAATAAGCAAAATATTTTGTAAAATTATTATTATTTAATTCATATTAAATTTATTATTTTCCGTATTTACATTTTGATATAATTTATTATTTGTAAAAATGAACCTTTAATGTATAACATATATTCAACTGTAACTTTCTAATTTTTTAATAATAATTTAATTTAAAGTTAAATTTATCCGGTAAAAATGAATATTTAATATATAACATATTTTCAACTATTAAATTTCTAATTTTTAGAAAATATATATAGTAATTTAATTTAAAGTTAAGTTTATCTTGTTGTATAATAAGGATTTTTTTCTTTTTAATCATCAAAATTTTAATAAATGTATAATTTCTTCTATTAAATTTATTATTTTCAGTATTTACATTTTGATATAATTTATTATTTGTAAAAATGAACCTTTAATGTATAACATATATTCAACTGTAACTTTCTAATTTTTTAATAATAATTTAATTTAAAGTTAAATTTATCCGGTAAAAATGAATATTTAATATATAACATATTTTCAACTATTAAATTTCTAATTTTTAGAAAATATATATAGTAATTTAATTTAAAGTTAAGTTTATCTTGGTGTATAATAAGGATTTTTTTCTTTTTAATCATCAAAATTTTAATAAATGTATAATTTTTTTTTTTTTTTTTTCTATATCGTTAGAACAATAACATTAGGAAAAAATATCTAAATACTTTAAGGACCAATTGAGCTGACATTTGAATTAAAATCTATTATCTTTATTTACTCATTCATAATTGTTTAATATATTTATTTTTATAAATATATAAAACTAAAAAATTAAAAAATAATATAATATATAAAAACAAATTACATAATATTTGTTGAGTAAAATATAATGACTATCCTTGATTCCTATCAAAGACAGGATACTAATTTTAATCATTAGCCTCCCAAAAACAATGATAATACCATTCATAAATTTCATTTTTTAAAATAAATGAAATTGAATACAAGACTTTAAGCAAAATGAAAGAACTAAAATATTTTACAGGCATACATTAATATCAAATCTCTATCAGCCTTTAAATTATGCAGGAACCGTTATATACAAAGACGATCCCATTAAAAAAAATAATGCCTTCATATACTGTTATGCATGAGCACCTATATAGGCCATAATACAATGGCCATTCACAAACTCAAACCCTTATTTTCATTACCACCTTGTGGCGGTGCAACTCTGTCATTGAACCTACTATCAGTCTAAAAGAGATGCCCAAAAAGATATTTGTAACAAGTTCTGCATCTCGCTACACACAATCCTCCAGGACACCATGCCAGTTCTTGGAGGCATTCTGCAAAATTTCAGGGCACTCCAGGGAAGATTCATCATAATCCACATCTTCCAGCTTCATATCTATTGGAAAAACATAGGAAAAACACATGAGCCTACTCGCAAGGTAAAGCCAGAAAGGACAAAGGTTGAAAAATATTATTATGATAGAGGAATACCATCGCAAGGAGAATCTCCCTTCTTACAGAGCTCTTCCGGTGATACTAACTTCAAATCATCTGTAATTTCAAGGGGATCCTGTAAAAGTACATTTCAACCACCAGGCCAAACTTCTTCATTACTATTTTGCATATGTTTCATCAGCTAACTGGCAATCTAGGAATGAGAAAAACAGAACCTGTAAAATTCCTACCTTCTGAAAAGCACGAGGCAGAAAACATGGTATCTCTTTTCGGTAGCTTAATGCTTGTGCTACTCGTCTGTTGACCTCTGAATGAAGCAAAAGAAAACAAATATCACCTCAATCACGGCCCATATAATGGTGATGAAAGCACAATAACTTATAAGAATCACTAACTATTTATTATAACATTTAGGACCTCACAGAGTTGTAGGCAGAAGCTACTAGTTGTCTAGCGAAACAAGCGTGGAACACCAGAAAATGTTTGAATGGGTGAAAAGTATGAGATTTCATTAAGACTATACTGCCTGGAAAACAGATTTTAAAAGGAGAAAAAGAAGTTGTGTAACTTTCAGAAAGAAATTTAAATCTCCGGTAAATTAAGTATTTGTCCAAGCTACAAACTCTAACACTCCCCCCCTTAGCGAGGAAGTTACTTCTTGAAGAACCACCTAGATCAAGGATGGAAATGTGTTCAAGCTTCAAAGGCAGAGCCACTTCAAGGTGGTCTTGTGAGAGAGAATACATCCCTCGCTAAGAGGGTAGCATCGAGAGTATTCTCATCTTTGGTGCAACTCGGCTAAGTAATGGGGCTTTGAAAACTAACACACCGGTCTGCCTAATCCTAGAGTGCACGGTATATTATGGAAACAACACAAAACCTTAATAGCAAAACAATATCAGTCCGCATGTAATGAACAAAAATTTTGTAGTATAAAACCCTCCTTGGGCTATCTTCAAGACTCCAGAGTTGCAACCCATCGTTTTCATTCTTTCCCACTCTCCTATGCTCAGTCCTCAGTAACAACGGCCCCCAATCTAAATGTTCTCCTTACAATTATATCTCATTCACTATGTATGGCTTCTGCCATTTATGCTTATTCTATCTACATTCGGATCCACCATCTGAATCCCCATCAGGATCCCTCTAATTAGAATTTACAGAAATGAATGCAATACAAAGGAGCCATGTTGATGCAAAGCACGAGCTTGCCTGATCGCAGAGTACACTACATACCATGGAAACAACACAACCTAATAGCATAACAATATCAGTTTGCATGTACTGAACACAAATTTTATAGTATAAAACCCTCCTTGGGCTATCTTCAAGAATCAAGAGTGATGACGCATCTTTTTCATTCTTTCTCACTCTCCTACGTTCAGTGCTCAGTGATCAAGAGTAACTGTGTTCTCCTCACAGTCATATCTTATTCACTATGTATGGCTTCTGCCATTTACACATATTCTGCCTACATTCGGATCTACCATATGAATTCCTCATCAGGATCCCTCTAATTAGAATTTATAGAAATGGATGCAATACAAAGGAGCCATGTTGATGCAGAGCACCAACTTGCCTAATCTCAGAGTGCACGGCAAATTATGGAAACAACACAAAACCTAATAGCATAACAATATTAGTGCACATGTAATGAACACAAATTTTACAGTATAAAACTCTCCTTGGGCTCTCTTTTTCATTCTCTCCCACTCTCCTATGCTCAATCCTCAGTAGCAATGGCCCCCAGCCATCTACAGTGTTCTCCTCACAGTTATATCTTATTCATTATGGATGACTTCTGCCATTTACACTTATTCTGTTTACATTTGGATCTACCATCTGAATTCCTCATCACTTGCTGGCATGCAGGCACAACCTCTTTTGATTACCTTCCTTCCTCCTTTTATGTTTGACAGTGATACTAAATTGCTGAAAAATTGATAGACACAATATTCTTCTTTTTTTCTTCTTTCTATTCTACTTCAAACTTTTAACAGGGTCCATTCCCAGTGAGCTTCTCATCGCTGCAACAGTCTCTGGATTGGAGTGCTTCATTGCCATGTTCCACTACACAAATTTTACAACATCGTCCATCCTCACCTTCTTCGTTGCACTCTGCTCACCATTCCTTCTTGTATATAACTGTTCACCTTACAGTCACAGACACTTTGGCCTTTGTCTTCCATTCCAGGAGCCACTTCATTGCTGCAACCTCATCACTTTCATGGACATGTTCAGCGCCTTCTTGGGCACTATTCCTGTAGCCTTCCATGGCCATGTTGATATCGTTTACACTTTCTTCTACTTCTGTACCTGCAGAAAAATCAAACAACAATCATTATGAGAGAATCAAGACTTCCTTCGAACACCTCATTCAATGGTACCTCCGTATCTATTCTTCTTGGCTTCGGCAACTTTATCAGATACTTCCCACTGTAACATTCTCCTCTGGTTCCACTGGTGAGCAACTCAATCATGTGCCCTTCCTCCATGCAATCAATCATAACTTCTTCCTACTCATGCTTAACTTCCTCCACATCAATCTGGAGGCCTTATTTCGTTGGTTTACTTCCAGCCCACTACTCTCATCATCTTTGTTTTTCACATAGCTGCTCTTCACCTTTAGTTCCTCTCATTCACGTTATGTTGTCTAAGGTCTTCTCAGCAACATCTTTTCCGCCTTCATGGATAAACAAAGATGATGGAATGCATCTCCATCATGCTAAACGTCTTTTCAAATGGGCAGAACAAGGCCCTTCATAAATCTAACAACCTTGTTTTCATTCTCTTTTACCAAAATAACTAGAATGGCTACTCTATAAAATTCAGCAGCATACTCTTCTACAGATTTATTCTTTAGTTTTAATCTCTTCAGCCTTCCATGCACAATTAAAAATTAGAAGGTAATTTGAAGTCATAAACATGCCTCCCTATTTCACAACCATCGTGTCCCACATATTTGACCGTGTCCTTCCCTCTTTATGCCTGTTGCAGTACAGGTCTTCCCACCCTCTTGATGCATGTCCTCTTAATTTTGTGCATGCAAACTTCACATGCTTGGAATTCTCAACCTGATTGTTGTCAAAGCACTGACGCATATCACCAATCCAGTCCATCAATTTATTTGAATTCAAACTCCCAAAATACCTAGGCATCCAACGACCGCCTTTCTGCCAAGCTAATCATAGTTTTGAGTCTTGACATCCTCCCCTCTTCTAGCTCTTCTTCAAGGACATCATACTCCGACTCGTCTTCACTCTTAGCATTCATATGTCTAGTCATTTACTGCATCTACAGCTTTCACTACATCATTCTCATCATCCTGATCTCTTCCCCTACCTCTTCTAACTCGTAAGTTTCCTTTTTGTGCTATATTCTTCTCACTTTCCTGCAACCTCCTTTACAGATCCAAACATCCATCCAATCACTATGCTGGAGAACTCTCTTCCTCCAACAATTCTACCCAACACATTCTTTTTTGGAGCTATCCTCACGACAATTTCAACCCTCTCTGATATCATCACTTGACGCAGAGCACCACCCTGCCCAATCTCAAGAATCAAAATGCACGGCATATTATGTAAGCAACACAAAACCTAATAGCATAACAATGTTATGCAGCATTCGCATAACACCATTTACATAATGAACCTAATTTTTAGTGAAAATGCCTCCCGGGGCATAAAACTACTTCACAATCATTTTTATTTTGTTTTTATCTTCAAGAATCAAGAGTACATTTATGGACACTTACAACGAGCTCACAACCTTTCCTCTTCATTCATTCTCACTCTCCTATACTCTCAGTCCTCGTAGTCATTAACAATGGTGCATAACCATCTACAAAATTGTACCCCCATGGTCATGTCATTCACTATCCATGGGACTTACTCTCTCTGCACTCATATATACTCTCTGTACTCGTTGGCAATGCAGACACAACCTCTTCTGATTTCATATCTCTCTCTACGATCCGTTCAAAATCACCTCCCCTCCCGTTTAAGCTCGACAGCCCTTCCATATACTCAAGCAACAATCCCGAACACCTATTTTTCTGGTGATCATAGTTGACCATCTCAACTTCTTTCCGTGTTCACTTTGCTATATAGCTCCTCGAGATTGGATATCATTCAACTTGATGGTGATGCTCGGCTCGCTTGGCTCATCTATAGTAGGCGACGTTATCTTCAAACAGGAAGTTCCAAAGTTTGGGGAATTTGCCTGGAGTCTTGGCACTACTACTGAAAAACAAGCGGGGGCATTTGCCGGGTGCAGGCAATTCAACAAGAGTGTACACATCAAAATCCCATGATCAACTAGGCCATTGAAAGATGCCGTCACTCCTTGACAGGAGAACTTTATCATGAGAAGAAATTTGAATCCATTGGCAGACGCTAGGGAATATGCCAATGTATTGAACTCTTTCGAAACGAAGCTTGCATGGAAGCTAATAGGATCTCTCCCATTAGAGAGAGCACTCCTACTTCTGAACCTATGGAAAGAACCCCATCCTAGAATCAAGAACAGTGAGAGTCAATCATTGACACTGCTGTACCAGAAGACCCCTGAGGTCTCAGCAATGGGAACGAGGATTCAGGCAATGTAAGCATCTCGAATCCAAGAGATGTTGGACCTATTAAAGTGGACATTCAAGGCAGCCGGAGACTCCAATCCATAAATCATGTTTGTGTCAGTTTCTTTAGATAATGCTTAGAATATGCTTTTATAGAAATTTTGTATTAGCGTCGAGTTAAAATGCTACTTCTCAATGACTTTGACTCCTAAAGAAATTCAGAATGTCTGGCATTACATGGTTATAAATATTATGTACTGCAGACAACGGGAATAGCCAGCCTGCACCCCCGTTTCCAAGTACGGTAAATCCTTGTTTCTGTAAATAATAGCAGAGATCATGAAATACGGAGCTGAAACAGAGATCATGAAATGCAGAGCTGGAATAGAGAGAATCCTTACTAAGTAACCATATGTCATGGCAGTCTCTGACACTAAGGCGATTTATTTGGCCAAAACCAGTCAAATGCCAATAATCAAATGCAGCCTTCTTCTAGAAAGGCTTGCAGAATTTTCACTTACAGCATTTAGCATTAGCAGGGCGCCCCTGTATCCGCCAAACACAATAGAATATTCAGGTGGCTGTCGGAAAATCATACGGGTGAGTGAGATTGGCAGAATCTCACTTATGGGGACTTATCGACCTGCGTGCAGCCCAGAAGCAGAGAAAATTTGAGTGCACATCCAAAGACGCACAGAATCCCAAGAGCTGTCCAACAGGTCAGTTGCAAACAGCTATGTTATCAGAAATTGGAACTGGAAAGGGAAATGAGAATTAAACAAAAAATAGGGACAGACACTTTTGGGGATAATAACTGTTAGCCCGCTCCACTTGATTATTCATATAGAGCTGTAGTGTCAAGATGGGAATGGGGACGAGAACAGGGATGGGACAAGAAATGGGTATTCTGGTAGTCAGTGCAGTGTTAGTGAATTTAATTGTAAGCAAAAAGAATGTGATGATTTCAAATTTGTTAGGACCTCCCAAGGGAAGGTGATAATGTGAGTGTCTATTGGTCATGGAGATATTTGAACCGAGTAAAAAAAAGTATTTCCCGCAAAACTTGGACGCGTTACAGATTTGATATATGAGTCTTCCCATAAGTGGAGAGGGAAAATCTACCCAAGATAAAACACCTGCAAAGCATAAAATCCAAAAACACACACAGATACCAACAACAAAACAGTGCTGACCTTAAAAAACCCACATACCTTCTTCTGCAATTCTTTCCTTCATCGCCTCCATGTCTTTACCGCTAAATTGAACCCTCTCGATTCCCTCACCAGCCCACGCATAGGCCTTCTACTTTTCCTCCTCCGTAAGTTCATTTCTCGGATTAGGACCCATTTTCATAATCTTGCCCTGACCCTTCCTCTGTTTAGGTGCAATTTCCGGAGCCTTAAACGATTCCACCCCATTCGTAATATCACCCAGAGCAGCTCGAGCTACAATCCCCACTCGCCCATTCTTAGCACAAGAAAATGATCCAGAGACTCCCCCCTTGGTATTATTCTCCACCTTGTGAGGGTAGATGGAGGTCGCCAGTCCAGAATTTGGAGGCTTCAGCTTGTTCGTGATGGTGGCCAGAGCTTTCCGATCGGATAAATCAGGTTGCTGCGCCTTGAGGCCGCCAGATTTAGGGACAGTGGTTTTGTCTGCAATAACCATAAAATAGTTTATTTACATTCTCATTATAGGCAGTGGAATGGAAGAAAACACCCATTGGGGTTCTATTTTGTATTTCCTTACCTCTTTTTATCTCGGCGTTTTCCTTCTGAAGGGCAGCAAGAGGCTGCGTTCTGACCGCCATTTCTGCTGGATGGCTCCAATATGGCGATTAATGATCAGTATTTGTAAGTGCTGAGGACTGCTGCGAAAGGAGTTGGAAGATTTTGCTTATGGCTATCAATGGCCGAGCGATGTTTCAGAGTAGATTTTTCGGCGGCGATATCGTGTGAGAGTGAGAAGGGAAAACGGGAGGGTTTGGGGTTTTTGAGGAAATATGACCGTTAGAAAGACAAATATTCGAACCGAAAGCCGAAGTGAGATGGGATGATTTTTAAATTTAAAAATAAATGCTAAAACTACAAAATCAACGGCTACGAATTGGAAAAGTAATTTGTCCATTAGCGCCTTAGTCACTCGTGGCCCCACAGTCCGGTGGACTCTGATTGGACCTTAGATTCAAGGGAGTTCTGCAAAATTAAATAATTTTAAATTTTACATATGGTTGCGATAGAATTCAGTGTATCTTTGTTTTTTTCCTTCCGCACAAATAAACGCTTGTATTTTTTGGCAACCAAATAAGCAATGCAATATATGCTCACTATTGAATTGAAATAGGTACATTATTCAGCAGTTGGCATACACTGCACTCGCTTATTAATGGCGTGATAAACTCGTAAATATGTTTTTTTTTTAATATGGTATAATCTTTATCATTTTTGGTAAACTAAAATGTGATACAAAATATTTATATAATAATCTTTTAAGGTGGTCTCTATTCAAATTGGATTTGAGAAATTTGATTTTTAAATAAATATGTAGATAAAATTTTATTTCAAGAGAATATTTTTCATCTAATACATCATCCACTAATAATATGAAAAGTAATTGAATGGTTTTTTATTACAAATTAAAAAATAATAAATTTAATTTAAAAATTATTTGTTTTCACGCACATTAGATTTGTTTGGAATCTATAAGTTTTGGCAATTTGAGTGCACAACCCTCCGTTCACGGGTTAAATTTGACACCTGTATACACATATTTGGCTTTTTTACACATAAAATACTATCTATTTCAAAATCTACATGTCATGTGTAACTTGCCAATAATTTTTAAAGTCAATATGACGGGCATATTATAAAATGACAAGTTATATATATATATATATATATATATTAAAACTTAAAGGTGAGCGTGAATCATTGTGATTCATTAATACCTTCCTTAATGATAACGATATCTGAATCACATGTAAAGGTTACAACAGGTTACAACTTACAGCCTACAGGGCGAAGCCATAAATCTCACCTTCAAGTCATAAATGCCATAGCAATTAATCGGGTTGGTGACCTCTCAGCTACCCACTGTCCAATTATGTTATGGTGATTCGCTTGTATTTCAACTTCCAAATTCCAAATTCCAATCAACTGCAAGTCTGTAAGTTATTGCTTGATGTGAATTCTCATGAGGAGCAGGGGCATAGGCAGAACGCTGCAGAATCTGGAACTTCGAATGCTATAGAACCTAGAACTTAGCAGACTAAGTAACAAGTAAGTGATAGTCGATACCTTGTTCTCTACATTCTGATTATTTTGTTTCCAAGGCATTAGTTGACACAATGGTTCTCCCCTGCGTTGCTCAGTGTGTAAGAAGAAAATGGTCACAGCTACAAATTAATTAATGCAAAAGGGATTAAATAATTACAGAGGCACAATCTCTGGCAGGTTGGGATTAAATAATTATATAGGGCACAAAGTTCTAGCAAGTTAAAAAAATCTAGGATACTAATTTAGGGTTTCCATAAGCTTAATTTATTTAAGCTTACTAACCAGTCAGCCATCTATCCTCTAGGCTCTATTAGTTGTTTAAGCTGACCATCTCCCTGAATTCTAGCTTTATGGCACCATTCTGACTCTGGCAAACGGTGTTCGTGTTACCAAGCACTATTTATCTGTATAAAAACCTTGCATTTCAATATTGTCATTTTCTCTTGCCTTATTTCCTCATCTTTTCTTTGTCTTATTTATCTGTCTCTCTCTCTGGTTGTTTTGAGTGAGTCAGTCAATCACTCACAGGCCCGAGTCTGTCTCACTCCTATGTAGAGTTTGGCAAGCCTTGCAATACCCAATTTTGAATAATTTTTTGCAGAAATTTTCATGAGTTGAGCTCTTGCCCAAAGTAGGTTTCTCGATATTTATAAATCCCTCAATTGTTTCAGTTGCTACTGCTGATAATGGTAGGCTCGAGACCCCAGTACTTGTTGTGAATGGTGAATTTTGGCTAAGAGAAGCTGCAATTGTAGTTGGTCCATCTGTTGTTTCTTATGAATTTGTATATTGGCATGAATTTGCTCATATAGTTCAGATATGCTCAATGGATGAGATGAATTGACTCCCAACTGAGAAGAACCCATCTTAGATGAAGGCATAGATTGCAAACCCATATCCATAGCCCAGTCGGGAACGAATGCATATTGCTGCTGATTATCGGCTTCCGACCCATGAAAACTCGGTACCAAGCCACATCTCCACTGTTACTGCATCCATTCATTAGCAATTCAAACCAAAAGCCTGAAATATTGGGTGCACATGTTGACATCTCCGGAACATTTCTAGCAGAATTGCTGCCTAGAAGCCTCATTTGTATTTGCTCCTGATCTACTCATGAAAAGCAAGAAGAAGAGCTAGAAACACCTACGAGATCCTCATTGTTAGAAAAAATTGGCTTTGAATTTCTCACTGCATAAGGTTCAACTGTTTTCATCAGTTCCTCATAGATTACATGATCTGCAAAAAAATCTCCACCATGGATGCTAGGAACATGCGAAAGAAACTCACTTTGCATCGCTCTGACCATCCTTCTACTAAAATTCTCCAGTCACCCAAAAACAAAATTTCATGCACTACTTTCCAAAATGTGCTTTAAGTCAATAAAAGCTTGATGACAATGGATAGACACCTTTTAAACAATATATCATCCAATACATAAAATTTCATATATTTATCTCTCCATAAGCAATGAAATCAAGACACATGCCAATACCTTTGAAATAAAGATTAAAAATAAAAATAAAAAATAAAAACAAAAACTAGCATACAAGGGAATTCATGTTCATTTTTCCTGTACAATTTTTTAGATTGCCTCTATGATATTAACATCTCCTTAGAATCTACCATTTCTAAACTTTTATCTTCACTTTTGCCATCATTGTTGTGTTTTATTGGCCTTGTTTACTACTAAAATCAAAGAAATACATGTTATTAAAGAAATACATAATTCTTTAGCCCCTCAACATTGATGAGCAACACCTCCAGAGTTTCCTTCATGATCGTGATTCTCTCTCTCCAATTGATTTCTCTGTTGTTGATTTTTTATCAGATAGAGAGATCGACATTGCTCGAAATCGCCCATGTCGTGGGCACCAGCGCCATGAGTGGTCCTCTAAAATTGCCAAAAAACTCCCCTTCGATGTTTGCTTCTTTAGAATTTGAGTCACACTAATGCCAAACTTCCTCCCATTGAGAAAGCAGTCAATAATAAAACAGTACATGAAATGTTAAACTTTTAAATGTTTAATTCAACTTAAAAACACTCTCCGTCCTTGTAAAACCAATACATAGTGACTATCTCCAATGGCTTTTACATGAATGCCATACTTCCTCCCATTGAAAAGGCAGTCAATAATAAAGTACTGCATGGAATGTTATTTTTGAATTGTTATTATGAGCCATTAACCTAATCTTTAGATATGTTATTTTCATGTTTATATTAAACGCAACAATATACCTACGACTCGGTGTAGGATGAATTTGTATTGAAAATTAAAAAATTATTTTCCAAGAAACATAAATTTTAATAAAAATAAGATGTTCTGAATCTTGATGGATTTGGGTGACATCTTGTTATCTTGATGGATTTAGGTGTCATCTGGTTGTTTTTGCCACCTGTGTAGAGACATGGGTAATCAGATTCTCCCCTTAAACGAAACTATTTATTGTTTGTAGTCCCTGTAGTGTCTAGTCGGTATTATAAATATCATCATTTTTTCTTTTAATAAAGCATGGATGGATTTGTATTGAAAACTAAAAAATTATTTTCCAAGAAACCTAAATCTTGTTATTTTTAGGTGACCTTTTGTTATGTTTATAATTTTTATTGGTTTATGTTTATATAGTCTGTTACTCTTTGGTTATTTGAATTTGTTTATTTAAGTGTTAGTTTTACTATTTTATGTTTATAATTTTTTTTAAGTAAAAATGTAAATTTTTATTATTTAAATTGTATTTTTTAATATATAAATTGATTATTTTAAAAAATTATATTTTTGAAGATATAAATTGATTATTTTAAAAGAAATGTTCCACATTTTTTTTTCTTCAATATTTGGTAGAAATTTACACTGAAGATTTATAGGTTGTCTTCATATTTTTTGTTGGCATTCCAAAACAATTCAAAAATAACTAAATTTTTTGTTTTCATTTTGGCCACAATAGGACAACCAACATAGTGTAGCAACTTTTTTAGTCCACCAGTAGTGAGAGCAACTTACTGTAGGCAAATTGCAATAAATGCTCAAGGAGTAAGTCAATTCGTATATAAAATTATTTTATTTTTAATATGTGAGCAAAAATTTATATTTATATATGTCTTTAATACAATTTAAACCAAATAAAAACTTAGTTTTTTTTTTTTTTTTTTTTCAAAAAGTGAATCAGAGAGAAATAATAACTCAACTAAAAATTTGAATATGTCGTCTTCAAACTCCAAGAAACGGTGTTGTTGAAATCGTCATTATTAAATGCAAACAGAAGATGTATTTATGCTAAAACATTCAACTTTAGATAGAAAAAATAGACAATTTATTGTAAATATTGAAAAGCTTTTACCTAGACTTGAGAAATTATTAAATATTATAAAGAATTAATAGATATATTATTAAATATTATAAAGAATAAATAGGTATATTCCCTGGTTAATATCCTTTCTTGAAAGGAGTTCAAGATTAATTTTTTAATATGATTTTAATTGATGAAATGAAATTCATATATACTGATTAATTTATTCTTATTATATAGGTATTATATATCAAAAAACGTCTTCAAAAAAGGGGAATCAACTTTCTATCAAAAAGTTCTTTGGATGGTCTACTACATCTCAAGTTTCATTGCCCGATAAAGAAGATCATGATTTTGATCTAAATCGAAGATTTAGATGTCTTGGGGCATATTGAAGAATATGATATCTTGGGGCATAATGAAGAAAGCGATGAAGAATTTCACTAGGGCGAACCTAGCAACCAAAAGAAAAGAAAAATGAAAGTAAGAAGAGAGTTTTATGATCAACGGAAAACTAAGTATAAGTGGTTGAGAGAGGCAAAGCATGAAGGAAAAACAATTATGAAATGCATATCTTGTGAAATGCACAAGGCAATGGGGCCATGGGGAATTGAAACTAGTTGCTCTACATTGCAACATGATTTTATAGTTGTTCATGCTAATTCAAGCATCCATAAACTCTTACAAGCAAAGTGGATATGTGGAAACGAGAAGAAGGCGAAGTCTATTACATAACACATTGCATGCATTGATGATATGAACAAAGGAGGAGTCATCACTCTTATGAAATTAGTATATTGGATGGTGCAAGAGGATCTACCGCTCTCAAACAATGAATCTCTTTGTTTGTTTACAATGTCCTTACATACACCAAATATGTCAAAGAATAAATATTATACATCATATACAAATCACATGGCTGCAAAAGAATTCTTTTTTGCTATATTTCAATATCTTGAAGAGCTACAAATTTCCAAAATGCTAGATAACCCTTTTTTTCATTGATGCTAGATGAAAGTACAAACAGTACTTTAGAAAAACATCTTTTGGTTTATGCCACATTTTTAAACTCAAAAGGATTGGGCCCTCCAATTTCACAGATTTTAAAGCTCATAAATGTTTGTGATGGAAGAGGGAAAACAACCTATTATGCAATCAAACATTTAATGGAATCAAGGGGCCTTTCAAAAGAAAGATTGATAGGAGTTTCCACATATGGTGCTTCTTCCATGGTTGGTAATGAAAATGGTTTTATTACTTTTTTGAAGAATGATGTACCTAATCTTGCAGGTTTTCATTGCATTGCTCATCGTGAAGCTTTAGCCACATCAAATGCTTCAAAAAGAATACCTGAATTATCGTTTGTTGAGAAATTAGCAAATAAGGTATATTCTTGGATGCAAAATTCTATGAAAGAAATAGTCAACTTATTTCTCTACGGGAACTTATGCAACTTGAAACTCTTCAAGATCCTCAAATCCATGGAGTTAGATGGCTTTCAAGTAGACAAGTCATTGAAATACTTGTTGTACTTATGCCTCCCATACTAACATTGTGGAAAAATGAAATAAAAGACTCATGGTATGATAAGGAAAGAATCTTTTTAGTACAATTTTGTTTACATATGCTTGCAGATATAATGTGTGAATTAAAGAAGCCGCACAAGCAATTCCAAGAAGAGTACATTGTTGTCAGCTCTTTAGGGGCAACCATAGATGTCACTATAAAGACTTTGAAAAGGTAGTGATGTAGGAGCATCCAGCTCAGGGAGGTCATGGCTGGGAGTTTGTCTTTTCTAACAGATTGAGTTTTCGTTAGTTTTCATTTTCATTTAAATTTCTAGGAACGACTGTCTCAGCCCACTGTTAGTGTTTTCTTACGTTCTTTTTATTTTTAGTTTTATTTAAAGTTTACTTTTAGATTACAAATCAAGAAAGGACAATTATTCAGAAATAACCTAATGTAACTACTGGCAGTTTGATAACTGTCCAGTGTTCTTTACAAAACGAAAAAAGGAAACAACTATTGTAATCTTTTAACCATCATAGAATTGAACAGAAAAAGCACAGAAACATTTTGAAGAACAAATACATCTGAACCCATATATATTACAACTTAAGTATTCTTTTTGCGTGATACAATTAAATTCATTTTCTTTTTCTATAGCATAATGATGAAAAATAGTGAACAGTAAGTACAGAAGCACGAAGAGAATCCAGACAAGTTCAGCAAGATAACAGAGTAGGCTTATGGAAGAAACAAGAGAGCCACTGTCGTAGGAACACCCAAGAAAAAAGTTACTAGTACAGAACCGAACTCATAACAATTTCCTTTACAAATTTTTATCAACAAAAATCATTGTATATATATATATATATATATATATATATATATATATATATATATATATATATATATATATATATAAATATGTCAAAGTCGAGCATCCATAGTCCAATATTCAGACACCAACAATAAAACAGAGTTTACAGTGCCAAAAACCACCACGAGGTCACCATAGGATCGTATCATTACAAATGGAGCCATAAATATACAGTGAAACCAAAGGCACGGTGAGGCCAAGAAACAGCAAGGCCGAAGCCAAACCATGACTATAGTCCATAAACCCTACGAACAACAAAACCCTCAAACAGATAAACAGAGAACTTTCAAGGAGCGACCCTACCTAGTTCGAGCGTAGGAGTCAGGGTGCGAGGTCGACAAACAGAGCCAAGCCGCGCACCTGCAAGGCCAATAAGCAGGCCATCAGAACCAGTGAAATGAAACTAAAGATATAGGGTTGAAGACAGAGGAAGGGTCACCAAGAAACTCACCGAGAGTGTCGAGCCCGTGCGAACCAGAGGAGAAACCATGGACAAAGGTTATGGCCTTAGAGTGCTCACTACCCACAAGGAGCAAGAGTTGTCAGCGTCATAAGGAAACGAGGAAAAGAAGACTAGCATGGAGAGCAAACTTACCTCTGGATAACCGCCGAATGAGAGCCGAGAGTTGAGCCACTCTACAACCGCAACCTGTGGCAAGAACCAAGCAAACAATCAAACAATGGAGCAAGTGCATTGTAACCAACAACGAACAACAGAAGTCTACAACCGAAAAAGTAACTAGAGCCGAGAAAAATTGAAACTAGAGCCCAAGACCAAGAGTTCCAAACCCAGAGTTGAGAAAACAAACACAGAATAGGAAACATAGATGGCATACGCAGGTAGAAACCCTCACAGAAATGCATGGCCAGTGACAGTGAAAGAAAACCCCTATAAAAAAACCAGAGCCAGAACCCGTATTTCGTAGAGCAGCAAAGCAAACGAACCAGAGACCTCACCTCGCGAGCAACAGAATGAAACAACAGTGAAATGACTCGACTTAGGGTTTCATGGGTTTGGTAAGAGGCGGGAAGGAGTGAGCCCCAAGGCTAGGACACTTGTCCTCGAAACATTAAAACCATAGTACAGTGCCATAAAGTCAACTAGCTATGCAGTTAACAACAAAACAATCAACAATTAATTATTTATAGGAAAGTGTAAAGGGCTGGTCCCATCAAATTTTGGTATCAAAGGAGGTTACATTTAATTGTTTTTCTTTATAAAATGGAAGCTGGAAGAAGAGGTCATGGCAGAGCTATTTGAAGAGTAGTATATGAAGGATTGAGAGAAGATATTAGGATCTTGAATGCTCGTTTGGCAGCAGTGGAACCAGGAAGGAGAAGGGATCCGGAAGTAGGGGACGACAATGATGAAGAAGTTGTAGTTATGACAGATGGAACAGATGAAGAAGGACTTGAAATCAAATTGTTGAGGTCAGTTTTAATGGCTAGCAGTAAGCCAAAGCCTGAAATTCTGAACTAGGATTGTAGTTTGTCCACAGAAGTGTTGTTCGACTGGATTAGTGAGTTAGACAAATACTTTGAATGTAAGGAGATTAGCGAAGATAGGAAAGTTAAATTTGCTGCCACCAAGTTGAAAGGACATGCGGTCTTATGGTGGGACAGTGTCCAAGCAGAGAGGAGGAGATTGAATAAATTACCCATTAAAAAGTGGACCAGAATGGTCGCCAAGATAAAGGGTAAGTTTTTGCCCAAAGATTACCAGATTGCTTTGTATCGGCAGGTGCAGAATTTGAAGCAGAGAGGAATGGCGGTGAAAGAATATACCGAAGAATTTTATTGGGTGAATTTGAGAGCTGGTTATACTGAAGACACCCCAGAAAAGACAGCAAGGTTTGTGAATGGCCTAAGGCTGGAGATATTGGATGAGATAAGTATTCTTTCTCCAAAAACCATAGAGGAAGCATACCAAAGTGCCTTAAATCCAAAAGAAAAGATTGCAAGGAAGCAGAATGCTAG
Organism: Pinus tabuliformis; assembly: GCA_031772625.1. Taxonomy (NCBI): domain Eukaryota; kingdom Viridiplantae; phylum Streptophyta; class Pinopsida; order Pinales; family Pinaceae; genus Pinus; species Pinus tabuliformis. The sequence continues at coordinate 670,025,553 of CM062815.1, forward strand.
GAGAGGACGTGGAACTAGCAGAGGGAAAGGACAATCCTTTTGTAGAGGAATAACTGCCAACAGCAGTGAAGAGGGCAATAGTTCAAAGACCTCAGGGACAATAGAAAAGAAAGGTAACACTAGGGGAGGAAGGCCATACCAAAGAGGAAGGGGAAATGGCAGGGGCAGAGGAGCTGCCTAGCAGGGTTACAAGTGCCACAAGTGGGGGCACAGGTCCTTTGAGTGCCCTGAAGGAGAACATGATGGTCAAAGAGGAGCATATGTCGCTCAGACAGAGGAAGCAGAGGCACCACCTCAAGAGGTAGAGAATGTACTGGAGACAGGAGAGGCCTTAGTCTTGAATAAGGTACTGTTGAAACCGGCAAAGGAGACAACTGAACAAACCCAGAGAAAGGCATTATTCCGGACTATGTGCAAGTCACATGGCAAATGCTGCAAACTAATTATAGACAGTGGAAGCACTGATAATTTAGTTGCAACAAAGATGGTGGAGAAATTGGGTTTAAAAAGGTTGAAGCACCCAACTCCCTATAAGGTGTCTTGGTTACAGAAGGGTCACCAACTGCTAGTTGATGAGCAGTGTGAGGTGGAATTCAATATTGGCAAGTATAGGGACAAAGTGATTTGTGACATCATGCTCATGGACGTGTGTCATATTCTGCTGGGTAGACCATGGCAGTATGACCGAAAAGTTGTTCATGACGAGAAAACAGAATGTTACAATTTTGTCAAGGATGGGATTAAGCATACGCTAGTACCCATCAAGGAAGAAGAAACAACTGAAACTAGTGGGACAAAAGTGCTACTGGTGGGTGGAAAAGAATTTCTAAAACAGATGGAAGATGACAAGGTAAAGTATGTTTTTGTAAGGAGACAGAGAGCAGTTCTATTGCACACAGAAATTTCTGACTTACCTGAAGAAATCCAGGATTTGCTGCAGGAATTCAGCGACATTGTGGTGGATGATTTACCGGATAAATTACCACCAAAGCGGAGTGTCAGTCATCACATAGATTTCATCCCTGGAGCTAGTTTATCGAACAAAGCTGCTTACCGGATGAGTCCCAAGGAAAACGAAGAGATCAGGAAGCAGGTACAAGAATTGTTGGACAAAGGCTTGATACGGGAAAGTTTAAGTCCCTGTGCAGTTCTGACAGTTTTAGTTCCCAAGAAAGGAGGTGAGTGGAAGATGTGTACAGATTCATGAGCAATAAATGAAATTACTATCAAGTACATGTTTCCATTGCCACGAATGGATGACATGATGGACTGCTTGAGTGGAGCAACATATTTTTCGAAGATAGATCTGAAGAGCAGATACCACCAGATTAGAATAAGAGAAGGGGGTGAATGGAAAACAACTTCCAAAACTAATGAAGCACTGTATGAATGGCTAGTGATGCCATTTGGGTTGAGTAACGCCCCTTGTACTTTCATGCGCCTAATGAACGAGATGTTGAAGGATTTCATTGGGAAATTCGTGATTGTGTATCTTGACGATATACTGATTTTCAGCAAGAACAAGAACATTTTCGACGCGTTCGATATGTTCTAGAGAAGTTGCAGCAAAAAAAGTTGCTGATAAATTTGAAAAATGTTCTTTCTTTTAAAAGGAGTTAGTCTATTTGGGTTTTGTGATTGCAGAAAATGAGCTGAAAATGGACCCAGAAAAAGTTGCAGCTATACTTAGCTGGCCATCCCCTAAGAGTCTGTTCGATGTTCAGAGTTTTCATGGGTTGGCAAGTTTCTATCGCAAGTTTATAAAAAAAATTAGTGGAATTTGTTCACCTATGTTGGGTACCATCAAAAAGGCAAGTCAGCCTTTTCAGTGGACTGAAGCTGTAGAGAAGAGCTTCCAGATATTGAAGAAGAAGATCACTGAGAGGCCAATTTTGAGGTTGCCTGATTTCAACAAACTCTTCCAAGTTCATTGTGATGCCAGTGGTACAACCATTGGAGCCTACCCAGCCAGAAAGACAAACCAGTAGCCTATTTCAGCGAAAAATTAAATGAAAGCAGGCAAAAGTATACGTCTTATGACAAGGAGTTTTATGCCGTCGTCCAATCCTTGAAACACTGGAGACATTATCTGTTGGGTAATGAGTTTTTTTTGTTTTCTGATAATTCTGCGTTACAATATGTTATGCAGCAACATAAGCTAAATCACAAGCATGCAAAATGGGTGGAGTACTTGCAGAGTTTTACATTCGTATTGAAGCATATCAGTGGTCAAGCGAACAAGGTAGCAGATGCACTAAGCAGAAGAGTTTTACTCTTGTAGGAGAGCACGATACAAGTGTTGGGATTTGAACACCTGAAGGACTTGTATCAAACATATGCAGATTTCAAGGAGGCTTATGAAGCCTGCCAGAATCCTTTGTTGAGGAACAATAGTCCATGGCTGGACTATAACTTGCAGGAGGAGCTGTTATTCAAGGGAGGACAGTTGTGTGTTCTAGAATGTTCGATGAGGGAGAACATCATCCGGGAAAAACATAGTGGAGGTCTAGCTGGACATTTCGGCATTGATAAGACCTTGGATCAGCTCAGTCATTTCTATTACTGGCCGAAGATGCGAAGAGACGTGCAGCGGTATGTGACCAGGTGTAAGATATGTCAGTTGGCGAAAGGGCACAGTCAGAACACGGGGTTGTATACACCCTTGCCTATTCCAAATAGACCATGGGATTCAGTTAGTCTGGACTTTGTCTTGGGTCTGCCCAAAACACAGCGGGGTTTTGATTCCATCATGGTGGTGGTGGACCGATTCTCGAAGATGGCACACTTCATCCCTTGCAGAAAAACCAGTGACACTACCCATGTAGCACACTTGTTTTTCACTGAAGTCGTCAGACTGCACGGCTTACCCAAGTCCATTATTTCCGACAGGGATGTGAAATTCACGGGACATTTCTGGCGCACCTTGTGGAAAAAGTTGGATACAAAGTTAAATTTAAGCTTCGCTTATCACCCACAGACTGATGGGCAAACGGAGGTAGTGAACAGAAGTTTAGGAAACCTGCTGCGGAGTCTAGTTGGGGAAAATTCACGAATGTGGGATCGTGTACTTGCTCAAGCGGAATTTGCTTACAACGATTCACTGAATCGAAGCACAAGAAATAGTCCTTTTCGGATCTTGTATGGAATGCATCCTCGAGGAGTGCATGAGCTACGAGATTTGGGATAGTTAGAAAGAAGAAGTGCTGATGGGGAAGACTTTGCAAGATCAATGAACGACCTATATGAGTAGGTGAAGATGAAATTATAGGACAACAGTCAAAGGTACAAACAGAAAGCAGATCTGAAATGTTAGGAGGTACAAATTAATGTAGGGGATCAAGTTCTAGTGCATTTGCGCAAAGAAAGATTCCCTAAAGGCGAATACAATAAGCTGAAATTCAAAAAAATTGGACCTTGTAAAATTCTGCGTAAGTTTTCTACAAATGCCTATGAGCTGCAATTGCCTCTAGGTATAGGAATATCGTCCAACTTTAATGTGGCGGATTTATTCCCATACACTGCCAGTCCGGAAGAGGACAGTTTGGTGCAACCAAAGCAAGATAGCTAGGGAGAGAGTAGTTCGTGGATGAGACAAATGCCTTCAGCTCAGCCACTTGAAATCAAAGGGATACACAGGTGGCCAGGCAGACTCGAAGAAAGGAGTACCTACAGTACCTCATCAAGTGGAAGAATCGCCCTATTGAGGACAATTCGTGGCTTGACGCAGGACAAATACAACGTGCAGGGTATTCTATCGAGGAGCTCATGGACCAGAGCCATGAATTTTCACCTACCCCAGGAGCCTGATGCAGGAGCATCCAGCTCAGGGAGGTCATGGCTGGGAGTTTGTCTTTTCTAACAGATTGAGTTTTCGTTAGTTTTCATTTTCATTTAAATTTCTAGGAATGGTTGTCTCAGCCCACTGTTAGTGTTTGCTGATGTTCTTTTTATTTTCAATTTTATTTAAAGTTTACTTTTAGATTACAAATCAAGAAAGGACAGTTATTCAAAAATAACCTAATGTAACTACTGGCAGTTTGATAATTGTCCAGTGCTCTTTACAAAACGAAAAAAGGAAACAACTATTGTAATCTTTTAACCATCATAGAATTGAATAGAAAAAGCACAGAAACATTCTGAAGAACAAATACATCTGAACCCATATATATTACAACTTAAGTATTTTTTCTGTGTGATACAATTAAATTCATTTTCTTTTTCCATAGCATAATGATGACAAACAGTGAACAGTAAGCACAGAAGCACGAAGAGAATCCATACAAGTTCAGCAAGATAACGGAGCAGGCTTACAGAAGAAACAAGAGAGCCACTGTCTGAGGAATACCCAAGAAAAAAGTTACAGGTACAGAACCGAACTCATAACAATTTCCTTTGCAAATTTTTATCAACATAAATCACTGTATAAATATATATATGTCAAAGCTGAGCATCCACAGTCCAATATTCAGACACCAGCAATAAAACAGAGTTGACAGTGCCAAAAACCACCACGAGGTCACCATAGGACCGTATCATTACAAACATAAGTTAAATAGCGGAGCCATAAATATACAGTGAAACCACAGGCACAGTGAGGCCAAGAAACAACAAGGCCAAAGCCAAACCACGACTATAGTCCCATAAACCCTACGAACAGCAAAACCCTCAAACAGACAAATAAAGAACTTTCAAGGAGCGACCCTACCCAGTTCGAGCGTAGGAGTCAGGGTGCAAGGTCGACAAATGGAGCCAAGTTGCGCACTTGCAAGGCCAACAAGTAGGCCATTAGAACCAGTGAAATGAAACTAAAGATATAGGGTTGAAGATAGAGGAAGGGTCACCAAGAAACTCACCGAGAGAGCCAAGCCCGTGTGAACCAGAGGAGAAACCACAGACAAAGGTTACAGCCGCAGAGTGCTCACTGCCCACAAGGAGCAAGAGCTGTCAGTGCCAAAAGGAAACGAGGAAAAAAAGACTAGCATGGAGAGCAAACTTACCTCTAGATAACCACCAAATGAGAGCCGAGAGCCGAGCCACTCCGCAACCGCAACCTGTGGCAAGAACCAAGCAAACAATCAAACAGTGGAGTAAGTGCATTGTAACCAATAGTGAAAAACAAAAGTTTACAACCGAAAACGTAACCAGAGCCGAGCAAAATTGAAACCAGAGCCCGAGACCAAGGGTTCCAGACCCAGAGCCGAGAAAATGAGCACAAAACAGGAAACATAGACGGCATATGCAGGTGGAAACCCTCACGGAAATGCATGACCAGGAACAGTGAAACAAAACCCCTATAAAACAACAAACGAACCAGAGACCTCACCTCACAAGTAGCAGAGTGAAACAGCAGCGAAATGACCCGACTTAGGGTTTCGAGGGTTTGGTAAGAGGCAGGAAGGAGCGAGCCCCAAGGCCAAGACACTTATCCTTGAAACATTAAAACCATAGTACAATGCCATAAATTCAACCAGCTACGCAATTAACAACAAAACAATCAACGGTTAATTATTTATACGAAAGTGTAAAGGGCTGGTCCAATCAGGTAGTTTTTAAGAAGCGACACATTTGTAGATGGCACATGTTATTTACCTAAATTTATAAATACCTCTAAATTTGGCTTTCTAGAAATTTGTGATAAGGAGGGGTTTGTTCACGAGCATGAATTACAATTTGTAGAAATTCCACATGCATATGATGATTGTGTTGATATACAAAAACAATCATGGAAACCTTGTATTGAAGGTCCAATAGAAAGTTGAAAACAACTTGCAAAATATTATGTTCAAGCTCTTGTAGAGAATTTGAACGGAAGATTCCCTGATCTTGCATTTTTCAACTCAGCAAGGTTGTTTATCCCTTGCCATTATTTAGAGGATGTTCATGGAAGAGAACGAAATTCAAAGTGTTGGCTCGAAAATATTTTTCAACACTTACAACATCCTTATTATCAAAGTGAAGAAAACAAAACTACATCTGATTTTGGGCTTGCTTGAAAGAGTTGCATCCATTTGTTGACACTCTTCGTGTTAATTACAAGGGATCATCCATGAAATATGCATGGAGGATTTTTTATGTTACGAGGTTGCATACAAATTTTCCTAACATGTCAAAGTTATGGCAGACAATATTTCCTATTCCTGCAAGTACAATTGCTTGTGAGAGAGGATACTCAAGACAAAAAATAATAAAGGATGTCTGAAGAACAAAGCTATCATTAGTTGCATTGGATGCCTTGATGAGCGTGTCCCTAACTGGTCTTGATTCATCGATGGTGGAATGGGATAGGGTATATGACATCTGTAAAGATGCTAAAGAAAAAATAATCTTACATATTTAAAGTTTTTTCTTTTATGTTTATGTTTGTAATGGTGGTGTTTTGACAATTACCTCTTTTGGTGAAACTATCCAAAATTTAGTTTGTGTACATGCTGATATTGAATCTACTTTTTGAACATTTTTGAACATTTACATAGTTCATGCACATTATGTTTTTGGTTTGAAGCTTATTTCACAACTATTGTTCGTTTAATGGGATTGGCATCATAGTGACTTAAATGGAAAACTTGGTATGTGTGTTTCAATTTCTGTTAAGTGAATTTTTTTTTGTCTAATTTAGTTGCAACAATATTTACATTCACTATTTTCATGTGAGAGTAATTATGAATATATATTTTTTTCACTTTATAATATTGATTTTTGTTATTTCTTAGAAATAAATAATTACAAATATGCAGATACATATTTTCCATATATTTTCTCGCTATTTCCATCTTTAAAAAAAATGACTAAACATTTCAACAACCTGGAAAAATCGTAGAAACGTTTCATCAACATGTCTCAAAAGAAAGTGTAGCAATGAGACGAGTGGATTGGTACAATAGAGAATGGAAATTTTGCAACAATTATGAATACAATTTGCAGAAATTAGATGAAATTTGTACACATAAATATAGGGGCACCCATCAAATTTAACCCCTACCTCCATTGACAAGCCTCTATAGACCATCCGTGTGAATCTGCCAGTCGTCGTTAAATATGGCAGTTTAGAAGCATTTATATTTGTGCAGGTAGTGATATATTTTAAATTGGCAAATAGGTTGATTAAAGAATTTAATTTCGTATTTTTAATGAATTTTAACATTCTTGTCTTTTGTCTTCTGTGTTAGTGCATAGTGTATAATTTGTTTCATATTTTCATTTAGTATATTTTTGAGTTATACCTTGGGTGATGCAACTAATTTTATCAACAAGTCTCTAATATATATAGGATTTTATTGAATAGGTTTCTATTTATATTTTATATGGCTATAGTCAAAGTAAAGTTTATGGTTTAATTCTGACATTGTAACCAATTTGAACATAAACTTTGAGAATATGTTTAATGTAGTGTTCCACCTTTATGGTTAATGTAGGGTTTAGGGTTTGAATTTCATAATTTTCATGTGTAAATTTTTTTATGAGAGATGCACGCTAATACTATTTTTATTAATTTTTTGTATTTATAGTAGTATTCTTTTCTTTCATGTAGAAGATATTATGTATTTTGAAAATGAATCAATTGAAAAAGAGTTGTAATTGATTATTTATTTGAGAAAATAAGTTGATGCATATGGCTTATGTCAACCACATTTATTGATGTGGTCGTGTTAGTTTTATTTTCTAAAGAAAGTCTTTCTATAAATCATCTAAGTGTATCAATTGTACTATCCTCTAGTCGCTCTTGTACAAAACGTATAAATATCAATTCTAGCAAACGTGATAACTATTTAGGAAAAAAAAAATATTAAAAAAAAAAAAAAAAAAATATATATATATATATATATATATATAAAGGTAAAGACTTCCACAAAAAAACTGAACTTATAGTCCATCATAAACAAAAATGCAAAAGCTCACACATTCAGAGAGCCAACTAAGTGACCCTATATGATGTTGATGCTCCTCGCATTAGACAAATAACCATGGACAAAAGTTGCAAAATCGATCACTCCCGGGGTGATCGTCACTCCTCTTTTTGACATATTGTTTGCAACCTGGTTTTGTTCCCTATAGATGTGCATGAAGGAGATTTGTTGGAAATACTATTCTAGAGTACGAATGCAACACATCCAATTTGAGAGTGATGGCAGATCAAATTGCGAATGCCCCGTGACCCTATAAATAATGCCTTTTGAATCTCCATGCACATGTAAAACATCGATGCCCAACCACTTGACATAGATAAGAACGCTCCAAAATGCAATGATTTATGCTTGGTTGTTGGTACCAATTCCACCCTCCCACCAAAAATCGTAGAATCTGCCGGGTTGTATTACAATAAAAGCACCACATCTGCACTTCCTTTGTGAACATGCACCATCAAAGAATCCAACAAAGTAGTGCCTCCATATGTCCCTTAGTCGGATTGTTCTCTTGTTTTGTTCCTTCTTCCTAGGACCAATCTATGCATAATATGTCATGATCTTTAACACTATGCTCCTAACATCTGCCACTTTTTGTTCGAAGATCTTAGAATTCCGATTTCTCCAGATGCCCTATATGATTTAGAAGGGAAGTGCACAATGATCCTTTTGAGAATCGAACCAGTGATGAAGACAGTCCTCTAGCGAGCTCTACATCCAAATCTTATCTATGTTTAATAGATGTAAAACCCCGACCAATATCGTGGACGCAAAGGGACAAGTTAGAAATAAATGCCTCACATCCTCAATATCATTCATACGCATAATGCTTATGTCAGGACCATTGAAACCCTTGTGTAAAAGGTTCTCCCACATGAAAATTATGTTGTGCAAAGACAACCAACATAAAAATTTTAATTTCTGCAGGATCTCCCAATACCAAGATTTCTGAAACCATGACCTATTTTCAAGAGCAGGCAAAAAAAACCTATAATATATCTCCCTCGCCACTATCTTACCCTTGATTATCTGACCATCCCATGTCAATTTATCATCTTGATCAGAAAATATGATATCCGCGACACATAGCTATGAAATGTAGTTCTCCCACTCAACAACCCCTGAGCTTTTGTCGATTGTTGATTCCCCGAATATTTAGGAATCAGACAGACATGGGCGCGGTCAATTATTTAACCGCGTCCATGTCAGTTCGATTTCAGAATATTCGGGGAATCAACAATCGACATAATAATGTCCCTCAACAACTAATATACTAATAAACTTGTTAAACCAATCCTATAAAAATGTTTTTTTTTTCAATGTAATTAACATGCCAAATTAGCAATGTTTGTTTTTATCAATGTATTGTGCTTGGTTAGCAATTTACATACAAAATAATCGATTTTTCAATTTCAAATCCTTCCAATATCACTGTATCAAAATTCGATTACTTATAACATTATATATATAAAATGTATTTTGTTTATTTTAATGTAATTAACCATATAAATATTATGCTTGGTTAAAAATTTGCATGCAAAATAATTGATTTTTAAATTTGAAATCCCTGCACTATCACTCTATCACAATTCGATTTATTGTAACATGGGCATCTGATCAAATATCCTTGTTTTAATTGAAGAACCCTTGCAATGTTACCGTATCACAATTGGATTCCTAATAACATGGGTATCTTATTAAATATCCATGTTTTATTTGAAGAATTATATTAAAATGCGTTTTAGTTTTCCTTTAGATGGATATTTTATTAAATAATTATGTTTGTTTTTTTGGTTGTTTTTTTTTTTAAACTAGGTTGTGTTGAAGTTTGGATGGAAGAATAATCTATTTATTGTGGGATATGGAAGAACAATTTATCCATAGTGGGATCACTAAGATCTACTCATAGTTGGGACTAAACCTTACTTAAACCAACTAATCTACACATCATAGATATTAAATATTTATATTTTAATTAAACATATGTATTATAAGTTTAGCTAGTTTTAAATTCAATTGACTTTTTAATGTCTACACATTATTACAATACCATGCATCAAATTTTTGTCATTGTCATAAGTATCTTCAACAAACATTTGTGTAACATTTTGGTTAATGACCCTTACTCATAATTGATTGTAGTTTTAAATTCAATCCTTTTGTGATCTCCATATATCCCTACATCATCGTGAGTCGAATTTTTATCATTGACATGTGGGTATCTTGTCATAGGGTATTGTCTAATATTTTGGTTAAGAACTCATATCTACATGTAATTGATTTTGAATTTGAGTTTCAAGAACATTTTGTGTGATTATATTCAAAATTCTTGACAAGTTAAATGAGATTTTAAAGTCATAAAAACTTTTTTAGAACACTAAACCCAATGCACCACTCATTAATGTGAAAAATTGATGTCAAAATAATGTATTATAAGGAGATCAATTCATTAATTGTGATTATCTTTAATCTTTACTTGACTTATTAACTTTCCCTAGCCATGAGAATCAGTGAACCATGTAAATGACCATACACGAGCTTTGTTTTTATGAGTAAGAATGGAACTTGAAGCTTACTTTGTGTAGATTTCTCGTACTTTCTTGTTAGATGGCAAACTAGTGATCCATAGGGATCTGTTCTGAACCTTGGGCATGCATCCCTTATGCTCCCTAACTATGGGCTCGCATCAACACGGACATACAATTGTCATCTCTAGTAAGAAGTTAATGGTGATGTCCATTGCATAGGAAAGTCATCCTTAATAATTGGAGGCGAGATTCCCAAGCACTGAGCACTCCTAAGAATACCCTGGTCATGATTCCCAACAAATTGATGTGATGGAATATTGCTTAGTGAAAGATGCATCTTATTGGAGCTCCATAACTCTAGAGTTTCAACATCTTTTTAAATTTACCTATGGTCTCAAATTGTTATTTATCCACTCTACTAAGAGGAATAAAGTTATCTAAATAGAGCGACAAAGCTAGTTGCATGGATAATGCATTATATCTTCGATGTAGGAATATGGATCCAAAGTATGAAGATAAGAGGGATTGCAATTGAGCATTTTACAAGGTACAAATGATTAATTATAGTAGTGATATTCTCATGGAAGATGTCATTATTCCTCGTGTTGTTCCTATAACAAATGGATGTAGAGAAGCAATGGACTAATAGGTTAAGCCGTGATGTTTATTTGATATATTTTTTGGTTTAGTTTTTACAAGTTCACTTTTAATTAATTTGTGATAAGTTATGAATCTTTTTTTCCACATTAATGTAATACAATAGCCACTTGGGAAAATATATTGGTGGAAGAAAAGATCCCCTATATAAAGGAGCATTCTCTTAGTTGTCATTCACATTATGACTTAATAAATTCTCTTGGGCACAAGATCAACCAACCCAATTAATCATTAGTATAGGAATGGTGTTGCTATGAGCAAGGTTGGAGCTTGAAACTTGTTTCCAATCATGTATTATGTGTTTTTTTGGTGCAAAGCAATGATCCACAAGGACACATCCCCAACATTATTGATGCATCATACATCCTTGTGCTCGTCCCTAAGTGTGGAAGTGTCTTGGGGTTTTCCATGCCATCCTTGATATCAAGGAATGATAATGGATGTTGATAGAAATGCATGTTTCTCAGTAGAGATGCCCTTGTTAATGGGAAGCTTTATTCCCATGTATCAAGGACTTTCATTAGTATCTTAATATCAACAAGCCCAATGTAATGGTAGATTAAAATATTAGGCCAACTGACCTAAGTTATTAATAAAGAATATGGTAGCAAGATGCCATAGATAGTAGATCTTGAATATATTGTTTTTGCTTTGTATTTCAAATTATTAGTACCTATGTAGTAAAGAATAATTGATTCACTCATCTCTTCATTTACTCTATTAAAAAAAATGAAATTACGTTTGGAAATTTATAAAAATCAATAACAATACATAATATTTTATTCCTTAAAAAAAATAACAACATAACATAAAAAATACTAATTATATATATATATAGATTGATATTTTCAAAAACTATAAAAGATTTTAATAAAAATTTCTTAAAAGGTTGAAAATTAAATATAAAGTTTTATTTTGATTTTTATTTTTTTCTATATTTTTAATTATGTTTAACTAAAAGATGATATATATATATATATATATATATATATATATATATATATATATATTTAATTTAATATTATCTTTAATATAATTTAAATTTAAATTTAATCTTTTTATTATTATATTTATATTGAATTCAAAGTTTTTAATACTAAGAAGTGGTAGAAAAATTGTGATTATCATCAATTTTGATGGAGAAAAGAAAATCAAATATCCCTTAGACCCCGGAAGAAACCAAACAATGTAAAAAAATGTATGACCTCTAGCTTAGACTTCAACTAGCTAAAGAATTCAGTACTCCCTCCCTTGTAATGTTGGGGGACTCTCTCTTAATCATTTGTCTTCCCTCCCTTCTAATAATGCTCTTTCTCTCCTCGGTAGAATTTTTGACACTTGGGGATTTTTTTGCTCAGAAAACCTTCCATCGTATCCTCCGCAACCTGAATTGAGCAGCCGATGAGCAAGCCAAAATAGCCTATTGCCTGGAAGAAGGCAAAATGAAAAATAATGATCATCGCTCTTGGAGAAGTATCCCATGATTCTAGTTCAATTCTTGCTAATTCACTCTCCCCATAGCGTGAATGTGATGAACAATTAAGTGGATATTCATGGCTTACGTTCCCACATAGGCTGAAGATCATGCTTGCCATTAAAGTACAAATGGGAGGCTTCACACTAGTTTCATATCATCTCAATCCTTGTGCGAAGTTCCTTTGCAGGAAATTTCACTACACAAATGTATCCTCGAGGACGTCCTCTTTGTACAGAGATCCAACTCGTATTCTCATCTGGGGTGTTTTGGAGTTAAATCATGGCTTCTCGATTTGTATTCCCTCATCCCTAGTACAAAATATAATCAACATAAATCATTTCATTTTCCAGGTATTGGCTCCAATTGAGATCAGGGAAACATGGAAGACCTTGATGCGCTGGCAACATCCTAGATATGTTGATATTATGTTGAAGAGTTCCTTCCGACTTGGGGTGATTATATCAATGGTTAAATTGCAGTCCAAGCGAGTGATTCTTTACCTCTCCAGCCTATAAGTGCAATCACTTTCTTGGTTCTCAGCTCATATGTGCTCATAAGACTCATCTCAAATCGGCTAACAAAAATAGAGCATCTCTTCTGGAAATTAACTTGAGGATAGCTCGAAGCTCCTCCTCCTTTCTCTCAACAGCAACCAGTCGAAGAAGGCAACCATACTCTATCGCGAGCTCCAGTCTTGGGCATACCACTCTCGTCAAACAAAATTGCGCCCAGAGTCTAATGGAACACAATTGTCAGTTATGCCCTCATCCTCCTCTAGACTGGTTTGCAGAGGCCTTGGAGCTTAGGCAATAAATTCTTGACCAGTGCGAAACTGTGCGAAACCAACAAGCTCATATTCAAAGAATGAAAGATGAAATGGAAGGATTTCACCTCCATATAGTAGATTTGCATAATCAATAGAAGAAGGAAGACTCCAGCAGCTCAGCAAGCTCTGTGTTAGAATAATGTAGAAATGGAAATTTGATAAGTTTGTTGGGTTGTCTTTTTAGTGGTCAATAAATGTTCTAGATCTATGTGAGTTAAGAGGTGTAGTTCTAGAAGTTATTGTTTTCCAATGTAAGTGAGTTGTATCTGAGTCAGATTGTTTTCCAATGTAAGTGAGTTGTAGCTGAGTCAGATTGTTTTCTAATGTAAGTGAGTTGTAGCTGAATTGGATTCTATATCTTTCATGTTGTTATGTCCATCGAGTTTAATGATCCCATCGTTATATAATGAGACACATTGTGATGTATTTGGAGTGAGCAAGTGTAAATAAGCTTATGGCTGAGTTAAACAACTCTGTGTTTTCTAATTTGGTATCAGATCTTATGGTGTGGTTTGAGAACCGTTGAGAGATTCATTTACTATAGTGTAAAGCTTGTGCTGGTTCTGGTGAGGAGGCGCAAGACACTATTGCGCTAATGATCCCATCGTTATATAATGGGACACATTGTAATGTATTTGGAGTGAGCAAGTATAAGTAGGCTTACCGCTGAGTCAAACAACTCTTTGTTTTCTAATTTGGTATCAGATCTTATGGTGTGGCGTTCAGAACCAGTTCCATCGTTATATAATGGGACACATTGTAATGTATTTGGAGTGAGCAAGTATAAGTAGGCTTACCGCTGAGTCAAACAACTCTTTGTTTTCTAATTTGGTATCAGATCTTATGGTGTGGCGTTCAGAACCAGTTGAGGGATTCATTTCTTATAGTGTAAAGTTTGTGCTTGTTCCGGTGAGGAGGCACAAGGCACTATTGCGCGTGTGGCCGGGCGAGAGCTATTGTGATTTGAATTCGTTGAAGAAATTGGAAGGGCCGCAGATCTCAGTGTTTGAAGGAAATGATCTGTTGCACGAGGAGTCACAAAGCTTGACGCTCGAGTTCAAATCCTGTGACAGTGTGTGTGGATCAAGTGGCGTGGGGTGTGAGCGTTGAAGAAGCTCGAACTCACGACCTCAGCGAAAGTCTGGCCAAGATATACCACCATAGAGATTGATTGTTATCAGTGAAGGTCATTATTGGACATAGTTCTGCTTTGGTTGCTGAGATCAGTTAGATATGTGAGAATTTTTGCATGTCGTTGTTGTGATAATCCAAAGTGTGATTGTTGTGTACAAAGTTTGACTGCAATTTCTATTTGTGTTCCGATTGCACTTGATGTTATTTATTTGATTGGTGTGGATCGAACGTGTGACTGAAGTGCAGATTTGTTTACTAAGGAGCGAGATCTATGAGTGTAGAAATCTGATGATTTTTTTAGCCCGCGAAGGAGTTAAATTGATGTATGTACGTGGGATTCAAACCTGTTGGGATTCTGAAACTTATATGTTCTTTGTTTGTGCTTCTTTTTGGTGGTGTCAACGGTAAAAAATAAGTCGTTGTTCCATGAAATTCATTGATATGATTGGATCTGACGTGATCCGATCTAGATGATATATGATCTCTATTACGGCTTGGGGTTGTGAAGCTGAAAGTTGTGCTGAAGCTATCAGTGATCAGGTTGTGGGACTCTGTATTGTGCCTGGGATCTTCGAGCTCTGTGTACAGTGGTATTGTGGGGCAACAACCAGGCTCTAAAGAATAATTATTCAATTCTCCTGCAGTTCCCGAGGGCTTTCGCTTGCTTATTATAGATTCAGTCGGGAGGGTGAATCATTAGATCGGTGAATTTGCATAGGCAACGTGGTTTGAAGGTCCCGTCATATTTTGAACAAACTCAGTATAAAGTTTAAATCTGGGTGTTGCAGAAAGAATTATCCAAGTTGTGCATGGAGTTGATCGTCGTTTTGAAGGTATGCGTGGATGCCAATAATAAATCTAAGAAGTCATTGTAAAACTGTGTAAATATGTTATTAATCACCGTGTTGAAAAAGTTGTGGTGTGCGTAGTGACAAAGAGCTTGTGTTTGAGCATTTTTTTCATTGTGTGCCATCATGTTGTAGTAAGTTCTGTAGACTAAGGTGTGTGTGTGGAGACTAAAGTTGTGCATGAGGATGATTGTTGCATGAAGGAAAAAATAAGGAGGGTCGAGCTGACATTTATAGGATCTGATCAGATCGACAGTGGGAAAGAGTGCTATTGGATTCTTTGTCGTGGTAAAAGCTGAAAGTTTAGATCTGTTGTGTGTTTACCGAGGAGAGCCTCTGGATGATACGTAGTTGTCGTGAGATGAAGGAACCACTACCAATTAAAACTGAGGGTATCAATGTAGACATGTTGTCGAGTGGCTGATTGATAGAATTGTAGTGGTGGAAAGTCAATCCACATACGACGTTGAACACTTGTCGTGGAGGTTTGAAAGAGATTTTGACTATTTAAAATGAAAAAAGCGTGACAATCAAAGCAGTTGAGGCATGGAATGATTTTATTTGTCAATCCACAACCGTGGAGGTTTGAAAGAGATTTTGACTATTTAAAATGAAAAAAGCGCGACCATCAAAGCAGTTGAGGCATGGAATGATTTTATTTAAGGAATTGAAAAAGAAATATACGAGCAAGAACAACATGATGGGTCAATAAAGGAGAATTAAACAGTTAAATAGAATTGAATTAAAAGAATTAAATGGCAGAAAGTGAATTCTTAGTAACAAATCTACAACTAGGTGCAAAGATTGAAGAGGAAAAAGTTATGGATGACTTATCAACAAATGATGAATTGAATAAAGAGGAATTTGCAATAAAATTTGATAATGGACATTTGTGTTATGAAAATAAATTGCAGGTTATCTTTGAAAATAATTTGATTGATAAATTGTTGTTTGCTTCCGACGACCAAAAGGTTAATGCTCTACCCATGGTAGAAGCAATAAAAAATCATAATGAAAATCTTATCACAATAGCAGAGATAGAAGAACATGAAGACAAATTCATAGCAACAATTAGGGAACACACAAATTTGAAAATGTTGAAATTGATTATGATGCCCAAATAAATTTTATTGAAGAATGGTTTGAGAAACCTTTTGAACAAATTGATGCAGGTCTCAAAGCAGTGGTCGGAATAGTGAATGCTCATGAAAATGAGAAAAATGGTGAATCAATAAATAATTTAGATGACATGGAAATGGAAACAGTGGTGGATATATTTGAAGATGTTCATGGTATTTTGATGCATTGGAGCCTAGAGGAAATAAGATATTATTATGAACTGATGAGGCAACAATCAAGTAAACAAGAAACTATTGATGATGAAAATGTACTTGTTGAAAAAAGAGTTGAAATAGACTAACATCATCCTAGTTGCGATAAAGCAATATCCAAAATTCACAATCTAGAGTAGGAAGAAGACTAAACAAGCTTTCAGAGTTTGGAGCGACAACTCCAAGAATAAATTTCATCAATATGTTGAAGCAAAGAAAGTCAAAATGAAATATTTGAGTCATATTTGTAAGCCTAGTTGAGACTTAGACCAGCATGCATTGTTATGTATTGTAGCAAATCAATTTCTCTATTAAGGATGTTAGAATAATGTAGAAATGGAAATGTGATAAGTTTGTTGAGTTGTCTTCTTAGTTGTCAGTAAATGTTCTAGATCTATGTGAGTTACGAGGTGTAGTTCTAGAAGTCATTGTTTTCTGATGTAAGTAAGTTATAGCTGAGTCACAGTGTATATCTTTCAGGTTGTTATGTCCATCAAGTCTAGTGATCCCATCATTATATAATGGGACACATAGTGATGTATTTGGAGTGAGCAAGTGTAAAGAGGCTTACCGTTGAGTTAAACAACTCCGTGTTTTCTAATTCTCCAACCCTCCTCAGAAATCTATGAAAATCCCTTATAAATGCATTTTAATAGCTGGCCAGTTTTGTAGAATTTATAGTAGTGGATGTTTAAGCCTGGGCAGAAAGAAGAAATGCAATAAATATCAATTAAACCTTTTGGAGGATTCTCCTTCTTCTCTCTTAGAATTTTCAGTGAAACGAAACATGAAGTAAATCTCTCAAATTTCTTGTTATGAACGGGCACATAATTAATAACAAGTTTTTCTTATTTTTGTCCAAAAAATTATATATATATATATATATATATCTATATATATATATATATATATATAAATGAATATTTTTACTTACATATAAATGAGAGTTAAAACTAATATTTAAAAGTAAAAATAATATGAAAAATAATTTAATTTGAAAATAATTAAAAAATATAAAAACAAAATGATATAAAATTAAATTAATCTATGTATTAAAAAAACAAGATAGTAAAGTTTTTTTTTGAAATTGTACCATGTAGATAAAATAATTTAAATAATATCTATCAAATGTATTATGAGAAGAGGCTTAAGTCACATTTTGTGGATGCTTTTAGAATCAAGAGTGTGGCTCATTGTCAGGACGAGTTGAAGAACCAAATCATAGTTGTATGTTAAATAGAGAGAGTAGGTCCTCAAACTGTTATATTTGACTGGACAACTAGGCTGGACCAATGGCTACTAAGCAACGACTAAGTTTGACTGGGCACCAAGACCAAGGAATAGGGAGAGGAAAAATTAATTATTTGATTAATTTTTAAGTTTGTTTAGTTATATTTATTACCATATGCTAGAGTATTAATAATCTATTACTAAGCCTTTTTATTAAAATTAAATAGATAAATAGTTAGTTAGTTAACTTAAGGGATAGTATGTTATATTTAATTTAATTCCAAGAACCATAACCTAATAACTAATAAAACATGTTAATTTATGAAATAATAAGAAATTTCTTTAAATAGATAACATTTTAAATTAGTTAAATAATGACCCCATACTAATTAAAGGGAATCCAACAATATTTGGACAATTATCAATTCTTAACCACTTATATATATATATATATATATATATATATATATATATAAGTCCAATAAGTAATAAGGTAAAAATTACTCACAAAATAATTAAAAATGTAAGTTAGTTTGTTATAATTATTACCCTAAGGTTGAGCAATAATCTATTAATATAAAAGTCCAATAAGTAATAAAGTAAAAATTACTAACTGGATCTATTAATAAGTCATGGTTCTTGGTAATTAAATACAAACTTTTATTGCTGAAAAAGAAGGGCTGGGGAGGATGAGGGCGAGAGCGAGTCGAGGGTTTCTGTAAGGCTAGGGTTTGTCGTGGAGCAGAGTCAAACGGCAAGGAACCAGAGTGCAGGGTAAGAAGGGGCGGCTCTGGAGACATCACAACCCAAGGATCGCTGAAAAGAAAAAGCGGGAGTGAAAAATCGGGAAGGGGCTGACAGCCAAATGGAAAGTGTGGCGGGGAGGGGAGAGATCCCCTCCAAAAATATTGTAGCAGGGGAATCGAGCAGAAGTGGAATGCAAGGAGATCTAAGGAACCGAGAAACGCCGGTACTGGGAAGCAGATGGCAAGCGGAACTGAACGACAGATGTCTTCCAAGAGCACTGAAAAAGCCTAGGTTTGTAATCCCCAACAATAAACTGGAGGAATATAGGTGTTACATGAAAGATCATGCTTTAATCTGCAAATTTATAGGTTTTTGGCCGACAGAGAAGGACCTATCTAAATGGATTCATCAGAGGTGGACACCTAAGGGGCATATAGACCTGAAACTAGGAGCAAAGGGTTTCTTTACAGTCATATTCTCTAATCTGGACGACAAGGAAAGGGTTTTCGAGGGAGGACCCTATTTTATGAACAGTGCGGGCCTTTTTATGCGGCATTGGGAGGACTGTTACAATCCAGACAAGGAAAAAATGCTAGCAGCCCCCATTTGGATTAGACTGTTTGGTTTACCAATAGAGTTTTGGGACCCTGAGATCTTGGAAGGAATCGGCAACACAATAGGATCATTTGTCAAAGTAGCTGAGACAACCAAAAGAGGGAGATACACATCCTATGCAAGGATTTGTGTATATATGAATATAACAGAGCCGCTTCCTAATTTTATTGAACTAGAATACCACGATGAAGTATGGCAGCAACCGGTGGATTATGAACATATTCCATTCCGGTGCAGGCGATGCCATGAATATGGGCATCTCTTCAGACAATGCCCATTCAATAATGCAGAGGAATCAATAAGGAAAAGGGCTGAAAAGGAGAAATCAACAGAGGTGAAGGAAGGATCAGGCGAGGGTTTCAAAGAAGTGCCGAGAAGAAAAAAACAAGCAAAAGAGACGCCAAGGATGCAATCACCAGTCAAAACTATTCCTTTGGAAAATCGTAATAAGTTCATCATTCTCCAGGAGGAGGATGTAGAAGGCGAAAAGGAAGGAAATGAGGAGGATAGCATGGGGATACCGAATGAGCTCAAAGAACAAAACCCTGCCCAGGTAAACTCGGAACAAGGAGGAGAAGTAAGGAACAAGGTTTCACAAATTGAGCAGACTCAAATGGAAGTAGACCCCCAGACGGAGAAAGGAAATGATGAGGAGCAAGTTATGAGAAGATTATTACAGGAGTGGAAAAACCTAGACGAGTGTTTCATACCAGAAGAACAGAAGCAGTTATATAAGGAAATGTTTCAAAAATATAAGGAGAAGATAGCAACAGGTCTGGCGAACCAACCAGAGCAAGCAGGGACGCAAGGATCTCAGAGTATAGAAATGGGCAGCACTGGCAAAGGAGGGAGGAAAAGAGGTCGACGACCTATGAGTGAAACAATTCAAATGGTAGGTGAGATGCTGGTTAACTCAGGTAGAGTTATACCTCTTTCAGAGGTATTTCAACAACCTACAAAACTGTTAAAATGATAATAACAAGTTGGAATATCAGGGGTCTCAACAGTAAAGGTAAACAGAGATACCTGAGAGATAGACTGAAGAGAGATAAACCTAGTATAATGATTCTCCAAGAAACAAAGATTAATACTCAGAAGCTGGAGGAAATTTTAAGAAAATTTAAGACACAGTATGAAGTGATGGGGCAGGATGCGACAGGCACGGCAGGGGGGCTTGCAATCCTATGGAACCCAGAAGAGGTTCAATTCGACAATTGGGTTAGTCTCCCATGAATCCTTTCAGGAGCTTTTAGACTGATAGGATCGCCGGAATGGATTACCCTCTTAGGTATCTATGGGCCACATGTACCAGGTGAGCGTAGAGGATTTCTTCAAAACATGGAGACCTTGAGAAGGTTGATGCCGGAGAAGCCATGGATAGTTGGGGGAGATTTTAATATGATCACTACCCCAGCAGAAAAAAGGGGAGGATCAAGAAGACCAGATCAAGATATGGAAGCCTTCAGGGAAACAATCATGGAGCAGAGATTGGTGGATATACCCACGATAAATGGGACACATACATGGAATAACAGAAGAGGAGGCAACAACCAAATTGTGTCAAGATTAGACAGATTCCTAGTATCGGAGCAAATCCTGAACAGGGATATCCTAGTAGAAGCAACAATCCTCCCTGCAATAGGCTCAGACCACTGGCCCATCAGACTGGAAATTGGTATCAATTCGACCCCCAAAAAGCGCCCCTTTAGATTTGAAGCTTTTTGGCTAAGGAACCAGCAATTTTTGCCTAAGGTGGAGGAATGGTGGACCCAAAGCCAACAGAGAGGACGGAGTAAAATGCAGACTTTCCATCTAAAACTAAAAGAGATCAGAGAAAAGATTAAAAAATGGAATAAAGAAGAATTTGGGGATATATTTAGGGAGCAGCACCGATTAGAGGACAGAATGAAAAGATTGCAACAAGAAATTATATCTGAGGGAGGAAGCGAGGAAAGGAGCAGAGAAGTAGGGTTACTGATAAGTCAACTTGAAGAAAGATGAAAACAGGAAGAAATATTATGGAAGCAAAAGTTGCGCATAAACTGGCTACGCGAGGGCGAAAAAAATACAAGATTTTTTCATCAGGCAATGATACAGCATAGGCAAAGGAACAGAATCTTCTCCATCAAAGATGAGGAAGGACAGCGCATAACTCAGCACCAAGGTATGGAACAGACATTAGTCAAGCACTTTAGAGACATCCTCACGGAACCCCAGGTGGACAGAGAAGTAGCAATAGAAAGGATATGTAATGAAATTCCAAAAATGATCACGATGGATCAAAACCTGGCACTGATGAGGGCGGCAACATTGGAGGAAGTGGAGGAAATCGTGAAAGGGATGAAAAAAAACAAGGCTCCAGGCCCGGATGGGTTTACGGCGGAATTTTACCAAGCAAGCTGGCACTTCTTAGGGCGAGACATTCTGGAAGTGGTGGAGGAATCGCGAAGGCTCCAGAAGGTATGGCATGGCATAAACTCAACTCTCCTCTCTCTTATTCCTAAATCGGCCCACTCTGATTCGGCTCAAGGATTTCGCCCAATTTCCCTATGTAACGTAATTTATAAAATCATAGCTACCTTAATGGTGAAGAGGCTGAAACCGATTCTCTCGACTATAATCTCCCCGGAACAAACTGGGTTTGTGGAGGGGAGACAAATTCTTGATGGAATAGTGGTATCTCAGGAAGTGATTCACTCCTTGAAACAGAAAAAGGAAAAGGGAATGATGGTAAAACTGGATCTATCGAAGGCATATGATCGACTGAATTGGAACTACCTAAAATCAATCCTTACAGCATTTGGATTTTGTGACAGATGGGTGAACTGGATTTATGAGATGGTATCAACCCCAAATTTCTCCATCCTTTTAAACGGATCCACAACACCAATGTTTAATGCAACAAGAGGACTACGGCAGGGCGACCCTATATCACCCTTCTTTTTTATAATTGCAGCAGAAGGCCTCGGAAGATATCTCAAGAAAGAACTAAGGGAAGGGAAAATTAAAGGATTGAGGCTGTGGGGAAATAATCTCCCTATTACGCACCAACAGTTTGTAGATGATATCATGCTTTTTTGTGTTGTGTCATTAAGAGAAGTCAAGAGGATAAAGTGGATTTTGGACCTCTTTACGGAAGCTTCAGGTACAGAGATTAATAGAGAAAAATCATGCACCTTCCTCTTCAATACACCTGAATCTATCAAAAGACATTTGACCAGAACCCTGGGATTCCGAATTGGAGAACTGCCTACTAAGTATCTGGGAAATCAATTAGCCTTACATCCCCTAAGAATGGTGAATTGGCAGCAAACGGTGGAGAAACTTAAATCTAGATTGTCAAATTGGGCATTCAGATCCTTGAATATAGCTGGTAGACTTGTTCTTCTCAAATCAATTCTCCAAGCCATCCCTATTTACCCTCTATCGGTCATGACAGCACCCAAAGGAGTATGTACTAAGATGGTTGACATTTTCAGAAAATTCATCTGGGGAGGCCCAAAGCAGCAAAAAAAGTGGGCTCTTATATCGTGGGAAGGCTTGACGAAGCGGAAAGAAGAGGGAGGCCTTGGTCTCAGGGATCCGGGGACTATGAACAGAATCCTGGGTGCGAAGCTTTGGTGGAGGTGGATGAGAGGGGGAGATGATCTTTGGAAAAAGATCTGGACACAAAAATATTCAATGCCAACATCAGAGGAGGACATTCTTAGGTTAGAGGAAGTCCCAAAGGGATCGACGGTATGGGACCTGGCAAGCCAAAATAGGGACATCATAAGGAGGCATGCTTTCTGGGAAATAAAAGAAGGTAAAATAGCCAAATTCTGGGAGGAAGCCTGGCAGCAAAGAGAGAGAATGGGGGAGCTTCAACATTTATATGACACATATCAAAGGGCAATAGCAGGAGGACTTCAGTATGTGAACGAGTATTGGAAAGAGGCAGGGAAAAACGAGACATGGAGAATATGGAGGAATCCAGAAGAATGGGACATCAATATAGACCCTGAACAGAGAATGGCATTTATAAAAGAAATAGAATCAAGAAGGATAAAAATTAGAACAGGCCAGGACATCCTTCGGTGGGGAAAATCAGCAAAAGGTACCTACACAATAAAGGAAGCTTATTACTTAACCACTCTCCAAGATCAAAGGGTAGAGGAACCGGACTGGGATCAAATCCGGAAGAATAGGTGGTGGCCAAAGGTAACCCTGTTAGCATGGATGGTAGGAAAAGGAAGAATTCTAACGTGGGATTAGATCCAGAAGAGAGGTATATGCGGCCCAACCAGGTGCGGTCTCTGCAAGCAAAACATAGAAACCCAAGAACACCTCCTGAATTCTTGCCCTATCGCCCTTCAACAATGGATTGAAATCGAAAATCTCTTTGGAAAAACCAATAGGGATCCACAGGATATCAAGCAGACCATCTTTCAATGGGGCAAAGGACGATTCTCATGCCAGGTGGTGAGGAGAGCCTGGAGTCTGGCAATGGGCTTCAATATATGGTTAATATGGAAAGAAAGAAATCTAAGAATATTCCAAGACAAATCTAACCCCCCGGATTCGATCTGGAAACGAAACAAAGCTCTCATAAGAGAGACAATTCTAGCGGAAGCTTGGGAGGAAGAGGATTGGAAGACAACCCCAGAAGAGAGTAGAATCCTAGACAGTCTAGATCTGAAAATGAGTATGGTTCATCCTCAAAACAAAAAAAATCAGAACACCCAGAGTAAGAGTCTGTCCAAATTCAGGTACCCGCAAGAAAACTTCATTAAACTAAACTTTGATGGGGCTTCCAAAGGAAACCCAAGACCAGATGGATTTGGAGGGATATTCAGGGATAGCCAAGGACGCACAAGATGGGTCTATGCGGATCAGGGAGGTATTATGAGTAATAATGAAGCAGAATTGATGGCAGTGTATCAAGGCATTAGAATAGCAATTAGAAATGGATATACTCAGGTGGAGATTGAAGGGGACTCTCAGCTAGTTATTGAAAGTCTTAGGAAATTGGATAATGGCAAAAATTGGGAACAGGTAGCGAAAAGTTGGAGGACTGCGGGGTTAATACAAGATTTGGCAGACATCATGAGACGAATAGACTACAAAATTTTTAACCATGTAAAAAGGGAAGGAAACAAAGTTGTTGACTTCCTAGCCAACTGGGGATGCAATGAATAGGAGGGGCAGATCGATAATATATGGCCAATGCAGGTGGACAAACCACGATGGGAGATCCTTACATCGATTATCACTCAGGATGATAAAGAAGCGACAATGGCATGAGAAAAGCTACAGACGGCCCCCGATCGGGGTGGAGGAGATGGGGAAGCACGGCAAAATAATGAAAAGGGCGAGGTGGCAGGAGGAACCACCGCGAGTCATTAATAACACACAAACCGGAATGATGGAGCTCAGAATCGGCAGGATCCCGAGGCCAGGATTTGTCAGGGCAATCAAGACAGGTGATGGGAAGAAGGGCAGTGATCAGAAGAGGAGGGGAGATTGTAAGAAAGGCGGCATGGATGCGAGAGGTCGGAAGGTAGATGGCAAAAGTTTAAAGGGTACTCCAAGGAAAGGCAAGCGCCGAAGGAAGGAGACGCAGGGCAGAAGAAAAGGAGCGGAACTCCAACAGAGGCCGGTGTTGCAAAGGAGCAAAGGAAGAACGGTTAAAAGCATTTGGAGCTGGAGCGATAAGGTAGCCCTCTCCTCCACACAGATAGTGAGTACAGGTGGCGAATTTGCAAGACACTCTACAGCTGCAGCAAGTGAGATAGAGACGGAAGCAGCCACGAAAATGGAAGTAAATGAGGCAGGGCAGAGTAGAATCATGCGCAGAACTTGGGAGGGCATAACCCAGGACCAGGTGACAGGGGAAAAACGTGTGTTTGACGAGGAAGTTGAGATAATAGAGAGGCCACACCAAACTACAGCCAGGAAAGCAGGAGAAAGGAAGACCCGGAGACCAGGGGGTAACCAACAAGGCACAAGAACAGATGTCGAGAAGCGAACCAGAGGACAGCGAGGTGAGGGAGTAACAGAGAGTATAAATTTTGAAATTGGGCAGGGAAGTGAACCAGCAGTAAGGAAAGGGCCCATGCATCCACGTAGGAGAGGCGGGCGTCGAGGCAGGGGCCGAAGTAGGAGATTCGAAAGGCAACAGGCGAACTCGGAACCGCCAGTGGAACAGAGACGAGGACGTCGAACCATGAATCAGATGGTTCAAGAAGCGGAGAAAGCCTACAAAGAAGGCACGGATGCTGAGATCCGTAGGATAATTCAGGAGATAGAAGCCAAGGCGCTGCAAGAGGATTCAGAAGCTGAGATGGAGGACTGGGGAAATTTGATTCCCGATCCAGGTAATACCAGAAGTCGACTGTCTCTTTATAGGCAGGCATTACATGTTTACTGGGTTGTAAAGAGAATTATGGCAAAAGCGATGGAACAAGTAGCAATGGAATTGGCTGAGGAGGCCCAGGGCATCCCGAACTTAAAGAAAGAAATGAAGAACTTCCAGATTACCCTGCTCATGCAAGATGAAAAGCTAGAAGAAATTAAACAACTCCTGAAGATGATAGTGCCAGAGACAAAAGCTGAAGAGACCCTGCCCGAAAATGTGGTAGACTAATCTGTCATGCTTCGTTTATGCTTTTGCTTAGTTTTTGTTAGTTTTTGTTAAGAGGTTGTTAGATAGTCAAGTCCTCAGCTTCATTTACAGTTTGTTTACAATGTTGGACAGTAGCAAGTGTAGTGCTTTTGATAGTAGAGTTCACTTGGCATGGACTGATAGACTGAAACTTTTCTTTTACTGGATGGCTATTAAGGATTTTAGGTGGCCAACAGACCTGGTTTCCCTTCGGGGCGGGTTGAGGTCACCAAACTTTTGTAACTATTATAACTTGATGCAATAGAAAATGAAAGATCCCACTTTTACCGACAAAAAAAAAAATACAAACTTTTATTTTTTAAGGTAATACATATAACAAACTAACCCTTAAATTAATTAACTAACTATTTGTCTACCTAGTTTTGACAAAAATGACTATTAATAGGTTATTGCTCAACCTTAGGGTAATGATTATAACAAACTAACTTAAAATTCTAATTATTTCCCTGTGACCCTAGTGAGTAATTATTACCTTATTACTTATTGGACTTACTTATATATATATACATATAAGTAAGTCATATATATATATATATATATATATAAGTGGTTAAAATTGATAATTGTCCAATATTGTTGGATTCCCTTTAGTTAGTATGGGGTCATTATTTAACTAATTTAAAAGGTTATCTATTTAAAAAAAAATCTTATTATTTCATAAATTAATATGTTTTATTAGTTATTAGGTTATGGTTCTTGGAATTAAATTAAATATAACATACTATCCCTTAAATTAACTAACTAACTATTTGTCTATTTAGTTTTAATAAAAAGTTCTATTAATAGATTATTGATTCATACTCTTAATAATTAATTACTAGCATATGGTAATAAATATAACTAAACAAACTTAAAAATTAATTAACTAATTATTTTTTCCTTTCCCTATCCCTTGGTCTTGGTGCCCAGTCAAACTTAGTTGTTGCTTAGTAGCCGTTGGTCCAGCCTAGTTGTCCAGTCAAATATAGTCATTTCCCAGTCAAATATAACCGTTTGAGGACCTGCTCTCTCTATTTAACATGCAACCATGATCTGGTTCTTCAACTCGTCCTGACGATGAACCACACTCGTTGGTTCGAAACATGTCGACAAATGAATTATGATGTGATTTTCGTTGAAGACTCTTCTCATAAACTTGATATGGATCACAGAAACCTATCAAATGGTTATAAATAAGTGAAAAGAACTTATAAAACATTAAAAATAATACATGTGTAACTTTGATTTATTTTTGAAGTTAAAGATTTAGAAACCAAAGAAGCTACAAAGGTAAGTCTTGAAAGATAAAGTACCCCTCTCAAGAACCCTAGAAAAATGTCTTGAGGGTTTCTAGTGAGACCCTCCCACCACACTAGCTTGAGTGGATCTCTTGCGACCCTAGTTAGATTCCTCCATCTTTGTTGGAAAAGTTCTTGCAGCCCTAGTTGGATTACATTCTTGGTTTATTTCGAAGAGGATGAAATTTTGGTTGCAGGAAACTATTAGCTTCATGATTCAGTTTTGTAGGGTTATTCATCTTAGTCCAGGAGGCCAAGCATAATTGTTTTTCCAGGAAGGTTGAAGAAGAGATTGGTTCTGGAATTAACTCTTGTGTCCAAGCGACAAACCAAGTCCATGATTTATCTTCTAAAGGGTCGAGAATCATCAACATGTAGAGGGATAAATTGCAAGCAGAATTAAGAGGTCAAGTTCTCTTACTTGGTGCCAAAGGGAAGACAAAATAGGGAGGCCGAATAGCTATCCTGCTCTCAGTATTAAAGAACGATTTTGGCAGTCACCTAGGAGATTGCTCAGCAAAGATTAAGGCAATATTGTTTCTTCCAACAGATCATTCCCCATATTTTCCGACGTTTCTTCATCAAGGAGGCTGAGCCCTTTTCGCATTAGAAGAAATCTTTTGATGCCGAATTATTGCACTAAGGAGGGTCTGAATTCTTGTACGTAACTGAGAATCTTGCTCTAGGATTAGAAATAGATTGGGTTTCTTGGGTTTGTTGTAGCAAAATCATTGTTCTAGGAGTAAAGCAAGTTGTGTATTACCTTCCTTGCACTGTCCCTAAGGGAGGAACTGAAGCATCGAATTCCAACCATTATTCATCTTCGGAAACATTGTTATCAGTCACAAACAACGGACCAAACTTGCAGGGATAAAATCACTGTATATAAGGAGGCTCGAGTTATTGTTAGCTACAACAACACTATATATATTGGAGGAGGTCGAATGGTTTTGTGAATTTCAAAGGAGACAATTGTTTGTCATGTTCCAAATCTGAAGCTTCTCTTTGGAGACATACCTGTAGCAATATATTTGATTTCAAGAGCATTTCCCAATCAAGCTCGGTCTTATGGTTTCAACTTCTAAGTGTATACTCTGCAAATAATATTGTAATTCTTGGCAGTTGCTCTCAATAAAGGATCATTCTATGCCTCATTAAAAAGGCATAATCCCTATGATATCTAATTTATGAGTTTGCACTCCAAGTGTTTGTGAAAATACTTTGAAAATGTGTAGGAAAATTTATAAACATTTGCTTGAAAGATTATAATTGTGATTGAAGTTTTGTTTGATATATTATAATGGTATCAAAGCATGACTCTAGCCAGCTTTGGGTAATATTAAGGAGAAGAAATTTGAGGGTCAAAACTGAAGGCTCACGGTAAAATGCTTCCAAACCAGAAATTTGGAGATTACAACCAAGACTTCGCAAATATGTTAGGACAATTGGAAATGTGGGTATAATTAAAGATGACAAAGAAAAAGGAAAGCAGTTACAAATTTGAAGACTTGGAAGCCGTTGATACTAGCAGGACTGAAGATCTAATATATTTAGTTGAAGAGGACTGAAGATCTAATATATTTAGTTGAAGAGACAGATGAAGGTGATAAAGCAATTGACACCATATTTGCAGAAGAAGTAGTGGAGAGGGCCAATATAAGATAATATTCCTTTATCATAAACAACATTTGATTCTTCATACCTGGAGTTCCTTGCTTTCTTTGAAGAGTCGGTCATTTCCCTAATGACTTGCATTACCTGTCATTCCTGCGGTCATTGAAGATGTCCCTGGAATGATTGTTATCATCATCAAGTGATGTGTCCTTACCATTCAGACACTCCTTCGCATAATGGCTGAACTTATTATAAGCAAGGCATCTACCTTTCCTTCCACCCTTAGATCCAGACTTCCCATTGAAGTGATATTTAGGTAGGCCATCAGAAGCTTTCGCTGCGCCACTTAGATAATATCCTCTGCTTCGACTTCACCCTTGGTGAATTTGAAGAGGGATGAGGAATCTATTGAGTCTTTTGTCCTTTCCAACTATCTTTGGTGATTTCTCTTTCACTCTTGCTTGGGCTTTGTCTTCACCTCAGCTCTGATACCATGTTGAGTTTTGGTATGTTCTATGCTTAGAGAAATTTATTTCAATTTTTCCAATTAGCTCAATATCTTTTCCATATTAGCAATCACATCAGCATAATAGTAAATTGCAGATAGAACATAAACATAAATCATAGAAGACAAGCCAAGACAAGAGGACACAAGATGTGGCGTTAGCCAGGGACAAACCCCATTATGGGGAAACCCTTGATCAATTCTTCTTATATGTCCTTTAATAGTTCAGCAGAGAAAGATATAGTACATATACATCAGAATTCAACATTTTGACTTATCTAAATAAGAGCAGAGATCTTCTCTAAGAAGATATCATATGAGGTTGTTGATCTGAGCTGAGTAGAAAGCATATTGCTTCCACTTATCCAAGGTGACTCCATCACCATGCTGCTCCTCACTGTGCTGCACTTAATCATCATGTTGGACCTCATTACCATGCTGCACACATCATACTATTGCACCTTATCATCATGCTGCATCATTAAGTTGTACCTTATCATCATGTTGCACCCACTAGTGCTACCTCACTGTGCCCATCATGCTGCATCTCATTGTAGCATTTATTATCACTGTGTTGCACTTTGTTACCAAGTGTTGTACACAACATGCTACATTACACTTCATCATGATGCCCATCATTATGTAGTAGCATTCAACATCATGCTGCACCTTGCTGTCACATCCTATCATGGACTGCATTAGTTCACTGTTTAGGGTCTCTATTTGCTGCATTGGATGGTAGATGGGAAAACCTTCATCATGGACTGTTTAGGCCATCAAGACAGTCCTACCAACCCTCACACATAGGCAGCAACCTCAAACTGATCCTTGCTTCTCCAACCTTGTTTGTTGTTGACTATTTGAGACTGTCTGGTTAGAGCATATAGCCATGCCTTAGACTTCTCCAGCATATCCCAAACATCCCTTGAAAGACGGTGGCATGCTTTAGGTGAACTCCTGCTTTTCTACATTGTTGCCTTAGGGCATATGACAGCCCTTTACTGCCCTACACAAGCCCAGCTGTGGTGCTATGGAATGCGGCCTAGAAAAACATCATTTGGTCCTTAAAACATGTCCAAAGCATCAACATTTAGCCCTCAAGAACTCGGCCTAACAGCTAGCGAAGATGACTACGTTTAGGTCTGCATTTAGCTATGTATAGAAGACGGTGGCTAGGGATCTTTTGAGGCTTCCTTTAACAACGTATGGAAGTCTCTTTGCTGCGTTGAAGAGCCTTCTTTTGGGACAGAGGAAGAGTCTTCTTTTGTTGTGATGATACCTACTGCTAGGGCACATTTTACATCAGATATGACTCCTCCAAAGCTGCGGCTATAACCCTTTCTTTAAGACTGCATTTAGGGTAGCGTTAGCCCTTCCTTGATCATGGATTAGTGCACAACTTAGACAACAGCTTCAACTCCTAGTCTGAACCGTGGTTAGTGCATCAGAGCTCTATTTAGGACAATGTATATACCCCTTCTTGACTGCGGCCAAAAGCATCTCCTTTCCTCTTGCATCTAGGGCTTCATCCTCTTAGATTTATCTTGCCACAAAAACCAAAAACAAGTGGAGAGAAATCAAGAGTGAAGTGTGTGTCTAAATGACTATCAAGCCACCTACTTTTATACTAAAATGTTGAGCACTCCCACTAGATCCATGAATACTGGCTGACCTTAACGAATTGTCCCATAACATAAATAAATGCATATATCCATGAATACTTATTGGAATCGGATGATCTTTAGATCAATCCTACACCTCTAGATGAGAGGAATCCAAGAAAAATATTAGCTGCCATAAATAAGATGACCCACATGGAGTTTGGCCCCAGTTGCCAATTTTAGCACTCCCTCTCAACTAGGGAGAACTCCATCCGCTGATCCATCTGCCAGACCGTGCTATCTCTGCCATCAGTGCTTTGCACTGCACTACTCTGCTCTGTTGAACCATGAAGAGGAAGAATTGATCAAGAATGTCTCATACCATTCTCTACTGACCCGAAGTCAATCCCATATGAAAAGAGTGTCTCATACCACTCTTACTAATCCAAAAATCAGTTCCATATAAAGAGAGTGTATCATACCACTCTTACTGATCCGAAATCAGTTCCAAAAGAGAGTGATTCATATCACTCTTACTGACCCGAAGTCAGTTCCAAAAGAGAGTGTCTCAAACCACTCATACTCACCCGAAGTCAGTTTCTTTGATCCCACATCAATATCATCCTAGCATAGGGAGTATGGTAGTAACACAATGCATCCATCGATGCTACTATGGTCCCTAACCTCATTTCCCTACTCATTGGCCAGATGAGAGGTACTTCACATGAGTCCCAGTCTGCATGGGTAGGATGTCTCAGTAGGAGAAGGATGAACCACTCATCCTGCCTACATGTCGCAAGGGGTATCCCAGGGGAATGCTGAACCACTCACCCTGTACACAATAAATCACTAGGGGAAGGATGAACCACTCACCCTATGACTGTGTCTCAGCAGGAGAAGGATGAACCACTCATCCTGACTGTGTCCCAAGCCCCCCGGAGCTCCCAGAGCTCAATGTCCATATCATACAGGACCCTTAGGAGAGAGTCTCTCCACGAGTCCTAGTTGTTCTAAGAAATTCAAGAATTTGACCTTTCTCAGGGGCTTTGACAGAATGTTAATGACCTGGACTTTAGTCTCAATGCGATGGAGCCTTCTTGCTCATCGATGTACCATATCCTAGATAAAGTGGTACCTGATGTCTATATGCTTGGAACGATCATAGAATACAGGATTCCTCAACAACGAATCCCCCTATGGTTGTCACAGAAGATCACGGTGGTATCCATCATGTGTCCAAACAGCTCACTGAAGAGCTTCCTCAACCAGGTAGCTTCACACGAGGTCATACTCGTAGCTATGTATGCAGTCTCAGTGGTTCTCAAAGCAACTGAATTTTGCTTCCTGGTAATCCAGGATATCGTAGCAAAACATAAAGAGAACCAACACCTAAAAGTGCTCTTGCGATCCTCCACACTGCCTGCCCGTCAACATTTGAATAATCATGCAGCTTCACATTTCCGGAAGTGTATCTCAATCCATGAGAGATTGTGCCCTGAAGATATCTCAGAAGATTCTTGGCACTAATCTAGTGAGGCTCAACCATATATGAGCTTAACATGCTAACTGCAAAACATATATCTGGACAAGAGTTCACCAAGAACATTAATGCTAGAATGAGTTTATGAAACTTAGAGGCATTTCCCAAATCAGGTCCGGCATCACTACCACATAACTTCTGAAAGTTAAGCTCCCTCACGGTAGTCATAGGCTTGCAGCTCACCATTCCAAATCAGATTCCAACTCTCTCTTACTTTTTCAAATGAGAGGGCTCACACTTGTCAAAAAGAGTTCGTCCTCATAAGGTGCCAGTACGAGAGGTCTATCATCAACAACCTTCAAGCAGTGGTTTGGATCGGCTTCATTCCTAGTGAATCTCAGCTTCATCAGACATCTATCAATCCTCTTGTAGAGAGCTTTCTTCAGCATGCATACATGAGATTCCTGATCATGAATCTCAAACCCCTTGGGTTGTTCCAAACCTGTAGACCTGCTACATGAGGGGAATGGTCCCCTTGTAAGATTTTCCTTCAATACATCTCGGACATGTACCTTCATGCTCTTCTTGAATTCAGGCATCCCTGTCACCATCGGGTAGGGGCCCATAATAAGTAGACCTTTGGTGCTATAGAAGAGATGTGTCAACTAACATGGTCCCCAATGGACTTCCTGCAAATTGATATAGATTGCCAATCCTGAACTCAAAAGCATCTTTAAAAATTCCTTATCCACACAAGTACCTTTCCATTGATGAATGCCACCTTTGTCTTCCATTGCCGAAATGGACACCAGGTTCTTCTTGAGACCAGGTACACAAATAACTTCTTGTAAATGAATCGTGTTACCCTCATTCAATTGAGGGTTAACATTCCCTACACCCTCTTCGGGATAGGTGGCATTGACTCCAAGTATAATATCCATGATTGTTTCCTTCTCTATCAAATTAGAGAGAGATTCCTTCTATTCGATGAAGTGCCTTGAAGCACTACTACCAATAAGCAGATTCCCAAAGAGTCTGGAGGAGAAGTAGTGGAGAGGGCCAATATAAGATAATATTCCTTTATCAGAAACAACATTTGATTTTTCACACCTGGAGTTCCTTGATTTCTTTGAAGAATCAGCCATTTCCTTGATGACCTGCATTACCTGTCATTCCTCTGATCATTGATGATGCCACTGGAATGATTCTTATCATCATCAAGTGATGTGTCCTTACCATTCAAACACTCCTTCACATAATGGATGAACTTATTGTAAGCAAGGCATCTACCTTTCCTTCCACACTTAGATCCAGTCTTCCCATTGAAGTGATATTTAGGTAGGCCATCAGAAGCTTCCGCTGTGCCACTCAGATAATATTCTCTGCTTCTACTTCACCCTTGGTGAATTTGAAGAGGGATGAGGAATCCATTGAGTACTTTTTCCTTTCCAACTATCTTTGGTGATTGCTCTTTCACTCTTGCTTGAGCTTTGTCTTCACCTCAGCTCTGATACCATGTTGAGTTTTGGTATGTTCTATGCTTAGAGAAATTTATTTTAATTTTTCCAATTAGCTCAATATATTTTCCAGATTAGCAATCACATCAACATAATAGTAAATTACAGATAGAACATAAACATAGATCGCAGAAGACAAGCCAAGACAAGAGGACACAAGATGTGGCGCTAGCCAGGGCCAAACCCAATGTGGGGAAACCCTTGATCAATTCTTCTTATATGTTCTTCAATAGTTCAACAGAGAGAGAGATAGTACATATACATCAAAATTAAACCTTTTGACTTATCTAAATAAGAGCAAAGATCTTCTCTAAGAAGATAGCATATGAGGTAGTTCATCTGAGTTGAGTAGAAGGAATATTGCTTCCACTAATCCAAGGTGACTCCATCACCATGTTGCTCCTCACTGTGTTGCACCTCACTATGATGCACCTCACTGTGTTGCACTCAATCATCATACACACATCATATTGCTGCACCTTATCATCATGTTGCACCTCCCTATGTCGCATCATCAAGTTGTACCTTATCATCATGTTTCACCCACTAGTGCTACCTCATTGTGCCCATCATGTTGCATCTCATTGTAGCATTTATTATCACTATGCTACACTTTGTTACCAAATGTTGTACACAACATGATACACTACACTTCATCATGATTCACATCATTATGTAGCAACATTCAACATCATGTTGCACCTTGCTGTCACATCCTATCATGGACTACATTAGTTCACTATTTAGGGTCTCTATTTGTTGCATTCGATGCTAAATGGGACAACCTTCATCATGGATTGTTTAGGCCATCAAGACAGTCCTACCAACCCTCACACATAGGCAGCAACCTCAAACTAATCCTTGTTGCTCCAACCTTGTTTGTTGTTGACTGTTTGAGACTGTCTAGTTAGGGCATATAGTTGTGGCCTTAGACTTCTCCAATAGATCCCAAACAACCCTTGAAAGACTGTGGCATACTTTAGGTGAACTTCTACTTTGCTACGTCGCTACCTTAGGGCATATGATAGCCCTTTACTGCCCTACACAAGCCCAGCTGTGGTGCTATGGCCTGCGGCCTAGCACAATAGAATTTGGTCCTTAAAACATGTCCAAAGCATCAGCGTTTAGCCCTCAAGAACTCGACCTAACAACTAGCTAAGATGACTGCATTTAGGTCTGCATTTTAGCTATGTACAGAAGACGGTGGCTAGGGCTCTTTTGAGGCTTCCTTTGACAGCGTATGGAAGTCTCTTTGCTGCGTTGAAGAGCCTTCTTTTGGGACAGAGGAAGAGTCTTCTTTTGATGTGATGATACCTGCGGCTAGGGCACATTTTACATCAGCTATGGCTCCTCCAAAGCTGCGGCTATAACCCTTTCTTTAAGACTGCGTTTAGGGGAGCGTTAGCCCTTCCTTGATTGTGGATTAGTGCACAACTTAGACAGCGGCTTCAAATCCTAGTCTGGACTGCAGTTAGTGCATCAGACCTCTATTTAGTACGGCGTATATACCCCTTCTTGACTGCGGCCAAAAACATCTCCTTTCCTCTTGCGTCTAGGGCTTCATCCTCTTAGATTTCTCTTGCCACTAAAACCCAAAACAAGTGGAGAGAAATCAAGAGTGAAGTGTGTGTCTAAATTACTATCAAGCCACCTACTTTTATACTAAAACGTTGAGCACAAGTGGGAGTTATTTAGTTGTTGGCCGACCTTAACGAATTGTCCCATAACACAAATAAATTCATATCTCCATGAATACTTATCAGAATCAGATGATCTTTTGATCAATCCTACACCCCCAAATGAGAGGAATCCAAGAAAAATATCAACTGTCGTAAATAAGATGACCCACATGGAGTTTGGCCCTAGTTGCGAATTTTAACATAGAGTCAAAAGGTAAAAGATAAGTTTGATGAAGATATGGAAAAGCAACTATCTCAGATAGAAGGATTGCAAGTGGACGTAAAAGATATGATGTTCATGGTTTGCTTAAAGGAATTATTTCCTTGCAGATGAATGGAAATGTGGAAGAATTAAAGAAGTCTATAACTTGTAATCTTCAACCTTAGCCAAGCAGAAAGGATGTCATTCTTATTATTCTTATTTGCAAGGGTCAAGACCCCACTCAAGAAGTGATAATATGAGTAAATTCCAGCATAAAAGTTTAGATCAGTTTATTGGGGTCTCTATCTGACCACAATAATTATGCATTGTACAGGTTTTGAGGCCTTTACAAAGGTTGAAATTGTTGCAACCCGCTATTGTGTATTCTTCAAGAGAATCACCTAATCGGGTTCAAAGAAGAACAATCAATTTGAAGGGAACAACCTATTTCATAGGTTTGGTGATACCCCAAGCTCAACATGCAATTTAGGTTGTTAAAGTTAAAGGAACATGGTAGCATGATTATAAAGGATTTTCTCTTACTCGGCGTTTTGAGGAGACAAAGGCTACTAAGTTTGCACAATTGTGGGATGGAGTTATTTCTAGTGAAAGAGACATCATAAGCAACAAAGATATGGATATTTTGCTTGATTCAAGCGTAAAGCTATTACAATAGCCGCCATTCTTACCCGTTTCATTTGATATAGCCAAAGATTTCAGAGAAAAAATGCAGCTCTGAAGGAAAGAATCATTGTTGATGGATACATGCAATGGGTTGTTGTTGGTGAAATATATAGAGGTCACCAATGACACAATTAAAGAAGTTGAGAAGAACATCAAAGAGGAAATCTAGCATGAAAATCTCAAGTTTTCTTTGTTGTTGTACAACAAATTTGAGGAACCTGTAGATTCTCTGCTGAAAACTTATCCTGAATTAACTTCAAGGAATAAAGTTATTTGCCTTCTTCAAAACAAACTAGGGGTGGTTACTGAAGATATTATGATAGATGATTATAGAATTGTATGTTGGAATAATGATCCATTTGAAATTATTAATGTGTTATTTTTAGTGAGAGATTTGAGGACAAATTTATGGAATGATTGATGAGAGATTTGTGGAGTGATTTTTGAGAGATTATAAGAATTACCCAGATTATAAGAGACTGTAAACATCTCCTAGCGTATAAATTTATGTCATTGATAATGAAATTGTATGAGTCTATGTGCATTATAGTTAAACGAAATTGTATGAATCTATGTACATTATAGTTAAAAGATTTTGCTTTGTTATTTATTTTTTGATAGTGTGCTTTTTCATTTGGTATCAAATCTTGGTGTGTGTTTTTGTTTCAGAATTGATTTGCATGAAGAACAAATCTGCATGGACCCAGCTGTGGAGCCGTATAAGCTTTCTGCATAAGCTTGATTGTTAGTTTGCAATTTATTTACTTATCTACAATTTCAAAGTCACGATTTAAAAAAATAAATAAATAAATATTTAACCCAGATCAATCCCATCCATATTGCAGAGGTCGTGGAGACTTGCGGGTTGTGTGGGAAAGTGTGAGACCTGTGTTTTCTAGAGCTATGTGCGTGTTCTTTAATTTTTAAAATAAAGAAAGCAGAACCTATATTCCCTATTCCAAACGAAAAGATCTGTGGTCATCCAACCTGCAAGGAGCATCATTGGAGTGTGTGAAAATATGACGGAGTTTTCAGTGTTGAAGTCCAGTGCATCGATGAGACTTTGTAATATTAAGTATATGACTTAATAGGAAAAAGAATAACAATTAGCCGTGCAAAAAACTTAAACCCTTTCCAAGAATATGTGCATACCACAATTCATATAAACTCCATCTAAATACCCATAATTCACACACCAACTATGAATATATCCATATGAAAATTTATATGAATTCCATATATACATCCATAGCCATATACTAATGGGACCCAACTTAAAAGGAGGAGTTTATTATATTTTTTCCCAAAAATTGTTATAATAGTTTGACCAACGCATAGTTGGGCCAACTCACACAATGGACTTCGAACCCTGGCTCAGCGTCGATCATGGTGTTAATGCAGTGGCTCGGTGAATATGAAATGGACAACGTTGAAGGCTCGATAATTACATTGTAGAGACAACGCCCAGTCAATCTCCTTCGATCAGCGTTCTGGTGGTCTAAACAACTCGTCCTCCTTCCTCTTTTGCGTTGTGCATCGACGATCTCCTACAGTAGCTCACACGATTGATGGAGAGTGCAGATGACACTAACGACTCAACACTTCACGCTGGCGTCCTCCTGCAGAGACTGCGTCCACCGATAGATGCCATGAACACTGCGTCCAGATGCCACGAACAGCTTAGAGCTTCAGTCCTCGGTTTCTATGCCCATTACCTCCAGCGCTCACGTTCCATTCCTGAACTGCCTCCATTGCTCTTGGACAGGGATGATGACTGCGTGGTGGATCACTTTGCTAAGACAAAAGTCCTCGCGCGATCTTCCAATAAGGTAAGGTACTGCGTAGACAGGGTGCAGTTATCGATCTCGCTACCTCCAATGATCTCAGGCGGTTATCAATCTTTTAAATCGGACAGGGGTTACCAAGACATAATGCGACACTGCTCACCCATTCAAACCCAATCCCAACACTGCTACATAATCCTTCGATCACGAAAAAACCTGCAGGGAAGATTTCAGATCCGAACCCTCGAACTGGAAAGATAAGATGTACGAAAAAACCCTCCTCAAATCAAACATAAATAAACTCGACTAGCTAGGGTGATCAGAGACACCATCGAAGTAGGGTTTACCTACTAGGGTGAGATCTGATTCCCACCGAAGAAAGGCTGAGGATCTCACCTGAAATCCTCAATTGAAAACTTGCCTGAGATCTCAGAAATATAAGCGAAGAAAAGACCAAATTCCATGTCTTTCTCTCGATCCTCCTCCTTTTATAGCTGAGACGCTTAGAAGAAATTGTGGGCAAATACCTAGGCCAAAAACAAAAACCATGGGCAATTGTCACTTATTTATTTATTTATTACTACTATTATGATTAATATTATTTGGGTCCAGCCGTCAATCGGTGGGGGATATTACAGTCCCTCCTGCCAGAAGTTGCTTGCCCTCAAGCACTTTCAATGCTCGATGTTGCAATATGTTCTCTCCCTCTCAGGGGGCATCTTCGACGGGTAAATCTTTCCATCGTACTAGATATTCGTGAATGGTCCTGCTTCAAAGTTTCTTCTCTCGCACCTACAACACCTATTCTGGAACTAGTTGAAGATGTCCCTCTTCATCTAATGGGGGTAAATCAGGTGATGATTTGATGTTTTCTCCAATTTCCTTCTTCAAGCAAGAAACATGAAATATGTTATGAATTCTACTTTCTGTTGGAAGTTCCAGTTCATAAGCCACTTCTCCTATCCTGCGAGTAACTCGATAGGGCCCATAGAATCGTGGTTCAAGATTTTCTGCTCCTCTCTGCTTTAAGGTAGACTGTTTGTACGGTTGTAGCCGGAGGTAGACAACATCTCCTACTTTGAAACTCCTTTCTATTCTTTGTCGATCTGCATATAATTTCTGTCGATTCTAAGTTGTCTGTAGGTTATCCTTGGGTGATCGAAGAATATATTGACATCCCTGGATCCAATCCTTTGCTAATGGTGCCCTGCTATCACTAAATGTTGCATCTGCAAAAGATAATGCCTCATATCCATATAAGGTTTGAAAGGGTGACATTCCTATGGACACATGATAAGTAGTGTTATAGAAATATTCCCCTAAGTACAACCACTTGGTCCATGCTCTTTGTTGACCTGTGACATAATTTCGTAA
Source organism: Pinus tabuliformis (assembly GCA_031772625.1). Lineage (NCBI taxonomy): Eukaryota > Viridiplantae > Streptophyta > Pinopsida > Pinales > Pinaceae > Pinus > Pinus tabuliformis. The sequence goes on from CM062815.1 coordinate 670,065,228, forward strand.
ATAACCTTCCACCCATTTATTCATTGCTTCTGTATGCCCATCTGTCTATGGGTGGTAACTTGTACTGGGAGTGAGCTTTGTTCCTGCCAACCTAAATAACTCCTACCAGAATGCTCCCATGAACCTGTTGCCATGGTCACTGGCAATGGTTTTGGGCATCCCATGTAGATGAAATACTCCCTGGAAAAATATCTCTGCTATCTGAGATGCAAAACTTCTGGAGGAAATCACAAAGAAATGGGCATATTTGGTCAGACGATCTACTACCACGAAGATACAATCTCTATTTTGGGATGAGGGTAGTCCTGTGATGAAGTCCATGGAGACACTTTCCCATTTTTGTTCCGGAATGGGTAGCGGTTGTAACAGACCCGCGACGTGGGTATGTTCCACTTTATTGCTCTGACAGGTTCCGCATTCCTTGATATATTTGATAATGTCCTTCCTGAGTCCCTTCCATGTGAACCTTTCCCTGATGGTCCTATAGGTCTTTAGAAATCTTGGATGTCCTACTAGAGGGGAGTCGTAGGTTGCTTGTAGGATCTTCATTTTTAGCTATGACCCTAGCACTAAATAGATTTGGTCTTTATAATAGCTAATATCATTGACAACTCTATACCGGATGTCCGGTGATTTTCCAGCAAGGATTCCACAGGTTGGCTAGTTCTTCGAGTATTCTACCAAAATATGGGCTTCCAATCTTCCTCAATGTCTATGAGGGAGAATGTAGCCAGTCCCAGCGAAGAAAAGACCAAATTCCATGTCTTGCTCTCGATCCTCCTCCTCCTCTAGTTTAAAAGCAAAGTGGTTTGAAAATTCTCACCCTTAGAACAAATAATGGGGGAGAATACAAGTCAAATGAGTTTTGGAATTATCGTATAAAGAATAGAATAAATCGAGAGTTTACCAATTCATACTCTCCTCAACAAAATGGTGTCGCAAAAATGAAAAATAGGAGCATAGTTGAAATGGATAGGAGCATGTTAAAAAACTAAGTCTCTTGGGAATGAGTTTTGGGTCGACGCATTACACACAACAATATATACTCTTAATCGATGTCCTATAAGGGTAGAGTTGAATTTGACTCCAGAAGAAGCATGGTTAGGATAAAAACCAAGTGTTGCACATATGAATTTTTTGGTTGTACTACATATGCACATGTTCCTAAGGAAAAGAGGAAGAATTTGGCTGATAAGAATGTGAAGTATATCTTTATTGGATACAATACTAAAACAAGAAATTATAGGTTGGTTGATCCTCAAGCAAAGAAGGTGATAATAAGCAAAGTTGTTGTGTTTGATGAGAGAGGAATCTATTAGCCAGAACAAGTATAGTTTGAATTGAGGATAGATGCAGGGAATATTGGTGATGAGTTGAATTCCAATTCAGTAAAGATAGATGAAGTTAAGAAGCCTAAGTGGCTTGAAAGGGGTCATTCAGAAAGCAGTATGTTGGATACAAATTTTGAAAAGAGGGTTACTAGATCTCAAAGTTCTCTAGTAAATTATGCACTTATGGGACAAGTAATGAAAATGGATTAACCACAAAATTATGCAGAAGCATCAAGGAAGAAAGAATGGAATGATGCTATGGAAGCATAATTGAATGCCTTGGTGAAAAATGATACATCAAACTTAGTCAAACTACCAAAGGGAAAAGATGTAATTGGCACCAAATGGGTTTATAAAACCAAGTATAAATTAGATGGAACAATTGATAAGTACAAGGCTCGTTTAGATGCAAAGGGATATGCACAAAAAGAAGGCATTGATTACACCGATATATTTTCCCCAGTGGCAAAGTTGGATACAATCACGATGGTTCTTGCATTAGCTACATAGTACAAATGGCCAATTTTTCAGATGGATGTTAAAACAGATTTTTTGAATGGTAATGTGGATGAAGAAATTTATGTGGAGCAACCTGAAGATTTCAAATTGCCAGGAAAAGAAGATTATGTTTATAAGTTTAAGAAGGCCTTATATGGTCTTAAGCAAGCGCCAAGGGCATGGTATTCAAGTATTGAATTATTTTTATGATCATGGATTAGTTAAAAGTTTATCTTAGCCCAATGTCTATATATTTCAGTCAAGACAAGGCATTCTAATAGTTGTCTTATATGTTGATGATTTGATCTACACAGGGAACAATGATGAACTATTTCAAAGATTTAAGTCACATATGATTGTTGAGTTTGAGATGAAAAATCTTGGTGAGTTGCATTATTTCTTGGTATTGAAGTTTGGTAGAAGGAAGATGGTATTTTCATATCACAAACCAAGTATACTTGGGACATTTTGAAGAAGTTCAGAATGTTGAGTTGCAAGCCAATGACAAATCCTTTGGAAGTTGGGTTGAAATTATATAGATATGATGACTCCAATTCAGTTGATATTACTTTATATCGTCAATTGGTTGGAGGTTTGAGCTACTTAACTACAACTTGACCAAATATTTCATTTATAGTAAATATGGTATCAAGATTTATGGTAGAACCCAAGGAATTGCATTGGAAAGCAGCAAAGAAGAATTTAAGATATTTGCATGGAATAGTTGGTTATGGTTTGGTATACAAGTCAATCTTTGAGAAGTACTTGGCCTCTTTCAGTTCATCCATCAACTCATTGATCCTAGGGATAGGGTAATGATTCTTTATGGTCTTCTTGTTTAGAGCCCAATAATCTATGCACATTCTTAAGGATCCATCTTTCTTCTTGACCAATACTACTGATGAAGCAAAATGGCTCGAGCTTGGTCAAATGTGTCCTAATGCCAACAACTCCTGGATTGATTTCTCTATCTCATCCTTATATACTTTGGGATGTCAGTAAGGGGTAGTGATGATAGCTTGGACCCCTTCCTCTAGTTCAATGATGTGCTCAAATCCCCTGTCTGGTGGTCGTCCTGGGGGTATATCTCCGAAAACCTTCTGGTGTTTTTGCAACAATGCCATGATGTCAGGGGGATACTCCTTATGTTGTTCTTTTGATTTCTTCTCCATGATTCGACACTCCACCGCCCATATAATATCCCCATGTTGAAGATCTGCCTCCATCCTGTTGGATGTCACAATCTTGGGCAGATATGTATGCATTCCTCTCAACATTACCTTCTTACCATCTGGTCCTGTGAATGAAAATTCCAAGTCTTGATAGTTTACTATGTGAGTCTTGATCGAATATAGCCATTGAACCCCTAATACTACATGAGAGTCTGGGAAATCCACCACAAAAAAGTTATCGGTAACTGTGTAGTTCCCCATTGATAGATTCATGTTAGGGAATATTTTAATGCATGGTGTGTGGTTATGTTCCTTCTTTCTAGGGAATAGAACTGTAAATCCTCCAAATTATTATGTTGATAGTCCCCTTCTAGCTACAAATTCTGCCTCAATAACATTGTGGGATGCCCCTCCATCAATCAACACAGCCACTTTTTGTCCCTGTATAGTGCCCCTGACCCGAAGAGTGTGATAACTTGGGACCCCTTTAAGAGAAGCAATAATCCCTTCCTGGATCTTGTCCTGCATTGCCCCCATGCCCCGTGATTCTCCCTGACTAAGCTTTGGCTACTCATCTTCGTCTTTGCTTTCAAAAAATACTTCAATATAGTGGGCCTTCCCTTTTGTACACTGATGCCCTGGTGCCCAAGGTTCCTCACAAGAGAACATAGCCTTCTCCTTCTGAGGTCTTTCTTGGTTTCATCATCCAACTTGCTCTTCCCTGACAGCTCCCTATGTTGTTGCTTGACTTCTTTCCCCTTTTGAGGGATAGTTGGTTTGGGTAGGAACCTAGCCTTAGGTACTACATCTTGCATGTCTCTTGCTTTGATGATTGTGTCTTGCAAGGTCATGGGTTGGTAGGCTTTGACCCAACCATGCAGAGGTTTTGACAACCCTTATATAAATAACATAACAGTCCGAGCCATTGAGAGGTCGGTGACCATTAATGCCAACCTTTAGAATTCCATGATATATGATTCCAGGCTTCCTGTCTGTCAGAGTTGAGTAAGCTCCTGAAAGTACAAGTCAAGGTCCTTCCTTTCAAATCTTTCTATCAATCTTTGGGTGAATTCTACATAAGAGATGATGCTTGTATGCCCTAGAGTGACCATGTTGTTTGCCACCATTTATGTGCTCCTCCATCAAGATGAAGTGTGGTGTATTTAATGGCATCCTTCTCATGCATGGGATTGAGTTGGAAATATGTATCCAGATTTTGCGCCCACAATCGCGCCGAACATTTTGTTGACCCCTCAAAGGAAGAGTTACCTTTCCCACGACCTTTTGCAGATCCCTATTTGATGGAGGGCCCCCATATGTGGTTGTCTTCCTATGTTGTTTACTCCTCATGTAGTAATATTCATTGACGATTAAGGTGGATTTAACATTGTGAGGCAACATATCATATTCCTTCATCCAAGTTGTAACTGTTTCTGCAATTGGTGAAAGAGAGTCTTGCTCTCTGGAGAAATCATCCAAGAATGGCGGCATGGTTGGTCGGCTGAAAGGGTTGCTCCGTTCGTTGGCATGCTCTTGTGACAGACTATTGCCATGTATGTTGACCAGTTCATGTGACAGACCCTATAATATTGACCGGTTGGACCCATATTCTCCTCCTTTAATTTAAAATCAAAGTGGTCTGAAAATTATCACCCTTACAACAAATAATGGGGGAGAATACAAGTCAAATGAGTTTTGGAATTATTGTAGGAAGAATGGAATAAATTGAGAGTTTACCAATTCATACTCTCCTCAACAAAATGATGTCGCAAAAATGAAAAATAGGAGCATAGTTGAAATGGATAGGAGCATGTTAAAAACGAAGTCTCTTGGAAATGAGTTTTGGGTCGAAGCAGTACACGCAACAATATATACTCTTAATCGATGTCCTATAAAGGTAGAGTTGAATTTGACTCTAGAAGAATCATGGTCAAGATACAAACCAAGTGTTGCACATATGAAATTTTTTGGTTGTACTTCATATGCACATGTTCCTAAGGAAAAGAGGAAGAATTGGATGATAAGAATGTGAAGTATATCTTTATTGGATACAATACTTAAATAAGAAATTATAGGTTGGTTGATCCTCAAGCAAAGAAGGTGATAATAAGCAGAGTTGTTGTGTTTGGTGAGAGTGGAATCTACCAGCCAGAATAGGTACAGTTTGAATTGAGGAAAGATGCAAGGAATATTGGTGATGAATCGAATTCCAGGTCAGTAAAGATAGATGAAGTTAAAAGGCCTAAGTGGCTTGAAAGGGGTCATTCAGAAAGCAATATGCTAGATAGAGATTTTGAAAAGAGGGTTACTAGATCTCAAAATTCTCTAGTAAAGTATGCACTTATGGGACAAGTAATGAAAATGGATTAACCACAAAATTATGCAAAAGCATCAAGGAAGAAAGAATGGAATGATGCTATGAAATCATAATTGAATGCCTTGGTGAAAAATGATACATCAAACTTAGTCAAATTACCAAAGGGAAAAGATGTAATTGGCACCAAATGTGTTTATAAAACCAAGTATAAATTAGATGGCACAATTGATAAGTACAAGGCTCGTTTAGATGCAAAGGGATATGTGCAAAAATAATGCATTGATTGCATTGATACATTTTCCCCAGTGGCAAAGTTGGACACAATCACGATGGTTCTTGCATTAGCTGCATAGTACAAATGGCCAATTTTTCAGATGGATGTTAAAATGGTTTTTTTGAATAGTTATGTGGATGAAGAAATTTGTGTGGAGAAACCTAATGATTTTGAAGTGCCAGGAAAAGAAGATTGTATTTATAAGTTTAAGAAGACCTTATATGGTCTTAAGCGAGCGCCAAGGGCATGGTATTCAAGAATTGATAAGTATTTTTAGGATCATCACTTAGTTGAAAGTTTATCTTAGATCAATGTCTATATATTTCAGTCAAGACAAGACATTCTGATAGTTGTCTTATATGTTGATGATTTGATCTACATAGGGAACAATGATGAACTATTTCAAATATTTAAGTCACATATGATTATTGAGTTTGAGATGACAAATCTTGGTGAGTTGCATTGTTTTTTGGTATTGAAGTTTGGCATAAGGAAGATGGCATTTTCATATCACAAGCCACGTATACTTGGAACATTTTGAAGAAGTTTAGAATGTTGAGTTGCAAGCCAACAACAACTCCTTTGGAAGCTGGGTTGAAATTATATAGATATGATGACTCCAATTCAGTTGATATTACTTTATATCATCAATTGGTTGGAAGTTTGATCTACTTAACTACAACTCGACTAGATATTTGATTTATAGTCAATATGGTATCAAGATTTATGTTAGAACCCAAAGAATTGCATTGGAAAGCAACAAAGAGGAATTTAAGATATTTGCATGGAATGGTTATGGTTTGGTATACAGGTATACATATTATTTCAAGTTGATTGGTTATACAGATTCAGATTGGGTTGGATACATGGATGATAGGAAATCAACTTCAGGGTATTCACTCATCTCATCATGGTTTCAGCACTAGTTTCTTGGAGTACTAAGAAGCAACCCACAATTTCTCTCTCTACAATAGAAGCAGAGTATAACGCATCTACATGAGAAACAAGAGCAACCCACTCAGTTGATATGTGATAATCAAAGTGTTATCCAAATGACCAAGAATTTTTTTTTCATAAGACAAAACATATTGATATTCAATATCATTTTGTTCGGGATTTGGTTCAACAAAAAGTGATCGAGATCGAGTACTACAGAACAAATGAATAGGTAGTTGATATATTCACCAAAGTACTATCTAAGGAAAAGTTCTGCAAATTTAGGGACGATCTTGGAATATTTACAAATGATCATTATGGGGGAGAAATGTTGGAATAATGATCCATTTGAAATTATTAAAGTTTTTATTTTTAGTGAGAGATTTGTGTAGAGATTTATGGAATGATTGATGAGAAATTTGTGGAGATATTTATGGAGTGATTTTTGAGAGATTATAGGAATTATTAAGAGATTATATGAGATGGCAAGCCTCTCCTCTTGCATAAATATATGTCATTGATAATGAAATTGTGTGAGCCTATGTGAATTATAGTTAAATGATTTTGTTATGTTATTTGTTTTTTGCTAGTGTGCTTTTTCATTCTGCAAGCTCGGGTGTTCAAGCAATGAAAGAGGAGGTATAACCACAATTAATCGAGGTCAAAGACCCCAATTATTTGCATTCATTAGAACCTATCTTGTTGTGTGCTATCCCTTCAGGCCTAATGACGCACGGGAAGAGTTGTTCAAGAGACGTTGTTTGTTATTAACAGTCGGGGAATCTGCTAGTGTTGTTTCTTCCAAATTAATTGCATGATGCCATATTGTTTCCTTTACAAATTCTATGTTTATGGATATGCCCAATAAAAACCGAAATATGTTGAAACTCAATATGATGACTACTTATAAAAAAATGTCTTTCATTTTATGAAATGAATTTAGGACAAGAATGAAGTTGAGGTATCCATTCTCTTCTACTTGCAAAAAATTATCCAGATGAAAGGAAAAAATTTCAACAACGTATCCTTGGAACTGAAGATAAAGTATTGCGAGCACATGGGAAACACTTTAAGGTAAAGATCTTGCAATCCCAAGAGAAAGAAAATTGTCATAAGGCATCTTATCAAGAGCAAACCCTGACTAGGACAGCTAGAGGAATGATGTACAATAGAAAAAGCTTGGGATTTCAATCCTTTCCAGATATGACCAAAGATGAAGAAATTTTGGGAAGCTACAAATCAGTTGTTGGATCAATAATTGATGAGCAGAGAAAGAGCCAAAGATCATTTCTGGTACAATTATAGGCAATTATTGACATTTTAAATCTTATGATTACATACCCATTTATACACATGGCCTACATTGATCAAGTAGAAGTGAGGGAAAAGGATAAAACCCACAAGGGTTATTACTCACCTTGTCAAAGCAATTAATGGCCTTGACTAGATATTACACCATATCAAGTTTTTTGGCGACCTTACTCTTGGTGAAGGGAAGCCATAAATTCATAATCATGTCATTATTTACACTCATGGAGAAGCTCTTCAAAAAATCGATCTAAACCAGGATATCTATCTAGATGAAGCCTTCAAAATCAAAACTTGCTACAATAAATTCTTAAGAAACATGGTGAACGATGCCCAACAGTACTTGGCCTTAGATGGCATATTTTTAGAGGCAATGTTTCATCATTGGATGAGTTTATGTCATATTTAGAGACTAGTTTTATAACCATCAGACAAAAGCTACTAGCAGACCCACAAAGGATGCAGATTCACTATGGGCATCTGAATGACTTTGATCGCTTATCTTACATCACCAGAGGAGGAGTAACCAGATCTTGTGTGATTAAATTAAGCAATGACATTTTTGTTGGCTTCAACCCAAGTCGAGATATCTATCATTTAGGACATCGGTTTGATACATTCTAGATGCTTTTATGTTACTTCACAACCATTGGGATTTATTTCAGTACTTTGTTGATTGTGCTCGTTGTTTATGTCTGCCTTTATGTGTGTCAATATTTGGCACTGAGACATCTCTTGCATCGCAGTCGTTGGTTCAGACAAGCCTATTAATGACCTTGCCAATGGTTATGGGGATTTCCTTGGGACAAGGTTTCTGGGGTACATTAAGCGATTTTGTAATTATACAAGTGCAATTTGCCTGTCTTTCTCACATTTTCTTTAAGTACAAATACTCAATATTGTGGAAGGACTCTACTTCATAGTGGTACAAAATTTATTAAATGTGGATTTGTTGTTTTTCATGCAAAGTTTGCATGTTTTCAGTATATTTGAGTGCCTAGTTATACAAGGGGAGCTCTTTCCACCAGACACAATGTTGTTAGAAAAGTTGTTGGGTTACCAAGAAGATATGAGAAAAAAAATTGCTCTTGAGGTATCTCTTGCATCGCAGTCATTGGTTCAGATAGGCCTATTAATGACCTTGCCAATGGTTATGGGAATTGCCTTGGGGCAAGGTTTCCGATCTACCTTAAGCGATTTTTTTATTATACAAGTGCAATTTGCCTATATTTCTCACACTTTCTTTAGGTTCAAAGACTCAATATTGTGGCAGGGCTCTACTTCACGGTGGTACAGAATTTACTAGACATGGATTTGTTGTTTTTCATGCAAAGTTTGCATATTTTCAATATACTCCATTGCCTAGTTATACAAGGGGAGCTCTTTCCACCAGACACAATGTTCTTGGACACGTTCATGCCAATAGACACTTTAATCAGATCTACAGGAATACAACCAATGCCTATGAAGTTATGCAGATTATCATAAGGGGTTATGAAGGGACAGGTCACATAGAGGAGGCTCATTCTCATCCTTAAGACTCTTACTCAAGGACGGTGCTAATAAAAGATTTTTTTTCGGGCTACATCTCTTGGAACATGTAGTTGTACAATTTATTTTCATGGGACACAAAGAGCAATAAGCTACATCGATTCTAACCTTATTGGCGTAGACAAGCGAATTTTGAATCATATGCAGCAAGGGTTCTCTATACTTATTTGGGACCCATCAATACAATTGGATTGCTTGGGACAAGCAATTTCGGGGAGGGAGGATTGTAATGTCCCCAATTTCTTGAGCATGAGAGCTACATTTTCCCTTGCCTAGTTATCTACTATGGGCTAGCGAGAAGTAGAATTGATCTAGGAGATCCATGGAAGATTTACACAATTTTTAATAATGTTCAAATAAAAAGGGCAAATAATAAATAATAAAAAGGGGCAAAAGTATTTTTATTAAAAAATAGGGGGCAAAAATCACTTAGGAAGAAAAAGTGACTTCTTCAAGAAAATAATATTAAGAAAATCTAGAAGGTTGGATAAGTCTCAATGGAAGATTATAAAAGGATGATGAAGCTCAATGATTGATTATTATGTTCCATTATATCATTTGTTATTAATGAAGATCTCAAGTGAGTTAATTTTCAAGGGTTTCTAATGAGACCCTCACGCTAGCTTCGGTGGATCTCTTGCCACCCTAGTTAGAGTCCTCCATTTTCAGTGGATAAGTTCTTTCCACCCTAGTTGGATTACATTCTTGGTTTATTTCAAAGAGGTGATGAAATTTTGGTTGCAAGAGACTATTGGCTTCATGATTCAGTTTTTCAAGGTTATTCATCTAACTCCACGAGGCCAAGCATAATTGTTTTTCTAGGAGGGTTGAATAAGAGATTAGTTATGGAATTAACTTGTGTCCAAGCAACAAATCAAGGTTTTGATCTAGATCTTCTAAAGGGCTGAGAATCATCAACACACAGAGAGACAAATTGCACACAAAATTAAGAGATCGAGTGTTCTTACTTGGTGCCAAAGGGAAGACAAAATCATTACAGAAATTTTAAGGTCTAAAATGGGCCTAAAAACAAAAATAACAAATAAGATTCATGTCAACCATGGGGATGATTCACCATTTTTGAAGTAAAATGTAAAAAGATTAAAAAATAAATAAATAACTCTTTCAACTCATACTTTCAACTTATCTCTCTACGGTTTTACTCAAATTTTGAGCGAGAGCACTCGTTAGATGTGGAATTTAATTCCGCATCCAAAGAGTATCCATGTTGCATACTTTTGATGGACTCTGCTACACAAAAATGAGAGAAACATGGAAAAACATTATTGCAATCACGTTTTTTTCATGTATTTCTTATTTTTTGTATAGCAAAATCCATCGAAAGCATGCAACATGGGTACTGCTTGGATGAGGAATTAAATTATGCATCCAACGAATACTCTTGCTTGAAATTTGAGTAAACCCATAGGTAGATAAGTTGAAAATACGAGTTGAAAAGATAGTTTTTCATTTTTTCCTTCTAAAATTTGACGATGTAATATAACCTTATTTTATTATTTCCTCTATTATTTTATAATATTCCTTAGAAGGCCAAACTGCACACAAAATTAAGAGATCGAGTGTTCTTACTTGGTGCCAAAGGGAAGACAAAATCATTACAGAAATTTTAAGGTCTAAAATGGGCTTAAAAACAAAAATAACAAATAGAATTCATGTCAACCATGGGGATGATTCACCATTTTTGAAGTAAAATGTAAAAAGATTAATAAATAAATAAATAACTCTTTCAACTCATACTTTCAACTTATCTCCCTATGGTTTTACTCAAATTTTGAGCGAGAGCACTCATTGGATGCAGAATATTCCGCATCTAAAGAGTATCCATGTTGCATACTTTTGATGGACTCTGCTACACAAAAATGAAAGAAACATGGAAAAACATTATTGCAATCACGTTTTTTCATGTATTTCTTATTTTTTGTATAGCAAAATCCATCGAAAGCATGCAACATGGGTACTACTTGGATGAGGAATTAAATTATGCATCCAACGAGTGCTCTTGCTTGGAATTTGAATAAACCCATAGACAGATAAATTGAAAATATGAGTTGAAAATATAGTTTTTCATTTTTTCCCTCCAAAATTTGACGATGTAATCTAACCTTATTTTATTATTTCCTCTATTATTTTATAATATTCCTTAGAAGGCCCATTTCAGACCTCAAAAATTCTCTAATGAGGGAGGTCGAATAGCTATCCTTCTCTCAGTGTTAAAGGTCGATTTTGGGGGTCGCCTAAGAGATCACTTAGCAGAGATTATGGCAGTATTGATTCCTCCAACAAATCGAGGGTTCCAGCATTATTCCTCCACATATTTTCCAGCATTTCTTCAAGGAGGCTGAGTCATTTTGGCATTAGAAGCAATATTTTGAGGCCGAATTATTGCACTGAGGGTCTGAATTCCTGTACATAACTAAGAATCTTGCTCCGAGATTAGAAATAGATTGGGCCACTTGGGTTTGTTGTATCAAAATCATTGTTCCAGGAGGAAAGCGAGTTGTGTAATTTCTTCCATGCATTGTCCCTAAGGGAGGAACCGAACCATAAAATTGCAAACATTATTACTCTTGGGAAACATTCTTGCTAGTCACAAACAAGGGATTGAACTTGCAAGGATAAAATTATTGTGGCAGAATTGTGGAAACATTCTTGCTAGTCACAAACAAGGGATTGAACTTGCAAGGATAAAATTATTGTAGCAGACTTGTGGATTGAACTACTCCTATCTTTGTATATAAGGAGCACTGAGTTATTAGTAGCTACAACACTATATATATTGGAGGAGGCAGAATGGTTTTGTGAACAAGAGGAGATTGCATTTCAAAGGAGACAATTGTCATGTCCTAGATTTGAAGCTTCTCTTTAGAGACATACCTATAGCACTATATTTGATTTCAAGAGCGTTTCCCAATCAAGATTTGTCTTTTGGTATCAATTTCCAGGTGTATTCTCTGCAAATAATATTGTAATGCTTGGCATTTGCTCTAAATAAAGGATCATTCTTTGCCTCATTTCTAGTTTTCTCATAAACTGTTTGACAGAATCCTTGTAATATCTAATTTTTGAGTTTGCACTCAAAGTGTTCATGAAAAGGATTGTACTACTCATATCTCTCATTATAAGGAGGGTCGAATTATTAGTAGCTACAACACTATATATATTAGAGGAGGCTGAATGGTTTTGTGAACAAGAGTAGATTGCATTTCAAAGGAGACGATTGTCGTGTTCTAGATTTGAAGCTTCTCTTTGGAGACATACCTGTAGCAATGTATTTGATTTCAAGAGCATTTCCCAATCAAGTTGTATCTTTTGATATCAACTTCCAATGGTATTCTATGCAAATAATATTGTAATGCTTGGCAATTGCTCTAAATAAAGAATCATTCTTTGCCTCATTTCTAGTGTGCTCATAAACCATTTGACAAAATCCTTGTGATATCTAATTTATGAGTTTGCACAAAGTGTTCATGAAAAGGTTTCAGAGAAAATTTATAAATGTTTTTGGAAACATTTGCTTGAAAGATCATAATTGTGCTTGAAACATTTATAAATATTTTTGGAAACTTTTGCTTGAAAGCTTTGAATGGAATTGGTTGGGGGTATTCTTTTCCGAACTTCAAATAGCCAATCTATCTGCACAACTATCAAATTTGGGCCAGGCTTGCAAAAGGTGATATTTAGCAAAAGTCGCATCTTTAACAGGCCAATGATGAAATTAGCACTCTCCAATTCCAAATTGGGGAGCTTTGACAAGCTACTCTCCCCTTCTTCTAGTCACCTTGTGAGTACTAATAATGTAAATCATAGTATTGTAAATTATTAATTGCATAATCAGTTTTTATGGGGATCAAAATTCTATTGAATTTTGGGCTTGTTTGGTGGCTATATAGAGAAATTCCAATATAATAAATCGTCTTTTTCTATAAGCTTTGGGCTAGACATCCAGATAGTTCAAAGCATTTCTATGCTAAACCTGAACTATCCATTTTATAGTCTTGCTTTATTATTGTGAATCTAATTATCCATTGCATAATTAATTTCTATGGAGGTCAATTTAATTGAATTTTGGATTTGTTTGGTGGCTTTATACAAAAGTTCTAATATACTGGACTTTTGCTATATGCAAATGCTAGACATCCAACCAATTCAAAAAACTGTTATCCTAAACCTAAACTATTAATTTTATACTCTTTCTATATTATTGTGAATTTAAAAATTATAATAAAATATTATTATAATTAAAAAAATATTATACAATTTAATTTTTAGTGAGTTATTTTGATACTCTTTTTATATCAACACTTTTATTAAAAATATTAAAATAATACAATCTATATGTGTGGGAAAAAACTAATAATTTTTAAAAATCTCATTATAAACTCTCTTTTAGAATACAGCTATAACTTCTATAACACTGATGCATATAAAAAATTATAATTGAAAGATCAAAATTATAATAATATATTATTGTGAATTTAAAAATTATAATAAAATATTATTATAATTAAAAAAAAAATATTATACAATTTAATTTTTAGTGAGTTATTTTGATACTCTTTTTATATCAACACTTTTATTAAAAATATTAAAACAATACAATCTATATGTGTGGGAAAAAACCTAATAATTTTTAAAAATCTCATTATAAGCTCTCTTTTAGAATACAGCTATAACTTCTATAACACTGATGCATATAAAAAGCAGGTTGAATATAGAACCATGCTCAGTAGGTACCATAGCAGATGTTGTAACTTCGGGCAGTATTTCACTGTGGTATTCTAGAGAACATAGTTATGCTGGGACTGGGTGTGATTATTCCAGGTTGATGAGATAACAAACCATGGGCAGTAGGTAACATAGTTTATTTGCTCCATTTGATTAGAGAACAGAGTCCATTTGTGCAGGTTGATTATATGCAGCAGGTATAACAGAGCATTTGGGATAAGATGTCTCTTGGGACCCGTTGTTTGCGAACTGTTTTAATAGAGACCCGTGTGGTAAGCCCAGAGTCTAATTGGGACCAGCTATTTGAATAGAGCCCAGGTCTAAAAGATACCCGTGAGCAGCCCATAGCTTCTTCGGTAAAAGCAGGTTGTTATGGGAACAGGTTTAATATCTACCCGTGGGCAGTAGGTAAAATAGCAGATGGTGAAACTTTGGTAAGTCGTGAACAGGTTTATTCGATAACTGAGTCCATTTGGGAAGTAACTAGGCTTGAGGGGTGCACTGACTGCTGCTCACCCTTGGCGGAGCTTTTGGACATTATCCCTACGAGATTCGCCATTTGACCGTGGCGGAGGTTAGTGAAGTTTGACCTATCATTTGATCATCTCTCATTTTACTTATTGGCCCCCCCAAATAAGTAAAAAAAGAGTCGAGTCCCTCACCTTTTTAGGGAAGGTGAGCAATAAATCCCTCCGGGCCTCACCCTCCTAACCTCGGATGAGTCCCTCTATTTTCTGAAAATAGAGAGATAAATCCCTCTCCTGGACAGTCGAGTGTGCTAACGCACCCTCACCATATGAATAGTGAGTGACCCCTAAGAAGTAAGGGCCCTCCTCTTCTTGCATTTTCAGGAGGCGGAGGTTTGAACATCTTTCCCTCTCCTCGACCTCGTAACCTCGGCCGAGCCGATGGCGGCCTTTTGTTCTTCGCGTTGATGGCGGCTTTTGGGGCCCCTCCCCCAAAAGAGAGTTGTTCGTCTCCTCTCCTTATCAGTCGAGCCCCTGACGGACCTCACACGTTACCTCTCCGTTGTCGAGAGTTCGGCAAGCTCACCCTCACACGTTACCTCTCCTCGACCTCGTAACCTCGGCCGAGTCCCTTTCGGGCCTTTGTCGAGAGTTCGGCAAGCTCACCCTCACCCGTTAGGGCCTTTGGTCGAGATCTGATCTATGTATTTCCTGTAAGTGCTGGCTATAAAGTATCCTTCATCTTCTACAAAAGCGAAGCTTGCTTGATCTCTACTTTCTTTCACCTCACTGGGCTAGAAGAGCTTGTCAGTCTCACAGGTGCTGTTGGTTATATGGCCTCAGTGTAAATAGGTTTTACGAACACGAAGTGATCCCTAAAACAGACTACTGGACCTGGCTAACCAGTCCATTGAGGCTCCTGTCATTGGTGGGGAGCCTGAGCCCCAGTCGTTGGTTTAAAAAGCTCGAAGACCAGTCAACCTCCTTGGCACCCGCCTCTCTTACTTTACAAGATCTAGCCCATACGACCAACTGCCCTCACCTTGTCATTATTCACCTCTCCACAAGGCAAAGGCAGTCGGAAGAGCTCCTCTGGTACCTTTCCGAACTCAATGGTTAGCATACCAATAGTGAGGAGTCTGTCGACGAACGATTAATTACAGCCTATCCTACCATTTAGGTAGGAATAGGCTTTGTTCAGATACTTGCTCTCATCTCTTGAATCTATGAGAGAGAGTGCCAGGCGAAGCATATACTTCACAATTAGAGCCGGGGACCGATAGACCTTCTTTAGCTTTCAATGGCGGGAGATAACGTACTCTCCTAGGGCAGGATAGTTAGTCCTTTCCTATGCCTTGGGTTGTTACAACCGGGATTTTTTCTTAGTGACCAAGCTAGGGTGACTACCCACTAGTTTTCAATCAAGAATCTTGGCCCTATCCTAAGGTCTCTATATTGTAACTGGCCTGGCGCAGTGGTATGTCTAACACCGAACTTCAATTCCTAGAACGAAATCTTGGGCTTGAGGACATACACTCTTCGGTCTTTATCTATCTCCCGAAGACCGACTGAAAGGAGGTTAGTTTTCACGGAAACGCCAACCGGAGAGTCTTAACCCACATACTCACAAAGGCCTGCCTGCCCCCTCAGTAAACACACTTGACTACGAACCTTGGCCCCTCATTAAAACCACTTTACTACTAACAAAGGCCCCTTAACCTCCACATAAGAACCCTCCTTAAACACCTAATAACTTCCCTTCCCCCAAAGAACTATGTTTATCCTGGGCATCCCAAATGACTTTTTTTTCAGGTACGTTAGTGACTCGACTGACAAGGAGAGGAATGAATGGGTCAAAAAAAGCGTAGGGGTATAACCGAGAAGCCCGGGTCCTAACTATGAGATAAGGAAGGGCTTTCTTTCCCCGCCTGGCCAAACCATGTCCGTATGAATGAATGAGTTGCTTTCGATTTTCAAGTTACGGAAAAAGAACGACAGTTGCCTAGGCAGGCTTATCCCTTACCGTAAGCCTGATTTATAGTTGGGCTTATCAGGCCTTTCCCTGAGCATAGTCAATAAGGGGAAAGTACCACTTTCATCGGCGAAAACCGTGACTGATGCTGTATGCGTGGGCATCTCTCGCTAGCTGGTGGGCTGATACGCCAACTATCCTTATATATATGTAATAATGTGTCGAATAATACATCAATCCATTTCTCCTCATCTTAGAGGGTGGTTAGGGGAGATAAATGGGGAGATATTGAATGACTACCCTGGAAGATACGAAATAACCATTATTCGGGGAGATAAGCAAAAGAAAGATTATTGAAATTGGTTCGGATGTTGGAACAAGCTTTTGAACTCCAACTGAATCTGAGTAAACGGAGGAAACTGGGTATGCAACCAATTCTCGTTGGTTCTGAATCAACGGCCCGCTACCTCTACCTTTGCTTCTGGCTTTAATCCATGCTCTCGAACATGGACTAAATATCGTCGATCTGCGCCTAGAGACCTTGCCACTGAATCTGCTGCTGGAACTTAGTCAATTACATCTTGAACTGCTGCTACCTTCCTTTCCGCTGCTTTCTCTGCTGGTGGTTCCGGAGAAACCAAAATTGGTGCTTCTCACTTTTCTGCTGTGGGGTAAGCTGCTCCTGCAGGCACGGGGTCCTCTATTGAATTGGTTACTTATAGCTTTCTTTGTCACGAGGTCTGCTGCTAGCTCTATTTATGCCTCTATTGCTTCAACCGAGTAAACCATTGCTTTTGTCTATGCTTCCTCTTTTTTCCATGCAATAAACGCTACCTTTGCCTCTTAAGCCTCTGCCTTTCCTCCCGCTGCTCGAACTCCAACCGGATATGGAAAAGGAACGAGCCCCTACCCTATAGGTGATGGCTTTGGATCTCGACCTGGAATTGCTCGAACAGCGACTTATATATTCTAATGAAGGGTAAAAACTATATCTCCATTGACCTAATATTGTATTATGCAGCTCATCTACCCGTTCAATCCCTCTTATCCTCTCTGGTTGTTCTGCCCGTTGTTTGCAAATCTCTATATCTTTTACTTTTAGGTGTAAGGTCCATATGGATCCCCCTCTATCTCCTGATTCTAATTTAGTTGTAGAGTAATAGGCAGCGATGAAGCAAGTAGCAGAGACGGCAGAAGCAGATCCTCCGCTGCGCTCATACTAACTAGTTCACATCTCTTCACTTGCTATCATACTTACTAGTGAAAGTTTCTAATTCATAGATTGAACGTTGATACATAGCCTATTCTCCACTGGTATTCATATAGCTAGTAACTGTTATTGAGCGAGTCCCTGCAAGCGGCAGTCGATAATCCATATCTGATTAGGTGGTCATATCTTCCTCGGTGTTGGGCTAGTTGATTAGGTGGGCTACTAGCAGTTGATATGCGCTATGGTTGGCTACCCGTAAATTTGGGATAAATAAGCCCAAGGGACTATAGGAACTTATACAAGTTATCATCACTCAATCAACCAACCAAATGAACAACAATGAGTCCTAAAAGAAAGTAATATGACATAGGGCAATTTGTGTGTATGATGCATGGTCCAATGAAGGATCTAACATGCGATCCGGATCCTAAAGATTGAATTGAGCATCGGAATCGCCAAAACCCAATCTCATACTGTAGAGAATTGTGGGTGGAGAGTGAATGACGTAAAGTTCCGTAATGTAATGGTGTTTTTAGCGCGTATCAAAATGAAACAAAATACTGCTATTAGAGCACCTATGGATAGAATGTCAGGACACAGTAGAGAATGTTAGTACCGTAGGAGTACCTTTCTTTCTGTCACCTCCTGGGACTGACCGGTTGGGTTGGTTCTCGGCTGGGACTGATGGTCTCTCGGCTGTCAATGCCCCTCTGGTAATGATTTCCTATTGGACAATTGCTTTGAGCTTGAGAGCCTTTATTTGCTATAACGTGCAAGAGGATAGAGCCAGGGAGCGGGGCTATAACGAACAGGTGCTACCCAGAGGTGTTACCCAGAAGTGCAACTACCAAGAGGGGCTAGGTTATTAGGTGCTGCTACGAATGAGGTGCTACGGGCGTGTATGTGCGGTGAACGAAGAAGAGGTATACAAAGGAGGTATACAAACGAA
Organism: Pinus tabuliformis; assembly: GCA_031772625.1. NCBI lineage: Eukaryota > Viridiplantae > Streptophyta > Pinopsida > Pinales > Pinaceae > Pinus > Pinus tabuliformis. The sequence goes on from CM062815.1 coordinate 670,083,959, forward strand.
TATGTGCCACGATTATGTAAGTGATACCACCTCAATTCACCCATTGATTCACCAGATGAAATAGAAGGACCTGTTCAATCATAGCCGTCTGTTCAATAATCTTACCCCGTTCACATCTTACCTGAGAGAAAGTTACCCCATTCCCCTCTCTCTCCCTTTGGTCTCGCAACTCCGTACCTCAAAGGTTTTCAATACGTGTAAAAATTATAATTGAAAGATCAAAATTATAATAATATAGATCTCTGTCTCGCAGAAACATCATGTTATAATAACTGTCTCGCAGAAACATCATGAGTATGATATCGAAGGACTGAATCAAACTTCAATACTAGAACTTCAAGTTATATAACTTCTATAACACTGATACATATAAAAAATTATAATTGAAAGATCAAAATTATAATAATACAGCTCTCTGTCTCGCAGAAACATCATGAGTATGATATCGAAGGGCTGAATCAAACTTCAATACTAGAACTTCAAGTTAAACTAAGTTTGCAGATCTCAAGGTTAAAAAAAGTTTGGTGATCTTCATTATAAAGTGTTTACTTCGTCACACATGATAGCCTTGATGGCCTTTATGTTGGTGAAGGTTCACATTAGACACGTCCCCTTTCTTAAAAAAGTTTTATTATTGAGTGGAAAAACAAAATATAAAACACAACAGATGAATATTACAGGATGATGTGGAATTAAAATTATAAAATTTTATTTTGAACGTGTGATTATTCATTGTTTTTGTTCCTTCAGTTATATAAGCCAATAATAATTGATATTCCCCATACATGTATTATTTTTATTATAATGATTTTATAATAAAATATCTAATAATTTTATAATTAAAAAAAATTATATATAATCTTTATTTCATATTTTTCGTTATTTCTTTCGAGCAATATCAGTGACATTTTTAACCTGAAATATCCATTGAACCCGCCATCAGTTAAAAGCTGATCTTTTTCAGACCTACATTCTTTGAACAACAATATCAATTACATTTTCAACCTCTTAAAATAAATCTCTGTCATAACCATGCTATCCCACAAGCAATCCCTTGAAAAACTTCTTCCATTTCATATCATGTTATGATCCCTTAAAAAATACTTCCATTTCATATCATGTTATGATCCCTTAAAAAAATACTTCCATTTCATATCATGTTATGATCCCTACAAAAGAAATAACTTCATATGCTGTTATGTATTTATAAACAGTAGAAACAATAAGTGCAATCACAAATACTATATAGGCCATTCCTATTACAACTAATATGGCGGTGCAACTGTCATTGGACCCACCATCTATCTAGAAGAGATGTCAAAAAGGATAATTGGTAACAACTTCTGCATCTCAATAGACGCAATCCTCCATAATACCAGGCCAGTTTTTGGAGGCGTTCTGCAAAATCTCAAGGCACTCCAGGAAAGCATCATCATAATCCACAGCTTCCAGCTCCATGTCTATGTCTATGTATAAACACAGGAATAACACGAGTTTGAAAGTCGAGTTGATATCACACATACTTGTAATATAAAAGCCAAAAGGACAGAGGATCAAAAAAATAATATATGCATGATGGATAAATACCATTGGAAGGAGAATCTCCCTTCTTACAAAGATCTTCCACTGGATCTAACTCCAAAAAATCTGTAACTACAGGGGAATCCTGCAAAAGTACATGTCAACAACCAGACCAAATTTATTCATTGGCTTGGCTTGTTCATTTCAAATGCTATATGATTTATAGGTTCATGAAATTCTAGGTAAGACAAGAAGAGAAACTGTAAAATGCCTACCTTTTGAACCGCACGAGGCAGAAAACATGGTATCTCCGTTCTGTAGCTCAATGCCTGTGCTACTCGGCTGTTGACCTCTGAATGAAGCAGAAGAAAACAAACAGAACTTCAATGATGGTCCAGCTAGAGTGATGTAAAAATAATAGCTCACAAGGAAAACAAACCACATTGTGCAGTGAAACTAGTAAAGCACACCCAATATTTTGAACCAAACAACAATAAATAAATCTACCTGAAAGAGCATAAGATTGTTAAAAAAGTAGTAAAGCACACCCAATATTTTCAACCAAACAGCCATTGAAGCTCAACAATTTTTTCTGAAATAAAGTAAGATTCTTAAGCACGTCAGACTCCCACATATCTCATTTCTCACTAAATAGATCCATATCAAACAAAAGTTAAAAGCGCCAAAGTACCATACCCTACACACCATACCCCCTTTAGGCAGCATCTGTACTGGGATATCAAAGCATTGTGTAGGTGTTCCTGTTATATGGTAGGAACAAATTCCTACCATAGCATCATCAAGAAGCCGCAGATAAAAAGAAGGTTCCTAAGTGACTGCTATGTCGTCCTCATCCAAAATGGAAAAGAATACTGCTTGACGACTAAATGTTTGATATTTTGGACTGTTGTTGGATGGAACCCTATGAAGGCAATAATCTCATTACATATAATTCAAGTCAACTATAACAGACGTTAGAAACTTACTGAATTGAAAGTTAAAAGCGGCAAAGTGCCATGCCCTACACACCATCCCCGCTTTAGGCAGCATCTGTACTGGGATATCAAAGCATTGTGTAGGTGTTCCTGTTATATGGTAGGAACAAATTCCTACCATAGCATCATCAAGAAGCGGCAGATAAAAAGAAGGTTCCTAAGTGACTGCTATGTCGCCCTCATATTAAAGTGACGACTAAATGTTTGATATTTTGGACTGCTGTTGGATGGAACCCCTATATGAAGGCAATAATCTCATTACATATAATTCAAGTCAACTATAACAGACGTTAGAAACTTACTGAATTGAAAGCTAGGATGTTGATAGATTCCATTAATAAACCCTGAAGTTAGTTAATCAAGAGTTAAATCCAGTTAAGGCCCTAGTTTATTAAGATGATCCAATTTAGATTACTATAAATATGAATCTATGAATAGGAGATTAATTGAAGCTTCTCATTATCAATTTAGCTAGGGTGTTGATAGATTCCACTTCTAAACCCAGAAGTTAATTAATCAAGAGTTAAATCCAGTTAAGGTTTACCAAGAAGATCCAATTTAGATTACTATGAATGTGAATTTATGAATAGGAGATCAATTGATAATGAGAAGCTTCAATTAATGAATAAGATCAGCGTGGATTAAAGACTCCACAAAATGGCTGAATGGCTGAAGAGTACGAGATTTTCATAAGAAGAGAAAGCGAAAGAAACTTTGGACAACAATCGGAAACAGCTATTACAGGAAACAAATTAACACAAACTTAATGATACCTTTGTACCTCGAACAGGGTTTTAAGCTTTTCACTGAAACTATAATACAATAAACAAGAGTGAGATGAAAATGAACCGATACAATTTCAAGGTATAAGGGAAATAGGTTCCCTAGCCTACAATGACATATTAATAAACTTCAGATAATTGACATAAACCGCAACCAGAAACAAAATGCCTATCATTTGCAACAGACAAAATCCATGATGTCTGGTAACAGAGATAATGAACCTGGAATGCCCAGCACAGATAATGCACTCCAAAAATCAGTGCTTTTTCCTGGCTGTTACCACATAACAAATTGTTAACAGCTGAAACATTCCCGAAGTAGCATCTATAGTAAGGTTGAGGAGGAATCCTCCTCCCATCTTTCTTCAGCTGTACAGATTTACTATAAAAATTTGGTCTCTTGTCCTTCCTGAGACTGAATCCCAAATCCAAGGTCCCTCCCCTCCTGGACCTTCACCTTCTCAACCTGGAGAGATCAGGCTACCCAGGCTTCCTGAGTAAGAAACCTCTAGAGTGCAGAAAATGTGGGACCTTCAACCCAGATATGTTGATGGCAGATATAACCTGTGGCTCTGCAAAGTTAACAAAAACTAAAGGAAGCAATCACACACATACAGTATCTGCTTCAATACCATCAAATGAAGTCCAAAAAATCAACGTTTTTTCGTGGCTGCTAACACATAACAGTATACAGATATACAGGGACCTTCCAGATGTAGCATCTGTAGTGAGGTTGAGAAGGAATCCTCCTCCCTTGAGGTAGAGACTAGGCAAATCAAAAGTCACTTTTAAATTATGAAGTGAGAAAACCCACTAAAGTGACTTTATTAAAATAAAAAGGTAAAAAGGTGGCTTACCCTCCTCGAGTGCTTCAATTGAGGAGACCAAGCACCAATCCTAGGGGTGGCAAGAGAGGGAGGGAATTTACTTAATCCCGATGGAATAACGGAGGTAAAATTCTCATGGGGCCTAGGAAGGAAATCCAACAACCAAGCAGAGATGGATGGGCTCCTGCAAAGTCTATGCCTTGCTAAAGACAAAGGTGTGGAAGATATTATTGTCTTGGAATATTCTTTGCTTACGATCTAGTATCTCAATAGCAAGAATAGTTCGAAAGATAACTCTTTGGCTTTGGTGCCCCAGAGAATCAGAAGTTTAGTTGTATTCTTTCATTCCAAGAGGTTTTATCACATACTCAAAATCAACAATGTGGAAGCTGATTTGCAAGCAACTATAGTAGACTTTGTCCTATCCCCTAAATTGCCATATGGCCCCCAAGAGTTTGGTTACACCTTAGGCTCCTCCTCCTCATTGGATTATGGAATTCATTAGAAACATTAAAACCCCCTATCCCCCCCCTTATATCCCCTCCACCCTTTGTCACATCGCCCATTATAATCTTCGCAATGATTTTAAAGGATCTACAGTTTGGTTCAGTGTTAACAAGGTTTCCTTTCACAACATGTCGTATAATGTGTGTCGCCGCCATTCAATGGCATTGTTATTCACCTCGCATGCTTGGATTTACTACATTTATCTGCCCTGACCTTGGAAACGCCTTCCTCTCAAAATAATGATGGATCTCTTTGGAAGATATACTGGGAAATTTAATGACCTAATGATGAGAAGAATCATGTGGATTGAAAAGGGAAGGAGTGTTAAATCTGGATGGTGCCTCGCTCCAACTCCATTCATGTTTGTGTTCGCTCCTCTGAGTGCTATGTCTCCTCAGTGGTCTGTGAATTTGGTTTTGGTTTGGTCTCTAAATTCAATTGTGGCGTTAAGGCAGCTAAACTTTCAGTTTCAGTTGCTTTTCCTTTGGGTGGCAAATTTGTGGGTTAGGCACTCCAGTTTGTGGGAAAATTCTCTGTCACCCTCAATCTAGTTCGGGCTCCAATTCTGGGAGGTATTTCTTTGTTTCCCGTTTTTAGTTTTGTCCTCCACACTCAATTATAGGCTCTCTTTCCTTGGTGCTATGGGTTTCAATTGGAGGTTCTGTTGGTTAACCCAGCAGCTCAGTTGTCCTACTTCCCTAGAGCTTTGTGCATGACTCTGATTCATTGGAAGTGGTGTAATTCCCTGATTCCTACCCCAAAGCTGACCTTAGACTCCTCTACAGAGTTGTCAAAAGTTTGACATGGTTATTACATTCTCTTTTGGGCTCCAGTCTCATTCAATTTAAGGTCTAAAAAGGTGGAATTAGAGTCCTCCTATTATCAATTCCCTGAAGCCATCATGGGGAGTCTTGGGTTGCTTCCATTTGCTATTGCTCAATGTTCTCTCATGAATTTTGATTCTAACTCAGAGTCCTCTTCAACAACAAGCCCCTACTCTCATTGTTTGTCTACTCGTGAATAGCTTCATAGGGAAAATTATGATCTACAAGTCAAATTTTTCCAAATGTATCACACTCAGGTGAATAACACTGATAAGATGTTGACGCACTACAGGATATAATAATGGACTTCAAACTTAGCAGAGAAGCACCCACAAGTCCAGACTAGTACCAGGAGGATTCAGGCAAGCGGGACATTGATTTCAACATGCTAGCAACCGGAAATGATTAAATTTCATAATTGTCACTATATATGGGTCTTTTGTCCCTTTCTGTAATTTTGCAAATAACTGGGTCTACTGTTAGTTTTATGGGGTCCTTTTATGTAATGGGTTTGTGATCACTCTAATTTTAGGTCAGTTCTAAAAATTGGTGATGTAACCCCCGTGTATATGTTGCGATCGAACGCAAACATGATATCAAAATACTCATTTCTGTGTAAAAAAAAAAATTGTTCAACTCAATCCCAATGAAGGTGTGTTCCAAAAACTTAGAGACACCGGCATCTTAGAGGTCCTCCTATTATCAATGCCCTAAAGCCATTGTGGGGAGCCTTGGGTCACTTCCATTTGCTATCTGGCTTTGTCGAAGCCTGCGTTCTCTCATGAATTCTAATTCTAACTCAGAGTCCTCTTCAGCAACAAGCCCCTGCTCTCATTTTTTGTCTACTCATGAAGCTCTTCATTGAGCAAATTATGATCTGCAAGTCAAATTTTGTCAAATGTATCACACTTAGGTGGATCACACTAATAAGTTGTTGACACTCCAGCATCAAATCTCCAGCTTGACAGATGAAGTAGGCACGCTCTGAAATATGGACTTCAAAATCAACAGAGAAGCACCCACAAGTCTAGACCAGTACTGAGAGGATTCAGGCTAGCAACTGAAAATGATTAAATTTCATAGTTGTCACTATATATGGGTCTTTTGTCCCTTTTTGTAATTTTGCAAATCTGATGTAATCGGGTCTACTGTTAGTTTTTTGGGGTCATTTTATGTAATAGGTTTGTGATCACTCTGATTTTTGGTCAACTTTGAAAATTGATGATGTAACTATATTTGCTATGATCATGCACAGACTTAATATCAAAATACTCATTTTTGGTGTAAAAAAAAGTTGTTCGACTCAATCCCATTGAGCAAATTATGATCTGCAAGTCAAATTTTGTCAAATGTATCACAATTTCTCCCGCTTGATAGATGAAGTAGGCACGCTCTGAAATATGGACTTCAAAATCAGCAAAGAAGCACCCACAAGTCCAAACTAGTACTAAGAGGATTCAGGGTAGCAACTTAAAATGATTAAATTTCATAATTGTCACTATATATAGGTCTTTTGTCCCTTTTTGTAATTTTGCAAATCTGATGTAATCAGGTCTACTGTTTGTTTTTTGGGGTTATTTTATGTAATAGGTTTGTGATCACTCTAATTTTTGGTCAATTCTGAAAATTGATGATGTAACTGTATTTGCTATGATCATACACAAACTTAATATCAAAATACTCATTTTTGTGTAAAAAAAAGTTGTTCGACTCAATCCCAATGAAGGTGTTCCAGACACTTAGAGACATTAGCATCTCAGAGGTCCTCATCACAACTATCATGTGCCTTTATGAGTATGTGATTAATAGACTACAAAAAATTCATAAAGTTTTAAACATCATCAAGAATACAATAGAGGTAAAGTAGGGATGCTCTCCTTCCCCTACACTATTTAGGATTTACATCAATGAAATGGAATGTTTTCTCAAAAGCATATACATGTTACAACTAAGTGTGAGTGCCTTCTTCACCAATTCTTTATCTCCATTCTTAACCTAGGTCTAACTTCGGAAAAACACATATTAATATGTTGGCTTAATGAGCTAATAGAAATTTAGGGAAAGTAAAGTGGTTTACTTTAGCGAATAAGTTTTAATTTTAGTGATTGATCTCAAGTGAGGTGAGATCTAATCTCGGTCGTCAATCACTTTGACAAAAATTTAGGTGTTCCAAACACTTAGATACATTGGCATCTCAGAGGTCCTCATCACAATTATCATGTGCCTCTATGAGTATGTGGTTAATAGACTCCAGAAAATTAATAAAGTTTTAGACGTCATCAAGAATACAATAGAGGTAAAGTAGCGATGCCCTCTTTCCCCTACACTATTTAGGATTTACATTGATGAAATGGAATGTTTCCTTCAAAAGCACATACAAGTTACAACTAGATGTGAGTGCCTTCACCAATTCTTGATATCCATTCTTAGCCTAGGTCTAACTTAGGAAAAAGCACATATTAATGTGTTGGCTTAATGAGCTAATTGAAACTTAGGAAAAGTAAAGTAGTTCACTTTAGTGAATAAGTTCTAATCTTAGCGATTAATCTCAAGTGAGGCGAGATCTAATCTCAACTGTCAATCACATTGACAGACTTTGAGACATTGGCATCTCAAAGGTCGCTATCACAATTATCATGTGCTTCTATGAGTATGTAGTTAATAGACTCCACATAATTCATAAAGTTTTAGACGTCATCAAGAATACAATAGAGGTAAAGTAGGGATGCCCTCTTTGCCCTACACTATTTAGGATTTACATTGATGAAATGGATTGTTTTCTTCAAAAGCATATACAACTTACAACTAGGTGTGAGCGCCTTCTTAAACAATTCTTGATCTCCATTCTTAGGAAAAAACACATATTAATATGTTGACTTAATGAGCTAATAGAAACTTAGGAAAAGTAAAGTAGTTTACTTTAGTGAATACGTTTTAATCTTAGCGAGGCGAGATCTAATCCCAGTCGCCAATCACTTTGAGATTAGAGTTAGGATTAGAGTTTTAGCTCAATGTAAAGTTATGAAAGAGAGGTTGATGAGAGGAGCAAGACACACAACAACGGCACAAGATTGAGAGCAACATCTCATTGCCCGAGGGAGTGCAGAGCAGATGGAGATCTAGATCTGCAAGAGAGATCGAGCATAGATCTAGGGCAGATCTATTGGATCAAATCCAAGTTAGTGTATTCTATATTTTCTCAGGTGGGCCATTATCCCAAGACAGGAGCACATGTAAGTTTGGACTTGCTAATGAAAAACTTGTTGGGCAGAAATTTGTTGTATCATTGTGATTGAGATCGTTAAGAACCTAGCTATGTCTTTATTCAGCAATTTTTTGCTAGGAGTTAAATATTGGGTGCTAGGTTCACAAGAAATCTAACACTATTCCTCCTGTTTCATTTTATTCTCACATGAACTTCTTAATCTATGGCTATAAACGCTAGACAGAGAAAAAAGAAGACCAGAATGGCAGAATGCTGTGGTGGACATGTTCATCATACACATACAAAGTGAGAGAGAAAAATGAGCATTCATGCAAAGCATTTTATTGTAGAAAAGACATCAATAATAAATCCTCAACTATTAGAGAAATGGTAATCACAAACATCAACTTAGATCAAATTGCACACAAGTTGGAACTCCTTGAAGAACCATGCATACTCAATCAACTCTACTTCTATTGTCTCTCTACGCTTGTGGCAACAATGGGGGCAGATCTCTACCTTGATGGCTCAAATGGCCTTGCTTCAAAGGAAATTCAAAAGGTCAAGTATCTCGTAGTTATAAATATTAAGTTCTGCAGACAATGGATAGGCCAGTCTGCACTTCTGTTTCTAAGTAATGTAAGTCCTTGTAAAAAAGAAAATAGCAAAGATCACAAAACACGGAGCTGGAACAGAAGATCATCTTTACTAAGTAACCAGTATATGTCATGACAGTCTATGAAGCTACTGCAGTTTATTCAGCCAAAAACCAGTCAAGTATGAAGAGGCAAGAATCAAATGTCAGCCTACCTTCTGGAATCCACGCATCAAGTTTTTGTCAGTTTCTCTAGATAATGCTTTGAATCTGCTCAATTTTATGATACTACTCAAGAAATCGACTCAAAAAAATTCAGAATGTCAAGAATTTCATGATTACAAATATTACATAATGTAGAGGAGTATGGCCAGACTGCTACCCTGTTCTAAGTATGTAAATCAATGGTTCTATCAAGAACAAAACAGAGATGTATACTACTGTAAATAACCATTATATGCCCTGACATCCTGTGATACAGGCAATTTATTTGGCCAAAAACAGTCAAGTACCAAGACTCAAATGCCGTACTGCCTTCTCCAATCCACACATCATGTTTTTGTCTGTTTCTTTAGTCAATGTTTCGAATGTAATCTGCCTTTATAGCAATTTAACTATAGGATCAAGAAGAATTGAAAGACTACTTCTGAAGAACTTGACTCAAAGAAATTTAGAATGTCAAATATTTCATGGGTATAACTATTGTGTGCTGCAGACGATGGGTATGCCCTGTCTGCACCCCTGTTTCTAGGTAATGCAAACCCTTGCTTCTGTATAAAGAAAGCAGAGATTATGAAACACGGAATTGGAACAGAGATCATCGTTACTCAGTAACCACCAATTGTTATGATAGTCTATGACACTAGGGGCTATTTATTTGGCCAAAACTAGTCAAGTACCACGAATCAAATGCCACCCCCGCCTTTTCCAAATGCATAAAGAGCTCTCACTTACACCCTTTTAGCATTAGCAGGGTGCTCCTGCATCTGCCAAACACAACATCAACATAGTATTTAGGCGGCTGTTTGGACAATCATAACTTATAAGTGATGAGACTAACAGAATCTCATTTGTGAGGGTTTGTCCACCAGTATGGACCCCAGAAGCAGAGCAAATTTTGGTGCACATCCAAAAAGGCTGCTTATGAAGAACTCATAAATTTAGAATGTCAAATATTTCATGGGTACAAGTATTGTGTATTGCAGACGACGGGTATGACCTGTCTAGGTAATACAAATCCTTGTTTCTGTGTAATGAAAGCAGAGATTATGAAACACGGAGCTGGAACAGAGACCACCGTTACTAAGTAAGCACCAATTGTTACGATAGTCTATGACGCTAGGGCAATTTATTTGGCCAAAACTAGTCAAGTACCACTTACACCCTTTTAGCATTAGAAGGGTGCTCCTGCATCTGCCAAACACAACATGAACAGAGTGTTTAGGTGGCAGTTTGGAGAATCACACAAATGATGAGACTAACAGAATCTCATTTGTGAGGGTATGCCCACCGGTGTTTAACCCAGAAGCAGGGCAAATTTTGGTGCACATCCAAAAAGGCTGCTTATGAAGAACTCAGAAATTTAGAATGTCAAATATTTCATGGGTATAAGTAGTGTGTACTGCAGACAACGGGTATGACCTGTCTAGGTAATACAAATCCTTGTTTCTGTGTAATGAAAGCAGAGATTATGAAACACGGAGCTGGAACAGAGACCACCGTTACTAAGTAAACACCAATTGTTATGATAGTCTATGACGCTAGGGCAATTTATTTGGCCAAAACTAGTCAAGTACAACTTACACCCTTTTAGCATTAGAAGGGTGCTCCTGCATCTGCCAAACACAACATGAACAGGGTGTTTAGGTGCCTTTTAGCATTAGAAGGGTGCTCCTGCATCTGCCAAACACAACATGAACAGGGTGTTTAAGTGGCAGTTTGGATAATCACACAAATGATGAGACTAACAGAATCTCATTTGTGAGGGTTTGTCCACCAGTGTGAACCCCAGAAGCAGAGCAAATTTTGGTGCACATCCAAAAAGGCTACTTCTGAAGAACTTGACTCAAAGAAATTAAGAATGTCAAATATTTCATGGGTACAAGTATTGTGCACTCCCAAAAATGTAGGGATTCGCAAGAAATTGCCCGACAGATCATTTGGAGCCAGTTACGATTCCAGAAAAGGGAAACGAAAATGTAATAAGAAATGGATACAGAGGGTTTTGAGGTTGCTAAATGCGAAGCCCACTCCCCATGATTACTAATGTTCTAATGTGGTGTCAAGATGAGAATGAGCACGAAAACAAGAATGGAACAAGAAATAGGTCTCTGGCCACGTTTCCAGTAACATAGATTATTACTGCGGCTTGAGCGAGAAAAACCATAAGCAGAAAGACCGCAACGATTTAAAATTCGCCAGTGACCAATGTAGACCTCCCAAGTGAAGGTAAGAATGTGGGTGCCTAATGGGCATGGAGTTATGTAAGCCCAAAATCAAATAATTATTTACCCGCGAGCGAAGAATAAGACACCTAGCAGATTTTAGATCTGAGGCTTGCCATAAGTGGAGATGAAAGATCTACCTAAAATATGAAATGTGATATAACACCTGCAAACCTTAACCGCAAAACAAACACAAACTAACAACGAACGAGAACTGGCCTTAGAAAACCCACATACCTTCTTCTGCGATCTTTGCCTTCAACACCTCCATGTCTTTACCACTAAACTGAACCCTCTCGATTCTTTCTCGAGCCCAAGCGTTGGCCTTCTGCTTTTCCTCCTCCGTTAGTTCACATCTCGGATTAGAACCTATTTTCGCATTCTTCCCCCGCGCCTTCTTCTGTTTAACCGCAGAGGCTGGAGCCTTACAGGACTCGACCCCATTCGTAATATCACCGAGAGCAGTTCGAGGTGCAACCCCTGCGCGCCCATTCTTAGCAGAAGAAAATGTCCCACCGAATGCCCCCTTAGTATGATTCTCCGTCTTGCGAGGGGCGATAGGGCTCACCAGTCCAGAACTTCGAGGTTTCGGCTTGTTCGTGATGTTGGACAGAGTGATCCGATCAGATAAATCTGGTTGCTGCGCCTTGAGGCCGACAGATTTGGTAACAGTGCTTTTGCCTGCAAAATTCCCCAAAAATTTTAACTACATTCTTATTGAAGGCTCGGTGAAAGAGAAGAAGAGATACCCATGGGGATTCTGTTTTGTGTTTGCTTACCTCTGTTGATCTCGGCGTTTTCGTCCTGGAGGATGGCAAGCGGTTGCCTTCTGACCGCCATTTCTGTTGGTTGGTGAATGATAATCAGTATGTTCGAGCGCTAAAGACTGCAGTAGTAAGAATTGAAAGATTTTGCTGTGAAAACTGATATTGAGCTATCGATGGGCGAGTTATGTTTCAGAGCAGATTGTTCGGTTGCCGTTCATGTGAGAGTGAGGAGGAAAAGCGGAAAGAGGAGGGTATTTAAAATGGTTTTGGGTGGAAATATGACCGTTCGAAAGTTAAATATTCCAACGGGAAGCGGAGTGGGGTATATATATTTTTTTCAAAATTTTCTGCTATTAATCGGTAAATGTTTTAAAGATTTTTATTGAATAGATAGTTTAATTATGGGTTTTTGACCTTTTGGGGTCCATCAACGGCATCGATAACGGAAATACCAAAGATCAAACTTCATTGTTGTCATGTGGATGTTTATTGGGAGTGTGCCTACCCTTAATCGCAAATGTATTCATATATTATTGAAATAAAATTTGTTTTTTTTGTATAACAACTAAGTGGTTAGCACACTAAAATGTTATCTTTTTTACCTCGTTTCAAATTACATGGGATATATTTGGCCCTTTTTGATAAGGCTAAAGGATTAGGCTCCCACACTCTTGCTAAGTATATCTAGTTTATGGGTTGTTTGATATACTCTTGGTGTTATAGTGGCAGTCACTAGGTTTGATCTTGGGCATCGCCCAAATTACTCCAATGAGTTACCAATTGACCATGGTAAAATAAAAAGATAGTGTTTTGTATACATGTCAGCTACCTTATTTATCAAACTTTGAGCTAATTAATGGTTCGATGATAGTTGAGTAGGAGATTATTGGGATGACAAAGGATACTAGTGCGAACATCCTTTACTCACATAAAGGATTTTTAATAATTCAAAGTGGTCTTCTAAAGCATTGAGGATTCTGACGGGTAGTTTGTAACACCCTCCTCCCATATCTACCCAAGTAACCGACCAACCGAGGTAAACATGTGACGAGAGACTACTATGATCTGATTCAACCTCCTAAGTCACCTTAAGGAAGTGGAACCGGCAAAACACAACTAAACTGACCATCCACGCATCCTACAGAACCTCCAAGAGCTTCCCCACATTTCTAGGTGACCAAACCCTAAGGCAACTCAACAATTCAAGGACCTAGAACCCCAGTCGCTCCCTTGCCAAACCCTCCAAGTGACTGAAGGTCCTAGTCGCTCCCATGAGCCTACCTGAGTGCAATTGTAGCCCTTTTCTGCCAATGTTATGCCAGCAAATATGTGACTTAAGGCTAAATTCCAGGTCGAGGACCCAGTCACTACCCAGAACTTCATGGAAGTCACATAAATGAAAAGAAACATAGAGACAATGATGCCAATGCAAATTCTTAAACAAAGACTTGACTAGACCCCTGCTAGCCATGACAGGTATCTTGTCAAACATTTCACAAATACGCATTCTATAGGTTATTATAACATATATGAGCATAGGGGTCTTATACTTATCTGAGAATCGCTAAGAAACATTGGTGCCTTATCACATTAGTTGCATTATCATCTATTAGGTCATATATTCATTACTCATTCATTTACAAATCAAAACATGATGAGAACCATACATTTTCACTATCATAAAACATATTCATAACTAGCATATAAACAACAGAAATAATGAGAATACAACAACCATAAAAGCCACATATGAACCAGTACAGTTGCTCATAAAATACCAAGGGAAGGAATTCTTATTAATGAATGCAAAAGCCAACTCGGTATGGGACTACACGTTCCACCCGACTGTAGATTGGCTAAGCCAAGTCTCTCTTCAGCCATTCACCCTCGTGCCATATTCCAAACATGAATGTGGTACTCAAACCAAGAGAACCAACCAGGGCTTACCGAGGTTAAACCACCTCACCATCATCAATAGAATCAAGCTTTACCACAATCCTCACCAAATCACTAGGCCATAAACAAGCATGGATGCCACCGGATTTCTCCACCTACACCTGAGGAATTTTCTTGTCTCCTAGTGTCTAGGCTTTACCGCAACTCATAGTCTGCTCTAGGGGTCACTAAGTCATAATTGAGACACCACCCTCCAAGCTTTACCGTATATCCTACCATTCACCGGCAATGATTTCTAGTCCTGATCAATAGAAACCACCTTTAGGCTTTATCTTATATCCCGCCATTCACCAGTCGATGATTCTTAGGCCCACCGAGGCACACAATACTTGGCTTTACCGCAACCCACATTCCATTTCAGGGGTCACTAGGGAAGTGACTTTATCGCATTCCACAGTCTAGTTCAGGGATCACTAGGTCATGTGCTCTTTCATTCAGAGATCCACCTCACTCACCTTTGAGTCCATTCGGCAATCCAACTCAACGAAAACATGAGAACCCCATCTCACCATGGCTATCCGAAAATGGAAAGGCAAGGCTAAATAACATTGTCACACCTGGCAAAACCCATGCCCGTGATAGAAAGAGAACCAAGAACACACATGCATAACCATGCATCCCAAATCTAGCAAAGAAATCATGCATGCAAATTGATACCTACAAGTAAACCCATTGTAGTTGCTTGATCTTGCTCTTCCTTGCTTGATCTTTGCTTCCTCTTTTCCTTATTTGTCTTTCTTGATCCAAAGTTGAAGTGCTCCAAGAAAACTCTAAGTGTCCCAGAGTGTGTGAGAGAGGAAATAGAGGGAGAGTTCCAAAACTGAACTGGAAAATGCTACCAACTACCTCATAAGCCTTTTTATTAATGTGGCCTCTATTTTCTTCATTTTTCCATTAGTTTCCTTCATTTTCCTCCTCACATGCAATCTGTGACCTTTCACCTTCATTTTCTTCTAATTTCCATTATTTTCATAAACAAATTGCCAAAAATGTCATTTTTCCTTTCCAAAGCCTTTGCCATTGCCTTTGCCAATTTCCTTAGACATAATAAACCAAATGAACACCCACACTAGGATGTCTTTCCCAACATTCATCTTGGAATAAGCGTCCCATAACTATGGTTATTATTTTCCTTTATTAACTTTTATTACATGTAATTTTCACTAGGGTTGTTACAGAACCCTACCCCTTGGGGGAACACTGTCCTCAATGTTCAATGACACCTATAACCAACAAGACTGCTAAAAAAAAAACATATTTCCCATGGAGATTTATAACTTAGCTCAAGGAAGTATTTACAATGATCAACCTGTTGAGAAGTAAACCAACATGACAACCATAATGACATGACACCCATACCACTTATTGGAGCTTTATAATGCAACTCATGGCGATATTTACATCCATATACATATGTACATATACCAAATTATCACCAACACATATATCAAGGACATTCGCTCAACCAACGAATAGAGAAAGATACATAGACTGCATCTAATCCACCATCTCCCATGTAGCTTCATCGGACCCAAAGTGCTTCCACTGCACTTTAACCTGCTCGATTGCTCGGTTATGGAGCATGAGCACCTTTCTCTGCAATATACACTGAGGTTCCAGTTGGAATTCTCCATCTGGCTCCACCTACAATACAGACTAGTCAATCAAATGATCAACATCTTTAACATACTTCTTAAGCAATGTCACATGGAAAACATCATGGACTTTCATTGTCGAAGGCAGTGCAAGTAGATAGGCTATTGTTCCAATCCTTTCAAGGATCTTGAAAGGTATATAAAACCGAGGTGCCAGCTTGGCACATGATCCAATCTGAAGGAGACCTTCTTTGGCTTGATGTGCAAGTACATTTGTTCCCCAACCTGAAACTCCTTAAACAACTTGTTCTGATCTGCATAGCTTCTCTGTCTGTCTTGTGATGCCTTTAGATTCTTCTTGATTACCTGCATTTCCTATTCCATTTCTGCTAACATATTCGTTCCAATCAATACCCTGTTCACCGGGTCACTCCAACTGATGGGAGTCTTACAACTCCGCCCATACAATGCTTCAAACAGACTCATCCTCAATGACTCCTAGTAACCATTGTTATAAGCAAAATCAACCAATGGAAGGTACTCCTCCCATCTCCTTTGTTGATGCATCACATACATCCTCAACATGTCCTCTAATATCCTGTTGACTCTCTTTGTCTGTCCGTTTGTCAACGAATGATAAGTTGTACTAAAGGCCAACTCTATACCTAAACCTGCAAACAACTCCTTCCAAAACTTGGAAGCGAACTTTGCATCCATGTCTGACACAATATTTTTCAGAACATCATGCAATCTGACCACATCTCTGATGAAGACCTATGCCACATCACTAGCTGAATACATGGACTTCTCTGGAATGAAGTGTACTACCTTAGTCAACATGTCTACCACAACCATGATGGAATCATGTTGTCTAGATGTCCTCAGGAAACCTATAATGAAATCCATGGAAATGAACTCCCATTTCCATTCTAGAATCGCAATCAGTTGTAGTAGTCCACCTGGATGCTTACATTATGTCTTTACCTGTTGACAATCCAAACATCTAGCCACAAAATCTGCCACGTCCTTCTTCAAAATCGGCCAATAATAAAAAAATATTTACTATTTTCAATGTTTTTTGGTAGCCTGGGTGACATGAATACAGTTTCGCATGTAACTCCCTCAAAATAATCTCCTTGAGTTCATTGTTGTCTGGCACATATATCCTGCCCCTAAATATAATCAAGCCATCTGCTTAGAGATGATAATCAACATCATGTGCACCTGTATCTGTACATGTACCTGTATCTGTACTCCATTGTAACCTGTGCATAAGCTCTCTATACTTGTCATCCTACCGACCTGCCTGTAAAATCCGATCATGTAAGTCTGTCCCATAAGGACTCATAACTGCAGTGTGATTCACATGTATATGCCTACTAAGAGGATCTACAACCCTATTCTCTTTACCCTTGATATACATGATCTCAAAGTCAAACTCGTTGATCATGGCCAACCATCTAGCTTGTCTAGAATTCAGATTCCGTTGGTCAAACAAGTATCTCAACCCACTATGATCACTCATCAATACAAAACTCCTACCAAGAAGATAGTGCCTTCACATCTTCAACGCATGAATGATCGCTTCCAACTCAAGATCATGTATCAGATAGTTCTGCTCGTGCTCATTCAGTTTCCCTGACTCATAACATACTACATGTCCGTCTTGCATAAGGACTCCACCAAGTCCTCCCTTGCAAGCATCTATACACACTACAGAATCTTTGTCCTGATCTGCAATCTTTAACATTGGAGCGTTTGTCAACAACTGCTTTAACTGCTCAATACTTGTTACACATTCCTCTGTCCATTCGAATTTTTTACCTTTCCTCTGCAATGACGTAATAGGATATGCAATCCAAGAGAAGTTCCTAATGAACCTCCTATAATAGTCTACTAGCCCTATGAATGATCTTACCTCATCCACATTTCTAAGAGTTTCCCATTCCATGATAGCTCTTATCTTCTTTGGATCTACTGTTATGCCTTCCTTGGAAACAACATGTCCCAAGTAATGCACCTATGTTTGAAAGAAACTGTATTTACTGATCTTAGCATACAATTGATTCTCTCTCAACAATATCAACAATATTGCTAAATTCTCCACATGCTCTTCCTCATTCTTAGAATATATTAAAATGTCATCAATGAATACAATAACAAACTTGTCCAGATAAGGACACAACACATTATTCATCAAACACATAAAGGTAGTTGGAGCATTAATCAAACCAAATGGAACTACAACAAACTCATAATGCCCATACCTTGTTTGGAAATTTGTCTTGTAAATGTCCTCTTCTTTAATGTGTACATGATGATATTATACAGATCTTAAATCAATTTGAGAATACTATTGCTCCCTTCAATTGATAGAACAAGTCATCAATCCTCGACAACAAGTACTTGTTCTTAATGGTCACCTTGTTCAACTGCCTGTAATCAATGGATAACCCGAGAGTACCATCTTTTTTCTTCAAAAATAAGACTAGTGCACCCCACGATGATACACTTGGCCTAATATATCCCTTGTCAAGCATTTCCTTCAACTGCAACTTCAACTCTACTAACTTTGGAGTGCTCATCTTGTATGGTGCCTTTGATGTTGGTGCTTCCCATGGTACTAACCCAATGGAGAAGTCCACTTCTTTGTGAGGCGACAACTTTGAGATCTCCGTTGGAAACACATCCTGGAACTGCTACAAGATCAGGTACCTGCTTAATACCTCTGCATCCTCATCCTCCTTATCTTTATCACTAGAAAGGTGTACTACAAATAACACACATCATTTTTTGCGATTGTGTTTTGTCTGCATAGTTGTCACCATCCTAACTAATGTTGCTTTCTTCTTACCCTGCAATATTCTCTGCTCCCCATTGTCATCCAAGCACCCAGTGGCTTTGTCATAACAGTTCACTTTGGTGCTATGAAGATATAACTGGTACATACCCAAAAACATACTATATGACCCCAACGGTAATATGTTCAAATGTGTTGAAGTAGGCATGCCATTCAACTCAAATGCACAAGCTCTTACCCAATGATGAACTCTCTTCTTGGTACCTGTATCCAACTGCACTAACCAAGACTTTGCATGCACTTCTTAATTCAAACCACACTTATCCACCAAGTCAGGGTTAACATAATTATAATTAGATGTAGGGTTAATCAAAATAGAAACAACTTGATCACAAATCTTACCGTCCATCTTAATGATAGATGCCTGATGACATGCCTTCCTATTATCCAGCGTTGCATAGATATGAGGAATGCTCTATCCAACATCCCCAATAGTCTAAGCCTCCTATGCACTATAGATCTAAGGCCTACCACCCTGCATCTACAAACAATCCCTCTTAAGATGCTCCTTACCACATGTCTAACCATCTTGTACCACCACCTCTATTATGTTTTTGTGACCCATGTCCCTGTCTAGTTGCATTGAACTTCTTATGCAGTGCAACATTCTCTTTCTCTTATGCATTCTGAGGCCTTGTTCTTTTCAGCTGCCATTTACCTTTAGCTTTATATTTATCTTTCCCTTTCCATCCTTGCTGAGTTTTTGTGTTATGCTTTGACTATTCATAGCAATGCTTTAGTTTCCCAATAACTTCCTCAAGTGATCGAGGCTCATCATACTCAATCTGATCTCTAAATGATAATGCCAATCCTCTGACAAATCTCTAAACTTTAGCCTTTTAATCTTTAAGATACCGTACATACGTCAATAGATCCAAGAACTTGGTCATATACTCCTCATCTGTCATCGATCCCATTTTGAGTTCATAGAATTCCTTGGCTTTGTTGTCATAGTGTCTTTCCGACAAGTACTTCTTTCTGAAGAGTCTCTTCAATTCATGCCAACTCAACTCCTTTGTCCTAATTTCTTTAACCCGTTTTACATCTTCCCACCAGATATCTGCTTTCCCTTTGAGGCTGAGGATAACTATTCTGACCTTCATATTCTTTGTATACTCATGCATTTCAAAGAAGTTATTCATACCAAGTAGTCAAGCCTCTGCAACCTCAGGCTTCTTCAACTCTCCATCAAAAGAAGGTGACTTCGCTTTCTTAAACTCATCCAACAAGTATCCCCTATCATTCCTCTTGTTAGGGCGATAATGATGACGATCATGATACCTGTGAGAACCAGAACTAGAATAGTACTTGTGTCCATCACCTCTCTTATCCGGACTATCCAAGAATCTACCATCTCTGATTGTGTCATCTCTATTTGACCTGTGATCACCTTGATACTTGCTGCCATATGCCCCATTAGTCTCATTCTCATATCCATAGTTGATCCAGAGTGGTCCCTGTCTCTACAAGTCTGACAAACTCTGAAGGATTACTGCATTGACTTATGCTTGTTTCTCATGTGCCTGCATGATTTTGTCATTATTTTCTTTACAACTCCTTATTTCTTCCTTCAAACTCCTAAATGTGTCTGCTAAGTTAGAAAAATGCCTAAACCACGTTTCTCATCTAATTCATAGGGAGAATCTTTGTAGTCTACCATCTTGATCCCTTCCTGCAAGGCATACTATGTCATATAAACCAAATCATAAACAAACCAATGTACCTTAGTATAACTCAGGGAGGATATCTCATCTGCAAGACTGAACAAATTATCATAATACATGTATAAACATAATCATAACAACATACACATACCATCCTAACCATAGTCCAGTCACTAGTACAAAATGGTTATTAGTTACTAAAACAGCGATTAAAATTTGCATATAAACGACTTTTTTTATTAGTCAGTGACCAATAGTGGTTAATTTATAGTATCTTATAACGTGACCAAATTTTAGTCTTATTTAACTTAATCATTAATTGGTTGTCTCAATTTCTCATCTAGTGGTATATATAATTATAATTTGGTTATTAATTTAGTCATTGATTTAGTCATTAATTGCCACAAGTAATGACTAAATATACAACAAAATATACAACTACATGATTACCCGAGAAATCCAATTAATGACCAAAGAAATATGACCAAAATGTTGGTCGCATTATAAGATACTATAAATTAGCTACTAATAGTCATATACATGCAAATTTAGTCATCATTTGAATCCAATTAATGACCAAAGAAATATGGCTAAATTTCGGTCGTGTTATAAGATATTGTTAATTAGCTACTAATAGTCATATATAGGCAAAATTTAGTCATCATTTGTAATCACAAATTTATCATTTACACCACTCATTTATCTTTTTTTGGTAGTTTCATATTTATTATATAAACGACTTATTTAATAGTTTATATTCATTTCATTTACTTTAATTAATAATAATTATAAACGACTAATTCAGTCGTATATTCATTTTATTTTTGTTCATCATTAATCAATATAATCTACTAATTTAGTAGTTTTAGATTGATTTTATGTATTCATTATTAATCAACATAAATTAATCAGTGTGATTTTGTGACTAAATTAAAACAAATGTCATACAATGTGCATATTCATCTAATATGAAAATGCAAAGATACATATGTTAATTATAATACTAAATAATTTCAAGGACAACTATAAATAATTTCAACCACATAAACTATATTATATGAAATGCCAAGTATTTTGAATATTCCAACTTAATATTGGTTGGACTGGTTCTCTTCTCTCTCTCTTTCTGAATATGTTGATCCATTGTTATTGTTCTCCTCTTTCTTCAAATCGTCCTTCTTACCATCAGTATTGAGTTCCTATTTTGAAAATGAAAAAAGGTACAATTCAAAGTATAAGACATGAAATATGATGAAGACTGGAATATAAGATAAAGTAGAATATAAAGGATTTTTTTAACATATACCTTAACATCAACAATGTCAATGCCATTTTCCCCCAGAAAAGCACTCGAACCAATTTTCTTTAGTTGGGCGATAGTGGCCACTATGTGGGAAAATGCCCTATAGAAACAAAGCAAATAAAAGTCACCATAGAAAATAACACCTTAGGAACTGAGTATTTACAATTTTAAGATAATTTTTTGTCCTTAAAATTATCCCTCATTCATCAAAGATTCCACTTCCATAATCGTACTGAGTTTTCTTCCAGCACTAAGTTCGTTCAGCAAGGTCATGATTGGTATAGGCTTTGTGAAACTGAGTCAGCTTCCCATCACCAAGGATGTCTTCTGATTCCAACCATATGGAAACAAAAATCATATAGATTTTCCCAAAAATGGGTCGATATCCCCTACCAAGGTCAACCAACAACAACATATGTACTCTAAATCTCTCTACAAGAGTTGATGCATCTAATATTCATTTTGAATTCCTGTAATTTTTCTCAATTGGCTACCCCATTATGGTTTCAAAGAAGCCACCCTAGGTTCTAATAGGAGTTATCACCTTTGAAATTTCTATTTTCATTCTCTATGTATCTATCTTTTGTTATTTTTTCCTTTGTTGAGTTCCTCATTAAATTTTGATAACCATATTTAGTCTACCAAAATCCATCTCCTTGACTCCCCCTTCCTCTGCTTTTGTTTTCTTAGGGTGCTCACTTCAAAAAAGTAAACACATACTATAGAAGATAATAGCTTTACATTGGGTAGAAAACTCCTTGATTGTTTTGCCTCTGCTCTACTAGAACTTCCTAGAGAATCAAGTAGGTGATCATCAAAGCATGTGCAATGAATAATATGGATGCACTATCATGAATAACCAATCATTATCTAAAATCTAGTAGCCAAAATTTCACTACTTGGTGAATAATAACAATCTAATAATTGCTTATCCATATGTGCAAATTCAAAATATTTGTTGGGATTTATGCAACAATGCCAGAATTCTCATGTACCACAAAGACTTTCCACTCGCGCATTAGATCAACTTTACTCTCATCCTTTGTTGGGTGAGCTTTAGATTGTAAATATAATTTCACATCCACTAGAAATCTCTCCATAGCCAAAGAAATGACAATATCATTATTGGAAGTAGAGATATCTTGTGGTGAAACAATATTTGTGCAACTCCTGAAAAAGTACTTTCAAACACTTTATGGAAACCATATCTTCAAATCTTAAAAGATAGATTATCAACATTAGGCCTAGAAGATGAATCATAAATTAGTAGCATTAGTTTCCTATGTAGGATTCTCAAATTCCAATACACACCTTTTGTCTTTATACAGTTGAAAACATATCCTCAAGAATTTATTACCATAAATTTCCCATAAGCCCCAATATTTGTCAATGAGCACCAAAAAAGGCAGTACTTAAGAAGACTTCCATTGTTAGGTTTCTCCCACAAGGCCAAGAAAGTGGCTCTGCTAAAATTCTCATGAACCTAATTGATAATATGTATGGTAAATGAAAATTTATATTATTGTGGCCCAAAAGACTATAGTAGCAGTGACTAATAGCAATTTTAGCATAATAACAACTGATTTTTTTAGTAATAATAGTAGATTCAATAGTAACCACAATAAATTAAAGGAAACAATTTCTAGAATCAACACTCAAAACAATAGCTAAATAATAGAGAATTTGGCGCAGATAAGTTATTAGAATTTGGATATGACAAGGAAACAACAAGTATCAGAATTTATAACAAAATTATTACATTCATAAATTATAACAAAAAAAATTAGACTTAAGAATAAAAACCATTCATATATCACAATATTAAAAGTATAAGTTATAACCAAGAGAGAGTTTTCATGCATATTACTATTATACATATATGTATCATAACTGATAATTTGATAAATCCTAATCATCACTGATAATCAATAATTTTGGCAGCCATTTCAGCATTAGCAAGAAGCAAGTCATAACATAATTTCTGTAAGCCACATTTACATATCAACACTAAATAAAATGGCTTTGTTGACGGCTATGGCAGGAAAAAAATAACAGCGTGAATGAGTAAGCAACAACACAGCACATAAAGATAAATCAGACATTTCCAACAAACCTTGACCATAATGACAAATCAGACCTTTAGCACAAAACCTTGATAGATTAGACCTCAAGAGAATATCTTGATAGAAGGATAGATCAGACCTTGACCATGAATGGGGTTTAGGGTTTTAGACTTTTGTCCCTCAGGGTTATGGAGGTTTTTTTATTAAAAAAACATTTTTTTAGGAAATTGGTAGGTCAAAAAAGTGTTGGGAGTTTCAGGATCCATTTCATTTTTCACATGGATCCATTTCATTGGCTCATGATCAGTTTCCTTCTTCACGAGATCTGCTTCCATGACATATATGGTAATTCAGTGGCATAGGTTTCAAGAAATAATATGATGTATAATTGAAAATATGATAAGAATATGCCATCAATCGAGACTATGATACCTCTGTTATGAGCCAATGCATAATTTTTATATTATGTTGAAATCCATATTTTCAAAATTTCATGATCCATTTCATAGGCTCGTGATCCATTTCCTTCTCTAGGGGATCTGCTTCCATGATGAATCCTCGAGGATTCTGATTGGATCCATGGATCCTACACATGGGTTGCACATCTAGCAATTTTGTGTCACATAGTGCACAACAAATAATCTAAACTCTATCTGAAAAGCAAATAAGAATCTGTTATGAGCCAACCCATAATTATGCTATTACACTAAAATATAAAACTAGATTTGAAACACTAATCAACCCAAAATATGAAACTAACAAGGCAATAACTGCAACAAAATTTGAAACTAACAAGGCCATAACTACAACAAATTCATCAACAATATTAAGTGAAATAACAACTAAGAGATGAAAAATACTAACAACATCAAAATACTAAAGATTTCAGCCAGGACTGAACACATACATTGAAGGGTAGAAGTGTTAGCAAAAATAGTCTGTCAATGCACATCATATGACCCAGAAAATATGTATGTTGAAAATAAACTCTCATGAGAAGGTATAGATGCCAACTCAAGGCAAATCAAAGGCAGTATGTTGCATTTCTCTTGGCCTAAATAGTCTCTTCTAGATTACTTGCAACACGAAATTTCACAAAGGCCCCTACTCTAATGTGTAAGAGCCATTTATAGCAAGTGATCCCACTTGCAGATTAGAAAAGGGAAGTTACAATCCTTAATTAGTGACAATGTTGAATGCAAAGTAATATAAACACTGAATATAGGTGGAGTTACAAAGTATTTAAAAAGCAAGAGAGACATAAATGTGAGCATCATAACAACAACACTTACTCTTATCATGCATATCAACAACCATTAATGTGACCATGCATTAGTAACTCTTTATCCTAGAAAAAAAGAAATTCTCCGAGTAATGTTATCACAAACATAATGGTTATTTCTAAACATAGTAACACTCAGTTTCTTTGATCGTAGGACAGAAAACTACAAAAATCTAACTAAAATCAAATCTTACCACCATCAATACAAGAACAAAGCTTCCGTACAAATCATGACATTGCAACCTCAACCACGATTCCTTTCTTTTTTACCATTATATAGTATATTACATATACATAAATGTCACTTCAACTATCACATTCTTCATTTGACATGACTCTCTACACATATGACTACTGAAGGAACTCTTACCCAAATGACTTTGAGCAAATAAATTGGACAAAATTACGAGAATCCATAAAGTTATCTAATCCCAGAATGCTCCCATCCTTTGATCGTTCTCCATTGCTGGAATATTATAAAGATTTTCAAAACAACATAACCGAAACTCAGAGAAATCATTTGTTCAAAAAATCTAGAAAATGCTTTGTATGAAGACAAAAAAAATTAATACATGTACCGCTTAATAAACGTTCTAAATTTACAAAAAGAATCATTGACCTTTGTTCACATATAAGGTCGATAGAGTCATAAGCTCTTGACAAAAGTTTCATTTTATATATAGTTTGTCCCACCTGAATATCACAAGATGGATGAAGCTAAGTGGAAGTCTAGAAAATTTGGTAGAATAGTTACCTCTTAGACCTGGTAGCCAAGCTAAATGTTTCTGCTCTGTGGTGCAACCCCTTGGATGTGTTTCTCGAAGTAATTTCGACAAAAGAAAATTACATTAATCCATGACTTGCACAAACTTTTCAGTACGTCACAACCACAAATGAATAATAGTCATGATCCTTGATTACCTAAGTAAAGGAAAAAGAAAAAGAGATGTCCAAGTGTTTGTAAGAGTCGCCAAATATCTACACCATGTAAGAAAAATGAAGATTGGGTTTGGGATATTCTCAGAAGATATGTTTCAAATTAATTTTGTTTTTTAGTTGGTTAATGCATGTTGACTTTATGACCACTCATTTTATATTGTGTGAGAACAAATATTAGGTGAATTTATTTGACAAAGAAATTTGGGAATCTTAAACATGTTTAATTGAATTTTAATTTAACTGAACTTGGTCAGAATACCATTCCTTACTACAGCTAGGTTCCTTGCACCATTAGATAATTTCTGATTTAAAAATATTGTTTAGATGGCATCACTTCCATTAGTCATTGATTGATCTAAAAAAGATCTAGTGAGACTATTTCAATTTTTTTCTAGCAAACCCTTTTATTTCAATAAAGGCTTGGTTTGCATATGTTTGATCAAATGAAGGTGGATGTAGGAGACAAAAAACACATCATTCAAAATTCTCCATTAAACAGAGAACGTCGGTTTCTAATCTAATGTTTTCATTGTACACATATTCTTGCTATCATCAGGATTATATTATATATGCATAATATATGTATTTGTCTACACTTGTATGTGTATATATTTAAATCGATTTCATATTCAAAAGGAAAAAAAAAATTACCTAATTGAAGGCACTTAAATTATAAGAGAAAATACCTAATCAGACGTATGTGCCATCTGAAAAACTGTGCATATTTGATTAGTTTCCAAAATGATCACTCATATTGCATTCATATTATTTGGAACCTATTTTTCTGTATTGACTTTGCCAAATCCTAAATCTGTTTGTATAATCCTATAACCACTCTCCTCCTTCACCATGTTTAACCTTAGAGATCATTAAATTTCTATGAAAGTTTAATTGGTCTCATAGGAAGTTGGAACACATCCTTAACCATATTTTCTTTTTATTTATTCCATATTTTTTGTTATGTCTGATTTTTTGTGATTTTAAAGTTTGTTTAAATAAAATGTGATATATGCTTATCCTTTTTTATATCCATGGACTACAAGCTACAGTGTCAAATCTGGTAAATAGAATCCATGCAGAAACAATGGTGTACAAACAACGCAGAACAAATTTATAAAAAAAAGGGGTTCTAATTTTTGTCAACAGTAAACCAATTTCAAGCATAGATAAAAATCAATTAGGTGTACCGTGTATCAATTATAGGTTCGAAATTTCTTCCGAACTATAATTTATAAAAGAAAGTTAGATTAAATGACCACCTGTAAGAACATATAGATATAGTTTTGACAAAAAATAAAATCAAGAAATCATTTTTTTCATTTAAATTTTAAAAACAAGTAGATATTTTTGGGTATCTAAAGAAAAATTAAAAAGGCATTCATAATCATCAAAAATATGGTTCAACAGAGAAATCGACATTATAAAAAATATAGAAGTGTCTAAAATATGAAAAAAAAGTTTTGAAATTAAAGCTTATCATTTAATTCTCAAATATTTAAATATATTGGATAGGTAAAATAGAAAATAGAAAATTTCAAATAAAATTAAAAATTAAAAAACATAAAAAATGATACAAATTACTTTTGCTCTAAATCAACTGAATTATGCATAACTTTTGAATATCAAACTTAAATTTTATGAGAGGATCAAAATAGTTTGCTTACAAAAATGATAAAGATATGTTTCCGTGTTTATTGGCAACACTAGTTTATGATTTTGCAAATTAAAAACGTGGGTTTCTCATGATTATATATATAGAGTTTGATCAAGACAGATATAGATCTGTTGCCTCTTCCACGTCTACCTCTATATCCAGTGCCGAGTAAGACTTGCTAGGGACCCTCTTGGTCCACATTTACGTTCTCAATTTCCTTTCATTTTTACTAATATCTCCTTTTTATCAAGGCTTTCAAAAGTATTTTTAGCACTCCCTTATACCTCTATAAGGATATAGCTCTATTGCCTCTTGCACATCTATCTCTATATCTATTGTTGAGAAGGACTTGCTAGGGATTACCTTCTTGGTTCACCCTTCTCTTCTCACTGTTCTTTCATTTTCACTTGTATCTCCTTTTTCTAAAACTTTAAGAAGTATACTTAGCACTCCTAAAGTATGTGGCTTGTTATATTTTTCTAACACCACTAACCTACTTTTTAGCTCACTTGTGTACATTAATAAAATCATTTGATCTCATCTATGTGTACACAATGTATGCATGCATCCAAAGCTGAGAATGTACTTATTCTCAAATACTTAAAACCAAAGGTACATACATATTCTAAAATATTCGAATATGTTGAATATGTAAAATAAATTTTTTTGGGTATACATATAGAGATTATTTAGAAAATTCTATGCCTAATTTAGCTAATTAACCATGTAGCTATCTAACATATACAAACCAAAAATGTTTTAAACAAGATATCATAATTTGTTCTTAAATACTGGAATATGTTAAATATGTAAAATGCAATTTTAAAGGTTTTATAATGAATTTAAAAAAATACAATTTCATGCTTCAGCACACAATTTATATCCAGAAACATCACCAACAAAATATAATTCCTCATAAATAGCATAAATAGATTTCCCATTTTTATTAAAGGAGCTGAATTAGGCATAGATTTTATAAAATAATTACTAAATGTGTATGAATCTTGGATTTTCCCTTGCAATCAAGACACTTGGATTTATCATAGAAGAAACACAAGTATTTCCCTATTTAGTGACAAAACTAATCATTAGTTCTACAAATTGAAAAGTAAAATCCTTAGGTCTTTTGTGGAGTGTTGCATAGATCTCCAGTTTCTTCCAATTTTTCACAATTTTCCATGTCATTTTAGGTCACATATGTTTGAGTTTTCAGATCCCAGTTTACATTTACCAATATTTCCAATAGTTTTCTTTTAGTACCCTCAGCCTAAGTCACATGGTTCAGGTTTGAGTTCGGCAATGGTTAGATTCAATTCGAGTTCAATTTTTTTGATGAGGTTCGTGAGTCTTTACATACATAAAATAATAAGAAATCAACATCAATAAACATAAAAAATGATACCATGAACTTGGAAACTTTAGGGATGAATTACAAGCTTTAAGCTGTAACATAAGATTCTGAGTTTTGAGCTATGGACTTGGTCAATGGATACGAGGTTTGATATTGAGGTTCGTTGAACCTCAATTTTTTTTTAGGCTTGCCAAATTTCGAACCTCAAGGTTGAAGTTCAACGAACCTTATGAAATAACCCTCAACAATTTATTCCCTGAAACAATATTCAGAACATTGCTCTTATGCATATATACAATATGTGTGTAGGGCAGAGTAACAAGATTCACTTGTATTGGCATTTCCTGTACATAATTTCAAAAGCAATACATAATTTGGTGAAGTATCAGTATAAAATGAATATGATACAATCAACTTTTTATTGTTGTTATCAATATACCTCATGCAGTGTATACCCATCTACCCATAAAACCAAAATACAGTGCAAAAAATCCAAAAATATTTTTTGAAAAATCTTAATGACACTCATAAATATAAACTAAATCACCAAAATTCAATGGACTTATTTTTTTTGTGATACTTTGAATGTTTCTATGGCTAATTTTTTTATAAAAGTTGGAACAAGATCATTCTAATATATATGAGATGTATACTTCCATATTGAAGTTATACTGAATTTGTTTGTTGCGCACTTTTCCATATTGAATTGTATTCAAATCTTGCTACTATGGTTTGAGGATCTATTAAGCCCTAATTAACAATAGCATGAACACTTCTTAATTTTTATATGCTCAGGTTGTGGCCATATTTTTATTGTTGTTAAACTCTTTGGACTATTAGATAGACTCTTAGATGGTATGTGTCTACTGCAAGTGTTTTGGCTTAAGTCGACCCACATTTTGTACTTTTTCCTCTTGTTTAGTGTTTTTCCATACTTGTGGAGGCTCTGTCAGATGCTCGTTTTCATTAAAACATGTACAATTTTTTTTTTTTTTTAATAATCCAAAAAATTTGTAGTTTAAAAAATAAATAACTATGCAAAATAATATAACAAATCAAAGGAGGAAATTGCAATTTCATTGAGAGTAAAGAAATCTAAAAATTCCCCATCTTTTTCCAAATAATCAATTTGGAAATTAAGCACTTACAAATATTTGGAATTTCTAGTCACATCCCCAAAAATTGCCAATTAAAGCCCCAAAAAGCGTCTACTGAATATTTTTCAATGGGAAAATTATGCATCAATTAAGTATCTCAACAAATGAAAAAAAGGGAAAATCATATTCTTCTCCAAATTAAGCAGTCAAATAAGTCAGGTTTTCCCTAGACAAACTAAAAACCCACGAGACTATGTCAAATGGGTGAAACTAGACTAAATTTGAAATCAAATTTAAACCCCGTAAATAAAAAATGCATACCCTATGCATCATTAATATGAGGAATTAGAAAATTTAGGAAATAGCCCCGACAATTCATCACAATAAATGGTAAAAAGAGAGACTAAAAGAATGCTTACCACAAATCTTAATTGGCGTCTCAAGCTCCAACAAGTTGTGATGGGCCATAAAAATATCTTTAGATGTAAGAAAAAGTTGTCAGATCTCTACCTCATAGAACTGGACCTGGTTGTCAGGCCTCGAATCTCTGACCTCTAGTAACTAGTTTATTATATCGTATAAGACAATAGGTTCTATGAAATCCCCCCTTACTTTTCCTTTTCCAAACCTACCTAGATGTATCCACACCTTGCTCGAGACAACATACTGACGATGATGGGTATTTCTCAAGCAACCAGATTTACATTCCTAATGCTACAACTGTAACTATCCTTCCCCGCCTCCTCCTTTAAGACCGTCAATCGAGATTATATGAGGCGCTAGTGGGGTTGGTTTAGGTCAACTAACCCTCAGTAGGGTGAGAATATCAGTGGAGTTTAAATATTTCTCGGGTTTATTACAAAGAGGATTTGCAGAGAGGAGGCCGAGAGAAGATTGTGGATAGAGGGAGGGAAATATTGTGAAAAGAGAAGGAAGGTTAAATATGTGTTAAAAAAATTAATATGACTACCTCCATGTATAGGAGACGAGGGTGGTAGTTTTCTTTTCTTTCTCTCTTTTTGATTTGTGTGCCATAGGTGGGTCTTCGGGTTTGGCTTCAATATCATTAGGAGGTTTTTTTGCACCATGTATGGCACTTGGGGCCTTAACCATGTTCAAGGAAGGATCATAAATTGCTTGGGTCATATTTGGATCTTCCCATGATCAATCGTCTTAAACAAGTATTTGAATTACCACACATGAAATATTTACGGATATTTGGCCTTTATGGGGAATATTTGTTACCATTTATATGGTTTACATGATAAGAATGGGTCTTGGGGAATGTACTATCTCGAGGGGAGGAGAAAAGAGGGCCTTAGGCCCTAAATAAAGTTTCTATAGTTCAAGGAACATGAAGTAACCCTCAAACAACAACATAAATACTCTCTAAGGGATATTCAGATTTCAACATGGATATGGGAGCCATGTCATGTTATTCTACCTAAAGGGCCACAAGAATTGTTAATATGTATGTTTTTCTAATAATAGTGTATGCAAATTCTAAGAATGTGAATGTGCTATTAGAATTTGTGCACATTTTTATAATGCATGTATCTATAGAATTATTTATAAAATAATATGGCTTTAAAGTAATCTAGCTTTATATTAATTGACCAAGTTTAAATCAACATACTTTGAATTCAAATTAATAAAATCATTGTCTTTGTGAATCTAGTGCAATAATTAACCATGGTATGTAACAACACCACAAAAACCCCACAACAAATAGTGTGTCATCTCTCTAAGACGTGAGGAACAAATTCCTATTAACCCTTACAACCCTTCTGTATCAGTGTCAAAGTCTCTTTCTTGTCCCTCCTTCCAAAGGTAGTACAAAACTATTAGATATTGTAAAGTTATACTCTATATTGTATAAAATTATTATAATTTTAGCATTATAGATGCACTCATAGACCCCTTTAAAGGGATTGTTGAATCCATCTACCTAAATTTTAACATTGCATACAAATCTGGAGACACCTTTACCCCTTTACCCCCTTAAAGGGGTCTCTAAATTTTAACATTGTATATGGATTCTGAGACCCCTTTGTCTCTAAATTTTAGCACTGCAGATGGATTCAGAAACCCTCTTAAAGGGGACTTTGAATCCATCTACAATATTTAAATTTAGTGAAATGTAACACTTTAGTATCAAAATTGCAATTTTCCATTTTTGGAGTGACACAATTAAAAATTATTAGCATAAATGACTAATTCATATAATTGTTGTACTTGTTAGTTGGTCATATTTTTATTCTTATACTACAGTAGTTGTTTACGTTAATCATTCTTAATTTTGCCACTTATTATCTAGTAATATATTTTGGTCTTGGACTAAATTAGTCATTTAAGTTAGTTGCTTTATTTGGGTCACTTATTAACTAGTCGTATATTTTATCCTTAGACTAAATTAGTCATTTTTAGTTGGATCACTTAAAATTGCTCAAATTTATTAGTAATTCACTTGAAATGATTGTGGAGACTAACTTTTTTAGTTGCTGGTCACTAATTTCTCATTTTGTACTAGTGACTCATCAATGCATGACCATATTAACCACACATCATGACCTCATGCATGCCAACTACACCCATATCAATATATGCATAGCAACATATGTATGACACGCACACATACACCTTACATACAAACACTGACATGAATATCCAGTGTATAACTAACATTAACTCATGATAAACACATCCAAAAACAATGTCATTAACTTTTCACATGGCAACACCACTACAACCATAACCAACACCATGCATACACAACTAGTAAATAGACCACAAACATGAGAACCATATGCAACTGACATGAATGCATTACCAACACACCTCCCATCCAGTCTAAGGGGTGAACCATGCTCTAATACCACTCTGTAACATCGTCCTCCAACATATACCCAAGTAACCAACCAACAGGGGTAATCATGTGATGACAGGCTACTACGATCTGATTCAACCTCCTAGGTCACCTTAAGGAAGTGGAACCGAATAAACACAACCAAACTGACCATCCAAACATCCTACAGAACCTCCAGGAGCTTCCCCACCTTTCCAAGTGACCAACCCCTGAGGAAACTCAGTAGTTTAAAGACCTAGAGCCCCAGTCGCTCCCTTACCAAGCCCTCAAGTGACTTAGGTTCCCAATCACTCCCATGGGCCTTCTTGAGTGCAACTGTAGCCTTTTTCTGCTAGTTTTATGCCAATGACTGCGAGATTTAAGGCTAAATTCTAGGGCTGGGACCCAGTCACTTCCCAGAACTTCATGGAATTTACATAAATGAAAAGAAACATAGAGACAATGATTCCAATGCAATTTATTAAACAAAGACTTGATTGGACCCCTGCTAGCCATGATAGGCATTTTTTCAAACATGTCACAAATACGCATTCTACAGGTCATAATAACATATCTGAGCATAGGGGTCTTTTGGTGCCTTATCACATTAGTTGCATTACCATCTATTAGGTCATATATTCATTTCTCATTCATTTACAAATCAAAACATGATGAGAACCATACATTTTCATTGTCATAAAACATATTGATAATCAGCATATAAACAACAGAAATAATGAGGATACAATAACCATAAATGCCACATATGAACTAGTACATTTGCTCATAAAATACCAAGGAAAGGAACTCTTATTAATGAATGTAAAAGCCAACCCGGTATGGGACTACCACGTTCCACCCGACCATAGATTGGCTAAGCCAAGTCTCTCTTCAGCCAATCACCCTCGTGCCATATTCCAAGCATGAATGTGGGACTCAAACCAAAAGAAACAACAAGGGATTCTCGAGGCTAAACCACGTCACTCTCATCAATAGAATCAGGCTTTACCGCAATTCTCACTAGATCACTAGGCCATAAACAAGTATGGATGCCACCAGATTTCTCCACCTACACCATGAGGAATTTTCATGTCTCCTAGTCTTTAGGATTTACCGCAACCCATAGTCTAATCCAGGGGTCACTAGGCCATAATCGAAACACCACCCTCCAGGCTTTACCATATATCTCGCCATTCATCTGTAAGGATTCCTAGGCCTAACCAAGGGAAACCACCTCTAGGCTTTACCGTATATCCCACCATTCACCAGTCGAGGATTCCTAGGCCCACCAACGCAGAAAATACCTGGCTTTACTGCAACCCACAACCCGGTTCAGGGGTCACTAGGCCAGTGGCTTTACCAAAATCCACAGTCTGGTTCAGGGATCACTAGGCCATGTGTTATTTCATTCAGAGATCCACCTCACTCAAATTTGAATCCATTCGGCAATCCAACTCAACCAAAACATGAGAACCCCATCTCACCATGGCTATCCGGAAATGGAAAGGCAAGGTTGAAGAACATTGTCACACCTGGAAAAACCCATGTCCATGACAGAAAGAGAACCAAGAACACACATGCATAACCATGCATGCCAAATCTAGCAAGGAAATCACACATGCAAATCGATACCTGCAAGTAAACTCAATGTAGTTGCTTGATCCTGCTCTTCCTTGCTTGATCTTTTCTTCCTCTTTGCCTTCTTTTCCTTTCTTGATCCAAATTTGAAGTCCTCCAAGAAAACTCTAAGTGTCCAAGAGTGTGTGAGAGAGAGAATAGAGAGAGAGCTCCAAAACTGAATTGACAAAAGGTATCAACTAATCCTCAAAATCCTTTTTATTAACGTGGCCTCTATTTCCTTCATTTTCCCATTATTTTCCTTCATTTTACTCCTCACATGCAACCTATGACCTTTCACCTTCCTTTTATCCTAATTTCTATTATTTTCATAAATAAATTACCAAAAAAACCATTTTTCCTTTCCAAAGCCATTTCCAATTTCCTTACACTAATAAACCAAATGAACACCCACACTATAATGTCTTGCCAAACATTCAACTTGGAATAAGTGTCCATAACCGTTGTTATTATTTTTCCTTTATTAACTTTTATTACATGGAATTTTCACCAGGGTTGTTACATATTTAAATGTCAACAAGCTTAATGTGAACATAGATCACAAAGATTTAGGCCAAGATAATTTGATTGGCCGTGTGATAATGCATGGTTATGAAGCTCCAAAGTCCTTGAGCTCCAACATCTCAGTAGTTGCATGTTATTTCATATCACTAGTTCCTCAACGAAGAGGAATTACTCCATTCATATTCTTATTTTATCAAGATGAATGGAGTTACAACTAGGAGAGTAGGAGAAGCTACTTGTAACATATATTTCTCTAAGTTTTCAATATATGCAGTCAATATTTGAATGGACTTGTGATATGATGAGATGTCAAGTCAAATGATGATGTGCGGATAGATGATAGCGGGATGTAAATGATGAGGTAAAATAAGCATTATTTGAGGTGTCATTATGTTTCTTCTAAGATGCGAATAATCAATTTTGATAGTGGAATCACAAGGATAATGTTGATTTTCCCTATCATCTAGTGAGGAAATGGTTTCAACCTTTATCCTTGTTTGAATTTGCTAGATTTTTTATGGAAAAACTATACAAGGTCATGTTTAATTTATTTGTGGGGAGTTATAAATATCTACTCGACATTCATGAAAAAAAATAACTACTTTCATATGGGGGAGAGGGATATGAATTTTACACCTATCTTCTTCTATTTTTAAGGTGCTTCACGGACACTAAGTGGTTGCTTCATCCACGGGAAAATCCAGGTAGATCAACTTGAAGGGATCTTCCCATCGGCAAAACTAGCAGAGCCTAACCCCAAAGGCGTCGAGGAGATTTGACCCCGTGACCTCTTGATAGGTGAGGTACTTAGCAAATTTTACACCTATCTTCTGCAATAACAACGATTTCATTATTATTTATGAGATAATCATTTGTTATAACACTTTTAATATACTCTTTTAGTTATTTTTTCCAGCTAACCATGCATAAGAAAACTCGAGTACTTCATCATCATTGACGAGTGGTAATGAAGGTAAACCTTTGATGTAGACTATACTATGCCTAAACTAACAGGGACATTGAGTATTAACATATCTATAGAAATTGCAAGAAATTTGCTACTGCTAATGAAATCGAATTGAAATCAAGAGACAAAAATTTCTTATAATATTCCATGGAAAGGGAAACACGTGATAGAAACACATGCAACAACATGCAACCATCAAACACAAGGAACACAATGATTTTACAAGGGAACCCAACTCGAAAAAACCCCTCCATTGGTTTGCATTAATTCAGATGAGAATATGGATCAATTACAATGTCTTGCTTCAATCCGGAAGCATACCCTGCACTGCAAGTCCGATCTCCTACTCACTGACCTGATCTGACCAACACTTAGCCAACTCAAGCCTGAGCCTTCCTCCTAATTCATTGCATAATCTTGGAGGAAATTAGCTCCTAAATAATAGGGAAATTCCCTATTTCCTTGCATAATTTCTAGAGGAATTGACCACCCACTTAATGCAAAAGTTTGTACATTCAACTAGTGTATAATTGATAGTTTCAATATGACTTTTCCTCCACTCCAACTAGACATTTCGAATTCCATGCATGAGTGGGTTTATTTTTAGTAAATTGATCAGTTAACTAAGAGATTAGTGAGTTGAAAACTATTATAACTACTCAATTGAACTCCTACTGACTCAACTAGTGACTTGAGCTTCGATAACTAATTTTAACTAACAATACCTCCACTAGATTTCTAGATCTTAGCAATCAACTCATGCACAACTCTACCTCTAGCCCACAAACTCAAATTTATTGATTTAACTAGGAGACAAGGCCATATCACTCTAGCTAACTACAATTCAAGTAATCTTGTTGATGTGGAAAATCAAATTTCTCCATTTGAATAAGGCACAATTCAAATGAAGACTCGTATTGCTACATTTTAACACTCCCTCTTAGCAAGAAAATAATTTTTCACGACCCCAATCCTACTTCTGTGGAACTCAAATTTTCCTCTTGACAATGCCTTTGTCAAAATATCTACATCGTTTTCCTTTGTGGGAATGTTCTGCAACATCATGATTCTCCTCTACACACAATCTCTCAAGTAATGATACTCGATATCAATGTGCTTGGACTTGTCATGAAATACTGGATTTCATAAAGTTTGATACAACTCTGATTATCATAGTGAATAACAATAGGATCCATCTGCTGACTGAAAAGACCAACAACAATTTTCCTCATCCAAATGGCCTTACATGTTGCTTGACCAACAACCATATACTTGACCTCTGTTAAGCTAAGTGCTACAGATCTCTATTTCCTGCTATATCGGGAAATAGTTGTTAACCCAACACTGAAGCTAGCTCATGAAGTGATATTCCCGTCTGATGGACTCCCTTCCCAATATGCATCAGTGAAGCCTTCAAGCTTCACACCATCAGTCCTCCTATACCATAGCTCAAATCTATTGTACCTCTAAGGTATCTAAGCACATGTTTTTCTACTTTCCAGTGAAGCTTGGTAGGCTTCACCATAAACTAACTCAGTTGATTAACTGCATAACATGTTTCGGGCCTTATGTTCACCAGATACATCAAGGACCCCACTAGTTATCTGTAGATGGTAGCATTTACTTCCTCTCCTTTTGAAGAATACTTCTTCCTCCAGTGGGTAGCTAGAGGAGTGTCCATAAGCTTGCAATCCTGCATATGGAATCTCTAAAGTATTTCAAAGGTATACTTCCCCTTACTCATAAACAACTCTCCATCTCCCTGCCACACCTCCAAACCAAGGAAGTAGTGCATCAATCCCATGTCCTTCATCTCAAACTCTCTTGCAAGGTCCTCCTTGCAAGACTAGATCAACTTCTCATCCCTTGTTAGTATCAATTCATCTACATACAAGACTAGAATGAGCAATTTTCCATCTACCACAATGTAGTAGAGATTGGCATATGCTTCACTCTTGGTGAAGCCCAATCCACTGAGATATGTATCTATCCGAGTGTACCAAGAACGGGGTGCTTTCTTGAGACCATAAAGGGATCCCTTGAGTCTACACACATGTGTATCCCTATCAAATGTCTCAAACCCCTTAGGCTTCTCTATGTAAATCTCTTCCTCAACCACTCCATTAAGGAAGGTAGTATTCACATCCATTTGGTGAATCTTCCACCCCATCTGTGCAGCTAATGCTAGAATGGTTCTGATGGAGGAATATCTTGCCATAAGGGCAAATGTCTCCTCATAATCAACTCCCTCTACCTGTGAGAAGCCTTTGGCCACAAATTTGGCCTTGTACTTCTTGATACTACCATTAGCTGCATGTTTCACTTTGTATATCTATCTGGAACAAACCACTGGCTTGTTCTCTAGTCTTGGCAACACCTCCCATGCATTGTTCTTCATGATGGAGTCATACTCCTCCACCATGGAATCTACCCACACTGGTTGGAAAATTTCTTCCTCAAATGAAGAAGGCTCAGAATCAATGAGTTCTTTCATAAGTGCCATATAACCAATATACCTATCAGGTGATCTCCTCTGTATGCACAAGGATGTAGGAGCTCCCACGTGCTCCTTTGCATCCTGCACCAACATGTCAGCCTCTTTGGTTCTCTTCCTCCCTTCTCGGGAAGATTCTGGTTGATTGGGTGGCTCCACTCGACCTTCTTTTTGCTCCTCCACATGTGGTTGTTCCACAAAATCCCGGGGCTTTGACTGAGGCTCATCCTCTGGTGGAATACTCAACTCTCACTCTAGAGAGCTTCTCATAGCCTTCTCCTCATCAAATCTGACATCTCTCCTCATCACCATCATCCTCAATGAGGGAAAATACACCCGATAGTTAAGAGGTGTCTTTTTATATCCTACAAAGATCTCCATCTCAGTTGTAGGATCCAACTTTTTCCAGATATCCTTGGAGACATGACAAGAGACTGTAGCTCCAAAAATTAAAAAATGGGATACATTTGGCTTCCTCCCAGAGAAATCTTCTTCGGGTGTGATCATGCCAAGTATTTTGTGAGGCTCCAGAATTGCAAATAAACTATTGCATTACATGTTTCTACCCACATGTATAGTGGCAGTCCCTAAACATGCAACATTTCTCTTGCAGCCCCTACAATGCTTTTGTTTTTCCTTTCTACAACCCCATTTTGTTATGGGTTGTGGGGTGCAATTAGTTCTCTTATAATACCTTCCTTTCCACAAAATTCTTTGAAGGCATTAGACACAAATTCTCCTCCATTGTCACTTCTCAAGCATTTAATTTTATGACCAGTCTCATTTTCAACCAATGCTTTGAATTCAACAAAATTTTCAAACGCTTCATCTTTCTTCTTCATAAAATAGATCCAACACTTGCAAGAAAAATGATCTACGAAAATTACATAATACGTGTGTTTTGCACTTGAGACTATAGAAAATGGTCCACACATATGAGTGGACTCACTCCAAGATGGCTCCAAATCTGCTATCTCAGCCCTGGAAGGATGCTTTGACATATTTTCTAAGAGTGCATCCCTTGCAAATATCATGTTGGTCAAGGGTGCATTTTGGAAGTCCAGTGGTGATTTGTTCCATAATTTTCAAAGCTCCATGGTGTAGGTGACCCATGCGCCTATGCCAGAGTTCTCCAACATCTCCACTTTGAATATATTCTGCTTTGTTGCTTAATGCAACGCATACATCCACCTCTAGCTTGTAGAAATTTTTCACTGTAACACCAATTCGTTTTACTTGTCCAGTAGTAACATGATTTAGAAGATATTTCCCTTTAATGAACACCACATCATAACCTCTATCCTCCAATATAGCTACAAAAATCAATTTTTTCTTCAGCCTAGGCACATACATAACATTTATCAGGTGAAAATGGGAGCTTGAATCCCTCTTAAAGGTGACAATAACAATTCCTTTGGTACTATAGCTCCCATCATCTCCAAGTTCTATGTGTAATTTGATATCCTTCTCTTCTAGACTGCTTAAGAAATATTTGCATCTAGTCATATGAAATGAGGCCCGAGAGTCTAGGTACCACACACTCCCCATTATAGTGCTTACCATGCATGCAATGAGGGTGAAATCTAGTTTGAATTTTGATGTCAGAGCATCACCTCCTACTCCTCCTGCAGGTTTCTTCTTGGATATCTTGTGTGGATACTTGGTTGCATAGTGTCCATATTCATGATAGTGAAAACATTTGATTTTGTTGAGGTCCTTCTTCTTGCCCTTGTTCTGACTGGATTATGGGTTGCCTTAGGCCTTCTTTCCCTTGGATTTATTTCCCTTGCTTTCTAAGGGAAATATTTCTTCCTCCTTAACTCTCATTGTGACACCATCTCTAGTGCCTCTTCTGATCTCCTCCTGCACCAAATCAACCCAAAGTATCTCCCAATCTGGTAGCTTGTCTCTTCCATTAACTAAATCCTGATAGTTGTGCCAGGATTTCAAAAGGCTAAGTAGTGCTAATCTCACAAGTTCAATTGGCGGCACATTTTCTCCTACTCCTCTAAGTTCATCTCAAACCTGAGTGAATCTGGATAGGTATTGTGGAATGGTTTCAATTTTCTACATTCAAATTCTTCTGAGTTTATCTCTCAATGCCAATTTTATGGCATCACTACTGCTTTAGAAGATATATGTGAGAGTTTTCCACATTGCAAAAGGAGTCTCCTTTCCATGCAAGTTCGAAACCACATGATCTCTAAAACCCTCTAGACTAATGCTCCTAGCCTTTGTTGTGTCTTTCTTCCACTGATCAAGTGCTTGTGCATATGATGTTTTTGGTTTCAGAATATAAGTTTGTGTATATCCCATACTCCATTGTCATCCAAGACAACTTCCATCCTATATTTCCAAGCACAAAAATTAGAGGTGCCCTCTAATGCATACTCCAACCTCAATCCACTGAAATTTTTTTCCTGCACTGAAGAGAATATGCACTAAAAACTTTGCAAATCAGAATTTCTCTAAGAGAAGATCTAGACCAAGGTTCCTATGTAGTCTTCCGATGCTTTGCTACCATGTAGAAATTGCAAGAAATTTTCTATTGCTAATGAAATCAAACTTAAATCACGAGACATAATTTTCTTCTACTATTTTGCAGAAAGGAAAACACACAATAGAAACACATGTAATAACATGCAAACATCAAAACACAAGGAACACAATGATTTTACAGGGGAACCCAACCGGGAAAAACCCCTACGTTGCTTTGCATTAATTCAAATGAGAATATGGATCAATTACAATGTCTTGCTTCAATCATGAATCACACCCTGTATTGGAATTCTGATCTCCTGCTCACTAACCTGCTTTGACCAACACTTAGCCAATTCAAGCCTCAACCTTCCTCCTATTTCCTTGCGCAATCCTGGAGGAAATTTGTGTAACCACCCCTCCCACATTTACCCAATTTCACCGGCCTGCCAGTGTAAACATGAGACGAAGAGTTAATATGACATGACCTGACCTCCAAGCTCCAATTATGGAAGTGGGGCTGACAAACTAACCACAATCTAACAACTCACCTCATCCCTTAGGGCTACAGGACACTCAGGGGCCAAAGAACCACCCAAAATGACCAAAAGCTGAGTTTGGGTTCATTTTCATTAACCTAGGCCCCCATCTGCATGCATGACAAGGCTTGGGTGTGGTTGAAGGCCTCCAACCATATGCACAACACTGCCTGAGTGCGGTTGTGATCCAAATTGTCTAGTTCAAAGGATGCGGTCTCGAGATCTGAGCCAAAATTCCAGGTCAACCCCCAAACCACTACCCAAATCTTCTTTAAACTTCTTAGGATCATAAATGACATGACAACAAGGCTAAACATACAAACTTGAGTCATAAACTTAACCTAGACTGACCAAAACAAACTAGGCATTTCGTCAAACACATGGAAAACATGTAAGCCACAAGTCATGAATGCATATTTGATCATAATAGTCTAAGATTAATATGAGAATAACCAAGAAGGCCCTATGCCCTCTTCACATAACTGAAACAACAATTATTAGTCCATACATTCATCAATCAATCAATAACTAAATCGTTCATGACAAGAGCCATAGATGATATACATCATATAACCAACATAGAACCATAAAATAACTAGCATATATTCCCTAGGAACTCAATCATAATATCACTAACATAATCACTACAAATATACACGAATCACAATACAATAATAACT
The DNA here is from genome assembly GCA_031772625.1 of Pinus tabuliformis. Taxonomy (NCBI): domain Eukaryota; kingdom Viridiplantae; phylum Streptophyta; class Pinopsida; order Pinales; family Pinaceae; genus Pinus; species Pinus tabuliformis. Next base: position 670,126,335 of record CM062815.1, read on the forward strand.
CCTATTAACATATGAAAATACTAACTAAGTCAGGGACTTCCACGTACCACCTGACCATAGATTAGGCTGAACCAAATCTCTCTTTCAGCTAATCACCCCCACGCCATATTCCAAGCATGAATGTGGGATCTCATGGAATCAACCAAGATAAACCAAACCAGGGATTCCATAGGCCAAACCACCTCAACCCTAGACCAGTGATTCCACCTCACAGTCAGACATCACCAACGCCAACCAGATTGATCTCTACCCAAGTTGTCCAGGGCTCCAGGAACTAGTAACTCAACCCACAACCTTCTAGGGCTCCAGAGCATTTGTCCAACCCAGCTCTAGGGACTAATAACTCAAACCACCAATGGATCCAAAGCATTTGTCCAAACCTAGGCTCCAAGACTATTGACTCAATCCAAGTTGTTCCAGGGCTTCCAAAGCATTTGTTCCAACCCAAAACCATAAGGAATTATGAGCAATAACAAAAAAATATCAAGTAGAAAAACCCACAACAAAATGGCTATCTAGGAAATGGCAAGGCTAGGTGAAAACCATTGTCAATCTAGGAAATCCTACATGCCAATGACAACACATAACCAATAGATCACATGCATATACCATGCATTCATGAATGAACAAGGAAATCACACATGCAACCTGTTACCTGCAAGCAATCCAGCTGTAGCCATTGATCGAATTGTTCCCTTGCACTTTCCTACTTTCCTTTGCCTTATTTTTCCAAATCTGAATGAGTACTAGAGTGCTCCAAGCATGATCCAAGAATTCTATAAGTGTGCAAGAGTATGAGAGAATGAGAAGATAGAAGAGAGCTTCCCCAAAACTGTCAAAAGCTAAAACCAACAAAAAGATGTGAACTTATCCTCATAACCCTTTTTATCATTGAGCCCTCTATTTTCTTCATTTTCCTTCAATTTTCCTCACATGCAAATCTGTGACCCTTCATCTTCCTTTTCTCCTATTTTCCTTTATTTTTATAAATAAAATTTCAATTATTGCCACTTTTCCTTTGCCAATTTCCATAGCCATTAATTAAATCATCAGTGATACCCATCACTACATTTTTCCCAACATTCAAGTTGGAATACATGTCCCTTGGTCTTATTTTTATTTACATGGAAAATCAACTAGGGGATGTTACAATCAACTCCTAAAGAATAGGGAAATTCCATATTTCCTTGCGCAATTGCTAGAGGAATTGACCACCTGCTCAATGCAAAGGTACATACACTCAACTAGAATACAATTGATAATTTCAATGTGCCTTTTCCTCCACTCCAACTAGGCAATTTGAATTCCATGCATGACTGTGTTTATTTTAAGTAAATTGATCAATTAACTGAGAGATTAGTGAGTTAACAACTGTTATAACTACTCAACTGAACTCCTACTAACTCAACTCAGATAACTAAGTTTAATTAACAATAACTCCACTAAATTTCTAATCTTAGCAATCAACTCATGCACAAATCTACTTCTAGCCTACATACTCGAATTTACTAATTTAACTAGGAGACAAGACCATGTCACTCTAGCTAATTACAATTCAAGTAATCCTGCTGATGTGGAAAATTGAATTTCTCCATTTGACTAAGGCACAAGTCAAATGAATAATTTTCTTGCTACATTTTAAAAATATCACATATAATTGATCCAAGTACTTGATCATGAGATCTCTCAATTCAATTCACATCACTCAATAACTTGAGCTAACCCATTTGGCTATTTACTTTCCAAATTATATGTTTTATGTTATACAATTGTATTTCATTTCATATCAATTGGGGTTAGCTTTGGTGGTTGGGAGGAATCTTATTATTCCCCGCTGCTAGGTTGAATCCCCAAAAGTGACAAGATAAGCTCATAATGAGTATATTGATGTAATGGCGAGGGGAAGTACTTAGGGGTTTTCCTCAAGAGTGTAACCTAGAAAAAAAAAATAGTTGTATTTCATTCAACGTCATGAGTTTCTTTATAATGAGAATATGATAATGATTGATACTCCAATTTGAATTATATTTTTTAAATATTTAATTAGGTAGTTTCCTTACATTCATTATTCAATTACAATTCCAAGTTATACTTTCTTAATAAAAGAAAAGGAAGTTGAGAGAATTTCTAGATATGGTGTGAAATCTATAATATAGTGTCATTACCTAGTATTAACTCATGTTTGCTTCCCTCACTAGCCCTCATAGGATGTGCCCTACATCATAAATATGCTAGAGACTTCTAATGGTTGTCTTGATGCCTAAAAATGTCATTCTATGGAGAATATGAACATTATAAGAGATTGTAGTGATGGTACCATAGAGTGAGAAAAACATTGTTAAGTTATTTTGTAGGGCCTACCCTACTTGAGGTTGTCACTCACAACTTGTTTATGGAAGTTTGGCCTCGGCCACTTGGGTGATGATGCATACAAACTAATAGTCTAATCAAAGGCTTTTTCATCTTTTAATTTGTTGAGAAGGAACATGTTGTAGAGAATCTTCATTTTTTAATTTGTTGAGAAGGAACATGTTGTAGAGATTCTCAATGATGGAACATGGATATGTAAAAACACCCTAGCGGTTTTCTCGCCTTAGTCAAAGGGTTTTTTCATTAGCAAAGCCTCATGTGTAATGTGGGTGGTTTTTCTTCTCCGTTATGGAATTTTTCATTTTTTCTTCTTTATTTTTATGCATATTTCCCTTCCATTATCGTCATTACCTTTGCCCGACGAGCAATGAACCAAGAGGAGAAAGAATTGGTGCGACGGTTAAATTTATTATATTATTTGGCTTATTTCTATGCTATTATGAAGATGACGTTTTCCCTTCTTATTATTTGATCAACTAAATTGGGTTGTTGGGCTTTATTCCTATTGCTAGAGTAAAAATGGCAGTGGAGGTAGGGTGGAGAGGGTACCAATCATCTCAAGTGACAACAAAGGTAGCGTGGAGAAGTGGTTGATCGTCTCTGGAAAAAATCATAATTGATAAGGAATGAACATAAAAATAGAGGTTAAACTCCCTTTATAAAATGTGTTTCCATGGCAAAAAAACCATTTAAACATTTTTACATTTAAATTTGTTTGACAATAACCATGTTACATGTAGCACTTTTTATTGAATGAAAACTATATCACTTAAAATCATTTATAAAAAAGTTTAAATTGCTACACGTTTATTAAATGAGAACTATATCACTAAAAATAATTTATAAAAAAATTAAATTGCTACATTTTTATTGAATGAAAACTATAACACTTAAAATATTTTATAAAAAGTCTAAATTTTACTAAACTCTAAATCTATTAAAAAAAAATATTTGTTATTTGTAATTAGAGGAATTGACAATTGGGTCAATCTTGTACTTGCGTGACACAAGGTTGTTTTGTCTAGAACCACTATAACTAATGGGGTCTATGCCATGTCCTCCTCTCTGTAGATCAGGTTATCTATGGGAGAATTGAGCCTTCAATATTTTAATTTCTATAATACTTCGTTTTCATGGCAATCACCAACTGAGCTACACCCTGGGGACAAAATAATTTTAAATTTTAATTTAAAAATAGAAACTATAATTGTAATTAAAAAATTATTCAAAAAAACAAATTTCTTAAAATTATTAATAAAGTTATAAAAATCGAGCCCATGGGTAGCACAATTCGTAATCACCTTGATAATGAAGAGTGTTATTTTCTATGAAATTCCAAGTTCAATTCTTCATTGATCATCCAATTTTTTTTACATAAAAAATCAATAATATTAAATACAATTTCATTTTAAAAAATATCTAAAATAATTTTATCATAACTATTAATTAGATTATTTATATATATATATATATAATTAAGTTCAAATATATTATCTTTTCATATTCAAATCCTATTGTTTATACACTTCAATAAATTTAGATCAATATGAATTTGAATTTATGTGAGGATCCTACTTTGGGTCCTCTAACTAAAACTAAATTTATTTAAGTTAACCAAAATAAGAAGGGAAATAGCTTATTTGTAGCTCAACATGTATCTAATGATAATATACAAGTAAAATTTTTTTACAACATATTAAACAAGTAAGAAATTTCATTGCAATAATTTACTTAAGTAATCAACAAATGGAAGAATACTTGTTCCAGTAGCTTGGTTGGGGTGCTCCTCTTAGCTACCCAACTGAATTTTCCTCCCAACCAACTAGGAATAAATTCCTAGAGGTTCCCTAGCCCTCCGAGCCTAAGTCCAACTAGTGGTAATGTGTCCAAGTTAAACTAACACTCTCCAATAGATCCAAGTTTGAATTCTCTCATTTATCTCTCCATTCTCTCCCTTCCCTTTCTCCACATTCCTCCCCTAAAACAAAATCTTCCAAAACCAAAAACCAAGACCAAGGATCTCCCCTGCTCCTCTCATCCCCCTTCTCTTTTATGTCTCTTCCTCCCATCTACCTCAGCCACCTAACATTAATGTCATGACTACCCCCTCATCCTTTTATTTTAGTATCCTTGACTTTGCTTACTATATCTTATTCAAAGTAGATTTGAGAAGACACTTTGGGAATAGAATATAGATATTTATTTTAGAATTAAATTGAAGAAGACCTTATCTTCTCGAAAGTAGATTTGAGAAGACACCTTGGGATATGAATATTTAATTTAGAAATAAATTGGAGAAGACCATATCTTCTCAAAAGTAGATTTGAGAAGACACCTTGGGATATGGATATTTAATTTAGAAATAAATTGGATGAGACCATATCCTATCCAAAATTAAATTTGAGAAGACAACTTGGGAATTGAATAATAACAATAATAACAGTCATATAAGTAAAATAAAATTATAGTTTCACAAATGTAGTTATATACCAATATTTCTTAGTAATTATAAGTCAATATTTCATGTTAATTAAACATTAATAAAAATTAGCATGATAGGATCAAGTAGGGCATTACATACACCCCTCCTTCAGAAAACTTCGTCCCGAAGTTAGAGTGAAAAGGACACAAGGAGTTCAAAAGAAGTTTGATAATAAGGCATAACAAAATAGAGAGAGAGTTATAGTAATCAAATTAAGTAAGTTAGGAAATGATACCACTTCCCATCAAGAGTCTCCAACTAACCTATATCCTCATATCCTTCGCAACCTACTTCCTCTCCCACCCTATCCATGCTCTGCTGCAATATACTATGGCATCGACTATATCGATCTAACCACTGATAAGACCAATATGGTGGAAGCGTCAACTATGTCGACCTAACTTCCCCAACAAGAAACTAGCAATCGTCATCACACGTCTAGGGGAGTGTGTCCATCACTGCCCTCCCACGATTCCAGGTTTGGAGGTTACACGATGGGAAATGCCTCCACCCCTCCTCACAACTAGGGTCAACACCCTAATATGGACCACACTACGACGCTGGTTGGATACTTGTCATCGAATAATCCAACCAAGTAGTCTTGTCACCTGCCATTTACAATTTACCCATGTCATTATGAGTGCATATCAAGTAGATACAAACTGTGATAGAACAATGTACATCATACCATTCACCATTGGATGTCTCAACATTCTCCATTGGAAGAGTAGATCTTGGTTGTCATATAGTTCTTTCCAATCTGCAGGTTAGTTCTCATTCATGCATATACATAACAACGAAACATATATAGATAAATGATTTTAAACATCATGTTATAAAGTCTAGTATCCACATATCAATTTTGTACTTCATAACAACATACTAGAAATAAATCTTACATTAGATAAATCATAATTTTGATAAGTCATTCATTAGATAAATCATATCCACTTAAGCCATACATGAAACAACAATAACTCTGATAAGTCATACACTAGATAAATCGTAACCAAGTAAGTCATACATTAGGTTATACATCAAATATTTCAATCAACAATACCTAATCTATCTAATGATTTATATAAGTAGTTTCACCTGTCCAAATAAATGCATCAATATTACATAGCGTTCATAAATAAATAACATGGAACTACAAATAGATCCTTATCATAGGTAGCTATCTAAGTCAAAATGGGCATCATAGATGCTCAAAAAGTGAGGGGTAGACACGACGTATAGCCTCTGCATCCTCCCACGTAGCAGATCCTGGGCCATACTTGTCCCATTGGACCTTAACCTGGGCCACCATGCAACATCTGAGCTGTCAAACCCTAGGGTCCAATATGCGCAATGGTTCAACCATTATGGTTCCCACGTTTGAGACCTACAATTTCCTCCAATCCATTTTGTGAGATTCATTAGAAACATAATGTCGTAGAATAGATACATGAAAAACATCATGAGTTTTATGCTAATGGGGTGGCAGTACAAGACGATAGGAAACTGGTCTAATCTTCTCCTTGATTCTAGAAGGTCTTATAAATTGAGGTGACAACTTTTTCCCTTTCCCAAACTGAATTGTGGTTTTATTGGGTCAGATAAGAATAAAAACTTGGTCTCCTACTTCATAACTACGATCAGTCCTATGTGAATCTGAATAACTCTTCTGTCTATCAAGTACTATTCAATTTATGTATGATCAATACAATATCCATTATCTCAAGAGTCAAGTTTTTAAGAATTGGCTTTAAAAGTTATGTATGTTAATTTTTATTGTTGAAAGGAAATGTTAAATATCATTTATTTAAGCTTTACATGGGAAGAATGTATTTTCCAACATATTATGGACATTGGTAAGTTATGAAGCGGCATTGTTCATTTTACTACATGACAATAATAATAATAACAAAGATTTACTTTTGGTTATGAGTTGGAAATAGCGAAAAACATGTCTGCTTAATTAGTTTGTAAGAAGAGAAGAAATGAAGACTTGTTTATGCTCATAAGTTACTAATAAAAAAAGACTTTATTTATTTTCTAATTTGTTGACAACGAACAAAAAAGATTGGTCTCTATTCTTAGTTAATTGCATCGAGAGTTGGAAGGTGCTCTATAGGCTAGTATAGGACAAATGTTATGTAATATTACATGACAATGAAAAAATAAATAACTACATGTGTACATATGTCCATACGACAATTTTTTTTGCATATGTACATCTGTAGATGACAACATCTAAAAAAAACCAATGTAGATCCATCCTAAACTCGGATTGATCAAGCACCGAGAGGAACCAAATTTCTTTAAATGTAATTTTTTTAACATTTATATGAAAGAATTAATTCATGACATGAAATTAGATGATAACAAAATTTACACGTTAAGAATTATGATCTCTCTATGTTTGATAGATTATGGTTCTAAGATGAATCTAGGATGGTTTTGTTGAAAAATGCAGCAAGAAAGTCTCAATTTGATTTTTCCTTGGTCAAATTGAGAAAATTTGAATTTCTACATTGGCAGAAAACCTAGATGCAGTTAACTTTTGTGACATGGCTCTTGTCATTCAGTTAGCTCAGTCAATTCGAGTTAGAGGAGTTGGAGTTCAGTTAAGCATGTGTGATTGCTAATTTGTAGAAATCAAGGTCAGTTATTTCAAGTTATTTTCAATTAAACTAGTTCTAATTGTTGGAGGAACTAGTGGAGGGTCAGTTGTGCAGTGGGACAACAGTCTAACTCAGTGATCAATCAGCTAAAAATAGCTATTGCATGCAGATAATTCGAGTTTCCTAGTTGTGGTGGAGATTCTAAGGCAGTGTAACATCAATTGTAGACTAGTCTTGAGTGTACAGGTGTTGCATGCAGTCAGATGATCAACCTAGGGAATTGCGCAATCATTTTGGAGGAAATTCCTAAATAATAGTAACAACTCCTGGTTGAATTTCCATATAAAAAAAATATAAGACCAAGGTCATGGGACACGCATTCCAAGTTGAATGGTGGGAAAAAAATCCTAGTGAGTGTTCATTTGGTTTATTATGGCTAACGGAAAATTGGCAAAGGCAATGGCAAAGGCTTTGGAAAGGCAAGAGGCATTATTTAGCATTTATTTATGAAAATAATGGAAATTAGGAGAAAAGGAAGATGAAAGGTGAAAGGTTGCATGTGATGAGGAAAATGAAGGAAAAATAATGGAAACTGAAGAAATTAGAGGCCTCAATGATAAAATGGCTTTATGAGGATTAGTTCATGGCTTTTTATCAGTGTTAGTTTTTTGTCAGTTCAGTTTTGGAGCTCTCATTTTTTACTCTCTCTCTCTCTCATACTCTTGGACACTTAGAGTTTTCTTCGAGCACTCTTGGAGGAGTGTGGCATACTTGGGATTTGGAGCAAGAAGGGAAATGAAGAGAAGGAAAATGCAAGAGGACATTAGGATCAGTAGCTACAACGGGTTTTTCTTGTAGGTACCAAGTTGCATGTATGATTTCCTTGCTAGTTTTGGCACGCATGTGGTTTATTGGTTATGATCTGTCATTGGCATGGAGGATTGCCTAGATTGACGATGGATTTACCTAGCCTTTCCATTTTCTGGATAGCCATGGTGTTGTGGGTGTATTTCCTTTTGTTTTCTGTTTGATTCTCATGTTCCTTATGGCTGTGGGTTGAGTTAATAGTTCCTAGAAGCCTTGGTTGGACAAACCCTCTGGAAGCCCTGTAACAACTTGGGTTGAGTTACTAGTCCTAGAAGCCTTTGTTGGAAAAATTCTCTGGAAGCCCTTGGTGGGTTGAGTTATAATAGCCCTGGAAGTCCTGGTGGGACAGACACTCTAGAAGCCCAACAACAGTTGTGGGTTGAGTTACTAGTCCTGGAAGCCCTGGTTGGAACAAACCCTCTAGAGCCCTGGACAGCTTGGGTAGAGACCGATCTAGTGATGGTTAGTGATGTCCAACCATGAGTTGGAATCACTCGTTGAGGGTTGAGGTGGTTTTTCCTCTGGAAGCCCTAGTTTGGTTTTGTTGGATTTGTTCCATGAGATCCCACATTCATGCTTGGAATATGGCACGAGGGTGATTGACTAGAAGAAAGATTTGGTTCAACCAATCTATGGTTGGGTGGTACGTGGAAGTCCCAGACCTAGTTGCATTTTTCATATGTTAATAAGAGCTCCTTTCCTCTTGTATTTGATGGGTAAATATACTTGTTCATATTTGGCTTTTATGGTTGTTATATCTTTGTTATTTCTATTGAATATATGCTAGTTAAGAGGATGTTTTATGACAATATTGATGTATGGCTCTCATCATGTTTTGATTAGCAAATGAATGAACAATGAATATATGACCTAATAGATGATAATGTAACTATTGTGATAAGGCATCAATGCTTCCTTATGAATCTCAAATAAGTATGAGACTCCTATGCTCATATATGTTGTTATGACCTGTAGATTAAATATTTGTGATATGTTTGACGAAATTCTTATTATGGCTAGTAGGGGTCCAATCAAGTCATTGATCAAATGTTTGCAATAGTAATCTTGTTTCAATGTTATTTATCATTTCTGAAACTTACATGAAGTTCTGGGCAATGGCCTGAGTCCTGGTCCTGAAAAGTGGCACAAAATCTAGGGTCGTTGGCTCAGAATAGATGAAAAAGTCCACAGTCACTGGCATGCCTTGTTGTGGGAGTGACTGGAAGGCCTTATTCACATGCATGGCTTGTCATGGGAGCGACTGAGGGTCCAGATCAGTAAAATGTCAAGTTGTCTCAGGGGTTGGTCCTCTGGAGAGGTTGGTTGGCTCCTGAAGGTTCTATAGCATAACATGCAAACATCAAAACACAAGGAACACAATGATTTTACAGGGGAACCCAACCGGGAAAAACCCCTACGTTGCTTTGCATTAATTCAAATGAGAATATGGATCAATTATAATGTCTTGCTTCAATCATGAATCACACCCTGTATTGGAATTCTGATCTCTTGCTCACTAACCTGCTTTGACCAACACTTAGCCAATTCAAGCCTCAACCTTCCTCCTATTTCCTTGCGCAATCCTGGAGGAAATTTGTGTAACCACCCCTCCCACATTTACCCAATTTCACCGGCCTGCCAGTGTAAACATGAGACGAAGAGTTAATATGACATGACCTGACCTCCAAGCTCCAATTATGGAAGTGGGGCTAACAAACTAACCACAATCTGGTTCAAGGACATATCCCTCAAACTTTGGTTATATCCGCTTCCCACTCCGGAGTGTTGATATAACCTTTAGATACCAACTATCTTCAAAAAGTTTCTCCAACACACATTCCCTCAAATTAACCCTCAAGGGTACTAGGGAGAAGGCTCATGCCCCCCTGCTTAGTGCATCAACCACCACATCCTACTTTCCCTTAATGTATGAGATACCAAAATCATATTCACTCATGAATTCGCTCCACCAACTTTGTCTAACATTCAAATCCCTTTGGGTGAAGAGGTGCTTCAGGCTTTGATGATCTGTTCTTAACTCAAAGCTTCTCCCAATGAGGTAGTGTCTCCATAGTTTCAAAGCTAGCATCAATGTTTCCAACTCTAAGTCATGGGTAGCATACAACTCTTCATGTTTACTCAATTTTCTAGATGTGTAAGATATTACTCCGCCTTCTTGCATCAACACTGCTCCCAATCCTTACTTCGAAGCATCGGTGCAGACATTGAAGTCTTTTTCCATGTCCGATGCTCGAAGGATCGGTGCACTACTTAGTAACCTCTTTAGTTCGGTGAATGCAGTGTCACATTCATACTTGACCCCTTTTCGCTGTAATGTGGTGATGGGTTTTTCAATCCTTGAAAACCCTTCCACAAACCTGTGATAATAACCTATTAGCCCCATAAAAATACGCACCTCATGAGCATTTTTCGGTACTAGCCAATCCATTATGGCCTTTACCTTTTCTGGGTCTACTGAAATCCCTTCACCTGAAATGATGTGCCCAAGATAATGAATTTTCTTATGAAAGAAGGAACATTTTGACAATTTTCCATACAATTGATTTTCCCTTAAGCAAGTCAATACAACCCTTAGGTGCTCTTCATGCTCCTTTTCATTCTTGGAATACACAATAATATTGTCCAGAAAGACTTGCACAAATTGGTCCAAATACTTCCTGAACACACCATTCATGAGGCTCATGAATACTGCTGGTGCATTGGTCAAACCAAATGGAACAACTACGAACCCATAGTGCCCAAAACAAGTTCGAAATGCAATTTTTGAGATGTCACCTTCTTTAATCCTCAATTGGTGGTATCTAGATCATAGATCGATCTTAGAGAAAATTGTTACTTCCTTCATTTGATAAAATAGGTCATCTATTCTAGGTATCAGCTACTTATTCTTTGTTGTGGTTCGATTCAAGTCCCTATAATCTATGCATAGCCTTAAGAAACCATCCTTCTTCTTGACGAAAATCATGGGTGTACCCCAAGTTGAAAGACTAGGTCTAACAAATCCCAACTCTAAGATCTCTTTTAACTGCATCTGCAACTCACAAAGTTTTGGAGTGGTCATCCTGTAGGGTGTCTTGGAGATGGGTTCTGCACCAGGTTTTATGTCAATTGTGAAATTGATCTCTCTCACAAGAGGTAATCCAGGCAATTCCTTAGGAAAAACATCCTCAAATTTTGGCAAAATTGGGTGTTGATCTAGGGGGGGTCCTTTCTGGTCACTTACAACCTTGTTGAAGACATCGTTTTACCTTCATCATGGAGATGAATCGTAGGGACACTCCTCTCTTGATACCAAAAATCTCAATTGACCTACCTTCATCATCTAAACAAATCACCTTCTTTTTGAAACAGTCTACCAAAGCTCGATGAGCTTCTAGCCAATCCATTCCAATGATTACATCGTATGTCCCTAGTGTTGTGACGTATTCCTTCAACTTAGTTATACACACCCCGAGGTTCACCTGACATTGGTCAACACTAGGTCCTACTGCTCATTTTATCTCAGAAGCCATTTCAACTTGCTTAAAGTCATCGTGCTCATATGCTGCCAACCCACATTTTTCTAATGTAACTAGTGAAATGAAACTATCTATAGCACTAGAATCAAACAAAATATTAACTTTTACTTTGTTTATCATACCTAAGGTTTCTACCATGACAAATTGGTGTTCAACTTGTTGGTTATCAACTGCTGCATATATTCGATGGTGGCTACTTGCTCCCCCCATTGGTGTTTTTCCTTCTCTATGGTTGTTACCAGTTTGCAACTTAGGACAATCATGTTGGTAATGAGGTTCCCCACATCCCCAACAAGTGATGTGTGATAGACTCTACACAAAATGTTGTGGAGTTATTTGGAGAGGGCTCCTTCCCCTGATACCCTTGCCCCTAATCGTGGCTCCTCGCGTATGACCTTGATTTGCATGAGTCCTCGAAGTTACAGGTGAAGCTGCACTAGTAACCATTGAAATCCCCATTATCGGTGCTCTCGGTGCAACCCTGTTTCCATATGGTGGTGGCCTCAAACTTCCTTGCCTGGAGAAGGTACGAGGGGCCTTCCCCATAAACCTTGGTTGTTGTGTAAAAATGGTTTTGTTTCCACCTTTTAAGTCTAAGTTCTCTTCAACATAATGGGCATGTTCAACAACTTCTGCAACTGAGGATGGTTTCCACATCCACACCATTACCCTAATCTTAGGGTTCAATCCATAAATGAAACGATTTTCTTGGCGATGATCAGTGTTCATGTAGGAGACATACTTGACCAATTCCATGAATCCAATCTCATATTCCTCTAACGTGCGGTTTCCCTATACCAAACAATGGAAGGCTCCTACCTATTGTTCTTCATAATATGTTGGTAGGTACATTTTCCTTAATCTCTCCTCAAATAACTCCCAGGTAACTGTGTCTGGAGTGAAGTGTAATTGACGCTCTAAGCTACCCCACCAATTAAAAGAACTATCTCTGAGTTGGAATATTGTTATTTTAGCTTTTGAATTGGAAGTATAATCTCTTAGTGCAAAGCACCTTCTCATTCCTTCGAACTAAGCTTCTGCTCATTCATTGACACGACCTCTAGCAAAATATGGGAGCTTAATCTTTTGGAGCTCCCTAGTAATATCCTCGATTGCAGGTCCTCTATCAGAATCTCTTGATCCCTCAAGATTTCCCAACCCTGATGGAGGGTGTTCCACTTCCACCTCAGTTGTTTGACACCCTCTTAAAGTCTCATTAATTGCTTCTAGGGAGCACAAGATGAGAGCTAGTTCCAGTGATGGAAATGGGTTATTTGTAGGAGGTCCTTGTGATGATCCTCCTTGACCTCGATTTCCCCATGTCTTCACCATTTTGAATTGTTCCAATATATGTTACATACGAGACTTATTAATGCAACTTAGGACTTGTCCACTCTTAGTCAACTCACACACACATATATAAAATGATAGGCATAAGTTTTTCTTTTACTATGCTCGTAAATGAGCATTATTAATACTAGACAAATCCCCAAGGATATATTAAATCCTCTCATGTGTGATCTCGTATGTAACCTACAAATTTTTAATTAATGAATTGGTTTAATATACTCAAATATTAGTTCGCTCTCGGTGACCTTCAAAATACTAATCTAGAACGAAATTTGGAACCATTCTTGTGTATTCACCAAATAACCATTAATTCAATTTCAATTAGTAGCTTAAATATGAAGAAGAGTTTTCACTAATTCTCAGACACATATTTCTTTCTTAGACATAGAAGTATCAAATCATTTGAGGCATAATGAACACAATATTTACCTTGGAAACTAAAATGGGAAACCAACTCCAAATGGTTGTTGAGCTTTTAATTGGACAATCCTTTGACTATAGTTCTTGGCTCTTTGAGCATACTCTCCACAAAATGTCCTTTGAGAGTGAAGGTACAAATGGTAATGGATAAGACAATAACTTAACCTTTCATTTCCTTTTTCTCATACCCATTTTTTTTTCAATTCTTCCTATATAATTTATGTTTTGTACCCTTTCATATTATTCAATTTTACATTTATATTGTCTTTGATATTTTATTTTTAATCAAAATTCGTTCAATAAATAACATATATTTTACATCCAAACAATCAATACTACATAAATTGATATATATTATTTAATTTCAAATTTAACTTATACTAGTTTCAAACTAAGTTTACTATTAACCATTTCAAACACAATATTTAACTTATCAATTTCCTTATTTATTTGGGCATTCCCATAAAGCAAACAACTGATATATAATATCTAATTTATTTCATATATAACATAAAAATATGTTATTAATATTTTTCCCATTTAAATGTGAACATATAATGATACCATGTATATAATGTTTGATATAAATAAATACAAATAAATATGTTTCTTTATTAAATATCTATAATATCCTTTAACTATATAATATTGTATAACTAATAAATCACTTAAATTTTAATTCGATTATATATATATATATATATATAATTTTTTTTTTTTTTTTTTTTCCGAAGAGAAAAATCGTAATTTTATTAATTAAAACAAAATTACATGTTGCAGATGCTGTGGCGCATTCCATCAGCAGTAGTTTGCTGCTGATCAAAGTTCATGAAAAACAAGAAAATAATGTACAAGTGGGGAAAAGTCAAGCTTTTCGCCCTTTTTTCTTCTCAACCTTTCGCCACTCCCCCTGAGTCGGTAATGAAGATACAAGTGCTAGCGATGTGTCAGCCACAGGTTGGGGGTTGTCTTTATCAGAATCTGAGGTGTCTGATATGTGTTGTCGTTTGGATCCGCTGATATCCATTGTTTCTGGTATCTTTACCGGCTGTGAGTCCATCGGTTCTTGTGGATTTATGTCCTCTGCTTCTGGTTCTTTATTCATCTGATTGTTCTCATTGGGAATGACATGTTCCACATCCTCTTCCTCCTCCTCATCGGAGAGTGGTGGAGGAAATTTCCATCCCTTGGCTTGTTTCCCTGTTTTCTTCTTCCTACGAATGTCTTTTTTGGCTGTTGGACACGTGTTTTGTAGATGTCCTGTTTGTCGGCAAGTTCTGCATCTGAATGTTGTATTTTCATAATCTAAAACCTGTGTCCAACACCTCTGTCTATGCTTCAGTTGAATTTGATCTGGCAAACCTCTGCTGAGGTCTACTTCCACACAAATTCGTGCAAAAGTGTAGATTCTTTCCTCCAGTCTTTGGGTGTCCATTTTGATGTAACGCCCAATAGTATTACCAATTCCTGCAAGGACTTGTTGATTCCAGAGGTGTATTGGAAGGTTGTGCAGGCGTACCCAAACTGGCATCCTAGAAACAACCATTGTATTTGCATCAAATTCTGGAAACCATGGTGTGATGAAGAGACCTGTGGACCCCCAGAACCAAGGTCCTTCTTGTATTATAATATCTCTAGCCTCTGTTGTAGGGAAATTCACTATGAAGAACCCCTTGGAACAGAGATGTATTTCACATTGTGTAGTCCAATTTGTGAAAATCCAATGAAATAGTTCAACAGGCTTGGGCCAAAAACAGTTGAATCTACAAATTAAAGCTTGTTTTTCAAATATAGTACAATGCTCATCTGTTTCTGGTATATCTATGTTTAATTCTGGGGTATAATTCAGTTGCTCCACAATATATGGCCTTGGTTCCATTCCTGCTTGTTTTGGTGTTGCTGTGGCTGCATTTTTCCCTTGGAGAATGTTTTTGAAAGATATACCTCCAGTTTTTTTCCCCTGATGTGTTTCTGCGTTTTTTGCTGAGCAATTCCCACTTCCTTCTCCCCTATAAGGATTTTTGTTGTTATCTGCCACGCCACCTCTTAGTCTCAGATTGAGAATTATGGTTGACAGAGATGCGATTTTGTAATCCTTAAGATGCTTGGAGTCCTGGAGTGCTCTGCCCCCATGTATCAAATTTTGTAAACTGGTGGGATATCCCACTTGTTGTGAGATAAGATTCTTTAGATGCTTCACATAATCGGTTCCATATACCCAAAGCAAATGTGTTTTTCCGACAGGGGTTTTGACAAATACTTGGAAGTGGAGGGTACTTACCAGAGATCCAGGTTTTGTTGCCAACTGGGGGTAGCTTGTCCGAACAGCTGCAGTTACTCTTCGCCGCAGTGTGAGCTCTGCATTCCCTAACAAGGTTCTGGTTCCCTGTTCCCGTTTTTCATTTAACTGTGAATGCTCTGCTTTATACTGTTCAATTTGCAGCCCCATGGACCTTTGTATAACACCTCTTTCAGCATCGGATATTTCCAGATTTTGTTTCACATCATTTCTGTCGGTCTCAATTGTATCTGTGCCCCAAAATCGAAACCGACCACTGTATTTGGGAGCTCTGATGATGAGACATTTTTCAGATCCTTTTGAAGTAAGGGTTTCTTGTTGTTCAGAAGCCAAAATTAGGGTTGGCTTGATGGGAATTTCCAACAGCCTTGCGAATCGGGATTCAAGGGTTTGATGAGAGGGCTCTTACTTAAACCATGTGGGCTTTATGCAGATCTCTCGTAGAAGCCACGCCATCGTCATTGCGGCTTCAAACCCCGCTGTTCTTAAAACGCTAGAGCCGACGGCTCTCCACCGTTGAGTGCTGCCCCATCGATCCTGGTGATTGATGTTTGCTCCTCTGCTGAGAAGTAAAGCGGCCACATCCTTACGACCCTCATAAGTGGCCTCCGAGTTGACTTCTGTTCCTGAATCAAACAGGGTCTCTATGGCCTCAGCGTCCCCTCCATAGACCAGATAGAGAATCTGTATGCTCTCTTCCGACATTTCTCTTTGCTTGGTAAACCCATCGTTAGTCCGCCTTAAGCCCTCATTTTTGCTATCATAGAGGGTCGAATCTTGAATACCATACCTACTGCAACTATGGTGTCCTTGGAACCCTCCATTGGCGAAATTCAACTTTTGGGCGACGTTGCTTGAAACCCTAGCTCTGCACAGGATCGCCATCGATCTCTCTCTCTCTCTCTCTCTCTCTCTCTTATATATATATATATATATATATATATATATATATATATATATATATATATATATATATATATATATATATATATATTACTTAACTATTTTAAATTAAATAACATTTTACTCAATTTTATTATAATGTTCAATAACTTTAAATTATGGATTAATAAATATGTAAATTGATTTATCATATGTCTTTTGATATGGCTCTTGTCCACTAGTTTCTTTTTCATTTCACCTATTATCACAATTTGGACAAAGCATAATCAACACTTTAATACAACTTGAGTGGGCTTAATGGTTAAGGGCACATGTTTCCTCCTAAGAGGTCACAGGTTCAAAACCGGAGGGGTGTAAAGTATGTATGCCTTCGTAGACTTAGCAGTCAAATCACTGCATGTATAAAATTGGATAATAATAATAACCATGTTATCCACAAAATTAAGGTATAATTATGCCATATGGAGAACCATAATAATAATAACCATGTTATCAACAAAATTAAGGTATAATTATGCCATATGGAAAACCATAAACAACATTTCCGTTGGTGAATAAAATATTATATTTTTATGTAATAAGAAAATATAAATCTTAAAAATAAAGTAACACCAAAAGTTAAAAGTTCCCATCACCACTCTTTTCATAAAATAATTTAAATTACAATATATATATATATATATATGACAGAAATATAATTATTTTATTAACCTTATTGGTAATTGGACTATCCCATGCCTATCCCATATTGTCCAATAAATAAATTATTTCAAGGTACAAGAAGAAGAGATTAAAAAGAAAAGACGTTTAAAATATTTTGAAGAAACATAAAACATAATAGGATTATAAGAAGTTTAGGTATGAGAGATATGATGATAATATAAAACAACGAGATATGGTGACAACTTTGAATCGTTAAATGTTGAAAAGCGAATTCATTCCCAGCTTTTGTACCCATCATTTATAGCAACTCACTACCGATAAGAGTACGCACCCACAACGGAGAAATCCCTACTCCTAACTATCAACAACAACCCTCGGCCCACGGTCGCTATTACACCAAAATATTCAATTCAAATCAAATGATTTTCACTTCTTAAGAATGGAGAAATTTCAAGCTAGAAAGACGAGCACATCAATGAACTATCAAAAGTTGAGTTCATTAAGCGAGAAGAAGTGCTGACACGTGATGGTGTGGGTAGTAAGCATATGTGCATAATAATTTGTCAGAGAGACGTAATCCCTAAATATAGATTTTTCTTTGTATGGTTTTGGTTGTATGGTTGGTTGTTTCGCTTTCCTATTAATGATTATATTTTGGATAACTAGGATGGGAAAAAGCACCGAGACTTTTTAAAATTAATAGTGTGTGCTAAATGATTAGCTTGTGACCTTATTGGGACCTCCCAATAATAGTTTCTAGTTCCACCATACCTTTTGAACACAACAAAAGCAACGACTAAATTTATTGGTAACATTAAGATAAACTCTCCTCTCTTTTTTTTTATCTTCACTGAAGGAAACAAATGATTGAATAGACACTTACGAGACCCAGCGTGCATTGCTGAATGAATGAAACATAAGGCCTCTTTCTCTACCATCATTCTCCTTTCCAGATAGCCAACAAGCCAGTTCTTGTGCTAATATCTCTATGTAGTGCTCCACTCTTTCACCCAGTTTGAAGCTCTAGAGCTCCTCCATGGGGACAACAAAGGTCACAACATGATTACCTCTACTCATGTACCAATATACATACTTCTTCAAATGCTTTTGATTGGCACCAAGCCATCCAAGTCAAAGGCGGTAACAATGAAGGCATATTCTCAAACGACATAGCTGCATGGATTGTTCACATAGCAAGGGAAGTCAAAGGCGGTAACAATGATAATATCGTGGTGGTAAAATGGCATGGAGAAGAAACCTAGCCATTGAGTCCCTCTACCAAAGACTTCACTCTCTCTAATTATATGGACTTGAAGGCCCTACATCCAAGCTTTCTGATTTTGATTCAATTAAGCCAAGAATATGGGCTAGATATCATAAGGATTATTAAAATGTCGTTAGAAGGTAAGACATTATTACATCTTATTTTTGGAATGGGTAATATCTTATAAACTAAACAATTTTTATTTGCTTATTCATTTATTTATTTATTGTGTAGGGTGTATATATATATTTTAAAGGGTTGTGCTAGTAGGTAGGTTTCAAGGTCCAGATTTTGAACCTAGGCTCTGATACCATGTGTGAGGATCCTACCTAGGGTCCTCTAACTAAAACTAAATTTATCTAATTTAACCACAATAAGAAGGGAAATAGCCTATTTGTAGCTCAACATGTATCTGATGATAATATACAAGTAAAATTTATTTACAACATATTAAACAAGTAAGAAATTTCATTGCAACAATTTACATAAGTAATAAACAAATGGAGGAATACATATTCCAGTAGTTTGGTTGGGGTGCTCCTGACCCTGTTGGGATGCTCCTCCTGGCTACCTGACTAAATTTGTCTCCTAGCCAACTAGGAATAAATTCCTAGCCCAGGGAACCTCCATAGGTTCCCTAGTCCTCTGATCCCAAGTCCAATCAACTATAGTGTGTCCAAGTTAAACCAAAACTCTTTAATATATCCAAGTTTGAATTCTCTCATTTATCTCTCCATTCTCTCCCTTCCCTTTTTCCATATTTCTCCCCCAAAACAAAATCCTCCAAAACAAAAAACCAAGACCAATGATCTCCCCTTCTCCTCCCATCGTCCTTCCCTTTTATGTATCTTCCTCCTATCCACCTCAACCACCTAACATTAATGTCATGACTACCCCCTCATCCTTTTATTTTAGTATCATTGACTTTGCTTATCATATCTTATTCAAAGTAGATTTGACAAGATACGTTGGGAATAAAATATAGATATTAAATTGGAGAAGACCATAGCTTCTCAAAAGTAGATTTGAGAAGATACCTTGGGATATCTAATGTAGAAATAAATTGGAGAATACCATATCTTCTCAAAAGTATATTTGAGAAGATACCTTGGGATATGGATATTTATTTTAGAAATAAATTGGAGGAGACCATATCCTATCCAAAATTAAATTTGAGAAGATAACTTGGGAATTGAATAATAACAATAATAAAAGTCATATCAGTAAAATAAAATTACAGTTTCACAAATGTAGGTATATACCAATATTTCTTAATAATTGTAAGTCAATATTTTTAGGTTAATTAAGCACTAATAAAACTTAGCATGATAGGATCAAGTAGGGCATTACAATTTAGATCTAAAATGCAGTGTAAAATTCAATTTAATAAATGGTAAAATATGTAATGTATCATATAATAAAGATGATAAGTTCAAGTCATAATAAAGAACAAATCTATATAAGGGGCGGTAGGAGCAAGAGGGGTTATCCTTCGCCCCAATGGAGAAATTGAGAAAAAATGTGCATGGGGTTTGAGAATTGCCTCAAACAACCAGGCATAAGTTCAAGGAATTTGGCAAGGGATGTTGATTGCTCTAGCAAATGGCATTCGCCAGTTATGTGTATTTGGAGACTCACTCATCATTGTACAAAAATGCCACAAGTTGAAGGACTGTTTGGAAAATGAAATGCCTCCAATGTATCATAAAATATAACTCCTTATGGATAAATTTGAAAAACTTGACTTGTATCATATTAAACAAGAAAATAATCATTTAGTAAATGAACAAGGTAATTTAGGGTCAATTTCGCTCAAGGAACATTAGAGGAGTAAGGAAATCTACTAATATGTCACATTCCATGACCTCACACAAACAAAGGATGTTGATCCCAATGAATCCAATTAAGGAGGAAATTATAACTGACAAGTTGCATAAATTCAGTCATAATCTGTAGAAAATCTGTGATAGGTTAACCCGATAATGCAATATAAATCAAAGCAGAATACTATAACCTACTTCTACTATCAATTTGCGGAAGCTTAAAGATCGAGCTGAATAATATAACCAGAAGAAGAAGAATCAATGGCACAATACACATGAAAATACTTTGGGGAAAGTCTCAAATAAAAACCCCACACTATTGTATTATCATACATGGTGGAAATACATAGGAATTATACAAAGCCTTAGCTCTCACAGCTAGCCAGCTCTCAGTACAATCCTCAGATGCTCACAGGCAATCTTGGCTTCTCTCCAGCCTTCCTCTCTACCCTCAAAGCTCCTATTTCCTTGCGTTGTTCCTTGTGGATGATTAGCCTATTACCAAGTGAAAAAAAAACCTTCAAAACTGTGCAATCCTCAAGGATGAATCCTTGACAACATGCATGAGTTTTCTCCATGATAAAACACATGCAACTGATAGTACACTGTCCTTGAACATTAATCTCAACTGGGTCTTTCTCAGAATAGACATGCATTCGTTTCTGATGAGGGAATCTTCAGTTAACGGGAGTAGCACTAGTTGAGCGCATTAATGGATCAACTGACTGTTAACTCACTATTAGTTCCTCAAACAATTTGGAACTAATTTAATTGGACTTAACTTAGTAAACTGAGTTAACTAGTTACAACTCAAATATAACTCAATCTTATCTCCTTAATTTAAGGGATAACTCTTGCATGACTTCAGAAAGACTTCTAACTTGAATTTCTCCAGCTAATTAGTTTAAAATAAATAAATTAATTATTTCCAAGTAGCTGTTAAGACTAAATTCAATTTTAATTCATAATTTAATTCTAGGACAAATTAAATTGGCATATTCTTGTTGCCATATTTCAACACTCCCTCTCAAGAAGAAAGGGATTATCAACCACCCCGATCTTGTCTTTATGTAACTCAAATTTACACTTTGACAATGAATTTGTCAAAATGTCAGCATCTTGCTCCTCTATCGAAATATACTGCAGCAACATGATCCTCCTTGCTACAAAGTCTCTGAGATGATGATACCGGATGTCGATGTGCTTGGACCTATCATGAAATACTGGATTCTCAGAGAGTTTGATACAACTTTTCTTATCACAATAGATCACAGTTGGATCCATCCTCTGATCAAACAAACCAATTAGGATTTTCCGCATCCAGATGGCCTCACATGCTGCCTAACTTGCAGCCATGTATTTTTCCTCTGCTGAGCTGAGTGCAACCGACCTTTGTTTCTTGTTGTACCAAGAAACTGTCGTTGACCCAAGGTTGAACATCCCTCTTAATGTGCTCTTCTGATTTGATGGACTCCCTACCCAATCTACATTAGTGAAGCCCTGTAGCTTCACTCCCTCTGTCCGTTTGTACCATAATCCATACTGGGATGTGTCTATGAGGTATCTCAATACATGCTTTGTTGCCTTCCAAAACATCTTGGTAGGCTGAACCATCGCTTGACTGAGTTGGTTCACCGCATAGCACAAATATGGTCATGTGTTCATTAAGTACATTAGTGAACCCACAAGCTGCCTGTACACAGTAGTCTCTACCACTTCTCTTGAAGTAGCAACCTCCTTCCTCCAATTACCTGCTAGAGGAGTCTGCATGGGCTTGCACTTCTCCATGTGGAATCTCTTGAGTATCTCGTTAGCATACTTTCCCTGAGACACAAACAACACCCCATCCTTCTGCCACACTTCCATGCCAAGGAAGTAATGCATGAGACCTATGTCTTTCATCTCAAATTCTCTTGCAAGGTCCTCCTTGCAAGACACGATCAACTGATCATCACTAGTCAATATGAGATCATCAACATAAAGTACGATGATCAAAAACTTACCTTTCACCATGATGTGGTACAAGTTCGCATATGCTTCACTCTTTGTGAAGCCCAACCTGGTGAAGTAGTTGTCTATCCTGGTGTACCAAGCATGAGGTGCTTGCTTCAGCTCGTACAACGCTCTCTTGAGTCGGCACACATGCGACTCATGATCGAAGGTATCAAAACCTTCTGGCTTCTCTATGTACACCTCTTCCTCAATCTGGCCATTGAGGAATGCAGTCTTCACATCCATCTGATGGATCTTCCAACCCATCTGTGCTGATAGTGCCAACATAGATCTGATAGATGAGTACCTTGCGACAAGAGAAAAAGTCTCATCATAGTCAATCCCCTCGACCTGTGAAAATCCACAGGCAACAAATCTTGCCTTATGCTTCTCCACACTACCATCAGCAGCTTGCTTTACCTTGTAAAGCCAACAGGAACTCACAACTGACTTGTTCTCCGGTCTCAGAACCACGTCCCAAACACTGTTATGAACTATGGAGTCATACTCCTCCACCATAGCATCAACCCAAATCGGCTGCTATATCGCTTCCTCAAAGGAAGATGTCTCGGTCTCAACACATTCCCCAGCAAGGGTCATGTATCCAGTGTAACTCTCAGGTGACCTCGTCTGTCCGTGTTGAGAAAATGGTGCTCCCACATTCTCTCTCGCATCCTCCAATAATCTGTTAACTTCTCTTGTTCGCTTCCATCCATCTCTGGAAGACTCTGCTTGAGTGAATGTCTCCACGCTTGGAACCTCTGCATGCAGCTGCTTCGCATCAGTCTAAGACTCCTCCTCCTTAGGAACCAACAAATCCTCCACAGCTTGTAGTTGGAGCTCCCTCTCAAGGGAAACTCACATGGCATTTTGCTCATCAAACTTGAGATCTCTGCGAACCACTGTCCTCCGACTGGTAGGCAAGTACACCCGATAGTTGTGAGGTGTATCAATGTACCCCACAAATATCCCCAACTCTGCTGCTTCTTCCATGCATCCTCTGTCACATGGAAATATACCAATGAGCCAAAGATCTTGAAGTGACCCACATCTGGTCTCTTACCGAAGAAAGCTTCTTCTAGTGTCTTCATCCCAAGTATGCATTGCGGGCTTCTATTCTGCAAATATACTGTTGTGTTGCATGCCTTAGCCCACAATTGAAGTGGTAGGCCTTGGTCATTCAGCATTGCCCATGCTGCCCCTACAATAGTTCTGTTCTTCCTCTTGGCCACCCCATTCTGCTATGGGTTATGAGGTGCCGTCAACTCTCATTTAATTCCTTCCGCTTTACAGAAGTCCTTAAACTCTTGAGAGACATATTCTTCACCATTGTCGCTTCTCAAGGCCTTGATATTCTTCCCTGACTCTTTCTCTACCAAAACTTTGAACTCACAAAACTTTGTGAAAGTTTGGTCCTTCTTCTGCATGAAATAAATCCAGTATTTACGAGAATAGTCATCAATGAAAATCACATAATACCTTTGCTTTGCTATGGATGTTGTCGAGAATGGTCCACACAAATCAGTATGAACTCACTCTAAGATAGCCTCTGCTCGACTATCTCGATCATGAAAGGAAGACTTGGTGTACTTTCCCAAGGTACAACCTTTGCATGTGTCAACTTGCTCAAGTTTACCTTTGGGAAGTCCTATAGATATCTGTTGCATTATCTTCAAAGCTCCATGATGCAAATGGCCCAACTGCCTGTGCCACAACTCGCTAATGTCTTGGATTTGCACCAATTTTGCTTTCATACTCAATGGTGCACAATCATCTACCTCTAGTTTATAGAGATTCTTCACCTGAATCCCTATCCTCTTGGTCCGACCCATGGCTATGTGTCTTAGGAACACCTTTCCTTTACTAAAGACAACATCGCAGCCTTTGTCCTCCAACATCACGACCGATACCAAGTTCTTCTTCAGTCTAGGCACATACATCGCATCTATCAAGGTGAGAGGAGCTCCATGCTCCCTCTGAAAAGCAACCGTGCCCACTCCTGAAAAACTATACCTTCCGTCGTCACCCATCTCTATGCGCATCTTGAGGTCTTTCTCCACCAAGGCATTGATTAAATTTTTATCACTGGTCATGTGGAATGAGATTCCACTGTCAAGATACCAGACACAACCCATCATCGATGACACCATGCATGTGATGAGGGTAAAGTCCATTTCGAACTGAGAGGCTAATGCCTCACCTTCCGAGGATCCATTCTTGGACTTATTCGATGGCAATTAGTTGCATAATGTCCCATCTTGTGACAATTAAAGCATCTTACTTTAGACATGTCACCCTTCTTCCCTCCATGAGAAGAATTCGATTTGAAATGGGAAGCCTTCCCCTTCCCTTTCCTTGCCTTACTTGCTAGGCCAGATTTTCTTCATCATCATTCTTGGATGAAGAACCATCTCGTGTGCTCCTCTTGATCTCCTCCTGCACAAGATCTGACGATAGTCGTTCCCAATCCAGTAGTTTCTCCCTTCCATTCACAGAGTCCTGGTAGTTATTCCAACTCTTTGGAAGGCTAAGAAGAGCGAGGCTCACCATATCATCATCAGCAGTAATTATTCCCACACTGCCAAGCTCATGTCTGTAGGTGGTGAGCTTGTTCAGATATGTGGAAATAGTATCGTCCTTCTCCATCTTGATTCTTCGAAGCTTCATTGAGCGCCAATTTCCTCTGGTCGCTACTGTTCTGGTAGAGGTCCTTCAATGTCTTCCACATTGAAAATGGAGTATCCTTGCCATGGAGACTCAAGACAATATGGTCTCAAACTCCCTCAAGGATGATCCATCTCGCCTTCACCACACACTTCTTCCACTCAGCCAACTCTTGTGCATTAGTTGAAGCTGGCTTTGGGATTTCTTGATCAATGAATTCCTTCAAGCCATTGTCTTCTAATACAACCTCCATTCTATCTTTCCATGCTATGTAATTCGAGCTACCTTCCAAGGCATACTCGAGTTTCAAGCCATAAAACGCCATTGGCCAACCTTGAAGTATGATATGAATTCAATTTGCACCTATAACCCCGAACTTCAAACTTTGAATTCTCTTCTCAGTATATTGTTCACAGCTCTGATACCATGTAGAAAATTTGTGATAGGTTAACTCGATAATGCAATATAAATCAAAGAAGAATACTATAACCTACTTCTACTATCAATTTGCAGAAGCTTAAAGATCGAGTTGAACAATATAACCAGAAGAAGAAGAATCAATGGCACAATACACATGAAAATACTTTGGGGAAAGTCTCAGATAAAAACCCCACACTATTGTATTATCATACATGGTGGAAATACATAGGAATTATATAAAGCCTTAGCTCTCATAGCTAGCCAGCTCTCAGTACAATCCTCACAGATGCTCACAAGCAATCTTAGCTTCTCTCCAACCTTCCTCTTTGCCCTCCAAGCTCCTATTTCTTTGCGTTCTTCCTTGTGGATTATTAGCCTATTACCAAGTGAAAAAAAAACCTTCAAAACTGTGCAATCCTCAAGGATGAATCCTTGATAGCATGCATGATTTTTCTCCATGAGAAAACACATGCAATTGATAGTATACTTTCCTTGAACATTAATCTCAACTGGGTCTTTCTCATAATAGACATGCATGAGTTTCTGATGAGGGAATCTTCAGTTAACTGGAGTAGCACTAGTTGAGTGCATTAATGCATCAACTGACTGTTAACTCACTATTAGTTCCTCAAACAGTTTGGAACTAATTTAACTGGGCTTAACTTAGTACACTGAGTTAACTTATTACAACTCAAATATAACTCAATCTTATCTCCTTAATTTAAGGGATAACTCTTGCATGACTTCAGAGATACTTCTAACTTGAATTTCTCCAACTAATTAATTTAAAATAAATTAATTAATTATTTCCAAGTAGTTGTTAAGACTAAATTCGATTTTAATTCACAACTTAATTCAAGGACAAATTAAATTGGAATATTCTTGTTTCCATATTTCGACTTAATCGAATGAAGCCAAGGAGCCTCGACGATCACCATTGTTGGCTGTCTGAGTCCATTATTCGAGTAATTAGGTGGGATGACACGAGGATTAAGGACATGTATTAGGATAGGTGGAGAGGCGTCAGACAAATATTAAATCATTTCAGTATCCCAGGACCTACAAGTACCATCTCAAAGGTCGATCAATCTTTTGACTCATGTGTGATATCAAACCAGCATAAACAATAATGGAAATTTTATAGTGGCATAGAGAGCAAAGGAAGGTGGTTTGCATTAAATGTGAGAATATCTCTTCTGTCATTATTATGGAGCTAACTAAGGATATAAAGGGTTGGATCTATAGGTTACAAATGCAATGGGTCAACATCAGAAATCAACGAGTCATAGGTATGGCCTCCACATTCAGGGATGGCGTTGACAAATCTTTGGATAAGAAGATGATTGCGTTAAAAGAGGATATTACAGAGATGATAACCAAAATCAGTGAGTAGATAATCACTGAGGCTCACACCCACTTTTCACTGGTCACAAATCAACTTGGAAGTTTAAAAAAATGCATGGAAAATATTCAAGCTGTAGTGGATTTAGTTTTACAAAATTAGAAAACCTAGAATTCAAGGTGGAAAATTCAGAAGTTAAGGTGGAGACAATTATCATCAACGTCTTGAAGGAGATATATGGACTTAGTGAGCAACAATTGGAGTTGGGAAAAGGCGATTTTGAAAACCCACCCTTGCATGCTGAACAAAATGCACCACAACTGGAGTAGGGGCAAAATATTGCAAAGGGATCACTCCCGCAAATACAAGCAGACAATGAGGGCATGGAGGAGCTCAATTGGACTCAAGAGGAGGGCATTGGGTAGTTTCTTTTTAACACTTAAGTTTTATAATGTTATGTAGTTTTGTAAGGATCAATGGTCTTAGAACAGAAGAAGATAATGGTCAGAGCAGTTTTGGAGGATTGTGGAAGAAATGATCATTTTGAATCTAATAACACTGACCTGATTCGAGTTTGATTAATAGAAAGTTGACCATTTCTTAAAAAATAAAATAAAGAACAAAGCATATAATGAGTAGAAAAGATGCATAATATTTTTGTTATATAAAATAAATTTTCGATATCTGTTAATTTGAAAAATTAACTTTAGAATGTAAGCTATTTTGATTATAAAATAATATTATACATATGTAAATTATGTGAGACTTATATTGTTTTAAAGGGTGTACTGTACGGGTAACTTAGTATTTACTTAGAATGTAAGTTATTTTGACTATAAAATAATATTATACATATGTATTATGTGAGAGTTTTATTGTTTCAAGGGGTGTAGTGTGCACATAACTTAGTATTTAAAAAAAAAATTATAATTATTTTCTTTTATTATTTTTTTAAAATTTATATCTTATTATTATTTCTAAATTATTTTAGACAGAAAGTTATATATATGTGTTTTATTTTATTGGTAAATTAAGAAAGAAATATATTATATATAACTACAGTAGTATTTTTTTGCTTCGATTTATTACGAGGGAAATCAGACTAGTAGCGAAAAAATAAAGTTTTTGCCCAAAAAATCATATAATACTTATAGTAACCAAATAAAGCATGTCACTAGCCTCTGATTAACTAATGCAACATATAGATTTAAAATTAACAAAATTGCAACGATGATGATAATAAACCATAGAAACAAGAAACATCAAAGAGTTTGGAAGAGAGTTTCCATTATCAAAATAGTGAGCCATGGAAATGCTCAAATAGAGGTGGAAACATCAATTTGAGTTGTTGGAGTAAGAAGGGATGTTGCTCCTATCCTCTAGAAAACATAGCCTCAATTATGACAAGTTGAAGACCCATGTCACAGTGCTCAAGAGACATACTCGGGTGTTTTTCCTATATTTCATCCAACTAAAGAGAAATTTCTCTCTTGGATTCATTTCTCTCCAACTAAACTTTGCCTTAGAGAGCCTTAATATGTCAGTATAACTCAATGGTACAAATATATTGATTACGTGTCCCACAAGTGTGACCAAGATTAGGGACCTGTTGTCACCCTAAGAAACTCTCCTAGGTTGTGTCTCAGAGATGCTCGGGAACATTACAAACTCAACAAAAATGTTGGAAATAGGTGGGTGAATGGAAGGAATGATGCATATTCAAGCCAGATAACCACTTCTACTATGCTTAACCCCTGACATGGGTGAACACCCCCAGACTACAAGGCTTTAGACCACCAATTACTCACAGTTTGAGGAATAAGTGAAGATGGAGAATACTGACCACACCAGCAGATGCACAAGACCATGTGATGGCCGGATGCAACCAGTAAGAGGTCTGTAAATCTATTTCCTAATGCACAGACATGATGACAACTCTTTGGCACTAAGTAAACAGAAACCTGCATAGCACATTCAATGATACATACTAGTTCTAACACAGAGGTGGGATGACAACCCCTCTAATGCTAAACATCAAGAGCACATGAAAAATACATAGCAGGCACAGCCTGGAACAGAGTAGAAATGGAAAGTGAGCAATTAACAGCAAAAGAAGCTTGTATTAGCTGAAAATGAAGACCAGACACTGTAGGTATCACAGTAGTTACAGTCTCCAGAAGTTGAACCTTACATCAAAACAACAACCATCAACCCCCATTACATTGTGTTTCTGGGTATATATAGAGTTTGTTTACAAGGATATTCTGTTGTTCTATGCGTGGAGGGGTCATAATGGACCACCAACCACCTTAACTCTCTGATGGAGTCTCTGCTACAATCTGCTAGCTTTAATGAACAAATTGACCTTTTCTGCTGTTCAACGGTCCTTCTCTGAGTAGGTGGAGTGTTGACTGAAAGAAGTTCCATAACTGATTAATGCTTTGATCTGCTCGAGGCCGTCCTTTTTCTTCTCGGCCATCCTCTTCCTTAAATACAGTTTTTGAGGATTAACTGCACAAGGAACTGATAGCTGATCGCTGCTGTCCTTCAGGGGTACAGAATAGTCAAAGGAGCATGGTACAGGTCTAGGGTGGCATAGACAGTATGGTGGGGGCAGACTGAACGGAGGAGCGAAGCTCAGCCGTCGCATCGCGCAGATCGATGGTGGAGATCAGTTTACAAGAGGAATCGGGAGATAAACGTGGACGAGCGAACGTGGACCGTCGGATCGCAGTCGGGCAGATTCGATGGTGATCGGGGATGGAAGCTGCGCGGGAGATAACGCGCGGGGAACAGTGGTTTCGCTGGCAGGCGGTATTTCCCGCACCGCCTTTGGAGCTGCGGCGGTATCCGTATAAACCCGCGCGATCCCACTCAACGCGCGCCACGTGGCGGATGCGACGGGTGGGAAACCGCTTTCCCCGCGCGTTAACGAGTGGTTAAGTCATGGGCGCGGGACGAGCGACTATCGTTAGATCTCTCGGTGGATGCGATCAACGATGGGGAAAAGAACAAGGTTTAGCATGCGGGAAAAAGGGCTACGGAAGCGCGGGGTCGTGTGATCACGGTCATATGACCGTTTGAACTCGGCGTCTGGGGATAAGGAAAAATGGGTCATGCAGAGTTTAGAAGAATAAAACAGAGGCAGCGGGGTAAAAGGGATTAAGCGGGGGCGAAGGGGATATAGGTTTACAAAGGATTTTGGAGGAAAACAGGGATAGCGAGAGTCAAGAGAGTATAAGGAAAATGAAGGGGAAGAAGGAAACAGACTGTTGCGAGCTCCCTTTCGGCATAAACACACGACCGAGCTAGTATTTGGTCCTCCAAATGTTAAAGAATGTAGCAGAGCTAACAGGACCCACACAATAACCGTGGCTAAAATGTTTGCAAACGAAAATTCATCTTCGTTGGCCATGGCTTTTGTTGATGTATGGTTAAGTTCTAACTAAATGTGGCATGGGGTTTGAGTGTGAAATTGATGGGCAACATAATGGGTGTGTTGATGTACTCTCATGATGTCCTCAATTCTACTAGAGGAGCCTCTGGAGCTCCTTTCTCATTATCGAGGCATGTGTGTCAAAACAAAGGAAGGAGTGATGTTAGAAATGACTAAAAGGTGTCACTCAGGAAAGGAAATCAGTACTGAGTCAACAAGGAAAGAGAGAAGGGCGCGAGTACTCAATAGGACGAGAGTTGAGATGGCAATAAAGAGTTTGGATAAGTTGGCCAAAGCAGAGATCGAGGTTTATTATAAGAATGAAACACAACTTCGAATACCAAAGAAACAAAATGAAAGGATGGGCCCAAGCAATTCCAAGATAGTGCTACTGAGTAAAGTAAATACGAGCCAAAGAAACAATTGAAATAACTCACAGGAGGCAAAAATGAGCACAAATCAAAATAATGGAGTAGAGTACCTAAATCCAGGTGCAAGGGAATGAGTGGACACTACAAGTTGAGGGCTATACTAATCTGTGAACCAAGCCATTACAAAACTAGCTGGCCACCCTAACAATGAGTGCCCACCATCCTTGATTCTCACACTGCAGACATAATGTCGATTCTTTAGCCACCATCACTTCCTTGCAAACATAAAAGGGTCGATTAGGTCTGGTCAAGTTGACCTAGTCCTTGGGCCCCTAAGGAAAGATATAAAAAACATATGGAAACAATAAGGTAGACCAAAGGGTGGAATATTGGCACAGTGACAAAATGAAAATGGAAAATCCATCCTCTAGACTAAATATAATGAAAATCATAGGAGTTTCTATATCCTTCTAAATGCCCTTCATGTTGTGCAATGAATGAGATGTGTGGAGTATCATTGAATTCATGATGAGATTAAGTAAGGGGAAAGTGGAGGGTGGAATGGTCACCCCTCCCCCCTCTGTTGAGTGGGGTGATGGTAGTGGGCTTGTTCCCCCGCCCCCCCATGACATTTAATATGAAATCATTTGCTTTCTCACTGTGATTAGGGGGATAGGATTTTTATATTAATATTCATGTTTGGTTAAAATATTGCATGGTAAAAAGGTTAATGGTTCAAAACTCTATTAATGCAAATCCCACCATGAGTATTGGTTGGTGTGGGCCAAGCTAGGTGTGATCCCCTAGTGATTTTGATGATTGGCTTAAATACCTTTTTTCAAGCTATATGTTACTCCCACATATTTGTAGACAAACTAACAAACCCAAAAAAAGCATAGTTCAATATTATTCTTTGTATTAAAAATGATTTATTTTCAATATTTTATTTATATTGGAAAATAATCTATTTATTTATTTATATTAATAATTATGAGTAATGTTATTTGTTGGCTATACATAGATTTATTATTTTATTTATTTACTTATATATATATATATATATATATCTATATATATATATATATATATATATATATATATATATATTAGAAAACCATGGTGAATCAGTAACACCAAGATTATAAGAGTATATCCAACATACCAAGAACTTATGATACTTGATTAGATGGAAGAACAAATCATACTCCCAATCACTTAAGCTACCAACCAAGGACAATAATTATAATTTGAGCTACAAACCCGAGGGCATTTATGGTGAAATTGTACTCACTTTAAAGTGTTTTTCTTAGGGTCGAAGACATTACAACAATCATCATCAAAGAATTAATGCTTATCATCTCACTAGTAGGGATTTGAATTTGGGTAGGGAGGATAATACTAATTCCACCCAAGCAACCGACATAACTCCAATTGACCAATATTTAATTTATATACTTATTTTTATTGATAATTATAAGTAATATCTATTTTTTGTTAACCTTGGTAGATCCTCCTTTTTCATTAATATACAACAAATTAACACCAGATAGAACTGGCTAGGTGGCCTCAACTTGCCCAGTGTGAAACCAATTCTGTTGGCCATCTATCCACATTATATGCCATCCAGTAGAAAAAAATCTTAAGTCTCTCTATCCAAGAAATATAAGTTTCAGTTTCCTGTCCACTTCCATACTTTAGAGTTCTACATACATATGTAAAAGCATAGACAAATTTAAAATCTAGCCGCATATATAAACAAAATTATCAGAAAGTAGGCATGCTAATCATGTTATTTAGCTGACGCTGATTCCACCAGTGCTAGATCTTTGGCATTCATTCTAGGAAACTCTGTCTAAACTAGAATGCATGGTAGGTGTTGCTCAATTTGACCAAGGCGAATATCCTATTTGTGTAGTTGAAACTGCACCTTCTGAAATTTTTAGTTGTAGTTTGGCATTCCCTAAACCATGAATTCCATGCCTACCGAGATCTGCTCCATCATCTTTCCCAACGAGATTTTCATCAACCAATACAAGTAGAGGTTCTATTTGAACTAGGTGATTCTCCCTCTTGTGTTCATAGGATTTGGAACGAGGACTCTCTAGTTCTCTAGCTCCATGCCCGTCTCACTCTCCTGCTTCACTTCTGCTACCCATTCTTCTAACAGTTTTCTAATTTCTTCATTGGTTCCCTCCCTATAGGTGGTTGTCGCTTCACTAATTAAATTCTCAATAGACTTCCAATCTTGTCGGCCACCCCAAGAGCCAGGTTTCATGTCGTGCTTGGCCTCTCCAGGCCTCTTACCTCGACCTCGGGTCTTTGCTGGTTGAGCCATAATATCACCGACCCAATCCTTTGTAATGCAAGGCAGATAATTTGGTTTACGAACTGTAACCTGGTTGGTCTTGGAATTTCCTTGTGTCGGGGTGGGTTTACCATGCGACAGACCTACTTTTCATACAAAGCATTCAATTTAACAATTAATCTTCATTGTATTACTGTAGAATTCATGTATACAGGTGGTAAAACTGTGTCGCTCCATCCCCCCAACTTCACACCCCCCTAGCTCTTGTAGTTGCATGCCCCTCATGGTCGCAAGCAGGAACCGCAGAGAGGCCTTACCCATACCCTGCACAAGTGGTTACAAGTCCCAATTGAAGCCCCCCCTTAGCATTGCTCATGCATGCAATATCCCCCCAGTCCCAGTTACAGAGACCCAACTGCCTTCTGGCCATCGACCCAACCTGATTGTATTGCCCTTTGTTGCCAGCCTAACAAGAAAAATGGGAGCCCAACATAGGCGGCCAACCATCCCTGAGCCCCATAACACAACCATCACCTACCCTCCTTCCCATTCTACCATAGCCAGTCTAAATTCCTTGCCAGGTTTCATGCCCATGGTGTTTCTCCCCCTTTTCCCCAATTCCCAGGTCCTTGCAATCCCCCCTCCGGTTCTGCATGGTCACAAGACATGGGTTTCCTCCCAGAATGCGGGTGTACAGGTAGACAATATCCCCATATCCCAACCCCCTGGTGTGGCTAGTGACGCAATTGCATGCTCCTACACTATTATCTCTACCAAAAACCAACATAATTCCCATACGAGACAGGAGTATCTCAAAACAGAGTGAGATGGTAAGGATTCCTGACAAATTACAAAGGCAGAAGCAGACTATTGCCACCATCCTATGCCCCCAACCCCTCACATCCTTACACCCCATCCCCAATATTCTTTCCATCTCCCTCATATGAAACCAGAAACAGGGCAGCATAATGAGATAAGAGAGGTTGCCAAAAACATATCCGATTTGCATCGCTTGCAGATGGTAGGTTCTCTGCTACTCGTGGAGCCACTTTACCAACCCGCCACTCCAATCTCCTTGTACTCGGTCGTTCTGGTGCTCACTACACTTCTCTAAAGGGCGATTATAGACTAAAACTCTTCCCCTTTTCTCGCTGCCACCTTTCCTTAATACATTGTCCATCATCATGCAAAGGGCCACTGCACCCATCGCCTCGAGTGTGTGGGGGGCGGTGGTTCTGTACCTCACAATACCTTTCATTAACATCGTCATAATGAGCTGATCTGTTGGCTTGCACCTCGATCAAGGGATAATTATAAGTAATATTATTTACTAGTAATATATAGATTTAATATTTTGTTTGTGCTAAAAAATATTTATTTACTTATTTTTATTAACCATTATAAGTAAGTTATTCTTCTGAGAATCGTTCTTTACCCATCCTTCTTTCTTGTTTCTCTTAAGTTTCTACAATTATAATGATTTTTTTCATTCTGTCATGCTCTAAAGTATTATGAGGTTTCTGTTGTGGCCTACAATTTTGATGGAAACCAACTTGGAGGGTCCTGCACCTTTAGACCCCCCTCTGACTTCAAATATATATTCTTTCAACAATTGGTAGCTAATGGGCCCAAGTACCAAAAGTCCAAGCCCTCTTACTTTGTCAAGAATATCAAGGAAGTCCTTGTGATGGAGGTTTTGCCCCCCCATGTGAGATCTTGGGTTCTGTAATTAGCAAAGAGTTGTCTCTTCAATCAGTTCATGGGGATTTGGCCTTCCCTGTGCTTTGTGAGGATTTAGATGGAAAAAATTGGAAGTTGATGATCAATGGTATTGTGTCTTCTTCCTTATGTGGGAAGTTTTTTTACACCTTCTCTTTGAAAATAAGGTAGATCAAGACTTGATCTTTAAGAATGGGCCTTATTTAATGTGTACTAAAAGATTGTATCTAGATCGATGGAGCCCAAATTTTAATGTTGAAAGTGCTGTGCCATGAACAACTCCATTTTGGGTGAAGCTACCTTTTATTCCTCTTCACTGCTAGAACGATACAACTTTTAGAAGCATTGGAAATGCCCTGGGTAAATACATTGATTGCGCCAAGCAATAAGAGGGTTTATTTTCCTTTGCAAGGATCTATGTCGAAGTGGATTTGGACAAGGAGCTCCCAATGAATATTAATCTAAAATTTAATTGTTGGTCTCACATCTAAGAGGTATATTATGATCAACTCCCATTTAAATGAAAAGTATGCCATGAATGTGACCACTTTGCGAGAAGTTGTAAAAATAAACAAGAGGAGCAACAAAAATAAGTGGAAGAGGGAGATCAATGGTAGTATCCAAAAAGAAGAAGAGCCCCAACAAGGAAAACTAACAACTAACCAAGGAAACCTAACATGAATGGAAATAAAGGAAAAGAACTAGCTTCTCTGAAAAAATTTGGTCCAAAGAATGAAGAAGGAACCTTCAAGACAAATGGGAAGAAAGAGAGTAGTAACAACTATGAGACCTTGAATATGATCAATGAAGAAGGAGAAATCCCTATGGACAACCATCTAATCTCTTTGGAGAAAAAACACAAATTAGGATCTGAGCCAAAAGACCTGTGGATTGATGAGAATATGCCACCTCTAGAAGATGACCAAACACCCATGTAAGCAATGGAAGAGTCTTCATCATCAAAGGAAGAATACCACTCTCCTAGGAACATAAATATGGGGCCAGTCCTTGCTACATTTGCAGACGAGAAATCTAAGGCTAAGAAGGAAAAAGAGCAAGATCAAATTCATAGTAAGGAATAAATAAAGAAAATTCAAGAGATAAGAATAGAGAAAGTATAAAAAAGATAAAAAAATGGGAACCCTCATTAATCATGGATCCAAAATTTGTCAAAGAAAATAGAAATACTAAAAAAGGAGGAAATTCAACCCCTCAACAAGGAGTGACTCATACAAATAGTAAATGATGGAGGAAATCTCTTTGAACTACAAAATATTATGGTCTGAGAAAAGAATGACAAAGGTGAAACCATTAATCAAAAAAGAAAACCCCTAGTTCTTCTGCTCCAGGAGACAAAAATGGGGGATCTAGAGATCCTTCAGAAACAACACAAAATATGGCATGATAATGGGATTCTCTTTGTAAGTTCTTTAGGAGCTTCAGAAGGTGTATATACTTTATGGTATCAACCGATGCTCAGGTTGTTGGAGTAGTGATTTTCCCCCCATTGGTTAGTGACATAGTTGCTTCTTCTCCACTCTAACAAGGTACCTATTATTGTGTGTGTGTGTACTAGTCCACTTCAGAGAAAAATCAAAATGTTGGGCTTCATTAATGGATCTAGTAGATTCTTAATTTAGTTCATATAGTATCTTTGAAGGGGATTTAAAAAAAACTTTGCATCAATGGGATAAGAAAGGGGGATCTTTTGTCAAAGACCAATTTCAGGAAAATATGGAAAAATTCATTCAAAAATTAAGTTTGTTGGATATTAAGCCTTCCTCCAACAAGTTTACTTGGAGTAATAAGAGAACATGCCCATGGTATATTGTTGCAAGCCTAGATAGATTTATTGTAGTAGATTCTGTTAGGTTCCTATACCAATAGGAGTCATAATTTTGAATGACTAAGGTTAAGCCTTGTAATATTGTACATACCTTTGCTTTCTGCAAATGTTTTCCATATTAAAAATTTAAAAATGTAAAGAGGGTATGTCCTAAAAGAAATATCAAAGGACAAAAAGAATAAGAGAAGGTCAAAAAATGAAAATATATGAACCCCAAAAACAAAAAGAGACCATGAAAGTGTGCAAGTCTAAATGCCACTCCTATTTACTTTTATGCATAATAATGATTGTGTGCAGCTTGTTATTTATGCCACAATCCATGGTAATCAAACTGTTTAATCTTGGTTATTTCATGATTTGAATTTTATGTTTATAGTTAGAGAATAAAATCTGACCAAACAGTTTAATCTTGGCAGATCATTAGATAGGTAGAGAAAATAAAAGGAGCTCATCAGTTTAATTTGAGCCCTTGGATGATATAAGGTTAGAATTAGATAGATTACTTTTCAAAAGAAAAATGGATGATAAGGGTCTGCTAACTTAAATGCACCCAAATAAAATGAAGAAAAAATGGTAGGGTAAGTAATGGGTAAGTAGAAGAAAGGTTGCCAAAGTATAAAGTTGGTTGGATCAAAACACATGCATCATGCTTAGACACATATTTCTATATGTATGGTCAGTTATGGAGGCAAAAACAAAGGTTTTCAAGTTAATATGATTAACTCCCCCTCATTCATTTTTCCCCTTACTTACTAATTTCCTACCCACAAGCATGTTCTAGTACTTTTAAATCCTTCAAGTCAAAGAGGCTCAGAGCATTTCCTAAGGTTAAACTTCATTTGCCTAAGAAAAGTAAAGCGACTCCATGATTAAGTTCCTTTTCATTCGAAAAACCCACAAAAAACATTTTATCCTAAGTATAAAGCGTATGCACAAAGCTTGACATTTATACTTAAGGGTATATCCACTCCGCCAGCTTCATACTAATTTTTAACGTTATTATATAATTCCCCGATAAAACATTTTCCCGTATATTAATTAAATCCCATAAGTAAATACCCCCGACCCTTAGTTTTGATAAAAACTATACAATTTACCCCTTATCCCGACAAAATAAATAAAACCCATCATTAAATCCCACCCGATCAACTAAGCCCGTGATTAAGTCTTAAATTAATCACAAACCACCAGAGATTAAAGCCTTGGGCCCCTTGAAACCCATGCTCTTATCACCCGCGCATCTCCCTTGCTCAACTGTCGTCTGATCATCTTCCCCTTCATCCAATAGTCCACAGGCATATCGGCCGCACCCGATGAACGATTGTTACCCGCTTGATAAAGCGGTTTTCCCTCGAACCCCAAATGCTACATGTCAGGCGCGAAGGTAGATCGGGTGACCCCTCCTCAATACCACCTTCGCCACAAAAGCGGTGCAATGGCTTGGAAAACCGCCTCCCCACATAAGACAAGACCATCACTATTCACTTAACTAATCCCATGCCAAATTTAAAAAGTTATCTGTTAAAACCCTGAAAACCCTCGTTTTCATTCCTTTTTGCCCCGTTTCACAGTAAAAGCTATATAACCCTTCCGGCGCCACCCTGAACCTCTGCAACATAATTCGACCTCCGATTACTTTCAAAAAAATTGCCATGACTCCTTCCTGAGACATCCCTTTGCAATAAAGACATTAATTGCCTTTCCTACCAACCTATGTTTTCTTAATGATTATTGTATTTTGCAGGTAATTAGCAGAAGACCAGACCTTGGATAAACAATTTTGATACTAGTCATAAAACTTGTTTACTCTAAGACTCGAAAGGAAATCTATTTAAAAACCTTCATTCAGAAGAAGAAAACAGTTATACATAGAACAGAGAAAGAAATCATTCACACAGAGACATTGACTGTTAAAACAAAGGAACCAGACAGAGCATACAGTCAAAAGACAAACAGATCAAACATACAGAAAGTTGATCAATATCCATTACCTTATGCTGATACATATAAAAAACTAAATGATTTACTATTGAAATACACAGTAAAAAGTTAAAATGTACAGTAAAAGTAAAAACAAAGTAAAGGATATTGACAAGTCATCAAATTAAAAGTGTATCAGATGAAAGAGTATCAGTGAAAGTGTATCAGATTGAAGAATCAAAGTGAAGATAGATGAAAAAACAGAGCAGTCAAGGTAAACAGTAAAAGTAAGCATGGAGGCAATAAGGGTTATACAAGATGAAGAAAATTTCACCAGCAATAATGGAGTTTATCCAAAGTAAAGGTAAAAACAGTTAAAATAAAATTGAGGTTAAAAGATGAAATCAGAGCAGGAATGATAGATTTTCCATAAATTTCTTGTTTAAGTCATAGTTTTGCAGAAACGATTGTGGCAAATCCAAGATGCATTTTGAGAAATTGGAGGAGGTTTATGTTCCTAAAAGGCCAATCTACAAAAACCTATCTCACTTTTTACACAGGTATTACAAAAATGGAGACAAGTGCATATCTTCGCAGCCTATTTTTCAAACTGTGCAAAGTGTTGTTTTTGACATATTTTTGTAGAGAATATTATGAACAGTTGGAGCTGAATTTTAGGAAAATGAAAGAGGTTTATCTTAATAACATACTTATCTGCAAAAAACTCTTTCACTTTTTACATATCTATCTCGGATTGAGATATACAAAGGTATCACTGGACCCTAATTTTGTAGAATTTCTGGGGAAGAATACACAAAGGAAGGAGGCAGTTAGTGACTTGGAAGCCTCATCATCAATTAAGAGTTGCTATCAAATTCGACTTTCTCTTCTTTGTCACCCTCAATCCATAAAAATAGTGTCAAATAGATTCATTAGTTTTGAGTGTCCTTTATTTAAGTTCTATTAATGTAAAAATAGTTTGAGATATTTGTAAAACCAATCTTGATATTTTTTCAAGATATTTCAGTTTAGAATTTGTATAAATACTTCTTCATTTGAAGTGTTTTAGTGTGTTTTCTTAGACATTTATATAGACTTCTTGATAAAAATACTATAACGCCGTTGGAGCATTGACTGAGTCAGCAAGCTGGATTCGTGAATAAAGACTAGATATTTCACAGGATTCATGTGTTGAGTGAAGTGCAGACAAGTATTCTCTTATGTTATCGTTAGCTTTCTTAAAGTTTTTCCACAATCTTTAATGTATTCCTGAATCTGAATGCTATAACTGGAACAATATCTCAGAATTTGTTTAATTACACTCTGTTTTAATAGTTAGGCTTATAAATGTTTTCAACTGATATCTAAGTTAAGGAATTCTTAGTTGCTCCTTAGTTTAGGTTGTTTCTTTATAATCTATAACAAAGGATTCTTAATTGCCCTTTGTTTCTGATTACCCTCTGTTCCTCATTTTAATCCCGTTCTGAGAATTCTTAATTTCTCTCTCACCCTGGTTAAGACCATTTCACCCCTCTGGCCCAAAGACCTGCACTTTACTCTGCTAGCTTTCCCTTTGAACATTCCCTTTAGTGAGTTGATCTAGTTCTGCAACCCTTCTGTTCTTTAGTGAGTTGACCTAGTTCTGCAACCCTTCTGTTGACTTCATAGCCCAATGGTCTAAAGACATCATTCTATCCATTTGTTTCAAGGATCCCACCATCCAATGATCCGAATTGGATCCTAAAAACTCTCTAAGTTTTCATGACTGTTTCAAATTATGCTAAAAGATTCAAGTCCTAGAAAAGATCAAAGCTATCAGAAGGAATCCTCGTAATAGTTGCAGTTGTGGCCAGAGTGGAGAAACAAGGACCCTCGGTCGAGCGCGCAGACCGTTGGCCCATGGTAACGCGCATTGGCGCAAACTGGCAAAACTGGAGGCCAAATCAAGAAACGGGGGTGGTTTCTGATACGCGATTAGTGTTAAAGCACTAATTACGTATCGTAGGGCGTCCCCCTCAGTGAAGGAAAGCCCCGAAGCACCCATACCCGAAATTGCTATGAAAAACGGAAAAGTAACTGTTTCGGTTCCATAGCGCAGGATTCCACAAACTGGCAGGATATCGGAAGGCCTCGAGGCGGTAAGCAGTTTTGACTGAGTCCCGCCCGATGCCACACATCGAGCGACACGCGTCCGGCAGATGAGAGAGAAAACGCCCGCATCGGACGGGTAAACACCGTGCGACTTGTCTACTTGATAAGAAGGAAGACCCTAGGATCTAGGGGGCCCAGATCAACGACGGAGATGCGTCCCGATGATTGACCAGATTTGACAGGTCAAAAAGTAAGATGACAGGGGATTTGAAGTCCGACGTGGATGATGAGTTGGAAACGGTTCATGATTCGCGGGCGATATTGAAGCAAACGGAATTAATGGCCAATCAAAAATGATTCAAGGAATCTGACACCCAGTTCTTTGGGAAACAGGTGGCCACCTCCCCGCGAGGCATTACCCAGTGATGATGACGCAGAGCAGAGGAATTCGAATGGATAGAGGTAGGGAAACCAAAAGGTCGGGAAGCGGAAAGGAACAGTATAAAGAACAGACTGGCTTTAAAGTCATGACCTGATAGAAGTAGAGGAGACAACACATACAGGCATACAAGAGTTAGCTAGATGCAAGAAGCTAATAGCAGAGAACAGAAAGTAGAAGCCGAGCTGACCTGAAGGCAACATCGAGCCAGATAGAGCCAGAGAGAGTTATAGAGTCTGTGTACTCCATTGAAGGTTTGAGAGGTTCAAGAAAACTCCTCGACATAGCCCTATCATACTACTGTGACCCTCAGAGGTCGAGTTTCAGTAAGGAGAGTCTGTGCACTCCATTCCTACTAACTTCATTTTGTTTAGTGAGTCTCGAATCGAGCTCACTGTTGTAAAAACTCTGCTTGAAAACATAATAGAGAGGCCACCACTAAAAGGTTGGACTAGGAGACGTAGCCCAGGAGCATTGGGTGAACTCCTTATTAAACTTGTTTTGTTTACATGTTTGACTGTTATGTTTTCTCTGATTGCCTTAGTGTCTATATATTCTAGCAATCTTATTGATTCATTGCATAAGTAACATAGGCACATCCATGCACATGAATCTGTAATACCTTTAATTCTTTGTCTTGGATAAATTCCAGATCAAGTGGTATCAGAGCCCTAGGTTACTAAGGTTAGACAAGCTTGTGCTGGATTTTGTTGTTGAATGCTAACTAGATCAAAGCTTAAATTAGGAGAAGGAGAATTGGCTGAAACTAACCTAGAAATTGGAAGAGTCTATTCTAAGAGGAAAATGTCAGAAGAAAATCCCTTGGAATCAGACCCCCAATTCATGGATAGTTTTATGACCCTGAGATCCATGGTGGAGGAAATGTATAGGGACTTTAAGAAACATAGAGATGAAGATTCATCAAGCTCCAAACAAGACAAAGGAGTAGAAGAATCTCTCCTCCATGACCACTCTAAAGGCAAAGGGAAAGAAGAAAAATTTCTCACGCCTCCTAATAGCCCTGAAAATAAAAAGAAGACATATTTGATTAAATTAGATGTTAAATTTGATTTACCAATATATGATGGAGAGTTGAATGTAGAGAAGCTGGATAATTGGATTAGACAGATTGATGTTTATTGCATAGTGCAGAGCATTGACTCAGACAAGAGTAAGATTCAGCTGGCTAGCCTACGCCTTGGAGGCACTGCCTTGGTATGGTGGGAAGGTAGGACACAAGATGACATGAAGAAACATGGTAAGATTCTTTCTGTTTGGAGTGAATTTGTTTCTACAATTAAAAAGAAATTCTATCCACTAGCCTACATGCAGCAAGCCATGATGAGCTGGCAAACTCTTCGACAACTAAAAGGGAAAAGTGTACATGGTTACACCCAAGAATTTAGGAAAAAAGATTTGATTCTAGGAATTTTTTTAGACTCACCTGAGACTCTGTTGAAGTATATAGGTGGTCTACACAGCTACATGAGGCACACTATCCTCATGTTCAATACCACTAGCATAGATGAGGTATCCGTTCAGGCTACACATCTCGAAGCTAGAGGTAAGAATGGGAACCCAGAAGTTGGGGGATCATCCAAACCCACTGCAAGAAAAAATAAGGAGAAAAGAAAATAGAAATGGAAAGAGAGGAAGACAAACACTGTACAGAAAAGCAAGTCTTGATGCACTCACTGTAAGAAGGATGGGCACGATGATGAACACTGCTGGATTTTGCACCAAGAGTTGAAACCTAAGAAGTTCGAGGGCAAGAAGAAGAAGACTACTACAACTATTCAAAAGGATTTGGGGTTAGACTCAGGAGATGAAGCAACGATCGCATCCACAGGTATAAAAGGTAAAAATTCTAAAGCATCTACTAATAATTATGCACAATCTACTGATAATGAAGAAAATGAGAGAAAAAGACATGAGATTTTTCATATTCGAGTTATTTCCAATCATCAAAAGATTGATACTTT
Source organism: Pinus tabuliformis (assembly GCA_031772625.1). Classification (NCBI taxonomy): domain Eukaryota; kingdom Viridiplantae; phylum Streptophyta; class Pinopsida; order Pinales; family Pinaceae; genus Pinus; species Pinus tabuliformis. Next base: position 670,169,448 of record CM062815.1, read on the forward strand.
GTTTGATAGTGGCTCACAAGTAAATTTAATTTCTGAAGCAATTGTAAAGAAGTTTGGATTACTAACCACACCTCACAAGAAACCATATCCATTAGGTTGGCTATGTGATAAAGCAAAGCTACAAGTGACTAGACAATGTAAACTTAAGTTTTATTTTGGGTCAGCATTTGTAGATGAGGTTGAGTTAGATATAGTTCCTTTGGATATATGTGGAATTGTTATAGGAAGTCCTTACTTGTATGATAGAAAATCTATTTTCTATAGAGCTGAGAACAAGTATCTACTCATTAAATATGGAATCAAATATATTGTAAGAGCTCATAAACTCAATAATAATTATACTCTCATAAACTCAGGGCAGATGAAACGAATTGTAAATTCACGCAAACAATTTTTACTGATGGTTGTAAAGGAAAAGAAACTTGATAAAACCAATGTATTTGAGGGCTATGATGCTAAACAACAAGCTGATTTAGAAAAAGTTGTTTCATAATATGATATATTGTTTCAAGAACCTAAAGGTCTGCCACCCAAAAAGGAAATAGTGCATGATATTAATTTGCAGCAAGATGCTCCATTACCTAACATCGGAATGTACAGGTTGTTCACTTTAGAGAATGCAGAAATCAAGAAGCAGGTACAGGAGCTGCTCGAGAAGGGGTTCATCAGACCTAACACATCACCATGTGGGTCTCCAATTGTTTTGGTGAAAAAGAAAGATGGCTCGTGGAGAATGTGCATTGATTACCGAGCACTGAATAAGATAACGATAAAAAATCATTATCCCCTTCCTCACATAGATGATCTATTATATCAGTTGAAAGAAGATGTTTATTTTTCCAAGTTAGACTTGCATAGTGGCTATCATCAGGTCAGAGTTGCAGAGCAAGATGCATGGAAGACTGCTTTCAAAACAAAGCAGAGATTGTATGAGTGGCTGGTTATGCCTTTTGGCTTAACTAATGCTCCTGCTACTTTCATAAGAGTAATGAATGATGTACTCAGACCTTTTCTTGATGATTTTGTTATTGTATATCTGGATGACATTCTTATATTCAACAAAATGTGGGAAGAACATTTAAAGCATGTTAAGCAGACACTAGATGTTTTGAAAAGAGAAAATCCTTATGTTAAACTCTCAAAATGTGAATTTGGCAAAACATCTTTGAATTATTTGGGACATATAGTGGGGGGTGGTGAATTGAAGATAGATCCCTCTAAGGCTGCAGTCAGTAAAATGGCCTAAACCCAAATCTTCTACAGAAGTTAGAAGCTTCTTAGGAGCGGCACAATATCGGAGAAAGTTTATTTCTAACTTTTCCTTAATTGCAGCTCCCTTACATGCTTTAACAAGATTGAACAAGGTGTTTCAGTGGGTAGGCAAACAGTAGAAAGCCTTCGACACCTTGAAAGAAAATATTAGTATAGCACCATACTAGCATTGCCGGATCTTCAAAGACCATTTGAGATTGAAACAAATGCCAATGACTATGCCATGGGAGCAGTGTTGATGCAGCACAGTAAACCCATATGTTATCATTTGGAGACATTTAATTTTGCAGTAGTTAACTATCCCACATATGATAAAGAATTGTATGCATTAGTACAAAGTGTGAAAAAGTGGAAACATTACTTAATGGGAAAAGAGACATTTATACATACTGATCATCAACCACTTCAATATCTACACTCCCAAACTAAGTTGCAGCAATCAAGACACTATAGATGGATGGGTTTTCTACAACAGTTTCATTTAGTCGTCAGATATAAAAAGGGCATACACAATAAAGTTGTAGATATGTTGTCCAAACCAACTATAAATGCATCTACTATACTTAAGCATAATTCACTATTGCATGAGAGCTACATTGAACAATATGCTCAAGATATAGATTTTAAAGATGTATATGCAACTTTAAGTCAAGGAAAACGAGTAGAAGAATTGGATTATCATGTTAAGGACCAACTCTTGTATCATTTTGGGAAGCTATGCATTCCACAAACTGAAAGAGTAAAGATAATTCGAGAAACACACACTTCTCTAATATTAGGTCACTTTGGTGTAAGTAAAATAGTTGCACAGTTGCAAAGATTTTGTTATTGGCCAAAAATGAATGAGACGGTTTCTAGATATGTAAGAGGGTGTACCATGTGTGCTAAAAGCAAGCCCAGTAATAGAAAACTAGGCTTGTACACTCCACTACCAGTTCCTTCTCATCCTTGGGAAAGTGTTTCCATGGACTTTGTTGGAGGGCTGCCTAAATCTAGGAAAGGTCATGACTATTTATATGTTGTTGTCGATAGGTTCAACAAAATGTGTATTTTAATACCTTGTAACAAACATATTACAATTGAACAAACTGCAAAGTTTTTCTTTCAGTATGTTGGGTTCATTTTGGATTACCCACTTCCATAATATTTGATCGAGATACCCGATTTGCTGGGAAATTTGGGTCAAGTTTGAGGGAATTGATGGACACCAGGCTGAAGAAAAGCACAACTTTTCACCCACAAACAAATGGCCAAACAGAAGTGGTCAATAGGACATTGATCCAGTTGCTCAGAGGCTATTGCAGCAAGCATCCCAAACTTTGGGATGAACATTTATGTTATGTGCAGAATGCTTACAACCGAGCTAAACATTCTTCTACGCAGAGATCTCCTTTTGAGACCTGTTTTGGTTTCACACCAAGGTCTCCCTTGGATTTTGTCTTTGGTAAAGACATAGCAGTTGATGGACACAGTGATGTGGACAAGGCAACCTATTTCATTGAACAAATCCAAGTGATTCACTAGGCAGTACAGGGATAGTTGGAAAAGAGCCAAGCCAAGTACAAGGCAAGGCATGACAAGCATCGGATGGAGCATAGTTTCCAAGTTGGTGATCAAGTCTGGCTATATATCAGCAAAGACAGAATGCAAGGTGAAGGTAAGAAGCTGAAGCCAATAAGGTATGGACCTTTCAAGATACTTGAGAAAATTGGTGAGAATGCTTTTCGCCTTGATCTACCAGCTTACATGCACATCTACTCAGTTGTTAATGCAGATAGCTTGAGACTATTTGAACCTTCATTAATTGAAGATCCCGAAGAGCAGAGTCAATTGCCTTCTATTGATGATCTGTTACCTGAATATCTTAATGAGTTGCAGGAAGATACAGTTCTGGACAGGAAGGTAAGAACTACATGCAGAGGGGATGTTGAATACCTCAGGATCAGACTCAAAGGTTCAAAGCCAAGCAGTGCGAAATGGATAGAAATTGAGCAAGCGAGGAAGCAATACCCTCACTTGATTGATGCTTGAAAGAAAACCAACTTTTGGTGGTCCAAAAGCTTTTTCAATGGGAAGGTCATGATCCGAATTGGATCCTAAAAACTCTCTAAGTTTTCATGACTGTTTCAAATTATGCTAAAAGATTCAAGTCCTAGAAAAGATCAAAGCTATTAGAATGAATCCTCATAACAGTTGTAGTTGTGGCCAGAGCCGAGCAATGAGGACCCTGGGTCAAACGCGCAGACTGTTGGCCCATGGTAACGTGCACTGGCACAAACTGGCAAAACCGGAGGCCAAATCAAGAAACGGGGGTGGTTTCTGATACGCGATTAACATTAAAGCACTAATCGCGTATCGTAGGGTGTCCCCCTCAGTGAAGGAAAGCCCCGAAGTGCCCAGACCCAAAATCGCTATGAAAAATGGAAAAGTAACTGTTTCAGTTTCGTAGTGCGGGATTCCACAAACTGGCAGGATATCAGAAGGCCTCGAGGCGGTAAGCAGTTTTGACTGAGTCCCACCCGATGCCACACATCGAGCGACACGCGTCTGGCAGATGAGAGAGAAAACCGCCCGCATCGGATGGGTAAACACCATGCGACTTGTCCACCCAATATGAAGGACGACTATAGGATATGGGGGGCCCAGATCAACGACGGAGATGCATCCCGATGATTGACTGGTTTTGACAGGTCAAAAAGCAAGATGATAGGGGATTTGAAGTCTGACGTGGATGATGAGTTGGCAAACGATTCATGATTCACGGGCGATCTTGAAGCAAATGGAATTAACGGCCAATCAAAAATGATTCAAGGAATCTGACACCCAGTTCGTTGGGAAACAGGTGGCCACCTCCCTGCGAGGCGTTACTCAGTGATGATGACGCAGAGTAGAGTAATTCGAACAGACAGAGGTAGGGAAACCAGAAGGCTGGGAAGCAGAAACGAACAGTCTAAAGAATAGACTGGCTTTAAAGCCATGACTTGACAGAAGCAGAGGAGACAACACAGAGAGGCAGACAAGAGTTAGCTAGACGCAAGAAGCTAATAGCAGTGAATAGAAAGTAGAAGCCTAGCTGACCTGAAGGTAGCATCGAGCCAGAGAGAGTCAGAGAGTCTGTGTACTCCATTGAAGGCTTGAGAGGTTCAAGCAAACTCCTCGGCATAGGCCTGTCATACTACTGTGACCCTCAGAGGTCGAGTTTTAGTAAGGAGAGTCTATGCACTCCATTCCTACTGACTTCATTCTGTTTAGTGAGTCTCGAATCAAGCTCACTGTTGTAAAAACTCTGCTTGAAAACATAATAGAGAGGCCACCACTGAAATGCTGGACCAGGAGACGTAGCCCAGGAGCATTAGGTGAACTCCTTATTAAACTTGTTTTGTTTACATGTTTGACTGTTATATTTTCTCTGATTGCCTCAGTGTCGATGTATTCTAGCAATCTTATCGATTCATTGCATAAGTAACATAGGCACATCCATGCACATGAGTCTGTAATACCTTTAATTCTTTGTTCTGGATAAATTCCAGATCATCCAATCTTCAATACAAATCAAAAACCCCCTGAACATTCATAACTAGCCTGAAATCCTAGCAAACAAAGCTAAATCACATAGAGAGAGCCCTCTCTGAGTATAGGTTGGCTAGAGCCTATGCTTAAAAGTTGGTTTTTGGTTAGCTCGGTGATTTCTTTCTTTAACCTTGAGAAAATACTGAGTGATAACATATTCTTTATTATCACAAAACATATTGGCTTTTTCATGTATTCTCCATGGAACAACTTGGATCATCATCCAATTGAGTTGGATATTTTTGAAAATATAGACTCTGGTTGTTTACCATTTTGTTATTGTCCAACCTAGACAATAACATGTGGTTTTAGAGATCTTGTAAAGTAGGTATGGAGAGAATGGGTTCATGACAACCCAATCTCAATCTAGGAAAATAAGATGAAAAGAATAAAAGAAGCCTTATAAAAATAGGCCAGACATCAGAATATGGATAGGAAATCTATTATATAGGTTCACCAAACATGTATGGAGACCCTTCAATCCAAACTAGAGGAAGGACCAATCACAAATGATCTTCTTAATGAGGAGAAGGAGGATTTTAAAGCATATCACAAAGAATTAGAAGAGGAGGAATAAACTTGGAGACTAAAGCCTAGGAGTCTATGGCTTCACGTAGGGGATATGGACCCTAAATAAATTCATAACCAGGAAAGAAATAGAGTTTGGTAAAATAAAATGAAAGGAATTATGGGTAGAGGCAGAAAAATATTGAACTTCTCATAAATAAAAGAAAACGTGCTCCACCACTATAGTGATCTACACAACACAACTGAACCAACATGTCTAGAGGTGGAACACTTTATGTTAGATCATTTTTCAGAAATTCGTACTCTAGAGGGTACTATTTATCTTGTGAAAAATATTTCCAAGGAAGAAATTAAAAATGCGTTTTTTCTTTTAACCTAGTTAAAGCACCAGGATCAGGTGGGTTCACAACTAATTTTTATCATTAGTTATGGGAGGTGAATTTTTTTTACTTATGTAAAATGATAGACTATTCTTTTAAACACAATTGCATGGGAGGAGGAATTAATACCTTCTTTGTTGCTTTGTTTCCAAAAGAATCCAATCAATCTTTATTTTCAAGGTTTAGGCCTACGACATTAAGTAATGTCTCTTATAAAGTTATTTCAAAGATATTGGAGACTTAAATTCTTTCTCCAAAAAACCATCTCAGAAAATTTGGGTGATTTTGTTCATCAAAGGAAAATATTTGATAATATCATTGTCGTATAGGAAGCTATTCACTTACTTAAGATAAAGGAGATAAAGGTATGTTAAATAGCCTAGACATGAAAAATTCCTTTGATAGAGTAAGAAATGAATACTCATTCAAGGTTATGTCAAAATGCGTATTTTACAATAAATTTATTCAATTCGTTTCTCTCAACATCAAATTGCCTTAGATTTCGTATTTAGTCAATAGAAGAGTTGTGGGTTTCTTTCATGCTTCAAGAGGCATGTGCTAGGGATTCCCTTTATCTCTTTTTTTGTACATCATAATGGTATATTCTCTTAGCAAAAATTTGTACCTTGAAAGATGTCAGGAGCGATTACTGAGTTTAAATTTTTTTTAGGGAACAAGGAGTATAAATCATTCCAAATTTGTTGATGATACCCTTTTACTGGGAGGAGCTTTGATAATAATTGCAGGAGATATTTAGATTGGTCCTAGACTAATTTATTCAAGCCTTAGATGGACTCATAAATTCATGGAAATCTCATATGTACTCTTGGAATATCTCAATCCGTAAGTAAAGACAAATTGGAAAAATCTTGGGTTTTCTTCCTGTGGAATCTTGGGAAGAATTGAAATACTTAGGGATTCCTATCTATTTTAAATCTCACTCCTCACAAGCCTAGGATGGAGTCATTTCCGAATTTAAGGTGAAATTCGTAGCTAGGGGTGCTCACTGGCTCAAATTTTGTAGGGCACACTATGATGATTAATGTTATGGGAGGGGTGATATATGACCCCGAGGAAGTAAAAGTTATAGAGTTTTCAAGGGGTTTATGACACTTGTCTCTATCAAAGTATTCTATTGGCTAATTTAAATCATGTTAGTGCACTCTGGCATTGGAATATTCTCTCCTAAATGTTCAACATTTGTTTATAAGATCCTCCTTGAAGGAAACATCCCTAGAATCCCTTATGAAAATAATATGAAAATTTACAGAAGGAATCCCCTCACTAGAACTCTTCCATGTCCTAGGAGACTTCAATAAAGAAGCAAAACATTGTGAAAATGAGGGGTGTAAATTGTGTATGGTAAAATTGAAAGTTAATGGCCAAATTAGGCCTTCTCTAATCCCTTAGAAATGGATGGAGTTAAACTTAAAAATAAAAATAAAATTGTTAAAAATGAATTTTTAATTCATAAAAATCTCTGGGACCCATGGAACAACATGGAAACCTATATGAAGATAATTCATGAAATCAAACCCAACATCATTCCTATATAATTTCATAAGCTGTGAAGCTTCAGATGGTTGTTCCTTACAGGTATTAAAATACTTGATATCCTAGATCATGCTCCTATGGGTTACCTTAAATTCACATGGGGAGTCAATTATGAAGAGTTATGACAACTTGCTTGTTAATGAACATGGGAATATGGTGAAAGGATTGTTCTGTTCAAATCCCATCAATAACCTTCCTAGTGTATGATGTCCAAGTGCAAATTAATTCGACAAAGAGGAGTGGGTGAAGGGATCATTCCCTATATAGGTATGTTTCCTCAGCAAGTAATATTTTTTTGGAGGAAGGGGGAATATGTTACCTTGAACTCAGGAACATGATCCTGTGCTGGCCAATGGAGGCCATGTAATTCTCGTAAATGACATCTGCTAGCAATTTTGGAGCTAGGTGTGTGCATCTTCTAGGTTAGTGTTCAGTCTATCTTTGTGTCTACACATTGGCATGTAAGGTGTGTTATCATGTCGAAATGTATTCAAAGTAGTTTTAAAAATTTATGTTGTAGGATCACCTGGGTTCTGTTTGATGAATTGTGCATGTCTTAGTTTGATTCAAGAATTATCATTTTAGTTATAATGGAGAATTACCATAAAATTACTAGAGGAAATGGCTCATATGCTATGTTGTGAATCCTTTGATAACAAGGTTCATTTATATTTCTGAAAACTGGATAATTCTGTGGGTCTCTATGGACTATCATGGTCTTTTCTTCGGTCTCTACTGTAAGGGGACTTCTCGACCTTGGTCTAATTCAAAGTTTAGTTCTAGACAAAGAACTTTGTGTCCACATTTCAATCACTCAAGGAATTAACAACAAATTACCATCACATGGTTGGTTTCTCAAGGGCCTAGGTCTCAACTTAATTGCCCTTGATAGTTTTAATATTGTTGATCAATAAGGCATCCATGGGTGTAATCACAAGGCGACCATCTCCCAACTTGCAGAGAGGCTTGACTAACTGCAATTGGATATTTTCAAGCTTAAATTTAAGCATAATGAATACATAGCTTCTACTTCTCGTGTCATGGAAAATATCCAAGAGGTGAAAGCAAAATTAGAGAAAAATGAATATGAAGTGGATGCACTTCAGAGGTAGATGTAAGAGCTCCAAGAATAGGTGAACAAGTTATCTCTCAACATGATGGATATGGCTAGTTCAAGAAATTCAAACAATGTTAATTGTCTCGACTTAAATGGACCTACCCAAGATTCTAGTAATAGGAATAGTTCAAGCAATAGAGATACCATCAATAGTCCTCATGTAAATGAACCTACCCATGACTTAAGCAGGGTCATTATTATGAAAGATTATATCACAAAATAATAGTTGAATGAAATGGAAATTTTTCTTTTTGATGGGGAAAATTTGTAAGGTGTACACCTACAAAACCCCCTTTTATGATGTTCAGAGTCATGTCCCTTGCGATAAAATTGTAACTCTAGTGGATAGTAGGGAACAATATGAAATTTTGTTGAGGTCGATATGTAATACTTGAAGTACTAGCTGTGATATGGGTGCATAATTTTCTCTTAATACAAAAATTATCGGTCACATTCAAAAAATAATTATAAGTAATATTATTTGTTAGTTATACGTTTCCAGAGTTTAACTTTTGTAAGTGTAATCTCAATTTCACTGAAACAATCAATTTAATTATGTTCATGAAATCAAATCAATTCAAAAAGATATCTATATGATATTTATTTTTTAAAGAGAATATATATATATATATATATATATATATATATATATATATATATATATATATAGATATATATATATGATGATGATGATGATGATGATGATGATGATGCCTAGTATTATAATACAATATCCCCCAATTAGAGTGTGGTTGCTGGAAAATGTTGACGAAAGGACAGGGGTATGGCCCCTCTACCACCTCAATCACATGAGGGATGGAAGGAGGCCAACCCATGCCAACTGGATCAACATTATGACATTTAATTCCACCCTTGGGATGATAATTTCCCATTCTAAGGCGGGGAGGATGGTCTTGCCTCCAAATACATTGTCGAGATTTTATACTAGCCCGTTGTCACCTCAGTTGGTTTGTCTACATGTCGAATTGAACTTGGATTTTACCAAACTTTCCTTCGTTGCAAAGGTGGCTTCCCTCACCTCTCACCGGGAGGTTCTTGGCCCTCAAAGAACTATCAAGTGGCCCATGACTTGTCCAGGATTGATAATATCCTTCAAAAAAATCAAGGTCAAGTCTCTCCAGGAGACCCCTTAGCTCTGATTGATGTCTCAGCTTCCGATTAACCCACTATGGTCTGTCTTACATCTCTTTTTTGGGGCATGTATTAGCATGTTTATTTAGTTCTAGATGTATATCAATCAACCAAGTTTTGCTTTTGGATGCACTTGGCTTTCCAAGCCAGCTTAGCTAGATATACTTTTGTAGCTTGTATTTTCTATTATGTGGTCTATTTTGGCTCAAAAACACTTTTCTTCCATTGATGGTCTGGTTTCCCAAGTGGTAGATAATGGTAAGAAGGGACTATGATGTACTTTGACCTCTAGTTTATTAATGGAATGTTTATTTACAAATATAAAAAATAAAAAAATCTTATAATAGAATATAATTATGTTCACATAATCAAATTAATTTAAATAGTTATTAATATGATTATATATATATATATATATATATATATATATACATAAAATGTTAATGTTTGAGCTTATAATAGAATAGTATAAAAAAATTGTCCACCATTTAATGAATATTTCAGGGATTCATTGAGGTTCTTTGGAAGGTTTAGTGAGCATACAAAACTAGATGAAATATTAAAAAAAAAAGAATTGAAATTCTAACTAGAGAAAGACTGCAACATGCTATATAAACTAATATGGACATATCAATTTTGTACTTCGTCCTAGGCACATGGGCTTCACCTTGTTGACCAATATCTTACCACAATCGTTCATAAAGAAGGTTTTAAAATTGTGAAAAATAAAGTTAATATATGTAGGTTTTATGGGGGTAGTGTGGGGTAACAAGGGGTTTATAAGTATTAAGGGGCATAAAAGGATATATAGTAAAAATAAGGGATTGTTTTATTCGACATATATATTGGGGGGTTAAAAAAACAGATTTTGGGAGGTGTTTATCAATACTTAGTGAAATTAGAGGCATTATTTAATATTCCATGAACACTCATGTTATGTCAGAAGTTCATTGAGTGATGACCCCATGGTCTTGGGGAGTTGTTGCTTCCAGTGCTGAAGTGTCATTGTAGAGCTTCTTCTTGATGCATGATAGCTAAAAAGGGTTCTGATTTTGAACTTCATTGTAGGAGAGGGAGCATGCTGTAACTATAACCAAAACAAGCAACAATGTTACCAACTTAACGAGGACTGTACCGAGTTCTCATTTTTTTGGAGGTCGCATCAAATCATGATTTTAATGTTGATTTTGAATAGTGGTGATGCAACATCACCCCTTATTCATTTCTGGGTTAAAATTCCAACACTTTTTAACCATGGTATTAAAAATCAAATAACACAACTATGAAAGACATGGAAAATCAGGCTAAAATGCAAAAGCGATGATGCAACATCACATCTTTTTTTTAGAGTTAAAATTCAAACATTTTCAATCATTGCATTAAAGACCAAATGTCATGACTATGAAAAACACATTGAAATGCAAAAGTGGTGATGTAGCATCATCCCCTTTTTTTAGGGCTAAAATTCAAACAATTTTCAACCATGACATTAAAGGCCAAATATCATGACTAAGAAAAGCCCTAAAACTTAGCACTTAAATTTTTCCTACCTTCCTTTTTTTAAATGCTTGTTTTTTAAATGTTTTTCAAAGTTGTCTACCTTTTATTTTCTTTTATTTTTGGAGTTATAATTACCAATTAATTAACATTATAGCCTTGACCATTGGTACCATTGAAAAAAAATATAAAGCCGACTGAGAATCTAAAAGTGATGTTACATCATTTTTGTTTAATGATTAGTTATTAATTATTAACTTTTTAATAATTTACATTAAAAAATTAGCCCCAAGGGTTAGCTCAAGTGATTTAAAGAAAGACGAAAGACGTGAAGTTCTTTGATATTGTCGCTAGTTGTTGATCACGAGTTCGACTCCCTTCGATTCCCTTGGGGCGAAACCTCGTAATCAGGGTCACTTGTTTATGTGATTTACCAACCAGGAAATGTGGGTAAGTACTCTAGGATTTCTTGTGCTTTAATTCCAAGTTTATATATATATAAACTTCAATTCTAACTTCTATAAGTAAAAGAATCTAGATAAAAATAGTCCTTACAATGGTTTAGAGAATGATATTTCTAGCCTAAGGAATGAAGGCAATATCCTTTTAATGGGTGACTTTAATGCTCGAAATTCAAGCAACCAAGCTATTCTTCTAAGCAATCATTCCAACCCTAATCCTCTTTGGTTAGATGAAGACCTTCCTTTGGCTGGCCGGTACAAAAGGAGCTCTGAAGACCTCGGGGAGAATTTGTTTGGGTTGAAGCTAGTCAAGCTTTGTAGTGCTCACGATCTCGTAATTTTGCAATGGTCTAAATAAGTGGCCCAATTCTAGCCAGATGACCTGCATCCATGGGCTTGGTAGCAGCGTGGTAGACTATGTTATCTTCGATCTCTCTCTATACAACAAAATAACAAATTTTGACATCTTAAATGACCACGAGCCTGACTCTGATCATAGGCCTTTACTTATAACTCTCAATTTTGTCATGCATAGAGATCCCATAGAAGATAATCCTTATAGCCAAAAGAATTTAATCTTTGATAGAAATAAAGAAGATCTCTTTCTAAATGAATTAAAAACTAGTTTGCTTCCTTTATCTAGTATAGACAACATAGAAGATCTCTATCATAATTTTACTACACCCCTCTCATATTCTATTAACAAGTTCTCAATTGAAGTTTCAAGTAATAAAAGAAGTAGCAAAACCAACCCATGGTATGACAAAGATTGTAAAAGTGCGAGGAGAGAAATTAAGGAAGTTGTTGATGAATCTCTTAAAATTGGCAAGATAAAAATATACAAAGCCCTAACTAAAAGGAAAAAAGGCAGTATATTCGTAAAAGACAAGAGAATCTCTTACAACTCTCTAAAGTAGCTCCTAAGAAATTTTGGAGGCAGATTCTAACTAGGAAAACTAAATATAATAATAAAATTGCTTTACACGACTGGAATTCCTATCTTAAAAAGCTTTATGAATCTCCAAATGTCACGGATAACTTTGAAACCCAGCTCATAACGAAAGAAGTTTTCTCATTAGAAGACATTGATTTTGGGGTTAATTGCTTGGCTAATGGGAAAGCTAAGGACATTGAAGGTTACTAGGTGGAAATCTTAAAAATTGGAGGTCCTGTCCTCATCCCCCACATTCACAAGCTTTTCAATCAAGCGGTCAAGCAAGGGTTCCCTAAACCATGGACTTAAAGCCTCATTATCCCTATTTTTAAAAGTGGGGATACAAATAACCCCTCTAATTATCAGACAATTATGATCAGCCCTCTCCTAGCCAAGTTATATGGTATTATTTTGGAAAGGAAGTTGAGAATATGGCTTGAATGTGAAGGTAAGCGCGTTAAAGGCCAAGTGGATTTTAGAAAGCAGCACTCAACAACAAACCACCTCGTTACACTTAGGATCATTGTGGAGGAATGCCGCATTGATAAATCCAATCTCTTTTGTTGCTTTGTGGACTTTAGAAAGACTTTTGATACAGTTCCTAGAAACAACCTTTGGAATAGATTAGAAGAGCTAAAGGTTCCTTTTGAGTTGAGAGCTACCGCTATAAGGTTATATGAGAATGTAATTGCCAAGTTAAATAACAATGAGGGGTGGTCGAAAGATATTAAGTGTAATATTGGAGTTAAACAAGGTTGCCCCCTCTCCCCTACCCTATTTGGCATTTACATCAACAAGCTAGAAGGTTGTTTAGAGGAAGTAGGATGTGCTGGCACGATCTTAGCTGGGATAGTCATCATCCTTATTCTCTACGCTGACGATATTGTTCTTCTCGCAAGGTGCCAGTCTGATCTTGATAAGCAACTTATACTTCTTAAGGATTTCTGCGCTACCATGGGTATGATTGTTAACACTGACAAAACAAAAGTTATGATTATCAAATCCAAGAAGGACATGCTAATTTTATGTATGACAATAGTAACTTGGAGGAAGTGTCTTCCTACAAGTACTTAGGCATTGATATTCGTCACAAGCTCAACTAGAACTGTAGCATTGAGAAAAGGATTAATGGGGGATGTAAAGCTTACTTTGGTCTTGAATATAATTGTAAAACGACAAACCTTGTATTGTGGGATAGAAAGAAGTTCCTTTTTGAAACTTTCGTCACTCTGGTTATCTTATATGGATGTGAGGTTTGGGGTTGTAGCATCTCTAGAGAATCCTGGAGAAAGATTGAGCAAATCCATAAGCGTTTTATAACGTATAACCTCAAAATTAAAAGCAACACACCCTATCCTATTCTCCTTATAGAAGTGGGTCTTTCCCCTATCGAGAGCCTAGCTATGACTAGGCTTCTGTTGTACAAGCACAAACTCAATAACATAGGAGACCATAGACTTCCTAAGCTAGCTTTAAATTCCAGCCAAAACCACCTAAGGCTCAAACGAGGTTGGTATAAAGACACCAGGGCTTGGTTAAACCATTGGGAGATCGACGAGAATGTTGCATTGCAAAACATTAATAACATTAAAAATATTGTTACTTCTAAGTTCAAATAAAAAATGTGGTGTGAGAAAGATTTAGTAGCTAAAATAAAATTAAGATATTATAAGGAGGTCATCAACCCCACCCTAGAAGATCAAAAGTATCTCTCTGTTTTAACTAGCTCAAAGAAGAAAATTAATATAGCCAAGATTAGAACGAACTCTCATGAGCTCCATAGTGAAATGGGTCGTTAGGCAGTTCCTAAAACACCATGGATGGAAAGGTTCTGCCATCTCTGTGAGAATACGAACATCGAGGATGAAAATCACTTCCTCTTAGAGTGCCCCACGTACAACCACATTAGATCTTAGTTTCAAAATCTTTGTTGCAATACTGACCTTCCTAGCCTTTTACATTGTCAAAATTATAGTGAGCTCGGGAGGCTTCTCTCCAAGCTTTTTGAGCATAGGAATAAAATCTTAAATCAAACTAAATAATTCGTGTCCTTAGGTCCGATAGTTTTGGGTAGCAGAAGCCTCGCAATGGTCATGGGGCACAAAGCCCGAAAATTTGGGTAAAGATAGGGTAAAGACTCCGTGAGACTTGTAATAATTTGAGTCAAAGGGTAGTCTGCCCAAAAATAATGTAAAGAAATATAAGTTGAGTCGGCCTGCCCATGGATCGCGGTCCATGGAAAGGTATAAATAGAGCAAGGCTCTATGGGTAGAGGTAGCTAGTTTTTGATGTGTAATTATGGATCTGATATGTAATGGGCTTTTGAGAAGGAAAGTCTGAAAGCGTCTGTAAGTTCGAGTCAAGGGTATTGGGTAGTGGATAGAGGCTCTGCAGTTGTGTGCGCAGAGGCCTGGAAGAGTCCGCAGTTGCGCGGACCCCTGCAGCTGAGTGCACAGGGCGGATCTGGATGTATTGGTGATAAAGTGGAAATAAAGATAAGTTGCTTCTGAAATTCTGTGTTAAATATGAATTATCGTGGATCTGGTTTTTGTATGGTTAATATAACTGTTTGCTCTATGCGCATATGCTTATGTTATGAATAAATGTGAATCTATGTTTATTCTGAGTGCGCGAATCGACTAAATCTGATAAATGTTTGCTTAAAGACCCTTCTAAGTAGATCTGATTTATAATACATCATTAAGTAATTAATATTAAGAAGTAGTCCGGGTCCGGATCTACGCAGAAGCAGAGCAGTGTGACGCTGCCAAACGGTGCGCGAAACCTCCAGACCACATCTAAACATCCCAAGGGTGCGGAATCTTGGTTCCAGCACCATCCCCTGCTACCTCGGGTGAGACCTCAGTGCGTGCTCCGCGGGTTGTTGCCGAAAGGGCTGGTAGCTGCGGGATTTGCTTGGGTAAATAATTCTTCCGAACTTGGGTTAGTCCCATATAAGCCAACAAATGGTTCCATTGCCGGGACCAGGATCTGCCTAAGGGGTGTCTGATGTTGGAACACTGGAATCCTACAAAGAAAGAGATTGAAGAGTGGTGGGATCTGAAGCTCCATGAGTTCGCAGTTCAGGAAAACAGAAACCCGCGGATATCGGAGGAAGATTGGTTGGACCGCTATATATACATAGATATTCACGAGGTCTTCTTCGCGACATTTCTGATAGAACTGTACAAGTTGCTCGCGAGGTTAGCTGACAGCGTGGGAAGGTGCAGATTAGATCAGCCTATTGTGTGGACTCTAGAACTGGTGCATAGGCTAGAAGCTACCAAAGATAAAATCGCACGCACAGTAGATCATTGGCTGGATCGGGTAATAGGAGGATTTATCACTGAGTTCACGATAGATACAACTATGAGTTATAGTGAAGTAGAAAGGTGATTTCTCCAAGGACCGCGGGGTAAGTATATCAAATCATTGAATACTTGGATTAAGATGTTGTTGTGTGAAAAACAAATTATGCGCGTTTATTGATGTCTGGAGTAACGCGGAGTGGAAGAGGTTACCACGGAACAGGAGGGGCAGAGAACAGTCCTCTGATTTCTATTTCACGGGAAAGCGAGGAGGAGCTCGCGAGGTTCTCACCAAGAAGTGCAGTCTGGTTGATTAAGGAGCGCTTCCCACTGATACCACCTCTATCCATGCCACCACCCGCTTCACCTGCATCAAACCCATCCACACCGACACTAACCCCACCTCCTCCACCACCCAAAGTCGGGATGGCGAGCGCAGTCCAGCTGCCAATATTTAAGGGTGTAGGAAATGAGGAACCTGGACGGCTCTGGTTTGTGATAAAGTCTGTATGGGACGTTCAAGGCATCATAGATGATAACATCAAGAAGGCTACCTTAGTTAGCGCGCTGCAGTATTGCACGTTGACCTGGTACATGAAATACTCAAGCGATCATCTGAATGAAGGAATAGCAGTAATCCAGGAGGCGCTAAACAAGGAATTTGGGTGACCAAAGTTAGAAGTAGAGTCGGTTATTGGGCTCAAGGAAATCACAATGTTGCCTGGTGAAACCCCATGGGATTTGGATCAGAGATTGAAAATCCGTGAGGCCAACATGACACTGTTGGATGCGCAGCACCGCGCTTGGTTTGTCACATCATTAACGCCATATCTGAGGTCGGCTCTATCACATCAAAAGACCTCAACCTAAGCTGAAGCGTTGGAGGCAACAATGCAACTGCACGAAACCCCAATACAGGATCCAGGGTTGGGAGTACAACAAATCCAAGCGCAAATACAACAAATCCAAGCGCAAATACAAAACCTATGTCTAGAAATGCGAAGTTTGAAACAAAGGCAGGCACCTCGGACAGAAGTACGGGAAGAGGTGTGGTGTATCAAATGTAAGGGCCAGGGCCACGATAAGGACCACTGTTTGATCTTCGTGAACTATGTGGCAGGAGGGGACCAATACCGTTGCGACCAGAGGTACAAGCTGGGCCAAGCATGGCGCCCGCACTCTGGTGCGCAATCTGTCAGGTGGGAGGAAAGCATGCCATAGACAATTGTCACCTATTGCCAAACCTAAGACAACCCCCCCCCCCCCGTCAACAATTATTTTGTAACTTCTATAGGACGGTGGGCCACGATGAAAGAAATTGCCGTAGTTACGAGATGTTGATGGATCGAACACCTGCTTATAGGATGCAAACGGAGGCGTACGGGTAGGATCCTGCCGCACCACTCGTGCGAGGAGGATACCAAGGACGCGGACAGGGCCGCGAGGGAATGGGACCTGGACGGGGACGAGGACAATTAATTTGCTATAATTGTGGAGGACCGGGGCATTACGCGTGTGATTGCACGAACCCGACCAAAGCCTGTTGCCCTTACTGTTACCAATTTGACCACGAAGCAGTCGATTGCCCCACGCTAATTGCTTAGATGTGGGAAAAGGGGGTGCTTCCGGCTAACCCTACTCAGAATGTCCAAATGATGAAGGCTGAACCCCGTGCGGAAGATCCTAACGTAAATATGATGCTCAAAAGTGGCGCCGCTATAGGAGAAGATAAGGGGAAGCAACCAGAGGCGGATACATGGGTCCCATCGAAACAACCAGAATTTGACTTGGGGCGCGCAAAGGAAACCTTTATGGAAGCCAAGAAGAACTTCACGTTAGCTTCTACTTCGGACAGTAAGGATCAATTTAGACTAGAGAAGGATACTTCTATGCTAACCACCTTCTTGGAAACCTGCATGAACCTACTCAAGGATGCTAAAGCGGTAAAGGGCTTGCAAGAATTGATAACTCGATGCACGGGACTAGACAAACCGTGAATGGTCCGGAAGTTAGGCAAACATGCTTTGCGCACTAGACGGGAAATGCAACTGACTATCCAGATCGAAGACTATGAGATGGACCAGGTCGTTATAGATTTAGGGTCCGACGCGAATGTCTTACCAAAACACACTCGGGAGCGCATGGGTAGGCCCACACTACAATGGTCCCCGATTCAATTACGGATGGCTAACCAACAAAAGATTCTGCCCATGGGAAGACTGCACGGGGTTACAGTAGACATCGATGGCGCTAGCACCCAAATCGACTTTGAGATCATAGAAATTGTGGATGATAGTAACCCATATCTTGCATTGTTAGGATAGATTGGGAAACATATATGAATGGAGTCATCAACCTCAAGAAACGAAAAATGATATTTGAAAAGAAATCTCTCCGCGTAGTGGTTCCATTGGATCCAGCTGAAGGGGCGTGCTATACCGAGCCCGTGTGTGACGAAGATAGTGATGGTGAGTTGGACTGTATCTACCAGATTATAGCGCAAGATCAGGACAGGGTAAATCCAACAGTGGACGGTAGACTCTCATGGGACCATGATAGTTCTTGCACGTCGGACTCAGATGAAGAGATTGAACGATGGCAGAACCGACTGCATGAAGTAACCACACTAAATTGTAATAGGATGGTGACAATAGGGGCAAAGGAGCAGCCGGAAGTATCCGTGAAAGCATCACGCACAACTGTTGCTTCAGGAAAGGGTGTAGCTCCGAAGATGCGAAGGAAAGGGCGCGGATGTCGGAGGCAGGCGCACTCACAGATAGCAAAGCGAAACGAGGTAAGCATTCCTCGCCAACATAGGCTGCAAGTGTATGAGGTGCAGACACCTAACCAACTTAGAATTAGTAGCCCAAAGCCACCCCAACAAACCGGTTCACCAGTAGCCGACGCCATGGTTAGCAGGGAATCAGGGAAGTTGTGGATACCACAGGTTCTTTGGGCCTGGAATAGACGACAAAAGGGGGCTCAAAAAAGACAGGGTAGTCGTAGGCCCCGCAACATAAATAAACTAGGGGTAAGGCTAAGGAAGCAAAGTGCACTAAGAAGGGATGGATCCAGCAGCGTAGCATAGGAACAAGTTGTGACCCTGCTATCATGGCTGCGCTCGCACTTATGGAAGAACACACTTGCCGACAGACCAGCTACCCAAACGCTCGAGAGGTTCTCGTAGCCCGGGCTAGCAGGGAAGTTTAGAACTTGCACCAAAGGTGCGAGCACCTGACTAGCAGTAGAAACTACAGTCTCAGCGCCCCACGCAGTTGAAAGAAGACGTGGGACTATAAACAAGTTTGCGGAAAGCCAGCGCGACAAAAGGATTCTTTACCAAGTAAGGCAGTCCACAAGATTGTAGCTGTGCCCCAAGGATTGCACTACAGTGGGGAAAAGTCAAAAGATGACCGTTAGCAACATTAGTCCTGACAAGAAAGTCAAGGTACGTCAGAGAGGAGCAGGCGGCGGGACATTAAGAGGAGAGTGCCAGACTAGATATAACCAAGATCTGCCGACTAGACAAGGAGGGAATGGATTTTTTCAAATCTCATAATCTGTGGCCGGCACTGGAATATTGGTGCTTTTAACTAGCGAAGAGTAGCGAGTACTTGGCTACCAGGCACCCCATGAGTACCATGGCCAGAACCCGAGCACGGTTCGCAGAGGAAAT
This sequence comes from Pinus tabuliformis, assembly GCA_031772625.1. Classification (NCBI taxonomy): domain Eukaryota; kingdom Viridiplantae; phylum Streptophyta; class Pinopsida; order Pinales; family Pinaceae; genus Pinus; species Pinus tabuliformis. Next base: position 670,188,897 of record CM062815.1, read on the forward strand.
GCAACTGAATCAGGAAGAGCCCGAGGACATGACTTAGGTTCCCGAAGTTCCTAAGTCTCCACGCACACCGCAACCCAGGAAGAACAAGCAGATGCTAGGAACAGTCCAGGCCTCACTGAGATTCAACAAACGCTCGGCAGTTGACAAAGGCAAAGCAGTCACCACCAAACCTGCTGAGGATGACGATGATCTGCAAGCCCTGATTGATCAGATCGACGCATAGGCTGAGGAAGAAGACGCTGCATTCCAACTTCCATCACTACCTTCATATATTTCTCCATGGACCGGGACGACCAAGATACCGAAGGATGTGGACGCTGCAAAGACTATGCTCCAAAGCCCGCTTCTTCCGGATGACATAAGGTTCGAAGGGTTGCCGATGGGGCGCGTTCCAAGAATCAAGTTCGAAGATTGGGACCTTGCAGACAGTGAAAAGTTCCCTGAATTGGCCGAAGACAAGTTATTGCCGCAGAAGTGGTTACTAGGTGTGGAAAAGGCAGGACTACTGAATCTCAGGTGGATACCTCACTATCACCACACGACCGTCACCATATTTTTGATCTGCCAGCTACTATATCTCATACATGATGCATATCTCTGGTTGGAGGAGCCGGTCCAGATCACCGCCGACTTAATCCACCAAATTACGCACCTGCTGCCTAAAGGGAATAACCCCATAGACATAGTAGGAACAAGTAGCGAGGGAGGCCTCGCCGACACAGTGAAGGTGAAATGCCATTTGGAAAAAGGAAAGCGGGGGTACCTCATAGCAAGCATAAACGACCGCGCGGTATGAGTTGCCACTCAGCTACTAGCTGGTAAAATCATGAGGAAGTGTTGCGTAGATGAGGTGCCAACTCCTGTCATTGCATTGGCAGGGTAGTGCATCGAAGGGGTTCAGTTCAATTGGGCACAGTTTCTATGCGACGAATTTCTAACCAACTGTTAAGAGGCACAGGACAAAGGTAAGACATTTCATTATGCATGGTTGCTCTTATCAGTCCTTTTGGTTACAGGCGAATTGCCGCAGGAGAGCCAGTTTCCCAGCATTGAAGATAGCCTACCTGAAGCAGTGCGATATCTTTCACTTAGGGCTATAAAGAACGCAACTAGGGTTTCTGAAATTCGAGCCTTTTGGACCTCCATGGAAGGGAATATTCGGACACAGATTGCTCGAAGATCGCGCATGTCTCCCATGATCTACAATAATTTCCAAAGCACGGCCGAGTTCAAAGTGGACAGCATCACTTGTATATCCGGGCGCGAAAGGATCCAAAGTGGTCATGGGTCACACTTCTATTCATTGCCACAGATGATGCCATTTACGCGGTATTAGCAGAATGGCCTCTAGAATGGCGTGCCCCAGACAAGGCTATTCTCGACAGGATGGCCGCACAACAGTAGAAGAAGGAATGACAGCAGCGACTCACTCAACTGGCAGAAAAGACACGTCAGGGACAGCAGATCGCTTCGTAGCAGGAGGCTACCAAGAGCCCGACAGCAGAAGAGAACCAAGCAGATCATGAAGTAGACTTGGAACAGGACCCACCACAGGAAACGGAGACGCAGGCCCCCCTCAAGGGATCGCACTGTAAGGAATCTGTCATGCGGAAAGAGTCGATTTTGCGGACAAAACCAACCTCCCTAGAAGCTTAAGGCTTTCTAGTGACAAATAAGACAATTAAGAACAATCCTTCTCTAAATATGCATTTACCATATAAGAAATCAAGTGTTTAGATCCTACCTGTAGTCCAATGCTATTGTAGTAGTCCAGCCTCCTCTTCGAAACCTGCATTCACTAACAATCAAACGATTAAATAGCACCTGAATATCTCATAAAATAAAACATATTTAACATACAGACCAAGGAGTATATGAAACAACTCATAAATAACAAATTGTTGAGAAGAATGGACTTATTTGTATTAATAGGAAACAAAAGAAACCATTACAACATGAGCCTTGGTGTTGTGCAGGTCCCTCCCAGGGTCCAACAAGAGTTTTCCTTTACTTTGATCAGCTCACCCACTTCCAAATGAAACAAGAAAGGATGGGAATCTCTCCTCACAAGCTTCTACAAGGAAGTCCTAATTCCAGCAGCATCTACCCTTAGGAATGTTCAGCTTTCAACCTCCCCTCCTTCTGGCCCAATGCCTGTATTTATAGTGCTCTAGAGGAAGTTAATCAGGTCCACCATCAATGGGATAAGCCCCTCTTTGGATGGGTTATCTCCCCTCTTGATGGGATAAGTTCCTCTTTCATAGGGATACATGAACCATCTGGAGGCGCTCAATACACGTCAAACAAGCTTCTAGAATGCTCTAGAAATGACCACAAGTAACTTTTTTGGAGTGAAACTTGCGCCTTTTGACCTTTACAGGAGTACGCACCCATTGCTTTACAGACAGAGCGTACAAGTACGCAGGTATTGTGAACTTGGGTTGCGTACACGCAGGTAAGGCTGAGAGAAACTGCGTACCCAGAGATATATAGATTTTTAAAGACTTTCTCTCTTTCTTGGAGTTTGACATGAAGAGCAGAGGTATAAGACTTGCCAAGGAGGATAGTATGACAGTTGATGGAGCCATACTAACTGCAAATAGTCATGGTGACAAATTTTAGTGTAACAGATTGCCCCCTAAAGTGCGAAGCTTGTAGTAGATAAGGGTTTCATATCATCTAGGAAGGGTGAAGTACTTTATCATTTCAAGGATTATCTTGTGGAGAGCCCAGTCGGAACCTGCAAATATTCAACACAAAATACATATATAAGATCATATCATCGCTGAGGTAGGCATTCCCATACTCAGATTGAAAACTTTAACTAACAATCTAACTACTGCTCTGATACAGGAATGATTTCGCAGTACATCACAATCATAGACTCATGTAGACACAGTATGGATGCAACCATCTGTTTATGATTAGTCTACTGTATAATGAATACAAAACTCCTCGCAGCCTGGATGGTGGAAACTAGATCCAGGGTCTTCATTTCTACTTCCCGAAATAGTACGATTCTATCCATGCGAATAAATGAGTTGATGTCGAGCACGGTAGAAACCACTGGATTACCAGTCAATGATGTAAACTGTTAACAAGTGTGAGAGAGACCACCAGTGATGTCAATGGTTCTCAAAGTACCCAGTACAATCCATGAGATGTGAATGAATGAGTTGATGTCGAACATTTCACGGAATCCTTTGATCGAAAGTCAATGATGTAAACCGTCGTCAAAGGCGAGAGACCTGCCATTGATGCATGCAGATTTCAAGGTACTGACGATTTCTAGGTCATCTTTCTAGATAATGTGCTGATGTCGATAGAAAGCGACCTGTTGCAGGCAAGCCCACAACACGAAATCATAGATCAAGTTGAAGAAATGTAGCTGTAAGGACTGACTCAGGGATGGTCGAGATGGATGACGGGTATTTTGCAGATGAGTGGTTTATTTGCAGTGACCTCTTGAACACATAACGACACGACAGATGGCTTGGTGACAATTGACCCAAAGTTAATACCCAGAAACCGGCTGAAGATTTTCAATGTGGTTTGATCAACTGTGAGGCAAAGGATTTCCCAACCCAGGTGAATGAAAAGTGTCGTGTTCAAGAGTGGTGATAAGGCTTCTTCTGAGACAAAGGATAACAAATAGGCTCATTTTTCTCTCTTTTCCCCCACCATTTCTGGCAAGTACCTCTTTATTTTTTACAAGCTTGAGGAGGATAACATATGCTTGATTATAAGCTCATCCTTCGGATGAGTCCAACTTAGTTTTGATTCGAACCCTAAGAAGGAGTGGTCCGTTCCTGTTTGTAATCGAACAGGTCCTTTACTGTGAAATTTTAACGAGTCCAGTATAGGAGAAACTCGGCGTTTTTCAATTTTAGAGAGTCTGAAAAAACTTAAGAAGACTCCAGGGTTGACCTTTTTCGTAAATTTGTGTCTCCCAAGCCTGAAAAAGTATAAAATAATACTTGAGAGAACCGCTTGATCTTTTACGACCAAGGAGTACTTTTCGTTATTAGTGTCACTGACCCGAAAAAGTAAAAAAGCGATCAACGACACGTCGTTTCATAACCAATATCGAATTTGAAACGACAAAAATCCGGCAATCTTTTCATGTTTTTACGGTCGGAAAAGAGCTGTAAGTGGACCGTCTTTTAATTCCGTTTTAACGAGTGTAAAAGAAACGCTCGGCAATCTTTTCATGTTTTAGGAGTCAGAAAAGGGCTTAAAGATGACTCTACGGTTTCACTTTTTCGTAAGTTTTAACGAGTTCGAAAAAATGATAAAAATGTACTCATGGTTTTCACTTTTTCGTAAATTTTAATGAGTTCAAAAAAGGGATAAAAATGTACTCATATGGCCGACTTTCAATTTAATTTACGAGCAGGAAAAGACGGAAAGAACTCGGCATTTTCATTTGTTTTACGAGAATGAAAGATAGCAAAATAATCTCAGGATTTTCATGAGTTTAACGAGTCTTGAAAATAACTGAAATTGACTCGAGATAGGTTTCATTTTTACAAAAGCTTGAAACAGAGAAAAACTATGCTTCAAAGTAGTTTCATTTTTACACAAGCTTGAAACAGAGAGAAAACTGTGCTTGATGCCCCCTAAGCGTAACTGCTAGAGCGCATGCCCCCCAGCTTCATTTCATTCAACTAAGTACAAGCTGGATGGAATGAAGGTTCATGTACGAGATCATTTGAAAGACTCGACCTAAAACTGTAAGAAAATTATGCAAAAACTGAAATAACTAACCTAAATATACAACTTAACATTTATGAGATCTAGTCAAACTCTCGACTCAATTAGAGGAGGATTTGTTTCATTTTTTAACGAGCTTGACACAGGAAAAGAACTATGCTCAGATTCGGTTTCATGTTTACGCAAGCTTGAAACGAAAAACTATGCTTGTTATAAGTTCGCATGCCCCCAGCATAATGATGCAAAACGAGGTACATGCCCCCCAAGCTTCATTGCATTCAATGAGGTGGATGGAATGAAGCTTTACTTTCAAGATCTTGGAAAGACTTGTGGGAGTTGTTTCATTTTTTAGTGAGGTTGACACAGGAAAAGAACTATCCTCAAAACCCTTGTTTCATTTTTTAAACGAGCTTGACACAAGATAAGGAACTATGCTCATAACTACTCTCTACAATCTACCTATATAACCTATCCTTGTTTCATCTTTTAACGAGGTTGACACAAGACAAGGAACTATCCTCGAACCTGATTCATTTTTTAACGAGGTTGACTCAGTAACAGGAACTTTCCTCGAAACATCCAATTTCATTTTTTAACGAGGTTGAGAGAGGAACAAACTATCCTCGCTTCTACTCTCTACAATCTACCTAACAAAAACTCTACTTTAAAAACCTTGATTCATTTTTTAACGAGCTTGACACAAGACAAGGAACTATGCTCATGACGCCTTGTTTCTTTTTTTAACGAGCTTGACACAAGACAAGGAACTATGCTCTAAAATCCTTGTTTCATTTTTTAATGAGCTTGACACAAGACAAGGAACTATGCTCTAACCTGATTCATTTTTTAACGAGGTTGACTCAGTAACAGGAACTATCCTCTAAAATCCTTGATTCATTTTTTAACGAGCTTGACACAAGACAAGGAACTATGCTCATAAAATCCTTGATTCATTTTTTAACGAGCTTGACACAAGACAAGGAACTGTGCTCATGACTACTCTCTACAATCTACCTACTTAACCTAGCCTTGTTTCATTTTTTAACGAGCTTGACACAAGACAAGGAACTATGCTCAAGACTCCTTGTTTCATTTTTTAACGAGCTTGACACAAGACAAGGAACTATGCTCAAGAAGTTCGCATGCCCCCAGGATAATGATGCAAAACGAGGTACATGCCCCCCAGGCGTCATTGCATTCAACCAGGTGGATGGAATGAAGGTTTACTTTCAAGATTTAACTTGAAAAGGGAGTTGTTTCATTTTTTAAGGAGGTTGACACAAGAAAAGAACTATCCTCATACCTGATTCATTTTTTTAACGAGGTTGACTCAGTAACAGGAACTTTCCTCTGACCAACTGATTCATTTTTTAACGAGGTTGACACAGGAAAAGAACTGTCCTCATGACAGCCTGTTTCATTTTTTAACGAGGTTGATACAGGAAAAAACTATCCTCGCAGCAGCCTGTTTCATTTTTTAACGAGGTTGATACAGGAAAAAACTATCCTCGCAACATCCAGTTTCATTTTTTAACGAGGTTGAGACGGGAACAAACTATCCTCGCACACACTGATTCATTTTTTAACGAGGTTGACACAGTAAAAGGAACTTTCCTCACGCTAGCCTGTTTCATTTTTTAACGAGGTTGATACAGGAAAAAACTATCCTCGTGGACACCTGTTTCATTTTTTAACGAGGTTGATACAGGAAAAAACTATCCTCGTAACACTGATCATGGCTTCCAACTGGAAGAAAGACATGTCAATGGACACACCTTGATCATGGCTTCCAAAAGGTCTTCATCAGAAGGAAGAATAGTTCTTTGGAAGGAACACATGTCAAGGGACTCAAAAGGGATAAGAACATCGTGTTCAAGTAATCCCATAGAGTTTTCCATGTCAATTACCGGATCTAAATCAAAGGAAGATGAGCAAACAGTGAGAGGCTCACTTACATCGGTAACTGAAAACATGGGACCAGTTGCCACATAATTAACCCGTGGCGGGGTAGATACCACTTTAGAATCAGGAACATTTAGGGGTGTCGTATTATTGGTAGTTGAAACAAGACTAGGGAACGAAAGTTGGTCTACAGTCACAATATTTCCATTGTGAGGGAAAGACATCACGTGAAAGAGTGTCGATACGACAGCGTTCATTGCATAAACATAGTCTCGCCCAAGGAGTAAATTGAAATCCAAGGGACCTCGAACTACCATAAGATCGATACAGACAGTTTTACCTTCCAAGGTAATAGAAAAATTAGGAAGGATCCCTAAAGGTTCACTAATGGTTCTGTTAAAAGCTTTCAGATTCTGCGTAATAGGCGCAAGCTGAGGGGAACCCAAAGCTTTCCAAACAGTTGAGGATAAAATACTAACAGAAGCACCTTCATCTACCTGAGTACGATGTATGTCCCTACCACCAGCCTTGACAATGATTTGGAAAGGGATGGAGGAAGGAAGACGAGGTTCTGTCAGTCTATTCCAATCAAAGGAAAAGACCTCAGTACTTGGAGGGGGTTCCATAGAAACAGGTGAAATGCCCCCCGGCATAGAAGAATCTGATGTAACAAGAAGAACCTGAGCGGTATGAAGGTCACTCTCTAAAGGGAAAGTGGGATCGACCGAATGTGAAATTGAATCGACCACTTGATCAACTAACGGATCATCAACTTGAGTGACATGAGTTTCACTCTCCAATGGAAGAGTGTGATTGACTGTACTTGAAATTAGATCAATCACTCCATCAGTTGATGGTAGGTTGGGAGAAAGTTTACGGTAACCAGTTGGAAATTCTTGCTGTGGAACAGTAAGGTTTTCCAACAATGTTGAGGCTTCATCCATGTGAGGGCAAATGTGAGTTTGATGACTCCCTTTGCATAACTTACAAGGAAACCTAACTTTACCCTTTTTCCCAGGAACCTGACTATCACTGGTTGATGGATCAATGGAAAGTTGATGAGATTTTTCTGACCATACTTCCAAGACCTTTGGAATACCAGGACAATTGATAAGGAAGTGGTCACCCTTACAAAGCTTGCAAGGGTATTTGGGTTTACGGTGCATGTTGGAGTTTTCCTCAACACAACTAACACTTACAGCCATGGTTGGTTGGTTGACCTCTTTCTTATCCTGCTTCTTCTTCTTCTTCTTCTTCTTCCCTTTCTTCTTCTTCTTAGACACCTGGTTACTAGCGTCAAGGCTTTTACCAAGCGAAGAGGAAGAAATGGAGGAAGAAAAATTAGGCGAAGAAGGTAAAGGGCCAATAGAAGGTTGGTGATGTTGAGATGGTGAACTCGGTGGAGGTGAAGCATTCGGTTGAGGTGGAACAATTGGAGTATTTGGGGCCAACGAAGTTGAAAATAACCATATCGGTAAACCTATTGTAAATCCAGGTAATGATAAAGTAGCCATATAAGGAGGACCAACATTTCCAAAGTAATGAAAAGTACTAGGATTCTCATTAGGAGGGGTTCCTAGGTTGGTAAATTCCGGAACGTTTGCCATTATATTCAACTTCAGTGAATTTTATTAACAATTTGAAAACTAAAATTAACAATTCACAATTCACACCTAACAATTAAAATTCACAATTCACACCTATGGTCTCTTAAAAGTAAAAACAAACAAATTAACACGCACTATCAAATCTAGGAGTCAAACCACACACAAAGAGTAACTTTCCGGACCGAAAACACTAGTTGGTGATGAAATCCAACATCGCAGAATTCAGTACAGAAGTGGCGGGTGGAACAGTTACCCCGACAACCTGCTTAATGAATAGACTGGACCAAGTTCCTCCACTTTAACCGTATCGAGTGAAGTGAACCCCCCAGAAAATCCAAGTGAGTCTAGCCGACGTCTGCTCCAGGTACAGTGGGATCTTCCCTCCACCGTCACCTTGGGTAGAATCCTAAAGATAATGGTCACTAAGGTTACCAACAGCAACAAATATACCTGGGGGAACAGTCTACGACCCGATAGCACGCAAGGGCAGAGTAACAAGCTCAATCCCCTTGCCAGCTCCTTGACAATAATCCAAGGTTTACCGACAAGTGACCCTAGGCTCCTCGACAATAATCCAAGGTTTACCGTTTGTAGTACGTGCGTATCTGGTGTCTTTCCCAATGAAGGAGGATTGATCCCCTCACTGGTTCGGACACGGTCTCGTGCTTCTCCTTTAAGAGGAGCTTTCCCAGAGTATAAATGTAACAGTTGGATTTATCCTACCACAAGATGAGCTACTTGTTTGGTTTTGCTGTCTTGGAGAGTTAATTACTCTCCTACTCCAAGACACTAGCCTGATCTATATTGGTGTATCAGAGCCCTAGAAATGTAAAAATTACTAGATGAATTTTAATTAAGCGCTGTGTTATTAAGGCTGTTATTACTCAAATGGGTAAATGGATATGAAACCAATGGTGTTATGACCCGACTCAACTAAATGCAATCGAATATGATAATGTGATCTTTTCAATTCGATGAATCCTAATTAAAGTAAGGAGAGAGTTTCCATTCACTTCCAACAATGCAAAAATTGATCACTAAGAGAAAATATAACAAATTCTCTAATGCACTAATTTTATCAAGAAAAACTAATGCAAATCAATTCCAAACCATTTTTTATTTTTTATTTTTATGTAAATTCAAATCAAAGAAAACTTATCTAAATCTACGATTGATTTTTCAGAATGTAAACTATGCAATTGTAATCTATGCACAATTCACTTGAAAAGTATGCAAATGTAATCTATGCACATTTTTCATTAATATTATGAAAATGAGAATTCTCAAACACAAGACGATTCTAATGTAATCTAAGAACCAATCAAGTGCAAGTCGAGAAAATTGGGTGAGAGTTCCAATGATCAAAAAATAAAAACACTCAAAGGCGATTAACACTCATACACAATTTAGCCCCCCCCGGCGAATGAGGGGGAAATTTTTTTGCAAAAACAAAAGCAAAAAGATGCAAAATTATGAAAAGACTGAGACAAACCTCCAAGTAATGACCAAAGGAAATCAAATCAAGAATTTCTCAAAAAGAAACTCAAAACACCCAATTGATGAAAGCTTTAAGTAGGAATGCCAATGAAATTAACCAAGGTGAAAGCTTCTGGCAGGTAACAAGTGGATCTGGGCAGCAAAAACAAGCTATAAACAAAATCTAAAAGATAAAAAATAAGAAATTGAAATTTTCTAGGCTTTTGACAGGGGTACGCAGGCAACCTGTTTGCACAGGTGCGTGTACGCTCTGTGCACAAAGCTGCAGTGCGTACAGGTACGCACTGTGCTTAACGCAGAGGCTGCGTACTTATAACAAAACCAAGAAAAACTAAAATCGAATATAACCCTAAGCTAAGCCACCCAAATGCACAGTCAGACAGCGAAAAACCAGAAAGAAAACGACTTATCTCAAATCAAAGTTTCACACAAAGGAAAAATCATTCACATCAATGGAGTTCCCCAACGGAGTCGCCATTTTGTCATGCGGAAAGAGTCGATTTTGCGGACAAAACCAACCTCCCTAGAAGCTTAAGGCTTTCTAGTGACAAACAAGACAATTAAGAACAATCCTTCTCTAAATATGCATTTACCATATAAGAAATCAAGTGTTTAGATCCTACCTGTAGTCCAACGCTGTTGTAGTAGTCCAGCCTTGTCGATCCGGATGAGCTCCTCCTTCTCTTCGAAACCTGCATTCACTAACAATCAAACGATTAAATAGCACCTGAATATCTCATAAAATAAAACATATTTAACATACAGACCAAGGAGTATATGAAACAACTCATAAATAACAAATTGTTGAGAAGAATGGACTTATTTGTATTAATAGGAAACAAAAGAAACCATTACAACCTGAGCCTTGGTGTTGTGCAGGTCCCTCCCAGGGTCCAACAAGAGTTTTCCTTTACTTTGATCAGCTCACCCACTTCCAAATGAAACAAGAAAGGATGGGAATCTCTCCTCACAAGCTTCTACAAGGAAGTCCTAATTCCAGCAGCATCTACCCTTAGGAATGTTCAGCTTTCAACCTCCCCTCCTTCTGGCCCAATGCCTGTATTTATAGTGCTCTAGAGGAAGCTAATCAGGTCCACCATCAATGGGATAAGCCCCTCTTTGGATGGGTTAGCTCCCCTCTTGATGGGATAAGTTCCTCTTTCATAGGGATACATGAACCATCTGGAGGTGCTCAATACACGTCAAACAAGCTTCTAGAATGCTCTAGAAATGACCACAAGTAACTTTTTTGGAGTGAAACTTGCGCCTTTTGACCTTTACAGGAGTACGCACCCATTGCTTTACAGACAGAGCGTACAAGTACACAGGTATTGTGAACTTGGGTTGCGTACACGCAGGTAAGGCTGAGAGAAACTGCGTACCCAGAGATATATAGATTTTTAAAGACTTTCTCTCTTTCTTGGAGTTTGACATGAAGAGCAGATGTATAAGACTTGCCAAGGAGGATAGTATGACAGTTGATGGAGCCATACTAACTGCAAATAGTCATGGTGACAAATTTTAGTGTATCAGAATCACTGGCCACACAAAAAAATTCCAAAACCGCGAAGGCTCTAGAAAAAGAATTCATTGACAGTAGCCTGCCAACGAGCAATGTTCCCATGAGTACGCTGACCGAACTCATCACTGAGCAAACAACTGTGTTGGGGGAGATCTGAGAGCGGTTACAGGCACTACAGGTGCGCACCCCAGGTAGGGTCACCCTATAGCCAGCAGAAGATACAGCTGCCGCCGAGCGGACACCGAACACCCTACAGTTGTCGGCAGATGCTATCCTCGCTGAAGCCACAGGCGAAGAATGTAGCTGGGGATTAAATCTAGCCACCCTGTCAAGAGAAGTACTATACCAACTACAAGAGCAGGTAACTAATGAGTTTTGTGACAGGGAAGGTCATGCCTTCCACACCTTGACAGAGCAATAGACAAAGTTAGAACAAGTCACTCTTCAACACGATGACTTTGCCACACGATACCGGGAAGTAGAACAAGCTGTGAAGGAGGTGTGTAGAGCGGTACTAGAGCTAGCCATCCCCAGAGACCTCCCAACGGCTACCAAGATTTAGCACATGGCAGCCGGATTTCGCACGGCCCAAGAGGAAGCTGCAAGAGCCCAAGAGGAACTAGCGTTACAAATTGCAAAGCTCCACCTCAAGGCACGGCCACCCACACCTTCGGCCGAATGGGAATAGCGCCGCGACGAAATTCTAGCTGGATTGGAAACAATGAGGAGTGTTGTTCGCGATTGCTCGGGGCTACTAGGTCAGTCTCCTGGTATACTCACATCCCTCCAGGAGGACCCAACCATACAACAAGTGGAAACCGAGGCGCGCGAGTTACAGCAGGCCTATGACGCCACACGCGGTGCGACAACAGGAGGTAGTACTTAAAGAATGTATCCAGCCCTGGCTCGATGAAGCGTTTATCGTCTCTACAACTATTGAAGGCAAGTTAGCGCATATGTAGGTAGTGTGTGATACCGAGCAAGCAATTGCAAGTGATAGGGAGGCATCAACGGCTTACTTGGAGAAGGTACAAAGGGTCATCGCCGAATTTGTTGCAGGGACAGCGATATGCAAAAGTGCTGATTGACCTCCACGCGAAAATTCCCGCACCAGTCGAGTGACTCGGGACGAGTCACGGTGACTGTGTTGGGGGACTGTTGGGTAGCAGAAGCCCCGCGTAACAGTCATGAGGCACAAAGCCCGAAATTTTGGGTAAAGATAGGGTAAAGAATTCGTGAGATGCGCGGAGCTCAATTTGTAATAAGTTGAGTTAAAGGGTAGTCCACCCAAAAATAATGTAAAGAAATATAAGTTGAGTCGGCCCACCCATGGATCGCGGTCCATGGAAAGGTATAAATAGAGCGAGGCTCTATGGGTAGAGGTAGCTAGTTTTTGATATGTAATTGTGGATCTGATATGTAATGGGTTTTTGAGAAGGAAAGTCTGAAAGCGTCTGTAAGTCCGAGTCGAGGGTATTGGGTAGTGGATAGAGGCTTTGCAGCGGCGTGCGCAGAGCCCTGGAAGAGTTCGCAGCTGCGCGGACCCCTGCAGCTGAGTGCGTAGGGTGAATCTGGATGTATTGGTGATAAAGTGGAAATAAAGATAAGTTGCTTCTGAAATTCTGTGTTAAATTTGAATTATCGCGGATCTGGCTTTTGTATGGTTAGTATAACTGTTTGCTCTATGCGCATATGCTTATGCTATGAATATACGTGAATCTGTGTTTATTCTGAGTGCACGAACTAGGTAAATCTGATAAATGTTTGCTTAAAGACCCTTCTAAGTAGATCTGATTTATAATACATCATTAAGTAATTAATATTAAGAAGTAGTCCGGGTCCGGATCTACGCGGAAGCAGAGCAACGCGAGGCTGCAGAACAGCGCGCGAAACCTCCAAACCACATCTAGACATCCCAAAGGTGCGGAAACCTAGTTCCAGCACCCTCCCTTGCTACCTCGGATGAGACCTCAGTCCGTGCTCCACGGGCTGTTGCCGAAAGGGCTAGTAGCTACGGGATTTGCTTAGCTAAATAATTCTTCTGAACCTGGGTTAGGCCCATATAAGCCAACAGATAGACCAAAGTTTGGTCTCAGTGGACGTTAACCACCACCATCATCATATATATATATATATATAAATAATTGAGGAGAAAATTGTAAATATTTTTTTAAGGGGAAAAATCAATTAAAAAAAACTTTTTATTCTAAAAATATGAAAAATGTTGATATTATTTCTAAAAATTAAAATTTTTTTTTCTCTAAAATGAGGAAAAAACATTAAAATACAGAAAAATAAAATAAAAGTAAAAATAAAAATAAATTCCCCTAAAACACAAAATAAAAATAATAACAAAACACTACTTTTAAACAAAATTAAAATTTAAAACACTTAAATTATTTTTAAAAAATAATTATAAAATAGAAATGCACTTCTAAGAAAAAATTATAATTTTTTTTTTATAAAAATTAAATATAAAAGCACATAATAGTGAGTTTGTGTGCTATGTGTTGGGGGGAGGGTGATGCCTCCGCCCATGTGGCTAGCTTGGCAGCCTGCACCCGTGCTACAAAACACACACCACACTATTTATTTATTTATTTTAATTTCTTAATTAAATTTTATTTATTTATAAATTTGTATGTTGTTTAATAATAAGCTTTTAATTTTTTTTTTTGAATTTTGTAGATTATATTGATCTTAATGTACATTAATCATTGTTATTATATTTTAAAACTTGTTTTATTATTATTTTTTTATATAAGTTATTTAATTATTGGTTTTTTTTAATAATTTTTTAAAATCCCCCCTTTTTTTTTTTAAATTATCTTATTTTTTCTGTTTTATTCTCTGCATTATTATTATGATTATTATAAGAAAATATAATTTTTTAATTTATTTAAAAACTCTTCATTTTTTTTTGGGTATAACATTAATTTTTAAGAGTGTTTTTCATGATATTTTGTGTGTTAATGATGATTTTATAAGCCATAGTTAAAAAATATTGCAATTTTAGTGCTCCATTGAAAATGGGTCAAGTTTAGCCTTGAAAAAGTTACTTTGGGTAGAATTACTCGTTGATTTAGATGTTGATTTTAAATGTTTTTTTAGTCATGATATTTGGATTATAATGCCATAGTTGAAAAATGTTGAAATTTAAAGGTTTTTCTTACTAGTGATATTTGTTTTTTATTCCATGGTTGAAAAATGTCAGAATTTTAACATTTTCAAAGTCATGTAAATTGATATTTATTGCCATGGTTGAAAATTATTGGAATTTTGAGGTTTTCCATGATCATGATTTAGGTTTTGAATGTCATAGATGAAAAATGTTGGAATTTTAACTCTAAAAAATGGGTGATGCAACATGACCATTTTTTTTTTTCATGTTTTTTGCACAAAATTAAAGGTTTTTGGGCCAAAATTCTACTTTTGAGGTCATAGTTCTTGTTAAATTGGTAACATTGTTAAACTTATTCAAGGTGATGCTAGAGGTAAATTTCCCAAATGTCCCATGGTCATGGAGTATTGGTCTTGTTGTAATTCTCGAACTATATTCTCCAAGATATATAACCTCTTCTTTTTCTAAAGTGTCATTCCCAACATAATTTCATACTTGTGGATGATAAATAATTAAAGGTTGATTGAAGAGTTAGAAGGAGAGGCAAAGTACGAGGAGCTCACTATGATGCATTAAGTTTTTGTTGGATCTTTTGATGTAACTATAAAAAGGATGATAAATCATTAAAGGTTGATTCAAGAGTCGGAAGGAGAGGCAAAGTATGAGGAACTCACAATGATCCATTAAGTTTAAATCACAAGACTTATTTGCTAAGCAAATAAAATTGGAAAGAGAACTTTTTGAATGTAGAATTTTAACCAGAGTAATTATTTCATTGAGGACAAATCCCAAGATATTCTCAAATTTTATTTACAATACAAAAAGGTCCACATAGGGAATTGGAATGAAAAAGGAAAGTAATGTGAGAGAGAAATTAAACTTAGATGAGAAAACAAAAATTAAGATAGGCAACGATCATGAAGAGAGGGAAGAGAGGTATGAGTCAAGGTACTTGAAATTTCTTGGGATTTGTCTCAAAGAATTGGATGACAATCCATAAGGAACTAAACTTGAATTGAATGTAAGATAGGCTTTGTCCCACTATTATACTAGGTGGATTGCACATGGCAGTCATTAGATTAATCGGGATTGAATTGAGGTGTGTAACAAAGTTTGGCTTGTCTTGTTCTTTGTTTCCTTCTACATGGGAAAGGGGGATTTGCGTAGCGCCATCTATTGTAACAATTATATGGTATCTGATGCAAGATGTAACTTATAAGATTGATTGTTCATGTTATTGGTTATTAATAGCTAGAACTCCCCCCTTTGTCACGTTGAAGTCCACTAAATTATGCTCATAAAATATATGGACATATTCTAATGCTTCAAATTTAGCACAATTATTTGACTAGTTTTGACCCCCATGAAGCAAGTAGATTGAAAGGTGACTCATCATCCACATCTAAGTTGTTTTAAACTTACATACTTGTTACCTCCCCAAAAGAGCAGTGACATTGTGTAAAAATAGCAACTTCTAAAGGTAGTAATGCCTGAAAATAATCTTTCCAAAAGTAGCAATGCTAAATAGATGTATACCAAAGTAGCCATGCATGCATTCCCATAAAATCTTTCTTGACAATGTTCATTGAAAATACCCCTGTATTCTATGGAAACCTTGCTTCATTCTTTGTAACTGCCACAATCATGTCAAATATTAACCAAAATAAAAACAAGATGAATATTTGAAAGTGAAATATTGGTCACCATAATCAAAGTAGAATCTTTGACCACCATTATCTTGAAACTAATTACTAAATTAAAATCTTGTAGAAATGAGTACCTAGAACCGATCTTGTAAAAATCTTGACATAAAGCCAAGACTCCATTCTAGAAATTATTGTCCCATTGAAGTTGATAATTGTCCCTTGTATACCTACACTTTGATTTAAAATTCAATATCATATTGGTAGAAAATTGATTTTTAATATTTTTTATAAATCACAATATCCATTTTCATATTCTATTATTAATTTAAAAAAAATAAAAATAAAATCCCAAATCATTTTTCTCAAAAAAAGGATATGGTAAAAAATATTAACATATTAGCTTTTTTGCGTACGTAATTGTATGCCATCTCTTTGAAAAGTGGGTAGGTGCATAAAAACCTTCATATTTATGTTTATTTTGGTTTGGAATCATTTATATTATTTAATTTATTTTGGGTCTATTTTTACACTGATATATTTGGTATATTTTAGAATCGAGTTGTTTTTAGTGAAATTTTTTGGAAAAATTTCTTGTGGTTTTTCTGGTTTAATTTCTCTAAAACTCGGCAAGAATTTATTGAAATCACAAGATTGATGGGTAGCCCTGCACAATAGAAGTGCCTTAGGGGGTTTTTGAGGTGCTGAATCCATATATACAATAAAAAACTAGTTTAAATAACAGAAATCAAAATTTCACCTCAATTTTTTCCGCCGAATTTTGACACTGGAAAATCCAAAAAATCGCACTAAAGACAACTCCTTTTAGAATAGGTGTTAAGAATTTTTATTCTTTAAAATATCAATGTTTTTGATTTAATATAAGATTGATTTTCTTCTTGTAAAACATCTAATTAATGAAGTCATGGTATTCATTTAATGCAATTTTTTTTAAATATATAAATTTAATTAATGAAATTAAGGGTTTCTAAACAGTTTTTCACTTCATTCTCTTGGTTTTACCAATTATTTTCCTTACAAATGACACATAATTATTTAAAGAGTTACAATCATTTAACAATTTAGATGCACTTACGAAAACTCTATAATTTAATAAATGCAAAATAAGTGTCCATTGCTCTTCTCTTTTTTTCTTTTTTTCTCTTTCTTTCTTTTTTTTATTCTTTTTTTATTTCAAATAAAAAATATTTTGGTGTATATTATGTACCAGTACATCTTTCAGTAAATTTCTAATAACATTTCAGATACATATAGAGTGTCTGTTTTGATACTAACATAATGAAAAATGACATCCATTTGTTCCCATAGCACAAAGTCCATATACACTAATATGTTCATAAAAAATATAAGCAGAAAGGTCAGAAAAAGTTCAAGCATGCTAATCAAAAGTAGACATGAAACTCATATGAAGGGAAGTTGGACTGTGCCCTCCTCTCTAGTCACATTTTCCTCCATGAACCTGTAATGTATGAAGCTCAATTCATCCTTTAAGCCCTATTTGGATAAACTATCTATCACTGAGTTTGACTCCCTATAGAAAGAAAGCAATTAACCTCGAGATCGTTGCTTTCATTTCTCGAATCAACAAAGGACATGGATCCTTATCCCTTCTTGAGAGATAGTTCTTTCGAAATCACTTCTAGTACATCTTGTCCAAGATGAGCCTCATGGACAGCTCGATCCGCCCAACTGTTTTATATGGCTTAGAGGTTTGGGGACCGTTGTTATGCAACCAGCTCACAAAATAGAAGCAGAGATAGATCAACGACTTCAAAATTAGCCTCTTCGAGGGCGATACCTCATTTACATTACACAAATGAGAAATTCTTGGATGATACAAATGACAAGACATCCTTTCTATATATAGGAGTCTAAGGGGTCACAGTATAATCAGAGCCTACATAACAATAATATTGTAAGGGCACAATAGTAATAATTTTGAGTTTCTATGGGGCACAAGAATAACAATATGGGGACTACATGAGCACAACAATACAATAAGGGGGTTGCACTAATAACAATAAGGGGCTACACTAGTAGTATAGGGACCTAACATGCCCCTCTCCTTCTAAAAAGTATTTTCCTCAACGCTTGAGTAGTTCTGTATGCTTCTGTATAAAATTCTCATCCTCCCGTGTATAATATTCAGTGGGTAAGTTCTTCCACTTGATGAGATACTCTGAAATTGATCGATTTCATAGCTACCAGGTTTTTGTTTTTGTGACTGTTTTAGGTTCCAATATGATTTTTCCTTCCTCTTCAAGTTCCGACAATATTGTTTGAACTGAGAGCTTGTCAATTATAACCTTCTTTAAGCATGAAACATGGATAACTAGGTGCACTCGGGAAGATGTAGGAAGCTCCAATTTGTATGCCATAGTACCAATATTTTTCAACACCTTGTAAGGACCTTAGTACTTTCATGATAATTTATTATCCTTATTAGCTTGCTTAAGGGACATTTGTTTATATGGTTGTAGCCGTAAAAATACCCAATCGCCTACATCAAAACTTCTTTTGTTGTGATGTTGATCTTCCTATTGTTTCATTCAATTCTGCACCAAATTGAGGTTATCCTTTAAGAGTTGAAGAACTTGTTGTTGATGCTCGATGTGATCTTCCATTGCTTGAACCTTAGAATGATTGTCCAATACTTTTTCGAGTTTTGTAGAAATATATGATTTCATTGTTTGAACCTCTAATGAACATAATTGTGGAATTACGCCCCACTGTTCTTTCTTTAGAAGCTTTTTCATACCATTAGAGTTGATTATCTTTCCTGGTTTCCCTGCGATACCCCTTAATTCAACTTCCTTTCCTTCTAAAAAAAAAATTCAAGAAAAGTTCTTGAAAATTGAAAACTATCGTACCCAAAGATTGTAACCATTGGACTCCTAGTACAACATCAACACCACCCATTGGAATGGAAATCATTGGACTATTCAACACATATTATCCCATTGATAGCTTGATATTATGTCACTTTCCAGAGCAATTTATGGTTCCTCCATTTGCAACCATCACTTGACACTCTGGTGCTAGATATAGGAAGCAATTCAATTCCTTGGCTATCTTACAATGAATAAAATTATGGGTACTAACTAAATCAATCAACACTATTACCTTTTTCTTCTTGATATGTCCTTCTATCTTGAGAGTTTGAGGAGTGGTAATTCCTGTCAATCCATTACAAGATATGGTCAGATTCATTTATTCTTTCTCTGGAGTTGGTTCCTAGTGTATATCCTCCTCTTTTGACATTTCTTGTTCCTTTTCTTTCTCCTCTTCCCAATCTATGTAAATTTATTTATGCTCAACATGCTTATGACCTTTAGTGTATTTTATATTACAACTGTAACAAATCCTTTTTTCTCTTTTTTCTTCCGATTGTTGTGGTGTCAACCTTGTAGGTTATGGAAGACTAGGAGCAACAACACTTCCATCTTTATAGTTGTGAGTGATAGAATTCCTTGTTGCCATAATTTTCCTTACAATTTTCCTTGTCACCCTAAGTGCCTTCTCCAATGAATTAGGTTCCCAAAGACGAACTTGGATGTTATCCTTTAAATTCCCTATGAAGACATCAATCCTATGCTCCTCTGGAATATCATTTACCCTTATATTCAATTTTTGGAAGTCCTCAATGTTCTCCACCATTGACCCCTTTTGTTTGAGATTTATCAATTGGCTAAAGAAGGTGTTGCTCTTTGTATCCTCAATAATGTGCGTTCATTTCCTCCATAAAAATTTACTAGGTGACAAGTGGTTTACGAGAACAAATATATCTATACCATACAAAATGATTGGGTTCTAAATGTAAATATGCAATACGTACCTTTTCTGAGGGTTGCACATCATGTAGATCAAAATATTGCTCCATCTGTAGTATCCTAGTTACCATATCATTTCCATCAAACTTCCTCATATCTATCTTTGGAATGTGGTGGTTCTTAAACCCCACATTGGAATCTCTAAAATCGTAATTGATATTCCTTTTATCTTCATCATGATTTTCATGGATTTCCCTGTCACCATTGGGACGCCTTTCTTCTAGCAACTTTGTCAAACCTTCCTTCAACCCTTCTATCTTGACATTCACTATTGATTCCATGTCTTCTTTTAAAATATCATTCAAAAATTACATGTCCCTTTTTATACCATCTATCTTGACATTCATAATGGCTTCTAATTCATTTTTTGTTACTTTTTGCGAGAGCGAAATTTGTTGTATTTGGTCTTGCAATTTTGATATATCATGTTCCATTTCTTCCTCTTCTTCATGCGTCATAGTAGAGATTTCGGGTTGCTTACTAGGTGTTTCCATTTTATTTCTTCAGGTAATCAATTAATGATATTATGCTTCACTATTCCCTTTGAATCACTTCAAACTAATTTTTCAAACAAAAATTATGCAAAATTTAAAAAATACACACTTTTTTCTTGTTTTGTAGGAGCTCGATATTGCATCTATTGTATCTCTGAACTTTCAGATCTCCAAGGTCTGAAATTTTGTCATGTGGTATCCCTTTGAGTCCCCTTTCCAACCCCACAAGTCGGATCGATATTGGATTCTCCAAGAAAGAGTTATGCCCAATCTCCCACAATGACCTGCTTATAGACTTGTTCAATAGAGCAAACTTGCACAAGGTGACAAGTGTCATTGTTTTGACTTTCAGTCCTAAAAACGATACCCAACAAACTACAGTCCATCCTATTTTTGTAACTTTTTAGAAATTTGAAGAGAAAGTTATAAAGATTTTCCCAAGGTCACCTTTTTGAGATGGAATTCTAGAGCCTGCAAAAATCCTAACTTCCCTGGATCCTATCTCCTAAAATATAGCGAGTCAAGATCTAAAATTCATACAGGAGGTTCACTAAGATTTCATCTTCACAGGGTTTTAATTTCAGCTTCTGAAGCTTTGTATAAAAAAATTTATAACGAAAATTCTATGATGGCTTGTTTGAAGCAGTGAAACCCTAGAATCCAAAGCTTTGATACCAAATGTTATGCAATCAGCTCACACAATAGAAGAAGAGATATAAAAACTTCAAAATTAACCTCTTCGAAGGGGAAACATCCTTTACATTACACAAATGAGCAATTATTGGATGATACAAATGAAAATGCCTCCTTTCTATAAATAGGAGTCTAAGGGGTCACAATATAATCAGAGCCTACATAACAATAATATTGTAAGGGCATAACAATAATAATAGTGGGATTTTATGGGGCACAATAATACAATAAGGGGGTTGTACTAATAACAAGAAGGGGCTACACTAGTAGTATAGGGACCTAACAACCATCTTTACTTGAGTCAGATTGGGCTTCAATGGAGAGAGTCCATATTCTTCTTCTCCGCCACATCATTAGATGCAAACATAAAGTACCTAAGCACATCATCCTTGCAAAGTTTGGAGCTCAGCCCTTTCGGCTTGAGACGATCTTCAGTTTGGTCCCATTCTTTCATTGTGTTTGGGGCTTCCCAGAATCGATAAAGAGTAGGGACCGATATCCTTACTTGAAATATTGCTCTTCTAAGAGTATTGCCCATTCTACTCCCTCGTGTTGGGCTAGATGTTGGTTTACAAGAGTTTCCAATCTCTTAGATTCAGTGGGCATTCATTTGTATCTACTCCCTCCTTTTCGATATTCCTTAGATGCTCCTGGTCACCTTTTACCTACTAGAGAGGACCCGAACAAGATCATCAAGGAGGACATCTACAAGCAGTTTGTCCAGGTCACCTGGGTCAATCCTCCGGGAGGGTTGTGGCCAAACATGGCCTTCTACATTGAGAACTTCTTGGAGTTGAGAGAAGGGTTAATTGTTTGACCCCAGTATACGTTTCACCATTGGACGCATGATCTTCGCATTCCTCTAGGCCAATTCAAAGTAGATTCTCATAGACTTCGGGTAGAGACAGAGCACTAGATTGATAGACCAGACAAAATCTTCCAGGTATGTCATTTACAGGAAGTGAAGACCGAGGTTCACTTCACTTTTGGATGCCCTATCTACTACGAGATCAGAGGAAGGTACTATTGCTTGTTCAAAAATTCTTGATGATGAACCACACTAGCTGGTTCAAAACACATCAACAAAATTTCCTCCTATGTGATTTCTAACGAAAATACTCTTCTTAATTCTTAGACCCTCGCCGAATTTTTCAGGTATCCTGATTAGAGATGTTTGGCTCTATATATGGAGTAGGCTCTCAGGTTCCGAACGCATATTCTTCAGCCTCCCATCAAGCCAGACCCCACATAGAGGATCACGACATTTTTCAGGGTACTACCTTCAGACAGGGGCACCAAGAGACCAATTGATACCAGTTCATATCTAGAGTCTAGATTAGTGAGGATCTGTGGGACCTCACCTTGCCACATGAGATTTCAGCAACAAATCCATCTCAGATCTATTCCTGGGAGATGGACTAGGTCCTCTAAACCTCAATAGTGCACGAATTTCCCCCGACAACGATTTAGTGGACAATCTGCACTTTCCATTGGCCCTTCATCAGGCCAACAAAATTTATGGAGTTTTCTTCGATGTTCTTCAGTCTGCCTTGGATGTTAGGAGATTCCACACATTGTATCTTTTATGTTTTTTCATTATACCTTTTATATTCATGCATTGTATTTTCTATAGGAGACCATTTGGTTCTCCTGCATTGTATAGACATGATTGTACTCAACAGTCCCTTTGACCCACTTTGTGGTCAATAGTTGGACATAAATATAATTATCTTATCTTATCTTATATTTTCTTTTCATTCAACGTGGCTCTGATTCATTCCCTACAGTTTCATTTGTTCAACTCCCTCCATCAATTTCATTCTATAGTTTCAGTTAATCCTTTGAATGGTTTCAGATACCATGTGTCCATGTTGATGTGATGTGTGTACCGCTGTGATTAGATGCTACTGTGATAACTGTGATGTATTTATGCATTTAAGGAACAACATTGCTAATGCTTGAGGGATTCCCAATCCTGGCCACACTGCACTTGTAGTAGTTTCCTACCGTTTTTGGAGATGCATAATGAAAGCTCAACAAGTTCCAGAGAACAAGCTCGTTTTAGAGTGCCTGTTGAATTCAGAGGCTAGGTAAAATTGCCATTGTCTATGCTCTACCTGGGCAGTTCCACTATGAATGTTTGGAACATGGCTCCATCATTAGCTCTAGTTCATTCCTTTTTGTATGAGGGATTCATGCATACCTTTAGGCATGTTGGTAGTGAAGTTGGTTTTTGTTTCTATTCTTTGCATGCTCTGTTTTGAATGTGGATTGAGTAGAGGATTTTTATCTTTCTAGAGAGTCTTTATAGTCCATCATTCCGTTTGGAGCAGGGCCTTTTTTTGGGTTTTTCCTCTGTCTACAGGCTCCCTGATCTTAGGGAGTCAAATATGTACAAGTTGTTTGGGTCGTCTTGTTGATTTCCACACTGGTATCTCTATTGGCACTAATTGGTTGTTGTACACTGGATGGGGAAGGCCATTGAATGTAAAGGATGCATCCATGAAAGAAATTGAAATTAGATGGATGATGTTGTTGGCGGTAAGAGGAGGAGGAAAGACTATTGTTGTGTCCACCAAACTCCCTCGCCATCCGATGGAAACACTAAATAGATCCTCATGGTCATCATTGATTGATGATGCTCCATTTTTTACTTGGTGTGCAACTCTTCAAAGTGGTTGATTTGTCAACTGAATAAACAACAATTACCATCGGAGGAAAATAAATACCTAAATAATAAATTCTTAAATTTAATATAGCTCGGCTCTGCAAGGGATTCTCATAATTCTAGATTGAGTCAATATTTTATTTGGGCTATGTTAGAAATTGTTGATCTAAAATGCTATATTCCAGTAGTTTGTTATTCAAATTCCTACTGGTTTTAGGGCTAGATCTACTGATACTAATGAGTTTGGAGGACAAAAATATGCATCTAGCTTAATCTGTAGGGGCGTTTCTTCAAGTCACTCAAATGCACACCGTGAACTGCTATGATAGTGATTATATATTTGATTTTTTTTTTTCCAGTAAAGATATGAATGTGCATGCCTCTAGACTGAACCCTAAAATATAAGTATTAATCGTTTCCATCTTTTAAAATATTTATTAATGAAATATAAAAAATTGAAAGATCTTGAAAATGATGGTCATCCCATTTTCAATACATAGGTTTGATTTTTTGCATATTGATATTCATTCATTGAACTAGGTTCTATTTTGTTTAATGCCTAGGTTCAATGGGAGAGAAAAATTGATTTCTTTCATTTACAAGTTCAATTTTCAATTTTGATTTGTTGATGGTTTCGATTTCATGCTAATATTTAACTTCAATTTGAGCCTTGCTACTCTGCCTCAACACATAAATATTTAATTGCAATTTGAGGCTTTCTCCTGTCTTAGCACATAATTGGTTTAAGTGGATACTTGCATACATATGTTAAAAGGATGTTGAAGCCCCAACAAGTGGACTTGTTTTTAATACATAAATACTAAAGTGGTGACAAAAACAATATTCAACTTATTTGTAGTACTTATATTGATAATGGATGGAGAAGCCAGAGAAAACAAAGAAAGTCTGAGAAGTTTATAAATTTTTTAGCAATGAAGGATAGGCCTGCAAGTCCTTAATGTAATGTTTCAATGATGAATTAAGGTGAATTTGCACCAACCATATTCTTTCTATATGCACCAAAAGGATTACAGTTGGGATCTGGGAGTCCCCACTCCGTATGGCCATTTAATAATGGTTGAGTTTGCGTTGTCCCTTATAGTGTTATAGATTTGGTGGAGGGTAATGTTCAATTTTTCCATGAATGTTTTAATCCACACTATTATACATGAACGTGGGAAATCCATTTATTTTTGTGATTAGATGACAAGGAACACATAAGCATGTATAAAGTTCTGCATTTATATAATTGAACCATATCTATATATATATTAAAATGAAAAAAACAAATTGAGTTTTATTAATGGAGTAAAAAGTTCAGTTTACATTGGCCTGCATATTCCAAAAATGTGTTCAACATAGAGAGAAGAAACATCAATAGTCTAGAAAGAGTCCAAAAAGAGAGAAAAGTGCCATATACAATAGAGACATATATCTACCATGGACAATAGTCCGCAAAATATAACTGAGAAACATAGTCATGTCCATAATCAGAACTAGACAACAGAAACAAAAAGTTATCAAAAAGAGAAAGTGTGCACCCATTATGGGAGTGTTATACGACCATTTTCCAAAACATTCCCCTGAGAGAGTTTAGTGTAAAATATGTATCCATCCGCGTCCCTTAGGCCCAATTTTGATAATGAGTCAGCAACCATGTTGAATTCGCGGAAGATGTGTTGTATATGGAAATCCTAGAATGTATGAATGAGAGAGAGGGTGTGTTCCTTCCAGTTTCGAAGCAGGGGCAGATCAAAGTGTGATGTGCCAGAAATGCCCTCAATGATGGTTTTAGAATCACCATATATATGGATATGGTGTACCTATTTGCGAATAGTGAACCAAAGAAGACCCCATAGGGCCACCAGTTCAGCCTTAGTGTTGGTACCCAAGCCACCATACCAATGCAACCTGTAAGCCAAGTCTTTGTCCATGAGAAGAACCGCACCGCATCCACATTTGTGTTCTTGCGTCATGCCATCAAAAAATCTAGCAGGCCATATAATTGGAGGGCGAATGTGTCGAGCTGTTAAATATTTGGATTTGGTAGGGTGTAGTTTCATGTGCTCAAGCCATCCCATAATTTTTGCAACAATACATAAAACATTATGTAACTTACCCCTGAAGATGACATGATTTTGAGTTTTCCATATTTCCCAGAGGACAAACGGTGGAACAAATACCTGTAAACTGCCACGCTCCATGCCCCACTTAAGGCAAAGTTCAGTAGAAGTAAAGTGAGTAACAACAATACCAAGAGAGGAGAAGGTGTAGGACCAAACCTGCATAGCAAAAGTGCAAGTAAACAACAAATGTTCAATAGATTCCCGATCAGAACCACATAGTGGACATATACCCGGACCCAGGAAACCTCTCTTGCACAAGTTGTCCCAGGTGAGGATCTTATTCTTCCAGGTCAGCCAAACAAAACATATAATTTTGAGGGGGATCTTTAGTCTCCAGATAGAAAGAAACCAGTTTGTTGTCAAAGTTCCCAACGTCTGTTGTAAGATGTAATGATATGTATCAGCCACTACCACAGAGCCCTTATGGATAATGCCACCCCAGGTGATTTTGTCACCTGACAGATTCCTACATAAACCTGCATCTCTGAGAACTTGAATGTAGAGGTTCCATTCAATAGCCATATGACCCTGCAGACCAACCTGTGATGCCTCCATCCAAATTGGCATACAGTGTTCCCAACCTCTGATTACCTGGTCTAAATAGAAAAGACCCCTGCGTTGAAGTATGTTGATGGTGTCCATTGATAGGAGATTTGTTGCACTAACTCTAGAAATCCTATCCTGACCGATTAACATTAAGTTTCCCATGTCGAACGTCCATTTCACCCTCTGGAAGAACCAGGACTTGATCTTCTGAAAGCTAGACCAGATGTAAGATCCTTGTTTGATACCAATCTCCTGCATCACAAACTAGTAAGTAATGTGTTGTTTCCTGAGGTATTTAGTAGTGATGATTTGTCCCCAAATACCCCCACCAAAAAGTGCACGCCATAAAGACTTCAAAAGTAATGAAACTCCAAAAACTTGGGTATCCAAAATCCCCCATCCATCAACAAATTTTGGCCTAGAAATGGACTCCCAGGCTACCAGATGAAATTTATGTGTAGATCCCGTGCCCGACCATAAGAAACGAGCGAGGCGAGATCGAATCAGGTTACAAATGCGAGCCGGGAGGGAAAATAAATGTGACCAATATGTCGCCATATGCTGCAGAACCGATTGTATCAAAGTGAAACGACCACCAAGAGAGAGACAGTGAAATGACCAACTTTTTAGTTTCTTGTCAAATTTCGAAAGGAGCCAAGCCCAATCATCAAATCTGTAGCAAGACAACTTAATTCTAAAGCCCAGGTAGGTAAAAACTTCTTGTAAAGGGGTCATATTCATGCCAAATTGGTCTGCAATGTATCTGATGTCAGAGTCATTGCCATAGGAAAAGTATAGGCAGGATTTGGGACCATTTATAAACAGGCCGGAAGCAGCCCCCATCCTCTAGAAAATGTGAAGTAGAGTCTCCCATTTCTCCCTCTTGATAACACCAAATGATAAAATATCATCCACGAAGAAGAGGTGTGTAATGCTTACCTGTGGAGCCATTCGTAGACCCTGAAATTTGTCCAAACTCCATGCAACATTGATCTTTCTGCTAAAACCATCCATGACCAATAAAAAGAGTAAGGGGGATAATGAACACCCCTGTTACAGTCCTTTGTGAGCTCTGAAAAATTTTTTGGGGTAACCATTAATCAGGATGGCAAGCCAAATATTGGTCACACATGCCATGATCCACTCGACATTTCCATATTCCAAACCAATCTTAATGAGTATGAGTTGGAGCAGTCTCTAGTCTACACAATCATAAGTCCTCTGCAAATCAATTTTCATGACAACTGCCTCCTTCTTCTTGGTATGAATGGAGTGAACACATTCTTGTGTGATGGCAATGGCATCATGTATGGATCTACCTATAAGAAATCCAAATTTTTCATTTGAGATGTGGACCAAAAGAACTCCTTTAATCTGCTCAACGATGACCTTGGAGATGAGCTTGTACACAATATTACACAAAGAAATAGGCTTGAATTCCGAAAATGAAACAGGTGTGGAAACCTTGGGGATCAAGGCAATGAAAGTAGCCTTGATGGAGCCAAAGATGCTCCTCTTGATCCGTGATTCATCAACCATATCCTGGAGAGTCCCTCCCATCAAATCGAAAAAGTGTAGGAATAATTCAACAGTCCATCCATTGGGACCAGGGCATTTGTCCTTGGCAAAATATCTAAGTACTAAGTGAATTTCCTCCAAAGAAATAGGGTGATTTAGATTTTCATTCGCTTCCTGATCGAACATCACAAGGTACTCCTCCACAGCCCACAAAAGATCTTCCATATTCACATCATCCCTCTCCTTAAAGAGTGCCCCAAAAAAATTTACAGCTTCCCTTCGAATATCTGCATCTGAGTATTTGAGGGATCCATCTGTGCCCCTGATATTCCATATAACGTTAGAGTTCCTCCTTTGATTTGCAAATCTGTGAAAAAAATTAGTGTTCTGATCACCCGCCTGTATCCATGTGGCCCGACTCTTTAGCCGCCAAGTGTCTTCCTGAAATTTCAAGATTTGTTTACGCCTCTGTTCCATAGCTTTGATGGAGTCAAGTTCCATCTGAGAGGGCCAACCCTCCATGAGATAAGAACTAAAGGCACAAATCTCCTCTATCAAACAACATTCCACACCTCTTTAACCAATATGTTGAACTCCTCGTCCTCAAGCTAGGTATGATTGAACTTGAAAGGAATGCCCTTCTGAACCTGTTCCATCCTCCACTGAAGCAGAATGGGACATTGATAAAAAATGAACAATTTCACCACCATTGATCGCATATTACCCAGGATTTCCAGAAGGCTCTGGTGTACTAGGAAATGATCCAATCTCTTGCCGATATAGTCCTCCCTACTTCTACCATTGTTCCAAGTGGGCTGGAGGGGAGAAGGGCATACATCAACCAAATGGTTGTCCTCAAAAAGTCTAGCCAGTTGTTCCGAAAAGGGGTCCCTTGGTCTCGTGGACCCCCAACATTCATCTCTAGACAACGTCAAGTTGAAATCCCCTGCAATGATCAACGAAGGGATGTTAAGAATGTTTGTGTTCCTAACCCGATCCCAAAAAGAGTGTTTGTTGGAAAAAGGAGCATAAATGTTCCATATGTGAAGCTTCTCGCGAGATCCCCTGAGATGTCCAGAGAGAAAAATGCCAACAAAGAATTTGTAGGCCTTGAAATGTCCCCAGGAAGGATCCCATAAAGAAACTAGACCACCGGATAAACCACAGGAGTCGACGACCACCATATACTAGTGTGGACAAAAAGACAGAAGTACACCAAAGATCTGGCTGAATCGACCATGGTTTCTTGGATGAGAACAACAAAAGGTTGGAAGGAAAAGAGGAGGTGGCGTAATGACAGCCTTTTAGCAACATCCCCCAAGCCGTGCAAATTAAGGGAGAGGATGGTCATGATGGGCCAGTAGCAGGGGGCATACGATCTCTAAGGGCCCCAGAACAAGATGAATCAAGAATCAGAATATCACGCAGATCCCCAAAATCCAAATTTATGTGCAAACTCCGTGATTTCCCACGAAATGTTGGCCAACCTTTCCAGCCTTATGTCGGGTGGTGATATTCTTAGCAGAGGAAGGGTTGATGATAGGGGAAGAGGCGCCGCCAATTCCTTTGTGGATGGTAAGAGCGGAGAGATCCATGGCCGGGTTAAGAAGGAGAAATTCTAGATCACTGTCCACATAATTGTGGGGAGAGGGGGGAGAAATCAAAACAAGAGGGGAGGAAGAGCCATCATGCGGGAGGGAAGAAGTCGAAGGCCTTGACTTAGTGGGACATGAAGAAGGTCCAGGAAAAGCAGTATGAGGCGGACCAGGCATATCCACATTATCACCCGAAGGAGGAGGCAAAGGCAGGTCATGGGGTAGACAAGTCATGTTGATGGAGAGATCCCAGAGAGTCGTAATAGGAAGGAAAGGATGGGGTTCAAGATCGATATTAACATCACGAGAGGAGCGAGGAGATTGAGAGGGAATAGATAAATAATTATGTACACAATGAGATGGGCCATCCAAAATAGTGAAAGTACTTGGATCTAAAGCCGACACTGGCATAGAAGCACCACAATCATCTCTGTTATTGTGTCAGTCCTACCAAGAAGAACCAACAGTAAGTTGGCGTTGCAGGCATCGGTCAAGGAGGTGGCCAGTATGGTGGCACATAAAACATCTAAACGGATGCCCCAATAGTCAATACACTGAACAATGTGCAGGGGACCCCATTCCAGAATAATGTCTTCCAGCAAGCCACCTGCATAATCCACCTCGACGAGGATCCAAGCCATCCTCTTATCGCAAGCCCCCAACACCTTAGGATCCATATAAACAAACTTACCCACTGAATTTCCGATCTCCTCCAAAATTCCAATGGTAGGCCAGGAAGTTTAACCCAGGTGTATTTGTTAAGAGGAGTGTTGGTGAGTGGGCTGAAGCCCACATACCATTTGCATAGTTGCAGAAACTCTGGCAACGCACCCATGGAGTCTTTAAAATTTTCTGGACATCCACCTGATGCAGGAAATGGAAGTTGTACCACTTATTCATTAAATGAATGACTTTTGGGGTATAACCCAATAATGGTTTCCACTAAGCCAAAACCCAACCCTCCATATCCAGATTTTGAGAGCCAACGAAATACCATCGACCCACTAACGCCCTGTTTTGGAGGCTCTGAACTCGATCCCAAAGGACATCATGTCCGAAACTTAGCATTTTGGGTTCAACAGCACTACAAACATTTTTGCCTCCTCCTTCAACATGTTAGTCTATTACTGAAGCCCCCATCTTGCGACAACACATCATTTGCATGCACATGCAAATATCACGGGGGTGCATGCATAGGCTCGACATCAACCACACGTGCACCGTCCAACTCAGATCTTAGATGGCCAATATTGCGAGCCCATGACTGCTCCATCTCCAATGTGGCTCGTAGAAAGGTCTCTTGAGCATAAATGTCTGCATCCAATGATGCCAAGTAATCTTCCATCCACCCCCGGAGCGTGTCAAACCAGAATGTGTCGCCACGTCAAAACCAACCCCACCTACCACAATCTGGGGAAGAGAAAAAGATCGCCCCCGATGATGTGTACCACAAAGGCCCATAATAGAAAAAGTCTAAAACTGCAGATGTTGAGGAAAGAATATTACCATCCCCATGCGAGGGAAGAAACACCTGAGGATGTCAGAGGGAGTGCGTACACATAACAGGGAAATGAGAGAATAAAAAACCCACAGCGAGTGGATGCCAGGTCACAATGCGTAGTCAGAGAGGAAGGGATTAAATGTAGGGAGGCAAAAAAGGAAAGATAAGCCACCAGAATAGGTAATGGGAGCCCACAAAAAGTCCAAGACCATCGATCTGCCCCAGACGCGGATCACAGAGAATGTCAACCACCCCCCGGAAAAGTAAATGTCACACGAAAAAAACTAGAAAAAGGAGAACGAAAAAAAAACTAGTCGGAAGTGGTAACCCCAGTGCCAACCAACAAGGACCCAACACCAGCTGAGTGGGGGAGAAGAGGTCCCAAACAACAATTATTTGCAACAACAACAACACCAATAACTAGTAATCCTCCACCACAAGTTGCAGAATCTGAAACTAATATCCTTGAATGGACGTGATATGCTGAAAGAGTCCTTCCATTTATGCCAGAGGTATGGAAGTCGAAATTGTCCTTGTTGTTCTATATCAGCAGAGGAGTCCCCACCGAATAACCTCCCGAGAGCGTCACTCCAGTCTTGCATCTGTATATAGAAGCGGGGAGTGCAAGGAAAAGAATACCAAAAGGGAGTCCCTATGGGCGACGAGCCAGACTCGATTTAGTATGTAGATGCGGGGAGATGAAGTGTTCAAACTAGATGTGTGTCAGGATGAAAATGACACATATGAACAATATAAATATGTGCAACACCTCCAGGAACTGAGAAGTAAACATTCTAGTAGGCAGAGGTCAAGATATGTCAGCCCTAGGGTGATCACCGAACATGTAAAATACCAGCAACAAACGGTACCACCCAGGTCTCAATCCTACCCAAACAATAGGGAACACCACCCGAACTATGAAAATATCCACCAAGTTAACATGAAAAACCACTGAAAACCCAAGAATGTAGACTGGACAAAGACATCCGAAAATAATGACAAATGAAGAAACCCCTCAGGAACCATCAAATGAAGACCCACCACAACGAAACGGTCAGAGAAAAGTTACCAGTAGACCCCAGAGAAACATGCATATAAGGATAGCAGAGGAAAATAAATGGAATGAAGAGATACCCACTAGATATAAAGTGCACTTACATAGTGCCGTGACATATGACGATAGGGACGTCCAAACACGTATTCGAGACCAGCAAATAGGAAATGTGTAACAACAACCACAAACAAAAATAAAGCAAGCATAAGAGAAACAAAGCACCAATATTAATGCCAGACACTAGATGCTTGAAGCATGTCCACCAGTAGAAGTTACAAAACAACTTAAAGCTATTAGACTAGAACAACTTACAATCACTAAACAAACTCAAAAATTCTCCAAACTCTTGGACAAAAAAGCAGCTCTCCACACTCATTCTAGAATCAATGCTTCACAAATTTCCTCATTAAAATCCCTTATCAGTCATAATCTTTCAGTTAATAACAATAATAATACTAGAAACCTAAACCTAACAGCAAACCCAACACATAACAGCTTAACCTCTACCTCCGTTCACAATACACCCTTCAACAAATGCAACCCAGCCCCCTCGCAGCGTCATAAACTGACCACACAATCAAAACACAACCCAGCCCCCTCACATTCCACTCAATGCACACCGCTTAAAGCCTAGCCTGCGTTGTTTAGCTCCAATCAACACTCACACCATACGCTCCACTCTCCCACGCTGTCTCATACACCGCAACCCATCCCACGCAGTCTTATGCAGTCTTCGGTCTCCTATACAAACAGCCCCAACCGAAGCAGTCCCCTATGCCATCATCAGCGCCCTCCTACACAGTTTTCAGCAGAGTCTCCTACGCAACAGTCCCCTACGCAACAGTCACCTACGTAGTCTTATATCCCATACAAGCACAACAATCAGCAAAACGTTGTCTTAACAGCTACCACGCAGCCCCAAATTAATACCACGCAGCACAACAATCAGCAACACGTGGTCTTAACAGCTCCCACTCAGCCCCAAATTAATACCACGCAGCAAAATACCCTCCACAATAACTTAACCCTACCACAGCCCATGCAATCCCAACTAGTGCTGTCAGGCTCACCCACGCATCCTCTCCAACCAGCGCTGTCCCAACCTACAGCAACACACAAAGACCAGGAACAATACAATAATAGTAAACCTATATCACAGAACAATAACAATAATAAACCCAATAATAAAAAGGACAATTTGGTCATAAATTTATCTAACATACAACTAAATGAACACATCCTAAACTTATTAAGTAAAGGATTAAATTTCTCCATCACACCTCGCAAAATCCCTATTGAAGACATTCTGTGCAATATTGAATATGGCATCAAAAACCTTCCTGACAACATAAAAGAACAAATCAGACAAGACTGTTCAATCACCCTTAGGAAAGCAAAACCCCCCAAAAGCAATGTCAGCAAACAAGAGTATCTAGCTCTCAAAAACTTGAACTCCAACACTGATATTGTAGTGTTGAAAGCAGACAAAGGAGGAGCCATCGTTATCATGAACAAAAATGACTACAAAGCAAAAATGCTAGATCATCTAAATAACAGTGGCTGCTACAGAAAACTCAACAAAAACCCATTAAACAATATCTCAAAAAAAGTTTGCAACCGAATCAAAACTAGTAAGATACAAGACAACAAAAATCTCATAGTGAACAATCCATACACACCAAGAATATATGGAGCCCCAAAGATTCACAAGGAGGAAATCCCTCTGAGACCAATAGTAAACACAATTAATGGACCTACATACCATCTAGCAAAACACCTAGCCAAGAAACTAAAACCACTAGTAGGAAACACTGACTCTTTTGTCAAAGACTCAACCCAATTCATTGAAGAAATCAAGAACATAAAACTTGATGAAGATGACGTTTTAGTTAGTTTTGATGTCACTGCACTGTATACCAATATCCCCATTAATGATGCCATGGAGGTTATCTGCAAACTAACAGACCCGGACACATCAAAGCTCATAGAAATTTGCCTGAGATCAACATTTTTCAGCTTCATGGAAGATATTTATGAACAAACTTGCGGAGTCGCCCCTATCCCCTATTATTGCCAATTTATTTATGGAGGACTTTGAAAACAAAGCCCTTAGGACAGCACCCCTAAAACCTAAATTGTGGAAAAGATATGTGGATGACACATTCATCATATGGCCTCATGGAAGAGAAACCCTAGAAACCTTCAAGCAACACCTAAATAGTTTATCCCCTTTTATAAAATTCACTATGGAAGTCGAGGTCAACAAGAGCCTCCCTTTCCTAGATATCCTCATCACTAGGAATGAGGATGGCTCTATATCCCACCAGGTATATAGAAAAAAGACTCACACCGAACAATATTTACATGCCTCCTCACATCATCACCCTACCCACAAACTAGGAGTACTCAACACATTAGCAACCAGAGCCCTTAGAATCTCTGACAATGAACACCTAGAAAAAGAAATAGAACACCTTATTGAAGTTTTCCTAAAAAATGGATACAATAAACATCAAGCTATCAAAGCCATAAATAAGGCAAAAACGCGACCTAACAAAAATAGAAACCTTGATAATATTAAAGGTAAAGTCAACCTCCCTTACATACAAGGGTCTACAGACAAAATCTCCCGCATCTTGAAAAACAATGGAATTCTAACCACTTTCAAACCCTTAAACACTATCCGTAACTGCCTTAATCCTGTGAAAGACAAAATTGACTCTAAATGCCATAAAGGTGTCTACTTAATTCCTTGCTCATGTGGCAAGCCCTATGTAGGTGAGACTGGAAGATCCTTTAACACAAGAATCCAAGAACACTCAGCAGACATAAAACACAATCGATCCAAATCCTCAGCTCTAGTTGAACATTCTGATAAAACTAAGCACCAAATTTGCATAGAAGATACTCGTATCTTAGTTAGGAGTGATCATTACTTCATAAGGAAATTCAGAGAAGCCATAGAAATTAGCAAACACCCTAATAACCTAAACAGAGACGATGGATGGACCATAAGCAAAAACTGGGTTCCAATGCTATCATCCAAATCTACCCCTGACTATAATCCTCCCCTAATTAACCTAGAACAAACATAAA
The DNA here is from genome assembly GCA_031772625.1 of Pinus tabuliformis. Taxonomy (NCBI): domain Eukaryota; kingdom Viridiplantae; phylum Streptophyta; class Pinopsida; order Pinales; family Pinaceae; genus Pinus; species Pinus tabuliformis. The sequence continues at coordinate 670,224,044 of CM062815.1, forward strand.
AGTTCTAATCCATTTTAATTTAATAACACACTATGACCTATATCTTAACTATAATAAACTCCTCAATGTAGGGAGCCTTAATAAATAATCACGACATATAATTAAAAATAAAAAATAAAAATAAATAAATAAATAAATAAATAAAAAATAAAAAATAAAAAATAAAATAACTAATTAATAAATAATTTAATAAATAAGTTGATATAAATATAATCATAACAGTTAAAATTAAAACTGATAAATAAATTGAAATAAATATAATTATAACAATTAAAAAGTAATAATTAATAATTAATTAAGATAATAATTAAAATAAATACAATTTAAACCATTAAAATTAATAATAATTAAAATAAACAAATAATTAAAATATATACCATTAAAAACCATTAGATAACCAATATAATTACAACAATTAAAATTAATAATTAAAATAGTTATAAACATAATAATTAAAATAAATAAATAATTAAAATTAAATCATTAAAATAAATAAAAATAAATATATAAATATAATTAAAAAATCATATAAATATAAGATTAATTAAAATAAATAAATAATTAAAACTAATTATCAGTAATTAAATATAATTACAACGATTGAAATTGAAATTAATTAAAAGAATCTTAATTAGAATAATTAAAATAGAAATAATTAATTAAAATAAAAATAATCAAAATTAAATTAAAATAATTATATAATTAGATAATTAGAAAATCATATAAATATTAGATTAACTAAAATAAATAATTAAAACGAATTATAATTAGAATAGAGATAATTAATTAAAAGTAAATTAAATTAATTAAAATAAAAATAATTAATCAAAATTAAATTAAAAAAGAATTATATAATTAAATAATTAAAACAAATATAATTAACCATAAACCTAAGGGAAAAAGAATAATCAAGTCAATTGTATTTGTCGGCTAAGCATCTCCATATATATAAGTGAAAAATAAGACCAGTCTTTCAATATTCTCTCACATCCTGAAGATGAACCACCGTTGCTGGTTCGAAACGTCGATGAAAAAGAATCCTTATGCGATGTATCTGGAAGATAATCTGAACAATGATGAAACTCGCAGAAACCTCAAAGACAAGATACTCACCCAATACGGAAGGGAGATTATGAAAGAAGTTCGTAGATTTGAACGACACAGATGGCTCTTAACGAAAAAGAAGATTGACCTTACATTTCTGAAGAGATGCAGAGACTCATCAATTATTCCTACCTTTGCCAAAATCAATCATTCTCTGAGAAGCCAGCGCAATGATCAAATATTCATCAAAGCCAGCATTGCTCTTATTCGAAGCGAAATCAGGAAAACCAGGTATGAACTTAGCACTTTATCCCAAAAAACTTATAATCTTCATAAAAATTTAGCTAATTCAATAAAACCAGAGTTATGGGTGCTCATTGACTCAGCTTCTGCACTAAAAGCTATTAGACTAGAACAACTTACAATCACTAAACAAACTCAAAAATTCTCCAAACTCTTGGACAAAAAAGTAGCTCTCCACACTCATTCTATAATCAATGCTTCACAAATTTCCTCATTAAAATCCCTTATCAGTCATAATCTTTCAGTTAATAACAATAATAATACTGGAAACCTAAACCTAACAGCAAACCCAACACATAACAGCTTAACCTCTACCTCCGTTCAGAATACACCCTTCAACAAATGCAACCCAGCCCCCTCGCAGCGTCATAAACTGACCACGTAATCAAAACAAAACCCAGCCCCCTCACATTCCACTCAATGCACACCGCTTAAAGCCCAGCCTGTGTTGTTTAGCTCCAATCAACACTCACACCATACGCTCCACTCTCCCACGCTGTCTCATACACCGCAACCCATCCCACGCAATCTTATGCAGTCTTCGGTCTCCTATACAAACAACCCCAACCCAAGCAGTCCCCTATGCCATCATCAGCACCCTCCTACGCAGTTTTCAGCAGAGTTTCCTACGCAATAGTCACCTACGCAGTCTTATATCCCATACAAGCACAGCAATCAGCAAAACGTTGACTTAACAGCTACCACGCAGCCCCAAATTAATACCACGCAGCACAACAATCAGCAACACATGGTCTTAACAGCTCCCACACAACCCCAAATTAATACCACGCAGCAAAATACCCTCCACAGTAACTTAACCCTACCACAGCCCATGCAATCCCAACCAGCACTGTCAGGCTCACCCACGCATCCTCTCCAACCAGCGCTGTCCCAACCTACAGTAACACACAAAGACCAGGAACAATACAATAATAGTAAACCTATATCACAGAACAATAACAATAATAAACCCAATAATAAAAAGGACAATTTGGTCACAAATTTATCTAACATACAACTAAATGAACACATCCTAAACTTATTAAGTAAAGGATTAAATTTCTCCATCACACCTCGCAAAATCCCTATTGAAGACATTCTGTGCAATATTGAATATGGCATCAAAAACCTTCCTGACAACATAAAAGAACAAATCAGACAAGACTGTTCAATCACCCTTAGGAAAGCAAAACCCCCCAAAAGCAATGTCAGCAAACAAGAGTATCTAGCTCTCAAAACCTTGAACTCCAACCCTGATATTGTAGTGTTGAACGCAGACAAAGGAGGAGCCACCGTTATCATGAACAAGAAAAAATGCTAGATCATCTAAATAACAGTGGTTGCTACAGAAAACTCAACAAAAACCCATTAAACAATATCTCCAAAAAAGTTTGCAACCTAATCAAAACTAGTAAGATACAAGACAACAAAAATCTCATAGTGAACAATCCATACACACCAAGAATATATGGAGCCCCAAAGATTCACAAGGAGGACATCCCTCTGAGACCAATAGTAAACACGATTAATGGACCTACATACCATCTAGCAAAACACCTAGCCAAGAAACTAAAACCACTAGTAGGAAACACTGACTCTTTTGTCAAAGACTCAACCCAATTCATTGAAGAAATCAAGAACATCAAACTTGATCAAGATGACATTTTAGTTAGTTTTGATGTCACTGCATTGTATACCAATATCCCCATTAATGATGCCATGGAGGTTATCTGCAAACTAACAGACCCAGACACATCAAAACTCATAGAAATTTGCCTGAGATCAACCTTTTTCAGCTTCATGGAAGATATTTATGAACAAACTTGCGGAGTCGCCCCTATCCCCTATTATTGCCAATTTATTTATGGAGGACTTTGAAAACAAAGCCCTTAGGACAGCACCCCTAAAACCTAAATTGGGGAAAATATATGTGGATGACACATTCATCATATGGCCTCATGGAAGAGAAACCCTAGAAACCTTCAAGCAACACCTAAATAGTTTATCCCCTTCCATAAAATTCACTATGGAAGTCGAGGTCAACAAGAGCCTCCCTTTCCTAGATATCCTCATCACTAGGAATGAGGATGGCTCTATATCCCACCAGGTATATAGAAAAAAGACTCACACCGAACAATATTTACATGCCTCCTCACATCATCACCCTACCCACAAACTAGGAGTCCTCAACACATTAGCAACTAGAGCCCTTAGAATCTCTGACAAGGAACACCTAGAAAAAGAAACAGAACACCTTATTGAAGTTTTCCTAAAAAATGGATACAATAAACATCAGGCTATCAAAGCCATAAATAAGGCAAAAACGCGACCTAACAAAAATAAAAATCTTGATAATATTAAAGGTAAAGTCAACCTCCCTTACATACAAGGGTCTACAGACAAAATCTCCCGCATCCTGAAAAACAATGGAATTCTAACCACTTTCAAACCCTTAAACACTATCCGTAATTGCCTTAATCCTGTGAAAGACAAAATTGACCCTAAATGCCATAAAGGTGTCTACTTAATTCCTTGCTCATGTGGCAAGCCCTATGTAGGTGAGACTGGGAGATCCTTTAACACAAGAATCCAGGAACACTCAGTAGACATAAAACACAATCGATCCAAATCCTCAGCTCTAGCTGAACATTCTGATAAAACTAAGCACCAAATTTGCATAGAAGATACCCGTATCTTAGCTAGGAGTGATCACTACTTCATAAGGAAATTCAGAGAAGCCATAGAAATTAGCAAACACCCTAATAACCTAAACAGAGACGATGGATGGACCATAAGCAAAAACTGGGTTCCAATCCTATCATCCAAATCTACCCCTAACTATAATCCTCCCCTAATTAACCTAGAACAAACATAAAAGTTCTAATCCATTTTAATTTAATAACACACTATGACCTATATCTTAACTATAATAAACTCCTCAATGTAGGGAGCCTTAATAAATAATCACGACATATAATTAAAACAAATACAAAGTAAAAAAAATAAATAAATAAAAATAAAATAAATAATTAATAAATAATTTAATAAATAAATTGATATAAATATAATCATAACAATTAAAATTAAAATTGATAAATAAATTGAAATAAATATAATTATAACAATTAAAAAGTAATAATTAATAATTAATTAAGATAATAATTAAAATAAATACAATTTAAACTATTAAAAATAATAATTAATTAAAATAATAATTAAAATATATACCATTAAAAACCATTATATAACCAATATAATTACAACAATTAAAATTAATAATTAAAACGAATTATAATTAGAATAATTAAAATAGAGATAATTAATTAAAAGTAAATTAAATTAATTAAAATAAAAATAATTAATCAAAATTAAATTAAAAAAGAATTATATAATTAAATAATTAAAACAAATATAATTAACCATAAACCTAAGGGAAAACGAATAATTAAGTCAATTGTATCTGTCGGCTAAGCATCTCCATATATATAAGTGAAAAATAACACCAGTCTTTCAATATTCTCTCACATCCTGAAGATGAACCACCGTTGCTGGTTCGAAACGTCGATGAAAAAGAATCCTTATGCGATGTATCCGGAAGATAATCTGAACAATGATGAAACTCGCAGAAACCTCAAAGACAAGATACTCACGCAATACGGAAGGGAGATTATGAAAGAAGTTCGCAGATTTGAACAACACAGATGGCTCTTAACGAAAAAGAACACTGACCTTACATTTATGAAGAGATGCAGAGACTCATCAATTATTCCTACCTTTGCCAAAATCAATCATTCTCTGAGAAGCCAGCGCAATGATCAAATATTCATCAAAGCCAGCATTGCTCTCATTCGAAGCGAAATCAGGAAAACGAGGTATGAACTTAGCACTTTATCCCAAAAAACTTACAATCTTCATAAAAATTTAGCTAATTCTATAGAACGAGAGTTATGGGTGCTCATTGACTCAGCTTCTGCACTAAAAGCTATTAGACTAGAACAACTTACAATCACTAAACAAACTCAAAAATTCTCCAAACTCTTGGACAAAAAAGCAGCTCTCCACACTCATTCTAGAATCAATGCTTCAAAAATTTCCTCATTAAAATCCCTTATCAGTCATAATCTTTCAGTTAATAACAATAATAATACTAGAAACCTAAACCTAACAGCAAACCCAACACATAACAGCTTAACCTCTACCTCTGTTCAGAATACACCCTTCAACAAATGCAACCCAGCCCCCTCGCAGTGTCATAAACTGACCACGCAATCAAAACACAACCCAACCCCCTCACATTCCACTCAATGCACACCGCTTAAAGCCCAGCCTGCGTTGTTTAGCTCCAATCAACACTCACACCATACGCTCCACTCTCCCACGCTGTCTCATACACCGCAACCCATCCCACGCAGTCTTATGCAGTCTTCGGTCTCCTATACAAACAGCTCCAACCCAAGCAGTCCCCTATGCCATCATCAGCACCCTCCTACACAGTTTTCAGCAGAGTCTCCTACGCAACAGTCCCCTACCCAACAGTCACCTACGCAGTCTTATATCCCATACAAGCACAACAATCAGCAAGTTGTCTTAATAGCTACCACGCAGCCCCAAATTAATACCACGCAGCAGCAACACGTGGTCTTAACAGCTCCCACGCAGCCCCAAATTAATACCACGCAGCAAAATACCCTCCACAGTAACTTAACCCTATGACAACCCATGCAATCCCAACCAGCGGTGTCAGGCTCACCCACGCATCCTCTCCAACCAGCGCTGTCCCAACCTACAGTAACACACAAAGACCAGGAACAATACAGTAATAGTAAACCTATATCACAGAACAATAACAATAATAAACCCAATAATAAAAAGGACAATTTGGTCATAAATTTATCTAACATACAACTAAATGAACACATCCTAAACTTATTAAGTAAAGGATTAAATTTCTCCATCACACCTCGCAAAATCCCTATTGAAGAAATTCTGTGCAATATTGAATATGGCATCAAAAACCTTCTTGACAACATAAAAGAACAAATCAGACAAGACTGTTCAATCACCCTTAGGAAAGCAAAACCCCCCAAAAGCAATGTTAGCAAACAAGAGTATCTAGCTCTCAAAACCTTGAACTCCAACCCTGATATTGTAGTGTTGAAAGCAGACAAAGGAGGAGCCACCATTATCATGAACAAAAATGACTACAAAGCAAAAATGCTAGATCATCTAAATAACAATGGCTGCTACAGAAAACTCAACAAAAACCCATTAAACAATATCTCCAAAAAAGTTTGCAACCTAATCAAAACTAGTAAGATACAAGACAACAAAAATATCATAGTGAACAATCCATACACACCAAGAATATATGGAGCCCCAAAGATTCACAAGGAGGACATCCCTCTGAGACCAATAGTAAACACGATTAATGGACCTACATACCATCTAGCAAAACACCTAGCCAAAATACTAAAACCACTAGTAGGAAACACTGGCTCTTTTGTTAAAGACTCAACCCAATTCATTGAAGAAATCAAGAACATCAAACTTGATCAAGATGACATTTTAGTTAGTTTTGATGTCACTGCACTGTATACCAATATCCCCATTAATGATGCCATGGAGGTTATCTGCAAACTAACAGACCCAGACACATCAAAGCTCATAGAAATTTGCCTGAGATCAACCTTTTTCAGCTTCATGGAAGATATTTATGAACAAACTTGCGGAGTCGCCATGGGGTCGCCCCTATCCCCTATTATTGCCAATTTATTTATGGAGGACTTTGAAAACAAAGCCCTTAGGACAGCACCCCTAAAACCTAAATTGTGGAAAAGATATGTGGATGACACATTCATCATATGGCTTCATGGAAGAGAAACCCTAGAAACCTTCAAGCAACACCTAAATAGTTTATCCCCTTCCATAAAATTCACTATGGAAGTCGAGGTCAACAAGAGCCTCCCTTTCCTAGATATCCTCATCACTAGGAATGAGGATGGCTCTATATCTCACCAGGTATATAGAAAAAAGACTCACACCGAACAATATTTACATGCCTCCTCACATCATCACCCTACCCACAAACTAGGAGTCCTCAACACATTAGCAACCAGAGCCCTTAGAATCTCTGACAATGAACACCTAGAAAAAGAAACAGAACACCTTATTGAAGTATTCCTAAAAAATGGATTCAATAAACATCAAGCTATCAAAGCCATAAATAAGGCAAAAACGCGACCTAAAAAAAGTAAAAACCTTGATAATATTAAAGGTAAAGTCAACCTCCCTTACATACAAGGGTCTACAGACAAAATCTCCCGCATCCTGAAAAACAATGGAATTCTAACCACTTTCAAACCCTTAAACAGTATCTGTAACTGCCTTAAACCTGTGAAAGACAAAATTGACTATAAATGCCATAAAGGTGTCTACTTAATTCCTTGCTCATGTGGCAAGCCCTGTGTAGGTGAGACTGTGAGATCCTTTAACACAAGAATCTAGGAACACTCAGCAGACATAAAACACAATTGATCCAAATCCTCAGCTCTAGCTGAACATTCTGATAAAACTAAGCACCAAATTTGCATAGAAGATACCCGTATCTTAGCTAGGAGTGATCACTACTTCATAAGGAAATTCAGAGAAGCCATAGAAATTAGCAAACACCCTAATAACCTAAACAGAGACGATGGATGGACCACAAGCAAAAACTGAGTTCCAATCCTATCATCCAAATCTACCCCTAAATATAATCCTCCCCTAATTAACCTAGAACAAACATAAAAGTTCTAATCCATTTAATTTAATAACACACTATGACCTATATCTTAACTATAATAAACTCCTCAATGTAGGGAGCCTTAATAAATAATCACGACATATAATTAAAACAAATACAAAGTAAAAAAAAATAAAAAATAAAAATAAAATAACTAATTAATAAATAATTTAATAAATAAATTGATATAAATATAATCATAGCAATTAAAATTAAAATTGATAAATAAATTGAAATAAATATAATTATAACAATTAAAAAGTAATAATTAATAATTAATTAAGATAATAATTAAAATAAATACAATTTAAACCATTAAAAATAATAATTAATTAAAATAATAATTAAAATAAACAAATAATTAAAATATATACCATTAAAAACCATTATATAACAAATATAATTACAACAATTAAAATTAATAATTAAAATAGTTATAAACATAATAATTAAAATAAATAAATAATTAAAATTAAATCATTAAAATAAATAAATAAATAAAAATAAAAATAAAAATATAATTAAAAAATCATATTATTATAAGATTAATTAAAATAAATAAATAATTAAAACTAATTATCAGTAATTAAATATAATTACAACAATTGAAACTGAAATTAATAATTAAAAGAATCTTAATTAGAATAATTAAAATAGAAATAATTTATTAAAATAAAAATGATCAAAATTAAATTAAAATAATTATATAACTAGATAAGTAGAAAATCATATAAATATTAGATTAACTAAAATAGATAATTAAAACGAATTATAATTAGAATAATTAAAATAGAGATAATTAATAATTAAAAGTAAATTAAATTAATTAAAATAAAAATAATTAATCAAAATTAAATTAAAAAAGAATTATATAATTAGATAATTAAAACAAATATAATTAACCATAAACCTAAGGGAAAAAGAATAATTAAATCAATTATATCTGTCGGCTAAGCATCTCCATATATATAAGTGAAAAATAAGACCAGTCTTTCAATATTCTCTCACATCCTGAAGATGAACCACCGTTGCTGGTTCGAAACGTCGATGAAAAAGAATCCTTATGCGATGTATCCGGAAGATAATCTGAACAATGATGAAACTCGCAGAAACCTCAAAGACAAGATACTCACCCAATACGAAAGGGAGATTATGAAAGAAGTTCGCAAATTTGAACGACACAGATGGCTCTTAACGAAAAAGAAGACTGACCTTACATTTTTGAAGAGATGCAGAGACTCATCAATTATTCCTACCTTTGCCAAAATCAATCATTCTCTGAAAAGCCAATGCAATGATCAAATATTCATAAAAGCCAGCATTGCTCTCATTCGAAGCGAAATCAGGAAAACCAGGTATGAACTTAGCACTTTATCCCAAAAAACTTATAATCTTCATAAAAATTTAGCTAATTCTATAGAACGAGAGTTATGGGTGCTCATTGACTCAGCTTCTGCACTAAAAGCTATTAGACTAGAACAACTTACAATCACTAAACAAACTCAAAAATTCTCCAAACTCTTGGACAAAAAAGCAACTCTCCACACTCATTCTAGAATCAATGCTTCACAAATTTCCTCATTAAAATCCCTTATTAGTCATAATCTTTCAGTTAATAACAATAATAATACTGGAAACCTAAACCTAACAGCAAACCCAACACATAACAACTTAACCTCTACCTCCGTTCAGAATACACCCTTCAACAAATGCAACCCAGCCCCCTCGCAGTGTCATAAACTGACCACGCAATCAAAACACAACCCAGCCCCCTCACATTCCACTCAATGCACACCGCTTAAAGCCCAACCTGCGTTGTTTAGCTCCAATCAAAACTCACACCATATGCTCCACTCTCCCACGCTGTCTCATACACCGCAACCCATCCCACGCAGTCTTATGCAGTCTTCGGTCTCCTATACAAACAGCCCCAACACAAGCAGTCCCCTATGCCATCATCAGCACCCTCCTACGCAGTTTTCAGCAGAGTCTCCTACGCAACAGTCCCCTACGCAACAGTCACCTACGCAGTCTTATATCCCATACAAGCACAACAATCAGCAAAACGTAGTCTTAACAGCTACCACGCAGCCCCTAATTAATACCACGCAACACAGCAACCAACAACACGTGGTCTTAACAGCTCCCACGCAGCCCCAAATTAATACCACACAGCAAAATACCCTCCACAGTAACTTAACCCTACCACAGCCCATGCAATCCCAACCAGCGCTACCCATGTATCCTCTCCAACCAGCGTTTTCCCAACCTACAGTAACACACAAAGACCAGGAACAATACAATAATAGTAAACCTATATCACAGAACAATAACAATAATAAACCCAATAATAAAAAGGACAATTTGGTCAAAAATTTATCTAACATACAACTAAATGAACACATCCTAAACTTATTAAGTAAAGGATTAAATTTCTCCATCACACCTCGCAAAATCCCTATTGAAGACATTCTGTGCAATATTGAATATGGCATCAAAAACCTTCCTGACAACATAAAAGAACAAATCAGACAAGATTGTTCAATCACCCTTAGGAAAGCAAAACCCCCCAAAAGCAATGTCAGCAAACAAGAGTATCTAGCTCTCAAAAACTTGAACTCCAACCCTGATATTGTAGTGTTGAAAGCAGACAAAGGAGTAGCCACGTTATCATGAACAAAAATGACTACAAAGCAAAAATGCTAGATCATCTAAATAACAGTGGCTGCTATAGAAAACTCAACAAAAACCCATTAAACAATATCTCCAAAAAAGTTTGCAACCTAATCAAAACTAGTAAGATACAAGACAACAAAAATCTCATAGTGAACAATCCATACACACCAAGAATATATGGAGCCCCAAAGATTCACAAGGAGGAGATCCATCTGAGACCAATAGTAAACACGATTAATGGACCTACATACCATCTAGCAAAACACCTAGCCAAGAAACTAAAACCACTAGTAGGGAACACTGACTCTTTTGTCAATGACTCAACCCAATTCATTGAAGAAATCAAGAACATAAAACTTGATCAAGATGACATTTTAGTTAGTTTTGATGTCACTGCACTGTATACCAATATCCCCATTAATGATGCCATGGAGGTTATCTGCAAACTAACAGACCCAGACACATCAAAGCTCATAGAAATTTGCCTGAGATCAACATTTTTCAGCTTCATGGAAGATATTTATGAACAAACTTGCGGAGTCGCCCCTATCCCCTATTATTGCCAATTTATTTATGGAGGACTTTGAAAACAAAGCCCTTAGGACATCACCCCTAAAACCTAAATTGTGGAAAAGATATGTGGATAACACATTCATCATATGGCCTCATGGAAGAGAAACCCTAGAAACCTTCAAGCAACACCTAAATAGTTTATCCCCTTCCATAAAATCCATTATGGAAGTCGAGGTCAACAAGAGCCTCCCTTTCCTAGATATCCTCATCACTAGGAATGAGGATGGCTCTATATCCCACCAGGTATATAGAAAAAAGACTCACACCGAACAATATTTACATGCCTCCTCACATCATCACCCTACCCACAAACTAGGAGTCCTCAACACATTAGCAACCAGAGCCCTTAGAATCTCTGACAAGGAACACCTAGAAAAAGAAACAGAACACCTTATTGAAGTTTTCCTAAAAAATGGATACAATAAACATCAAGCTATCAAAGCCATAAATAAGGCAAAAACGCGACCTAACAAAAATAAAAACCTTGATAATATTAAAGGTAAAGTCAACCTCCCTTACATACAAGGGTCTACAGACAAAATCTCCCGCATCCTGAAAAACAATGGAATTCTAACCACTTTCAAACCCTTAAACACTATCCGTAACTGCCTTAATCCTGTGAAAGACAAAATTGACCCTAAATGCCATAAAGGTGTCTACTTAATTCCTTGCTCATGTGGCAAGCCCTATGTAGGTGAGACTGGGAGATCCTTTAACACAAGAATCCAGGAACACTCAGCAGACATAAAACACAATCGATCCAAATCCTCAGCTCTAGCTGAACATTCTGATAAAACTAAGCACCAAATTTGCATAGAAGATACCCGTATCTTAGCTAGGAGTGATCACTACTTCATAAGGAAATTCAAAGAAGCCATAGAAATTAGCAAACACCCTAATAACCTAAACAGAGACGATGGATGGACCATAAGCAAAAACTGAGTTCCAATCCTATCATCCAAATCTACCCCTAACTATAATCCTCCCCTAATTAACCTAGAACAAACATAAAAGTTCTAATCCATTTTAATTTAATAACACACTATGACCTATATCTTAACTATAATAAACTCCTCATTGTAGGGAGCCTTAATAAATAATCACGACATGAAAAAAAAAATTGATATAAATATAATCATAACAATTAAAATTAAAATTGATAAATACATTGAAATAAATATAATTATAACAATTAAAAAGTAATAATTAATAATTAATTAAGATAATAATTAAAATAAATACAATTTAAACCATTAAAATTAATAATTAATTAAAATAATAATTAAAATAAACAAATAATTAAAATATATACCATTAAAAACCATTATATAACCAATATAATTACAACAATTAAAATTAATAATTAAAATATTTATAAGCATAATAATTAAAATAAATAAATCATTAAAATTAAATCATTAAAATAAATAAAAATAAATATATAAATATAATTAAAAAATCATATAAATATAAGATTAATTAAAATAAATAAATAATTAAAACTAATTATCAGTGATTAAATATAATTACAATAATTGAAATTGAAATTAATAATTAAAAGAATCTTAATTAGAATAATTAAAATAGAAATAATTAATTAAAATAAAAATAATCAAAATTAAATTAAAATAATTATATAACTAGATAATTAGAAAATCATATAAATATTAGATTAACTAAAATAAATAATTAAAACGAATTATAATTAGAATAATTAAAATAGAGATAATTAATTAAAAGTAAATTAAATTAATTAAAATAAAAATAATTAATCAAAATCAAATTAAAAAAGAATTATATAATTAAATAATTAAAACAAATATAATTAACCATAAACCTAAGGGAAAAGGAATAGTTAAATCAATTGTGTCGGCTAAGCATCTCCATATATATAAGTGAAAAATAAGACGAGTCTTTCAATATTCTCTCACATCCTGAAGATGAACCACCATTGCTGGTTCGAAACGTCGATGAAAAAGAATCCTTATGCGATGTATCCGGAAGATAATATGAACAATATTCCTTTTTTCCAGGTTGTCGCCAGTTAAGAGTTTTGTAGGAATTTACAGGGTAAGTTCCTCAGAAAGAACACCAAAAGGACACCGCTCACAACCAGATCACAGATCAATACACCAGTATTTTGACGTGGTTAAAACCCTCAAAGAGGGAAACAGTCCACGGCTTGAGCCAACGCGGCCACTTCAGGCAATTTATTAATCAAAGAATGAAAATTTACATAAGCTTCTCTCATGCACGGATTTCCGTACAAATGACCCTCCATGCGCTTTAAATAGAATTCATGGACCAATCGGGTGTCAAGCCACGGATCAAGTGTCGGTAATACCGAGGAGAGAATGAACCGTCGGATCACTACATATCGTGACCGTCGGATTGTAAGTTACAAAAATGTACAACGGTAAAGAAACACACTTTACCTAACTCTATACCTAACTCTACACTAGACCAAGTTGTACTCAACTATTTCCTATGTGTCGGAATATCCTAACATCCCCCCTTAAGGACAACTTGGGACAGGATTGAAGGATTTACAAATATGACACAATAGGAGAAGGAAGGAGGCACTAGAGCCTATCCCCCCTTAGTGACAACTTCCTGAACTCCAACCATAAATCGCAGTTTAGTGAACTTCGCCTCTGTGAGAGCCTTTGTGAAGATGTCTGCAACTTGATCATCTGTTGAACAATATTGCACTTCAAGAACATGGTCGTGAATGAGCTTTCTGATGAAGTGCATGTGCAGTTCAATGTGTTTGCTGCGCTGATGTTGAACTGGATCTTTGCATAGCTGAATGGCACTTTGATTATCACACCAAAGTGTAGTCGGATGCTTCTGCTCAAAGCCAAACTCTGACAGGATCTGACGAAGCCACAAGGCTTCCTTACTAGCTTCTACGGCACCACGATACTCTGCTTCTGCTGATGAAAGAGAAATGGCACCCTGTTTCTTGCAAGCCCATGTAATAGGTCCTGAACCAAGAGTGAACACATAACCGGCAGTAGACTTCCGATCATCAGGGTCACCAGCCCAATCGGAATCAGTGAAACCAACCAATAGAGGAGATGCTTTGGCACTGTAATGAATCCCAAACTGAACTGTACCTCGAACATAACGAAGTATTCTTTTAGCTGCTTTCCAATGACTTTCACGGGGGTTTTGCATGAACCGAGCAACAAGGCCAACAGCAAAGGAAAGGTCAGGATGAGTATGGGTTAGATACAAAAGTTTTCCTACAAGTTGACGGTATAAGGTAGCATCAACTTCAGGAGAAGTACAAGTGACTGAGAGTTTGACTCCAGACTGAAAGGGAGAAGGGGCTAGCTTACAGTCTTCCATGTGAAAATGACGTAGAATATCACAAGCATACTTGGACTGGGAAAGGGAAATACCCTCCTTGGATTGCAAGACTTGAAGACCGAGAAAATAGTGTAAGTGTCCTAAGTCTGTCATTTCAAATTTCCTTTTGAGGCTAGACTTCACATGGTTTATAAGGTTGGGATCACTACCAGTAAGGATAAGATCATCAACATAAAGAACAAGGATGATAAGAGAGTTGCCCACTTTCTTGGTGTAGACAGTATTGTCAAAATGACACCTAGAAAAGCCAGATTCTAAAAGAAAGCTATCCATTTTGGCATACCAAGCCCGAGGAGCTTGCTTGAGACCATAAAGGGATTTCTTAAGTCGACAAACAAGGCTGGAGTCTGTTTGTATGAATCCAATGGGTTGTTCCATATAGATTTCTTCATGCAAGTCCCCATGCAAGAAGGCAGATTTAACATCCATCTGATGGACTTCCCATTTGAAAGAGGCAGCAAGGGAAAGAACAAGGCGGATAGAGTTCATTTTGGCAACAGGGGAGAAGGTTTCAGTGTAGTCAATGCCTTCAACCTATGAAAAGCCCTTAGCAACAAGACGAGCTTTATGTTTATCAACTTTCCCATCTGGTCCATACTTGGTTCTGTAAACCCATTTGCATCTAACAAGTTTTCGTCCCTTTGGTAAAGGAACAAGATCCCATGTATCATTTGCCAATAATGAATGATATTCTTCATTCATAGCTGCTTCCCAATCTGGATGGCCTGAAGCTTCTGCAAAGGTGTCAGGATCATAATTTACTGGAGCTTGAGCCAGTAAAGAAGAGGCTCTCTCGAACTGAGAACGTGTGCGTCGCTGATCTGTAGGATCACCGGCAAGATCACCTGCTGCATCTCGAGTAGCACGAACCCATTTTGGAAGCTCAGGAGCTGAAGGAGGATCTTGAGATGGTGGGGGAGGATTGTCATCCTCACTTTCATCATCTGAAGAAGAAATGTTTTCAAAGGTAGAAGAGATAGGGAGAGGTGGCACATCCACCGGACTAGGCTCGCAGGCTGATATATTTTCATCAAATTTTACATCTCTTCTAATGATAACATTTTTGGACTTAAATGGAATAAGTCTATAGCCTTTGGCATCTTCAGAATATCCAACAAAAGTACATTTTTCACTCTTAGGTTCTAAAGCTTTATGCTTTTCATCTGGAATATGGGCCCACGCTTCACTTCCAAAAACACGAAAGTGACTTACATCTGGTTTGATTGAGCTCCATGCTTCTTCTGGAGTGATATTCTTTAAAGCCTTAGTAGGAGTGCGATTTATTATGTAATTTGCACAGTTAATTGCTTCTGCCCAAAAACTAAGACCAAGTCCTTTAGATTGTAGCATACAATTAGCCATTTCCTTTAAGGTGCGATTCTTCCTTTCAGCTACACCATTTTGTTGTGGAGTATATGGAACAGTATGTTGCATTTGAATTCCATTCTCAGTGCAATAGTTGATGAATGTGTTTTTAACATATTCTCCACCATTATCAGATCTTAACTTAAGAATTTGATGTCCAGATTGTTTTTCAACAAAGGCCTTGAAGGCCAAAAAAGTGTTAAATACTTCACTCTTGAGTTTTAAGAAGTATACCCAAGTGCGTCTGGAGAAATCATCAATGAAAGTTAAGAAATACTTGCAACCAGAGAATGACACAACTGGAAGTGGACCACATAAATCACTATGCACAAGCTGTAAAGGGGCTGAGGCGTGCCAAGAGGCACGCTTTTCAAAACTGTCCCGATGATGTTTTCCGAGTACACATCCGGAACAAACACCATCTCTGCAAGATACCATAGGAAGACCTGTCACCATATTTTCTTTACATAGATGCTGAAGGGAGCGATAGTTTAAGTGACCAAATCGCTCATGCCAAAGTTTGCTCACTTCATCGTTATGAGCAACAAATACTAAGGGAAGATTTGATGACCCAAAGTTGTGAAACTTATACAACCTTGTAGAATCATCAACAATGCCAGTAGCCAAAATCTGTTTAGGATCTTTTAAGTCCTTGATTACAACATCATGAGGTGAAAATTCAACGATTTTACCTTCACCTCAATGAGTTATCTGATATACAGATAGAAGGTTGCAGGATAAGGTTGGAACACATAATACATCATTAAACTGACCATTGTCTAGATGAACAGTTCCAGTCCCTACAACATTAAGAGATCTATCATCACCAACATATATATTTTTGGTGTTACAATCATTTAAAGAAGAAAACATGGCTTTGTTTTTGGCCATGTGATAAGAAGCTCCAGAATCAATGAGCCACTCATGAGAATGAGAAGAAGAAGATACATTTAATGCATAGCCAGACCGAGATGCTTGACAACCACATGCAGAAAGTGCCATTCCTGAAGATGAAGTTGAAGTTGAAGATTGCCCCAAATGGATGTTATGATTCTTCATTGCTGCTTCCAAGGCTTCCATCTTTTTAAAGCATTTTGATTCTAAGTGGCCATCTCGATTACAAAAGTTGCAATGTCTGTCAGTCTTCTTCCATTTGTTTTTATTGGTCTTATCATTTTGTTGAAATGATCTTTCATTTTGAGGCTGAGTTTGCTTAGGACCCTTGTTTGGTTTAGGACCATTCTTTTTAGGATATGACTTCTTAGGATTCTTTGAATTTGGTTGCTGCTGGGCGGCTAACGCTTTCTTGGAAGAGTTTCCAAGATTAAGAAGACCAAGGTGTAAGAGTTTTTCTTGTTCTCTTATTAAAGAATCACAAAAAGAGTCAAAGGAAGGGGGCTTATAGTCTTTTCCTTGAGAAATGAAGGCTTCTCTTGTAGAATGGAAGGTGGAAACAAATACAGAGTAGGTTGGTCCCAACTTAGTAAGGATGGAATAAATAAGGTTACTATCTTCTTTCTTAACCTTAACACCTTCCAAAAGATATCTAAGGGTGTTGAACTTAGACAAGAAATCTTCAATGCAAGAAAAATTATTAGGGTCCAATGTAAGCAACTCATTTTCAAGTTGATGGGCTTTAATTTCATTTTTAATCCCAAAAACTTTATTGATTTGTTCCATTGCTTCATAAGGAGTTTCAAGTTCTGCAATATGGAATCTAAGATCAGGAGAAATAGACATCCCTATCAAACCACGTGCTTGATCTTGTCTATTTTCCCATTTAGCAGCCTTGTCTTCATCTTTCGGTTTCTTTTCTTGGCCTGTGGCTATTCGGTAGAGACCTTTACTTCTAAGTAAATCCTCCATGTAGGACAACCATTGGAAGTAGTTGGTGCTGTCAAGGGTAACTTGGTATTGACTTTCCATTTCAACAGAAACTGAAGCTGAAGATGCTGAAAGTAAGTGTTCCAATGGATAGATCTCGAAAAATTAGGCTGGTTTAAAAAAAACGGCTCTGAAAAAAGGCTTCCGGATGAAGAAGTTATGGCTTTTTGAAAAAAAGTTGTTGAAGTTGCCGACGAAGTGCGGGAATGAGCGGAAATGAAAAAGTCCGCCCCCACAAAATGGAGACTTGAACCCAAGACCTCTACTCTCTTAAAATAGCTTTGAACCAATTGATCTATACAAAAAATTTGAGAGAGAGAGAGAGGGGGGGGGGGCCTTGGGTTGCGTGCTTGCTTTGAGAAAACTCTTTTTCCCTACAAAACAAAAAACACAAAACCCAACACGGACATGCAAAGAAAATGAACCTTATGGCTCGAAGTTAGCTTTACCCAAAAAACTAAATATTTTCAAAAATTGAACCTTGCGGCTCAAAGTTAGCTTTAGCCGAAAAACTAAATATTTTTCTCAATGTTTCTGATTTTCCGAGATCACACTAAGGTGCAGGGAAAAGAGCATACGCATGAGAAAAATCCTTCCTTTCTATTTCTAATTTGCCCAGATCGCACAGAGTCGCAGGGAAAAGAGCATACGCAGAAATGAAAGGTATAGATCCGGTTAAAAAAAAGCTAAATAAACCGAAACCGAAATAAGCAGAGAGAAAATAACAGTAAACTGCAAATAAAGACTGTATACCTCCAGATCTTAAAAATGACGCAGCTAGGGCTACCGGAAACCTTTTCGCGTGAAACGAAAGGGGTTCCTCACTAGAACAGATGCTACGAACACAACAGAGTAGTCCTCTCGGCCCGAAAGCAGTCAGAAACAGCAGATCTAGGAAACGACAGTCGGATGCAGTTCTACTGGCTTTAGATTTGGATCACCAACGGACGCGGCCCTCAAATAGCTCTGATACCATGTAGGTATTTACAGGGTAAGTTCCTCAGAAAGAACACCAAAAGGACACCGCTCACAACCAGATCACAAATCAATACACCAGTATTTTGACGTGGTTAAAACCCTCAAAGAGGGAAACAGTCCACGGCCTGAGCCAACGCGGCCACTTCAGGCAATTTATTAATCAAAGAATGAAAATTTACACAAGCTTCTCTCATGCATGGATTTCCGTACAAATGACCCTCCATGCGCTTTAAATAGAATTCATGGACCAATCGGGTGTCAAGCCACGGATCAAGTGTCGGTAATACCGAGGAGAGAATGAACCGTCGGATCACTACATATCGTGACCGTCGGATTGTAAGTTACAAAATGTACAACGGTAAAGAAACACACTTTACCTAACTCTATACCTAACTCTACACTAGACCAAGTTGTACTTAACTATTTCCTATGTGTCGGAATATCCTAACAAGTTTGTTATGAGCCAGGGTCCAGAAAAAGAAGTTCACTTTTGGAAGGGCTAGTGGATTCCAGACATTCTTCCAAAAGGCCGGGATTTGACTGCTATTTCTTGAAGCCTGCAACGCTCTATATCCTGCTGCTGTCATGTAAACTCCGGACTGACCCCATCCCCATTTGTCTTTCATGGTTCTGTTGGTGGGCGCTACTTCCTACAGCAAATCTTCAAGCAAAATTTGTTGGTATTTTAACCGCTCTAGGACTCCATGGAAATCCCATCCTGTCCAATCTCCACGATGATCCCACTTTGTCAATTCGAATATGGTGTTAACTCCTGCCTGCTTCAGCCAATCCCTGAGATCAGCTATGCCCTCATTATCCTTCAGGGGTTCTTTCCCCATAATTCTGTCAAGCCACAGTTGGGTGCGCTTGCCATTGCCCGGAATCCTGTAGACCTGTTTGTTGAAGAACTTACTGCTCCTGCAGCATAGTTTCCACACCTGCGTGCTATTCGCTGCATTTGCATTTTGAAGATTGCTAAGGGATTTGTTGGGTCTGTATTTGGAGCTAAGCAATACACTAACCGGGTGAGTGGGTTCATGGATCAATTTCCATAAGATCTTTCCTCCCAATGCTAAATCTACGAGAGTTGGATCTCTGATTTGCAACCCTCTATCTGCCTTTGTTTTTTTAACCACGTCCCAGTTCACCAGATGTATTTTATTTTCATTTCCCTTTCCTCCCTGCCATAGGAAGTCTCTGAGAAATTTGGAAATTTCCTCCGTCACATTTCTTGGAGCTAAGAGGAACGTTGCCTGGTAGATTGGTAGTGCTGACAGCATTGCTTTGTTTAAAATTACTTTGCCTCCCTTCGTCAGCCAGTAGCCTCCCCACGTTGCAATTTTGGCTTTAATTTTCGAGATTATTTCACTCCAGAGCGATCTTTTATTTGCTCCTGATATAATGGGAAGGCCCAGATACTTGAATCTATCCCAGTTTACTTGTCCTTTGAAACCGAGGAGAGAGGTTATGTCAGAGAGCTCCCTCTGATCTATGTTCCAGCTATACACTTCGGTTTTATTCTCATTTATTAATGCCCTAGAGGCTCTGCAATAATTATTGAGGACTGCATTTATGGCTCTGGCGATTCTAATGGAGGCTCCGCCTAGAAGAAGTGAATCATCAGCAAATAACGCGTGATTCTGGGCTTCAGCTCCGTGGAAAGGCTTAAGACCCGGGATGTTGCCTTTTATTTTTTCAGCAGTAAGTTTTCGGCTGAGTGATTCCGCCATTATGATGTACAAGGATGGGGAGAGGGGGCATCCCTGTCTGATGCCCCTATGACTTTGAAAGAAATTAGTGGGGCGGCCGTTGACTAATGGGGCGATCCAAGGTTTTTCTATGCAGGCTCTAATGAGTTTGACAAGTTGATGCGAAAAACCAAATGAAAGCAGGGCCTTGCAGAGGAACGAGCGATCCACTCTGTCGAAGGCGCTTGCCATATCTAACTTGACCAGCATGCCTTTTTCATTCCGCTGCTTGCTGGAATGGATGATCTCCTGAACCTGGATTACGTTGTCTAGAATATGCTTGCCTTCAACGAATCCACCTTGTGGGGGAGAGATCAGTTTTTTAACAGCGGCTTAATCCCTTTAGCAATCGGTTTTGCCAGAATTTTGTATGAAGCGTTGCACAACGATATCGGCCTGAACCTTGCGAATGTCTCAGGATTGATGTCTTTGGGGATTAGAGCGAGATATGTGGAGTTTGTTCCTCCGCCTACCTTGGCTTTTCTCATGGACCAACGTATCATTTTGCAGAGATCAGCTTTTATGATGTGCCAACAGACTTGTAGAAATGGATTGTAAATCCATCAGGCCCGGGAGCCTTGTCTGCATCCATGGACCAGATAACTTTTATAACTTCCTCCTCCGTGGTTGGCCTGCAGAGGGCTGCGTTTTCTTCAGAGCTAATAAGAGTGGGGATATTGGCAATGAAGTCAGCGACTTCTTCATCGTCGCTGAGGGTTTCTTCCCTATAAATATTCCTAAAGTAGGTTTCTGCAGCTGCTTTGATCTGATTATAACCTTTGTAGACAGTGCCCTCTGGAGTTTTAATCTCTGCTATATGATTCCTGGTCAATCTCACTCTGTATTGACGGTGGAAGTAGGAGGTGTTTCCGTCTCCAGCCTTCAACCACAAACTCCTGGATTTTAATCACCAGTATTCTTCCTCCTTTCTGAA
This sequence comes from Pinus tabuliformis, assembly GCA_031772625.1. Taxonomy (NCBI): domain Eukaryota; kingdom Viridiplantae; phylum Streptophyta; class Pinopsida; order Pinales; family Pinaceae; genus Pinus; species Pinus tabuliformis. The sequence continues at coordinate 670,245,705 of CM062815.1, forward strand.
GGTTTGGTGTGCAGAACATTGGGCTTTCATTTCTTTCTCCAGCAGCTCTGTTGTAATGTCTTTGTTTTCCATCTCTATTTGCAAAGTCTACAGTGCATGAACTGACTCCTTTCTTTGCTCAGTAGGAGTGGGTCCTGGTCTCTTTATCCAGTTCTTTAGCGCATATTTAGTTGCTTTTAGCTTTTGCTCCCAGACATAACTAGGGGATCCCGTGAATGTTTTGTCCCAGGCTGCCTTTACTGTCTCTGTATAGCCTTCCTTCTCGATCCATAGGGGGCTGAATCGGAAAGGTATGGGCCCTAGATCTTCTTCATCTTCCAGGAGGAGCTGGATGGGTTTATGATTCGAAGCTAGTTTGGGCAGAATTTTAGTAATTATTATCTTTTTGCTCATCATTATGGAGCTTTGTACCATGAATCTGTCTAACCGAGCTGAGATATGATTCGTTCCCACTCTATTATTGGACCAGGTGTAAATGCCCTTGATAGGATTGAAGTCTAGCAAGTCCCAACGTTGAAAGATTTCCTCCACCTCATCTAGCATGGGGTCTCTGTTACTTGTCCCTCCCCTCTTTTCTTTTGCTTTCATAATGATGTTGAGGTCCCCTGCTATGATAATGTTGCTCGGGGATGTCTGCTCTAGAAATGCTGAGAGAGAGTTCCAGCATTCTCTCTTTTCATAATAAGAAACAGGGACATAAAGATTAAAAAGGGAAATAGACAACTTGTTTTATGCATCAATTCAGTTTGTATCCAATGCTGTGTTTCCTTGTGGTTTTTCAGCTGAAAAAGGTCATCGTTCCAGAGTGTTGCCAGTCCTCCAGAAGTACCCCTTGAGCTAACTGCTTTGCCTGCTCTTTTAGTCCACTTTGAGCTACTGATCTCTAGAAGGGCATGTCCTTCTATTTTGGTCTCTTGGAGCATAAGGATATATGAGGGCTCCGCTTTCATAAGATCCTTGACTGCTTCTATTTTAGAGGGGTTCCCCAGGCCTCTACAGTTCCAAGAGACGAGATTCATTATTTACTTGAGGGGGTATTGAGCCCTCCCTTGGAGGGCCTTGGTCTGGTGTTTCGCCCAATAGTCATTTCTATGGTAGCTTGGCTTCCTTGTGTTTTGAGTCTTTCTGCCTCCTCCTCCCTTTTTTCTTTGCGGGATTTCCTTCCAGCTTTTTTCGTTTGGCGCTCATAGGTTTCATCCTCTGAGGAACCAGAGCTTTCGACTGGTTTTTTCCTTGCTATCTCTGCATATGAGGGATTGGATGGGCTGCCCTGATTGGCCTCGCTCTGGATTGCTTCCCCTACCTCCTTGTTTAGTGGAGGAATATCCGCCTGTTCTTCATTCTCCTGGGATGGGATAGCTTGATTAGTCTGAGCCTTCTCTGTCCCTTTTGGGTTTACTTCCGTTTCCTGGTTGGCTTTGCTGCTGCTAGGGTCTCGATCCGTGTATCCTCTACCAGTTCCTTTTTTTTTGTGGATGCGTTCTTCTAGACAAGGGTCCATTGTTCCCCATTCTGTTTGTCTTCTTGCTCCTCTGCTCTCTTTTTACAATTCTTTGCAAAGTGACCATGACTATGGCAATGTCTGCATTTAAAGGGTAACTGTTCGTAGTCCAACTCCTGGACATACGTCCACCCAGCTACCGTGAGTTTGATGGCTTCCGGTAACCCCTCCTCTAGGTCCACTTCTACGCAGATACGAGCGCACGAATACTGGTCTTTTCTCACTGCCTGATCTATATATTTTCCCAGGGCGTTACCTATGATCTGTAGAGATTTTTGGTTCCAGCAGTGCAGAGGAAAATGAGGGAGCCTAACCCAGACCGGGACAGCAGAAGGGATGTCCTGGGTGGGATCGAAATCTGGGGACCATTTGTTCAAATAAAGGCCCTGGGGCCCCATGAAATACGGTCCATTTCTAAAGATTAAGCCTTTATCATTAGGGTTTTCAAAGACAAACACGAAGAAACCCTTACCTACGAAATAGCTTTTAACTCCTTCTTTGATTAGGGGCTTCCAGTTCCTTTGGATCCAATCATCCACCGACTTGGGAGATGGCCAGAGGCCTGTGAACTGGCCTATAAGGCCTCTCTTCGCAAGGTTCAATGCAGCTTTGCAAGTTTCTTCTTCTGGTAAAGCTACTGATGGAATCGATTCTAGCTTTTTAACAAACTTCTGCTGTGAAAATGAAGGGGGGCGCTTTGGACCTGAAGCTATCATTGAACGAAAGGCTGTCACCTCCGGAGGTGTAGGTGGGGGATCAGGGTCCCCGCTGCCCTCCATTGGAGCGGCAGAGCGGACTGAAGGGCGCAGGGCGCAGGGAGCTGTGGCGAGCTGCAGCAGGCGGGGAGCAGAGCAGGCGCGCGCTCATTTAATCTAATATTTATAAACTATTTTATAATTAATTAATTTATTCATTTATTTACTTAATTTAAATTAAGAATTAAATGTCCCTTTAACTAAAAAAAATAATATATATATATATATATATATATATACATATATATATACATATATATATATACATATATATAATTAACTAATTTCTATTACTTGAATTATTTTATGATTATAATATATTAACTCGCTTATTCTAACATATATTTGTAATTATAAAATTGTCCATTTATGTTTATTTTAATAAGGAAATTAATAACTGATTTTACTTATTTAGATAAATTATGCCCTTCATAGTCAAGCTAGCCGTTTCCTGGTCAAATCTAGTTGTTATCATTTTAGCCGTTACCTGATCTGGAAATTTGGTCATGGGATATTCTGCCCGATCTATTTATAATGCATAGCAAGATCTGCTCATTCAACTTGTCCTGATGATGAACCACACTGGTTGGTTCGAAACGCGTCGACTAAAATATCTCTATGTGATTTTTCGCCGAAGATTCTTCTCAAAATCGAGTTTAAATTATTTAATCTGCATAATTCAAGTATTTGAGTTTAAATTTTTTAATGCATAATTCGAGTGCCCCTGGATTTTTCATGGTGTTGAATCCATTTATGCATTCAAAAATGTATTTTTATAACAAAAAATCTTGAAATTATATTATATTGATGGATTTTGGTAAATTACAGTGAAAAATGCTATTTCGTCTATAAGTTAGATTACTCCTTCATAAAAATACATATCATTTATAAGATTGATGATGTTATATTAATAAAATGGATACATTATTAATAATTTTAATAATATTAATATATTAATATAATAATTAAATAATTAAATATAATTTAATTAATTGAAATATCATTTAATACATTAATATATTAATTAAAACATTAATTTATTAATACAATATTTATTGAATACATCGCTAATATTTAATATATTATTAAAATTTATTTTAACTCATATATATAATATTAATGACATATTAACAATATATTAATTTACAGATTTATAATCTCTTAACTAAATTAATATATACATTAACAATATGTTTATTGGGTGAATCCATGAAGACGAGTCACACTTTTGTGGTGATGAAAATTTCCAAATTTTATTGTTTTATCAAGTCCTCAAAATTCATATAGGCTTTGTGAATTTTGATTTGGAGTAAAAAGACAATTTGTGGAGAATTATGTTTTTGTCCCAATGATAATTTTTTTTCATATTATTGTCATCTAACTTATCAAATTTCCATTCAATTAAATGTTTGTCCTTGCATTTTTTCGCACATCTTAACAGGTATATGTGTGTTAGTACAAAATAACTTTGTAGAGAGAGAGAGAGGGAGCACTAAACAATGCATATTGAAACTTTATTTTTTTATGCAAAATTATATTTTTTTATTATTTTTTGAAGTCTACTAAATAATATTTGAATTTCATTTTTCAAACACATGTTAATTCATGTTTTTTTTCTACTCTTTAAATAAATTTAAAAACCAAGAGTATCCTTTTGGAGATGACTCTTAAATGAAGTGAATGCAATTTCTTGAAATTTTTTGATTTTGGATTATTTTATGTTATTGATTTTTCATTCAGCCCCTTCAAAATTGTCCAAAAAAATTCACGCATAAGGTTCAAAAGAAATTAGATGGAAAATATCATATGAATTAAAAAATATCAAACTCATATGCCATTGGATATAGGATTCTTTCACGAATCCAACATGATCAACTCTGCCACCTAAGGACAAATATTGCCTTAAGTCTGCCATGCTACAAGATGGTGTTCCAAAGAAATATATAGAAGGGGAGTTAAAACTCTATTTTTTTAAGCCTTTGACAACTTGATTGAACACTTAAAAAACTTGATTGAGAGCTTTACATAAAACTTGAAATAGCTCAATCAAGGGTTTAACAAACCCTCGATCGAACTACTGGCAGGGTTAAAAAATAATCTCTTGATCGAGAAATGTAGCTCGACTGATAAAATGTCTTGATTAAGGAATGTAGCTTGACTGATAAAATGTCTTGATCAAGGAATGTAGCTCGACCAAGACAATATCTCAACCGAGTCCCTATTCTTCTCGAACATCGACCGACGAAGATTGAGGAGCTTGATCAAGCTCTTTTAATCATTAATCCCCACCAACCAAATATTTGTTGATATTAATTGACATTTTTATGGTTGATGACGTAGCTAGGAGCTTGATTGAGCGTTGCTAGTCATAAATTACCACCAACCAAGTATTCATTGACGCACGTAACCAAGAGCTTGATCGAGTTATTACTCGATCAAGCTCCTTTTTCCACCTAACAAAAAATAAAATAAAACACAACAAAACATTTATAGAAAAATTACAGAGAACATGGAAATTACAAAGTCACTCACTTATTGAAGATAGAAGAAAATGAAATAAAATGAAAGAAAATGAAATAAGAATAGCCATATAAACCTAGGAATGAACAAAATATGCAATGAATATTGGTAATCCAAAAAATATGATTAAAAAAAAGTAAACAATGGAGAATGAAAGAATAAAACCAAGATAAAATAAGCAGTGAAAGTAATACCATGTATTTAAAAATCGAGATGCAACAACAACTAAAGAATCCATAAAAAAATGGAATTGCATAAAATCCCCGATAAAATTGATGATATCCTTGATAGTGGTTTTCAATGATGGATCCATTTTTTAAATGACTTAGATTATTTTGAGATGAACATGCATAAGGAACCATAATTGCAATGATGATGGTTCATGGTAAACCAATAATCAATTGTCATGATAAATGAAGGTTTGTGGTCAATGAAAAATACTTGGTGTGATTAATGGTTCATTGCAAATCGGAAACCACTTGAGAAGTGAGATTAAAATTCCAATGCAAATTGTGAACCGCCTAACAATTGTAATGGTTGAGGGTAACCCACAAAAACTAAGGATGTGATTGAACTAAAGAAAACATAGGATGGTGATTTATTTGTAAGACAATCAAAAGGATATAAAATAAGTTCATTTGTTCACTTTGTTTGTAGATACTTGTAATAGCCTTGAAGTTTATATTACTTAATGAGTCAAGGGCTAATTCTACAATGCCAGTCAAGTCTATTGGTAATAGAGGCTAGGAAGTTGGGGGCAATTTAAATTAGTATTTTGGGGATACTTTTAATATCGATCATTGAGAAAAATAATGAAAATAGAGAAGTTAAATGTAAAAACCTAGACCATGTAGAGGAACCAATACAAATCCAGTTAATTTCATAGATCAAAATATATATTAGACTAGAATGATGTCAAATCACTCATTAATTTTCCTTTTATATATGTCAAATCATCAAGACATATATAGTTGTAGATAAAAATACATGAAAAACATATATGGCCAAACTCCATCATCCTCCATGTACATGTCATAGTCAAAAACCAAATGACACCGTATCATGAATTGTTGAGGACATCCTGTAGAGAAGATCACATCTCCATAGAAGATCAAGACAAGTGGATCACATCTATCAAGGTCAAAAAAATAGAAATCCACACAAGTCAACTCCTGGATCCTAGAATACAAAACTCATGGTATAGGCAACAATACGTGCAAGGTAATAAAAAACATATTAGCATTAGAATCATTCTCATTCACATCTTTAATCCTTTGAAAACTAAAACATCAACTTGAACTAGGTCCACTTCCTCATCTCGAGAGAATCATAAAGAAAGATTAATATCATGGGAAATCCATTTATTTGAGAGAATCCATGGGAAACTCCCTCAATTTCATAGAATCCATTAATTTGGTCCATAGACTCTAGAATTATCCCATCAATTTAAAATTTGATATCAATCTCAGAACCATCATTCATGAAGGTACCACACCTCTCCTCCTTTGAACAACTAGAAGGCTCATAGATGGAATAAAAAATGTGACATCACTAGCATATATCTTGGGATGTACTAATGATAAAGATTTGAGTGCTCCTATATGTTCTTGTGCATATTGTAATGTCCAAGTGATCCATTTCTACCTCCTATAATATGCAATATGCGAGGACATTGAAATAATCAATCACGTCAACTCCTTTTGGATACAACCCACCTTGAGTCTTTTAATTAGTCTCTAGAACAAAAATATCCACATTATCCTTAGTCATTGATTGCGAATATTGTGAACTAGAATATATTATATCCTACTCACCATAGTATGCTATTGTGTTGGGATATTGATCCTATAAGCTGTGGAAAAATAATTGTATCCATCAACAAAAGGTGCTATCATGAAAGATCCATAATAGGTTCTAAATCAATCTCCATGATATCCCACCATGTATGCATATTCTCAAATATATAAGGATCTTCCATCCTCCTATTGGAATGTATAAATTTCACTAGATTAGTAGGTAACTTATCAAAGCTACCCTCTCTCACCCCTCTAGCTAAAGTCCCAAGACTAAGTAGACTACAATCATTGATGTTGCATTATTTTCCCTCAAATGAAACTATCCATTGTAAATATGAAAGGATCAAGTTAAGATTTCCTCTTGAACTATGCTCATTTCTAGCAAACACATCCTTGACATGCTTATCAAGAGCACATCCATTGTAGACACCATTTTTTCTCTACCCTAAAGTCTAGCAATCCTAACAGTAATTTCTTCAAGATAGGAAGTACCCCATAATGAAAATTGCCAAGATATTTTCAACATAACTTACACAACTTGGTGCTACCATGCTTCACTAGATTTCCCTACAATATATAAAGATAAACTCATAAGCATAAACTCAACCACACAATGAATATTTTCCATACCTGATACTGAAAGAAAGTTCTTTTACATCCCAAGAACATACAAAACATTGTCCATCTCAAGAATATAACTTGAAGGCATTTGTAAGAATCAAAGCCAACTCCTTTCATAAGAAACATAACATCATTGCCAAGCTCTAGAATCATTCATCCCTTTATCTTTTGAAGCCTACTGAATAAAGACCTACTGTATGTCATGTGTCTCAAAGCTCCACTATCTACAAGCCAACCAACATTAGACATATTGTTAGAGGACAAGCAAGAGAAGAAAACCATATTCATCCTAGAAAATATAGATTATGAAGAGGAAACTCCACTTATCATAAGCGAAAAACACTGACATCTTTAAAAAAAATCAACCTCATATTGTAGGTCCTCCTTGGCATCTTACTTGCCAAAAATAAAACCATACTAATAAATAAACAAGTAGTTCTACCACCTATCATTAGCAACCCCTCAAAAAATCCAACCACATATCACCAAATCTTTTGGTAGGCATCACACTAGCTAAAAATACATTCATAACAATCAACTGATATCTTGAATGACCTCGAAATTTGATTCATATAGCCTTATTGTCTACATGTTATCATGAACTTAATAATATAAATGCAATTTGATATGACCTTATTAATATAAATAATGTATAATTTGATGATAAGAGTCAAAATTTTTGTATATATGTAACTTGCTTGAGTCATGCTAGCTATACATCCTCCATAACTCCTGGATGGCATCACAAAATCTATGTGAATATGCCAGAAGATCCTCATGAAGTAGAATCTCAAGCACACTATTAACAACAAATTTAATTGGCGGGAATGAGGCAATGGTGGTGGTTTTCTCCTCTGTCCATGCAATACGATGTGTACATTATCCAATGCGGTCTACACGGTCTCTGCAATGGTACCGTTGGTCTCAAATCCAAGTTGTGACGAGCCCTATAACTCTGTCAACAATACCATACTCTGAGACGGTAGTGGCACCAATCTTCGAGGTGGTGGTACATGGGCAGGGTCCCTATGAACCTCGAGATGATCATAGATACATCCCCTGCTAAATCCATAAAATTATGATGGGGTGTTGTTGTAATTTAGCCTCATATGGAGCACAAACTTTGCATATATATGTTGGGAAAAGTATAGGGGGGCCTCATCATGGTGGGGGAACATGACCCAAGATCCCATGTATCGATCATAAACATAAGGAGCAACGTGAACATTCCTAAAATGTTTGATTTTAAGTGGACCTTATCTAACACAAACCACAAGAATCCCAAACCACTTCCCACACACATCAATGTCCTTAGTGGCAACTTTCATCGCCTCCCAAGGATCTGTGTCTAAACCATTTCGCCTCCTAACCCTATGTATGTCATGTAGGATGTCACTCTATGGGCCCACCCTCTGGTAGACTTCCAGCAATCAATCAATGCTCTCCATCATCAGAGTCAAGCTATGTCTAATCGATGAGCCAGTAGGGAGTGTACCCAACTCTTGTGTAGTCTAGCCACACCCGGGCCCTAATATCTTGGAGTGTGATAGTGGTCATAGCATCGTCCCATAGAGGGATCGGAGTTGCACTATCACGCTCAAATTCACCCTACTAAGAATCTATAAGTCATAAACATAATTTAAAATATATACCATGCCAAACATAATATCATATACATTAAATTCAAACACATAAATTGAAGACAATTTAAAGACATAAACACATAAATTAAAGACAATTTAAAAATGCAGGAGATGTACCTTGGACAGGTGAAGCTAGAATGTGTGCAACATCATCGAAAAATACAAATACACTACCTCTCACACTCCCACTGGCGTCGGAGCTAGGATTTTCTAGTGAAACATGACATCTAGTTGGGCAACGTGATCTCTGTCGAGTCCAACCATGTGTCACTAAGCCCCTTAGACTCTTGTAGCCTGTCGATGGGGGCGACGGTGGAGATGGCTCAACATAAATGGAGTTGGAAGGTTAGCTTACTATGAGGGTTAAATATAAATATGAGATATTATAAATGGAAAAAGGAAAAAATCAGAATATTTATATGAGGAATTTGTAATATATTATATGAATTTTAAATTAAATTGAGTAAAGGTGGAAAAAGAAAATAAAATATTTGCATGAAGTTGTATCAAATAATAGGCACTGTAAATTAAATTGAGGAAGGGAATTGATTGTAAGATGGATAAAGTAGAAAATTTTATAGTTGATTCAAAGCATATAAAACAACATATAATCATATAATTGAATATAGGAAATTGATATGATGTTCCAACAAAGTATAAGAATAAGTCATAAAAGATGTCACAATTAAAATGAAAAATTAGAATGATTTAAGTAAATCACTTGAATAGGCATTGTAATCTTGCATTTTATAATAATATTATAAATGAAAAGAAAGAAAAAGCTAAAATAAGTGATAAAAGAAATCATAATTGAAAATGAAATAATAGAATGCTTTTAAGTAAACTCTTTGAGTAGACCTTGTAATCTTGCACTAAAAATATTATATATTGTCATTAAATAAATAAATGGAAAATATATACATGTTTTTTTCAGATAGGAAAATCTGGGTAGATTAACCCCAAAGGGAATCTTTTAAAGCCCATCGACCAGACTAGCAAGGCCTAACCCCAAGGGCGTCGAGGAGAATTGACCCTGTGACCTCCCAATCGGCGAGGTACTTAACAACGGGGACTCAACCAATTGAGCTAACCCTTGAGGCTAGGAAAATATATACATGTTAGGTAGAAGTCTAAAGGGATAAAGTTGAATAAGGTCCCACTTAAGGAAGTCACATAAGAAAATGTTATTATTACTTTATATTAGGTTGAGTGAGTGAGGTTGGTTGGATTTTTGTGATTGTTAAAATTGAGTGCAAATATTAATTTTGTATTTAATATAATAAATAAATATTGAAAATGAAAATGGAAAAGATGGAGGCATCATAAGTAGAATGTGAAATCAAGAAAATGATATAAGAATAAGTATACATTATAAATGCAAATGAAAAAGTAGAATGTTAAGTTGATGGAACTCCTTGTTACTTAATCACCATCCATTGGTAGTAGCTAGGAATAAACTATAGTACGTCTAATAGAATGAACTCTACATTGAGCTTGAAGATTTGACCTTAAGATTTTTTGTTTCAATTCACAATACTCAATAACTAAATATAATATAGAGAGATTAAAAACTAAAAATGTAAAAGATAAATATATTACACATAGAAATGGAAAAGTAGAATGTTGAGTTGAGGAAGCATATAAGAAAGTGTTTGTGCTTCCTATTAATTTGATTGGATGAGATAATTATCTGGATTTCTACAATCTAATACTAAGTATAATACAAAAAAATTGTAAATGAAAATGAAAAAAACATAACATTAGGTTGAGGAAACCATATAAAAAAGTGTCAATACTTAAAATTATATTTAGTTGGCAAGGTTAATTAGTTTGAACATAAGGATGTTAGGTTTTTGCAATCTAATACTAGGTATAATATAGAAAATTTATAAATAGAAATAAAAACATAGAATGTTAAGTTGAGTGAAACCATATATGAAAATGACAACACCTAAAATTACATTCAGTGGGCAAGGTTAATTACTTTGTACATAAAGATCTAGCTTTAACTATAATGTAGAAATATTAGAAATGGAAATGAGAAAATATAATGCTAAGTTGATGAAGGGATATAATAAAGAATTGACACTTCAAACTAAATTGAGTTGGTGAGGTAGTATTGCTAGGGAGCATCATACTTTAAAATTAAGACTAGTATAGGGATATTATGGATGGAATGAAAAAGTAGAATGTTGACTTGAGTTGAGGAAGCCATGTAAGAATATATAGACACTTCAACTTAAATTGAGTAGGTAAGATTTGTCAATTTTTTTGTTGTGAATGTTTGTGAATGCACCAAACATAGCAAGGTGCATCAAATAACCTGGTGTTAATGATATTGTAATACCGATGGATCTATGCTTCTACGTAAACCATATAAGAAAGTGTCAATGCTCAAATCAAAATGGGTGAGCATTGTGATCTTGCACCAAATATTGTATATGGACATTAAAGATGGAAATGGAAAAGATAGAGACAATGTAGGTAGAAATGGAAAAGTAGAATATTGAGTTGTGGAAGTCATATAAGAAAGTGTTAGTGTTTCATATTAAATGAGTGGGTGTGGTTGGTTAGTTGAGTTTTCATGTTGTTAAAATTTAGTCAGTGTATTAATCTTGTAGTAAGTATAATATAGGGACATTAAAGATAGAAATGAGAAAGGTAGTGATGTTTAAGGTAGAATGGAAATGAAAATACTAACACTGAATATAGTATATAATCATTATAAATGGAAATGAGAAAGTAGAATGTTAAGTTGAGCGAAACCATATCAAAAAATGTCAATACATAACATGACATTGATTGGGAAAGGTTAATTTGTTTATCCATAATGGTCTACCACTAAGTATATTGTAGGAACATTATAAATGGAATGAAAAATTAGAATGTTGAATTGATGAAGCAATTTATAAGTAGTGACACTTCAAACTAAATTGGGAAGGTGAGGTTAGGTGGTTGGGCCATCAAAATTTAGAATGTAGTCTAATATATGGACATTATAGATGGAATGAAAAAACAGAATATTGACTTAAGTTAAGGAAGCTAGATAAGTATGTATAGAGACTTCAAATTAAATTGAGCAGGTGAGGTTCTTTACTTGGATACTTGTGATTCCATCAAGAAAATTGAGGTGCATTTCACGATGCAATATTAAATAGTTTGCAATGTCTATGTTTCCCATCCCATCTATGACATTGACATCATCATATGTTGGCCCAAATATAATATTTTATATAGAGCTTAAAATAAAGTAAATATTTATGTATATAAAATAACATTAGAGAAATCAAATTCTATCACTAGGGGTGTTGGGTCCCTATAATACTAGTGATTACCCCATTACTATTGTAACTGTACCCCTTATTAATATTGTTGTGCCCCTATTATCCCCATATTGTTATTACTGTGCCCCATAGAATCCCTCTATTGTTATTTTTGTGGCTTTATATTATTATTGTTAGGTCGGCTGGGTTATATTGTGACTCCTTAGACTCCTATATATAGAAAGGAGGTTTTGTCATTTGTATCATCCAAGAATTGTTCATTTATGTAATGTAAAGGAGGTTGCCCCCTCGAAGAGGCTGAATTAAGGCGTTGATCTATCTTTTCTATCTTTTTCTTGAGTTGGTTTCATAACATTTGGTATCAGAGCTTTGGATTCTAGGGTTTCGCTGCTCCAAACAGGTCATCGTGGAATTTTCGCTATAACTTTTTTTCTGCGACGTTTCAGAAGCTAAAAAAACCCATTTGAGAAGACATTGCGCTGAACCTTGGGTCTGAATTTCAGAGCTTTTCGCACTATATTTGCGGAGATATGATCTGAGGAAGTTGGTCTTTTTGCAGACTCCTGAATTACATTCCAAACAGGTGACCTGGGGAAAATCGTCATAACTTTCTCTCTGTGCATCGGATTGAAATTTCATAAGAAGGTACAGAAAGAGGACGGACTATAGTTTCTTGTATATATTTTGCAGAGCCAAAGGTCGAAACAGTGACTCGTGGCACGTCGTACAAGTTCGCTCTACTGAACTAGTCTATAATCAGGTCACTGTGGGAGATTTCGCATAACTCTTCCTTGGAGAATCCAATTTGGATCAGACTGGTGGCATTGGAAAGAGGAAAAGAGGGCTACTGCAGGTCACAATTTCAGAACTGGATGATTTGAATGTACAGAGATACATCAGAGGCAATATCGAGCTCCTACAAAGTGAAAAAAGGTGTGTAGATTCTTTTAAATTTTTGCTTAAGATTGGTTTGAAATTTATTTTGAAGGAATTCAAAGGGCATAGTAGAGCATTATTATCGGTAACTGATGCCCCGAGGAAAGAAAATGCAAACACCTAGTAAGGAACCTGAAAGCTCTAGCATGAAGAAGAGGAAGAAATGCAACATGATATATCAAAATTACAAGACCAAGTGCAACAACTGTCCCTTGCACAAAAAGGAACAGAATCTAAGATGGATGGTTTAAAGAAAGATGTAGAAGCTAAGATGGATGGTTTAAAGAAAGGTGTAGAAGCTAATATGGACTGTTTAAAGAAATGCGTAGAAGCTAAGATGATTGACGTGGAAGCTAAGATGGATGATTTGAAGATAGATTTGAAGACAAACATGGAAGATTTGAAGACAGGCATGGAAGATTTGAAGACAGATTTAACAAAGTTTCTACAAGAAATGATTACTAATGGTGAAAGGGTAGTAAAGGAAACTCATGATGAGAACAAAAGAAATGTTAATCATGATTTCATAGACTCTAATGTTGGATCGAAGACCCACCATATTCCAAAAATCGATATGAGGAAGTTTGATGGCAAGGATCCCGCAACATGGATATTACAGATGGAGCAATTTTTCGATCTCAATAATGTGCAAAACACACAAAAGGTACGTATTGCAACTTTATATTTGGAACCAAATCAGTTTGTATGGTATCAATGGCTTTTCTCTCGTAAACAATTTATCACTTGGGCAATTTTTACGGAAGAATTGATAGCACATTATGAGGATACAAAAAGCAACACTTTTTTTAGCCAATTGATAAGTCTCAAACAAAAGGGTTCAATAATGGAGCACATTGAGGAGTTCCAAAAATTGAACATAAGGGTAAAAAATATTCCAGAGGAGCATAGGATTGATGTGTTCATAGGGTCTTTAAAGGATAATATCCAACATGATGTTCGCCTTTGGGAACCTGATTCATTAGAGAAGGCATTCAGGTTAGCAAGAAAAATGGAAAGCAAAATTATGGCAACCAGGAAGCATACCACTCACAACTATAAAGACGGAAGTGTTGTTGCCCCTAGTCTTCCACAACCTATAAGGTTGACACCACAACAATTGGAAGAAAAAAGAGCAAAAGGGCTTTGTTACAGTTGTGATAGCAAATACACTAAAGGTCATAAGTGTGCTGAGAAGAAATTATTCTACATAGATTGTGAAGAGGAAGAAGAAAAGGAGCAAGAAAGGTCAAAAGAAGAGGATATACTCCAGGAACAAAGCCTAGATAAAGACGAAATGAATCCGACCATATCTTGTAATGCATTGGTGGGAATTACCACTCCTCAAACCATCAAGATAGAAGGACAAATCAAGAAGAAAAAGGTAATAGTGTTGATTGATTCAGGAAGCACCCACAATTTTATTCATTGTAAGGTAGCAAAAGAATTGAATTGCTTCCTATATCCAGCACCAGAGTGTCAAGTGATGATTGCAAATGGAGGAACAATAAATTTCTCTGGAAAGTGCCATAATATCAAGCTATCCATGGGAGAATATGTATTGACTAGCCCAATGCTTTCCATTCCAATGGGAGGTGTTGATGTTGTACTAGGAGTCCAATGGCTACAATCCTTGGGTACAATAGCTTTTAATTTTCAAGAACTTTTCATCAAATTTTCTACGGAAGGAAAGGAAGTTGAATTAAGGGGTATTGCAGGGAAACCAGGAAAGATAATCAGCTCTAATGGTATGACAAAGCTTCTAAAAAAGGAACAAAGAGGTGTAATTGCACAATTATGTTCGCTAGATGTTTCCACATCGAAATCATCTATTTCTCCAGATCTCAAAAAGTCCTGGACAATCATTCCAAGGTATTTGAGACTCCCAAAGGTCTCCCACCTATGCGTGATCATGATCATGCTATTCATCTGATTCCAGGAAGTGTTCCTCCAAACATCAGGCCGTACAGATATCCCTATGCCCAAAAGAGTGAAATTGAACGTATGGTTGCAGAAATGCTAGAGGCTGGTATAATTCAACCGAGTCAAAGTTCTTTCTCTGCTCCAGTAGTATTGGTGCACAAGAAGGATGGATCATGGCGCATGTGTCCGGATTATAGGGAGCTCAACAAGCTCACTATTAAAGATAAGTTTCCCATTCCTGTCATTGATGAATTACTGGATGAATTGCATGGATCAATTTACTTCACCAAGTTGGATCTTCGTTCAGGATATCATCAAATCAGAATGAAGATTGAAGACATTCCGAAAACAGCATTTAGAACTCATGAGGGTCATTATGAATTTTTGGTCATGCCTTTTGGCCTTACCAATGCACCTTCAACATTTCAAGGTTTGATGAATTCAATTTTCAAACCATTCCTTAGAAAATTTGTGTTAGTATTTTTTGATGATATACTAATCTACAACAAGTCTTGGAAGGATCATGTTGAACATGTTGACAGGGTGCTACAACTATTGGAGGAGAAACAATTATATGCAAAAAGATCCAAATGTTTCTTTGGAGTCCAAGAGGTGGAATATCTGGGTCATATTGTATCTCATGAAGGAGTTAAGGTAGACCCTAGCAAAATTAAAGCCATTAAGGAATGGAAAATCCCCACATCCATAAAGCATCTGCGAGGATTTCTCGGGTTGACAGGGTATTATCGCAAGTTTGTTAAGAATTATGGGAGAATAGCAGCACCTCTAACAACATTATTGAAGAAAGATGCATTTTCATGGACTCCGGAAGCAACAAAGGCCTTTGAACATCTTAAAGAGGCAATGTGCCAAGCACCGGTCTTAGCTACACCGGACTTCACAAAAACCTTTATTGTGGAATGTGATGCTTCAGGAAATGGAATTGGTGCTGTTCTAATGCAAGATGAAAGACCCATTGCTTTTGAAAGTCGTCCAATCAAGGGAAAGTTTTTACACAAAGCTATTTATGAGAAGGAAATGTTGGCAATACTCCATGCACTTAAGAAATGGCGACCCTACCTAATGGGAAGACACTTCAAGGTAAAAACAGATCATGATAGCCTTAAATACTTTTTAGAACAAAGATTATCCTCTGAAGAGCAACAAAAGTGGGTCACAAAGATGTTGGGTTATGACTTTGAAATCATCTACAAAAAAGGGAAGCAAAATGTGGTGGCAGATGCACTCTCAAGAAAGGATGAGGATGTGGAAGCATTGTTGTGCGCCATTTCTATTATCCAACCAGATTGGATAAACGAAGCAAGGGAGGAATGGAAGAATGACGAAGAAGTGTGGGCACTTATTCGAAAGTTACAACAAGATTCCAGTACATTTGATACATTTAGCTGGCAAAATGATTCGTTATGGTACAAAGATCGCTTATACCTCTGTAAGAATTCCCAGCTAAAACAAAAGATTCTTATGGAATTGCACACTTCTCCCTTAGGAGGGCACTCAGGATTTTTAAAAACTTACCACAGGGTTAAGAAGGAATTTTTTTGGGATGGCCTTAAATCAGATATTCAAAAGTTTGTGGCGGAATGTTTGGTTTGCCAACAAAATAAAGTTGAAACAATTAAGACATCGGGTCTATTACAACCTTTATCCATTCCAAGCCAACGTTGGGAGGAGGTTTCAATGGATTTTATCACAGGTTTACCCAAGTCTGAGGGAAAGAGTGTCATCATGGTGGTAGTTGACAGACTTACCAAGTATGCACACTTTTGTGCATTATCACATCCATTTAAAGCCAGTACAGTTTCTACTGCATTTATGGAAACAATTCAAAAGCTACATGGAAACCCAAAGATTATTGTAAGTGACAGAGATCCCATTTTCACTGGAAATTTTTGGACAGAATTATTTTCTTGTCTTGGTACTCAGTTAGCTCATAGCTCATCTTATCATCCTCAATCTGATGGGAAAACTGAGATAGTAAACAAATGTTTGGAAGGATATCTTCGTTGCTTTGTATCTGATAAACAGACACAATGGGTCAAATGGTTGCCTCTGGCTGAATGGTGGTATAACACTTCCTTCCATACAGCAACAAAAATGACCCCATTTATGGCACTTTATGGGTATCAACCACCATCCATCACATCATATTTAAGAGAAAATTCTAAGGTTCAGGCAGTGGAACATCACATCGAACATCAACAACAAGTCCTCCAACTCTTAAAGGATAACCTGTGTTGGCACAGAATAGAATGAAACAACAGGCAGATCAACATCGCAGTGAAAGAAGTTTTGATGTAGGTGATTGGGTATTCCTACGGCTACAACCATATAAGCAAATGTCCCTCAAGCAAGCTAAGAAGGATAATAAATTATCACCAAAGTATTATGGTCCATACAAGGTGTTGCAAAAGATTGGTACTATGGCATACAAATTGGAGCTTCCTGCAGCTTCTCGATTGCACCCAGTTTTCCATGTTTCATGTTTAAAGAAGGTTATAGGCGACAAGCTCCCAGTTCAAACAATATTGCCAGAACTTGACGAGGAAGGAAAAATTATATTGGAACCGGAAGCAGTCATAGAAACAAGAACTCGACAGCTACGAAATCGATCAATTTTGGAGTATCTTATCAAGTGGAAGAACTTATCCGTTGAAGATTCCACATGGGAGGATGAGAATTTTATATAGAAGTATCCAGAACTACTCAAGCGTTGAGGACAACACTTTTTTGAAGGAGAGGGGCATGTTGGGTCCCTATAATACTAGTGATTACTGTTGGGTTGTGTTATATTCTTTCCACGACTAACCCACATAGTGAACCAGGGGGTTAGAGGGGGGCGGGTAGCCCCCCTCTACGGGGTCCGGGGCAGCACCCCGGGAATTTTTTTTTTGGACCCTATATTAGGGTGGGCGAACCTACCTTTGGTTTTTCGGTCCATGGTTTTGGATGCGATGGTTTTCGGTCCATGGTATTGGATGCTTCGGCATGTATAAATATGTATTGTAACATTGAAAGGAACATAATGAAAAATCAAGCTGGTAGTCCCGGTTTTGGGATCCAGGGGAAAATCTCTGTGTATATGTGTTTTATGTGTTATGCTCTCGCATTGTTTATTTTTCTGTGAATTAGAATTCATATGCAGGTAATTTCTGTACGGGGTTAAAACCTACATTTGGTATCAGAGCAGTTTTGGCTTCAAGGGGACGCCTTTGTTTCTGAGGGGTTTCGCTCGGGCCTATGGTAGACCTTGTTCAGTGGGAGATCTATGAGATCGATTCTAGTGGTGAAAGAAGATGGCGAGCAACGGAAAGATAGAGATCGAGAAGTTCAATGGTCAGAGTTTTGAGTTGTGAAAACTCAAGATGGAGGATCTGTTGGTGGATAAAGATTAGTGGATCACGGTAGATCCAGGTACTAAACCAACGGGAGTGACCAATGAAGAATGGAAGAAGTTGGATCGGAAGGAAAAGAGCACAATACAATTGTGTGTCTCAGATTCAGTATTACTGAATGTATCAGGGGAAGCTACGACGAAGGCTTTGTGGGACAAGTTAGGGACTTTGTACCAATCTAAGTCTCTGGTGAATAAACTGTTCCTGCGGAAAAAGCTATATAACCTGAGGATGAAAGATGGAGACTCGGTGACAGAGCATCTGAACGCATTTAATACTATGGTAAGTCAGTTAGCATCTGTTGTTATTAAAATTTCAGATGAATATAAGTGCATTAGTTTGTTGTGTTCTCTACCGGATTCGTGGGATAATCTGGTTATTGCAATAGGTAGCAATGCAACTGCTTTGTAGTTTGATGAAATAGTCTCAGCCTTGCTGACGGAGGAGATGAGACGGAAAAATATGGAGAGCCAGAATGGCGATGCCTTGTCTGTACGAGGGCGGTCCCAGAATAGAAACAAAAATAAGTCATCGAGTGGGAGATCTAAATCTAGAGGGAGATCTAAATCTCCAGGAAAACCTGTAAAGGTGGTGTGCTGGAAATGCGGAAAGGAAGGGCACTTCAAAAGGGACTGTAAATCTAAAGCTCCTGATCAAGGAAAGGGATCTGATGATGCTCCTTCTACAGAGGCGAAAACCACCTCAGATGAAGGTGGGGATGTGTACTTGGCTTCTTCAAGTACACATGTAGATCATGAGGCATGGTTGATTGACTCAGGTGCATCCTTTCACTTCACTCCCCATAGAGAGTGGTTCTGCGAGTATGAGAAATACGATGGTGGTGATGTCTTCTTAGGAGATGATAGGAAGGCTAGAATCATTGGTCGCGGAAAAGTAAAGTTGAATTTGCAAGGTGGAAGGGTTAGAACACTTCCGGGTGTTCTGCATATTCCTGCATTGGCCAGAAATCTGATTTCTGTAAGCAAGTTGGATGATGCAGGTGTAAAAACAGTGTTCGAGAAGGATACCTGCAAGATGGTTCGGGGAGCACTGGTATTGATGCGGGGAGTTCAGACTGGAACTCTGTACAAGCTGCAAGGTAGCACTGTTGTTGATGGATGCAATAGCTCTGTGGTTCCTGAAAGTGGAGCTGAAAATCTAGTGGTCTCTGGAGAGAAGACCATGCTGTGGCATCAAAGGCTTGGACATATTGGAGAGAAGGGCCTTCAAATACTTCATGGTAAAGGTATGGTATAAGGTATGAGTAATAGCTCTCTGGATTTTGATTTCTGTGAAAATTGTGTATATGGGAAGTAGAATCGGGTGAGTTTCCCCTCAGGTGCTAAGAGGGCGAAACAAATATTAGAGCTTGTGCACAGTGATGTGTTTGGACCTGTGAAAGTTCCATCATTGGGTAAGTCTGTGTACTATGTATCATTTATAGATGACTTCTCAAGGAATACATGGACATATTTCCTTAAGAAGAAATCTGAAGTCTTTGACAGGTTTAAAGAATTTAAGGCTCTGGTGGAAAATCAGACAAAGAAGAAGATAAAGGTGTTGAGGACAGATAATGGTGGAGAGTTTTGCAGCAAGGAATTTGAAGAATTCTGTAAGAAGTGTGGTATAGCACGGCAGAAGACTACTCCATATACACCCCAGCAAAATGGAGTCGCAGAAAGAATGAACAAGACGTTGATGGAAAGGGCAAGAAGCATGCTCAGTGGTGCCGGGTTAGGACAGGAATTCTGGGCAGAGGCGGTGGATACTGCATGTTACTTGGTCAACAGGTCACCTTCATCAGCGTTGGAGGATAAGACTCCACAAGAAGTATGGACTGGTAAGAAACCCTCTCTTTCACATCTGAGGGTATTTGGATGTGATGCATATGTACATGTTCCAAAGGAGAAACGAACCAAGTTGGATAGTAAATATGAAAAGTGCATCTTTATTGGGTATAAGGATGGTTTAAAGGGTTATAAGCTTTGGAACCCAATCACACGGAAGGTTGTGTATAGCCGATATGTGGTGTTCAGAGAGGTAAAAGATGTTATTAAACATGAAGTCCAACCAAAGGAACCTGAGAAGATAGAGTTTGAGCTAAAGGAGGAAGAATCAGACTCTGTAGCAGAGGAGGAATCAGAAGATGAAGAGCCACAAACTCCGGCTATGAGAAGATCAGTTCGAGAAAGAAGGAAGCCAGAAAGGTATAGTCCTTCTGCTTTCTGTTCAAATTTTGCTTTGTCTGTTACTGATGATGATCCCAGAACTGTGAAGGAAGCAGTAGATTCAGAGGATGGAAAACTCTGGAAAGAGGCCATGGTTGATGAAATGGCATCTTTGCACAAAAATGAGGCTTGGGATCTGGTGGAGTTGCCAGCTGGAAGGAAACCCATTGGCAGCAAATGGGTGTTCAAAAGGAAGACAAATGCATAAGGGAAGGTGGAGAAATACAAAGCTCGGTTGGTAGCAAAAGGTTATTCCCAGGTACTGGGAATTGATTTTGGTGATATTTTTTCTCCTGTTGCTAAGGTAACTTCTATTAGGTTACTTTTATCTGTTGCTGCTGCTTTTGATTTTGAGGTAGAACAGATGGATGTGAAGACAACATTTCTTCACGGGGATTTGGAAGAGGAAATATACATGAATCAACCTGAAGGCTTTGCGGTGAAGGGTAAGAAAGAATTGGTATGCAAGTTAAAGAAGTCTCTTTATGGGTTAAAACAGTCACCAAGGATGTGGTATTAGAAATTTGATACATTTATACGGGGACTTGGCTTCACCAGAAGCAAAGCAGATCACTGTGTGTATTTTAAATTAATTGGTGACCGTGTTATTTATCTGGTCTTGTATGTGGATGATATGTTGCTGGTTGGAAATGACAAAGAAATTATCTAGGATTTGAAGACCCAATTGTCCTCCAAATTCGACATGAAAGATCTTGGTGCTACAAACTATATTTTGGGCATGGAAATTAAAAGAGATCGGGCAAAGAGGAAGCTCTGGTTAAATCAGAGGAAGTATGTCGAGACAATACTGCAGAGGTTTAATATGCAGGATAGTAAACCGGTGAAGGTTCCTATTCCTGTAGGTGTGAGGTTATATGCTGAACAGTGTCCCAAGACACAGGAAGAGGAAGAGGACATGTCCCATGTTCCATATGCGAGTGCAGTCGGTAGCCTGATGTATGCAATGGTCTGTACTAGACCATACATTGCACATGCAGTGGGAGTATTGAGCAGGTTTATGTCAAAACCAGGGAAGGAGCACTGGACAGTAGTGAAGCGGGTTTTCAGGTATTTGCGTGGCACTAGTGATTATGGTTTGTGCTACCAAGGAAGACTAGGATTGACAGAGTGTTGGATATTCATGGCTTTGTTGATGTAGACTAGGCTGGAGATCTGGATCAGAGAAGATCTGCAAGTGGGTATGTGTTTAACCTATTTGGAGGTGCAGTCAGTTGGATGAGTAAGAAACAATCTATAGTGGCACTATCAACTACAGACGCAGAATACATGGCAGCCACTCATGCAAGCAAGGAAGCAGTTTGGTTGCAGAGATTGTGTTAAAGTATGGGGTTAGTACAGGGAGCTATAAGAATAGACTGTGACAGCCAAAGTGCAATTTTCTTGGCAAAGAACCCTGCTTATCATTCAAAGACAAAGCACATTGATGTTCAGTATCACTTTGTGAGGGATATGATAGAAGACAAAAAGGTGTTGCTGGTAAAGGTGGACACTTTGAAGAATACTTGCAGATGCATTGACAAAATATGTGAGCTCTGAGAAGTTCTCTTGGTGTAGAGAAATAATGGGCATTTCAAGGCTAGAAAAATGACTAAGCTCTCCTGTGGCCTCCTGTGGAAAGAAAACAACAAGTGGGAGATTGTTGGGTTGTGTTATATTATTTCCACGACTAACCCACGTAGTGAACTGGGGGGTTAGAGGGGGGGCGGAGCCCCCCTTTCGTTGCGCCGATTGTGCAGTGGGGGGGTCACAGGGGGGGCGGCAGCCCCCCCTGTTCGGGGGGTTTGAGGGGGGCGGGTAGCCCCCCTCTACGTGGTCCGGGGCAGCACCTCGAGAAATTTTTTTTTGGACCCTATATTAGGGTGGGCGAACCTACCTATGGTTTTTCGATCCATGGTTTTGGATGCGATGGTTTTCGGTCCATGGTATTGGATGCTTCGGCATGTATAAATATGTATTGTAACATTGAAAGGAACATAATGAAAAATCAAGCTGGTAGTCCCGGTTTTGGGATCTAGGGGAAAATCTCTGTGTATATGTGTTTTATGTGTTATGCTCTCGCATTGTTTATTTTTCTGTGATTTAGAATTCATATGCAGGTAATTTATGTACGGGGTTAAAACCTACAATTACCCCATTACTATTGTAATTGTACCCCTTATTAATATTGTTGTGCCCCTATTATCCCCATATTGTTATTACTGTGCCCCATAGAATCCCTCTATTGTTATTTTTGTGGCTTTATATTATTATTGTTAGGTCGGCTGGGTTATATTGTGACTCCTTAGACTCCTATATATAGAAAGGAGGTCTTGTCATTTGTATCATCCAATAATTGTTCATTTATGTAATGTAAAAGAGGTTGCCCCCTCGAAGAGGCTGAATTTTAAGGCGTTGATCTATCTTTTCTATCTTTTTCTTGAGTTGGTTTCATGACAAGGGGGAATATATTTGGTACATTTTGTCGCTATTTTCTATCAACCCACAATATATCCAGTACCTTTTTGTGGCAATGGGTACCTTTTGTAGGGGAAACTATTAGGGTCCATGTCCCTAACTTATGCATATAAGTGATAATGTCTTGGGAAGAAATAAATATTACTTCTTAAGATCCAAATCCTTAATTTTCATACTTAAAGCATGTTCTAACTAATTTTACCCATAAAATTTATGTTAGACATCGAAATATTACCTACATGCCTAGTTTGCATCACCAAATCATAAATGTGGAGACAACCCATACATGGTCCACCAATAACCAAAATGATTCTCATGTCTCATTTGCAAATGAAATATTCCTTTTGTAGGACATTTGTAATTATTTAAGGCTATTCACATAGTCCATGAGCATTAAGAATAAACACTAAGAGCTAATATTCATTTTATTTTGGCCTTGAACCATGCTTTAGGAAATGGGTCCCATCCAAAGAAAGTTGAAATAACTAAAATAAATGTGTTAGGTACATCTATATATTTCTTCCACCACACCATTCAAAGCCAAAGAGAGAGGAAGTACGTCCCTCATGATGTTTCCCCTTGAAAACAGCATACTTCACAGCATTTTGCAGGCAGGGCAGCGGTCATTTTGACTTGTTTATTCCACCTTGCTCAATAATACCATGTCAACTACTGAGACTAATGAGCAAGGTGATGACCGGTCTTCTTCTACAGAGGTTGAGACACAGCAGAGGCCTCGTAGGGGAGGCAAGGGTGGTCACCACAGGAGGGAAGAGCCCACATCATTGACAGAGTTGCAGGCTTGCCCATTGGCAGTGTCTTGTTTTCAGCATATGGCTTGTTATCAGTTTTGTGAGAGGCTGTCACACATTCAGCATCACAGAGAGTTGGCCCGGTTGTTTGTCCTACATCTCCATGACAGGCAGGTCACCCTTGCAGGGGTGAATTTTGTGTTTTCTCCAGAGGCTATCACAGAGGCTACCGGGATACCCAATGTGGGTGAGGTGTGGCAGAAGCGTAAGTGGCTGGACCTAGTATACTATGAGCCATATGTCAGGCCTATCTATGTGCATAACTTGTCAAGGAACTTTCCTATCAAGTTCCTCCGAGCAGAGTATATAGATATCATGAGACTCATTATGCACTACCTCACATGCGAGGGGAGATTCTCACGGGTATTTTCTTGTCATATCCGCATGCTGATGCACTTCACCAGAGTGAGGATGATGAACATCTCGGCATACTTATTTCATGACACTCAGAGGATGGTCTCTATCTTTCGGAGACAGACCCCAGCACAGCAGCTTCGGAGCCTATGTCATCATGGTCTTATCCAGCTGGTTGTTTCTCATCAGCTGAGCCAGCAGGGCATTTCTTGGGCAGATTTTATCTCCCGTGAGTTCTTCACACAGCCACAGCCAGAGCCAGAGGCAGTTCATGAGGAGGGAGGGCCATCACATCAGCCTGAGGTTAGTATTCCGAGACATGTGGTTTCTTCTCCTCGGGTCACTCATCAGAGAGGTCATAGGACCTTATTTGCAGCAGCCCGACGAGTACTTTCTCCACAGCCAGTGGAAGGGGTCTCGTCTTCATCATTTTCAGAGCAGCGAGTGTTATCTCCACACCAGGTGGAAGGGACCTCGCTTTCTTCATCGGCACAGGGAGTACGAGATGGCAAGCAGCCCATGGTTGAGGATGAGGCAGTTGGAGAGGCACATGATGATTTCACTGGTCGCGATGCCCACTCTCCCTCTTCAGATTTTGATGAGATCATCCGGCGGAGAGATGAGGAGAACCTTGTGTTGCAGCGGAAGCTTGAGATGGCTCAGTGGACCATCACTTATTTAGAGCAGCGCAACCGACAGCTAGAGACGGAGAAAGAGCTGGATGAACTATGGAGAATCCGCGGTAACAGAGGCTTAAACCGCAGGAGGCCTGGTGACCCATTGCCCGGTGACTGGGAGACTTGGTACATTCATGAGATTACTCGTTTGGAGAGATTGTTGGAGAAGGCAAACCATGACAAAGAGCTGCTCCGAAACATGAGGACACATTACTGGGCCAGATTACATGTTTGCAAGGCGAGAATGAAAATTCTCCAAAGAAAGCTATCGGAGGCCCGGAAGAGGAAGAAAAGGACAAATCCACTCCGCATCTTGGCTGAGGCCTCCCTCACTCATCATGGTACTGATCAGCCTTGATCTAGCATCAAAATGTGAAAATTTTGAGAATTTTGGAGCATTTTGGAAATTTTTGGTAAAATTACAGGTTTTGCCCACGGTTTGGTCTCACCCCGGGTGAGACCATTTTGGAGGACTGCTCGGAATTTTGAAAAATTGGCATTTTTGGAAAGGGCATGAAAAAAGAAAAATTACCAGTACTTGGGAGCAGCTTAATTTTGAGATTTGAGCCTCCAAAAGCTCAAAATACATCAAAAAAATGACTTTCTGCCCACTTTTTGAGTTGCAGAAAGTGACCTTGGGAGAATCAACTTTTGAGGGGTCAAATAAACTCCAAATCCAGAAATTCCACTTGGGATGGAAAGTAAACAGACCAAGCTTTCCAATGAGCCATCTTGCACCTGATTTGGATCAGTGGAACCCACTCAAAAACAGCTGCAAAGGGGCGCGACCATAAGTTCAGGGGGCGCGACCATAAGTTCCAGTTTTGCCAGAATTGACTTTTTCGGTCAAAAAAAACTGTTTTGACTATGGTTGACCATTTTTACTTGTAGATGATGGATAAATGTAATATTTTCATGGCACTTTGATAGATTTTATCTCTCTTTACCCTTCTAGAAAGCTTCCATGATGTAAAAAGTGAAAAATTAATGCATGGATGAGTTAGCTAAGTAATAGAGGCAAGTTGTTTGGCTGCCTATTTTCTAGTTCTTAGTTTAGAATTTGTTCAAACTGCTCCTAGAAAGCTGAGCTCGACCCCTAGAGGTGGGGAAAGGAGTTAGATGGTCTAGATGGTCTATATTATGCTCTCTCCTTCTCATTTTCATGGTTGGACTCTTGTGTAAGGAAGCTTTATTGTATATTGTGCATCTATTTTTGCAATTGAAGGCAAGGAAAGCCAGGGTTTTACAGACATCTTTGAGGATTCTTGTGGATCTGATTGTTGATGGTGTGTTCTCTACATGTTCTTGTAAGTTTGTTTATGTTTTTCACATCTCTCTTATGCTTCTAAATTGGACAGATGAAGTGGTAAAGTTTGAACTCATGTTTTGACATGCTCAGCTTTTTAGTTTGTTCAATTTTAATGTTTTCTACTGTCTAGAGAGGATTCGAATTGTGTGTTTTCCCTCTTTAGCTTCTCCTCTATCATCTCTGATCATCCATCTCAGATTAAGACATCAGCACTCATTCCTACCTTGCCCCTTAGATCCCCCTGTGAAAACTGTGCTCAATCCCCGCACCTTGAATTGCACTTCCACCAATTGCCACCAAAAACCCCACAAATCATCAAATCAAACCCCCTATTAATTTACTAGCCTAAAATCTTTATTTTTAATTGGTCAGCCTAAACATATTGAAAGATCTATCAAATCTGACCCGAGAGAGCCTTCTCATACCTCGTAGGGCTAGCTACGAGGTGAAATGGTTTGATGTAGCCTTGATGATTTACCTTTTCAGCCTAGGGTGAAATCTCAAGCGCTAACACATTAGTCTCAGTAGTTGACATGGTATTATTGAGCAAGGTGGAATAAACAAGTCAAAATGACCGCTGCCCTGCCTGCAAAATGCTGTGAAGTATGCTGTTTTCAAGGGGAAACATCATGAGGGACGTGTTAGGGGAGGGAATTTACATATAGGAAAGGGAAAAATATATATAAGCAGGGAATTCTGAAGGAAAACATCACATAATGCTAAACATGTCATTCCATCTTTCATCATTTGCAAATGAATACTGTATTAGGGAAATATGTTTTATGATCACCAAGGGAAAGGACAATATAGATTTTCATCATGGAGGGAATGAGGGCATAAGTATAAGGGAATAGGGTAGCATCAATCATAAACATTTAACAGGCTGCTGCTTTTATATTTTGTCTTCAAATATCTTTCATGAGCATACTCTGTTTTTTCCACATTTTGAAATGACCATTTGATGCTAATATGAAATAGGGATTTTGGGTATTAGATTGTAAGAAGAAGGGAAGGGGATTGCTGTGATTATGTTACAATAGAAGGGAGAGGGAATTGGTAACTTGGGAATTAGGGAAAAGAGAGGATATTAGGAATTAGGTTTGGGGGGACAGTGAAACCCCTTTAATAATCACTGCCAACTAATTTTCGTAACAGCAATTCATTTAGGACAGTGGCAGCTTCATCATGCTTTTACCATGGGGAATTAGGGTTTGACTATGTGCTTTGATCATAGGGAGGGACATTCAATTGCCTAGGGAGTTTAACTGAAGGGACAAGCAATTGAATTGGGGTTTACATAGGGAAATAGGTAGGGAAAAACAGAGTTTTGAGAAAGGGGATGAAAACCATGCTAATACAAAACCCTAACACAGCAAGACTGCTTCTTTTGATAACTATGCAACTGTACATTTAAATGAATTTTGTCATGACTTTATTCAGCTTTCAAGTCCTTGACATCATACAGCAAGATGACATTTTCTTTATTTTTTTCTAAGGCTATGCAAGTAACAATTTTTACTGTTTTTACAATTCTTGTGTGCATGCCTTGTCATCACTTTCTTTTTGTTTTTTTACAATGTTTTTTACTTTGCTGTGTATTAACATATGCAAATTTGCTGTGTAGAGAGTGTAGGGTTTTAATCATGTAGCATGGGGAAAAGGTAGGATTTGTATGGTTAGAAAGAACTAGGGTTTGATAGGATTTAGGGGTAGGGTTTGTATGGTTAATTTGCAAATGAGATCAATAAATATGACATGTTAACACATGTAATTTGTATGGGAAAATAAATGGAGGGATAAAGGAAAAATTGCCTTGAAAAATAACAAACTGTCACACATATTGCTTGCAAAAAACAACTATCATTTAACCTATCTTTTTATGGATTTCTTGCATATAACCATGGCCATAATCTTCTTTTGCAGCCCTAACACCATCACCAAACATGCGAAATAGGCATACCTTAACAATTTGAGAGAATTTGAGGGTGATTTTGGCGTTTGAGTGAGTTTTACGGCAGACAGAGTTTTTGGTCGCGCACGCTCTGAGAATGGTCGCGCTCCTCCGTTTGGTCGCGCCCGTGTTATTTAACACTGTGCGTTGGCCTCCGTTTGGTCGCGCCCACCCAGGTGGTCGCGCACACCTGTGGTTTGGTCGCTCACCAGTTTAACCCTTGTAATTTGCAGAAACTTGCCCGAATTGCCTCCTCTTGCCTCTAACACGAATTTTTGACTTTCATTTGCACAATAAGAGTGACTAGAGAGGGAAAATAGCTTTTATAGGTTCATTTAAAAAAAAATTAACTTTAGAACCCACTTTCTAATGTTTTCAACTTGCTTTTCTTTTTAACACTGTTTAGAGTCTTTTTGTCCTGAAATGAGCTCTTTTGATGCGTTTGACTCCGTTCTTTTTGCAGGTTGACCGCCCGATGGACTGTAGTGAAGGAACTAGGGTTGTTGCCGGCACTTTTACAAATTTTTGAAAATTTCTTTATTTTTTCAAATTCCACATGGCCTTGGACTTAAAAACAGGGTTTTTAAATCCAAGGCATAAAATGAGCTGTAGCTGAAGAAAATGATAATGAAACATATGTACAAAACTCCTTCCGGCTTGCTGGGCACTTACTGACCATGACTCATGACCTTGAAATGATTTTGACTCAAAACCATAGACCTAATACCATGGGACCTCAAGACAAAAACAAGAACAAGCATGACTCAATTACATTGTTGTATGACCTGATCCAGCAAAGCCAAGAAGGGAACAAAGACCGGCTCCTCCATTCAGTGTTATGGCATGCCTAATGAGATGCAAAATTGACACTGAATGAGACACCTAACTATGCATATGCAAAGAGCTATTGATCACTGATGGAGGGCTCAAGACCGACACTAACACACCACACCATTCAAAGCCAAAGAGAGAGGAAGTGTGAGATCCCCTACTTGCTAAAAAGGTCATATGAGACATCTATAACATATTCAATGTTATTAATGTTAGTGTTCAATAGTTAACATTGATGCTAGTGTTCAATAATTTCCCACATATGACATACTAGGTGCAAGCACATGAAGACAATGTTTCTACAACGCACTACATATCGAGTTGTCATCCAAGGGAAAATAAACAATAGGTATTTTCTTAGTAAGGCATGCCTCCAATGGTCCCATGAAACCATATTTATTGTCATTAACTTCCTCACCACTATTAGCACTAATTACCTCATTACCATCTTAGGTTTTACATGCATTAGGATAGTTAAAATTTTGGACCTAGTATGGATTTACACCACATTGCCAATATCATCTCAAAAACACATATCAAGCATTATCATTTCTAGTTATAACTAAATTGTGCATGTTTTTATTTGTTCAAAACATACATGCACATTATGGATGAACTATTTTTCTCATGTTATCCATAATGCATGCATGCTTTTAATCTATAGAAGTGTACACATGTTTCTCCTCTATATAAATAAAAAAATGCACATCCCCATATCACTCATGTTCAAAAAATTGTTAGAAAACATAGAGTTGTTAAAAAAAATTAGGAACATTTTATGCCAAGAAAGTTTTCCCACTTCAAGGGCTACCAACAAAAAAGAAGCTTTGATGACCTATAAGCAATTTTAATTAACTAACTATGGAGGCTTTGAATTGCACAATGAAGTTGAGATCCTAAAAACCAAAATGCAAAATTTTAGGGACATCTTTCAACAATTAAGGAAGTGATTGGGAATTCAGTTAGGTTTTCCATTTAAACATAAATAAGATCATATGGTGATAGATTAGGGACCTCATATTATTTTTCTATGATATCAATCCTCTAGTACTATTAGTGATTTGAGTTGTAGTAGAAGGTAACCTAGTAGGTACCTAATGTTATGGTAGATTTTGAATAAGAGAAGAAGATAATTTTGTTACATATTTCAATGTTGTTTGTTTAAATAAATGTTCTAATTTATAATTACAGGTGTGAAGCATTTATAATGTTTTTTATAAAATGTATGTTTACCTTAAGCATATAGGATAAGCCATAGTTGATTTCCACAAGGCTTGGGGTTATGATGTTAGTTGAAATGTTGTGAATATGCCTATGGTTTGGGATGTAGGTTTAGGTTAAATAATCTTAGACAAAAACTCCCTTTTTCTTCCCATCTTTGTGGAGATTGATAATTTCTTTTAGGGTTTGGACATGAACTCCTAACATAACAACACTCCTTTGTCCTATGGATGTTTTTTGAGCTTGTAGTTTAGAGTTGAGAATGAATTTACTTAGAATTTGTCCTAGTGCTCAGGTATGTAAATGGAATCTTTTCCTTTCAAGGATTTTGTAATGCTTGGGAGGCCAAGGGAATCTAGGTCCATATATTTAGCTTCTTCACTGTGTTTAACAATCTTGGGGTCATTTGATGGTAGCTCTTGCAATATTGGTTCAAGGTTATATTTTTGAGTAGGGGAAGCAAAAGGTAGAGTCTCACTAACAAACAGATTTCAATGGTGGTTTTCAATGGCGTTTTTCCTTTAAAATCAATTCGTTTATTAAGAAATACAAAAAGTTGTATATGCATTTTTCATTTTAGAAGAAGCAAGAAAAATAATTCAAGGAATCGACCTCGAGAAGAAGACTGTTATGCTCTTAACCTGCAAAAAGATACCCAAATACAGAATATGCGAAGAAAGATACCCAGAACATAGAATAGTGAGAGACAACAGCAAATATTTTATTATTCAGAAAGCAATGTTCACTGGCCTCTTCGAGGGGGCAACCTCCAATAGAGCAGAGCTCGATACAAAAATAAGACACAATGCTCCTCGCAGGGAGTCTCTATCCTTTATATATGACTCATACATGCAATACCAAGGATCAATACCATGGTTTTATTAATACCATCTATCTAATACTACGGCCCATTTGCAACTAACTGTGGTCCCGTCATTAATTGCGGGTTAACCACTTACAATTATTAATATGGGCTTTATTGACTCTTGACTATGACTCGATCCCATTACATAAATAAGGGGGTTAGGGTGGGACCCTAACATGCCCTCCCCCTTAAGACTAGCCTTGTCCTCAAGGCTCAAGCTACGGAACTGCTGAAGAATAGTGGCTGGTTCCCAAGTTGCATCTTCCGGAGAGGTGTCTTTCCACTTGACGAGGACTTCCCTAATCATGCGGCCCCGCAGGTGCCTGTCTCATGTGTCTAGGACCTGTTCAGGTTGGAGCCAGATTGACCCTTCTTTTTCCAATTCAGGTAGACTGGTTTGAATTCTGCAATTGTTCCCAATCACTTTCTTGAGGCGTGAGACATGGAAAACTGGATGGATATTTGCAGTAGGTGGCAAAGCCAACTTGTAAGCCACTTCTCCAATGCGCTGAAGTACTTGATATGGTCTGTAGAATTTTGGAGATAGTTTCTAACAACCCTTGTCTTTGAGTGATGTTTGCTTATATGGTTGCAGCCTCAAAAAGACCTGATCCCCTTCTTGAAATTGGTGCTCTGAGCGATGCTGGTCTACCTGTTGCTTCATGAGGTTTTGAGCTTGATGAAGATTCTCTCTAAGATGGGCGAGCATGGTTGCGCAGTGTTGTAGGAGTTGATCCACTGCTTGTACCTTTGAGCACCCATTGATATAAGAAGTAGGGGAAGGAGGGAGTTGACCATATACTGCTTCATAGGGAGTCATTTTGGTGGTGGTATGATAGTTGGTGTTATACCACCATTCAGCCAGAGGTAACCACCGTACCCAAAGATGTTGTTTTTCTGAAGTGAAACACCTAAGGTAGGTTTCCAGACATTTGTTGACGGCTTCAGTTTGACCATCTGTTTGCGGATGATAGGAAGTACTAAGTTTTAGTTGAGTGCCTTGTAGCCTGAAGAGTTCCTGCCAAAAATTACTGGTGAAGATCGGGTCGCGATCAGACACAATAGAAGTGGGCATGCCATGCAATTTGAAGATCTGATCCATGAAAGATTGAGCGGCCAAAGTCAGTGTAAACGGGTGTGGTAGGGCGCAGAAATGAGCATACTTCGAAAGTCTGTCCATAACCACCATGATGACTGACTTGTTTCCTGACTTTGGAAGACCTGTAATGAAATCCATAGAAACCTCCGTCCAAATTGATGCCAGGATGGGCAACGGTTGTAATGTGCCTGGTGTGTTGACAGTCTCCCCTTTGTGGTGTTGACAGACATCGCATTCTGCTACGAAAGTAAGGATGTCCTTTTTCATTCCTGTCCAAAAAAATGATCTTCTGGTGTGAGCATACGTCTTCTGAAAGCCTGAATGTCCTGCAATGGGGGATGAGTGCAATTCTGCCAAAATGCGACTTTTGAGGGTGGATGTTGGTGATATTACGACTCTGTCCCTGTAGCGAAGAATCTCATCTTGCCACGAGTAGGCCTTGGTGGAATTTGGATCTACCTGCAATTGAGAAATGAGTTGGGAGAGCCTGGGATGTGAAAACCATTCCCTGTGAGCCTCTTCAATCCATTCTGGAATGGGGAGGGAAATTGCTAGCAGAGTACTTTCCTCCTCAAATTGGCGAGATAATGCATCTGCTACACTATTGTCTTGCCCTTTCTTGTAAATGATCTCATAATCATATCCCAGCATTTTGGCGAGCCATTTATTTTGTTGTGGGGAGGATAGGCGTTGCTCCAAAAAATATTTAAGACTGTGATGGTCTGTGCGGATTTGGAAACGTCACCCCAATAAGTAAGGTCGCCAGGTCTCTACTGCATGTAAGATGGCCATCATTTCCTTCTCGTAGGTAGATTGGCCCAGATTCTTCCCACTTAGTTGTTGGCTTGTGAAGGCCAAAGGTCGCCCTTCCTGCATTAAGACCGCCCCAATACCTGTACCCGAAGCATCACATTCAATGACAAAAGATTTGGTGAAGTCAGGTAGTGCTAAGACTGGAGTGGAACACATGGCATTTTTGAGAGCTGTAAATGCCTGTTGTGCGTCCTCATTCCAGAAGAATGAATTTTTCTTCAGGAGTTGAGTGAGGGGCTTCGCTATGCGACCATAGTTGTGGAAAAATTTACGATAATAGCCTGTGAGACCCAAAAATCCTCTCAAGCTCTTCAAGGTCTTAGGTTGAGGCCAATTCTGCATTGCCTGGATCTTTTTGGGGTCCACCTTGACACCTTCTGTTAGTCTCCTGTTGCAACAGGTTTCATATTTCATGATTGACAGTGGAAGTGCCAAAAATGTTCACCTTTTTTCATGCTGCAAAAGTTCCATTTTTGAAGATTTCTCAGTTAAAGGAAAGCCAAACAGTCTAAGCTTGGTTTCCCCAGGTTTAAATTTCTTGCTTTAGAATATAGAGAGTCTATCTGTCCAAACAGTTTAAGCTTGGCAGATTACTAGCTAGGTAGAGAACGGAGGAGCCCAACAGCTTAATCTGGGCCCTTGGAAGAAATAAG
The DNA here is from genome assembly GCA_031772625.1 of Pinus tabuliformis. Classification (NCBI taxonomy): domain Eukaryota; kingdom Viridiplantae; phylum Streptophyta; class Pinopsida; order Pinales; family Pinaceae; genus Pinus; species Pinus tabuliformis. The sequence goes on from CM062815.1 coordinate 670,279,382, forward strand.
GATAGTTTTAGATAGGAAAGCAGTTGAAAAGAAAAAAGGCAATTAGGGTTTGCAAGTCTAAGTGCACCCTTCCAGAAGAAACAAAAAATGCTAGGTGTTGTAAACTGGGTAGGTAGCCTGGGGTTGCAGAAGCAAGATCATCTTCAGTTTTTGGGCATTGTCAAAGAAGGCTCATCTCATCAGTGGCAGAGGTATCAAAGCAGTGTTTTACTGGCAGAATGTTGAAAAGCATGTCTAACTTCCCCTCCCCTCCCTCTCAAAGTTCCTTACTAACACCCCCCTAAAGGACCTTGGGATCTGCCCAACAAGTCCTAGTCTTACTTCATCTTTGTATAACATTAAGTCAAGGTTTTGGATTTCTTCATGAAAAGAAGCCACATTTCTTGTGTAAAAATCATGTTTTCATCTTCCACATAATCTCTATGTCTATCTTCACTTCATAGACTTACCATTGTTCCCCTTCCATTTCCACCCCACAAGCCATATTAACTCCTAATTATACTATATAGTTCCCTAACTACCCCCCCCATTCCCATTCACTATTAAAAATCATATAACATTCCCAAAAATAATAATATTCCCACCCCTTGGCAATATAGCCATATGTTGTTAGTCTGAGAAATGGTAGTCTATCTGGGATTACTGTTAACTCTTCGGCGTCCTAAACCCGGGATTGCTTTAACCTCTGGTGAAAACAATAACCATGGTCTTCCCTTTTTGCATACACATTTAAACCTTCACGCGCTCATTATTAATGTTTGGCATTTAAACGTTTGTTTAAAACATTGCCCGCGCGCATTAAACCCATATAACCTAAAGTCTAAGCCCGCAGCGTTGTATAAAGATTTAACATTCGGGCGGGCCCCGTACGTTAACCCCCCGTCTAATCGCTGTTCCGTCCACCGTCGGATCGGGCCCTCCCCATCCGACGGCTCTCGGCGATTTCGGAGGCCCCCCGCTGCTCGGCCGTTAGCTTCCGATGGCGAGGCGGTTTCTCCGCCGTACAGATGACACCTGTCCGCTTTCTATTGCATCGGAAGGGCTCTGACGGATACCGCTCCCGTACAGAAAGTGGTCCGATGAAACCGCTTTCCGCCTTCTGTACACGCGCCACATCTTCCCCTATGACGTCATCTCCTTGCCTCCGCTGCTGTGCCACGTTGCCGCCACCTCAACCCCTTTGTGCCCGCGCCCTGCCACCGTGTCATCACCACGTCATCGGCCCAGTCGACTGCCACGTCACCCTCCGTACCCAGCCCGCCGATGACGTCATGTTGACGTCATAGTAAAAAAGTGCCAAAAATGCCAAATTTTCATAAAAACGCGCAAATCGACCGTTTTATGTCATTTTCACTGCTTAGTTGTGGGAGCTCTCTGCATGCTATTTCACGTTGTTTTCCTCCTAAGTGCAAAATTCGGTCAAACAAGCCGCTGCCACCTGCAAATTTGTCGCCATTGCACATACTCGTTCGTTACCGGCGCCTTAAGTCCAGGTATTTACCCAAAACAACGCCCGTAACCCTGTTTTTATATTTTCTCTCTGCAAGAATTGCCAATACACCTGAAAACTCACTTGAAACCCATTGGCATTCACCACACTTTCCTCTCTGCCTCACCATATAACTCAGTTGTGGCCAAAGCCCGGCGTCTCTGTTGTCTCTGACAAAGCTGCCATTCATAGCTTCAAAATCCAGCTCCAATTTGTCCGCAGAACCGCTGAAGACAGTCTGCTAAAGCCCTCCAATTTCCTCCCTCTCAGTGAATTTATTGCAGAACCTTGCACACTCTGCGTTTCATTGACTTCTGCTCATCAAAACATATCTACACAGAGCTTAAAACTCTAAATTCCTGGCCCAGAGTAACATTATCAGAATTCCATTTTTTGCTGAAGTACTGGCTTAATCCAAACTCTAGTCATTATCGAAATATGGAGACCCCAATTGCCCTCAACATTGCACCACTAAATGCTCCACATAGGGACTTGGAATGGCTGCCCTTAGCTGACAGGGATTATCAAATGAAGGAAACGGTTGAAATAAGCAACAAATATCACATAGAAACCGTTTGTGAGCTAAAGAGGAAACACAGAAGCGGTACTGATGACATGGGTATCTGGGAGTCCAACTTTCCCATCTATTATCTTCCACAAGTGAATGTATTCCTAGACTTCATCCATCAGTGTTGTGAACACTATGAACCCACTCAAAGAGTAGTTTTGGCTCCATCTGGGACTGTTTTATTTCACATCACTCCTCAATCCATAAATGAGATGCTAAGCTTTGAGCCAACTAAGCCTCTGGTGCCCCTTTCTATGAATTTTCTGCTCAACCAAGGTACCAAGCTGCCCAGCTCAGAGGTCACAAGGATTGGCCAATTGTTCATGCTCCCAGATTACCAGCCCTGACAACCTCCTCCTTATCTACATGTCTGGTTCAATGAAACAGGGAGACTGCTAGTAGACATGATATCCTGCATCTTAGGATTCAATACCAGTGAGTATGTTGATGAGGTTATCTTGGTAATGCTATCCATGTTCACTCCAGGACAGCCCCCTGCTGTCCAGTATGATTATGCTACATTCATAGCTGACAAAATTCATGAGCAATTCATGAACCTGGAGAGAGAAAGAGTGTTCAAGTATACCTCCTATATATATCATTTGTTGTTGTACTATCAGCCTGATAGTTTCCCAGTCTTCCTTAGGAAATTGGATGCTAAAGGGAAACAAAGGTCTGTAATATTTTGGTCGTCAGTCTGCCACCATATTCATTACTCTCCATACACCTACTGTGAGTTTATAGACCTGTTTATATACCCAACTTCCTCCTTACTGGTGAGCACTCCTCTCCCTAGACTCACTGATGAAATGCAAAAGATCCGGCAACTTTCCAAGGCCTACAGTATTGGAGACTGGTATTTTTATCAACACCACACAGTAATCAGGATTTATGGGTGTGAGTTGGCCCCTTACAGACTGCCTAAATATGTCCCCATGAGACTCTTTGCCTTGGAGTACTTCCGGCAGTTTGGCAATGCAGACATGCTTCACTTCTATGGCAAAAGCAAAAAGGCACAGCTGAAAATCAGGCACCAATTGGGCCCATTTATTTTTAATAAAAGAGAAGAAGCCTGGAAGGAGGCAGACAAGATGTTGAAAGACTTTTTGTTATTGAAAACAAGTTTTTATTGGGCACCATATGACCCCAATCACTTTATAAGCCTTAGAAGAGTCAAGTACAGACTTGCATCATATGAACACTGTGATATCCCCCAAATTGAACAATTTGCCAACCAGCAAGAATGGGTAAAGGGCACACTAGTTGAAGAACTGTCTGAGGAAGAAATAGCAGAAAAGGCAATGAAAAACCTTGAAAAAGCAGTTGACTTGGAATCTTTTGGACAGGTGTTCTTTACAGCTCCTCGGCATCTTGGAGAAGGCACTTCATCCGCCACGGCCCCCCAACAACCAGCCCAAGAAACTATCCCACCAGTAGCAACAGACAAAGGTAAAGAGGTGCAGCATTCAGAAGAGCAAGTGCACACTTTGGGACAACAAGAGACAATGGCAGATCCACCGGCTTCTACTGATGAACAAAATCAAGGGCAAGACTCTTCTACACAAACAAAGGTAACAGAAATTCCTGTGTTGCAGACACCTCTCAATGAGGAGAGATCAAAGAAAAGGGACAGACAGCAAGAAACACCTCCAGGCACATCCACAGAGCAGCAAGGAGAGAAGAGACAAAGGTTAAATCCTTTTTCAGAAGAAGAAATGCCAGAGACAACCACAGAACAGCAGGTTCCTCCTAGCATGGAGACATCGGCCAACTCATTTCAGCAGGAGCATGAGAGACAGCGTGGCGTGGAAGTATCATCCACAATACAACATGGCCGACAGCCCTCTGACATCAAAAAAGCATTCACTGACATCAAGGCTAGGAATGAGCCAGTGAGAATCCAACTGTATAATCAGTTAATAAGGATGGCTCCCACCAATCAGCAAAGACTAATGGCTGCCTATGACATCCAAGAAGGGAAAATGACCCTTGGTCACTTCAAGCCTACAACTCAGCAACCCCAATCAGCTGCTGATTACATTAGAACCAATCTGGAGGTGTTTGCCAAGGATATACATCCGATGGACCAGATTGAATTGCACAAGCAGACAGGGGAAATGCTATATTCCACTCTAGCAGATAAGACCTTGTTAGCCCACAAATTGCAAAATTCTTTGCATAACACTACTGCTCAACTTGAATTGGAAAAGGCTTCTTCACAGGCCAAGGACAATAGAATCAAGTCCTTGGAAGAAATTATCATAGAGATGGGACATGATCCCTCAAATCCCAAGGGCGTGCAAGCTCTATTAAAAAAGAGGGATGAAGACATAGCTGCCCTTAGGAAGCAAATTAAGCTATCATCTACGCTGCATCCTCAGACTACAGAGGTAGCACAACAAAAAGAAGAAAAGGATGTAGTGGCTTTACTCATGACCTTGCACAAAAGGTTGGTAGAAACAGAGACTGCCTTGGAGGCAGCATTACAGGGAAGACAGGGAGAGTTGGCCTCTCAGCCAATTCAAACAGCTCAGATTCTTACAGCCACTCCTCCCACGGCCAGCACAACAGTCCCTCCTACTACTCCAGCAGCAGAAGCAGGTACCTCAAGTTCAGCAGCAACTACAGATAAGGACACCAGCTTGAAAATGGACAATATGATGAAGGAAATAGAAGCTCTGGAATTGCAAATGACAGAGTTGAGACAAATCAAGGAAAAGCTGGCTACAATTGAGACAAAATATGACAAATCAAAGCAGGAGGTAGCTGAAAAGACAAGAGAGGTCAAAGCCTTAGAAAAAAGAATAAAGGAGCTAGAGAAAGAGCTCACTTTTGATAGAACTCTAGCTGATATAAAGAAAATTCTGTGGGCCAAAATCGGCCAATCCATTACAGACCAATGGCAATCCATTGAAACCATCCACGAGCAAATGGAGTTGATAAATTTGGCTCAGTACGAAAACCAAAAGGCTAGAGCATCTTTGAGAAATATGCCCGAGGAAGCAAATAGAATGATCCAATTCTTGAATACTCGCACCAAGGGGCAGCTGGCAGCATTAGGAATCAATAACAGGACTGAAACTATCTTGTTAATTAAAAAGGTGTTAACCCTTAGGAACTTTGTGCAGGCATTGGACAGAAAATGCCAAGAAATGCAAGCAGAAGTGGATGAGTTCAAGACAAAGATCATGGCATTACATAGCAGAGGACTGCCAAGTTTATTAACCAGTGCCGGAAGACTACTGTCCCATGACCTTTATGCTAACAGAGTCAATAATTTTGCTGCAAATCAAATCACAGCCTCCTCCAGCACTTCAGAAGGAACAGGGCCTCCATCAGGACAGAGTGTTTTTGATAAATTAGAAAATCTATTCTACATTTCACATGAGATAAATCACCTGTTCGAATTCCAACCTACCTTCCATAGGTACACAGAAGCCGAGGAAACATTGATAAAGATACAAAGGCATCAGTTGCCTACGGAGGAGTGGTGGAAATGGATAAAAGAGTTATTGCTCAGATGATTTTGTCTATTAATTATTTTTTATCAGGCTCCAGCTCAGCATATACAGATGGCACAATGCACCTTTCAAAGACAAATCAGCACAAGGCAGAATGGAATTAATAATAACAGCTCATCAAATGCTAAAAGCCGAGCACGCAGGATGAAGACCCAGGCAGCAGCAGGCAACGTACCAATGTCAGGGCAACACATGCAAAATAAATGCACAAGCAGGCAGCCCACTCACTCAGCCCACAAAGTCAAAAGTTTTCTGACAAAAACAGACAGCTAGCAAGCCAATATTAACTGCAGCTTTAAATGTTTCATTTACTCCCTGGCAGGAGTTGGTGATGTAATTTATTACTTGAAGACTCATCACCTAGATATTTTGTAACTTCTTTTTGTATATATACGACCTCCTGCATTGTTAAAGGGGTTGGTCGGCTAATGTATCCAGGAGAGACTCGCACTGTATCTCTGATATTTTTCTATAATCAAAGACTGCATGCAAGCTTGGAGAATGGACTGTTGATGTTTATGAAGAGTTAAATGAGGAATTATTGTGCTGCAATATGATACAATACGTGTTCTCTACCTCTGTTATTTCATTTTCATACATGCTCAAGTCACATAACAAAGGATTGGTATAGAATTTGCTTTGCTGCACTCTATGCCCAGTTTTTGTGGCTTCTTAATGTTTTTCTTCTTGATCTAGACATAAATATGAAATCTGTTATGGCTCATGTTTGATCTATTTCACATATGAATGACTATCATCTAGGAATTCTTAGCTGCTCCCAGATAGAGATTATTCATCTTCTTTCTGCTAACCTGTTTGAGAGATTCTTTGCTGCCTCTCATTCCTTAGCCCTTTTCATCCTTTAAACCTCAAAAGTTGTTTCATGAGCAGCTACCTTGCTCCTCATCTTTCTTGTGACCAAGACAACGCACCAGCAGTCTTACTCCATGACTCCATGCCCAATGGTTTGAAATTTACCACAATATGCCTTGCCTCTCTACTTGAAGCATCATCCTTCCCACCAAACTTACACAAAACCCCTGAACTCAATAGCTAGCCTAAAATCATCATCAACAAAGCTAAATCAAAGAGAGAGCCCTCTCTGACTGCAGGTGGGCTAGAACCTGCAGTCCAAAGTTGGTTTGTGGTTACCTCGGCCGTATCCTTTCTGGAGCTTAAGGACAACCTGAGTGATAACACCTTCACGCCCCACAATGTGGCCCAAATACTCAACTTCTTCCATGCCAAACGAACACTTGGACATCTTGACAAATAATTTATGCTTGCGGAGTAGTTGCAAGAGTAGATCTACATGCTGAAGATGTGCGGCCCAAGTGCAACTATAGATGAGGATGTCATCGAAGAAGACAAGGACAAATTTCCTGAGATATGGTTTGAGAATGTGGTTCATAAGGCTCTGAAAAGTAGAGGGGGCATTACAAAGACCGAATGGCATGACCAGGAACTCATAATGGCCTTCATGAGTTCTGAAAGCAGTCTTTGGAATGTCGACTTCCTTCATGCGAATTTGGTGGTAGCTCGAGCGAAGATCCAGATTAGTGAAGAATTGAGCCCCATTGAGTTCATCCAGCAAATCGTCAACCACTGGGATGGGAAATTTATCTTTGACTGTCAACTTATTGAGTGCCCTGAAGTCTGGACACATCTGCCACTCCCCATCTTTCTTGAGCACCATGACCACCGTGATGAATAAGGACTAATGCTGGGACGAATGACACCTGCTTCCAAAAGTTCCTTGATTATTTTTTCTATTTCATTCTTTTGGGTGAACGGATATCTGTATGGGCGCACATTTGGGGGTTGGGCCCCTGGAACCAAGGTGATGCTATGATCATGTTCCCCTCTCGAGGGTGGAAGCTCATGAGGCTTGTTAAAGACCGGTAGATGGTTATTTAAAATCTGTTGCATCTCAGGATGAATCGGCAGAGACTTGGTTTCAACTGCCTGGATGGCATTAAATTGAGCTATAACTCCATGATGGCCCTTTTTTAGCAATTTTTCCATCCTATGCGAGCTGATGATAGAGGGAGCTCCCGCATGGAGTCCGCGGAGGGTATGTGTGGAGTTGTTCTGCTTAAAACTCATATATAACTCTTCGAAATCCATTGTGATTGGCCCAAGAATGTGAAGCCATTCAGCACCGAGGACAACGTCGCACCCTCCCATGTGTATGGCAAACATGTGGGTCTTCAACTAATAATCCCCCATTTGAAGTTTGACATTTTCACAACGGCCTTCACATTTCATTGTGCCCCCATCCGAAATTTGGACTTGGAAGTTAGAAACTGCGCGTACAAAACAATGCACTGCTTCCGCGACTTTTTGATGGATGAAATTATGTGTACTTCCACTATCAATCAAGACTACTACTGGGCGATGTTGAATAAAACCTCTGATTTTGAGAGTTTGAGGTGAAGAAATCCCTGCCAAAGCATGCAGTGAAATAACTGGTTCGTCGAGGACATTGTCCTTTTGGTTGTCCTCTTCCACCGCCTCATGTTCCTCCAGTGGTGGATCTTCCTCCGATGAGCTGTAATCAGTGGCATCAATTTGAAAAAATTTGGGCTCCTTGCATTTATGACCTGGGGAGTATTTTTCATCACAGTAGTAACATAATCCTTGCTTTCTTCTTTCGGCCATTTCTACAGGTGACACCTTTTGAACCTTAAGTGTTTGAGTCGTGCTGTGAGCCTGTGGGGGGCGACCCTTAGCGGTGAAATTTGGGCGATTGTACTGGGCTGCTAACGCACGTTCCACGTTACGAGCTACCTTACAAGCCTCCGTCCATGTGGGAGGGTGGTGCAGTAAGATGTGGGCTTTTATGGCTTCTTTAAGACCGCTGATAAAACATTCCGTGTAGAAAACATCTGTGAGACCCCTAGTGCGGAAGGCTAAGGCTTCAAAGGCTGTAATATATTCATCCAATGTGCCAGTCTGTCGGAGCTTAGTAAGACGACCCAAAAAGGAAGATTCCTGGTCAAAGCGTTCTGTAAGAGCTTTTTTGAAGGAGTTCCAAGTCCTAAAAGGTCCATTGCAACGTTGATGCCATTCCCACCATTGCCACCTTTCATTGTCCAAGTACATGCTCCCCACCATAAGCTTAGTCTCATTATCTAAGATGTTATTCAGATTGAAATACTGCTCCATTTGTGTTATCCATGCTGCCGGGTGAGAACCATCAAATTTATGCATATCCAACTTGGGAGGTCGTGGACGGGATTGTTGGTGGGGGCCCCCGAGGTGAAGAGAGTGGCTAGACTCACCCTCACTGTGTCCATTGCCAATATACGCCTCCTCATGGGCTTCCTCCTTGCCCGTCGGGATTATGCTAGGGATCAGGCTATTTAGTCAATCAAGCTGAATGTGGAGGGATTGCAAGGATTCTTCAAGTTTGTCCATCCTTTCATTGGCCATAGCTTGAGCTCTAGTTTCTACCATGCACCGACCTGATGTTTTTTAAAATTGGGACCACCTAATTTTTTTTTTTTTCACTAAGAATTGAATGGTACCATCATGCTCAGCTCGTCGTCCTGATAAATACTCCTTCCTTATGAATACTGCAGTCGCCAAATCCTCAAAATGTCAATGCGGCCAAAAGTCCTACGAAAATTATACCCCGGTATAGGAACCCCACACAACTACTCAGATCTGGTGGATCTGAGAGATCTGAATGGCGGATCGGATAGCTCTGGGTGGCGGAACAGACTGCTACTGCGGATCGGAATGGCTGGTCTGCTAACTCGGAACTGCGGGACTGATGTCTGCTGCTGCTGCACCTCTTTGCGCGCTGATCTGGCAGAGATGATGCGTGATCCCCAGATAGAAAAGGGAACTATGGTCTCGAGGAGTGTCAGGTGCTACAGATCGCAATATACATAAGGGTCTGACAGTAGTACTCGGCCCAATGTTTCAGGGCTCTAACTAAGGAGGATCAACCGTACCCTTAGCCGTACAACCCGACTACCTTATCGTACGGGCGAGTAATCTCTCCGAGTGCTGTTCTCAGTGTACTGTAGCAGCAAGACGGCCGACGGTTTATCTATGGCGAGGTTGTAGAGGAGCTAAGGGGCTTCCGATATACCCAGAAGGTACTTGGAAGACAGTTCGTACGCGGTTCTGTCTAATGCGCTACTACTCGAAGGGGTACCCACAGGGGTTACAAGGGAGTCCAACAAGCGTGACCACCTCTTGTATTTCCTGCGTGCATGCCTCCCCAAATCCGCAGGTTTATGCGCTCAACGACAGATCCCGTGGTTTAAAGACGCTGGAACATGTCTCTAGCCAAAATTTTTTTTTCTAAGAAATGGAGATCCCACTGGCCCTGGAAAGTGCTCTGATACCACTTGTTATGCTCTTAACCTGCAAAAAGATACCCAAATACAGAATATGCGAAGAAAGATACCCAGAACATAGAATAATGAGAGACAACAGCAAATATTTTATTATTCAGAAAGCAATGTTCACTGCCCTCTTCGAGGGGATAACCTCCAATAGAGCAGAGCTCGATATAAAAATAAGACACAATGCTCCTCGCAGGGAGTCTCTATCCTTTATATATGACTCATACATGCAATACCAAGGATCAATACCATGGTTTTATTAATACTATCTATCTAATACTACGACCCATTTGCAACAAACTGTGGTCCCGTCATTAATTGCGGGTTAACCACTTACAATTATTAATATGGGCTTTATTGACACTTGACTATGACTCGATCCCATTACATAAATAAGGGGGTTAGGGTGGGACCCTAACAAAGACATTTTGCGGTGATAGTTGTGGTCGGTGGTGGAAGGCTGGTGGTTTCCACCAATTGCACTCTCCTCGGTCAAGATATTTTAACATAGACTTCCACTCCTTGATTGAGCTCCTTTAACAAAAATTTATACTCCTTGATTGAGCTCCTTTAACATATATTTCTACTCCTAAATCAAGCTCCTTTTTCCGTAGTTTGTGCAAAAAATGCATGCACAAATCATGGTGGAGGTATTTAATAGTTTAAAGGAGCTCGATCGAGCTCCCTTTTGCATGAATTCCCATACAGAGGAGCTTGATCGAGATATATCTCGATCGAGCTCCTTTTCTTGTCATACAAAAAAGTAGCTCGATCAAGATCCTTTTACATAAAGAGAGCTCGATTGAGCTCTGCTTTTTAAAATCCCAGCAAAAATAAAAGGTCGCCCGATCAAGCACCTAATTAACCATAGGTTACATAGGAGCTCGATTAAGGTTTATTTTATAGCTTGATCGAGCAATATTTAAGCCTTCAAAAAACTTGATAGAGGGCCAAAACAATTTTCGGTCTCGATTGAGCTTCTTTTCTCTGCCTTACACCCCGCGTGCTTGCCAAAAAGTGTAACCCACCTCTGTGGGTTCACATTGACTATGGTTGACTATTATTGACATGGCCAACTATAGTCAACATGGGTATCATAGTCAACAATGATCATCATGACTACCATAGTGAACCAAACTTACCACGAGTGTCATGGTCTATCTATAGGTGAACTATATTGAATCATAGTGAACTAAATTTAATCATACTAGATGGTCATGGTTAACCATGGAGGCTTATGATAGATGGCTAGGGTTAACCATAGTCAAACCATGGATAACCATCAACAACCACCACTGCAATGGTAACAATAGTCAAATCATGGTCAACTATAGACAAACCATAGTCAACATATGGTCAACCATAGTCAAACCATATTGTTGTCTAAGTAAATCCTCTCTACAGACAGAGACGATCCCTCTAGCCCAATGAGTGGGTCTAGCAACCGAAGTGACAATCTACCAGACACTTTCCTAAGTTATAATTGAAAAGAGAGATGAAGAAGATGGCCTACCTTGTTCTGATGTTATCTCAATCTCCTTTGTTGAAGACCTTGGATCACTTGCGTCACAGGCTCGTTCCTACTGTTCACAACGTTTATGAACCTGCATAAGAGATCAAGACACAACAAGGCATGCAAATACAAATAGTATATTCAAAAGTAACACACTTAAATGATCAAGGAATGTTAAGCTAAATGATACATGAGCATACACGTTTAGGGAAAATGAACCAACAGTTGCATATTAATAGAAAATAAAGGGAAGCATACAACCAAGCCTTGATGTTGGTAGGCTCTCCTTGAATGAATATCCAAGTCCAAGGTAAGCTCTCCCAACACTCCTTCTCCAAGCCAAATGAGTAGCATATAGGCACAATATTAGCATAAGGGTGCAAATAGACATAGACCAACCATTTGGGAATGGGAGAGGATGAATATATAGGCTGGGAAAGGGAGTTAGGATCTCTCCAAAGATAGGAGTAGGACCTTAACTCAAGGAGGTAGCTGATAGGGATAAGACCAAGAGGCCAAGTTGGTAGAATTCAACCTCATCTATGTCAAACAATCTCCAACTCGCCGCTTTAGAAGCTTCTAGATCACAAATATTCTCATCCTCTTTGGGAAAATTGCCTTTTCGGGATCATCGCGGGTATACAAGTGAACAAAGTGATGCCATCGCGGGTAAAGTGTAGTGTAATAGGCGATCATTGCTATTTTTAGTCTCATAAGCGCGATGATTCTCAAATTAGGTTTTTACAGCTATTTCCTTCAGGGGAAGCTCAAGGCATTTTCCAATCAAAGTCTTAAGAAGAATATGAACTGCATATACACTGCATGATGGTCATGTTTCAGGCACTTTAAGGTATGTCATGGGGAAATGTAGGAGGTGTGACAAAATATTGTGTAACAAATTCCCCCTAAAGCATGAAGGCATAATGAGGAGTGATGGTTGAGATGCTTTACGAGCTTTTGCAAGGATAAGGAAAAACATTATTAGGAGACTTGCAAATCAAGGACGCATATACATATACATATATGATATCATGAATCCACGATATGGATGTAGCCATCCGGATGATAAGGACTATATGAAAATATCCATGGTATGGGCGCAACCATCCAAATGAGAAGGATCATCTATGAATCTAAGATCCAAGGTATGGACACAGCCATCCGATATAAAAGGATCATCATAAATGTAAAGTCCCATGGTATGGTCACAACCATCTGTATAGCAGAAACATGTGTACAATCATGAATAACATATAACTCCACGTAGCTTGAGTCATATCAGACATGACTTAGGGTCTTGTGCTCCATCCCGACCTGATCAAAGTACGAATTGTAACATGCAAAGGAATGTTTTGAAGTCGAACATGCTAGAAAACCACCTGATTACCAGCCAATGATGTGGACCATTAATAGGTGTGAGAGAAACCACCAATAATGACAATGGATCTCAAGGCACTACAGTACAATTCGTGAATGTGATAATGAAGCTGAAGTCAAACACCCATGGAATCATCCAATCGAAGGCCAATGATGAAGACCTATCATCGGATGCGAAGAACTTGCCATTAAGGCATGCAAGCTCTAAGGTACTGAAAGGGATTTTCTAGGTCATCTTCCTAGATAATGAGCTGAAGTCGACATGAAGTGATCCGTCAAAGGAGAGTCATAATGAGTCCCCCATCATCGACACGAAACAAGGAATAAAGTGGAATGAAATGAGTAGGATCTAAGACTGTAGCAAAGAGTTAGACAATGTATAGGTACAAACTGCATATGGGATTTCTCTTGAACATATTGGCGACACGACTCTAGAGTGTGGAAGCATTAGACTCAACATAGGACCAAGATTCATAACGATGAAGTGGAATACTCAGATGAGAGGCAAAATGGATCACCCAAACCCAGAAAAACAAGTGACTGAGCGAGGATATCCCAAACCCGACAAGAGAAACATACAAGTGTCGTTTTCAAGAGCGACATGCTGCCTATACAAGAGATGTTTCACTTTCATTTTTTCCCCACTATTTCTAGTGAGTACCTCTTTATTTTTACACAAGCTTGAAAAGGATACCATATGTTTTTTGTATAAGTTCACCCTTCGGATGAATCCATCCTAGTAAGTTTTAAGAGTCCTAGGAAGGAGAAAATCTGTCTCATCATGGTGATGAGTCTTTTGTCGTTTAATTTTTACGAGTCCGACAGAAGGGTAACTCAGTGTCTTTTTCATATTTAGAGAGTTTGAAAAAGAGACGAAAAATAAAACTCCATCAGGTCCCTTTTTTTAATTTGTCTCTCGAATCCGAAAAGGTAGAAAACAATATTCGAGAGAACCTCTTGACCATGTCAACCAAGGTGTACATTTTTCGTAAATAGTCAATCTCAGCCCAAAAAATAGGTAAACGTATACTGAGACAACATCAATTCATTTATTTCAACGAGTTTGAAATGATAAGTACTCAGAAATATTTTCATATTTAAAGAGTTAGAAAAGAGCTGAAAGATGACTCCTCCTGGAGGAACAAGTGGTATAAAAAGGATGGCAACTAGTTCCAGTAATGATGGAATTGCTCAAAACATGTAAAGGTCAAGAGGCTGGCTAATAAGACCACTCATTGCAGATGTTCCTCAGGCAAGGGTAAAACAACCAAGTGAAAGCATATGATCAGCCAAAGAGATGGTGATGATGGAATGAAAAAACCAAGGCTCATCTGGCAAAATAGGCTAATAAAAATGGAAATCATGAGATGTAAAATGGGAACGGTTTCATTTTTACACAAGCTTGAAACATCAGAAACTATGCTTGAGTATTCTTGAAGATGGTTTCATTTTTCACAAGCTTGAAACATGAGAAAAAACTATGCTTGGATTTGGTTTCATTTTTACGCAAGCTTGAAACAAAGATAAACTATGCTTGAAATAAGTTTGCATGCCCCCAGCATAATGACTCAATTTAAGGTACATGCCCCCCAAGCTTCATTTCATTCACCTAAGTAGAATACTGGTTACTAATAGGTGGATGGAATGAAGGTTTACTTACGAGATCAAGTGAAAGACTCGACTGGGATTTTACAAGATCTAATCAAAGACTCGAATTGGAAGGGGATTTGTTTCATTTTTTCACGAGCTTGAGACAGGAAAAGAACCATGCTCATGAAGACTGATTTCATTTTTTAACAAGGTTGACACAGTAAAAGAACTATCCTCATATCCCTTGTTTCATTTTTTAACGAGGTTGACACAGTAAAAGAACTATCCTCATTTCCCTTGTTTCATTTTTTAAGGAGCTTGACACAAGACAACGAATTTTGCTCACAAAGACCTATTTCATTTTTTAAACGAGTTTGACATAGTAAAAGAACTATCCTCATGGTCCTTGTTTCATTTTATAAGGAGCTTGACACAAGACAAGGAACTCTGCTCCATGGCCCTCGTTTCATTTTTTAATGAGCTTGACACAAGACAAGGAACTCTGCTCCAAGGTCCTTTTCACAAACCAAAAGAGGCCATGGCTTCCAAGAGGTTCTCATCAGATGGGAGAAAAACACAATGGAAGGGATACATGTCCAGGGATCCAATGGAAAAATCGGGCTCCAATGCCCCCAGTACATGATGTACTACATCACCTACTAGATCATTAGTGGATGCAGGCATGGAATAGGTGGCCACGTAATTAACCTGTGGTGGGGGTGATACTTCTTGAATATAAGAACAATTTAGGGATGATGGTTGAGTGGGAGTTGATTCAGGACCAATGAATGTAAGCTAATTAGTGATCACAATGTTTCCTTCATGCGGGAAACACATCACTCGAAAGAGGGAGGAAACAAGAGCTCCCATGACGTAAACATAGTCACATCCAAGGAGTAGATTAAAATCTAAAGGGCCTTGGACAACCATCATGTCTACATAGACAATCTTTCTTCCCAAAGTAATAGGTAACTTAGGAAGGATTCCTAACAGTTGATTGGTTCCTCTGTTAAAAGCTAACAGATTCTGGGTGACAGGGAAAAGATGAGGAGAACCTAAATCTTGCCAAGCAGTTGAGGACATAATGCTAACAGATGCGCCCTCGTTTATGATTGTGCTAGGTACGATCATATGGTAAGCTTGTACTATAATATGGAAAGGCACATAAGATGGAAGGCAATATCATGCCAGTCGACTCCAATCAAAAGAAGTGACTAAACTACTCGGAGGGGGTGTCGTAGGAACACGAGAGCTACCCTCTTTTGCTATGGGAAAAGGAGAACTACTCTCATGCACCTCGAGAACGGGGGGATTTCTCTCCAGTTCATTTGAAACTGAAGAGACCAGAAGAACCTGAGTAGTACGAGGTTCACTCTCTACGGGAAAGGTACGGTTAAATGAAGGTCAAGTCAAGTCTACCATTTTCTCAACCAATGATTGGTCGAGAACAGACTCATGAGACTCACTTTCAAATAGAGTGGGGTTGACCAAAGATGAATTTTTATCAATCACCAGATCAACTAGTGAAGGATTAGAGGAAATATTTCAATAACCAACCAGAAGATGAGGTTGGGAAGCTGTAAGGTTTTCCAACACTTTGGAATCTTCATCCATAAGAGGACAAAGGTGAACAAGATTATTACCTTCACACAACTTACAGGGAAATCTGAATTTTCCCTTTCTCACATGAGATTTACTGGTTGAAGATTTATCACTAGCATGATCTCCAGAGGCTGATGACAAAGGTTGATGTGAACCTGTGGACCACACTTCTAAGACCTTGGGGATACCAGGACAACTCCGAAGAAGGTGGTCACCCTTACATAACATGCAAGGGAATTTTACTTTTCGAGGCTGGTTGGAATATTTTTCTTCATTAGTTGCATCAGTAGCAACGATTGTTTGGTTCCCCCCTTGCTTATTTTTCTTCTTCTTCTTCATCCCGTTCTTCTTCTTCTTAGCTTCCTGGTTACTAGAATCCAAACTTTCACCAGGCGAACAGGAAGAACGGGGTGAAGAAATAGGCGAAGAAAGCAAGCAGTCAACTTTAGGATCAACATGAAGTTGATGTTCTTCAGGAGGAGGAGAACTCGATTGAAAATAATTTTGGACACTTGGAACCACCGAGGTTGAAAACAACCAAACTGACAGACCATGGTCAATCTAGGAAGGGACAACGTTGCCATATAAGGAGCACCAGTATTTCCAAAAGAAGGAAAATGACTAGGACTCCCGTAAGAGGGGTTTCCTTGACTGGTAAACTTAGGAAATGTTGCCATTAGTATCAACCTAAGATCTAATAAGGAGTATTTCCATAGGAAGGATGTTGTTCTGTGGTCAATTAATTTTAGAATTTGGAACAAAAAAAAATTCCTTTTCATGTTTTAAGAGTTGAGAAAAGGACAAAAAGGTGACTCTAGTCACTTTTGTTGGTTTAGCGAGCTTGAAAGGACAAGTGCTTGATGATATTTTCAAATTTAAGGAGTTAGAAAAGATCGAAATGACTACTCAGGATACTCTAGGAAAAAGGGATTACCAAGTAACTGTGAACTGCAATATACACCTTAGAAAATAAATTTACTAAGGACTTGACGTACGTGCAGGTAATCTCCCCAAATGATGTTTTCGGTGTATCACATTTACAGGGTGGAAAAATCGACTTCCTATGGATAACAGTTTGCAACCTATGAGGGTCTCCCTTTATATACTTGACGATACGAGGAGAACAAGTCTGTGTTAACGTTGTCTAATGCAAGAGTATTGCGAACGACAACTACTGAGTTTTATAGACGCCGGAACACGTCTCTAGCCTAGACCACTAAGTATGAGCATTAATGTTTCAAATTCTCCTTAGATTAATTGATAGATTTTAAACATTTATCTTCAATTATGTTTCAGTTTTGGGCTCAAAACGATGTCACTTGAACACCTATGATGCAACTATATGAGAAAAGGAAAACATTATGTTTCTATGAAAGCTAGACTAATCAAGGGAAGAAATTTCAATCAATAATGCATCATGCAAAATTCCTTCCACTAACTTTCACTTTCGTCTTCCAAATACAATGACAAAAGTAAAAAAGATTTTCACTTTTCACTATCCTAAATGCAACTTTTTCGAAAGAAAAATGGTTTTACTTTACAAAGATGCACTTATATGAATTATGTTTTTCTTTCCATTTTGAATGATTTGATGCACCTAATACATTTTTTAGCTTTCAATCACTAAAAAATGTGATCTATTTTCAATGATGAATCTTAAAAAAATAACTTTTCAATGTAACTACACTAATGCATTTTCACGAAAATTAAATTTCAAAATACAAGCTAAAACAAATGCAAAACAATGTTTTCAATGATTTCCACATAAAACAACACTCAATCAATCAGCAGAACCAACATCTCAATGACACCAGTTAGCAACAAGCGATGACCAGTTGACTAGAAACCCTAGAATTCAATCAGATTTCACTTCAAAGCCAATGAGACAAATTTTGAAAATTAATCAAGACAATCAATCAAAAACTGACAAATCCAAGCATACAAGATAGGAAAAGACCTTAGGGGCCAAGACACACTAGATTCTAAGGAAGAAACCTTAAAAATTCTCACATTCAAGGATCATCACTACTTTATATACCCAAACCCGTGATGATTGGGTTATCATCGCTACTTTGCATAGGAAAACCTGTGATGGTTGGGGTCATCATCACTACTTTGTATAGAAAAAGTAGTGATGATTTCAGCGCGACCAAATAATGAAGAATTTTTTTTCCATCACGACTGTACAGGTAAAAACTCGCGATGCCATCGCGACTATTAGAGCTAAACTCGCGATGGGCGAGGAATATGGGAAAAAATATATATTCCAAGAAAGAATCCAGACTTAGCACTCTAAGGTAGTAACTAGTGATGGTATAAACCCAAACTGATGCAGACAAGTCGAGAAATCGATGGTTGGTCTAACTAGTCATAGGATCTAATTGAAGGAATGGATGGAAAGGGTTATAGCTTCCCCAATGGAGTCACCATTTTGTTGTCTAGGTAAATCCTCTCTACGGACATAGATGATCCCTCTAGCCCAATGAGTGGGTCTAGCAACCGAAGTGACAATCTACCAGACACTTTCCTAAGTTACAATTGAAAAGAGAGACGAATAAGATGACCTACCTCATTCTGATGCTATCTCAATCTCCTTTGTTGAAGACCTTGGATCATTTGCGTCACGAGCTCGTTCCTATTGTTCACCACGTTTATGCACCTGCACAAGAGATCAAGACACAACAAGGCATGAAAATACAAATAGTGTATTCAAAAGTAACCTACTTAACTAATCAAGGAATGCTAAGCTAAATGATACATGAGCATACACATTTAGGGAAAATGAACCAGTAGTTGTATATTAATAGAAAATAAATTGAAACATACAACCAAGCCTTGATGTTGATAGGCTCTCCTTGAATGAATATCCAAGTCCAAGCTAATCTCTCCAAGCACTCCTTCTCCAAGCCAAATGAGTAGCATATAGGCATAATCTTAGCATAAGTGTGCAAATAAACATTGGCCAACCATTTGGGAATGGGAGAGGATGAATATATAGGTTGGGAAAGGGAGTTAGGATCTCTCCAAAGATAGGACTAGGCCCTTATCTCAAGGAGGTAGCTCATAGGGATAAGACCAAGAGACCAAGTTGGGAGAATTCGACCTCATCTATGTCAAACAACCTCCAGCTCGTCGCTCTAGAAGCTTCTAGACCACTAAGCTTCTCATCCTCTTTGGGGAAATTGCCTTTCTGGGATCATCGCGGGTATACAAGTGAACAAAGCGATGCCATCACGGGTCAAGTGCAGTGCAACAGGTGATCATCATTGTTTTCAGTCTCATAAGCGCGATGATTCTCAAATTAGGTTTTCAGAGCTATTTCCTTCAGGGGAAGCTCAAGGCATTTTCCAATCAAAGTCTTAGGAAGGATCTGAACTGCATATATACTACATGATGGTCATTTTTCAGGCAGGTCGGGGTATGTCATGGGAAGTGCAGGAGGTGTGAAAAAATAATGTGTAATACATATTCAAACCATGGTCAACTATAGTCAATCATTTTCAACTATGGTTGAACATAATCAAACCATGGTAAAATGATGGTCAATCATAGTCATACCATGTTCGATCATAATCAAACCAAGTAAATGACTATGCTTGATAGTCAACACTCTTCAACTTTGGTCAAACATAATCAACTATTATTATTGTTGATTAATATTAATAGTCAAACATAGTCAACCACATTAGTTAAACATAGTTAAACAAATATAACCTTGATAGTCAATGTTTAAATAGTTGACCATGATCAAACTTGGTCAACGCTATGTTTACCATATTTAACAATAGTCAACCTTGTTCACTCATAGTTTTTCTTGGTCAACGTAACTCAACCATATTAAATTATAGTCAACCATGGTTGACCAAAGTCAAACATTTTCAACCTTAGTTAACTAAGGTCATCCTCGATCGGTCACAAGAAAGACTTATTTTTTTTAATAATAAAAATATTAATATTAATAAAGTTGCCTAATAATAATAATAATAATATTAATATTAATATTGTCACCTCACCCCAATGGGGGTGATAGACGATGGGATATCAAAAAAGGTGGCAAGGGATCTCTACCCTACGCCCCACACTTGACTTGGGAAGAGAGATTGTTTGGCAGGTGGGATGCATGTAGTCACAAAAGTGGAGTCCAATCATTAAGTATTGAAAATTAATGGTATTCAAAATAACTGTACTGGTAGTGCGCCTGATGCGCGAATGGTGGCTTAGATGATGGAGGTTGGGTACCTTGTGAAATTTATGTGTAATAATGTTGGTTGGGATTATTCTGTAATTGTTCACAATTTTTTTCTCCAAGGTGCAAATCCTAGGTCTAAGCACAACAGAGGAGAGGGGACTCTCGGGAGATTTTGGTCTTGTAAACCTGAGTAAGAAGGAGGCTCTTTGCAGTAAGGAATTAAGCATGGCGAGGATAGATGGGGGAATCTCTGTGAATTCCACAGACTACATTGCTAATTTTGTTGTGCAAGAGTCATTTGCTAAGGCTCTCTAGGTAATTCATGCTGGGCTCAAATATCTCGATCCTGTTTATTTCTAGTCATTGGTTGTTTAGGTTCTATGTAGTCTTTGGAAAGCTCGATGTGGTGTTTTAGAAGTATGGTATGAAAGATGGTGTCTTAATGTGCACACTCTAAATGATTTGGGAAGTGAAACAATCTGGCGTGGCTCTAGCGGATATTTATACCCATCCTCGGGCAACCGACTAGTAAGCGGGGGCGAGAGTTTGAAGGCTTATTGAAATACGAGGTCTCGTCTGCCCTAATGCCCTACGTTTGTAGGTATAAAGGTGTTTTTTTAGTGTGAAGTGGTGGGAGGGACTTCTCTTATCTGGGTTTGAAGTGGCGTACAGGCACATGGTCGTTGCTCTAATGCATGTATTTTATATCCCTACGGTGGTTAGGAAAAATATGTGTGGCCTATATAGTGTGTGGTGGGGATCGTGGGTAGCTGACACACTCTCCTATTCACGACTATACACTCGACCACGTTTGTGGGGTCAATGGTGTTTTAGCGAAGGAATTTTTTGGGCTCAAGAAGACCCTGGTCAAAAGAAGAATATGAACTCCGCAAGATGAAGGACGAATCATAGGTTGGAGATGAGAAGAGTCCAATGTCATTAGCTAGAATAGGATACGGGACAACGTGAAACAATGGATCCTCCATTTCCTTACTTCCTCACTCTAGCTAGAAAATCTCCCTCATGGGATGACACTGTTAATATTCTTCAACAACTGTACAATTCGTTGGTCCAACTTAACTGGGCATGACAAAATGACCATAATGATATCCTTGACTTCATGAACCACCCGCGACACAATATGTGGGAAACACATGACAAAATGGTGAGTCTTTGGCGAGGATAGAGGCACATTCAAGAGTAGTTGGATTGGTTGGAAACCAAGATAACTACCATGGAGGGTCACGCCTGTTGTGAGTTCAAACCCCCATCTTCTTTAGGCTTAGCTCCAAACCATATTTTTTTGGTAAATTTTGATGATAACTAATGCATTTCAATTAAATTTTTATGTTGTTAGTCCTTTGGCAATGATTTTCGGTTAGTGTCTGTAGATCACTGTCTCTTTGGAAATATATCATGTACTTGGGCATGCCCCTGTTGGCCAATAAATCTAGTAAGAGTGAGGCCAACAGGTTTTTGAAAGAAACCATGAAACAATGTAATATTTTGAAGTAATGGAAATTCTCGTTTTACAAAACAAATACATTAATATTGTGACCTTGGAATGATAGATAGATCTACCCAATGTCGCAATGCCACATTACATTGATATTTATCCAACATTGCAATATTACAAGAGTTGTTGCAATGTAGCATTACATCACAACTTATCCATTGTTGCAATACAATATTACAAAATTAGTCAACCAAATATTAATGTGGTTGACTATGTTCGACCATGTTTGACTATGTTTGATAAACAACACGCTTCAACTTCGGTTAAACATATTCACCTATTAATATTATTGATTTATATTAATAACCAAACATATCCAACTACATTAGTGAAAGATATTCAAACAAAGTAAACCTTTATATCCAATGTTTAAATCGCTGACCATGATCAAACTTGGTCAACCCTATGTTTTCCATATTTGACAATAGTCAACCTTGTTTACTCACAATTGTCCTTACTCAATGTAACTTGACCATATTCAAGTATCGTCAACCATGGTTGACTAAAGTCAAACATTTTCAACCTTGGTCAACTAAGGTCATCCTTGGTGAGTCACAATCAAGATTTGAAAATGCTTGAGTAATGATAATAATAATGAGATTGACTATATTATTATTATTATATGATTGCATATAATATTAATAGTTGACCATGATCACACTTGGTGAACCCTATAACATTATTATTAATATTAATAAAGTTGACTATTAATAATAATATTAAGTTTGACTATATTACTCATATTCAATTATAACCAACCATGGTTGTCTAAAATTAATCATTTTCAACCTTAGTCAACCTTTGTCGGTCATAGTCAAGATTCAAAAATGTTTAATAATAATAGTATTAATTATATAAATAAAGTTGACCAAAACCAATAATAATAATAATAATAATAAGGTTGACTATATTATTATTATTTGATTGAATATATTATTAATAGTTGACCATGATCAAGCTCGGTCAACCCTATGTTTACCATAGTTAACAATACTTAACTTTGTTCACTCATAGTCAACATTTTTTTACTTCAGTTAGACATAATCACCTATTATTATTATTTATTATTATTAATAGTCAGACATAGTCAACCGCAATAGTTAAACATAGTCAAACAAATTCAACTTTTATAGTCATTGTTTAAATAGTTTACCATGATCAAACTTGGTCAACCCTATGTTTACCATATTTAACAATAATCAACCTTGTGTTGAAGAATCTAGGGAAAAGTAGTGTTGTGATGATTCTTCGTTACTTGATAAAAATTTGTGGAGTCTTTTTACTTTTCTTGTTAGCTTATGCTTCTTCTTCTTCTTATTAGTGCATATGTGTGTACTACATCAAACTACTGCCAAAACAAAATAACAAGAACACAAAGTTTGGCTCTCTGCCTCGGACAAAACCTCTCCACTCTTGATAGGAAAACCCTTTTTAAGTTTTCTCTTATTGAAGCTTCTTATTTGAACAACTGCCAAACCCTAGACCCTTGACTATAGGATCCTCCAAGCACAAGTCAAACCCTTCCTCTTTCTGCACTATAAATTCCAACATATGGACCTCTATCTTTTGACACTTTGCTCCTCAACACTTCATCCTTCTTCTACTGTTATGAATTCTTTTCTTCTTCAGAGAACCCTAGAACATTAGGGCTTCTTGTCTTCGTTATAGGGAGAACCTTCTTCGCTTTCCTTGGATACCTTGTAGGCCTAGGTGTATATCTGAATGAGGCCTTTAAGTGTACTATCTTCAACTGTTGTCAAATCTGCGTAAGTTGACTTCTGGAATCTTCACACATGTGGACATAAACCCTAGAAACAATCCTCTTTACCTCACTATCTTTTATTTGCCTCTTTGCTAGAGAGAGAGGCCTTGTAGGCCTATTTTGCACCCAAAACAATGGTATATGATGACTGCAACTATGGCCGTAGATAGTCCTTCCTTAACCTCACAAGTGTGGCTATAGTTGCTTCAGAATTGGCCTCCTTACCTTCGTTGTTCTGTCTTCTTATCTCATTGCCCTTATAGCCCTCTTCTTTGTCTTCTCTTTGTCCTTTTAGCCCTCTTCTTGCTTGCGGATTTCAGAGAGAGTTGTGTGTAGAATGAGGAGTGGAAAACCTCTATAAATAGAGGTCTGTCTATCCTCTTTAGGCTGACTTGACTCTACTCTAGGCCGACATGACAGTTTACACCAAAATTCATCTTTTATCCATTATTTTTCTGTTAAGAGACTTCTTTGATGTTAGGAGAGGATTTGACTTTTCTTGGAGATGTTTCCATGACCTTGTACATGATGTAACATGCCCTCAAAGAGTCTTATCATAATTATATTTTGACTTTGAATTTTTAGAAGCACTTTAAAATGTGCTTGACCTATTTTCAATGAGCAAGAAACCCATTGACAAATATTACAAAAATAATTTCTCTTTTCTTGAATAAATACAAATATCAAAATTACATTTATGAAGACCTAGCTTAGTTACATTTCCTTCAACACTCCCTCTTAACTAGGGAGGTCTTCATACAACATTACAAGGTGTTTGGCAATTTTCAATCTTGAAGAATTCACATAAGAGAAACTGGAATTGAAATCCATCTGTTATAGCATCATATTCATCAGCATTGTCATAGTGCAAGGCCTTGAATAAAAACTCCATATCTTTACGAGACCATGAGCTACAATGTTGGCGAGACCAATGATTTATAGACACCTTCATCATTGTCTCTCAAGGTACATACTCACCCGGGTGTTCTCCGAGTATGACCTTCTAGGACTATTCTTATCTTGGGTTCCCAGCCCTCAAAGAATATCAGTCCTCTTGCCTACTCTTGTCTTGGATGCCCTGCACATCCTCAAAGAATATCAGATGCTAGATGATTACCTAATCCTCCAATTCTTTCTTCTCAAGTGAAGACAAGAATGTTGTGTCTACCTTGTGTTTACATTTCCATTCACGACCTTCATCTAGACGTACGTTTATTAGTCCTGGCCTAGTGCATGACCCATGAAGGAAAAACACAATTGTCACTTCTTTGTAATCAGGGGTGATAAAAAAAAAACTTCCTCTTGATCAAGGACTTGTCAGAGTTCCCTCTTGACTGGAGACTCTTTCCTTCATCAACAACTTCTTTTTCGTGGGTCCTTCAGCTGCCTGATCTCCTTTCTTTCTTGATGTCATGAAATCTTTGTTCAAACTTCTTCTAGGTAGGGCACCATCCATTGATCACTTTCCTTCTTGGTTTGTCATGTCATTGCTTCGTGGAAAGTGACTATCAGGTTTTCTTGTCATCTTGGCTACTCCTTTGTCATATTTTCCATGCTTTGGAATAATCTTCTCATGGATGCTTCATAGTACTTGCTAGGTTACATGCTTTGACCTAGTAGCCCATCATAACTTCATCTTGATATTGCTTTAACATTGCTTTTTATTTTATTGGATGGCTTCTTCATCGTTACATCTCTATAGAGTAGAATCAGTTATCTGCACCTTTGTATCTCCAAGGCCTTCATAGGCGTCAAGTGTCCTTTCTTTATCAGAGTTGTCCTGCCTTCTTTCGGGAGATATCTTCAAGGCCTTTGTCAGATAGTGATTCTCAATGATCATGGTGTTATTCACATGATTGATCTCTTTTCTTCATTTTCTTCTCCTCAGTTAGATAGGTTAACCATCTAATGATTCTTGTGAGAGAATTCCTTCACTGCTTACATTCTAGAATTGTCAGCATTTCCTCTTGCTTCTTAGTCAGCAATCTTATGCTCCTTATGTGAGCATATTCTTTTGTTGACCTTCATTGCATTGTAGTGCATGCCTTCAATCATGTCCTTGGTGAAAGAGATTATTTCATGCTTGATGATGTTATAGAACTATACCCATGACTTAAACTTTGATGCATACATACCTCATCTTGATTCTCCTTTGATCATCCTTGCTTCATTTAATTGACCTTTGTGTGGCCCTTCTTTCTTCATCTTAGCTTCCTTGCATATCATCCCTTTTCTTGAATCCCATGAATGGGATCCCAATGAGACATCTGCCTTGGTTCATGAACCTTCTTTTGAAGATTCCATCATAGGATCTTAAAGATCCTTGCCTTGTAAATGTTTCCTTTCTTTTGATGAAGTATGTCTTCTAAGATTCTTATCATGATCAACTTTTCTTTCATCATGTATGAGTTCCTATACTAGGTATTCTTCTTCTACATGAATATCTTGAGCTATATCTGCCATGCTCCTATATTCTAGAAGATATTTCTACTTATGCATTTTTTGTTCTTCTCATTAATGTTGCATCTATATGAGTGTCTAGAACTCTATGTACATCATGCTGCTAGATTATAGAGGGTGTTTCTAGCAATCCAATTTTAATTTATTCCTACATGCTCCTATTTTACTAAAAACTTTGAAATAAGTCTAGAAGTAGAGAGTTTGACCTAGTCATAGTAGAGATCTGGAGGATCTTCCTTCTTTTGCTTCTTTCCTTCTTCTTTCATCTCTTGAGTTATGTGAGCTTCTTCCCTCTTCCTTTTGTTATTATTGTCCTTCTTAACCTTAGGACAATTCCTTTTGTAATGTTCATATTCTTGGCATCCAAAGCATTGGATCTTGGACATGTCTTTGTTGTTTGTTCTACATGGACCAAACTTGCCAAATTTACCCTTTCTTTTGGCCATGGTAGCAAATTCTTGCTCCTTTGATCCCACATATTCTTTTGCCTTAAGTCTAGCTTTCTTTGTTCTACATAGAGATCACATTTCACTGAGAGTGGTTGCTTCATTATTGGCATAAATTCTAGATGTGAAGTTCCCCATTTCTCAGGTAGAGCATTAAGTAAAACAGTTGTCATCTCTCTGTCATACATGAATTCCCCAAGCTCTTGAAGTTTATCTCTCATTTCAAAGATTTTCATGAAGTAGGGAGCTATTCCTTCCTTTGTTATCTTCATCTTGTATAATTCATTCCTCAAAGATATTACTTCTCTAGTGGTGGATACCGAGAATAGTTGTACTAGCTTATCATAAATTTCTTTCCATGTATCAAACTTGGAGACATAGGGAATGCAAGAGTCTTTGATTGATTCTATCAGAATCCTTTGAGCTCTTGTCTCATCCTTATTGTACTTGGCTAAGGTTTGAGTCTGCTCCTTAGCAGGGATAGTGATATTCCCTTTGACATGCTCTAGGAGTTCATTTTCCTTGAGAAGTAGATCAATCCTCTCCTTCCATGCAAGAAAGTTATTGGTACCTACTAATTTATTGCTTTCCTTGCAAAAATACATTGATGTAAATTCAAAAGGGGACATGTACTTACTTGATATATTTTGAGATGTAATGGAATTGCTTCCTCCTAGAAGGCTTGGTGGCTTGTCTTCCCTGGATATTGATGCTCTTCAAGTTGCCTTCTTCAAGTGGACTTGCTTGATGATGAGATTTGCTTGATGACTTGTAGCTTGATGTAGGTCCTCCTTCAATTTGATCTTCTTTTTAGGTGCCTTTATATAAGGCTCTTCTTCTAGCTTTTTAGACCTCCTTGATGAATGATGGATTGTAGACCCTTCTTGTCCTTGAATTGGTTGAGACTTCTATGCTTGATGCTTCAATTTTGTAGATGGTTCTTTTGATGAGTGTTCTTGAGTTTCCCATTCCTTGATGTGTCACCTTCGCTCTGATACCATGTTGAAGAATCTAGGGCAAAGTAGTGTTGTGATGATTCTTCGTTGATAACAATTTGTGGAGTCTTTTTACTTTTCTTGTTAGCTCATGCTTCTTCTTCTACTTCTTCTTATTAGTGCATATGTGTGTACTACATCAAACTGATACCAAAACAAAATAACAAGAACACAAATTTCGGCTCTCTACCAGGGACAAAACCTCTCCACTCTTGAGAGGAAAACCCTTTGTAAGTTTTCTCTTATTGAAGCTTCTTATTTGAACAACTGCCAAACCCTAGACCCTTGACTATAGGATCCTCCAAGCACAAGTCAAATCCTTCCTCTTTCTGCACTATAAATTCCAACACATGGACCTCTGTCTTCCAACACTCTACTCCTCAACACTTCGTCCTTCTTCTGCTGCTACGACTTCTTTTCTTCTTAGGAGAACCCTAGAACATTAGGGCTTCTTGTCTTCATTATAGGGAGAGCCTTCTTCGCTTTCCTTGGATACCTTGTAGGCCTAGGTGTATATCTGAATGAGGCCTTTAAGTGTATTGTCTTCAACTACTGTTAAATCTGCATAAGTTGACTTCTGGAATCTTCGCACGTGTGGACAGAAACCCTAGAAACAATCCTCTTTACTTCAGTGTTTTATTTTCTTCTTTGCTGGAGAGAGAAGCCTTGTAGGCATATTTTAGACCCAAAACAATGGTATATGATGACTTCTGCTATGACCGCAGATATTCCTTCCTTAACCTCGCATGTGTGGCTGTAGCTGCTTCAGAATTGGCCTCCTTACCTTCATTGTTCTGTCTTCTTATCTCGCTGCCCTTGTAGCCCTCTTCTTTGTCTTCTCTTCGTCCTTTTAGCCCTCTTCTTGCTTGCAGATTTCAGAGAGAGTTGTGTGTAGAATGAGGAGTGGACAACCTCTATAAATAGAGGCCTGTCCCTCCTCTTTAGGCTGACTTGACTATCCTCTTGGCTGACATGACAATTTATACCAAAATTCATCTTTTAATCATTGTTTTGCTGTTAGGAGACTTCGTTGATGCTAGGAGAGGATTTGACTTTTCTTGGAGATGTTTCCATGACCTTGTACATGATGTAACATGCCCTCAAAGAGTCTTATCATAATTATATTTTGAATTTGACTTTCTAGGAGCACTTTAAAATGTGCTTGACCTATTTTCAATGAGCAAGAAACTCATTGACAAATATTACAAAAATAATTTCTCTTTTCTTGAATAAATACAAATATCAAAATTACATTTATGAAGACCTAGCCTAGTTACATTTCCTTCAACACCTTGTTAACTCATAGTTGTCCTCAGTCGATGTAACTCAACCATATTCAATTATAGTCAACCATGGTTGACAAAAGCCAAACATTCTAAAACTTAGTTAACTAAGGTCATCCTTGGTCAGTAACAATCAAGATTTTCTTTTTAATAAATACAATATGAATATGAATAAAGTTGGCTAATAATAATAATAATAATAATATTGTGACATCAGAGTGATACATAAAGCTATCCAATATTGCAATGTGACAAACATTGTTGCAATGTTAGCAATTTATCCAACGTCACAATGTGACAAACATTATGACAATGTTACATTATATTAAAATTTATCCAATGTCGCAATGCAACATTACAAAATTAGTCAACCACATTTACTAATGTGGTTGATTATGTTTGACCATGTTTGACTATATTTGACAATCAACATGCTTCAACTTCGGTCAAACATATTTATTAATCAATATTATTAATTAATATTAAAAATCCAACATAGTTAACAACATTAGTCAAATATAGTCAAACAAAGTCAACCTTTATAGTAAATGTTTAAATAGTAGACCATGATCAAATTTGGTCAACTCTATGTTTATCATATATAGCAATATTGACCTTTTTCACTCATAGTTGTCCTCACTCAATGTAACTTGACCATATTCAAGTATAATCAACCATTGTTGACCAAAGTCAAACAGTGTCAACTTCAATCAACTAAGGTCATCCTTGATCGGTTATAATCAAGATTTAAAAATGTTTAATAATAATAATATTAATATTAATAAAGTTGGCTAATAATAATAATAAGGTTGATTATATTATTATTATATGATTAAATATAATATTAATAGTTGACCATGATCACATTTTGTCAGACCTATAACATTATTTTTAATACTGATAAAATTAATTAATACTAATAAAATCAATTAATAATATTAATAATAATATTGACTATATTAATCATATTCAATTATAGTCAACCATAGTTGTCTAAAGTTAATCATCATCAACCTTACTCAACCCAGGTTAACCTTGGTCGGTCGCAATCAAGATTTAAAAATATTTAATAATAATAATATAAATATAAATAAAGTTGATGACCAATAATAATAATAGCAATAAGGTTAACTATATTAATGTTATTATTATGATTGAATATATTATTAATAGTTGACTATGATCAAGCTCGGTCAACCCTATGTTAACAATAATTAACAATATTCAACCTTGTTCACTCAGTCATCCTCAACCAATGTAACTTGACCATATTGAATTATAGTCAATCATGGTTGACAAAAGTGAATCAAGGTCAACCTTAGTCAACCAAGGTCAACATTGGTCGATCATAGTCAAGGTTTATAAATGTTTAATAATAATATTATAAATAAAGTTAATAATAATAATAATAATAATAATAATAGTAATAATAACAACAACAATAACAACCACCTTATTATTATTATTGAATATATTATTCGTAGTTGACTATGACGAAACTTGGTCAATAATATAGGGTTGACCAACCTTTTCACAAGTCTTAATAATAATAATATTAAGGTTTATTATTTAATAATAATATTAGGGTTTGTGAATAAGGTTTAATATTCGATAATAATAATAATAATAATAAGGTTGACTATATTATTATTATTATAGGATTGAATATATTATTAGTAGTTGATCATAATCTAACTTGGTCAATCTTATGTTTACCATAGTCAACAATAGTCAATCTTATTCATTCACGGTCATCCTTAGTCAACGTAACTCAACCAAGGTCAACCTTGGTTGATCATAGTCACGGTCTAAAAATGTTTAATAATAATAATATCTGATCTAAGACTTTTGTGATCCATAATAATTTTTGTAGAAGCTTTAGCAATGATTGATGGTCAATGTTTCAAAACATTGACCATCAATCATTGCTTATGTGATTTATCCGAAAGCTTCTACAAAAAATAATAAAATCAATATTATTAAAGTTGACTATTAAAAATATTAATAATAACAATATTAACATTACTATTAATATTAAGGTTGACTATATTATTATTATTATTATATGATTGAATATATTATTAATAATATTAAGAAAAATAATAATATTATTACTATAAATATTAATAATAATATTATTACTATTATTATCCATATTACTATTAGCATTAATGTAACATCAACTATTGTCAACCATAATTGATAATGGTAAACCATTTTTTTTTTACTTAATGTCAATATTAACATTATAATACATATATAGCCTTGAGGGTTAGTTCAATTGATCAAGTCCCCCTTTATCAAAGTACCTTTGCTATTGAGAGGTCTCAGGTTCAATTCTGGGAGCACAGAAAATTATTGAACAGATAGAAGATGATGTTCAAACTTACTTCCACAAACCTTTGGATGAAGGCCTTCTATAGTCTCACTGAAATGCAAGATCAAAATATATACTATTATTTTTTTAACTTTTGATATTTTGCTCATGATTAGATGATAAAAAATGTATTAGTACAACTTTATTTAAGCCGAAATTGTTATGTTTTCTTTCATGTATGCAACTTATAGGCCATATATATTTGATTTTAGTTTTAGGCATGTTTTTCCAAAATATAATTATATTGGTTTTAGCCAATACTATTTGAATGCACTACGGTGCATCAACAAAATGTAATGTTTCATTATTTAATAAAAACACGCTTTTTATTTAGGAAAAAAACATTATACATATATAACCATTAAAATTAAAATTAAAATTAACATTTTAATTTAACATTAATATTAACATTAACATATTAATGTTAACTAATGATATATTAATATTAATATTTATTAATATTAATATTAACATTAACATTAATATGTTAACATTAAAGTTAATGTTAATATTAACATTAACGTTAACGTTAATATTAATATTAACATTAACATTAATATTTTTTTTTGACATAAATGATAAGGATTTTCCATTAATTCTGCACCTCGTTGCAATTGAAAACTAGGGGAGATTTACATTCTGTGCAAAAGTACAAAGTCTTCAAGGTAAGGAAAAAGATGAAATTTAAGTTTTACATCCAAACTTTTGCTACTAACATATTTGGAGAAAAACAAAAATTATTGTTACTGTAGACTCTACAATATTGACAGCATAACAAAATATATTTACTAGGAGCAAACCTTTTTTATGTAGGTGGATTAATGGACATGTTGTTCGAGGGGTCACTAGGGGCACTATTGGCTATGCTTCTATTGTCCTCTTGATTTCTTTGGTCTTGCAGGTTTGTCTTATGGTGACAAAGCCAATCCACCTCCTCTTCCAACATGTTGATTCTGACTTGTTGACTTTGAAATTCCTTTGACAATGAGATAATTCTGGTAGATAGAAGACTAATTTTCAATGATAGCTTGCTTATTTCCTCTTACCTGTCCACTGTGAGGTGCAAGCAGAGGTTATAGTGGAAATTGGGTTGTCAAAGGCCTTGTCAGAGGGGGGAGCTTCCTGCCTGTCCATTTTGAAATTATTTCCAAGCTTTCATAGGGGACTTAGAACGCTCAGGGAGGGAGAATAAAAGAGTAAGTAGAAGGCTCTTCGAACAACACTTCTCACTAAGACACAAAACCCAAAGTGCAAGACAAGAGGCAAGAAAAAATACCTCTATGGAGAGAGACCAAATATGTATGCTGAGTACGAGACAAAGAACCTCACCTATGTTTCTTCCTCGTCATTAAAGCCACTTTTTGGATTGCCTAAGACTACAGAGAAATCAATTGAACTGAATTGACTACTTTTACAATAACAATTGAAGCATCCTAGACTTTGTTCTAGAGAGAAATTGTTTCCTCAGTCATGTTCTCTTGCAAATTGATCCCACGATTGACATAAAATTAGAGGAGATCAGAATCTAAAAAAATCCATAAAATTCCCTGCCTATTCTTGAGGGAAGAGCAAATGTAGAGAGGCTTCAAAACAACTAGATAACATCCCTCAACACAGAACGTTGGAAATCCTGATCCAATGAACTCCAATTTATGCAATAACCAACCAATTCTTGCAACGTAAGGCTGAGATCAACCTCCACGAATGTTGGATTGAATTCCAATTGCTCCCACACTACAAGAGATGGCATAGTAATAGAATTCGCAAGGTTATCCCATATGAAACCCATCTGGCTTGGTACAAAGATGGATACAGGAGAGCAGAGAAGTCTTGAGTCGATTTGTGACACATATCTAACATAAATTCTGCAAAGTCCAACATTCATGGAGCCTGCCACCTCAAATGATTTAACATACTTAATGCACTACTTGTTGATCCTCGAGTTGCACTCCAATCTGGCCAAATTCAAAGTCTTGGAGGGGAGGTCGACACCATATTTTTTTCCTATTGAATTAATCAAATTATTCCAAGCCATTTTTAAAACTTCAATTACCTTCCAACTAAGGGAGCCATCGACATCACATTTCCCTTCTTCTAGATGGAAGACAAGGTTGGATTGAGCACCCACCTCTTTGTTTCTCTCATAGAGGATATGGTAATAAGTATTGAGTGTGAAAAATTATAGTATGCAGTTGATTCTTTTAAGGAGAAACAAAAGGAGATTATTCTTAGGAAGGGAGCCCAAATGGAGATAATGGATCGTGATGAGAGAATCCCTAAGGATGAAAATGAAAGAGATGCCATGTTTTATGGCCAGTTGAAGGCCAAGGTAGACGTCATACATCTCAGCAATATTGTTCGTTCTTAGCCCTAAGTCCTAAGCAAGCTTGATTTCCTCTAGATATCTATCGATATTTAATAGAATCCCCCCCCTCTTGCTAACCCTAGATTCTTTTTAAAGGCCCCATAAAAGAAAAGGATCCAATTCTTCTGTCAAATTTTCCAATCTTTAAATTCTGCATCATTGAGGCGAAGCTTCCAATTCACATGGGCTGATTGATAGATGGGGAAAAAGGAGGAAGTTGAGCCAACAGATCCACAAACAAACCCATTCATTGCCTTTCTTGTCCATCTAGAACAAGATCTCTATATTTTTTTTTCACTCTATTAGTTTCCACACCCAAGGAGAGAGATTTAGCTACTGTGATCTGAGGAGATATTGAAACATTTTTGAAGATTAGACTGTTTCGAGAGAGCTAAATTTTCCAATATACGAACTTTGGCAGGGAGTTCTAGATCCATTTAAAGCAAGGCTTGCCAGAAAAGGTTCAAACATAGAATTTGTGCCAATTTATGATGAGATCATAAATGTCATTGGGCATGTTAAAGCGAGAAAACAAGGGGCCCCAAGCGGCTGCTCAAAATTGAAGAGAATACGTGAAGGATAAAAATAAATGAGGGATAGATTCTTCATGCATCCAAAAAAGGGGGCAACACAATGGCCCACTGATCCCTCTTCTTTTAAGATTTTTAGTTGTAAGAAATTTTTTATGGAGGAGAATTGAATAGAAATAATTAACTTTGGGAATGACATTGCTTAACCAAAGCTTTTTCTAGATGGATCATTTACAGGGGATTTTCTCTAAGAAAAATAATTCTCTATAGCTCACTTTCACTAAGTACACGTGATTTCCATCCCGACTTATATTCCATTTTCTGATCTATTAGAGCACATCTTGATAATTTAATTTTGAGCAAATCCACAAGATTAGAAAGATCTAAAGGGGTTCCTTCAATATGCCATCTAGAACAGACACCAACATTGTTTCAATTACAAATTTGGGATAATGAAGAGATCCCTTGACTGGAAAGATGGAGACATAGTGGCGTGAGGGTTTCACATTCTTGGAGAGGGGGACGGTTCTTGATTGAATCAGACCATAAAAAAATATTGGAACCATTGTCTAGGGTCCAACTGAGATGATTATTTATTAAATCCATTGAGTCAGAGATGAGTCTCTAAGAAGGTGAGCAAGATCTCAGAATGGAGGGAGGTTCTAATATATTCCCAGAGTTGGAGCAAATATATTTCCTAGAGAGAACTTGGGCCCACAAGGAGTTCCAACTTGATTTCGATTTCAAGGCAAGTTTAGGTCCCATTGCCTAATTCATAAGGGCTAGGTCCCTGATCCCCAATCCTCCATGATCTCGAGGGGCCTGAATGGTATCCCAATTGATCAAATGGAATTTTTTGGAAGAGACTTTTCTTCCTTTCCAAAGGAGCTTGCAAATAATCTTCTCAAATGCCAAAAAGATATGTTGAGGAGCTAGTAGAGCAGAAAAATGATACAAAGGGATGGCCAATAACACAAATTTGATGAGAACGACACAACCTACCAAAGTGAGCCATTTGGCTCCCCAGTATTCGAGCTTATTTTTAATCTTAGCGAGGACAAAGAGACAAGCCTGTAGAGAAAGAGTTT
Organism: Pinus tabuliformis; assembly: GCA_031772625.1. Lineage (NCBI taxonomy): Eukaryota > Viridiplantae > Streptophyta > Pinopsida > Pinales > Pinaceae > Pinus > Pinus tabuliformis. The sequence continues at coordinate 670,314,414 of CM062815.1, forward strand.
CTAAATAGATTATAATTCCTATATATTTGAAATCTTTCCAACTGTGTTGAAGCCAAAAATGGCACCAATTTGAAAATCACTTGGCCTCCGTAATGTTCCATGTATATAAATGTGATTTGGCTGAATTGGCCGAACCTCCTGAGGAAAAATGAAGTGATCTAAGACCATTTTGAATCTACGAGCTATGGTCATCGAGGCTCCCCCAAGCAGAATAATATCATCAACAAATTGGAAATGATTCACACTTTTGGTAGCAAGAGTGAATATGAGACCAAGAAGGCATTCCGAGCTATGTTCATATTCAAGTCTTCTGCTCAAGGTGTCAGCTGCTAAGATGTAAATAAAGGGAGATAAGGGACATCCTTGACAAAGTCCTCGAGAAGAAAGGAAGAAGCTGGTAACTCTACCATTAACTAAGGGAGCGATCGAAGGAGAGCTTATTGAAATTGAAATCCATTGAATGAAAGTGTTGTTGAATTCTAACTTGCTCAATACTTTGAAGAGGAAGCTATGCCTAACTCTATCAAACAAGTTGGTCATGTCTAGCTTGATGTCCATTCCCTTATCCCCTCTCTCTTTGTTGGAGAATATTGCCTTCTGGACCAAAATAATGTTGTCAAACATCAGGCACATCAATGAACAAGATACACAGTTTAATAGGAGTTATCAACAACAAAGATATGTCTCCTGAGGATGAAACCTCCTTGATTTTCAGAAATAGCATTAGGGAGGAGATTTTTTAATCTTTCTACAATAAATTTGGAGATTATCTTATAAGAGATATTGCATAAAGATATGGGCCAAAATTTGAGGAAAGAGGAGGGATTGTTTTCTTTAGGAACCAAATAAAGGAAAGAGGAGTTTATCCCTCCTCCCATACATCCATTTTTCAAGGAGTAATTGATCAATCTACATATGTCCTGCATAATTTGGTCCCAAAAATGTTGGTAGAAATGAGATGAGACTCCATCTGGACCCGGGGACTTATCTGGATGGAAGGAATAGACAATTCTACGAATTTCTTATTCAGAAGGAGGGAAAGCTAATTGATTATTCACGCCTTTAGAGATAATATGTAGAATGTGTTCTAGGATGTAGTTCTCCGATTCCTCAAACATAGGGTTGCTTTGGGAGTAGAGGTTGTAGAAGAAAGCAAATGTCTCTTCCTTTATTGTATTAAAGTTGTCCACCTTGGCCCCATTGATCATTATTTCTAGAATGTTTTTTTTTCCTTTCCCTGTTTTTAGCTTGTTTATGAAATTATTTTGTATTTTTGTCTCCCTGAAGCCAGATGCTTTGGGACTTCAGTCTCCAATACTCCTATTCCTCTTTTAGCCGCGCGTGATATTTATCAAACAAAGTCTTATCCTACACCTACAATTCCTTAATTACAGGTTCCTTTTCCAAACAGAGTGTAAGTGGCTGATTGTGCACTCCATATCTTAAATGGCTCCCTTGCTATCCGACTTTAGAGATTGAGCCTAGGATTTAAGACAATTTTTTAGTATTTTTATCTTTTTCTCCTAAATCGTTATAGTGATACCTTTTACTTAGGGGCACCAAGATTGAGCTACGACCTCATGGAAGTTTGGGTGATTGATCCAAATATGATTGAATATGAATGGGATGGAACCATAGTTCACCGAAGGAGAGAGGTCAAGGTGAATAGGGTGATGGTCGAACCCGTTGCAAGGGAGAATGGTCGATTTTATTGAAATATTGTTGTGAAGGAAATCATCATAGATTAGGAATCGATCCAATCTGGCGATGACATGATTTGGACCTAAACACCTGTTATTCTAGGTATATTTAAATCCAACTAGTTTAATGTCCAAACGCTTAGCTTGGGACATCAATTCTTCCATTTGTTCTTGAAAGGAATCTATGACAGGCAATCCCCCTTTTTTCTCCCATCTATTTAGGGTAGTATTAAAATCCCCCCAAGAATACATAAAACCCCAAATTTAGAATTAACAAGGTTGTGAAGAGAAGCCCAACACTCATGCTTTTCTCTAAAGTGAACTGTCATTTATACATTGACAACTAAGCATACTTGATTTGAAGATAGATCAAGGAAAGATGTTGCAAGCCAATGCACATTGGATAAAGAATTAGGAAAGATGTTGCAAGCCAATGCACATTGGATAAAGAATTGATGAGGTAGACTTGAGATAGGTCCCAAAGAGTCCAAAGGCCTTCAGAAGCACCTCTCGCATTGATCAAAGAGATACCACTACCATACCATAGTTGGAACTATTGCACTAGAATTTCATGCTCCTCGAGTTTTGTCTCTTGGAGAAGGGTGATAGAGGGCTTTTCCTTTCTGATTAGAGATTTCACTATAGATCTCCTTTTTATTGACCCTAATCCCCTACAATTCTAGGAGAGAATAATCATTATTTAATTTTGGGAGGGCAGGGATTCCTTTGATGGAGTTATGCCTGCATTTCTTCTGATACCTTTGCTTCCTACTTCTCCCACTTGCATGTGTTTGAGAGTCGATTGATTGCTCAACTGTTTTTCTTTTTTTGTTTGCTCTATCCTTAAGTCTTTGTTAGATTTCCTTCCGGAGCAATGTGAGCGATGATCTTTCCTAATGGATTTGTCAACTTTAGATTTATCATCTGCTGAGCTTACAAAAGGGACCCCAACAATACCTTCTGTTGGCAAAAGGAAATCTTCATCTTCTTTGGAAGATTCCTTTTGAGTGTGTTGAGTCTCGTCCTTGGATCTTGATGCAGAGATGCCTTCTTTCAAGCTTATGGGATAATTTTTATTTGAGGCTAGATCTGGAATTGATAGATCTGGATGTGGGATCTTCCCTTCTTCTGTTTTGTTGGATAGGGCATCAAATTGATTTCTAGTATTATCATGGGGGACAAATTTACTCGATCCTTCTCTTATCTTGTCTGAGATGGCCTTAGGGGAGGATGGGCTAGGTTCCTTTAATGGAGCTTGCATTTGTTGTTGAGAAAGGGAAGTCTGTTGCTTTTGAGGTCCTTTCCTTCGTTTGGCTTGTTGCCATTTTTCTCTTGATTCGCCTTGCTTTTCAGATTCCTCTTGCTTCTTGAGGCAATTTCTGACGAAGTGACCATAATCATGACATATTTTGCATTTAAAGGGGAGCTGATCATAGTCCACCTCTTGGAAGTGTGACAAGCTATCCAGGCTTAAATTGATCACTGCAGGCAGACCCTTGTCCATATCTATCTCTACACAAATTTTGGCAAAGGGAAAGAGCCCATCACGAGGCTCTACACAATCCACATATTTCCCTAAGACGTTCCCAATCTTCCTGAAAGTAGAGTCATTCCAACAATGGAGAGGAAGAAAGGGAAGCTTAACCCACACTAGGACTGAGGTAGGAAAATCACAATCGAAATTGAAGTTAGGGCTCCAACAGTCCAGGTAAAGCCCTTGGGCTCCCATAAAATATTGACAACTTTGGAAGATTTTGTTTCGATCCGATTTTTTCTCAAAGAAGAAAGTGAAGAATCCCTTGCCACAAAAGGACAAAGTGACTTCCTCATCAATCAAGGGCTTCGAGTTGTTCTGAACTATTGACAGACAGATCTGCGGGAGGGCCACAAGTCCATAAATTGACCCACCAGGCCACGATATTCCATCTGAAGTGCATGAACTCGAGCTCGCGGAGTAGAGATCTCATCAAGCTTTTTGGTGAAACGTGAAGCCAAGGCCTTCTGAAATTTTAGGCCATGAGAGACTACGAATTTAAAGGAAACGATATCCTGGTCGAGAAAGGATGGGGAGGCCAGATTAGCCATGATTGGCCACCTGACCAGATCAAGATTCCATGAGCTAGAGGCAGAGGAGAGAGGAAGCGATTAAAGGCTTAAAGAGAGAAGATGGAGTGCAGGGAGGGGAAGGCGCAACAAGAGAGAAGTCAGCTTGGCAGGCAAGAGGCCTGCAATGGTCAACGGGGCACCTAGAACAAGGTAGGAGGGAGCTTAGGGCCATTGAGCTACAAACGATCATCTTTAGCTCAACATTAACATTAACATTATGATCAAACTCATTACTCCTTTTCAGCGGTGGTAAACGATGGTTAATGAATTGACTCCACACACTTCAACCATCAACTAGCACAACCACATTTATTAATGTAGTTGATATACGTTGATCAACATAATTTTCTACGTTTAATACATGCCAATTGGTATATGAAAATAACGCTGATCGACATATATCAACCATATTAATAAATGTATAAAAATAGACCGTATAAATTAATTGGTTTATCTATTTTTTATGAATATATAAAAATATATAATATAAATGAAATATAAACTAATTCATTTATGTAAAGTTTATTTTTTTATTGAATTTTATGAACTATAAACTAATTAATTTATGTAAAATTTTATTTTTTTATTATTGAATTTTAGGGTTAAATTTTGGGGAAAAATTAAAGGTGTAAATCACTTAGGAAGAAGTAAAGTATTTCACAAGCCGTAAGGTTAATGAAATCTTTTCCTAATCTTTTTTTGGTAAGCTAATGTATGATTCGTTAATATATTAATCGCAAATCTTTTCCTAATCTTAATCGCTAACATTCTATTAATTTTAAGAGAACAGAGAATAGATTAAAACATAATGATCATAAAATTGTTTGCTAGCGCACAACAATTATTTATTTGTTCTCAATGGGCTAATGGGATCGTTCTCCATTATCTTGTTTTGCAAACTAGCTTTCAAAGGTGTCAACATGTCCGAGTGGTTAAGGAGACAGACTCGAAATCTGTTGGGCTCTGCCTGCGCAGGTTCGAATCCTGCTGTTGACGATTTATTGTTATTTTGAGAGCTCTACTCGTTAACAACTTGGCAGAGGTTCGAATCCTGCTGTTGACGATTAGTTGTTATTTCGAGAGCTCTGCTCGTTAACAACTTAGCAGATTCACGGCTTTAATTTTACTTTGAAAATACAATTGCTTCACATCAGTCGTCCTTCCGTTGTGCTCATCAAGTGTTGATCACTCATGCCGACGGCTGGCTTTCCAAAATATATATAAATTACGCCTATGGATTTTAATGAGTACTAACTATTTTCTTTATCATTTTATTGTCTTTATTCTTTTTAATTGAGAGATCGACTTCCTTAGCTTGAAACGCTCATGGAAACTTCTGGCTCTCACTTCACTTCGATTCAGTATTCAGAGGATCAATGGTTCCTCAAATCTCCACGCACTTATCAAGGTAGTTACTCATAAATCCGTTAATAATGGATAACATATTAATCAAATCTCTTTCAACGCAATGTTGGTTTTCAATAATACTGTTATCATCAGAATACTGGCAGCTCTGCAGCAAAAACCAATACAGCATCATAAACCATGCAATCACCTGATGCCGTTTTGTAGTGGGTATTACACTACAAGTAAAGCGGCCAATGCGATTGAAGGAGAGACTGTAAATAATAGCAGGACATCCTTCAACACATACGTGCGCTTGTTGCAGGAATGCGCTCAGATGAAACATTTGATGGATGGCAGGCGCGTCCATGCCCACATAAAGAAAAATGCATACGATATGGATATGTTTCTGGGAAATCAGCTTGTTAACATGTATGTAAAATGTGGGTGGATTGAGGATGCAGTCCAAATGTTTGACGAAATGCCTAAACGAAATGTCGTTTCATGGACTACAATTATAGGGGGATATGTTCAGAGCGGAAGGTGCGAGGATGGGCTGACTTTGTTTAAGAGGATGAGATTGGAAGGAAATAAACCCAACCACGTTACTTTTGCAGGAATTCTCAGGGCATCCGCTGAGCTCGGAAATCCGGATCAGGGGATTCAAATCCACGGGCTTATTGTCAGGACTGAGTATGAATCAGATATCTTTCTCAATAATGCGCTTCTTACCACTTATGCGAGTTTTGGTTATGTAGCGGATGCATGGACAGTGTTTGACAAAATGCCTGAACGAGATGTGGTGTCATGGAATACTATGATTGTTGGATATACTAAAAATGGGAATTGTCAGGAGGCATTAAGGCTTTATGGCCGGATGCAATGCACAGCTATAGAGGCGGATCATGTTACCTTTGCCAGTGTACTTGGTGCGTGTGCTGGCCCAGAAGCTCTGCAGCAGGGAAATGAGGTGCATGGCCATGTAATTAGAAATGGGTTTGACCTAGAGGACCCTGTAGGGAATGCTCTTCTTACTATGTATGTCAGATGCAGGTCCGTTGAGAGTGCACAGCAATTATTTGATAGAATGCTTGAAAGAGATGTGGTGTCATGGACTAATCTTGTAAAGGGATATGTTCAGACTGAGAATGACGAGGAGGCTTTGCAATCCTTCAGGCAAATGCAACAGGAAGGTATTAAGCCAAATGAGTTCACCTTGACTAGTATTCTTGGAAGATGTGCAATTTTAAGAGATTTGGAATTGGGAAAGCAGGTCCACGTCTTTGTGATCAAATTGGACTGCAAGTCCAATGTCTGTGTCGGAAATACCCTGGTTGACATGTACACCAAATGTGGGAGTATAGAAGATGCGTGTCAAGTCTTTGAAGAAATGCCAGAACAAGATGTGATCTCATGGACAATGATTATTTCAGGATATGCCCAATGTGGCTATGGCGAAGAAGCCCTGAAGTGCTTCTGCCAGATTCGACGCACTGGCATGAAGCTGGACACGTTTGTTTTCGCCAGTATTATCAGAGCTTGTGCTGACCTTGCATCTCTAGAGCAGGGAAAGCAGATCCATGCCTGCACAATGAAAAATGGATTTGCCTCAGATGTCTTTGTGGGCAGTGCCTTTGTAAATATGTATGCCAAATGTGGTAACATAGAAGATTCACGGAAAGTGTTTGATAAAATGGTTACAAGGGATTTAGTCACATGGAATTCAATGATTGTGGGTTACGCTCAACATGGTCATGACAAAGATGCACTGGAGCTCTTTGAACATCTTCAACAGGCAGGTGTGAAGCCAGACGACATTACATTTGTCGGTGTGCTCTTCGCATGTAGCCATGTAGGCTTATTGCATGAAGGTTGTCACTACTTCGATTCAATGAGTAGAGAGTATGGCATCTCACCAACAATGGAGCATTATGCCTGCATTGTTGATCTTCTTGGACGTGCAGGACACTTGGACAAGGCTGAGGCTTGCATAAACAACATGCCATTTGAACCCAGTGCTTTAGTTTGGCAAACTTTACTTGGTGCATGCAAAATCCATGGTAACACAGAGATGGGCAAACGTGTGGCAGATCGTTTATTAGAGCTGGAACCCCAAGACTCTGCAACATATGTTCTTCTGTCGAATTTATATGCTGCAGCTGGTAGGTGGGATGATAGAACTAAGGTGAGGAAAATGATGGAAAATATGGGGGTGAAAAAGGAACGAGGATATAGTTGGATTGAGGTAAAAAACGCAGTGCATGCATTTGGGGTAGGAGACACATCACATCCACAAACAACTGAGATCTACACCAAGTTGAATGAATTGATCAGACAGATAAAAGAGATGGGATATTTGCCTCAGACAAACTCTATGCTGCATGATATGGAGTTAGAGCAGCAAGAGTACACTCTTACTCATCATAGTGAGAAGTTGGCAATTGCATTTGGGCTAATCAGCTTATCTCCTATGACTCAAATTAGAATCATCAAAAACCTTCGTGTATGTGGTGACTGCCATACTGCCATCAAATTCATTTCCCAGTCCAGTGGACGACAAATTGTGATGAGAGATGTCAATCGCTTCCATCATTTCAAAGATGGTTTATGTTCTTGTGGGGATTATTGGTGATACTGGCAGCACGGCTAAATTTTCATACAGTTGAGTTTTAGTGAACATGAAGCACTTTTTCATCCACAGAAAATATTATCAGATTTGAGGATGATGACAAGCAGAAAGTCTAAGATGACCCTAATCACAAATCAATAATTTCTCTTGGAATGATTTCACTAATGAAATTAATGGTCGAAGTGATGGAACAATTCATGTGAATGGATTGCCTGTGGAAAACTCTACCTATGCGGAACACTTCTTTGGCCTACTTTGCTGAGTATTTAAGCTTGCTAAGACAAAATTGCCTGAATATTACTATTATGAATCATCCAAGATATTCAAATCAAAAGTTTGTACTGCTGAAGTTACCTTTGTTACATACTCTTTCAGCACAACCTCGGTGTATATGATATAATTTTTCCTTGCACTAAGATATCTTGCCAGTGCAGCTTGTACCATCATTTCTCTGAGTTTGCCCCTTCCCCATACTCAGGTTGTTCGAAATAGCTCTATTCCTGAGTTCCATATCCTTGAATGATATACCTGCAAAATGTACCAATGGTTATGTATAAGGATTGAAACTGCAAATTAAACGAATAATTCAAGGTCAAGTATGCGATTTCAACTTTAAATCAAGCTTTTATATCTTGCCAAATTCCTTGTAAGGGAAGAGCACACTAGATGAACAATTCTACAAAGATTTCTCAGATATAAGACTCTCTACGTAGTTATAACCTCAAAAGTGCCTAGATATTTGTTCAGGGTTGTCTTTCAAATCCTATATTATGAGTTGATTCTTTCTTTCTTTGATAAAACCAATTTGACATGTGGGTTACTTATAGAACTCAATAAAGACGTACTTTAAGGAGGACTCTTATTCATTGACCAGGTGTTTCCTGAGTAGCGAGGCCTAATAGAACTATGTAAAGACGTACTTTGAGGAGGACTCTTACTCATTGACCAGGTGAATGACTGCAGAAAGTCTAAAGTGTATCTCTTTGAACTTATTTACAACAAATGTTTTTAGTGCAACTGAAAGTGATAAACGATCATCATCTTGACCTCAATATCTTTAACCTAGGCAACCCTAAGCAGAAATAATGGACTATAAGAAGGCCACTTATTGACTACATGAATTACTGCAGAAAGTCTCAAGTATATCTCTCTGAAGTTATTTACAACCAGTGTTTCCAATAAAACTGAGAACAATAATCTGTGCTCAGGTTGATCTCATTACCATTAAACTGGGGACTTTAATAGATATAATGGACTATTGACTTGTCTTTGTTGTTGATAATCTCTTCAGGAATCCCATTTAAGTTCAATACATGGTTCGTGATATCTCGTGCCAATTTCAAAATCTGGCAGTGATCTGACTAGGCATCAAATGGGCATACTCTGTTAACCTGTCCACTAATACGTAACATGTTGATAACAAATTTTTGATTTTGAGCTTGTGAAGTTCAGGGTTCAATTGTAATCCCATTCTTATAATCCCTGCATTTCACCGTGAGTGTGGGTAGGGAGGGAAATCATGATTTTTCAGGTCACCAAATAGTTAATTATGTTGGAATGTAACCGTTAAAAGAAAATTTTATTGTAAAATCCAAATTTATTCAAGTAAATATTTGATAGTTTGTAAAATGGAGGAGGTGGCAGTTCATGTAACACATGTAACAGTGCCAAGATAAATAGATATTTATGTAGGTCAAGAGGTGTTGTGTATAGTTTTGTAACCCTGGTGTGAGAAGATTGTAATCTTGATTCCTGAGCAATAGGAATACTGATACCTTGGCCCGTGGATATTTCCTTGACAAATGGTCAGGGTTTAATCATGTAAATCCGTGTTATCTTTTTGAATGTTATTCAGTTATATTATTTTAGAATTATTTCTTCGCATTCAACTTACATAACAATTCATTTTATCTTGCCTCATTTGACCAACAAGAGGTACAAAGTGTAAGGAAAGCACTACCAAGGAGATCCAAGGTTTCTGAGCCAACTCTCTCTCTCTCCATGTGTTTTGGGTTGCGGCAATGAACGGTTCTTGAGTCAATATCTCAAAACCCAATGAGTTTTACTATATGCATCTTCTTCCCTATCAACGCACATATGGAGGACCCCACCCAATTTTTTTGGTGGAGACTCCGGATGAGGAGGATTGTGCGCAATCTTGTGGTGGCTGCAAAAGTTGAAAGGAAATCCTAGCCATCATTTAAAGCCATAGATCTATGCAAAGGGATGCTTGTTTTGCCCTAAGGTCGTGGACAACAAAGACCTTCAAATTGTGTGCAATGAGGAAGTTGCGCAGAGTTCAATCTGTGGAGTCTTTCTCTGCTAGAGGCTGCAAAGGATGGGGTTTGTAGTGGAGGTCGAACAGTGAAGAAGAGGGACCGAGTTTTGTTCAAGCTCTGTTCGATTTGCTGGAGGTTGCAGAGGCTGTGTGCAGTGTAGCAGTGACTAAGTTGGATTGGAGGGGAAATTGCCACTACATAGAGGATGAAATCTGCGTGAAGAATTGCTGCATGGAGATGATGAGGCAGGTGAAGAATGCCGCTGCACAGAGGTGGTTTTATTCTATTTGTATTTTGGTGAAGAGTCAATAGCAAAGATCTCAAATGCAAAGTTCGAGGTGGAGAAATTCAATGGAAAGAATAACTTTGAGTTGTGAAAGCTCAAGATGCAGGATTTGTTGGCGCAGCAAAGATTGCACAAGAGATTGGATGGCAAGAGAAAGAAACCAGCAGGTGTGATTGATGAGGACTAGAAAGATCTGGATGCAAGAACTCTTAGCACCATTCAGTTGTGTTTTGCAGATGTTGTTTTTGAAAATATTATTGGAGAGGAAACACCAACATGCATATGGAGTAGAACGAAGAGCCTTTATATGAAAAAGTCATTGACAAACTAAATCTACTTGAAGAGTTAACTGTAAAGTTTACGAATGAAAGAAGGTACCAAAACAGCTGATTATTTAAATGTTTTCAATACTAGTATGGATGTAAAATTCAGCAATGAAAATAAGGCATTCATGTTATTGTGTTTATTGCCTGAATCTTGAGATCACTTAATCACTTATATTGGCTTTAGCATAATTGACACTCTTGATTATGATTTTATGTGGGAGCATAGTTGTTTGAGGAGGTGCGGAGGAATTCTAATATAACACTAGAAGCAATGCTGGCTAGGGATTCTATGCGGGAGCATTGTTGTTTGAGGAGGTGCAGAGGAATTCCAATATAACACTAGAAGCAATGGTGGCTAGGGGTCGATCTAAAGAAAATGGGAGAAGTTGAGAGGTACATCAAGATTTAAGTCAAAATGGAAAAAAGGGTAAACTAAAATGTTGATATTGCAATAAATCAGGGCATCTCAAGAAAGATTAGTTGAAGATGCAATAATCCAAAGAAGGCTCCAGAAATGAAGCAAATTTAGTTGAAACAATTCTAGTTATGGTTGATGAAGTTTTTTATCTATTTGTGATATCCCACAATACGATGAAGAATGATTAATTAGATTCTGGTGCTTCACATCACATGTGTTCACATAGGTGTTGGTTTCTTCCTATGTTGCGTTGGTTTTTGGGACGGGGGAACGATGGGGACGAGGGGACGCATCCTTGGAACGGCTGGAGTGCACCCCAAATTTTTAGGGGAGAACAAGTTGGGTACGACATATATATATATTCAAAATTGAATATTAACATTTGTAGTTGTTTCAAACTTGTAAACATAACAAGCTATACTTTATAGTATTATGCACAACCCTTACACTTGCCAATTGAAATCTCGAACAATTTTAAAAGGGTTGAGTGGCATTCCACTATTAGCCAGTAGACATGAGCTTTAGCTTTAGGAAACTTAATTGTAACTACTTTCAATTTGTAATAAGGTCCATGAAAGATCTATCACAAAGAACTTTCTTTATAGCTGTTTTTCCCTCATATTTCTTGTTAATAATGACTATGTTAAACATAAGATGCATTTCTATCCCAATAGCTTTTGCAAACTTTTACAATTGCGTTGAAAACCACTATAAAGTAGTTCGGTTTCTTAAAGATATTAAATTCATATTTCAAATTAAGAAGAGGATTGAACAAGAATTTATTTAAATATTTAGTACACAATTCAAGTCACTACTATTTGATTGTGTCCACAATCCCTGAGGTTGAGATGGTAGAAGTACCGAACTTGAATGACTCTTTGAAACCCAGATACAATAATGTAAAAACCAAGATGATCCAACAAATAGAACTGTTGAAGTTTGTAGCTATGTTCAGTGTTCATATTAACATATTTATCATTGATGTACATATAGAGCATGATTTTCATGATCATTTATAAAATCAAAATTATTTTTATTTATAAAAATCAAATTTAAATTTTACGTGGAGTCCCTAGTGTCCAAGTTGACCCTCTTATCCTCAAGTACAGAAGAATAAAAAGAGTGAAGAAGGTCGAAGTACAAAAGGACAAGGAGTAATATGTATGCTCTCGCTCTAGCAAGAATAGAAGATCGAAGAACAATCTAAATCTTAGTGACGTCTCCCTGTGGAAAAATCCGATGATTACAATCCGAATTTCTGTGTGCTTCTGCGGTACACCAATGATCAGTACCGAAATTTCTGTGGAACCTAAAGGCCAGAATTTCTATCATCATCTCGGATAGAAGATCCGAAGTCTGTGGTTAGTATATGAAGTAGAGGGCCGAAAATCTGTGGTATAAATTCTATGATAGGAGGCCAAAACACTGTGAATCATATCTGTGAATAGAGGCCGAGAATCTGTGTATAATCTCTATGGTAAAGGGCCGAATTACAGGGGCCTATTTCTGTGCATAAGAGCCGCATCTTCTGTGATATTTCTTTGTGGCAAAGGGAGCATAATTATCAATACTCATGTGATTGTGATCAGATTAAGAAGGGATGACTTGGACACTGGGCAGATGCTCTAGCTGGTCAATTTATTTCTTGACTTTGATATTTCTTGTTGAACTTGATTCTCTAAGGAAATGATTGGGTTTTTCCCTGGCTTAATTTATGGTGTCTCTTGTCTACTTTCTATTGTGATCTCTACTTTCTTGTCATTACAATTAGGTGAATTTTTGAAGTGTAACTATTTAATGAAGAAGAAAATTAAAAAAAACCTCTAATAATTCATAAATAATTATCAATAGTTCAGAAATATTATTTGTACACATTGTACTTGGTTTTTCAAAATAAGGATTAGCCTTTTAAAATGTTGCTTTTTTCTGTTTTTTTGACATGGAGGCTGCTTTTTATAATTTTACCATTGAAAATACAATATCTAAATCACTAGAAATCCAAATTGAAACCCGTCATAAAAAATTAGATTCAATGCATTACAAAAATAATGGATAAGAAAATTGATCATAATATTCCATCATCAATGTCCATGATTATCAAAATTGAAGCTATATGCTTGAATTACCCCTAAAATCTACCCAAAACATCCCTGAAATCTGCCCATAAATGTTGAATGGTGTTGTTGCCAATGGTTGTTAATGAACACTCTTAATATTTTTCTAGATTACATCAGTTGGACGCTTCAATATGAAGGATGGTTGGAAACCCTAGTTCCAAGGTTTGAATGTTCTGGTCAATGCACATACCTTGAACTTGTTCAAGGTTTTGAAGAAGCATATCTGGAATTTGTCATGGAGATACTCACTAATGGATTTTTCTCCTTAAGATGATTCCGATGGTATGTGGCATGCCCCAAGAGACCTCCCGATTTGAGAGATATTCACGTTTGATGTTGAAGACCTCAGTCAATAAGTCAAAACCCTGTTTTTCAAATTAAGGGTTTTTATCTATAAACAATGCACCTCATCAAAACTAAATGTTTAACCTCCATAAAGGTAACGGTTTCTCCTAGGGCTTTATTTTAGAATAAAAATTAAAAATTTAAGTATATTTGCCCTCCTACACTTATTCCAGTGGTCATAATTAGAAGCCCCTCTCATTCATAAGGAATCTATAAAAGGACATGTACGCTTCCTCCAGAGGTATGCAAAAAATTGCAATGATCTTGTGATTAGCTCTGAAATCTTTCCTTTCGGCCCTCTGGAAGTCGTTGAATATCTGGGGAAGGATTTCTGGTTTGGTTGTCGTTTGGGTTTGTTTTGATTGGTTTTGGGGATCCATCTGGGCAAGTTGTGTTTTGCAGATGGTTTAAGCTCCTTACGGTTGTATTCACGCGACCTTTGTACCAAGGAGATCTTTGAGCACAATTATTTCAAGCAACACAGTTCATCTTCATCCAATGCTATTGAACCTATGGCATAAGTGTTGGATAAACCTTTTTATTGCAGGACAAATCTGTGTGGGCTACTCTTCAATTTTCGGCCAAGGGTTTTCTCAGATCCCTGTAGCTATTAAAAGTCTATTGTTGTATCAATTGTAGCATCAAAGGATGGTGTATTGTAGTAGTTTGTAGCCTGGACACTTCTGATTTTGAATTATTGCATAAGGTTTCGGTCTCTGTTTTGAGCATTAATCATTGAAGATCATAAGGCTTAAAGCCCTAATACACCAGTCCTCTTGGATAATTTTTGAAGAGTTCGATCTATTGAAATTGTTATTTTTCTGAACAAAGACATACTGAAGCCTTTTGGATAGTGATCTCTACATCCTAGAATTCTTTTGAGACGAGATAAAACCTAACTGACTCTGAACCTGAAGTACTGAGATAAATCGAAAGTCAAAATCATGATGAAATCTTGAAGTGCGAAGTTCTGAGTATAAAGGGCTCTCCAGCGCAAAGAACTTGATTATTACAACTGCTATTATACAGTTGCTTCAATATCTTCAAGAAGAAAAGAACGAACTCTTGTTCTGATTGCAGTCAAAATTCAAAACGATGGGTTATGATGGAGTTCTACAATTGGGCATAAAATGCAGTCCGCATATGCCTGTGCATTCAACGATTATATCGTTGCAATTTTGATATTTTGATACATAGATGTATAGAGCACCCCAATATTGCTTTGTAGATTGAATGCGACATTGGGACCGGATCGGGTTCATATGGTGGAACAGTTCAGATTGGAATCACGGGTGAGATCAACTCGACATACATTGCCCTCATCCCAAGGACGCAGGAATTGCGGAATTTCTATGATTATAGAACCATCTCTCTTTGTAATCTCATTTATAAATTGATTTTTAAAATCATAGCTCTGCGTATAAAAAATGCCCTGTCTACATATATCACTATGGAGCAATATGGATTTCTTCAGGATAGGCTCATTCACGATGCAGTGGCCACAACACAGGTATGCATTCCACTCCATACACTAAGAACTGGATGTCGCAATCATCAAGGTGGATCTAAAGAGGGCATATGATAATATTGATTGGAGTTTACTGAGCATTGTACTGCACAAAATTGGGCTTCACACTCATAACATTGAATGGATTATGGCCTGTGTTACATCTGTACGTTTTGCGGTGATCATTAATGGATTCCCGACCAACTACTTTGGGGTGGGACATAGGCTGAGACATGGGTGCTCACTTCCCCCCTGCTTTTTATTCTGATAATGGACGGGCTCAGTCCTAGGATTCAAGATCCCTGTTGGAGGGGTGCATACTTGCCATTGCCGATGGGTAGGAGTATAAGAGTATCACACAGCCTATTCGTTAATGATATTCTACTTTTGGTATCATTCCAAGAAACTCATGGCTTACACTACACCATATATTCCATTGTTTTGAACGCGCATCTGGCCTGTACATGAATAAGGAAAAATCAGAGTTCTTATATGGAGATGGTATACATGAAGATATTGCATATATCACAAACCCTATTTGGGGTGAGGGCTACTCCGATAAGGGATGGCTTGAAATATCTAGGATACATTGTCAAGCTCAATTGCTATCACATCCAACACTGGACATGGCTTGTGGACAAATTCTATAGGAAGATATCGGAATGGGCACACAGATGCCTTATTCTTGGAGGCAGAGTCATTCTTGTGCAATCTGTCTTGCAACAATTCGCTGTTTACTCGGCACACCTTTTCTGTGTTCCTGCATCCTTAACATGACCACTGCTAGCTTCATTTGGGTGGCTAGACATAAATTTCATTTGGTTTCATTAGATAAGATCACTAGACCGAAGGCCTTGGGGGGTTGGGGCATTATGAATATCAAACTTTTTGGATGGGCATTACTCACAAAGTCTCTATGGCGGGGTTTGATAGGCACAGGTATATGGAGCCAGATCATAAATACCAAATATCTACGGGATATAAATTTCAGTCACTGGATGAGGGAAGGGTTGATCGGGAACATGCAGGGATTTGTTGTATGGAACAACCTAAATAAGGTTCGATTTTGGTTTTCGGATCACATCTGCTGGGTTATGGGATCCGGGAAGGACATTATTATTGGCAGGGACAACATCCTTGGAGCGGATGTGCACAAACACTACTCTGAGGCACTCACACACTGCCTTAATACTAGAGGTATTATCTTTTATGATTAGGTCATTTGTGATTGGTCTAGAAACATGCCGATTTGGAGCGAGGTGGATGATCTGGCACTGCGTGGGGAGGTGGCCATTACCTGGAAGCAAATTATTGCAGAGTTACGGAGTTCTGGGATTTGCAGATCCAACATGGGAGATCAGATTGGGTGGGATGGAACCATGAAAAAATGTACTATATCGGTTGCAGATGCATATATATATTTTCGTTGCAAGACTCACAATATGTATGATTGTTGTTGGTTCACTAAGTTCTGGACAGTGAAGATCCCCTACAAGAGTATTTTGTACACATGGCTTGACTGGCAAAATAAAATGCTCACCTGGGAGAATTTAAAAAAGAGGGGTCTGCTAGGACTGGGTATCTGCGCTTTTTGTCGACGGGAGGATGAGGATAATGCACATATGCTCTTAAGATGCCCGTTTGCAAAACATATCTGGCAAGGTTTGTCTGTCATGCTTTTATTTACATATATTGAACATGCTTCCATTATATCATGCATGCTTTAGTGGAGCACACAAAACAGGCAGAGGCATGCAATCCCAATGATCACTTTCTGGGATATTTGGAAAGCTAGGTACATCATTATTTTTTAAAACAACTTTCTCAGTATAGACATGATCATGGATAACATTCACATATGTTTGGAACCACTACTGCTACCATCATCCCATATCCCTAATGTGCAACAGGAACAAGGTGATCCTTTTATTGCTTTCCCAACAGGTTTCTTTGATGGCACTGAACAGGGTGGTAGATGCAGGTGTGGGATTTGGATTTGCACTGACGATTGACTGTACATGATACACTGGAGCGACAAAGACGAGACTAACATGAAGGCAGAGGCTATGGCACTTTGGGGCCTACTATGGTTCGTAGATTATCCGGAGATTCAACGCATCAACATATATGGAGATTCCCATAATATTCAATCATCAATGTCCATGATTATCAAAATTGAAGCTATATGCTTGAATTACTCCTAAAATCTACCCAATACATCCTTGAAATCTGCCCATAAATGTTGAATGGTGTTGTTGCCAATGGTTGTTAATGAACACTCTTAATATTTTTCTAGATTACATCAGTTGGGTGCTTCAATATGAAGGATGGTTGGAAACCCTAGTTCCAAGGTTTGAAAGTTTTGGTCAATGGACATATCTTGAACTTGTTCAAGGTTTTGAAGAAGCATATCATGGAATTTGTCATGGAGATCCTCACTAATGGATTTTTCTCATTAAGATGATTCCGATGGTATGTGGAATGCCCCAAGAGACCTCCCGATTTGAGAGATATTCACGTTTGAAGTTGAAGACCTCAGTCAATGGGTCAAAACCCCTAGGGGTGGTGACATGACACCTCAATCATTGGCCAGTTTATCAAATTAAGGGATTTTATCTATAAACAATGCACCTCATCAAAACTAAATATTTGACCTCCATAAAGGTAACATTTCTCTTAGGGCTTTATTTTAGAATAAACATTAAAAATTCAAGTATATTTTCCCTCCTACACTTATTCCAATGGCCATAATTAGAAGCCCCTCTCATTCATAATGAATCTATAAAAGGACATGTACTCTTCCTCCAGAGGTATGCAAAAAATTTGCAATGATCTTGTGATTAGCTCTGAAATCTTTCCTTTCAGCCCTGTGGAAGTCGTTGAATATCTGTGGAAGGATTTCTGGTTTGGTTGTCGTTTGGGTTTGTTTTGATTGGTTTTGGGGATCCATCTGGGCAAGTTGTGTTTCGCAGATGGTTTAAGCTCCTTACGGTAGTATTCACGCGACCTTTGTACCAAGGAGATCTTTTAGCACAATTATTTGAAGCAACACAGTTCATCTTCATCCTTGAGCTTCATTCACCCAATGCTATTGAACCTATGGCATAAGTGTTGGATAAACATTTTTATTGCAGGACAAATTTGTGTGGGCTACTCTTCAATTTTCGGCCAAGGGTTTTCTCAGATCCCTGTAGCTATTAAAAGTCTATTGTTGTATCAATTGTAGCATCAAAGGATGGTGTATTGTAGTAGTTTGTAGCCTGGACACTTCTGATTTTGAATTATTGCATAAGGTTTCGGTCTTTGTATTGAGCATTAATCATTGAAGATCATAAGGCTTAAAGCCCTAATACACTAGTCCTATTGGATAATTTTTGAAGAGTTCGATATATTGAAATTGTTATTTTTCTGAACCAAGACATACTGAAGCCTTTTGGATAGTGATCTCTACATCCTAGAATTCTTTTGAGACGAGATAAAACCTAACTGACTATGAACCTGAAGTACTGAGATAAATCGAAAGTCAAAATCATGATGAAATTTTGAAGTGCAAAGTTCTGAGTATAAAGGGCTCTCCAACGCAAAGAACTTGATTATTACAACTGCTATTATATAGTTGCTTCAATATCTTCAAGAAGAAAAGAATGAACTCTTGTTCTGATTGCAGTCAAAATTCAAAACGATGGGTTATAATGGAGTTCTACAATTGGGCATAAAATGCAGTCTGCATATCCATGTGTTCAACAATTATATCGTTGCAATTTTGATATTTTGATACATAGATGTATAGAGCACCCCAATATTGCTTTGTATATTGAATGCGACATTGGGACTGGATCGGGTTCATATGGTGGAACAGTTCAGATTGGAAGGATGCATCACGGGTGAGATCAACTCGACATACATTGCCCTCATCCCAAGGACGTAGGAATTGTGGAATTTCTATGATTATAGAACCATCTCTCTTTGTAATCTCATTTATAAATTGATTTCTAAAATCATAGCTCTGCGTATCAAAAATGCCTTGTCTACATATATCACTATGGAGCAATATGGATTTCTTCAAGATAGACTCATTTACGATGCAGTGGCCACAACACAGGTATGCATTTCACTCCATACACTAAGAACTGGATGTCGCAATCATCAAGGTGGATCTGAAGGGGGCATATGATAATATTGATTGGAGCTTACTGAGCATTGTTCTGCACAAAATTGGGCTTCACACTCATAACATTGAATGGATTATGGCCTGTGTTACATCTGTACATTTTGTGGTCATCATTCATGGATTCTCGACCAACTACTTTGGGGTGGGACGTAGGTTGAGACATGGGTGCTCACTTCCCCCCTGCTTTTTATTCTGATAATGGACGGGCTCAGTCATAGGATTCAAGATCCTTGTTGGAGGGGGGCATACTTGCCATTGCCGATGGGTAGGAGTACAAGAGTATCACACAGCCTATTCGTTGATGATATTCTACTTTTGGTATCATTTCAAGGAACTCATGGCTTACACTATACCATATATTCCATTGTTTTGAACACGCATCCGACCTGTACATGAATAAGGAAAAATCAGAGTTCTTATATGGAGATGGTATACAGGAAGATATTGCATATATCACAAACCCTATTTGGAGTGAGGGCTACTTCGATAAGGGATGGTTTGAAATATCTGGGATACATTGTCAAGCTCAATTGCTATCACATCCAAGACTAGACATGGCTTGTGGACAAATTCTATAGGAAGATATCGGAATGGGCACACAGATGCCTTATTCTTGGAGGCAGATTCATTCTTGTGCAATCTGTCTTGCAACAATTGGCTGTTTACTCGGCACACCTTTTCTGCATTCCTGCATCCTTAACATGACCATTACTAGCTTCATTTGGGTGGATAATGATACTAGACATAAATTTCATTTGGTTTCATTAGATAAGATCACTAGACCGAAGGCCTTGGGGCATTATGAATATCAAACTTTTTGGATGGGCATTACTCACGAAGTCTCTATGGCGGGCTCTGATAGGCACAGGTATATGGAGCCAGATCATAAATATCAAATATATACGAGATATAAATTTTAGTCACTGGATGAGGGAAGGGTTGATCGGGAACATGTAGGGATCTGCTGTATGGAACAACCTAAATAAGGTTCGATTTTGGTGTTTGGATCGCTTCTGTTGGGCTATGGGATCCGGGAAGGACATTATTATTGGCAGGGACAACGTCCTTGGAGCGGATGTGCACAAACACTACTATGAGGCACTCACACATTGCCTTAATACTAGAGGTATTATCTTTTATGATCAGGTCATTTGTGATTGGTCTAGAAACATGCCGATTTGGCGCGAGGTGGATGATCTGGGACTGCATGGGGAGGTGGCCATTACCTGGAAGAAAATTATTGCAGAGCTACGGAGTGCTGGGATTTGCAGATCCGACATGGGAGATCAGATTGGGTGGGATGGAACCATGAAAAAATGTACTATCTCGGTTGCGGATGCATATATATATTTTTGCTGCAAGACTCACAATATGTATGATCGTTGTTGGTTCACCAAGTTTTGGACAGTGAAGATCCCCTACAAGAGTATTTTGTACACATGGCTTGACTGGCAAAATAAAATGCTCATCTGGGAGAATTTAAAAAAGAGGGGCCTGCTGGGACTAGGTATCTGCGCTTTTTGTCGATGGGAGGATGAGGATAATGCACATATGCTCTTAAGATACCCGTTTGCAAAAGATATCTGGCAAGGTTTGTCTGTCATGCTTTTATTTACATATATTGAACATGCTTCCATTATATCATGCATGCTTTGGTGGAGCACACAAAACAGGGAGAGGCGTGCTATCCCAATGATCACATTCTGGGAGATTTGGAAAGCTAGGTACATCATTATTTTTTAAAACAACTTTCTCAGTGTAGACATGATCATCGATAACATTCACATATGTTTGGAACCACTACTGCTGCCATCATCCCATATCCCCAAGGTGCAATAGGAACAAGGTGATCCTTTATTGCTTTCCCAACAAGTTTCTTTGATGGTACTGAACAGGGTGGTAGATGCGGGTGTGGGATTTGGATTTGCATTGACGATTGCACACTGTACATGATACACTGGAGCGACAAAGACGAGACTAACATGAAGGCAGAGGCTATGGCACTTTGGGGCCTACTATGGTTCGTGGATTATCTGGAGATTCAACACATCAACATATATGGAGATTCCCATAATATTCAATCATCAATGTCCATGATTATCAAAATTGAAGCTATATGCTTGAATTACCCCTAAAATCTACCCAAAACATCCCTGAAATTTGCCCATAAATGTTGAATGGTGTTGTTGCCAATGGTTGTTAATTAACACTCTCAACATTTTTCTAGATTACATCAGTTGGACGCTTCAATATGAAGGATGGTTGGAAACCCTAGTTCCAAGGTTTGAATGTTCTGGTCAATGGACATACCTTGAACTTGTTCAAGGTTTTGAAGAAGCATATCATGGAATTTGTCATGGAGATCCTCACTAATGGATTTTTCTCATTAAGATGATTCCGATGGTATGTGGCATGCCCCAAGAGACCTCCCGATTTGAGAGATATTCACGTTTGATGTTGAATACCTCAGTCAACACGTAAAAATCCCAAGGGGTGGTGAGATGGCACCTCAATCATTGGCCAGTTTATCAAATTAAGGGTTTTAATCTATAAACATTGCACCTCATCAAAAATAAATGTTTAACCTCCATAAAGGTAACATTTTATCTTAGGGCTTTATTTTAGAATAGAAATTAAAAATTTAAGTATATTTGCCCTCCTACACTTATTCCAATGGTCATAATTAGAAGCCCCTCTCATTCATAATGAATCTATAAAAGGACATGTACTCTTCCTCCAGAGGTATGCAAAAATTTGCAATGATCTTGTGATTAGCTCTAAAATCTTTCCTTTCGGCCCTGTGGAAGTCGTTGAATATCTGTGTAAGGACTTCTGGTTTGGTTGTCGTTTGGGTTTGTTTTGATTGGTTTTTGGGATCCATTTGGGCAAGTTGTGTTTTGCAGATGGTTTAAGCTCCTTACTGTAGTATTCACGCGACCTTTGTACCAAGGAGATTTTTGAGCACAATTATTTGAAGCAACAAAGTTCATCTTCATCCTTGAGCTTCATTCACCCAATGCTATTGAACCTATGGCATAAGTGCTGGATAAACATTTTTATTGCAGGACAAATCTGTGTGGGCTACTCTTCAATTTTCGGCCAAGGATTTTCTCAGATCCCTGTAGCTATTAATAGTCTATTGTTGTATCAATTGTAGCATCAAAGGATGGTGTATTGTAGTAGTTTGTAGCCTGGACACTTCTGATTTTGAATTATTGCATAAGGTTTCGGTCTCTGTATTGAGCATTAATCATTGAAGATCATAAGGCTTAAAGCCCTAATACACCAGTCCTCTTGGATAATTTTTGAAGAGTTCGATCTATTGAAATTGTTATTTTTCTGAACCAAGACATACTGAAGCCTTTTGGATAGTGATCTCTACATCCTAGAATTCTTTTGAGACGAGATAAAACCTAACTGACTATGAACCTGAAGTACTGAGATAAATCGAAAGTCAAAATCATGATGAAATCTTGAAGTGCGAAGTTCTGAGTATAAAGGGCTCTCCAACGCAAAGAACTTGATTATTACAACTGCTATTATATAGTTGCTTCAATATCTTCAAGAAGAAAAGAACGAACTCTTGTTCTGATTGCAGTCAAAATTCAAATGATGGGTTATGATGGAGTTCTACAATTGGGCATAAAATGCAGTCCGCATATGCCTGTGCATTCAATGATTATATCGTTGCAATTTTGATATTTTGATACATAGATGTATAGAGCACCCCAATATTGCTTTGTAGATTGAATGCGACATTGGGACTGGATCAGGTTCATATGGTGGAACAATTCAGATTAGAAGGATGCATCACGGGTGAGATCAACTCGACATACATTGTCCTCATCCCAAGGACGCAAGAATTGCGGAATTTCTATGATTATAGAACCATCTCTCCTTGTAATCTCATTTATAAATTGATTTCTAAAATCATAGCTCTACGTATCAAAAATGCCCTGTCTACATATATCACTATGGAGCAATATGGATTTCTTCAAGATAGACTCATTTACGATGCAGTGGCCACAACACAGGTATGCATTTCACTCCATACACTAAGAACTTGATGTCGCAATAATCAAGGTGGATTTGAAGAGGGCATATGATAATATTGATTGGAGCTTACTGAGCATTGTACTGCACAAAATTGGGCTTCACACTCATAACATTGAATGGATTATGGCCTGTGTTACATCTGTACGTTTTGCGGTAATCATAAATGGATTCCTGACCAACTACTTTGGGGTGGGACATAGGCTGAGACATGGGTGCTCACTTCCCCCTTGCTTTTTGTTCTGATAATGGACGGGCTCAGTGATAAGATTCAAGATCCCTATTGGAGGGGGGCATACTTGCCATTGCCGATGGGTAGGAGTATAAGAGTATCACACAGCCTATTTGTTGATGATATTCTACTTTTGGTATCATTTCAAGGAACTCATGGCTTACACTACACCATATATTCCATTGTTTTGAACGTGCATCCGGCTTGTACATGAATAAGGAAAAATCAGAGTTCTTATATGGAGATGGTATACAGGAGGATATTGCATATATCACAAACCCTATTTGGGGTGAGGGCTACTCCGATAAGGGATGGTTTGAAACATCTGGGATACATTGTCAAGCTCAATTGCTATCACATCCAACACTGGACATGGCTTGTGGACAAATTCTATAGGAAGATATCGGAATGGGCACACAGATGCCTTATTCTTGGAGGCAGAGTCATTCTTGTGCAATCTGTCTTGCAACAATTCGCTGTTTACTTGGCACACCTTTTCTGCATCCTGCATCCTTAACATGACCATTGCTAGCTTCATTTGGGTGGATAATGATACTAGACATAAATTTCATTTGGTTTCATTAGATAAGATCACTAGACCGAAGGCCTTGGGGGGTTGGGGCATTATGAATATCAAACTTTTTGGATGGGCATTACTCACGAAGTCTCTATGGCGGGGTCTGATAGGCACAGGTATATGGAGCCAGATCATAAATACCAAATATCTACGAGATATAAATTTCAGTCACTGGATGAGGGAAGGGTTGATCGGGAACATGTAGGGATCTGCTGTATGGAACAACCTAAATAAGGTTCGATTTTGGTTTTTGGATCGCATCTGCTGGGTTATGGGAACCGGTAAGGACATTATTATTAGTAGGGACAACATCCTTGGAGTGGATGTGCACAAACACAACTCTGAGACACTCACACACTGCCTTAATACTAGAGGTATTATCTTTTATGATCAGGTCATTTGTGATTGGTCTAGAAACATGCCGATTTGGAGCGAGGTGGATGATCTGGGACTGCGTGGGGAGGTGGCCATTACCTGGAAGCAAATTATTGCAGAGCTACGGAGTGCTGAGATTTGCATATCCGACATGGGAGATCAGATTGGGTGGGATGGAACCATGAAAAAATGTACTATATCGGTTGCGGATGCATATATATATTTTCGTTGCAAGACTCACACTATGTATGATTGTTGTTGGTTCACCAAGTTCTGGACAGTGAAGATCCCCTACAAGAGTATTTTGTACACATGGCTTGACTGGTAAAATAAAATGCTCACCTAGGACAATTTAAAAAAGAGGGAACTGCTGGGACTGGGTATCTGCGCTTTTTGTCGACGGGAGGATGAGGATAATGCACATATGGTCTTAAGATGCCCGTTTGCAAAACATATCTGGCAAGGTTTGTCTGTCATGTTTTTATTTACATATATTGAACATGCTTCCATTATATCATGCATGCTTTGGTGGAGCACACAAAACAGGCAGAGGCGTGCTATCCCAATGATCAATTTCTGGGAGATTTGGAAAGCTAGGCACATCATTATTTTTTAAAACAACTTTCTCAGTATATACATGATCATCGATAACATTCACATATGTTTGGAACCACTACTGCTGCCATCATCCCATATCCCCAAGGTGCAACAGGAACAAGGTGATCCTTTTATTGCTTTCCCAACAGGTTTCTTTGATGGTACTGAACAGGGTGGTAGATGCGGGTGTGGGATTTGGATTTGCACTGACGATTGCACACTGTACATGATACACTGGAGCGGCAAAGACGAGACTAACATGAAGGCAGAGGCTATGGCACTTTGGGGCCTACTATGGTTTGTGGATTATCTGGAGATTCAACACGTCAACATATATATGGAGATTCCCATAATATTCAATCATCAATGTCCATGATTATCAAAATTGAAGCTATATGCTTGAATTACCCCTAAAATCTATCCAAAACATCCCTGAAATTTGCGCATAAATGTTGAATGGTGTTGTTGCCAGTGGTTGTTAATGAACACTCTTAATATTTTTCTAGATTACATCAGTTGGACGCTTCAATATGAAGGATGGTTGGAAACCCTAGTTCCAAGGTTTGAATGTTCTAGTCAATGGACATACCTTGAACTTGTTCAAGGTTTTGAAGAAGCATATCATGGAATTTGTCATGGAGATCCTCACTAATGGATTTTTCTCATTAAATTTATTCCGATGGTATGTGGCATGCCCCAAGAGACCTCCCGATTTGAGAGATATTCACATTTGAAGTTGAAGACCTCAGTCAACGGGTCAAAACCCCAAGGGGTGGTGACATGGCACCTCAATCATTGGCAAGTTTATCAAATTAAGGGTTTTTATCTATAAACAATGCACCTCATCAAAACTAAATGTTTAACCTCCATAAATGTAACATTTTCTCTTAGGGCTTTATTTTAGAATATAAATTAAAAATTTAAGTATATTTGCCCTCCTACACTTATTCCAATGGTCATAATTAGAAGCCACTCTCATTCATAAGGAATCTATAAAAGGACATGTACTCTTCCTCCAGAGGTATGCAAAAAATTGCAATGATCTTGTGATTAGCTCTGAAATCTTTCCTTTCGGCCTTGTGGAAGTCGTTGAATATTTGTGGAAGGATTTCTGGTTTGGTTGTCGTTTGGGTTTGTTTTGATTGGTTTTGGGGATCCATTTGGGCAAGTTGTGTTTTGCAGATGGTTTAAGCTCCTTATGGTAGTATTCACCCGACCTTTGTACCAAGGAGATCTTTTAGCACAATTATTTGAAGCAACACAGTTCATCTTCATCCTTGAGCTTCGTTCACCCAATGCTATTGAACCTATGGCATAAGTGTTGGATAAACCTTTTTATTGCAGGAAAAATCTGTGTGGGCTACTCTTCAATTTTCGACCAAGGGTTTTCTCAGATCCCTGTAGCTATTAAAAGTTTATTGTTGTATCAATTGTAGCATCAAAGGATGGTCTATTGTAATAGTTTGTAGCCTGGACACTTCTGATTTTGAATTATTGCATAAGGTTTCGGTCTCTATACTGAGCATTAACCATTGAAGATCATAAGGCTTAAAGCCCTAATACACCAGTCCTCTTCGATAATTTTTGAAGAGTTCGATCTATTGAAATTGTTATTTTTCTAAAACAAGACATACTGAAGCCTTTTGGATAGTGATCTCTACATCCTAGAATTCTTGTTATTTTTCTAAAACAAGACATACTGATGCCTTTTGGATAGTGATCTCTACATACTAGAATTCTTTTGAGACGAGATAAAACCTAACTGACTATGAACCGGAAGTACTGAGATAAATCGAAAGTCAAAATCATGATGAAATTTTGAAGTGCGAAGTTCTGAGTATAAAGGGCTCTCCAGCGCAAAGAACTTGATTATTACAACTGCTATTATATAGTTGCTTCAATATCTTCAAGAAGAAAAGAACGAACTCTTGTTCTGATTGCAGTCAAAATTCAAAATGATGGGTTATGATGGAGTTCTAGAATTGGGCATATATTGCAGTCCGCATATGCCTGTGCATTCAACGATTATATCGTTGCAATTTTGATATTTTGATACATAGATGTATAGAGCATCCCAATATTACTTTGTAGATTGAATGCAACATTGGGACCGGATTGGGTTCATATGGTGGAACAGTTCAAATTGGAAGGATGCATCACGGGTGAGATCAACTTGACATACATTGCCCTCATCCCAAGGATGCAGAAATTGCGGAATTTCTATGATTATAGAACCATCTCTCTTTGTAATCTCATCTATAAATTGATTTCTAAAATCATAGCTTTGCGTATCAAAAATGCCCTGTATACATATATCACTATGGAGCAATATGTATTTCTTCAAGATAGACTCTTTCACGATGGAGTGGCCACAACACAGGTATGCATTTCACTCCATACACTAAGAACTGGATGTTGCAATCATCAAGGTGGATTTGAAGAGGGCATATGATAATATTGATTGGAGCTTACTGAGCATTGTATTGCACAAAATTGGGCTTCACACTCATAACATTGAATGGATTATGGCCTGTGTTACATTTGTACGTTTTGCGGTCATCATTAATGGATTCCCGACCAACTACTTTGGGGTGGGACGTAGGATGAGACATGGGTGCTCACTTCCCCCCTGCTTTTTATTCTGATAATGGACGGGCTCAGTGCTAGGATTCAAGATCCCTGTTGGAGAGGGGCATACTTGCCATTGCCGATGGGTAGGAGTATAAGAGTATCACACAGCCTATTCGTTGATGATATTCTACTTTTGGTATTATTTCAAGGAACTCATGGCTTACACTACACCATATATTCCATTGTTTTGAACACGCATCCGGCCTGTACATGAATAAGGAAAAATCAAAGTTCTTATATGGAGATGGTATACAGGAAGATATTGCATATATCACAAACGCTATTTGGGGTGAGGGCTACTCCGATAAGGGATGGTCTGAAATATCTGGGATACATTGTCAAGCTCAATTGCTATCACATCCAACACTGGACATGGCTTGTGGACAAATTCTATAGGAAGATCTCGGAATGGGCACACAGATGCCTTATTCTTGGAGGCAGAGTCATTCTTGTGCAATCTGTCTTGCAACAATTGGCTATTTACTCGGCACACCTTTTCTGCATCCCTGCATCCTGAACATGACCATTGCTAGCTTCATTTGGGTGGATAATGATACTAGACATAAATTTCATTTGGTTTCATTAGATAAGATCACTAGACCGAAGGCCTTGGGGGGTTGGGGCATTACGAATATCAAACTTTTTGGATGGGCATTACTCACAAAGTCTCTATGGCGGGGTCTGATAGGCACAAGTATATGGAGCCAGATCATAAATACCAAATATCTACGAGATATAAATTTCAGTCACTGGATGAGGGAAGGGTTAATCGGGAACATGCAGGGATCTGCTATATAGAACGACCTAAATAAGGTTTGATTTTGGTTTTTGGATCACATCTGTTGGGTTATGGGATCCGGGAAGGACATTATTATTGGCAGGGACAACATCCTTGGAGTGAATGTGCACAAACACTACTCTGAGGAACTCACACACTGCCTTAATACTAGAGGTATTATCTTTTATGATCAGGTCATTTGTGATTGGTCTAGAAACATGCGGATTTGGCGCGAGGTGGATGATCTGGAATTGCTTGGGGAGGTGGCCATTACCTGGAAGCAAATTATTGCAGAGCTACGGAGTGCTGGGATTTGCAGATCCGACATGGGAGATCAGATTGGGTTGGATGGAACCATGAAAAAATTTACTATATCAGTTGCGGATGCATATATATATTTTTGCTGCAAGACTCACAATATGTATGATTGTTGTTGGTTCACCAAGTTCTGGACAATGAAGATCCCCTACAAGAGTATTTTGTACACATGGCTTCACTGGAAAAATAAAATGCTCCCCTGGGAGAATTTAAAAAAGAGGGGCCTGCTGGGACTAGGTATCTGCGCTTTTTGTCGACGGGAGGATGAGGATAATGCACATATGCTCTCAAGATGCCCGTTTGCAAAACATATCTGGCAAGGTTTGTCTATCATGCTTTTATTTACATATATTGAACATGCTTCCATTCTATCATGCATGCTTTGGTGGAGCACACAAAATAGGCAGAGGCATGCTATCCCATGATCACTTTCTATGAGATTTGGAAAGCTAGGTACATCATTATTTTTTAAAACAACTTTCTCAGTATAGACATGATCATTGATAACATTCACATATGTTTGGAACCACTACTGCTGCCATCATCCCATATCCCCAAGGTGCAACAGGAACAAGATGATCCTTTTATTGCTTTCCCAACAGGTTTCTTTGATGGTGCTGAATAGGGTGGTAGATGCGGGTGTGGGATTTGGATTTGCATTGACGATTGCACACAGTACATGATACACTGGAGCGACAAAGACGAGACTAACATGAAGGCAGAGGCTATGGCACTTTGGGGCCTACTATGGTTCGTGGATTATCTGGAGATTCAACACATCAACATATATGGAGATTCCCAAGCTATCATCAATCATGTTTTGGGATCTTCACACATTTCTCATCCACATCTACAGGGTTGGCTGCAGTGTATCAAATGTCTTCGGGATTCTCTACAGGGGGTTACCTATCAACACCTACACAGGGCACACAACAAGGTTGCTGATGCTTTATCTAAGCTTGGACTCCTCGACCCATTGGAGGGCTTTTATATTTCACTAGGGGCAGATGGAGACTTGTTGGATGCTGGTCACATGCCATTTCCTTGACACTGATTTCACTGTCTTTCTTTTTGCTTTTCATCACTATGCTGGTTTTTACATCTGGGATTTTTGGGAACATGTTTTTCTCTTGCTGCTTGGTCACTTTCATGGATTGTTATTGATAATGAGCTCTACCTATATCTCTGTTTTGGATTATGTTTTACTTTGATGTTGACATAGACCAAATCTTGTCACAACACCTTATATTTATGGTATCTTTCCTCAGGGTTATATTGCATCCTCATGGATCTAGATGTACTGATTTTTTTACATAAATAAAATCAACATTTTTTCTCCTTTGAAAAAAAAGATTGAATGCGACATTACATTAGCGAAACTACACAAATACTTCAGGTATCATTATTGTGATAAAACACTAGAAAATGAATTATATGGGAACATTACTATAGACCTGGTTATGTATTGGTAAGTCAATCTAACATGTGGATTCTCCACATATTATATTATGCAATAAAAATAAGAGCTGCCATATGGTACTTTGATATAGAAGATTTTCTTTTATACAAGTATGGTGGTAGAATTTCATGTCTAAGACCCAAAATAGAATTGGTCGTACTTTATTGGTATGGGTCTACACTTGTAATTGATATGCCATCATATATCACTAAGTTCATTCTCTTGTAGAGCCGAGGAAAGGTTCAAATTGTGTGAAGATTAATTAAAAATAAAGTTGAGCTCATTATGTCGCATATCCAAAGAAAAAGTGCATTTTGTATGAAAATTAATATCAAAGGAAAAGTCCATTTTGTATGAAATTAATATAACTACTTTTGCAAGTTATTGCACTTGTTTGAGCCAAATTGAAAATTGAAAATAGCATCACAATTAAGGCTTATAAATAGATTCTTCCAAGAGAGCCTAGGAACTATTGAGCAGTGCTATTGACATATGTGGGTAGTTGATGAATGTTAGGGTTTTCAATGATTACTTGAACTGAGATTATATGACCATATGTTTAATGATACACAAATATGATTTGAGTAGGTGATAATGATTGTAGTTGCAAACTTTGTTGTATGAGTACAAGACTGACTGATATAGAGATCAGATTGTTTACTCATCACAAAGCAATGAATTGGTTGAGGTTGATGTTTTAGTGTAGCTAGGTTTGATGTAAATTGGTTTGATTTGGCATTGGGATTGAGCAGAGGCAGGTTTGGATATAAGGGTGAGTATTGTTTGAGGTCGATTGTGTAGGTGCCAGATTGAGCAGAGTTGAGTAGTGAGGCTGCGAGGACTTGACAATGATATAAATATTGAGCAAAGCAACAAAAGCTTCATTACAATGTCTTTATTTTGATTTTGAACACAGGGGGATCTAGTCTAAAAATTATGAAACATGGTTTACTGGTTGATCATGGTGGAAAGGTGGTGCAAGGCAGGAGAGTGAAGTCTCCTTTAGGTTGGAGCCTTAGAATACTTCAGGGAGACAAGGTGGTGCTAGGGCAAGGCGTTGGAGCGTCCATCCAATTACAAATGGTACACAGGGTGTTGGAGCACCTTCAGGTTGGAGCTTGTAAACTAGGGTGTTGGAGCGTCCTCCCGATTGCAATTGTTAAACAAGGCATTGAAGTGCCCTATAGGTTGGAGCTAAATCAGGGGGTTGGAGCTAAACATTTGATGTAAATATTTTTGAAGACAAATATTAAGAAGTGTTTGATGGTTTTTGTCTCAGACTGGTTTCCACCTAGAAATCTTTGTGTCCATTATCTTTATTATTTTGCATTATTGTATGGTGTTTATGAATATTTATAATTATCTGATGCTAATAACAATTAATATTCTGTGAAGTTAAAAATATATTGTTTGATAATAAATATTGATTCACCCTCGTCTTAGTATTTCCAATAAATGGTATTAGAGTAGGTTCCTTCAGTAGCAACTTAATAGTTGGAAGGAAAACCTCTAAGTACAAAGATGGGAAAATCAAAGAAGCATGTTGCCAAGCATTCAAAGGAAGTTCCATGCATTGAAATAATTTCAAATCCTATTATTGCTAACAAAGAAAATGAGATAGGAAGAGTGTTATTCATGGCTAGGGATAACAAGAAGGAAGCTCTTGAAGAAGAAGATGAAGAGATGAATGAGATCAAATTTCAAAACGAAATTGTCAGAGTTATAAAGGAACTTAAGGTTGAAAAAGAAAACGTCAAACTTCTGGAAGTCGAATTGAAGATAGAAAAAGAACATGCTAGAAGCCTTAATAAGAAGAATGAAGAATCAAAGGAGATCATCATCAACCTTAAAGTGCAGTTGGAAGAAGCCAAAAAAGTTGAAGAATCACTTAGAAGAGAACTTGAAGAAAGTAACAAAGAATGGAAGAACACAGAAAAGGAAAATCACACACTCAAAGAAGAAGTTTCTCTTTTGAAACTCCAAGTGCAGGAAGCAGAAAGGAAAGAGAAAGACCTGGCAAGACAACTAAAGGAATCTAATAAAATGTATGTATCCGAAGTTGATAAAAAACAAAAGGAATTAGATGCATCTTCAGTAGAAATTAGTAGGCTCATGAAATAAAATGAAAAGCAGAAGGAATAGATGCAGATCCTCAACAGAGAATCAAAAAAGATCACTCTTCTGAAGCTACAGGTAGAAGAAGTAGAAGAAAGAAGGAAATTGTTGAAAGGCATATTTCAAGAAGCCCTTGCTCAAAAGAAAGAAGATCTTGACGTAACTCTTATTGAAATCAACAAGTTCAAGGATTGGACAAAAGAACACTTGCAGGTTATTGACAGGAAAGATCAAGAATTGGCTCAATTGAAGATGAAGGCAAAAAGAGCATGTAAAGCTTCATGTGATGAAGGCACAAGCTCCAAGACTTCACAAAGTTAGATTGAGGAGAATACTGATCAAAGTGAAGGAACGAAGAAGATTAATAATGTTGCAACTCCAAAGAATAATGATGAAGCAATCAAGGACAAAGGACAACAAAATACTACACCACCACCTCCGAAGAAGAATGAATACTGAAGACCATCCAAACAAGATAACTCATCTAGGTATGCTAGTTTGTTTAATGGTTATTGTTTTTCACGTACTAAATTTGGACATATGGTTAGGAATTGTAAAGATTGTGATAGGTACAATTATCAAGGGCATTATCAAAACCCTAGAAGTAGGTTTGTTGGATTGCAAGACATATTTCAAAACAACTTTACCAGTAGAAAGTATATGTCATCTACTCAAACATTTAGACCCAACATTGAATGCTACAAATGCCATAAGTTATGGGAACATAGCTTGGAATTTCGGGTACAGGATGGAATCAACCATGAATGAAAAACTTAACATTAGGTATAAGAAGGTTTGGAGAAGAAAACATGTACAAGAAAATCAAACAGATAAGAAAGTCTCAACAGTCACACTTTCAAGATTCGTAAGGGCAAAAAGTCATGATGAATCAATAAGTACATTGGACGATGACAAGGTTCAGGGAGATCTAGTTGAAGAGCTGGGTGATACATTATTTTGAAAAATATCGCTTATTGACTCCCTGAATTTTGAAGAACAAATAAACGATCTATCTATTGATAAGTCGACAATTGACAGATATGCAATATTATGGGTAGAATAGCAATTTCAAGTAAGATGTGTCAATTTCATGAGATTATAGCAGGGTTCAGGGGGAGAAGAACAAATAAAAGAATACAGGTTCACAATGATTGTCATCTCTTTAAAAATTGACAAATCATTAGAATAAGTCAAGGGGTCATCAACATTGAGAGCCTAATGAATAACAGGTTAGCAATGTGGAATTGCAGAGGGTCATGGCAAGTTGTGAAAGGCAAAAAATCAGCAGTGGCAATCTGTATGAAGAATAACATGACATGGGGAGAAAGGTTGTTGCAACGAGTATTGAGGAAAGCATTTCAAAGACTGACAAGTACTTTGCAGGAAGACATAGGAAGGCATTTCGTCAAGGGAGAACAAGCAGTCTACAGGACCATAGAATCAGGCAGATTGTCAAGGGGAGTCACCCTTTTCCATTAATGTCAATTGGGGAGAGAAATAAAGAGAAGAAGATCAAGGTATGCAGTGAGTGGGAATAATCATTGTAAGAGGAGTACGTGGTGTTGCCATCAATGACAAAGGGGGAGATTATTGAATGGTGTTGTCATTGATGCCAACAATTGTTAATGAATGCTATTAATATTTTTCTAGACTATATTAGTTGGACGCTTCAATCTGAAGGATGGCCAAAAACCCTAGTTCCAGGATTTGAATGTCCTGGTCAGTGGACATACCTTGAAAATGTTCAAGTTTTTTGAAGAAGAAAATCATGGAACTTGTCATGGAGATCATAACCAATGTATTCTTCTCATCAATATGATTCTGGTTGTATGTGGCACGCCTCAAGAGGCCTCCCTGTTTGAGAGATATTTACGTTTGAAGTTGAAGGTCCTAATCAATGGGTCAAAACCCCAAGGGGTGGTGACATGACACCTCATCATTGGCTATTTTAATTAAGGATCAACCATTGTATGAAGGGTTTCAAAATGTGTTTGCATATATAAGCAATGTCCCTCATCAAAACTAAATGTTTAACCCCAACTCCATAAGACTAGCATTTTCTCTTAGGGCTTTATTTGAGAATAAAAATTAAAATTTTACTATATTTCCCCTCCTAAAATTATTCCAATGGTCATACTTAGAAGCCCCTCTCATTCATAAGGAATTTTATAAAAGGAGATGCACTCTTCCTCCAAAGATATGAAAAAAATTGCAACGATCTTATGATTAACTCTAAAATCTTTCCTTTCAGCCTTATGGAAGTTGTTGAATATCTGTGGAAGGGTTTCTAGTTTGGTTGTTGTTTGGTTTGGTTTGATTGGATTTGGGGATCTGTTTGGGCAAGTTCTTTTTTGCAAATAGTTTAAGCTCCTTACAATAGTATTCATGCGACCTTTGTACCAAGAAGATCTCCGAGGACAATTACTTGAAGCAATGCAGTTCATCTTCATCCTTGAGCTTCGTTTACCCAGTGCTATTGAACCTATGGCATAAATATTGGATACACTTTTTTATTGCGAAAGGACAGATCTGTGTGGGCCACTCTACAATTTTTGACCCAAGGTTTTCTCAAATCCTTGCAACTATTAAAAGTTCGTTGTTGTATTAGTTGTAGCATCAAAGGATGGTCAATTGTAGCAGTTTGCGGCCTGGACATTTTTGATTTTGAATTATTGCATAAGGGTTCAATCTCTATATTAAGCATCAATCATTGAAGATCATAAGGCTTAAAGCCCAAAAATGCCAATCCTCTTGGATAATTTTTGAAGATTTCGATTTCTTGAAATTGATGGAGAAATTGTTATTTTTCTGAATCAAGACACATTGAAGCCTTTTGGATAGTGATCTCTACATCCTAGAATTTTGTTGAGACGAGATAAAGCCTAACTGACCTATGGACCTAAAGTATTGAGATAAATCAAAAGTCAAAATCATGTTGAAATTTGGAAGTGCAAGTTTTGAATATAAAGTGCTCTCCAGCGCAAGGAATTTGATTATTGCAATTGCTATTATATAGTTGCTTCAGTATCTACTAGAAGAAATTTTTAACATTTTTTAGCAATGACGTTAAATATAAAATATCATCACTCCAAAAAACCTTAAAATTCTAATGATTTTCAGGCATGACATTAAATATAAAAGATCACGTCTCTGAAAAGCCTTAAAATTCTAACAATTTTCAACGATAGTGTTAAAGATAAAATACTTATCACTGTTTTCAACTATAGCATTAAAAATAAAATATCATTTAGAAAAAACTTTAAATTTTGACAAATTTTCAATCATGGAATTAAATCCAAAGATCATGACTATAGAAAACCTTAAGTTTTCAACATATTTCAACCATGGCATTATGGAAAAATTATATGACTTAATTTAAAAAAAAAAATGAATCCTTGAATGAAAGAGTCATTATACCAGGAATAATTTCTTTTTTAAATGGTAAAAGTATAGTTAGCTTAAAATCTTAGCCTAAGACAACTTGACACATTGCAATAAAAATTTAAAAATCAACCATCAAACTAACACGCAATGTAGGTGAACTTGATACATTGCAATGAAAACTTAAAAACCAGCCTTGAAATTGACACATTATGGGGGCATATTCAATCCATTATAATGAAAAACTTTAAAATCAACTATCAAATTGACACATAATGTGGTTAGGTTGCTAGTTGAAAATCAACATAGGCCCTGCAGAAAAAAATAATTAATAAGTAAAAATGAAAAATACAAAACAAAATAAAAATTAAAACATTGAAAAATAAAAAAACACAAAAAATTGAAATAAATAATAACAAGTAAATAAAAATATATATTAAACCATAAAAAAACAAAAAATCAATTATAAAAAAATATATTAAAAAAGAGACAAAAAAAAACATAAAAATAAATAATTTATAAAAGATAAAAATTTAAACTGAGAAAAAATAAAAATAAAAATCTATATCTATATCTATATATATATATGAAGAAACAAGAAAATATTTCCAAAAATATAATTTAAGATCTTTTTTTTTAATTAACAAAAATAAAAATAAAATAAAAAACAAATTATTAAAACCAAATTAAATTAAAAAAATAACATTAAAATAAATAAATAAATAAAACATAAAAAAATTTAAAAACATTAAAAAACCATT
The DNA here is from genome assembly GCA_031772625.1 of Pinus tabuliformis. Lineage (NCBI taxonomy): Eukaryota > Viridiplantae > Streptophyta > Pinopsida > Pinales > Pinaceae > Pinus > Pinus tabuliformis. Next base: position 670,350,919 of record CM062815.1, read on the forward strand.
TTAAAAAATCATTAAAATAAATAATTAGAAAAAAAATTAAATAAAACATTTAAGAATATTTTAAAAATAATACATTAAAAAAATTAAAATTAAAAAAAAATAATTCAATAAGGCCTACCCAAGACTCCTCATGGGTTGGGTATGGGTTGGCCGATTCTAGAATCAGCAAGCCCCTGTCCTGGCCTGCAACCCCTAAGGCGTTTGCGCTGATGCTGACCGATTCTCAACATGGTGGAGGGTGATTTTGGGAATCACCCTCTTTCTGTTGCAGGAAAAAGGGTGATTCTAAGAATATCACCCTCTAGCCCTAGCACACTGGAATCAACTAGCTCACACCTTGGCCTGTGGCCCCTCGGGTGGCTGCGGGGTCTAATTGATTTCCATTAGAACGAAGAGTGATTCCAAGAACTAGCCCCAACACAATAGAAGGTGATTCCCAGAATCACCCTCTAGCCCAACATGGTGGAGGGTCATTCTTGAAATCACCCTCTGTCATGTCGGGGCCAAAGGGTGATTCCTAGAATCACCCTCCGTCGTGCTGTGGCTAGAGGGTGATTTCGGGAAACACCCTCCACCGTGTTGGTGGTGAGAGGGCATCATGGGTGATTCCCGGAATCACTCTCCACCATGATGGGGTCTAAAAGTTGATTATGGGAATCTTCCTTTGCTGTGTCGAGGCTAGAGGGTGATTCCCAGAATCACCCTCCGTCGTGCTACGAGTGAGAGGGCATTATGGGTGATTCCCAGAATCACCCTCCACTGTGCTAGGGGCTAGAGGGTGATTTCGAAATTGGCCAGCCCTCGCCCAACCCTTGAGAGGATGTAGGTGGGCCTTATTTATTTATTTATTTTTTAAATTTTTATTTGATTTTTAATGTTTTTAATTTTTTTTTTTAATGTTTTTATTTTATTTTTATTTTTTAATTTTACTCTCTTTTTTTTGAACTTTTTTTTTTAATTGTATATTTTGATTTTTTTTTTGTTATTTTAACTTTTTTTTTTTTTTTTTTTTTTTTTTTTGTTTGAAAAAAGAATTCAAATGTCATCATTTTTGGATATAAAGTTCATAAAACTTGTTAAATTTTCAATTATTTGTATTCAAATTTTCATAAACTCTTTTATTTAACATTTCATTTTTAGTAAAAAAGTTCTGAGATATATATATATATATATATATATATATATATATGCAAAATGTGTATTTTTTGACAAGTGTTTAAAATTATTATTTTTTAGTGACAATTATTTTATGTGTATTGAAGTATTAATTAATGAAATATAAATATATAAAAAATCTTGACCTCAAAATATATATTTTTTAGACTTTGGAAAAACAATTTCAATATAAAAAACATTGCAAAGAAAAACAAAGAACACAAGTTTGGAAAATCCTTTAAAAACAAACATCTTAGGACGAAGCACATGGAGAAGAAGAAGACAACTTGAAAAATGGTTAAATAATAAACATTTAAAAAAACTTGTGCATACTTGGGACATAAGAGAATTTAAAGTGTCAAAAATAGGCTTAAAAAAAGGTTGATGCTTTTCAAAGTCCGCATGAAAATCACCAACATTTAAAAGAAATTATCCATACTTAATACATCGAATAATTTAAAATGTCAAAAATAAGCCCAAAAAAGGGGTTGATGCTGCATTAACACTTTTCAAATTGGGAACTTTGTTTTTAGCATTGTGATTGAGTAGAGGCAAGTTTGGGTATGACGATGAATATTGTTCGAGGTCTGATTGTGCAGGAGCCGGATTGAGCAGAGTTGAGTAGTGGGGTTGCCAGGACTTGATGGTGATATACATACCGAGAAAAGCAACAAAACCTTTAGTACAATTTCTTTATATTGATTTTGAGTGCAGGGGGATCCAGTCTAAAAATTTTGAAACATGGTTCCCCGGTTAATCAGGGTGGCAGGGTGGTGTAACACAGGAGAGTGGAGACTCCTTCAGGTTGAAGCCTGAGAACACTGCATGGTAGTAGGGTGGTGCTAGGGCAGAGTGTTGGAGCGTCCGTCCAGTTGCAGCTAGTACACATGGTGTTGGAACACCTTCAGGTTGGACCCTGTAAACTAGGGTGTTGGAGCATCCTCCTAGTTTCAGTTGTTAAATAGGGCATTGGAGTGCCCTACAGGTTGGAACCTTTAAATAGGGGGTTGAAGCCTCCTTCAGTTGGAGCTGAAAACTTGATGAAAATTTTTTTGGAGACAAATATTAAGAAGCATTTAATGGTTTTTGTCCCGAGGGGTTTCCGCCTAAAAATATTTGTGTCGACAGTAATTATTATTCTACATTATTGAATGGTGTTTATGAATGTTTATGATTATATGATGTTAATAACAATTAATGCTATATGAAGTTAAAAATACATTAATTGATAAGAAACACTGATCACCTCCTCTTAGTATTTCCAACAAGAAAATCCTTGCAATCTACCAAAAAAGTCCTTGAAATATGTCTAGAACGTCTTGGCAACGCTCAAAAAGTCCATGAGTCCTTGGTGAAGTCCCTATCTATTTGGGGATGTTTCCTAAGGGTCTAAAAGTCCCCAAAACACAAAAATATATGATACATGGGATTTTTTTTGGGGGACGGGTCCTCGTGCAACATAGGTTTTTCCTTATCAAGCTATTGATGGTGGTATTGTTCTTATGGGAAATAATGTTTCTTGTAAGACTGTTGGGGTTAGAAGAATTAAAATTAAAATGTTCAATTGTATTGTAAAGATATTGACAGAGATAAAACATGTACCTAAAGTCAATAAAAAAAATTGTTTCCTTGGGAGTTTTGGATTTTGGAGGTTAGAAGTTAAGAAGTCAAGGTGGGCATTAAAGGTGTCCAAGGGTGTTTTGCTAGTTATGAAGGCCACACAGACTAAACCATTATAAAGTGGAAGGGAGTACTCAAATAAATAAATCAAATATGTGAGGAAGAAAATGAATCTACTCATTTATGACATCAATGATTGGGTCATATCAATGAGTAAGGGAGAAAGGTACTTATAAACCACAAGGTACTTCCAGATTCCAAATTTTGAATTAAAATTTCTATAAGCATTTTGTTTTTGGGAAGCAATGTAGGCAAAATTTTAAAATAAGTAGTTATACAAGTATTCTAGAGTATATCCATTTAGATGTTTGGGGTCCATCACCTACAATTTCTTTTGGAAGACCTTCATATTTTGTAACATTTATAGATGATCTCTAGAAAAGTGTGGGCCTATGTTCTAAAAAGAAAACATGTTGTGTTTAATGTATTTAAACAATTTGGAGTTTTTGTTGAAAAGATAATTGACAGGTTAATCAAATGCTTAAGAATATATAATGGAGGCGAGTTCAAATCTTTGGAATTCAAAAAATATTGCAAGGAAGATAGGATTGAAAGACATAAAATGAAAATATACACTCCCCAACAAAATGACGTGGCAAAACACATGAACATGACTCTTCTAGAGGGAGCAAGGAGCATGCTCGTTTATGTCAATTTGCAACAAGAGTTTTAGGTAGAAGCATTCACTACAACTTTTTATTTGGTAAATCAATTACCATCAATTGTAATAACCTGTAATATTATTGAAGAGTTATGGACTGGTCATCCATGTGATTACTCAAAGTTAATTTTTTTTGGTTGTGAAGCTTATGCTCTTACTCCTAAAAATCAATTTTCTAAGACCCCAAATAAAAAAAGTATATATTTGTTGGTTATGATGATTACTTAAGGGATATAAATCGCGGGGTCCTACTAACCAAAAAACCATCAATAACAATGATGTAGTATTTGATGAATCCCCCCTCATAAATTTAGACATTGTAGAAGATATGAAACACGAACAAGTACCACAAAATCAAAAGTTCAGTTGGAGACTCAACCATCTATAGAAAGTAGGAAGCAAGAAGAAGCTTCTAATGAAGAAGCAATTGTGGATGTAGAAACTACACATGAAAACATGGAAATGCCACAAACAACACCAAGGAGATATACATAGTACAAAAATCCTCCTAAGAGGTATGGAGATTATGCTTTATCTATTGCTTTGATTACTAATGATGGGGAACCTTTTTGTTATTAGGAAACAATGGTTGACATTGAAAGTGTTAAATAGAAAATAACAATGAAATAAGAAATTGATGCCCTAGAGAACAAAACCTAGGACCTAGTAGAGCTTTTAGAGGATAGAAAAGTTGTTGGGTATAAGTGGGTCTACAAACTGAAAAGGGTTTTAAAGGTAAATTTGAAAGATACAAAACAATACTGGTAGCAAATGGGTATTCTCAGATGGAAGGTATCGATTTCCATGATTTTTTTTGCTAGTTGTTAAGCTTATTTCTATTGGTACTGTATTGGCACTAGTTACTTTACTTGGCCTTGAGTTAGAGTAGTTGGATGTTAAAACAACATTTTTACATGGAGATTTGGATGAGGAAATATACATGGAACAACAAAAAGGACTTTTCAACATTGTAAAATAAGGTTTGTTTGCAAGCTCAATTATAAGTCATTATATGGTCTGAAACAATCTTCCAGACAATGGTACCTGAAGTATCTGATTCCTTCATTGTGAGCCAATTTTTTTTGTAGAAGTGAGTGTGACCATTGTGCTTACTTAAAAGGTTTAAATGATATATGAGTTATCTTGGGGTTATATGTTCACAATATGCTTGTTTCAATCAAGAGAATGATTGAGATCAACATGTTAAAGCTTAAATGGCTAGGAATTTTGATATGAAGGATATAGGAGCAACAAAACAAATTATGGGCATATAAATACATAGAGACAAGAAAATTTGTAAGCTATGGTTATCACAACAAAATTACGTGGAGAATATACCAATGAGAACTTAACTACGCTGAGAGGGGGATGAATTAGTTTAGTACATTCATGGACATTAAATTCTGATTATTTTAACTGATTAACTGAACTATTAAATGAGAAACATACACCTTATGAACAACATATTTAATATATGATCAACACTTAACATGTAAATCACTACATACAACTTTGATGACAACATGAAATCAACGCAAAAGATAATCAAATGTGAACACCAGATATAAGTGGAAACCCATAAAAGGAGAAAACCACGAATTTGTTATTGTTGTGATGCAAAGGAAAACTCCTATTCCTTGATTACATCTGATTTTCTGTAGGATCCAACCTACATAAGGCTGCTAACTCAATTTTTTTGCAAGCTACAAGATGAAAGGAAGCTCCAACTCCCACAAGTTTTCTACAGACTACAACCCATAGGAGGCTCCTACCTAAACATGCTCCAACCTGTTATTTATCAAGATACAACTTGAAAGGAGACTACAATCCCCTTATACATATAAGAAACAACATGTTGGTTTACCAGGTCTATAAATCCGCATACCTCCATCTCTGTCCCTGCTTCTTCTTCTCTTCAAATTTGCTTCACACCAACTCTATCTATGTGCCAAGCAATTAATAAAGAACACCTCAATAAACTCCCACATTCTCTAACTCTCTAACCATTTTACCTTGCAAGTCCACACATTTTTATAAATAAAATTTGATGTCTATCTGTATTCTAAACATGAATATGAAGTGAGAATACTTGTCTCTTAGCATTCCACTCATTTGTTTCACACCTTTCGATATTTTGAATATTAAAATAAATAAATGCTTCACCAATTATTATTTTTAGCCACTTGTAATGATTAGGTCAGCAAACATAACAACCATAGTCTTTGCAACATACATTAGTACTATATTAACAACTATAACACATCACAACATTACAAGCATGACGACATTCTTCATGCATTTTCCTTTATCTTTGCCTTTTCCTTGCATCTTTGAATTTTCTTTTGCCTTGCATCACACCATTTCAATTCAAACATCATACACATATAGCAACATAAGCAAGACAATATATATCACTAGATCATCAACATCTCCAAGCATCACAAACATAACAAGCATCACAAGCATACCTCAAGATCACAAATTTTTTTTTTTTTTTTTTGAAAAAATAATTCAAATGTCATCATTTTTGGATATAAAATTCATAAAATTTGTTAAATTTTCAATTATTTGTATTCAATTTTTCATAAAATCTTTTATTTAACATTTCATTTTTAATAAAAAAGTTCTGAGATATATATATATTTTTAATTATATCTATATGCAAAATGTGTATTTTTTGTCGAGTGTTTAAAATTATTATTTTTTAGTGACAATTCTTTTATGTGTATTGAAGTATTAATTAATGAAATATAAATATATAAAAAATCCTGACCTCAAAATATATATTGTTTAAACTTCAGAAAAACAATTTCATTATAAAAAACATTGCAAAGAAAAACAAAGAACGCAAGTTTCGAAAATCCTTTAAAAACAAACATCTTAGGACGAAGAACATGAAGAAGAATAAGACAACTTGAAAAATGGTTAAATAATAAACATTTAAAAAAACTTGTGCATAATTGGGACATAAGAGAATTTAAAGTGTCAAAAATAGGCCTAAAAAAAGGTTGACGCTTTTCAAAGTTCGCATGAAAATCACCAACATTTAAAAGAAATTATCCATAATTAATACATCGAATAATTTAAAATGTCAAAAATAAACCCAAAAAAGGGGGTTGATGCGACATTAACACTTTTCAAATTGGCATGAAAATCACTAATGTTTAAAAAAATATGCATACTTAATACATAAGAAAACTTAAACTCTCAAAATATACTAAAAAAAAGTGTATTCTAAATCAACACTTTTCAAAATCGGATGTTTTTTTGCTACCTCTAAAAAGTCAGAACTTGATTCAGTACCCGTTTGATTGGGAACTTTGTTTTTAGCATTGTGATTGAGTAGAGGCAAGTTTGGGTATGACGATGAATATTGTTCGAGGTCCGATTGTGCAGGAGCCAGATTGAGTATAGTTGAGCAGTGGGGTTGCCAGGACTTGATGGTGATATACATACCGAGCAAAGCAACGAAACCTTTAGTACAATTTCTTTATATTGATTTTGAGTGCAGGGGAATCCAGTCTAAAAATTTTGAAACATGGTTCCCCGGCTAATCAGGGTGGCACGGTGGTGTAACACAGGAGAGTGGAGACTCCTTCAGGTTGAAGCGTGAAAACACTGCATGGTAGTAGGGTGGTGCTAGGGCAGAGTGTTGGAGCGTTCGTCTAGTTGCAGCTAGTACACACGGTGTTGGAACACATTTAGGTTGGACCCTGTAAACTAGGGCGTTGGAGCATCCTCCTAGTTTCAGTTGTTAAATAGGGCGTTGGAGTGCCCTACAGGTTGGAACCTTTAAATAGGGGGTTGAAGCCTCCTTCAGTTGGAGCTGAAAACTTGATGCAATTTTTTTTGGAGACAAATATTAAGAAGCATTCAATTTCCCGAGGGGTTTCCGCCTAAAAATATTTGTGTCCACAGTATTTATTATTCTACATTATTGAATGGTGTTTATGAATGTTTATGATTATATGATGTTAATAACAATTAATGCTATATGAAGTTAAAAATACACTAATTGATAAGAAACACTGATTCACCCCCTCTTAGTATTTCCAACAAGAAAATCCTTGCAATCTACCAAAAATGTCCTTGAAATATGTCTGGAACGTCTTGGCAACGCTAAAAAAGTCCATGAGTCCCTGGTGAAGTCCTTATCTATTTGGGGATGTTTCCTAAGGGTCCAAAAGTCCCCAAAACACAAAAATATATGATACATGGGATTTTTTTGGGGGGACGGGTCCTCGTGAAACATAGGTTTTTTCTTATCAAGCTATTGATGGTGGTATTGTTCTTATGGGAAATAATGTTTCTTGTAAGACTGTTGGGGTTAGAAGAATTAAAATTAAAATGTTCAATTATATTGTAAAGATATTGACAGAGGTAAAACATGTACCTAAAGTCAATAAAAAAAATTGTTTCCTTGGGAGTTTTGGATTTTGGAGGTTAGAAGTTTAGAAGTCAAGGTGGGCATTAAAGGTGTCCAAGGGTGTTTTGCTAGTTATGAAGGCCACATAGACTGTAAACCATTATAAATTAGAAGGGAGTACTCAAATAAATAAATCAAATATGTGAGGAAGCAAATGAATCTACTCATTTATGACATCAATGATTGGGTCATATCAACGAGTAAGGGAGAAAGGTACTTATAAACCACAAGGTACTTCCATATTCCAAATTTTGAATTAAAATTTCTATAAGCATTTTGTTTTTGGGAAGCAATGTAGGCAAAATTTTAAAATAAGCAGTTATACAAGTATTCTAGAGTATATCCATTTAGATGTTTGGGGTCCATCACCTACAATTTCTTTTGGAAGACCTTCATATTTTGTAACATTTATAGATGATCTCTAGAAAAGTGTGGGCCTATGTTCTAAAAAGAAAACCTGCTGTGTTTAATGTATTTAAACAATTTGGAGTTTTTGTTGAAAAGATAATTGACTTAATCAAATGCTTAAGAATATATAATGGAGGCGAGTTCAAATCTTTGGAATTCAAAAAATATTGCAAGGAAGATAGGATTGAAATACATAAAATGAAAATATACACTCCCCAACAAAATGATGTGGCAAAACACATGAACATGACTCTTCTAGAGGGAGCAAGGAGCATGCTCGTTTATGTCAATTTGCAACAAGAGTTGTAGGTAGAAGCATTCACTACAACTTTTTATTTGGTAAATCAATTACCGTCAATTGTAATAACCTGTAATATTATTGAAGAATTATGGATTGGTCATCCATGTGTTTACTCAAATTTAATTTTTTTTGGTTGTGAAGCTTATGCTCTTACTCCTAAAAATCAATTTTCTAAGACCCCAAATAAAAAAAGTATATCTTTGTTGGTTATGATGATTACTTAAGGGATATAAATCGTGGGGTCGTACTAACCAAAAAACCATCAATAACAATGATGTAGTATTTGATGAATCCCCCCTCATAAAATTAGACATTGTAGAAGATATGAAACAAGAACAAGTACCACAAAATCAACAAGTTCAGTTGGAGACTCAACCATCTATAGAAATTAGGAAGCAAGAAGAAGCTTCTAATGCAGAAGCAATTGTGGATGTAGAAACTATACATGAAAACATGGAAATGCCACAACCAACACTAAGGAGATATACATAGGACAAAAATCCTCCTAAGAGGTATGGAGATTATGCTTTATCTATTGCTTTGATTACTAATGATGGGGAACCTTTTTTTTATTAGGAAACAATGGTTGACATTGAAAGTGCTAAATAGAAAATAACGATGAAATAAGAAATTGATGCCCTAGAGAACAAAACCTAGGACCTAGTAGAGCTTTTAGAGGATAGAAAAGTTGTTGGGTACAAGTGGGTCTACAAACTGAAAAGGGTTTTAAAGGTAAAGTTGAAAGATACAAAACAATACTGGTAGCAAATGGGTATTCTCATATGGAAGGCATCGATTTCCATGATATTTTTTTGCTAGTTGTTAAGCTTATTTCTATTGGTACTGTATTGGCACTAGTTACTTTACTTGGCCTTGAGTTAGAGTAGTTGGATGTTAAAACAACATTTTTACATGGAGATTTGGATGAGGAAATATACATGGAACGACAAAAAAGACTTTTCAACATTGTAAAATAAGGTTTGTTTGCAAGCTCAATTATAAGTCATTATATGGTCTGAAACAATCTTCCAGACAATGGTACCTGAAGTATCTGATTCCTTCATTATGAGCCAATGTTTTTTGTAGAAGTGAGTGTGACCATTGTGCTTACTTAAAAAGTTTAAATGATATATGAGTTATCTTGGTGTTATATGTTCACATTATGCTTGTTTCAATCAAAAGAATGATTGAGATCAACATGTTAAAGCTTAAATGGCTAGGAATTTTGATATGAAGGATATAGGAGCAACAAAACAAATTATGGGCATATAAATACATAGAGACAAGAAAAATTGTAAGCTATGGTTATCATAACAAAATTACGTGGAGAATATACTAATGAGAACTTAACTACGCTGAGAGGGGGATGAATTAGTTTAGTACATTCATGGACATTAAATTTTGATTATTTTAACTGATTAACTGAACTATTAAATGAGAAACATACACCTTATGAACAACATATTTAATATATTATCAACACTTAACATGTAAATCACTACATAACAACTTTGATGACAACATGAAATCAACACAAAAGATAATCAAATGTGAACACCAGATATAAGTGGAAACCCATAAAAGGAGAAAACCACGAATTTGCTATTGTTGTGATGCAAAGGAAAACTCCTATTCCCTGATTACATCTGATTTTCTATAGGATCCAACCTACATAAGGCTGCTAACTCAATTTTTCTGCAAGCTACAAGATGAAAGGAAGCTCCAACTCCCACAAGTTTTCTACAGACTACAACCCATAAGAGGCTCCTACCTAAACATGCTCCAACCTGTTATTTATCAAGATACAACTTGAAAGGAGACTACAATCCCCTTATACATATAAGAAACAACATGCTGGTTTACCAGGTCTATAAATCTGCATACCTCCATCTCTGTCCCTGCTTCTTCTTCTCTTCAAATCTGCTTCACACCAACTCTATCTATGTGCCAAGCAATCAATAAAGAACACCTCAATAAACTCCCACATTCTCTAACTCTCTAACCATTTTACCTTGCAAGTCCACACATTTTTATAAATAAAATTTGATGTCTGTCTGTATTCTAAACATGAATATGAAGTGAGAATACTTGTCTCTTAGCATTCCACTCATTTGTTTCACACATTTTGATATTTTGAATATTAAAATAAATAAATGCTTCACCAATTATTATTTTTAGCCACCTCTAATGATTAGGTCAGCAAACATAACAACCATAGTCTTTGCAACATACAATAGTACTATATTAACAACTATAACACATCACAACATTACAAGCATGACAACATTCTTCATGCATTTTCCTTTATCTTTGCCATTTCCTTACATCTTTGAATTTTCTTTTGCCTTGCATCACAACATTTCAATTCAACCATCATACACATATAGCAACATAAGCAAGACAACATATATCACTAGATCATCAACATCTCCAAGCATCACAAACATAACAAGCATCACAAGCATACCTCAAGATCACAAGCTCAACAACCCGATTAACATAACCTGCAACATGTCTTGTAATATATGTCTTTTCCATCAAGCATAACAACGATCAACAATATAGTAACATAACATCATAAGCATATTCAAGCAGTAGAATAACAAGCCTTGCCTTGCACTTCTTCAACCGATCTCTGTTAAATAATAATCTCTGCAAATTTTTTTGTTTTACCTTGCTGCTCACAAGCATCAAACATACCTTGTTGTTGCTGCTCCTTTTCCTTACATCACAACAATGTATTGCAAGTATAATGCATTAACGTTTCTCAGCAAGTACAATACATCAAGCATGAATATCATAACATGAGCTATGCAACCAACAAGAATTGCATCACTACACCATAAGTATCAACACAAGCATCTCTATCCAATTAGGCCATACCTCTCACCTACACCTTCTTACACACACTTATATCAAGCAAGTATATCAATAAGTATTACAATACTTATCAGATGCATACCTTGTTGCTCCCGTTTATTTGTGCATACGGTAACTAAGCAATCAACTCCACATGCCTTACCATCAATATAGTTGTGAACAGTTCAATAACAACATAAGCATATGCTTTGCTACTCACAAGGATCACAAATTCTCATCAAATGTGAATCCATCAATAACAACAACAAGCATACCCCCATATTTGTTCTCTGCAACATGCCAACTCAACAACATAGCCCTTTGCAACATATCTTGCGACATATCACACACTTTGCCTTAGTATCTCTGCAACACTGATATTTGCAACTCTCACAGAAGTACAACACCATAACTGAATGCATCAACATTGTCTTTGCTACTATTTTGCCATTAATGACAACAATGCCATCAACATCCCCCTTTGGCATTGATGACAACACTGTGTTCCTCCTCCTTTTGGTGCAAAAAAAATTATACTCCATATCTCTTCTTACCTCCCCCTTTGACATCAATGGTAAGGGGTTTGGAGACTTAAATCCCTATGTAAATAGTTTAGACCCATTAATAAGCTCAAAATAGACTCCTTTGCGTAATATGGACAACCAATAGTTTGATATTCAAAAGAAAATTTTTGTGTACAATAACATCATCATAAGGATATTCACCTTCAACTAGCAATACATTTTCTTGCTCATCTTTATAATATTTGAAAAATCCATACCTACTTGGGTTGCATCTTTCATAAGATCATATGAAAGAATAACATCAACATCTTTGGTTATTTTCATTGCAGCCAGATGTCTTGACATAAATCTAAGTCACTAATTTTTGACATACAAAGGGAACTGAATAAGATTAGCTTAGGCCATAATATTTGCCGACTTTAGGTAAACTCTATCTACAAATTTTGCTAATGTTTGAAATTGTTTCCAAAATGGAGGAGAAAATGCCTTCTGGCTTTGGATCGTGAGAAATAATAAGACAACTCACAGTGTGATCAAGAGTTCCAATAATTTTTTTTGTCCAAAATCATGTGAGAGAGCTTCTTTTCCACAATATCCATGGGTAATGCAATCAAATTATATATATGCTACCATTTCAACCCTTGAATAAGATGCAATCAAATGATAAAGGTTCTGCTCCAAAAGGGTGGTGGAATATAAATAAGATGTGTTTGTGAATAATAGGATCTTCCTCTAGTTGTGCCTCGTAAGTTTTAAGTGCATCTTCAAAATATTTCATAGAGTGCTTTGAGTGTGCATCAACAACAAATTTCATGGTATCCAATTCCACTCCCATATAGTGCAATCCTGCCTTTGAAGCAATGAGATTAATGACATCATCATCTTGCATAAGAGCATGTACTTCAAACTAAATGCTGCACTAGAATCCTCAAGAGCATTAAAAGCCTCAAATGCCTCAAAGAAGTGGCTGGAACCATTTTATAATCCTCCTCCTTGACATGAACAATTCCACTCTGAAGATAAATAGTCCCTTGTTGAGCAGGTGGAATGTATATCACATTCACCATTGTTCTAGTCGCTGTTAGGACAACCTTAGTATTTGGAATATTTCTAAAGTGAAATGGAGTTTACTCTCCAACCAATATCAACAAGAAGCAACTTATCATCCAACCTCCTAACTTCTTTGACTAAACCATAAATGAGAGTTCAAGCTTCAAAAAGCTCCTTGGTTTTCATTAATAAAACAACAAGTCTTACTTTAACCTTCTACCAAAAAAAAATCCCTGGTGATCTTGAAACCGACGCAGTTTCTCACGAGCCTTGGACAATAATTCTCTATAATACTTGCACCATAATATGGGTAATGTTGTCAATAGCGCCGTAGGATATTTCTCAATGTATTTATTGTTAATATGTGTTTACGGTCCACAAAGCTTGGACGACCTTCAACAAACAGATAGTTGTACCCGAAACTGACACAACTTCTTTTACCATGCTAACAGAGGCTGCTTTGACTACTCGATGGATGATTGCCACTAAAAGGGAACTCGTCTCTTTACGTTTTGTTCATTCTTCGATCCCTTTATTCACATTAAAACTCTCGTTGCAAGTATTGTTAACATTACATTTTATTCATTCTTTGATGTCAAACCCAATGTTTGAATTTATGCATTTTGGCATGTGGTGAAAAGAGATTTAAAAAAAATTGAACCTCATAACTACTCATTATCAATAACTCTGTAAACTTGTCAATATAGTAATGAGGTCAATATGCACCCTATAACCAAAATACTACTCGATGATAATAATGACACCATATAACTCCATATAATGCCATGTAATGTCAAATGATGTCAATTTTGTAAGTCTCATTGGCGTGGAACTTCATACCTTTCCAAGGTTTTGGACAAAGAATTATTAATTCACTTTTCCATGTTCCCATTTAAGGGTGTAAGTTCGCATGCGTTACAATGTTTACTCGTTTTGTCGAATCTGTGTCAAGCCGTGCAAAAGAGATAGGTAGAGTATAATGTTGAATAACCTAACCCTTAATACAAACCTTTGATACTTGGATGATTGGCTCAACTCAGGTTACACACATCAACAGTTTCAATCTCAAGGTGTCCAATGGGTGGGAGTTCTATTCAACGCATCAAACAATATATCAACACCACCAATTCTGCCAATATGCTGCCAATAAAATTAACATTTCCCCTTCCAATAATATATCGACTTGCCATTATACAATAACATTGCTGCCACAATATTGTTTAATGCTGACCAATAAAATGAATACCACTGCTGCCAAAATATACATCAATATTATGCCACCATATCACCTCCAACGCCAATGATATGATACCATACGATAATCCTTTTTGAAGATCGTTCCAATATATCTACCATCATCCATGTGTGAGTTCCCTTGCATGTGTACACATTACAAAGGAAAAAAAAATTCATGGTGATAGCCTCGACCTTCCAAGTGGATAAAGACATGACCAACAATAATCAAATTTTTGTTGCGTTCCTAAATCATGACTCCCCCATGCAAGTATCTACTTTGAGTACAATTTAGTCGAGTCAAAATTATGAGAGGAATCATCGTGTTTCGAATAGATTATATATATTTCTTTGATAGCATCGATCTGGATTCATAGAGGTAGCTTCCATGAGAGCATAACCTCTCTCACAAAACTTAAAACACAATAGAGATTTAATGATCATATTGTTAAAAGTCCAAGGTTAGATGACTCTTCGGTTTGATTAATTATATGTTTTCCATTGACGAACTCTCTCGGAACAAATTCCACCACCTCATTTGTTACACAATTATTAAAACCAATTTGACTTGTGTTATGCATAACTTAATCAAAGAGTGAAAAAACTTTGCATGTGAATATGTGGTCTGAGTAAAGTAGCACATGTGGTTCAACATTTGAGGAAGTCACATTTGCGAAAGGATGCTAAGAGAATCGCTAGTGAAAACTCTTGAATACTTTTTGATGAGCTTTGAAAATTCCACGCTTCTCATTTCGAGCAACTTCAACCGATTGACAAATATTGATGGAAACTCTTTTCTAACCAACCAAATTCTATGTCACATGTGTTTGAAGACCTAACCATTTAGATACATTATCATTTAAATTTTGAGCGTTCTCTTTAACTTTTTGTTTTCTTAACACATCGTTTAATCGACCATCGTTTTCATTCAAATTTCTAGGCATTACGCTGAGCCTTTTGAGCACTATCTGCCTCTGCCTCTGTCGGTGACTTGGCATTAGCCTGTTTCTGCCTCTATCTATCACGTTACCTTAACATTACTCTCTCTTGGTTTTGTCACTGAGTTCTTCCATGATATAAATGTTACATCCATTTGGCATCCATGCCATTTCTTCCTATGTGATGGTAGCTCTATTCCTCTGTCCCTCTGCGTCCAATTCTACCTTGATGCCCTGATACTCATCTCTGTCCATTTGCGTTACATACTAGAGTCCTTGCCTCAGTTACAAATACACATACTTTGATCCATAAACTACCTTGGATATTCCAATGGACGGTTTGTCCCAACATATCTAATAAAATTATAATTAAAATATGAAATTCTACACTATTACAGTTTTATTAGATCTCTAGATCTCTAGATTTCATTGTGAATAATGCATGCATGCAAATAAACGTTACGCAGAAAATAGAGAACGACAAAATAGAAGCTCAAATACACATAAGGTAAAAAAATTTCTTTGGGAAACCCTTTCGTGAGAAAACCCAGCTAGAAGGTGAGGCTGATTCACTTTCTTTCTTTGCCTGGAAATATGGCTACAAGTACAATGCAGTATGGCTTGTGGCCCATGGACTGCGACAGTGAAAAATCCTCTGTGTGTGCTCTACATCCTATCCCTTTTGGCTATTTTTGCTTGTTTATGGAACAAATGCACTCAAAAGAATGGAATGTCTCTTCTTCCAAGTGACTCGGTTATAACACAACCCGATAGCCTACTAGTGGTTAAGTTTGACTACCTCAATCTTAACCAGAGTTATAATATAGACTCTTCTAGAGTCTTTTACATCATAATCACGTGGCTAGCACCTTTTCGATGAATATTTATGTGTAGAATAGCATGAAAATGCACTACACTATAGTGACAAATTTTACCACCAAGAAAACGTCATTTGATGCCTCAAAATGCTCCTAGAAGGTTTCAAACCTCGTTTTGCCAAATTAGGTCCTGACGGTAAAAATGCTCCGGTGTGATGATTCCTTCACTTTTTCCACTTTGAATGCATCGAGAGTGATCCAATCTGGATCATACCTCCCCATTTTGGGAGGCTTTTGGTCCCCAAAATCTTTTACTGAATGAGGTGAGGAAATTTTTCCTCCACCTTCTCTTTGGTGTACCATTTAGCTTTGGATGGAAGTTTTCCTTTCAACCCAATATACCAAGGTCATGCTGCCCTTGTTTTATAGTTCTAGACCTCTTCTACAAAACCGTATCTTCTATAAACTCTGCTTGAGTGTATGGTGCCAAGTCCTCCATAGAAGGTAGGACCTATTCCTCTTCCTGATCTAGCATGGGAGGCTCATAGAGTTTCAATTTCTCTACATTCACAACTGAGTAAATGTGCATATATGGTGGTAAACTGAGTCGATAGGAATTATCACCCACCTTTTCCAGTATCTCAAAGGGACCATACCTCAAAGCCTTGATTTTCTTATCAGGCCCTTACAACTTCTCCTTGTTCAACTGTAGCCATACTTTGTCTCCCACCTTGAACAATTTCTTTGTTCTATGTTGATCATGCATGGCATTATACTTCTCCTACGACTTCTGCAATATCTCTTGTGTATGTATATGGATCCACCTAATCTTTTGTATACTTTTTTTAGCCCTCAAAGCATCTAAGATCTTCCCTCACTCTTCCTTGCTGCCCATATGCAATGTCCAAAGGTGAAGGAAAAAAATATATAAAACAAGTTTAAAATGGAGATTTTCCTATAGAAGTGTGGATTGATCTGTTGTAAGAATGTTGTATATATACCATATTTTCATCCCATATCTTCAAATTCTTCTGGTTATGTCCCCTGAGAAGTTGCACCAAAGTCCTATTGACTACTTCTATCTGTGCATCTGTTTATGGATGGAATGTTGTAGATCTCTTCAACTCCGTGTCCATCTTCTCCCACAATGTAGTCCATAATGCACTGAGAAATATTATATCCCTATCTAAAATGATGCTCCTTTGTATCCCTAAGTGCACCTGGACTTGTCCAAAGAACAAGTTTTCTTCTTATTTCTCGCCGATGATCTTTTTACAGGGTATCATAACACACATCTTGCTGAACTTGTCAAATACCATGAACATGTAGTCATATCCCTTCCTAGTTATTGGTAAACCTCCCACAAAGTCCATGGAAAATATTTCCCAAGGACGAGTAGGTATAGGTAAGGGATGATATAGAGTCTGTTTCCTATTGCTACACTTTTTGGTTAATAAAAAACATGCATCCTCTTATAAACCTAGCTACCTGATCTTGCGTCTTGGGCCAAGACACATACCTCTGCAAGTTGGCCATGATCTTTCCTACACCAAAGTGAGCAGAAACCGTGGATGTGTGAGCCTCTCTAATCATCTTCAATCAATTACCTTTATGAACACATAACTTATCCATCCTGTAGAGTAACCCATCTTGGAGGTGGTGATTAATGATGATGTCACGATCATGCACATGACTCTGACTTTGCAACTACTGATACATCTCCTTGAAGTCCTCATCCTTTGAATATGCCTCTCTATATGCATCAATGGTAAATGGCTCCATGTGCATAAGAACCCCAAAAATTGTGATCTTTGATGTGGGTGGCCTTGAAAGCATGTCAACCAACTTGTTTGTGCTTCCCTTCTTGTACTTCATTACCAAATCAAACTGTTGTAGAAACCCCATCCACTTGTAATGCTTGGTTTGCTGTAGCTTACTCCGAGCCTTCAAGTATTGTAATGGCTAGTGATTTGTGTGGAATAAAATCTCCTTTCCCATCAGATAGTGCTTCCACTTCTTCATGATTTACACCATGGCATAGAGCTCCTAGTCATAGGTAGGGTAGTTAAGAACCACCCCATGAAATACTTCAAAATGGTAGCATACATGCCTTCTTCCTTGCATCAAGACCACCCCCATAGCATACCCATCTAAATTGGATCATAGTTCTATTCACTTAATTCTCTTTGCCCCATTATTTTCTTTTTTAGTGTCTCCACCTTGTGTAACTAGTCACACAGTGTGAATCCATGCTTCATTTTCTGTTGTCTTCGTACTAGATCAGGATATATGTGTAGTAATGTGTGATATTTTTACCAAAGTATGTTCTAAATGAAATACTTCCTTTGAATATAAACTAAATATAGATCACAACACACACCACAACACCACTACATATACATTAACACACCACAACACCACCACATATACATTAACACACCACAACACCACTTTTGTCTTTCTTCCTAAATGTCAAATTAAGAGGTTTTTTTTTTAGCTTGATGCCAAATACTTCAAGTTTTTTTCTCTATAATGCACTTATGTATAATGGGTGTCATAGTATCAAGAACTATACACAATTGCAAGTTTTTGTAGTACTGATAACCTGTCTTTGATTGATGCTTACACCTAAGCTCATTGTATTCATTGCAATGAAAATTGGTATCTATGGTAAACATAAACAAGAGTCAAATGCACTTCCAATTCTTCAAGAGGTCGAGGGAGAAGTCTGTCTAGGAAACAATAGTGTGGTTTGTGTAACTAGTCTTGTTGTTCAATATTTGAACTCTATATAAGCCTTGTAATAAGATCAATCCTGGTCTCCCATCTCTTCAATTATAGTTGTAAGACTCTACATGTAATTTTTGTTCATTGAATCTTTACAAAGAAACTTGCAATTCAAAGAGCCATTCAGGTATGTTCCTATTATTTTGCTTGTGTGAACCTTTTAAGAAGTTGTAATGCTACAAATGAAACATGTTCTACTAATCTCTCCAAAATTTTTCTGTCCCCTGATATTTTAATCATTGTAGATTGATAAATGAATATTTATGTTTGTTTCTTCTTCATTATCATTCTAACTTTCTTGTTGAATATATTTTGTAGATAATGCTCACTGTTCTTTGATTTTGGATTTCTTTAAACAATTCTTTCAAGACATTCTAGGGTCTACTCTCCCCCTAACATGTTGCTTCTTTAACATTGTTTTAAACAATATTCTTCATTTATTTCATGAGCATCTCCCTCTGAGACTAGGCTGACTTCACTTTATCATTGAAGTAACAGGCTGCTCATTTTTCTTCCTCTTACATACTTGAGTGGCATGCCTTCTTTCGTCTACATTTCTCTTTGACTCATTGTTTGATTTGCTTGGAGTGGCTTCCATATTATGTCTAGAGCTCTTTAGGGTATATATCGACTTGCAATGTTTGGACATGTGGCCAAGATTGCTACACAAATAACATTTTATATGACCAAGAAATGAAACAAATGGTATGTGTTTTCTTAATTCATTTCTACTTTTTTTTACATACATTTTGCATTCAATGGATTTATGTCCAAATTCATTGCACAAATAACAATAGCCATACAAATAGTTAGTGTACTTAGTGGATGGTTGTCTTCTCTGCTTGCTTTCTTGAGGGAATTTTCTTTTTTTGTTGCATCTTATGCTGACTGGTCTTGTTTTTCTTTCTCTTACATTCTGCTGCTACATGTCCATGTTCATGGAAAGAAAAACATTTGATATCTTTCAAGGAAGCAAAGGATCTCCTTTGGGATTTTCCAAATTTTCTCAATTCATCTCTAGGAACAAATGAAATTCTTGCATAAGACTCTTTCTTTCCATTTTGTTTATGTTGCTTGCCTTTGTTTATTTCCTTTCTAATCATGCTACTTGTCCCTTCTCCTACAAGTCTTTTTGATGATGTTGTATTTTATTTAATGGTTGCCTTTGATTTATTGCACTTTTATGAGTTCTTCATGGAAACAACATCCTCTTCTATCCTTCTATATAATATGTCCTTTTCATCTAGCTCGCTTCTAGTTGCGACAATCTCAAGCTCTAATCTTTCACACTGTACCTCTTTCTCCTTTAATTGATTGGTCATCACCTCCTCTATTCTCCTTGCTTCTTCAAGTTGTGTCTTTAGGTTCATAATTTCCTCCTTGAATTCATATTCTCTTTCATCACATATTTGCAATAGTTTCTTATGGTCTCTACTCTCATTTGCAAGTTTGTCTATTTCCACCAATGTTGAGTCAAGCTTAGCTTGATGTTCATTTGTATTTTATTCATGAGAATCAGGTACATGCAGGCATGCAAAGGTATTATTTAACTAAATACTTTTCTTTTGAGAAACATTTTTCTTCTTTATCTTTTTCTTCTCCTTTTCTATGCTGCTAGTACTAGTATCTTCTTCATGCATAAGCTGCAATTTATCTCAAATTTCTTTTATAGATTTTAGATCTATCACTATCTCAAGATCCTTCTTATAAAGCTTGTTATACCTTATACGTTTTTCTTGAGCATTCCACTATTGTTCTTGCACAAAGGAAGAGTCTTTATAGTAACCATCACATACTCACTTCCATACACCAGGTCCATACGCTATCAGTTCCGCTTTTACCTTATCTCTCCATTCATGAGAGTTTGCCACACTAAGCATAGGTACACGTTGATAGTGCAAGAATCAAATAGATAAACCTTCTAGCTGTCAGACTTACACAAAAGGAACCGAATCTGATACCAATTGATGAGAACTTAACCAACCTAAGAGGGGGGTGAATCAATTTAGTACATTCCTAGACGTTAAATTCTTATTATTTTAACTGATTGACTAAACTATTAAATGAGCAACATACACCTTATGGCCAATATATTTAATATATAACCAACACCTAACATGTAAATAATTTCATAAAAAACTTCATGACAACATAAAGTCAACACACAAGATCATCACATGTGAACACTAGATATAGGTTGAAAACAATAACGAGAGAAAACCATAAATTTTTTATAAAGGCAAGTTCCTACTCCCTTATCACATCTGATTTTCTACAGGCTCCAACCTACAAGAGGTTGTTACCTCAAATTTTCTGCAAGCTACAACATGCAAGGAAGCTCTAACTCCCCCAAGTTTTCTGCATGCTGCAACCCACAAAAGGCTTCTACCTCAAAAGGTGCCAACCTGTTATTTATCAAGCTACAACTTGAAAGGAGAATATAATCCCCTAATACAGACAATAAACAATATGTTGTTTTACCTGGTCTATAACTCTACAAACCTCAATGTCTTTCTATGCTTCTTCTTCTCCTCAAATATGCTTCATGTCAACTCTATATAGGTTCCAAGTAATTAATGAAGAACAACTCAATCAACTCTCACATTCTCTAACTCTCTAACCATTTTTCCTTGCAATCCCACACATTTTTATAGACAATATTTGATGGCTGTTGGTATTCCAAACATGAATATGAAGTGAAAATACGTGTCTCTTAGCGTTCCACTCATTTGTTTCACACCTTTCGAGATTTTGAATCTTAAAATAAATAAATTCTTCACAAAATATTATTTTTAGCGATTGGTAATTATTACATTAGCAAGCATAGCAACCATAATATTTGCAACATACATTAATAATATATCAACAACTATAACACATCACAAAATTCCAAGCATAACAACAATCTTCATGCATTTTCCTTTGTATTTGCCTTATATCTTTGCCTTTGCCTTTGCCTTGCATTACAACATCTCAGCTCAACCATCAGACACATATAGAAATATAAGCAAACCAACATCTATCACTAGCTCACCAACATCTCCAAGCATCACAAGAATAACAAAGATCACAAGCATGCCTCAAGATAACAAGTTCAATAGTCTGATTAAGATAGCCTGCAACATACCTTGTAACATACTTTGCCATCAAACACAAAAATGATCAACAATATAGTAACATAACATCATAAGAATATCCAAGCAGTCCAATAACAAGCCTTGCCTTGCACCTCTTCAACTAATATATGTTACATAATAATCTTTGCAACATTTTCTGTTCTACCTTGCTGCTCATAAGAATCAAACATACCTTGCTGCTGCTCCTTTTCCTTACATCACAACTATGTCTTTCAAGTATAATTCATTAACATTTCTCAACAAGTACAATACACCAAGCATGAATATCATAACATGAGCTTATGAAACCAACAAGAATTACATCACTGCACCATAATTATTAACACAAGCATCTCCATCCAACTAGGCCATACCTTAGTTGATACTTCTCACACACACTTTTATCAAGAAATTATAACAACAAGTATTAAATACCTATCTGTTGCATACCTTGTTGCTCCTATTCATTTGTGCAAACATTAACTGTGCAATCAACTTGACATGCCTTGCCATCAATATACTTATGAACAATTCAGTAACAACATAAGCATATGCCTTGCTTCTCACAAGCATCACAACTCCCCATCAAATGTGTATCCACCAATAACAACAACAAGCATAACTCCATCTCTATTTTCTACAACAGGCCAACTCAACAACATATCTTGCAATATATCACCAACTTTTCCCTAGTATCTTTGCTACATGCCAACTCAAAAACATAGCCCTCGACAACATATCTTGCAATATATCACCAAATTTTCCTTAGTATCTATGCAACACTGATCTTTACAACATTTCTCATAGAGCCACTCAACAAGTATAATGTCATAACTCAATGCATCAACATTTAATTTGTTGCTCTTTTTCCATCAATGAAAACAATGCCATCAATACCCCCCTTTGGAATTGATGGAAACACTGTGTTCCTCCTCCTTTTGGTCCAAAAATAACATTATATTCCATACCTCTGCTTACCTCCCTCTTTGACATAAATGACAAGGGGTTTGGAGACTTAACTCCCTATGTAAATAGTCCAGACCCATTAAGAAGCTCAAAATAGACTCATTTGTGT
This sequence comes from Pinus tabuliformis, assembly GCA_031772625.1. Classification (NCBI taxonomy): domain Eukaryota; kingdom Viridiplantae; phylum Streptophyta; class Pinopsida; order Pinales; family Pinaceae; genus Pinus; species Pinus tabuliformis. The sequence goes on from CM062815.1 coordinate 670,373,950, forward strand.
AATATGGACAACCAATAGTTTGATATTAAGATGGAAAATTTTGTGTACAACAACATCATCAATAGGATCTTCACCTTAAACTAGCAATACGTTCTCTTGTTCACTTATCTTTATAACATTTGAAAAATCCATAATTTCTCATGTTGCATTTTTCATAAGATCATATAAAATAATAACATCAACATCTTTGGTTATTTTCAATATAACCAAAGGCATTGACAAAAATCTAAGCCATTGAGTTTTGACATATAGAGGCAACCAAATAAGCTTAACATAGGCCATAATATTTGCTAACTTTAGGTAAATTCCGTCTATAATTTTTGCTATTGTTTGAAATATTTCCAAAATGGAGGAGAAAATACCTTCTGGCTTTGGATCATGAAAAATAATAAGACAACCTACACCCTAATCAAGAGTTCCAACAATTTTTTTGTCCAAAAACATGTGAGAGAGCTTCTTTTACACAATATCCATGGGTAATATAATAAAATCAGAAATATGATACCATTTCAACCCTTGAATAAGATTCGATCAAATGATAGAGGTTCTGCTCTAGAAGGGTGGTGTCATACAAACAAGACAGGTGCCTATGAACAACAAGATCTTCCTCCAGTTGTCCCTCGTAAGTTTCAAGTGCATATTCAAAATATTTCAAAGAGCGTTTTGAGTGTGCATCAACAATAGATTTCATGGCATCCAATTCCACTCCTTTATAGAGCAAGCCTGCCTTTGAAGCATTGAGATCAACAGCATCATCATCTTGCACAAGAGCATGTACTTCAAAATAAATTTGCAGTAGAATCCTCAAGAGCATTAAAATCCTCAAAAACCTCAAAGAAGTGGCTGAAACTTATTTTATAATCCTTCTCCTCGGCGTGAAGAATTCCAATTTGAAGATCAATAGTCCATTTTTTTGCAGGTGGAATGTATATTGCATTCACTACTGTTTTGGTTGCGTTAGGGCAACCTTAGTCTTTGGAAGATTTCTAAGAGAGAAATGAAATTTACTTTCCAATAAAATGATATCAATAAGAAGAAACTTATCATCCAGCCTCCTAACCTCCTTTACTAGACCATAAATGAGAGTTAAAACTTTAGAATACTCTTTGGTTTTCATTAATAAAATAACAGGCCTTGCTTCAACCTTCTGCCAACAAAATAATAATCCGTGATGATCTTGAAACCAACGTAGTTTCTCACGAGCCTTCTACCGTAATTCTCTATAATATTTGCAAATATGGGTAATGCTGCCAATAACATCATAGGATATTTCTCAATGTATTTACTCTTGATATGAGTGTACAGTCCACATAGCCTGAACAACTTGTAGAAAATGGGTACCTGTACCTGAAACTTACAAAAATTCTTTTACCATGATGACTTAGTCTTCTTTGACTACTTGATGGACGACTGTTGCTAAAAGGGAAATCATCTCTTTACATGTTGTTCATTCTTCAATCCCTCTTTCCACATTATAACTCTCGTTGCAAGTATTGTTAACATTATTTCTTGTTCATTCTTTGATGTCATAACTCATTGTTGGCATTTGTGTGTTTTAGCATGTGGCAAAAAGAGATTTAAAACAAATGAACCTTGTAATTGATCATTATCAATAACTATGTAAAGTGGTCAATCTATTAATGTTGTCAATATGCACCATATAACCAAAATACTGTCCAATGAGAATAATGCTGCCATATAATTCCATATAACACCATGTAATGTCAAATGATGTCAATATTGTAAGTCTCGTCAGCATGGAACTTCGTATCTTTCCAAGGTTCTGGAAAAAGAATGATTACTTCACTTTTCCACATTCCCATTTAAGAGTGTAAGTTCGTATGCATTACAATGTTTTCTCGTTTGCTCGAATCCAGGTCAAGATGTGCAAAAGAGACAGGTAGATGTACAATGTCGAATAACCTAACCCTTAATACAAACATTTGATAGTTGGTTGACTTGGCTCAACTCAAGTTTCACACATAAATGATTTCGATCTCGAGGTGTCTAATGGGTGGGAGTTTTATTGAACACATTGATGCACAAGCATCAAATGAGATAAATTACCTTTGACTTGACCAGTCAAAATTATTTACTAAAGAGGGTTGGATCTCTTAAATGTTCTTATTTATTATTTTTTTGTAAAAGTTATTGGAGTGCCCAAATTAGGAGTGAAGTGATAGATTTTGTTAGCTTAGGTGTGTGCTAGGCCAATTAAATAGGGATTAGGTTGTTTGAGAAATTCGAATTTAGAGAGGGGCATTAGAAAAGAGAAAAACTCATTTTTGAGAAAAAGCTGAATGTAGATCAGGTCAACAAGAGCCAGAACAATTTTTCTGATTGTAACTTTTCTTTTCAAAATTGATTTAGTGGAGTTTCATGGTGTATCTGATGTCATCTTATGTCAAGAAATTGTTTGCTTCAATTGATGAAAAATCTTTTTGCTGTAGTTTAATGATGGAACCCTGTAGATTCATATCTAGTAAATTGTGTATTTTTGGGAATTTTGCATCCAAATGAGATCGATCTATAGATCTTCTCAGTGCTATGAGTATTTTATCCTAATTGCATGTTTTCTAAATGATAGATCTAAATAATTCTCAAATTTCTATGTTTTTTCTTGCTTGAAATCGCCCTGAGAAAACAAAAACCTTTAGTCACAGAAGGATTGCACCATGGGTCATGCATGGAATAGAACGGACACACTGTGAGTCGCGCCAACAGCAGAAGGGTCGCGCCTGAGATAGAAAGGTCGTGCCATCCTACAAAAGTGTCATACCGGTTCAGGACTGTTTTTAACTAGCTTTTAGGAGCTCATTTCTAACTTTGATTGCTGGGTCAAGTAGCCCTGTATGTCTACTTTCTGTTGAGTCATCAAACTCGAAAAAATACCTAGGGAAAGTCCTCTAAAAATTGAATTTTCCAACCTCTCAAAAGCACTGTGTCTGGTAAAAGTTTTTTGAGACATAAGTTTTTGGGAACGGAGTATTGGCGGGTCAGCTTGCCATCATTTGGTATTAGAGGAAGGCTTAGAGTATTGTTCTCAGAACTTCAACAAATATGTCACTGAGGAGAGGAGGAGCTGGCATAGGTCAGGGAAGACCTGTAGCCAATGCAGTACTGCTTGAAGAAATTAGACATCTTTTCACATGAATTGAGGCGATGGAAACTTCCTAGAGAAGAGTCCCTGATGAGGGAGATGCCAGTGTTGAAGATGAATCTTCTAAGGAAGAAGAAGGGGAAGAAAGTGAAACAACAAAAGTTCTCAAGATGTTGGCAAAAGCAAGTGGAAGACTGAAGGTAGAAATACCTCTGTATGAAGGAAACCTTAATGTGGAAGAGCTTATGGATTGGATTAGTGCATTCGATAAGTATTTTGACTATGAAGAGGTCGAAGATAAAAAGAAGGTGAAATTCGCAACTACCAGATTGAAGGTCCATGCAGCCATTTGGTGGGATGAGCTACAAATAGCTAGAGAAAGGAAGGGAAAACTCAAGATTAAGCAGTGGGATAAAATGGTGAGCAAATTGAAAGGTAAATTTATGCCCAAGGATTACCAATTAAATCTTTTTAGACAATTACAAAACTTAAAACAGAAAGGGATGACTATTGGAGAGTACACATAGGAGTTTTATAAGCTAAGCATTAGATTAGGACATGATGAAGATGACATGGAAAAAGTAGCCAGATATATCAACGGATTGAGATATGATATACAAGATGAAATCGGTTTGCTAAGTCTGAAGACAATTGAAGGTGCCTATCAAGCAACTTTGAATGCAGAGGAGAAACTGTTGAGGAAGCAAAGTCAGAAGAACAGAGGTAAAAATCTAGCAAGAGGAAAAAGAGCTTTTAGACCAAGATTCCAGAACTCTCCGAATGAAACAGGAGGGACCAGTAATCGACCACCATAGAGAGGAGAGTTTGGTAGAGGAAGATTTGGATCCAGAGAAAGAAGCCGAGGAGGGGAAATTCAGTGTTATACATGTGGAGAATTAGGACATGGGTCATGGGATTGCCCTAAACAAACCAACAAATCCAAGGAATGTAAATATAGTTGAGACAAAAGAAGAAATCCCTCAGGTCACGGGGAAAGAAGAGCCACCTGAGGTGGGAGAGTCTTGATTTTTAAAAAGAATATTTCTAAAGGCAGAAAAAGAAGCCAATGAACCAGCTCAAAGGAAAAGTATATTCAGGATTGAGTGCAAGCCTAAAGAGATATGTTGCAAGGTTGTGATGACAGTGGGAGCACTGACAATCTTGTTTCTACAGAGATGATGTAGAAATTGGGTTTGGTTAAGATGCTACACCCTACTCCCTACAAAGTGTCCTGGTTGTAGAAAGGACATCAACTCTTGGTGACAGAACAATGTTGGGTAGATATACAAATTGGTACATATAAAGATGTGGTATTGTGTGATGTAATGCCAATGGATGTGTGCCATATATTGCTGGGGAGACCTTGGCAGTTTGATAGGAAAGTTGTTCATGATGGTAGGAGGAACACATATACCTTAGAGAAGGATGGGAAGAAGCATACATTGTTACCTTTGAACGATGGAGCAGACAAAGGAACGATTAGGGAAAATGTTTTGATGATTAGTGGAAAAGAATTGCTGCAAGAAGTCAAGAAGGAGAAAGAAATGCATTTTGCTATTGTGGGTAAACCCAAGGTAATTTTGACTTCTACTAATTTAGATAATTTGCCTGTGGAAATTAAAAATCTACTAAATGATTATGTCGACATTATTGTTGATGAATTTCCAAATGCATTGCCACTAATTAGAAGTATCAGCCATCACATAGATTTAATACCTGGTGCGAGTTTACCAAACAAAGAAGCATATAGGCTAACTCCTCAAGAAAATGAAGAAGTTGGGAGATAGGTGCAAGAGTTGTTGGATAAAGGACTGATAAAGGAGATCCTAAGTCCATGTGCAGTACCAACGATACTTAGCCCCAAGAAGGATGGTGAATGGCACATGTGCATCGATTCTAGAGCAATAAATAAGATTACTATCAAGTATAGATTTCCCTTACCACGTATGGATGATTTGATGGATTGCTTGAGTGGGTCAAAGTATTTTTCTAAGATAGATTTGAAGAGTGGATACCATCAAATAAGGATTAGAGAGGGGGATGAATGGAAGACTGTGTTCAAGACTAATAGTGGGTTGTATGAATGGTTAGTGATGCCTTTTGGACTCACTAATGCACCAAGTACATTTATGAGACTGATGAATGAGGTCTTAAAAGAATATGCTGGAAAATTCATGATAGTTTATCTTGATGATATTCTAATTTTCAATTAGAGTAAAGAAGAGAATTTGGAGCATCTTAAGTTGGTTTTAAATACTTTACAAAAAGAGAAGCTGCTGATAAATTTGAAGAAGTGTAGTTTCATGAAGAAAGATCTCGTTTACCTAGGATTTGTAATCTCAGAAGAAGGTTTGAAGATGGACCCAGAAAAGATACAAGCATATTTGAATTGGCCAACTCTAAGGAGCGTATTTCAGGTAAGAAGTTTTCATGGTCTTGCAAGTTTTTATAGAAAGGTTATAAGAAGCTTTAGTCAGATATGTGCACCGATAGTTGAAACAATAAAGGAAAAAAACAACCATTTAAGTGGATAGAGGCAGAAGACCAGAACTTCAAACTGTTGAAAAAGAAGATTACTAAAAACCATATTTTAGCTCTACCAAGATTTGATAAAACTTTCCAAGTTGAGACTAATGCTAGTGGGGTAGAAATTAGAGTTGTACAGAGTCAGGAGCAAAGACCTATAGCTTATTTCAGTGAAAAGTTGAATGAGGCCAAGTGGAAGTACTCATCCTATGATAAAGAGTTATATGTTGTTATTCAAGCTTTAAAGAAATGGAGGCATTACTTGTTGCCCAAAGAATTTATTTGTATTCTAATAATCATGCACTATAGTTCATAAATAATCAGCCAAAGTTGAGCCAAAAGCACGCTAAGTGGGTGGAGTACTTACAAAGTTTTGTCTTTTTAATTAAGAACACAAGCGGTAAGTCAAATAAAGTAGCTGATGCTTTGAGCCGAGTGAATTTGGATATGCAGGAGTTGAAGATTGGTTTTTTGGGATTTGAAGAAATGATTAACATGTACAAGGAAGATACAAATTTTAAAGAAATATATGCAGCTGTTCAGAATCCCGTAATTCATAATAGAAGCCAATGGTTAGACTACCCGATTCAAGGAGGTTTGCTATTCAAAAACAATAAATTGTGTATTCCTAAATGTTCCATGAGGGAAAATTTGATTAAATAAAAACATAATCAAGGATTGTCTAGACACTTTGGGAAGGATGAGACATTCGCTCAAGTGAATGATTTTTATTATTGGCCAAAAATGAAAACTGATGTCAAAAATTTTGCTGAGAAATGAAGGATTTGTCAACATGCCAAAGGAAGGAGCCAAAATACTGGGTTATATCAGCCATTGCCAATACCAAACAGTTCTTGGGATGTGGTCAACATGGATTTTGTTTTGGGTTTGCCAAAGACTCAAAGAGGATATGACTCTATCTATGTTGTTGTGGATAGATATTCGAAAATGGCTCATTTCATTTCTTGTAAAAAAACTAGTGATGCAACTCATATTGCTACTTTGTTTTTCTCCAAAAATTGTAAGATTACATGGGCTGCCTATCAATATTGTTTTATACAGAGATACTAAGTTCGTGGGACACTTTTGGAGGACTCTATGGAAGAAGTTAGGTACAAACCTCAGTTTTAGTTCAACCTATCACCCTCAAATAGATGGGAAAATTGAAGTGGTGAATAGGAGCTTGGGAAACATATTAAGAAGCTTGGTTTACAAACATCCAAAACAGTTGGACTTAGCACTTGCTAAAGTTGAATTTTCTTACAATGATACTCCTAACATGAGTACAGGAATGAGCCCATTTTAGATTGTTTTTGGAATGCATGCTAGAGGAGTATATGAGCTTAGATATTTGGGAAAACAAGAGATAAGGAGTGAAAAAGCTGAAGAATTTATAGAACAAATGCAGAAATTGCAGGAAGATGTCAAGCAAAGGTTACATAAAAGTAGAAGGAAGTATAAACAAAGGGTTGATGTGAAGATAAGAGAAAAGGAATTCGAAGTGGGTGATTTAGTTATGGTTTACCTAAGGAAAGAAAGATTTCTTGTAAGGACTTATAACAATTAAAAATGAAAATGATAGGACCCTACAAAATTTTAAGGAAGTTTTCCTCAAATGCTTATGAGATTGAACTATCGAAAGGAATTGGAATATCTCCTATCTTTAATGTTGCATATTTGTATCCATATAAGGAAACAAAGGCAGAGTCACAAGATGAACCTACATATGAGGAAGTCCATACTCTAAATTGGGAGGAACATATGCCAAGGACAACAAAGAGAGAAGTGGAAGTAGCCTTGGAGAAGCAAGTAACAAAGAAACTAGAGGACAAACATATTATCAATATCTAATCAAATGGAAGGGACAACCAATTGAAGATGCTAGTTGGATGACAACAGAAGAGTTAAAGAAATATCATTGTATGTGTACAAATTATAGAGGAAAAAAAATCATTGTGACAACCTCGACCTTGCAAGTGTATAAAAGACAAGACCAATAGTAACCAAATTTTTGTTGCATTCCTAAATCGTGACACCCCCATGAAAGTCTCTATTTCGAGTACAATTTAGTCATGTCAAAATTATGAGAGGAATCACCATATTTCAAATGGATTATATATATTTCTTTGAAATCGTCAATGTTGATTCATAGAGGTAGCTTCCATGAGAGCATAGCCTCTTTCACAAAACATAAAACATAATAGAGCTATAATTATCACATTGTTAAAAAATCCAAGGTTAGATGACTCTTTGGTTTGATTAATTCTTCGTTTTGCATGGACGAACTATTTGGGAACAAATTCCCCCAACTCATTTGTGACGCATTTATTAAAAGAGTGTTATGTAGAAATTAATCAAAGAGTGATAAAACTATGCATGCAAATATGTGGTATGAGTAAAGTATCACGTGTGGCTCAAAATTCGAGGAATTTGTAGTTGCATAAGGATGCTAAAGAGAAAGATTAGTGAAAATCTTAAATACTCTTTGAATGAGCTTTGAAAATGTCAAACTTTTCATTTCGAGAAACTTCAATGGACTGTCAATATTGATGGAATTTTTTTCTAACCAATCGAACTCTCTTTCACTTGCTTTTGAAGAATTAAGCATTAAGATATGTTATCATTCAAATTTTATGTGTTACTCTTTAACTTTTTGTTTTCTTAACACATCATTTAACCGACCATAGTTATCATTCAAATTTCTATGCGTTACACTGAGCCTTTTGTGCATTATCTACCTATGCCTCTGTAGGTCACTTGTTGTTAACCTGCTTCTGCCTCTATCTGTCACTTGGAATTAACATTACTCTCTGTCTATTTTTTCATTGAGTTTTGCCACGATATAAATGTTACATCCATTTGGCATCCACTTCATTTATGCCTTTGCGTCTCTCTATCATCTTCCCACTAGTAGCTCTATTATTTTGTCCCTATGCATCCAAGTTTGCCTTGATTCACTAGTGCTCATCTTTGTCCATCTGTGTTACACACTAGTGTCCTTACCTCAGTTCGATCCATTGCCTCAGTTACAAATACACATAGTTCTATTAACTTAATTCTCTTTTCCCTGTCATTTTCTTGTCTAGTCTCTGCACCTTGTGTACTTAGTCACACAGTGTCAATACGAGCTTCATTTTCCATTATCTTCTCCTTGGATCTGGATATATGTGTAGTAACGTGTAATCCTTTTACTAGAATATGTTCTAAATGAAATATTTCCTTTGAACAAAAACAATATAAATCACAACCCACACCACAACACACCAAAACACTGCCACATATACATTCACACACCAAAACACCACTTTTGTCTTTCTTCCTGAATGTCAGATCAAGAGTTTTTTTTCTTTCTTTTTTTCCAAATCCTTCAAGTTATTTCTCGATAAAGCACTTACCACAACACACTATTGGAGTCCGAGTGTGAATAAACTATTCAACCCTTTCCTACATTAATTCATCAATATGGGTGCGTACAATTTTCAAGGTAACGCACAAGGTATATGTAGGGGCAAGGTTACAGCCTTACATCAACCAAGGATTCGTGATTAAGAAATCAAAACATCGCTGTAACAGTAATAGAAATTAAATCGTAGAACTTAAAAGGAATCATATCAATCAATAGAGATATGTAACGATAATAAAGAAATAACACAACAAGTAAAACAACATACATAAAAGGAAATACGCATCACCTGATCAGAAGAGTGGGCCTAACTCTCTAATCAGGGCTACGTTAATTTACAACAAGAGATAGAACAACAAAATTGCTTGTATTTTATTAATCTGTAAAGAAGATGTTACAATACATATCTCTGCGCAGCTAACCCTTCGCACAAGAATAAAACCCCTTTTATAAAATACATGGGTAATAACATATTCCCCAAAACCTGGCAACTAAATGCCCAAAATATACAACAGTTCAAAAAACCACTAGTTGTTGAGAGAGCGAGAACAAAAACGATCCAAAATAGGCTTGAAAACAGCTGTGAGTTGGTTATGTTGTCTCAGCATTGCTAAACAACTGTTGTGAATCGTGGAACTGCTGCTACATGTTGTGAAAGCGATACATGTTCATCGGAATCTGCGAACATAACAATTTTTAGTAGTTCGCATAGGCAAAACCCTCGTATCTTTACTTCATCAATTAAATATTCCAAGAGACATTAAAAAGGAGGGTTACATCATAGGTTTATCATAATAAATCCATGTCAATTAGTGCAAAAAGGATAAACGGATGGGTGGAAATGTGAGGGAAAGATAAGCAGATTTGGTGCCCAACATCTCCCCCCAACTAGCCTTCTGCATGCCCTCATGTAGCTTGCCGCCTCCGCAGGTCTGGGTTAGATCGGCTGTGATCCTCGTGGAGTTGGGCGAGATCATATTCTTCTGCCATGTCTGTGCCTGGGACCTTGTATCCATCTGAGAGAATAATTTTCTTCCATCAATCATTTGGTACATTATATGCTGGGGTATAGTGCTCCGTTGGCAACCAAATGATGGGAGCATGAACCAGATTCCCATCCACCAGACCCCAAATGTTTGGATGCATGCCACATATCTTGGCACTCAACTTAGTGCCTGTGCAAAATTTGGTGCTCTAAAAGGTTCCCTGTTCCAGATAGATGTGGGTGACATCATCCACCTTTTCTGACAACTGTCAAGGGCCTCATCTTGAAACGTGACTATTTGTTTGACACAAAGATCAATGCACCACCTCTGTGTCCTCAACATCCATTCTCTATTTCCCTCGATCTCTAAAAAGGTGGTGTGCTTATTGTACATAGTTACTGACTGTTCGTGCTCTCCTCTCATCATAAGAGGCTTCGTGTTTTGATTTGACTCAAATGTATTAGAAGCCTTCTACCAGTTTATCTGATTGAGAGTGTAGGAGGTAAGAGCCCTTAAATGAATGTCCCCCACATATGGGACCAGATTAAATTCTTTGTCCGCACGCAGGAGGTATCCATGCAGATAGAGCTCACACATCAAGTGTTGGGTTGCTAAGTCATGGATTCTCAATATACAAAGGAATTGTACACCGTCCTCAATCGCATGGCTAATATCCTTCTTAATTCTTTTCAAACAGAAGAAAATAAATTGCTCATGCAAGAATAAGTCATAGCTAGAAGCAAGAGGGCGACATGCCATTACCTCTTGTGCCAGGTTGAACATTTGTTCTTTGTCAGCCTTCAATTCCATCACTTGTTCTTCCAACCGTTCTACCTTGAGCTGCTGCTTCGCATACCTTAGCCGTAATATGTCCATGCACTCTACATATTCGAAAATAGCCTTGGACGCCTGCTCCTGGACTCTTTTTACCTCATTTTGGTAGCAGGCCATGGTGGATTTCCAAGTTTTAATCTTAGTTGTCAAGGAGAATTCATGGCCTTCGGACAAGTGCTCGATAGGGTGCATTTGAGTAGCAACAGAGGTCATCAGCACATTGGTTAATTGTGTTTCTTCCTCGGCCATCGTAGCTTTGGGATTCTTAGCGTGCTGTTTATAGTTCCTTACCTGTTTCTTGAGTTGATGCACCTACCTTCTCAGCCTCCGAACCTCTGTTTTCAACCGCATCGTATCCTTGAATTGTAGCTGGTATTTCTTTTTAAGGGGTGACCTCCATTGCTTGCACAATTCTATCCACTCCTGCTTAACAACCACTTTGTCTGGCTCTGTAACTGGTTCAACAGGTGGTGGATTACTCGGAGGAATATATACTGGGCCTTCTGCTGGGTTCTCCTCCCTCGGTTCCTCTCTCTTGATTACTTCTTGCTTGACAACCACCTCAACCAGCCTTGCAACTGGTTTATCAGGTGGTGGATTACTAGAGAGAGTATCCACAGGTTCATCTGTCGGGATTGTCTTCCTCGGGAGCAACTACTTCCTTCTTAAAAATTACCTTGACTTGCTCTTGAGCTGTTTTGGCAGGTGGTGGGTTGACCAGAGGAGTGTCCACTGACTTTTCGACCAGAATCTCCCTTCCTGGTTCCCCTGTTTCAGAAGCACTTGCTCCTTCCTCTCTTTTGGGTTCCAGGGGCATCTGTTGCCTGAATAACGCATTCGTCACCCATTTGCTGTTCTTGTGGTTCTGCGGGGTGTTCTTCCTCCCTCTGTCCTTCAGGACGGTCTTGCTGGGAGTCCACAACCAACAGACTAGCAACAATTGGACCTTTAATCGACCCATCAAACTTCAGAATAGGAGGAACAACAACCTCCTTCTCTGAGCGTCAGGGAGAACGAGACACCCTCACTCCTCTTGGAATGGAGGCACAAAAAGAAAACTGAAAAATGTTTTCTGCCTAGTCTATACCAGTCCCGGCTGTGACCTCGAGCTCTTTTCCCTTATCTACAACAATTCCACTCTGGCCTGAGACTTCCTCTTGTGTGGCCTCCTATCCCGTGGTTGACACTGGTTCTTGTGGAGCAGTGTCAACCTCAGGATTTAATTCTTCCACATTTTCCAGAGTTGGATGGGTTGGTGGTGGTTCTTTTGTGACACCACTGCCAATATCCAACATTTCTTGAGCAGATGACAGTGGCACTGTTTCCTCTGACACGTCATTAATAAAGGTGGATTCTTGTATAACTGTGTCCACCCCATCCATTATGTCCATAATTCCTTCCTTTGTCGGCTCCACGATCTCTTCTACCTCGGGTCTCTCTTGCCTTGGTCCGTCTTCTTCCATTGGCCCCACAGTTGAGGCTAGTTTTTGTGGAACAACCTCGACTGTGGCACTAACAATTTCTTCATCGGCTCCACAATCGAGGCTGGTTATTGTGTAATAGCCTTGACTGTTTCTTCCACTTCAAGCTCCCTTCCTTGCTCTGATTCTTTGGCCTCCATTTCCATCTCTTCCGGCTCTTCTTGGTCTATGTATTCATCCTCTGCTACTAGTTCCTCCTCCATTCCTTCCGGCTCCTCTTCCCTAGTAGCTATAACATATGATATCTCTTCTCTTGTCGATTCCTGGAATGTTTCCCACAAAATTTGAAACCGGTCTAGTGCATGCGTAACCAATAGTCGAACCAGCCCATGGTTGGTAATGATTGTTGCAACTTGTCATGAGCGTCGAGCAGATTGTGCCATCAGTTGGAGGCTCTTTAACAAAAAGAAAGGCATGTTCAATGAGAAGGCCTCCGATTGTGGAAATCGGAGGCAAGCTAACACCCTGAAGTGATACTTGAATATAGTGGTGTACCTCCCTTCACAAGTTATGTATTTCATTACAAAACTTGCTACATCGCCCCATGGATGCGGTAATGAATTCCGGTCATACCCCCGGCCTTTTTGGACGACGCTCTCACTAGCCTACAGAAATTATTCAGGGAACTCCAGGAGGGAGGTTCTTCGTGAAAACTAGCTCTGTCCCTGCTGGGGTAATCCATTAACCTCTGTGATAGCTTCCTCTGTGATAGGGATTTCTATCCCTCTAACCCGTGAGCTCTCTTCACCCAAGTTGAGTGTGAATTCTACTGCAATTCCTTCGTCGAACCCCTGCAACCTGTCGAGATAAACGTCCCAACCTGCATTGACGAAGATCTGCCACACTTCCCTATTGTTGTGGACCAATGTGGTATCCTCCGGCTCGTGACGCACAACCAACCCACCCATCGCTGTAGAAACAGTAACAACACGATGGACGCAGTCGGCTGTTAGGGAGAGAGTAGCAGCAATCCACACTAACAACGACAATGGTAACAACATGGTGGGGGTGCGAGGTAAAAGGGCAGTGAAAGTGGCCGGTAGATTTCAGAAAACGCAAAGAATGATGGTGAATTACGACAGTACAATGGAATAATTATAGTAATTAATTTCGATGCATTGGGAAAAGACCGATAGGTTATTGGCATACATAATTCAAATTCCAATGCGTCGTGGCCATTATTACAAAATCACGGTATTTTTGGGTTACTGTTCGCATCGGATTTAGTAATGATGTATCATTATTATAGTTTAAGTACGCTGTCATTTATTCATGATGGGACCCCCCCCAACTTAAATGTGGTTGTCCATGGCACGTATATGTCTCATTAATGGAATATTTTAATTGAATCCGTAAAATTCAACAGAGGCGTATCTGGCGACCTACCTGGCGGTGGAGTAACAACAAAGTAACCTGTGGAGTAACAAAAACGTCGGAGTAACAACAGCGGCAAAGTAACAGCAGTGGCTAAGTAACAACACCGGCAGAGTAACAACGCTAATGGAGTAACAACATCTATGGAGTAACAACATGGATGGAGTAACAACACCAATGGAATAACAACACTGGTAGAGTAAAAACACCACAGAGTAACAACACCGATGGAGTAACAACACCGACGGAGTAACAACATCTGACACTCATAATTTTTTTTAAGAGTAACAAGAGTGGCAGAGTAACAACACCGGTGAAGTAACAACAACGGTGGAGTAACAACACCAACAGAGTAACAACAACAGTGGAGTAACAAGACCGACAGAGTAACAACAACGGTGGAGTAACAACACCGACAGAGTAACATCATCAACTATTACTTGGAAAATTTTCTTTCAACTCCTCCTCGTCATATTTTGATCATTATCCCTGCAAAAGACAAATAAGTAAGTAGTAACATCATATTATTATTTTATTAATTTTATTTTTGTTTTTATTTTTTTTAGAAGGCAAAGAGAGCATTCTCTGCACCAACAACCATCAAACTAGATTTATCAGAGAGATGTTTGATGAAGGCATCCTTAGAAGTTGGAAGGTGGTATAATTTTAGATGGTGTCCATTCATTAAAAAATAAGTATGAGTATCATCCATTGTAACCAATCTGACTGTTCCATTGTAAAACATAGCGTCCACTTTATAGGGTCCCATCCAACGAGTGCAAAGCTTTCCTTTAAAATCTTTGAAACGGGAGTCATAGAGCAATGCCCAATCTCCTGTATGAAACACCTTGTTCTTGATAAATTTATCATGCCACTTCATTCTCTGCTGTTGAATAGCAGTAGTTTTCTAGACAACAACTGAATGGATTTCATCTAACTCATTGACCTGTTCTAGTCGATGTTTCTAGGCCTCTCATAAGTCTAATCCTATTTCCAAAGCTGTTCTGAGCATGTTGAACTCAAATTATACCGGAAACAAGAGGAATTTCCCATATACTAATTCAAATGGTGAAAACCTGGTTGTATTCCACAATGTTTTCCTATATGCCCAGAGATATTTTGGAAGTTTCTGAGACCAATCTCGGTGATGGCTTGCTACAGTTTTTGTCAAGATATTTTCCAATACCTTGTTTGTACTTTCTACTTGTCCATTCGCCTGGGGGTGGTAAGGAGTTGTCACTTTGTGTTTAACCCCATATTTCTGCATAAGCCTTGCTATCATGTGGGATGTGAACTGTGCCCCTCCATTTGAAACAATCTCTCTTGGAGTACCATATCGAGCAAAAATCTCTTCAAAAAGAAAATCTGCAACCACCTGTTCTGTTGCTTTCGCAACAGCTCTGGCTTCCACCCACTTAGTCACATAATCAATGCAGACTAGAATGTGAACCTTTTGATGAGAAGGTGGGTTGAAAGGTCCAACGAAATCAATTTCCCACTTCTCAAAAGGTTCGAGGACTACCTGGGGCTGTAGTGGCATCTCATCCAATTTTCCAGGTTGTCCCATGCGTTGACAACTGTCACATCTTCGGACATAGTCTCGAGCATCACAAAAGATAGAAGGCTAGTAATATCCCATTTGCAGCACCTTGTGGCCTGTTCTTTTATCTGCAAAATTTCCTCCACAAGGGCCATCATGGGCAACCTTTAGTATCTCATAGATGTCATCCTCAAATACACAACACCGGATTTGCTGATCAATCCCTGTGTGAAAAAGGTACTCTGCCATCCATGAATGTTAGGTACTATGATGAATAATTTTCCGTTGTTCCCTATATGACAAGTGACAAGGTACCTTCCCTATAGCAAGATAGTTAGTAATATCTACATACAACGGAGTGTTAGCAGAAATTGCAAAGAGATGCTCATCTAGAAAACTATCTTCTACGGGTGTACCTTCAGCATTACTTTCTAGTCTAGACAGAAAATCAGCAACCACATTGGCCTTTCCTGGTTTATCTACTATGGTATTGTCAAATTCTTGATGTAACAATAGCCATCTTGTAATACGACCAAGAGTAATGGGTTTATTAATTAGATACCTAATTGCTGTGTGATCAGTATGTACAAAGGTGGGATACCCGATAATATAATGCCAGAACTTGTTGATGGCGTAGATGACAACAAGGAACTCTTTTTCAGTCACTGTGTAGTTTAACTCAGTAGGAGCCAAGTTCTTACTAACATAGTAAACTGCATATGATACCTTGTCCAATTGTTGTCCCAAAACTGCCCCAACTGCTGCCTGAGAGGCATCAGCATGAATATGGAATGGCAATGTCTAGTCTGGCCCTCGAAGGATTAGAGCGCTACAGCCAAGTTCCTTGATCTTCACAAAGGTTGCATCACAGTCATCTGTCCACAAAAAATCTGCATCTTTTGTTAGCAATTAAAAAAGTGGATTTGTTATTTAGCAAAATTTTCTATAAAGCACATGTAATAACCAGCACAACCAATAAAGCTACGTACTTGTGTGGGTGTTTTAGGTATCAGGAAGTGCAATATTACCTTTATCTTAGCTGGATCCATTCGAATTCCAACAGCTGAAAGTAAATGTCCCAAGACTATTCCTTCCTCCATCATCATGTGGCATTTTATTGTACTCAAAGAGACATGCACCCGTTTACATATTTCAAGAACTTTTTCCAGATTCTCCAACCCCTCTTTGAATGAGTCCTCGTATGGAGTGAAATCGTCCATATAAATCTCAACATTGTCATCTACTAGATCAGAGAAAATCCCCAAAATTTCCCTTTGGAACGTTGTAGGCGCATTACAGAGACCAAATGGAAGGACCCAGTATGCGAAGGTTCCCCAAGGGCATGTGAAAGTGGTTTTATCCTGATCTTTAGGAGCTATCTGGATCTGGTTGTACCCACTAAATCTGTCTAGGAAGGAGAAGAACTTCTTCCTAGCCAAAGTATCCAAGACTTGATCAATGAACAGTAACAGAAAATGGTCTTTCTATGTTGCCTTATTTAATTCTCTATAATCCACACATATCCGCCATTTACCATTTTTCTTGGGGTAAATCACCAATAGGGAAACCCATTGTCTGTCTAAAATGGGGTAAATAAATCCTACATCCAGCAGATTTTGAATTTCTTCCTTGACAATGTTTTTTAGAGTGGGGTTCATCCTCCTTTGGGGTTGTCTCACAGGACAACAATCCTCTTTGATGTATATATGATGGGTACATAGATTGGCAGGAATCCCTTTCATGTTTGTGTAGTCCTAGGTGAAGGCTTCTTTGTGTTTTCGAAGAACATCCAGGATCTGTTTTGTCTGGGATTCTGACAGATCTGGATTAATATTTAGGGTCTTCCCTAGCTCTATCTCCACAAAAATGTTGTCATGGGACACAGTTGTAGGTAGCTCTTCGAATCCATCTGCTGTTTTAATATTTTCCTTGTTTCACAGCTCAAGATAGACTCTAGGATCCATTGATTTGAATCTGAAATAGAACAGGGATCACTAATAAAAGTGGTAATTGTGTCATCTTCTGTTTCTGTTTTCAACTGAAGGGCCTGTCCAATAGTAAGGACTGGTCTTAATTCCTCATTTTCAGATTCAAACTCTTCCTTTAGTAAAGGTTTCTTGTGGCCAGCTGGCTTCATTGGTGGACTAGGTTCTATAGGAGGGTATAACAAAAGCTTTTAGTAACCTTCCCATTTGATATAACCATGTGCCCAGAACGACACCCACTATAAGCGTCTGCGGTTTCCAGCCACAGTCTTCCCAGAATCAGGGGATGGCCACCAGCTGGGGACTACATTTGCAGCACTAGGAAATCCATAGGGTAATGCCATGAATCGACTAAAATTATGATATCCTTTAAATTTCCTACCGACTTGACTGTAGATCGATATGCCAGCTCTAACACAGTAGGTGTATGTTTCAAGTTTCAAAGACCCAGTGCATGCATAGTTTCAGCAGTAATGACATTTATGGAAACATCCAAATCTACCAACACATTTGGAATTTCTACTCCATTAATTTGCACGGTTATAATTGGGTTCCCAAGATCCCCATATTTCATAGGCATGGCCTTTCCCATCATAAAATATGATAGATTTCCCATCACATGAATGGTGAGTGGGTCCCTTGATTTCTTTTTAGGCTTCTTAGCACAATATTCCCTGAGAGTTTTTGCATATATAGGTATGTCCCTCATAGCTTGTAACAGGGGGATCTTAACAAACAAATTTTATAACTCCCCTAACAAGTCAAACTCAGCTTGAGGGATCTATTTACTCAAGGCCAATCTTTCCGGATAGGGGGGTTCAACTCGGTGTTCTTGAGTAATTATCGGCCGAGGAGATGTATGATTTTTACTAACTTGGTTTTATTCTCCTTCAACTATTTCTGATTCTTTTGCCTCACTGCCAACTTGTTTAATGATAACAGGTGAGGGTTGAGCATCTACTACCCGCCCAGATCTCAAATTCATCTCATAAAGTTCTGCGGTGGAGATGCTGTATGAAGGTAGGTTGAGGGT
The DNA here is from genome assembly GCA_031772625.1 of Pinus tabuliformis. Lineage (NCBI taxonomy): Eukaryota > Viridiplantae > Streptophyta > Pinopsida > Pinales > Pinaceae > Pinus > Pinus tabuliformis. Next base: position 670,392,212 of record CM062815.1, read on the forward strand.
GTCAGCTTGTTGAGCCCCTTTATTGTTAGGATTCAGATTGGGTTGGATAGGAAGTTGAGGACGAACAGGCTGATTACCAGGAGGCATATTAGAGGGCAATTGGAGTTGTTGTTGTGGCATTGACTGGGGAAACTGTCTAGGAGGAGAGGGTCCACGCCAGTTCGAAGCCCACGAAGAACTCGAACTAGCTTGAGGAGCCCATTGCTGCCAGGGTGGAAGCTAATATTGGGGCCACATAGGTGGATAAGGCATGGACTGAGGACCCATATTAAAATTATTGAAATACTGAGATGGATCCGGAAACATACCTTGATTTCCAGTTGGTGGTCGAGGTTTCCATGGCTTTTTGGATCCCATAAAGTATAACTGCTCCATCTCTTCGCCTATCCCTTGAAAAACCGCTTTCAATCCTAGCAAGGAGGGGCATGAACTTGTTGCATGATTCAGCTCACAGATTTCACATTCCTCTACAGAGTTCAATGGGCATTCTCTCTGTGGATGCTTCTTTCTGCACTTTGGGCAAAATATGGCCATAGTCCTTTCCAATTCCATCTGTTTCTGTTTTACTTGCAGTGTGTCCATCTGTGCAGACAGGGTACTTAGGATATTAGTCCTCAAGTTATCCAACAAATTTCCAATTCTGCTTCCGTGACACCTCCGCCAGATACTTTTGTTGACCGAATTCCCCGTTTATTCCTTGCAACTCCACTTGAGCACTGAATGCACAGCTCATAGATGGTATCAAAGTCCTCTTTTGATATGTCTCCCTTGCCCACTATGTTTAACAACTCTAGAGAGTCTTCTTGGAAGGCTCGGAGAAGGATAATTTTTAAAATATCCTTATCCAAGGTAGAATGACTTAATCTTTGTAGCGTGTACTTAAACCGTTCCACACAATCCTCCATGTTCTCGTCTTCTTTCTGCATGAACTTAAAAAGTTCTTCCTTAATATCCCGAGATTTATAGTAGTCGTGATACTTCTCTAGGAAAGAGGTTTTCATCTCATCCCATGTGGAGATAGTCTTTCCTCCTAGACCCATAAACCATCGCAGGGCTGTCCCTTTTAGTGCAGTAGGGAATATTTTCAATTTTATGAGCATCTGTTATATAGTCATATCCTTAACATACAATATCAAATTCAAATAGGAACGTGTCAAGATCTTTCGAAGTCAACCCATGAAAGCTAGGTAAAGCTGTTAAAGGAATGGGCTTCGTTGGTGCGCCAGTCCCAAGATCCCCAATTGGGAAGTCAATAGTAGAGGTTGTAGGTGCCATGAATATCCTCCAATAATCATTGGGGATTTCAGCAGGTTCTACAGGAAATGATGGAAGGGTTCTTATCACAGGAGTTTGAGTTGCTTTAACAACACTCCCTTTATCCCTTGGTGATATAAGTACCCCTACAACTTCTTCCTCTCTGTCACAATGGCTTGACTTTTCAGACCCCTTCTCTGTGACTTCTTCTTCCTTATTGGAATGGGCTAGTCCCTCAGATCTTCTGCTTGCAACTTCTTCTTCCTCTGTTACCAGCAACGATACTCCTTTATCAGGTATACTGTTGCACACCTCTTCTGCTGCTGGAAGGGTCTGCTGTGTTGAATCAATAGGGGGTACTGTGGATAGCACTAGCTGTTCTACAGATTGTCCCTCAGATCTTGTTCGAATACCTGACCTTACAGCAGCACGAGAAGATGCCTTTGATTCAACTTTTGCGATGATTTGCTGGATATAAGTATTCCTTCCCAAATCCTGTCCTCCCTTCTTTGGGGCTCTTCCTCTGCCCCTTTTATTAGAATCTTTGTTCATGCAAGTTGGTGAGAGGAAAATGTCTAAATTAAGTCACTATGCTTAGGACCTGGAGCAGGGTGTCAAAAGACCATTCCCTCCCCAAGATGAGAGATCAATTTTTAGCAAACAAGAAAGGAAAACAACTAAAAAGAGATCTAGGGTTCAAGGCCTGGAGCAGGGTGTCAAAAGACCCTTCCCTCCCCAGGACAAGAAACTAAACAAGAAAAGAACACACATACAAGGAAATCTAAAGCTCAGGACCTAGAGTAGGGTGTCAAAGGACCATTCCCTCCCTAAGACGAGAGATTGGGTTTTAATAATGCAGAAAAATTCAAAACAACTAATCGAAGCAAACAACTCAGCCCAAAAATAATAAAAGCAACGGAAATCCAAATACTACGCTCAAGACTTAGAGTAGGGTAGAACTTCCCTCCCTAAGATGAGAGAATGATCCTCTGGTCGATACAAATCGTGCCTTTCACCTTGATAGCCTTCCCCAACAACAACGGCAAAATGTTGGAGTCCGAGTGTGAATAAACTATTCAACCCTTTCCTACATTAATTCATCAATCCGGGTGCGTACAATTTTCAAGGTAACACGCAAGGTATATGCAGGGGCAAGGTTACAACCTTACATCAACCAAGGATTCATGATTAAGAAATCAAAACATCGTTGTAACAATAATAGAAATTAAATCACAGAACTTAAAAGGCATTCACAACAATCTATAGAGATCTGTAACAACAATAAAGAAATAACACAACAAGTAAAACAACATACATAAAAGGAAATATGCAGCACCTGATTAGAAGAGCGGGTCCAACTCTCTGATCAAGGCTGCGTTAATTTATAACTAGAGATAGAACAAAAAAATTGCTTGTATTTTATTAATCTATAAAGAAGCTGTTACAATACATATCTCTGCGTGGATAACCCTTCGCACAGGAATAAAACCCCTTTTATACAATACATGGGTAATAACATATTCCCCAAAACCTATATTCCACAACACTGCCACATATACATTCACACACTACAAAAGTGGTGCTGTGGTGTGTGAATGTATATGTGGCAGTTTTGTTTCCTTGATAATCACGTTGTTTTTCCTTGATCCTATAAGTATTTTTGATGGTGTTTATTTAATGGATTCCTTCAAGTTACTGCACTTTTTTGAGTTCTCCATGGAAACAACCTCCTCTTCTAGCCTTCTATACAATATGTCATTTTTCATGTAGCTCACTTCTAGCTGAGACAATCTTAGCCTATAATATTTACATTGTACCTCTTTCTCCTTCAGCTAATTGGTCATCACCTCTTCTATTCTCCTCGCTCCTTGAAATGTGTCTTTAGGTTCATAATTTTCTCCTTGAATTCATATTCTCTTTCATCACATATATGCAATAGTTTCTTATGGTCTCTGCTCTCATTTGCAAATCTGTCTATTTTTGCCAATGTTGATTCAAGCCTAGCTTGATGTTCATCTGTCTTTTCTTCATGAGAGTCAGATACATTCACACATGTAGAGGTCTCATTTAACTGAATATTTTCCTTTTGAGAAGTTGTTTTCTTCTTCCTCTTTTTCTTCTCCTTTTCTATACTGCTACTACTAGTATCTCCTTTATGAATGAGTTGCAATCTTCCCAATTTTCTTTTGCACATTTTAAATCTACCATCGTCTCAAGTTCCTTAATATGAATATTGTTATACAATTTTACATTTTACTTGAGCATTCAATTATTGTTCTTGCACAAAGGGAGAGTCTTTACAGTAACCATCACATACTAGCTTCCATACACTAGGTCCATAAGCTATATTTATGCTTTTACCATATCTCTCTATTCATGAAAGTTTGTTGCACTAAGCATAGGTACACATTGATAACCCATGAATCAACTGGATCAACCTTCTAGCTATTAGGATTACGTAGAAGGAATTGCCTCTGATATCAATTCATGAGAACTTAACTAAACTGAGAGGGGGGTGAATCAATTTAGTACATTCATGGAAATTAAATTCTGATTATTTTAATTGATTAATTGAACTATTAAATTAGCAACATACACCTTATGAACAATAGATTTATTATATAACCAACACTTAACATGTAAATCACCACATAACAACTTTCATGACAACATAAAATCAACACATAAGATCATCACATGTGAACACCAAATATAAGTGGAAACCCATAAAGGGAGAAAACCATGAATTATTTTATTGTTGTGACACAAAGGAAAGTTCCTACTCCTTTATTACATCTAATTTTCTGTAGGATCCAACCTATAGGAGACCACTAACTCAATTTTTCTGCAAGCTACAACATACAAGGAAGCTCCAACTCCCACAAGTTTTCTACATGCTACTACCCACAAGAGGCTCCTACCTCAATAGGATGCACCCTGATATTTATCAAGTTACAACTCGAAAGGAGACTACAATCCCCTAATACATATAAGAAATGACATGTTGGTTTATGTGGTCTATAACTCTTGCATACCTCCATCTTTGTCTCTGCTTATTCTTCTCCTCAAATCTGCTTCACATCAACTTTATATGTGTGCCAGGTAATTAATGAAGAACACCTCAATCAACTCTCACATTCTCCAACTCTCTAAACATTTTTCCTTGCAACCCCGTACATTTTTATAAACAAACTTTGATGGCTGTTGATATTCCAAACATGAATATGAAGTGAAAAGACTTATCTCTTAGCATTCCACTCATTCTTTTCACACCTTTTGAGATTTTGAATAGTAAAATAAATAAATTCTTCACCAAATATTATTTTCACCCACCTATAATGATTAGATCATCATGCATAACAACCATAATCTTTTCAACATACATTAGCTATATATTAACAACTATAACATATCATAAGATTACAAGCATAACAACATTCTTCATGAATTTTCCTTTGTCTTTACCGTATACCTTTTACTTTTCCTTGCATCACAACATCTCAACTCAACCATTGTATGAATATAAAAACATAAGAAATCCAACATCTATCACCAACTCATCAACATATCCAAGCATCACAACCATAACAAGCTTCACGAGCATACCTTAAGATCATGACCTCAATAGTGTGATTAACATACACTGCAACATACCTTGTACCATATTTTTCCATCAAGCATAACAATGACCAACAAAATAGTAACATAACATCATAAGCATATGCAAGTAGCCCAATAACAAGCCTTTCATTGCACCTGTTCAACTGATATCTGTTACATAATAATCTCTGCAACATTGTCTGTTCTACCTTGCTGCTCACAACAATCAAACATACCTTGCTGCTACTCCTTTGTCTTACATCACAACAATGTCTTGAAAGTATAATGCATTAACATTTATCAACAAGTACAACACATCGAGCATGAATATCATAACATGAGCTTATGCAACCCAACATGCATTACATCACTACACCATAAGTATCAATACAAGCATCTCCATCCAACTAGGCCATACCTCTCAGCTGCACCTTCACACACACACTTCTATTAAGCAAGTATAATAACAAGTATTATAATACCTATCTGCTACATACCTTGCTGCTCCGGTTCATTTATGAATACATTATATGTGCAATCAGATCTAAATTCCTTGCTATCAATGTATTTATGAACAATTCAATAACAACATAAGCATATGCCTTGTTCCTCACAAGCATCACAACTCCTCATCAAATACACATCCATCAATAACAACAATAAGCATACCTCCATATTTGTTCTTTGCAACATGCTAACTCAATAACATAGCCCTCTACAACATATGTTGTGACATATCACACACTTTGCCTTAGTATCTCTACAACATTGGTCTTTGCAACATTTCTCATAGGACCATTCAACAAGTACAATGCCATAACTCAATGCGTCAACATTTCCTTTGCTTCTCTTTTTCCATCAATAACAACAACAACATCAAATGCTTGTGATATTTGGTATAGATAATGTGAAACTTGTAAATATCCCTTTGGATGCCCATTTTAAGATTTCTTCATTTTATGTCCTAGTAGTATAGAATAAAAAGATTATATGTCTTGTGTATCATATGCTAGTGCAATAGGAAGTTTAATGTATTCGATGCTATGTACTAGACCAAATATAATTTCACATGTAGTTGGTGTTGTCAGTAGATACATGGAAAATATAGATAGAGAACATTGAAAAAAAGTGAAATGGGTTGATGCAGGAGCATCCTCACACGTCAATGAAAGAAAATTGAGAAAGATGACAGGAGGATAACCACATGGACAGCCAGGCCAATCTTGAGCAAGATTCGGTTATTGAACTAATTTTAGTTAAAAATCAGTTAAAAACTGAATGTATGTGTAATAAACACTGAAGGATTCATGATAGAAGGAGAAAAGAAAAAAAAAATAGAGAATAGGTGTGCGTGGAAGAAGGTGGAGTGGCTGCAAAGGACGAGGACGGGGGCAGGGGCCGAGGCTTCCCCAACTCGTCCCCATCACAATTATATCTCTCTGTCAACGACTACCCAGCGTAAAAAAAATGGCGTTCAAGTTTTCCGTTAATTCTGATTCCAGATATGTGGGAACCGACTATAGACTTTTCGTTATATGGCACCAAACTAACGTTGGCATCGGACTGAGAAGAGGCGTGGATAGAATCATCCTGCCCATCATAGAAATTGCATTAATTGATTTCGACATACGGCTGCCATATGATCCAAGGGCTCCAAAGATGGATGCTTGATTTTGAAGAACTTGGCAGAGATTTTGCAATCAGTTTTCGAGGAGAAGATGAGCCCGTTTTGGAAGTGCAAATCGGATTGCAAACTAGCTCATGCACGAAGTCACGTCAGAGCGTGAGGGAGTGAGGTGGTTCAGAGTATTAACGGTTTCAATACATGTACAAAGAATAGGCAAAAATGTAATGACATTTATTGATTGTTAAATTTTGTTTTCTCGTGGTTTTAAATTCATGAAATATATGGAAGCTGTGTTTAAAGATAATTTTCTTTATCTGCTATGTGATTTATCACAATGTGTCTGTGATGTTCTTGGGCCATCCGGGTTTGAGGCGAGGCCCTTCAGTGTTCCAAATAAAGGTTTCATGGGCCCATAACCCACAGGTCCAAGATCGAGCTTGTAGGAAAATACTGAAAACGGAGATCACCCTGACTCCGTTTTCATCAATCCATAACTAGGGAGATGTGCAATTTATTTCATTTTAATGTGAGTTATAAATAAAATATTTCAATAAGTAGGTTGAGTATAAGATTTTAACATATTGAGAGAATTATTATTCCACTAATAGTTGTTTTTTAATTCATTGTATTAGTGATATTTGTAATTCTTTCAATTCTTAATATGGACTTGATATGTAAGATTTTAGAAAATATTAATAATAAAAAAATTAAATGTATATATACATGAAAAAAATTGAGGAGACATCTTTTAACATTTTAATGTGGATAACCTGAATTATAAATAAAATATTTTAATGTCAAATACATATATATTATACCATTATAGATCCATCTTAACTACAGATCTACCAAGGGTTGAGAGGGATGAAATCTCTTTTCACTCTAAAAGAGGATTGTCAAGATATTTGATTGAAAAAACGTATTTCATCATTTTTCATCATTTTACTTATTCATACACTCTTTTTTCTTAATACTAAGGAAATTGATCCATCTTAAAATAAAATGATCATATTACTTAGATATTCAACAAATTTTGTGTGACTTTGAAAAATGAAACCAACGTAGATCTATCTTAACTCCTGATCTATGAAATGCCGAGAGAGATTAAATCTCTTGAAATGCAAACATATCTTCAAGTTTCACACTCAAACAAAAAAATGCCTAGAGAGAGATCAAATCTCTTGAGGTGCAAACATTTCCTCAAGTTTCACACCCAAACAAAAAAATTGCAGCTCAAGAAATTTGATCTTTCTAGGCGCTTGATACACCCAAGTTAAAATAGATCTCGATTAGCTATTAAATAGATCGGATTATTAAATGTTTTAATTTCTATTAAAAATATTATATGATTTATATTTTTAATCAATTTTTATAATTAATTTTAGTTTAAATTTCATCAAAATTTTAATAAGTTTAATGATTAAGATTTTAATTGGTTTCTTTTAGGATTTTGAATTGAAATCTAGAAATTATTAAAATATGTCTTCATGAAAAAAAAAAGTCGACAAAAAATAAGAAAGGAAAAGGTTACATACACCAATGTATTACCATTGAATGAATAAATATGCATACACTTTTTTATTTAGTGAATCCACACGAACTATGAATTTCACACTTTTCAATCGATGGTGTTTTGGGTGCACAAAGTTGTTCAACAAAAATGAAGCTAATGCACATCATGTCTTCCATTTATTGCAATTCTAATTCACCCGACAACCACGTATTTCCTAACAATTTAATACTGTCACTCTACTGGTTGTGTTCTCAACCACGTATTTCCTAAATTTAATACTGTCGCTCTCCTGTTTGTCTGATTCTGCATTAGAAGAGTCACCGTTACTACCTATGGCTTTAATTTATTGCAATAATAATTGACCGAGCATCCATATATTTCCTTAAAAGTTAATGCCACCGTTCTCTTAGTTCTCTGATTCTGGATGACAGAACTCAGAATTCCACGCTACGGTCTTAATCTGTCGTTGCATGTCTGTTACCAAGTTGACTGTTGAATACTATTGTCTGTTTGCCCAATCGAATAATGGAAGAATAGGGCCCTCAGTTCCTGCCCCATATCGACAACAAATTTTGGACGAAAAAAAATTAAAAGCAACAAAAATCAATATCAATTTGTTATCCTGAAGAAGATCCTCATATGGCTATTAATTTAAACATGAAGCACGTCTTGAAGTAGATCCTCATAATGTGTGGCCACGAGTCTGATTTATAACAGTTTAGAATACAGAAAAATGACGGTCCATAGTGGATTCTGTGTATGTCGCCCTATTGCAAATATAGAGCATTTAAATGAATTTAAGAATGCTTGACAAACTAAAATGTCTGTGTTTTCAGAGCATCTTTAGATAAAAGCTACATAATTAATGTGTGGCCGCGAGTCTGATTTATAACTAGTTTAAAATACAGGAAAATGACGGTCTAAAGTGGATTCTGTGTATGCCGCCCTATTACAAATATAGAGCATTTAAATGAATTTAAAAATGCTTGACAAACTAAAATTTTTGTGTTTTCAGAGCATCTTTAGATAAAAGCTAAATAATTAGATTTGGTCATTTCAAAATTGCTTTTCAAGTATCTAACAATTTTTTCTCATTTTCAGGGGCAATCATTTATGAAATTTTAACAATAGTGTGAGTTTAAGTTATTTAAAATGTATTTTCTAATACATAGATGTATTTATTTTTAAGATATTCGATAAATTAGCTTTGTGGGGTAGTTGAATTAGTTATGGCTATGAAAATAAAGTGTTATGTATTAGAAGGTTCGAGATTCAAATTCTCCAATTCACTTGTACATATGGAACAGACATATATAAACACCAAAAAATTATAGTGATAGCAGTGAAAATAGACCCATAACCAAATTACATTAATACAAAACCAACTATTCATCTAAAAAACAAAACTATATGGTCCTAAAGATTTAAACTATAGTGTGTACTTATCATTTCCTAATCACCAAACTTCCAATAAAGAATCTATCTGAAATTTACCCTTCACCAAAATATTATTAAAATTTTGTCAACATTAAACCTTTATAAATTCCATACTTGAAATTTACCATTCTAGAAAATTTCTATTAAAATTTTGTCAAAAATAATCCGAGAAAATGTTAGGATATTCTGACACATAGGTAATAGTTAAGTATAACTTGGTCTAGTGTAGAGTTAGGTAAAGTGTGTTTTTTTACTATATACATTTGTAACTTACAATCCAATGGTCATGATATGCTCTAGACATGAAATGATCCGATGGTTCATTCTCTCCTCGGTATTACCGACACTTGATCTGTGGCCTAACACCTGATTGGTCTATGATTTCTATTTAAAGAGCATGGAGGGTCATTTGTAGGGTGACCGTTCATGAGAGAAGCTTATGTAAATTTCCATTCTTTTATTAAAAATTTGACTGAAGTGGTTGCGTTGGCTCAGGCCATGGACTGTTTCCCTCTTTGACGGTTTTAACCACGTCAAGAATACTGGTGTATTGATCTGTGATCTGTTTGTCAGCGATGTCTTCTGGTGTTCTATTTGAGGGACTTGCTCTGTAAATTTCTACATGGTATCAGAGCTATTTGAGAGCCACATCCATTGGTGATCCAAATCCGAAGCCGATACAACAACATCTGATTGTTGTTTCCTAGATCTATTGTTTATGATTGGTTTCGAGCTGAGAGGATTGCTCTATTGTGTTAGGAGCATCTGTTCCAGTGAGGAACCCCTTTCGTTTCACACGAAAAGGTTTCCAGTAGCCCTAGCTACGTCATTTTTAAGATCTGGAGGTATACAATTTTTTTTTTGCAGTTCTAGTTATTCATCTCTCTGTTTATTTCGGTTTATTTAGCTCTATGTTTTTTATTACCAGATCTATACCTTTCATTTCTGTGTATGCTCTTTTCCCTGCGACTCTATGCGAACTAGGTAAATCAGAAACAGAAAGAAATAATTTTTCTCATGTATATGCTCTTTTCCCCCGTGTCTTATTGTGATCTCAGAAAATCAGAAACATTGAGAAAAATATTTAGTTTGTGGTGAAAGCTAACTTCAAGCCATAAGGTTTGGTTTTTCTTTGCATGTATGTGTTGGGTTGTGTGGTTTTTTGTTTTGTAGGCAAAAAGAGTTTTTTTAAGTAAGCACACACCCCAAAGCTTCAGTGACTAAAAAAAAAATAACCCCTCCTTCCTCTTGTCCTAAAATTACTAACCTTTTAAACTAACTCACTTGGTCCAAAGTTGTTTTATGAGAATAGAAGTCTTGGGTTCAAGTCTTTCTTTTTGTTGAGTTACTTTTTCAAAAAGCACATATAACTTATGTTTTAACGTTACTTTATGTAAAAGTGTTCTCACCCATTATAAAAAGTGAGTCACTTATAATTCTAAAGTATCTTTATCTTTTATTTAAGTTACATAAAGTGAGTAGCTCATAAAGTACCATTGTAAAAGTGACTTTCACTTATTTATAAAAGTGGGTCACATAAAATATTTTTTTTAAGTGAGCTAATCAAATTAGTTTGGAAAGGGGGGGGGGGGGGCTTTTTTTTTAAATATAACATTATCATTCACTTCTACATATTCACACACTTCGTCGGCATCTTCAACAACTTTTTTTCAAAAAGCCATAACTTCTTTATCCAGAAGCAGTTTTCAGAGTTGTTTTTTTGAATCAGCTTAACTTTTCGAAATCTTTCCATTGGAACACTTAGTTTTAGCATTTAAAACTTCAGTTTCTGTTAAAATGGAAATTTCATGTGAAGTTATTCTTGACAGCACCAACTACCTCCAATGGTGGTCCTACATTGTGGATTTACTTTGAAGTAAAGGTCTTTACAGAATAGTCTCAGGCCAATAAACTAAACCTAAAGATGAAGATAAGGCAGCCAAATGGGAAAATAGGCAAGATCAAGCACGTGGGTTGATAGGGATGTCTATTTCTCCATACCTTAGATTCCATATCACAGAACTTGATACCCCTAATGAAGCAATGAAACAACTCACTAAAGTTTTTGAAATTAAAAATGAAATTAGAGCCCATCAACTCGAAAATGAGTTGCTTACGTTGGACTTGAATAATTTTTCTTCCATTGAAGATTTTTTGTTCAAGTTCAAAACCCTTAGACTTCTCTTGGAAGGTGTTAAGGTTAAGAAAGAAGATGGTAGCCTTATCTATTCCATTCTTACTAAGTTGGGACTAGCCTACTCTGTGTTTGTTTCCACCTTCCATTCTACTAGAGAAGCATTTATTTCTCAAGGACAATACTACAAGTCCCCCTCTTTTGATGCCTTCTATGATTCTTTAATAAGAGAACAAAAAAAAATCTTACATCTTGGTCTTCTTAATCTTAGAAACTCTTCTAAGAAAGCCTTAGCCTCCCAGCAACAGCCAAATTCAAAGAATCTTAAGAAGCATTATCCTAAAAGGAATGGTCCTAAACCAAACCAGGGTCCTAAGCAATTTCAGTCTTAAAATGATAAGGCAAATAAAAACAAAGGGAAGAAGATTGATAAACATTGCCACTTTTGTAATCGAGATGGCCACTTAGAATCCAAATGCTTTAAGAAGATGGAAGCCTTGGAAGCAGCAATGCAGAAGCATAACATCCATTTGGAGCACTCTTCAACTTCAACTTCATTTTCAAGAATATCACTTTCTGCATGTGGTTGTCAAGCATCTCGGTCTGGTTATGCACTAAATGTGTCTTCTTCTTCTCATTCTCATGAGTAATTCATTGATTCTGGAGCTTCTTATCACATGGCAAAAAACAAAGCCATGTTTTCTTCTTTAAATGATTGTAACACCAAAAGTATATATGTTGGTGATGATAGATCTCTTAGTGTTGTAGGGACTGGAACTGTTCATCTAGACATTGGTCAATTTAATGATGTATTATGTGTTCCAAACTTATCCTGCAACCTTCTATCTATATATCAAATAACTCATTCAGGGGAAGGTAACACGTTGAATTTTCACCTCACGATGTTGTAATTAAGGACCTAAGAGATCCTAAACAGATTTTAGCCACTGGCATTGCTGATGATTCTACAAGGTTGTATAAGTTTAACAACTTTGGGTCATCAACTCTTCCCTCAGTATTTGTTGCTCATAATGATGAAGTGAACAAACTTTGGCATGAGTGATTTGGTCACTTAAACTATCACTCCCTTCAAAATCTATGTAAAGAAAATATGGTGACAGGTCTTCCTATGGTATCTTGCAAAGATGGTGTTTGTTCCAGATGTGTACTCGGAAAACATCACCGAGATAATTTTGAAAAACATGCCTCTTGGCACGCCTCAACCCCTTTACAGCTTGTGCATAGTGATTTATGTGGTCCACTTCCAGTTTTTTCATTCTTTGGCTACAAGTATTTATTAACTTTCATTGATGATTTCTCCAGATGCACTTGGGTATACTTCTTAAAACTCAAGAGTGAAGTATTTAACATGTTCTTGGCCTTTAAGGCCTTTGTTGAAAAACAATCTCGACATCAAATTCTTAAGCTAAGATCTGATAATGGCGGAGAATATGTTAACAAAAAATTCATCAACTTTGTACTGAGAATGGAATTCAAATGCAACATATTGTTCCATATACTCCACAAAAAAATGGTGTAGATGAAAGGAAGAATCGCACCTTAAAGGAAATGGTTAATTGTATGCTTCAATTTAAAGGACTTAGTCTTAATTTTTGGGCAAAAGCAATTAAATGTACAAATTACATAGTAAATCACACTCCTACTAAGGTTTTAAAGAATATCACTCCAGAAGAAGCATGGAGCTCAATTAAGCAAGATCTAAGTTACTTTCGTGTTTTTGGAAGTGAAGCATGGGCCCATATTCCAGATGAGAAACATAAAGCTTTAGAACCTAAGAGTGAAAAATGTATCTTTGTTGGATATTCTGAAGATGTCAAAGGATATAGACTTATTCCACTTAATTCCAAAAATGTTATCATTAGAAGAGATGTAAATTTTGCTGAAAATATATCAACCTATGAGCCTAGTTCAGCGGATGTGTGACCTCTCTCTATCCCTTCTACTTCTAAAAATATTTCTTCTTCAAATGATGACAGCGCAGATGACAATCCTCCCCCACCTTCTTAGGATCCTCCTTCAGCTCCTCAGCTTCCAAAATGGCTTTGTGCTACTCGGGATGAAGCAGGTGCTCTTGGAGGTGATCCTATAGATCGGCAACATACACATTCTTAGTTCGATAGAACCTCTTCTTTACTGGCTCAAGCTTTAGCGAATTATGATCCTGACACCTTTGCAAAAGCTTCAGGCCATCCAGATTGGGATGCAGCTATGAATGAAGAATATCGTTCATTATTGGCAAATGATACATGGGATCTTGTTCCTCTTCCAAAGGGACGAAAACTTGTTAGATGCAAATGGGTTTATAGAACCAAGTATGGATGAGATGGAAAAGTTGATAAACATAAAGCTCGTCTCATTGCTAATGGTTTTCCACAAGTTGAAGGCATTGACTATACTGAAACCTTATCCCCTATTGCCAAAATGAACTCTATCCACCTTGTTCTTTCCCTTGCTACCTCTTTCAAATGGGTAGTCCACCAAATGGATGTTAAATCTACCTTCTTACATGGGGACTTGCATGAAGAAATCTATATGGAACAACCTACTGGCTTTATACAAACAGACTCCAGCCTTGTATGTCGGCTTAAGAAATCACTTTATGGTCTCAAGCAAGCCCCTCGGGCTTGGTATGCCAAAATGGATAGCTTTCTTTTAGATACTAGATTTTCTAAGTGTCATTCTGACAATATTGTTTACACCAAGAAAGTGGGTAAGTCTCTTATCATTCTTGTTCTTTATGTTGATGATCTTATCCTTACTGGTATTGATCCCAACCTTATAAACCATTTGAAGTCCAACCTTAAAAAGAAGTTTGAAATGATAGACTTAGGACACTTGCATTAATTTCTTGGTCTTCAAGTCTTGCAATCCAAGGAAGGTATTTCCCTTTCCCAGTCCAAGTAAGCCTGTGATCTTCTACGCCACTTTCACATGGAAGACTGTAAGCCACCCCCTTCTCCCTTTCAGTTTGGAGCCAAACTTTTAGTCACTTGTACTTCCCCTGAAGTTGATGCTACCTTATACTGTTAGGTTGTAGGAAAACTTTTGTATCTGACCCATACCCATCCTGACCTTTCCTTTGTTGTTGGCCTTATTGCTTGGTTTATGAAAAACCCACATGAAATTCATTGGAAAGCAACTAAAATAATACTTCGTTATGTTCGAGGTACAATTCAATTTGGGATTCATTACAGTGCAAAAGCATCTCCTCTATTGGTTGGTTTCACTAATTCCAATTGGGCTAGTGACCCTGATGATCAGAAGTCTACTACGGGTTATTTCTTCACTCTTGGTTCTGGACCTATTACATGGGCTTGAAAGAAACAAAGTTTAATTTCTCTTTCTTCAGCAGAAGGAGAGTATCATGGCACCATAAAAGCTAGTAAGGAATCCCTGTGGAATCGTCAAATCCTATCAGAGTTTGGTTTTCAGCAGTAGCATCTGACTACACTTTGGTGTGATAATCAAAGTGTCATTCAACTATGCAAAGATCCAGTCCAACATTAGTGCAGAAAACACATTGAACTACACATGCACTTCATCAGAAAGCTCATTCACGACCATGTTCTTGAAGTGCAATATTGTTCAACTGATGATGAAGTTGCAAACATCTTTACAAAGGCTCTCACAGGAGCGAAGTTTACTAAACTTTGATTTATGGTTGGATTTCAGGAAATTGTCACTAGGGGGGATAGGCTATAATGCCTCCTTCCTTCTCCTATTGTGTCATATTTGTACATCCTTTAATCCTACCCCAAGTTGTTCTTAAGGGGGGATGTTAGGATATTCCGACACATAGGAAATAGTTAAGTATAACTTGGTCTAGTGTAGAGTTAGGTAAATTGTGTTTCTTTACTATATACATTTTTAACTTACAATTTGACGGTCACAATATGTTATAGGCATGAATTGATCCAACGGTTCATTCTCTCCTCGGTATTATCGACACTTGATCCATGACCTAACACTTGATTGGTTCATGATCTCTATTTAAAGAGCATGGAGGGTCATTTGTAGGATGACCGTTCATGATAAAAGATTATGTAAATTTTCATTCTTTTATTAATAAATTGCGTGAAGTGGCCACGTTGGTTCAAGCCGTGGATTGTTTCCCTCTTTGAGGGTTTTAACCAAGTCAAGAATGTTGGTGTATTGATCTATGATCTGTTTGTGAGCGGTGTCCTTTAGTGTTCTATCTGAGGAACTTACTCTATAAATTCCTACAGAAAAATGTAGGTTGAGCGAAGAGCAAATGAATGTCTGGCCATTGGATAAGGACTTTCTAATACATGATTTCGATCGTGCATTTGGACATATCAGTTGGTGAAGTCAATTAGTAGATCTTAAAAGATAGTTAAAGTGGCAACTGAACATAAAGAATGGTTTGAGATTATTGTCTCATGGACCATAGCCTTTCAATGCCTGCACAAAGAAGTGAGATGTTCTCACAGCGTTGTGTAAAATAAATTCTTTGTAAGGTTGATAACATGAAAATAAAACGCTTCTTATGATTATAATAGATTTAGGGAAAATTAATAGAATAGAGAAGTTATATATAAACATGTTTCTTTTCTAGGTAATATGTTTGGAATCAGACACTATCAAACACAAGAAGTTTGAAAAACATGGGTTGGCTTGTTAGCCCGTTTGTTTTCCATGGTCCATACTCCTACCATTCAGAGATCCTTCCATTCTGAATATGTTAAGCAGTTATGTTGCTACCACAATCTTCGCATACGATATAAAATGTGTGCCTGATGTCACTATCATTCAATGGACAACCGTTGTTATCCCCTTCCCATGCTCAGACAAATCCATTCAACTGACAAACACAGTTATCTGCATCTCATGGTTGGGAAAATACCCCTCTCTAGTAGCCCACTTGATAATTCTCGACCATAAACACAATGGGAGCCCCTTGGCTTCTCAAGTTGTATCGACCGTTCTACTTTGGGGGATCCTTCTCGGTGGTTGTTTTCTTCTGGGCAGCATTAAGACATTGATACATGTTAATTATATGCCAATAACTTAGAGCTTCATTGGATACAGCTTCCTCTTCTTCATCTTCATCCTCTGGCTGAACCTACTCACTAGCTTTAAAATGATCATTCAACCTTGAAGCCATAGTTATCATAACTCAGTTCCATTATGGACAAGACTTCTCTGAATTTCATTCTTCATGGATCACAAACAAGTTATCCTTTAAAATTTGGTCCACTTGGAACACAACATTGGAGCTCTACGTAGATTTAGTCGGGTGGCTATTGCCGCTACCTGATGTCACATTCTTCCTCTGCAAAAATCTGGGAGGTATGCTTCTCAGTGTTGTCTCGGTCGTCCTTTGCTTAAGTCCAGTTACTGCAGTTTTCAAGGACTTGAGGAGGCGAGTAAGGGTCTCAATTTTACTTGCTTCCTTTTCCTTTACCTTACTCACAGTAGCATGAGACCTCCTGCCCATGTCTTTGGAGTCCTTAATTGGTTCGTCATCTACAATGACTACAATCGTGTGTAGTTATTTCTCCACATCAATTGCTTCTTGGCAATTTTCTAAACATGTTGGTTTCGTAGCTCACTTGACGAACTACACGATACTGGTCAGCAGTGTAGACGTATAGTAGTAAATTGTGATGGAGTCATGAGGTTTAGTGTCTGCAGTGAGCTTTTTCAAGATACGGTTAAACCTTTGGTTAAAATCTTTCACTTTTTCTTTCTACTCCATCTTGAGACTACCTAACTCTTTTAACAACATGGTGGGGATTTTGTCCTCAACAAATTTCTCAAGGAAAATTCTCTTGAACATCCCCCAATTTTGAATGAGGTTGACAGGAAGGTTGTGGTACTATACATTTGCTCTGCCATCCAAGGTACATGGAAATAATCTACATGCAACATCGTCATAATGTACCTTGAGTGTCTGCAGATGTAGTTAGAATGTGTCTAGAGGGTCTTATGATTTCACTGTTCTGCCAGGGTCATACTTCGTTAACAACTTCTCTATGTGTCTCGGCATCTTGTCCAAGACACCCTAGAGTTCCAATGGGCCCTGTGTCATCCATTCCAGATTTTGATCAGCCATATTGTCCTCTTCTTCGTCCTCTTCCTCTTCTTTTGAATCTGATGGTTCAACCTCTGAATCTGTTTGTTCGTCTCTAACTTTGCCTCCTCTGCTACCTTCCCCTCTACCTCCATTGGAACCTGAGCCCAAGAGTAAGTTGTTAACTTCTTCTCCCTCTAAGAAAAAAAAGGTTCCTCTTCATTCTCAAGAGCTTATTCCATCTCTTCAAGAGTGGCGAGGATTACTTCTTCAATAGATGAGACTACCACTCCTGTGGGTGTAGTCTTTTGCTTCCTCTACGAAGAGGGAAGAGTGTGTACTCCTTGAATTAGTCCAACAACCTTAGTAAACTTATGGGTGATGGGATAGACGAAAGGGATGTGATGATATGAAATTTATTGTTCGGGTCTGGGAGGTGAGGAGTAACCAACTTCAATGTTGCGTGTGGGAGAGAGGGAGTTTGTGTTACTGCCTTGACCAGATGATGGACACGTGGGTTTGAGAGGAAATTCAACCATAAAATACTGACATCCCTCCTTTTAGCGCCAGAAATGTTGATGGTGCTGGACCTGCCAACATTAAGGGAATCTCCCCGATATGAAGTCCCAACTAGACCTCACATCGTTTGGGGTAGGATTCCCATCCGGTATGATGGACTATTTTCCATTATCGTAGATATTTTCCTTAGCTCTTGTTGTTCAACACCTAAGATTTTTATGCTTGTAACTTCAAGAAAGTGAGGTGAGTATGCCTAGTCAGTGTGTAATGTAACTTTGTGTCCGGATTCTCTTACTGTAAGAGAGAGTGTAAAAGTGAGCCTTTAGATAAGAGGTAGTAATACCACCCAGGAGAGACACACGCCAAAACAAAAAGGGTCTATACAACATCCAGCAGAATAGTCCACATCGGATGCGACAGTTTTTAAAACCAAAGTACAAGGGAAAACACATATGTCATCCATTAGAATAGTCCACACAAGGGTGACGATCGTTATAACCAAGAAAACACAAGGATGGTCTATATAATGTTTGGTGGAGTAGTCCACACGGACAAGACAATAGTGATAAATAATACAACACATCTTCAACAATGTAAGCACTAAAATAACTGAAGTAGTTTAATTATCTTAGTACAGGTTAAGAAAACGTTCATTACAAACATTTAAAGAATAGTCTTACCGACAGATACAAAACATGCATAAAAATGTGTTGGCGTGAGATAGGAATCTGAATTAAGAAAAATTTGCAAGGCACATCTGTACACCATACATCACTAGCCCTAGTAGTGGGACATTGGAGCCACTCCTTGTTCCTCAAAGAATAGACTACAAATCTCAAGTATATGTGGGAGGAGCCAAGGTGAAAAGTATTTTTCTCATACAATGAGGGGGTATATATAGCGAAGGGGAATGACTGACCCTTGTGACTCTTCGACTTCCCTCATGACTATTTGAATTCCTGTGACTTTTTGACTTACATGACTCTTCAATTTCATATGTACATCCCTTGGACTTTCACATTACATTACATTTGATTACAACAAGTATGGCCCATAGTAGTGATGTGGTCGAGAAAACTCATGACAAAACTTGACATGACACGGCTAACATGTACTGGCTGACTATGGCGTCCATGTCGAGATGTTATGCTATTGAGCGATGGGTGTGTTCTCGGTGTATCATGTCTTCACCTCTACATGGAAGTGTGTGGGGTCTTTGATGGTCTTGGCCTTTTCTTGATGGTGCACGTGTATGTGTCCCTTTCTCTTGCTTCTCGATGTCCTTTGTATGTTCATTCAACTATGAGAAAGTCTTCTAGCATGTGCTCCTTCTTCATCCCATTCATCATCACACCATGTTTCATCAATGTACCTCTTCCTGCAATCACTCATGATGAAATGACATCAAATCCAAAAATATCCTAGTCTTGCATGATGCATTTTTTCCCATTTCGGGTGCAAGTGATCAAGAGAGAGACAAAGCACTAAAACTATGCAGAGAACAACTTAGGTCGAGATGAGAGGCTCCAGAGAACTATTGAGAAACACTGCATAGATGTCACTAGGAGGTATATTTGCATAATCTAGGACAACAGTGACAGTTGCAAGGTAGAACCCAACTGGCCAAAAATGTGCAGTTCCTAGGAGGAAGACAAGGCAAGGTGTTAGGAGGAACTATTGGGCAATTCTACGCAATTTTCAGGATGAGGACCGGGCAAGTCATCTAGGGGTCCAACTAGGAATCTATGCAATTTATTTGAGGAAGACAGAGTAGGTAGGAGGGGGTACTGGTATACATTTCTACGCAATTTTCCAGAGTAATGTTAGATCGGGCTGTGGGGAGCTATTGGTCATAACTTTGCATTTTTGAGAGACAATGTTGGACAGGAAATTGTTGTGTAGTTTCCGGGATGAGTTCAGAGAGGGGAAGCAGGGAGAGTGCCAGTAAAAATTCCGCAATTTTCAGAGGTAGAGTAGGGCAAGCCAACAGGGGGGCCTTCCAGTCAGCTTTTCCCAATTCCTTGGAACAAAGCAGTGATAGGTAGCAAAGGCCTGACTCATGACTGTGCAGTTTCTGTAGACAGTGCAGGGCGGGCAGCTGGAAAACTTCTACGCAGTTTTGGGGAGCAGTGCAGCCCCAGGTCATAGTGAAATTTAAGTTTTCTGGTAGACCAAAGGGAGGCTTGATGAGTGATCTTACGGGAAGCGCAGATTGGGTCAAACTTGGGGACAAATTCTATGCATTTCTGGGAGACAAGCGGCTTGTTGGCTTCCAAGATTGCATAGTGTAGGCTACCTCGAAGGATAGCCTCAAGCTCTGCATATTTCTGGGCAGCAAAGCAGGGTCACTTAGAGCCGAGGCTGCGAAGTGTAGCTCAGTTGAGGTCCAGTTGAAGGAAGGTTGTCTGGTCGATAGAATTTCAGGAAAAATGGCTAAGTGTGAGAGCAAGTGAATTTTGGCATACATGATATTGTGATGTCACACTTAGCATGACTCGATGACAAGACACCTCAAACCAACAAGAAAAGCATGCGCTCAGTGAGACTGACTTAAAGGTTAAGAGAAATAAGTGCGACACTTGAGATAGATCTTCGAATGACCGTGACGACACTTGCGTGACAGAGCTTGTAACTTTGTATGTGAGTACGAATGATGTTCACAGAGCAAAAACAACTCATGCACACAAAGAAAAACCTTCTAAATTGCCAGAACAAGCTCGCAAGCATGACATAGCAATCAACATGCCAAAATATGACCAATGGTTGATCAAGCAAAAGGGTGTAAAGACTCGAAAAAATCTCATGGAATGAGCCCGATTCTTTGCAACCATCAAGGGAAAAACTAAGGAAGGCTCCAATTTTGATGCAGCTAAAATTTTGGAGGGTGTTACAATCGCTACAACAGTATCTCACAAAGATTACATACTTTCTTCCCATAGAGGTGTTGCGATCTCTTATGTGTGATTGTAACCAAGGCATATATTTGAAATGTTTCCAATGGTGGTTGGATCATATAGTCGGATGGGACTCCCACACAAAATTTTCAAGGTCTAAGTTAGACTTCACATCGGGTAGATCCCCTCACATGTTGGCAGCATCCAACATCGTCAATACTTCCTTTCATAAATTCATATTTCCATTGTAATTTTAATTGATTTTGGAACTAATCATAGTTATCTTGATCATAAGTTTGTTGAAAGATTTAACTGAAAGAAAACCAAGCAGGACAGGACTAGGTTAATTTAGTTAGATACATGAGTTAAAAGAAGAAAAACCAAACATGTAAAAGACCCCCAAATCAATATGAATGGGTTGGATACAATTGAAAAATTCAACATAATACCATTGGGATCATATGATTTGGTAATTGGTATGGATTTGTTGGAAAACAATTGTGCAATATAAAATTTTTATAATAAAACATTTATTTGCCTTGAGGAAGAAGGGAAGCAAATACAAGTGAAAGGAATTCCAAGGCTAATTTATGTTAGGTAAATATGAACAATGTAATTCAAGAGAAATTCCAGAAAAGGGTGCCAATTTATGCAACTCACATAGGGGTTATAGCCAAGTATCAAGCTCCAAGCATTGGCAGTTTGAAGATAGCCAATTCATTAAGGAATTTGAAGATTTGTTTGCCAAATTTCTAGGGTTACCATCTAAAAGAGACATTTATTTCTCTATACATTGAGTACCTAAAGCTTCCCCAATTTCTAAGGCACCATACATGATGAGCACAATAGAGCTTAAATAATTACAATTGTAGTTATAAGAACTCTTAAAGAAAGGGCACATGCTCCCAAGTGTGTCACCTTGGGGTACCTCGGTGCTATTTGTTAAAAATAATGATGCTACACTAAGTTTTTGTATTGATTTTTGGTAGCCAAACAAAGTCATGGTGAAGTATAAATACCCCTTGTCAAGAATAAATGATTTGTTTGATCGGCTCGGGGGAGCTTAGGTGTTTTCCGAAATCAATTTGAGATCAGGGTGTCATCAAGTAAGGATTAAGGAAGAGGAAATTAGTAAGACAATATTTCAAACTCAATATGGGCATTATGACTTCATAGTGGTATCATTTGGGTTATCTAACGCAACATGAGTTTTCATGTCCCTCATGAATGGAATTTTCCAAAATTATTTGGATAAGTTTGTTATTATATTCTTGGACGATATCCTAGTGTATTCAAAATTTGAGGAAGAGCATGAACAACATTTGAGCAAGGTATTACAAGTACTTAAATAACATCACTTGTATGCCAAGTTGAGTAAATTCTCATTTTATAGAAGATAAATTCATTATCTAGGTCATATTGTTTCAGAGGAAGGGATGGAAGTACACCCGTAAAAAATAAAATCAATCAAAGACTGTTTAGCACCCAAAAATGTGATAGAAGTGAGATCTTTCATGGGTTTAGTAGGATACTATAGAATATTTATTGAGGGATTCTAAAAATTAACCCATCTTATCACTTCCTTGCAAAAGAAAGGTGGGAAATTTGAATGGTCTCATAAATTTGAAAATGCATTTCAACATTTAAAAATGTTATTAACAAGTGCACCTATATTGAATATAACTTATTCAAATGAATATTTCATTGTGTGCACAGATGTATGTAAGGAGGGGGGTTGGAGGGGTTCTCATGGAAAATGGGAATGTTATATGTTCTTAATAAAGGAAGTTGAAGGATCATGAAAGGAACTATGTCACTCATTATTTGGAGCTAGCATCTATAGTACATTCCTTAAAAATATGGAGGAATTACCTCATGGTGAAAAGGTTTGAATTACGAACTGGCCACAATGGTTTGAAGCACTTTTTTGGACAACCAAATTTGAATGTCATATATATTGAATGGCTCAATTTTTTTTTTTAGTTATGAATTTGAAATTAAGCAAACAAAATATAAGGAACATAAGGTGTCAAATGCACTTAACACAAGAATACATACAATGCATGATACAACCATATGTATATGTAATTGTGATTTAAAAATATAAATTTTAGGGGCTGAAAATTTGATCGGCAATACATAGAAATAAAAAGCATTGTACATCAATGGAAATTACAAATAAAGTACATGAATTATGAAATAGGAAAATATTGAATTCTTTTGTACAAAGTTACAATTTATGTGCAGAATTCCCAATGGCTAAACAATATAGTGGTGAACGAGATGCATAGAGTACCTTATGTTGGACATCTAAGGTACCAAAAGACAATCTTGGTAGTCAAGAAACAATACTTTTAGTTAGGTATGAAAAAATATATGTATAGATGATATGATCAGGTGTTTGGAATTGCAAAAAGTTAAAATTGAACATAGACACCCAACTAGATTACTACAACCAATATCCATTCCTGAGTGGAAATTGGAAATTCTCTTTAGTGATTTTATTAAAAATTTACCCAAGAATATGAAAAAACATGATTCCATCATGGTAGTGGTGGAAAAACTCACTAAAGTTGCCTACTTTATTCAAGTGAAGTTGACACATAAGTCACCATATGTAGTTGAGATTTACATCAGTGAAATTTCCAGGCTACATGATGTCCCAAGGAAATCATTTCAAACATAGATCCCAAGATTACATCTAATTTTTGGATAGATTTATTCCAAGGATTTGGAACTAATATAAATTTTAGTATAGCATATCCTCTAGAGTTATATGGTCAAAAAAAAAAGATAGTTAGATTATTGAAGATATGTTGAAGATGTACGTGATGGAAAACCACCAAAATGGGAGAAGTATTTTCACTTGGTGGAGTTTTCTTATAATAATGGGTACCAAGCATCTTTGAATATGGGCACATTTGAAGCCTTATATGACAGAAAATGCAACACACCTATGAATTGAGACAATCTAGTGTTGGGTTGTGTTATATTCTTTCCACGACTAGCCCATGTAGTTAACCGGGGGTTAGAGGGGGGGAGGTCATAGGGGGTTTGAGGGGCACCCATAACCCCACTTTATGGGGTCCGGGGTAGCGCCCTGGAAAATTTTGGTTTTGGACCCTATGTTAGGTTGGGAAGACCCACCTATGGTTTTGTGCATGATTTTCACACATGTGTTTTGGACACAATGGTTTTTCGGTCCATGGTATTGGACGTGATGGTTTTTCGGTCCATGGTATTGGACACGATGGTTTTCGTTCCATGGTATTGGACACGATGGTTTTCGGTCCATGGTATTGGATGCTTCGGCATGTATAAATATGTATTGTAACATTGAAAGGAACATAATGAAAAATCAAGCTAGTAGTCCCGGTTTTGGATCCAGGGGAAAATCTCTATGTATATGTGTTTTATGTGTTATGCTCTCGCATTGTTTATTTCATGTGTTTTAGAATTCATATGCAGGTAATTTCTGTACGGGGTTAAAACCTACATTTGGTATCAGAGCTAGGTTTGGCTTCAAGGGGACGCCTTTGTTGCTGAGGGGTTTTGCTCAAGCCTGTGGTAGACCCTGTTCAGTGGGAGATCTGCGAGATCGATTCTAGTGGTGAAAGAAGATGGTGAGCAGTGGAAAGATAGAGATTAAGAAATTTAATGGTCAGAGTTTTGAGTTGTGGAAACTCAAGATGAAGTATCTGTTGGTGGATAAAGATCAGTGGATCGTGGTAGATCTAGGTACTAAACCAACATGAGTGTCCGATGAAGAATGGAAGAAGTTGGATCAGAAGGAAAAGAGCACAATACGATTGTGTGTCTCAGATTCAGTATTGTTGAATGTATCAGGGGAAGCTACGGTGAAGGCTTTGTGGGACAAGTTAGGGACTTTATACCAATCTAAGTCTCTAGTGAATAAAATGTTCCTACGAAAAAAGTTCTATAACCTGAGGATGAAAGATGGAGACTTGGTGACAGAGCATCTGAATGCATTTAATACTGTGGTAAGTCAGTTAGCATATGTTGATATTAAAATTTCAGATGAAGATAAGTGCGTCAGTTTATTGTGTTCTCTACCAGATTCATGGGATAGTCTGGTTATTGAAATAGGTAGCAATGCAACTTCCTTGCAGTTTGATGAAATAGTCTCAGCCTTGCTGACGAAGGAGATGAGACGGAAAAATATGGAGAGCCAGAATGGTGATGCCTTGTCTATACCAGGACGGTCCCAGAACAGAAACAAAAATAAGTCATCGAGTGGGAGATCTAAATATCCAGGAAAACCTATAAAGGTGGTGTATTGGAAATGCGGAAAGGAAGGCCACTTCAAAAGGGACTGTAAATCTAAAGCTCCTGAAAAAGGAAAGGGATCTGATGAGGCTCCTTTTGCAGAGGCGAAAACCACCTCAGATGAAGGTGGGGATGTGTACTTGGCTTCTTCAAGTACACATGTAGATCATGAGGCATGGTTGATTGACTCAGGTGCATCTTTTCACTTCACTCCCCATAGAGAGTGGTTCTGCAAGTATGAGAAATATGATGGTGGTGATGTCTTCTTGGGGGATGACAGGAAGGCTAAAATCGTTGGTCACGGAAAGGTAAAGTTGAAGTTGCAAGGTGGAAGAGTTAGAACACTTCCAGGTGTTCTACATATTCCTGCATTGGCCAGAAATCTAATTTCTATAAGCAAGCTGGATGATGCAGGTGTAAAAACAGTGTTCGAGAAGGATACCTGCAAGATGGTTCGGGGAGCACTGGTATTGATGCGGGGAGTTCGGATTGGAACTCTGTACAAGCTGCAAGGTAGCACGGTTGTTGGTGGGTGCAACAATTTTGTGGTTCCTGAAAGTGGAGTAGAAAATCTAGTGGTCTCTAGAGAGAAGACCATGTTGTGGCATCAAAGGCTTGGACATATTGGAGAGAAAGGCCTTCGAATACTTCATGGTAAAGGTATGGTAGAAGGTATGAGTAATAGCTCTCTGGATTTTGATTTCTATGAAAATTGTGTATATGGGAAGCCAAATCAGGTGAGTTTCTCCTCTGGTAGTAAGAGGGCGAAACAGATATTAGAACTTGTGCACAGTGATGTGTTTGGACCTGTGAAGGTTCCATCATTGGGTAAGTCTATGTACTATGTATCATTTATAGATGACTTCTCAAGGAATACATGGATATATTTCCTTAAGAAGAAATCTGAAGTCTTTGACAGCTTTAAAGAATTTAAGGCTCTGGTGGAAAACCAGCCAAAGAAGAAGATAAAGGTGCTAAGGACAGATAATGGTGGAGAGTTTGTAATAAGGAATTTGAAGAATTCTGTAAGAAGTGTGGTATAGCATGACAGAAGACTACTCCAGATACACCTCAACAAAATGGAGTTGCAGAAAGAATGAATAAGACGTTGATGGAAAGGGCAAGAAGCATGCTCAGTGGTGCCGAGTTAGGATAGGAATTCTGGGCAGAGGCAGTGGATACTGCATGTTACTTGGTCAATAGGTCACCTTCATCAGCGTTGGAGGATAAGACTCCACAAGATATATGGACTGGTAAGAAACCCTCTCTTTCACATCTGAGGGTATTTGGATGTGATGCATATGTACATGTTCCAAAGGAGAAACACACCAAGTTGGATAGTAAATCTGAAAAGTGCATCTTTATTGGATATAAGGACGGTTTAAAGGGTTATAAGGTTTGGAACCCAGTCACACGAAAGGTTGTGTACAACCGAGATGTGGTGTTCAGAGAGGTGAAAGATGTTATTAAACATGAAGTCCAATGAAAGGAACCTGAGAAGATAGAGTTTGAGCTAAAGGAGGAAGAATCATACTCTATAGCAGAGGACGAATCAGAAGATGAAGAGCCACAAACTCCGGCTATGAGAAGATCAGTTCGAGAAAGAAGGCAGCCAGAGAGGTATAGTCCATCTACTTTCTATTCAAATTTTGCTTTGTCTGTTACTAATGATGATCCTAGAACTGTGAATGAAGCAGTGGATTCAGAGGATGGAAAACTCTGGAAAGAGGCCATGGTTGATGAAATGGCATCTTTGCACAAAAATGAGGCTTGGGATCTGGTGGAGTTGCCGGCTGGGAGGAAACCCATTGGCAGTAAATGAATTTTCAAAAAGAAGACAAATGCAGAAGGAGAAGTGGAGAAATACAAAGCTCTGTTGGTAGCAAAAGGTTATTCCCAGGTGCCGGGAATTGATTTTGGTGATATTTTTTATCCTGTTACCAAGGTAACTTCTATTAGATTACTTTTATCTGTTGTTGCTGCTTTTGATTTTGAGGTAAAACAGATGGATGTGAATACAACATTTCTTCACGGGGATTTGGAAGAGGAGACCTACATGAAGCAACCTGAAGGCTTTGCGGTGAAGGGTAAGAAAGAACTAGTATGCAAGTTAAAGAAGTCTCTGTATGGGTTAAAACAGTCACCAAGGATGTGGTATCATAAATTTGATACATTTATACGAGGACTTGGCTTCACCAGAAGCAAAGCAGATCACTGTAATTGGTGACCATGTTATTTATCTGGTCTTGTATGTGGATGATATGTTGTTGGTTGGAAATGACAAATAAATTATCCAGGATTTGAAGACCCAATTGTCCTCCAAATTCGACATGAAAGATCTTGGTGCTGCAAACTATATTTTGAGCATGGAAATTAAAAGAGATCGGGAAAAGAGGAAGCTCTGGTTAAACCAAATGAAGTATGTCGAGACAATACTGCAGAGGTTTAATATGTAGGATAGTAAACCGGTGAAGGTTTCTATTCCTGTAGGTGTGAGGTTATCTACTGAACAGTGTCCCAAGACACAAGAAGAGGAAGAGGACATGTCCCGTGTTCCATATGCAAGTGCAGTCGGTAGCCTGATGTATGCAATGGTCTATACTAGACTAGACATTGCACATGCAGTGGGAGTATTGAGCAGGTTTATGTCAAAACCAGGGAAAGAACATTGGACAACAGTGAAGTGGGTTTTCAGGTATTTGCATGGGACTAGTGATTATGGTTTGTGCTACCAAGGAAGACCAGGATTGGACAGAGTGTTGGATATTCGTGGCTTTGTTGATGTAGACTGGGCTGGAGATCTGGATCAGAGAAGATCTATAAGTGGGTATGCGTTTAACCTATTTGGAGGTGCAGTCAGTTGGATGAGTAAGAAACAATTTGTAGTGGCACTATAAACTACAGAGGCAGAATACATGGCAGCCACTCATGCAAGCAAGGAAGCAGTTTGGTTGCAGAGATTGTGTTCAAGTATGGGGTTAGTACAAGAAGCTATAAGGATAGACTGTGACAGCCAAATTGCAATTTTCTTGGCAAAGAACCCTGCATATCATTCAAAGACAAAGTACATTGATGTTCAGTATCACTTTGTGAGGGATATGATAGAAGATAAAAAGGTGTTGCTGGTAAAGGTGGATACTTTGAAGAATACTGCAGATGCATTGACAAAATATGTGATCTCTAAGAAGTTCTCTTGGTGTAGAGAAACAATGGGCGTTGCAGGGGTGGATAAATGACTAAGCTCTCTTGTGGCCCCCTGTGGAAAGAAAACAACAAGTGGGAGAATGTTGGGTTGTGTTATATTCTTTCCACGACTAGCCCACGTAGTTAACCAAGGGTTAGAGGGGGGGAGGTCACAGGGGGTGTGAGGGGCACCCGTAACCCCACTTTATGGGGTCCGGGGCAATGCTCCCGAAAATTTTGGTTTTGGACCCTATGTTAGGTTGGGTGGACCCACCTATGGTTTTGTGCATGATTTTCACACATGTTTTCTGGATGCGATGGTTTTTCGGTCCATGGTATTGGACGCGATGGTTTTCGGTCCATGGTATTGGATGCTTTGGCATGTATAAATATGTATTGTAACATTGAAAGGAACATAATGAAAAATCAAGCTGGTAGTCCCGGTTTTGGGATCTAGGGGAAAATCTCTGTGTATATGTGTTTTATGTGTTATGCTCTCGCATTGTTTATTTTATGTGTTTTAGAATTCGTATGCAGGTAATTTCTATACGGGGTTAAAACCTACATCTAGTTGACAAGGCCATTATTAGACTTGATCTACTCTGGGAAATAGAAGAGAAATTAATAAAAATAAAATAGAATTTGAAGGTTGCATATGATAGACAGAAAATATATGTATATAAGAAAAAGTTAAAAAGGGAATTTAATGTTGGCGATCATATCTTCTTGATAGTGAAGGTAAAGAAAAATTCATTAAAACAAGGTAGTTATCCAAAGCTAGCAACTAGATATTGTGGGTCACTTGAAATCCCAGACAGGTTTGGTTGAGTTCCATATATGATTGCATTTCTAGAAACCGTGCATATCCATAATGTGTTTCATATTTCATTTCTTAAAAATTTGGTTCCTAACACTAACCATGTAATTGACTATAATATGATTTAATTGAATCCTAAGGGAGACTTTCAAGTCCAACTAGTACAAATTTTGCACAAGAAAGTCAAAGTGCTCTAGAATTGAGTCATTGTTTTAGTAGAGGTGCAATGGGACCATTTCAGTCCTAAATATGCTACATCAGAGCATGAATATGTAATGAGAGAAGTGTACCCTCACCTTTTTGCATAATATTATATATAGATATATATATATATATATATATATATATATATATATATATATATAGATATAAAATGCATTGATGATAGTACATAAATAAGGGGAAAGGGAATGTTACACCCCAAGTCAACCCTTGAATTGTAAATAACATGTATACGCAAAACTTAGGTTGGTGATCCGGTACATATTAATTAGGTTGGTGAGCCAAAACATATTCAACAAGTTGGTGAGCTAAGAATTACTTTTTGTAGGATTGTGTGCTTGTGTACATGTTTGTGTGTATGTTTTGGGATCGATGCACCCATGTGCATATGTTTTTATGTGTTTTGAGGTCGAAGAGATAGGTTTGATAGATATGAAGTTTCATGCATGTTAATGAAAAAAATGCATTATAGTTACAAACCAAGTCATAAAAAGAGAGTATGGGAGTCTAAGACTCCATGTGTATTAAAAGGGTGATTTACATGAAAATATTTATTAAAATGCGCATGATTTTAACCAATTCCATCAAGAGATTTTATTGGGTGCAAGCTCCAAAGGAATGACATACACATAAAAGTAAGTATTTCGGTACTATGAAGAGTGAGATTTCCCAATGGGAGTAGCAATAAATCCTAGAGGCATAGTGCTTTGTACATCCCTAGCTGGTTGAGTTTGTCACCCTGAGGGTAGTGGCACAACCCGAGGGACTGTGAGTGCAAAGAAGGGGGGTGCAATACTTGCGTGTGGGCCTGATGGAGGATGTGATCTTGTAGGTTGGAGGTTATTACGATTTTGTTTGAGGACATGAAGGGTACTTGGAGACCCTTGAGGGTGGAAGGAACTCCTAGAGCCACAATTCTCTAAACATCCTTGACAGATTGAGTTAGTCACCTTAGAGGTATTGGCATAACCTGAGGGATCGTGAGTGTAGAAAAGGTGTCGCACTGCATGTGTGTGGGGTTGATGGGGGATTTCAACCTATTGGTTGGATGCTGTTAGGGTTTATTACCTTGGCCCTACTTAATTATGGTACCCATCATGTAATTGGTTTTGGGTAAATTGTTTCCCTATGGAGGCGAAGCTCCAACTCGGGGGTGACCTATTTTTATGAGAAAATAAGTAGTGTGATCTATGGTTGGGAGGAAAATCTGAGTTCTATATCTGGTTGGTGATAATAAAACATAAGTATTTACTTTCTATGAGTATTTATTTTAAGCCACGGTAATCTGTGTCTTATGGTGAATTGCATGTGAATTCCAATTTAAGGTTTTTAATTGAGCAAATGTATGCATGTATATGAGTTAATGCATTTTAGGATACATTCAAACATACATAACACCCATACAAGGAATAAAATAAAAAGGGAATTTCCTCGAAACTAGTGGTTGGAGGCATTATTGGAAGTAAAACAAATGATATAATTTGTTGAAATCCAAGTTATAGAAGGTCATGGGGGTACGGATATTCCTTAGTAGGTGACTGGAATGCCCTAGCAGGTTGTTGGAGAATGTTATGTAAGATTACATCCCTTGTTTCATTCCATGCACTCCAAGTCGACGTTCCCCCTACCCATCATGCCTTCGTTCCAACATGTTTGACAATTGTTCCACCCAAACGTTGCACGATGGAAACCCAACATTTTGTCATTGTGTGACATAATGTCATGTCGACCAACCCATGTATGATTTCATGTGTCTTCTCATCATGCCAATGGGTGTGGCATGAATTTTACTCCATGCTCATCGATACATATTCACTTATGTCATGCGACATGCCGCATTTATGCCATAATCCGTCATGGTACCTGATCTTGTCTACTTATTGCAATGGCATGTGACGATACCACATTGCTCGCTCATCCATGGGTCCATCCATACCATGAAATCACTCAAACATCTGATGGTGTGTCACCTATACAATACTAAGGTAAACCCCAAAATAAGTGCAACTAACCAAACCAAAGTTTCCATCCATGATGTGCCCAAGTGCACTCATGCAATTGATGCACTCCCAAGCCTAAGTGTCTTACAATTGTACTTTTATTAAGTGGTTTCTAATGTTCAATATATTAAATGCTATCAATGTTATCTATTTATTTAACGGTTTGTGGTCATTAAGGTTGGTTCTTATGTAATGGAATAAACCCACATGGATTGTATTATTACTTCGAGAGGCACTCTATAACCCAGTACATAAGGGAGATGTTGTCACATAGCGTCACATTAAGAAAAGTATATATATATATATATATATATATATATATATATATATATATGAGGGAGATGTTGTGCGTAATGTTACTTTAAGAGATGTTGTGCATAATGTTACTTTAAAATTTAAAAATAATAATAATAAATATTTGTTGTATGATATTGAAAGAAAAACACATATACACCACGTCAAGAGATCAAAGAATATTAGGTATTAGATTCGCTTATTGATCCAAAATAAAATAATATTAGGTATTAGATTGACTTATTAAAGGGAGGGTAAAGATAACAATGTGCATTTTGATTCAATTGCACAGACTATGTAATAACTGGGTAAGTCTCTATAATAACAAGGTAAGCTTACATTTTTCCAAGTTTAGGTTTTAGGTCAAGTATTGCACTTGGTTTCTTTTTCATTTTTAAATTATGTTTACCTTTTAATTTAACCCATTACTTTGTAATTCATCCCATTACCTTTTAATTTTAGAGAGATTGATTATAGTTTAAAGCAAAGCAAATGTATACACTTTGGGTAGAAATTTGTATAAATTTTTGAGTAGTTCAAGATTACAAATAATGGTTGGAAAAATTTGTAAAAAGTTATAATGATGTGTCTTGAGATGTTGACCATAAACTCAACCAATATTAGATTGAGGGATAAGATTTAATTCTTAACGTACCGCATAAGAATTCATATTTGCCATAAAAATAGATGTGTACACATATAGGCTATTATTCCAATGAAATATTTTGAATGTAATGTAAACTAAGTCATTGATTGCATTGATTTTAGTGAATATTATTAGATTATTTTTATTTGAATATATATCGAGGATTGCATTTAATTTTTTTATATAGGGGAATAATGGAATTTGGAACAAAGCATAATATTGAGGAACAAAGAGCACAACAAAAAATACGATTGGTGAAAGTGCCACTTGACCAACTAAAGCGAAATACATGAAAATGAACTCATGAGTGGTAAGAAGAAAGTGAGTATTCTCATAAATAAATCCTGAAGGAAAAACATCATGGTAAAATACATCAAAATACATCAAAGTTCGGGCAAAAATATGTTAAAAAGGCAATGTTTAAAATCAAAAGGAAAAATTTGATTTGAATATGTTTAAAAAATAAAAGAAAAACTCTGAATTGAATTTTTGAGGCTACATATTTGGTTATTGAATTGTTGTACTTCAAATGCTATTATATTTATTTTTTATGTTTGGACAAAAAAATTAAAATATTTTAAAATATATAATTTGTAAATTAAAATTAAAATTTTATTAATTAATATAATTTGGGTATGTAGCACTTGATAAAGGCTAGTCACTTTGAAATGGATGTCAATATTTAGTTCATGCACCACATTACTTTAATAAGCATATGGTTACAATCTAATAAAAACTAAATCTTATCTAAACTCATTAATTTATATCTCATAAATAATACATTATAAACAATGTAAAATAAGTCATTGATTAATTGATTTCAATGAGTACTATTGGATTGCATTAGTTTAAGTGTGATTGAATTAATTGTTTGCATTGTTTTTAGTGAATACTATTAGATTTTTTAATGTGAATATATACCAATGTATTTACAACCGCCTATGAGAGAGATGTTATCAAGTAAGGTTATATTTAAAAATTGTAAAGTAATACTTTAAATTACCAAAATAAAATAGTAATAACAAAATAAATTATTGTCTGCCATAAGTAAAATACTTCAATTTGCACCTTAATTTTATATAGAGATATAATATAACCAAAAGTAAAAATAGTAATAATAAATAAATAAAAAATTAACTTTTAGTATGAGAAAGAAATGTAATTTCTTCACTACTTAAGATGGAGATGAAAGAAAATAGTATTATTGATATTACATGGTGTGTAATTCATTTTACATTCAGCTTACATGTGATATTTAATACAAAAAATATTCTACCGTCAACAATAAGTAAAATATTTCAATGTCCATATTAAATAACATAATTTTATATCTACTTTAAATGAAGAACAATAAATTAATTTAAACTAAAAAATTTCTCATATTTTCACTATGGAGATGTGCAATTTATTTCATTTTAATTTGAGTTTTAAATAAAATATTATATTTCAAAAGCAAGTTGAGTATAAGATTTTAACATGGAACATATATAGAGAGAGATTTTAATAATTTCTTTCTAATTCATTGAATGAATGATCTTTGTAATTCTTTCAATTTTTAATATGGACTTGATATGTAAGATTTTAAAAAATATTAATAATAAAAATAATTAAATGTATGCATACATGAAAAAAATTGAGGGGACATGTTTTAACATTTTAATGTGGAGAACTTGAATTATAAATAAAATATTTCAATGTTAAATACATATATATTATACCAGCATCGATCCATCTTAACTCTGAATCTACCAAGGGGGGATCAAATCTCTTTTAAGATGATTGCATCTCAAAATATTTGATTGAAAAAAATTATTTCATCATTTTACTTATTAATGCATTCTATATTCTTAATACTAAGGCAATTGATCCATCTTAAAATAAAATGATCATATTACTTAGATATTCAACAAATTTTGTGTGACTTTGCAAAATGGAACCACTCTATATCTATCTTAACTCTGGATCTATGAAATGCCTAGAGGGATCAAATCTCTTATGGTGCAAACCTTTTCTCAAGTTTCACACTAAAAAAAGAGGTTTGAAGCTCAAGAAATTTGATCCCTCTAGGTGCTTAATAGACCCGGAGTTAAAGTAGATCTAGATTGGTTATTAAATAGATCAGATTGTTGAATGTATTAATGACTATTAAAAATATTATATGATTTATCTATTTAATCGATTTTTATAATTAATTTTAATTTAAGTTTAGCAAAATTTTAGTAAGTTTAATTCTTAAGATTCAAAGTTCATATACAAAATTAATAGTAATTTGAATAAATTTAATGGATAGGATTTTGAATCGAAATCTATAGTAATTTGAATAGATTTAGTGGTTAGGATTTTGAATTGAAATCTAGAAATTATTAAAATATGCCTTAATAAAAAAAATTGAAAAAAACAGGAAAGGAAAAGGGTGTCATAAGGATTACATACACCAATGTATTACTATTGAATGAATAACTCTGCATTCACTTCTTTTTATTTAGTGAATCCACACAAACTACGAATTTCACACCTTTTGATCGATGGTGTTTTGGGTCGATCATGTTTTCCACATCCTGCCCTTGGTTCTCTCCCTTCGTCGCTCTTGGACCATTTTCACCCCTCTCACCTACCTTTGCCCTCTATGGGGGTTGAGGAACTCGTTGCTCCCTTCCCTCCCTACATCTCTACTGAGACTTCATTTTATGTTCTCCCAACTCTTACTTATATCGTGGTTTTGTTAAAATAAGATAAGTACTCGTGCATGAGGAGTTAGCTAAAAATAGAGAGTCAGTTAACTGAGTGATTGCATGATTGAGTGTTTGAGTGTTGAGTTAAGTGATAAACGACTTTGAGTGTGTGATTTCATGTAGTTGTATGTTAAGATATTTTAGGCAATTAGCTAGTTGGAAAATGTTTAAATACCCTTCACCAAGTTCATTGTATTCATTATGTTTTGGGTGACCAATAGAAGAACAACAGCGCATGTTTTATGTGTGAATTATGTTTTGTCTCCTCTGCCTTTCCAACAAATTGATATCTGAGCGAGGTTTAACAAATTAAATTGCAAACCCTGATAAAGAAAGAGTATCCACTGCATCCGCAGTCTGCAGAGTCCCAACGTGTAAAGAGTATCAAATTTTTTTGGCATCATAGCCACCGTCGTGAGCAATAGAGTTGCGGTCTGTGAGTCACCTTACAAAACCACAACAGAGCCAAAGAGGTAGAGAGCCTGCAGCCATAGCTTGCAGCGCCAAAGTGTGTGAGGAGAAGTCACGAAAAAAAAATTATGCCCCGACATCCGCAACTGTCATCAGTCCTCTGAGAATCGATAAGGCCTCGATAGTTGTGACGGACTCCAGGAAAAGTCAACACAACAAAATAAACCCGCTATTTTCAAAAAGTAAAAAGTAAAGAGTAGGGCATACATGAAAACTAAGTTTGAGATTTATTGCATGGATAAAGGCTTTTATTAATTGGTTTATGAAGATTTATAAAAGGATTTTTTTTTAAAGGTGTGGTGAAAAGTTGTTTTAAAGTTTTTTTAAGGGCTTTTTTTTTAAGGTTTTTGAAAAAGTTATTTTTTTAATTTTTTTTTTTAAATAAAAAACTTAAACTTTTCAAAAGGGATATTAAAAAAAAGAAAGGAGTTTTTCAAAACTTTTTAAAAGGGATATTAAAAAAAAGAAAGGAGCTTTTCAAAGCTTATTAAAGGAGAAGTTTTTTAAAGGTTTTTTTTGAAGAGAATTTATTTTGGAGAAAAATTATTTTTTCAAATTTCCAGCCTCAGTTTTCACTATTTACAAAGAAAGATTATAACGTGTGGGCTATTAAAATGGCGACCATGTTATAGGCACATGATGTTTGGGATTATGTCAAGTTTCGGCTTTCAAAACCTATAAATGAAGAAGAAGAACAAGCTCTCAGTAATGTAGAGAGGAACAATGGAAGAAAGACAAGAAGAGGAATGCACATGCATTGTAGGTTATTCAGCAAGAAGTGGACCTACCAGTGTTCCAGAAGATTATGACCACGTCTTCAGCAAAAGTAGCATGGGATACTTTGGCGACAAACTATAAAGGTATGGCCAAAGTCAATATTGTTAAGTTGCAGAATACTAGGAGAGATTTTGAAAGTCTATAGATGAAGGAGACAGAGGACATTGATTCTTTCATGAATCAGGTCATAACTATTGTAAATCAGTTAAAGATTTATGGTGAAGATATAAAAGATCAAAGAGTGGTTGAGAAGGTCCTCCGATCTTTGTCTACCAAATTTGATGTTGTGGTAGCAGCCATAGAAGAAGCCAAGGATTTGGCATCATTGACAGTTGATGAGCTGATGGGATCACTTCTATTGCATGAGGCAAGGATAGACAGAAATAAGGATTCCACTTTAGAGACCGCTTTCAAAAGTCAGGTTTCTATTTTAAGAGACAAAGGTCGAGGCAGAAGTAGAACGAGAGGCAAAGGACAAAGCGAAAGATATGGTGGTCAGAGAGATGATCAAGAAGAGCATGAACATGCAAGTGGAAGCAACTACAAAAGCTTCAACAATAATCAAAGGTGAGATGTTATTACTGCAATAAATTTGGTCATTATGCTCGTGATTGTAGGAAGAAAATAGCTGATCAAGGGAACTAGAGAGCTAATGTCACTACAGAGAGTACTAACTCCATGTTCCTAGCTTGCCATACCATGCATGAACCTTCTGCTAGTGTGTGGCTATTAGAGAATGGTTGCAATAACCACATGACAGGCAACAAGGATTTGGTTGCAAATTTTTATCAATATATGAAAACAGAGGTAAATTTGGGGACTAACAAGACTGTGGAAGTAGATGGAAAAGGAGTGGTTAATATTCTAACCAAGCAGGGGGAGCCGAAGACAATCTCAGAGGTATATTATGTTCCTAGTCTCAAACATAATTTGTTAAGTGTTGGTTAATTGACACAGAAAGGATACAGAGTTATCTTTCAAGGTCAATAAGTTGTTATATATGACAAGCCCCCAAGCAGGCAACTAATAGCAAAGGTGCAGATGACGAGGAATAGACTCTTTCCTCTAATTTTGAATTACAGTGGTTAGGTGAGTTCTTTTATAGTTGCATGTTCTGATGATTATTGGTTATGGCACTTTCGATTTGGACACTTGCACTTTTCTGGTTTAATATTGTTGCAGCAGAAACAGATGGTCAGAGGATTACCTCCCATCAAAGAGCCTGCTAGTACTTGTGAGTGTTTCATCTTGGGAAAACAACACCATGAAAGTTTTCCAAAGGGAGTTGCATACAGAGCAAAGCAACCTCTTGAGCTAGTGCATACAAACTTGTGTGGACCTATGAGGACACATTTGAATGGTTCGAAGTTGTTACTTCCTCACTTTCATTGATGACTACAGTAGAAAGACTTGGGTTTACTTTTTGAAGCAGAAGTCTAAAACTTTTGCAAAGTTCAAAGAATTCAAAGCCTTAGTAGAGAACTAAAGTGATCGACAGATCAAGGTATTCAGGTCAGATCGTGGTGGAGAATATGACTCAAAGGCATTCCACGATTACCGCAAACAACATGGGATCAGAATACAATTTACAACCAGGTACAAACCGCGACAGAATGGTGTAGTAGAGAGAAAGAACAGGACAATTATGAACATGGTAAGAAGCATGTTGAAAGGTAGAAACTTGTCTAATGAGTATTGGGTAAAAGCAGTTGCATGTGCTATTTATGTGATCAATAGATCTCCTACAAAGAGTGTGATGAACAGAGTACCAGAACAAGCATGGTTAGGTATGTATTGCAGCATATCTCATCTTAAAGTATTTGGATGTGTAGCTTATGCACATGTGCCTAAGGAGCGAAGAGGAAAATTGGATGATAAAAGTGAAAAATGCATATTCATTAGTTATAGTGAGCAATCAAAAGCTTACAAATTGTATAACCCTATCACAAAGAAGACCATAATTAGCAGAGATGTTGTGTTCAAGGAACAAGAGTCATGGAATAGAACTGTAGACAAAACAATTGATCCACAAGTGCCACGGATGGAAGAAGATGATGTAGCAGAAAAGGAGTAACAAGAATCACAGGTGAAGACACCAAACAGAGACACACCAACAAAGACTCCATGATTTTCAGAGTAGCATGGATCCTCAAGCAGATCAATAGATCAAGATTCTCCCAGCAATCAATCAAGTGATGAATCAAGCAATGGTAAGAGAAAGATGAGAAGTTGAAAGATATTTATGATGATTTGGATGTTAGTTCAAATTTTGCATTGTTGTCATTCCAACCTTCTTCATTTGAAGAAGCAATCAAAGATGAAAATTGGGTGCAAGCCATGGATGAAGAAATTGAAGCTATTGAAAAGAATGACACATGGGATTTGGTTGATTTACCAAAGGACAAAAATCTCATTGGTGTGAAGTGGGTGTACAAGACAAAGTTGAATGAGAAAGGTGAAATTGACAGATTTAAAGCAAGACTTGTAGCAAAAGGATTCTCACAGCAACTAGGAATAGACTTTGGAGAAACGTTTGCTTCGGTAGCCAGATTGGATACTGTAAGAGTAGTTCTAGCCACAACAGCTCAGAACAAGTGGAAAGTATATCAGATGGATGTGAAATCAGCCTTCTTGAATGGAATTCTAGAAGAATAAATTTATGTGCAACAACCTCCAGGATATGAAGTTGAAAGTAACGAAGACAAAGTTTATAGGTTGAAGAAAGCGCTCTATGGATTGAAGCAAGTACCTAGAGCTTGGTATAGCAAAATTGACAGTTACATGATCAAGAATGGATTTTGCAGAAGCAACATTGAGCCTATCTTGTACACAAAGGTAAATGAGCATGGACAGATTTTGATTTTTTGCTTATATGTTGATGACATGATTTTTATAGGTGATTTTGACATAGATGGATTTAAAGCACCCATGATGAAAGAATTTGAGATGAAAAATCGTGGTCTCATGAAATATTTTCTTGGCATAGAAGTTGAGCAATTTGAAAAAAGAATTTGTATTTTTCAAAATAAATATTCCAAAGATTTGTTGAAAAGATTCAGGATGGAAAATTGCAAACCTGTCCCTACACCAGTTGCAACAGGTACAAAGTTAGGAAAGGATGATGAAGGATCAGATGTCAATCCAACTTTATTCAAAGATTGGTTGGTAGCCTCATGTATCTCACAGCTACAAGACCGGATATCATGCAAGGAGTGAGTTTGATTTCCAGATTTATGGAGACTCCAAAAGACACACATTGGAGTGCAGGAAAACGAATTCTGAGATACATAGCAGGAACTAGAGATTGTGGCATAATGTATGCAAGCACAGAAAAGAAAGATTTGATTGGATACACAAATAGTGATTTTGCAGGCAATTTGGATGATAGGAAGAGCACTTCTAGTTTTGTGTTCCACCTTGGTTTAGGTGTGATTTCATGGGCATCTAAGAAGCAGCCCATTGTGACACTTTTGTCAGCAGAAGCAGAATATGTAGCAGCAACATCAGCAACATGTCAAGCAGTGTGGTTAAGAAGAGTACTTGATGGACTCAAGAAAAAACAACAAGGATCAACAACAATATATTGTGACAACACCTCAACGATTGCACTATCCAAGAATAGTGTGTTTCATCAGAAGAGCAAGCATATTGATACTAGATATCACTTTATTAGATAACTTGTGAGCAATGGAGAAGTTCACTTGAAACCTTGTAAATCTAGTGATCAATTGGATGATATATTTACTAAGTTATTAGCACAAGATGTGTCTGAGTTTCATAGAATAAAATTGGGTGTTGTAAGCCTGGCTGAGACATAGACCAGTAGGCATGTTTGAGTTGTCATGAGTTATGTTTTAGTTTAGCAGTTGTAATTAAGGGGGAGTGTTAAAATAAGATAATTACTCTTGCATGAGGAGTTAGCTAAAAATAGAGAGTCAGTTAACGGAGTGATTACATGATTGAATGTTTGAGTGTTGAGCTAAGTGATAAATGACTCTGAGTGTGTGATTGCATGTAGTTGCATGTCAAGATATTTTAGGCAGTTAGCTAGTTTGAAATGGTTTAAATACCCTTCACCAGGTTCATTGTATTCATTATGTTTTGGGTGATTAATAGAAGAACAAAAACTCATGTTTTATGTGTGAATTATGTTTTATCTCCTCTGCCTTTCCAAAAAGCTTCACATGCTGACCCTATCTCTCCTGACATAGACGTGGCATGGTTATGTCATGCCTCCTCCTTCAGTATGGATCATTGGAGTGCCCCCATGATCATTATGTCTCGCAATACTAGGGGCTTGAGTGCAGCCCATAAGATTCGAGCACTCAGGGAACTGGTCTATATTCACAACCCAACCATCATCTTCCTACATGAAAGTATGTGCGGTTCCGAGAGTTCTTGGTCCTTTATGTTGACTATCTGCCCAGAATGGTTTGTATGTGCTAAAGATGCCACCGGTTTCTTGGATGGTTTAGGAGCAATGTGGAACCCAAAAATTATTTTGTGTTGCCTTATTATTATGACACTAGAATTCTCCTAACAAGGCATCTATCGATCACCAGCTACCACATCTGTATCATATATTTATATGCCCCGTATTCTAGCAGGCAAACTTTCTGGGAACAATTTGTTGTCTCTAGCATTCTATCGATGCACTCCATCATTTTATCTGGAGACCTTAACCTCTTAATGAGTAGATAGGAGATATGGGGGAAACTTGTCGTTGTTGATCTGTTGAACAATTTATTCAAGGACTTGTCCTGCTCCCTTAGCATGTGCGATATTGTTTCAAATTCCATAGTCCTGACCTGGCGGAATGGATGCACAAGGGTGGCTAGCATCTCGAAGAGGCTTGACCGTTTCCTCATAATCTCCTCACTGCTTGGGGTTTCGAAATGGGTTAAATTGTCAATCATCACTTCCTTTTTCTCTGACCATATGCCTATTAGTCTGATGGGAACGAATGGGGAATAATGGGAGCATGCCTTTCAAATTCGATTCATCTTGGCTCAGAAATTCGGAGTTCAACGCAACGGTCAAGGAGGTTTTGGTGCTTCCCAGCCACCACCTCAACAGGAGGCCCGATGGACATTATAGTAACCAAGTTGCGGGTATTAAAGAAGGAAACCCAGATCTAGATAAAACAGAAGAAAACAGCAGACCACAAGACTCTTTCTGACATCGATATTTCTCTGAGTTATTACAATGACCCCAGTGGTCCTCTTTTTTTCTCTGAAGCATATAAGAGATGCTTTATTGATCTAGATGGGGTCAAAAATAGGATCCTTCTATCACAGGACGTAAAGAGGAGATTGCCAAGTCGTGCTATTTGGGTGGCGGTTGGGGATAGAAACACTAAATTTTCCGCGCATTTGCTAATAATAGGAAGCAGAGGAACACAATTAGGAGCATCATAGATTCTGATGTTCAATCCATTCATGACCAAGCTGAGATTGAACAGGAAACATGTTGTCGTTTCATGATCCTATTTGTTGCCTAGGAACAGGACTTTGATTTTCAATGTGTTATGATTGAACACTTTCCCATCATGTTTACGCAGGTAGAGAATGAGAACATGAGCCAACTGATTCTAAAAGAGGAGATCTTGGAGGTCATCCAAGCCACTTCAAAGGATAAAGGCCCAGGACCTGATGGGTGGGGCCTGGAACTGTTTCTTCATTTTCATGAATTGATGATCCTAGAGATTCTCGCAACTACTGAGGAATCTCATATCAAAGGTTTTATTTCTGGGGCTTTAAATTCCACCTTTATTTCTCTTATCCCTAAGAAGGACGTCCCTATCTCTTTTTTGGACTACAGGATGATCTCCCTCTATAATGAACTCTATAAGATCATCATTGCTAGAAGAATCAAGAAGACTCTCGACATTCATCTCCCCTGAATAATTTTATTTTTTAGAAGACAATCCGATTCAGGATGTTGTAGGTATTGCTCAGGAATGCCTTCATTCAATGAAGGTTAGTAAAAGACGAGCTAGTTTGATCAAGGGGGATTTGATTAAGGTCTTTGATTGCATCGATTGGGAATTCTTGAGGATGGTATTACATAAGGTGGGCATTTCTTTGGGAAATATCAACTGGACAATGGCATCCATATTATCCACGAATTTTCCCATTATTATCAATGGATATTCGACTGGTTTCTTCAATACCCACCAGGGACTCCACCAAGGTTGCACTTTATCACCGCTTCTCTTTATTCTTGTCATGGACTATCTGAGCCACAAGTTGAGAGAGGTAAAGGATAGGGGAATTATATAGGGGATGAAGGTCACAAAGAACATGTGGATAAATCATTTATTGCTTGTCGATGACCTTCTTTTCGGCAGTATGAATGACAATGAGGATTGGTGG
Source organism: Pinus tabuliformis (assembly GCA_031772625.1). NCBI lineage: Eukaryota > Viridiplantae > Streptophyta > Pinopsida > Pinales > Pinaceae > Pinus > Pinus tabuliformis. The sequence goes on from CM062815.1 coordinate 670,435,048, forward strand.
CACATTCACCAGATCCTCCATACCTTCGGTGAGACAACCAACCTGTACATGAGCCATGAAAAATTTGTCTTCATATCGAATGACTTGGGCGACCCACACTGCCAGGAGATTGGTAGCCTTTTAGGGATTACAGCGACAGACCTAAATGTAGGGATCCAATACCTAGGTTTTCATTTAAAGGCAAACAATTATTGTATCCATGATTGGGACTAGTTTCTGGATAGATTCAATAGGAAACTGAATGGATGGGCTCATAAGTATCCTTCTCTAGGGGTTCAATTAACTCTTGTCCACTCTGTCCTACAAAAATTATCGGTGTACTGGATGCATTTGTTTATGATGCCCATAGAGGTCTGCCATAAGATCGATGCGCTTATGGCTAGATTTATTTGGTTGGGTGCAGAACTAAAGGAGAAGATTCACTTAGTTCATTGGAAGGCAATTGCTAGACCGACCAAAGAGGGTGGATAGGGCATTTTGTGCACACAAAACTTCGACCGAGCCCTGATCATTAAAAGCCTTTGGAGGGATACAAACTTCAATGGCTTATGGGGGAACATCGTCAAAGAAAATAAATGCAGGGGCAAACCCTCTTGACCTGGACAAGGAAGGGGGGCAAAAAGACAATCTGTGCATCTTATATCTAGAGGAACATGTACAAAACTTGTCATTGGTTGTTGGGGTTCATGAGATGGGCTATTTGGGACGGTAGAATTGTGGAGGTTGGGTGGTACGCACTGAAGGGATTCACCAGTGATTATTCCCTCTTGGATGCCCTCATCAACAACATTCAAGAAAAGAAAATCATTAATTTTTCTCACATAGCCCATGGGAACCAACGGCTTACAACCCACCCTTCTTGGATGCAGTCCATTGATATTGGACTAACCGACGCACTAGCTATCGAATGAGAGGCATATCTCACTAATATATATAATGTTGGTATTTTCATTGGTGAAGGAGTGGACAGTCTATAGTGGGAAGGCCCTATGAAGAATGGAATCTCCAAAGTTAAAGAGATTTACAATAATCTTCCATTGAAAGAAAATTATTTCCGCTTTATTTATTGGTTAAAGATTGCGTGGGGGTAGGAGATTCCTAAGAAACTTCTTTGTTTTGGGTGGCTATCTATTCATAACAGGATTCTCACCTAGAATAGCTTGCAATCTAGAGGCTTTAGTGGCCCATACATCTGCCCTATGTGTCGATTACAGGAGGTGGAGATAGATCACCTTCTTATTGGTTGCATTTCTTCGAGGGAGATGTGGTTTTTATGTTTTAACCCTGTACAGAAATACCTGCACACGAATTCTAAAAACAGAAAATAAACAATGACGAGAATATAAAACAAATACATAGATATTTCCCCTGGATCCCAAAACCGGGACTACCAGATTGATTTTTCATTATATTCCCTTCAATGTTACAACACATATATATACATGCCAAAATATTCATAAATCACAATCCATTAACCTTGGATTATAACATAACCCTAATTCCATTTAACCGGATCTACAAGATACCATGGGCAGTAAACCATCATGCCCAAAACCATGTGCAAAACCCATGCACAAAACAATAGGTAGGCCCGCCCACCTAATATATGGTGCAAAAAAAAATTCTTGGGGTACTACCCCAGACCCCATGCACGGGGGCTACCGCTCCCTTACAAACCCCCCGATAGATCCCCCTGTTGCACCCAATGCAACGAAGGGGTGGTTATCGCCCCTCCTCTAACCCCCTACTTCACGCGAGGGGCTAGTCGTGGAAAGAATATAACACACCCAACATGGTTTGGTGTGACGGATTTTCTAAAGCTTGACTATCCAGGAACCCTGCTCACACTACCACAGTGCTTCACTTATTGGACAAAGGATAAGCCTAAATATCAAGCTCTCCCATTCTATATCATCTAGGCCATTTCGCGTAGTCTGAACGCCTAGCTGTTTGAAAACAAGTCTCCAATGGCTTGGGAGGCAATTAGGAAAGCCATCACTTACTTTTCAGAGATTGGGCCAAAGAAGACAGTTATAAAACTAAGGAAGAGCCACAAGGGCTTCACTCTGTGAACCTCTGACATATTGCGTGCATTCGTGGCATATTAAACAATACCCCTAATTTGACTACATATTGCAAAATACCTCTAAAAATCCCATTATTTAGCCCCCTACTAATATGAACACAATACACCTTCCTAATTTAAAAAACCCTTAATTTCACTAGATATTATAGCCATCCATTCTTTCATTAACATTTTTTATACCCCTTTATAATTTTTCATTAACTTTGAGCTCCATTTTTTACACCTATCAATGTAAAACCCCTTTACCCCCTATATATCCCCCAATATATTAAGTCATTTTTCCCTCAATATATATCCCCCAATATGAACCCACGTGGTATGATATTGCTCCCCCAATGAAGCTCCCATGGGAAGAGCATTCACAAGAATATCAAGGGGCTCTATCCCAGAGGATCCTTTGATGGTGCTTTCCAATTGAGGAGATGTGGTTGTGGAGTGGTCATCACTCTTGGACCAGGGCGCTTTTACTATTTCTGGTGGCAAGGAGGCAGGGGGACTAACAATAGCACTCGGGTCATGGGTTTTTGGGGAGCTCTCACCTTCACTAAATGGCTTGGGTTGGACACCATCCACATCCATGGAAACTCAAAGAGCATCATTGATTGGGTTAAAGATCATACTCTCTTTCGCCCCCACATTTTGTCCAACTGAATGAGCCGTTTTGACTGCCACCTTCCAACACATCTCTTACACTCACATCTACCGGGAGTAGAACCAAGTTGCTGATCTTTTGTCAAAATAGGGCATTGGCACAAAGAAAGGGAAGTATCACTTTACGGCATATGTGCAGGGCAAACTCACGAATGTTGGTTGCATCGATACCAACTAAGGATCCACTCTAAAATGAAAATGTTGTTATGTCTAATGTGGTTTTCGCTATATGTGTTAAATAACTAACATCCATTTTGCATTTAATAGCTTATCATAGCATCTCACTCTTGGATAAAGTAGAAATATGCAAACAAAGGTAATGTTTTGGAACTCTTTTATTTCAAGAACAATACTATAATCTCAATGTATGGACCTAAGTGGTCTAAGAGAAAATATCCGAAACAGTCAATGTACTCTCTTTTTATCCATGAAAACGAGAGAAAAAGAAAAGGTTTTTTTGGTTTAAAAACAAAAAAAAATAAAAAAAATCAACAAAAATGAAGCTAGTGCACATGATATGTCTTCCATTTTTTGCTAATTCTTATTTACCCGAGAACCACGTATTTCCTAACGATTTAATACTGTCACTCTCCTGGTTGTCTTCTCAACGAACTATTTCCTAAAAATTTAATAGTGTCGCTGTCCTCGCTGTCTGATTTTGGATGAGAAGAATCACCGTTACTGCCGTATGGCTTCAATTTATTGCAATAATAATTGACCGAGCAGCCACATATTTCCTTAGAATTAATGCCATCGTTCTCTTGGTTGTCTGATTCTGGATGACACAAATCAGAATTCCACGCTACAGCCTTAATCTGTCGGTTTACGTGGGGACGCTGCATGTCTGTTACCAAATGGACTGTTGAATAATATTGTCTGTTACCCAATCGAAGGATGTGAAGAATTGGGCCCTCAGGTCCTGCCCAATATCGACAACAAATTTTGGACGAGAAAATTAAAAGCAACAAAAACCAATTTCAATTTGTTATCCTGAAGAAGATCTTCATATGGCTATTAATTTAAACGTGAACCACATCCTGAAGTGATCCGCATATGGTGTGGCCACGAGTCTGATTTATAACTAGTTTAAAATACGGGAAAATGACGGTCCTAAAGTGGATTCTGTCATGTGTATGTCGCCCTATTACAAATATAGAGCCTATCGATGAATTCAAAAATGCTTGACAAACTAAAATGCCTGTGGTTTCAGAGCATCCAAAGATAAAAGCGCTGCATAACTAGATTTTGTCATTTCAAAATTTATTTTTAACTATCTAACATTTTTTCCTCATTTTAAGGGGCATTGAGGATAAAAAATTTCAAAATGTAATTTCGAATGCATAAATGTATTTACTTTAAAAGGGCATTGAGGATAAAAAATTTCAAAATGTAATTTCGAATGCATAAATGTATTTACTTTAAAAATATTAGATACAGTAACTTTGTGGCTTAGTAGCTCAATTGGTTATGGTTATAAAAATGAAATATTATGAAGAGATTTAATTCACTTGTATTTATGGAAAAATATATATAACCACCAAAGAATTATAGCGATAACACTTAAAATAGACCCATAACAATATTACATTATTAGTATAAAACCAACTATTCAGGTAAAAAACAAAATAAAAAATTAAAAACTATAGGGTGGGGAAGATTTAAACTATAGCTTGTACTTATGAGAAGATTTTAACTATGGTTTGTACTATGGTCCAGACTCCTACCATTCAGAGATCCTTCCATTCTGAATATGTTAAGCGGTTATGGTGCTACGATATAAAATGTGTGTCTGATGTCAATATCATTGAATGGACAAACGCTGTTATCCCCTTTCCATGGTCAGACAAATCCATTCAACCCACAAACGTTATCCGCGTCACAGGGTTGGACAAACATCCCCTTCTACCGGCCCACTTGATAATTCTCGCTCTTCGTCAATATCGACCATTACTTAATTTCTGTAGCATGTGTAAGTGGACCAAAAGAAGGCACATGTGCGAGCACTCCCCATGTGCTGCTTACCGAACAATACCTCATTTCGTTCAAACATCAACTTATCAGGAAACTACTTTAGATACAGAAACTTTTTATTGCTCCAGCTTGTTGGGTATTTTTCGATGGGGAAATACCAAAACCAAACATATAAACACACAGAGGCAATGCTCTGTTTCCTTTGTTCCAGGATCTTTGCACAGGGAACCTCTTAAAACAAAATGACTCATAACAGAGTATTACACAGCCAAAAAAAAATTTCTATTGATTAAAATACAAAGCCTGATACAAACTTCATCCTCTTTCACTCAGAGGGATTTTCAAAATAAAATACTCTGCCTCTTTTACAAAATGATTTTTACACTGCTGTGTAAAATCCTCATTCACTGCTGTAAAAAAAAAACTTACTGCTGTAATAAAAGGTTACTTAAGTTTACTGCTGTAAACAAAATTCACACAGACTTACAAAAAAAACTTCACCATTTTCTTTATGCACTGCTTGTGCAAAAACCACACATGGTTTTCTTACCACACCAAAATTACATCGACTGGTTCTCTTTTTACACACTGTTGTGTGTTCAATACATCGCACTGCTGTGCCTCACTCTTCAATTTCATTACTTCGCACTGCTGTGCATTACCCTACACAAAATTACATCACCTGGTTCTATCTTTTCACACACTGCTGTGTATTATCATTCACATTTTTAATTTCATGTGCAATTCACTCATATACAAAAATGAGCACACACGAGAAACATATGTCAAAAACATTAAAGATAGGGCGATGACTTGCCCATACCATTCTTTAAATTTGCCCATACTTCCGTAAAAGAAATTAAAAACTTTACCAAAACTTACCAACCTACAGTAAATTGCATTTACTGTTTTACTGACATTTACTGGCGGTAAAGGAACTTTTACTTCACGTCAACTTTATTTGCTGCAGACTTGTACTTTAACCATTGACTTTATTTGCATCGCATCGCAACTTTACTCATGTCAAAGATGCCGACCCTATGACATTGCCGATAGCGATGTGCCGATGCGATATCGGCCATGTTTTACATTGCTGCCACTACCTGCCTCCGATGCTCCAACCTGCCGATATGCCGATTTGCCGACATGCGATATCGGCGATCGCTCGTCGCAAACACAAAGGCTCCTTTATAGTTCCTTCACTTCAACTTTGCCGATGCGATATCGGTGATCGCTTATCGCAAACACAAAGGCTCCTTTATAGTTCCTTCACTTCAACTTTGCCGATGCGCAGTTGAAATTATATTTTCAACACAGCTGATGGAAGGATATAGTAATAATACATCTATATATACACTGCACAAGCCTCATTGCAAATCCAACCAAACAAGTCCTCCCCCTTTAGGCTTCAGATCTCCCCGATTCTCAGACTAGCCCTTTTAACTTAGAGTTACTGCTCTAAGTAGTTCCAGTGGTGGTTCTTATTATAGCTTAATATGAGATCGATGGAACTGGTAAAGAGCATTGCATTGGCGTCATTGTTAACATTCATCTGGTTATTAACTGGAGCTCATGGATATGGAGGCTGGGAGTCTGCCCATGCCACATTCTACGGTGGCAGTGATGCTTCCGGGACAATGGGTAAAGTTCCATAACCTTGTATCTTTGGCTATATTTCATATATAATGCGGTTTTAAATGCATTAGGATCTCCTTTGGTTGTTTTGGGCCCTGAATTCCTGGCTGTCAAAACGCTGCAGGAGGGGCTTGTGGATATGGTAATCTTTACAGCCAAGGCTATGGAACCAATACTGCTGCTTTGAGCACTGCCCTTTTCAACGACGGACTCAGCTGCGGAGCCTGCTATGAAATGCAATGCAATGACGATCCCCAATGGTGTTTGCCGGGGACTGTCACAGTTACGGCTACCAACTTCTGCCCGCCAAACAATGCTCTCCCCAACGACAACGGTGGATGGTGCAACCCACCGCTGCAACATTTCGATATGGCGGAGCCCGCTTTTCTGAAGATCGCGAAGTATAGGGGTGGGATCGTCCCCATCCTCTACACAAGGTATTTCTTTGCCCCATAATCATTTGCATAACTTAATTGAATTCATATTCTCACGCAATTTCCAGTCTTTCTCTCTCTACTAATTTCTAAGGGGCTGGAAATGCAGGGTCCCCTGCTTGAGGAAGGGTGGAATTCGTTTCACCGTGAATGGCCACTCATACTTCAACCTCGTGCTCATCACCAATGTTGGAGGAGCTGGAGATGTCCACGCCGTTTCCATAAAAGGGTCAAGGACTGGTTGGCAGGCCATGTCACGCAACTGGGGACAGAACTGGCAAAGCAATTCGTACCTCAACGGACAGAGCCTTTCGTTCCAGGTCACAACCAGCGATGGCCGGACAGTTGTTTCAAATAATGTTGCTCCCTCAAACTGGCAATTCGGCCAGACTTTCGAAGGAAGCCAGGTATAAGGATAAGCCGAAGTCGATTGTAGACTCTCTATAGTTGTGAATTAATGAATGTGTCATTGGGGATCATGTGGTGACTCGGACTGTCGACACCCTCTCCCTGTTGTCAGCATTGTTAGGTGATTCTTGAATTGTAATCTAAATCGATCGATTTTTATTAATGATAAATAACCTGTACACCGGAGTCTGTTCGGTTACTCCCAATATAACATTACTGTATTACTGTGAATGTAGCGATATGTCAATGCAATAGTGTGTCGTTGTCACGTGAGTATGCGTCATTACTTGTCTCATTGCTTCATGCTTTCTCACGAAACGTTAATTTCCAATGCCCATCCATGGTGTTCCTGGGATTATGGTTATGAAATTCTAATCATAGTTGCCAAGTTCAAGTTTGAGTTAGAGTTCTATGGCTTAAAATTCATTATTGAAAAAATCTGGGAGTGAAATTTTATATATATTATTAAATATATTGTTTTTTTAATATTTTAAAAAAATATATAAAATATAATATTGAATATATTAAAAAAATCTGGCAGTGAAATTTTATAGATATTATTAAATATATATTTTTAAATATTTTAAAATGAAATATAAAATATAATATTGAATATATTAAAAACATTTTAAAAATTGTTGTCATATATTTAAATAAAATGAGTAGTTATAGGTAGTTTTACATCAAAATAACATGTTGTGAGAACTTTTGTATTTATGAATATACACAATTATACCATGTATTATATAATGCTTAATATAAAATAAAATGAATTATCATTCCAGTATACAATAGAGTGAACAAATAGATTCATATGATTGATCTAATCAAACCAAATTCTGCAGTGTAACAATTAATAATAATATTTAATATTTATTTATATAAAATATAAAAATTTTATTATAATTAAATATTATGCGAATTTCTATTAAAAAAACCATCTGCCTTTAAACATGTTCATAATTTTTTTATCAAAAATATTGTTAATTAAATTTGATAAATATATGTATGAATATTTTAATAAAAATATTCCAATTAAATTTAATAAACATAAAACACATATATAAAAATTATAAATTTATTACTTCCTTACTACATATATTTATCCTTTATTTTACAAATCCTATTACTAAATAGTCTATGCTATTTTCTGTACAAACTAGCATCATAAGCCATAATTTTTAACGCATTTCTTTTAACAGCCTGATTAAAAAATTCACTTGAAAAATATGATTGTATAAGAAATCAACCATCTCATAGATCCAAAAGGGTTTTTAAGGAACAGATGACCACGAAAATTCGATAATTCTGAGTGGTTTTAAAGAACAGCTGACCACGAAAAATCGATAATTCTGAGTGGAAACATGCTCGTCTCTCCTTGTAAACCGCAAAATCCCGTACCTATGTTCATTAATGAAAGCTGTCAGCAATTTCACGTACGCAGAGCAGATGGGCCACTTGTAAACTTGTTGTGCTCTATTAAACTGAGTACTGAACTACGAATTGGCGTAATAATGCAGATGGGCTACCGGGAAAACAGTTGTGCTCTCTCTATAAACTGAATATGTCGTACCTAACTAAGAATTGGTATATTAATTCACTAATTGAATGGAACCACCATATTTTTTCGGAGTAGTCTACATAGGTGGAGGAATTGCCTGGTTTCTGTCGCCGTCCGGAAAATCGTTTGGCTCCGGCTGCCGACAATTCCTCCGTCCTCCGTTACCCTCTCCTAGATCTGCCACGCTCCGCATTCACTTCCTGATTTTTCCATGCACATCAGATCGAAGCTGGTAATCCTGAGAAACCCTGACAGATCGCCGCCGCGGAGGAATAATGCCATTGTCGGATCGCGGGCTGCTCACTCACCTTCCTCCTTGACTCGGCGCCTCTCACTCTGCAATTCCTCACTCACCATCCTCTCACCATCCTCCACTCTGCTGCTCCCCACCAAGGTACACTAGACTAACACACCATACCCAAAAAAATGTCATTTGTTATTGAAGTATCAGGTTTGTTCGGCTGTTTAAATTTCCTCAATCATATTTGACAGAGCAGGGATGCAAACACACAAACACATAATAGAACTTGAACTCCACAACTTGCTTCCATTCATCGATTAAACTGGTATTTATACAGGATGGAGAAACTTTTGGATATCAATTCGGGCGGTGGCTTCTTCAAGAAGCTTGCCCATTTGTCAACAATTTCTAGAAACTGCATTAAAATCATTGTTGCATGTTGGTTCTGGGTAGTTGGAATTAATTCTCGTTCCTTCCAACACTCCCCCTTAATTCCAACTATATACGTTTAATTGATATGCCTGTTTGTCTAAATCTCAGCGAGGTTTACAACATAATTTGGATTTTCTACAATATTTTTAAATTCTTTAAAGTACTCAAAAACATCACTCTTCTTTCTTATGAAATAAACCCATGTATACCTAAATCTATCATCCACAAAAATAAGAAAATACCATGCTCCACCAATAGATCTAGTTTGCATAGGTCCACATACATCAGTATGAACTAATTCAAGTATTTCCCTTTGCCTTTTTTCTTTATGTATAGGAAATTCCTCCCTATGTTGCTTGCCAAGTACACTTGCTTCACATTCAACATGATCATTCTTCAAGACAGGAAGACCTTCAACCATTGTGTTCTTTTGAAGTAGCATTAAATCTTTGTGATTTAGATGTCCATACCTTTGATGCCATAAATCTACTGTTGATATTGTTGTAGAGGCCAAAGCTTGATGACTTTTCCTAGTCACATCCAACTTATACAAGCCTCCAACTCTGGTTCCTATGGAAATAACCTTGTACTTATCTTGAATGACTTTCACTACACATTGTGATTTAACAAATTCCACCTTCAAATATTGGTCTGTAATAGTAGAAACAGAAATTAAATTCTTTTTGATATCAAGAACATACATCACATTATGGATCTGTTTCTCTTGTCCATTAGGCAAATTCACACCTATTACTCCATAACCTTGAACTTTAAGTGATCTGTTATCTCCTAGGCAAACATATGTTCCATCAATGTTTTCATGATATTAATCAAATCACTCCTTATTACAAGACATATGGAGTGATGCACAAGAATCAATGAACCAAGCATTCTTATCATCATTTTCCACAGACAATGCAACATTAGAAACAAACAATTTAAGATTTTTAAATCCATCATTGATTGAGGTATCTTTGTCCACAAAATTTCCATTATGCCTTATGTTTCTTTGCCTAGACTCATTATATTTCCTTTTATAACAATCTTTAGAATGATGCCCAGGTTTGCCACAATAATAACACTCATCATTTCTCTTATGGATTGGAAATTTAGACTGTGTCATACCTTTTTGTTTTGCTTGAAACTTGCCTCCTTTGTTCTTGTCCCATGGCTTGCCTTTGTATGGATATTTTCCTTTAGCCACCAATCCCAAATCTGAACTGCTAGAGTCCAAATTAAAGCTCTTCCTCCTTTCCTCCTCTTGTAGAAGAATTCCTATCAATTCATCAAATGTATGGGGTTTCTCTCTCGCTGCAAGACTTGAAACAAAAATTTGATAATTTTGCACTAATCCATTTAATATGATGGTGACTAAGTCAGTACTAGACACCTTTTCACCAATATCACCTAACTTATCACTTAAATCTTTGACATGAGATATGAAATTGCTTATATTTTCATTTGCTTCCATTTTTAGAGATAAAAGCTTAGTCTTCAAAAACAAGATCCGGTTTGTATTTGTTGTTTCATACAAACCCTTCAACGTATCCCATGTTTCTTTTGATGTCTTGCAATCTCTGATGTGAGGAATAATTTTGTCCTTTACGGACATACACAACAATAGCTTTGCTTTTGTCTCCCTTCTCTCCCAATCTAGAATAGAACCTGCAACAGTGGGTTTGGGCTCATCCGCACTCACAATGGACCACAAATTATTTCCTTCTAAAATAGTCATTAACTTGAATTTCAAATTCACATAATTTTCTCTATCAAGTTTGGTGGATTCATTCATATAAGTATCAAGCAATAAATTTGCCATGATGAAAAAACTTTCTCCAATCACCAAAATGCAATTTTATTTTTTATTTTTATTTTTTGCCAATGAACGATTATTTACTTGAAAGTTTTATATGAATTGTTCTCCTTTTCCCAAAAGATAGACCACAGCACAAGGCTTACATCTTCAAGAAAACCAGAACTCCAGACTCACTAGGTGCATTTGAAACTACCTTAGCATCTGAAAACTGAAAAGAATATCCACCGGTCAACTGCGACTTCAAATCTCAAAATTTCTCTAGGCAAACAAATCAACCTTATGCATTCTACGAGTATCTTATCTCAAATTCCTAAAATAAACTTCTCAATAGGCACCCAAATCAAGCATGTATGTATTCCTGTAGCTACGAGGGGGAAGTGCACTGCCAACGATTTCGAACGCAACCTTGGCAAGCGAAGCTTATGCATTAATAGACAAACAAAAAAATAAATAAATAAATAAAATTGACGCAACAAAGACCTTTGCTGAGGGAAACATGAAAGTATCCTTGTAAATCAAACCAAGGGCAATCTAATCCATTTGGTACAATTGAACAGCCAACACAGAGCTCAAACAACTCCAGCAAAAATGTTTTCTTCACGCCTTAACACAACACAGATTATAAAAAAAATTCGGCAGAGAGATGCTATGAAAGAATCTTAACCATGATAAAACACCATAACCCAAAGAAAATGATGCACTGATATCAAGCAACTGGTGAGTGTTTAGTTTTCCCTCACCACACAACTCTTTCAGGATTGCACTCTTCACCACAACGGCTGCTGCAACCTCCACCACAGCTCACAGCTGAGCCCTCCTTTGCACAGCTCACCAACACCGAGCTCACAGCTCTTACTCAACACCCTCTCAATGCTCGACTTGCACACATAGTGGGCTCTCACACTCAACCCTCAACCTCGCTCTGATACCATGATAGAGAGAGTAGGGATGCAAACACACAAACACAGAATAGAACTTGAACTCCACAACTTGCTTCCATTTATCGATTAAACTGGTATTTATACAGGATGGAGAAACCTCTGGATATCAATTTAGGCGATGGCTTCTTCAAGAATCTTGCCCCTTTGTCAACAATTTATAGAAACTGCATTAAAATCACTATTGAATGTTGGTTCTGGGTAGTTGGAATTAATTCTAGTTCCTTCCAACAATATTAACCGCCAGTTTGGAGCCATTAAAACCCTGAATTATTTGTAAAAGTTCAATAGTTTGCATGGAAAAATCAGGAATAGTTTCGGATTATTTTGCAGAATTGCAAATGTCAGATTTGGATTTATTTATTTCTTTCTTGTTCTCTTATGGATAAAGTGCTTGAAATCTCCAAGATTTGCCAATCCTATGTGGGGATCAACAATGTGTATAGATGTAGGGGGGTTTTCCAATTGAAACATCTGAATTACCGCAGCCAATCCAAATATCGGAATTGCAGCAGACTACTGAACCTTTGTTAATGGCAATAGAGCCAATGTCTGCGGTCCCTAATGATGAAAAAGCACTCGTGCTTTACAAGCCCGTTAATTATGACAGTATGCATTTAGGAGTAGAGTGATAAATTTACCGAGAAGAATAAGAAAATTGGACAAGAAACATTCACACTCCGGCTATGACAGGATTCACTGTAAGCTGCAACTAATATTCTATTTCCTCTACAACTGCTCATCCACACTTCTTGTTTATTACTATTCACCACGTTCCCTTTTCTCTGAGACTTTATAACAAAAAACGTTGCCTCTGCATTTGCACGCTTGTGGCGTTCTGCATAGCCTTCACTTTGACCTCGAAGCTGGGTGGATCTTTCGCCCTCACTGATTGTCATTCTAATCAGTTTCTCTTTGAAAGCACTCGTGCTTTACAAGCCCGTAAATCCACCAGTATTTCCAGGTGGTCCAGCTGCTGGATCACCAGATCTTCCTATCAAATGTAACACAAACTCCTTATGGAATTAGAAGGCTTGGCAGATATAGGCCAATTTGCCTGATTTTTTCCGCTTTGCGATAAAATATGAAAAATTCTTGATCTGGAAAATATCTTGAAAGGGAATTTGTGTGGAAATATAATACTTGAATTTCAACGAACAATGGAGCAAAAGATTGGCAGGAATTGCACTGCTAAAATTATTGTTCTCTATATTCCTGTAATAAAAAATAAAGAACATTTCATTACAAATATTATAAACTGATTTTATAATACCAGAATTGCAGCAGACTACTGAACCTTTGTTAATGGCAATAGAGCTAATGTCTGCGGTCCCTCAGAAGAATTATGTTCTGTGATAAAAAATTTCATGTCCCTCGACTTCAGAGGCATCTTCATTGCACAAAAATAAATTAAATGATAATTGTAAGAATGGCAATAGTGACTATAAATGAGAGGGCATTGTGCAGGAAAAATGAGCTTAAATGGGTTGCATCACTAGTGGAATTAGGATTAGCTGGTAGAGCATCAGGGGATATGGATTGCTTTGGAGGTGAACCTCTGGAACTACTTGTATAAGATGTGTCTGCGCTACCAACTGAGGAAGGGCCAAGGGGAGACTGAAGTGGTGTAATATTTGATGGCGTTGGTGTTGATTCTGAACTGTTTCTATACTCCAAATCATAACCTGAAACCATAAAGGATGTGAGACAATTAGTCAGAGCATGTTCCTGAAACTCACCATCACAGAAGGCATGGAGAAGATATTCAATTAATATATCAATATGCTTTACTCCCCAACAAATATCCGTTTTCTAGAACCAGATTTAAGTGGGAACTTACAGTTGGCTTCCTTCCACCCCATTTTAAGCTCATCCCGGTCAAAGACATTTTGATAACTTGACATGAAATTCTCTGCATTAAAGAAGAAAATGGCATCGTAAGAGTTAAAAACCAGAGCAATGACTTACTTTAATAACAACACATAACATAGATGCTATATCAGAGCTTAAAATACATAAACTTACTGCCATATAGGAAGGGTTAATGAATGCAGTAGATCAGCCCATCCACTATTATGTTGGTGAGGGGGATGTTACTTCTCTGGACACCATATTGGGTTAAGGATCATTGTATATAGGGAATTATGTGATGTTGTGGAAAAGACCTCATAAAAATGTGGGATAGCATGTTGGATACCTAATCCTCAATGGGTTAGTGTGGAAGTCGAATGGACAAAAGGAGTCCAAGAGACCTTGGGATGTGAAACCCAACGGTCACATATTGTACTATAAATGTATATCTCTTGTTAATAAAAATAGTACTCTCATGTTTATCTTTCATATTGTTCTGACTGCCCATGTGTGTTTAACATGGTATCAGAGCGGGTGATTGCTGGTCCTGCTTCATTTTGAGCCACTTGTTTTGTGGTCTCTATATACATGTCAGTTTTGTCTTTCCCCTAATCAGAGTTTATCAGAATTGCCAGTTTTACTGTGTGCTGTACACTAGTCTGACATGGTCTTACATTAGTATGCATTGGCGCTGCTCATTACAAAGCTCATGTTACTATGCGTTGATGCTGCCACAGGTCCCAGGTTTCTAGGTTTAGGCATTCTACATACACCTTTGTAACTCCTCTGATTTGCCATTCTGGCTAAGCCTGGCAGCTCTGATGCTAACGCTTCCACTCGTCTGACAATTTATTCATTGACTTGAACGTTTCTGTAGTGCTGCCATCTCTACTCCTGTCGCTGCACGATACCTGCATAAAAAAAAAAAAAAAAAAAAAAAAAAAAAAAAAAAAAAAACCTGCTCAGCCTTTTCTGCGCTCAGATTTGTAACTCCTATTCCTGCCATAAATCCCTGCAATGGACAGAGCATTCTATGATTTCTGCCTTTAATAGTCTGGTGTGTACGTTGTTGGAGTATATGTGGAAGTCGAGACTTGGTGACCCCGTGCTAGTAGTGTGGAAGTCGAGATCCCGTTTTGAAGCTTGAAAGCTCGCGAAGTTTTGAACGCTGCTCCATGGTGAACGCTACTCCACGGTGAACGCTGCTCAAGTTAACGCAATTTGTAGAGATATTATAATGTTGTCTCTATTTAAATTGTAGCGTTGTCTCTGATTCCAACTGTTTCAGAGCTAGTACATGCATAACCTGCTCAATCTTTTGTGAGCCACTTGTTTTTGTGGCCTGTGTAAACCTGCGCTTCTCTGTCTCAATGAAGCTTGTGGGTTTGTCTTTCTGAGCATTTGTTAGGACAAAGCAAACTCCCAAATTAGTCTTTTGTGCTGTAACTCCTCCTGCAGAACTCTGCCATTATTTCTCTGCCCATCAGCATACATCCTATTGAAAGAAGCAGTGTTGAAAGGAGATGATTTGAGCATTGGCTTTGTGCGTTAAACAATTTTGAATACCATATGTTGTGTTGTGCGTTGTACTGTGATGTGTTGAATGTTATTTTCAACTCTTCCATCCTGAACAATTGATCTCAGGTAAAGTGGACGCTTCCAATAACTTTGCTCACGGTTTGGGGTTGGACTTCTGAGTCGAACTCATGTACATGATGCGTTAAACATTTTAGAACAATGTGCAATGCTTAAGCTTGGAAAGACCAGACATCACTCACCGTGCACTGTGTAAAATTTCAAATTCCACAATTAAAGGCATTGAATGGATTGAGGCTGAATGTTGTAAGTGAACCTTCATGTGCGTTGGCATTGAAATGATGCTCTTTGTGTTTGTCATATTCAAATTGGTTTGCTAGAGAATCTCTGTGCTATATTGGTTTGTATTACCTTCTATTACCAGATTTTGTCTATACCACAAATTGAATAAAGAGTGCAGTTATGCAAAAAGCCTAGCCCATAGCAAAAGTTCCTTGGATTTAATCTCTATGCGTTGAGTTGATACGTTGAAATAGTCAGCAGTCAAATCTGGAGGGAATTTCAAGAAGGTTTAACGTTTGCGCAGTTTCCAACGGCCCAAATCAACGACCCTTGATGGACTGTAGGGGTCGCGTAGTCCCGACAGTTAGCAGGTGGGGTGCCCCCATAAGTCAGTTTCCCTGAAACTGCCCAGGTCTCTCTTCTTCCGCTCCAGCGTTTGGCACCTCTTCTCCAGCGTTTGGCACCTACTTTTGGTTCAACTAGCACACCTGCATTTGGATCTACTTCAACACTTGCCTTTGGTCAGACAATTGCCTTTGGTCAAGCATCTGCTGCATCTACACCAGCTACATCGTCTTCCATTCCTTTTGGTAATAAACCACCTGGATTTGGCGGTAGCACATTTGCATCTTCACCAGGTTCTGCATTTAATTCACCATTTGGAGCGACCTCCTCATCCACCCCTTTTGGGACAGCTTCTTCAGGTCCATCTCTTTTTGGATCTTCAACAACATCAGCCTTTAGAGTGGAACCCACGCAGGAATATGTTCATAAAAAAAAAATATGTCATATGGACCCAATCCTTTACTTGGAAGATTAGTTGGTATCAACAAAATAACAACTTCAGAAGCAAGCTTCTCTATTTCTGCGTTTTGTTCTT
This sequence comes from Pinus tabuliformis, assembly GCA_031772625.1. Classification (NCBI taxonomy): domain Eukaryota; kingdom Viridiplantae; phylum Streptophyta; class Pinopsida; order Pinales; family Pinaceae; genus Pinus; species Pinus tabuliformis. The sequence goes on from CM062815.1 coordinate 670,451,770, forward strand.
CTAGTTGAATTTCCAACAGATATTTTGGTTATCAAGAAACCCAGAGCAGAAGATGATGGACAGAGTTTGAGGCCATTCTTGTGATATCGCAGCGTTAACCATATGCTGTCTCAATTATTGGTATTAGTCCTAGTTTAACGTTGTCTCTAGTCATTGATATTAGTCATACTTTTACGTTGTCTCCATTCATTAATATACCATTGTTTTCTATTTGTTTCCATTGTATAACATTGCGCTGCTCATACCTCCATGTGCATTAACCATACGCTGTCCATATACCACCGTTGTCCATTTAAGTAACGCTGTCTCGTGTGACTCTAAGTAAAGGGTCTCTCACATTATGGTGTGTTTTTAATTATGGTTGCTCCCATACGCCATTAACGAGGAGAAACAAAAAGGATTTCTTATTTCTAGTTGGCAGCTTGAGCTTGGAAACAAGAGCTTACTTAATTTAGGCTATACGGTTGATGAACTTTTCTAACAGAGGCTACACAAATTTTGGAGCTCTACAAGTCGGATTTCTGGTTTGGTATGAAAGTAGGAGACGTGGTCATTTATTGATTTGATTGTTTGAACAATGGAGAAAATTCATGGATTATTGGAGTTTTTAAGCACTCTAATATTATCTACTGATGGAAGCACAGTTAAAGTAAGCAAAGACACTCTCAAAGATATTCAAACATCTTTACAACATGCACAAGAAAACATTGATTTTTTGCAGCTTGAATCACAGCTACAGCAAGAAGAGCTACATCAAAATAGACATCATTCTGAACCTGTTTTTGTTCAAAACATTGAGACAACCACCCATCAACAGCAAGTCAATAATGTTACTGTTCATTCAAATAAAGCAGCAGTTGTACATGCAGATGCAGAAACTCAGTCTGCACTTCCCAAGCCCATCATCAGACCTTGGGAACAACTTGTCCACAACAAGCATAGAACTGGTCTTGGATATGACAAGGACTTGTCCTTTCATATTCCAGACTACTCCAAGCCCATTCAGTTTCAGAGTGCTGGATTTATTCATGAAAGTTCACCTGCTCCTCATGACAGTTCACCTCCAGCTGTTCCAGATTCTACTCCTCTTCCACCGTAACAACAACAATAATAGATTGTGAAATGCCAACACTGTGACCAAGTTGGCCATTTGAAAGATCATTGTTTTGATCTTCATCCATGTAAGCATTGTCATAAAACTAGCCATTCTTCACACAGATGCTTCAGCAACAAACACCTTGCAAGAACAAAGATTCATCTTGGATGGATCGCTTCTTGGCTATGGGCATCAACAGCCAAGAAGATATTCAAATCACATGTTAGAACTTGTTCCAGAGTATTGAACAGTCTTGCAGTTTAGTTTTCTCCATCATCTCACCTTGTATCTGACAGGGGGGGAAATGATGGTCATCTACAAGCTTCAAAGTCACATCAAGCGAGCCTGAGCCACAACCTGCCACACCAGTTTCAGAGTTGTAGCTAGAGACAAAGATGCCCGTGAACATGCCTTCAGTCGGTAATCTGGGACACTTCCTCTAGCAAAAGACTTCAGCTTCTTGCCAGTTTTGGAAGAATTCCAGGAACAAAATTGAGAACACTTCCTCTAGCAGAAAACTCCAGCTTCTTGCCAGTTTTGGAAGAGTTCCAGGAATTGCATTAAGCATTCTAGAGTTGTTGGTCATCCTTAAACCATCACAAGTTGAGACTTCCCTTTTCAGGTTGAAGTTTTACCTTTTATGCGGGGTGAGACCTCCCTTTTATGGTTGAAGGTTTCCCTCTTTAAAACAATAGGAGCACTTCCTCTAGTAGAAGACTTCAGTTTCTTGCCAGTTTTGGAAGAGTTCCGGGAACTGCACTAAGCGTTCCAGTGTTGGTGGTCATCCTTAAAACACCACCCTTTATACCAACATTTCATAGAGCACATTCAGCCTAGTGCTACCATGCATATTTGCACATTTTGTATTACAGCTCTCTTCTTGGACTCATATATAACCCTTCAGATTAAGGGGGGGAATGTTGGACACCTAATCCTCAATGGGTTAGTGTGGAAGCCGAATGGACAAAAGGAGTCCAAGAGACCTTGGGATGTGAAACCCAACGGTCACATATTGTACTATAAATGTATATCTCTTGTTAATAAAACTAGTACTCTCATGTTTATCTTTCATATTGTTCTGACTGCCCATGTGTGTTTAACATAGCACACAAAAGGAGTGGAGATTTTAAAGTCACATTGTGTATTTGACATTTTATCATTCATTGTTTACTCTCACACACCCACCAACACAACAAGTTCCCCAAAGGAGGTGGGAGGAGGTCAAGAAAGCACACATATCCATCCACTAACTAATCAACCATTATGTTAGTAGGAAGGTCACTACCCCTTATCCTGGGTTGCTGTATAAGAAAGAGAGATATATGGGTCCCCTGTTTAAGTCCCCCAAAGGAGGAGGGGGAGGTCAAGAAAGCTTAAGCCTCCCAAAGGAAGATGGGGAGGTCAAGAAAGAGTACATATCCATCCTTCAACTAATCAACCATTATTTTAGTAGGAAGGTCGCTACCCTTTATCCTGGATTTGTGTATAAGAAAGAGAGATATCTGGGTCCCCTGTTTCTACTATCACCAATGCATTAATCTTAACAGGCTTCTGCATCATAGGTATAATGGATTCAACAATTATTCACATATTTAACAATGGTAGCCAAAAAATAGTTCCTGGAAAAATAAATTGAACAGGGACCCCAAACTTTATCAAAATTGTTTGAATACAGATGTTTACTGTTCACGCCAAAACGAACATTCTTTTAGACCTAGTCATAAAAGAACATTCGTCTATCTAGAAAAGGATAATAGGTCAAAAGCAAACATTCCTTTAGACCTAGTCATAAAAGAACATTCCTCTATCTAGAAAAGGATAAGAGGTCAAAAGCAAACATTGCTATGATAAATCATCAATGCATTTGAACAACAAAACTTTGGAAAGCACAAAACCAATTAGAAAAGCAAGTTTCGATGTAGCCATCAACACATGCTTTAGATGGGAATAAATTAGCCTTATAACATCTTTTCAATAATCCAGTTTACCTGTCCTAAAAAGCACAAGCAGTTTGCCGCTCTGAAATATATCTTATGTTTCAACACTAGAAAGTGTGGGATGATGGTCTGAATGAGGCACCACATACTCATGAGAAGGGAGGCCCAAGCTTGAGTGCTTGGAAGGGAAGTGGAGTTGCCATCCAATTTTGTGGGTAATAGGAAAAACTACTATGGGGAAGAGGAGGCTGCTAAGATTGTTGTGAACTTAATTATGTCCTCAGTGATCTATCACTGTTATTAGAGCTTCTTGTGAGTTTATTTAGGCTAGAGGCAGAAAGTAAAATAACAAAGAATAATTGACAAAGGAAAAAAGACTAACTAGGGTTTATTTTTTGCCTTTTTAGTGTGTTAATTAACTACTTGCATGAAAGAAAAGAGAGTTAGAAATGAAAGGATGACGACCTAATTAACCTCTTTTTCCATCTAATTGAAGCAGCAAGCATTAAGAAAATTTTTGAATTTCCCTTTAACGAGTAAGCAAACTAGGAAGGGAACCTAGGGTTTATTACTATCCTAGGTGGTTGAAAGCCTTTAACCCTCATATACTGTAAGTCTATCACAAGCTACAAGGGCTTAAAGGAAAATAGTTAAACAAGAAGTAGCAAAGAGGGTTAGAGTCTAGACCCTACTCTATGTACTTGTATAGCACTTCTCACATTTTGAAAACAAGTTTAGATATGCTATCTCCTAATGAAATGAACAATAGCAACAAACAAATTACACAACTAAAGATGAATTAGGAAAATGAAAGTATGCATGACCTGTATGCCCTTAGTTGTGAAGGTTATCTCCTCATCCAAAGATTTGCATTGAACTCCCTTTAAGTAGGAGAGATTGGATGACTAGATGTGAGTAAGGGACCATGTTAACAACTCCATCAAACTAACCTAAGCAGCAAATGGAGGGTTAAGCTAAAAGGAGAGGGAGAGAACAACTGTAGAAACCTCCAAATAGGTGGAGGGTTCATAGAGACAACAAACACCAGCAAGCCCAAGAGAGGAAGGAGATCATGAGATCATTGTAGAGTGTTCAAATAGACAATTTTGGTATTTCCAAGAGTGAGAATAGAGACCGTTGGATAGGCGACTTTTTGAAAAGAGTCAAATGATAGATTTTGACCGAATGTACATAGTCAAATGGGCCTAACCATAGGTAATTTCAAAAAATCCCACTCTCTGTAATGCGGGAAAGTGTTGAAGCTGGAAAAAGGTGTGGTAGTCTTAAAACAATCTACAATTTGGAGTGCATGCCTAGACCACTAAGTTATAGGAAATCTAATTAAGTGTGTGCCTCAAACAGTATGCTCTAATGGATTAGGGACATTTGGGGGACTCAAAGGAGGTTCCTCAACTAATACCCTAACAAGTGCATGAGGCCAAAGGCAGATCCTAATCAGAAAGGGAGGGATCCAAGTGGGTTGGCCAAAGCACATGTTATAGCCAGATATAGAACCAAGGAAGGCCAAAGATGGATGGAGGACACACCAATGGCACTAGACATCAATTGAGAAACCAGAATCACAAATCTAGACCAAGATAAGGGACTCAAAAGGATGTTCTTCAACACATAAGAGCCATCACTGAAATGGATAGGAAGACCTCGATGTTATTCTAGGGTGAGCCATGTATAGTCAATGCACTATAAAATACCCACCTCGATGTCATTCTAGGGTGAGCCATGTATAGTCAATGCACTATAAAATACCCACACATCAATATCTGGTGGGATAAGTGTGTGGTAAGAGTGAAAAAGCCAAATACTGCATAAAAGAACATGAAATATATCAGCAAATATGTTCAACATTTGATAAATATCTGGACTATTTCTGTCCCGTTAGTACTTTGGTAGTACCTGTAAGTAGATTAGTCATGGAATCCACACTTACCAATATTTCTGCAAGATATGCTAACTATAAAGGATGGCACGCAAAAATGATATAATAAACCTTTTCAAAAAATAAAAATAGTTTATGTGTGCATGAACTTACGACCGATAATTGATATACTCAAACTTTGAACCACTGCCAGACGATAACCTAAAATATTCCCAGTCTGCCAGAATCACTTTAGAATCGTGACCAAAAATTGTTGTTTTTTGTCTGTTGTTTAGCCTACTCCATGCAGTAGCAGTCATTCATCAGCTGGTATATCTAATGTTTGTTCTGCAGGAACTCGAAGATAATGACTGGTATATTGGTTTTATGGAACACAACTCACAAATTCCAGATTAATACTGACCTGTTTTCCTTTGGAATCGAAATAGGCAAAACAGACATCACATTTGCAGATGACTTTGTTTAAATTCATTCAAGTTTTTGCTTAAAACTTGTGAAATGTCTCTCCCAAAATTTTACTCATTAAATCTTCATTTGTCCCTGATAGTATGACAAAACTGACCTTATCCTTGTTTGCACGTCCATGCCTCAATGCCTGGCCTGTAGCTTTGTTTACAAGGGAAAATGCAGGAAATCCTTCATCATCCTTGGCCTTCACACTCCATGAAGTATCCATGATCCATTGCTGCGGATCAAAAACATATAATCGACCAATCATTTCACATACGCAAAGCAAATACTAATCTCTGTCACAAACCTTGTTTGTGTTTGGGTTGTTTACAAAAACAGAGAGAAAAATTTAATCTCTACCATCAACCAGATTTGGGTCTGGTTCACACATACATACATATAAAAATCTAATCTCTCTCACCAAACTGATTTGGATATTGTTCAAAGAGAGAAAAAGTGATGTCACCAACTTGGCTTGGGTTTGATTCATTTTCCAGAGCCATGACAACACTGCCATTTCTACCAGCCAAGAAGAAATCAGGATTGGATTCACAGTATATCTTCACAATCTCTCCTTGAATAGGTTGTGGATACTGACTCCCATGAGTAGCCTAATATGGTTGTTAAGGCTCAAGGTGGTGGTGTCCAAATGGGTTATGCATTCTCTTAGACTTGCACACACAACATTCATAGCCACCTCAAATCTCGGACAATTGAGACTTATAGGAATCCAAATTCAGTGTTTTCTTGCGCACATTAGTGTAAATCTCCTTGACCACAATTTGGAATGCAGACAATGCATTTGTATTATCTAGAGCCCAGGTCTCAATGAAGAACAACCCCTCTGATTCAGAAAGTTTCTTCCCATATTCCACAAGAACTTCCCTTATATGAGCTAAATCAGACTTATTCCCCACAAGCATTTTCATGACATTGCCATCAGCATGCACTGCAACATCAAAATTTATATGAGTTTGAAAATGGCTGGCAACCATCAGTAATTGCTTGCAATGAAAAAGCCAAAGCTAGAGCCAATTTCAAAGATGCTCTACAAGGCATTACACATAAACTGCTTGCAATGTTAGTATCAGAACTAAGGAAGATGCTATCACATCAAACCCAAAGATGATCCACAAGGCATGACACCCAGACATCAATGATCCACAAGGCACAACACAAAACTGCCCATAATATTGGTAGGAGAGTGGTGGAGTGCTATTACTTCAACCCAAAGATAGCTTCAGAGTCTACCCTATCCCCCAATTGTAATAGAAAAGTTGTTCCAAATGTTGTTGATGAAGTTCAACCTTTAACAAGTGTAGTGTGAAGGAACCGTTCATGTAGAGTGGCTGAATAAATTTCTTGTGATGTTATATGACAAATGACATTTTTGTCACATATAAGGCATATACATTAATCATGTTTTGCTTAGACAATGCTCTATTAGTCTAGGTTTATGTGGTTTTTGGTGTATGGATAGTCGGTAAGGATAAATATTTTTAGAGTTTGCATATGGCATTCAAACACCAGAGAAGCCTAATTCAGTATCATTTATTTTAAAACTCATAGATGTATTTGGGTCCTATAATGAGCATTTCATCTATATAAAGTGGTGATTGTTAAATGTGTTTTTTTGCATAATAGTTGCCAGTATTGAAAGTGCTGCAGTGTAAATGAACACAAATTATCTTCTTTTTTTAATTATATATGATTGAAAAACATGTTGAGTATTAGGAAATAGATAATTGTCTACTTGTTTAACATGAATTTATTGTTATCTTATTTTTCATGTTCTTGAAGTGTAAAAAATGGTGCAAAAGTGGTGTTTATGCATTGAAGTGTCCTGCTTTCCAAATCCAGGTCGAGCAGTTATTAAATTCGTCCTTTACAATATGGCAACAAATCATTTATTTCATGGAAAGAGAGAAGTGCCTGGAATGACGACAAACAATGAGGCATACTACATTGCCCTTGTTGAAGGGTTAAAAGAGGCAAAACAACATGATGTCAATGATATTGAAGTCTTCACCAACTTGGAGTTGATATGTAATCAGATGAAAGGAATCTATTGGGTTTGGAAGGACAATTTAAAACCTCTTCATAAGGAAGCAATAAATTGGAGTTGTCAATTTCAACATTTTACCATCAATCGCTCTGCAGATACTGAAAAGATGTCCACTGAGATAATGTCTAGAGCATTTTTAAGCACATATGTAGATGTCAAATATGACATAGGTTCACCATCCACTGCAACAGAAATCATTGATCACCATCAATATAAATCCCCATTGTGCGAATGGGTTGTTGTTATCATTTTTCTAGGGTCTATCATAGCATGGTTCTTTCACTAAAGAAGAACATATTAATGTTTTATTTTTCCCCAACATGCAATTATTACGGTTTTTTGTATGGGAGACAAATTTATGGACAAATTTAATATATTCCATGTACATGGACAAATGTATTTTGAGAAAAGTAATCGTTTCATGGTTTTGTGATTATCATCAATACATTATGATGTTGTCTGATCCTTCCAAACACCTTCTCAGATCTTTGTTTTTGGAGTGATATTGATATGCTATGTGATTTGTTCGTTGGTTGTTGATCAGTGATGAAAGGTTTCTTTACTATGTTTATAAGCAATTTATTCTTTATAACACTTATTTCTCAATCACCCAGTCACTCTTCACATCTCCCCCTTGGATTTCACCCCAATAGTTTTCCGAGATCACAACTCTATTTTGGCTTGACTTCTCTGTATTTCAAATCTTGTGCTTGTGGATTTATCATGATAGTAAGGACCTAGTCTTTTTAAATCAAATCACATCTTGCTCATGCTCAATGTGTCATAAGTAAGGAAATGTCAATATTTCTCCAAGAAATCACATCCATCATGATGGTCTACTATGCTAAATCTCCCATGTGACCACTCCACTTCCTCCAAATCTTGCACTAGTTTTTCCTCTACAAAGGGATTCTTAGATAAAAACTAGAAAATATTCAGTTGGTGTTCTGGATGTTCTTGTAAGAGAGCTAAGAGGATTACTTGCAGTTAGCGAAACCTCTGCAATCCATTTAATAGTCAATCATTTAAGATTGGGTTCATCTTCAGCTAAATGCAAGGACAATTTATTTCTATTTTGATATCATTGTGTTGCAGTGGAAGTGACAAAATTGTAAATAGTTTGTTGAGATTTCCATCATTAATGCCTTGTTTGTATAATCTTCTCACATCTAGTACTCCTAAAGAAAAAAAGAAAGCTCGTTATCTTCTTAGAATCCTTCACAGTTGGGACTCTTCAAGAACTGCTCAAACAATTCTCTTGCTCGAGACTGGCAATTCAGTCACTTCAACACACTAGTGAAGCAGCTACCAGTTTTCCACCAATTCATGTAGGGGCCCGGCTTTTACTTGTACATATATTCTTTAGCAGACAAGAATCAAAATAAATTTAAATATCTCTGTTATTTGACAGGATTTTGTTTTGTACAGTATTTAATCAGTCATAAAGGAGAAGGACGACATAGAAATTCAGGGTGTCCAACTCACCTCTGTAATTTACCCTTCTAAGAGATGCCTAATCGCTCCCACATGGTCATTGTAGTTTCATGTACCTTTGGGTCCCATTGACCTGATTTGATCATTTGTGTAATTGATATAAAATTTCTATCTTATCAAACATGTATATTTGAGTTGGACTAACTTAATTGATATGTGCCCACTTTTGCTAAACAGTACATATTTTATGTCTGTAATATGGATTAGGTATTCTCACACATAGCCATCATACCATTATCAGCAAGGTCATGACTTTTGTTTTTTAGGTTTTACTCCTTATCAGTAAATCTATGTTTAGGTTTTACCCTCCACTTTAATTAGTGAATAGATTGAGGAATGTGATTGCACAATCTTGCTAGAATATTTCGTTGAACATGTATGTTAACCCAACTAAAAGGTTACAATTCATAAGAGTTAAAATATTTCATGCATAGTATGGAAATTTATTAATATAAATGTTTTTGCATTTATGTAATTTTGGCCTAATTAAATTATCTCATACAATATTTTGGAATGGGAAATTTCCCACCAATGTTTCTAAATCTTTTTTGTTCAGTCAATGGTTGTGAAGGAGGATTTTGTTTCTAAATCTTTTTTGGTTGAACAATGTGAACATATGTAATATGTAATGTTCTGCTAACCTTAAAAAAATAAATGTAACAATTGGAATAGTTGAGGTGAGTGTTATTGCTTTCATGGTTCACTCTGGTATGTAAAGTTTCTTGACCAACAATTTTCTTTTTTTCAAGAACATTCTCAAATGTGGTTTAGAAGAAATCTTTAGATTTTGGAGACTTATACGATGAAAGTTTTAAGAGATGTTTATATGACTACTGAATATGAGTGTTTTGAATGGTTGTTGATGTGCTTGGTTCTTGGCCATCTACTACATACCTTCTTGTTTCAAGTTTGTGGTTGTGTGTGCACTTGCCTTTTCTCTATAAATATATTTGTTTATAAAAATTCTTTTCACTGGTTTTCCATAATCAACCTGTTTCTTTTAGAGTAGTCATGAATTTTTTCAAAATCTGGCAGAAATTTTGGGAAAGTTGGGTTATAACTGTCAAACTTTAGGATTTTGGGTATCCAGGTGGTTTTTGATGGTTCTGAATCCATTTCCACCATAAAAAAAAACCATTCAAACACCTATACGATCAATTTTTCTGAAAAAAATAATCGCCAAATTCGTACCCAAAAAAAATTCCGACGCCGTCTCACAATAGCAACAACAGGAACAACAACTAAGAAGTATGGAAGAACAATTGCAGCTTTTTGTTTCTACTAAAAGGCAGTTAACACAAGACTGTAAACAAGAATTTTACTTTTGGTTTTGGCTCTATTTCCATGTTAATATAAGCAGTCCTCATTTACAATGTCATTTTATAACATACTGTCGAAGGTTACAGAATGACTAACAGAGAGAGTGGGGAAATTTAAGAGAACATACAGTTCTGGCATCAAATATATGCATAATCCAGCCCATGCACTTGATGAAACGTTCCTGTCAAGTTTTGAGAAGCTCAACTTAATAGTATCTAAACAGTCTTCAGCTCTAGATTATGTAAGATTCTGCTTTGTCACAATTCACAAAGTAGTGAAGTGAAGAGTGGATTTATATATATTTTACTTTTGTGCAGGTTTTGGCCATTGCTGTTTCAGAGACTGATGCAATGCTCTAACCAACTCAGACTCTGTAATCAATATTACCAGCTATGTGTACTCTAATAGAGTAATCCTTTGCCACAAAATGTTGTTGCTTTGATTTCCTTCATCTAAGGTCTGTTTCAAGCTACCCTTCAATATCATTTTAATTTTACTGAAAACATGGAACATGCTTATCATTTTGGTTACTAACGATATCTATTTCATGTATCGTAACTGATACACAGTCACATCGTGGCATTTTAAGATCACATTTTTTCATACTCCATTTGGAACAATTAGAAAATATTTTCTTTATGGGAATTTACACAAAAAATTCATAAACAGGAAAACTTTACTATGGCCATATATATATATATATATATATATATATATATATATATATATAGTTGCTTCTTGATCTGAGTTCAAATTTTTACAAATCTACAATTTTTGAGTGAATAGAATTAACCACTACGATAGTAAAAGAGGCACACCAGAGGATAGAGAACATAATAGCTGAAAGAAAGGAGTAACGTATCGAATACAGTGCATAAGTCAACAACCTTAAAAGTTTCCTCGGCTCAAATCTGTCCACTTCAATCAACAAAAATATGTGTCCCTTCCATTTGTCTCTTCAAAGAGCATTCAAGCACCTTCAGGGCTTTTGCTATTTAGTCATCTCTTAGCTCTCTTGCAGAATGCATGTTTCCATTTGTCTTTGCCCTTTCTGGAAGGAGTTCCTATGCCTGCAAAATTCAGGATCACAAATAAGGAGTAGTCTACAAGACAGTTAACACTTTATCACAAGCATAAAAGGACAGAACATCGTTCAGTGAACATCAACAAATCATGAAGAGGGCATGTTTAAAATAACATAACAATCTACTACGCTATCATATACTATTCCATGGAGGCAAAATCAGCTTGATGAAGTCATGAAAATCCAATGAGATCTTTGACTAGAGGCAAGGAATCAAAAATCCAACAACAAAAAACGCAATGATAAGGTTCAAACCTCGTTGGCCTTTGACCATCTAACCATAACTTTATAAAGATGTAAAATATAAAGATCTATAAATCTAATAAACATCGAACCATGAACATAGGTATGAGAACATAGTAACTACATGTTTAAGTATAAAAATCAAACATGTTGCATGAACATAAATAAGTAAAGAGATTCTATTTGATAGCGAGCAAATTTTTCAGTGACCATGAATAGATTATGAAAAAGGTATTTTCATAACAACATAACAATGGGAAAACATAAATATACTTATCATATGATAAAGGGCCACCTGACGACGCCATGATAACCTAGCTTATCTATTCTTTGTGCATACCTCATTGATTCCCACTAGAGTTGAAGTCCTTCCATAGATGATCAGTCATGGTAGAAGATGATGCTTCTCCACTTATTCTATAGTTACCTAGAAAAATGTCAAATGTTATCGCAAAGAAATTTTCTATATCTTCAAGGTATATATGCACACACAATGAAAGAGTGTCAAATGTTCCTAGCATGGCAGGTAAGGTTGGATGGTCTTGCATCTCCCTTTGGTCTTGGGTTATCACCATGGTTGGGAATTGTTGCATTGTTGTAAAAATAAACATACCACATGTTAAATAATAGTGATGATTAAATACTTAAATCTAAAACCATGACTCTATTCAATACATGAAACTAACCTGGAACCATAGACATGACATTAGTTCATCGATGACATCCTCGCTTATTGAGGTATCGAAACTCAAATGGTTCATATTCTGATGGATCAACATTTAAATCAATTTCCAAACAACTATTTTTTCTATTGCTTCTTCTTTTATTTTGTGGGGCTAAGGAAACTCTTTTTCCTCTTCAAATATGGATCAAGAGAACCCAATCTAGGTGTGAAGTCAAAATCAGTAACGTGCAAATTATTGGCTTCATCCAACAATTTTTTAAGCATACCAATCGACTGGATTGTCTTTGCAAAAGTAGTAAGAGGGTTATCTAAAATGAGATGTGTATAGCTAAACAACTCCTCCCTTGCCAAATGAAGTGCCTCAGCATCTGCATCAACAAAATTTGTGGACTTAAGAGTAGCATCGACATCTACATCATGGTTTTGAGGCTCTATATTGATCTCAAGTGGATCATTGCATATGTTATCCTCTGCAAGCTGGTGAAGCAATGGATTTGAATTATCCGAGTGGAAATACAAACAATTAACCTTTATGGCATGCTTGCAAATGTTTTCACGGATAGACCATGGACATTCAGACGTTATAAAATCCTTACGATACCAGGTGACAAGGTATTTTTTACCTTGATCTATTTGACTTCTCACCCAATAAGCACGGGTTATGTTCTCATGAGGAAAACAATCAGTATCCATAATTTTTCTTGCTCGTTCCACTGATGATTCTAGCTGCTTTTCTCTCTTGTAGTTGTTTAGAAATCCTTCTTCTTTTAAGATTTACTTGAACTGATAACAAGGTTCAACTGTTGTTAGTAACATATGCAATAACCAATCCATCCTCCGGGCACATTTTTCCTTCTATCAGATAGAAATGTTGTTTTTAGGTAACAATGGTATGATTCAACAGCATTATTGGTCTCCTGATTTTCATGAGGAAACTCCCGACAACCTTTAACCCACATACCTAATTGCAAATATAATGATGTCAGTCTCACTATATCACCTTTTCAAAAGAAAAAATGCATATAATACGAAAAATAATGTTTACTTACGAATCTTATCTCCAGTGACCCAATTCTTGTTGAAATAGTCTAAGAACTTCTCTTCATCCGCAAACTTGATAAAAAATTGATGGATTTCATCTTCCACTTCATAATTGAGAGTGTGTTTCATGATGAAACCTAACTCACTAAACATCTCCTTGGCTTTTATGGAACTAGTGGCCAACCGATTGACATTTTTCAACCAAACCCTCCATACATGCCAAACGCATAAGATCACATCACAACCTGTGATCCTCCTGCCATATTCAATGCATTTTAGTGTGGTATTTTTAGAAAAAATGCAAGATTGGTTATATCATGACAATGTTAAAGTTACCTCAAGGCACTGATTTCAGCCAGTGCATCATCAACCATGAAAGCATTGACTTTCCAATCAGGACGGGTTTGGAAACACTTGCGCATGAGTTGCTCTAGCCATATTGCAATATCATCTAATGTGTTTCGTGATGCCATGACCCATGCAACAGGAACCCCGCTTTGTTGTTCATCAAATGCCATGAGTTTATACAACTGATACTGTCATTTTCAACATTACATAAATTCAAATACAAGTTATTAATCATTCTGAATTTATACAACTTAAATAAATATATTCAATAAATCATTGGCATCTGACTTATCCCGTATTTATTGGTGTTAAATGTTGAATCCATGGCTATTAAGCTATTGTGCGATAGCTTGACGATTGTCTCCAACATCCATTTTGTTTGAATCCCTATTATAAAAGGGACCTCCACACCATTGGGCTTTTGGTAAAATAAAAAATCTTCCCAATGCTTTTGATACCGAAGGTTTACACTCATTTCATCCTTTTTGTGAAGTTGATAATTTCCCTTCGCCAACCTATTATAGATGTTTACAATATCTTTCTTGCATAAGAAGAAATCTCTATCTCGAGCAGCCACATCGATGTAAACATGTCTTTTAATGTGGGTTCTATACACTACATCAATAGGCACTCCCAAAAAGAAACAACTCTCTACATATGAAACAATGTCCCTTGAAAGCTTTGGCCTATGCAAGGCCCTGGTCTCACCTGAAGTGTCACATTGACCATGACAAGCCCAACCTTCCCCATCTTCATGTTCATATATATTGAAAGTTAATATTGCTTTATTAGGAATTTCATGCATAACTTTCATAATAAAGTGGCATTGGCAACCCCTCTTCTGCACAAATGAGGTCCTTCATTTAGCTGAAAGATTTCCTCTTTTGTCCTCTGGGCCAAATGAACAATGATAACTACACCAAAAATTTAAATTGTTAGTACATACAAAGAAAGATAACCTTGGTTTCAAAAGATCTAAACAATATATATTTTAAATACTCACATATCATATTGCAATGCAGCGGTAGCTCTTTCTTTTGGTTTTTTTTTTTGTTTTTCGTATGAATTTACATGGAGCAATAGGATTTTCTTCCTCTCCTTTGATAAAGTCAGCAACTCGTCGTAATGGGATTACAACAACTCGATCAATACTATTGTTTTTTCTATTTATTTATGTCCAAACCAGGTCTTTACTAGAGAACGTCATTTTGCCTTTGAGGTCTTGCACCTCAAGATCCATGATATATTGCCATTTTCTTCGCTTGCCCATTTTGAACTGATCTGGTCAAACAATATGCAAGGACATCAAAACTGAAATTTCAATCTTAGCAAGTTATCCAACATATATATATAAATATAAAACCTCTTTTATGCTTTTTTTGATGTCTAAAATATCAATCACTCAATAATGACAAAAATAAATAGCACAAAAGGATGCAAAAAAATTGGGATGCAAGCATTTCCTTTAAGATGTTGCTTCTTGCCTCATTCGCTTTGAACAAGGTGTTCCTTAAAGGAAAGATTCCTTTGACAACATGAACAGATGCAATTCAATGAATGTTGGCCATGTTTTTTTAGGGTGACCATTTGCTAAGCAGGAGTAGACTTGAATGAAAGGGTTTTCCACAATGTATGTTTACATCACAACTCTACTAGTAGTCTGTCCTCAAAGATTCTTAGTGCTGCCATAATATATGTGAAATTTATAGTAGGAAATCATTACTCACATTCCACTACCCGTGGCAAAAGAGATGTGTTAGAACAAAGAAAAGGCAATGAAATCTACAATACCAACATAAACACAAAGAGCACTAGTGAAAGTGATCCAGTCCGGCCTCATCCCTACCCTCAACATTCAGAAAAAATAACCAAGTGCCTTCTCCCCATCCCTAGTGTTTGCATATCCTGCAATGATTGAATTCTAAGAAACCAAGACCTTCTCAGGCAAATTCAAGGGGGGGAAGAAAAGTTACCAACTCCTTGAAGCAAGAAATCAAATTGCTTGAATTTGAAACGAAAACATGTCCTTCCAAATCTGAAAAATCTTCTTGAATTATTTCAGGATTCTACCTAGAATATCCTCCATATAGCTGTTCTTTAGGGATAGCATGAGTAATGCTACATGCTTCATCTTCTCCACATACCACAATATGAATTTCCTCTTCTTCAATGCTTTCCTTTGTAAAAATTGCATTATCATGAGGAAATAAGGTCACATCCCCTGCCTCTCTAGCTACAGAGAGAACATGAAAATAAGTCCTTTATATCACAGGTTAGCTTAGTCAAAACTTCATCCAAGGAGATTGTTTCATGTATATAATTATGTAATGATCACAATTCATTTCAGTGCAATTTTGGAGTGAACTTCACTTGTGTTTGCGGTGTTGGTTTGTTTGTTTGCGCAAGTGAGCTCCTGCAACCCTCTACTTGACAATGTGGGGTCCGAGAGGCCTAGTGCAGAGTATAAGGCTTCTTCAACTGGATGGGTGAATTGGAGAAGAATGGTTGGACCTAATTGTTATATGATTATATGATTCAAATACTATACCTAATTATAGTTATTAAATACCATTATTTAATAGTATTTAATCAAATTGTTATATGATTATATGATTCAAATTATTATACTAATCTTTAGTTCACACACAAATAAGTCTCATTCATCGGTTAATTTAGTGTCTAGATCATCATTATTTCATCAGCTACCCAAAGCCAGAACAAAACTTGATCTTTCAAATTTCTTTGAACATTAGTGCGGGTAATCCATCAACTCTGAGATAATGGACAAATTAATGGACAAAAAGTCCTGAAAAGATTAAATCAACAATAATTGGGAAATAATTAGGGAAAATTGACCAATCTTGGCACACACCTGTACTGTTCCACAAAATAATCAAGATGATTTCAAAATAATTGTTTTGTTAACTGTATCAAGATTAGATGAAGATCTTCATCTATGGTAGAAACCCTATTGTGCCCTGTGGCATTCATTCTTAAAGCAACTCTCCACTGGAGGCATTGTTGTTGACTAAGAAATAGTGTTGCTTGTGGACTTAGTCCATGTTTTATTGTTAGCCTCTCTCACCTCAGTATATATAAAGGGAGGAGATTGTCTTTGTTATCACTTGTATCGCATCTTAGAGATGTGATGGTGTGATGCTGGCTATTAGAGGATCTCGAAAGAACAATTATTTACTCATGTAACAGGGAAGTGCTTGTGAGAGGCATGCACAGGAGATCCTGGGCTTGTATGCCGCAAGTGAAGAGTAAAGCTTGTGAGATGCAAGTGCGGATCTAAGCTAAGGGTTGGACAGTTCATGTGATGCTAGCTCGTTGTTGAGGTTATGGAAAGTTCAGTATAGCTTGGTGGGATGCCTTGGTAAGAATTGTTGCTCATTAGAGTTTGCAGAGAATGTGATTGCTCTAGGCAGTGCTTGGGGAGCTTTGGAGAAGTTCTTGCTTGAGATAAAGCAGGAAGACTTGGTGCACCATCTTTTGCAATGCTACCGTATTGTACACTATCTTCATATTGTAATAAAAAGAACTTGCATCATTACTGCCCTAAATTTTGTTATTATGATCTGATTTTCAGACCTTGTTTTCAAGTGTTTTGAGCAAGTTTCATGGATGTTTTGATATTCTGATTTGCACAAGTGAGTTCCAGAAACCCTCTACTTGACAATGTGGGGTCTGAGAGGCCTAGTGTAGAGTATAGGGCTTCTTCAATTGGGATGTTTTCACACCACGGTCTCAACCTACACCTGTGTAAGCATCTTGGAAGCCTTCATTTTCTCTTTTAGAGAAGTTTTGTTGGAATAGTTTATGCTTCCTTCTGTCTTATCGCTCTTATTACTGTTGATTTCTATATTGCAGAGGTATTTGTCCAAGGATTTGATATGCATTTGAAAATATGTTTGTTTATTGGTTTATTTGGTTGATTGGTTGGTTCTTTGAGGTTTGTTGAGACCCCCTTGGTCTATAGGACCTCTTCTCTTAGAATCAAAGTTGAAAAAATAATTTAGACGAAGACTTGATCAATAAGGATGTTTAAGGTCCCCTACATGTAGAATGCACAATTTCAATCATTAAGGAGTTGGTGCAGAAACTCTCTGATTTTTTCTTCACATGATTTCTCTCTGTAGTTTTAGGTTCCAACATAAATTTCATTGGATGTGGAAGCTTTAATACTGCTAAATCATTCTCACCAAAATCATTTACTCTCCAATGAGGATTCCGGTTCTGAATCTTCTAATGTCTCAGGCACTACGTCCTACTTCTGAAAAAGAAAAAACTCATCAGCTAGATAAAATAAGTTCCATCTCTATTGGTGAGTTTCTAACAGGGAGAGACTGATTCTGTGTGTGAGAGAAACAGAGAGTAATATATTGTGATCAGAGCATGCCACCCACATTGTTGTAAGAATGCTATTCTTGCCCACCTTTCCCAATCAGTTATCAATACCTTTCATCCCCATTGCATGAGAATGTAGGGAACTAGAGTCTGGGACACATCATTTTCCTTTTCACCTTGGGAGCCTCTCTTTATATTCTCCATTTCAAATTAATTCTCAATTCACCCTTTCAAATTTGATTGATATTTGGCACTCAATATAACTACATTCTAAATTATTTAAAATCTAAAACGAGGCAAACCCCATTACCCAAATCCTAGGTCATAGATTGATCAAAACTGGTATGTTCTAGCCGCAAAATGACGGGATCTGGAGACCCAGATCGAAATATAGGAGGTTCAGAGCTACACAATTGATAACAAGAGACTACTAGTAAATAGGCTGGAGGGTTAATCCCAAGCAGATTTGCATTAAAGGATGCAGACAGTTGGTTTGGCTCCCTCGGAGATAGAAATTCCTCATTCAACTATTGATGAATCCTGGAAAGCGTCTAATGCCAATTTTCAAAATTTGAGAAATAAACAGATTGGGTATAGAAGGGTGAAAATTACAGATAACTTTAGAGGAACTGTGTGTTGCACTTCATTGGCAAGTGAAAAAGTACCAAGTTCCATTTTTTCAGTACCAAAATGGCAAATGCTAATTCCTCTGAGTTTATGATGATGTTTAATGATGGGATTAAACATAATGGGGAGTAAAGCATATTGATATATTAATATCAATATGATATTAATAAAAGGAGGATATAAGAATATGCTCTGTTAGTCTAGGGTCATGTGGTTTTTGGTGTATGGACAGTCGATAAGGATAAATATTTTTAGAGTTTGCATATGGCATTCAAAAACCAGAGAAGCCTAATTCAGTATCATTTATTTTAAAACTCATAGATGTATTTGGGTCCTATAATGAGAATTTCATCTATATAAAGTGGTGATTGTTAAATGTGTTTTTTGCAGAGTAAAGCATATTGATATATTAATTGAATATCTTCTCCATGCCTTCTGTGATGGTGAGTTTCAGGAACATTCTCTGACTAATTGTCTCACATCCTTTATGGTTTTAGGTTATGATTTGGAGTATAGAAACAGTTCAGCATCAGCACCAGCACCATCAAATAGTACACCACTTCAGTCTCCCCTTGGCCCTTCCTTAGTTGGCAGCCCAGACACATCTTATACAAGTAGTTCCAGAGGTTCACCTCCAAAGCAATCCATATCCCCTGATGCTCTACCAGCTAACCCTAATTCCACTAGTGATGCAACCCATTTAAGCTCATTTTTTCTGCATAGTGCCTTCTCATTTACAGTTGCTATTGCCATTCTTACAATTATCATTTAATTTATTTCTGTGCAATGAAGATGTCTTCGAAGTTTGGGGACATGAATTTTTTATCACAGAACTATTTTTTATCACATAACATAATTCTTCTGAGGGACCGCAGACATTAGCTCTGTTTCCATTAACAAAGGTTCAGTAGTCTGCTGCAATTCTGGTATTATAAAATTAGTTTATAATATTTGTAATGAAATGTTCTTTATTTTTTATTACAGGAATATAGAGAACAATAATTTCAGCGGTGCAATTCCTACCAATCTTTTGCTCCATTGTTCGTTGAAATTCAAGTATTATATTTCGACACAAATTCCCTTTCAAGATATTTTCCAGATCAAGAATTTTTCATATTTTATCGGAAAGCGGAAAAGATCAGGAAAATTGGCCTGTATCTGCCAAGCCTTCTGATTCCATAAGGATTTTGTGTTACATTTGATAGGAAGATCTGGTGATCTAGTGGATAGACCACTTGGAAATACTGGTGGATTTATGGGCTTGTAAAGCACGAGTGCTTTCAAAGAGAAACTGATTAGAATGATAATCAGTGAGGGCGAAAGATCCACCCAGCTTCGAGGTCAAAGTGAAGGCTATGCAGAATGCCACAAGTGTGCAAATGCGGAGGCAACAAGAAGATTTAGCAGAGAGTATTCGAATTCCAAGTTTTTTGTTATAAAGTCTCAAAGAAAAGGGAACATGGTGAATAGTAATAAACAAGAAGTGTGGACAAGCAGTTGTAGAAGAAATAGAATATTAGTTGCAGCTTACAGTGAATCCTGTCATAGTCGGAGTGTGAATGTTCCTTATCCAATTTTCTTATTCTTCTCGGTAAATTTATCACTCTACTCCTAAATGCATATTGTCATAATTAACGGGATTGTAAAGCACGAGTGATTTTTCATCATTATGGACTGCATACATTGGCTTGTTGCCATTAACAAAGGTTCAGTAGTCTGCTGCAATTCTAGTAGGACTAGCTGCAGTAATTCTAATGTTTCAACTGGAAAACCCGCTTGCATCTATACACATTGTTGATCCCAACAGAAGATTGGCAAATCTGGGAGATTTCAAGCACATTATCCATAAGAGAACAAGCAAGAAATAAATAAATCCAGAACTGACATTTGCAATTCTGCAAAATAATCCGAAACTATTCCTGATTTTTCCATGAAAACTGTTGAACTTTTACAAATAATTCAGGGTTTTAATGGCTCCAAACTGGCGGTTAATATGACTGAGGAAATTTAAACAGCCGAACAAACCTGATACTTCAATAACAAATGACATTTTTTTGGGTATGGTGTGTTAGTCCAATGTACCTGAGTGGGGAGCAGCAGAGCGGAGGAAGCTGAGTGAGGAATTGCAGAGAGGGAGGCACCGAGTCAAGGAGGAAGGTGAGTGAGCAGCCCGCGATCCGGCAATTCCTCCATTTCGAATTGGCAATGGCATTATTCCTTTGTGGCAGCGATCTGTCAGGATTGCCAGCTTCGATCCGATCTGCATGGAAAAATCAGGAAGTGAATGCAGAGGGTGGCAGAGCTAGGAGAGGGTGGCGGAGGGCGGAGGGATTGCCGGCGGCTGGAGCCGGACAATTTTCCAGGCGGCGACGGAAACCGGGCAATTCCTCTGCCTAGGTAGACTACTCTTATTTTTTCAAATTTTTTCCACCAATTTGACTATATTTTATTTAATATGTAATTTATTGTTTTGGACCAATACAGACTTATCATTTTCTTTTTCAGTAAAAAAAGCTACTTCTTTATATTAATAAAAAGGTAGTATGTATATCTTGGAACATTTATCTATCTTCTCTACTTTAGAGTACATATTGTTGAGTTTTCTTTTCAAGCTATTCATCTTTTTTACATCAAATATTTTCTTTTTGAAAATGTTTTTTTGCTCCATAGTAGTTTGTCTATTAACTGAACTAATATTAATTATTACAAAAAACTTTATGATATTTAGACATTATGAAACATAAAATTACATTTTCTGCCTGTTTTTCTCTATGAATAATTGATGTTCCCTACATTGGTCATGCAACCTTGTTCAAAAGCAGAGAAATAAAACTTATCTGTGTTCCTTGCTATGCTTTTCTTTTACAGCTTGATACCAGATCAGCTGTCCTATTTTGTTCTCTATAAATATGATCAAAATTTACTTATTGAAAGATCTTTACCCGTGTTTTAATACGTTTCATCCAATTGGTTAAGATAGGAGGGCTTAACTCATTGTGTCCCTTGACCCATTTTATTATGCCCTTGGCATCGCCATAAATCTGGATCTATTCTATTCCAAACCATTTGGCCATGATCAGTACTCCCCACAATGCGGTAACTTCAACTCTATTATTGTTTCTTTTCCCACCTTCCCACCAGAAATGGTAAAATTTATCAGTGTCCACAACCACATTCTCTCCTAGAACATGGCCATCAAAAAAACCAACAAGAACTGTTTGCCATATATCTCTAGATTTAAAAATTTTGTAGCTTTTACTTCGGTCACTGTCTTAATAATATCCTCACTCGCTTCCATTCTTTTCTGATAAAAAATGATAGCACTAAGTCTCAGCCATATAATCCATAAGATGTACAGAGGTAGAACTCTAAAATAATGGTATTTGATCCATGCCCTAATACATAAAGAACGACGGAAAGTGTCCCATAAAAACAATATTAAAATAATCCAACACCCCATCCCATATTGCCTTCTCATAATAACCATGTAGAAAAAGATAATTTATATCTTCCTCTCCCTTCCTACATATAATACAAATTCCCTATATAATCCATAAGGTGTACAAAGGTAGCGCTCTAAAATAATGGTATTTGATCCATGCCCTAATACATAAAGAATGACGAAAAATGTCCCATAAAAAAATATTAAAATAATCCAACACCCCATCCCATATTGCCTTCTCATAATAACCATGTAGAAAAAGATAATTTGTATCTTCCTCTCCCTTCCCACATATAATACAAATTCCCTTCGACAAGGACAAACAAATAAAGAACTAAATCGAAGGAGCCAATTTCTGATTTTTTGGCGCCAATATAGCCGAAGTTGGTCACTATAGTTGGCATCTCTCTTCAAGGATGTTGGTCTGTTTTGGACCTCTCTTAAGAGAACCAAATCGAAGGAGCCAATCTCTGATTTATTTTGTGCCAATATAGCCGAAGTTGGTAACTATAGTGGGATTTCTCTTCAAGGATCTTGGTCCGTTTTGGATCTCTTGGTTCGGTTTTGGTCTTCCTTTTTATCCAGGTTCAAAATTCACAAGATTTAGATGGTGGGAGAGTTTGGTATTTTTTTTGGGTGAATTTGATGATTTACAAATTATTTTGATTTTAAATCTAGTTTAAATCTATAGTGGCCAATCTAGGGTGTTAGATTAGACTACATTTATTATCAACCAGGGTCAGTAAACTTCGAGGCATGTGTCTACAGTCTATAGACATAAAGGATTCCTAACTAAGTGTTTATTGTGATAGGTTGCAGTACTTCTTTACAGAAGGTTAAGATATGTTTCCTCTCACCTTAACACTCAGATCACCTAACTCATCTAACTGTCCTAAAGATACAACATATTACTAGACTAAGATTTTAATCCCATTACAAGGATGCTATGCACAAAAGCTCTGTCTAGTTAACACTTGAGCATTCATAAAAAAAATCAAAAGCAATCAAAAGCACACTAAAATTTAAATGCATGAAAAACATAGTCTGTGGAGATGCTTCAAAATATAACGATGGATCAAATCTCTTACAAGATATGGTTCAATGATCTTAACGATGAAATGTTCAAGCTATCACCATAAATACCATTTGTGAGAATTTCAAATCAAATCGACAAAATCATAAGCATGGAAATAACATTAAACACTATGCTTTCTATTCGAATTCGAAAGCTACTAAGGAAATGAAATTAACAGATTACCAATCCACGCAGGGCCCTTCCACGTTTCAATGGTACACTGAAGTAAACTCAAGCAATGAGAGAATTAACGCATAAACACTGCTGGAGTAAAACCGTGACTATGTTCAAGTGTTGTAGATTGCAATCACATACCAAAGTTCTATTCTCAAACGATACACAGAGATAATAATCGTAACTGTACTGTGAACAAAATAACACACAGTCTTTATCTACCTGTCCCTATCTGAATTGAATGTACATTCATTAAGCAGTTGTTTCCGTTTTTACAAAGGAATGATTTTTGGTCATTTATAATCTAAACCGATTTCCGAAAAGAGAACAAAACAAAACCGGTTTGGGAAACCATGGCTTTTACTGCCTTTGTAACCAAAACGCTGAGGTTTGACCAGCATGGACCGCATAACCAGGAGCTTTTGATTTGCTGTAGAATCAATTTTTCACCATGATTGTACATTCCAGTTTTCATTCCTATCCATTGCTTTGGCTTGCCTGTCATGCCATGTGTCAGATGATAAACCATTTACAGGATGTTATGACTTCCTGTAGTCCTTTTATTGAAAATTCCTAATTTCTAACATAAAAACTCATAAATTAACTTTAATGCAAACTAACAACTATAATGCTATTAATTAATCAATTTCAAGGAATATAAGGGATCTATGGAGGAAAAAAGTAGACAAATGATGGTGTTTTTAGAAGAAAAAGATGGTAATGGAAGGGTACCAACATCTCCCCCAAGCTTAATGAATTAGCATGTCCTCATGCTAATCCCGATGTGCTGCCTCTAAACTCTGTCCCTGCCTGTACCGCTGCTGCTTTCAATAATGCATCTATGTTCTTCTTAGCTTGGGCATCTTTCTGAATGTGGAGCTCATGTTTTCAAACTCTTTTATTTCTCCTTGAGGGCTTTCTTTTGGGTATACCATTTGGTTGCCCACTTGCAAATGTCAGTTTGTTCAGCCTCAAGTTCCTTGATTTGATCCCTCAACTTCTCATTTTTCTGTTGAGTCTCCTTACTCTGTGCTCTCAGCATTTCATTCTCTTTCTTGATGACTTTCTCCAGCATGTTGGCCTCCACCAGTTCTTCTTTTAAATTTTCAATTTGCTTTTCCAGCCTCATTTGTTTCTTAATTGCAGGTGGTGACTCTTTTCCTTGCCTATTGTTGCTCTCAACCTCCATTTCAGCTTCTAGTCTAGGCTGTGAGTGAGCACTGCTCTCGATGTCCATCAGTGCATGATCATTTGATTCTGGTTGGTCTTCTTGTGGCTGGGTCTTTTGTGCTCTCATGGATCTTCTTGTATATGTAGTGAAAATTTTATCTTGCTCCATTTTCTGGGCATCCTCTTGTCTCATTTTTCTCGTCCTCACACTATTAATGGGTGGAGGGATATTACTTGATTTGCGCACAGGAATCCCTTCATCAATGTCATGCATAAATCCTGAGTTCTCTTTCTGTTCTTGCTCATCCTCTTCATCTTTGATTTGGTTGGCAGCCAAAAATTCCTTCCACGTTTTTCCCCTTCTCTGTAATTCAAATTTAATGAGAATTTTAAATAACCCAAAATGACATAAACTTTTATCTTCATTACCCTTTCTCTTTTGGATATCTTTTGACATCTTGGTCAAGCTCTGCAAGAGGAAATATGGTAAACTAATGGTGCGCTACGCTTTTAAATGTAACAGGAGTTTGACGTGGTATAAAAAGACTATGCTGTAGTGACCCTCACACGTAATTTTTTTTTGAATGATATACACCATTTCATCCCATGGATGCATCAGCCAGCTCCTAGGGACACCCTTCTTCCAGTTAACAAATGAAACCCTCGACCTGGACATGAATTGGGTCCATGATTTTTCTTTGAATTGTTTTGTTTTGGAGTATTTTTCTCCTTCCGGGCTGATCCCCAAGGATTGTGCTATGGTGTCTTTTGAGATCCTGAATGAAAAATTGCCTATCAATGTTTTCTCCCCACTAAATGTAAGAAAATTGTTTAGTTACTTCCTCATTTCTCCCATTAAACTTCTCCAAGAAGGGTAGCCATTGTTTTTCTTTTAGAATTGCAATGCAGTCATCGTGGTACTGATAACTATCAAATGTGCTTGGCTCTACCCTATTAGTCATTTTGACAGAGAAACTCCTGCTCTAACCCTCTTCATTTATGCTTACTAATTTAACAAGGGTATTTTGGTTCGTTACCTCTGCTTTTCACTCCACACAACTGACCTGGTGGCGCCCTCTGTTCCTCGAGATCAGCTCCTTCAATGGCTTAAGCAGTGACCGGGTGACCGTCCTTGAATTATGGCGGAGGTGGAAACTTGTGAGTCCGATTACTGTGCTTTCCTTTCGTAAAACTTGCTGTTCTCAGCCTTTGCTTTTGAAATCATAGTACTTGAATTGCTAGTATGGAATGCCCCTTTTTACAACTGAAAATGAAATGGAATTTTAACAACCGACTTGACCCAATTCACTATAATGATAACAGAGCGTATTCATATTTCAATGACAGAGGAGTGACTGTGCTAGGTTGTATGAATATTATCATGAAAACGCCGTAAGCATGTATGGAGTACTAGAGTATAATAATGGATAGTTGTTTGCGTGAGTCGACTTGGTTGAAAAATCATGTTATAGCTCAGTTGATTCAAAAACAATGAATGAAACCATATAAAATTTGGCTTTCCAATAGTTCACCACCTGTCCCTTTCTTATTGGTATTTGGCCGAATAAGGAGATGTTGAACCAATAGTAAAGTTTGATGGCCGATAAGGGGTTAATAACAAGGCTGGGAGGGTGGTATAATAGAGGATTTAAAAATGATAGGAGGATGAGTATGGGGATAGGCTAGAGTATTGGAAAATGATAGGAATTAGGAATATGACGAGGGTGATGTATATGTGGGTGTTTTTGAAATTGATATCATAAGCAGTCATAGTCATCACATTCAACACTAAAGTAATCTAAGAATTTAAATGTTAAAAATAAAAATTACAATAATACATTACACTTTTATTGGTTGATCAAGAGTTGAGTTGGCATGCATAAGTAGGATTGGTCTTTCTTGTTCAGATATGACTAATCTTTGTTGTCCATAGCAGGTCCCTCTGAGATGAATTTGGATGCAACAGGTCCCTCTGAGATCTGGAGAATAGGTGTGCAACTTATTTGAAATCTGGAAAATAACTATATGTGTGCAGGTTCCTTGATCTTCGGTGTTTGATGGAGCCTCAGTGACAAGAAACCTTTGAATCTCTGTTGAAACTTTGTTGAAGCTTTGCTGAAGTAGTTGGAGATATCAGTCTCTAACAGGTCCCTTTTATGTTTGTTGAATAGGTCCCTCCAATGTTGGTGTTGGTAACATGGTCTTCCGAACAAAACAAGTCCCATTGCATAGCGCTTTTAAACAGGTCCCTCTGATTAGAACAAAGACAAAAAAAACTTCTTTATTGAAATCTGAAGTATTGAAACAAACTCTTTAAGAATTTACAATGAGGAGATGAGATAAGAACAAAAATGTTGATGCTTCTCCCCCACTAAAGCTTTGACTTTTCCTCAAGTCATTATTCAATTAATGAATCAAACAGGAAACAAAAAGAAAAGGAATTCTTACCAGCCAAAGAATTGGTTTTCAAGTAAGAATTCTGGGTTAGAGTGTGCCAGAGTCTGGTTTTCACATCTAAACCATTTTTTTTTTTAATTTCTAAATTGAAATGAAATAAACTAAGGCGGAGATACTACAACTGAAGGCTGCAATATCTCAACCTCCTTTTGTTGAGATACAGTTTGAAGAAAATTTTGCTTGTTGATGGGCCTATTGTAAAGTTTCAAGCGATGGCCATTGACAGTAAAGGGGTGGTCTTCTCCATTAATGGTAATGAGCTTGATTGATCCATTGTCATAAACTTGAACGATTTCATATGGGCCCATCCAATGTGTGGTAAATTTGGCTTTATGATCTCTGAATTTAGAATCAAAGAGTAAAGCCCAGTCTCCTTCTTTGAACTGTTTCTTCTTGATATGTGCATCATGCCACTGCTTCCTTTTTTTTTGCATGAGGAGTGTTGTCTCCTCTACTTGCTGCCTCATTTCATCTAGCTGGTTCAACTGCTGAATTCTTTCTTGTTGTGCTTCATTAAGATCAATTCCCAAATCTGCAGCCATCTTAAAAGTATGTATTTGAAACTCAATAGGAAGCATTACCTCCTTGCCATACACCAATTGATATGGTGTAAATCCTTTAGTATTCTTCCACGTGATTCTATAAGCCCAGAGTGCATCTTTGAGCTTCTCTTCCCAATTCTTTCTGTTCATTGCCACAGTCTTAGTGATAATTCCTTCCAAAGTTTTATTTGTGGATTCCACCTGGCCATTGGCCTGTGGATGGTAAGGTGTACTTCTTCTGTGCTTGATTTGATATTTTTTTGTGATGTCCTTAACTAACTTTGAAGTAAACTGAGTACCTTGATCAATCACTATCTCCCTTGGTACTCCATACCTTACAAAAATCTCTTCAAAAAGGAAGTTTACCACTGTTTGTCCAGTTGCTCAAACTAGTGCTTTAGCTTTAGCCCATTTTGTTACGTAATCAGTACATACTAAGATGTACTTCTTACCATTGGAAGTTGGATTAATGGGTCCTATGAAATCTAGAGCCCATTTTTCAAATGACTCTAGGTGTACTTGAGGCTGAAGTGGCATCTCATCTGTAGCTGTTGGCCAACCCATTCTTTGACAACTATCACAACTCTTCACGTACTTCTTGGAATCCTTAAAAATAGATGGCCAGTAGTATCTAAGACTAAGAATCTTGAATGTTGTTCGTTTAGCTGCAAAATTCCCACCACACGGTTCATCATGGAAAGATTTTAAAATATCAATTATTTCATCATTTCTTACACATCGTCTAATAATCATATCATAACCAGTGTAAAATAAATCACCATTAATCCAGGAGTATCGAGCACTTTGTTTGACTAGTTTTTTCTTTTCCTTTGGAGTAAAGTATGGAGGTGTTATTCCTGTGGACAAATAATTGGCCAAGTCAGCATACCAAGGATTCACTATTGAAATTGCAAATAATTTTTCATCTGGAAAAGAATCTTCAACCGGAACAACCTCACCTTGATTTTGCAGTCTAGAAAGAAAATATGCCCCCTGATTCTCCTTACTTGGTCTATCTAACACTGTGATGTTAAATTCCTGTAACACTAACAACCATCTAGTAACTCTGCCACTAGTTACTGGATTATTCATTAAATGCTTAATGGCAGAATGGTCAGTATGTACAAAAACCTCATACCTTGTTATATAATGTCAGAATTTATTCACAGCATGTATGATGGCAATCATTTCTTTTTCTATGACTGTGTAGTTTAATTCTGCAGGTGTTAGATTTTTGTTGATGAAATAGATGGCATAATGACAAGACTCCTCTTTTTGGCCTAATGAGGCACCTACTGCAGTATCAGATGCATCTGTAAAGATGTGAAATGGTAGGTTCCAGTTAGGTCCTTTTAAGACTGGTGTGGTTGACAACTTTTCTTTGAGTGTTTCAAATGCTTGCTGACAATTCTCATTCCAGTTGAAAGGTGTATCTTTTGCTAGAAGTTTAAACAGAGGTGAAGCTATTTTACTAAAATGTTCAATAAACCTTCTGTAATAGCTTGCATACCCAAGGAAACTTCTTACCTCTTTTTGAGTCTTCGGAATTGGCAAATTGACAATGATCTGGATTTTTGATGGATCAACTTTGATGCCTTGAAAAGAAATATAGTGGCCTAATACTATCCCCTCATTTAACATCATAAAGCACTTTTCATTGCTCAGGGACAGATTAGCTTCAATACATCTCTTCAAAACTTTTTCAAGATTCGTTAATGCATGCTCAAATGGATCACCATACACTGAAAAATCATCCATGTAAACTTCAACACAATCATGAACTAAATCAGCAAAAATAGCTAATACAGCTCTCTGAAATGTAGTTGGTGCATTTCAAAGTCCAAATGGAAAAACATTATAAGCATAAGTGCCCCAGGGACAAGTAAAAGTGGTCTTGTCCTGGTCCTCTAAGGCTATCCTGATCTGGTTGTAGCCACTGAACCATCAAGAAAAGAGAATGATGATTTCCCAGCTAATGTGTCTAGCACTTGGTCAATAAATGGTAGTGGGAAATAATCTTTGAGTGTTGCTTTGTTCAATTGTCGGTAATCAACACAAATCCGACACTTACCATTTTTCTTGGGCACTACTACCAATGGGGATACCCACTGACTGTCAGAGATAGGATAGATAAAATTGACTTTCAACAGTTTTTGTAACTCCTCTCTAACAATATCCTGAAGCATGGGGTTCATTCTTCTCTGCGGTTGCCTCACTGGTTTGATATAATTACTATCAGTATAAATATGGTGAGTGCATGTTTCAGGGTGAATGCCATGCATATCGGTGTAGTCCCAAGCAAATGCTTTCTGGTATTTTCTCAATAATTGAATCAATTTTTCCAACTGAGATGAGTCTAGGTGAGTGCCAATATTCAAAGTTTTCCCTGGACTAATCTCTATGGTCTTGCTCTGTGTGTTTGTGATAGATTGAATGGGAAAAATGTTATGAAATGTTGTTTGCAAAGATTGAATGGTGCATGTTTCCTGAAAATTTTGTGCCAAAAGTTCATCTGCAACATGGTATTGGTCATTTCTCAAATCTTCGGAAACATCAAGTTGAGAAAGGAACAACTCTACCAAATCATCATTATTATGTTCTTGAAAATCTTAGATTTGGTTGATGCTAAAAACAGATTGAACTTATTCTTTATTATTGTATTTATCGTCAAGCCATAAATTGTGTGCTACTGCTGGTGATTGTGTTGATGGGTAAAGAGTGAGTTGTTTTCTTTCAGTTCCTCGTGAAATAATCATATTACCCAATCGACATCCTATGGATGCATCAACAGTTGCTAACCATGGTCTACCAAGGATGATAGGGGTCCTCCTAAATTGGATTTTGGCTGGAGAACTAAAAAGTCCACTGGATACTCCCAAGAGTCCAGTGAAACAATTATGTCCTGCAAAATTCCTTCAGGAATCACTTTAGACCTATCAGCAAGTTCTAGAAAATTTGTTGTGTGTTGCAAATTTGTAAGCTGGAGTATTTTCATGGTTTCAAGAGTCATCACATTTATTGCGGCCCCAAGATCAATTAAGGTGTTTGGAATATGTATGTTGTTAATGATTGTAGTGACTCTGGGAATACCAGGGTCAACATACTTTTCCATTAAGATGGTGTTTGTCATAAGGCCAGCTAGATGTCCAATAACATGAATGGTTTGTGGATCAACTCTTCTCCTAGTAGGCTTTTTAAGGCATAGTTCTTTAATGGCTTTAGTATATATGGGAATGTCTTTTATGGCTTGTAGTAGTGGAATTTTTATATAGAAATTCTTTAGCTCATCTAAAACATCAAACTGTGGTATAGACATGGGAAGTTTTGTTTGGACCAATCGGTCTGGAAAAGGTGGTGGATGCAACGGTTGCATTTGTTTATTTTTGATATCATCATTTCGTTTCCTTTGAATTGAAGTTTCATTTTCACTTTCTTCGTTTTCTTCTTATTTATCAGTTGTTGGAGATTCTTTGTGAAGTACCTTACCAGACCTAAAATTGATATTTTGCAAGGGTAATGTGGGATATGAGGTTCCCTCATCTACATTGTAGGCCGGTCTCTCTGCTCTGTTATTTGGATTTGGTACAGGTTGAGCAGGGATTTGAGTAGGTCTGGGAGGTTGTGAGTTAGATGGAAGTTGTAATTGTGGTGGATTTATTGGTGGAGGAGCAGGCAATGCTTGTTGAGTGGGTTGAGGTTGATGTGGGTAAACAACTTTCTGCTGAGGATATTGCTGATATGATTGAGGATATGGCGAGTATGGTTGATGATATTGTTGATATGGCTGCGAATATGGTTGGTATGGTTGAGGATACGAGTGATATTGTTGAGAGTATTGCTGAGCTGGTCTCCATTGTTGTTGTGTGTAATTTTGGTGCTCCCATGGCATGGGTACATTCCATGAATTCTGAGCATACATATGATCATGTACAGGAAATTGAAAATTCTAGTTTGGGAACATACCTTGAGGTGCTGGTTTTGGCTGCCATGGTCTCTTTGCGCCCATGTAATACACATTTTCCATATCTGTGTTTGCTGCCACATTACAATTATGCAAAACCTTGACTTTAGAGCAATGAAATATATTATGATTTTCAGTACAAAAGCACAAACTTGAATGTTTTCTAATGGGCAGTGTTTTAAGGCATGTTTCTTCCGGCATTTTGGGCAAAAGATAGCCATCATCTGATCTTCCTCTTCTTGTCTCTTCTTAGATTTTAGAGTGTCAATTTGAGTTCCTAAGGTACTGAACAGATCTGTTTTGAATTCCTCTAACAGGTTCCCTATTTCAGCCCTTATGACACTTGCTGAAGCAGATTTTGTGGCTTTGGATGGTATGGTTCTTTTTCCAATTTTGGCTTTGCTCCTAGAATACTTTTCACATAACTCAGCAATTTCTTCAAAAGGTAAAGTGGAAATATCACCTTTGCCCATCAAATTAATATCATCTAAGTATTCCTCTCGAATGCCATTCAAAAATATTGTTTGAATCAGGTCAAGAAGCATGGTTCTGTGTTTTGATTTTTGTAAATTGTAAACAAACCGCTCTAAGTACTCCTCTAAATTTTCATCCTCTTGTTGGTTCATCCTAAAGATATCATCTTTGGAATCTTTCGATCTACAATAAGGTTGGTATTTCTTTAGGAATATTCTTCTCATGCCATCCCAATCAGTTATCGCATGTTCACCAAGCCCCATGAACCATCTTAATGCTGATGCTTTTAATGTTGTTGGGAAGAGTCTAAGCCTATGGGCATCATCCGTGTAACCATATGTTCGACATACAATGTCAAACTCGAACAAGAATGAATCTGGGTCTTCTGGAGCCATGCCATAAAAGTTTGGTAGCACGGATGGGGGTATGTTTTTCATTTTTATTTCGTCATCCTCTTCTGGTTCTTGGATAGGAAATTTAAAGGTTGACTCTTCCTCTTGACATTGATTTGGTGGTCCTCTTTCTGATCCATGTCCTTCTTCAGCCATTTTGATAGATTCATCTGTTGATTTAATTTCTTGTTCAGTGTCACTTGTTTCAAAGAGAAGTTCAAGGAAAGATTGTTGAGTTACTGTGCTACTATCTCCTTTTATAGAGGATTCAGGGAAATGTTTCTTCTGTGATTTGTGTGCTAATAGAATTTGCCTCTCCATAAGTGTGAGTCTTTGCCCTGATTCTGTTTATCCTCTAATTTTTGTATGGTGACTTCTTGAGCTGATGTTGTGTGTTCGACGTTTCCTAAAGGGTCTGCTCCTGATGGTAGGTTAGTTTTTGGATGGGGGGTTTTTATGAATCTACCTTTATTATCTCTAGATCTAGGCATAAGTAAACATGACTTCTAAATCTATCTTTTTGCTTGTTTTTGTTTATTTAAAAAAAATTATATTTTAATTTTTTTCGAAACCCTCTAACTACGCCTCCCCGGCAACGACGCCAAAATGTAGTGGCCAATCTAGGGTGCTAGATTAGACTAGATTTATTATCAACCAGGGTCAGTAAACTTCGAGGCATGTATCTACAGTCTATAGACATAAAGGATTCCTAACTAAGTGTTTATTGTGATAGGTTGCAGTACTTCTTTACAGAAGGTTAAGATATGTTCCTCTCACCTTAACACTCAAATCAGCTAACTCATCTAACTGTCATAAAGATACAGTGTATTACTAGACTGTGATTTTAATCCCCTTACAAGGATGCTATGCACAAAAGCTCTGTCTAGTTAACACTTGAGCATTCATAAAAAAAATCAAAAGCAATCAAAAGCACACTAAAATTTAAAAGCATGAAAAATAGAGTCTATGGAGATGCTTCAAAATATAACGATGGATCAAATCTCTTACAAGATATGGTTCAATGATCTTAACGATGAAACCTTCAAGCTATCACCATAAATACCATTTGTGAGAATTTCAAATCAAATCGAAAAAATCATAAGCATGGAAATAAAATTAAACACTATGCGTTCTATTCGAATTCGAAAGCTGCTAAGGAAATGAAATTAACAGTATACCAATCCACGCAGGTCCCTTCCACGTTTCAATGGTACACTGAAGTAAACTCAAGCAACGAGAGAATTAACGCATAAACACTGTTGGAGTAAAACCGTGACTATATTCAAGTGTTGTAGATTGCAATCACATACCAAAGTTCTGTTCTCAAACGATACACAGAGATAATAATCGTAAC
Organism: Pinus tabuliformis; assembly: GCA_031772625.1. NCBI lineage: Eukaryota > Viridiplantae > Streptophyta > Pinopsida > Pinales > Pinaceae > Pinus > Pinus tabuliformis. Next base: position 670,485,448 of record CM062815.1, read on the forward strand.
TGTACTATTAACAAAATAACACGCAGTCTTTATTTGCCTGTCCCTATCTGAATCGAATGTACATTCATTAAGCATTTGTTTTCTCTTTTACAAAGGAATGATTTTTGGTCATTTCTAATCTAAACTGATTTCCAAAAAGAGAACAAAACGAAACCGGTTTGGGAAACCATGGCTTTTACTGCCTTTGTAACCAGAACGTTGAGGTTTGACCAGCATGGACCACATAACTAGGAGCTTTTGATTTGCTGTAGAATCGATTTTTCACCATGCTTGTACATTCCAGTTTTCATTCCTATCCATTGCTTTGGCTTGCCTGTCATGCCACGTGTCAGATGATAAACCATTTACAGGATGTTATGACTTCCTGTAGTCTTTTTATTGAAAATTCCTAATTTCTAACATAAAAACTCCTTAATTAACTTTAATGCAAAATAACAACTATAATGCTATTAATTAATCAATTTCAAGGAATATAAGGGATCTATGGACGAAAAAGGTAGACAAATGATGGTGTTTTTAGAAGAAAAAGATGGTAATGGAATGGTACCAACAAAATCATTAATAATTTTTATGATTAAAAATAATATATTTGATTTTTTTAAATATAGATTATTGGGATTAGACTTCTAAATTATATTTTATTTAAATTTTTTTTTTTAATAACAACTAATAAATTTGATCTTGAATTTGTTAGAAATTTATAAGACGAGATTGCACACACAAAACACACACTGTGATCTGTGACATTTTTATTGATCATAATAGTTACACATATATAGGACATAAATCTTTGATTTCGACAATTCTAGATCATTGCTACAACTCATACATAGGAAACAACAACTTCTAGATTGATGCTTGGGAACTCAATAACAACTCATGACAACACATGGAAACATTACTTTCAATACAACAATGAAAACACATATTACAACTACAAGTATAATCTATGTCTGACTGGTCCTCATCAGCACTTACATCCACCATGGAATCTTGCAAACACTGCTTTTTCACCACCACATCTTCAAGCTTTCACTTGACCTCCATTTAAAACATAACCGCCTCTGACCATTATTGATGAACATTGCAAGGTCAACAATATTGACACCTTGGCTTGTCGGGGCTTCCGCGATAAGAGTCGTCAAGTAATGAACCATCCTATGGACCAACCACCATATGTTGGATATTACGCTTTTGACTATCCCTTAGTTGCTAGGATGTAGGTCTGGATATTGAATGTAGTCAAAAGTTTATCAAACAAATTTACCTTACTAACACACAAAAATTGATGTTTTGGACACTAGGGCTTCCAGTTTAAGAACCACCAACCCTTTTTATAACCAATAAAAACACACAAGAATTGATGTTTCAAACACTGGGGCTTCTAGTTTAAGAACCACCAACCCTTTTTATAACGAGAATAGAAAACTACTTAAGCTCACATTACACAATAAATCTAAATATTAGTGTTTTTCATTAGATTTGCATCGTTTGGATCATTATCTTTGAATTAATAATACCACAATATTTTATTAGTTCAGATATAGAATGAGAATTTCCAACATTCCACCTGCATGTCGCAGTTGTACATCTTGCACCATCTGATAATCTCGAGAACCACCATTTAAAATATGTAGAGATTGCTCTCAATTGTAGATCCACACTAGATCAAACCAAATCTATGTTGATCCAACTTCTTTAAAAGTAGATCTCCTCTTCTTTTACAAAGATTTGTCCACAATAAAAATTCTCACAATAGCGGCAACAATTCTCCTTTGCATGCAACTATCCACAATCCACACACAAATCAAATATTCATAAAAAAAAATATATCAAACACCTCATTAAACCAATCTATGTGAACAAGAGTATCATGGCTAAAATTACATGATCTCAGCCCCTCCCTTGAGAGATTTAGAGTTGAACTAACTCTGATACCATGTTAGAAATTTAGGAGACGAGAGATTGCACACACAAAACACACATTGTGATTTTTTTATTGATCACAATAGTTACACATATATAGGACATAAAGCTCTGACCTCCACACTTATAGATCACGACTACAACTCATACATAAGAAACAAGAACTTCTAGATTGACGTTTGGGAACTCTCAATAACAACTCATGATAACACATGGAAGCATTACTTCTAATAGAATCTGGGCTAAATCATTGCACTAAATTACCAATTTTACATTGTTAAAAAGACAATGATTGTTCAAACTCTTTTAATGCTCTTAATTTAAAATTGATGAGTGACTTTTGAATGTTCTAAGAACACAAGAATGTACCCAAATATGGCTCATTGTTTCTATAAGTGACATGGTCTATGCCACTAGCACGACAATGGAAAGAGAGTTTACGTGTAAATGGGCAACATTCTTGTTGACAATATTTGTGAGTGTAAGGCTTGTAACAAGGAGTTGAAGTGTACTTCAAGTATCTTTCCCAAAGAGCTTGTGCATGTAAGGTTTTTATCTTACCTGAACTCTTTGTAAATAGTAACATTTTCTTTGATGTTTGTTTTGGTGATTCATTTGTTTGATTGGTTTTTGAGGATTTTCTTGAATGTATATATTTAAATTGGTTATTTATTTGTAGATTTGGGTTTTATGAAAGATTTAAATTTAACGCCTTTATTTTAAAAATAATTAAAAATAATTTATTATTAATTATAAGTTTAAGGGAAAATTAACTTAATTGTAGTTATAGAAAACAAGAGATAATTATAATTAGTGGAAAATTGATTATAGTTCACAAAGAACAACCATAATTGGAGGAAGACTTAAGGATTTTATCCTTTGATTATTGTTGTACATATGTTTGATGAATAAAGCAGCTCAGCGAAAGAATATGTTCACATAATACATGGGTAGATCATGTGAAAGCTAAGGCTAAAAATCTCTACGGGATATGTTAAATACCTAGGTATGGATGTTAAAGAAATCTCAGTAAAAAGCAATCAACCCCTTTGAACATATCAATAACAACTTCTTCATGTTATAAATGAGTTGTTAAGAAATATATAAAAGGGAAAGAAAGAAAAATAAACTAAATAATAGTGTCACACAAAGCCTCCATCAAGGATATGGACATATGGAGGAAGGCTTATAATGTTATGGTTACTCCATTGAGACCATGGATGATTATGATAGTGGAGGAACACATGAGAGATTTTATATTCCATGCTTGTCACAAACTCTCCAAGTCTAAATAGGCCCTAAGATTATGGTTGTGTATTCCATGCTTGTTAGAAACTCTCCAAGTCTAAATAGGCCCTAAGATTATTGTTGTAACTCTATGGATTTAATTAGAAACTATTTGTTTGATCTATCATGTCACCAGTTTTTTAATTGTCTCAACACACACTAGGTATTATTAAAAAAAAAAATAGTTTCACCAAGCATATGTTACTATCATTTGTGGCTTAATTTTTTAGGCAATTAATGCTCCCAAAATGACTTTAGTACTTAAGTGTCACTTGACTGCTTATGATTGGATGACTTGTGCCATATTTACCTTGAGTTTCATTAAATGACTAGCTTCGAATTGATGGTCTTTTTAATCTCTTTCAATTGTTTTATGCCTTATGGTGTGTTGAATTTAAAGCATGCCCACTCATGATAACCTCAGTTGAAGATGTTTAGTTGTAATGTTGTATGATGATTTAGGATGACCAATGAATGATTTATTAATATTACAAATGCATTACATGTATGGAACATTAAAAGAATACATGTTTTATGTTTTAGTTTTATACATGAACAATGAAAAATAAAATCACTCACATTATTATTTTTTCTATGTGGTTCATGGTCCCTAGAGATCAGTGACCGCTACATCCACGAAATATTTATATCAGGGAGATCCACCTTAAGGAATCACTTCTTGTCATCTCAACCATAAAACCTAACCCTGAGAGTTTCGAGAAAATTGAACCCATGACCTTTCAATAGCAAAGGTACTTTAATCACGAGAAATCAACTAATTGAGCTAACCCTTGGGGCTTAATCACTCGCATTATAAGTGAAGGCTTAATTAAATATTATATTATATAAATACTAGTTAAAACACTACAAATAAAAGAACTTATTAGCATTGTATAAGCACATCTATCATTGGGAAATGTCAAATAACATTTGAATGATGCTATGAATCATTTCTTAAGCTTAACCCATGTGTTGTCCTATCTTTCACAATGAAGCTTTTCCAAATAACACAATTGGTAAAGAGAAATAATGAGCACAAAGAAGGTAAAATATAACAATCCAAGTTATGAGAGGTTACAACAATGGCTAGGTTTTGACTATGAATAGTCTGCCTTTCTATGTGTAATATTGGCTTCTAGAGTAAATATTTTGTCGTAAAAAAACATGAGAACAAAGGGACTCCTTATATCTGCAAACAAAACAACACAAAATGTTATAATGCTATGACAATGACACAAGCTCCCATATTAATCCATAATGCATATTAATCACATTAGAGTAGAACCTCACTCATTAATGCATTGGTTATTATTCATTCACTTGTATTTCTTTATTACAATAGATTATAAGTATCTTGAAGGAGAAATAAACATCTAACTTTGTGTATAGAATTGTAGTTCATTGTATAAAACAAAAATATCTCATCATGAGCTACATTAATGATCTATTAATAGCCATGCATAACATAGATGGATCCCAATCCCCTATATAAATTCAAACCAATCCACAGATGCAAACAAGAGAGCATTACATCCTCCAAAATTCACATAATCAACTACTCAAGATGTAGCATATCTACACGGGAAAAAAATAGAGTAATTAAAACCTAAATAGAGAAGGGCCTACTCATAAAACTAACTAAATGTCACTTTAATTAAACCTAAAAAAAAATGCATTCACTATTTACTAGAGTGTTTGAATTCATTCACTTCTCCTTTATTCATTTCTCTCATTTCTTCCTTCTCTCCTTCTCCTTCTATGTTCCCCTCCTTAATCTTGTTATAAGTTAAATAACAAAGAAATGGAAGACATCAAATATTGTGGAAACACAAACACAAATATATGTGGTTCACCCAATTTGGGATACGTCCATGGAGAAACAACCAATACTTCCTTTATATTATCCAGCAAACTGAAGAGATACAACCTATAGAAAATATGTTGCAATTTCTTCTACGCTCTCACACAATCCCTCATATTTTCTTCACACGCAGAATAATACACAACCGCAATACAATTCCCTCGTATAAACCCTAGATTAACATAACTTCTACCATCATATATTTGGTCGAATAAATGGCCTAGATTGACTACGAAATTACAATATTTTACCAGTCAACTTCTACCCCCCCCGTCAGGTGTTGTGATCCAACCATGGTTGGAACAAAAACCTCTCAACAATTAGGAAGATAATCAAGCTCCACACCCAATAGGTCTTTTATTTATTTTCCTCTCTTTTTTTGCCATTTATCCTCTTTTTTCTCAATCATTTAGCTCTTCTTCATTGTATTCATTTTTAACACGCTATTAGACCTTCTTTCTATGTATTTTATCCCTTTTTTCTTTGCACAACCTTTGACATTCCCCCCAACCACTTCAACATTGGAAAAAAAAAAAGGATAATAAGCCTTCCGTATTATACTTTAATGTCTTTCATATGAGTCTTCTTGTTAGGTCTCTATACTACTAGTGTAGCACATTATTGTTATTAGTGCAACCCCCTTATTGTATTGTTGTGCCCATGTAGTCCCCATGTTAGGTCCCTATACTACTAGTAGTGTCCCTTATTGTTATAAGTGCAACCCCCTTATTGTATTGATGTGCCCATGTAGTCCCCATATTGTTATTATTGTGCCCTATAGAAGCCCAATATTGTTATTGTTGTGCACTTACATTATTATTGTTACGTCGGATGTGATTCTATTGTGACCCCTTAGACTCCTATATATAGAACGAAGGTCTTGTCATTTGTATCATCCAAGAATTATTCATTTGTGTAACATAAAGGAGGTTGCCCCCTTGAAGAGACTGCTTTTGAATTCGTTGATCTATCTTTTCTTCTATTTTGTGAGTTGGTTGAATAACACTTCTATAGTTTTAATCTGCCTCCATTTAATGAATTCAAAACCTAAGAAATAATTGGAAGTGTAATCAATTTCTACACATCTTTTTTTTAAAGTTTCTTAAACCTTTGAATCAAAAAATTAAGATGTTGATTAGATTCCAAAAAAAAAATCTAACTACTGGATGCAATGGAAATTGGATGGTTGAAGACAAGTATCAACATTCCCCCCCAAACAAACATTTTCCAAACGTAGAGTGTAAGAAATGATGTGGGAAATGTACAAGAAATAGACTGTGGCCATAATCATTTTGGATGTTTCACACATGGGCATCATTATTGCATAATTGTATCCTTTGGAAAAATGGCTACAAATATAATGGTTAAGGTGCATCAATGAATGAATCACTATTTTGCAAAGAATTTTGACACCAAGGAAAATAAATAGCATATGGAAACTTAATACTCCTACATTAGACTCTCCAGGTAATAAGAAAAGATTGACTTCATCCTAATTATATACCTTGCAGTTAAAAGTGCCTTGTTGCTCTATTAATATTCATGTTGTGCCAAATGCAATACTTTTACATCAAACTCTACAGTTATTAGGAGAAGCATAACTTCATCCCACTTCCATACCTCATAATAAAAACTGCATTGTCACGCTATATGAATTATCACACATAATATTTTATCAAGTTCCTCAATATATATCCAGCCTATATTTTCAACTATTATCATCAATTCCAAATATTTATAGGAATAATGAGGTTCCACATGGATTCCACTAGTTATTCCAACAATGATGTGTATCCTTTCTACTACTACCATCATTATATTCCCTTTAGTCTCAAGATCTCCTACAAATTCATAACTTTTTATATCAAGTTGCTTAGATGATTTAGGATCCATTAACAATTCCTATAAAAAATCGACATGGATAATTCCCTAGTCTTACCCTACATCCTTATGCTCAAAACGTTCATATATTTGTATAAAAGAGTAAGGACCAAAGGCTCTTCAGTCAACTTCATGCCATATTTTGTACTACTTCTCAAAAAATAATACATGACAAACTTCTATTAGATATCTAGAAACTTAGGAATTAGTTATGATCAACTTATTCTAATGTATCTTTAGGTAAAATGTGTATCTATAGTTTGATTCCTTAGCAATAGATTTTTTTTCACAATATAATTCATTTGTCATGATATATTCTAAAGATAAAGTGATATGATGGTTCAAAGTCTCCTCAACATTAATGGTTATATCAATTTTTGGCTTAAGACTCAATTATTCCATGATCCCTATTTAAAGAGCATGGAAGGTCATTTCCCAAGATTTATTGGAGAAAAATAATATGTAAAATTCCTTTAATTTTCATTAGCATATTTCCTTAAGTGGTCACGTTGACTGGTTCCATCGAAAATTTCACTTTCGAGTGTTTTAACATTGCAATATGTATTGGTATATTGGTCTTTTATTTGTTTGTATGAACACTTTCTTAAAGTGTTTGAATTATGTGGAAATATCATGTCTTGTTCAACATGGTATCGAATCTCATACAAAGACTAGCTCTGCATTGTTAATTGAGATCATGAGCTAATGTCAATGCATCCATAAAAATATTTATGTATTTTGTTAGAGTATGACAACAATTAAAAGAAAATGTAAAAACCAAATTTATCGAAGTAATTTTTTTATATAATTACTCTATTGGTCTTGGAAACTAAGATAGATTTCATAACAAATTAAACAATGTCTACCTCATTTATGAAGCCTGAGAGGCTTTGTGGCTATAAGTTTGAGTATGAATTTTACTCCATAATAATAAATTAATTGCCTTCCCCTTGGATGTTTCCTTGATAAACCATCAGGGTTTTACCATGTAAAATCATGTGTACTATCTATTTGTGTCATTATTTCTTTGTCTTAAAATATTTTTATAGGATTTGAATTCCAAGAAATGGTATCGAAGCACAAAGTTGAGATCCAAATGGAGCATCTTTAGTAACTATACTAGAAGATTGAGTTTAGAACAGAGTCTATTGTAATAGAAGAGGTATGATCCCACCCTCACTATGCAATAAAGGCATGAAGGTGAAGACACTATATATTTTTAAACCCTAAACATCAAGATGTGGATACCTATGCATTTCAAATATTGTGCAATGAGTAAGACAAGGGAGGTCACAGAGATGTTATCATGATCCTATCAAACCGAGTCACTAAGGGAGGTTGCGGAGGAATTATATTTAGTTATCATTTGTAGAGTGTGCAAATGAGGTTCGATCCATGCAATGAAACATGACCATATTATAACATTGCAAAGAAGACTCAGTCTCAAGGTGGAGTAACTCAGTCTACGCGAGGACAATGGAAGCCACAAAAACCATGGCCATTGGAAATCAAGGATGATTTGTCTCATGCTCAAGTGGTCACTTGTCAATCCAAGTGCACATGAGAATTTGAGTAGGCTGAGGTAAAAGGTGTTAAGTCACTAAGGAGTTACAACCACTAAGGACATGTGTAATTTTTTTGAACCACTGTGCTGACCAGTAGAGTAATTTTATTACTGAGAAACTAATGTAACAAAAGGGAGTGGATATATTTAGTGTACATTTAAACTTTTTTAAAGAAGTTGAGATTGGAAAAGATCATGGGGTTTTTCTCTTCGGTGAAAGTATACAAATTTTTATTCTAAAATTTCTAAATTGATACATTAAAAAACCATTTTCGATATGGATAAGTCTAGGTGTGTAGAATAATGGAAAAGGTGATGAATACTAAATTTGAAGTTGAAAATTTAATGGAAAAAATAACTTTGAATTGTCGAAACTTAAAATGCAGGATTTACTAGTACAACAAGGGTTCCATAAGGAATTACAGGGCATGAGGAACAACCTTGCAACAATAACCAATTACAATTGGGAGGAACTAGATGTCATAGCCCTCAGTACTAGTTTGTTATGTCTTGTGGATGATGTCTTTTTTAACATTATAAAAAAAGTAACAACAGTAGGCTTGTGGACCAAGTTAGAAGGCCTTTCATATGATGGAGTCCTTGATGAATCAGATATAATTGAAGAGGAAGTTATACAGTCTAAAAATGAAAGGAGGTAAGAAAATTATACATCACTTGAATGTGCTTAATACTCTAATTTATCAATTGAATAGTATGGATGTTAACCTTGATGGTGAAGATAAAAATTTACTTTGTTGCTTTCATTGCCTGAATTTTCAGATCATTTAGTAGCTTCCATTATCTTTAGTACAACTGAGACTCTTGAATTTTACTTTATTGATGGAGCATTGTTATCTTAGGAGGTGAGGAGGAAATCAAGTATTCAATCCTACACACCATAAGCAATGTAGCTAGAGGATATTGAAGGACAGAGGAGAAAAATAAGAGATACATCCATATCGAAGTTGAAAGGCAAAAAAAAAAACTCAAATATTAGCATTGTAACAGGACAGAGCATCTCAAGAAGGATTGTTGGACAAGATGGAAATCTAAGGAAGACTCCAAAAAGGAGGTAAATCCAATTTAATCAGGCTCAAGTATGATTGATGAATTATTGTCTACTAGTACTGTTCCTCAATACTATGATGAATGGTTATTAGATTCCAATGCTTCTCATCATATGTGTCCACACAAAAATTAGTTTTCTTTGTATGGAGAAGTTCATGGTGGAATTGTTCTTATGGTAAATGACATTTCTTGTAATATTGTCAGAGTGGGAATTAGCATAAAAATGAATATTTTTGATGGTATTATAAGAACATTAAAAAATGTTAGAGGTGTGCCTAAACTAAAGAAGAATTTAATTTCTTTAGGATCTTTGGATTCTATAAGTCATAAGTTTACAAGTCAAGTTGGAGCACTAAAGGTGTCCAAGGGAACTTTAGTGGTAATAAATTCTACTAAGATAGGAAACCTTTACAATTTAGATGGAATTTCTCATATCAATGAAGTAATTGTGGTATCTAAGGATGCAATTTAATCCACTCATTTATGGCATCAACAACATGGTCATGTGAGTGAGAAAGGAGTATAGGTATTGATTAATAAGTACTTAGTAGAATTTCCTAAATATATAAATGTTATTAGATGTAGATAGTTCTATAAATTGAAGAAATAAGTTGATGGCAATGTTGAAGGTATTAAGCCAAATTGGTCAAAAATGGTTACTCTCTAATGAAAGGTATAAATTTCCATGAAATATTTTTGCCATTTGTTAAGCTTGTATTTTTTCATATTAAGTTGGCACTAGTAGTTTTGCTTGATGTGTTGTTAGATAATTTAGATGTTAAAAAAACTTTGCTACATCAATATTTGGAGGAGAAGATATACATGGAATAGCCAAAATGTTTTGTGCAACATCGCAAAAGAAGATTAGCTTGCAAGCTCAAGAAATTTAAGTATGGTATGAAGAAATTTCTTGGGAAATGGTACAAGAAGTTTTATTCCTTCATGTTGATCCAAAGTTATACCAAAAGTGAGAATGCTTATGGTGTGCACTTTAGAAGTTTAAAATATATATTCATTATCTTGGTGCTATATGTTGAAAATATTCTTGTTGTGAGAAAAAGCATGGACAAGATGAATAGGTTGAAGGCTCCAATGGTATGCTCTTTGATATGAAGGATCTAGGAGTAGCTGAATAAATATTACTCATGAAAATACACAAAGATAAAGAAAATCATAGTAAGCTCAAGTTTTCACAACAAAAGTATGTTGAGAAAACACTTGTAAAATTCGGGATGAATAATGTGAAACCTCTAAATACCCCTTTCACACCCCATTTTAAGCTTTCTTTAGGTTGATGTCCTAGTAGTAAGGAAGAAAATGATTATATGTCTTGTGTACTTTATGATAATATAGTAAGCAATCTAATATATGGTACGTACCAAACTGAATATTTCACATGTAGAGGTTATTGTCAATAGGTACATGGTAGATCTCAAAAAAATATTAGAATGCAGTGAAATGGGTGTTTTGGTATATGAGAGGAACAAGTGATTATTTGATCACATTTAATGGTAGAAATAGTTCTATATGGATAATTATGTTAATTCAAATTTTGTTCGTGATTTCGATAAGAGGATGTCTACTTCAGGTTGTGTCTTTACTCTTGTAGGGAGATCTATTAGTTGGATGTTAAATATGAATGAAATAGTTTCTTTATCCATGATAGAGGAAGAATATATTGTTGCTTCACATGCTTATATGGATAGAAACAATTGCACAGTGAAAGAATTTTCTTCCCCAATATGATCACATGTACGAAATGAAGACTCCACTTGTCTTCCTCTAATGATGAAACATTTCTCCCTTGGTCCCTTTCTTGCAAAAAAGTTGCAAGCCTACCAACTCCCTCAAGAACCTCCTTTGGTTATGATACATTTTCTTCCACAACAGACACTTCCTCTTTTATTGGAGTCAACATGTTATCCCCAGTCTGTACCAGCTTAGTGAAATTCCCCTTCAATGAGCAGTCCTATGCATAATTCTCCTTGAAACACAAGTAACACTCCATTTCCTCTTCTTCCGTCATTTGTCTCTACAAGAAATCATCATAGGTGATATGTAACCTAGTGAGACAACCCCCTCATTTTTCTTAACTACAATATCTCTCCATGGTCACATGCCCACTCTATGAATCAAGGAGATGAAGGAGCGTTTGGGCCTTTTTCCCACCTATTTATTTAATTAATCCATATTTCTTCTCTTGATAACATGCACCTACATATCTTCTCCCAAATAATTTGAATCAGCGACAACTTGAACCACTCAAACCCCTGTTATATTTTCAAGTCTCGTCTCTTCCTTCTCCAAAACATGTACAACCTTTTACCCCTTCAATTGTTTCATTATGTTATGTGATGATAGAACCTATCTTGGTTACTTCCACCTAGAATGGTTCAATGTCACCCAATAACTCAATCACCTTCCTCGTACACTCATCTTGTCATGTAAAGAGCATGCATCTAGGCCAATATTTGGTCATGGAACCAATTTTTGCTTTCCAACACTCATCATCATAGAATTTCCCCTTTTGATCATGGTTCATAATATAACCTATAACAGATGTAATAATGGTGAAGATAAACCCACTATCTTTGGTCTACTCTAATATCATCTTTGATACCACTTGTCACAAATGTGAAGAACACCACTCTATCTTCATCTTGCTCTAATATCATCTCTAATACCACTTGTCATGGATGTGAAGAACACCACTTTGTCTTCGACCTACTTTGACACCACCTATCATGTGTAACAACCCTGGTCAAAATTCCATGTAAAAGTTAGTAAAGGAAAAATAAGATCACGGTCATGGGACACGTATTCCAAGATGAATGTTGGGCAGGAAATCCTAGTTTGGGTGTTCGTTTGTTTTATTATGGCTAAGGAAATTGGCAAAGGAAATGGAAAAGGCTATGGAAAGGCATGATGCATTAATTGCCATTTTATTTATTAAAATAATGGAAATTAAGAGAAAAGGAAGGTGAAGGGTCACATGTTTCATGTGAGGAGGAAAATGAAGGAAAATAATGGAAATTAAATGAAATAAAGGCCTCATTGATAAAAAGGCTTATGAGGATCAGTTGGTAACCTTTGTCACTTTATTTTTGGATCTCTCTCTCTATTCTCTCTCTCTCTCACTTTTGGACACAGAGTTTTCTTGGAGCACTCTAGCATTGGATCAAGAAGAGAAAAGAAGGAAAAGGGAAGAAAAGATCAAGAAAGGAAGAGAAAGATCAAGAAACTACAATGGTATTATTTGTAGGTATCGAGTCACATGATTTCCTTTCTATTTTTTGTATGCATGGTTATGCATGCGTGTTCTTGTTTCTCTTGTTGTCATTGGCATGGGTTTTTCTAGGTGTGACAGTGTTTTTCAACCTAGCCTTTTCATTTTCGGATAGCCATGGTGTGATGGTTTCTCATGTTTTTGGTTGAGATGGATTGTCGAATGGACTTGAAACTGAGTAAGGAAGTCTCTAAAAGAAAGAACACATGGCCTACTGATCCAGTGCGGATTGTAGTAAAACCTTTGTAACATCCCTAGTTAAAAATTCATGTAAAAATATATAAGACCACAGTGATGGACACGTATTCCAAGCTGAATGGTGGGAAAAATATCCTAGTGTGTGTTCAATTCGGTTATTATGGCTAAAGGAAATTGGAAAAGGCTTTGGAAAGGAAAAATGGCATTAATTTTCATTTATTTATGAAAATAATGGAAAATAGGAGAAAAGGAAGGTGAAAGGTCATAGGTTGCATGTGAGGAGGAAATTGAAGGAAAATAATGGAAATTGAAGAAAATAGAAGCCTCGTTGATAAAAATTCTTTTGAGGATCAGTGGGCAGGCATGGTCAGTGTGACTTTTGTCAGTTCAGTCTTGGAGCTCTCTCTCTATTCTCTCTCTCTTGTACTCTTCGACACTTAGAGTTATTGGAGCACTCTTGGAGAGTGTGTCATACTTGGAGTTTTGGAGTAAGAAGGAAAAGGAAGAGAAAGAAAGCACAAGAGGACATAGGGATCAACAACTACATCGTATTTTTCTTGCAGATACCAAGTTGCATGTATGTTTTCCTCACTAGTTTTGGCATGCATGGCATATGAATGTGGTTTATTGGTCATGATCTAACACTGACATGGAGGATTGCCTAGATTAACAGTGGATTTTCCTAGCCTTGCCATTTCTTGGATATCCATGGTGTTGTGGGTTTATTTCTTTTTTTTCTTCTGGTTGGTTCTCATGTTTCCTTAAGCTTGGGTTGAGTTACTAGTTCTAGGAGCCTTGGTTGGAAAAACACTCTGGAGCCCTGTAACAGCTTGGGTTGAGTTACTAGTCTTGGAGCCTTAGTTGGAAAAATGTTTTGGAGCCCTTGGTTGGTTGAGTTACTAGTCCTAGAGACTTGGTTGGACAAATGATCTAGATCCTGGAGGTAGCGGTGGGTTGAGTTATTAGTCCTAGAACCCTTGGTTGGAACAAACGCCCTTGAACCCTGGAAGCCTTAGGTAGAGACCAATTTGGTGATGGCTTTGTGATGTCTGACCATGAGGTGGAATAACTATTTGATGGGTTGAGATGGCTTGGCCTCTGGAATCCCTAAATGGTTTTGATTGATGTGTTTTATCAAATCCCACATTCATGCTTGGAATATGGCACGGGGGTGACTAGCTGAAGAGAGATTTGGCTCAGCCATGTCTACGATTGGGTGGTTCGTTGAAGTCCAACAACTGGTTGGCCTTTGCATCATTATTAAGAGGTTATTTCTCCTTGTTATTTCATGAGTATTATACTCGTTTATATGTGGATTATATGGTTGTTGTTTCCTTAGTATTTATGTTGCTATTATGCTAGTTATGAACATGTATTATGACAATAGCTATGTATGGATCTCATCATGTTTTCTATTGTAAACGAATGAACAATGTATCTATGGCATAATGGATGAAATTGCAGCTATTGTGTTGAGGTAACAATTCTTCTTAGCGATTCTCAGATGAGTATGAGACCCCTATACTCAAATGTGTTTCTTAAACCTGTAGATTACATTTTTTGATATGTTTGATGAAATGTCTATCATGGATAGCAAGGGTCTAGTCTAGCCTTGTTTAAGTAATTGAATTATTATCATTATTCCATTGTTATACTTTTGTTCTTAAGGTGTCATTTAGTTCTGGGTAGTGACCTGGGCTTTGGGCTTGAAAAAGTGGCTCAAATCTTGGAGATGCAGGCACAACACTGGGTAGAAAAGTCCCTGGACACATGCATACCCATGCTGTGGGAGTGTCCAGACCCTCTTGGACACTTGCATGCCCATATCAACGGATCATCTGGGAGTTTAACGGTCTAAAAATTCAGTTTGTTTGAGGGGTTGGTTGCCTGGGTGGTTGGGATGGCTCCTGGGAGGTTTTTTGCTAATGTGGAAGGTTTGTATGGTGTGTTTCCATTGGTTTCACTAACTTAATTGACATATAGGGTGTCAAATCATATCATAGTAACTTCTCATCACATTTTTACCCTGGTTGGTCGATTACTTGGGTAGATGTGGGAGGAGGTTGTTATAGAGTGGTATCAGAGCATGGTTCACCCCTTAGACTAGATAAGCATTGTGTTGGTCATGCATTCATGTCGGTTGAATATGCATTCCTTATGCTTGTAGTCCATGTGCTTGTTGCATTTGCATGGTGTTGATCATGGTTGTAGTGATGTCTCCATGTGAAGGTTGATGATGTTGTGGTTGTGATGCTTTAGTCATGAATGTGTATTAGTTTTATATGCATTTGTTATGCATGTCAGTTTCCATTTGTTATTATGCATGCATTGTCATGGTTATAGTTATGCCTTGTTATGCGTTCAATATTTGTAATATGTGATTTTCGCATTAATTTTTAAGTTAATCATTGTTTTTTGAAAAAAAATGATTATTATTTTTTTGACATGAAATTCATAACAAAACCTATTATTTAACCATTTTTAGTTAAAATTTTCGTATAAAAATTGTGATTTTAACATGTCAATTCTAACAAAAAATTATCAAAACGTGTAGTTTTTTAATTATATTTATGTTAAAAATGGTTATTTTTATGTCCATTGTTAAAAAATATTGTTTTAAAAAAACAATTATTTCATGTGGATTGAAAAATTAATTAACGTTGTATAAATATGTAGAATATCAAAAATTCAAAATATCGACCTTCTTCTTTAAATATGCGAAACAATAAAAACTTCACTACAAAAAATTAAAATTAAAATAAAAACAAGAAAATATGAGGAAAAAAACCACTTCAAAAATTATTAAATTTACAAAATAATTATTTACATTTTATACATTAGGAAAAAAAAAAAAAATCCTTTAAAAAAAAGGTCTGTTGTAGAATTACCATTTTTTAAAATCAACATCAAAAACACTACCATTCTAAAACGCAATGTACATAAAAAAATTTATAGTGCCAAAAACTATGCTCTAAAAAACACGTGTGTTCTGCATCACCCCTTTTCAAAATTGGGTCACTTTTTTGCTATCACTGCAAAATGGGTAACAGTATGAGTTCCCGTTTCAAAGTTTACATTGTTTCAAGATGGGTCTGATTAAGGCCTTTGATTGCATCGATTGGGAATTCTTGAGGATGGTATTACACAAGGTGGGCATTTCCTTGGGAAATATCAATTGGATAGTGGCATGCATATTATCCATGAATTTTGCCATTATTATCAATGGATATCCGACTCGTTTCTTCAATGCCCACCAGGGACTCCACCAAGATTGCGCTTTATCACCGCTTTTCTTTATTCTTGTCATGGACTGTCTGAGCCATAATTTGAGAGAGGCAAAGGATAGGGGAATTATATAGGGGATGAAGGTCACAAAGAACATGTAGATAACCCATTTATTGTTTGTCGACGACCTTCTTTTTGGCAGTATGAATGACAACGAGGATTGGTGCCACATTCACTAGATCCTCCATACCTTTGGTAAGATAACCAGCCTATACATGAGCCATGAAAAATCTGTCTTGATCTCGGATGACTTGGGCGATCCACGCTGCCAGGAGATTGGTAGCCTTTTAGGGATTACAGCGATAGACCTAAATGTAGGAATCCAATACCTCGGTTTTCATTTTAAGGCAAACAATTATTGTATCCACGATTGGGACTGGCTTCTCGATAGATTCAATACGAAACTGAATCGATGGGCTCATAAGTGTGCTTCTCTAGGGGGTCGATTGACTCTTGTCCACTCTGTCCTACAGAACTTATCGGTGTACTGGATGCATTTGTTTATGATGCCCATGGAGGTCTACCATAAAATTGATGTGCTCATGGATAGATTTATTTGGTCGGGTGCAAAACTAAAGGGGAAGATTCACCTAGTTCGTTGGAAGGAAATTGCTAGACTGACCAAAGAGGGTGGATAGGGCATCTTGTGCACACAAAAAGTCAACCGAGCCCTGATCATTAAAAGCCTTTGGAGGGTTACAAATGTCAATTTCTTATGGGGGAACATCATCAAAGAAAAATACATGCAGGGGCAAACCCTCTTGACCTGGACAAGGAAGGGGCCAAAAAGACAATCTGTGCATCTTATATTTGGAGGAGCATGTCCAAAAATTGTCATTGGTTGTTGGGGTTCATGAGATACGCTATTGGGGGCAATAGAATGGTGGAGTTTGGCTTGGACGCATTGAAGGGATTCACCTGTGATTATTCCCTCTTGGATGCCCTCATCAACAACATTTGAGAAAAGAAAATTATTAATTTTTCTCACATAGCCCTTGGGAACCAACGGCTTACAACCCACCTTTCTTGGATGCGGTCCATTAATATTGGACTGACCGACACACTAGCTATCAAATGGGTGGCATATCTCACTAATATATATAATGTTGGTATTTGCATTGGTGAAGGAGTGGACGGTCTGCAGTGGGAAGGCCCTATGAAGAATTGAATCCCCAAAGTTAAAGGGTTTTACAATAATCTTCCACTGAAAGAAAATTCTTTCCGCTTTATTTATTGGTTAAAGAATGCGTGGGGGTGGGAGATTCCTAAGAGACTTATTTGTTTTGGGTGGCTATATATTCCTAACAAGATTCTCACCTGGAATAACTTGCAATCTAGAGGTTTTAATGGCCCATACATTTGCCCTATGTGTCGATTACAGGAGGAGGAGATAGATCACCTTCTTATCGGCTGCATTTCTTCGAGGGAGGTGTGGTCTGTATGTTTTAACCCTGTACATAAATTACCTACAGACGAATTCTAAAAATAGAAAGTAAACAATGACGAGAATATCAAACAAATACATAGATATTTCTCCTGTATCCTAAAACGAGGACTACCAGATTAATTTTTCATTATATTCCTTTCAATGTTACAACACATATATATACATGACAAAACATTCATAAAACTCAATCCATTAACCCTGGATTAGAACATAATTGTAATTCCCTTCACTGGATCTACAAGATACCATAGGCAGTAAACCATCATGCCCAAAACCATGTGCAAAACCCATGCACAAAACCATAGGTAGGTTCACCCACCTAATATATGCTGCAAAAAAAAAATCTTGGGGCACTACCCCAGACCCCATATCTCCCTGCTGCGCCCAATGCAATGAAGTGTGGCTATCGCCCCTTCCCCCACCCCCCAACCTTCACGCAAGGGGCTAGTCATGGAAATAATATAAAACACTCAACATGGTTTGGGGTGATGTATTTTCTAAATCTTGACTATCCAGGAACCCTGCTCACACTACAACAATGCTTCACTTATTGGATAAAGGATAAGCTTGAATATAAAGCTCTCCCATTCTATATCATCTGGGCCATTTTGCATAGTCTGAACGCCTGGCTATTTGAAAATAAGTCTCCAATGGCTTGGGAGGTGATTAGGAAGGCCATCACTTACTTTTCAGAGATTGGGCCAAAGAAGATAGTTATAAAACTGAGGAAGAGAATTCACAAGAATATCAAGGGGCTCTATCCCGGAGGATCCTTTGGTGGTGCTTTCCAATTGAGGAGATGTGGATGTGGAGTGGTCATCACTCTTGAACGAGGGCACTTTTACTATTTATGGTGGCAGGGAGGCAGGGGGACTAACAGTAGCACTCGGGTCATTACTCTTTGGGGAGCCCTCACCTTCACTAAATGGCTTGGGTTGGACACCATCCACATCCATGGAGACGCAAAGAGCATAATTGATTGGGTTAAATATCATACTCTCTTTTGCCCCCACATTTTGTCCCACTAGATGAGCCGTTCTGATTGCCACCTTCCAGCGCATCTCTTACACTCACATCTACAGGGAGAAGAACTAGTGGTTGATCTTTTGTCAAAATAGGGCATTGGCGCAGAGACAAGTAAGTATCACTTTGTGGCATATGTGTAGGGCAAACTCACGAATGTTGGTTGCATCAATACCTATGTTACTAGAAATGAGAAACATGAAACGGTACGAGAAACAGACTTTGGAGGTTTCGCACTAAAGAAACGAAGAGAGAGAGAATGAAAATAAAAATGAAAAATATAGAGTTAGTTTCAATTTTCAATATAGTTTCAACTAAATTTCTAGCGAAAATTTTATTAAAAAACTAAATAATTTGAATACCAAAATGATGCTTAGCAAATTGAATATTAAATATATACATTATTATACCTCCTAGTCAATTAAGTGTATACATTCTTATGCATTTTGAGCCTTTGGCTAATTATTGTTTCTTTAAAAAAAATCCATCCATATATATATATATATAAAACTGTAAACCATAAATAAATTTTGAAATTAAATGTGAACTTTTTGAACCACATATAGAATAGTGTTTAAACTATGAATTTGAACAATATACATATTAAAAGAAAACAAATCAACTAAAAATGAAACAATAGTACAGAAATGATCAACTTTCTATATACTTGACATAGGGGTTTAAGTTATTGAATGAATACATGAAATTTACAATAAAAAGTGAAAATATGGAATTGAAAACGACCTGCAAAAGAGCAAACTATGACGTATAAAAGATTTCCCCTAAAATATATGCACCCGTTAACTAAAACGACCGTAGAAAACGGGGTTTCAGTCTCGTCTAGTTTCTTACACTATTTTTACGGGGAACGGTGGCAACCGTCCCGTTTCTGGTAACTACCAACTAGGGATACACTATAAAATGAAAATGTTGTTATTTCTAATCTGGTTTTTGCTGTATGCGTTAAAGAACTGACATCCATTTTGTATTTAATAACTTATCCTAGCATCTCACTCTTGTATAAAGTAGAAAAATGCAAACAGAGGTATTTCCGACCGATTTAATACTGTCTCTCCTGGTTGTCTTCTCAACGAACTATTTCCTAACAATTTAATACGGTCGCTCTCCTCGCTGTCTGATTTTGGATGAGAAGAATCACCGTTACTGCCGTATGGCTTCAATTTATTGCAATAATAATTGACCGAGCAGCCACATATTTCCTTAAAATTAATGCCATCGTTCTCTTAGTTGTCTGATTCTGGATGACACAAATCACAATTCCACGCTACAGTATCTGTCGGTTTACGTGGGGACGCTGCATGTCTGTTACCCAATCGAATAATGTGAAGAATTGGGCCCTCAGGTCCTGCCCAATATCGACAACAAATTTTGGACGAGAAAATTAAAAGCTACAAAAACCAATATCAATTTGTTATAAGATCCTCATACGGCTATTAATTTAAACATGAAGCACATCCTGAAGTAGATCCGCATATGGTGTGGCCACGAGTCTGATTTATAACTAGTTTAAAATACGGGAAAATGACGGTCCTAAAGTGGATTCTGTCATGTGTATGTCGCCCTATTACAAATATAGAGCCTATCAATGAATTTAAAAATGCTTGACAAACTAAAATGCCTGGGTTTTGAGAGCATCCAAAGATAAAAGCTTCATAACTAGATTTTGTCATTTCAAAATTTATTTTTAACTATCTAACCTTTTTTCCTCATTTTAAGGGTATTGAGGATAAAATTTTTGAAATTTTGAAAATATTATGAAATTTAGTTATTTAAAATGTACTTTAGAATGCATAGATGTATTTACTTTAAAGATATTAGATACAGTAACTTTGTAGCGTAGTACCTCAATTGGTTATGATTATAAAAAAGAAATATTATGAAGAGATTTAATTTACTTGTATTTATGGAAAAATATATATAAACACCAAAAAATTATAGTGATAACCCATAACAATATTACATTATTAGTACAAAACCAACTATTCAGGTAAAAAAAATAAAAAAATTAAAAACTATAGGGTGGGGAAGATTTAAACTATACTTTGTACTTATGAGAAGATATTAACTATGGTTTGTACTATGGTCCAGACTCCTACCATTCAGAGATCCTTCCATTCTGAACATGTTAAGCAGTTATGGTGCTCCGATATAAAATGTGTCTGATGTCAATATCATTGAATGGACAAACGCTGTTATCCCCTTCCCATGGTCAGACAAATCAATTCAACCCACAAACATTATCCGCGTCACATGGTTGGACAAACATCCTTTCCAGCGGCCCACCTGATAATTCTCGCTCTTCGTCAATATCGACCATTACTTAATTTCTGTAGCATGTGTAAGTGGACCAAAAGAAGGCACATGTGCGAGCACTCCCCATGTGCTGCTTACCGAACAATACCTCATTTCGTTCAAACATCAACTTATCAGGAAACTACTTTAGATACAGAAACTTTTTATTGCTACAGCTGATGGAAGGATATGGTAATAATACATCTATATATACACTGCACAAGCCTCATTGCAAATCCAACCAAACAAGTCCTCCCCCTTTAGGCTTCAGATCTCCCTGATTCTCAGACTAGCCCTTTTAACTTAGAGTTACTGCTCTAAGTAGTTGCAGTGGTGGTTCTTATTGTAGCTTAATATGAGATCGATGGAACTGGTAAAGAGCATTGCATTGGCGTCATTGTTAACATTCATCTGGTTATTAACTGGAGCTCATGGATATGGAGGCTGGGAGTCTGCTCATGCCACATTCTACGGTGGCAGTGATGCTTCCGGGACAATGGGTAAAGTTCCATAACCTTGTATCTTTGGCTATATTTCATATATAATGCGGTTTTAAATGCATTAGGATCTCCTTTGGTTGTTTTGGGCCCTGAATTCCTGGCTGTCAAAACGCTGCAGGAGGGGCTTGTGGATATGGTAATCTTTACAGCCAAGGCTATGGAACCAATACTGCTGCTTTGAGCACTGCCCTTTTCAACGACGGACTCAGCTGCGGAGCCTGCTATGAAATGCAATGCAATGACGATCCCCAATGGTGTTTGCCGGGGACTGTCACGGTTACGGCTACCAACTTCTGCCCGCCAAACAACGCTCTCCCCAACGACAACGGTGGATGGTGCAACCCACCGCTGCAGCATTTCGATATGGCGGAGCCCGCTTTTCTGAAGATCGCGAAGTACAGGGGTGGGATCGTCCCCATCCTCTACACAAGGTATTTCTTTGCCCCATAATCATTTGCATAACTTAATTGAATTCATATTCTCACGCAATTTCCAGTCTTTCTCTCTCTCTACTAATTTCTAAGGGGCTGGAAATGCAGGGTCCCCTGCTTGAGGAAGGGTGGAATTCGTTTCACCGTGAATGGCCACTCATACTTCAACCTCGTGCTCATCACCAATGTTGGAGGAGCTGGAGATGTCCGCGCCGTTTCCATAAAAGGGTCAAGGACTGGTTGGCAGCCCATGTCACGCAACTGGGGACAGAACTGGCAAAGCAATTCGTACCTCAACGGACAGAGCCTTTCGTTCGAGGTCACAACCAGCGATGGCCGGACAGTTGTTTCAAATAATGTTGCTCCCTCAAACTGGCAATTCGGCCAGACTTTCGAAGGAAGCCAGGTCTAAGGATAAGCCGAAGTCGATTGTAGACTCTGTATAGTTGTGAATTAATGAATGTGTCATTGGGGATCATGTGGTGACTCGGACTGTCGACACCCTCTCCCTGTTGTCAACATTGTTAGGTGATTCTTGAATTGTAATCTAAATCGGTCGATTTTTATTAATGATAAAGAACCTGTACACCGGAGTCTGTTCGGTTACTCCCAATATAACATTACTGTATTACTGTGAATGTAGCGATATGTCAATCCAATAGTGTGTCGTTGTCACGTGAGTATGCGTCATCACTTGTCTCATTGCTTCATGCTTTCTCACGAAACGTTATTTCCAATGCCACCCATGGTGTTCCTGGGATTATAGTTATGAAATTCTAATCCTAGTTGCCAAGTTCAAGTTTGAGTTAGAGTTCTGTGGCTTAAAATTCATTATTGAAAAAATTTGGGAGTGAAATTTTATATATATTATTAAATATATTGTTTTTTTAATATTTTAAAAATTGAAATATAAAATATAATATTGAATATATTAAAAACATTTTAAAAATTGTTGTCATATATTTAAATAAAATGAGTAGTTATGGGTAGTTTTACATCAAAATAACATGTTTTGAGAACTTTTGTATTTATGAATATACATAATTATACTCTGTATTATATAATGCTTAATATAAAATAAAATGAATTATCATTCATATTGAAATTTGGTACCAGAGGATAGGTGGTTCTCTTAGGCTTTGATATTTGGCCTAGGGAAAAGTGTCCAAAAGAATTTATTTTTTCTTGTAAAGTGACTTTATAAATTTATAAAGTTAAATCTAATTTAAAAGTGACTTTAAGTGATAAAGTCACTAAGTCTAATTTTAAAGTGACTTTTATAAAGTAAATGAAAAATTAGAAAGGAAAAGTGACTTTCGAAATAAATGACTAAGTGGGTCTTTATTAAAGTGGGGTAAATTAAAAAATAAAAAGTGAGATTTAAATGAGCATTTAATCTCAGCCTTAGATCTCAATCTATTTCAGCCATTGGATTTAGGGATCACCCAAAAGTCACTTGGGGTTAGATTACAGGAGGAAAATGAAGAAAAGGTCATTCATTCTTTCATGAGCAGATTGGGAGAAGGAGAGCAAGAGAGCAAGAGAGATTTCTGAGCAGGGAGGAGAAGGAGACAGCAGCTTGGCACACATTCCAAGGCAGCGGTTGAGCAGATTTGTACAATTGATTCAGCACACAGTGAAAGGCAGATTTTGGCACGATTTTCGAGGAGTGGTTTGCACAAAAATCGAGGAGCAGTTTGCTGGTTTTTCTGCACGTAAATCAAGAGCCATACAGTGCATTTATTGCAGGCCGTACAACGCATTTAATGTTGTTCGTACAATTGCATTTAATGCTGAAAGTAGGCACAAAAATCGAGGAGGGCGTACATCATTTATTGATGTCCTATTTGCTGTAATTTCCAGATTGCTGTGAGGCACGGGAAAAGAGATAAGTTGTAAATTTGCTTGCTGATTTTTTGCTGAATATTTCTCACTGTAAAAAGGCAATTTTCAGAAATAAAGAAGAGCTCTCAAACTGGTTTTCCTCAAGAGTCGTAGGGGGTTTTTTCAGGGTTACATTGACCAAAAATCTCAGTGTTTAAATGTGTTTTAATGACTGTTTGTTACTGCTGATTTTTATTTCTGCAATTTCCAGCATTCTGTAAAATTTCCAGAATTTGTGTTTTCAGCAAATTTATTTTTTTCATCTTGTTAAATGTATGGTTATGAGAAAGGGCATTTAACTATATGGAAGAAATAAGGAGAAACTGAAAACCGAGGTGGGAAATAAGAAATTTCTACATGGTATCAGAGCTTGAGTGCTGAAGGACAGTTTGGGACAGCAAAAGGAAAAATTACAGCTGCTGATTTTTCACTCAGAAAATTCCAGCAAGCTGATTTTTTCATAAACATCAGTTTTATCTTTACTACAGCGGTGCTATTTTTCAGTTTTATGACAGCAGGATGTCATTGAGTTTGAGGGTGGACGATAGGCTAGATGGGCATACAAATTACAACGTTTGGAAGGAGAGAATGCAGAGTATCTTTAAGGAGGCAGAACTCTGGGATATCATGTTGCATACCACACAGAACCTTGTTGTTGTGCCTACTGATACTACTCAGTTGACAACTTATAATAAAAAGAACAACAAGGGTAAGAGGCTGATTCCAGATGGAATCAAAGACCATTGCATTCCTCATGTGAGAGGAAAGAGCAATGCCCATGAGATGTGGACACCATTGTCCAATCTCTACCAGAGTACCAATGAGAACCGGAAGATGGTCCTGAAGGAGAAACTGAAGAACATTAAGATGGGTAATGATAATGTGGCTGGATATCTCACAAAGATTACTAATGTGAGAGATGAGTTGGCATCAATTGGAGAGGCCATTCCACCCACTGAGTTGGTGTGGATTGCAGTGAATAGCCTCCCCCGTTCATGGTTGAACTTTGCTGATGGAGTTTGTGCACGTGAGACCCTTCCAACATGAGAGAGGTTTTGGGATGATTGCATTCAGACAGAGATCAGGAAAGGTCAGCTTGGGGCAGCCAAGCCAGTTGAGCAGGATGAGGATGTAGCACTGGTGGCAGGAGGCAAGAAAGGCAAAGAGAAGAAGCAGGCTTCCACAAGCAGTGGTGGGGGCAAAGGCAAAGGTAAAGGTAAACAGGGGAACACACAGAAGGACTATTGCAAGGTGAAGTGTTGGAATTGTAAAAAGATGGGACACTATGCAGTTGTGTGTCCGGAGAAAAAGAAGAAGAAAGGGAAGAACCAGGACGTGGCAGCTTCAGCAGAGATTGAGGACTTTGCAGGTCGTTTTGACCGGAAGTTTGCGTTCACTACGTGTGAGTCCTCTAGTGCAGGATCACCTGCCACACAAGTTCAGAGGGAGCATGCTTTTCCCTCGATTAGTAGAGTATCTTCAGGTATTTGGTATGTGGACAGTGCGGCTTCATGTCACATGACAGGAGTCCGTGAATACTTCTCAGAGCTTTCAGAGAGTGGCACTGATATAGAGGTAGTACTCGGTGATGACAGAATTGTTAGAGCAGTCGGGGTGGGGACACTGACATTTCAGATAGAGTCCAAACCTCCCTTGAAAGTGTCAGATGTTCTTTATGTGCCAGGGATGAGGAAAAACCTCATATTCGTCTCAGCTTTGGAGGACAGAGGATATGAGGTACTGTTCAGGGGAGGACAGGTGTTGATGTATCCTAGGGGCACTCCAGCTGATTCAGCTAGAGTGATAGGTGTACGCCATGCAAAGGTGTACAAGTTTGCATTCCAACCCCTTTTGGCATTGAGCAGTAGTACCGACAGCAGAGCTAGCAGTTCTGAGCTGTGTGAGATTTGGCACCGCAGGATGGGACATATGTATCATGGAGCCTTGAGGACATTGCGGGAGATCACTACAGGTGTGCCATATTTCAGTACTGATCACTTTGATACTTGCAGAGGTTGTGCGATGGGCAAGTTTGCCAAATCCCCTTTTCCCAGTAGTGACAGCAGAGTGACTGGGATACTTGATTTGATTCATTCCGATGTGAGTGGTCGGATGTCTCAAGTTTCCTTAAGTGGATATGAGTACTATGTTTTATTCATTGATGATCACTGTAGGAGGACCCAAATTTATTTTTTGAAGACCAAAAGTGAGGTTTTCAAGCGGTTTCAGGAGTTCAGAGCTCTTGTGAAGACACAGATGGTGGGCTCCAGTATTGTAGCAATAATGCTACAACTCCTGGAACTCCCTTCTTTAATTTTATCAACCCAGTAGTTCATAACAAACTTGGAAGCGACGGTGCTATATGCATAAGTACTAGCTCTTGCCGTAGCTGTCACTTGGTCAGCTGGCACAAGTCCGCTAGGGGCTCAGGCCAACTTCTATGAACTCTTAGAAGAAGCTTTTTAACTGATGGACGAAAGCTAACTCAAAGGCAGCTAATCTACTTACGGAAAGAAACTGAAAGCCAAAAAGAAACGCAAACCCTAATTCTACCAACTAGTCCTACTGATGCAAAGGAGAGAATGCAAACTACGAGAAGAGATGCCATTACTTCTATGAAGGTAAAATACATGTGTCTACACTGCCTCTAGCTGAAGAAAACATCTTTTTGTATTTTTGACTGAGTTATTAGAATTATCATGCATGTGCTTTTAACTGGCTTTTCACTGTGCAGGGGAGGATCAAGGAGGAGAAATGCTTGGAAAAAGATGGGATGGTACAGGGAGGGCCTAAGGGGTCCCTAACTCTTCCATAGAGTTTGGCTATCAAGAAACCTCATTCGTGAGCTTCTACAGGAAGTCTGCAGGGGTTCTACAGGATGTTTAGGATTTCTACAGGATGTTCTGTAATTTTTCTACAGGATGTTTAAAAATTGGATTTTGGAGGATGGGTGAGTGAGGTAAGGTGCATGAATGGATAGGGAGGTAGAGTAGGGGTCTGAAATGACCCAAGGACTGATGGTTGGAGTGGTGAGAGGGTGTGGAAAGCTGGCTTGACTTAAAGAAGGCTAAGACAATGGAGGAGCAATAAGGTAGGGTTACGTGGGCAGAAAGACAGTTGTGAGACGAGGAACCTAACTAGGAGATGGAGCAGCTGGCCTGGACGAAGCTTGGGTGAATGAAAGAGAGATGGAGATGCCCTGCATGGTGTACACTTAACTGAATCAACTAAGTCCTGCACACGATCGAAATCTTAGCTAATCTAGTCTAACTGTCAATGAAACAAATGAACAACAGCTTTATTCATAAAGAGAACCATGTACAACACTTAAGAAAAGAAGCATTTCAAAAGGCCTGAACGCATGATTAACTCCTACAAATGAAAACATTACACCAAAGATTGCATGGACAAGCAAACTAATGTTTTTGTTGGGCAGCAAGGTCACCTTTGTCCCAACTCACGATCCCACTGAGGGAGAGATAAGATCAGAGGTGCTTGAGCCCTTTTTCCAAGGATCCTTTATGTTATTAACCTATCAAATCAATCTGAATATGAAAATCTACTTTAATCATCAAAAGCAACCTAAATAACAAAACAAGATTTAGATCTAAATGGCAGATTTTATTCTAAGAATGCAGCAAAGACACATGAAAGTAAACAAAGGAGGTACTGGGCGCTTGAGATGGGCCCAACCCCAAGAGCTACAGCCTCCTAAGAGAGATTTAGAGCTGGTGCAAAGCTGGATTCATCTTTATTGAGAAAGAAAATAAGAGTTACATCAAAACTGTCCACAATGGAAACTTGAAAATGTGCTGAAAGCAAAGCTAATCTACTGCCTAAAAATCGAACTACAGACTAGTTAACTTCTGCCTACAAAATGACTAACCATTGGCTAACTACTAGCTAACCAAAATGCGGCCCTAAGCCTTCTTATTTATACAAATTGAGGACCCCAACAGTCCTCCTAAACTTTAGGGACTCGGCTGCCCAAGACTTGTAGTTAACAGCAGTCCTACTTGACTTGCTTGGCTGCCCTTGTGCTGATTGATTTGGTGGCCCTTGAACTCCGAGCTGATGGTGGAGAATTCGAGGTAAGGGCCCATAAATGAATGGAACACCTTCCTAAAAATACTCTCCACGAATTTGGCTGCCAAGTGCTCATTTCAACCATTGACTTTGTCTCCAAATTGACCAAAAAGGCTACACAAAGCACACATTAGACTTGTTGGCATAATGACTAACCCAATTCACTCTATTAGCATAAATATAATAAAAAACATGCAATAAACTAATGAGAATGGTGGATTAAGTCGAATTAGGAGGTTGAATGAGCCCAAATAATTATCCATTTTTGGGGCTCATCATCACCCCCCTACTGAAAGTGTTGCTCATCCTCTGAGCAACCAATCTATCTCCTCATCTTTGATGGCCCTGGTGGCCTCCTTGTCATGCCAAGCTCCTGAAGTGATGTCCTCTTCTCTGTCATGAAAATCATGCTTTTCCCTCTGCTTCTTCCCATTGTCTGCTCCTTTTCCTAGAGAATTTTCATCCTTGGTATGATTGTGTAAGTATATTCAATATGATGGTTGAAATGGTGGTGAAAGGAGATAAAACCCATGGAGGATGGAAGAGAAGAGTGGTTTCATGCCTCCTCAACAGACTTCAAGCTTCCAATCCCTCTCCATAATTGATTCTGGCCTACCCAAAGGCTTCTACACGATGTTTCTGGTAAAAATACAGAACTTCCTGTATAAAGTCCTGTAGCTGAGTTCTGGCTTCCTGTAGAAGCCATTTTTATACTTCCTGTAGGAACAGACAACACCACTGTATCCTGCTTGGCTGTGGGTGCTTTTCCTTTCAGCTTGGCTGTGGCTGCCTTAGAGGTGCCCTCACTAACGTGGACTTTTTCAGTCCTTTCCATCCTCAGGATTATATGTTGTTCCTTCAACAGTAAACTCTCTAAGTGAACCAGCACTGTGCCCTATGGCTATAAACTCACTGACAGACATCTGATTGGTTGTAAGAGTACCTGTCTTATCAGAGCAAATCACTGTGGTGCAACCCAAAGTCTCCACGCTCGGTAACTTACGCCTAATAACATTCTTTGTGCCATCTTACAAGTGCCAAGAGCCAAACATGTAGTAATCACAGTAGGCAATCCCTCTGGTATAGCAGCAACTGCTAGAGCAACAACAATCTTAAAGTAGTACGTACATTTCTCAAAGGAAAACCTGATATTTTTTTGGCCACCCATCTATGACTTCCCATGAAAGAAAATATTTGTAGTTCATGATCCAGACAAGAATACAAATGGCACCAATCACTGTTGTCAGTCTTTCACCAAATTCATCTAACTTTCTTTTCAAAGGGCTATCATGACATTCCATTGAAGCTTCGTGAATTTGTGCCTGAATTTTACCTATTTCTGTAAACATGCCAGTGCTCACAACAATGTATGTGCAGCAGCCATTGGTAACTGTAGTTCCTGCAAACACCATGCATTCTTTTGACTGCAACTCACAGTCACACAAGGTGACTGGATATGTTCTTTTGACCACAGGCATGCTCTCTCTGGTCAGGGAGCTCTGCTCCATCCTAAAGGTGGATGTCTTGAGGGACACAATTCTCATGTCTGCAGGAACCTTGTCTCCCACCTTCAGTTCCACTATATCTCCTGGAACAAGTTCTCTGGAGGGAAGATCTACAACATAATGTCCATCTCTCAAGACCTTTGCATGATCAGATTGCATTTCTTTGAGAGCTTCCAAAGCCTTCTCAGAATTATTCTCCTGCCATACTCCAACAATGGCATTGAGGATGAGAATCAGGAGAATGACCAGGGGCTCTACATAGGTTGTTATGCCCTCCTCAGAAGACACATTATCACGAAAGTAGGTGAGAAGAAATGAAATGCCAGCTGCCAGCAGAAGTATTTTAACAACTGTATCATCAAATTGCTCCACTACCAGCTTCCACAAAGGTGTACCATTTTTCTTCTGGAGCTCATTCCATCCATATATTTGACGGCGTTTTTCCACTTCATGAGAATTTAAACCATTCTCTAAGCTCACATCATATTCTTCTAAGCATTCTTCAACAGTTTTAGACCAAGCAGGGAATATCTTGTCCTCCATGGACTATGAAATAGATGATCAGATTCTGAATTCAAACAGATTGCTCCACCATTAACAGATCTATAATGCGTTTGAAAAACTCCAAAATCAATACTTTCAAGAACCCTGGTAACCTTGGACACGAGCTTTAACTACTTTTCTCATTTCAAGCTTGAATTTTGACAAAAATCTCGGGTTTTCCTTCTGCATAGCTATTTTCTTCGTTTCCTGTAGACGACTTCTTGTAGAAATGCCTGTAGAGTGCCCCTGCACCTCTAAGTGAGCTCGATACGCTGGAGAATTGTGAACCATGCCACAAAGCTCAATGGAGGACGATGGTTAATCATTTTGTGGAAGCAGAGGATCCATACTTCAGTTGAAAATGTTGCAAGTGCAAGTTAACAACAGTCTGTGAGTTTCAGCTGAGCGTTTGTTAATTGCTGCGTGATTTGTGGTGAAGGAGTGAGGTGGCCAGGTGTACGTGGCCACATGCAGATGGCAGTGCTATAATGAGCTGCATGTCCTCTTCTTGTTAATCAGTTGCACTGGAGTTAAAGCCTCTACCACTGTCTGTTTTTTTTATTTTCAATTTTCACGTGAGTGACTTACCCATGCATGTTGCGTGATTTTTGCCTGGATGACTGCAATCGGATATGGCTAGCTTCCTTGCTGAATCCCCCCATCTCATTCGTTCATGCAGTGCTTAGATTAGATTCATGTAATAGAGGAACAAGGTTTAGTCACGTACCTGAAGTCAGATGGTTGCTGTGAGGTGCTTTTTGCTGCTGCATGCTCATATTCTGCTGCTGCACGCCTGGATCCTTTGGTTTCATGAGGGCTTGGCTGATGATTTTTGGTTGTTTTCCTTGTGCAGGTGTCCTCTGGCCGGATGCATGCTGTAGGAGTTCATTTCCACGTTCAGATCTGCACCTTCAAGTTGCTGCTGCTGAATTTTCATAGGACCAGAACTTGTTTTCGCTATTGCTCCCAAACGGTAAACTGGATTGATCTGAAACTTGCTGAGTGCATTCCTATCATCATTATGCACTTCCCATAGCAAAATCGTGATCAATAGATGCACAGATTTCGAGAAAAATGGAAAATGGCTGAAGATTTCAAAGATCAATTTCTCGGAAACCGTGCATCGGAATCGGCTGAAACTGCTTGGGTAGGTTACTATCACCCATATGCATATCCCCATGAAACAGGTTTTGAAACGGATGCACGGATATGGAGAAAATGCAAAAATGGCTGATGGTGATGGAGGCTGATTTCTTGGAAACTGTGCACCGGAATGGCCTGAAACTGCTCGAGCATGTTGCCATTATCCCTATACAATTCTCTGTAAAACGGTTTTTCAAATGAATGCATGGTTTTCAAGTTATGGCAAAAACAAATTTTGTTCTATGTATTTTCTCTTCAAAGCATTTTGCAAGTTTTTGCATGGAAAGAAAAACCGAGCTTGGGCTATGATGCAGGTATGGAGATGATGGAGGAGGAGTTTGAAGATTGCAGGAGGACTTCTGAACCCTTGAGGAAGCTACCATGTTCGCCAAACCACCTTTTTGAAATCCATTTCTAGCTTCCTACAATTTCTACAGGAACTTCCTGTAGAAGCACAATGAGGTGGAAATGATGATGGAAAAGGGTAAGGAATGGGAACATGGATGCTTTCAGGCATAACCAATGGATTCCAAGCTTTAGATCCCCTTCCAAAATCGAATCTGGCTCGCTTGAAGGTTCTACAAGATGTTTCCTATAGAAATATAGAACCTCCTTTAGAAGGCACAAAAACTCCTTTGTCTTTGTTTTGAGTGATTCTCCTGACCTGCAATGTCATTGCTGCAACCTGAAATTATTCAATGGAAATTAGATTTATTTTTCTTTTTCTTTTTCTCTTTTTTTGAAAAACAACTAGGGCGCCTCATGGAGGTTTTCACCCTAATTGCCTGCCCTGGGCGCCTCCAAGGGAGGTTTTCACCCAGAGATCTTATTCTCTTTTCTCTCTTTTTTTTCCAACCCATTGACCGCCTCATGGAGGTTTTCAATCAATGAGCCAATCTAAGGCGCCTCCGAGGAGGTTTTCACCTTAGATTTCTATTTTCCTCTTTTTTCATTTTTTCCTTTTTCTTTTTTTGCTCCTTTTTTTTTTTTCTACCCTACCCTATTTGAAAAACAAAATCGTTCTCAAGTATAAGAATACTTCCAATGGAGCCATGTGCACATCGAGATTAGAGATAAACTGATGTGGAGGCTTGAAATGCATGCTTTGACAGCTATCCGGATCTCAGAGACCAAATGATTTGACTTTGAAGGGATCAAACATAGCTGAAGAAGAGAGTACTGTTGCAACTTAGTAACCTTTTGAAACCATATCTCAATATAGCTCTGATATCCTTGGTTCTTTTGCTGATCTGGATCATTCTTCATGTCACCTTCTATCATGACTTTCTCATCTCCCTCTATTTGATGATCTTTCTCTTGAATACATGGAAGATTTGATGGTAACCATGAGGGAGCTTTCTCGATCTCTGATTCTGATCTCTTCTCTTCATCAAGTGCAGCCCATGGTTCTTTGATCTCCTCTTTTGAATCTACTTTTGCTGGATGTGATCCTTCAATGCTTTCAAGATGATCTCTTTTTTGCAATGCTTTTCCTGAGCTATGGTGAAGATCATTGAGCTCAAGAGGAGTCATTTGGATATGTTGTGCCTCAGCTTTGCAATTGGGTTGAGCTATTCCAATGCACGGGTTTGGAAATGGTGGTATGGGTAGTTGAGTGGGGGTGTATATTTGAGATGGATGTGGATGGGGTTGTGGTTGGGCAGGCATTTGGGGCTGCCTTGGTGGAGTAAGAGGCAATGGTTGTGGCTGAGCAGGTGGTGGAGGAAAATAAGCGGGAGGAGTGTTGTATTGGGGCCTCCACCCCTGATGAGGTGCATTCCACTGAGGCTGTGGCTGAGCATAAGAGTGAAACGAATGAGCAGTTGGTTGGGCATAATATGGATCTATGAAGGAACAAGGAGGAGGTGTGAACCAGGAAGGATGAGCAGGGGGACCCCAAGAAGGCATGAAAGTGGCTTGATAGGGGTCATAATAGGTCTCGGATGTCCCTTGTAGTTCCTGTTGATAAGATCTAGGTTCATGTGGCCTCCTTTGGTTCATATAATAGAGTGATTCAGTGGCTCCTTTGGCTCTCTGATATGCAGCTTTGATTCTGGGTAAGGAAGGGCACTGATCTGTAGGATGGTATTCTTCACATACAAAACACACTTCTATGGAGTACAATGGACATTCGTTCCTAGGATGCTTTCTAGTGCACCTGGGACAAAAAATGGCCAAAGCCCTCTTGGCTTCTTGTTGCTTCTTTTGGATCCGCAAGGTATCCAGTTGCATGGCAAGAAACTGCCTCATATCACTCTTGAAATCTTCGATCTGATTTTCAAATTCATCTTTGGACAAGGTGTTGCTCCCAACATTTCTGCTTGTAGCCATTTGCTCTAGAGGAATGGTTTCTTCTTCTTCTTTCCTTGAGGTTCTTCAAATATGTCTTGTTGTCCACCTAAGGGTTCTTTAATCACAACCATCGAAGAAGAGAGAATGTTGGCTGTGTGAAGCAGTGGGGGTGTTGTGCAATCATTTTTCTAACTTATCTCTACTCCTACAAGGCATGAAATGAAATATTTTTGGTTGATTTTTGCTTTTTTCTACTTCTACCTGCAAAACTGAAATAGATTGAACTGCAACTAAATATCTTTCTAAAATGAAAATGTGGAATTGAAATGAAAGCAGGAAAGGACTAATCTATTTTGCTCAAATGAAATCGCAGGAATGAAATGCTAGTCTACGCTTGAGGAATTGAAATGCTAATCTACGCTTGCAGAAATGAAATTGCGGAATTGAAATGCTAATCTATGAAAGCGGGAAAGGCTAATCTACTTTTGCATAAATGAAATTGCATAATGGAAATGAAATAAACTACTTAGCAAAAGATTGTAGTGGAAAATAGAAGAAAATCGGCAATCACCAATACTCTGACGCTTCCCCGGCAACGACGCCAAAAAGATGGTGGGCTCCAGTATTGTAGCAATAATGCTACAACTCCTGGAACTCCCTTCTTTAATTTTATCAACCCGGTAGTTCGTAACAAACTTGGAAGCGACGGTGCTATATGCACAAGTACTAGCTCTTGCCGCAGCTGTCACTTGGTCAGCTGGCACAAGTCCGCTAGGGGCTCAGGCCAACTTCTATGAGCTCTTAGAAGAAGCTTTTTAACTGATGGACGAAAGCTAACTCAAAGGAAGCTAATCTACTTACGGAAAGAAACTGAAAGCCAAAAAGAAACGCAAACCCTAGCAAACCCTAATTCTACCAACTAGTCCTACTGATGCAAAGGAGAGAATGCAAACTACGAGAAGAGATGCCATTACTTCTATGAAGGTAAAATACATGTGTCTACACTGCCTCTAGCTGAAGAAAACATCTTTTTGTATTTTTGACTGAGTTATTAGAATTATCATGCATGTGCTTTTAACTGGCTTTTCACTGTGCAGGGGAGGATCAAGGAGGAGAAATGCTTGGAAAAGGTTGGGATGGTACAGGGAGGGTCTAAGGGGTCCCTAACACTCTTCCATAGAGTTTCACAGAGTTTGGTTATCAATAAACCTCATTCGTGAGCTTCTACAGGAAGTCTGCAGGGGTTCTACAGGATGTTTAAGATTTCTACAGGATGTTCTGTAATTTTTCTACAGGATGTTTAAAAATTGGATTTTGGAGGATGGGTGAGTGAGGTAAGGTGCATGAATGGATAGGGAGGCAAAGTAGGGGCCTGAAATGACCCAAGGACTGATGGTTGGAGTGGTGAGAGGGTGTGGAAAGCTGGCTTGACTTAAAGAAGGCTAAGACAATCGAGGAGCAATAAGGTAGGGTTACGTGGGCAGAAAGACAGTTGTGAGACGAGGAACCTAACTAGGAGATGGAGCAGCTGGCCTAGACGAAGCTTGGGTGAATGAGAGAGAGATGGAGATGCCCTGCACGGTGTACACTTAACTGAATCAACTAAGTCCTGCACACGATCGAAATCTTAGCTAATCTAGCCTAACTGTCAATGAAACAAATGAACATCAACTTTATTCATAAAGAGAACCATGTACAGCACTTAAGCAAAGAAGCATTTCAAAAGGCCTGAACGCATGATTAACTCCTACAAATGAAAACATTAAACCAAAGATTGCATGGACAAGCAAACTAGTGTTTTTGTTGGGTAGCAAGGTCACCTTTGTCCCAACTCACGATCCCACTGAGGGAGAGATAAGATCAGAGGTGCTTGAGCCCCTTTTCCAAGGATCCTTTATGTTATTAACCTATCAAATCAATCTGAATATGAAAATCTACTTTAATCCTCAAAAGCAACCTAAATAACAAAACAAGATTTAGATCTAAATGGCAGATTTTATTCTAAGAATGCAGCAAAGACACATGAAAGTAAACAAAGGAGATACTGGGCGCTTGAGATGGGCCCAACCCCAAGAGCTACAGCCTCCTAAGAGAGATTTAGAGCTGGTGCAAAGCTGGATTCATCTTTATTGAGCAAGAAAAGAAGAGTTACATCAAAACTGTTCACAATGGAAACTTGAAAATGTGCTGAAAGCAAAGCTAATCTACTGCCTAAAAATCGAACTACAGACTAGCTAACTTCTACCTACAAAATGACTAACCATTGGCTAACTACTAGCTAACCAAAATGAGGCCCTAAGCCTTCTTATTTATACAAATTGAGGACCCCAACAGTCCTCCTAAACTTTAGGGACTCGGCTGCCGAAGACTTGTAGTTAACAACAGTCCTACTTGACTTGCTTGGCTGCCCTTGTGCTGTTGATTTGGTGGCCCTTGAACTCCGAGCTGATGGTGGAGAATTCGAGGTAAGGGCCCATAAATGAAGGGAACACCTTGCTAAAAATACTCTCCACAAATTTGGTTGCCAAGTGCTCATTTCAACCATTGACTTTGTCTCCAAATTGACCAAAAAGGATACACAAAGCACACATTAGACTTGTTGGCATAATGACTAACCCAATTCACTCTATTAGCATAAATATAATAAAAAACATGCAATAAACTAATGATAATGGTGGATTAAGTCGAATTAGGAGGTTGAATGAGCCCAAATAATTATCCATTTTTGGGGCTCATCAACAGACAGGTCGAAAGATCAAGTCCCTGAGGTCGGACAATGGAGGAGAGTACACCCTTGGAGAGTTTGTTGACTAAAGTGCGGAGGTAGCCATTAGGAGGGAGTTCACTGTTCCTTACAAACCCCAGCAGAACGGGGTTGCGGAGAGGAAGAACAGATCCATCATAGGGGCTGCCAAAGCCATGTTATATGATCAGGGGTTGCCATTGTTCTTGTGGGCAGAGGCCTGCAACACAGTTGTTTACTTGCAGAACATGAGTCTGCCTCGTGCCTTGGGGCACATGACTCTGGAGGAGGTTTTCTCTGTGAAGAAGCCTGATATTGGTCATCTTCATATCTTTGGATGCATTACATACTCCTATATACCTAAGGAGAAGAGGACCAAACTAGAGCCCACCACAGAGAAGGGTATCTTTGTGGGCTACAGTGAGACCTCTAAGGCCTTTTGGATTTACATTCCTACACAGAGGAGAGTTGTTGTCAGACGGGATGTGAAGTTCGAGGAGGACAGGGCCTTTAGGAGGTCACAAGAGTTAGAGTATCTGGATCAGCCAAACCCTCAGCAGCAGTTGAGTCAGTCAGAGGGATCCACTGGGCAGGGATCAGGAGGATCCAGAGGTACATCTATGAGGATGTCAGGTCTGTTAGTGAGCAGTGGCTCGCTGAGCCAGAGGGGTGGTGCTCCGAGTAGCATGCAGAGCAGTTCACTAGGGAGTCCACGGATGGACAGTTCACACGGTACCTCAGCTTCTACAGGTTCAGGTGCAAGCAGGAGGAAAATAGACAGATAGTCAGGAGTTCAGGCTACTGATGGTGATGAGGAGGACGAGTTTCATTGTCCTATGGGAGAAGCATGCTCAGGGAAGAGGAAGCCCAAGTGGCTTCAGGACACCTTGAGAGATGCCTCATCTGTTGCTGAACCGAAGAGGCCGGTCAGAGAGAGTAGACCACCTTAGAGGTTTTGTAGCTATATGGAGATGGTTACCAGCATCCTTGACTCTGAGCCTTCTAGCTATGAGGAGGCAGCTAGCCAACAGGTCTGGAGAGAGGCCATGCAGGAGGAGTATTCTTCTATCATGAAGAATGATGTTTGGGAGGTGGTGCTGAGGCTTGAGGGAAAATCGTGGTTACTTTCAGATGGCTTTACAAGGTAAAGCATGCTGCAGATGGCAGCATTGAGAAATTCAAAGCAAGGTTTGTGGCTAGAGGGTTCTCCCAGGTAGAGGGAGTTGATTAATAGGAGACCTTCGCTCCCGTGGCTCGATATACTTCTATCCGCTCCATTATATCGATAACAGCAGAGATGGGTTGGAAAATCCACCAGATGGATGTGAAGACTGCATTTCTCAATGGCTTCATACAGGAGGAGGTGTACATTGAGCAACCACAGGGCTTTGAGGTGCATGGGAAGGAGTCCCATGTGTGCAAACTGAAGAAGGCCCTTTATGGCCTGAAGCAAGCTCCCAGAGCTTGGTACTCCAGGATAGACACATATTTGCAGGGGATGGGTTTCACAAAGAGTGAGGCAGATCCAAACCTTTACTTTATTGTGATTGGTGAGGAGCCTCTCATTCTGGTGCTGTATGTGGATGACTTGGTCATTACAGGTGCAGAGAGACTCATAGAGCACTGCAAGAGAGATCTTGCGATGGAGTTTGAGATGAAGGACATCGGCTTGATGCATTACTTTTTGGACTTGGAGGTGTGGCAGGAGGAGGGGCATTTCTTCCTAGGGCAGGGGAAGTATATTGTGGACATCCTTAGCAGATTCCACATGGAGGATTGTAGACCCATGTCGACACCGATGATCACCAACTGGAAGAAGCTTCATGCTTCGGATTCCGAGTTGGTGGATCCCACATTGTACAGGCAGCTGATTGGTTCCTTGATGTATTTGGTCAACACTAGACCAGATGTCTGTTTTGCAGTCAACATGATGAGTCAGTTTATGTGTGAGCCTAGGAAGGTTCACTGGGTGGCTGCAAAACACATTTTTGCGGTACTTGCAGGGGATAGTGGATTATGGTCTAGACTACAGGCATGGAGATGGAGTGAGATTGGCAGGATACACTGATTCTGATTGGGTAGGTTGTGCTTCTGATAGGAAGAGCACTTCAGGGTGCTGTTTTGGGTTGGGTTCACCACTAGTGTCATGGTTCAGCCGGAAGCAGCAGTCAGTAGCACTGAGTTCAGCGGAAGCAGAGTATATGGCAGCCAGTCTAGCTAGTTGTGAGGTTATCTGGCTTCGCAAGATGTTGTTTGGCTTATTTAGTCAGCTGTTGAGACCTTCAGTGATTTACTGTGATAATCAGAGTTGCATTAAACTCACAGAGAATCCAGTATTTCATGACAGGTCAAAGCATATCGGGATCCGATATCATTTCATCAGAGACTATGTTCAGAAGGGAGCTGTGAAGCTTGAGTATATTTCCACTGATGAGCAGGTTGCAGATATTCTTACCAAAGCCTTACCATGGGGCAAGCATGTCTACTTCAGAGACAAGATGGGTGTGGTGAGGAACACCTTCCTCGGTAAGAGGGAGTGTTGAAATTTGGTACCGGAGGACAGGTGGTTCCCTTAGGCTTTGATCTTTGGCCTTGTCCAAAAGAATTTAATTTTTCTCCTAAAGTGACTTTATAATTTTATAAAGTTAAATCTAATTTAAAAGTGACTTTAGGTGATAAAGTTACTAAGTCTAATTTTAAAGTGACTTTTATAAAGTCAATGAAAAATTAGAAAGGAAAAGTGACTTTGGAAATAAATGACTAAGTGGGTCTTTATTAAAGTGGGGTGAATTAAAAAATAAAAAGTGAGATTTAAATGAACATTTAATCTTAGCCTTAGATCTTAATCTATTTCAACCATTGGATTTAGGGGTCACCCAAAAGTCACTTGGATCACCCAAAAGTCACTTGGGGTTAGATTAAAGGAGGAAAAGGAGGAAAAGGTCATTCATTCTTTCATGAGCAGATTGGGAGAAAGAGAGCAAGAGAGCAAGAGAGATTTCTGAGCAGGGAGAAGAAGGAGACAACAGCTTGGCACACATTCCAAGGCAGCAGTTGAGCAGATTTGTACAGCTGATTCAGCACCAGTGAAAGGAAGATTTTGGCACGATTTTCGAGGAGTAGTTTGCACAAAAATTGAGGAGCAGTTTGCTGGTTTTTCTTCACAAAAAACGAGGGTCGTACAGTGCATTTATTGCAGGCCGTACAACGCATTTAATGTTGTCTGTACAGTTGCATTTAATGCTGAAAGTAGGCACAAAAATCGAGGAGGCCGTACAACATTTATTGCTGTCATATTTGCTGTAATTTCAAGATTGTTTTGAGGCACGGGAAAAGAGATAAGTTGTAAATTTGCTTGCTGATTTTTTGCTGAATATTTCTCACTGTAAAAAGGCAATTTT
This sequence comes from Pinus tabuliformis, assembly GCA_031772625.1. Classification (NCBI taxonomy): domain Eukaryota; kingdom Viridiplantae; phylum Streptophyta; class Pinopsida; order Pinales; family Pinaceae; genus Pinus; species Pinus tabuliformis. The sequence goes on from CM062815.1 coordinate 670,525,115, forward strand.
CAGAAATAAAGAAGAGCTCTCGAACTGGTTTTCCCCAAGAGTTGTAAGGGGTTTTTCCAGGGTCACATTGACTAAAAATCTCAGTGTTTAAGTGTGTTTTAATGACTGTTTGTTACTGTTGATTTTTATTTCTGCAATTTCCAGCATTCTGTAAAATTTCCAGAATTTGTGTTTTCAGCAAATTTATTTTTTCCAGCTTGTTAAATGTATGGTTATGGGAAATGGCATTTAACTGTATGGGAGAAATAAGGAGAAACTGAAAACCGGGGTGGGAAATAAGAAATTTATACAATTCAATTATACAATAGAATGAACTATATAAATTCTATATTAAATAGATTCATATGATTGATCTAATCAAACCAAATTCTGCATTGTAACAAGTAATAATAATATTTAATATTTATTTAAATAAAATACAAAAACTTTATTATAATTAAATATTATATCAATTTCTATTAAAAAACCATCTGCCTTTAAACATGGTCATAAATTTTTTATCAAAAATATTGTTGATTAAATTTGATAAATATATGTGTGAATAAAAATATTCCAATTAAATTTAATAAGCATAAAACACATATAAAAAAATTATAAATTTATTACTTCCTTACTACATATATTTATCCTTTATTTTACAAATCCTATTACTAAATAGTCTATTCTATTATATTTATTGTACATACTAGCATCATAAGCCATAAGTTTTAACACATTTCTTTTAACAACCTGATTAAAAAATTCACTTAAAAAATATGATTGTATAGGAAATCAACCATCTCATAGATCCAAAAGGGTTTTTAAAGAACAGATGACCACGAAAAATCGATAATTCTGAGTGGTTTTAAAGAACAACTGACCACCAAAAATCGATAATTTTGAGTGGAAAAATGCTCATCTCTCCTTGTAAACCTTGGAAAATCCCGTACCTATGTTCATTAATGGAAAGCTGTCAGCAATTTCACATATGCAGAGCAGACGGGCCACCTGTAAACCTCTTGTGCTCTATCTATAAACTGAGTACCGAACTACGAATTGGCGTACCGAACTACGAATTGGCCACCTGTAAACCTGTTGTGCTCTATCTATCTATGCAGATGGGCTACCGGGAAAACAGTTGTGCTCTCTCTATAAACTGAATATGTCATACCGAACTAAGAATGGGTGTATTAATTCACTAATTGAATGGAACCACCATATTTTTTCGAAGTAGTCTACCTAGGCCGAGGAATTCCCCGGTTTTCGTCGCCGCCCGAAAAATTGTCAGGCTCCGGCTGCCGATAATCCCTCCGCCCTCCACCACCCTCTCCTAGCTCCGCCACGCTCCGCATTCACTTCCTGATTTTTCCATGCAGATCGGATCGAAGCTGGCAATCCTGACAGATCGCTGCCATGGAGGAATAATGCCATTGGCAATTTGAAATGGAGGAATTGCCGGATCGCGGGCTGCTCACTCACCTTCCTCCTCGACTCGGCGCCTCCTGCTCTGCAATTCCTCACTCACCTTCCCCCTCGACTCGACGCCTCCCGCTCTGCAATTCCTCATTCACCTTCCTCCGCTCTGCTGCTCCCCACCCAAGTACACTGGACTAACACACCATACCCAAAAAAATGTCATTTGTTATTGAAGTATCAGGTTTGTTCGGCTGTTTAAATTTCCTCAGTCATATTAACCGCCAGTTTGGAGCCATTAAAACCCTGAATTATTTGTAAAAGTTCAACAGTTTGCATGGAAAAATCAGGAACAGTTTCAGATTATTTTGCAGAATTGCAAATGTCAGTTTTGGATTTATTTCTTTCTTTCTTGTTCTTTTATGGATAAAGTGCTTGAAATCTCCCAGATTTGCCAATCTTCTGTGGGGATCAACAATGTGTATAGATGCAAGGGGGTTTTCCAGTTGAAACATCAGAATTACCGCAGCCAGTCCAAATACCAGAATTGCAGCAGACTACTGAACCTTTGTTAATGGCAACAGAGCCAATGTCTGCGGTCCCTAATGATGAAAAATCACTCGTGCTTTACAAGCCCGTTAATTATGACAATATGCATTTAGGAGTAGAGTGATAAATTTATCGAGAAGAATAAGAAAATTGGACAAGAAACATTCACACTCCGGCTATGACAGGATTCACTGTAAGCTGCAAATAATATTCTATTTCCTCTACAACTGCTCGTCCAAACTTCTTGTTTATTACTATTCACCACATTCCCTTTTCTCTGAGACTTTATAACAAAAAACTTGGAATTCGAATAACCTCTGCTAAATCTTGTTGTTGCCTCTGCATTTGCACGCTTGTGGCGTTCTGCACAACATTCACTTTGACCTCGAAGCTGGGTGGATCTTTTGCCCTCACTGATTGTCATTCTAATCAGTTTCTCTTTGAAAGCACTCGTGCTTTACAAGCCTGTAAATCCACCAGTATTTCCAGGTGGTCTAACTGCTGGATCACCAGATCTTCCTATCAAATGTAACACAAACTCCTTATGGAATCAGAAGGCTTGACAGATATAGGCCAATTGCCTGATCTTTTCCGCTTTGCGATAAAATATGAAAAATTCTTGATCTGGAAAATATCTTGAAAGGGAATTTGTGTGGAAATATAATACTTGAATTTCAACAAACAATGGAGCAAAAGATTGGTATGAATTGCGCTACTGAAATTATTGTTCTCTATATTCCTGTAATAAAAAATAAAGAACATTTCATTACAAATATTATAAACTGATTTTATAATACCAGAATTGCAGCAGACTACTGAACCTTTGTTAATGGCAATAGAGCTAATGTCTGCGGTCCCTCAGAAGAATTATGTTCTGTGACAAAAAATAGTTTTGTGATAAAAAATTCATGTCCCTGGACTTCGGAGACATCTTCATTGCACAGAAATAAATTAAATGATAATTGTAAGAATGGCAATAGCGAGTACAAATGAGAGGGCACTGAGCAGAAAAAATGAGCTTAAATGGGTTGCATCACTAGTGGAATTAGGATTAGCTAGTAGAGCATCAAGGGATATGGATTGCTTTGGAGGTGAACCTCTGGAACTACTTGTATAAGATGTGTCTGGGCTGCCAACTGAGGAAGGGCCAAGGGGAGACTGAGGTGGTGTAATATTTGATGGTGTTGGTGTTGATGCTGAACTGTTTCTATACTCCAAATCATAACCTGAAATCATAAAGGATGTGAGACAATTAGTCAGAGCATGTTCCTGAAACTCACCATCACAGAAGGCATGCAGAAGATATTCAATTAATATATCAATATGCTTTACTCCCCAACAAATATCTGTTTTCTAGAACCAGATTTAAGTGGGCACTTACAGTTGGATTCCTTCCACCCCAGTTTGAGCTCGTCCCGGTCAAAGACAATTTGATAACCTGACATGAAATTCTCTGCATCGAAGAAGAGAATGGCATCATAAGAGTTAAAAACTAGAGCAATGACTTACTTTAATAACAACACATAACATAGATGCTATATCATAGCTGAAAATGCATAAAATTATTGCCATATAGGAAGGGTTAATGAATGCAGTAGATCAGCCCATCCACTATTATGTTGGTGAGGGGGATGTTACTTCTCTGGACACCATATTGGGTTAAGGATCATTGTATATAGGGAATTATGTGATGTTGCGGAAAAGACCTCATAAAAATGTGGGATAGCACACAAAAGGAGTGGAGATTTTAAAGTCACATTGTGTATTTGACATTTTATCATTCATTGTTTACTCTCACACACCCACCAACACAGCAAGTCCCCCAAAGGAGGTGGGAGGAGGTCAAGAAAGCACACATATCCATCCACCAACTAATCAACCATTATGTTAGTAGGAAGGTCACTACCCCTTATCCTGGGTTGCTGTATAAGAAAGAGAGATATATGGGTCCCCTGTTTAAGTCCCCCAAAGGAGGAGGGGGAGGTCAAGAAAGCTTAAGTCTCCCAAAGGAAGATGGGGAGGTCAAGAAAGAGTACATATCCATCCTGCAACTAATCAACCATTATTTTAGTAAGAAGGTCGCTACCCTTTATCCTGGATTTGTGTATAAGAAAGAGAGATATCTGGGTCCCCTATTTCTACTATCACCAATGCATTAAGCTTAACAGGATTCTGCATCATAGGTATAATGGATTCAACAATTATTCACATATATAACAATGGTAGCCAAAAAATAGTTCATGGAAAAATAAATTGAACAGGGACCCCAAACTTTATCAAAATTGTTTGAATACAGATGTTTACTGTTCACGCCAAAATGAACATTCTTTTAGACCTAGTCATAAAAGAACATTCGTCTATCTAGAAAAGAATAATAAGTCAAAAGCAAACATTCCTTTAGACCTAGTCATAAAATAACATTCCTCTATCTAGAAAAGGATAAGAGGTCAAAAGCAAACATTGCTATGATAAATCACCGGAGGACTTGTAGTTACTTATCTTTGGAGACTGTCGCGTACGACTATAACGGCTTAATGTAGAGGGCACAAATTGCCCACGGGCCAGGAATTAGCTAGGGGATTTATCTGGGGAATATCTGAATGCCAAATTTGTTCTCTCTGCGAACGGGCCACCGCTTTTGATGAAAAATGCAGAGAATAAAATTCTCGTTCTTTTGAATGGACATGTGGAAAAGAGAAAGAAAAGGACTGTTACCCCTACCTCCACTCAGACCAAGACATCACTTTTGCCGAAAAAAGTTAAAGTTTTTGAAAATATTTTTTTATTTTGTACCATACTCAATGCATTTGAACAAAAAAACTTTGGAAAGCACAAAACCAATTAGAAAAGCAAGTTTCGATGTAGCCATCAACACATGGTTTAGATGGGAATAAATTAGCCTTATAACATCTTTTCAATAATCCAGTTTACCTATCCTAAAAAGCACAAGCAGTTTGTTGCTCTGAAATATATCTTATGTTTCAACACTAGAAAGTGTGGGATGATGGTCTGAATGAGGCACCACATTACCATGAGAAGGGAGGCCCAAGCTTGAGTGCTTGGAAGGGAAGTGGAGTTGCCATCCAATTTTGTGGGTAACAGGCAAAACTACTATGGGGAAGAGGAGGCTGCTAAGATTATTGTGAACTTAATCGTGTCCTCAGTGATCTATCACTGTTATTAGAGCTTCTTGTGAGTTTATTTAGGCTAGAGGCAGAAAGTAAAATAACAAAGAATAATTGACAAAGGAAAAAAGACTAACTAGGGTTTATTTTTTGCCTTTTTTAGTGTGTTAATTAACTACTTTCATGAAAGACAAGAGAGTTAGAAATGAAAGCATGAAAACCTAATTAACCTCTTTTTCCATCTAATTGAAGCAGCAAACATTAAGAAAAATTTTGAATTTCCCTTTAACGAGTAAGAAAACTAGGAAGGGAACCTAGGGTTTATTACTGTCCTAGGTGGTTGAAAGCCTTTAACCCTCATATACTGTAAGTCTATCACAAGCTACAAGGGCTTAAAGGAAAAGAGTCAAACAAGAAGTAGAAAAGAGGGTTAGAGTCTAGACCCTACTCTATGTACTTGTATAGCACTTCTCACATTTTGAAAACAAGTTTAGATATGCTATCTCCTAATGAAATGAACAATAGCAACAAACAAATTACACAACTAAAGATGAATTAGGAAAATGAAAGTATGCATGACCCGTATGCCCTCAGTTGTGAAGGTTATCTCCTCATCCAAAGATTTGCATTGAACTCCCTTTAAGTAGGAGAGATTGGATGACTAGATGTGAATAAGGGACCATGTCAACAACTCAATCAAACTAACCTAAGCAACAAATGGAGGGTTAAGCTAAAAGGAGAGGAAGAGAACAACTGTAGAAACCTCCAAATAGGTGGAGGGTTCATAGAGACAACAAACACCAGCAAGCCCAAGAGAGGAAGGAGATCATGAGATCATTGCAGAGTGTTCAAATCGACAATTTTGGTATTTCCAAGAGTGAGAATAGAGACCGTTGGATAGGCAGCTTTTTGAAAAGAGTCAAATGATAGATTTTGACCAAATGTACATAGTCAAATGGGCCTAACCATAAGTAATTTCCAAAAATCCCACTCTCTGTAATGCAGGAAAGTGTGGAAGCTGGAAACAGGTGTGGTAGTCTTAAAACAATCTACAATTTGGAGTGCATGCCTAGACCACTAAGTTATAGGAAATATAATTAAGTGTGTGCCTCAAACAGTATGCTCTAATGGATTAGGGACGTTTGGGGGACTCAAAGGAGGTTCCTCAACTAATACCCTAACAAGTGCATGAGGCCCAAGGCAGATCCTAATCAGAAAGGGAGGGATCCAAGTGGGTTGGCCAAAGCACATGTTATAGCCAGATATACAACCAAGGAAGGCCAAAGATGGATGGAGGACACACCAATGGCACTAGACATCAATTGAGAAACCAGAATCACAAATCTAGACCAAGATAAGGGACTCAAAAGGATGTTCTTCAACACATAAGAGCCATCATTGAAATGGATAGGAAGACCTCGATGTTATTCTAGGGTGAGCCATGTATAGTCAATGCACTATAAAATACCCACACATCAATATCTGGTGGGATAAGTGTGTGGTAAGAGTGAAAAAGCCAAATATTGCATAAAAGAACATGAAATATATCAGCAAATATGTTCAACATTCGATAAAGACCCAAACTATTTCTGTCCCGTTAGTACTTTCGTAGTACCTGTAAGTAGATTAATCATGGAATCCACACTTACCAATATTTCTGCAAGATATGCTAACTATAAAGGATGGCAAGCAAAAATGATATAATAAACCTTTTCAAAAAATAAAAATAGGTTATGTGTGCATGAACTTACGACCGATAATTGATATACTCGAGCTTTGAACCACTGCCAGACAGTAACCTAAAAGCTTCCCAGTCTGCCAGAATCACTTTAGAATCGTGGCCAAAAATTGTTGTTTTTAGTCTGTTGTTTAGCCTACTCCATGCAGTAGCAGTCATTCATCGGCTGGTATATCTAATGTTTGTTCTGCAGGAACTCGAAGATAATGACTAGTATATTGGTTTTATGGAACACAGCTCACAAATTCCAGATTAATACTGACCTGTTTGCCTTTGGAATCGAAATAGGCAAAACAAACATCACATTTGCAGATGACTTTGTTTAAATTCATTCAAGTTTTTGCTTAAAACTTGTGAAATGTCTCTCCCAGAATTTTACTCATTAAATCTGGTTTAACCTGCTTTCATTCAAAGCTTCATTTGTCCCTGATAGTATGACAAAACTGACCTTATCCTTCTTTGCACGTCCATGCCTCAATGCTTGGCCTGTAGCTTTGTTTACAAGGGAAAATGCAGGAAATCCTTCATCGTCCTTGGCCTTCACACTCCATGAAGTATCCATGATCCATTGCTGTGGATCAAAAACATATAATCGACCAATCATTTCACATACGCACAGCAAATACTAATCTCTGTCACAAACCTTGTTTGTGTTTGGGTTGTTTACAAAAATAGAGAGCAAAATTTAATCTCTACCATCAACCAGATTTGGGTCTGGTTCACACATACATACATATAAAAATCTAATCTCTCTCACCAAACTGATTTGGGTCTTGTTCAAAGAGAGAAAAAGTGATGTCACCAACCTGGCTTGGGTCTGATTCATTTGCTGGAGCCATGACAACACTGCCATTTCTACCAGCCAAGAAGAAATCAGGATTGGCTTCACAGTATATCTTCACAATCTCTCCTTGAATAGGTTGTGGATACTGACTCCCATGAGGAGCCTGATATGGCTGTTGGGGCTCAGGGTGGTGGTGTCCAAATGGGTTATGCATTCTCTTAGACCTGCACACACAACATTCATAGCCACCTCAAATCTCGGACAATTGAGACTTATAGGAATCCGAATTCAGCATTTTCTTGCTCACATTAGTGTAAATCTCCTTGACCACAATTTGGAATGCAGACAATACATTTGTATTATCCAGAGCCAAGGTCTCAATGAAGAACAACCCCTCTGATTCGGCAAGTTTCTTCCCATCTTCCACAAGAACTTCCCTTATATGAGCTAAATCAGACTTATTCCCCACAAGCATTTTCACGACATTGCCATCAGCATGCACTGCAACATCAAAATTTACATGAGTTTGAAAATGGCTTGCAACATCACATAGATGACAACCAAAAGCCAAAGCCAATTTCAAAGATGCTCTATAAGGCTTCACAACAGTAATTTCTTGCAATGAAAAGGCCAAAGCCATAACAAATTTCAAAGATGCTCTATAAGGCATTACACATAAACTGCTTGCAATGTTAGTATCAGAACTAAGGAAGATGATACCACATCAAAACCAAAGATGATCCACAAGGCATGACACCCATACATCAATGATCCACAAGGCACAGCACAAAAGTGCCCATAATATTGGTAGGAGAGTGGTGGAGTGCTATTACTTCAACCCAAAGATAGCTTCAAAGCCTACCTATCCCCCAATTGTAATAGAAAAGTTGTTCCAAATGTTGTTGATGAAGTTCAACCTTTCACAAGTGTAGTGTGAAGAATCGTTCATGTAGAGTGGTTGAATAAATTTCTTGTGATGTTATATGACAAATGGCATTTCTGTCACACATAAGGCATATACATGAATCATGTTTTGCTTAGACAATGCTCTGTTAGTCTAGGGTTATGTGGTTTTTGGTGTATGGACAGTCAGTAAGGATAAATATTTTTAGAGTTTGCATATGGCATTCAAACACCAAAGAAGCCTAATTCAATATCATTTATTTTAAAACTCATAGATGTATTTGGGTCCTATAATGAGTATTTCATCTATATAAAGTGGTGATTGTTAAATGTGTTTTTTTGCAGAATAATTTCCAGTATTGAAAGTGTTGTAGTGTAAATGAACACAAATTATCTGCTTTTTTAATTATATATGATTGAAAAACATGTTGAGTATTAGGAAATAGATAATTGTCTACTTGTTTAACATGAATTTATTGTTATCTAATTTTTAAGGTTCTTGAAGTGTAAAAAATGGTGCAAAAGTGGTGTTTATGCATTGAAGTGTCCTGCATTCCAAATCCAGGTCAAGCAGTTATTAAATTCGTCCCTTACAATATGGCAACAAATCATTTATTTCATGGAAAGAGAGAAGTGCCTGGAATGATGACAAACAATGAGGCATATTACATTGCCCTTGTTGAAGGGTTAAAATAGGCAAAACAACATGGTGTTAATGATATTGAAGTCTTCACCAACTCGGAGTTGATATATAATCAGATGAAAGACATCTATTGGGTTGGGAAGGACAATTTAAAACCTCTTCATAAGGAAGCAATAAATTGGAGTTGTCAATTTCAACATTTTACCATCAATCACTCTGCAGATATTGAAAAGATGTCCATTGATATAATGTCTAGAGCATTTTTAAGCACATATGTAGATGTCAAATATGACATAGGATCACCATCCACTGCAACAGAAATCATTGATCACCATCAATATAAATCCCCATTGTGCGAATGGGTTGTTGTTATCATTTTTCTGGGGTCTATCATAGCATGGTTCTTTCACTAAAGAAGAACCTAGTAATGTTTATTTTTCCCCAACATGCAATTATTACGGTTTTTTGTATGGGAGACAAATTTATGGACAAATGTAATATATCCCATGTACATGGACAAATGTATTTTGAGAAAAGTAGCTGGTTCATGGTTTTGTGATTATCATCAATACATTATGATGTTGTCTAATCCTTCCAAACACCTTCTCAGATCTTTGTTTCTGGAGTGATATTGATATGCTATGTGATTTGTTCGTTGGTTGTTGATCAGTGATGAAAGGTTTCTTTACTATGTTTATAAGCAATTTATTCTTAATAACACTTATTTCTCAATCACCCAGTCACTCTTCCCATCTCCCCCTTGGATTTCATCCCAATAGTTTTCCCAAATCACAACTCTATTTTGGCTTGACTTCTCTGTATTTGAGATCTTGTGCTTGTGGATTTATCATGATAGTAAGGACCTAGTCATTTTAAATCAAAGCAAATCTTGCTCATTCTCAGTGTGTCATAAGTAAGGAAATGTCAATATTTCTCCAAGAAATCACATCCATCATGATGGTCTACTATGCTAAATCTCCCATGTGACCACTTCACTTCCTCCAAATTTTGCACTACTTTTTCCTCTACAAAGGGATTCTTAGATAAAATTTAGAAAATATGCAGTTGGTGTTCTGGCTATTCTTGTAAGAGAGCTAAGAGGATTACTTGCAGTTAGCGAAACCTTTGCAATCCCTTTAATAGTCAACCGTTTAAGATTGGGTTCATCTTCAGCTAAACGCAAGAACAGTTTATTTCTGTTTTGCTATCATTGTGTTGCAGTTGAAGTGACAAAATTGTAAATAGTTTGTTGAGATTGCCATCATTAATGCCTTGTTTGTATAATATTCTCACATCTGGTACTCCTAAAGCAAAAGAGAACGCTCGTTATCTTCTTAGAATCCTTCACAGTTGGGACTCTTCAAGAACTGCTCAAACAATTCTCTTGCCCGAGACTGGCAATTCAGTCACTTCAACACACTAGTGAAGCAGCTGCCAGTTTTCCACCAATTCATGTAGGGGCCTGGCTTTTACTTGTACAGATATTCTTTGGTAGACAAGAATCAAAATAAATGTAAATATCTCTGTTATTCGACAGGATTTTGTTTTGTACAGTATTTAATCAGTCATAAAGGAGATGGACGACATAGAAATTCGGGGTGTCCAACTCACCTCTGTAATTTACCCTTCTAGGAGATGCCTAATCACTCCCACATGGTCATTGTAGCTTGATGTACCTTTGGGTCCCATTGACCTGATTTGATCATTTGTGTAATTGATATAAAATTTCTATCTTATCAAACATGTATACCTGAGTTGGACTAACTTAATTGATATGTGCCCACTTTTGCTAAATGGTACATATTTTATGTCTGTAATATAAATTAGGTGTTCTCACACACAGCCATCATACCATTATCAGCAAGGTCATGACTTTTGTTTTTTAGGTTTTACTCCTTATCAGTAAATCTATGTTTAGGTTTTACCCTCCACTTTTTTTAGTGAATAGATTGAGGAATGTGATTGCACAATCTTGCTAGAATATTTCCTTGAACATGTATTTTAACCCAACTAAAAGGTTACAATTCATAAGACTTAAAATATTTCATGCATAGTATGGAAATTTATTAATATAAATGTTTTTGCATTTATGTAATTTTGGCCTAATTAAATTATCTCATACAATATTTTGGAATGGGAAATTTCCCACCAATGTTTCTAAATCTTTTTTGTTCAGTGAATGGTTGTGAAGGAGGATTTTGTTTCTAAATCTTTTTTGGTTGAACAATGTGAACATATGTAAAATGTAATGTTCTGCTAACCTTAAAAAAATAAATGTAAAAATTGGAATAGTTGAGGTGAGTGTTATTGCTTTCATGGTTCACTCTAGTATGTAAAGTTTCTAGACCAACAATTTTCATCTTTTCAAGAACATTCTCAAATGTGTTTTAGAAGAAATATTTATATTTTGGAGACTTATATGATGAAAGTTTTAAGAGATGTTTATATGACTAATGAATATGAGTGTTTTGAATGGTTGTTGATGTGCTTGGTTCTTGGCCATCTACTACATACCTTCTTGTTTCAAGTTTGTGGTTGTGTGTGCACTTGCCTTTTCTCTATAAATATATTTGTTTATAAAAAGTCTTTTCACTAGTTTTCCATAATCAACCTGTTTCTTTTAGAGTAGTCATGATTTTTGTCAAACTTTGGCAGAAATTTTGGGAAAGTTGGGTTATAACTGTCAAACTTTAGGATTTTGAGTATCCAGGTGGTTTTTGATGGTTCTGAATCCATTTCCACCATAAAAAAAACCATTCAAACACATATACGATCAGTTTTTCTGAAAAAAAATAATCGCCAAATTCTTACCCAAAAAAAAATTCGACATCGTCTCACAATAGCAACAACAGGAACAACAGCTAAGAAGTATGGAAGAACAATTGCAACTTTTTGTTTCTACTAAAAACCAGTTAACACAAGACTGTAAACAAGAATTTGACTTTTGGTTTTGGCTCTATTTCCTTGTTAATATAAGCAGTCCTCATTTACAATGTCATTTTATAACATACTGTCGATGGTTACAGAAGGAGTTCTGGCATCAAAGATATGCATAATCTAACCCATGCACTTGATGAAACGTCCCTGTCAAGTTTTGAGAAGCTCAACTTAATAGTATCTAAACAATCTTCAGCTCTAGATGATGTAAGATTCTGCTTTGTCACAATTCACAAAGTAGTGAAGTGAAGAGTGGATTTATATATATTTTACTTGTGTGTAGGTTTTGGCCATTGCTGTTTCAGAGACTGATGCAATGCTCTAACCAACTCAGACTCTGTAATCAATATTACCAGCTATGTGTACTCTAATAGAGTAATCCTTTGCCACAAAATGTTGTTGCTTTGATTTCCTTCATCTAAGGTCTCTTTCAAGCTACCCTTCAATATCATTTTAATTTTACTGAAAACATGGAACATGCTTATCATTTGGGTTACTAACGATATCTATTTCATGTATTTTAATTGATACATAGTCACATCGTGGCACTTTAAGATCACATTTTTTACTACTCCGTTAGGAACAATTAGAAAATATTTTCTTTATGGGAATTTACACAAAAAATTCATAAATAGGAAAACTTTACTATGACCATCTATATCTATATCTATATCTATATCTATATCTATATCTATATCTATATCTATATCTATATCTATATCTATATCTATATCTATATCTATATATATATATATATATATATATATATATATATATATATATATATATAGTTGCTTCTTGATCTGAGTTCAAATTTTTACAAATCATCACTTTTTGAGTGAATAGAATTAACCACTGCGACAGTAAAAGAGGCACACCAGAGGCTAGAGAACATAATAGCTCAAAGAAAGGAGTAGCGAATCCAATACAGTGCATAAGTCAACAGCCTTAAAAGTTTCCTCGGCTCAAATCTGTCCACTTCAATCAACAAAAATCTGTGTCCCTTCCATTTGTCTCTTCAAAGAGCATTCAAGCACCTTCAGGGCTTTTGCTATTTAGTCATCTCTTAGCTCTCTTGCAGAATGCATGTTTCCATTTGTCTTTGCCCTTTCTGGAAGGAGTTCCTATGCCTGCAAAATTCAGGATCACAAATAAGGAGTAGTCTACAAGACAGTTAACACTTTATCACAAGCATAAAAGGACAGAACATCGTTCAGTGAACATCAACAAATCATGAAGAGGGCATGTTTAAAATAACATAACAATATACTACGCTATCATATACTATTCCATGGAGGCAAAATCATCTTGATGAAGTCATGAAAATCCAACGAGATCTTTGACTAGAGGCAAGAAATCAAAAATCCAACGACAAAAAATGCAATGATAAGGTTCAAACCTCGTTGGCCTTTGACCATCTAACCATAACTTTATAAAGATGTAAAATATAAAGATCTATAAATCTAATAAACATTGAACCATGAACATAGGTATGAGAACATAGTAACTACATGTTTAAGTATAAAAATCAAACATGTTGCATGAACATAAATAAGTAAAGAGATTCTATTTGACAACGAGCAAATTTTTCAGTGACCATGAACAGATTATGAAAAAGGTATTTTCATAACAACATAACAATGGGAAAACATAAATATACTTATCATATGATAAAGGGCCACCTGACGATGCCATGATAACCTAGCTTATCTATTCTTTGTGCATACCTCATTGATTCCCACTAGAGTTGAAGTCCTTCCATAGATGATCAGTCATGGTAGAAGATGATGCTTCTCCACTTATTCTATAGTTACCTAGAAAAATGTCAAACGTTATCGCAAAGAAATTTTCTAGAGCATCAAGGTATATATGCACACACAATGAAAGAGTGTCAAATGTACCTGGCATGGCAGGTAAGGTTGGATGGTCTTGCATCTCTCTTTGGTCTTGGGTTATCGCCATGGTTGGGGATTGTTGCATTGTTGTAAAAATAAACATACCACATGTTAAAGAATAGTGATAATTAAATACTTAAATATAAAACCATGACTCTATTCAACACATGAAACTAACTTGGAACCATAGACACAACATTATTTGATCAATGACGTCCTCGCTTATTGAGGTATCGAAACTCAAATGGTTCATATTCTGATGGATCAACATTTAAATCAGTTTCCAAACAACTATTTTTTCTTTTGCTCCTTCTTTTCTTTGTGGGGCTAAGGAAACTCTTTTTCCTGTTCAAAGATGGATCAAGAGAACCCAATCCAGGTGTGAAGTCAAAATTAGTAACGTGCAAATCATTGGCTTCATCCAACATTTTTTTAAGCATACCAATAAACTGGATTGTCTTTGCCAAAGTATTAGGAGGGTTATCTAAAATGAGATGTGTATAGCTAAACAACTCCTCCCTTGCCAAATGAAGTGCCTCAACATCTGCATCAACAACATTTGTGGCCATAAGAGTAGCATCAACATCTGCATCATGGTTTTGAGGCTCTATATTGATCTCAAGTGGATCATTGCATATGTTATCCTTTGCATGCTGATAAAGCAATGGATTTAAATTATCTGAGTGGAAATACAACCAATTAACCTTTATGACATGCTTGCAAATGTTTCCACAGATAGACCATGGACATTCACACGTTATAAAATCCTTACGATACCAGGTGACAAGGTATTTTTACCTTGATCTGTTTGACTTCTCACCCAATAAGCACGGGTTATGTTCTCATGAGGACAACAATCATTATCCATAATTTTTCTTGCTCGTTCCACTGAGGATTCTAGCTTCTTTTCTCTCCTGTAGTTGTTTAGAAATCCTTCTTATTTTAAGATTTAGTTGAACCAATAACAAGGTTCAACTGTTGTTAGTAACATATGCAATAACCAATCCATCCTCTGGGCACATTTTTTCCTTCTATCAAATAGAAATGTTGTTTTTAGGTAACAATGGTATGATTCAACAACATTATTGGTCTCCTGATTTGCATGAGGAAACTCCCGACAACCTTTAACCCACATACCTAATTACAAATAGAATGATGTTAGTCTCACTATATCACCTTTTTAAAAGAAAAAATGCATATAATACGAAAAATAATGTTTACTTACGAATCTTATCTCCAGTGACCCAATTCTTGTTGAAATAGTCTAAGAACTTCTCTTCATTTGCAAACTTGATAAAAACTTGATTGATTGCATTTTCCACTTCATAATTGAGAGTGTGTTTCATGATGAAACCTAACTCACTAAACATCTCCTTGGTGTTTATGGAACTAGTGGCCAACCGATTGACATTTTTCAACCAAGCCCTCCGTACATGCCAAACGCATAAGATCATGTAAGAGCCCTATCCTAGGGTCCGCTAACTTCTAATTTTTTCTGAAATTAAATGCGATAAGAGGCGATAACTTACTTACTTACACGGCTTTTAAACAAATAGAATTTTATCATTTACATTCTAATCAACAAAAATTAAGATGAATATTTCATTCTCATTAACTTTACAAGAGTAGTCTATGGAGGAATACCTGTACCAGTGGCTGATGGAGATACCTTTGTCTTGCTGCTCCTGCTGAACGCTCCTCTTTACGGACCCAACTGGATTTACCTCCCAGCCAACTAGGAAATAATCTCTAGCCCAGGAAACCTCCACAGGTTCCCTAGCCCTCCGAGCCCAAGTCCAACCAGATGTAGTGTGTGTGTCCAAATGAAATATCCAAAGCAAGATAACAATACTTCCCTCCTCTCAACAACCCAAGAAACCTCCACAGGTTCCTAAGGTCTCCAAGATCACAACAAGTCCAAACAGTCACAACCAACCCCACAATCATAAGCAAGACCCAACATCGCCCTTTTATCCCTTCCCCCTTCCCTTTTTAACCCTCTTTACTTCTCCATCTCAACCACCTCTCATTAATTTCATTAACTTCTCATCCATCCTTACAGTTGACTTCTCTTCTCCCAAGTAAGTTGGGAGTACATTTGGAAATGTGACATGAATATAAAATTGAGAATTTAATGGGAAAGGACCATGTCTTCTCCCAAGTAAATCAGAAAAGTACATTTGGGAATGTGAGGTGAATATATATATTCATAGTTAAATGGAGAGGACTATGTTTTCTCCCAAGTAAATGTGAGGGTACATTGGGGAATGTGAGATGTAATTACATGGAGAGGACCATGTCTTCTCCTTAGTAAATGTGAGGGTACATTGGGGAATGTGAGAAGTAATTACATGGAGAGGACCATGTCTTCTCCTTAGTAAATGTGAGGGTACATTGGGTAATGTGAAATGAATATATGTATTGATAATGAGATGGAGAGGACTATGTCTTCTCCCAAGTAAATGTGAGGCTACATTGGGTAATGTGAAATGAATATATATATATATATATATATATATATATATATATATATATAATGAGATGGAGGGGACTATGTCTTCTCCCAAGTAAATGTGATGGTACATTGGGTAATGTGAAATGAATATATATATTGATAATGAGATGGAGAGGACTATGTCTTCTCCCAAGTAAATGTGATTGTACATTGGGTAATGTGAAATGATATATATATATATATATATATATATATATATATATATATAATGAGATGGAGAGGACTATGTCTTCTCCCAAGTAAATGTGAGGGTACATTGGGTAATGTGAAATGAAGACATATATATTGATAATGAGATGGAGAGGACTATGTCTTCTCCCAAGTAAATGTGAGGGTACGTTGGGGAATGTGAGATGAATACATATATTTTGAAATAATGGAAGGAGATCATATCCTACCTAATATTCAATTTGAGAAATTAAGTGGGGAATTTGAATAATGGAAATCATGAACTTCATATTAGACCAATATTTCTCAATATTTTCAGATAATGTAAACATTAACAAAATTTGTAGGATAAGATTTAAGTGGGGCATTACATACACCCCTCCTTCAGAAAACTTCGTCCTGAAGTTAGAATGAAAAGATGTAAGGAGTTTGAAAGCATAGCAACTAGAGAGAGTTATAGCAATAAAATCTGATATGTCCGACAATGACATTTCTTCTCATCAAGAGTCTCCAACTGATCTATATCCTCCTATCCATCCTGACCTACTTCCGTTCCCACCCTATCCATCCTCTGCTGCTTTATTAGTGGCAACGGTCATACTAACCATTGATAAAATCGACATGATGGAAGTGTCGAATACATTGACCTAACTTCCCCAGCAGGAAACTAGCAATCATCATCACACGTCTAGGGGAGCGTGTCGACCACTGCCCTCCCACAATTCCAGGTTTCGGAGGATACACGGTGGGAAATGCCTCCACCCCTCCTTCAGAACTAGGGTCAACACCCTAACACGGACCACACTACAGAGCTGGTTAGACTTGTCATCGAATAATCCAATCAGGTAGTCTTTGCCACCTGTCATTTGCATTTTACTCATGTCATAAGAGTGCATATCAAGTAGATACCAAATTTAATAGAACAATGTGCATTATACCTTCCCCATGAGATGTCTCGACCTTCCCTCAATGGAAGAGTAGCTCTCGGCTATCATATAGTTCTTTGAATGGAAAATTTTAGGGGCTAATGTTCGCCCAGTGGGCTAATTTTCCATGATTTTTCCACAAAAAAGATTCGCCAATTTCCAATTTTTATAAAAGACGATTTGCCCAGCTTTTAGAATATAAAATTATTTTACCTTAAAAATCGCCAACATTATATAGAGACTATATATAAAATCATTATAAATTTGAATAATTTTACAAATATATCAATAAACATTTTATAGTTTTCATATTAGGGATTAGTGAGATTCGCCAATGTTTTTAAACTTCAAGAAAAATTTCCATCCTTAAAATTTTCCTTGGAACTTCTTTCCCCTGTGGGTTAGCTCTCATCCATGCATTTATATAACAACAAGACACATAATCATCTCACTATTAAGTCTAGTATCCACGTGTCAATTTTGTAGTTCATACTGGAAACAATCATAATTTCACTATGCCATTCATTAGATAGATCATATCCACTTAAGCCATACATGAAACGACAATAGCTCTGATAAGTCATGTACTAGATAAATCATCACCAAGTAAGTCATATATCAAATATTTCCATCATCAAAATCCAACCTAAGTAGTTTCACATGTTCAACCAAATGCATCAATATTACACAATGTTCATAAATAAATAACATGGAACTGCAAAATAAAACCTTAACATAGGTAGTTGTCTACGTCAAAATGGGAATCATAAATGCTCATGTGACATCCTTGTGGAACTCCTCGAATCCATTAGAGTTGAAACAAATTCCACTGTCTATCATGGAAAATAGCATTTGAACTTAGATATGCTATAAGGTGGTACCAAAACCAAAATAATGGCAAGCAACAGATTAGTGCACTATCAATTCCACTAGAAGATGCTAGTATAAGTTTTATGCATATAGTTTCTTTAAAACCTTAGTGAATATAAAAGTCCCACTCTTCCAATTTGATGGTTTTTCATCTTCCAAACCAATTAGTTAATCTTGAAAATGAAAGACTCAAAACTTCATAACTATTTCCAGCATGATTTTCATATTTATCTTTTTTTAAATTGAGAGAAATGTCCTCTAAATGTCAAGGGTTCAAATTTATTATATATTTAATCATTGTTTACTAGTACTAAAACAATTTCATGATATATAATGTAGCTCACCATATGACCAGACAAATGAGAAATAATTAAACGAATGGAATAATTGCCTTAGACTTGTGGTATAGACATGGGCCTTCATTTACAAAATATTTTGAATGATAATAAGAATTTTTGAGGCTTTATTGGAGTTGTTTTAAAGGTGTAATTGTCCTTTAGATTTTATCGCCTATCTTATAAAGGTTTCAGGCAATGTAAAGCTAAATTATTGTAATGACTTGGTCTCTAGGTTGTGGATAACAAGTCAAATCATTATTTTTCAAAGAGCGTTTCAAATTAGCCATTAGAAGAAAATTATTTAATGTTATTCCTTCATCTCATTTGTTGTGAATTGAGATGAGCATGCCATGATAAACGTTTTTTTTTTGTGCAAGCACTTATCTTGTATATTTATTCTTCTATTTTATTTTTATTTAGCCATGTAGAAATTTTGTTTTCAAAAGAAAAAAAAAATAGGTTTTTCCAAATTACAGAAAACTTGTTGATCAATCCATTGAGGGGCTACATAGTCACATGGAAGAGAACAGTTATAGTGCTAGTCCTCACTTTCTTTTGTTGGATTAGAGCTATCAATTTTATTTTATTTTTATTGTTGGACAAACCCTTATTAGAGATTGCTCCTTCAACGACAAAATCTCCCATAACACCACAGTGAATCTATTGACCAAAAGTATTTCAAGAGGAAGTGTCTAAGGTGAAATCACCCTTAGTTGAATTTTAGTATCGATACATCATTTTAGAATAGAGTGAGAGATACTAGTCTTTTGACTCCAAACTCATAGCTTAATCCAAAAATACAAGATTTATTTAGAAGGGGTCATAACTACAATCCGATGCTAGAAAAAAATAATTTGCAAGGAAAAGGTAGACCTCACCATACCAACCAATATTTAAAAATCCAAAACTTTTTCCAAATTTAAAAATCCAAGCATTCTCTTAAGGAAGATGGTGACCACAAAAGGATGGAAAGCATTGATGAGTTCTTGAAGGCAGGCAGACGTAAATAAGATTTGAGCTACTATTCCTTCATTGATAGTCCTATATATGACACAAACTGAAGGATGTCAAATTGCAGAATTATATATGACACAAACTAAAGGATGTCAAATTGCAGAATTTTTTTTTTTTTTTTTTCCAGCTGGTTCACGTATCCTGGTCAGTTGATCCGCTACTCTAGGTTCGATAAATCTGGGTGGACCCCACTCGAAGGGGGTCCACCCCTCGGTCACCACAGACCTAACCCCAAGAGCTTTCGGGTTTTGACCCTGTGACCTCCCATTGGCGAGGCCCCGACTTGACCGATTGAGCTAACCCTTGGGGCTGTCAAATTGCAGAATTATATATAACACACACTAAAGGATGTCAAATTGCAGAATTTTGACAACATGAGCAATCAAGTTATTCCATGGATTATTGGAAGTCATATCAACCAATACAGGGACATGCATATGGACAGGTGCAAAAAAAAAATAAATTTGATTTTGTAGTATATCTATCACAAATTTGATGTTTCACTATTTTGTTCAGCAAACAAACACAAAGGTGTAACCCAAGATGATAATAAATTTATTTGATGTTTGCATTCGTTTTATGATTTTACCTAACATATTTCATTTTACTTTGTAGGCAATCGTAGGCCTACTATGGTCCAACCATGCTCAATCCCTCTAGAACCCACTCTAAAATCCTTTCATCCTAAATATGAATGGAAGACTTGGGATTGGGATGGATCTTCTGAAACCATGATTTAAAGAAACTATTGATTTTGTAGGAGTGATCTGATAATCTTTTAATGTAACCTGGGAGTTATATATATATATATATATATATATATATATATATATATATATATATATATATATATATATATATATATATATATATATAACTCTAGGATTGCGAAACCATCTGGATTAAATAAGAACACAGCTTAAACTAGTTTAATTTTAATTTAGATGAATCAGTATATTAGCTACCCAGCCAACATCAACTAGAGAGCCTTGATATCATTAACAATGTGGTGAATCAACAAAATACCTTAAATTAATTCAATAATTCTTGTGAGATTGCAAAACCAATCCCAAGGCTTCATGATTAATAAAAATTCAGATGATCCTTTTTATTAGTGATCTGAAAGAAATAATTATATTAGGTACACAATGAACATGAACTACCAATGTTCTCTCTGGCCGATATCCCTATTTTTCAATTTCCAATTTTTTCCTGGGATAATTCTAAAGTAGTGTTTTTTTTTAACGAGCTTTGCAACATAACCCTGAACTAAATCATTTTCCATTGAAAGGCCTTTTGCTTCATATTTGACACATCGAACAATTGAACTTGGGAATAAAAAAACATATCATGAGGGGATTCAAATGATGGTGTAATCATTGTCAAGGTAAGTATAAAAGAATTACTTGTAAATACTTCCAGTCGACAAAAACAACCATTAATCTTCATAAGCATTTGTCCGTAGAATATTAGAAATAATTTGTCAGAGCAACCCTGAATTACAAAATCTGGGCATGGTTACCAATGTAGTGAAACCTCAATATCCCTATTTTCCAGTTCTCACTAATTCTTGTAGAGTTAGTTACACAACATTTTTTTTTTCAAGGAGCTCTGCAGCAAATCCTGAAGCTATTGCTTCAAATTTCACACTCAACGCTGGAACATGGGGATGAAAAAAATGCAGTATCATGACGCCATTCAAATTAACGTGATACTTTTCTCAACTAGCACACAAAATTTTCGCTGTAATATTTCCAGCACATACGAACAATAAGAGTTAGTTGCACATATTTCGAGTGCACATGAACATAAGTGAATTTTCACCAGATCAGAAATGATGGTTCAGTTCAACCTCGAAAGGTTTTTCCCTTTTATAAAAATTGCAAGCGCATTGTTGCAAATGAATATTTTACTAAACTGAAAATATTTCCAAGATCATAATCCCTTATGTCTATATATTTTCAGTCCCTTATGTATATATATATATATATATATATATATATATATATATATATATAAATTGCAAGCGCATTGTTACAAATGAATATTTTACTAAACTGAAAATATTTTCAGGATCATAATCCCTTATGTATATATACTTTCAGTCCCTTATGTATATATATATTTCTAGGATCATAATCCCTTGTTTATATATATATATATATATATATATATATATATATATATATCTATATATATATATATATATATATATATATATATATATATATATAACCGATAACACAACATCAGTATTAATAAGAATGCAATTAATCCTTTTTATTAGTGATCTGAAGAATTAATTACAGAAGTACCTGATCAACATAAACTACAGAATCTTGACATGATTACCAATGTATCGAATTGCTAATATACCTACTTTTTAATTCAATAATTCTTATGAAGTTATACTATTTTTTTAGAATCTACAGCATAATCATGAACTGGATCATTTTCCATGGAAAAACCCTTTGCTTCAAAATTGACGCATCCAACACTAGAAATTAGAGATTAACAAATATCATCAGGTCATTCAAATGATGTTGATCCTTTTGTTGTAAGTAGACAAGAATTAGTTGTAAATATTTCCATTCCATGAGAACAACAATCAATCTTCATAACCATTGCCAAGGCGATAAGCAGAACTCTGAAATTTTTAAGAGGGATATTTTAAGAAGAAACTCATAGAAAGGGGCAATCATATCCATAGAATAGTAACCCCAACAAAGGATAAATTATAACATGGATACATTCTATTGAACTGAATTCCCAGTCTGTAGCTCAGAAGGCTTGAAAAAACAACTTCCAGAGTTGAAATGGCACAGTGACAAGTATCACCGCCATAGCCAAAACCTAATCACTACAGAAGTTGTGAATTGTGATTACAAAGTAAGAAACTAAGCCTAAACACACAACATGGCTAATGAAGTCTGGGTAAAACACTGGATAAACGTCCAACAAAGCAAACCAGGACCTCAAAAAAAACCAGAAAGTGAAAAAAAACATGCAAGAAGAACCTAGCCACCATGCACCAGAGTTTGACAGTTCCCTTGAGTGCTTTAACTAGGGATGTGACCATTGGGGACTATAAACAGGGTCATCAAAGAGGACACCTGCAAAAAAAGGCCTAGTTCCAACCCTTGAGGAATGAGTAATTTAAATACTAAAGCCCATGTTACACTGCTATGGGCCCAAAAATCCCAGATGGAGCAAACCATCTAGAAATTGTTAACTTGTTCCTGTAAACTTCCATGAGAACCAGGAAATCGTCCTCGATGCATTGGTTCCAATGTCCTATCTGAATCAAAATAACTTTAAGATTTCATGTCAATACTTATAAATCCTGCAATATTTGAAGAAAAATTCCTGAGTCAAACTGTAGCATTTGTTGTATCTCATATTCCCAAGCGTTTTCTAAGAGACAAGTAGATCACACCGCCATAAATGTGCCCCGACTGAATCAAGTGCCCTCTGACTCAATCCACTGCAGTGCTACAATTTCAAACCAAGCAATGTTTCCCCCATCTTTTCTATAAAAGGCAAGCATTTATCCGTTATTTGCATACAACCTGATAAAGAAAGAATCTGTATAGCCTGTTGTCTTGCAGATAACAAAGAGACAATGCCATTATCTATAATCCCACACTTTTCCAAATCTAAGTCCTGTAAAGCTATACAAAGTTCAGCAATAATCTTCAGACTTCGATCTGTCACCTTTCTGCAACCATCTAGAATTAATGACTGAAGGTTTTCTCGACATAGGTTGGCTCTACCAAATATAGCCCAATCTGTAACTCGTACACACCCAGTCAAGTTGACTTTCACAAAACTTGTTTTACTGTTATCCAAGAGAGCAAGAAGACCATCATCAGATATTCCTAACAGCCCACTAAGATCAAGTTGTTGTAGTTAAGGGAAATCTCTCCCTAACATGGCGAGGCATCCATTTCCAAAACCTGGACAGTAATGAATATTGAGAGATTTCAATGATTCACAGACTGGTATTGATGTTGTGACCAATGAAGATTCCTTAATTCCCTCACATTTAATCAATGACAACACTTTTAACTTTCCACTGCAATTAGAAAGCACATCTATGAGACCACAGCAAGATACCAACTTGCTATCCTCTATTTGAAAATTTTCAAGTGATATGGAAACATGTGTAAATGCTCTCAAGCCATCATCAGTCAATGACTCACACTTTCAACTTTGTCCAACTACCTCAATACTCACCTCTGTCAATCCTCGACAAGCGGTAACTGAAAGATGCTTTAGCTTCTGCAAACCCATTGTATTCCCCATACTCAAGAAGCCCTTCTCTGTGACATTGAATAGGTTCTCAAGCGACAGATCAGTTAAAAATTTACCATAATGCCCAACTGCAGCAAGAGTAATATTAGTCAATCTTAAAGCCTGCAGCTTTAACTTCATCACGTTTTGGTATTGGACAGAATTGTAATAACCCCTTCATCACTGACAAGGTAGCAGTCATTGATACTCAACGATTGAAGTCGGACACAGTTCTGTCCAATTTCTTTTAGGGACTTATTTCCCACCTGGGGGCATGATTCTAGATTAAGGGTCAATAAGTTTGGACAGTTCACAGCAACAGATTCCAAACCTTTGTCTCCTATCCATGGGCACTTGCACAAATCATGTTTCTCCAATAACTTACAGCCCTTCGCTATTGCAGCTAGCCCTGCATCACCAACTGATGGGTAGTTCCAAAGTCTCAAAACTCTTAGAGCTGGGCAGCCAAGGCCAATAGCACATAGGCCTATATTGGTAATCCCTCGACACAGGATGGAACCACGAACTAGAAGTTTGCCCAAGCCTCCATGGCCGCCTACACAGACAACAACTACAGCAAGCCTAATATCAGTAGGTTGAGCACAAAGTAGGCTGAGCACCCACTGGGGCGCAAATCTCAAGGGGTCTAAGCATCTTCGAGCTGCTAAAATTTAATGGCATAGGGAGTCGAGGGCTAACAAGGCTAATCAAACCCATAATATTGCTCAGATTATTATTGTTGTTGTTGGTGTTGTGATTATTGCTAGCAAACAATCCGGTGTCTGAGAGATTCAGGTTGCTCGCGGGCATCATTCTGGGGCTCAAATTGGAGGTACCACTACCACCCATCTGATTGTGTGGGCTGCTGAAATTAGGTGTCGGGATAGTAGCATTCATGCGGGGACTCAAACCCACGAAGCTGGGACTCAGCTGCCTGAAAATTCCTCCCGACAACCTCCCATACAAGTAGCCCTTGCTGCTACTATTGCTACTGGCATTATTGCTACTCACCAACCCCTGGAAAGCTAACTTCTAGAAGGGACTCGAACCCGCAACGTCTGGGAGCTGGGGAGCATGGTGATGATGAAGATGATGTTGATGATGGTGGCTCCCCCTAGCTAGAAAAGACTGGACCTGTGAAGGGTCGAGGCTGAAATTTGAAGTGGGTGATGATGAACAAGAATTCATGGCGTGGTGTAACAACATATTGGGAGGCTTGGGATTCGGATTGATTAGAGATGAATAGCATCAAAATTCTTCATATCTATATTGAAACAGGGACCCTCAGGATTGCTGTTAGCATTTATTCATACTGGTAGTAGTTATATCGTTATTGTTAGTATTGTTGTGAGAAGTAAACCATTCTTCCGCGTCCAGAATTGCCTTGAACATTGGAAAATTCAAATTCTCAGCGTTGTTGCAATGGAGTTCTGTGGCATCTTCCAGACCCCACATGCCACCATTCACATTCATTCTCGACAACATTTTTATCCCCAATCAATCCTCAATGCTGTCAATCTATATCTATATATATAACTTACTAGTGCTCTGTATATCGATTAATTATGGCGACAGCTACCATATATGATTTAGCTTTTATATGCGAGAACCAATTAGTATGAAGCTTTTGGATGCATATTCCCATGAAATCTAATGACTCTCAGCCATTTCTAGTCCCTAGGATTCGATCCTGCACCATCTAAAGAGCTGGAAAGCCTGTTTCTTCTACTCAGAACTTGCTCTTTCGGTCTTCAAGGCAAACCTGTAGCAAGCATTGGGTCTGTAAATTTGAACTCTGAATGATCCATTTTAGTGCCTCCTGGAGTTAAATACAGGAATCATTGTTTTTAGCTTTTTATTTTAGGTCTGGATTGGTCATTTTTGGTACCTTTGAAGTTAAATATCAGAACTTTTGTTTCGCCATTAATTTGATCTCCGGACTGTCCATGATCCATCTGGACATTTCTTGCCAACACACTTTAGAAGAAAAATAAAATCGTGCTATGACTACAACATTTGTAGCACCAGATAAAATGGAGCCAGTGAATATGTCGAAGGTGTGGCCAAATAAACCTCAACAACGGAAATAATTTATTTATTTTTCTTTTGTTTCAGAGATTAGAACTCGTCTCTCCTAATAGAGGTAGCAGTGTTTATAAAGTCGCTCCTTTCTGAGTCGTCTTGACTGCAGCGTCTTCCTTACCTGGCCTGCCTCCTGTAGCCCGCGCTGTGGCCTTTTTTTTCTGCGCTGACTCTTCATGTAAGACTATCCTTTTCATTTTAGAGGACTCAAGGAACCCTATCATCCAACCGTTTTGCCGCTAACTTGGCAGGAATGTCCATCTACCGTACCCATAGATGTATTTTAACAATAAGTTAAGATTTGATTACAGATCAGTCCATTTACTATTGCATATTGGTGTCAGATATGAAGGAAATTGCAAATATTTTGCTGAGGAAGATAAATGTTTTCATGATTTTAATTTCACTCAGTAGTTCAGTAAATGCTATGGTTTAGTATTGAGAAACTGACAAAACTCATGCAGTTCGTTACCTTCGGGTTAACTATAGGTTGTTTCTTACAACTCGTGCAGTTAGTTGTTTTCGGGTTAACTATAGGTTGTTTCTTACGTTTTTTTTTTTTTTTTTAATTTCAACTTGAGCTTCAGATCGTTCATTTTAGTGACACTTGCTGCTAACTATCATGTTTTTCACTTTGGGCTGTTCAGTTTGCCGCATATTAGGGTTAAATATTTAATGAAATTGCAAGACTTTTGCATGTGATGATAAGGATGTTGGGTCTGTAACTTCCAGAAATGCCAATATCAGTTACGGAATTGCTTAAGCTAAAATGTTGTATCAAGTTATCAACAATTTCTATGAACATACTTACATGGTGAGAGATCGGTAGTATTAATGTATGACTCATTTAAAATGTTATACTAAAGTAGTTGGTCAAGCTCAACATAGAATTCACATAGTTTAATGGATTGTGTGTAAGCATGGTGCTCAAATCTATATGCAAGGTTGTCATTAATGGGAAGTATAAATTGTGGGTTTAGTGGGCTTGGGTCCAGATTTTGAACCAAAGCTCTGATACCATATGTAAGAGCCCTATCCTAGGGTCTGCTAACTTCTAATTTCTTCTGAAATTAAATGCGATAAGAGGCGATAACTTACTTACTTGCATGGCTTTTAAACAAATATAATTTTATCATTTACATTATAATCAACATAAATTAAGATGAATATTTCATTCTCACTAACTTTACAAGAGTAGTCTATGGAGGAATACCTATACCGGTGGCTGATGGAGATACCTTTATCCTGTTGCTCCTGTTGAACGCTCCTCTTTACAGACCCAACTGGATTTACTTCCCAGCCAACTAGGAAATAATCCCTAGCCCAAGAAACCTCCACAGGTTCCCTAGCCCTCCAAGCCCAAGTCCAACCAGATGTAGTGTGTGTGTCCAAATGAAATATCCAAACCAAGATAACAATACTTCCCTCCTCTCAACAACCCAAGAAACCTCCACAGGTTCCTAAGGTCTCCAAGATCACAACAAGTCCAAACAATCACAACCAACCCCACAATCATAAGCAAGACCCAACATCCCCCTTTTCTCCCTTCCCCTTCCCTTTTTATACCCTCTTTCCCTTCTCCATCTCAACCACCTCTCATTAATGTCATTAACTTCTCATCCATCCTTACAGTTGACTTCTCTTCTCCCAAGTAAGCTAGGAGTACATTTGGAAATGTGACATGAATATAAAATTGGGAATTTAATGGGAAAGGACCATGTCTTCTCCCAAGTAAATTTGAAAAATACATTTTGGAATGTGAGGTGAATATATATATTGATAGTTAAATGGAGAGGACTATGTTTTCTCCCAAGTAAATGTGAGGGTACATTTGAGAATGTGAGATGTAATTACATGGAGAGGACCATGTCTTCTCCTTAGTAAATGTGAGGGTACATTAGGTAATGTGAAATGAATATATATATTGATAATGAGATGGAGAGGACTATGTCTTCTCCCAAGTAAATGTGAGGGTACATTGGGTAATGTGAAATGAATATATATATTTATAATGAGATGGAGAGGACTATGTCTTCTCCCAAGTAAATGTGATAGTACATTGGGTAATGTGAAATGAATATATATATTGATAATGGGATGGAGAAGATTATGTCTTCTCCCAAGTAAATATGATTGTACATTGAGTAATCTGAAATGAATATATATATATATATATATATATATATATATATATAATGAGATGGAGAGGACTATGTCTTCTCCCAAGTAAATGTGAGGGTACATTGGGTAATGTGAAATGAATATATATATATATATATATATATATATTGATAATGAGATGGAGAGGACTATGTCTTCTCCAAGTAAATGTGAGGGTACATTGGGGAATGTGAGATGAATACATATATTTTGAAATAATGGAAGGAGACCATATCCTACCTAATATTCAATTTGAGAAGGTAAGTGGGGAATTTGAATAATGGAAGTCATGAACTTCATATTTGACCAATATTTCTCAATATTTTCAGATAATGTAAACATTAAAAAAATTTGTAGGATAAGATTTAAGTGGGGCATTACAGATCACATCACAACCTGTGATCCTCCTGCCATATTCAATGCATTTTAGTGTGGTATTTTTAGAAAAAATGCAAGTTTTGTTATATCATGACAATGTTAAAGTTACCTCAAGGAACTGATTTCAGCCAGTGCATCATCAACCATGAAAGCATTGAATTTCCAATCAGGACGGGTTTGGAAACACTTGCGCATGAGCTGCTCCAGCCATATTGCAATATCATCTGATGTGTTTCGTGATGCCACGACCCATGAAACAGGCACCCCGCTTTGTTGTTCATCAAATGCCACGAGTGTATACAACTGATACTGTCATTTTCAACATTACATAAATTCAAATACAAGTTATTAATCATTCTGAATGTATACAACTTAAATAAATATATTCAATAAATCATTGGCATCTGACTTACCCTGTATTTATTGGTGTTAAATGTTGAATCCATGGCTATTAAGCTATTGTGTGATAGCTTGACCATTGTCTCCAACATCCACTTTGTTTGAATCCCTATTATAAAAGGGACCTTCACACCATTGGGCTTTTGGTAAAAGAAAAAATCTTCCCGATGCTTTTGATACCAAAGGTTTACACTCATTTCATCCTTTTTGTGAAGTTGATACTTTCCCTTCGTCAACCTATTATAGTTGTTTACAAAATCTTTCCTGCATAAGAAGATATCTCTATCTTGAGCAGCCACATCGATGTCAACATGTCTTTTAATGTGGGTTCTATACAATACATCAATAGGCACTCCCAAAAAGAAACAACTCTCTACATATGAAACAATGTCCCTTGAAAGCTTTGGCCTATGCAAGGCCCTGGTCTCACCTGAATTGTCACATTGACCATGACAAGCCCAACCTTCCCCATCTTCATGTTCATACATATTGAAAGTTAATATTGTTCTATCAGGAATTTCATGCATAACTTTCATAATAAAGTGGCATTGGCAACCCCTCTTCTGCACAAATGAGGTCCTTCGTTTAGCTGAAAGATTTCCTCATTTGTCCTTTGGGCCAAATGAACAATGATAACTACACCAAAAATTTAAATTTTTAGTACATACAAAGAAATATAACATTGGTTTCAAAAGATCTAAACAATATATATTTTAAATACTCACATATCATATTGCAATGCAGCGGTAGCTCTTTCTTTTGGTTTTTTTTTGTTTTTCATATGAATTTACATGGAGCAATAGGATTTTCTTCCTCTCCTTTGATAAAGTCAGCAACTCGTCGTAATGGGATTACAACAACTTGATCAATACTATTGTTTTTTCTATTTATTTCCATCCAAACCAAGTCTTTACTAGAGAATGTCATTTTGCCTTTGAGGTCTTGCACCTCAAGATCCATGATATATTGCCATTTGCTTCGCTTGCCCATTTTGAACTGATCTGGTCAAACAATATGCAAGGACATCAAAACCGAAATTTCAATCTTAGCAAGTTATCCAACACATATATATATATATAAATATAAAACCTCTTTTATGCTTTTTTTGATGTCTAAAATATCAATCACTCAGTAATGACAAAATAAATAGCACAAAAGGATGCAAAAAATTTGGGATGCAAGCATTTCCTTTAAGATGTTGCTTCTTGCCTCATTCGCTTTGAACAAGGCATTCCTTAAAGGAAATATTCCTTTGAGAACATCAACAAATGCAATCCAATGAATGTTGGCCATGTTTTTTTAGGGTGACCATTTGCTAAGCAGGAGTAGACTTGAATGAAAGGGTTTTCTACAATGTATGTTTACATCACAACTCTACTAGTAGTCTGTCCTCAAAGATTCTTGGTGCTGCCATAATATATGTGAAATTTATAGTAGGAAATCATTACACTCACATTCCACTACCCATGGCAAAAGAGATGTGTTAGAACAAAGAAAAGGCAATGAAATCTACAATACCAACACAAACACCAAGAGCACTAGTGAAAGTGATTCGGTCCGGCCTCATCCCTGCCCTCAACATTCGAACAAAATAACCAAGTTCCTTCTCCCCATCCCTAGTGTTTGCATATCCTGCAATGATTGAATTCCAAGAAACCAAGACCTTCTCAGGCAAATTCAAGGGGGGGAAGAAAAGTTACCAACTCCTGGAAGCAAGAAAGCAAATTGCTTGAATTTGAAACGAAAACCTGTCCTTCCAAATCTGAAAAATCTTCTTGAATTACTTTAGGATTCTCCCTAGAATATCCTCCATACAACTGTTCTTTAGGGATAGCATGAGTAATGCTACATGCTTCATCTTCTCCACATACCACAATATGAATTTCCTCTTCTTCAATGCTTTCCTTTGTAAAAATTGCATTATCACGAGGAAATAAGGACACATCCCCTGCCTCTCTAGCTACAGAGAGAACATGAAAATAAGTCCTTTATATCACAGGTTAGCTTAGTCAAAACTTCATCCAAGGAGATTGTTTCATGTATATAATTATTTAATGATCACAAGTCATTTCAGTGCAATTTTGGAGTGAACTTCACTTGTTTTTGTGGTGTTGGTTTGTTTGTTTGCACAAGCGAGCTCCTGCAACCCTCTACTTGACAATGTGGGGTCCGAGAGGCCTAGTGCAAAGTATAAGGCTTCTTCAATTGGATGGGTGAACTGGAGAAGAATGGTTGGACCTAATTGTTATATGATTATATGATTCAAATACTGTACCTAATTATAGTTATTAAATACCATTATTTAATAGTATTTAATCAAATTGTTATATGATTATATGATTCAAATTATTATACTAATATTTAGTTCACACACAAAGAAGTCTCATTCACCGGTGAATTTAGTGTCTAGATCATCATTATTTCATCAGCTACCCGAAGCCAGAACAAAACTTTATCTTTCGAATTTCTTTGAACATTAGTCCGGGTAATCCATCAACTCTGAGATAATGGACAAATTAATGGAAAAAAAGTCCTGAAAAGATTAATTCAACAATAATTGGGAAATAATTAGGGAAAATTGACCAATCTTGGCACACACCTGTACTATTCCACAAAATAATCAAGATGATTTCAAAATAATTGTTTCATTAACTGTATCAAAATTAGAGAAAGATCTTCACCTATGGTAGAAACCCTATTGTGCCCTATGGCATTCATTCTTAAAGCAGCTCTCCATTGGAGGCATTGTTGTTGACTAAGCAATAGTGTTGCTTGTGGATTTAGTCCATGTTTTATTGTTAGCCTCTCTCACCTTAGTATATATAAAGGGAGGAGATTGTCTTTGTTATCACTTGTATCACATCTTAGAGATGTGATGGTGTGATGCTGGCTATTAGAGGATCTCGGAAGAACAATTATTTACTCATGTAACAGGGAAGTGCTTGTGAGAGGCATGCACAGGAGATCTTGGGCTTGTGTGCCGCAAGTGAAGAGTAAAGCTTGTGAGAAGCAAGTGTGGATCTAAGCTAAGGGTTGGACAGTTCATGTGATGCTAGCTTGTTGTTGAGGTTATGGAAAGGTCAGTATAGCTTGGTGGGATGCCTTGGTAAGAATTGTTGCTCGTTAGAGTTTGCAGAGAGTTTGATTGCTCTGGGCAGTGCTTGGGAAGCTTTGGAGAAGTTCTTGCTTGAGATAAAGCAGGAAGACTTGGTGCACGATCTTTTGCAATGCTACCGTATTGTACATTATCGTCATATTGTAATAAAAAGAACTTGCATCATTACTATCCTAAATTCTATTATTATGATCTGATTTTCAGACCTTGTTTTCAAGTGTTTTGAGCAAGTTTCATGGATGTTTTGATATTTTGATTTGCACAAGTGAGTTCCAGTAACCCTCTACTTGAAAATGTGGGGTATGAGAGGCCTAGTGCAGAGTATAAGGCTTCTTCAACTGGTATGTTTTCACACCACGGTCTCAACCTACACCTATGTAAGAATCTTGGAAGCCTTCAATTTCTCTTTTAGAGAAGTGTTGTTGGGATAGTTTATGCTTCCTTTTGTCTTATCTCTCTTATTATTGTTGATTTCTAGATTGCAGAGGTATTTGTCCAAGGATTTGATATGCATTTGACAATATGTTTGTTTATTGGTTTATTTGGTTGATTGGTTGATTGGTCGGTTCTTTGAGGTTTGTTGAGACCCCCTTTGTCTATAGGACCTCTTCTCTTAGAATCAAAGTTGAAAAACTAATTTAGACAAAGACTTGATCAATAAGGATGTTTAAGGTCCCCTGCATGTAGAATGCACAGTTTCAATCATTAAGGATTTGGTGCAGAAACTCTCTGATTTTTTCTTCACATGATTCCTCTCTATAGTTTTAGGTTCCAACATAAATTTCATTGGATGTGGAAGCTTTAATACTGCTATTCTCCCCAAAATCATTTACCCTCCAATGAGGATTCCGGTTCTGAATATTCTAATGTCTCAGGTACTACCTCCTACTTCTGAAAAAAGAAAAAACTCATCAACCAGATAAAATAAGTTCCATCTCTATTGGTGAGTTTCTGACATGGAGAGACTGATTCTGTGTGTGAGAGAAACAGTGAGTAATATATTGTGATCAGAGCATGCCACCCACATTTTTGTAAGAATTCTATTCTTGCCCACCTTTCCCAAATAGTTGTCAATACCTTTCATCCCCATTGCATGAGAATCTAGGGAACTAGAGTCTGGGACACATCATTTTCCTTTTCACCTTGGGAGCCTCTCTTTATATTCTCCATTTCAAATTAATTCTCAATTCACCCTTTCAAATTTGATTTATATTTGGCACTCAATATAACTACATTCTAAGTTATTTAAAATCTAAAACGAGGCAAACCCCATTACCCAAACCCTGGGTCACAGATTGATCGATACTGGTATGTTCTAGCCACAAAACCACGGGATCTGGAGACCCAGATCGAGATATAGGAGGTTCAGAGCTGCACAATTGATAAAAAGAGAGTACTAGTAAATAGGTTGGAGGGTTAATGCCTATCAGATCTGCGTTAAAGGATGTAGACAGTTGGTTTGGCTCCCTCGGAGATAGAAATTCCTCATTCAATTATTGATGAATCCTGGAAAGTGTCTAATGCCAATTTTCAAAATTTGAAAAATAAACAGATTGGGTATAGAAAGGTGAAAATTACAAATAACTTTAGAGGAACTGTGCATTGCACTTCATTGGCAAGTGCAAAAGTACCAAGTTCCATTTTTTCCAGTACTAAAATGGCAAATGCTAATTCTTCTGAGTTTATGATGATGTTTAATGATGGGATTAAACATAATGGGGAGTAAAGAATATTGATATATTAATATCAATATGATATTAATAAAGGGAGGATATAAGGATATGCTCTGGTAGTCTAGGGTCATGTGGTTTTTGGTGTATGGACAGTTGGTAAGGATAAATATTTTTAGAGTTTGCATATGGCATTCAAAAACCAGAGAAGCCTAATTCAGTATCATTTATTTTAAAACTCATAGATGTATTTGGGTCTTATAATGAGAATTTCATCTATATAAAGTGGTGATTGTTAAATGTGTTTTTTGCAGAGTAAATCATATTGATATATTAATTGAATATCTTCTCCATGCCTTCTATGATGGTGAGTTTCAGGAACATGCTCTGACTAATTGTCTCACATCCTTTATGGTTTCAGGTTATGATTTGGAGTATAGAAACAGTTCAGCATCAGCACCAGCACCATCAAATAGTACACCACTTCAGTCTCCCCTTGGCCCTTCCTCAGTTGGCAACACAGACACATCTTATACAAGTAGTTCCAGACGTTCACCTCCAAAGCAATCCATATCCCCTGATGCTCTACCAGCTAATCCTAATTCCACTAGTGATGCAACCCATTTAAGCTCATTTTTTCTGCACAGTGCCCTCTCATTTATAGTCACTATTGCCATTCTTA
The DNA here is from genome assembly GCA_031772625.1 of Pinus tabuliformis. Classification (NCBI taxonomy): domain Eukaryota; kingdom Viridiplantae; phylum Streptophyta; class Pinopsida; order Pinales; family Pinaceae; genus Pinus; species Pinus tabuliformis. The sequence goes on from CM062815.1 coordinate 670,559,691, forward strand.
CAATTATCATTTAATTTATTTCTGTGCAATGAAGATGTCTTCGAAGTCTGGGGACATGAATTTTTTATCACAGAACTATTTTTTATCACATAACATAATTCTTCTGAGGGACCGCAGACATTAGCTCTGTTGCCATTAACAAAGGTTCAATAGTCTGTTGCAATTCTGGTATTATAAAATCAATTTATAATATTTGTAATGAAATGTTCTTTAATTTTTATTACAGGAATATAGAGAACAATAATTTCAGCGGTGCAATTCCTGCCAATCTTTTGCTCCATTGTTCGTTGAAATTCAAGTATTATATTTCCACACAAATTCCCTTTCAAGATATTTTCCAGATCAAGAATTTTTCATATTTTATCACAAAGCGGAAAAGATCAGGCAAATTGGCCTGTATCTTCCAAGCCTTCTGATTCCATAAGGAGTTTGTGTTACATTTGATAGGAAGATCCGGTGATCCAGCGGCTGGACCACCTGGAAATACTGGTGGATTTACGGGCTTGTAAAGCACGAGTGCTTTCAAAGAGAAACTGATTAGAATGACAATTAGTGAGGATGAAATATCCACCCAGCTTCGAGGTCAAAGTGAAGGCTATGCAGAATGCCGCAAGCGTGAAAATGCAGAAGCAGCAACAATATTTAGCAGAGGGTATTCAAATTCCAAGTTTTTTGTTATAAAGTCTCAGAGAAAAGGGAACGTGGTGAATAGTAATAAACAAGAAGTGTGGAAAAGTAGTTGTAGAGGAAATAGAATATTAGTTGCAGCTTACAGTGAATCCTGTCATAGTTGGAGTGCGAATGTTTCTTGTCCAATTTTCTTATTCTTTTCGGTAAATTTATCAGTCTACTCCTAAATGCATACTGTCATAATTAACAGGCTTGTAAAGCACGAGTGATTTTTCATCATTAGGGACCGCAAACATTGCCTCTATTGCCATTAATAAAGGTTCAGTAGTCTGGTGCAATTCTGGTATTTAGACTGGCTGCAGTAATTCTAATGTTTCAACTGGAAAACCCCCTTGAATCTATACACATTGTTGATCCCCATAGAAGATTGGAAAATCTGGGAGATTTCAAGCACTTTATCCATAATAGAACAATTAAGAAATAAAAAAATCCAAAACTGACATTTGCAATTCTGCAAAATAATCCGAAACTGTTCCTGATTTTTCCATGCAAACTGTTGAACTTTTACAAATAATTCAGGGTTTTAATGGCTCCAAACTGGTGGTTAATATGATTGAGGAAATTTAAACAGCTGAACAAACCTGATACTTCAATAACAAATGACATTTTTTGGGTATGGTGTGTTAGTCCAGTGTACCTGGGTGGCGAGCAGCAGAGCGGAGGAAGGTGAGTGAGGAATTGCAGAGCGGGAGGCGCCGAGTCGAGGAGGAAGGTGAGTGAGTAGCCCGCGATCCGGCAATTCCTCCATTTCGAATTGGCAATGGCATTATTCCTCTGCGGTAGCGATCTGTCAGGATTGCCAGCTTCGATCCGATCTGCATGGAAAAATCAGGAAGTGAATGCAGAGGGTGGCGGAGCTAGGAGAGGGTGGCAGAGGGCGGAGGGATTGCCGGCGGCCGGAGCCGAACAATTTTCTGGGCGGCGAGGGAAACCGGGCAATTCCTCCGCCTAGGTAGACTACTCCTATTTTTCCAAAATTTAACATGTAATTTATTGTTTTGGACCAATACAGACGTATCATTTTCTTTTTCAGTAAAAAAGCTACTTCTTTATATTAATAAAAAGGTAGTATGCATATCTTGGAACATTTATCTATCTTCTATACTTTAGAGTACATATTGCTGAGTTTTCTTTTCAAGCTATTCATCTTTTTTACATCAAATCTTTTCTTTTTGAAAATGTTTTTTTGCTCCATAGTAGTTTGTCTATTAACTGAACTAATATTAATTATTACAAAAAAAATTATGATACTTAGACATTATGAAACATAAAATTACATTTTCTGCCTGTCTTTCTCTATGAATAATTGATGTTCCCTACATTGGTCATGACACCTTGTTCAAAAGCAAAGAAATAAAACTTATATGTGATCCTTGCTATGCTTTTTTTTGATAGCTTGATACGAGATCAGCTGCCCTATTTTGTTCTCTATAAATATGATCAAAATTTACTTATTGAAAGGTCTTTACCCGTGTTTTAATATGTTTCATCCAATTGGTTAAGATAGGAGGGCTTAACTCATTGTGTCCCTTGACCCATTCTATTATGCCCTTGGCATCACCATAAATCTGGATCTATTATATTCCAAACCATTTGGCCATGATTAGTACTCCCCACAATGCGATAACTTCAACTCTACTATTGGTTCTTTTCCCACCTTCCCACCAGAAATGGTAAAATTTATTAGTGTCCACAACCACATTCTCTCCTGGAACATGGCCATCAAAAAAACCAACAAGAACTGTTTGCCATATATCTCTAGATTTAAAACTTTTGTAGCTTTTACTTCGGTCACTGTCTTAATAATATCCTCACTCGCTTCCATTCTTTTCTGATAAAAAATGATAGCACTAAGTCTCAGCCATATAATCCATAAGATGTCCAAAGGTAGTGCTCTAAAATAATGGTATTTGATCCATGCCCTAATACATAAAGAACGACGGAAAGTGTCCCATAAAAACACTATTAAAATAATCCAACACCCCATCCCATATTGCCTTCTCATAATAACTATGTAGAAAAAGATAATTTATATATTCCTCTCCCTTCCTACATATAATACAAATTCCCTATATAATCCATAAGATGTACAATTGTAGCGCTCTAAAATAATGGTATTTGATCCATGCCCTAATACATAAAGAATGACGAGAAATGTCCCATAAAAAATATTAAAATAATCCAACACCCCATCCCATATTGCCTTCTCATAATAACCATGTATAAAAAGATAATTTATATCTTCCTCTCCCTTCCTACATATAATACAAATTCCCTTCGACAAGGACAAACAAATAAAGAACCAAATCAAAGGAGCCAATTTTTGATTTTTTGGCGCCAATATAGCCGAAGTTGGTAACTATAGTTGGCATCTCTCTTCAAGGATCTTGGTCCGTTTTGGACCTCTCTTACGAGAACCAAATTGAAGGAGCCAATCTCTGATTTTTTTGTGCCAATATAGCTGAAGTTGGTAACTATAGTGGGCTTTCTCTTCAAGGATCTTGGTCCGTTTTGGATCTCTTGGTTCGGTTTTGGTCTTCCTTTTTATGCAGGTTCAAAATTCACAAGATGTAGATGGTGGGAGAGTTTGGTATATTTTTTGGGTGAATTTGATGATTTACAAATTATTTTGATTTTAAATCTAGTTTAAATCATTAATAATTTTTATGATTAAAAATAATCTATTTTGATTTTTTTAAAATATAGATTATTGGGATTAGACTTCTAAATTATATTTTATTTAAAAAATATTTTTTAATAATAACTAATAATTTGATCCTGAATTTGTTAGAAATATATAAGACGAGATTTCACACACAAAACACACACTGTGATCTGTGACATTTTTATTGATCATAACAGTTACACATATATAGGACATAAATCTTTGATTTCGATAATTCTAGATCATCGCTACAATTCATACATAGGAAACAACAACTTCTAGATTGATGCTTGGGAACTTTCAATAACAACTCATGACAACACATGGAAACATTACTTTCAGTACAATAGTGAAAACACATATTACAATTGCAAGTATAATCTATGTCTGACTAGTCCTCATCAGCACTCACATCCACCATGGAATCTTGCAAACACTTCTCTTTCACCACCACATCTTCAAGCTTTCACTTGACCTCCATTTAAAACATAACCGCCTCTGACCATTATTGATGAAAATTGCAAGGTCAACAATATTGACACCTTGGATCGTCGGGGCTTCCGTGATAAGAGTCGTCAAGTAATGAACCATCCTATGGACCAACCACCATATGTTGGATATTACGCTTTCGACTATTCGTTAGTTGCTAGGATGTAGGTATGGATACTGAATGTAGTCAAAAGTTTATCAAACAACTTTACCTTACTAACACACAAAAATTGATGTTTTGGACACCAGGGCTTCCAGTCTAAGAACCACCAACACTTTTTATAACCAATAAAAACACACAAGAATTGATGTTTAAAACACTTGGGCTTATATTTTAAGAACCACCAACCCTTTTTATAACGAGAATAGAAAACTACTTAAACTCACATTACACAATAAATCTAAATATTAGTGTTTTTCATCAGATCTGCATTGTTTGGAACATTATATTTGGATAAATAATACCACAATATTTTATTAGTTCAGATCTAGAATGAGAAATTCCAACATTCCACCTGCATGTCGCAGTTGTACATCTTGCACCATCTGATAATCTCAAGAACCACCATTTAAAGCATGTAGACATTGCTCTCAATTGTAGATCCACACTAAATCAAACCAAATCTATGTTGATCCAGCTTCTTTACAAGTTGATCTCCTCTTCTTTTACAAAGACTCGTCCACAATAAAAATTCCCACAATAGCGGCAACAATTCTCCTTTGCATGCAACTATCCACAATCCACACACAAATCAAATATCCACAAAAACAATATATCAAACACCTCATTAAACTAGTCTATGTGAAAAAGAGTATCATGTCTAAAATTGCATGATCTCAGCCCCCCGCTTGATAGATTTAGAGTTGAACTAACTCTGATACCATGTTAGAAATTTAGGAGACGAGAGATTGCACACACAAAACACACACTGTGATTTTTTTTATTGATCACAATAGTTACACATATATAGAACATAAATCTCCGACCTCCACACTTCTAGATCACGACTACAACTCATACATAAGAAACAAGAACTTCTAGATTAACTTTTTGGAACTCTCAATAACAACTCATGACAACACATGGAAGCATTACTTCGAATAGAATCTGAGCTAAATCATTGCACTAAATTACCAATTTTACATTGTTAAAAAGACAATGATTGTTCCAACTCTTTTAATGCTCTTAACTAAAATTGATGAGTGACTTTTGAATGTTCTAAGAACACAAGAATGTACCCAACGATGGCTCATTGTTTCTGTAAGTGACGTGGTCTACGACACTAGCACGACAATGGAAAGAGAGTTTATGTGTAAATGGGCGGTATTCTTGTTGACAATATTTGTGAGTGTAAGGCTTGCAACAAGGAGTTGAAGTGTACTTCAAGTATCTTGCCCAAATAGCTTGTGCATGTAAGGTTTTTATCTTGCCCGAACTCTTTGTAAATAGTAACATTTTCTTTGATGTTTTTTTTGGTGATTCATTTGTTTGATTGGTTTTTGAGGATTTGCTTGAATGTATATTTTTAAATTGGTTATTTATTTGTAGATTTGGTTTTTATGAAAGATTTAAATTTAACGTCTTTATTTTAAAAATAATTAAAGTTAATTTATTATTAATTATAAGTTTAAGGGAAAATTAACTTAATTGTAGCTATAGAAAACAAGAGATAATTATAATTAGTGGAAAATTGATTATAGCTCACAAAGAACAACCATAATTGGAGGAAGACTTAAGGATTTTATCCTTTGATTATTGTTGTGCATATGTTTGATGAATAAAGCAGCTCAGCTAAAGAATATGTTCACATAATACATGGGTAAATCATGTGAAAGATAAGGCTAAGAATCTCTACAGGATATGCTAAATACCTAGGTATGGATGTTAAAGAAATCTCAGTAAAAAGCAATCAACTCCTTTGAACATATCAATAACAACTTCTTCATGTTACAAATGAGTTTTTAAGAAATATATAAAAGGGAAAGAAAGAAAAATAAACTAAATAATAGTGTCGCACACAGCCTCCATCAAGGATATGGACATATGGAGGAAGGCCTATAATCTTATGGTGACTCCATTGAGACTATGGATGATTATGATAGTGGAGGAACACATGAGATATTTTATATTCCATGCTTGTCAGAAACTCTCCAAGTCTAAATAGGCCCTAAGATTATGGTTGTGTATTCCATGCTTGTTAGAAACTCTCCAAGTCTAAATAGGCCCTAAGATTATTGTTGTAACTTTGATTATTGTTGTAACTCTATGGATTTAATTAGAAACTATTTGTTTGATCTATCATGTCACCAATTTTTTAATTGCCTCAACACACACTAGGTATTATTAAAAAAAAATATAGTTTCACCAAGCATATGTTACTATCATTTGTGGCTTAATTTTTTAGGCAATTAATGCTCCGAAAATGACTTTAGTACTTAAGTTTCACTTGACTGCTTATGATTGGATGACTTGTGCCATCTTTACCTTGAGTTTCAATAAATGACTAGCTTGGGATTGATGGTCTTTTTAATCTCTTTCAATTGTTTTATGCCTTATGGTGTGTTGAATTTAAAGCATGCCCACTCATGATAATCTCAGTTGAAGATGTTTAGTTGTAATGTTGTATGATGATTTAGGATGACCAATGAATGATTTATTAATATTACAAATGCATTGCATGTATGGAACATTAAAAGAATACATGTTTTATGTTTTAGTTTTATACATGAACAATGAAAAATAAAATCACTCACATTATTATTTTTTCTATGTGGTTCATGGTCCCCAGAGATCTGTGACTGCTACATACAAGAAATATTTATATCGGGTAGATCCACCTTAAGGAATCACTTCTTGTCATCTCAACCATAAAACCTAACCCTGAGAGTGTCGAGAAAATTGAACCCATGACCTTTCAATAGCGAAGGTACTTTAATCACGGGAAATCAACTAATTGAGCTAACCCTCGGGGCTTAATCACTCGCATTATAAGTGAAGGCTTAATTAAATATTATATTATATAAATACTAGTTAAAACACTACAAATAAAAGGATTTATTAGCATTGTATAAGCACATCTATCATTGGGAAATGTCAAATAACGTTTGAATGATGCTATGAATCATTTCTTAAGCTTAACCCATGTATTGTCCTATCTTTTACAATGAAGCTTTTCCAAATAACACAATTGGTAAAGAGAAATAATGAGCACAAAGAGAGTAAAATAAAACAATCCAAGTTATGAGAGGTTACAAAAATGGCTTGGTTTTGACTATGAATAGTCTACCTTTCTATGTGTAATATTGGCTTCTAGAGTAAATATTTTGTCGTAAAAAAACATGAGAACAAAGGGACTCCTTATATCTGCAAACAAAACAACACAAAATGTTATAATGTTATGACAATGACACAAGCTCCCATATTAATCCATAGTTTATATTAATCACATTAGAGTATAACCTCACTCATTAATACATTGGTTATTATTCATTCACTTTTATTTATTTATTACAATAGATTATAAGTATCTTGAAGGAGAAATAAACATCTAACTTTGTGTATAGAATTGTAGTTCATTGTATAAAACACAAATATCTCATCATGAGTTACATTAATGATCTATTAATAGCCATGCATAACGTAGATGGATCCCAATCCCCTATAGAAATTCAAACCAATCCACAGATGCAAACAAGAGAGAATTACATCCTCCAAAATTCACATAATCAACTACTCAAGATGTAGCATATCTACACGGGAAAAAAATAGAGTAATTAAAACCTAAATAGAGAAGGACCTACTCATAAAACTAACTAAATTGCACTTTAATTAAACCTAAAAAAAAATGCATTCACTATTTACTAGAGTTTTTGAATTCTTTCACTTCTCCTTTATTCGTTTCTCTCATTTCTTCCTTCTCTCCTTCTCCTTCTATGTTCCCCTCCCTAATCTTGTTTTAAATTAAATAACAAAGAAATGGAACACATCAAATATTGTGGAAACACAAACACAAATATATGTGGTTCACCCAATTTGGGCTACATCCATGGAGAAACAACCAATACTTCCTTTATATTATCTAGCAAATTAAAGAGATACAACCTATAGAAAATATGTTGCAATTTCTTGTTCGATCTCACACAATCCCTCATATTTTCTTCACACGCAGAATAATACACAACCACAATACAATTCCCTCCTATAAACCAAGGGTTACCTTCTACAGAGAAAACCCTAAATTAACATAACTTATACCATCATATATTTGGTCGAATAAATGGCCTAGATTGACTACGAAATTACAATATTTTACCAATCAACTTCTAACCCCCCCCCACCCATCAGGTGTTGTGATCCAACTACCACTGGAACAAAAACCTCTCAACAATTAGGAAGATAATCAAGCTCTACACCCAACAAATGTTTTATTTATTTTCCTCTCTTTTTTTGCCATTTATCCTCTTTTTTCTCAATCCTTTAGCTCTTCTTCATTGTATTCATTTTTAACGCGCTATTAGACCTTCTTTCTATGTATTTTATCCCTTTTTTCTTTGCACAACCTTTGACATTCCCACCAACTACTTCTACATTGGAAAAAAAATAAGGATAATAATCCTTCTGTATTATACTTTAATGTCTTTCATATGAGTCTTCTTGTTAGGTCCCTATACTACTGGTGTAGCACATTATTGTTATTAGTGCAACCCCCTTATTGTATTGTTGTGCCCATGTAGTCCCCATGTTAGCTCCCTATACTACTAGTAGTGTCCCTTATTGTTATAAGTGGAACCCCCTTATTGTATTGGTGTGCCCATGTAGTCCCCATATTGTTATTATTGTGCCCCATAGAAGCCCAATATTGTTATTGTTGTGCACTTACATTATTATTGTTATGTCGGATCTTATTATATTATGGCCCCTTAGACTCCTATATATAGAATGAAGGTCTTGTCATTTGTATCATCCAAGAATTATTCATTTGTGTAATGTAAAGGAGGTTTCCCCCTCGAAGAGACTGCTTTTGAATTCGTTGATCTATCTTTTCTTCTATTTTGTGAGTTCGTTGAATAACACTTCTATAATTTTAATCTGCCTCCATTTAATGAATTCAAAACCTAAGAAATAATTGGAATTCTAATCAATTTCCAAACATATTTTTTTAAAGGTTCTTAAACCTTTGAATCAAAAAATTAGGATGTTGATTAGATTCCAAAAAAAAAATAATCTAACTATTGGATGCAATGGCAATTGGATGGTTGAAGACAAGTATCAACATTCCCCCCCAAACAAACATTTTCCAAAATTAGAGTGTAAGAAATGATGTGGGAAATGTACAAGAAATAGGCTGATGGCCATAATCATTTTGGATATTTCACACATGGGCATCATCATTGCATAATTGTATCCTTTGGAAAAATGGCTACAAATATAATGGTTAAGGTGCATCGATGAATGAATCACTATTTTGCAAAAAAATTTGACACCAAGGAAAATAAATAGCATATGGAAACTTAATACTCCTACATCAGACTCTCCAGGTAATAAGAAAATATTGACTTCATCCTAATTATATACCTTGTAGTTAAAAGTGTGTTGTTGCTCTATTAATATTCATGTTGTGCAAAATGAAATACTTTTACATCAAACACTACAGTTATTAAGAGAAGCATAACTTCATCCCAGTTCTATACCTCATAATAAAAACTGCACTGTCACTCTATATGAATTATCACGCATAATATTTTATCAAGTTCCTCAATATATATCCACCCTATATTTTCAACTATTATCATCAATTCCAAATATTTATAGGAATAATGAGGTTCCACATGGATTCTACTAGTTATTCCAACAATGATGTGTATCCTTTCTACTACTACCATCATTATATTCCCTTTAGTCTCAAGATCTCCTACAAATTCATAACTTTGTATATCAAGTTGCTTAGATGATTTAGGATCCATTAACAATTCCTATAAAAAATTGACATGGATAATTCCCTAGTCTTGCCCTACATCCTTATGCTCAAAACATTCATATATTTGTATAAAAGAGTAAGGACCAAAGGCTCTTCAATCAACTTCATGCCATATTTTGTACTACTTCTCAAAAAATAATACATGACAATCTTCTATTAGATATCTAGAAACTTAGGAATTAGTTATGATCAACTTATTCTAATGTATCTTTAGGTAAAATGTGTATCTATAGTCTGATTCCTTAGTAATAGATTTTTTTTCATGATATAATTCATTTGTCATGATATATTCTAAAGATAAAGTGATATGATGGTTCAAATTCTCCTCAACAGTAATGGTTATATCAATTTTTGGCTTAAGACTCAATTATTCCATGATCCCTATTTAAAGAGCATGGAAGGTCATTTCCCGAGATTTATTGGAGAAAAATAATATGTAAAATTCCTTTATTTTTCATTAGCATATTGCCTTAAGTGGTCATGTTTACTAGTTCCATCGAAAATTTCGCTTTCGAGTGTTTTAACAATGCAATATGTATTGGTATATTGGTCTTTTATTTGTTTGTATGAACACTTTCTTAAAGTGTTTGAATTATGTGGAAAGATCATTTCTTGTTCAACATGGTATCAAATCTCATACAAAGACTAGCTTTGCATTGTTAATTGAGATCATGAGCTAATGTCAATGCATCCATAAAAATATTTATGTATTTTGTTAGAGTATGACAACAATTAAAAGAAAATGTAAAAACCAAATTTATCTACATAATTTTTTTATATAATTACTCTATTGGTGTTGGAAACTAAGATAGATTTCATAACAAATTAAACAATGTCTACCTCATTTATGAAGCCTGAGAGGCTTTGTGGCTATAAGTTTGAGTATGAATTTTACCCCAAAATAATAAATTAATTGCCTTCCCCTTGGATGTTTCCTTGATAAACCATTGGGGTTTTACCATGTAAAATCATGTGTACTATCTATTTGTGTCATTATTTCTTTGTCTTAAAATATTTTTACAGGATTTGAATTCCAAGAAATTGTATTGAAGCACAAAGTTGAGATCCAAATGGAGCATCTTTAGTAACTAGACTAGAAGATTGAGTTTAGAACAGAGTCTATTGTAATAGAAGAGGTATGATCCCACCCTCACTGTGCAATAAAGGCATGAAGGTGAAGACACTATATATTTTTAAACCCTAAACATCAAGATGTGGATACCTATGCATTTCAAATATTGTGCAATGAATAAGACGAGGGAGATCACAGAGATGTTATCATGATCCTATCAAACCGAGTCACTAAGGGAGGTTGCAGAGGAATTATATTTAGTTATCATTTGTAGAGTGTGCAAATGAGGTTCGATCCATGCAATGAAACATGACCATATTATAACATTGCAAAGAAGTCTCAGTCTCAAGGTGGAGTAACTCAGTATACGCAAGGATAGTGGAAGCCACAAAAACCATGGCCATTGGAAATCAAGGATGATTTGTCTCATGCTCAAGTGGTCACTTGTCAATCCGAGTGCACATGAGAATTTGAGTAGGCTGAGGAAAAAGGCGTTAAGTCACTAAGGAGTTACAACCACTAAGGACATGTGTAATTTTTTTGGACCACTATCCTAACCAGTAGAGTAATTTTATTACTGAGAAAATAATTTAACAAAAGGGAGTGGATATATTTAGTGTACATTTAAACTTTTTTAAAGAAGTTGAGATTGGAAAAGATCATGGGGTTTTTCTCTTCGGTGAAAGTATACAAATTTTTATTCTAAAATTTCTAAATTGATACATTAAAAAACCATTTTCGATTTGGATAAGTCTAGGTGTGTAGAATAATGGAAAAGGTGATGAATACTAAATTTGAAGTTGAAAATTTAATGGAAAAAATAACTTTGAATTGTTGAAACTTAAAATGCAGGATTTGCTAGTACAACAAGGGTTCCATAAGGAATTAGGGGGCATGAGGAACAACCTTGCAACAATAACCAGTTACGATTGGGAGGAACTAGATGTCATAGCCCTTAGCACTAGTTTGTTATGTCTTGTGGATGATATCTTTTTTAACATTATAAAAAAAGTAACAATAGTAGGCTTGTGGACCAAGTTAGAAGGCCTTTCATATGATGGAGTCCTTGATGAATCAGATATAATTGAAGAGGTAGTTATACAGTCTAAAAATGAAAGGAAGTATGAAAATTATACATCACTTGAATGTGCTTAATACTCTTATTTATCAATTGAATAATATGGATGTTAACCTCAATGGTGAAGATAAGAAATTTACTTTGTTGTTTTCATTGCCTGAATTGTCAGATCATTTAGTAGCTTCCATTACCTTTAGTACAACTAAGACTCTTGAATTTTATTTTATTGGTGGAGCATTGTTATCTTAGGAGGTGAGGAGGAAATCAAGTATTCAATCCTACACACCATAAGTAATGTAGCTAGAGGATATTGAAGGACAGAGGAGAAAAACAAGAGATACATCCATATCGAAATTGAAAGGCAAAAAAAAAAAAAAACTCAAATATTAGCATTGTAACAAGTGAGAGCATCTCAAGAAGGGTTGTTGGACGAGATGGAAATCTAAGGAAGACTCCAAAAAGGAGGTAAATCCAATTTAATCAAGCTCAAGTATGATTGATGAATTATTGTCTACTAGTACAATGTTCCTCAATACTATGATCAATGGTTATTAGATTCCAATGCTTCTCATCATATGTGTCCACACAAAAATTAGTTTTCTTCGTATGGAGAAGTTCATGGTGGAATTGTTCTTATGGTAAATGACATTTCTTGTAATATTGTCAGAGTGGGAATTAGCATAAAAATGAATATTTTTGATGGTATTATAAGAACATTAAAAAATGTTAGAGGTGTGCCTAAACTAAAGAAGAGTTTAATTTCTTTAGGATCTTTGGATTCTATAAGTCATAAGTTTACAAGTCAAGGTGGAGCACTAAAGGTGTCCAAGGGAAATTTAGTGGTAATAAATTCTACTAAGATAGGAAACCTTTACAAGTTAGATGGAATTTCTCATATCATTGAAGTAATTGTGGTATCTAAGGACACAATTTAATCCACTCATTTATGGCATCAACAACAGGATCATATGAGTGAGAAAAGAGTATAGGTATTGATTAATAAGTACTTAGTAGAATTTCCTAAATATATAAATGTTAATAGATGTAGATAGTTCTACAAATTGAAGAAATAAGTTGATGGCAATGTTGAAGGTATTAAGCCAAATTGGTCAAAAATGGTTACTCTCTAATGAAAGGTATAAATTTCCATGAAATATTTTCACCATTTGTTAAGCTTGTATTTTTTCATATTAAGTTGGCACTAGTAGTTTTGCTTGATGTGGTGTTAGATAATTTAGATGTTAAAAAAACTTTGCTACATCAATATTTGGATGAGAAGATATACATGGAATAGCCAAAATGTTTTGTGCAACATCGCAAAAGAAGATTAGCTTACAAGCTCAAGAAATTAGAGTATGGTATGAAGAAATTTCTTGGGAAATGGTACAAGAAGTTTTATTCCTTCATGTTGATCCAGAGTTATACCAAAAGTGAGAATGATTATGGTGTGCACTTTAGAAGTTTAAAATATATATTCATTATCTTGGTGCTATATGTTGAAAATATTCTTGTTGTGAGAAAAAGCATGGACAAGATGAATAGGTTGAAGGCTCCAATGGTATGCTCTTTGATATGAAGGATCTAGGAGTATCTGAATAAATATTACACATGAAAATACACAAAGATAAAGAAAATCATAGTAAGCTCAAGTTTTCACAACAAAAGTATGTTGAGAAAACACTTGTAAAATTCAGGATGAATAATGTGAAACCTCTAAATACCCCTTTCACTCCCCATTTTAAGCTTTCTTTGGGTTGATGTCTAGTAGTAATGAAGAAAAGGATTATATGTCTTGTGTACCTTACAATAATACAGTAAGAAATCTAATATATGGTACGTACCAAACTGAAAATTTCACATGTAGAGGTTATTGTCAGTAGGTACATGGTAGATCTTGAAAAATATATTAGAATGCAGTGAAATGGGTGTTTTGGTATATGAGAGGAACAAGTGATTATTTGATCACATTTAATGGTAGAAATAGTTCTATATGGATAATTATGTTAATTCAAATTTTGTTCGTGATTTCAATAAGAGGATGTCTACTTCAGGTTGTGTCTTTACTCTTGTAGGGAGATTTATTAGTTGGATGTTAAATATGAATGAAATAGTTTCTTTATCCATGATAGAGGAAGAGTATATTGCTGCTTCACATGCTTATATGGATAGCAACAATTTCACAGTGAAAGAATTTTCTTCCCAAATATCATCACATGTACGAAATAAAGACTCCACTCGTCTTCCTCTAATGATGAAACATTTCTCCCTTGGTCCCTTTCTTGCAAAAAAGTTGCAAGCGTACCAACTCCCTCAAGAACCTCCTTTGGTTATGATACATTTTCTTCCACAACAGACACTTCCTCTTTTATTGGAGTCAACATGTATATCCCCAGTCTATACCAGCTTAGTGAAATTCCCCTTCAATGAGCAGTCCTATGCATAATTCTCCTTGAAACACAAGTAACACTCCATTTCCTCTTCTTCCATCATTTGTCTCTACAAGAAATCATCATAGGTGATATCTAACCTAGTGAGACAACCCCCTCATTTTTCTTAACTACAATATCTCTCCATGGTCACATGCCCACTCTATGAATCAAGGAGAAGAAGGAGCGTTTGGGCCTTTTTCCCACCTATTTATTTAATTAATCCATATTTCTTCTCTTGATAACATGCACCTACATATCTCAAATAAGTTGAATCAGCGACAACTTGAACCACTCAAACCCCTGTTATATTTTCAAGTCTCGTCTCTTCCTTCTTTGGGTAGAATTCCATAAGGTGTTCTCTAAAACATGTACAACCTTTTACCCCTTCAATTGTTTCATTATGTTATGTGATGATAGAACCTATCTTGGCTACTTCCACCTAGAATGGTTCAATGTCACCCAATAACTCAATCACCTTCCTCTTACACTCATCTTGTCATGTAAAGATCATGCATCGTGGCCAATATTTGGTCATGGAACTAATTTTTGCTTTCTAAGACTCATGATCATTGAATTTCCCCTTTTGATCATGGTTCATAATATAACCTATAACAGATGTAATAATGGTGAAGAGAAACCCACTAACTTTGGTCTACTCCAATATCATCTTTGATTACCACTTGTCACAAATGTGAAGAACGCCACTCTATCTTCATCTTGCTCTAATATCATCTCTAATACCACTTGTCATGGATGTGAAGAACACCACTTTGTCTTCAACCTACTTTGACACCACCTATCATGTGTAACAACCTTGGTCAAAATTCCATGTAAAAGTTAGTAAATGCAAAAATAAGATCACGTCATGGGACATGTATTCCAAGATGAATGTTGGGCAGGAAATCCTAGTTTCGGTGTTCATTTGTTTTATTATGGCTAAGGAAATTGGCAAAGGAAATGGAAAAGGCTATGGAAAGGCATGAGGCATTAATTGCCATTTTATTTATTAAAATAATGGAAATCAAGAGAAAAGGAAGGTGAAGGGTCACATGTTTCATGTGAGGAGGAAAATGAAGGAAAATAATGGAAATTAAATGAAATAAAGGCCTCATTGATAAAAAGGCTTATGAGGATCAGTCGGTAACCTTTGTCAGTTTAGTTTTGGATCTCTCTCTCTATTCTCTCTCACTTTTGGACACAGAGTTTTCTTGGAGCACTCTAGCATTGGATCAAGAAGAGAAAAGAAGGAAAAGGGGAGAAAAGATCAAGAAAGGAAGAGAAAGATCAAGAAACTGCAATGGCATTATTTGTAGGTATCGAGTCACATGATTTCCTTGCTAGTTTTTGTATGCATGGTTATGCATGTGTGTTCTTGGTTCTCTTGTTGTCATTGGCATGGGTTTTTCTAGGTGTGATAGTGTTTTTCAACCTAGCCTTACCATTTTCGGATAGCCATGGTGTGACGGTTTCTCATGTTTTTGGTTGAGATGGATTGTCATATGGACTTGAAACTGAGTAAGGCAGTCTCTAAAAGAAAGAACACATGGCCTAGTGATCCGGTGTGGATTGTAGTAAAACCTTTGTAACATCCCTAGTTAAAAATTCATGTAAAAGTATATAAGACCACAGTCATGGGACACGTATTCCAAGCTGAATGGTGGGAAAATATCCTAGTGGGTGTTCATTTCGGTTTATGGCTAAAGGAAATTGGAAAAGGCTTTGGAAAGGAAAAATGGCATTAATTTGCATTTATTTATGAAAATAATGGAAAATGGGAGAAAAGGAAGGTGAAAGGTCATAGGTTGCATGTGAGGAGGAAATTGAAGGAAAATAATGGAAATTGAAGAAAATAGAGTCCTCGTTGATAAAAATTCGTCTGAGGATCAGTGAGCAGGCTTGGTCAGTGTGACTTTTGTCAGTTCAGTCTTGGAGCTCTCTCTATTCTCTCTCTCTTGTACTCTTCGACACTTAGAGTTATTGGAGCACTCTTAGAGAGTTTGGTATACTTGGAGTTTTGGAGTAAGAAGGAAAAGGAAGAGAAAGAAAGCACAAGAGGACATAGGGATCAACAACTACATCGTATTTTTCTTGCAGATACCAAGTTGCAAGTATGTTTTCCTCACTAGTTTTGGCATGCATGGCATATGAATGTGGTTAATTGGTCATGATATAACATTGGCATGGAGGATTGCCTAGATTAACAGTGGATTTTCCTAGCCTTGCCATTTCTTGGATATCCATGGCGTTGCGGGTTTATTTCTTTCCTTTTTTTCTGGTTGGTTCTCATGTTTCCTTAAGCTTGGGTTGAGTTACTAGTTCTAGGAGCCTTGGTTGGAAAAACACTCTGGAGCCTTGTAATAGCTTAGGTTGAGTTACTAGTCTTGGAGCCTTAGTTGGAAAAATGTTCTGGAGCCCTTTATGGGTTGAGTTACTAGTCCTAGAGACTTGGTTGGACAAATGCTCTAGATCCTAGCGGCAGCGGTGGGTTGAGTTATTAGTCCTAGAACCCTTGGTTGGAACAAACACCCTTGAGCCCTGGAAGACTTAGGTAGAGACCAATTTGGTGATGGCTTTGTGATGTCCGATCATGAGGTGGAATAACTATTTGATGGGTTGAGATAACTTGGCCTCTGGAATCCCTAAATGGTTTTGATTGATGTGTTTTATCAAATCCCACGTTCATGCTTGGAATATGGCACGGGGGTGACTGGATGAAGAGAGATTTGGCTCAGCGATGTCTACGATCGGGTGGTTCGTTGAAGTCCAAAAACTGTTTGGCCTTTGCATCATTATTATGAGGTTATTTCTCCTTGTTATTTCATGAGTATTATACTCGTTTATATGTGAATTATATGGTTGTTGTTTCCTTGGTATTTATGTTGCTATTATGCTAGTTATGAACATGTATTATGACAGTAGCTATGTATGGATCTCATCATGTTTTTTATTGTAAACGAATGAACAATGTATCTATGGCATAGTGGATGAAATTGCAGCTATTGTGTTGAGGTAACAATTCTTCTTAGCGATTCTCAGATGAGTATGAGACCCATATACTCAAATGTGTTTCTTAAACCTGTAGATTACATTTTTGATATGTTTGACGAAATGTTTGTCATGGATAGCAGGGGTCCAGTCCAGCCTTGTTTAAGTAATTGAATTTTTATCATTATTCCATTCTTATACTTTTGTTCTTAAGGTGTCATTTAGTTCTGGGTAGTGACCTAGGCTTTGGGCTTGAAAAGTGGCTCAAATCTTTGAGATGCAGGCACAACACTGGGCAAAAAAGTCCCTGGATGCATGCATACCCATGTTGTGGGAGTGTCCAGACCCTCTTGGACGCTTGCATGCCCATATCAATGGATCATCCGGGAGTTTAATGGTCTAAAAATTCAGTTTGTCTGAGGGGTTGGTTACCTAGGTCGTTGGGATGGCTCCTGGGAGTTTTTTTGCTAATGTGGAAGGTTTGTATGGTGTGTTTCCATCAGTTTCACTAACTTAATTGACACATAGGGTGTCAAATCATATCATAGTAACTTCTCATCACATTTTTACCCTGGTTGGTCGATTACTTGGGTAGATGTGGGAGGAGGTTGTTACAGAGTGGTATCAGAGCATGGTTCACCCCTTAGACTGGATAAGCAATATGTTGGTCATGCATTCATGTCGGTTGCATATGTGTTCCTTATGCTTGTAGTCCATGTGCTTGTTGCATTTGCATGGTGTTGATCATGGTTGTAGTGATGTATCCATGTGAAGTTTGATGATGTTGTGGTTGTGATGCTTTAGTCATGAATGTGTGTTAGTTGTATATGCATTTGTTATGCATGTCAGTTTCCATACGTTATTATGCATGCATTGTCATGGTTATAGTTATGCATGTATAGTAGGTCAAACATGCATTGTGAGGTCATTGCATGCATTTTAGTTCATCATGATGTTGTTGGTTGTTATGATGTTGATGTGTCAGTTGAGATAGAGCGAGATTGCAACATTAGACTTTGGGGTAAGAGCATATCGTCATACAAGTTTGTATGTTTGGCGGGATGGTATGTGATTCATGGTTGCTGTAAGCATTAGGGTTAGTTATATGTTTGTCATTCTATTATTATTATGGTTACATATATGATAAATGCTAGTTGATCAGTGTAGTCATATATACATGTGTTAGATAGTCATGAATGATAGTAACATGTGGTTGTATGAATTGTTGTTGTTGTTTTATGTTAGTTAACTTGATGATTATGTTATATGTCGTTGATGAGTATGTTATATGTTAACTTGTAGTTAACTCGATGATTATGTTATATTTTGTTGATGAGCATGATATATAATGTGTTGTTGTTATATGCTAGTAAATTGATGATTAGGGTTATTACATTAAGATCTTAATGTTATATGCATCATATTAAATTGGATTGGCCTATGCAGATGGTTATGGTTATGATATCTAGGTATGATTCAACTTATTTGTGACATTGTGTTGTACTAATCTACACTGGTGGTGCATATGTGATTTAGAAATATGTCTTTTGGATTAATCTGACAGACATATTTCTACATTATGGATCACAAAAGTCTTAGATCTGGCATATGTGATTGTTATATATGAATGGTAATTGTTTATGAGTTTATGATTTGAACATGTTAGCTAGTGACTATTATGGATATCATGACCTTATTTATGTTTGACTTGATATGTCCTGAAGTTATATCACGCTAATCGAGATTGATTGTTTAGACAAGATAGCCTCCCATGAGATACATTAAGGTATGAGCTTGCTTATGTTGTCTACTTTGTGCTTGAATGTTTGAATATGTTGACTATTTGGTGTTTTATTGTTGGTGTCTATTATGTCATCTATTTATTGTTGAATATTTGATTAATCACATGATAGGAGTATGTGTCTATAAGATTGCATCAAGAAATGATATTGCTTTAAGATGGTTTTACTCACACATATGCGTTCAGACAACTGATATGTACTTGAATGTAACATTATGTAGTATGACTAATGAATGTGAGTTGATTTTGATTATGACATGGTTGTTAGACTTGGTGAAGGTTGATTTCCATGTAATAGATATGATGAATTGATATTTGGAACGTGAGACTGACATGTGTGAGCAATTGCAGGGCAACATGCCTGGTATTAGCTTGACAAGGTAATAGTTGATGTGTTTATATAACTAACAATTGGGTGATGTGACGGTGCATAGTAAGATTAAATTGCAGCAAGGAAAAGGTAAAAGAAAGGAATTGGCTGAAAATTCCTTTGGCTATGTTTGGAAACCGCGATTCCAAATGAATTAGTGCTTTGCATACAAGAAGTCTTCTTAACCTTGAATTTGTTTGACATTATGAGGATATGTGTTATATTCATAAATATGTGTTTGACAGTTATAACAGCTGGTTATATTTATGGCTAGATTCGTCAAAGGAATTGGAGTCCCTTTAGAGATGGCATGGATGTGTTCGGTTACAAGGAAACATACTTGGGACAACAAGGTAAGGTAACTGGTGTATTTTTATGTTTACTTATGCACTAGCAGTTATGTTTTTATGGAAATATGATGAAGGGGATTTCATGGCAAAAAGACTGCCATAAAATTCTGAAGAAAGCTCAAGTTGAGATTTTCTTTGAAAGCACTGGGAACCATGGGGATTAAGTCATGGTGTCTATTGAGAGTCTTGTGATTTTGATTATTTGTGATTTATTTGCACTTGATTTGCAACTTTGTTTATGTCTAGTGTATGTCCATACCACTTTGTCTGCAGTTTCATATTGTTATTGATTTTCATGGTTTTCTTCTTGTTTGTGATTTTTATTTTCTTTTATGTCTTGAGGGTCTTTGGAATTGGTTGGGAAAGAAGAAAGTTAATGGAGCTCAGGTAGAGATGAATGAAACCCAACATGTAATGAATCTCAATGCATGTATAAGGGCAGTTGAAGGAAAGAGTATGATAGCTAGTTGGATTGGTTGGGTCCATTGGTGTAAATGGACGATAACAGGACAATCATGAGAAAGGTAATAGGAAAGGTAAAGTAAATGGACTTGAGGTGTCATATGCCTCGGTTGTGTTGGGAATCGTTTTTCTCAATGTTGTGTATGTTGTGAACAGATAAATGGAGTTCTCTTAACCTTGACCTTATGCTATTTGGTAATTATGTGATGATCATGATTATGCTGATGTTTATATATGTATACATGTATGTATATATGTATGTCGTGTCTTACAGGGTCGTCATGGATCATGATTTTTTTATGCTAATGTTTATGTATATGTATGTATGTATCCATGTATCTATGTTAGTGTTTAACAGGGTTGTCAGGGATCATTCTTGTGGAGGAATGATTGCTTATGTAGGTGAATGGCATGACGAGGTTCTTGGTCTTAAGGGGAATCAAGTGGGGAGATTAGTGATGACAAATATACGAGTTCAATATCACGTGGATATGAATTGATATTGTATACTTGTATTATCCCTATGTTTATGCTATGATAGTTATCTCTAAGGGATACATCAGTTGAATGAAAGCAGTGATATCCAAGGCATGTTGGGACAAGCATAGATAAGACATTGGAAGAAAGGCTTCTTGGTTGTTATGGTTTGGTTTGAGGACATGAAGGGTACTTGGAGACCCTTGAGGGTAGAAAGAACTCATGGAACCATAGTTCTCTAAACATCCTTGGTTGATTGAGTTAGTCACCTTAGAGGTAGTGGCACAACCAGAGGGATTACGAGTGTAGAAAAGGGGTCACACTACGTGGGTGTGGGGTTGATGGGGGATGTCATTCTATAGGTTGGATACTGTTAGGTTTTATTACCTTGGCCCTACTTATTTATGGTACCTATCATGTAGTTGGTTTTAGGTAAATTGTTTCCCTATGGAGTCGAAGCTCCGGCTCGGGGGTGACCTACTTTTAAGAGAAAATGAGTAGTGTTATCAATGGTTGGGAGGAACATATGAGGTCTATAGCTGGTTGATGATAATAAAACATAACTATTTACTTTCTATGAGTATTTATTTTAAGCCACAATAATCCATGTATTTTTGTGAATTTCATGTGAATTTCAATTTAAGGTTTTTAATTGCGCAAATATATGCACATTGCATGTATATGAGTTAATGCATT
Source organism: Pinus tabuliformis (assembly GCA_031772625.1). Lineage (NCBI taxonomy): Eukaryota > Viridiplantae > Streptophyta > Pinopsida > Pinales > Pinaceae > Pinus > Pinus tabuliformis. Next base: position 670,581,233 of record CM062815.1, read on the forward strand.
TTAGAATACATTAAAACATACATAACACCCATACAAGGAATAAAATAAAAAGGTAATTTCCTTGAAACTAGTGGTTGGAGACATTATTGGAAGTAAAACAAATGATCTAATTGGTAGAAATCCAAGTTACAGAAGGTCATGGGGGTACAGATATTCCTTATTTGGTGATTGGAATGCCTAGCAGGTTGTTAGAGAAAATTACACAAGATGAATTTCCTTGTGTCATTCTATGCACTCCAATTCGGCATTCCCCCTATCCATCATGCCTTCATTCCAACATGTTTGACGATTGTTCCACCCACACGTTGAATGATGGAAACCCCAAATTTGGTCACTGTGTGACACAATGTCATGTCAACCGACCCATGTATGCTCTCATGTGTCTGCTCATCATGCCAATGGGTGTGGCATGAATTTTACTCCATGCTCATTGATACAGATTCACTTATGTCATGTGACATGCCCCCTTTGTACCATAACCTGTCATGGCACCTGACCTTGTCTACTTATTGCAATGGCATGTGACCACATTTCTCGCTCATCCATGGGTCCACCCATACCATGCAATCACTCAAACATGTGAGGTGTGTCACCTATAAAATATTGAGGTAAACCCCAAAATAAGTGCAACTAACCAAACCAAAGTTTACATCCACTGTGTGCCCAAGTGCACTCATGCAATTGATGCACTCCCAAGTCTAAGCGTCTTACGATTGTACTTTTATTAAATGGTTTGTATTGTTCAATGTAGTAAATGCTATCAAAAAGATTATTTGTTTAATGGTTTGTGGTCATTAGGGTGGTTCTTATGGAGTGGAATAAACCCACATGGATTGTATTATTACTTCGAGAGGCACTCTTCATCCTAGTATATGAGGAAGATGTCGTCACATAATGTTACATTATGAAATATATATATATATATATATATATATATATATATATATATATATATATATATATAGATATATATTAGGGAGATGTTGTGCGTAATGTTACTTTAAGAGATGTTGATGTCAAGAGATAAAAGAATATTAGGTATTAGAATGACTTATTAAAGGGGAAGCAAAGATAATAATGTGCATTTTGATTCAATTGCAGAGACTCTGTAATAACCAGGCAAGTTTACATTTTGCCAAGTTTAGGTTTTAGGTCAAGTATTGTGCTTGGTTTTTGTTTAATATTTAAGTTTTGTTTATTTTTTAATTTGACCCATTACTTTGTAATTCATCCCATCACCTTTTAATTTTAGAGAGATCGGTTATAGTTTAAAACAGAGCAAATGTATACAGTTTGGGTAGAAATTTGTATAGATTTTTATGTAGTTGATTCCAAATAATGGTTGGAAAATTTTGTAACAAGTTATAATGATGTGTCTGGGGATGTTGACCATAAACTTTTGGTAGAAATTTGTATAAATTTTTTAGTAGTTCAAGATTCCAAATAATGGTTGGAAAGTTTTGTAACAAGTTATAGTGATGTGTTGGAGATGTTGACCATAAACTCAATCAATATCAAATTGAGGGATAAGATTTAATTATTAATGTACTACATAAGAATTCATATTTGCCAAAAAAATAGATGTGTGCACATATAGGTTATTATTGCAATGAAATATTTTTAATGCAATGTAAAATAAGTCATTGATTGCATTGATTTCACTGAATACTATTACATTATTTATATTTGAATATATATCAATAGATTGCACACACACACACACACACATACACATATATATACACATATATATATATATATATATATAGATATAAGTATAATGGGATTTGGAACAAAGCATAAGGTTATTATTGTAATGAAATATTTTTAATGTAATGTAAAATAAGTCATTAATTGCATTGATTTCACTTAATATTATTACATTATTTATATTTGAATATATATCAATAGATTGCATTTTTTTTTTTTTTATATAGGAACATAATGGAATTTGGAACAAAGCGTAATCTTGAAAAATAAAGAAAGTGCCACTTGGCCAAGTAAAGCTAAATACATGAAAATGAATTCATGATTAAGAAAGAGAAAACAAGTATCCTCCTAATTAAACCCTCAAGGAAAAACATCATAGTAAAATATGTCAAAATAAATCAAAGTTGGGGCAAAGATATATTAAAAATTGCAATGTTTAAAATCAAAAGAAAAACTCTCAATTGAATTTTGTAGGTTACATATTTGGTTATTGAATTTTTGTACTTCAAATGTTATTATATTTAAAAAAAAATAGACAAAAATATAAAATATTTTACAATCTATAATTTGTAAACTAAAAGTCAAATTTTATTAATTAATATAATTTGGGTATGTAGCACTTGATAAAGGCTATCCACTTTGAAATGCATATCAATATTTAGTTCATGTACATGCATTACTTTACTAAGAATATGGTTGCAATCTAATAAAAAATAAATCTTATCTAAACTCATTTATTTATATCTTATAAATAATACATTATAAACAATGTAAAATAATCTATTGAGTGTGATTGAATTAATTGTTTGCATTGTTTTCAGTGAATACTATTAGATTGTTTTAATTTGAATATATATCAATGTGTCTACAACCCAATATATTAGGTAAAGAGATAAAGTTACATTTACTAAATAATAAAGTAATACTTTAAATTAATGAAATAAAATAGTAATAATAGAAGAAATTATTGTCTGCCATGTGTAAAATACTTCAATTTGTACCTTAATTTCTTCACTACTTAATATGGAAATGACATAAAATAGTATTATTGATATTACATGGTGTGTAATTCATTCTACATTCAGTTTACATGTGATATTTAAAACAAAAAAATATTATTGACAAAAATGAAAAAAAATATTTTATAAGTAAAATATTTCAATTTCCATATCAAATAAGAATTATATATCTAGATGATTTTTGAACAACGGCGCAGAGGAAAATAACCAGGGTTTCGAACGATCTTAGAGGTAGTCTTACATGAAAGGATGCACAGGAGGGAGCTCCACTCCCTCCTACAAGCAGGCAATGGTTAGCAGAGGAAAAAAACCAATGGAAAATGACAAAGAGCCTTCAAAAGGAAAAGATAGAAGCAATGAAGAAAAGCAAGAAGGAACCAAGTCAAGGGAGCATAATAATGCATTGGAAAATGGGAAGAAATCAAGGAGCAAAGCACTAAAGACAAAGCACATATAGGACCATGCAAACCCAAAGCGACAGTAATTCCCAGAGTCATTTTAAATTATCCAGTGTTGCAGGCGCACAGGGATCACATGCAAACATATGCAATCATTTGTAAATTCATGGCACTGTGGCCCACTGAAAGAGCTTTACAAACGTGGATTAAATACCACTGGAAACCAAAATGCAGCATTGACCTACATCTTGGGTCCAAGGGATTTTTCATTGTAGTTTTTTCAAATATTGAAGACAAAGACAGAGTGTTTGAAGGAGGGCCTTACTTTTATGCTGTTGCAGGCCTTTATATGCAACCTTGGATCATGAACTTTGTTCCGAAATGCGAAAATTTTACCTCAGTCCCAGTCTGGGTAAGACTCTACTCTCTACCTCTTGATTACTGGCAAACAGAATCTCTATCAGCCATAGGAAATACGTTCGGGAGTTTTGTCAAAGTTTCTGAGGCGACTAGAGGGAAAATACACTTCCTTCGCTAGAATATGTGTGGATATGGATCTCTCTGGAGCGTTACAGAATGAGGTTATTCTAGAAGTGTTTGATGAGGAATGGACACAAACAGTAGATTATGAACACATTCCTTTCAGATGTCGCAAATGTCACGAGCATGGACATCTGGTCAGAGACTGCCCTCTCAGTAAGATAGAGGACAAAAGCAAAGCTGATATAATGAAGGATCCAGAAAGCTTCTTCAAGGTGGTACACAAAGGAAAAGGGAGCAAAAGAGGACTAAGAACAAGCAAAGCCACAGGGCAGCATGTTAACCAGAACATGTTCCAAACCCTCGAAGCAGACGAAGGTCCTATAGATATTGATAAAGCAAAAGGAGGAAACCCAGTGGAGGAGGAGAAAGAAGAAGAAAATGAGCAAACACAAGAAAACGACAAAATGAAAGAATTTATGATGAGTAATGTTGAACAGGCGATGGATCTTGACATGACCCAAAGTGAGACAGATATGGAGGACCATGAACTCCAGGAAATTCTTGAGAAAGAGAACCTAGATCTAGAAGGTTTCTTGAATCAAGGAACCAAAGAAGGGCTAGACTCATTACCTACAGAGGAGTTCAATAGGGTTCAGCAACTGTTTTTATGGAGGACCCAAAATAAAGGGTTGGATAGACTAAATCACAAAGATAGACAAGGCAACAAAGGAGTGAAGACGACGAAAAATATGGCAGTACTAGCACCCAGAATCCCAGGAAAGAAGAGGGGTAGAAAAAAGCAGAAAGAACTGTTGATGGAATGCAGAAAGCTAATGATAGATTCAGGTAAGATGAAAGACCTATCCAGTTATTCCTTTACTAATCTTTAATTATGAAGTTCACTTCTTGGAATATCATAGGTCTAGGTAGTAAAAGGAAACAAAGGTTACTGAGTAATAGAATGAAACAAGCATCTCTGAATGTGATTTTCATACAAGAGACCAAGTGCTCCATTCAGAAGATAAGAGATATCCATAGTAAATGGCTCAATAGATTTGAGTTTCTGGTAGTCAAGGCAGAGAACACAGCAAGAATTATTCACTCTGTGGAATCCACAAAAGATTGACTTAATAGATGCAGAGGCATCTAGGGACTGTTAGCTTTGCTACAGTTGGCAACATTTGATGGGTAAAACTAGGTCAGGCAATGCTGGTTTGGGTTGCAAATGGTTTGCAGCAGCTTATTTCATCCTTCCCTTTCATTTGCCTTATTCCCTTATAACTCCCCACACCTTCGTTTCCTCCTTCCCCTTAACTTCTCCTCATTCCCCTTTAAACCCCTTTGTCCTTGTTTTCCTCCCATAACCCCACTTAAGCCCTTTTTCTAGCTCCCAGGCATTTTTGTTTTAACACTATTAAACCCCGCTTAAGCCCTTTTTCTGACCACCACACATTTTTGTTTAAACACCATAAAATCTCGTGTAGGTCCCTTTATTCGTTTAAAGCCTTTATTCTCTTAATTCTAAAGTCCATATGATATAATTTATACAGTCGTGCACTTATAATAAAAAATTGTAACCTGTTGGGGCTTTACCTATCACATCAACCCCGAGCACGTGCTATAGCCCACCGCCGTCCGATTGCACCTGCCTTATCATTTGACGGTGTTCGCTATCCCTCTCCCCGCAAGCCGCGCACACAATAGCTCGCGGGGAAGGCGGTTTCCCGCCGGACCTACCTACCACGTGTCGCAACCTAACTGGATCGCGCCCCGCGGTACGTAAACCACCTTTTCCCGTAAAGCGGTGCGGGGAAACTTCTTACCGCCCTTCCGGTACGGCTCCTCGCTCGTTAACTTTCGATCATCTCCGCCGCCCGATAGTCGTCGGATCTGCCCGACAGCGATCCGACAGCCCTCGATCCTCCATTCCTGTTTGCTCTTGATGACTTCCGTAATCCAATCTCCGCCGTCCGATTTGCCAAATCTAACGGCTAATATTCCATCGCGCCTCTGTGTCTTCCCATCACTGCCTGCCAAGAGATCTCGGCCGTCCATCTGAGCTATCTAATGGTCAGCATTCATGCCCAGTTCATCGTCCATTTTCAATGTATTGTTCAATGTTTTCGACCTGTTTTATGCACGTGAAGAAGGAAGAGATGATCCGGCAATCTGCACATGAATTCCTCATCTACCACATTTAAAGAATAGCACGGTCAAGGACAAGAAGGACAATCCTCGAGCAGCTCAATGACTGCAGCAGTTATTGAAATTCATTCAAATAATTCTTCACCTATTCAGGAAGGACATCAAAGTACCAAAAAGGCCGATTTTGTTCATTTAAACACTCAGCTTGCAGCGGAAACCCATATCTAATTATAAATGCAGTTGGTGGTCAGTTATGACCCCTCCACGCATAGTTTAGTAGAGATTTTTTGTGAACAAACTCTATTTATTCCAAAAAGCAAGATGTAATCAGGTTGATGAATGCTATTTTGGTGTAAAATTCAACTTCTGGAGACTGCAACTATTGTGACACCTGCAGCTTCTGGTCTTCTTTGTTCTAGGCTGTACCTGTTATGCATTATGTCATGTGATGTTGATGTTTAGCATTAGAGGGACTGTCATCCCACCTCTGTGTTAGAATTTAGCATGTATTATTGAATACGTATGCAAGTTTCTATTGTTTTAATGCCAGAGAGTTGTCTCCTGTTTGTGCATTAAGAAATAGATTTACAGACCTTTTAACTGGTTGCAGTTGGCCATCACAGGGTCCTGTGCATCTGCTGGTGTGATTAGTATTCTCCATCATCACATTTTCTTTAAAACTGTGAGTAATTGGTGGTCTAAAGCCTTGTAGTCTGGGGGTTTTCACCCATGTCTGGGGTTAAGCATGGTAGAAGTGGTTATCTGGCTTGAATATGTAGCATTTCTTTCATTCATCCACCAATTTTCCAACATTTTTGTTAAGTTTGTAATGTTCCTGAGCATCTCTGATATACAACCTAGGAGAGTTTCTTGGGGTGATAACATTAATTGGCGCCATTGCCGAGGAGAGGAGAATTGAAGCTCAACTTCCCTAGGAGAATGACACAGTTTCAAGCTTTGATGATAGACAAGGTTTGAACACAGTTTCTGGTTGTAATCATCTATCTGGCGACTCCACATTGAAGTTCTAGCTCAGTTTGTGAGACAAACTCGAAGAAATCCTTAGAAATCACCAGCTGAACCAGTGCTTGACCCTGAGAGGACTATCAAATCAAAGAAAGCATCATAGAGAGGGGCATTAGGATCAGGTAAGCCTAAGAAATCTCATACATCTCTGAAAGATAAAGTTATTGCTGAAGATATACAGTTTGAAGATTTAGAGCACAGCATTGTTAATAAGGAAATTCCTTTAGAGATTTATTCAGCCCCTTGTTCAGTTAGTTCCCCTTTGAATCTTAGTCCAAAGAAAACTTCTCATACGGTCCATAACATCCCTTTATCTCTACCATCTATCACATTACTTCCTACTGCTCAAGCTACTAGTACTCCTCCACATATTCCAATCATGGCAGGATAGCAAGCACCCACAAAAATAGAAAGGATTGTTGCTGCTAGATATGGACCTTTAGTCTTGCTTGTTCCTTTAAATCCTATGCCTGTGGGAGAATATCATAAATATATGCCTAAATTCACTGGCACAGAGGGAGTAACAACAGAAGGACACCTTGAAGCTTTTTACAGTTATGTTGATAATTTAGATATAAGTGAAAATGATGTGTGGATGAGAGTTTTTGTCCAGAGCCTTGATGGAGAGGGTAGGAAGTGGTTTAGAGAATTACCCCAGAGATCAATAACAGATATTGAAGTATTAGATGATGTGTTTTTGAAGCAATGGGGAGATAAAAAAGACTTGATGTATTATCATACTGAGCTTGGTAATATGAAGAGGGAAAATGTTGAATCTTTGCTTGATTTTAATAAAAGATTCAATCGAATGTATAGTAAGATACCAGCTAAGGTAAAGCCTACGCCTACCTCTCCCAAACTCACTTATGCCAATGCTTTTGACTTTGATTTCTGCCTGTTATTGAGAGAAAGAAGATGTGCTACTCTAGCAGACATGCAGGATGCAGCCCTAGAAGTAGAATCTAATATCATGGCTGTAGAGAAGCTAAAAAGTCAAGCTGACAGGAGGAGACAGATAAATCAAGCTTCTACTTCTTCTGCATCATCTTCAAAGCCTAAATTAGACAAAATGACTAAGATGATAGAGTCATTGGCTGCTGAAATTTATAAGCTGAAAGTTGAACAGAATTCATGGAAAACAAGGCAGCATAACACATTTGCGCCAAGAAACCCCAATCCATTCAGAAGAGCAAATGAGCAGTTACAAATAATGCAAAGGGGTGAAGATTCAAAAGAATATGAGAAAGTTAAAGCTCCTTTCCAAAATGTAGTCATGGAGGATGAACAATTTGAAGAAGATGAGGATGAAATTCACTGCATGGAAGATAAAGGCAGCGCTGCATTTTTGACATTGGCTGAGTATGAACAATCATTGCTGTAAGAACAAGGCAGTCAGGAATGGGATAGAGAAGTTGTTCTTCAAACAGAACAGCAGCAGAGATACAATCTGAGGTCCAATGCAAGAAATGTCAAAGAGAATCCTGCCCAAAGAGTTGCTATCCAAATAGAGTCACAGAATACCAGACAGAGAAGACCAGCAGCTGATCTAGTCATCCTCAAAGCTCTGGTTCAAGAGGTAAGAGGTTTTGATAAGTTACCTTCTTCTTTTAGCTTTGAGTCAGAAGTTCAGAAATTGAAGATATCTGTGCCTCTGGTAGAGTTGGTGAAGAGTGAAGTATTTAGAAAGCCTATCCTTGAAGCCCTTGAGCTAGAAACCACACAAACCTCCACTGACTCTGTCAATTTGCAAGATGACAAGCCTGCCATTGTGCTTAGCCCCATGATTGAACCTGCTGATAATAATTCTCCATCTTTTTATGTCTCATTGACCATTCATGACAAAATCCTCCATAATTGCCTGCTAGACACAGGGGCCAGCCACAATTTAATGCCTAAAGCTGTCATGGAAGAGTTAGGCCTTGATATCACTAGACCCTATCATGATTTATTTTCTTTTGATTCAAGGAAGGTAAAATGTCTTGGATTGATTAAAGATTTGGCCATTACCTTAACTTAGCTGCCCATGAAGAGTACGATGATGGATATTGTGGTAGCAGATGTCCCTCCTAAGTTTGGCACGCTGCTGTCCAGAGGGTGGATTAAGAGACTAGGTGGGGCACTACAGAATGATCTATTTTATGCCACTGTCCTAGTTTTTGGAGGAGAAAGCAGGAGATTGTACAAAGAAGCACAGTTGGCATACATCATTAGTGATGAGAATAATCCTACAAATCATCCCATTTATGTAGTGGACACTGATTTTGGAGCATGTATTCTCCAAATAGAAGAATCTCAGAAGGCCTCAATGCAGATCAGGAAACTAGCAGTTCAGGCCAAAGAAGAGCAAGGAAGTCAGGTTTGGGAGATGTTCTTTGATGGAGCATGTTCTAAGGAGACTACAGGAGCAGGGGTGGTGCTACTATCTCTATAGAAACAAAGCATTCAGCTGTATTTTAAGTTGGTTTTCCAAGTCACAAACAACATAACAGAATATGAAGCTCTGTTTTTAGGCCTTAATGTAGCAAAAGACAGAGGAATCAAGAGTTTGAAGGTATTTGAAGATGCTGATTTGATCATTTAGCAAGTGAATAAAACATTTCAAACAAAGCACCTAAGGTTAAAAGCATACAGAGATGAGATATGGAGAATCAGAGATTCTTTTGATTATTTATGTATTTCATACATTCCTAGAGCCCAAAATCAGCTTGTTGATTCCCTTGCTGTTTGTGCTAGTCTATTTATTCCTCCCATGCCTCCCAGATTAGTTTATGAAGTCCAAATGATGTACAGAGCTTCCTTGCCTGATAATGTCCACCATTGGAAATTTTTTGATGATGATGATGAGATAAATAGGTTTCTTCAAGTCATTGATGAGTTTTCTGAATTGCAAATTGACCAAGAAAATGAAGCCTTTGAAGAAAGCCACCAACCCCAGCTTAGAAATAAAATTGGTAAAGACAGCATTGTCCAGCTTCCTAGTAACCATATTCCTAAGGGTTTAATTCCTCTTGAAAGACCGTTTGACCAAAATGATGTGTCTTATAAGGCTGCCCAAAAAGAAGACCAATCTGCAGTCTATAAGCATAATATAGGAAGTCGAGGTCAGCCTATGTATGTGAATTTGTCCACTCATTTGTCTGCTGATCAAAGTGCTGAATACTGTAATTTAATGAGGCAGTTTGTTGATGTGTTTGCCTAGGAGTATAGTGATCTAAAAACGTATGATAAGAACATAATTCAACATAAAATCCTTCTAGAGAAAGACACTATTCCTTTCAAACAGAAGCTGAGACCAATAAATCCTATGCTTCTTCCACTAATTGAAAAAGAAATTAAAAAATTGTTGGATGCTAAGATCATTGTCCCTCTCAGATATTCAAAATGGGTGGCCAATCTAGTGGTGGTGAGGAAGAAGAGTGGAGAAATCAGACTGTGTGTTGATTTCCGAAATTTAAATAAATGCTCCAAGAAAGACAACTATCCTCTACCAAAGATGGAGCAGTTGCAAAAAGTCTCAGGAGCCAAAGTAATGTCTTTCTTGGATGGTTTTTCAGGCTTTAATAAGATTGTTGTACACCCATATGATCAAGAAAACACTGCATTCACCAGTCCTTGGGGCACTTTTATGTATGCCAAAATTCCATTTGGATTGATGAATGTTGGAGCCACCTTTCAGAGAGCTATGGATATAGCATTTATGGGAGAGAAGGACAAATTTGTCCTTATCTACCTTGATGACATAACAGTATACTCCAGAAACCATCAAAATCATTTACAGCATTTGAAAAAAGTGTTTCTGAGGTGCAGGAGGTTTGGAATTTCAGTCAATCCCAAAAATTCACAATTTGCTTTAAATGAAGGCAAGCTATTAGGACATATTGTGTCTACTGTAAGTGTTCAGATTGATCTAGATAGGGTAAAAGCAATACAGACTTTGTCTGTCCCCAAATCAAAGAAGGATATTCAATCCTTTCCGGGCAAAATTAATTTTATCAGGAGGTTTATAAAAAAATTTGCAGAACTGGTGAAGCATATTACCTCCATGTTGAGAAAAGGGTCAGAGGTAAGATGGACTGATGCAGCAAGAAAATCATTTGATTCCATCAAAAAAGCTATTATGGAGGCTCCCACATTAATAAGTCCATACTACAGCAAGGAGTTCCACATATTTTATTTTACCTCTGAAGACACCATTGTAGAAGTTTTATTGCAGGCAGATGAAGAAGGTTCAGAACATCCAGTAGCATTTTTCAGCAAGAACTCGAGGGATGTTGAACTGAGGTATGATATTATTGAAAAACAGGCATATGCCCTTATCAAATCTTTGAAGGCTTTCAGTGTTTACATTCTACATTCCAAGATAATTGCATATGTACCCTCTGCTGCAATAAAAGATGTCCTAACACAGCCTGATGCTAATGGAATAAGGGAAAAATGGATTGCAAAAATGATAGAATTTAATATAGATCTGAAGCCCACCAAGCTGGTCAGAGGTCAGGGGCTTGCCAAGTTATTGGCTGAAGAAAATTGTAGGTCTTTAGATATTGATTTCTTGTGCACAATTGCAGAAAATAGTCAGGCAGAAGTGGGAAAAACAGCTAAAACGGAGAGAAAGAAGTTAGTGGCCAAGAACCTAGCTTCTTGTAATTGGTATGCTAAAATAATTAATTTCTTGCTGAAGCTAGAAATCCTTTTAGAGCTTACTCAAAGTCAAGCTAGAACCATGAAGCTTAGGGCAGCAAAATATTGCATCAATAAAAATCTGCTCTACTGGAGGGATCCATCTGGAATATTTTTAAGGTGTCTAGACAAAGAATAGTCAAAAGAAGTTATGCAGTAGTTTCATAACAGCATGTGTGGAGGGCACCATTATTGGAAGACTACAACCCATAAAATTCTCATAGCTGGGTACTTTGGCCCACTTTATTTTTTGATGTATTTTCTTTTGTTAAATCTTGTGACATGTGCCAAAGATTTGAAGGAAAACAACGGTTGAAGTCCCTGCCCTTAAAACCAATACTTGCAAAAGGACCTTTTCAGCAGTGGGGCTTGGATTTCATTGGAGAAATCAATCCACAGTCCAGTGGCCAGCACAGGTGGATATTAGTAGCTACTTATTATTTCACTAAGTGGATTGAAGCAGTCCCTACCACGAAGGCTGATCATCATGTGGTCATGAAGTTTTTGACAGAAAATATCTTCAGCAGATTTGGTTGTCCACATAAATTAATCACAGATAATACAGCAACCTTCAAGGAAAAATAATTGGTGGAAATGTGTGATTCATTGGGTTTAAAACTTGTTCATTCCACCTCATATTATCCTCAAGGAAATGGTCTAGTCGAATCCTCTAATAAAAGTCTGATCAGGATAATTAAAAAGCTATTAGAGGACAATAAAAAGAATTGGGATTCAAAGCTCAAGTATGCTCTGTGGGCTAACAGAGTGACCATTAAGAAATCCACAGGCAATTCTCCTTTCAAGCTGGTATATGGCACTGATGTTGTATTCCCAATTCAATTAATTCTCCTTGTGGCAAAATTCCTTCAAAAAGAGCAGGATGAAGAGGAAGAAATGGCAAAAAGGATCACTGATTTAGCAGAAATACATCAGATTCGAGAACAACTGGTTGAAAAGGCTGCAACACATCAGAGAAAGATCAAGGAAGCCTTTGACAAAAAGGAAAAAACAAATAATTTTCAGATTGGTGACTTGGTTTTGAAATGGGATGCACTAAAGGAGAAGAAAGGCAATCATGGGAAATTTGATGCTTTCTGGACAGGGCCTGTCATCATTTCACAGATTCGAGGGAACAATACCTTCATACTGAAAAGTATGGGAGGAGAGACAGTTTTTGAGGGTGGTTTTTGAAAGTTTATGTGGTTTAAAGTCTTTGGGCCTTAAAAGTTGTAAATATTGTGTTTTTATCAGTTTTAATATAGGTGCAGTAGACTCCATGCCCAATGGAACACTAGGAATTTTGGCTAATTTGTTTGCAGCTGGAAAGGCAGTGATCTGTAGGTTCTTGAGACCTCACAGGGAGGATCTCATCCCCAGAAGGAGCCAGTGTTAGCTTTGCTATAATTTGCAACATTTGATGGGTAAAACCAGGTCAGGCAGTGCTGGTTTGGGTTGCAAAGGGTTTGCAGCAGCTTATTTCATCCTTCCCTTTCATTTGCCTTATTCCCTTATAACTCCCCACACCTCTGTTTCCTCCTTCCCCTTAAATTCTCCTCATTCCCCTTTAAACCCCTTTGTCCTTGTTTTCCTCCCATAACCCCGCTTAAGCCCTTTTTCCGGCTCCCGGGCATTTTTGTTTTAACACTATTAAACCCCACTTAAGCCCTTTTTCTGGCCCCCGTGCGTTTTTGTTTAAACACCATAAAATCCCGTGTAGGTCCCTTTATTCGTTTAAAGCCTTTATTCGCTTAATTCTAAAGTCCATATGATATAATTTATACAGCCGCGTGCATATAATAAAAAATTATAACCCGCCGGGGCTTTACCTGTCACATCAACCCCGAGCACGTGCTGTAGCCCACCGTCGTCTGATCGCGCCCGCCTTATCATCCGACGGTGTTCGCTATCCCTCTCCCCACAATCCGCGCACGCGATAGCCCATGGGGAAGGCGGTTTCCCATCGGACCAGTCTGCCATGCGTCGCAACCTAACTGGATCGTGCCCCACAGTACGTAAACCACCTTTTCCTGTAAAGCGGTGCAAGGAAACCACTTACCACCCTTCCAGTACGGCTCCCTGCTCGTTAATTGTCGATCATCTTCGCCGCCCGATAGCCGTTAGATTTGCCCGACAGCAATCCGACAACCCTCGATCCTCCATTCCTGTTTGCTCCCAATGGCTTCCGTAATCCAATATCCACCGTCCAATTTGCCAGATCTAACTGCCGTAATCCAATCTCCACCGTCCAATTTTCCAGATCTAACGGCTAATATTCCATCGTGCCTCTGTGTCTTCCCATCGCTGCCTGCCAAGAGATCTCGATTGTCCATCTGAGCTATCCAACGGTCAACATTCATGCCCAGTTCATCGTCCATTTTCAATGTATTTTTCAGTGTTTTTGGCATGTTTTGTGCGCACGAAGAAGGAAGAGATGATCCAGCAATCTGCACATGAATTCCTCATCTACCACATTTAAATAATAGCACAATCAAGGACGAGAAGGACGATCCTCGAGCAGCTCAATGACTGCAGCAGTTATTGAAATTCATTCAAATAATTCTTCACGTGTTCAGGAAGGACATCAAAGTACCAAATGGCCGATTTTTTTCATTTAAACACTTAGCTTGCAACAGAAACCCATATCTAATTGTAAATGCGGTTGGTGGTCAGTTATGACCCCTCCACGCATAGGTTAGCAGAGGTTTTTTGTGAACAAATTCTATATATTCCAAAAACCAAGATGTAATCAGGTTGATGAATGTTATTTTGGTGTAAACTTCAACTCCTGGAGACTGCAACTATTATGACACCTGTAGCTTCCGGTCTTCATTCTCAGCTAATACAAGCTTCTTTTGTTGTTAATTTCTCACTTTCTACTTCTTCTTCTTTGTTCTAGGTTGTGCCTATTATGCATTATTTCATGTGTTGTTGATGTTTAGCATTAGAGGGGCTGTCATCCCACCTCTGTGTTAGAATTTAGCATGTATTATTGAATATGTATGCATGTTTCTGTTGTTTTAATGCCAGATCACTGTCATCCTGTTTGTGCATTAAGAAATAGATTTACAAACCTTTTAACTGGTTGCAGCTGGCCATCACAGGGTCCTGTGCATCTACTGGTGTGATTAGTATTCTTCATCATCACATTTTCTTTAAAAATGTGAGTAATTGGTGGTCTAAAGCCTTGTAGTTTGGGGGTGTTCGCCCATGTCTGGGGTTAAGCATGGTAGAAGTGGTTATCTAGCTTGAATATGCAGCATTTCTTTCATTCATCCACCAATTTTCCAACATTTTTGTTGAGTTTGTAATGTTCCCAAGCATCTCTGATATACAATCTAGGAGAGTTTCTTGGGGTGATAATAGGGACTATTTATCTGTAGTAATTCAACTAGTAGGAGATAAGGAAACCTATTTGGTTACAAATGTCTATGGCCCACAGAGAATGGATGCTAAAGTGAGGCTTTTAAACTCTTTGGAGACTCTCAGAAACAGACATGCAGGAATACCTTGGATCTTAGGGGGTGATTTCAACATGATTAAATCACTCACGGAAAAAAAAAAGGGGGGGAACTAGAGTACTAGGCAAAGACTTTGTGGATTTTCAAACCTTTATTGATGAAATGAAGCTGGTGGATATTGAACTGCATAACAACATTTTCACCTGGAACAATAAAAGAGGAGGAGAGTCTCAAGTAGCTTCCAAATTAGACAAATTCATAATCTCAGAGGATCTTATGCTCAATGACAAGGAAATGGTAGCAGGAGTACTACCCTTTGGGGGATCAGATCACTGGCCGATACAACTGGAGGTGCAGGGCATTGGTAACCCCAGGAACAAACCTTTTAGATTTGAAAATATCTGGCTTTCCCACCCAGATTTCATCAGCAATGTAACCAAGTGGTGGGCAAAGGATTTAAACATTCAGGGTTCCAAAATTTTTATCCTATAGAAAATATTAAAACATATCAAGCTACGGCTTAAGGACTGGAACAAGACTGAATTTGGCAATATCTTTGAAGAAAAA
The DNA here is from genome assembly GCA_031772625.1 of Pinus tabuliformis. Lineage (NCBI taxonomy): Eukaryota > Viridiplantae > Streptophyta > Pinopsida > Pinales > Pinaceae > Pinus > Pinus tabuliformis. The sequence goes on from CM062815.1 coordinate 670,596,719, forward strand.
AAATGATTGAAAGAAAACTGCAGGAACTTAACCAAGGCCTTATTAAAGAAGGCCATGACAAAGCATGACATGATCAAGCTACCAGATATCAGCAGCAATGGGAGAATATATGCAGTCAAGAGGAAATATTTTGGAGACAAAAATCTAGAATCCAATGGCTAAAAGAAGGTGAACACAACACCAGATTTTTTCACAAATCCACCATGGAAAATAGGGAACATAATAGAATTGCTCTGATTAAGGATGAAAGAGGAAATAATCTCAATTCTCATGAAGAAATAGAGGCAATTCTAGTCCAGCACTTCAGATACATAGCTCAGGAAACCTGTTATGACAGAGAACACTACATCCGGGAATTCACTAAGTGCATACCCAGGATAGTTTCCAGAGAGGATAATGTTAACCTTTACAGGCCTGTGACGAAAGAGGAGGTAAGTGGGGTTCTCAAAGAAATGAAGAATGGTAAGGCGCCAGAACCAGATGGTTTCAATGTCAATTTCTTCAAATCTTGCTGGAATATTGTCAAACAAGACATTCTGCAGGTAGTGGAAGATTTTAGGAGACACAGAACCATTTTGAAAGCTTTGAATTCCTCCTTTATGGCCATGATCCCTAAACAGGAGCAAGCTCAAACCCCTGATAGATTCAAACCTATAGCTCTATGCAATGTTGTTTATAAGATAATATCAAAGGTGGTTGCAAACAAACTCAAACCCCTCTTACCTTTATTAGTTTCGAGGGAACAATCTGGATATGTGGAAGGAAGGAAAATTCTAAATAACATCATCCAAGCTCATGAAGTGGTTCACTCTCTTACTAGTAAGAGAAAAGCTGGAATGATCATGCAACTTGATATAGCCAAATCTTATGATAAATTGAATTGGAACTACATCAGGAAGGTTCTTATCGCTTTCGGGTTTGATCACAATTGGGTAAGATGGATCCTAGCTTTCATCACTTCTTCTAGTTTTTCAATTCTTGTCAATGGCTCTACTTTGGAGACTTTCACCCCTTCTAGGGGCCTTAGGTAGGGTGACCCTCTATCTCCCTTTCTCTTCATTCTCATGATGGAAGGTCTAGGCAGAGCCATCAAGTATGCAAAAGCAGTCGGTAATATCAGGGGTATACAACTCTCTAACAATGGACAAGCCTTAACCCATCAACAATTTGTTGATGATACCATGTTGCAAGGAACACCCACAGTCAAAGAAGCTCTTGCCTACAAACAAATCCTTAAGGACTTTGCCATGGCCTCTGGCTTGGAAGTTAATCTTTCCAAATCTAAGATCTTTTTCTTCAATACTCATATTGCTATTCAGAGGAACATATCTAGAATTCTGGGATTCCAAAGAGACTCTCTCCCCTCGAAATACCTGGGGGTTCCTTTAACTGCAAAACCGTTTCAAAAAAGTATTTGGGAGCTGATTATTAGTAAGCTGCAAGACAAAACCAGGAAATGGACTATGAGATCTTTGGCTGGTAGGTTGGTCCTCACAAAGGCTGTGCTTCAATCAATCCCAATCTTTATGCTTTCTGCCATCCTTGCCCTAAAGGAATTTTGCATCAAATTAGAAACATACAAAGAGACTTTCTTTGGGGCAAGGGGGTAGAAAAGAAGAAATGGGCCTTAGCTGCATGGGATAAAATATGCAAACCCAAAAACCATGGGGGTCTTGGACTGGATGATCTTGAGATTCTTTGTATGGTTCTAGGGGAAAAACTATGGTGGCAATGGATAAAGGAACCAGAAGCACAATGGGCTATTACTTGGAAAGAAAAATATGCAAATACTTGGCCTGATAATGAACGCATAAGGATGGATGAGAATATTAAAGGATCTCATATTTGGAACAAAGCCTAGGATAACAGAAGATTAATTCAAGACCATAACTTCTAGGAAATTAGAGAGGGAGACTTAGCCTTATTCTGGGAGGATAGATGGCAACAAGAACCTATTCTCTTACAGGAGGACCTGGAGGACCTCAAAGCAGAGACTGATACTAAGGAGCTCACCCAAGTTAGGGATTTTTGGGATCAAACCAATAGTCCAGGGAAATGGAGAAAATGGAGAAAATTAGACCTCCGAGATGACAGACATCTTAAAACCAAGGCCGAAAGACTAATGAAAATGTTGGAGCAAAGGAAAATTCTAGTTTCTAGGGGGCATGACCAGCTGAGATGGGGCAGCAACAATGAGGGGAACTTCTATCTTAAAAAGGCTAAACTCATACTCTTTGTTTTTAATCCTGATGCTCCTAACAGGATTTGGCAAAACCTTTGGAAGCATCAGGGTTGGATGAAAATTAAACTCTTTCTGTGGCTAGTTCTGCAGAGGAAAATCCTGACCTAGGATAATATCAGGAAAAGGGGATTCCTAGGGCCTTCTAGATGCCAACTTTGTGAAGCCCAAGAGGAGACCATGGAGCACCTTCTCAACAATTGCAATTTCACCTCCAGATTATGGGATTCTTTTGCAGCTATCTTCCAACAATCTGATAGAGACATGGGATGTCTGTTCAATACTCTCACCAAATGGAGAAAGAACTTTTCGAAAAATGAAGTTCTTGTTTCCGCATGAGCTCTTACACCAAGTTTCATAATTTGGAATGTTTGGAAAGAAAGGAACAACTGGATATTCAAGAATGTTAAGAATTCTTCCCAAAATATCTATGATCTGATTCTAAAACATATTAAGGAAACGGTTAGTACTACCATTCGAAATCTTCCATTGAACCCCCCGTCGGCCACTGATTGGAAGATTCTCTGCCAGCTAGATTTGTAGGGACTGGTTCCTTAGGGCTTTGTTAGGACAAGTTCTATGGGGAACCCTGAGCTAGACTTTTGGCATCCTCCCCCTAAGGGCTTTCTCAAATTCAACATCGATGGGGCTTCCAAAGGTAATCTGGGCGAGGCAGGCCATGGAGGGATGTTAAGAGATGACAGAGGAGATATTCTATTCATCTTTTATGGCCACTTAAGAAAGACCACCAACAACATGGCGGAGTTAATGACCATGGAACAATATCTTGAGTTCCTAGTTTCGGAAAATCATCAAAACATAATCATTTAAGCTGACTCCGAGCTTGTCATCAACTCTGTCAAAAGAATAAGCTGGGGAACAAGACTAGAAGAAAGCTTCTTCAAATTGGAGGCTACTTCAAGTCTTCCACGGATTCATAGTCATTTACAGAGCCTGAGAACAGTCAGATTTGCACATGTGTGAAGAAAGGCCAACAAGCTAGCAGATTTGCTAGCCAATTAAGGAGTAGTCTGCACAGATAATAGGGCAGTGATGAATTGGCGCGAATACCCTAAAAACAGACTAAAAACGGATTGTCAAAACCAAGCTAATGAAGACAATACAACGTTCCTTAAGAGAGCAATGGAGACGGGTACTATTAACCAGTAGGGGTTTGCTCAGAGGCAGGCTCACAATGGGGTTTTTTGATAACGGTTCGGAAAAGATAACAAGAGATTCCTGGATCAATGGATGCATGGAAATTCATAGTGGTACCGATGAGGATAAAAGAGCTTTAGGGGTGGTAGAAATGAAGGAGTTGAAAGCGTCACGCATCGGGTCAAGGAGGGTCGATGATGCGAACATCTGGGAGCAGAGGAAACCTGATGACCATGAAACCAGAGATTCTCTTTCCCAACCTTTCTTAACGCGACCTGGGCGGTTTTCTATTGATCGCTGCCCGCACAAGTGGGAAGCAGTTTTTGCTTTTTGGGAGCGATCCCACTTAGGAAGCTCCACGTGGCAGTGGGGTCGGGAGGAATACCACCTTTATCGCATGCTAATTTCCACTTAAGTTGGTGGGTGCGATTTCCTTCTCCACCGTCGGATCTCACAAGGTGTTTCAACGGTTCAGATTGATCGGGTTGGTTTGCAGCCACTTGCGGTTAATGGTGAGCAGATTTTTCTTGCGGGATGGGTCTACAACCGTCAAATCTTTTGGACAAACTCAATGGTCGAGATTAAAAGAGGAAGGCCAAGTCTAGCGAAGAAGGAGTTCATCGAGGGACAAGAGGTTCTTCGTGCGGGCAAAAGAACCCAATTCTAAGCATTTAGGCGAGTTTACGGTCTTTTCTTTTATTTAATTATATGTCATTTTTGGAACCGACTCCAAATTCTTATATTCTACTTTGGAGGACTGTAATGTTTGAAGATAGGAGCAGCGTAAACTGTTTTGTAGTTTCCCTTCTTTCTCATAGCTTGGGAATTTTGATGTATTCTATGTACTTTATTTTTTTATTAATGAATAGAAGGTCCAACTCTTGCATCAACAAAAATAAAAAATAAAGAATTATATATCTACTTTATATGGAGGAAAATAAAGTAATTTAAAGTAAAAAAAAATCTTATAGTTTTTAGTATCTATAACTAGGGAGATGTGCAATTTATTTCATTTTAATGTGAGTTATAAATAAAATATTTCAATAGGTAGGTTGAGTATAAGATTTTAACATATTGAGAGAATTATTATTCCATTAGTAGTTGCCTTTTAATTCATTGTATGATATTTGTAATTCTTTCAATTCTTAATATGGACTTGATATATAGGATTTTAGAAAATATTAATAATAAAAATAATTAAATGTATGCATACATGAAAAAAAATTGAGGAGACATCTTTTAACATTTTAATGTGGATAACCTGAATTATAAATAAAATATTTCAATGTCAAATACATATATATTATAAATAAAATATTTAAATGTCAAATACATATATATTATACAGTATAGATCCATCTTAACCACAGATCTACCAAGGGTTGAGAGGGATCACCTCTCTTTTCACTCTAAAAGAGGATTGTCAAGATATTTGATTGAAAAATTTATTTCATCATTTTACTTATTATTACACTTACTATTCTTAATACTAAGACAACTAATCCATCTTAAAATAAAATGATCATATTACTTAGATATTCAACAAATTTTGTGTGACTTTGCAAAATGGAACCAACCTAGATCTATCTTAACTGAGGATCTATGAAATGCCTAGAGAGATCAAATCTCTCGAGGTACAAATCTTTCCTAGTTTCACACTCAAAAAAAAACTTTAAAGCTCAAACAATTTGATCCCTCTAGGCGCTTGATACACCACAATTAAGATAGATTTAAGTTAGCTATTAAATAAATCAGATTATTAAATGTATTAATTTCTATTAAAAATATTATATAATTTATCATTTTAATCAATTTTTATAATTAATTTTAGTTTTAGTTTAAATTTCATCAAAATTTTAATAAGTTTAATGATTAAAATTTTTATTGGTTAGGAATATGAATTGAAATGTAGAAATTATTAAAAAATGTCTTCATAGAAAAAAAAAGGTTGAAAAAAATAGGAAAGGAAAAGGGTGTCATATGGATTACATACAGCAATGTATTATTATTCAATGTCGGAGCGATGGTCAGAACGCGGTGAGAACAAGCGGTATCCAGAGAGCTTTCCAAGATCATATTGCAGCCACGCACAGGTTATCAGGTTTTTGGCATCTAGTCAGGTAATAGACATCTGGCGAGTAATCATTCTGATTGGTGAAGCAAGCTAGACTTTGGACCACCCTATGTCAAAATTTTATTATAAGAGTGTGTCTCTTGGTTATTGGTAGAAGAATTCTGGAATACTAACATATATGTAGCAATCGGACTGGAGGGGACTTCAGCAAGTATTCACGGGTATTTAGCCACCTATTATAGATTACGACAGATATTCTCCCGGGAGACTTGCAGCTGGTAGGCGTAGCTAGACTGTTACAGGTGTCATCTTAAAATTTCTGTGCCGATAGATCCATAAGTTCCTTGCCACCGTGCGTACTGGAAAGGGTTCATGCATGATACTCTCTTCTCTCAGCTGGACACGTCTGATGTTTATAGACTGCATGGTAGGTTGCCGGAAATAGAAAGGTGGGAGTTTACGTCGGTCTGTAGTGCCTATAATAGCTCTCCAAAATGCCAATTGCGTTTTTCTTCTTCACAAAACCCAGGCTCTCGGGTTTCTGAGTCTCTGCAATCTTGTTAAGGAGGGTGGTAGAAACAGAGTCAATTTCCAGAACACTAAAATGTGCTCTTTTCTCTCAAAATCTGGGATTTTATGGGCTTTTGAATCTCTGCAGTTTTTCATTGTGAAAGGAGTATGTAAGCGAGTCCCATCTCGGTAAAATTTAGGTCAGTGTGGCTCTCTCTGGATCGTTGGTGGACGTTTTCTCTCCCGCTGCTCCGGCCATTGCTCAAAGGAGGTTAGTATCTCTGTTTCTTATCATGGTTTCTGTATTTTTCTAATGCGAGAATGATTTTATTCTGTTGCTAAGTCTGGTATAGAAATAGGTTAAGTACTGACATATGAACAATGATGCTGAAGACAATCCTTAATAAGATAAAAAATTCCATAGTATTCTATAGCCCCTGTACTGATTTTCGCATCAGAATAGGGGATTGGTGGTGTGCATTTCAGCCCATTTGTTGCTGCATCATCTGTCAGGATTAACTTCCTGCTTTTAGTTTCAGAATCCTCTTTGGTTCAATTTGGTGGATTTCAATGACTGACGGTATACCAGAATTCAGTCGAGAGCCTCCCTATCCTTCCGATGACCAGAAAATTCAAAAAATTCCTGACTATACACTCCCTCTCTCGTCGTCTCCTGACCCTGTCTTATCATCAGTATAGCTTTTATTAGTCTACCATCAGGTCCGCCTCCATTCTCCTCTTTCTAGAGTCTTCTTCCTGCTAACCTGATTTATTCTCTACAGAGGATCTTAAATTCTCCTATCCAGCTATGTACTTTTGTCAGGATTGAGCTCACGGACAGATCTCTCCTTGATCTGTCTAATAAATTTCCATATCATCCAGGAATTTCTCTTTCTGGGGTATTTAAAATGTAAGGTCTATGGGCGATAAATGCTCGTACTTTTACTATGGCACTAGATTTCATTTATCCCATCTTAGTCTGTCTATGTCCTATCGTTCATAAATGATGGAGGACGAGTCCGACTCATCAGCCATGAGAGCATTTGTTCAGGCTACTATTCAAGCAGAGGAAACGAGGGAAAAAGGAACAAACATGACAGGCTGGCAAGCAACAGTGAAGGACATGATAATTAATCCAGCCTGTAAAGTGCTAAACAAGGCAAAAGGCGATAAATCTAGTAAAGGTGTTTCCCCTTCTCTCTATTTTAACAAATCTAGGAATCCTGTTAAAACAATTCCTCCACCGGAAGCTGTTTCTTTGAATGGGGCCACCCTTACAGAAATAATTGACAGCCTAAAGAACTTGGCTCTAGTCGGGAAGTGGAACTTCCCAGAAATGGATGACTTGGTCATGAGGAAATGGTTATCAGAAAAATGGTCCCCTCTGTTAGGGTATACCCCCATCATCTCCCGGCTTATGAAAGATTGGTACTCTTTCCACTTCTTAAACACATCTGATCTTGAGATGATTCTAAACATTCACTGGGTCTCTGGCAGAAGTTTTTTGGCTCTTTCTCGATGGTATATAGGCTTTGATCCTCTAAAGAACATACCATCAAACAATTTAATTTGGGTGAAACTCCCGAATCTACCGCTGGAACTATGGTCAGAAGAAACTCTCTCTACAATTGGCAATTCGATTGGCAGGTTTGTTTATGTAGATCCCTGGTGTAGAGGAGAGAATGACAATCGAATTGCTTAGATCCTCATCGAGAGACCTTACAAAGGAGGATACCCTGATCACCTGGAGATTGCTTGGGGTGGCACAAAAATCCACCAAAGATTAGACTTCTGGGGCATACCCTTCAGGTGTTCCTGGTGTCATAGAACTGGTCACCTAATCAAAAATTGCTATCATCGGGCACCTAGAAAAGTTAAAAAATCTTCTTTCAATCTGGACAGGAGGTCCAATTCTGATCACTCCCTGGGATCTCTACAGGCTAGGGATCCCCCCATTCAGATGGAACAAAATCTTGGGATTCACACTAAAAAAAAGAATCATTTCCATGAATCTATATCTCAGCTAGATCCATGTAGCTCCCTTCATGATTCACGTGGTCGGCCGCATGCTGTTTCCTCGCCTCCTATTATCGCCCAAATTCCAGAACCTCATGAGGATCTCCCGGTTCCCTCTCCCCCACCCATGAATCAAAGCGACTTTGTCATTGGTTCTCTCCCAATCCAGATATCCTCATCCTCTCCTTCGCCTGTTAAATCTCGGTCTGATATCTCCAAACTAAAAAATCCAGCTACGAACGAGCATTTTCATGAGATCTCCCCAGATAAATCGGTCGTTGTCTCTCCTGTTAACATGCCTGATAGTGACATTGACCATCTTCTAAATAGAACATCTCTGGAATTTGAACCTCTGACGATCCATAAGCCGATTTCCGCTGCATCGCCTAATATAAGTCCAAATTCAGCAAAAAATATAACGGTAAGGAAAAAAACAAAAGGAGGAAGTTGTCATTTCAGAGGCAGAACTATAGCTACTGATCATGGAATAAGGAATCTATCACTTGTGGAAGTTCCTGTATTTGACTCTCCTGAATTTCAGCCGCTTAGAGCATGTACGGCTGGGGAATCATCAAAATGACTTTCCTAGTTTCTATGAACATTAGGGGTTTAGGCGCAGCTCCAAAATTTAATGCGCTTAAAGATGTCTTTTTCAGGGCACATCCAAAGATCATTTTTGTCCAAGAAACCATGCATCCTAGTAATGTGTCAGTTGCCTATTTTAGGAGAATGTTTCCGCACTGGTACATCGTAGCCACGGGGGCAAATGGCCAGTCAGGGGGCCTTGTTGTGTTATGGGACCTAGGAGTGATAAGAGCAAAAGCTTTCAGATGCAGCGCAGGAATTCTTATAACCGCTTATATTAGGGGTCAAGCTTCTGTTCTCAATTTGATAAATATCTATGCTCCATATAAAAATAGACTTCCCTTCTGGGAAAGCCTCTTTCAGTCTCGCATTTTTGAGCTAGACTCTCTTCTGATGGTGGGTGATTTCAATCTCATTCTCAGTCCCAACGAAAGTTGGGGCAACTGCAGGGGAAAGGATCCACTGGCTGATAGAATGAGGAAAGAACTACTAATTAGGGATCTAGTGGACATTGCCCCTGATAAATTGGGGCCAACATGGGACAATAGCAGGACAGGACAGGCCTTTATAGCAAAAAGAATAGACAGAGCCACTGTGCATGCCAGCATAATCGCAAAAATGGGAATGCCGCATTTATCCATTGGGAACGATTACTCTTCAGACCATAGACCCATCTTCCTAAAATGGAGGGAAATGCCGATCAGAATTGACTATCCTTTCAAATTCAATCAGCTCCATCTAACTGACTCTTCATATAACGAATTAATCTCTAGCAAGTGGAAGAGTCTCATCGAATCTGAAATGGCGCCTTATATGCCCTTTCGTGTTAAAATGGAAAGCTTGTGGGCTCTGACAAAGGAATGGCAGAATCTTAAAAGGAGAAAGGAGAAACAGGACTTGGAAAACATACAGAAAGAACTTGATTCCCTTCTACAGACAGCAGATCCTAATAACCTCTCTTTAGATCTAAAAAGCACGATAAGGAAACTGGAGAAGAGAAAACATACCATCCTACTAAGAGAGGAGGCTACATGGCGCCTTAAAAGCAAAGCCATATGGCTCAAGGAGGGTGACAGGAATACAAGATTTTTTCACAATTTTGCTAATGCTAGGAGAGAAAGGAATTACATATGGAGCATAAAAGATAGAGCTAGAAATGTTTACTTAACATAGCAGGAGATCACGATGGAGGATGTAAGTTTTTTCCAAAATCAATACAGAAGAAGGGAGGTTCATTTTCAAGATGCTATGTGGGGCATTGAGATGGTTCCTGAAATGTTCGATGAAGCTGCAAACGATGAGTTTATCAAGCCAATTACTGAATAGGAACTTTTAAAAGCCATAAAGTCCTTCAAAAAGGATAAAAGCCCAGGGCCGGATGGCTGGCCTATTGAATTCATCTCCCATTTCTTTGATCTTCTCAAAACGGATTTGCTGAGCATGGTCGAAGCCTCCCGGATGTCTGGAAGCATACATTCCGCCACCACTTCAACTTATATAGCTCTAATTCCAAAGAAAAAGAGGTCTGAAACTTTTCATGATTTCAGGCCTATATCGCTCTGCAATATCATGTTTAAAATATCATCAAAAATCATTGCGGAAAGAATGAAGCCAATTTTGAATTCCTTTATTTCGGCAGACCAACATGCTTTTTAAAGGGTCGTTTTATTTTGGATGTTGTTGCTATGACTCAAGAGGCTCTGTTCTCAATGCTAAAAAGAAACAGGGACGCAGCCATCCTCAAAATCGACTTACAAAAAGCATACGACTGTGTGGATTGGGGTTTTTTAAGAATCCTTTTTGCTAAAATTGGTCTGAAGACTCAATGTGTTAACTGGGTTATGAGTTGCGTTGAGAATGTCAAATATTCGGTTTTAGTCAACGGAATTCCTTCACCTTTCTTCCAGGTTGAGAGGGGTCTTCGTCAGGGATGCCCCCTCTCCCCTCTGCTCTTCATTCTGGTTATGAATTCCCTCAGTATGCAGATAAATAAAGCAGTAGTGGAGCAGCGATGCCAGCCGGTTAAGATCTGCAAAGAAGTCTCTCTGTCTCATAATCTTTTCGTGGATGATGTCCTAATCTTTGCTATGCTTACCAAGGCTTCATGGATCTGTATAAATGATATTCTCATCAACTTTCAAAAAGCTATAGGGTTGTTTATCAATAAGGAAAAATCTTTCCTATTTCATAATGAATCAAACATGGAGATTATTATCTGGATATCTGATCTGATGAATATCATTCCTATTCCCATAAAGCACAGGCTTAAATATCTAGGGTTTTCCTTAGAAGCAAAAGGGAACTCGCATGTGGACTGGCTATGGCTTATAGATTGTTTTTATAAAAGGATCTCATCATGGGAATTAAACTCCTTTCCCTGGCTGGCAGATTCATCCTTGTTCAGGCGGTTCTTTTACAGCTTTCAGTTTATTGGGGCCATATTTTTTTTCTCCCTGCTAGCATTATTAACCACATGAACAGATTGATTGCAAATTTTCTGTGGGGTGGTCATTCTTTTCAGGACAAAATCCATCTTGTCAAGCTTTCGGCTATTTCCAAGCCAAAAAAATGCTGGTGGATGGGGCCTCTTGAATCTGCGCACCTTCAGAAATGCCCTTCTGTGCAAATCACTTCACCGAGGCATTTTTGGCAATGGCCCATGGAGTAAAATTATAAAGGCAAAATACCTTCGAGGTAGAAGTATCGTTTATTGGTACAGGAGAAGATCTATTGGTGTCGGGAGAGGATCGTCCATCTGGCACAGTTACAGGAAAATTCAACACCTCTTCATGAAGTATTTCTGCTGGAATATATGCACAGGGGCCAGTATTCTTATTGGTTATGATACTATAACAGGTGCCCGAAAGCTCTCTTTTCCTCAGCCGCTGCTCCACACCCTTCATAGGTTGGGCTGTTTTACCTGGGATAAGCTGATAAAGGAATGGTCGGGACTTTCCCCGGTTTGGAAGGAGGGTGAAGATCTGCACCTCCCTCTATCCATGATCTCCCAGTGGAATATGACAAAAACGAGTTTACGCAGCTCTGGAATCTTTCAATCGGGTTCAAAAGATTCCCTGGTTTGGGGCCTCAAAAATCCCAATCAGTCAACATATGTAAAATCTATATATGCTGATCTCATCTCTATCACGGAAGGTAGTCCTCAGCCACAGTTTCCCACCTGTTTCTGGAAGGCTGCATGTCCTCTCAAAATGATTTTGTTCTCTTGGCTGCTATTCTGGAATAAAAATCTTTCATGGGAGGTTCTACAGAGGAAATCATGGCAGGGGCCGAGCAGATGTTCTATGTGCCTAAACGACGGGGAATCAAACTTGCACATGTTCTTTCAATGTGCCTCGACTCTCAAAATCTGGTATGTCTTGTCTTTGCAGTTTGGTTTTCCTCTCACCATCTTCTCTTCTGTCCAGGAAGCCTTTTGTTGGTGGAGCAAGCATTCCTCTTCTCAGAGATCGTTGTTCATCATTTCTTGCTGGTTTCTGTGGACTTGGCGGAATGATCACATCTTCAATGGTTCGGGGATCCCTCTTCAGGCCATTATTCAGCGAATTCAGTCCTGTCATGATTTTTTTTGCCAAGATGCCTGATCGCCAATCTATGCAAGGCGCAGCTATTTGCCTGAAGATCTTCTTAGCTTCGTTTTCTCCTTTTCTTCTCATTTTGCTGGTATCTCCTCTTCAATTTTTGGACCTCTACTATTCGGCTGTTCCTTTCTATGGGTAATATATATTGTAATCAATATGTGGATATGTGGATATCTCTTTTTTGGTTCTGGGTCTATTTTGGGACAATTTTGGGCCTTGTGGGCCATTTTGAGGTAATATATTGGTCTCCCTATTTTAGCTTCTGATATGGTAGTCTTCGGACTATATGTATATGAATCCATTTCTACATCTCAGGGGGTTTCTCTATCTGCTGCAGCTATATGTATGGAGGTTTTTTATATTTCCTTAATATAAATCTATGCTGGTTTTTTCTCTGAAAAAAAATATATACACACTTTTTTTTTTAGTGAATCCACACGAACTACGAATTTCACACTTTCCGATCGATGGTGTTTTGGGTGGACAAATTTGTTCAAAAAAAGTGAAGCTCGTGCACATGGTATGTCTTCCATTTATTGCAATTCTAATTCACCCGAGAACCACGTATTTCCTAACAATTTAATACTGTCACACTCCTAGTTGTCTTCTCAACAACGTATTTCCTAACAATTTAATACTGTCGCTCTCCTGGTCGTCTGATTTTGGATGAGAAGAATCACCGTTACTACCTATGGCTTCAATTTATTGCAATAATAATTGACCGAGCACCCATATATTTCCCTTAAAGTTAATGTCATCGTTCTCTTAGTTGTCTGATTCTGGATGACACAAATCAGAATTCCACGCTACACTCTTAATCTGTCGGGTTACGTGGGGACGCTGCATGTCTGTTACCAAATCGAGTGATGAATACTATTGTCTGTCACCCAATCGAATAATGTGAAGAATTGGGCCCTCAGGTCCTGCCCCATATCGACAACAAATTTTGGACGAGTTAAAAACCAATATCAATTTGTTAAGATCCTATAGAAAAGGCATATGTAAACACCAAAACATTATAGCAATAACTGTTGAAATAAACCCCATAACCATATTACATGATCAGAACAAGACCAACTATTCATTTAAAAAAAAAAAAAAAAAAACTACAACTTAAACTATGGTTTGTACTTATCATTTCCTCGTCACCAAACTTCCAATAAAGAGTTTAAAAAAAAGTATTTCCTATAATAAATGGAAGGATCAATCTGAAATTTACCATTCAAAAAAATCTTATTAAAATTTTGTCAAAATTAAACTTTTATAAATTACATTCCTGAAATTTACCATTCCAGAAAAGTCCTATTAAAATTTTGTCAAAATTAACCCCACAAAAACATAGGTTGAATGAAAAGCAAATGAAGGTCTGGCCATTGGATAAGGACTTTCTGATACATGATTTCGATCGTGGCGTTCGGACATATCAGCTGTGAAGTCAATTAGTAGATCTTAAAAGATAGTTAAAGTGGCAACTGAACATAACGAATGGTGTGAGATTATTGTATCATGGACCATAGCTTTCCATTAATGACTGCACAGAGAACCGAGCTGTTCTCACAGAGAAAACGCTTCTTACGATTACAATAGATTCGGGGTCAATTAATAGAACGGAGAAGTTATATACAAACACGTTTCTTTTCTAGGTAATATGTTGGGAACCAGACACTATCAAACACAACAAGTTTGCAAAACATGGGCCGGTGTGTCAGCCCGTTTGTTTCCCATGGTCTAGACTCCTACCATCCAGAGATCATTCCATTCTGAATATGTTAAGGAGTTATGGTGCTACCACAATGTTGGCATACGATACAAAATGTGTGACTGATGTCACTATCATTCAATGGACAACCGTTGTTATCCCCTTCCCATGCTCAGACAAATCCATTCAACTGACAAACACAGTTATCCGCGTCACATGGTTGGACAAATACCCCTTTCTAGCAGCCCACCTCATAATTCTCACTGTGCGTCAATATCGACCATTACTTAATTTCTGCACCATGTGTAAGTGGACCAAATGAAGGCACATGTGCGTGCACTCCCCATGTGCTGCCTACCGAACAACAACTCATTTCGTTCAAACATCAACTTATCAGGAAACTACTTTAGATACAGAAACTTTTTATTGCTACAGAAACTTTTATTGATATAGTAATAATACATCTATATATACGCTGCACAAGCCTCACTACAAATCCAACCAAACAAGTCCGTCCCCTTTTGGCTTCAGCTTTCCCTGATTCTCAGACTTGCCCTTTTAACTTAGAGTCACTGCTCTAAGTAGTTCCAGTGGTGGTTCTTATTGTAGCTTAATATGAGATCGATGGAACTGGTAAAGAGCATTGCATTGGCGTCATTGTTAACTTTCATCTGGTTATTAACTGGAGCTCATGGATATGGAGGCTGGGAGTCTGCTCATGCCACATTCTACGGTGGCAGTGATGCTTCCGGGACAATGGGTAAAGTTCCATAACCTTGTATCTTTGGCTATATTTCATATATAATGCGGTTTTAAATGCATTAGGATCTCCTTTGGTTGTTTTGGACCCTGAATTCCTGGCTGTCAAAACGCTGCAGGAGGGGCTTGTGGATATGGTAATCTTTACAGCCAAGGCTATGGAACGAATACGGCTGCTTTGAGCACTGCCCTTTTCAACGACGGACTCAGCTGCGGAGCCTGCTATGAAATGCAATGCAATGACGATCCCCAATGGTGTTTGCCGGGCACTGTCACGGTGACGGCTACCAACTTCTGCCCGCCAAACAACGCTCTGCCCAACGACAATGGTGGATGGTGCAACCCACCGCTGCAGCATTTCGATATGGCGGAGCCCGCTTTTCTGAAGATCGCGAAGTACAGGGGTGGGATCGTCCCCATCCTCTACACAAGGTATTTCTTTGCCCCGTGATCATTTGCATAACTTAATTGAATTCATATTCTCACGCCATTTCCAGTCTTATCTTTCTCTCTACTAATTTCTATGGGGCTGGCAATGCAGGGTCCCCTGCGTGAGGAAGGGAGGAATTCGTTTCACGGTGAATGGCCACTCATACTTCAACCTGGTGCTCATCACAAATGTTGGAGGAGCTGGAGATGTCCACTCCGTTTCCATAAAAGGGTCAAGGACTGGTTGGCAGGCCATGTCACGCAACTGGGGACAGAACTGGCAAAGCAATTCGTACCTCAACGGACAGAGCCTTTCGTTCCAGGTCACAACCAGCGATGGCCGGACAGTTGTTTCATATAATGTTGCTCCTTCAAACTGGCAATTCGGCCAGACTTTCGAAGGAGGCCAGGTCTAAGGATAGGCCGAAGTCGATTGTAGACTCTGTATAGCCATGAATTAACGAATGTGTCATTTGGGATGATGCGGTGACTCGGATTGTCGATACCCTCTCCCTGTTGTCAGCATTGTTAGGTGATTCTTGAATTGTAATCTATATCTATCGATTTTTATTAATGAAAAAGAAACTGTACGCCAGTGTCTGTTCGGTTACTCCCAATATAACATTACTGTATTATCAGATTCCTTTCAAGAATTGACTCGTTTGTTGCAGTTTTTATTGGTCCCGGCCGGCCTAAAAATTACTGTGTTGCTTTTGAAGTTCAATTAAAAACAATGCTCTGTGTAAACATTAGATGAGGCATCCAAAACTTTTGGTTGATTACATGCACTCGCTTTTCAAATGAACGTCCAGCGTTTTTAGCAATCACGAGAAAGTGAATGTAGCGATGTGTCAGTGCAATAGTGTGTCATTGTCTTATGAATATGCGTATCACTTGTCTCATTGCTTCATGCTTTCTCACGAAACGTCATTTCGAATGCCATCCATGGTGTTGCTGGGATTATAGTTATGAAATTCTAATTCAAGCTTACGGAAAAATTTGGCTTAGTAAATTTAATAGGGAAAAAATTCAAAAACATATCTCTTATAAATATTTACAAATAGATTTTACTATTTTCTGTTATATTTATTTAATATGTAATTTATTGTTTTTCACCGCTACAAACTTATCATTTTCTTTTTCAATAGAAAAACGCTATTTCTTTATATTAATAAAAGGTTAGTACGTATATCCTAGAACACTTATCTATCTTCTTTGGATTACATATTACTAAGTTCTCTTTTCAACCTATTCATTTTTCTTTACATTAAATATTTTCTCTTTGAAAATGTTTCCTTTGCTGCACTGTATTTCTTATGTTTTATATGTTGCGTAACAATTGAATTAATATTAACTATTATAAAAAAAAATTATGATGTTTGGACATCCTCAAGTATAAAAATTACATTCCTTGCATGTCTCTCCCTATGAATAATTGATGCCTTGCCTGTCTTTCTTTATGAATAATTGATGCTCGTTGGTCGTAACACTGTGTTCGAAAGCACAGAAATAAAACTTATATGTGTCTTTTGCTATGCTTTTTTTTTTATGGTTTGATAGCAGATCAACTGTCATGTTTTGTTTTCTATAAATATGATCAAAATTTATTTGATGGAACGTCTTTACCAATGTTTTTAATGTGTTTCATCCAATTGATTAAGATAGGAGAATGAAATCATTGAATCTCTTGACCCATTCTATTATGCCCCTAGCATCACCATAAATCTGCATTTGTTCTATTCTAAGCCATTTGGCCATGATCTGTACTCCCCACAATGCAATAACTTCAACTCTACTATTGATTCCTTTCCCACCTTCCCACCAAAAGTGCAAGAATTTATCAGTTTCCTATAAATGGCTGCTCCAAAACCACATTCTCTCATGGAACATGCACCACCAAAAAAACCAACAGGAAATGTTTGCCATATATCTCTAGATTTAAAATTTTTGTAACCTTTATTTCTCTGCAATGGCCCTATTTAGTTGAAATAGGCCATTGCCTTAATAATATCCTCATAGGCCTTCATTCCTTTCTAATAGAAAATGATCTCATTACTTATCCACGGTATGGTCCATAAGATGTACCTTGGTCCATAAAATATACAAAGTAGCACTCTGAAACTATGGTCTTTGATCCATGACCTAATGCATAAGAAAAGTGACCAGAAATGTCAGAAATGTCTCATAAGAACAATATTGAAATAATCCAACATCCTATCCCATATTGCCTTCTCATAATGACAATGTAAAAAGAAATCATTTATATCTTCCTTTCTCTTTCTACATATAATACAAATACCCTACCATATTATATTTATTATATTTAACTAGACAAACAAATAAAACTTATCATTCTATATCATATTTTGATATATTATATTTAACTAAACAAACAAATGAAACTTATCATTCTCTATCATATTTTAATATGAAATTTATTATTTTTTAAACTATAAATTTACTATTTTCTACCAATATTTTAATATAAGAATTTATATTTATCATAACTGCAAATCCTTTAGTATACAATTCAGTATATTATAGTTTTATTAATATAAAAAAAAATTGTTTAATGAAATTTCCGTGCGAAATTCTTACCTGAACCAAATCGAAGGAGAACTTCTGATTTTTTGTTGGGCCAATATTGCCGAAGTTGGTAACTATAGTTAGTTGGGATCTCTCTTCAAGGATCTTGTTCCGTTTTGGACCTCCGGATTGGTCCTTTTCTTTATCTGGTTGCAAATTTCACTAGATAGTGGGAGAGTTTGGTATAAAAAAAAAAATTGTGTGAATTTGTTGATTTACAAATTATTTTGTTTAAATTATTATAGTAAATTATTAATTTTTATGATTAAAAATAATATATTTTGATTTTTTTAATACTAAAATATGGATGGTTGGGAGTAGATTTTTATTTATATTTAATTTAAAAATAATTTTTTAATAATAATTAATAAAGTTGATTTTGAATTTGTTAGAAATCTATAAGATAAGAGAGATTACACACAAAACACATACTCTGATTTGTGATCTTTTTATTGATCATAAGAGTTATTTATATATATGACATAAATTTTTGACTTCCACACTTCTAGATCATGACTACAACTCATACATAGGAAACAACATTTTCTAGATTGACGGTTGGGAACTCTCAACGACAACTTATGACAACACATGGAAATATTATTTTCAATACAACATTGAAAACACATATCACAACAACAAGTATAATCTATGTGTGATTGGTCTTCATCATCACTCACATCCACTCTGGAATCTCGCAAACACCTCTCTTTCACCACCATATATTTGAGCTATCACTTGACCTCCATTTAAAACAAATTGCCTCTAACCATTGTTGATGAACATGCAAGCTCAACAATATTGACACCTCAACTCATTGAGGCTTTCGCGATAAGAGTGATCAAGTAACGAACAATCATATGGACCAACCACCATATGGTAGATATTTCGCTTTCGACTATCCGTCAGTTGCTAGGATGTAGGTCTAGATATTGAATGTGTTCAAAAGTTTATCAAACAACTTGACCTTACTAACACACAAGAATTGATGTTTCGGACACTAGGGCTTCCAGTTTAAGAACCACCAACCCTTTTTACCCTTTTTGTAACAAAAAAAAAAACACACACACAAGAATTGATGATGGGGACCCAGCCCACGTGTCCCGCACTACCCAGTCCTATGTGGACCTGCACTATTATTTGGTTTTTGGATATGGTTTGATTGCGATTTTATGAAGTAGGTGATTATTAATCCACCCACGGTACTACTCTGCCTCTCCACGCTACACCTGTCCGTCTCGAGATTTGTCAAACCCTAACTCCATTCTTTACCCTTTTTCTCGGCCGGTTCGCGCTCATTTGGTCATTTTCACTGTGTTGTTTTGCTCTCTGTGGCTCTCTCCGGTATTCGGCACTGTCTCTGGGGTTTGCTCAGGTGTTCGGCTCCGCCTCGGTGGTTTGCTCAGGTGTCCAACTCCGTCTCTGGTTCTAGTCCAACATTCGGCACTGTATATTCAGGTGAGGGTTTGTTCTTTGTTATATGTCATTACTCTCTGCTCGAAATGTTGCTAACCCCTCGCAGCTCCTCTGTGGTCAGGTTGTCCCTTTGTTTCTACGACTTATGGGTCGGTTTACAACAGGTATGGCTTCGCCCCGTCAGCCATACACGGGTCTTTACTCTCTGTTATCTCCTTTACGATTTCACTGTACTGCTTCTGTTGCGTGATTTTGGATGTGGTTATGACCCTAACGCTATTCTGTTGTAGTGGTTGCAGGTGACCGGTCCCGTGGCTTTGCAGGGACTTCGACTGTCTATCCTCCGGGTAGCTCTGTTCTTAACCTACCCTCTTCTGTGGCTCTTAGTCTTCACTGTATTTATTTGCTTCGGTGGTCTGTATTTGATAAAGAGTCAGGCCTTTGTAATGTATCAACCCGTATCTGCAGCTTAGAGGGTTTCTGTGGTTGCTTTCGTTTAATGGCTCGGTCCTTTGTATATTCGTTGTTCGGTCGTTCTGTAGCTGTGGATAGGAGGGTTTCTGGGTATTCGTTTACTTGGTCGTTGGGAATTTTATACCCTGCAATATATTTACACAGTGTATGTAATAACTATGGAACTCGGTGTTGTTGCTTACCAGTTGTCTGTGGACCGTCGTTTCTTGCGTTTTTGCTTGACTCTATTCGCCTTTCACTTGCTCTCGGCCTCGGCTGGTCATGAGATGTTTGGAGTTGTGATGCTCTGTTACTGTATCGACCTGCAATGTATTGAAATGAACAGAAGTATATATATGTATGTTTGCTTTTGGAGTAACGAGACTTGGTTGCTGTATCTGCTTGTAATGTGTGGACTAAACAGAAATGTATATGGATGTGAATGCGTAGGTTCGTGAAACTCTGTCACGGTATTTGTTTGTATTGAATGGAATGAACAGAACTAATTATGCATGCGTATTCTATTTTAGAGGACATAAATCTTGCAATCTGGAAATTAATTGTGCACTGAACAATTTATGAAGGAAATGAAATGTATTTCGCTATTACTCTTTTCAATGTTACGCTCCAGAACCCTTCTGGGTTATTTCCTCTGTCTTTTTATACAATAGTTCAGCAGTTAGATAACTGCTTGGTAGTTCTACATTACAGTTGCTTGACAGTTGCTTTCAGTTACGTGACCTGGCTATTTGTTTGCTTGCCTGTTTCTTCTGTCCCATAAGGGTTTAATGCTTACATTGATTATTGTCATTTATCTAATTTCTTAACAACTCTAGTTTAAGACCTATAACTACAGTCCCTTAACAACTCTAGTTAGGACCTGTTATTACAATTAAAACAGAACAAGTTAAAAAAGGAAATTTAAGCTAATAAACCAAATGCTGTAGTTGACCTTTGAAGAACAAAATAAAAAAAAATAAAAACTCTGACAGTCTTGCTGTCCATTTGTCGAAATATTCATTTCTCCTAATCTTCTTCAGAAACTTTGTCTGCCCCTTCTCGGTCTGCGCCCTGTCGACCAGATGCTCCTGCATCAGGCTGCCGGGGTAAAAGAGAGATCTCATGGCTCCGTTCCATGAGTTCTTCCACCGAGTAGCCTGCCTTCCGAATCTGTATCTCGTCGAGCCAGGAACTGTCCTCCATTGGACGGTCCTTCCATTTAACGAGATAACGCAGATACTCCTTTCTGCGTGTCTTCTTGGCCACCTGTGTGCTGATGATTCCTTCTATCTCATGGGTCTTGGCCGATGGTAACTGTTTCTTCCAAAGACTGTCCTCGAACTGGGTGTCCCGTTGTGGCTGTACCATTCTTTCATCTGCTGTCTGGGCATGATATGGAAACAGGTCTGCCACGTTGAATATGGGTGATATACCTATATCAGGTGGCAGTTCAATTTCATATGCATTTGCTGAAAATTTGCGCAGAATTTTGCATGGGCCGATTTTTTTGAACTTCAGTTTGTTATACGTACCCTTAGGAAACCGTTCCCGGCGCAAATGTGCAAGGACTTCGTCTCCAATCTGAAAATGCACCTCACGCCGTCTTATATCTGCATGCTACTTATACTTCTGCGTGCTGTCCTGTAATCTCAGTTTGACTTTCTCATGCAGTTCGCTCATCGCTTCAGCAAAATCTTCCCCATCTGCACTTCTCCTCTCTAGTTGTCCCAAATCCCGTAACTCATGTACTCCTCTCGGATGCATACCATACAAGATTTGGAATGGGCTAAGACCGGTGCTCCGGTTAGGCGAATCGTTATAAGCGAATTCTACCTGGGCAAGAGCTCGATCCCACAAGCGCGAGTTTTCTCCTGTTAAGCTTCGCAACAAGTTGCCCAAACTCCGGTTCACTACCTCTGTCTGCCCATCGGTTTGCGGGTGATATGCAGAACTGAAATTTAACTGTGTGCCCAGCTTTTTCCACAGGGTGCGCCAAAAATGTCCTGTAAACTTCACATCCCTGTCTGAAACTATAGTCTTTCGTAAGCCATGTAATCGAACTACTTCGGTGAAGAAGAGATGTGCCACGTTTGTGGCGTCGCTAGTCTTCCGGCACGGAATGAAATGAGCCATCTTTGAAAACCGATCCACCACCACCATCACTGAATCATATCCTCGCTGCGTTCTAGGCAGTCCTAGGACAAAGTCAATGCTGACTGAATCCCACGGTCTGCTTGGAACAGGTAGGGGTGTGTATAACCCAGTATTCTGGCTGTGTCCTTTCGCCAGTTGGCAGATTTTACACCTGGTTATATATCTCTGTACGTCCCGACTCATTTTCGGCCAGTAATAAAAATGTCTTAGCTGTTCCAATGTTTTATCAACGCCAAAATGCCCTGCTAAATCGCCACTATGTTTCTCTTTCACTAAATTTTCTCTCATTGAACAATCCGGAATACATAGCTGTCCACCTCGGAATAATAATCCTTCCTGTAAATTAAAATCTAGCCATGGGCTTGTATTCCTTAAGACAGGATTTTGGCATGCCTCAAAGGCTTCTTTGAAATCCGCGTCCATCTGGTACAAATCCTTCAAATACTCAAATCCCATCACCTGTATGCCACTTTCCTGTAAGAGCAAGGCTCTTCTGCTCAAGGCATCCTCCACTTTGTTGGCTTGCCCACTTATGTGTTTCAACACAAAAGTGAAACTTTGCAGGTACTCCACCCACTTGGCATGTTTATGGTTCAGTTTGTGCTGCTGAGTTATATACTGCAATGCAGAATTATCAGAGAACAAAACGAACTCATTTCCCAGTAAGTAGTGCCTCCAATGTTTCAAGGCTTGAACCACTACATAAAATTCTTTGTCATATGACGAGTATTTCTGCCGACTTTCATTTAGCTTCTCACTAAAGAATGCCACTGGTCTGTCCTCTTGACTGAGTACAGTGCCAATAGCTGTCCTGCTGGCATCACATCGAACCTGAAAAGGTTTGCTGAAATCGGGCAGTCTCAAGATTGGCCTCTCCGTTATTTTCCGCTTCAGAAGTTGGAAACTGTCTTCTGCTGCCTTAGTCCAGCAAAAAGGTTGGCTGGCCTTTTTGATGGTTTCTAGCATGGGCGCGCAGATTTCACTAAAATTCCTGATGAACTTCCGATAAAAACTTGCTAAACCGTGAAAGCTACGTACCTCGAATAAACTCTTGGGTGACGGCCAACTCATGATCGCTTCAATCTTCTCCGGGTCCATCTTCAACTCATTCTCTGCCACTACAAATCCCAGATAAATCAACTCCTTCTGCAAGAAAGTGCATTTCTTCAAATTTATCAGCAGTTTGTTCTGCTGCAGCTTCTCGAATACTCTTCGAATATGTTGAAGGTGTTCCCTTTTCGTCCTGCTAAAAATTAGAATATCATCCAGATAGACTATCACGAATTTTCCAATAAATTCCTTTAACATTTCGTTCATGAGTCTCATAAAAGTACTCGAAGCGTTACTCAACCCAAATGGCATAACCAGCCATTCGTACAGTCCTTCGTTGGTCTTGAAGGCTGTCTTCCATTCGTCTCCTTCCCTGATTCTGATCTGATGATACCCACTTTTCAGATCTATCTTTGTAAAATATGCTGCCCCACTAAGACAGTCCATCATGTCATCCATCCTAGGCAAGGGAAACCTGTAACGAATGGTGATCTTGTTTATAGCCCGCGAATCTGTGCACATTCGCCATTCTCCACCTTTCTTGGGTGCAAGGACTGTAGGTACCGCACAGGGGCTTAAACTCTCTCTGATCAGTCCCTTATCTAACAATTCCTGCACTTGTTTGCGTACTTCCTCATTGTCCTTGGGACTCATTCTGTACGCTGCCTTGTTTGGTAAACTTGATCCTGGTATAAAGTCAATATGGTGGCTGATGCTCCTCTTGGGAGGCAACTTATCAGGTAGTTCCTCAGCCGCAATATCTTGAAATTCTTCTAACAGCTCTTGTACCTCTTTGGGCAATTCTGATTTCTCCAAGCTCAGTAATACTGGCTTCATCCTCCTCACCACTGCAAAATTGATCTCATTTTCTTCAATCTGCTTTATGTACTGTTTTCCTCCAAGTAATAGCGCCTTTGTTCCGCTTGATTCTGCTGAATCTTCCTCCTTGATGGGTACAAGTGTATGTTTGACCCCATCCTTCGTAAATTTATAACAATTTGTTTTTCCATCGTGTGTCACCTTCCTGTCATACTGCCATGGTCTTCCGAGCAGTATGTGGCACACGTCCATTGGCATAATATCGCAGACCACTGTATCGTGGTACTTGCCAATGCGGAACTCCACCTCGCATTGTTCATCAACCAACAACTGGTGGCCTTTCTGCAGCCACGACACCTTGTAAGGTGTGGGGTGCTTCAGTCGCTTCAACCCCAATTTTTCCACCATTTCGGTGGCAACCAAGTTATCCGTACTCCCGCTGTCTATTATTACCTTACAGCATTTTCCATGTGACTTACAGACTGTTCGGAACAGTGCCTTCCGCTGTGTTGTTTCAACCACTTCCTTGGTTGGCTTTAACAATACTTTGTTCAAAATCAAAGCTTCCCCCGTCTCCGCCATGTCTTCCACCTCCCGGGGTTGTGCTTCAGCTTCTTCAGGCTGTGCCATCAGCGTTCCCCTCTGACCGGTCTGTTCAACTTCTGGACACTCAAAGGCTCTGTGCCCCCATTTGTGGCACCTGTAGCACTGGACATTAGCCCCTCTTCCGCGGCCATTCCCTCGTCCTCTTTGGTATGACCGACCTCCTCTGGTGCTATCCCCTTTTTCTGCTGTCCCTGAAGTTTTTGAACTGCTGCCTTCTTCGCTGTTCGCAGCACTCTTGCCTCTACCGTAGGATTGTCCCCGTCCTCTGCTATTTCCTCTCCCTCTTCTGCTGTTCTGTTTTCTGTTAATCTTTTCCTCAGCCTTTACAGCACTCTGAAAGGCCTCTTCAATATTTTGGGGAGAAAGAATACTGATTTCATCTAATATCTCCATCCTCAATCCATTTACGTACCTTGCTGTCTTTTCTGGGTTATCATCAGTATAACCAGCACGTAAATTTACTCTGTAAAATTCTTCTGTGTACTCCCTAACTGTCATTCCTTTTTGCTTTAAACTCTGCACTCGCCGATATAATTCCACCTGGTAATCTTTTGGCAGAAATCTGCCTTTCAATTTCGCTATCATCCTGGACCATAGTCGTATCGGCGACTTGTTCATTTTCTTTCTGTCTGCTTGGACACTGTCCCACCATAGTAGTGCGTGTCCCTTCAGCTTAGTGGCAGCGAACTTAACCCTTTTATCCTCACTGACTTCTTCATTTTCAAAATATTTGTCCAGTTCGCTTATCCAGTCCAATAGGACTTCCGCAGACAGACTGCCATCATAATTAGAGATTTCTGTTTTTGGTTTGCTGCTGGCCATTAAAACCTGTCGCAGCAACCTCAATTCTGGAGCTTCCTCATCAGACCCTTCTGCAGCAGTCATCACTTCCTCTTCACTGGTATCTCCCAGTTCTGGGTCTCTTCGTCTACCCGCTTCTACTGCTTCCAAGCGAGCTGTAAGAACTCTAATTTGTTCCCGCAATCCTTCATCTGCTCCTCTACGTGCACCTCTTCCACGTCCTCGTCTTGGCACTTGCCCTTCTGCCATCTTCCTCTAGATAAAAAAAAAACTGCTTTGATACCAATTGATGGGGACCCAGCCCACGTGTCCCGCACTACCCAGTCCTATGTGGACCTGCACTATTATTTGGTTTTTGGATATGGTTTGATTGCGATTTTATGAAGTAGGTGATTATTAATCCACCCACGGTACTACTCTGCCTCTCCACGCTACACCTGTCCGTCTCGAGATTTGTCAAACCCTAACTCCATTCTTTACCCTTTTTCTCGGCCGGTTCGCGCTCATTTGGTCATTTTCACTGTGTTGTTTTGCTCTCTGTGGCTCTCTCCGGTATTCGGCACTGTCTCTGGGGTTTGCTCAGGTGTTCGGCTCCGCCTCGGTGGTTTGGTCAGGTGTCCAACTCCGTCTCTAGTTCTAGTCCAACATTCGGCACTGTATATTCAGGTGAGGGTTTGTTCTTTGTTATATGTCATTACTCTCTGCTCGAAATGTTGCTAACCCCTCACAGCTCCTCTGTGGTCAGGTTGTCCCTTTGTTTCTGCGACTTATGGGTCGGTTTACAACAGGTATGGCTTCGCCCCGTCAGCCATACACGGGTCTTTACTCTATGTTATCTCCTTTACGATTTCACTGTACTGCTTCTGTTGCGTGATTTTGGATGTGGTTATGACCCTAACGCTATTCTGTTGTAGTGGTTGCAGGTGACCGGTCCCGTGGCTTTGCAGGGACTTCGACTGTCTATCCTCCGGGTAGCTCTGTTCTTAACCTACCCTCTTCTGTGGCTCTTAGTCTTCACTGTATTTATTTGCTTCGGTGGTCTGTATTTGATAAAGAGTCAGGCCTTTGTAATGTATCAACCCGTATCTGCAGCTTAGAGGGTTTCTGTGGTTGCTTTCGTTTAATGGCTCGGTCCTTTGTATATTCGTTGTTCGGTCGTTCTGTAGCTGTGGATAGGAGGGTTTCTGGGTATTCGTTTACTTGGTCGTTGGGAATTTTATACCCTGCAATATATTTACACAGTGTATGTAATAACTATGGAACTCGGTGCTGTTGCTTACCAGTTGTCTGTGGACCGTCGTTTCTTGCGTTTTTGCTTGACTCTATTCGCCTTTCACTTGCTCTCGGCCTCGGTTGGTCATGAGATGTTTGGAGTTGTGATGCTCTGTTACTGTATCGACCTGCAATGTATTGAAATGAACAGAAGTATATATATGTATGTTTGCTTTTGGAGTAACGAGACTTGGTTGTTGTATCTGCTTGTAATGTGTGGACTAAACAGAAATGTATATGGATGTGAATGCGTAGGTTCGTGAAACTCTGTCACGGTATTTGTTTGTATTGAATGGAATGAACAGAACTAATTATGCATGCGTATTCTATTTTAGAGGACATAAATCTTGCAATCTGGAAATTAATTGTGCACTGAACAATTTATGAAGGAAATGAAATGTATTTCGCTATTACTCTTTTCAATGTTACGCTCCAGAACCCTTCTAGGTTATTTCCTCTGTCTTTTTATACAATAGTTCAGCAGTTAGATAACTGCTTGGTAGTTCTACATTACAGTTGCTTGACAGTTGCTTTCAGTTACGTGACCTGGCTATTTGTTTGCTTGCCTATTTCTTCTGTCCCATAAGGGTTTAATGCTTACATTGATTATTGTCATTTATCTAATTTCTTAACAACTCTAGTTTAAGACCTATAACTACAGTCCCTTAACAACTCTAGTTAGGACCTGTTATTACAATTAAAACAGAACAAGTTAAAAAAGGAAATTTAAGCTAATAAACCAAATGTTGTAGTTGACCTTTGAAGAACAAAATAAAAAAAAATAAAAACTCTGACAGTCTTGCTGTCCATTTGTCGAAATATTCATTTCTCCTAATCTTCTTCAGAAACTTTGTCTGCCCCTTCTCGGTCTGCGCCCTGTCGACCAGATGCTCCTGCATCAATTGATGTGTCTGACACTGGGTCTTCTAAGTTAAGAACCACCAACCCTTTCTATAACGAGAATAAAAAATTACTTCAACTCACATAACACAATAAATATGAATATTAGTGTTTGTCACCAAATCTATAGTGTTTGGATCTCGACCTTTGGATAAATAATACCACAATATTTTATTGGTTCATATCTATAATGAGAAATGTCAACATTCCACCTGCATGTCGCAATTGTACATCTTGCACCATCTGATAATCTCGAGAACCACCGTTTAAAACATGTAGACATTGCTCTCAATTGTAGATCCACACTGGATCAAAACAAATCTATGTTGATCCAAATTATTTACAAGTAGATATCCTCTTCTTTTACAAATATTTATCCATAATGGAACTTCGCACAACAACAGCAACATTGGATCTTCGCAATTCTCCTTTGCATGTAGCTATCCACAATCCACACACAAATCAAATATTCACAC
This sequence comes from Pinus tabuliformis, assembly GCA_031772625.1. Taxonomy (NCBI): domain Eukaryota; kingdom Viridiplantae; phylum Streptophyta; class Pinopsida; order Pinales; family Pinaceae; genus Pinus; species Pinus tabuliformis. The sequence goes on from CM062815.1 coordinate 670,624,320, forward strand.
AAACAATATATCAAACACTCTATTAAACTAATCTATGTACAAAGGAATATCATGGTTAAAATTGCATGATCTCAACCCCTCTCATGAGAGAGTCAGGGCTAAACAAATGCTAATACCATGATAGAAATTTAGAAGATGGGAGAGATTGCACACACAAAACACACACTCTGATTTCTTTATTGATCATAACAGTTACACATATATATGACATAAATATATGGCTTCCACACTTTTATATCATGACTACAACTCATAAATAGGTAACAATAACTTCTAGATTAACGCTTGGGAACTCTCAATGACAACTCATAGAAGCATTACTTCCAATAGAATTTAGGCTAAATCATTGCACTAAATTACCAAATTTACATCGTTATTGTTCGAACTATTTTAATCCTCTTAATTTAAAAGTTATGAGGGTTAAAAAGACAATGATTGTTCGAGTTATTTTAATCCTCTTAATTTAAAAGTTATGAGTTACTTTTGAATGTTGCAAGAACACAACAATGTTCCCAGTAATGGCTCATTGTTTCTGTAAGTGACATGGTCTACGATACTACCACAACAATGGAGAGAGAGTTTAATTGTACTATGTAAATGGGTGGTATTCTTGTCGAAAATATTTGCGAGTGTAAGGCTTGCAACAAGGAGTTGAAGCGTACTTCAAGTATCTTGCTTGAATAGCTTTTGCATGTTAGGAATTTATCTTGCCCAAACTCTTTGTAAATAGTAACGTTTGGTTTGATGTTTCGTTTAATGATTCATTTGTTTGATTGATTTTTGAGGATTTGATTGAATGTGTTTTTTAAATTGGTGATTTATTTGTATATTTGGTTTTTATGAAAGATTTAATCTAACATCTTTATTTTAAAAAGAATTAAAGATAACTCATTATTAATTATAAATATCAGGGAAAATGAACTTAATTGTAGTTATAGAAAACCAGAGATAATTATAACAAGTGGAAAATCGATTATAACTCACAAAGAACAACCACAATTGGTGGAAGACTTAAGGCTTTTATCCTTTGATTACTATTTTTCATGTGTTTGATGAATAAAGCAGCTCACATAAATAATCTATTCACGCAATACATGGGTAGATCATGTGAAAGATAAGGCTAAAAATCTCTAGGTGATATGTTAAATACCTAGGTATGGATCTTAAAGAAATCTCAGTATAAAGAAATCAACTCCTTTGAACTTATCAATAACAACTTCTTCAGGTTAAACATGAATTGTTATGAATTGTTAAGAAATATATAAAAGGAGAAGGAAAACAAAGAAAATTTAACTACAGAATAGTGTCTCACACAACCTCTATCAATGATATGGACATATGGAGCAAGGCCTATAATGTTGTGGTGACTCCATTGAGACTATGGATGATTATGGTAGTGGAGGAACATATGAGAGATTTTATATTCCATGCTTGTCATAAACTCTCCAAGTCTAAATAGGCCCTAAGATTATGGTTGTAACTTTAATTATAGGACTCATGTTATAATTAAAAAAAAAAATGTAAAATTTTCTATTTGAAATAGGTATTTGGCATAGGCGTTAAGTGTGTCAAGTTGAAAATTGATCATTAATTACAAGTAAACTTATGAAAAAATTGCTTATGCTTCAATCCTTCAATCCTTATGCTTTGGTGAAAATAAATGAATTTTCCTTTACTAAGGTCTATTTGTCACTCTATGGATTTAAATAGAAATTATTTGTTTGATCTATCATGTCACCAGTTTTTTTAATGCCCTCAACGCACACTAGGTATTATTCAACAAAAATTAGTTCCACTAACCATGTGGCTTAAGTTTTTAGGCAATCAATGCTCCCAAAATTACTTTAGCACTTAAGTTTCACTTGAATGCTTATGATTGGATGGCTTGTGCCACCTTTACCTTGAGTTTCATTAAATGATTAGCTTGGGATTGTTGCTCTTTTGAATCTCTTTCAATTTCTTTATGCCTTATGGTGTGTTGAATTTAAAGCATGCTCACTCATGATAATCTTACTTGAAGATGTTTAGTTGTAATGTTTTATGATCACCAATGAATGATTTATTAATATTACAAATGTGTTACATGTGTGGAACATTAAAATAATACGTGTTTTAGATTTTAGGTCTATATATGGATCATGAAAAATAGAATCACTCACATTTTTTCTTTTTTGGTTCATGAACTCGAGAGATCGGTGAACGTTGCATCCACAAAATATTTATACCAGGCAGATCCACTTGAAGGAATCACTTCCTGGTAGCTCAACCACAGAGCCTGGCCTTGAGAGTGTCGATAAAATTGAGCCCATGACCTCTTAATAGCTAAGGTAATTTAATGACAAGAACTCAACCAACTAAGATAACCCTAGGGGCTTAATCACTCACATTATAAGTGAAGGCTTAATTAAATATTATATTTTATAAATATTTGTTAAAACGCTACAAATAAAAGCATTTGTTAGTGTTGTATAAGCACATCTATCATTGGGAAATGTCAAATAACATTTGAATGATGCTATGAATCATTTCTTAAGCTTAACCCATGTATTGTCCTATCTTTTACAAAGAATCTTTTCCAATTAACACAATCAATAAAGAGAAATAATGAGCACAAAGAGAGTAAAATAAAATGATCCAAGTTATGAGAGGTTGCAACACTGGCTTTGTTTTGACTATGAATCATCTACCTTGTTATGTGTAGTGTTGGCTTCTAGAGTAAAGATTTTATCGTAAAAAAAAACATGAGAATAAAGGGACTCCTTATATCAACAAAAAAAAACAACACAAAATGTTATATTGTTATCACAATGATGCAAGATCCCATCTTAATCCAAAATGCATTTTAATCACATTAGAGTATAACCTCACTCATTAATGCATTGGTTATTATTCATTCACTTGGATTTCTTTATTACATTAGCTTATAAGTACCTTTGAAGGAGAAGGAAACATCCAACTTTGTGTATAGAATTGTAGTTCATCGTATAAAACACAAATATCTCATCATGAGTTCCAATAATGATCCATCAATATCCATGCATAATGTATATGGATCTCAATCCCCTATATAAATTCAAACCAATCCACAAATTCAAACAAGAGATCATTGCAGCCTCCAAAATTCACATAATCAACTGCTCAAGATGTAGCAAATTTACAAGCAAAGAACAAGAGTAATTAAAACCTAATTAGAGGAGGATCTACTCATTAAACTAACTAAATTGCACTTTAAATAAACCTAAAAAAAATGCATTCACTATTTACCAAAGTGTTTAAATTCGTTCTCTTCTCCTCTATTCATTTCTCTCATTTCTTCCTTCTCTCCTTCTCCTTCTGCTGTTATGTTCCCCTCCCTAATCTTGTTAGAAATTAAATAACAAAGCAATGGAAGACATAAAATATTGTGGAAACACAAACACAAAAAAAAGCATAAAATAAGAGAGACACAAATACATGTGGCTCACCCAATTTGGGCTACGTCCACGGAGAAACAACCAATCCTTCCTTTATATTATCCAACAAATTGAATAGATACAACCTACAACAAATAAGTTACAAATACCTCTTCGCTCTCACATAGTCTCTCATATTTTCTTCATGCACAGAATAATACACAGTCGCAATACAATTCCCTCGTATAAACCAAGGGTTACCTTCTAGGGCAGAAACCCTAAATTAACATAATTTTTACCATCAGATCTTCAGTCGGATGAACGACCCAGATTGACTACAAAATTACAATATTTTACCAGTCAACTTTTACCACCCCCGCCCAGCGACACTAGTGGTGGGACAAGCCCCCCCACATTCCTTCATTAGGTGTTGTGATCCAACCATGACTCGAACAAAAACCTCTAAACAATTTGGAAGATAATCAAGCTCCACACCCAACAAATATTTTACTTAATTTCCTCCCTTTTTTGTCTCTTATCCTTTTTTTCTCAATCCTTTCGCTATTCTTCATTGTATTCATTTTTAACGCGCTTATTAGACCTTATTTCTATTTATTTTCTCTTTTTTTCCTCACACAACCTTTGTCATTCCCACTAATTACTTATACATTGGAAAAAAAAATAGGATAATAATCCTCACGTCGTATACTTTAATGGATTTCATATGAGTCTTCTATAATTTTAATCTGCCACCATTTAATCAATTCAAAACCTAATAAAGAATTGGAAGTCTATTCAATTTCCACACATATTTTTTTCAAAGGTTCTTAAACCTTTGAATCAAAAAATTAAGATGTTGATTAGATCCCCAAAAAAAATCTAACTATTGGATGTAATGGCAATTGGATGGTTGAAGACAAGTATCATCATTTCCCCCCAAACAAACCTTTTTCAAACTTAGACTGTAAGAAATGATGTGGGAAATTTACAAGAAATAGATTAATGGTCATAATCGTTTTGATGTTTCACACATGGGCATCATCATTGCATAATTATATCCTTTGGGAAAATGGCTACAAATCTAATGGTTAAGATGCATCGATGAATGAATCACTATTTTGCAAAGAATTTCTACACAAATGAAAAGAAATAACATATCGAAACTTAATACTCCTACATCAAACTCTCCATGTAATAAGAAAAGAATGACTTATCCTAATTCTATACCTTGCAGTTAAAAGTGCATTTCCACTCTATTAATAAGTATGTTGTGTCAAATGCAATACTTTTACATCAAACTCTACAACTATTTAGAGAATAATAACCTCATCGTACTTCTATACCTTGTAAGAAAAACTGCAATTTCACTCTATTAATATGCATTTTCACGTGTAATATTTTATCAAGTTCCTCAATATATATCCACCCTATATTTTAAACTATTATCATCAAATTCCAAATATTTGTAGGAATAATGAGGTTCCACATGGATTCTGTTGGTTACTCCAACAATTATGTTTATCCTTTCTACTAATACCATCATTATCTTCCCTTTATTCTCAACACCTCCTACAAATTCATAACTTTTTATATCAATTTTCTTAGATGATTTAGAATCCAATAACAATTCCTATAAAAAAATCGACATGGATAAGTCTGTAGTCTTACCCTTCATCCTTATGTTCAAAGAATTCATATCTTTGTATAAAAGAGTAAGCACCAAAGGCCCTTCAGTCAACTTCATGCAATATTTTGTACTTCCAAAAATTAATACATGACAATCTTCTATTAGATATATAAACACTTAGGAATTAGTTATGATCAACTTATTATAATGTATATTTAGTGTGATTCCTTAGTATTAGACTTTTTTTTCACGATATAATTCACTGGTCATGATATATTCTAAAGATAAAATGACATCATGGTTCAAATTCTCCTCAATAGTAATGGTCATATCAATTTTTGGCTTAACACTTAATTATTCCATGATCCTTATTTAAAGAGCATGGAAGGTCATTTCCCAAGGTTGATTGTGAGAAAAATAATATGTGAAGTTCATTTATTTTTCATTATCATATTTCCTTAAGTGGTCATGTTGACTAGTTCAGTCGAAAATTTCCCTTTTGAGTGTTTTAGCAATGCAATATGTATTGGTATATTGGTATTTTTTTTGTTTGTATGAACAATTTCTTAAAGTGTTTGAATTCTGTGGAAAGATCATGTCTTGTTCAACATATTATAAAAGCTCATATGAATATTAGCTCCCCATTGTTAATCAAGATCATGAGACTATGCCAATGCATCCATAAAAATATTTATGTGTTTTGTTAGAGTATGACAACAATTAAAATAAAATGTAAAAACCATAATTATCTAAGTAATTTTTTTATATATTTACTCTATTGGTGTTGGAAACTAAGGTAGTTTTCATAATGAATTAAACAATGTCTACCTCATTTATGAAGCCTGAGAGGCTTTGTGGCTATAAGTTTGATTATGACTTTTACCTTATAATAATTAATTAATTAATTATTTTTCCCTTGGATGTTTCCTTTATAAACCATCAGGGTTTAACCATGTAAAATCATGTGTACTATCTATTTATGTCATTATTTCTCTGTCTTAAAATATTTTTACAGGATTTGAATGCTAAGAAATGGTATCGGAGCACAAAGTCGAGATCCAAATGGAACATCTTGAGTAACTAGACTAGGAGATTGAGTTTAGGACATAGTCTATTTGTAATAGAAGAGGTATGACTCCACCCTCACTCTGCAATAAAGGCATGAAGGTGAAGACACTATATATTTTTAAACCCTAAACATCAAGATTTTGATACCTATGGATTTCAAATATTGTGTAATGAATAAGACGAGGGAGGTCATAGAGATGTTATCATGATCCTATCAAACCGAGTCACTAAGTGAGGTTGCAAAGCAATTATCTTTAGTTTTCATTTGTAGAGTGTGCAAACGAGGTTTGATCCATGCAGTGAAATGTGAGCGTATTATAACATTGCAGAGAAGCATCAATCTCAAGGTGGAGTAACTCAGTCTACGTGAGGATAGTAGAAGCCACAAAAACCATGGCCATTGGAAATCAAGGAGGATTTGTCTCACACTCAAGTCATCACTAGGCAATCCGAGTGCACATGAGAATTTGAGTATGATGAGGAAAAAATGTGTTGAGTCACAAGGGAGTTACAACCACTAAGGTCATGATTAGGCGCTCAGTATTTAGCTAAAAAATAAAATTTATCAGAACAGCTCAAAACCTGGATGACCACGTCCATATCGGAAAAATGATCCTAATGCAACTCATTTCATTGAAAATTGAGTTTGTATGAGGAAGTTATTGAGTTCTGTCACCTTTGCTAAATAGGTGAAATTTAAAAAAAATGCCCAGTCACTGCACAGTCAGCAATCTGTACTGCTAACGTGGCAAGTGACTATACACGGTCAAAGTTTGTTCAACATACAATCCCAGTTTGCCAAGTGAGGTGGTGACGTGGCACATTTTTAGTGGTTTGAATTGGACCAATGAGGAGGGGACAAGTGGTAAGTCCAGAGGCCGCCACGTGTCCCTCCCCAAAGGACCAGGCTCAGCACAATGCATCAAAATTTTTATGGAGACGTCAGGGTTCGACCCCGCGACCTCCTCCACACAGTCCAAAGTGCCTAACCATCTCTGTTATACATTGGTTCTTAACATGTATAGTGCACCACATATATTTAAATTTTAATGGTGTGAGGGTTGGCGGTTAGGAGGGACAACCCTCCCCATGTGAACGCACCAACATTTATAACAAACGGTTAAAGTTAAATGACGAACAACACAAAACTTAAACCATAACCCTCATGGTTTATGTCAACATGTGACACCATCGCAGAAACCGCCAAGTCAAGAAACTGTTAGCGAAAATCGTGCTAGAAGCCGCTACATGTGAACGCTCCAATAAGAAAGGGTTGTAGCTTATCCAAATGGTGGACAACGCGTTAAACCATGATCGTTAACATTAAATTCACCATGTGTCCGCTCCTCCAATCCTTCGAGGTTACGGTTAGCCATAACTGCGTAGGTTTAGTGTTAATCATGGATTAGTGGTTAATTAAACCAGATTAACATTTATTAAACTTTCAATTTAATTCGGCGGTGATTTTGGCGAAGCCACTTAATTCGGCAGAAACTCCAATTTAGTGGAGTTAACTCGAGTTCCTCCAATTTTAGAGGAGCTTTTCTAGGGAAAAACTATTTGAGTCATATTTGGAGCATTTTTCAACCGAATTGAGCTCAAGAGAAGGTGTTCCAAGGTAATTTCGACATTATGAACACATTGGAATAGGTATCAGGAGCAGTAGAGCTTCGTAAACAACATTTTTTCCATATTTATCTAATACAGAGACCCAAGCCATGGAAGTTGGACCAAGGATATGTAGCCCAGGAGGGTTGAACTCCTTCATCAAAACATTGTGTTAAGTTTTCAATTGATGGTTTGTTGTAATTTTTGTTGCTGATGTTCAACATTGTTATTTTATGCTATTTTTCTCATGAATGTCACATTAAAACTTGATCAAAATTGCATGTTTACCTTCACAAACAACCTAATGAAACCTATGCACAGGAACCAATGGACAAGCATTTGTTTATAAATATGTAATTGAAATTAGAACAGAAAAACTAGCATTCAATAACAGATCAAGTTGGTATCAGAGAAAAGGTTTATTTTCTTGATTGCTTGAGTTTTGTGCAAGTAGTGTTTTAATGGTTTCAAAATTGTGATGCTTACAAGGTTAAAGTTGTAGAGAGGAGAAGGGAAATTGTTGGTTGCAACTCTTGAGGTAATGCCCAGAAGAAGGAGATCCAGAAGGCCACAATATCCACCACCCAAAGTTCCAATTCCAACTACACTTGAAAGACCTCAGGTTTTTCCTTCAATTGAGATTGAAGAGGTAAAAGCAATACCATAAACTGAGCCTGAATCCATAGCCATCATGTCGAGAACAAGAGAGACTGAAGGTCTTTCAGAAGAGGAAGCATTCAAGAAATATTTTTATGACTTGAATGATATGGTTAGAGTCCTCTATGAAGAAAGGAACACTAGAATGGTTTGAGAGAGTTCTAAGCCTCCACACGGAGAAGGAAGCTCAGAAGATAAAAAAAGATGATAAGAAGGATTCAAAGGGTAATGGAGGAAAGCCTCCTCCATCTCCACCATCTTCATCATCATCTTCATCATCCTCAACATATCAGACATCTTCCACTTCCACCACCAAAACTGTCCATACTCATTCCCAAACCCCAAAAGGAAAAACTCCCTTACTCAAATTGGACATTAAGTTTGAACTTCCCATGTACAAAGGTGAAGTGAATGTAGAAAAGTTAGACAATTGGAGGTATACTATAGAATTCAGAATCTTCAAGAAGATGACATAAAGATCCAGTTGAATTCATTGAGGCTAGAAGGAGAAGCATTAGCCTGGTGGGAAGCAAAGACTCAAGAGGAAGTGAAAATTCATGGTAATATATCCATTTCTTGGGTTGAATTTGTTTCTACAATTAAAAGACAGTTTTACCATTTAGCCTATATGCAAAAATCCATTATGAGTTGGCAGAATCTTAGCTCAAAGGTCAAACAATCCAAGACTATTCCCAGGAGTTTAGAAAGAGGGCTTTGTTGTTAGGAGTAAATTTGAATTCCCAATATACATTTTTGAAATATATTGGGGGTTTACATTCCTATTTGAAACATATTATCCTTATGTTCAATGCAAGCAATGAACATTCAGGAAGAGGGTAGTAATAAGAATCCTTTCAAGGGTAAGGAGAAAGAGAAGGGAGGAAAATGGAAGGGAAAGAAGAATGCAAGTGTGAAGAAAGAAGGGGAGAAGACCATATGCAAACATTGTTCCAAAGTTGGGCATGATGAAGCCCATTGTTGGAAATTACATCCCAAACTAAGGCCTAAGAAACAAAACAATAAGGGAAAACAAAAGATGATCGCTACTACACAACATGACCTTGGATCAGATTCTCATGATGAGACCAAGATTTCAACCATGGTCACAAAAGGAAAAGAAATTGTTGCAAGCACTAGTTCCTCACACAGTTAAAACAACACTCCAAATGAAGAATAAAGAATAGAGTTGTTTCATGTAAGGGTAATTTCAAATCATACAAAGATTGATGCATTATTTGATAGTGGGTCACAAACAAACTTAATTTTAGAAGACTTGGTCAAAAATCTCAACCTTGAAATTGTACCTCATCATAAGCCATATACATTGGGTTGGATAGTCAATAATGCAAATTTACAGGTTACAAGGAAGTGTTTACTCAAGTTCGACATTACTGGAAAGTTCATTGATGAAGTTGATTTAGATGTAGTTCCACTCGACATCTCAGGAATCATTTTGGGTACTCCTTATTTGTATGATAGGAAAGAATTATTTTATAGCCATGAAAACAAATAATTATTGCTCAAGAATGAGGTGGAGTACATTGTGAGAGCCCATCGCAAAAAGCTTAACATTTCTTTGGTTAATGTAGGGCAGATGAAGAGACTAGTAAATGCAAGTAAAAATTGTGTTCTTCTCATGATCAAGAAAAAGAATGATATTGATTAAATATTTTGAAGGTTGTGATGACAAATTGAAATATGATTTGTTTGATGTGGTAAGAAAGCATGGCGATATGTTTCAGGAACCAAAGGGGTTACCTCCCAAGAGGGGAATTCAGCATGAGATACAACTACAGTAGGATGTTCCACTTCCAAATATTGGCATGTATCGCATGTCGATTATGGAGAGCATGGAAATCAAGAAGAAAATTCAAGAATTGTTGAACAAAGGTACTATACACCCATCTACTTCGCCATGTGGTTTTCCCATTGTCTTGGTGCTAAAGAAGGATGGGACTTGGCACATGTGTGTAGATTTCCGTGCACTGAACAAAATCACGATAAAGAATCATTATTTACTCCCAAGAATTTATGATTTGCTTGATCAGTTGAGATATGCAAATTATTTTTACTAAGTTAAATTTACGAAGTGGTTATCATCAAGTTAGAATAGTTGAAGAGGAAATTTGGAAAACCACATTTAAAACTAAAAAAGGATTGTTTGAGTGGCTTGTTATGCCTTTCAGTCTTACAAATGCTCCAACTACTTTCATGAGAGTTATGAATGATGTATTGAGACCATTTCTAGTTGACGTTTTCATTGTGTACTTAGATTATATACTCATATTCAGCAAATCCAGAGATGAACACGTCATGCATGTAAACAAAGTACTTAATGTCTTGAGAAAATAACAACTGTTTTTAAAGATGTCAAAGTGTGAATTTGGCAAGACTTATTTAGTGTATTTGGGACACATTGTTGGAGGAGGTGAGTTGAAGATCGACTCCTCTAAATTTGAGGTCATTCTAAATTGGCCCAAGCCCAATACAGTTACAGAGGTAAGAAGATTTTTAGGGGTAACACAATATTGGAGGAAATTCATTGCTAATTTTTCTTCCATTGCAGCTCCATTACATGCATTGACTAGTGTCAAGAAAGTCTTCCATTAGGGAGATGTACAGCAGAAAGCATTTGATGCTTTGAATAAAAAGATTAGTTCAACATCGGTATTGGCTCTTCCAGATCTTAGACAACCATTTGAGATTCAATCGGATGCTAGTGATTATTCCATGGGAGTAGTTCTTATGCAACATGGTAAGCCCATTTAATTTCATTTTGAAATTTTTAATGGAGTTGTAACTAACTATCCCACTTATGACAAAGAACTTTACGCATTGGTACAAAGTGTCAAAAAATGGAAACACTACTTGATGGGAAAGGAGACCATTATCCATACCGACCATCAACCATTGTAGTACTTACAGTCACAATCAAAGTTGTAGTGGTCACGACATTTCAGATGGATGGGTTTTCTACAATAGTTTCATTTGGTTATCAAGTACAATAAGGGAATCTACATTAAGGTAGTTGATATGCTTTAAAGGCCTATTGTAAATTCATCTGTTATACTCAAGCATAATTTTGTTTTTCATGAAAGTTACATTGAGAAATATGCATATGATAATGACTTTCGAGATGTGTATGCAAGCTTGAGTTAAGGAAACCAAATTGAAGAGTTGGAGTACCATGTACATAATAGTTTGTTGTATCACCTGGGCAAGTTATGTATTCCACAGGGAGAAAGAAACAATATCATAAAGGAGCTGCACACTTCATTGATTGCTGGACACTTTGGCATAGGCAAGACATGAGAGAATCTTAAAAGGTATTGTTATTGTCCATGCATGTTTGATAATGTATCTCGTTTCATTAGCGGATGTTCTTTGTGTGCAACTAGTAAGCCTAGAAATAGGAAACTAGGATTGTACACTCCACTTCTGGTACCTTCATGTCCATAGGAGAGTATCTCAATGGATTTTGTAGGAGGTCTTCCATTGTCAAGAAAAGGTTATCATTACTTGTATGTAGTTGTCGATAGGTTTAGCAAAATTTGTATACTAACACCATGTAAAAGACAAATTACAGCTGAACAAACAACTCATATTTTCTTCCAAAACACTAGGCTTCATTTTGGTCTTCCTACTTCCATTGTAAGTGATTGAGATTCTCAATTTGTTGGGAATTTTTGGTCAAATTTGTGGGACATGATGGACACAAATTTGAATAAGAGTACAACCTTTAATCCTCAAACAGATGGAAAAACCAAGGTGGTCAACAGAACAATCATTCATATTCTTAGAGGATATTGCAGCAAACATCCCAAGTTGTGGGAGGAACAATTACATTACATACAACATGCATACAACAGGGCAAAGCATTCTTCCACAAACACATCACCATTTGAGGCATGTTTTGGGTACTTGCCAAGATCGCCATTGGACTTCATCTTTGAGAAAGATGTCACCATCAATGGTTATAGTGACATCGATAAGGCAAGGAAGTTCATAGAGAAAATTCAGTTGATACATCACACAGTGTATGAACAACTAGAAAATAGTCAAAGTAGCTATAAGGCAACGAATGACAAACACCATATTGATCACAAATTTCAAGTTGGAGATGAAGTTTTGTTATATATTAGCAAAGAGAGACTTCAAAGGGAAGGTAAAAAGCTTAAGCCAATCTGTTATGGTCCATTTAAAAATCTGGAAAAGATTGGTAACAATACATTTAAGCTTTATTTGCCTCCTTATATGAAAATATACTCTGTTGTTAATGTTGAGAAATTGAGATTGTTTAAGCCTCCTTTGATTGATGATCAAGGAGAACTTGTTCAGCTGCCATCAATAGATTATTTCTCGCCAAAGTATCTTGTTGAACTTAAACAGGATCTCATACTTGACAGAAGAACCGAGACTTTTAAGAGAGGGAATGTCGAATACCTTAAAGTGGGAATTAAGGGACAAAAGCCTTCTAAAGCCAAATGGTTGCAAATCGAGAAGGTGAGGAAGTTTTACCCTCACCTGCTGAACAATTAATAGTATATTTTGGGGTCCAAAAGACTTCTAGTGGGGATGAATGATCATGTGCTTAGTATTTAGCTCAAAAATCAAGTTCTCATAATTTCTTGAAACATGAACGACCGCGTTTGTCTCGAAAAATGATCCTAATGCAACTTGTTTCACTAAAAACCAAGTTCGTATGAGGAAGTTATTGGGTTTTGTCTAGTTTGCTAAACAGGAAAAAATTAAAAAAAATCCCCAGTCACTGCACAATCAACAGTTCGTACCGCTAACGTGGCAAGTGACTAGCAGGTCAAAGTTCGGTCAACATCCAATCCCAGTTCGCCAAGTGTCATATTTTGATTGGTTGTTAGAGGTGGTGACGTGGCACATTTTTAATGGTTTGAATTGGACCAATGAGGAGGGGACAAGTGGCAAGCTCAGAAGCTGCTATGTGTCCCTCCCCAAAGAACAGGGCTCAGTGTAGTGCATGAAATATTTTTATGGAGGCATCAAGGTTCGACCCCGCGACCTCCTCCACAAAATCCAAAGCGCCTAACAATCTCCGCTATATGTTGGTTCTTAACATGTATACCGCACCACATATATTTAAAGTTTAATGGTGTGAGGGTTGGTGGTTAGGAGGGCCAACCCTCCCCATGTGAATGTGTCAACAGTGGACAACACAAAACTTAAACCATAACCTTCACGGTTTATGTCACCATGTGACACCACCACAAAAACCACCAGGTTAGGGCACTGTTAGTGGAAACTGTGCCAGAAGACGCTACTTGTGAACCTCCCAACAGAAAATGGTTGTGGTTTACCCAAATGATAGAAAACGTGTTAAATCATGACCATTAACATTAAATTCACCATGTGTCCACTCCTCAAATCCGTCAGGGTTATGGTTACCCATAACTGCGCAGGTTTAGCCCTAATCACAGATTAGTGATTAATTAAACCAGTTTAACATTTATTAAAATTTCAATTTAATTCAACGGTGATTTTTGTAGAGCCACCTAATTCGGCAGAAACTCCAATTTAGTGGAGTTAACTGGAGTTCCTCCAGTTTTAGAGGAGCTTTTCTAGGGAAAAAAAATTTGAGTCATAACTGGAGCATTTTTCAACCAAATTGAGCTCAGGAAAAGGTGTTCCTAGCTAATTGCGACATCATGAACACATTGGAATGGGTATCAAGAGTAGTAGAGATTTGTAAACAATTTTTTTCTATATTGAGCTAATACAGAGGCCTAAGCCATTGAAGCTAGACCAAGGAGATGTAGCCCAAGAGGGGTGAACTCCTTCATCAAAACACTTTGTTAAATGTTCAATTGATGGTTTGCTGTACTTTTTGTTTTGGTTGCTCAGCATTGTTATTTTATGCTATTTTTATCATGAATGTCACATTAAAACTTGATCAAAATTCCTGTTTACATTCACAAAAAAACTAATGAAACCTATGCATAGGAAGAAATGGACAAGCATTTGTTTATAAATCTGTGATTGAAATTAGCACAACAAAACTAACATTCAATAACAGATCAGGTCATGTGTAATTTGTTTGGACCCATGTTCTGACCAGTAGAGTAATTCTATTTTTTAGAAAATAATTTAAGAAAAGGGAGTGGACATATTTAGTGGCCATTTAAACTTTTTTAAAGAAGTTGAGTTTGGAAAAGATCATGGGGTTTTTTTCTTCAATGAAAGTATACAAATTTTTATTCTAAAATTTCTAAATTGATACATTAAAAAACCATTTTCGATTTGGATGAGTATATGTGTGTAGAATAAAGGAAAAGGTGATGAATACTAAATTCAAAGTTGAAAATTTAGTGGAAAAAATAACTTTGAATTGTCAAAACTTAAAATGCAGGATTTACTAGTACAACAAGGGTTCCATAAGGAATTAGGGGGCATGAGGAACGAACTTGCAACAATAAGCAGTTAATATTGGGAGGAGCTATATACTATAGCCCTCAGTACCAGTTGGTTATGCCTTGTGGATGATGTCTTGTTTAACATTATCAAAGAAGTAACGATAGTAGGCTTGCGGACCAAGTTAGAAGGCCTTGCATATGATGAAGTCCTTGATGAATCTGATATAATTGAAAAGGAATTTATACAGTCTAAAACTGAAATAAAGTATGAAAATTATACATCACATGAATGTGTTTAATACTCTTATTTTTCATTTTAATAGTATGGATGTTAACCTAGACAGTGAAGATAAGAAATTTACTTTGTTGTTTTCATTGCTTGAATTGTGGGATCATTTAGTAACTTCCATTAGCTTTAGTACAACTGGGACTCTTGAATTTTATTTTATTGTTGGAGCATTGTTATCTTAGGAGGTGAGGAGGAAATCAAGTATTCAATCCTACACACCATAAGTAATGTAGCTAGAGGATGTTGAAGGATAGAGGATAAAATCAAGAGATACATCCATATCGAAGTTGAAAGGAATACATCCATATCGAAGTTGAAAGGAAAAAAAAAAAAAAAAAAACTCAAATATCAGCATTGTAACAAGACAGAGCATCTCAAGAAGGATTGTTGGAAGAGAAGGAAATCCAAGGAAGACTCCAAAAAGGAGGCAAATCCAATTTAATCCAGCTCAAGTATGATTGATGAAGTATTGTCTACTAGTAATGTTCCTCAATACTATGACGAATGGTTATTAGATTCCAATGCTTCTCATCATATGTGTCTGCACATAAATTAGTTTTCTTCATATGAAGAAGTTGATGGTGGAATTGTTTTTATGGGAAATGACATTTCTTGTAAGATTGTTGGGGTGGGAATTAGCATAAAATTAAAAATTTTGATGCTATTATAAGAACATTAAAAAAAGTTAGAGGTGTTCCTAAACTAAAGAAGAATTTAATTTCTTTAGGAGCTTTGGATTCTATAGGTCATAAGTTTACAAGTCAAGGTGGAGCACTAAAGGTGTCCAAGGGCACTTTAGTGGTAATAAAAGATACTAAGATAGGAAAATTTTACAAGTTATATGAAAGTTATCAAATAAATGAAGCAATTGTGGTATCTAAGGAGGAAATTTAATCCATTCATTCATGTCATCAGCAACGGGGTCATAAGAGTGAGAAAGGAGTATTGGTATGGATTAATCCATACTTGATAGAACTTCCTAAATATAGAAATGTTATTGGATGTAAATAGGTAAACAAATTGAAGAAATAACTTGATGGTAATGTTGAAGGTATTAAGCCAAATTGGTCACAAAAGGTCACTCTCTAATGAAAGGTATAGATTTCCATGAAATCTTTTCACCATTTGTTAAGCTTATATTTTTTTCGTATTAGGTTGCCACCAGTAGATTTCTTGATGTAGAGTTAGAGAAATTAAATGTTAAAAAAACTTTTCTACATCAATATTTGGATGAGAAGATATACATGGAATACCCAAAATGTTTTGTGCAACGTCGCAAAAGAAGATTAACTTGCAAGTTCAAGAAATTAATGTATTGTCTGAAGCAATTTCTTGGAAATGGTACAAGAAGCTTGATTCCTTCATTTGAGCCAGAATTATACCAAAAGTGACAATGCTCATGGTGTGCACTTTAGAAGTTTTAATTATATATTCATTATCTTGGTGGTATATGTTGAAAATATTCTTATTGTGAGAAAAAGCATGGACGAGATCAATAGGTTGAACACTCATATGGTAGGCTCTTTGATATGAAGGATCTAGGAGCAGCTAAAAAAATATTGCGCATTAAAATACACAAAGATAAATGAAATCATAGTAAGCTCAAGTTTTCACAACAAAAGTATGTTGAGAAAACACTTTTCAAATTCAGGATGAATAATGTGAAACCTCTAAATACCCCTTTCACTCCCCATTTTAAGCTTTCTTCGGTGATGTCCTAATGGTAAGGAAGAAAAGGATTATATGTCTCGTGTACCTTACAATAATATAGTAAGAAGCCTAATATATGCATTGGTATGTACTAAACTAAATATTTCACATGTAGAGGTTATTTTCAGTAGGTACATGGCAGATCTCGAAAAAAATATTACAATGCAGCGAAATGGGTGTTTTGGTATATGAGAGGAATAAGTGATTATTTAATCACCTTTAATGGTAGAAATAGTTCTATGTGGATAATTATGTTAATTCAAATTTTGTTGGTTATTTGGATAAGAGGATGTCTACTTCAGGTTATGTCTTTACTCTTGTGGGGAGATCTATTAGTTGGATGTTAACGATGCATGAAATAGTTTCTTTATCCATGATAGAGGAAGAGTATATTGCTACTTCACATGCTTCAATGGCTAGCAAAAATGTCATAGTGCAATAATTTTCTTCCCTAATACCATCACGTGTATGAAATGAAGACTCCACTCATCTTCCTCTAATGATGAAACATTTCTCCCTTGGTCCCTTTCTTGCAAAAAATTTGCAAACCTACCAACTCCCTCAAGAACCTCCTCTAGTTATGTTACATTTTCTTCCAAAACAAACACTTCCTCTTTTATTGGAGTCAAAATTTTATCCCTATTCTATATTAGCTTAGAGATCTTCCCATTCAATGAGCAGTCCTATGCATAATTCTCCTTGAAACACAAGTAACACTCCATTTCCTCTTCTTCCATCATTTGTCTCTACAAGAGATCATCCTAGGTGATATCTAACTTGGTGATACAACCCCCTCATTTGTCTTAACTACAATATCTCTCCATGGACACATGCCCACTCTATGACTTAAAGGAGCATAAGGAGCATGAGGGCCTTTTTCCCACCTCTTTATTTTATTAATCCATATTTCTTCTCTTGACAACATGCACCTACATCTCTTCTCCCAAAGCATTTGAATCAACAACAACTTGAACCTTTGGGACCCCTATTATATTCTCAAGTCTCATCTCTTCCTTCTTTGGGTAGAATTCCATAAGGTGTTCTCCAAAACATGTGCAACATTTGACCCCTTCAATTGTTCCATTAGGTTTTGTGATGATAGAACCTATCTTGGCTACTTCCACCTAGAATGATTCAATGTCACACAATAACACAATCATGTTCCTATTACACTCATCTTGTCATGCAAATATCATGCATATGGGCCAATATTTGGTTCATGCCATCAATGTTTACTTTCCAACACTCATCATCATAGAATTCCCCCTTCTCATGGTTCATCTTCCCCGATATCACCTATAATAGATGTCATTATGGTGAAAAGAAACCCACTATCTTTGATCTACTCTAATATCATCTTTGATACCACTTGTCACAAATGTGAAGAACACCACTTTATCATCATCTTTCTTTGATATCATCTCTAATACCACTTGTCATGGATGTGAAGAACACCACTTTGTCTTCAACCTACTTTGACACTACTTATCATGTGTAACAACCCTGGTCAAAATTCCAAGTAAAATTTAATAAAGGCAAGAATAAGTACAAGGGCATGGGACATGTATTCCAAGTTGAATGTTGGGCAAGAAATCCTAGTGTGGGTGTTCATTTGGTTTATTATGGCTAAAAAAATTGGCAAAGGCAATGACAAAGGCTTTGGAAAGGCATGAGGCATTAATTGGCATTTTATTTATGAAAATAATGGAAATTAGGAGAAAATAAAGGTGAGGGGTCACAGGTTGGATGTGAGGAAGAAAATGAAGGAAAATAATGGAAATTTAATAAAACAGAAGCCTCATTGATAAAAATGCTTATGAGGATCAGTTGGTAACCTTTTTGAGTTCAGTCTCTCTCTATTCTCTCTCTCTCTAACTTTTGGACACTTAGACTTTTCTTGGAGCACTCTAGCATTGGATCAAGAAGAGAAAAGAAGGTAAAGGGAAGGAAATATCAAGCAAGGAAGAGAAGGATCAAGTAGCTACAGTGGGAAGATTTGTAGGTATCGAGTTGCATCTAGGATTTCCTTGCTAGTTTTGGTATGTATGGTTATGCATGTGTGTTCTTGGTTCTCTTTTTGTCATTGGCATGGGTTTTTCCAGGTGTGGAAGTGTTTTTTATCCTAGCCTTGCCATTTTCGGATAGCCATGGTGTGATGGTTTCTCATATTTTTGGTTGAGATGGATTGTCGAATGGACTCGAAATTGAGTGAGGTGGTCTCTAAAAGAGAGAACACATGGCCTAGTGATCCGATGTGGATTACAATAAAGCCTTAGACTAGTGACCGCGGAACCAGACTATGGGTTGTGGTAAAGCTGAATTTTGTGTTACCTCGGTGGGCCTAGGAATGCTCGATCGACGAATGGCAAGATACATGGTAAATCCTAGAGGTGGGTGCTCTCCATCAAGCCTAGTAATCCCGAGATGGGATGTAAAGCCCAAAGACTGGAGTCGCAGTTAGGGCCTAGTGATTCGGTGTGGATTGCGATAAAGCCTAGAGACTAGGAGACAGGAAAATTACTTACAATGTAGGTGGAGAAACTTCGATGGCATCGATGCTTGTTTTGGCCTAGTGATTTGATGAGGATTGCGATAAAGCCTTGTTCTATTAATGAGGGTGAGGTGTTGTAGCCTCGGGAAGCCATGGTTGAGTTTTAGCTATGAGTCCCACATTCATGCTTAGAATATGGCACGAGGGTGATTGGCTGAAAGAAAGATTGGTTCCGCTAATCTACTGTCAGGTGGTTCATGGAAGTCCCATACCTGGTTGGATTTTGCATTCATTAATAAGAGTTCCTTTCCTTGGTATTTTATGAGCAAATGTATTGGTTCATATGGGACATTTATGGATGGTGTATCCCTATTATTTTTGTTGTTTATACACTGTTTATCAGTATGTTTTATGATAGTAATGATGTATGGCTTTCATCATCTTTTGATTTGTAAATGAATGAAAAATGAATATATGACCTAATGGATGATAATGTAACTAATGTGATAAGGCATCAATTCTTCTTAGTGGTTCTCAGATAAGTATGAGACCCTTATGCTCAGATCTATTGTTATGACCTGTAGATTGCATATTTGTGACATGTTTGATGAAATAACTATCATGGCTAGTACGGGTCCAGTCAAGTCTTTGTTAAAATATTTGCATTTGTATCAGTTTCTCGATGTTACTTTTCATTCCTGAAGGTTTCATGGAGTTTGGAGTAATGGCCTAAGTCATAGCCCTGAAAAGGTGGCAAAGAATCTGGGGTCGCAAGCTCAGAATTAGTTGAAAAATACCCCAGTTGCTTGCATGCCCCCGTTGTGAGAGCGACTGGAGGGCCCCACTCGCATGCATGCCCATGTCATGGGAGTGACTGAGGTTGTAGTGTAGTTTAAGTGTCAATTTGTCTCCAGGGTTGATCACCTGGAAGGGTTGGTTGGCTCCTGTAGGTTCTGTGACATGTGTAGAAGGTCAGATTCGATATGTTGTGTTGGTTCCACTTCCCTAAATGTACATGGGGAGTTGAATCAGATTGTAGTAGCCTCTTGTCACATGTTTACCTGAGCGGACCAGTTAACTTGGGTAAATGTTGGAGGAGGGTGTTACATCATGACCCTAGGAAGATCTGCGCGAATCAAGGCATGCCATGGACTTCCAAACGTGCACCACCAATGTCATTTTGTTTGGTTTGACCAACTTGATTGTACTAGACTCGAATTACTCCTCTCACTTTTCTTAGTTATGTAGTTAGAAAAATATTGTTATGCTTAATCAATTATTGAATTCAATTGCAAAAATACATAAATTGCAAAAGACACAATATTAATATGCGGACTCTATCCTAACCACCTAAATCATTTACATAACAATATACTTTGTTACAATAATTCATCTGAACCTGAATTTTACATCGAACTATCCCAACGTGTCCAAACCTTAAATTTCTAGCTCACCTTACACTCGTTATGCCATAACATGTCATATTGCCAAATCTTACCTACTCATTGTGATGACATGTGACCGTGTCACCTGCCTATCCATGGGTTTGCCCATGCCATGCAACTTCCCAAACATGTGATGACATGCCACCCATGTGACACCATGGTAAACCCCAAAATATGTGTGCCTAACCAAACCTAAGTGTCCATGTATGAAATGCCCAAAGTGCACTCGTAGAGTTGATGTGCTCCCAAGCTTGAGTGTCTTATGATTATAGTTTTATTAAATTTTTAGATTGTTGAATGTATTAATGGCTTTCAACAATATGATCTATTTAACAATAATATAATCCATGTAAGCTTATTCTATTCCATAAGAATAAGCCCCAATGGCCACAAACCATTAAACATATAAAACATTTGAAAGCCATTAATACATTCAACAATCTAAACATTTAATAAAACTATAATCATAAGACACTTAAGCTCCAATGAACACAAACCATTAAACATAGGAGTAGTCTACCTAGGCGGTAGAATGGCCCTTTTTCCGGCACCGGCCGGAAAATCGTCCGGCTCCAGCTACCGGAAATCTCTCCCTCCTCCGCCACCATCTCTCAGCTCCATCACCCTCTTTCTCCGCCACCTTCCCTGACCGCCCTGATAAAAAAACAGGATGCAGTTAGAGCGCCTGACATCCCTGACCGATCGGGGATGAGGTGGAATTCACGCGGGGAGTAGAATCGCCGATTCGAAATAGTCACTCCCAATTCTAGCATGAACGAAATTATAGCGGGCTGCAGAAGCTTTCAGATGCCGATTAAGGCTGGGAACAGGGGAATTCAGTAGTTTTTTGAGTTGGGTTTTCGAATTTTTTGTTACAGGATCGATCAATATCTGGGTGTATATTCAGTGTGTATGTAACAGAGAAAAGATCAATGCGTTGTGGAAAGTTATCGGTGGAAGGCGAAGCAGAAGAAATCGTTGTCTCGCCAAAGGCCTGTTCCTGGAAAAGGCATGGGAAAAGGTCGAACCCTTATTCTTCGAGAGGGCTTGACAAGTTCAAGAGTGTCTATGCCGAGCTCTCTACCAGAAGAGAATATATTTCCAGAAAGACTGGTGCGCCAGAGGCCCTGGTGAGGTTCGCTTATTCAAAGAACGGATGGATCCCGGTTGTGGTGAGAGGCAGAGGGGTAATTGGGAAGAAAAGCAGTGGTGCGGGTGCTGCTGGGGTTTCGATCCTGGGACCTGCTGTGAACAATAATGGACAGAAGGGCGGGGAATTGAGGAAAAAAGATGCAGGAAATCAGATTAATGGCTTGTCTGAGAGTACTTTGATTTCTGTGTTCGATCCGAGCAGCCATAGCTCGATCATGCCATGGTCTCGGATTTTCAAGACTACGGCTTTTGGGGTTTTGGGTTTGAGTGCGATATGGGTTAAAAAATCGTCCTTTCCTGCGGCCGCGGCTATGGCCTTGGTCATGGCAGTCGGCAGTATGATGTGCATGAAGAAATATATTTTGTCTGGGGTTTCATGGTTCGCAACGTTTTTCAGAAACCCTAGAAACCCTAAAGCTAGTCAGAATGGAGGGCGCGTCGAGGCAGTTGCAGAACAAAAAGACATTGATAAATTCAGCAGAAGAATCCCAAGACCAGTCCTTGCTATCAGTGCGCCTAGCAGCCCTGCGAGAGCTCATGTTCAGCGAACCCTGATCTCCGTTACAGCTTCTCCTAGGGTTGTGAAGCCGAACATCAGCAATCATGAGCACAAGCGTCTTCATCATCAATCTAAAGTTAAAAAATTCAGAAGGTATGTGTCCATGGATAGTCGGCCCGCCAGACCCACGAGAGAGTATAGCTTCTACAGGAGGACCAGACCGGCCATGACTCACAATACCAGAGTGGATGTAGCTGCTATGATCACCACACTGCTTTGTTTGGTTTTCTTCGGCCGGCTCTATGCAATTTTCTTCACATGTTCCTGTTGGTATCTGCTGCCAATGTTGGGAAAACATTTGAATAAGGAGAAGTGATAATACCGGGACTGTGGATCTTCATACCAGTGAGAACAGGAAGAAAGCGATCGGGGATGGATTAGTGCAAGGGAAGGATAATTGATAAGATAAGTTACGTTATGTGATGGGGTTTAACATTTAGAAGAGGCATTGATTACAATAGAAACAGTAATAAATGGTGGATCTTGAGACTCGAAGAAACCATGGTTCCCTTGTTTTGCTGGAGTAGATCTTCATGGGCAAATACAGGTCCATGGTTCCAGAATTGATTGCAGCGGCCTCGACAGTGTGGATATTAGATTGGCCTGGGTACAGGAAGGTCAATGTGAATACAGTGTTGTTGAGGAAGGTTGGACCAGCCTGAGTACAGGGCGGTCAATGTGAATACATTCCTGTGGAGGAGGCATAATTGACAAGGTTAGTTGTGGGAACTATTTTCCCCTCTGTGCAATTTTCTTCACACCAGAGATCAATATTCAGATGCCCGGACATACTTCAGGCAGTCTGAGCCTACTACTTAC
The DNA here is from genome assembly GCA_031772625.1 of Pinus tabuliformis. Classification (NCBI taxonomy): domain Eukaryota; kingdom Viridiplantae; phylum Streptophyta; class Pinopsida; order Pinales; family Pinaceae; genus Pinus; species Pinus tabuliformis. The sequence goes on from CM062815.1 coordinate 670,647,520, forward strand.
ATCAATGCTCCACTGGTTGGCGCCCTTGCATTTTTCCGTGGTCATCCTTCCTAGCCAGTATGTGAAAATTAATGTGCACCAAATTCCTCTCACAGAATTGAATAGTCTACCTAGGCTGTAGAATGGCCCTTTTTCCTCATTTTCCGAAGAAGTTAGATAAAAGTGTCATAGTGCACAATGAAGCAGTGTCAAGTTAGTGGTTCAGGTCATTAATTGACAAGAGGAGGGATCATCTACAGCACAAATGACATGAGGAAGGCATCAAAAGCATGGACAACACCATGATTTCTTATGTAAAGGAGACAAATGTGTTGGTTGGTATGGACAGGATGTAACCTCTGCTCACTATTTTTCTGAAGGCATATGAGGTTGGTTGTGCTTGTGTGATGCATTACCCTTCTGGTTACTTGCTTATGGTGGCCAACAACTCTTTTCTATGTTCTGGTCTAGTTTCAAGACTTCACTGATTTGAGTGCTATGAAAACCAAGGCCAGTTCTCGACAATGGAGCACCCCACTCATCAAAACAGTTCTAAGCATATCCAGTTCTGTTTCTAGTGGTTCAATTTGTTGGCTTTGAGATGCCAAGACAATGCTCTGTACATGAATGGCTACAATCAGCCTCTGTAGGTGATGTCCACTTGTGAGGGAACTTTGGACGCTGAGTTTTTGTACTCAAGAAAGACTCATAATTATGCTGTGGATTTAATGTATTATGGGGGAGCATTGAAGATACCGATATCAATAAATCTGTTGTTTTAACATTTTAGGAAACGTTTTAATGGGTAGTTGTATGTCCTGTCAGGGAGTAATCTAGAAAGTTCCTTGTAAGTAATCTAGAAAGTTTCTTGCAATGTACCCAACATAGAGGCATGGAGTGTATAAAAGGAAGCTAGATGCAAAGTAACAGATGGGAGATTGGGTGAGACAAGATGCTCCTCATGGGCAAATTTTATCCTTTGTATTTGTTGCAGGGACAGTTGGTTAATGAATTATTTGTCTTTGTTATTCTCCCTAAATCTGTGTTGTCTCATATGAATACATTTTTGGTTTGCTAGCAACTTTTCGTCTGTGGTTTTATTACATAATATAATCTAGTTTATCTCTGAGTGTTTATTTTGGAACACTTGGTCATCATCTTCATGATCCTTCATGCAACAACTTATATCAGGAAAACCATCACTTACCTATTAAACACAAATAATGTTCATATAAAAGTTTAACAGTGATATAGAACCAAAATAGATCGCCAAATTCTAAAGTGCATTCATTGACCTTCAGGCATGTGACAATACAAACAAAAATTGGCATGCCATCAATTAACTTGAAGGACAGAGCTTCACATGCAAACAAAGATTGTTGAAAAGCTAAGTTGCACAAAATGTGGAAATGTGTACAAGTTTTTGAAAAAAGGAAATAGAAGATTTGAGATGTGAAGAGAAATGACACACTTCAATTTTATGCATCTGATACACCATAGGCATCAACTTCAAATAATATCAAACAAAAAGTGCAAGGTATAGCACTTGCAAAGAATGTTAGGTAAATGTCTAGGGCCTATATATCAACAAATGAAACAAGACTTTGTAGAATCAACACATGCAGAATCAAAATGGTACATGGAAATATAGTGTCTTACATATATTAAAATGAATCAATTGACTTCTTGGCTTAATGAAAAATCCTAGAAGCACTCAATTGGTGCTTGACCTACAAATAAAATGACCTTGGCCATGAAACCCATGCTACAATAATAATAATAATAATTTCTATTTTCTTTTTACAATATAAAGAATCAAGAGTACATTTCATATTTATGAAGATCAAACCTAGTTACACATTTCAACACTTCGGCTTAACTAGGGAGGTATTCATAATGCATACAAGGTACTTTCACATTCTCATACTGAAGAATTCTCATAAGAAGAGTCAGATTTGTAAGCAATCTCATAAGTTATCTTCTTAGCTTATTGCATCTCATCATAATAACCAACATTGTCACATAGCAAGGCCTTGATTAACAACTTTATATCTCCATATGATAAGAGCACAATGTTTGTGAGACAATGACTTATAGACACTATCATCAATATCTCTTAAGGCACATGCCCCATCTGGATGTTCATAAGGTATGTCCTTCTAGGACCATTACCGTATTGGATTTACACATCTCCTCCATTACTTCTTCATAACATAAAGACAAGAATGACGTGTCTATCTCTCCCTCTCAACTAGGGAGGATCAACTCATTCCTATATAAAAGGAATATACCCAAGCTTCGTCTTACATAGGGACTTGTTATCAACAATAGTTATCTACTCTTTAGTGGAGATCATCGTACTATCAGTTGCTTGTAGAGCTCCTTCTTTCAACATCATGTCATGGACTTCAACTTCTTTATCATGGAGCCTTCTTACTCATAGGGCATCGACCATCTTCTCCATCACTTCCCTTCAATGAAACATAGTTAATAGTTGTTTCATCATGTTTCTTCATCAGGGAGTGATCTTCTATTCCACATATGGTTATCCTTCATACAACTACCTCTTCCAAGTCATGTTTATTTCAGGATATTCCCCCCAACCTCATGAGTACTAGTTGTAGGGGACTTCTACAACCCTCTCTCGATATCCTTGTTTCAACCCAGCCTGATTATTTCTCAAAAATCAAAATGGACATTAAACCAAAGTTACATCTTTATGATGGCCTTTCGTCATGACATCAACTTCTAGCAGCAGCAACATCCTGCATATGTATGAATCCATCTCCAAGACATTTATTACCAAGGTTCTCCTTTTTCAACATATATATCAAGGTCTTCTTGATATCCGATGTTGATCCGATAGCAGAGGTCTTTTGCTTCCTCGTTCTTTGACATCTTCTTTTCAGGTTCTTCTACTTCTTCGATGACATGGGTTTCATTACTTTCCTTTATTTTCTTGTCATCCTTCTTGAGTTTAGGAAAATTCCTCTTGAAAATCCCATATTCTTTACATCCATAGCATTGGATCTTTGACATATCGATCTTCTTCTAAAATCATTTTCAAGACTTTCGTTTCTTCTTTTCCATAGCTGCAAATGCTTGAGTTTGTTCACTTGGTCCAACATAATTATTAGCCTTCAATATTGTTTATTTAATCTTTAATAATGACCACAAATTGTCAAATGAAATATTTTTCTTCTTCCCATAGGTGTTTGATACAAAATTACCCCATTGTTCAGGTAGTGCATTGAGCATAATGGTGGTTGTCTCTCAATTAGACATTATTTCTCCTAACTCTTATAGTTGGTTTCTTATTTTAGATGCCCTCATAAGGTATGAGGCTACCCCTTCATACTTTGATACCTATATCTTGTATAGTTCGGTTCTCAATAATATGATTTCTCCTATAGTGCTTACGGAGAACAATTCTACCAGCTTTTCATAGATCTCTTTTGTTATCTTTAATTTTTCTACATAAGGTATGAGAGAATCCTTTATTGACTCTATGGGGATCCTTTAAGCCCTTATTTATCCTTTCATGTACTTTTATAGAGCTTGACATTTCTCTTAAGGTGGTTTGGTGATTGATATTGTGACATATTCACTAAATTCATTTTCTATGAGGATCAAATCTATTCTCTTGTTCCATGCAAGGTAATTCGATGACCCAACCAATTTTTTGTTCTCCTTACAAAAAGAAGGCACTATAGATTGAGACATAAATTATAAAACACTTACTTATCAAGTGAATATTCTCCTTTTTATGATTATATATTCAGCTTGATGCCTTCTTGATGATGTTGACTTCCACTACTGCTTTGATTATTGACAATTGAAGTTGCTTCCTTGAAGATGATATTGTGCTTCTTCTTCAAGATGGGGAGAGATGATCTTCTTCAAGGATGTATGAGATGTGATCCTTTATTCAATGTGAGGGATATCACTTTGATGATGAAGTTCCCTTTCTTGCTTCCTTTTTGGGTGATTATAGAATGTGAAAGTTTCCAACAATGCTTCAAATGTAGAGTCCTTTGAGTGGAGGTAGGGTTTTTTATGTCTTCTTCTTCTTCTTCCAAGAGGTACTTCCTTAAATATGATGTGTAGATTATATGAACCTTGTGATGAGATGGATAGTCCTCCTTAATGATCTCCTTATGCTCGGACCTTATGTATCCTTCTTCAATCGAATGATCTTCAAGTTTCCTTTCCTTGATGTTGTCACCTTAACCTGTTGAGAAATCTAGGGGTAGCTAGATTAGGGTGATTTTTCTTACTTTGATAATTGCTTGTGATGTTATTTTACTTAATTTGATGTACTTGTTATTAGCTTCTTATTTCACTTGGTTATTATTGTGTTCTTATCATCAAATAGCTAACAAACTATGAATATCAATGATACAAGTGGACATAAGATGTAGGTTGCTAGCTAGGGCTAAAAACTCTCCTCTTCACAGGAAAACCCACAAGAATACTTCTTTTATTATAGAATCTTAAAATTACGAATTCAAGGACCTATGATCCAATATCAAGACCAAGTCACACCTCTTCTTTGATCAGCTACTCTTCCATAAAGTCAATTCTAGTCAAACTTGCTTCAATGCTTCATATTTTGACCTCTTTTCAGAATTTCGACTTGTTGCTTCATGATTGCAATTTTCGGCCTCTGCTGCAAAAACACTAGTTGGCACATGTGAGAGAATTTATGGTGAATTTTTCCTTCTAACTTCTTCACTTGGATAGACTTCTCTTCCTTGACTACTTGGCTTATAAACTTGATTCTTCTTGACACTTAATTCGGCTCCTTGAAGTGACTGCAATTCAGTCTTGCTATAGTAGAAGTGATGCACTAACTTATTCGCACGTGTGGAGAATGGTAGCCCAAAAATAGTTCCAAAACCTTAATTTTGGTTCTCATTTTGTTCTCCTCTTTTCATTGGATATTATAGTCTTCTTCTTATCTATAATATAACTTCTTGAATGCTTGATTTATTTTCTTCAAAATGAGGTTGATTGCTTCTTATTTATAGGCTTATTAAGAGCCCTAATAGTTCAATTTGTCATATTTTGGAGGTCAACTTCACTGCTTTGTAGACTAACTTGTCTTTTGTAGTTTGACTAGGTCTTGGAGGATCTTTACAACACTTTTTGACTTACAATAATTTTCTTAACTTGATATAATATGTCCAATGGGGTCTTACATATATGAAAATGACTTAGTTGACTTCTTGACTCAATGAAAAAACCTAGAAGCACTCAATGGGTGCTTGACCTGCATATAAAATGACCTTGAGCATGAAACCCATGCTACAAAAATAATAATAATAATAATTTTCTTTTATTTTTATAATATACAAGAATCAAGAGTACATTTCATATTTATGAAGACCTAACCTAGTTACACATTTCAACACATATGATATTGGATAGAGGATTCCTTCATGAATCCATCATGATCAACTCCTCCATTTAAGGACAAATGTTTCCCTAAGTCCACTAGGGTACAAAATGGTGTTGCAGAGAAATCTGCAGAAGGGGTGTTGAAACTATGGTTTATAGGACCTCATAAGCTCGACTGAGCACTTAAAATACTCGATCAAATGCTTAAATTATAAATTCAAATAGCTCGATTGAGGGTTTGAGAAACCCTCAATTGAGCCATTTACGTGGTTAACCAAGGGTTTTATCAAGCCTTTGTAAAAATAGAGTTTTTAGAGGTCTTATTTTTAAGAATAGGATCCTTATGTGAATCCCATATCTTTAGAATAAAAAAAGATCTAAAATTTAATCCATTAACAAGTACCATGTGGTGGCAATATAATTGCTCTTTCTCTTTTTGCACATTGCCACCACGTGTTTTTTGTTTATTGCGCATGAATGACATGGTGTGAAAATAATATATTTCATAAAATATTAAAAAAAAAAATCTTAGTGTGTGTGTATATATAATTAATTAATACATATGTATTTACAAGTGTGTGATCCTTATTACTAACCTTTTAACACAAATGTTTGAGATTGTTACTAAATGTTAAGCCTAAACTTTAATTATGCAAATTTTACAATCTGGAATATGTAAATTAGATTATGCTTCTCAATACGAAACTTTTAACAACCACCTTGAAATATGTAATGAAATTTCAAGCGAAAACTTTAATTATGTTGTTAATTTAATGAAAATGTATACCTCGTCACTAATTGATTGGATTTTGTATATTTATAATTATAATTTATCCATTATATTCAAAACTTATTTGTTGAAACTTTAATTATGTCAATATTATAATTATAATTTATCCATGTTTGAACTAAAACCCTTTTTAAGGCACTGATCAAAGTTGTTTTCTTCTAAATCAGATCTATTGAAAAAAGGTTGGAAAATATTTTTTTTCCAAATTGACCCTTTTCCTATTGGTTTGAACGAAATGAATGCTAAATTCAAAAGGATTTGTCTTGTATTTGGTATTGAGGCCCAAAGGCTGGAGGAAAGAGAGGAATGGATATGGGAGAGTTTAAAACATTATCTTGATTTCGTATGTGGAAAATATTTCTTTTTCAAGGCATTATCTCTACCCCTTGTTACCCTAAAAAGGGTCACCTTGCATCGTTGTACCGATAACCATCTTGTGTCTCACCTAGCCTCCTCCATCCCTTAGGACCAACAAAGGGTAGTACAGGAACATTCACTTATTTTCCATCGACTACGCCTTTCAGTGTGATTTTAGGCCTTGCCTCACCTTTTATGGACGAACCTTTCGAGGGAACCATTAGGTTTTAGGAGCATTAGATTCTCACCAATGTTTGTGTTACTCAAGCTAGCATTATTTCTTTCGCTTCATCCACACCTACTCGCATTGATGCTTTACTCCATATTTGTCAATTTTGAACATATCAGAGGTACTACGAATACCTGGTAATTTGAAATTACCAGTCTTAAAAAGAAGTGGAAAAAATGGAGGAAAAGTAAGTGAACCTAATCCATTGGGTTATGAATATATCAACTACTTAGGTATTGAAATTTTATTAATCAATGTTATTGAGTTGATTGAACTCCCTATTTGGTTTTGTATTGAATGTTTCAGGGGATTGATTTTTATGATCTCTTCTCCCTTCCCTTGATAGAAAGAGATATAGACCCTAAAGTAAGTCCATTCCGATCAAATTACAAGCAACCTATTTTCTCTTTTTAGATGAAATTAATACACAAATAAAATACGTTATTTTGTTATGATGTATTAAATATCCTCATATGAATGTACCATACATTTTACTTTGGTGATTAAACTAGTGAGAAATTGATCGAAATTAAGATGTGAAAAGAGAAAACAAAGGAGAAAATGAAAATTTATCAGCATGAAAACACAAGGCACTACTCTTGAAATAGGAATAGATCCCAAAGAAATCATTTTCCTAGAAAGAACATTGGTTTCTTAGAGAATTTATATTGCATTAGATATTGTATAGAAAATTGAGATCTTTCTATCTGCCCTTTTCCAAACGATTTTAACCGATATAAATAACCCATTGAATTGGGTGTTTTTGTACGATCGAATCAATTACTAAAAACAAAATGAATATGCCAGACTTTAGGAGTCCATAAAATGATTAGAATGGACATAGCGCAACTTGGTAGCATGTTTGTTTTGGGTACAAAATGTCGTAGGTTCAAATCTTATCATCCATGTATTTCCCTTCTTTTTTATAGAAATAAATGAATGAAATATCATTTGATATTGATTCGACAGGAACATCAAATAATTGAATCATATCATATGTGAAATGTTTTTGGCTCTAAGGGCTCATGTTTCCCACAAAGGAAGAAGGCTTAGGTGTCCATTTTTATTACATAGATAGAAATATTTTCGCCGAAATATGAAAATGATAAAGAATCGGATTTAATTTGTTAGTTCGCAACCTTCAACCACAGTAGGGAAAATATGCATTTCATGAAAAAAGGAGCATCTTAACCCTAACTCCTAACAGTCCTAAAACAATAACCTAGAACAGAGGGGATGGGTATTGTCTCGTGATTGATTTGCTGACAAAAGAGATGGATTCAAAATGGAATAAAAATGCCTCAATATATTTATATAAAGAGAGAAAGAGAGTGAGCATTATACCCTAAACATTGTAATGTTGAAGCTAAAAAAAATACTGCATTAATAACCAAAAAGAACTAGGAAAATATTTAACATATTACTAGTCACAGACAAATAAACCAGATAAAACACCTCCATAGGCTTTGTTAATAGTTCTCTTGTTCATGTTAAGCCTTGACATCTTGTACTTAGTCGGCCTCATATGGGTATCTACAAACCACCCATAGATTATATGATTAAAATTAGATTTCATGACATATCGAACTTGTTGAATTTAAGGTTTTATATTTTATCCGCAACACTTTGGATAGAGCCTATAAACAATCCCTCAAACCAAACTATTCAGGGTTTACCATTTTATCAAATCATTGCATAGAAAAACTTCAGCCTTTTTCTGATCCACGACATTTTAACCTCATTGCCAGAGTACTATAAGATCATAGCATTTCCCAAAAAATACTACAAACAGATTTGAGGCTCATAGATTACCATGAAACTGTAACCAATCTATAAAAAGGTGCGTTGAAACCCTTACCCTATGAATTCTATTACCTGTAACAAGACATCTAGGTCCACTATCCCTCTTATTTATCGTTTATTATATTAGCCTCCCACCTTCCATAAACAAACAATAAATTACACTAAAACCCTCACAAAATATATAAAATATTTAAGGAGTCATCAATCCTTCAAATAACTAAAGAAAAGCACATTGAAACTAGAAACAATTGAGAGGGTTCCAGAATACCTTGAGTGTTTAGATCCCTAGTCTAGTTAGATTTCATCGCATTGTTGTGGCTCTTACGATAAGTCAACCTTTACACCATCTCTCCCTCTTAGTTGACAACCATAATTTGCAAATGACTCTAACCTCCCACTAATTATGGTTTATTCATTTAGAAACCAAAGCTTGCAAAATGGCTATCACCTTTCGTTGATTATGGTTCATTGCTTTCAGGTTTTTATTGCCTTCTATTTAGGGTTTCTTATTTATGTTTTCCTTTTTATGCTTTATATTTGATTGTAAAAAGTGCAACAAATAGAACACACACACACATATATCATGTTAAGACTAAGCTCTTCTAGATAACCTCAAAAGAAATAAAATCGAATAAAACTTAATTGTAGTTTACATATTGACATCTTTTAAAAATGAATAAAATGTGTTTCAATCATATTTGAGTTTTTTAAAATCGAATAAAACTTATTTCAATAATAAGGAATTGATTGAAAAACTTGGATAGGTAAGTAAATTTAGGAAAGTTGATAACATTATATAAAATTATAGAAATGTTATCATATATTTTTTTTGACCTATATTAAATTATAATATGCTTATCGACTTATATCACGTTATGACTAAGCTCTTGTAGATAATCACAAAAGAAAAAATATTGAATAAAAATTATTTGTTGTTTACACTTACATCTTTTAAAATTAAATAAAATTATTTCAATCATATTTGTGTTTTTTTATTGACCTTGAGATAAGAATTTGATTGAAATACTTAAAAAAGTTGATCATGCAATGGTATATGGGTGGGTCACAAAAATTTCCATATATAGATTTTTTATTATAATATGGATGACTTTAGAATTCATATTATCTATTTTTAAATTGAGTTATAATAACATACATGTTGATTGCACTAAGAGACACTTTCTACAAGCTAATATGAAGCATATTTGTAATTCTTCCAATGTTCAATATTAAATTGATACATGATATATTTTAGTTCATTTCAAGTATCAAAGTGACTTGCGTCACAGTCAGATTGGACTTATATCATGTGATGACCAAGCTCTTGTAGATGAACTCAAAAGAAATAAAATTAAATAAAACTTATTTGTTGTTTACAGGACATCTTTTAAAATTGAATAAATTTTATTTCAATCATATTTGTGTTTTTTAATTGAATCTTGACATAGGGAATTGATTGAAATATACTTAAAAGAAATGGACATGCAATGGTATATTGGCGGGTCACAAAATTTTCCATATATAGATTTTTTAAATTATAATAGGGATGACTTTAGAATTCAAATAATTTATTTTTAAAATCATTGTAATAACATACATGTTGATTTGCACTAAAAGTCACTTTATGCAAACCAATATGAAGCATATTTGTAATTCTTTTCATACTCAATATTAATTTGATACATGATATGTTTTAGTTCATTTTAAGTAATAGTAAGATTGTACTCATATCATGTTATGACCAAGCTCCTGTAGATGACCTCAAAAGAAATAAAATTGAATAAAATTTATATTTTGTTTACGAGACATCTTTTAAAATTGAATAAAACTTATTTCAATTTCATTTGTGTTTTTTAATTGAACTTTGAGATAGCCAAGTAAATTTAGGGAAGTTCATATTTAATTATATATAAAATTATAGAAACATATATCACTAATTGTTTAAATTGGCAATATTGAATTCCAATATATATTACTTAAATATCATGTTATGACTAAGCTCTTGTACATGATATCAAAAGAAATAAAATTGCATAAAACTTATTTATTGTTTACCATACATCTTTTAAAATTGAATTTAAAACTTATTTCAATCTTATTTGTGTTTTTTAATTCAACCATCATATATTTTAGTTCGTATCAAAGTGACTTTCATCATAACTTAATATTGTACTTATTTTCTTAGTCTATGAAACTAAAAATCAAAATCATTATAGTTTTTAATAAAAGTTATACTATATAGAATTTTTTTTAAACTAGCAAAATAATTAACAAATCCATAAACTTCAAAATTTAATGAACATCCATAAAAAAAATTAATGAAAATACATAAACTGAAATAATGAATGTATCAATAAATTTTCCATATGAAAATATATACAAATTACAAATGTTATATGAACATCCATAAACTAAAATAATGTTCATGTACATCCATAAATTGTCCATGTATGAAAATATACAAAGTTTGTATCACATGTGAATGTACCATATGAAATGGGCTTGAAAATATACAAATTGTCCACTCTAAGTACCACCAGAACTCCTATGTGAGTTCCTCTATGCAAAGTAGTCATCCAAAATTTGGTACCGCAATATAACACATTCAAATTTAAACTAATTAGATCATTATTTGTACAAAATAAACCATATGGAAATAAATGATTTTGAACCACATTTAATTACATATATGAATCTACTAACCTCACTCAAGTCCAAATGAAAGTCAAATAGGATGGGGGTCTATTGAATCTAGGTTTAGTGTTCCCCTACCTGTGGCTCAAAGATTAGGGTCTACGTTGATGGACCTGCGTCGTCAGTGTCTCTATACCTAGCATCCCACTCATGCGTCCACATAATTGTGACATAGACAACACTTTGCATATGGGCCTGTGTATACAATAAAAAGGACAAATTATAATTAGTATACAAATTAATTAGCATGCATGTAAATTTAAAAAAGAAGACGTTGAAATCTTAAGCATAAAAAAATTTACCTCAACTATTGGTCCATGTGGATGTTCATAGTGACTCTCCTCCACATGAGTGTTATGCGGTGGAGGTGGAGGTGGAGGAGAATCCATGAAAACATGTACTGGTGGAGGTTGGTCTGGCTAATCAATTTCCCCCTTAGATGACCTCATAAGCTCATCCATGTAGTTGGGTTGTTTCTACATGTTATAACGAACTTATTAATATAAATGCAATCTAATACGAACTAAATTAATATAAATAATTATGTATAATTTGACAATAAGAGTCAAAATTTTCGTATATATGTACCTGGTCTATGTCACATGGGTCATCCACCCTCTAAGTGTCACGAATGACATCACAATACATACATGTTTATGACAAAATTTGGTCAATGGGTCGACTCAAAAGATATGAATCATCATATTATGTAACTAGTGGGTCACGAGGTAATGGTGGTGGTTTTCTCATATCTCCATGTAATGCTACATGCGCACTAGCCAATGTCGTTCACATGTTATTGGTAATGGTATCCCTAGTCTCAGCATTGAGTTGTGATTATTTCTCTAGCTTTGTTTGCAATACCATGCTTTGAGACAGTCGTGGAGACAATCTCAGAGGTGGTGGTACATGCCCAAGTTCCCTACAAGGGTCGTCATGATCATAGGTATGTCCCAAGCTAGATCCATAATACTTAGATCCAGTTGGTGTAATTTGGCCTCATATGTAGCATGAACTATGTATATATATGGTTTGCAAAGTAAGGGGGAGCCTGATCATGGTGGGGGAATTGTCCCTAAGCTCCAATGAATAAATCATAGACAAAAGGGGTTGTATCAACATTTTTAAAATATCTAAGTGGAATCAAACATTTACGTCTAGTAGGGCACTTTGGAGGGATGTCGAACAACTCCCCGTAAACACCAATGTTCTTGGTGGCCTCTTTCACCACATCCCATGTATGTGGGCCTCTAACCTACTGCCTCCTAATCCTCTGTATGGAATGTAAGAGGTGACTCTGTGGGCCGACCCTTTGGTATGTCTTGATCAACCTATCGATGATATCCAACATCAAAGACAAATTGCACCTAGTAGGGATTTTACCCAGCTCTCATGTGATCCATGTATGCTGATCTGTAATTTCCTCCAATGTGAAGTAGTTGTAGCATCATCCCACAGAGGGATCGATGTTGCACTATGATCCTCAGATTCGACTTGCTGAGGGTCTACAAACCATATAAACATAATTTAACGTATATATTTAACAAACTAGAAGCATAATAACATATAAATTAAATTCAAACACATCAGTTGAAGACAATTTAAAAATTAAAGATAATTTCAAGACATAAACACATAAAGTTTTTAAAGAGGATTTTAAAATGCACCTATAACAGGTGAAGATGATCCATTATATGTAAGATGGTCATCAACAGAGGTAGAGACACTGCCTCTGACACTCTGATTCTTGTCGGAGCTAGGATCTATGAGTGGAACTCACACTCTGATTGGGATATGTGATCTATCACAAGCCTGACCATGTATAACATGTCCCCTCACACTCTGACGGCTTACAGTTGTGGGCGCATAGGATTTGGCTATGTATATTACATATCATTCATAGTTAATACATATAAACTAATCCAAAAGAAAATATGTTGGCTAAATTATTGCATATAATACAAAATTATTACATATGATACATATGAACTAATCCAAGAAAAGAATGTTGGCAACAAAACCATTTCTAAACTTAAGTAGAATAATATAGCCTGAAGTCCTAAACTTTAGAGTCCATTTTTTGATAATTTATCAACCAAAGTATTGAGTTCCATGTAAACACAATCGAAAGAAGTGATCAAATCTACCTTCACATTTTTTCTCATTTATAAATAATGTATTTTATTCATAGGGCATATATATGTAAAAAATTGAAATACACCTATTTGCAAAACTAATATAATTTCTTGTCAATCAAATACACCAATAGACTTTAATTTCTTATAATGTTTGACTTTGACACATGACATGTACTAGGTGAAATCAGATGAAGACAATGTTTATGGTACAACACACTACATAATGAAAAATGTGGTACAAATTAGAAAGAATCAAAATGTTTTTATTCACTTTAAATGAACTTTTTATGGTGGGTTTAATGCATCTATTAATGATGCATTGTTAAAACTTGAAAACACACATATAATGTTTTAAATAGTTATGTGATGTTAAATGTTATAGTTATGGTGTACATATTATGTTATGTTATGTTATGCTATGTTATAGTTATAATATATATAGAAAAAAATGTTAAATGTTATATCTAGTATGATATGTATAGTTATATGTTACATTAAATATATATAATTATAATTATAGTATAATAAATAGTTATTATTGTCTGCTTGGGGTAGTTGAATTGGAAATGAAGTTTCACCAAATAGGAAACCAGAAATCTTGTGCTATCTCCCGATCAGTGTGAGAAGTTGGACATGATAAAAATATAGTCCTACCAAGCTTACCAAAAAAAAAAATAGTTATCATTATGTTATGGTTATGAACTATATATATATATATATATATATATATATATATATATATATTTATGTTGTATGTTTTGTTATATAGTTACATGATGTTATATAGATGTATGTTATATATATAGTTTCTACTTATATATATATATATATATATATATATATATATATATATATATATATATATATATATATATATAGTTAATGAAATAATAAAAAACAATAATATTTTATTTAAGTGATTATTTTTTTAAAACTAATTGTACTGTATTTATTATTAAAAGAATATTTAAAATATGAATTAATTTAAATTTAAAATAGTCTGCCTGGGGTAGCTCAAGTGGCGATGTGTAGAAATGAAGTCACACCGAACAGAGATCTTGGGTTTGAATCTTGTGCTAGGGTGAATAATGGACATGTAAACATGAAAATCAGAGAGTCGTGCCAAGCTTAACAAAAAAAAAATGAAACAAAATTTCTTATTTGATAAATAGAGGTTCACCATGAGCAACAATATTCATCATGCCAATCTCAAGCTCCTAATTTATTTATTTATTGGTTTGAGTTTGGTTGTTTTCTGTTTTGGAGATTTTTTGGTATATTTTTCGAAACTTAAAATACATTTTAAATAACAAAAAAATATTAAAAGAAAATGGAAATTTATTTAACTAAATTCCTAACCAAAAACTTTAAAACCTAAAATAATTAAAAAAATAAAGTTTTTATCGAATTCATAATAAACATGCTACCTAAGAAAAAAAAAAAAAAAAAAAAACCTAAATTATAGTCCTTTTGGTGGTTTTGAAGCGTTTCTTTGTGGTTTTTTGTGGTTTTCTAGATTGTTTTTGTGGTTTTATAAGTTGTTGTTTTGGAGGGTTTTTTTGTGGTTTTCTAAGTTATTTTTTATTGTTTTGAAGTGTTTTTTTGGTGGTTTTTTGTGGTTTTCGTGGTTTGTGTATGGTAAGTTTTTTTTCAAATTAATTTATTTAATTTTACAAGAAAATTTAAATAAAATAAAAAACAAAAAGGATAGGAAACCTACCTTGGCTTGACCCCCTGGGAAATTGGTGGGGTTGTTGGGGAGTTTGGGTGGGTTGCTCTATCGATGAATCCCTCGATAGAGCTTCAATATCCTCAGTCGAGTTCGCGGTCTGTGCAAAAATGACTTGCACAGACTGCAAGTGTGCCTTTTAATACAACATAAGGGCTCAATCAAGTCGTAATTTTGGGTTAAACAATAGCTTGATTGAGCATTTTTTTTTAACCCTTGATCAAACTCTATTTCAGCACTCAAGGAGCTCGATCTAACGCTTAAAAATGACTCAATGAAGCTCTCTCTTTTCACCTAAACGTGCCCTTCCTTTCCAAAAAATGTAACCCAACTCCATGCTTTTACCCAAGAATGAGACAAGATTGTAAGGGATCCAAAGACATGCAGATTGAGGAATAGCTCCAACTCCCCTTCGTTTGAAGTCATGGTTCAGACACTACTATATTTTCTTTCACACTATTTGTATGGAACTTTATGTAGACATAGATAAATAGTTTTTTTGCGAATCATTTTTGAAAAATTGCTTGACAGATTATATCTAGTGATGAACAGAATGATATGCATTAAGCTAGTGGGTAAATTGGTTTCCCTTAAGGTAATCACCCACCAATAACTTTTATGTAATTCGTATTTTGTCTATAATGTTGCATATATATATATATATATATATATATATATATATATATATATATATATATATATATATATATATATATATATATATATATATATATATATATATATATATATATATATATATATATATATATATATATATATAAACTAATGCACACAACAGTGATAATAATATATGGCCAAGTGAAATACGAAGAAGGTAAAAAATGTTAAATGAGTTCATTTTAAAAGGTAACAATTCTCTATTAAAACCCACTAAATCTTTATATCGATTGTATAATGTATTTATTGCTAATAAATTAGTTATAAATACATTAAAAACTAAGTATATATTAAAATCGCACCAGAAAATATTTAGGTTGATTGTCTAATGTATTTGTCCTGAAAATTTGTTTCATAAGTTCAAAAAAGGGACCTCTATTAAGCTCCATGGCTCAATTAAGGGTTTACTTAACTCAATATATCACTCTGATCAAGATTTTTCCACATATATCAAAAACCCTCAATGATGCCTTATTTAATAAAATCATCAATATATTAATAGCTTGATCAAGCACTTAAATGGCCTTAATCAAAAGTATGAAGAACATAGTTCCATGCTCCCCCTTGCCAAAAAATGTTACCAAAATTCATCAATTCACCTGAGGATCCTTTGTCTCTTTTTGTGTTCCAACTCCAAGATCTCGTTGGGAGAAGTGATCTCTCTTGGTGGTGAAAAATGGTGGATGCTAGCTAATACACAAGAAACTCTCAACCATGGAGGAAATTGAATGATGGCTTCAAGTCTTCCTAAATAAATTTCAACAACATAAAATTACTCTAATTTTTTATATATGAAATGAAATCTTATGAACTTTACTTACAAGTGGATATGAAACCTTCCTTTAGGTGTAGCTTCCATGTAAACTATTTCCATGTGTTAATGAGAATTCATAAGTCTACTAGAAATCATGTAAGGCTAAATCAATGGTATTGATTACTATGGAGGCTTTGATAAGGTCCATGCATATCTATTATATAGCCTAAACAAGCATAGACACATTTGTGATTAACTTTTGCATTTAGGAAGTGTTATGTATAAATAGAGAGATTTTCTCATGGTCCATAGAGAAAACAAAGAAAAACATGAGTGCCTCAAAAAATAGTTAACTGATGATTTACTTGGCTAAGTACAATAAGGCCACATGATAATGAAGTGGGATGCATAATGTAGGTTATCAATATAACAATGATGTATCCAAGTAAAACCACCCAAACTATATAGATGAGAAAAATTAAGATGATGACAATTGTTACATGATGTGTGAAGTTCAAAGCAATTCATATAATCAAAATTCTTCATAGTTTCTTCCCGAAATAATTGAATGGACTAAATATGGAGTATATCATTCAAAAAGAGGGAATGCCACCCATATATGAGTAATTAGAACCACCTACAAAACAAGAAACATGAGGTAAGGTGTATACATGATCTCAAAATCAACAATGTAGGCATACTCACGCTCATAATGTCATAGTGCAATATAGTATGGGATCAAAGAATGATGGGGCTTGATCAATAGTCCAAAAGCATAATAAACTTTGTATCTTTTATAAACACATGTGAAGGGATTCTAATGCCTTATGGGAAATCAATAAGGGGCCTAGTATATGGAAATAATTCACTAGATGAAAGATAAAATTGGAGGCTGAAAAATTGTTGAATAAAGCTAAACATGTCTCAAGATCTACAACTAGAGATGGAAAAGCTAGTTCCAACACTAGCTGGAACATGTACAAAGAAACCTGAAGGGTGGCTTTAACCTAGAGTCTCAGTCTCATAACAAACTAAAATATCCTTATATGTTTGTTGTTTTGAAAGAGAACTAAAACTCTTCAATCATCAATGTGTGATTCTCAATGATGTGATAAGAAGTTAAAGTCTAACAAGTGAGAAACTTCCAAGTTAATAAACCATCATAAGCCTCTCTACTTGGTTCAAGGTGTCCCACCAAACCAACAATGATGTAAATGGTACCAATGTACATGAAATCTCAAAACCAAGCCCTTATAATGAATGTGTTGAGTTTAAAAGGGGGAGGTTCACTAGAATAAAGATATAATGGAAGTCTTAGAAGCCAACCTAAGATATAGCATATCATGTAGTGTTAAGGTCCCACCATAACTTCCCTAGTTAGTGGAATAGATTGTTATTTAATGCATTAGGGTCATATTTAGTAAATAAGCCCCCATCAAGTAGTAGAGTGTGAGATCAATAAATGTAACTAACTTCATTAAAGAAGGTCCACTATTTAGTGGTTGAGGCCTCATTAATGGAGATCCAGTAGGTTGTTATGGATTTGGTAAATTAGAAGCTATATATAGTAAATTTAATAAATGTGACTATAATTATATTTTGAGATTTTATCATGTGAAGGTTGTCCCATCTAAGAGATAAGCAAACATTGCATCTAGTTATAAATATCAATAAATATTTTCTTACTATGTTATTTTAACATTCTAATTTTATCATTTTTTTCCTCAACTATATTCCCATCAATATTATTTTCTTCAATTTCATTCTATATATCTAACCCATCTATTTTTCTTTGATTTTTTTGTATCTACTAACAAGGAACACTAAAAGTGGTATCAAAGCACTTTCTTGTGCCAAAACACGCTCCAAAGTCTCCAAAGTTTTGGAGAATTTTTTAGTCTAGAGATATGTTCTAACATTTTAAATAACACAAATATCTATTGTTTAATGGGAAAATTTGTAGTTTCAGAATAATACATGTAAAAAATACAAGAAGAATCAATTGGTTGAACACCCCTGTAACTTTTATTAGTACCCCTTTGAGTATTATTACATCATTTAGCACACGTATGTGAAATATCTTCCATGTACCTTGGGTATATCAAAAATCCCCTTAGGTCCGTCTAAAAATAGCCTTACATAAACCTTTCATTCATCATGTTTCTATAATACACTAAGAATATCACTCTCCCCTAGACCACTCTTTTGTACCAATGAATTGGGTAGAATAGCTAAAGGTGCAATCTATCCTCTTTAGTTGGTGTCGTGAAATATTTTTTGAATATTATTGTTGGAAACCCTCTTGTACATTGGAGAGTTATAGAACTATTGGCAGGGATAAATGACCTAGAAACAATTATTAAGGGGTTATCTTTAGTATGAGGTTCCAATTAGATTTCACGTCTTTTGGGGTAAGAGGCCCATTTGGATTTTGGCCTAGTAGCCATTCTTTGTTTTAAGGATGTCATGAGATATCATGGATGATCGTCACAGCAAGGGAGATGTAGGTTCTAAAACAAAACTAATTAAATGAAAAGTGAAATAATATATGCCAACTATCAAATAAAACATAGATAATATTTATGAAGCAATGAGCTAATAAACACAAATGCACAGTTAAAGAAACAAATAGATGATTTCTAGGACAACCGTGAGGGCTTAACTTACTAGAGAAAATAAAAAATAGTGAATACTTTGGTATAATAAGTACTCATTAATGAAATATAAAAAACTAAACAATAAGCATGCAAGAAGAAACTATTTATTCCATGGATTAGTATGTGACCTAGCAACAAAACATCTCACAAAATACATATATGAATGAACTTATTCAAGAATCGTAAAAAACAAAGACATGATGCATGTATGTATATAACTTTAGCAATGGCCTTCAAGGCTTATTAATATTATAATAATGAGTACATGAGTATTATCCTCCTATCTTTGGTCTACAGGAAAATCAAGAAATTCAAAATTTTGAAACCCCTACCACTCAGAGTTTTACAATATTTATAGGTTGACTTAGTAACTACTCCTTGTGATTGTTGAGATTCTTTGGGGTCAATTAAAAATCTTCAAATTCTCCTAATTTATAAATATAATATAATAAAATGCTTAAAAACCCTTAGAAATAAGGTTGACCATAGTTACAATTTGACTAGATCCTTAATTGGGAGCTAGAGGATATCCTTCAGATAGGCCACCCAGATTTCATAGTATGATTTAATCATCTTAATCCTATTTGGTAGCAAGATATCCATGACTACATGACACTCTATTGTGTTCTAGGAGAGAATTGGCATGTCTTTCTTTAGTTAAACTAAGAAAAAGTTCAAAATTGTTTATTGCTTAGTAGGGTCAACAGGGTGTTGTTTTAGATTGTCCTTAGAGAGCTTGTTGGTGAAAACACTAAAATATAGTTCTTTGGTATTTGATAGCTCTTCCAACTCCCTTCTTAATTTTTCACTTGGTATAGCTTCTCCCTAGGCCCCAATTGATGGAATTTTATTCATCTTAATGATCCTTTCAACTAATGAGTAGTGTTGTTGATATTGCATTATTCAACAAAATCTATCTTTTTCTGGTTTCTCTTGTATCTATATGGATTAGTTGATAACAATAGAGATATATACCAATTCATGAATGTTGATCCTAGGAACTTTTGTTGGGGCATAAGAATATTCTTTATACCACTATTCCAGCTAATTGATAGTATTTAGGCCTCCTTGTAGTTGGAATCCTCATTCCTTAGCTAGCTACCAAAGTGGTAATATTTTGGTTGATGTTTCGTACACGATTTGTAGATAAGGATATACTTGCAAGACCATAACCTTGTAGGAATCATGTACTTCTAGATAGCATGCCTTGTAGTCCTCTACCTTGATGTTTGCTTACTTAATTAACTTGGTTTCTACTTTCATCATCTTGACCTATTGTTCGAGCTCAACTATTTGTGCATCCTTCTTCTTCACATTCTCTATAATATATTGCACATTTCTCTCAATTATTTGAAAGAATGTTGTACTTGTTGAGGCCACGTCAAGAGGATATTTCCTTGTGTCAGGCACTATGGGCCTCCCAGTCATAATTTTCATCGATGGCAGATGCAGCATGACATTTGTTTTCTTCATGTATTCCAATATTCTATTTAAGTTATGATAAAACATGAACTTGTTCAAGTTGTCCACCTTTTTCCTCTTAGATAGTTTGAAGCCCATTTATACCATAGGTCGGTGGCCACTTTTTATTTTTGGTATTGTCAGTGATATTGGATCAATATCCATTGAAACTGACTCTAGCTAAGATTCAAGCTATGTTTCTTCTTATTTAGACTTGAGAGTTTGTTCTTTGGATCTAGCTTCAGCCTCATCTAGCATCCTTTTCTATTATTCTTTCTATATTTTCTTTTCTTCTTCATCATTGCATATTTCCTTTGTTTTTTTATCTTCCTTGGCTTTACATCTTTTTTCCCTTTCTCTTCTCATTTCTTACTCCTACTCTTTAAGTACCAACTCTCGGGCTACTCTTTCAACTTATTTTTCTACCCAGGATGCTTCTTTTCCCTACCTTAGTTTATCTTCTTACTTCCTCTAAACTACTTGTTGTTGATCCAATGTTTCTATCTACTTCTAAGTAATTTCTAGTTTTGTATGGGTAGGAGTGTAACCAATTCTTGAGTTACTTGCCACAAAATTCAAGGCATTATTTTGATGTTCATCCTCTGCCCAAGTCCCAGACTAATATTCCCATCTAAACTTGCATGACCTATAATGATCCTTCATTGTAGATATGGTATCCTATCTATGAAATGTAAGATCCCAAAAATAGAAAAGTTCAAGGGTGTTAGAATATTTTTTAGCCCTTTTGATTTTTTATATCATATTCTCTCAGATATAAAGCCATGTTAGGCTAAGGGTGTTTCTTGGTCCTTGAAATACTCCACTTATCCCTATGCAAACTTTATAAGTGATTTCATGTAGAATTACCCTGTTAGTTACAAATCTGGGAAATAGATGAGGAGGTTTCATTGCTCCAAAGCCTCTGATATAAGTACCATCATGATCCACAAACTAGTCACCCATTGAGGGTACTACCTATTTGTCTCTTTCATACATGTAGGGTGTAGCTTTGTTGAACAAGGATTTGTATAATGTCATCATAAAACCATGGCATATTTATGCATAAATTGGCATATAGTGATCCTCCCACACGATTTTGAAATAAATGTGGACCAACTATTCATGGATGGTCCACCTCTAGTTCATGACTTGGAAATCCATATTGGCACAAAAGTTTTCTAGAATATATGAAAACATGAAGAACTGAAGTTGTTGGCCTTGATGAACATATATTTTTTTCTACTCGATATTATCCTTGAGAGATCCTACTGGAGATTTTCCTAGTTAAAAACCTTCTCCTTAAATGTAACAACATACATGTGTGGGACCGATCCCTTAAGGAAGGTTTCAACATTTGATCATTCATATAACCTACATAGCATAGTAGCTACCAACTGAAAGGAAGACTTCAACATATTGACGGAATATTCTTTATTTTCTTATGTTCTGAATTTTCCTTTGTTGGCCCGCCATGTCTTAAGTACCTAGGAAAAATCCTAAAGTTGGTCAACTAATCCTCATCTAGTCATACTTCTTCTTTAGGAAGCATGTAGCACATCTCAATATAGAAGCGTGGAAATAAGAGATAGGTTTTCCATGGATTTTTTTGACCATGGATTCATCGAGGTATGCATGTTTAATTAGCCACTCTATAGCTTCAACAAATGGGAAAATAGACAGATGAGAAATCACCTTTGGTAGTTAGAATCTCTTGTAGCTTTGTACAACTTAGAATCTAGATCATCTAGAGGTGGATTTCCCCTTTGAAATATTCTATATATCTCTTACCGTGTGTACACGGTGTACTTCTCGATATGGAAAGGAGTATCCTAGAACACAAGACTAGAGGAGTTTTTGGGCTTTTCACCATATGAGGTTTCAACCACTATGGATTTTCCAACCCGTTTCCTGGACATGGACATGATATTTTTACAAAACCCAAAAAAAGAAAAAAACAATCATTATAAATATTAGCTTGAAATGTAGAATATAGAGAACTGATATTTCTTGGTTTCAAGATTAGTTGGGTCTGAGTGAAAAGCAAGTTTCAGTGATGGGAATGTAGGAATTTACAGGGTAAGTTCCTCAAATAAAACACCAAAGGACACCACTCAAAAATAGATCACAGATCAATACACCAGTATTCTTGATGTGGTTAAAACCCTCAAAGAGGGAAACAATCCATGGCCTGAGCCAACATGGCCACTTTAGGAAACTTATTAATAAAAGAAAAAAAATTTACATAAGTTTCTCTGAGGAACGGTCACCTTACAAATGACCCTCCATGCTCTTTAAATAGAGAGCATGGACCAATCAGGTGTTAAGCCATGGATCAAGTGTCGGTAATACCGAGGAGAGAATGAATCATCAGATCACTTCATGTCTAGAACATATCGTGATCGTCGGATTGTAAGTTACAAAAGTACATAGTAAAGAAACACACTTTTCCTAAATCTACACTAGACCAAGTTATACTTAACTATTTCCTATGTGTCGGAATATCCTAACATCCCCCCTTAAGAACAACTTGGGATAAGATTGAAGGATGTAAAAATATGACACAATACGAGAAGGAAGGAGGCATTAGAGCCTAGGTTATGGGTCCACCACGCTCTGATACCATGTAGGAATTTATAGGGTAAGTTCCTCAGATAGAACACCAAAGGACACCACTCACAAACAGACCACAAATCAATACACCAATATTCTTAACATGGTTAAAACCCTCAAAGAGGGAAACAGTCCACGGCCTGAGCCAACGCGGCCACTTCAGGAAATTTATTAATAAAATAAAGAAAATTTACATAAGCTTCTCTCATGAATGGTCACCTTACAAATGACCCTCCATGCTCTTGAAATAGAGATCATGGACCAATCGGGTGTTAAGCCACAAATCAATTGTCAGTAATACCGAGGAGAGAATGAACCGTCGGATCACTTCATGTCTAGAACATATCATGACCATTGGATTGTAAGTTAAAAAAGTACATAGTAAAGAAACACACTTTACCTAACTCTACACTAGACCAAGTTATACTTAACTATTTCCTATGTGTTGGAATATCCTAACATCCCCCCTTAAGAACAACTTGGGATAGGATTGAAGGATGTACAAATATGACACAATAGGAGAAATAAGGAGGCATTAGAGCCTATCCCCCCTTAGTGACAACTTCCTGAACTCCAACAATAAATCGAAGTTTAGTAAACTTTGCCTCTGTGAGAGCCTTTGTAAAGATGCCTGCAACTTGATTATCGGTTGAACAATATTTCACTTCAAGAACATGGTCATGAATGAGCTTTTTGATGAAGTGCATGTGTAGTTCAATGTGTTTGTTGCACTGATGTTGGACTGGATCTTTGCGTATTTGAATGGCACTTTTATTATCACACCAAAGTGTAGTCGGATGGTGCTGCTAAAAGCCAAACTCTAACAGGATCTGACGAAGCCACAGGGCTTCCTTATAGCTTCTATAGTGCCACGATACTCTGCTTCTACTGAAGAAAGAGAAATAGAACTTTGTTTCTTGCAAACCCGTGTAATAGGTCCAATAGCAAGAGTGAAGGCATAACCTGCAGTAGACTTCTGATCATCAAGGTCACCAGCCCAATCAGAATCAATGAAACCAACCAATAGAGGATATGCTTTTGCATTGTAATGAATCCCAAACTGAACTGTACCTAGAAAATAACGAAGTATTATTTTATATGCTTTCCAATTACTTTCATGTGGGTTTTGCATAAACCGAGCAATAAGGTCAATAGCAAAGGAAAGGTCAGGACAGGTATGGGTCAGATACAAAAGTTTTTCTACAAGCTGATGGTATAAGGTAGCATCAACTTCAAGGGAATTACAAGTGACTGAAAGTTTGGCTCCAGACTGAAAATGAAAAGGGGCTGGCTTACAGTCTTCCATGGGATAGTGGCGTAGAAGATCACAGGCATACTTGGACTGGGAAATGGAAATACCTTCCTTGGATTGCAAGATTTGAAGACAAGGAAAATAATGCAAGTGTCCTAAGTCTGTCATTTCAAACTGCTTTTTAAGGCTGGACTTCACATGGTTTATAAGGTTGGGATCACTACCAATAAGGATAAGATCATAAACATAAAGAACAAGAATGATAAGAGACTTACCCACTTTCTTGGTGTAGACAGTATTGTCAGAACGACATCTAGAAAACCCATTATCTTAAAGAAAGCTATCCATTTTGGCATACCAAGCCCAAGGGGCTTTCTTGAGACCACAAAGGGATTTCTTAAGCTGACATACAAGTCTAGAGTCTATTTGTATAAAGCCAAGAGGTTGTTCCATATATATTTCTTCATGCAAGTCCCGATGCAAGAAGGAAGATTTAACATCCCTCTGATGAACTTCCCATTTGAAAGAGGCAGCAAGGGAAAGAACAAGGCGGATAGAGTTCATTCTGGAAATAAGGGAGAAGGTTTCAATATAGTCAATGCCTTCAACTTGTCAAAAGCCCTTAACAGCAAGATGACCTTTATGTTTATCAACTTTTCCATCGGGTCCAAACTTGGTTCCGTAAACCCATTTACATCTAACACATTTTCTTCCCTTTGGAAGAGGAACAATATCCCATGTATCATTTACCAATAATGAACAATATTCTTCATTCATAGTTGCGTCCCAATCTGGATGGCCTGAAGCTTCTGTAAAGGTGTCAGGATCATAATTCGTTGAAGCTTGAGTAGGTAAAGAAGAGGTTTTATCGAACTGAGAATGTGTACATCGTTGATCTGTAGGATCATCTGCAAGAGAACTTGTTTCATCTTGAGTAGCACAAACCCATTTTGGAAGCTAAGGAGCTAAAGGAGGATCCTGAGAAGGTGGGGGAGGATTATCATCCTCGCTATCTATTAGAGCCTAGATTGACCTCAGGCTTATGGGAGGCAATCCTAGGATAACCACAAACCAAGCTTAACCTAGTAGCTAGCACTACCAGGACGGGAGAGGGCTCTCTCCTTGTGAATTTCAGTCAAGATGACTGAATCAAATATGGATTTTAGGCTAGGTATAGTAGCTCAGAGGATTTGATTGGATTTGTTTTGGGTCGAAACAACAAGAGAAAGGATGATTTGGACTATGGAATCGATGTCAGTTTCTGCTGGAAAACCTGGGGCAAATTAAGTGCCATGTTTAGCCAAGTGAAGATTGTAAATGTGAGAAGCATAGGGGAGAAAACCTGCTGCCCCGCAAGCATCAAAAAAAGGATGAATTTGAAACAACAATTTTAGATGAAAGAAAATCACGAGGTTGCACAACAAAGCATCTAGCCAAGGATGAATTATGCTAAGACAACCATTACAACTAATAGCAAAATCATCATGAAGGGAGCATCATTACGGATGAACTCCTAACATATCACTTAGATAATGTTGTAACAAGGTAAAAAACATAATGTGTAAATGAATTATAGGAAAAACATACTAAACATCAGCACCGTGATGAATCCCAAATCCAAAGGGAAAAACACTGCTTTATTAAAATGATATTCAAGAAAAAAATTACACAAAGCCAAGACAGCCTCTCTGTTGTAAAAATAAAACCTATACACTATTAAATTCATAAAATTTATACATTTAGCTCATCCCTATATTAAGGGAATTGAGCTCAACCATCTTCTTCAAAATAGAATCAGTTATATTAAACTTGGACTGAATTTCTGAAAATAGGTGTTGAAGATGAACTCGTATCTCCTAAACCATAGCACATGTTACAAAACTGAAAGAGGTTTTCGTAGATAAGGTCATGTTGGAGAAAAACCTCTCTCAAATTCTGGAAATTGGTTTCCAGTTGCTCGGAATCTAGTCACATATTTAAATTCACGACCCTTGTGAATAAACTGAAAAAGTTTTTTGTTATATGGCTCGTGGTTAACAAAATTCTCCTTGGGTTTTTCAAAATTACTTTCCATCTGTCGTAAAATGGCACCGCACTAAAATGACTAAAACAGTAAAAAATATGAAAAGTTTGCTTTGTTTTAATGTAGGCTCCAAATATCACTGCATATCTCCCACATAGTAGCACCTGTGCATAAACTGAAGGATTTTTTGTTATTTGGTATGTGATGGACAAAAACCTCTTTCACTTTTGAAAAATTCCTTATCATTATTTCAGAAACTGATCTTGTACTAAACTTGTCACTGTGTGCAGCAACTGACCTCAAAACATGCATAACCAAGAATCACTCATTCATTTCAATCATATCTTTTGATCCAGAAACTGGTTACGGAGTGTGATATACTGTTGGAAATATTTTTTTGAGCTTCTTCTAATGGAAATATTTAGGATATGATTTGCATTGAAGATCATGTGCAAAACATCTCTGAAAACCAGACATACTAAGAGCCCATTTTGATCCCTGGTGACAAGCTGCGAAGACTGGAACTAACATCGGCCTTATTGGGGATGGCAGCTCCTTGGAGGTGTCAAGAACACCGTATACCAAGTGCATCATCCATTGGGAAATACGGTCAAACAACTATAAACTCAAAACAACTCATACCAATCCAAACTGAAACGCTGCCTTTGGCAACTTATTTACTTACACAAACCTACCCTACTTTGCTGCAAAATCAATGGATCAAGTGATGTTGTAATGCCATATCAACCATTCAAGTAACTGTGACAAAGATGCTGCTTGAAAGTGCTTCAACCAGGACACAAATGTAAATGCTGACAACCATCCATGCACAAACTAAATTTGGATGTGTGAAAGACAATCTAACTTATCACTGAAACTGAAAAAATAATCCATATATGCAACAACAGGATCAAAGAAACCAGACTTTGTTTGTTGCCCTAACTCCTCAACACAGACCTCCAACTGCAAACTGTCAATGCAAGCATCCACGGGTAGCTCTATTGTTTCTTTTTTTGAAGGAGGGAGAGTTTCCAAGAACTTTTTGGGATCTCGGAATTCATATGATTGGATCTGATCATTTAAATATTGAATCTCCTTCTCAAATTTTTCAACAACTAACTCAAAGAAATCAATTTTAGCTTTAGGAGGAAAATTCGGAGATCTCAAAAATTGAAGAACGGTAATGAAAAATACTTCATCAATTTCAATATCCACTAACTGATCTCTAACTTCTTTTAGAACTTCACAAAACACAAGGTTTTCCACATACCATACCATTTTATTTTAGTGCATGAACGGATCAATGAGCACTGTCTGGATTGAATTGGAGTCAACATGTGAATGTTTCAGCCTTCATATGTCTCTAACTGCTGTCCACCATCAGCAATCAGATCTGCAACTTGAATGATCTTTCCCGGAGAAGATTTGTCACCTCTTCCCCAATGGATTCGCCACTATGTTAGAGCCTATATTGACCTCAGGCAAAAGGGAGGCAATCCTAGGATAACCATAAAGCAAGCTTAACCCGGTAGCTAGCCCTACCAGGTTAGGAGAGGGCTCTCTCCTTATGAATTTTATTCAAGATGACTGAATTAAATATGGATTTTAGGCTAGGTATAGTAGGTCAAAGGATTTGATTGGATTTGTTTTGGGTCGAAACAGCAAGAGAAAGGATGATTTGGACTATGGAATCGATGTCAGTTTTTGCCAGCAAACTTGGGGCAAATTAAGTGCCATATTCAGCCAAGTGAAGATTGTAAATGTGAGAAGTATAACAGAGAAAACTCGCTGCCCTGCAGGCATCAAACAAAGGATGAATCTGCAACAACAACTTTAGATGAAAGAGAATCACGAGGTTGCTCAACAGAGTATCTAGCCAAGGATGAATTCTGCTAAGACAACCATTACAACTAATAGCAAAATCATCATATGGTTGAATTCCTAACATATCACTTAGATAATGCTGTAACAAGGTAGAAAAACCATAATGTGTAAATGAATTATAGGAAAAACATACTAAACATTAGCACCGTGATGAATCCCAGATCCAAAGGGCAAAAGATTACTTTATTAAAATGATATTCAGGAAAAAAATTTACACAAAGCCAAGACAGCCTCTCTGCTGCAAAAATCGAACCTCTACACTATGAAATTCATAAAATTTATACATTTAGCTCATCCTTGTATTAAGGGAATTGAGCTCAATCATCTTCTTCAACATAGAATCAATTACATTAAACTTGGACCTAATTTCTGAAAATAGGTGTTGAAGATGAACTCGTATATCATAAACCATGGCACTCGTTATCAAACTGAAAGAGGTTTTTGTAAATAAAGTCATGGTGGAGGAAAACCTCTCTCAAATTCAGGAAATTCGTTTCCAGTTGCTTGGAATATGTACCACAAAATCATCTCTAAAACAGAAAATCATTAAAAACTTAAATCTGTCAAAATGAACTGTAAAGATCTAGTCACATATTCAAATTCACGAAAGATGTGAATAAACGGAAAGAGGTTTTTGTTATATGGCTCGTGGTTAACAAAAATTTCCTTGGGTTTTTCAAAATTACTTTCTATCTGTTGTAAAATTTCACCGTACTAAAATGACTAAAACAGTAAAAAATATGAAAATTTTTCTTTGTTTTAATGTAGGCTCCAAATATCACTGCATATCTCCCACATAGCAGTACCTATGCATAAACTGAAGGAGATTTTTGTTATTTGGTATGTGATGGACAAAAACCTCTTTCACTTTTGAAAAATTCCTTACCATTATTTCAAAAAATAATCTTGTACTAAACTTGTCATTGTGTGCAGCAACTGACCTCAAAACATGCATAACCAAGAATCACTCATTCATTTCAATCATATCTTCTGATCCAGAAACCAGTTACGGGAGTGTGATATACCGTTGGAAATATTTTTCTGAGCTTCTTCTGATGGAAATACTTAGGATATGATTTGCACTAAAGATCATGTGCAAAACATCTCTGAAAACCAGACATAGAAAGATCCCATTTTGATCCCCAATGACAGGCTGCGAAGACTGGAACAAACATCGACCTTATTGGGGATGGCAGCTCCTTGGAGGTGTCAAGAACACCATAGACCAAGTGCCTCATCCATTGGGCAATACGGTCAAACAACTACAAACTCAAAACAACTCATACCAATCCAAACTGAAATGCTGCCTTTGGCAGCTTATTTATTTACACAAACCTACCCTACTTTGCTGCAAAATCAATGGATCAAGTGATGTTGTAATGCCATATCAACCATTCAAGTAACTGTGACAAAGATGTTGCTTGAAAGTGCTTCAACCAGGACACAAATGTAAATGTTGACAACCATCCATGCACAAACTAAATTTGGCTGTGTGAAAGACAATCTGACTTATCATTCAAATTGAAAAAATACTCCATATATGCGACAATAGGATCAAAGAAACCAGACTCTGTTTGCTGCCCTAACTCCTCAACACAGACCTCCAACTACAAACTGTCAATGCAAGCATCCACGGGTAGCTCTATTGTTTCTTTTTTTGAAGGAGGGAGAGTTTCCAAGAACTTTTTGGGATCTCAGAATTCATATGATTGGATCTGATCATTTAAATATTGAATCTCCTTCTCAAATTTTTCAACAACTAACTCAAAGAAATCAGTTTTAGCTTTAGGAGGAAACTTCGAGATCTCAAACATTAAAGCACGGTAATGAAAAATACTTCATCAATTTCAATATCCACTAACTGATCTCTAACTTATTTTAAAACTTCACAAAACACAGGGTTTGCCACATACCCTACCATTTTATTTTAGTGCATGAACGGATCAGTGAGCGTTGGAATCTCTGGATTGAGTTGGAGTCACCAGGTGAATGTTTCAGCCTTCATATGTGTCTGACTGTTATCCACCATCAGCAATCAGATCTGCAACTTGAATGATCTTTCCCAGAGAAGATTTGTCACCTCTTCCCCAGTGGAGTCACCACTATGTTAGAGCCTAGATTGACCTCAAGCTGAAGGGAGGCAATCCTAGGATAACCACAAACCAAGCTTAACCTGGTAGCTAGCCCTACCAGGTCAGGAGAGGGCTCTCTCCTTGTGAATTTCAGTCAAGATGACTGAATCAAATATGGATTTTAGGCTAGGTATAGTAGCTCAAAGGATTTGATTGGATTTGTTTTGGGTTGAAACAACAAGAGAAAAGATAATTTGGACTATGGAATTGATGTCAGTTTCTGCCGGCAAACCTGGGGCAAATTAAGTGCCATGGTCAGCCAAGTGAAGATTGTAAATGTGAGAAGTATAGGGAAGAAAACCGCTGCCCTGCAGGCATCAGACAAAGGATGAATCTGCAGCAACAACTTTAGATGAAAGAGAATCATGAGGTTGCTCAACAGAGCATCTAGCCAAGGATGAATTATGCTAAGAAAACCATTACAACTAACAGAAAAATCATCATGAAAGGAGCATCATTACGGATGAATTCCTAACATATCACTTAGATAATGTTGTAACAAGGCAGAAAAAACATAATGTGTAAATGAATTACAGGAAAAACATACTAAACATCAGCACCATGATGAATCCCAGATCCAAAGGGCAAAAGACTGCTTTATTAAAATGATATTCAGGAAAAAAAATTACACAAATCCAAGACAACCTCTCTGCTGCAAAAATCGAACCTCTACACTATGAAATTCATAAAATTTATACATTTAGCTCATCCCTATATTAAGGGAACTCAGCTCAACCATCTTCTTCAAAATAAAATCAGTTACATTAAACTTGGACCGAATTTCTGAAAATAGGTGTTGAAGATGAACTCATATCTCCTAAAGAATAGCACCTGTTACAAAACGGAAAGAGGTTTTCATAGATAAGGTCATTTTGGAGAAAAACCTCACTCAAATTCTAGAAATTAGTTTCCAGTTGCTCGGAATCTGTGCCACAAAATCATCTCTAAAACATAAAATCATTAAAAACTTAAATCTGTAAAAATGAGTTGTAAAGATCTAGTCACATATTCAAATTCACGACACCTGTGAATCAAATGAAAGAGGTTTTTTTTATATGGCTCGTGGTTCACAAAAACCTCCTTGGGTATTTCAAAATTACTTTCCATCTGCTGTAAAATGGCACCGCACTAAAATGACTAAAACAGTAAAAAATATGAAAATTTTGCTTTGTTTTAATGTAGGCTCCAAATATCACTGCATATCTCCCACATAGTAGAACCTGTGTATAAACGGAAGGAGGTTTTTGTTATTTTCTATGTGATGGACAAAAACATCTTTCACTTTTGAAAAATTCCTTACCATTATTTCAGAAACAGATCTTGTACTAAACTTGTCATTGTGTACAGCAACTGACCTCAAAACATGCATAACCAAGAATCACTCATTCATTTCGATCATATCTTCTAATCCAGAAATCGGTTACAGGAGTGTGATATACCGTTGGAAACATTTTTCCGAGCTTCTTCTGATGGAAATACTTAGGATATGATTTGCACTGAATATCATGTGCAAAACATCTCTAAAAACCAGACATAGTAAGAGCCCATTTTGATCCCTGGTGACAGGCTGCGAAGACTGGAACTAACATTGTCATCATCTGAAGAAGAAATATTTTTAGAAGTAGAAGGGATAGAGAGAGGTGGCACATCCGTTGAACTAGGCTCGTAGGCCTATATATTTTCAGCAAACTTTACATCTCTTCTAATCATAACATTTTTGGATTTAGGTGAAAGAAGTCTATATCCTTTGACATCTTCAAAATATCCAAAAAAATACATTTTTCACTCTTAGGTTCTAAGGCTTTATGTTTCTCATCAAGAATATGGGCCCATGCTTCACTTCCAAAAACACGAAAGTGACTTACATCTAGTTTAATTGAGCTCCATGCTTCTTCTAGAGTGATATTCTTTAAATCCTTAGTAGGAGTGTGATTTACTATGTAATTTGCACAGTTAATTGCTTCTGCCGAAAAATTAAGACTAAGTCCTTTAGATTGAATCATACAATTAGCCATTTCCTTTAAGATGTGATTCTTCCTTTCAATTACACCATTTTGTTGTGGAGTATATGGAACAATATGTTGCATTTCAATTCCATGCTCAGTGCAAAAGTTGATGAATTTGTTGTTAATATATTCTATGTCATTATCATATCTTAGCTTAACAATTTGATGTCCAAATTGTTTCTCAACAAAGGCCTTAAAGGCCAAGAACATGTTAAATACTTCACTTTTGACTTTTAAGAAGTATACCCAAGTGTGTTTGGAGAAAGCATCAATGAAAGTTAAGAAATACTTGTAGCGAGAGAATGAAACAACTGGAAGTTGACCACATAAATCACTATGCACAAGTTGTAAAGGGGCTGAGGCATGTCAAGAGGCACGTTTTTAAAAACAATCCTGATGATGTTTTCTGAATACACATCCGGAACAAACACCATCTCTGCAAGATACTATAGGAAGACCTGTCACCATATTTTCTTTACATAGATTTTCAAGGGAGCCATAGTTTAAGTGACCAAATCGCTAAGGCCAAAGTTTGCTCACTTCATCATTATGAGCAACAAATACCAAGGGAAGAGTTGATGACCCAAAGTTGTTAAACTTATACAACCTTGTAGAATCATCAGCAATGCCAGTAGCTAAAATCTGTCTAGGATCTCTTAGGTCCTTAATTACAACATCATGAGGTGAAAATTCAACGATTTTACCTTCACCTGAATGAGTTATCTGATATACAGATAGAAGGTTGCAAGATAAGGTTGGAACACATAATAAATTATCAAATTGACCATTATCTAGATGAATAGTTCCAATCCCTACAACACTAAGAAATCTATCATCACCAACATATATATTTTTGGTGTTACAATCATTTAAAGAAGAAAACATGGCTTTGTTTTTGGCCATGTTATAAGAAGCTCCAGAAACAATGAGTGACTCATGAGAATGAGAAGAAGAAGATAAATTTAGTGCATAACCAGACCGATATGCTTGACAACCACATGCAAAAGTGTTATTCCTAAAGATGAAGTTGAAGTTGAAGAGTGCTCCAAATGGATGTTATGTGTCTTCATTGTTGTTTCCAAGGCTTCCATCTTCTTAAAGCATGTGGATTCTAAGTGGTCATCTCGATTACAAAAGTTGCAATGTCTATCGGTGTTCTTCCCTTTGTTTTTATTTGTCTTATCATTTTGTTGAATTGATTTTTCATTTTGAGACTGAAAGTGCTTAGGACCCTTGGTTGGTTTAGGACCATTCTTTTTACGATGTTGCTTCTTAGTATTCTTTGAACTTGGTTGCTGCTAGGCGACTAAGGATTTCTTAGAAGAGTTTCCAAGATTAAGAAGACCAAGATGTAACAGTTTTTCTTGTTCTCTTATTAAAAAATCACAAAAGACATCAAAAGAGGGGGACTTGTAGGCTTGTCCTTGAGAATAAAAGCTTCTCTAGTAGAATGGAAGGTGGAAATAAACATAGAGTAGGCTGGTCCTAACTTAGTAAGAATGGAATAGATAAGGCTACCATCTTCATTCTTAACCTTAACACCTTCCAAGAGAAGTCTAAGGGTCTTGAACTTGGACAAAAAATCTTCAATGAAAGAAAAAAAATTGGGGTCCAACGTAAGCAATTCATTTTCGAGTTGATGGGCTCTAATTTCATTTTTAATTCCAAAAACTTTATTGAGTTGTTTCATTGCTTTATTATGGGTATCAAGTTATGCGATATCGAATTTAAAGTCTGGAGAAATAGAAATCCCTATCAACCCACATGCTTGATCTTGCTTATTTTTTCATTTGACTGCCTTATCTTCATCTTTAGGTTTAGACTCTTGGCCTGAGACTATTCTATAGAGACCTTTACTTCTAAGTAAATCCTCCATGTAGGACACCCATTGGAAGTAGTTGGTGCTGTCAAGAATAACTTGGCATGAACTTTCCATTTTAGCATAAACTGAAGTTGTAAAGGTTAAAACTAAGTATTCCAATGGAAAGATCTCGAAAAATTAGGCTGATTCAAAAAAATGGCTCTGAAAACGGCTTCCGGATGAAGATGTTATGGCTTTTTGAAGAAAAGTTGTTGAAGATGCCAATGAAGTATGTGAATGTGCAGAAGTCAATGATAATGTTATATTTAAAATAAAAAAACTCCCCTCTTTCCAAACTTAAGATAATTAGCTCACTTAAAAAAAAATAAAAAATTATGTGACCCACTTTTATAAATAAGTGAAAGTCACATCTACAATGGTACTTTATGAGCTACCCACTAAGTTGTAACTTAATCACTTTTTATAATGGGTGAGAACACTTTTACATAAAGTAACTTTAACACATAAGTTACATGTGTTTTTTGAAAAAGTAACTCAACAAAGAAAGACTTGAACACAAGACCTCTATTCTCATAAAGTAACTTTGGACCAAGTGTGTTAGTTTAAAAGTTTAGTGATTTTTGGAAAAAATGAAGGTTTTTTTTTTTTTCAATCACTGAAGCTTTGGAGTGTGTGCTTACTTGAAAAAACATTTTTTGCCTACAAAACAAAAAAACACACAGCCCAACATGAACATGCAAAAACAACCAAACCTTATGGCTTGAAGTTAGCTTTCGTCGGAAACTAAATATTTTACTCAATGTTTCTGATTTTCTGAGATCACACTAAGGCACGGCGGAAAAGAGCATATGCATGAGAAAAATCTTTCCTTTCTATTTCTGATTTGCCCAGATCGCACAGAGTCGCAGGGAAAATAGCATACGTAGAAATGAAAGGTATAGATCCAGTAATAAAAAACAGAGAGCTAAATAAACCGAAATAAATAGAGAGATGAATAACTAAAACTACAAATAAAGACAGTATACCTCTAGATCTTAAAATGGCATAGCTAGGGCTATCAAAAACCTTTTCACGTGAAACGAAAGGGTTTCCTCACTGGAACAGATGCTCCTAACACAATACAACAGTTCTCTAGGCCCAAAAGCAGTCAGAAATAGTACATCTAGGAAACGACAGTCGAATGCAGTTGTACTAGCTTCAGATTTGGATCACCAACGGATGCAGCCCTCAAATAGCTCTGATACCATGTAGGAATTTACATGGTAAGTTCCTCAGATAGAACATCAAAGGACACTGCTCACAAACATATCACAGATCAATACACCAGTATTCTTGACGTGATTAAAACCCTCAAAGAGGGAAACAGTCCACGGCTTGAGCCAACGCAGCCACTTCAGGCAATTTATTAATAAAAGAAATAAAATTTACATAAGATTTTCTCATGAACGGTCACCTTACAAATGACCCTCCATGCTCTTTAAATAGAGATCATGGACCAATCGGGTGTTAAGCCACGGATCAAGTGTCGGTAATACCGAGGAGAGAATGAACTGTCGGATCACTTCATGGCTAGAACATATCATGATCGTCGAATTTTAAGTTACAAAAGTACATATTAAAGAAACACACTTTAACTAAATCTACACTAGACCAAGTTATACTTAACTATTTCCTATGTGTCGGAATATCCTAACAAGGAAAAGAAAGATTGTGAGACTCATAATATTGACTAGGGTGGAAAGGATAAATGATCTAGCAACGAATATTAAGGCGGTTCTCTCTAGTATGAGGTCCTAATTATACCTCACATTATTTTGGGTAAGATGCCCATCCAAATTATGGCCTTGAAGCCATTATTGGTTTTAAGGATGATGTGAGATATGGATGATCGTCACGGTGTTGGATCTCCATTCTAGATATCATCAAATCATAATGAGGCAAGAAGAAATTCCCAAAACATCCTTTAGAGCACATTAAGATCATTAAGAGCTTTTGTTTATGTCATTTGGACTTACTGTTTCACCTTCAACATTTCAAATCTTGATGGATTCTATCTTCAAACCATTCCTCGAAGAATTTGTGTTGATAGTTTTTTAATGACATACTGATCTATAGAAAATCCTTGGAAAATTATGTACAAGTTGATAATATATTAACATAATTGGAAGAGCAAAAGCTATATTCAAATCCATCCAAGTGTGCCTTTGGGGTACAAGGATTGGAATATTTGGGTCATATTGTATTCCATGAAGGTGGCAAAGTGGACACTAACAAAATAAAAGCTATGCAGGAATGGTGAATCACCAAGGCCTTGGATAAAATCAGGGCATTCTTAATATTGATAGGATATTTCCATAAATTTGTCAAGAATTATGGTCAAATAACACCTCTTCTAAAAAAATTATTGATGAATTAAGCATTTTTTGGACTAAAAAAGCAACAGAAACCTTTTGAAAAACTTAAAGAAACTATGTGTACAACTCTCCTACTAGCCACACTTGAATTTACAAAATCCTTCATTGTGGAGTGTGATGTCTCAAGCCATTTAAGACCCATTGCCTTTGAAAGTGGCAAAAAAGGAAAGACCTTATTCAAACCCATCTATGAAAAAAAATATTGGTTATACTACATGTAGTTAAGAAATGGCATCCTTACCTAATAGAAAGACACTTCAAAGTAAAAATAGATCATGATAGTTTTAAATAATTCTTGTAACAAATACTACCTTCAAAAGAGAAAAAAATGGCCTATAAAGATGTTAGATTATGACTTTAAAATTATTTAGAGAAAGGGTAAACAAAATATTGTGGCAGATGCACTCTCAAGGAAAGAGGAAGACATAGAGGGTTTACTATGTGTTATTTTCATTCCACAATCTGACTAGGTGGAAGAAGCAATGAGAGAATGGAAGAAATATTAGAAGGTATGCAAGATCATGTAGCAACTATAGGAGGAGCTCAATGCAAAAGAAATTTTTACATTGAATAATGATTCGTTTTGGTATCAATACCCATTTATGCAATAGTTCTCAACTCAAATAGAAGGTCCTTTTGGAATTACACACTTCTCCTATAGGAGGACATTAAGGATTCTTAAAAACCTAACATAGGATCAAAAATGATTTTTATTGGAAGGTCATAATGCAGATGTGCAAAATTTTGTGGTTGATTGTATGGTATGCTAGAAAAATAACGGAGACACATTCAAGACCCCAAGGCTCCTACAACCATTAGTCATACCAAGCTAACATTAGGAAGACGTTTTAATGGATTGTATTACAAGTTTATCCAAATCTGAAGAAAAGAATGTCATTATGGTAGTGATGGATCGTATGACAAAATATGCGCAGTTTTTCTCTCTTTCTCGTCTATTTAAAGCAAGTACAATAACAGAAGCATTCATGGAAATAGTCTAAAAGCTACATGGTATACAAAATATTATTGTAAGTGATAGAGATCCAATTTTCACTAGAATTTTTTGGATTCAATTATTTTTTTGTTTGGATACTCAATTGGCTGACATCTTATCTTCTCATCCTAAATCCAGTGGGAAAACTGAGATTGTCAATAAATGTTTAGAAGGATATCTACATTTCTTTGCACTTGATAAACAAACACAAAAGGTTAAGTGGTTTCTCTTGGAAAATGGTGGTACAACACATCCTTCCATACTGCATCAAAAGTGTCCCCATTTATGCACTTTATGGATATAATCTTCTCTTCATCACATCACCCTTGAAAGTGACTATAAATGCTCAAGTAATGGAGGACCACATAAGGAACCAATAATAGGTCCTCAAACTATTGAAGGACAACTTGGTTATAGCACAAATGTGGATGAAACAACAAGAAGATCAACATTGCAGTGAAAGGGAATTTAAAGTGTGGAATTGGGTATTTGTGAGACTACCACCATATAAAAAAATGTCCCTCAAGAAAAAACGAATGGCAATAAATTAGCATTGAGGTGTTATGGCCCCTATAAGGTGTTATAGAGGAATGGAAGTATTGTTTACAAATTGGAGTTTCCTCCATCTTCATGTATACATCCAATCTTCCATGTTTTATGTTTAAAGAATGTAATCAAACAAAGTTACCAACTTAACGAGAACTATACCAAGTTGTCATTTTTTAGAGGTCGTAAAAAATCATGATTTTCATGTCAATTTTGAAAAGTGTTGGTGGAGCATCAACCTTTTTTTAACATATTTTTAACACTTTAAATTTTCTTATGTATTAGGTATGAACATTTTTTTGAAATCTTAGTGATTTTCGTGTCGATTTTGAAAAGTGTTGATGTAGCATCAACCAGTTTTTTGGGCAGTTCATTTTTGACACTTTAAATTTTCTAATGTATTAAGTATGGATAAATTTTTTTAAATGTTGGTGATTTCATGTTGATTTTGAAAGTGATGATGCAGCATTAACCTTTTCTTTTAGAGGAGGGGGGGCATATTGTTTACACTTTAAATTATTTTATGTCTTAAGTATGCAAAAAAAAAAAAAAAAAAAGATGTTGATTATTTAATCATTTTTCAAGTTGTCTTCTTCTTTTTCATTATAAGTTGTTTGTATTTTAAGGATTTTTCAAGCTTGTATTTTTTTTCTTTGTAATATTTTTTCGTAATGAAATTTTCAATTTTTTTGCAAAGTTTAAAAATATATATTTTGAAGTTGCAAATTTTTATATATTTATATATAATTAATTAATACTTCAATACACATAAAATAATTGTTACTAAAAAAATAATAATTTTAAACACTTGAAAAAAAAATACACATTTTGCATATAAATATAATTTAAAAATTCACATTTCGGGACCTTTTCACTAAAAATTACATGTTAGAAAGGGATTATTATGGAAAAAATTGAACATAAAAAGTCGAGAAAATAGCAAAATTTATGATTTTTTATGAATTTTATGACCAAAGATGATAATATTTGAAGTTTTTGTTTTCCAAAAATGATGATTGACATAAAATTTCAAGTAAAAATAACAAAATAAAATTTTTTATATATGTTTAAAAAAAAATAAAGAACAAATTTAATAAAAAAAATTCAAAAGCACAAAATAAAAAGAGAAAAACAAACAAAAAATAATTTAAAATAAACATTTTTAAAAGAAAATTATTCAAAAATCCCTGATGGGGTTTACATCAAATGCTAATGGAGGAAAGTGAGGAGCATTTACTCCCCTTCCCACACATTAAGTGCATTGGTGAAGCGTATTGCAATAATGGATGGTTCCAGAATTTGTAGGCATTACAAGAGTTAACTACAACCCTTTGGATAGATGTTTGTTGTGCATGTTGATGGGAATTAGGGTGGTAGACGAAATTGTTACTTTGGGTTTGTAGGGTGGCCTTCTACCTTTTTCGCCCCTAGCCCTTCAAGCTCTGACAAGAGGAAGAGGAATTACACTTTACTTGGGAGTGGTTGATCTGGTCACTGAGGGAATCTACAGCATAAGGACTTGGGACCTGGGCTCATGGTCATGTTTATCGCCTTCAGGCGCAAGCCTTGGACTCAATAGGGGAGGCAGCTCCTGGGACAAGAAACTAAGGAGCCTTTGTTGGAACTGTTAGATTTTCACAATTTCCAGGTAGCTTTCCTCCTTTTAACTATCATTTTTGCCCTCATTGCATTGTCAAAAAGTCTATTGGTGCACCCGTTAAGGTAGCAGTGTGGTTCTTAGTTATTATGTTTGTCTCTATTATGAATACTAGGAAGAGAGGGCTAAACCATTTTCATATTGTGTGGTCAAAATTTGTGGGTAAATCTTTGGGAATTTCCAATTCTATAGTTGTATTTTTCGCTGTGTTCCCCCAACTATTGATGAATTGTGCCCTTCCACTTGGGCAGGGTTTTTTCTTAATGGAGTTTTGGGTGATCTAGATTGGCATATATTGGTGTTTTTTTTTCTCTTCTGAACACTTCAATTCCTTGAGGAGAAATGGTGTCTCTAAGTTGGGTGTGGGTGATCGTTGTTGTAGAGTTAGAAAATCATTCAAGAAGGGGCACACACCAATTCCGCCCTCTCATCCTATCCTGCAATGCTATCATTGCTTCAATGTTGGGCTCGCCTGCTAGGGGTGGAACAATTGGAAGAAATTGGGGTATTGAACGTAGATTCGGTATAGAAATAGTGCCACCTCGAACACCATGCAATGACAATGGGGTCATGCACACTAAGGTGGAAGACCAAGGGGACTTGTAGTAGAGCATAGGGCGGAGCTGAGGGATCTAGGATAGGAGTTAGACCAGCAAGTTGCACACTCCTTGGGTAGAATAGAGTTCCCTCCTCCATTCAACGCGTTGGAAAACCACCTTCACCTAGTTACTCAGCTGCTAGAACAGAATGTTCAAGATTTCCATGATGATCGGAATGAAATCATTGGCTTTATGAATGATCTTCAACATAATCACTCGCATATGATGGATCACTTGGTTACCTTGTGTTGAGGTTAAAAAAGAACTACATAGCGACTAGATCACTTGGAAGGAAAAATCAAACATATCGAGGGACAAGTGCACGAGGCTTTTCATGCTTATTCGCCACCAGGAAACAACCTAGATGATCTAGGCCTGAGAAACCCCGCAAATCAGAGATGAATTATTTGTTTGTATTTGGGACTTTCTAGTTTTATTGGTTTATCTGTATGTGGTATGTTAGTTTATGTTCAATGTTGACTATTTTTTTGTTATTACCTTTTGGTGAATAAGTCTGGTAGAAATGAACCTGAAAGGTTTTTTTGTTAAAAGCCCATCATGATGTACCAATGCCATGTATTAATAGAAAAACTAAATTTAAAAAAATTAACATTATAAACTAGTTAAAATAAAAAATTATTTAAAAAAAATGGAATAAGAATATATATATGAAAAAGCCCAAAATATTAAACAATTAAAATAAAACAAACCTTTTAAATATTGAAAAATATATATAAAAAAATTAAAACATTATTAAAAAATAAAGTTAAAATAATAAACCAATTAAAACAAATTTTAAAATTTTAATATTTAAAACATAAATTAAATATAGAAATCATGTATCATTATTTGGCATTGTGATATTCCAACCAACATTTATCAATGCATATAGCTTTTAAGATGTTATCTCCTTAAAAGGTCGTCTCCTAAAACTCCTAGTACAACCCAAACTAAGATGTTTTGAGATTATTGATTATTTTTAATGTTGGGAAGCCAAAGTGTGGCTTATTAACATTTCATTGCCTTGGTTAAGGCGGTTAGAATTTTCCTATATTTTAGATGCTTATGTAATCCTTCTTTTGGAGGAATTGCCAATTTTCACAAAGATTTTGGTAACCTTGATAGTGATGGGATGTATAGTTTTTTGAGAGCAGTGCAAAAGCCCAATTTCAAGTTTTGCAATGATATATGTGGGAAACATGTTCTTTTACTTTCCCTTAAAAATATCTACCTATTTCACCAATATTCACCTGGCTGCATCCTCAATTAATTTGGTTAATTGGATCCTCAATCGGTTTTAGGATGTTTTTCATATTTTTTTAGGAAAGAGGATCTCATTTTGATGTTTTTCTTCATCAACGACCTAATGATTTTATGAATCATGCCATACATATAAGTAGGCCATTTCTTATTCTAAGTGATTTTCACGGGAGACTCTTTTGCCTCAAGTTATCAAAAAAGTTTATATTTCCACCCTTTAGTGAGGACGATGAAGACTCTTTTGCATGAAGGTGTTGCCTGATGTGTGTTTTCTTGCAATATACCTTATGGTTAATTAATCTATCTAGGTTCTTACATACCAATACATCTAAAAATATAATAGTAGCCTAATCGTCTTCAAATTCCATGGTAAACTTGATGTGTTTAAAGGCTATATAGATTCCTTTCAAACTTGTCAAGCAAGTTATTCTTTAACTTAGGGTAATTTACAAAAATTCTACCCACATACCTATCATATATCATATAGGATTCAGAGGGAAAGAGTTGAGAGAGGATTTTTTTTTTTTAAGTTATCCATGAATAGATCCTTGTCAAGTTATTTTTTAACTTGGGCTAATTTACAAAAATGCTACCCACATACCTATCCTATCATATAGGATTTAGAGGGAAAGAGTTGAGGGATTTTTTTGTTTAAATTTATCCATGAATAGATTCACCACTATTGGAATGTGAACCCATCACCATTCCACAAGTTTGCTCACATAAAATTCCCTAGAAACTAAAAAATGTAGAACTTAGATATAAACTTATTAATAAAAGGAAAAAAATCACTCATAAAGGGAAAAAAATAATAATAATGAAAATCTAAAAAATATCTCACTAAAAAACATAATGCCAAAAAATTTAAAAATAAATTAAAAATAAAAATAATTAAGTAAAAAAA
Organism: Pinus tabuliformis; assembly: GCA_031772625.1. NCBI lineage: Eukaryota > Viridiplantae > Streptophyta > Pinopsida > Pinales > Pinaceae > Pinus > Pinus tabuliformis. The sequence goes on from CM062815.1 coordinate 670,690,292, forward strand.
ATATTTAAAATAATTAAAAAAAAAAAAAAGAAAAAAAAAATCATTTTTAGCCACCCACACAGATGAGGAGCCCTTCTGGGGATTGAGGGATGTGGGCGGGGCTCCTCCTGATTCCTAGAATTGACTGCATGTCCACAAATGCACTCGTCAATTCCCTGAATTGACGAGTACCTGTGTGCTCTTCGATTAAGGGAATTCTCTAGGAGCCTTGCCTAGGGGCCCGAGGGTCATGACCAAGGCTCCTCGTTTGTGTGGGTGGCCAAACAATGATATTTTTTTTAATTAAAAAAAATATATATGTTTTTAATAGTTATTTTTATTATTCGTTTTTTAATTAATTAATTTGTTTTTTTATATTATTATTATTATTTTAAATTATGTCTTTTTTAGTTTTTCATTTATATTTTAAATATTAAAAGTTTTAAAATTGTTTTAATTTAATTGGTTTATTATTTTAACTTTATTTTTATTTTTTAATAATGTTTTAAATTTTTTATATATATTTTTCAATTTTTGAAAGGTTTGTAATTGTTTAATTTTTTAGGTTTTTCACATATATATATTTATTTTTTTTAAATATTTTTTTATTTTAACTAGTTTATAATGTTAATTTTTTTTTAAACTAGTTTATAATGTTAATTTTTTATTTGTTAATTTCTTATGGGCTTCTTCTTGTTCCTTAACAAAAAATTTCTTAAAGATGAGCCATGGCTGGAAGGGCTCAAAATGTTAATAAAAGATGGCTCAAACCACAATACATCCAAGAAAAAAGAATATCAAAGTAACTTTCTAATTGATTGAAACACCTTTTTAGGGCATTTAAATCTATCTTTCCTTCGAAATGAGGAATTTTAAAGTTCACTTGTACCATGAATGGTCTCAATCCTTTAATGTATTGGGTTTGTTGCCTTGCTAAAGAATAAACACCCATAATGATTGGGATTCATTGCATAATCTAATGTATACCTTGACCTAATTAGAGGGGGCATATACTAAGGAGCAAAAAGATCTAATACCACTAATTCGAGTTCAATGGGGGATCATGTGGACAACACACGAAGCTATGAAATTTGATGTGTTATAATAACAACTAAATATGGTTTAAGATGAAACATAGAATATCAGACAATAACATCTATTTGATTCCATACTAGCACCAACAATGGTGACAATAATCTCTACATGGAGATGCATGTTATGATAATGTTAAAAAAGCCTCCTACAAGAAAACAAAACCATTATTTATCTAAAAGTACAATATAAAATGAAAAGCCAAAAAAAATTAAGAGACTAAGCAAGGGGAAGGCCAAGAGGCCAAGGTTCTAAGGGGAAAAAGAAATGGGACTATAACCCCTTCATACGAATTCTAAAACATACATGCAATAGTTCACATAAAGGTATCTATGAGAATATAACAATGAAAGGTCTTATCAACATAGTTGACTACCTTTGGGCCACAGAAAAAAAATAGAATGACCCAAACTGGGCTATGGATATTCAGGCCCCAAAATCACCTAAAACTACATGAATTTCTTTGGATCTATTTGATCATCCCCTAACCATCACAATTGAGCTACAATGATGTCCAAATTGTTTGAATGAGTGTCATGAGTGTGAAGATCTACAATTTCCATTTCATCTTCTTACATAAATATTCACGTGATAATCAAATGTGAGTCATTCTATGATACACACATTTAAAGGATCACACACTTCTCTAGGCAAGTATCCTTTCAATATATATTCGCAGATGTTGACGCTACCTTTCCAAAATATGGACCAAGCTTAAAAGACCTAGGGAAGTGGATGATGAAATCTATACCTTACAAATTCAATGTTTGCTCACATCAAGCTTAAGGTTTTGGCCTTCTCATTTGCCTGGACTAACTGCACAACTTGCTCTTAGGCATGTACACTGGGATTTCATAATACACAACTAATTTCCCAATTTTTGTAGTCTATAGATTTTGCATGATGTACGAACCAGTCACCATACACATGCACTTTCCATTCGATGATTTTTAATGTACTTTCCTTACATGCATACATATACAATAGATAATTAATAGCCTCTTTATCAATAAAGAGGTTAAATTGTCTCATATTCCTTGTGAAAATATCATCTGTGTTAATTAATTTGTTGGTCAAATGAGCCAAACAAAATTGAATTGTTGTGTAAAATAAATGTGAAGAAATAATGAATAGTAAAATGAGATAACCAAACAACATTCAACAAGATAACATGGATTTATTTGGTAAAACCCTCACAATTTGTCAAGGAAACGTAAATGGTGCATAGTATCGGTATTCTTCTTGCAAATGAATCAAGATTACAATATTGTTACACCATGCTTACAAAAATTTACACAACACCTCTTGGTCTACATAGATATAAATTTATCTTGGCACCATAACATGCATTACATGAATTGTCACCTCCTTCGTTATACAAAGTAACAAATATTTACTTGAAATAAATTTGGATTTTACAATAAATTTCCTTTTAATTATTGTCACAAATCCAACATTATCCAACTTGACAACAATTTACCCAATACTTTTCACAAGTCCATTCATTACCTTTCATGTAATCCAAGAAAAACTAAACAACACCGCAACTTCTCTAATAGTACTAGTTTTGTAAACATGTCCGCATAATTTTCTTGAGTATGGATTTTCTTAAGAAATACTTCACCTCCATCACATTAGGGGAATTTTGAAGTCTAAAATGAGCCTCCTAAGGAAATAATAAAATAATAGCTAAACCAATAAAATAATATTTATGAATTTGAATTCACTTTTTGCACTACAATCCATGTAACCATGGTTAAATTCAATTGAAAAGTTGTACTAAAATAAAATTAATAAAAAAATTGTATTGATGTGACTATAAATCTCAAGAAAATATCATTATCACTGAACAACTAACGCATTTGTCCTTTGTACTTAAATAACTTAAATAATTTATAAATATAAATTCTTAATCATACAATATACTATTAATTAAAATTTATATTAATTATACAATTAAATTATATAATAACATGAAATTAATTTACTATATAAAAATCAAATAAATAAAATAATAAATGTAATATATTCTTTCACTTGTTTACATTAAAAAAATGATATATATATATATATATATATATATATATATATATATATATATATATATATATATATATATCTATGATTTTTTAAAATAAAGATCACAACACAATTTGCATATTATTTTATAATTTCAAGTTAAATAAAAATGAATTTGTAGAACCAATAATTATATTCACTTTTACTCATTAAATATTCTAATAAAATTATTATTGTAATTAACATAATAAAAAATTATTATTTCCTACTTTAGAAAAACAATAATTTTTTTTCCTAATCTCATCACATTGATTTGTTTAAAAATGTTATAATAACATAATTTTACATATTATTCAGTAACTTGAAATTAAGTACAATTTGTAAAATCAATTTATTAAAAAAAAAATTATAAATCATACGAAACTAATATACATTTTTTCTTTAATTTTAATATGTTTGTATTGTTATTAATATTATAATAATATTATTCATAGATTTGATTTATCTTAAAACTACAAGGTTTCATTTTTATTTATTTTCATTTCATATGTATAATATATATGTATAGATATTAACTTATAATTAATTTGAAATTGTAATATTAAATAAAATGAGATGAACATATAATTTAAAAATAAATATATGAAAATATACAAATATAATATTTATTGAAAAATGTATAAAGACATGAAGATTGTATTGGGATATGCTTTTTTTCTTTCAAAATATATGAAATGACAATACTAATATTTTATTCAAAAAGTGTGAAATGACCTTTATTATGAGTACTATACTTTATGACTTTAAAAGGACTTACAGCACTACCATGGTTAACCATGAGTTTTTATCCACCATTGTGGATGTGACAAGTACTTTTAACTCAAGCAATGTCACCTCAACCATTGGGGATGATGCCATCTCTTAAAATGTGACTGGTTTTCATAAAGTGAATTTTGATTGTACATTTTCTTTAGGAGGCCCATTTTAGACCTCAAAATTCCCCTAATGATAATGTATCTTACAAAATGGTATATAATATAAATATGTTTAAGGGTTACTATGATAAGTTGGATTGGTAGCCAAATGGATAGCACTTGACTATCAGAAAATACATTTTCATTGTCCTACATTCTTCCAAACTTACCTAAAAGGTGTCTTAATCAACATCAACACAGACTAAACCACTACAACCATTAAAGGAAATGAAATAATCACTTTTGTATTTAAGATACGAAGCACCCATGATGCAGGAGCATCCTGACACGTCAATGAAAGAAAATTGAGAAAGATGACAGGAGGATAACCACATGGACAGCCAGGCCAATCTTGAGCAAGATTCGGTTATTGAACTAATTTTAGTTAAAAATCAGTTAAAAACTGAATGTATGTGTAATAAACACTGAAGGATTCATGATAGAAGGAGAAAAGAAAAAAAAAATAGAGAAGAGGTGTGCGTGGAAGAAGGTGGAGTGGCCGCAAAGGACGAGGACGGGGGCAGGGGCCGAGGCTTCCCCAACTCGTCCCCATCACAATTATATCTCTCTGTCAACGACTACCCAGCGTAAAAAAAATGGCGTTCAAGTTTTCCGTTAATTCTGATTCCAGATATGTGGGAACCGACTATAGACTTTTCGTTATATGGCACCAAACTAACGTTGGCATCGGACTGAGAAGAGGCGTGGATAGAATCATCCTGCCCATCACAGAAATTGCATTAATTGATTTCGACATACGGCTGCCATATGATCCAAGGGCTCCAAAGATGGATGCTTGATTTTGAAGAACTTGGCAGAGATTTTGCAATCAGTTTTCGAGGAGAAGATGAGCCCGTTTTGGAAGTGCAAATCGGATTGCAAACTAGCTCATGCACGAAGTCACGTCAGAGCATGAGGGAGTGGGGTGGTTCAGAGTATTAACGGTTTCAATACATGTACAAAGAATAGGCAAAAATGTAATGACATTTATTGATTGTTAAATTTTGTTTTCTCGTGGTTTTAAATTCATGAAATATATGGAAGCTGTGTTTAAAGATAATTTTCTTTATCTGCTATGTGATTTATCACAATGTGTCTGTGATGTTCTTGGGCCATCCGGGTTTGAGGCGAGGCCTTTCAGTGTTCCAAATAAAGGTTTCATGGGCCCATAACCCACAGGTCCAAGATCGAGCTTGTAGGAAAATACTGAAAACGGAGATCACCCTGACTCCGTTTTCATCAAGGGAGTCAGGGTGATCTCCGTTTTCAGTATTTTCCTACAAGCTCGATCTTGGACCTGTGGGTCATGGACAGCCAGGCCAATCTTGCTCAAGATTGGCCTGGCTGTCCATGTGGTTATCCTCCTGTCATCTTTCTCAATTTTCTTTCATTGACGTGTCAGGATGCTCCTGCATCATGGATACTAAAAACTATAAGAATTTTTTTAGTTTAAATTACTTTATTTTCTGCATATAAACTAGATTTATAATTCTTATTTAATATGGACATTGAAATATTTTACTTATAAAATATTTTTTTGTTAATAATATTTTTTTTGTTTTGTCAGTTTTTGTGGAATTTTTTTAAGATGAGCCTAGTAGAACATCCCTGCTGAAGGCCTAGCCGTCGTCTCAGCACTGCGCCCCTGGCCGCAGGCCAGCCTCGGCCTCCTACGCTGCTCCAGAGGATTTCTTAGTTGAAGCCTGCCAGCTTGATAGATCGGAGAGCTTGGGCTTTTGGGAGCAAGCTTGCGCAGCCCCGCAGATGTAGAGCTTCACTAGCAGAGACTCTCCCATGGAATCCAGTGGGGGCCTTGCCCCTCCTCTCAACCTGCCCCCGGAGATTTCTACATTCAAAGCATTGATTGCCGCAAGTTCGAAGCACCCTACCACGGCTAGTCAGCAGAAGTTTGTCAAGAAACTAGATTCGATCCCTACAGTTGCCCTTCCTGAAGAAGAAACATGCAAAGCTGCTCTAAATCTCGCTGAGAGAGGGTTAATAGGCTAATTTACGGGCCTCTGGCCATCCCTAAAATTGGTAGAAGACTGGACATAAAGAAACTGGACACCCTTGATTAAAGAGGGGGTCAAGAGCTATTTTGTGGGCAAAGGGTTCTTCGTATTTTTCTTCGAAAACCCGGATGATAGAAGTCTCATCTTTAGAAATAGTCCTTATTTCATGGGACCACAAGGCCTGTACCTAAACAAATGGTCTCCCGACTTCAATCCCTCTCAGGATGTCCCCTCCGCTGTCTCGGTGTGGGTGTGACTTCCCCATTTGCCACTCCACTGTTGGAACCAAAAAACCTTCCAGATCATTGGCAACACGCTCGAAAAATACATAGATCAAGCATCAAGGAAAGATCAGTACTCATGCGCTCGAATCTGGGTAGAAGTTGACCTAGAAGAGGGTTTGCCTGAAGCAATTAAGCTCACTGTTGCTGGGTGGACACACATCCAGGAACTGGATTATGAATAACTCCCTTTCAAATGCAGACACTGCCATGGTCATGGTCATTTTGCAAAGCACTGCAAGAAAAAAGCAGAGGAGCAGGCAGACAAAACAAACGAGGATCAATGGACAGTAGTTCAAAAGAATACCCATCAAAAAAAGGGAAATGGCAAAGGGCATACCTCTGGAGCTCCAGGGAGTTCCAAGAACAATCAAGAAATGGATGCAACCCTGAATGACTTAGAAAAAACTCAGATCAACCCAGCAAGTACGACTCAGGAAAACCAGGTACATACAGAAGCCCCTCCACCCAACAAAGAAGGGGAAGAAGCTATACAGGTAGAGGCCTCACAAGGTAGCCTCTCCAACCCATCTTATGCTGAAGTAACAAGGAAAAAACTAGTAGATAGTTCGAGTTCTTCAGAGGATGAAGCCTTTGAGCGTCCCTCCAGAAGAGCAGGGAGGAAATCCCGCAAAGAGTTAAGGGAAGAGGAGGTAGAGAGACTCAAGTTCCAAGGAAGTTAGTCCACCATAGAAATGTCCATCAGAAGAAACACCAGACCAAGGCCTTCAAAGGGAGGCCCTATTCCCCCTCTCAAGTAAATCATGAAGCGCGCCTCTTGGAACTGCAGAGGACTGGGGAACGCCTCCAAAGATGAAGCAGTCATGGACCTCCTGAAAATAGAACTTTCAGATATCCTCATGCTCCAAGAGATGAAGATAGAAGGCCGAGTGCTTCTAGACATCAACAAGTCAAAGTGGAAGAAAAGTGTAGGCAAAGCAGTAAGTTCAAGGGGCTCTTCCGGAGGGCTGGCAACTCTTTGGACAAAAGATTCATTTTTGCTAAAAAAATCACATGAAACTCAACATTGGATCTTCACGGAGCTGACACATTGTGCAAGTAAGCTGACTATCTCTCTATTTAATCTTTATGTCCCTGTCACTTACTCTAAAAAACGAGAATGCTGGGCCTCCCTCTCAACATTTTTAGAACAAGATATCCCAAGTAACATTATCCTAGCAGGTGATCTTAATATAGTTCTGAAATCAAAAGAGAAAAGGGGTGGCTCCAATAGCAAAGATCCAATGCTGACCTTTGTGGAAGAACTATCACAGCAATGGGATCTATTAGACTTCAGTCCCATACGCGGCCTTTACAATTGGTCCAATATCATATCTGTGCCAGAGCATATCTCTGCTCGTTTGGATCGATTTCTGGTCCAAGGCTCCCTTATTATGGATAAAAAGATAATCAAAACAAAAATTTTACCCAAGGTGACCTCTGATCACAAGCTAATCCAGCTTCTCCTTGAAGATGAAGAAGATCTAGGTCCCCTACCTTTCCACTTTAGCCCCTTATGGATTGAGAGAGAAGGCTTTTTCGAAACTGTAAAAGAAGCCTGGGCCAAAACATTTTCAGGGTCCTTAAGTTTTGTGTGGGAGAAAAAATTGAAGGCTACAAAACAAGCCCTGAAGGAGTGGATAAGGAAACCAGCCCCTACTCCAACCAACATAAGGAAAGAAGCAGTGTACACTTTGGAGACCCTGCAAATAGAAATGAAAATCAAAGAGATTACAGCGGATCTTTTGGAACAAGAAATAAAAGCCCAATCCTCAACATATCGATCCTTTCGAAAAGAAGAAGAATATTGGAGAATCAAATCTAGGAGTCTGTGGCTAAAAGCAGGGGATCGGAACACCTCCTTCTTCCACAGACAATATAGAGCCCGACTGTCCAGGAACCACATCTCAGAAATAAAGACAACAGAGGGCCAGGTCAGCAAAGGCTTTACTCAAGTCAAAGCTGCAGCGAACAGCCACTTTAGAAATCTATTTAGTGAGGAAACTCAGGCCTCCGAAGGAGAAATAGCATAATTCCTCTCGAATATTCCTCACCTAATTAGACCTGAAGACAATGCTGCCCTCACCAGCGAGGTAACAGAAGAGGAAATCATCAAAGTTATTTGGTCCATGGAATCAGATAAGGCTCCGGGCCCAGACGGATTCACGATACGTTTCTATAAAGTCTGCTGGAACATCATCAAAAGAGATCTTCAAAAAATGATAAAGGGGTTCATGAGAAAAGCTAAGATCGGTGGAGGAACCAACTCCACTTATGTAGCATTATTCCCCAAAGATTCCAATCCAGAAACATTTGTGAGATTCAGACCCATATCACTCGGTAATGCATCCTATAAAATACTGGCCAAATTGTTAGCAAGCAGGATCAAGCCTCTACTCAAGAGGCTGACCTCCAACCCCCAAGGAGGCTTCATGGAAGGTAGACACATTCTCGAGAATTTCATTCAAGTTCTGGAGACAATCCACTCCAACAAAAAGCGAGAAGAGAAAGGTATGTTGATTAAATTAGATATGGCAAATGCATTTGATAGAGTCAACGTTCTTTTCTCATCAAGGTTCTCCTCTCCTTCGGCTTCTCACCCCATTTTGTCCAGCTTATAAATGTGTGCATCGATAACCCTTGCATCGCCCCCCTTGTCAATGGCCGTCCCTCTAACTTTTTCCAAGCCCGAAGAGGCATCAAGCAGGGATGCCCCCTCTCTCCTTTCTTGTATATATTAATGGCAAATACCCTCAGTAGAAAGCTCACAGCAGAAAGAATTGTTGGCTCTCTCCCTAGTCTCAAATCCTCCTCAGATGCCGTTCCTCTGAATCATGCTCTCTTTGCTGATGACTCACTTCTCCTCAGAGGTGCGTCCCCCAGAATTGCCAAAGTCTTTGATTCGGTTCTAAAAATCTATTGTAGAGTCTCATGTGCTCTTATCAATGAGAGAAAGAGTGAAATTTACAATTGGAGCACAAGCCAACAAGAGCTCATTAACATCTCGAACATCCTGGGATTTAGAGGACATGCCAGTTAGGATCGGATTAAATACCTCGGCCTCCCTATTACAAACAGAGTCAATAGAAGGTCGCTATGGTCAGATATCATTTGTAAAATCAAATCAAAGATAGCAACATCGGGTGGCTATTGGTTAACCAAAGGAGGAAAAGTCATATTAATCAAGTCTCAGCTGGCCGCGCTCCCAATCTACCAATCCACTTTTTTACTGGCCCCCAAAAACGTCATGGAGCAGATATCTAAATTATTAAAGGATTTTTTATGGCAAGGTGGGAAAGGAAACGAAAGCAAGATGCATTTAGCAAACTGGGACCTGGTTAGACGGCCGATAGCAGAGGGGGTTCTCCAAATTCGAGATCCTGCCCTTGTTAATCTAGCAATGGGTGGAAAAATCCTCTGGAAAATGGCTCATGAGCCCAATCACCCGAACAACAACACATTACTGTCTAAATATGCCCGAAATTCGTCCTATAGAAACCTGCAATTTGATTCCTCTGTCAGCAACACGCAAGTATGGAAACTCTATTGCAAAAGCATCAATTTTTTTAAAAAATCCCAATAGAAAGTGCCGGGCAATGGCAAGCGTATTAACATGTGGCAGGACAAAATAATGGGGAGTGATCCACTGGAGGGGAATGAAGACATAGCCGACATCAGAGAATGGCTATCACGCGCAGGCAAAAACAGACTTTATGATCTCTCGATTTGGGACTGCCGGGGAGAATGGGACGATTGGGATCTCAATGGCATACCAGATTGGCTAACGCCTCAAAAAATCTCCTTGTCGAATTGTTGGAAGGCTCCACTCCTGAAAACCGCCATATGAGAGACAGTTGGGCTTGGGGACTGTCAGGCACCTACACCACAACAGCAGGATACAAAGCACTTTAGAATTCAAAGAACAACAGTCACCCTCCGGCCTTCTGGAAGCTAGTCTGGGACAATCTAGCTCTCCCTAAAGTGAAGTTCTTTTTTTGGACGCTGGTGCATAACAAACTACTTACAGGAGACAATCTAGAGAAAAGGAATATTGGAGGGCCTCATAGATGCGAGCTATGCAGAAGCAACCCTGAAACAGCACAACACTTATTTCTGGAGTGCAATTTTGCCAAGGAAGCATGGAGGCTCTCTCTTTTGGACCTGCAGATTCCAGCCTTCCCTTAGAGCACTGTTGCAGAACTGTTCACCTCTTGGAACAATATCTATCCTCATAGAATCCCCATCAAATCCTTATGGCGAAAAATTTGGACAGCAGTCCCCAAATTCGTTTGCTGGCAGCTATGGTTGGCTCGCAACGACCAAATTTTTAATGGAAATAGACATTCCCCTCTTCAGGTTGCAGTTAAAGCTAAAGCACTCCTCTTGGAAGCAGCACAACAACAGTACTTTAAAGAAGATCCTCTGCTCCGTCCTGAAGAAAGGAGATGGCTTTGCCCACTTGAGCCTTCTCCTCGCAAGCTTCTCCTCACTCCTCAGAGAGCAAATCCGGAGTGGAGAATAAGAGAACCTGAGGATGGTTTCATAAAATGGTGGAGATCCAAAAAACTTACCACAATCTTCTTTGACGGGGCCTCCAAAGGAAATCCCGGGAACGCTAGTGCTGGAGGGGTCATTTACTCTTCGGATGGGATCTTAAGAGACTGCTTCTACTAGGGTCTAGGCCAGAAGACCAACAACCAGGCAGAGATCTTCGATCTCCTCAAAGCTTGTCTAATAGCAAGAGAAAAGGGAGTTAAAGACCTCCAAGTCTTTGGAGATTCAGAGATTCTTATAAAAAAATTAAACATGGAGGACCTCTTCAATAATGCTAGTCTCAATAAAATTCTGGGCAAATTGAAAAGAATCCTTCAAGATTTCACCTCCTACAAGTTCTACCACATTCTTAGAAACCTGAATGGCGAAGTGGATCAGATGGCGAACAAAGGATGCTCTCTCATGAAAGGGCAGATATTTATCAATGACGATAACTTCCTTCAAATTCCTTGAAAAGGCTGTAACTCATAAGCTGAATATGTTGGTTGTCTTCTTTGTAAATGGGGCTGCCTCGGCAAAGACCCCTCCTATCTTTTACAAATAAATAAAATTCATATCCGTTAGAGTTAATATATATATATATATATATATATATATCTATATATATATTGTTTTAAATATCACATGTAAACTGAATGTAGAATGAATTACAGACCATGTAATATCAATAATACTATTTTATGTCATTTCCATATTAAGTAGTGAAGAAATTAAGGTACAAATTGAAGTATTTTACTTATGGCAGACAATAATTTCTTTTATTATTACTATTTTTATTTTGTTAATTTAAAGTATTACTTTACTATTTAGTAAATGTAACTTTCCCTGATATACTGGGTTATAGATACATTGATATATATTCAAATTAAAACAATGTAATAGTATTCATTGAAAGCAATGCAAACAATTAATTCAATCACACTCAATGGATTATTTTACATTGTTTATAATGTATTATTTATAAGATATAAATAAACGATTTTAGATAAGATTTATTTTTTATTAGGTTGTAACCATATTCTTAGTAAAGTAATGCATGTAGATGAACTAAATATTGACATCCATTTTAAAATGGCATGTACATGAACTAAATATTAATATGCATTTCAAAGTGGATAGCCTTTATCAAGTTCTACATACCCAAATTATATTAATTAATAAAATTTAACTTTTAATTTACAAATTATATATTGTAAAATATTTTAAATTTTCGTCTAATTTTTTATTTTTATTTTATAAATATAATAACATTTGAAGTACAACAATTCAATAACCAAATACGTAACCTACAAAATTCAATTGAGAGTTTTTCTTTTGATTTTAAACATTGCATTTTTTAATATATCTTCGCCCGAACTTTGATTTATTTTGACATATTTTACTATGATGTTTCTCCTTGAGGGTTTATTTATGAGGATACTTGTTTTCTCTTTCCTACTCATGAATTCATTTTCATGTATTTAGCTTTATAATGTAATAATATTCAGTGAAATCAATGCAATGAATGACTTACTTTACATTACATTCAAAATATTTCATTGCAATAATAACCTATATGTGTACACATCTATTTCTATGGCAAATGTGAATTCTTATGTAGTACATTAATAATTAAATCTTATCCCTCGATCTGATATTGATTGAGTTTATGGTCAACATCTCCAACACATCACTATAACTTGTTACAAAACTTTCCAACCATTATTTGGAATCTTGAACTACTTAAAACTTTATACAAATTTCTACCCAAAGTGGCCTATTGATTGAATTTATGGTCAACATCTCCAGACACATCATTATAACTTGTTACAAATTTTTTCAACCATTATTTGGAATCTTCAACTACATAAAAATTTATACAAATTTCTACCCAAAGTGTATACATTTGTTGTGTTTTAAACTATAACAGATATCTCTAAAATTAAAAAGTAATGGGACGAATTACAAAGTAATGGGTCAAATTAAAAAGTAAACAAAAATTAAAAATTAAACAGAAACCAAACACAATACTTGACCTAAAACCTAAACTTGGCAAAATGTAAACTTACCTGGTTATTACAGAGTCTCTACAATTGAATCAAAATGCACATTATTATCTTTGCCTTCCCTTTAATAAGTCATTCTAATACCTAATATTCTTTGAATTGGATCAATAAGTGAATCTAATACCTAATATTCTTTTATCTCTTGACATCAACATCTCTTAAAGTAACATTACGCACAACATCTCCCTAATATATATATAATTTCATAACGGCATCTTCCTCATATATTGGGATGTGGAGTGCCTCTCGAAGTAATAATACAATCCATGTGGATTTATTCCACTCCATAAGAACCAACCCTAATGACCAAAAACCATTAAACAAATAATTTTTTTGATAGGATTTAATACATTGAACGATACAAACCATTTAATAAAAGTACAGTTGTAAGACACTCAGGCTTGGGAGTGCATCAATTGCATGAGTGCACTTGGGCACATCGTGGATGTAAACTTTGGTTTGGTTAGTTTCACTTATTTTGGGGTTTACCTCAATATTGTATAGGTAACACACCTCACATGTTTGAGTGATTTCATGGTATGGGTGGACACATGGATGAGCGATAAATTTGGTCACATGCCATTACAACGAGTAGACAAGGTTAGGTGCCATGATGGGTTATGGCACAAAGGGGGCATGCCACATGACATAAGTGAATGTGTATCGATGAGCATGGAGTAAAATTCATGTCACACCCATTGGCATGATGAGAAAACACATGAAAGCATACATGGGTTGGTCGACATGAAATTGTGTCACACAGTGACCAAATTTGGGGTTTCCATCATTCAACGTGTGGGTGGAACAATTGTCAAACATGTTGGAACGAAGGCATGATGGGTAGGGGGAATGTCAACTTGGAGTGCGTAGAATGACATAAGGAAATTCATCTTGTGTAATGTTCTCCAACAACTAGCTAGGCATTCCAATCACCAACTAGGGAATATATGTACCCCCATGACCTTCCGTAACTTGGTTTCTACCAATTATATCATTTGTTTTACTTCCAATAATGCCTCCAACCACTAGTTTCAAGGAAATTACCCTTTTATTTTATTCCTTGTATGGGTGTTATGTATGTTTGAATGTATTCTAAAATGCATTAACTCATATACATGCATATATTTTCACAATTAAAAACCTTAAATTGAAATTCACATGCAATTCACAAAAAGACATCGATTATTGTGGCTTAAAATAAATACTCATAGAAAGTAAATAGTTATGTTTTATTATCATCAACCAGCTATAGACCTCAGATGTTTCTCCCAAGCAGTGATCACACTAATCTAAAAGTAGGTCACCCCCGAGCTGGAGCTTCGACTCCATAGGGAAACAATTTACCCGAAACCATTTACATGATGGTTACCATAAACAAGTAGGGCCAAGGTAATAAATCCCAATAGTATCCAACCTATAGGATGACATCCCCCATCAGCCCCACACCCACGTAGTGTGACCCCTTTTCTACACTCGCAATACCTCTAGTTGTGCCACTACCTCTAAGGTGAATAACTCAATTGGTCAAGGATGTTTAGAGAACTATGGCTCCATGAGTTATTGCTACCCTCAAGGGTCTCCAAGTACCCTTCAAGTCCTCAAACCAGACCGTAATAACCAAGCAACCTTTCTTCCAATGTCTTATCTATGCTCGTCCCAACATGCCTCGGATATCACTACTTTCATTCAACTATGTATCCCTCACAGTTAACTATCAAGCATAAACATAGGCATAATACAAGTATACAATATCAATTCATAACCACATGATATTGAACTCGTATATTTGTCTTCACTACTCTCCCCACTTGATTCCCCTTAAGACTAGGAACCTCGTCATGCCATTCATCTGCATAAGAAATCATTCCTCCACAAGAATGATCCCTGAAAATCGTGTCAGATAGTGACATAGATACATGGATACATGCATACATATACATAAACATTAGCATAAAAAAATCATGATCCATCATGACCCTGTAAGACATGACCTACATATATACGTACATGTATACATATATAAACATCAACATAATCATGATCATAACGTAATTACCAAATAGCATAAGGTCAAGATTAAGAGAACTCCATTTATCTGTTCACAACATACACAATGTTGAGAAAAATGATTCCCAACACAACCAAGGCATATGACACCTCAAGTCCATTTACTTTACCTTTCATATTACCTTTCTCATGATTGTCCTGTTATCGTCCATTTACACCATTGGACCCAACCAATCCAACTAGCTATCATACTCTTTCCTTCAACTTCCCTTATACATGCACTGAGATTCATTACATGTTGGGTTTCATTCAGCTCTCCTTGAGCTCCATTAACTTTCTTCTTTTCCCAACCAATTCCAAATACCCTCAAGACATAAAAGAAAATAAAAATCACAAACAAGTAGAAAACCATGAAAATCAATAACAACACGAAACTACAAACAAAGTGGTATGGACATACACTAGACATAAACAAAGTTGCAAATCAAGTGCAAATAAATCACGAATAATCAAAATCACAAGACTCTCAATAGACACCATGACTCAATCCTCATGGTTCCCAGTGCTTTCAAAGAAAATCTCAACCTGATCTTTCTTCATAATTTCATGGCAGTCTCTTTGCATGAAATCCCCTTCATCATATTTCCATAAAAAACATAACTGCCAGTGCATAAGTAAACATAACAATACACCAGTTACCTTACCTTGTTGTCCCAAGTATGTTTCCTTGTAACTGAACACATCCATGGCATCTCTCAAGGGACTCCAATTCCTTTGACGAATCTAGCCATAACTAGAACCAACTGTTATTATTTTCAAACACATATTTATTAATATAACACATATCCTCATAGTGTTAGACAAATTCAAGGTTAAGGAGACTTCCTGTATGCAAAGCACTCATTCATTTAGAATTGTGGTTTCCAAACATAGCCAAAGGAATTTTCAGGCAGTTCCTTTCTTTTACCTTTTCCTTGTTGCAATTGAATCTTACTATGCACTATCACATCACCCAACTGTTAGTTATATAAACACATCAACTATTACCTTGTCAAGCTAATACCAGGCATGCTTCCCTGCCACTGCTCACACATGTTAGTCTCATGTTCCAAATATTAAGACATCATATCTATTACATGGAAATCAACCTTCACCAACTTTAACAACCATGTCATAATCAAAATCAACTCACATTCATCAGTCATACTACATAATGTTACATTCAAGTACATATCAGTTGTTTGAATGCATATGTGTGAGTAAAACCATCTTAAAACAAGATCATTTCTTGATGTAATCTTATAGACACATACTCCTATCATGCGATTAATAAAATATTCAACAACAAATATATGACATAATAGACACCAACAATCAAACACAAAATAGGCAACATATCCAAAAATTCAAGCACAAAGTAGACAACATAAGCAAGCTCATACCTTAATGTATTTCAGGGGAGGCTATCTTGTCTGCACAATCAATCTAGATTAGCATGATATAACTTCAGGACATATCAACTCAAACATAAATAAGGTCATGATATCCATAATAGTCACTAGATAACATGTTCAAATCATAAACTCATAAACAATTATCATTCATGTATAACAATCACATATGCCAGATCTAAGACTTTTGTGATCCATAATGTAGAAATATGTCTTTTAGATTAATCCGAAAGACATATTTCTAAATCACATATGCACCACCAGTGTAGATTAGTACAACATAATGTCACAAATAAGTTGAATCATACCTGAATATCATAACCATAACCATAACCATCTGCATAGGCCATTCCAATTTAATATGATGCATATAACATCAAGATCTTAATGTAATAACCCTAATCATCAATTTACTAGCATATAACAACAACACATTATATATCATGCTCATCAACAAAATATAACATAGTAATCGAGTTAACTACAAGTTAACATATAACATACTCATCAACGACATATAACATAATCATTAAGTTAACTAACATAAAACAACAACAACAATTCATACAACCACATGTTACTATCATTCATGACGATCTGACACATGTGTATATGACTACACAAATAAACTAGCATTTATCATATATGTAACCATAATAATAATATAATGAAAAACATATAACTAACCCTAATTCTTACAACAACCATGAATCACATACCATCATGCCAAACATACAAACTTGTATGACGATCTACTCTTACCCCAAAGTCTAGTGTTGCAATCGCGCTCTATCTCAGGTGACACATCAACATCATGATGACCTAAAATGCATGCAATGACCTCACAATGCATGTTTTACCTACTATACATGCATAACTATAACCATGACAATGCATGCATAATAACATATGGAAACTGACATGAGTAACAAAAGCATATACAATTGACACACATTCATGACTAAAGCATCCCAACCACAACATCATCAACCTTCACATGGCGACACCACTACAACCATGATCAACACCATGCAAGTGGAACAAGCACATGGACTAGAAGCATAAGGAACGCATATGAAACCAACATGAATGCATGACCAACACACTGCTTATCTAGTCTGAGGGGTGAACCATGCTATGATACCACTCTGTAACAACCTCCTTGCACATCTACCCAAGTAATTGACCAACCAGGGTAAAAATGTGATGAGAAGTTACTATGATATGATTTGACACCCTATGTGTCAATTAAGGAAGTGGAACTAACGGAAACACAATATACAAACCTTCCACATCAACAAAAAACTTCCAGGAGCCATCCCAACCGCTCAGGTAACCAACCCCTAAGACAAACTTAAGTTTTAGACCATTAAACTCCCGGATGATCCCTTGATGTGGGCATGCAAGCGTCCAGGAGGGTCTGGACACTCCCACAACATGGGTATGCATGCGTCCAGGGCTTTTCTTCCCATTGTTGTGCCTGCATCTCAAATATCTGAGCCATGTTTTTAGGCCTAGAGCCTAGGTCACTACCTAGAACTAAATGAAACCTGAAGAACAAAAGTATAACAATGGAATAATGATAAAAATTCAATTACTTAAACAAGGCTAGACTAGACCCCTACTATCCATGATAGACATTTCGTCAAACGTATCAAAAATATGTAGTCTACAGGTTTAAGAAACACATTTGAGTATAGGGGTCTCACACTCATCTGAGAATCGTTAAGAAAAATTGTTACCTCAACACATTAGATGCAATTTCATCCATTATGCCATAGATACATTGTTAATTCCTTTACAATAAAAAAACATGATGAGAGCCATACATATCTACTGTCATAATACATGCTCATAACTAGCATGATAGAAACATAAATACCAAGGAAACAAAACCATATAATCCACATATAAACGAGTATAATACTCATGAAATAACAAGGAGAAATAACCTCATAATAATTATGCAAAGGCCAACCAGTTGTGGGATTTCCACGAACCACTTGACCGTAGACATGGCTGAGCCAAATCTCTCTTCAGCGAGTCACCCCTGTGCCATATTCCAAGCATGAATGTGGGATTTGATAAAACACATCAATAAAAACCATTTAGGGGTTCCATAGGCCAAGCCATCTCAACCCATCAAACAGTGATTCCACCACATGGTCGGACATCACGAAGCCATCACCAAATTGGTCTCTACCCAAGCCTTCCAGGGCTCAAGAGTGTTTGTTCCAACCAAGGCTTCTAGGACTAGTAACTCAACCCACCGCTGCCATCGGGATCTAGAGCATTTGTCCAACCAAGGCTCCAGGACTAGTAACTCAACCCACCAAGGGCTCTAGAACATTTGTCCAACCAAGGCTCCAAGACTAGTAACTCAACCCAAGTTGTTACATGGCTCCAAAGTGTTTTTCCAGCCAAGGTTCCTCGAACTAGTAACTCAACCCAAGCTTAAGGAACATGAGAACCAACCAGAAAACAAAGAAATAAACCCATAACACCATGGATATCCAAGAAATGGCAAGGCTAGGAAAATCCACTGCCAATCCAGGCAATCCTCCATGCCAGTGTTAGATCATGACCAATAAACCACATTCATATGACATGCATGCCAAAACTAGTGAGGAAAACATACATGCAACTCAGTATCTGCAAGAAAAATACGATGTAGTTGTTGATCCAAGCATGCTCCAAGAAAACTCTAAGTGTGTAAGAGTATGAGAGAGAGAGAATAGAGAGAGAGCTCCAAGAATGAACTGACAAAAGTCACACTAACCAAGCCTGCCCACTGATCCTCAGAAGAATTTTTATCAATGCGGCCTCTATTTTCTTCAATTTCCATTATTTTCCTTCAATTTCCTCCTCACATGCAACCTATGACCTTCGCCTTCCTTTTCTCCTATTTTCCATTATTTTCATAAATAAATGCAAATTAATGCCATTTTGCCTTTCCAAAGCATTTGCCAATTTCCTTTAGCCATAATAACTGAAATGAACACCCACTAGGATATTTTTCCCACCATTCTACTTGGAATACGTGTCCCATGACTGTGGTCTTATATATTTTTACATGAATTTTTAACTAGGGATGTTACAAAGGTTTTACTGCAATCCACATCGGATCACTAGGCCATGTGTTCTTTCTTTTAAAGACCACCTTACTCAGTTTCAAGTCCATTCGACAATCCATCTCAACCAAAAACATGAGAAACCATCACACCATGGCTATCCGAAAATGGCAAGGCTAGGTTGAAAAAACTGTCACACTTGGAAAAACCCATGCCAATGACAACAAGAGAACCAAGAACACACACGCATAACCATGCGTATGAAAACTAGCAAGGAAATCATGTGACTCGACACCTACAAATAATACTATTGTAGTTGCTTGATCTTTCTCTTCCTTTCTTGATCTTTTCTTCCCTTTTCCTTCTTTTCTCTTCTGGATCCAATGCTAGAGTGCTCCAAGAAAACTTTGTGTCCAAAAGTTAGAGAGAGAGAGAGAATAGAGAGAGAGATCCAAAACTAAATTGACAAAGGTTACCAATTGATCCTCATAAGACTTTTTATCAATGAGGCCTTTATTTCATTCAATTTCCATTATTTTTCTTCATTTTACTCCTCACATACAACATGTGACCCTTCACCTTCCTTTTCTGTTAATTTCCATTATTTTAATAAATAAAATGGAAATTAATGCCTCATGCCTTTCCATAGCCTTTTCCATTTCCTTTTCCAATTTCCTTAGCCATAATAAACCAAACAAACACCCAAACTAGTATTTCTTGCCCAACATTCATCTTGAATACGTGTCCCATGACCTTGGTCTTATTTTTTCCTTTATTAACTTTTACATGGAATTTTGACCAGGGTTGTTACACATGATAGGTGGTGTCAAAGTATGTTGAAGACAAAGTGGTGTTCTTCACATCCATGACAAGTTGTATTAGAGATGATATCAGAGCAAGATGAAGATAGAGTGGTGTTCTTCTCATTTGTGACAAGTGGTATCAAAGATGATATTAGAGTAGACCAAAGATAGTGGGTTTCTCTTCACCATTATTACATCTGTTATAGGTTATATTAGGGAAGATGAACCATGATCAAAAGGGGAAATTCTATGATGATGAGTGTTGGAAAGAAAAAATTGGTTCCATGAACCAAATATTGGCCTAGATGCATGATCTTTACATGACAAGATGAGTGTAAGAGGAAGGTGATTGAGTTATTGGGTGACATTGAAGCATTCTAGGTGGAAGTAGCAAAGATAGGTTCTATCATCACATAACATAATGAAAAAATTGAAGGGATAAAAGGTTGCACATGTTTTGGAGAACACCTTGTGGAATTCTACCCAAAGAAGGAAGAGACGAGACTTGAAAATATAACAAGGGTCCGAGTGGTTCAAGTTGTCACTAATTCAAATTATTTGGAATAACATATGTAGGTGCATGTTTCCAAGAGAAGAAATATGTATTAATTAAATAAATAGGTGGGAAAAAGGACCAAATGCTCCTTCTTTTCCTTGATTCATAGAGTGGGCATGTGACCATGGAGAGATATTGTAGTTAAGAAAAATGAGGGGGTTTTCTCACTAGGTTAGATATCACTTATGATGATTTATTGCAATGACAAATGACTGAAGAAGAGGAAATGGAGTGTTGCTTGTGTTTCAAGGAGAATTAACCATTTGACTACTCATTGAAGGGGAATTTCACTAAGCTGGTATAGACTAGGGATAACATGTTGAATCCAATAAAAGAGGAAGTGTCTGTTGTGGAAGAAAATGTATCATAACCAAAGGAGGTTCTTGAGGGAGTTGGTAGGCTTGCAACTTTTTTCAAGAAAAGACCAAGGGAGAAATGTTTCATCATTAGAGGAAGATGAGTGGAGTCTTTATTTCGTACATGTGATGATATTGGGGAAGAAAATTATTTCACTTGAAATTGTTGCTATCCATATAAGCATCTGAAGCAACAATATACTCTTCCTCTATGCTGGATAAAGAAACTATTTCATGCATATTTAACATCCAACTAATAGATCTCCCTAGAAGAGTAGAGACACAACCTGAAGTAGACATCCTCTTATCGAAATCATGAACAAAATTTGAATTAACATAATTATCCATATAGAACTATTTCTACCATTAAATGTGATAAAATAATCACTTGTTCCTCTCATATACCAAAACACCCATTTCACTGCATTCCAATATTTTTTTCGAGATCTACCATGTACCTACTGACAATAACCTCTACATGTGAAATAGTTAGTTTGATACCTACCATATATTAGATTTCTTAGTGTATTATCATAAGGTACACAGGGCATATAATCCTTTTCTTCCTTACTACTAGGACATCAACCCGAAGAAAGCTTAAAATGCGGAGCGAAAGGGGTATTTAGAAGTTTCACATTATTCATCCCAAATTTGACAAGTGTTTTCTCAACATACTTTTGTTGTGAAAACTTGAGCTTACTGTGATTTTCTTTATCTTAGTGTATTTTCATGCATAATATTTATTTAGCTACTCCTATATCCTTCATGTCAAAGAGCATACCATTGGAGCCCTTGAGCTTACTATGATTTCCTTTATCTTTGTGTATTTTCATGTGTAATATTTATTCAGCTACTCCTATATCCTTCATATCAAAGAGCATACCATTGGAGCCTTCAACCTATTCATCTCATCCATGCTTTTTCTCACAAGAATATTTTCAACATATAGCACCAAGATAATGAATATATATTTTAAACTTATAAAGTGCACACCATAAGCATTCTCACTTTTGGTATAACTCTGGATCAATATGAAGGAATCAAACTTCTTGTACCATTTCCCAAGAAATTTCTTCATACCATACTCTAATTTCTTGAGCTTGCAAGCTAATCTTCTTTTGCGATGTTACACAAAAAAATTTGGCTATTCCATGTATATCTTCTCGTCCAAATATTGATGTAGCAAAGTTTTTTTAACATCTAAATTATCTAACGCCACATCAAGCAAAACTACTAGTGCCAGCTTAATACGAAAAAATACAAGCTTAACAAATGGTGAAAATATTTCATGGAAATTTATACCTTTCATTAGAGAGTAACCCTTTTTGACCAATTTGGCTTAATACCTTCAACACTACCATCAACTTATTTCTTCAATTTGTAGAACGCTTTACATCTAATAACATTTCTATATTTAGGAAATTCTACTAAGTACTTATTAATCAATACCTATACTCCTTTCTCACTCATATGATCCTGTTGTTGATGCCATAAATGAGTGGATTAAATTGCCTCCTTAGATACCACAATTACTTCATTGATATGAGAAATTCCATCTAACTTGTAAAGGTTTCCTATCTTAGTAGAATTTATTGCCACTAAAGTGCCCTTAGCCACCTTTAGTGCTCCACCTTGACTTGTAAACTTATGACCTATAGAATCCAAAGATCCTAAAGAAATTAAATTCTTCTTTAGTTTAGGCACACCTCTAACATTTTTAAACGTTCTTATAATACCATCAAAAAATTTCATTTTTATGCTAATTCCCACTCC
The DNA here is from genome assembly GCA_031772625.1 of Pinus tabuliformis. Classification (NCBI taxonomy): domain Eukaryota; kingdom Viridiplantae; phylum Streptophyta; class Pinopsida; order Pinales; family Pinaceae; genus Pinus; species Pinus tabuliformis. The sequence continues at coordinate 670,713,265 of CM062815.1, forward strand.
GACAATATTACAAGAAATGTCATTTCCCATACGAACAATTCCATCATGAACTTCTCCATACGAAGAAAACTATTATTTGTGTGGACACATATGATGAGAAGCATTGGAATCTAATAACCATTCTTCATAGTATTGAGGAACATTACTAGTAGACAATACTTCATCAATCATACTTGAGCCTGATTAAATTGGATTTACCTCCTTTTTGGAGTCTTCCTTAGATTTCCATCTCTTCCAACAATCCTTCTTGAGATGCTCTGTCTTGTTACAATGTTGATATTTGAGTTTTTTTTTTTTTTTTTTTTCCTTTCAACTTCGATATGGATGTATCTCTTATTTTTCTCCTTTTTCCTTCAATATCCTCTAGCTACATTACTTATGGTGTGTAGGATTGAATACTTGATTTCCTCCTCACCTCCTAAGATAGCAATGTTCCATCAATAAAATAAAATTCAAGAGTCTCAGTTGTACTAAAGATAATGGAAGTTACTAAATGATCCGACAATTCAGGCAATGAAAACAACAAAGTAAATTTCTTATCTTCACCATTGAGGTTAACATCTATACTATTCAATTGATAAATAAGAGTATTAAGCACATTCAAGTGATGTATAATTTTCATACTTCTTTTCATTTTTAGACTGTATAACTGCCTCTTCAATTATATCTGATTCATTAAGGACTCCATCATATGAAAGGCCTTCTAACTTGGTCCAAAAGGCTACTGTTGTTACTTTTTTGATAATGTTAAATAAGACATCATCCACAAGACATAACAAACTAGTACTGAGGGCTATGACATCTAGTTCCTCCTAATCGTAATTGATTATTGTTGCAAGGTTGTTACTCATGCCCCTTAATTCCTTATGGAAGCCTTGTTGTACTTGTAAATCTTGCATTTTAATTTTCAACAATCCACGGTTATTTTTTCCATTTAATTTTCAACTTCGAATTTAGTATTCATCACCTTTTCCATTATTCTACACACCTATACTTATCCAAATCGAAAATGGATTTTTAATGTATCAATTTAGAAATTTTAGAATAAACATTTGTATACTTTCACGGAAGAGCAAAACCCCATGATCTTTTCCAAACTGAACTTCTTTAAGAAAGTTTAAATGTACACTAAATATATCCACTCCCTTTTCTTAAATTATTTTCTTAGTTATAAAATTACTCTACTGGTCGGCACAGTGGACCAAAAAAATTACACATATCCTTAGTGGTTGTAACTCCTTAGTGACTCAACACCTTTTTCCTCAGCCTACTCAAATTCTCATGTGCACTCGGATTGACAACTGACCACTTGAGTGTGAGACAAATCATCCTTGATTTCCAATGGCCATGGTTTTTGTGGCTTCTACTGTCCTCACGTAGACTGAGTTACTCCACCTTGAGACTGAGGCTTCGCTACAATGTTATAATATGGTCATGTTTCACTGCATGGATTGAACCTCATTTGCACACTCTACAAATGATAACTAAATATAATTCCTCCGCAACCTCCCTTACTGACTTGGTTTGATAGGATCAAGATAACATCTCTATGAACTCCCTCGTCTTATTCATTTCACAATATTTGAAATGCATAGGTATCCACATCTTGATGTTTAGGTTTTAAAAATATATAGTGTCTTCACCTTCATGCCTTTATTGCACAGTGAGGATGGGATCATACCTCTTCTATTACAAATAGACTATGTTCTAAACTAAATCTTCTAGTCTAGTTAGTCAAGATGCTCCATTTGGATCTCAACTTTGTGCTTTGATACCATTTCTTGGAATTCAAATCTTGTAAAAATATTATAAGACAAAGAAATAATGACACAAATAGATAGTACACATGATTTTACATGGTAAAACCCTGATGGTTTATCAAGGAAACATCCAAGGGGAAGTCAATTAATTTATTATTATGGAGTAAAATTCATACTCAAACTTATAGCCACAAAGCCTCTCAGGCTTCTTAAATCAGGTAGACATTGTTTAATTTGTCATGAAATCTATCTTAGTTTCCAACACCAATAGAGTAATTATATAAAAAATTTACTTAGATAAATTTGGTTTTACATTTTCTTTTAATTGTTGTCATACTCTAACAAAATACATAAATCTTTTGATGGATGCATTGACATTAGCTCATGATCTCGATTAACAATGCAGAGCTAGTCTTTGTATGAGATTTGATACCATGTTGAACAAGACATGATCTTTCCACATAATTCAAACACTTTAAGAAAGCCTTCATACAAACAAATAAAAGACCAATATAACAACACGTATTGCATTGTTAAAACACTCAAAAGCGAAAATTTCGATGGAACTAGTCAACATGACCACTTAAGGCAATATGTTAATGAAAAATAAAGGAATTTTACATATTATTTTTCTCCAATCAATCTTGGGAAATGCCCTTCCATGCTCTTTAAATAGGGATCATGGAATAATTGAGTGTTAAGCCAAAAATTGATATAACCATTACTGTCGAGAAGAATTTGAACCATCATATCACTTTATCTTTAGAATATATCATGACAAATCAATTATATCGTGAAAAAAATCTATTACTAAGGAATCAAACTAAAGATACACATTTTACCTAAAGATACATTAGAATAAGTTGATCATAACTAATTCCTAAGTTTCTATATATCTAATAGAAGATTGTCATGTATTAATTTTTTGAGAAGAAGTACAAAATATTGCATGAAGTTGACTAAAGAGCCTTTGGTCCTTACTCTTTTATACAAATATATGAACGTTTTGAACATAAGGATGGAGGGTAAGACTAGGGAATTGTCCATGCCGATTTTTTATAGGAATTGTTAATGGATTCTAAATCATCTAAGCAAATTGATATAAAAAGTTATGAATTTGTAGGAGATGTTGAGACTAAAGGGAATATAATGATGGTAGTAGTAGAAAGGATAAACATCATTGTTGGAATAACTAGTAGAATCCACGTGGAACCTCATTATTCCTATAAATATTTGGAATTGATGATAATAGTTGAAAATATAGGGTGGATATATATTGAGGAACTTGATAAAATATTACGCTTGATAATTCACATAGAGTGACAGTGCAGTTTTTCTTACGAGGTATAGAAGTGGGATGAGGTTATGCTTCTCTTAATAACTGTAGAGTTTGATGTAAAAGTATTGCATTTGACACAACATGAATATTAATAGAGCGACAATGCACTTTTAATTGCAAGGTATATAATTAGGTTGAAGTCAATATTTTCTTATTACTCGGAGAGTCTGATGTAGGAGTATTAAGTTTCCATATGCTATTTATTTTCCTTAGTGTCAAAATTATTTGCAAAATAGTGATTCATTCATCGATGCACCTTAACCATTATATTTGTAGCCATTTTTCCAAAGGATATAATTATGCAAGGATGATTCCCATGTGTGAAACATCCAACATGATTATGGCCATTAGTCTATTTCTTGTACATTTCCCACATCATTTCTTACACTCTAAGTTTGGAAATTTTTTGTTTGTGGGGGGGGGGGGGGGGGGATGTTGATACTTGTCTTCAACCATCCAATAGTTAGATTTCTTTTTTTTGGAATCTAATCAACATCTTAATTTTTTGATTCAAAGGTTTAAGAACCTTTAAAAAAAAGATGTGTGGAAATTGATTAGACTTCCAATTATTTCTTAGGTTTTGAATTGATTAAATGGGGGTAGATTAAAATTATTGAAGTGTTATGCAACCAACTCACTAAATAGAAGAAAAGATAGATCAACGACTTCAAAATTAGCCTCTTCAAGGGGGAAACCTCCTTTAAATTACACAAATGAATAATTCTTGGTTGATACAAATGACAAGACCTCCTTTATATATATAGGAGTCTAAGGGGTCACAATATAATCAGAGCCGACATAACAATAATAATGTAAGTGCACAACAATAACAATAGTGGGCTTCTATGGCGCCCAATAATAACAATATGGGGACTACATGGGCACACCAATACAATAAGGGGGTTGCACTAATAACAATAAGGGGCTACACTAGTAGTATAGGGACCTAACACAAGGACTACATGGGCACACAAATAAAATAAGGGGGTTGCACTAATAATAATAAGGGGCTACACTAGTAGTATAGGGACCTAACATGCCCCTCTCCTTCAAAAAGTTTTGTCCTCAAACTTGAGTAGTTCTAGATGCTTCTGCATAAAATTCTCATCCTCCCATGTGAAATATTCAACGAGTAAGTTCTTCCACTTGATCAGATACTCTGAAAATGATTGATTTCGTAGTTTTCAAGTTCTTATTTTCGTGACTGCTTCAGGTTCCAATATTATTTTTCCTTCCTCGTCAAGTTCCAACAATATTGTCTGAACTGGGAGCTTGTCACCTATAACATTTTTATGGCTCTAATAACAAATGTTATTCAACCAACTCACAAAATAGAAGAAAAGATAGATCAACGAATTTAAAAGTAGCCTCTTTGAGGGGGCAACCTCCTTTACATTACACAAATGAATAATTATTGGATGATACAAATGACAAGACCTCCTTTCTATATATAGGACTCTAAGGGGTCACAATATAATCAGAGCCGACATAACAATAATAATGTAAGTGCACAAGAATAACAATATTGGGCTTCTATGGGGCATAATAATAACAATATGGGGACTACATGGGCACACCAATACAATAAGGGGGTTGCAGTTATAACAATAAGGGACACTACTAGTAGTATAGGGACCTAACAAGAAGACTCATATGAAAGACATTAAAGTATAATACGACAGGATTATTATCCTTATTTTTTTTCCAATGTAGAAGTAGTTGGTGGGAATGTCAAAGGTTGTGTGAAGAAAAAAGGGATAAAATACATAAGAAGGTCTACTAGCGCATTAAAAATGAATACAATGAAAAAGAGCTAAAGGATTGAGAAAAAAGAGGATAAATGACAAAAAAATGGAGGAAAATAAATAAAATTTTTGTTGGGTGTGGAGCTTGATTATCTTCCTAATTGTTCAGAGGTTTTTGTTCCAGTCGTGGCTGGATCACAACACCTGACGGGGGGGTAGAAGTTGACTGGTGAAATATTGTAATTTTGTAGTCAATCTGGGTCATTTATTTGACCAAATATATGATGGTAGAAGTTATGTTAATTTAGGGTTTTCTTCGTAGAAGGTAACCCTTGGTTTATACGAGGGAATTGTATTGCGGTTGTGTATTATTCTACATGTGAAGAAAAGATGAGGGATTGTGTGAGAGCAAAGAAGAAATTGCAACATATTTTCTATAGGTTGTATCTCTTCAATTTTCTGGATAATATAAAGGAAGTATTGGTTATTTCTCCATGGACGTAGTCCAAATTTGGTGAACCACATATATTTGTGTTTGTGTTTCCACAATATTTCGTGTGTTCCATTTCTTTGTTATTTAATTTATAAAAAAATTAGGGAGAGAAGGAAGAAATGAGAGAAACGAATAGAGGAGAAGAGAATGAATTCAAACACTCTAGTAAATAGTGAATGAATCTTTTTTAGGTTTAATTAAAGTGCAATTTAGTTAGTTTGATGAGTAGGTCCTTCTCTATTTAGGTTTTAATTACTTTAATTTTTTTCCCGTGTAGATATGCTACATCTTGAGTAGTTGATTATGTGAATTTTGGAGGATGTAATGCTCTCTTGTTTGCATCTGTGGATTGGTTTGAATTTCTATAGGGGATTGAGATCCATCTTCGTTATGCATGGTTATTAATAGATCTCATTAATATAACTCATGATGAGATATTTGTGTTTCATACGATGAACTACAATTCTATACACAAAGTTAGATGTTTATTTCTCCTTCAAGGTACTTATAATCTAATGTAATAAAGAAATACAAGTGAATGAATAATAACCAATGCATTAATGAGTGAGGTTCTACTCTAATGTGATTAATATGCATTATGGATTAATATGGGAGCTTGTGTCATTGTCATAGCATTATAACATTTTGTGTTGTTTTGTTTGCAGATATAAGGAGTCCCTTTGTTCTCATGTTTTTTTACGACAAAATATTTACTCTAGAAGCCAATACTACACATATAAAGGTAGACGATTCATAGTCAAAACAAATCCATTGTTGTAACCTCTCATAACTTGGATTGTTTTATTTTACTCTCTTTGTGCTCATTATTTATCTTTACGAATTGTGTTATTTGGAAAAGCTTCATTGTAAACAATAGGACAATACATGGGTTAAGCTTAAGAAATGATTCATAGCATCATTCAAATGTTATTTGACATTTCCCAATGATAGATGTGCTTATACAATGCTAATAAATTATTTTATTTTTAGTGTTTTAACTAGTATTTATATAATATAATATTTAATTAAGCCTTCACTTATAATGCAAGTGATTAAGCCCCAAGGGTTAGCTCAATTGGTTGATTTCCCATCATTAAGGTACTTTTTCTATTGATAGGTCATGGGTTCAATTTTCTCGACACTCTCAGGGTTAGGTTCTGTGGTTGAGCTAACAAGAAGTGATTCCTTAAGGTGGATCTACCCTATATAAATATTTCGTGGATGTAGCAGTCACCGATCTTTGGGGACCATGAACCACATTGAAAAAATAATAATGTGAGTGATTTTATTTTTCATTGTTCATGTATAAAACTAAAACACAAAACATTTATTCTTTTACTGTTCATACATGTAATGCATTTGCAATATTAATAAATCATTCATTGGTCATCCTAAATCATCATAAAACATTACAACTAAACATCTTCAAGTGAGATTATCATGAGTGGGCATGCTTTAAATTCAACACACCATAAGGCATAAAGCAATTGAAAGAGATTCAAAAGACCATCAATCCCAAGCCAGTCATTTAATGAAACTCAAGGTAAAGATGGCACAAGTCATCCAATCATAAGCAGTCAAGTGAAACTTAAGTACTAAAGTCATTTTCGGAGCATTAATTTCCTAAAAACTTAAGCCACAAATGATAGTAACATATGATTGGTGAAACTATTTTTTTTAAATAATACCTAGTGTATGTTGAGGGCATTAAAAAACTGGTGACATGATAGATCAAACAAATAGTTTCTAATTAAATCCATAGAGTGAGAAATAAACCTTAGTAAAGGCAAATTCATTTTTTCACCAAAGCATAAGGATTGAAGCATAAGAAAAAATTTCATAGGTTTACTTGTAATTAATGATCAATTTTCAACTTGAAACACTTAACACCTAAGCCAAATATCTATTTCAAATAGGAAATTTGACAAAAAAAATAAAATTAATTATAGCATGAGTCTATAATCAAAGTTACAACAATAATCTTAGGGCCTATTTAGACTTGGAGAATTTCTAACAAGCATGGAATATACAACCATAACCTTAGGGCCTATTTAGACTTGGAGAGTTTCTAACAAACATGGAATATAAAATCCTCATGTCTTCCTCCACTATCATAATCATCCATAGTCTCAATGAAGTCAGCACAACATTATAGGCCTTCCTCCATATGTCTGTATCTTTGATGGAGGCTGTGTGCGACACTATTCTCTAATTAAATTTTATTTCTTTCCCTTTTATATATTTCTTAACAACTCGTTTGTAACATGAATAAGTTGTTATCGATAGGTTCAAAGGGATTGATTTCTTTTTACTCAGATTTCTTTAAGATCCATACCTAGGTATTTAAGATATCCCCTAGAGTTTTTTAGCTTCATCCATCACATGATCTACCCATATATTATGTGAACATATTCTTTAGCTGAGCTGATTTATTCATCAAACACATGCACAACAATAATCAAAGGATAAAATCCTTAAGTCTTCCACCAATTATGGTTGTTCTTTGTGACCTATAATCAATTTTCCACTAATTATAATTATCTCTTGTTTTCTATAACTACAATTAAGTTAATTTTCCCTTAAACTTATAATTAATAATAAATTAACTTTAATTCTTTTTAAAATAAAGAAGTTAAATTTAAATATTTCATAAAAAACAAATCTACAAATAAATCAAAAATTTAAAAATATACATTCAAGCAAATCCTCAAAAACCAATCAAACAAATGAATCACCGAAACAAACATCAAAGCAAATATTACTATTTATAAAGAGTTCAGGCAAGATAAAATCTTACATGCACGAGCTATTTGGGCAAGATACCTGAAGTACGCTTCAACTCCTTATTGCAAATCTTACACACACAAATATTGTTAACAAGAATACCGCCCATTTACACTTAAACTATCTTTCCATTGTCGTGCTAGTGTCGTAGACCATGTCACTTATAGAAACAATGAGCCATTGTTGGGTACATTCTTGTGTTCTTAGAACATTCAAAAGTCACTCATCAATTTTAAATTAAGAGAATTAAAAGAGTTCGAACAATCATTGTGTTTTTAACAATGTAAAATTGGTAATTTAGTGCAATGATTTTGTCCAGATTCTATTAGAGGTAATGCTTCCATGTGTTGTCATGAGTTGTTATTGAGAGTTCCCAAGTGTCAACTTGGAAGTTCTTGTTTCTTATGTATGAGTTGTAGTCATGATCTAAAAGTGTGGAAGTCAGAGATTTATGTCCTATATATGTGTAACTATTGTGATCAATAAAAAAATTGCAGTGTGTGTTTTGTGTGTGCAATCTCTTGTCTCCTAAATTTCTAACATAGTATCAAAGTTGGTTCAACCCTAAATCTCTCAGGAGAGGGGATGAGATCATGCAATTTTAGCCATGTTACTCTTTTGCACATAGATTAGTTTAATGAGGTGTTTGATATATAGGTTTTGTGAATATTTGATTTGTGTGTGGATTGTGGATAGTTGCATGCAAAGGAGAATTGTTGCCGCTATTGTGGGAATTTTTATTGTGGACAAATATTTGTAAAAGAAGAGGAGATCTACTTGTAAAGAAGTTGGATCAACATAGATTCGGTTTGATCTAATGTGGATCTACAATTGAGAGCAATGTCTACATGTTTTAAATGGTGGTTCTCGAGATTATCAGATGGTGCAAGATGTACAACTGCAACATGCAGGAGAAATGTTGGAATTTCTCATTCTAGATCTGAACTAATAAAAATTGAGGTATTAGTTATCCAAAGATAATGATCCAAACGATGCAAATTTGATGAAAAACACTAATATTTAGATTTATTATGTAATGTGAGTTTAAGTAGTTTTCTATTCTGGTTATAAAAAGGGTTGGTGGTTCTTAAAATAGAAGCCCAAGTGTTTGAAATATTAATTCTTGTGTGTTTTTATTGGTTATAAAAAGAGTTGGTGGTTCTTAAACTAGAAGCCTTGGTGTCCAAAACATCAATTCTTGTTTGTTAGTAAGGTTAAGTTGTTTGATAAAACTTTTGACCACATTCAGTATCCAGACCTACATCCTAGCAACTAACGAATAGTTGAAAGTGAAATATCCAACATATGGTGGTTGGTCCATAGGATGGTTCATTGCTTGACGACTCTTATCGCAGAAGCCCCGACGAGCCGAGGTGTCAATATTGTTGACCTTGCAATGTTCATGAATAATGGTCATAGGTGGTTATGTTCTAAATGGAGGTCAAGTGAAAGCTTGAAGATGTGGTGGTGAATGAGCAGTGTTTGCAAGATTCGATGGTGGATGTGAGTGCTGATGAGGACCAGTCAAACATAGATTATACTTGTAGTTGTAATATGTGTTCTCAATGTTGTATTGAAAGGAATGTTTCCATGAACTGGGTTGCCTCAATCTTCAAGAAAACTGGCAGGGATGAAAACGACATCACTAAAACTTTAAAGAATTGGAGAAACTTACTAAAAAATGAGACAGTCAACATAGTCTGGTCTCTGATTCCAGGATTTTTGATCTGGGATGTTTGGAAAGAACTCAACAATAAATTTTTCAAGGATAAATCTGGCACTACCCAAAGCATCATAGCATAGATCTTAAGACAACTCAAAGAAACTGTAAATACCCTTCTGAAGCAACCTCCCAAGAATCCTCCTTCTCACTAGGATGCTCGCATTCTTTTGCTTTTAGGCCTCCAGAAGCTTGTCCCCCAGGGCACAAATAGGACTGCTATACACACTACAGTGGGGAAGGCTTTCTGGCAACCACCCCCCAGGGGATGCTGGTTACGGAGAAGTTATAAGAGATGACAAGGGAATTATAAAAGTTATCTTTCATAGCCATTTAGGGAATGCCACCAACAATATGGCGGAGCTAATGGCCATAGAGCATTGCTTAGAAATATTGATGGATCTCAATATGCATAACACAATCATTGAGGCAGAATCTGAATTAACAATTAATTCTGTCAGGAAACTAGTTAATGGCTACGCACCAGAAAAGGTTTCAAACCATTGGAGACTTTTGTAGGTCTATTATCGTATTAAATCACATCTCAGAATCTTGAGAACCCTCAATTTTGCTCATGTACGCAGAAACGCCAACAAATTAGCGGATCGACTGGAAAATGAGGGGGTGCGCTGTAATAAAGATAACATTAAATGTAAATGGGAGTTGGCACCCATAGGGAAACTGCTTGAGGATTGCCACACTCTGACAAACGCAGATAGGGCACATTATCATAGAATGAAGGAGAAGCAGCATTTTGAAAATTAAGATGTTGAAGGACGAGGGTTCAACAAGCTGAATACCTCTGACCCGGTGTGATTGGGCATCCCAGAGGAAAGTTTGGACGTGGAGAGAGAGCGGGATGCTTTTTCGAGGTAAACAAAGTTTTAATGGTTTAGTGGTTTTCGGGTGGCCCCAATACCCTAAGTGGTATTTTAAGGTTTTCCCCTAATGATCCAGGTGGATATTGGTGGCCACCTGCCAAGTCCACCTAGACCCCCACCATTGTCCCTCTTGACATTTTCAGTTTCCTTAATTATAGCACAATTTACTATTTTTAGCAGTTTTCGGGTCCTGAACTTCCGGAGCCGTTTTGAGGCCCTAAACGATGTTTTTTGGGAAATCCCGCTTTCTGCGATTTTTTTGATAAAAAATTGTTGTTTGCGTTATAGTCCTCAGAAAGATCTTTTCAATGGGCTATCATACGCGTAAAACGGAGATCGTATGCCAAAGTTACGACCCCGGGAAGTTGATGTACCAATTTACCCAAACGGGGCCCATAGTTTGGCGTTTTCATCTTCTAGGGTTAGGTTTTGGAATGTTAAGGGTTTTCCATTGTTTCTCAATAATAAATAGGCCTTCGAGCCTCATTGTAAAGACAGTTCGGAACAGTTCAGAGGCATGTAGCCGACACATCTCTTCTCAGAGATAAGCTACCATCGCCCTAGCTGGGTCATTTCTATTTGTAAGCATATTTCAGTATTCTCCATTAGTGAAATGAAGTATTATTTCCGCTGCATCTCTGTTTTTATGGTTATCGCATCTCTGTATTTATGGTTATCTCTGTAGTCTATTGCGTTCCTGCTTAAATCCGGATCAGTGGTATCAGAGCGGTCTGCTTTTTCTCTGTTTTTCTTTGCATGTCCCCGACGAGGTCGGGATATAAGGAGTTAGGGCTTGAGCTGGTCGAACCCTTGCAAGACCAGCCTCGCAAATCTCGACGGCCTCCCATGGCGGATAAGAAAGATGAGGGAGCAGGAGATCCCATCAAAATCTTGCTCGAAGAAGCCCTCGAGCGACAACGGAACGCGATGATGGACAACTTTGCCCAAATCCTTCAGCGGCTACCCAAAGGTGACGCATCAGCTTCCAGCAGCGACTCTGGAAACGCCACACCGTTTAAGGTACAAGTTAATTTTGACATCCCCATCTTCGAGGGTCAAATAGACGCAGATGCCGTAGATAAATGGTTAAATCTGCTAGATGGGTATTTTTCTGTTCATGAATTTTCAAGTCGGGAAAAGATTGTTTTCGCTCTTCTCAAAGCAGCCCCCCACGTCAAGGACTGGTGGGAGACCTACTGCGAGCAGAAGGATGAAACTACAGGCTCGCTATTCTCAGCCGCACCCACCTGGAATTCATTCCGAGATGCCATCAAGGAGCAATACTACCCTGTTGGAAGCTATGAGGATGAATACATAAAGTGGACCACGCTGCGGCAGGGAAGGGATCAAGATGTGCCAGAGTTCACCAATCTTTTCCATACCCTTCGCACGAAGTTGGGTATCAAGGATTCGGAGCAGCATTTGATACTCAAATACCGCGGCTGCCTGCACAAGTACATCCAGGAAGAAATGGAATTCCTGAACATCTCATCGCTCGGCATAGCATACCGATATGCCGTCAAGATCGAGCAGAAGTTTAAACAAAAGAAGCGAGACTTTGGATCTACAAATCCAAAGCAAGGGAAAGGTGCTCCTAAACCGCAGAACAAGGGACAAAGCCAAGGCGGGGCAGCCCAAGACAACCCGCAAAAGCTACAAGCAAAGAACAGTGCCGCAAAGCCGAAAAAGGACACGGGAAAATGGTGTGAGTTCCATAAGAGCTCCACTCACAACACAAGTGAGTGTCGGGCCAAGCAGTCACTGATGGCTGAACTAAAGGTTTCAGAATCAGATGCATGTTCCGACTCTGAGTCAGAAACCGACAAGGGGAATGACAAAGGGAAGCAGATCATTGATGCGGATCCCAACGCCACTGTTGCTACTGCCAAGATCCAGAAAAATGAACCCGAAGATCCAGAGGAGGAGGAGCGTCTCTTCCACTCCCAGATGTGGGTAAGGGGCTCCCCACTACAGTTCATTGTCGATAGCGGGAGCCAAAAGAACCTCATTTCGGCAGAGGTCGTGAAGCGGTTGGGCTTATCGACCACAGCACATCCACAACCGTACACTATCGGGTGGCTGCACCAAGGACGGGATCTTCGCGTGAGCCAACAGTGTCGCCTTCCATATAACATCAAGCCCTTCACAGATGAGGTATTGTGTGACATTGCTCCACTTGAAGTTTGTGATGTATTATTAGGACAACCATACTTGTGGAAGCGACATGCTGTGTATGAATCAAGGCCCCGTGCTGTTATTATTACTTTGGGAAATCAGTTGTACAGGATACCAGAGGTAGCACCGCCTACTGCCATCTCTTTGATTACTGCAAAACAATGCAGTAAGCTCATTTCAAAAACTGGAAAATTTGTTTTCCTGATGATACGCCCTCAAGGAAAGAAGAAGACGGTGGCCACAACCTCCAGACAGGGCCCCTCTGCACGACAACTACAGATGGACAAGGTCGTGGAGGAGTACGAGGACATCTTCACCTCCCCCGTAGGGGTTCCTCTGCACTGTCAGGTCAAGCACTCCATCGATCTGACCCCAGGTGCACCCTTACCCAATGGACCAATTTATCGGCGCTCCGTTTTGGAGAACAATGAAATCAAGAGGCAGATTCAGGAGCTTCTGCAAAAAGGCCACATCCGTCCGAGTTCATCGCCTTGCGGGAGCCCAATTGTGTTGGTACAGAAGAAGGATGGGACTTGGAGACTCTGTATTGACTATCGAGCGCTGAACAAGATCACTGTCCGTAATAGGTACCCGATCCCGCGGATTGATGACCTCCTAGACCAACTAAAGGGGGCAAAATATTTCAGCAAGATTGATCTGAAGTCAGGATATCACCAGGTACCAATCGAACCCTCTGATGTGTGGAAGACTGCCTTCAAAGCCAAAGAGGGCCTTTTCGAATGGTTGGTTATGCCTTTCGGGTTGACAAATGCTCCTGCAACCTTCATGAGGCTAATGGATGACATCTTGCGGCCTTACACCAACTCATTTGTAGTGGTATACTTGGATGACATTCTGATCTTCAGCCAGAGTTGGGAAGAGCACCTCCACCACATCCGACAGGTTCTCCAAACACTGCGGCAACACAAGCTATGTGCCAATTTGGAGAAATGCACTTTTGGCATGACCCAGGTTCAGTATCTGGGATACATTATTGATGAACAGGGGGTGCATGTGGATCCAGCCAAGATCAAAGTCATTCGGGATTGGCCACCTCCGACCACTTTGACAGAGCTCCGCAGCTTTCTAGGTCTTGCCAACTTCTACCGCAGGTTCGTGTTGGGTTTTTCTCATATCACTTGGCCTTTGAGTCAAGTCACCAAGGGCGGGGCGAAGGCAAAATTCTTTTGGTCTGAATCTCAACAGAAGGCATTCATAGAGTTGAAAGATCGCCTCTGCACAGCACCAGTGCTCGCTTTACCAGATTTACAACAACCATTTGAGGTCGAGACAGATGCCTCTGACTATGCCATTGGGGCAGTCCTTACTCAACACGGGCATCCTGTGGCATATCACAGTGAAACACTTTCAGACACGGTCCGGAAGTATCCCACTTATGATAAAGAGATGTATTCCATTGTACAGGCTTGTCGGCAATGGAAGCACTATATTTTGGGGAAGGAAACGGTCATCCACACAGACCACCGACCCCTACAGTTCATACAGACCCAAGGGAAATTGCAGAATGATCGCCATCAGAAGTGGTCCACATACCTGCAACAGTTCCATTTGAATATCAAGTATAAGAAGGGCAGCACCAATAATGTTGCAGATTGCCTCAGTCGACCACCAATCATGGCGTTAACCACCGTCCTCAACTCTTGTGGGCACGAGACTTCTGATTGGCCACTGCTCTACAAAAGCGACCCGGAATTCGGCCACACATACCAGAACCTCTTGGAGGGTCAGCATGTTCCAGATTTTCACCTCCAGGACGACCTGTTATGCCACTTGGGTCACCTTTGTGTTCCTTCAAGCGAGCGTGCCAAGATGATTTGGGAAGCACACTATAGTCGAGTTGCTGGTCATTTCGGGGTCGAGAAAACAGTGGCAGTGCTGCAAAAGTATTTCTATTGGCCGAATCTTCGACAGGATGTTGGGAAGTACACCAGATCATGTACTGCCTGTGCCATTGCCAAACCGACCATCAAGAAGCAAGGCCTCTATACCCCACTGCCTACCCCTAGCCAACCTTGGGAATCCATCTCCATGGATTACATGTCTGGCCTTCCTTCCACTAAGCATGGAAATGACTGTGTTTTTGTAGTCGTCGACAGGTTCTCGAAGATGGCCATCATGGCGGCCTGCAAGAAGAACATCACAGCAGAAGCCACTGCTAAACTCTTCTTTGAACGAGTTTGGGTGCACTTTGGGATTCCACAGTCTATCATCTCAGATCGGGACAGTCGGTTCCTCAGTACATTTTGGTCCAGTCTCTGGTCAATGCTGGACACCAAACTCACTAAGTCCACCGCCTTCCATCCTCAAACTGATGGCCAGACAGAGGTTGTCAATAGGATGATTGTACACATTCTGCGCATGTACAACTCAAAGCATCCACGCACATGGGACGAGAGCCTCCCCTATGTTCAACACAGCTACAACCGAGCTCTTCACAACTCCACTGGCCATAGCCCTTTTCAGGTGGGCTTGGGATTCCAGCCATTATGCCCCATTGATGTGGCCATGCCATTTGCAGCTACTCACGCAGATTCTGCTCATGTCCAGTCTGAAACAAACAAGGCGACCAGCTTCATTGAGCACATCCAACATATTCGCCAGCAGGTCCATGACATTCTGGAGAAATCAAATGCCAAGTTCAAGCAGCGACATGATCAACATCGAGTGCCACACAAGTTCCAGGTGGGTGACAAAGTCTGGTTGCATTTACAAAAGGAACGCCTTACTGGAGCCTATCGGAAACTGAGACCACTCCGATATGGTCCCTACACCATTACTAAGGCTGTGGGAAACAATGCATTTGAACTCAGCATTCCCCCATTCCTTGGCCTGCACCCAGTGTTCAATGTGGACCGCCTTCGGCCATACTTTCCACCATTGCTAGATACATCCGACATTGCAGAACAGCTCACCCCCACAGAATTAAATCCAGATTGCATGGAACAAGCTGCAACTGATCGAATCATGGACACACAGATCAAGAATACTCGCCAACAGAATATTCAACTGTATCGAGTTGTCAAAGCAGGCCAACTCCTTCACAATGGCAAGTGGCTCACCAGGGACCAAGTTCAGCAAAAGTTTCCCCATCTCATGGAGGAACTCAACGCAATGGGGACCATTGCTTCCTAAGGGGGGAGGAATGATCCAGGTGGATATTGGTGGCCACCTGCCAAGTCCACCTAGACCCCCACCATTGTCCCTCTTGACATTTTCAGTTTCCTTAATTATAGCACAATTTACTATTTTTAGCAGTTTTCGGGTCCTGAACTTCCGGAGCCGTTTTGAGGCCCTAAACGATGTTTTTTGGGAAATCCCGCTTCTTGCGATTTTTTTGATAAAAAATCGTTGTTTGCGTTATAGTCCTCAGAAAGATCTTTTCAATGGGCTATCATACGCGTAAAACGGAGATCGTATGCCAAAGTTACGACCCCGGGAAGTTGATGTACCAATTTACCCAAACGGGGCCCATAGTTTGGCGTTTTCATCTTCTAGGGTTAGGTTTTGGAATGTTAAGGGTTTTCCATTGTTTCTCAATAATAAATAGGCCTTCGAGCCTCATTGTAAAGACAGTTCGGAACAGTTCAGAGGCATGTAGCCGACACATCTCTTCTCAGAGATAAGCTACCATCGCCCTAGCTGGGTCATTTCTATTTGTAAGCATATTTCAGTATTCTCCATTAGTGAAATGAAGTATTATTTCCGCTGCATCTCTGTTTTTATGGTTATCGCATCTCTGTATTTATGGTTATCTCTGTAGTCTATTGCGTTCCTGCTTAAATCCGGATCAGTGGTATCAGAGCGGTCTGCTTTTTCTCTGTTTTTCTTTGCATGTCCCCGACGAGGTCA
The DNA here is from genome assembly GCA_031772625.1 of Pinus tabuliformis. Taxonomy (NCBI): domain Eukaryota; kingdom Viridiplantae; phylum Streptophyta; class Pinopsida; order Pinales; family Pinaceae; genus Pinus; species Pinus tabuliformis. The sequence goes on from CM062815.1 coordinate 670,730,032, forward strand.
GGATATAAGGAGTTAGGGCTTGAGCTGGTCGAACCCTTGCAAGACCAGCCTCGCAAATCTCGACGGCCTCCCATGGCGGATAAGAAAGACGAGGGAGCAGGAGATCCCATCAAAATCTTGCTCGAAGAAGCCCTCGAGCGACAACGGAACGCGATGATGGACAACTTTGCCCAAATCCTTCAGCGGCTACCCAAAGGTGACGCATCAGCTTCCAGCAGCGACTCTGGAAACGCCACACCGTTTAAGGTACAAGTTAATTTTGACATCCCCATCTTCGAGGGTCAAATAGACGCAGATGCCGTAGATAAATGGTTAAATCTACTAGATGGGTATTTTTCTGTTCATGAATTTTCAAGTCGGGAAAAGATTGTTTTCGCTCTTCTCAAAGCAGCCCCCCACGTCAAGGACTGGTGGGAGACCTACTGCGAGCAGAAGGATGAAACTACAGGCTCGCTATTCTCAGCCGCACCCACCTGGAATTCATTCCGAGATGCCATCAAGGAGCAATACTACCCTGTTGGAAGCTATGAGGATGAATACATAAAGTGGACCACGCTGCGGCAGGGAAGGGATCAAGATGTGCCAGAGTTCACCAATCTTTTCCATACCCTTCGCACGAAGTTGGGTATCAAGGATTCGGAGCAGCATTTGATACTCAAATACCGCGGCTGCCTGCACAAGTACATCCAGGAAGAAATGGAATTCCTGAACATCTCATCGCTCGGCATAGCATACCGATATGCCGTCAAGATCGAGCAGAAGTTTAAACAAAAGAAGCGAGACTTTGGATCTACAAATCCAAAGCAAGGGAAAGGTGCTCCTAAACCGCAGAACAAGGGACAAAGCCAAGGCGGGGCAGCCCAAGACAACCCGCAAAAGCTACAAGCAAAGAACAGTGCCGCAAAGCCGAAAAAGGACACGGGAAAATGGTGTGAGTTCCATAAGAGCTCCACTCACAACACAAGTGAGTGTCGGGCCAAGCAGTCACTGATGGCTGAACTAAAGGTTTCAGAATCAGATGCATGTTCCGACTCTGAGTCAGAAACCGACAAGGGGAATGACAAAGGGAAGCAGATCATTGATGCGGATCCCAACGCCACTGTTGCTACTGCCAAGATCCAGAAAAATGAACCCGAAGATCCAGAGGAGGAGGAGCGTCTCTTCCACTCCCAGATGTGGGTAAGGGGCTCCCCACTACAGTTCATTGTCGATAGCGGGAGCCAAAAGAACCTCATTTCGGCAGAGGTCGTGAAGCGGTTGGGCTTATCGACCACAGCACATCCACAACCGTACACTATCGGGTGGCTGCACCAAGGACGGGATCTTCGCGTGAGCCAACAGTGTCGCCTTCCATACAACATCAAGCCCTTCACAGATGAGGTATTGTGTGACATTGCTCCACTTGAAGTTTGTGATGTATTATTAGGACAACCATACTTGTGGAAGCGACATGCTGTGTATGAATCAAGGCCCCGTGCTGTTATTATTACTTTGGGAAATCAGTTGTACAGGATACCAGAGGTAGCACCGCCTACTGCCATCTCTTTGATTACTGCAAAACAATGCAGTAAGCTCATTTCAAAAACTGGAAAATTTGTTTTCCTGATGATACGCCCTCAAGGAAAGAAGAAGACGGTGGCCACAACCTCCAGACAGGGCCCCTCTGCACGACAACTACAGATGGACAAGGTCGTGGAGGAGTACGAGGACATCTTCACCTCCCCCGTAGGGGTTCCTCTGCACTGTCAGGTCAAGCACTCCATCGATCTGACCCCAGGTGCACCCTTACCCAATGGACCAATTTATCGGCGCTCCGTTTTGGAGAACGATGAAATCAAGAGGCAGATTCAGGAGCTTCTGCAAAAAGGCCACATCCGTCCGAGTTCATCGCCTTGCGGGAGCCCAATTGTGTTGGTACAGAAGAAGGATGGGACTTGGAGACTCTGTATTGACTATCGAGCGCTGAACAAGATCACTGTCCGTAATAGGTACCCGATCCCGCGGATTGATGACCTCCTAGACCAACTAAAGGGGGCAAAATATTTCAGCAAGATTGATCTGAAGTCAGGATATCACCAGGTACCAATCGAACCCTCTGATGTGTGGAAGACTGCCTTCAAAGCCAAAGAGGGCCTTTTCGAATGGTTGGTTATGCCTTTCGGGTTGACAAATGCTCCTGCAACCTTCATGAGGCTAATGGATGACATCTTGCGGCCTTACACCAACTCATTTGTAGTGGTATACTTGGATGACATTCTGATCTTCAGCCAGAGTTGGGAAGAGCACCTCCACCACATCCGACAGGTTCTCCAAACACTGCGGCAACACAAGCTATGTGCCAATTTGGAGAAATGCACTTTTGGCATGACCCAGGTTCAGTATCTGGGATACATTATTGATGAACAGGGGGTGCATGTGGATCCAGCCAAGATCAAAGTCATTCGGGATTGGCCACCTCCGACCACTTTGACAGAGCTCCGCAGCTTTCTAGGTCTTGCCAACTTCTACCGCAGGTTCGTGTTGGGTTTTTCTCATATCACTTGGCCTTTGAGTCAAGTCACCAAGGGCGGGGCGAAGGCAAAATTCTTTTGGTCTGAATCTCAACAGAAGGCATTCATAGAGTTGAAAGATCGCCTCTGCACAGCACCAGTGCTCGCTTTACCAGATTTACAACAACCATTTGAGGTCGAGACAGATGCCTCTGACTATGCTATTGGGGCAGTCCTTACTCAACACGGGCATCCTGTGGCATATCACAGTGAAACACTTTCAGACACGGTCCGGAAGTATCCCACTTATGATAAAGAGATGTATTCCATTGTACAGGCTTGTCGGCAATGGAAGCACTACATTTTGGGGAAGGAAACGGTCATCCACACAGACCACCGACCCCTACAGTTCATACAGACCCAAGGGAAATTGCAGAATGATCGCCATCAGAAGTGGTCCACATACCTGCAACAGTTCCATTTGAATATCAAGTATAAGAAGGGCAGCACCAATAATGTTGCAGATTGCCTCAGTCGACCACCAATCATGGCGTTAACCACCGTCCTCAACTCTTGTGGGCACGAGACTTCTGATTGGCCACTGCTCTACAAAAGCGACCCGGAATTCGGCCACACATACCAGAACCTCTTGGAGGGTCAGCATGTTCCAGATTTTCACCTCCAGGACGACCTGTTATGCCACTTGGGTCACCTTTGTGTTCCTTCAAGCGAGCGTGCCAAGATGATTTGGGAAGCACACTATAGTCGAGTTGCTGGTCATTTCGGGGTCGAGAAAACAGTGGCAGTGCTGCAAAAGTATTTCTATTGGCCGAATCTTCGACAGGATGTTGGGAAGTACACCAGATCATGTACTGCCTGTGCCATTGCCAAACCGACCATCAAGAAGCAAGGCCTCTATACCCCACTGCCTACCCCTAGCCAACCTTGGGAATCCATCTCCATGGATTACATGTCTGGCCTTCCTTCCACTAAGCATGGAAATGACTGTGTTTTTGTAGTCGTCGACAGGTTCTCGAAGATGGCCATCATGGCGGCCTGCAAGAAGAACATCACAGCAGAAGCCACTGCTAAACTCTTCTTTGAACGAGTTTGGGTGCACTTTGGGATTCCACAGTCTATCATCTCAGATCGGGACAGTCGGTTCCTCAGTACATTTTGGTCCAGTCTCTGGTCAATGCTGGACACCAAACTCACTAAGTCCACCGCCTTCCATCCTCAAACTGATGGCCAGACAGAGGTTGTCAATAGGATGATTGTACACATTCTGCGCATGTACAACTCAAAGCATCCACGCACATGGGACGAGAGCCTCCCCTATGTTCAACACAGCTACAACCGAGCTCTTCACAGCTCCACTGGCCATAGCCCTTTTCAGGTGGGCTTGGGATTCCAGCCATTATGCCCCATTGATGTGGCCATGCCATTTGCAGCTACTCACGCAGATTCTGCTCATGTCCAGTCTGAAACAAACAAGGCGACCAGCTTCATTGAGCACATCCAACATATTCGCCAGCAGGTCCATGACATTCTGGAGAAATCAAATGCCAAGTTCAAGCAGCGACATGATCAACATCGAGTGCCACACAAGTTCCAGGTGGGTGACAAAGTCTGGTTGCATTTACAAAAGGAACGCCTTACTGGAGCCTATCGGAAACTGAGACCACTCCGATATGGTCCCTACACCATTACTAAGGCTGTGGGAAACAATGCATTTGAACTCAGCATTCCCCCATTCCTTGGCCTGCACCCAGTGTTCAATGTGGACCGCCTTCGGCCATACTTTCCACCATTGCTAGATACATCCGACATTGCAGAACAGCTCACCCCCACAGAATTAAATCCAGATTGCATGGAACAAGCTGCAACTGATCGAATCATGGACACACAGATCAAGAATACTCGCCAACAGAATATTCAACTGTATCGAGTTGTCAAAGCAGGCCAACTCCTTCACAATGGCAAGTGGCTCACCAGGGACCAAGTTCAGCAAAAGTTTCCCCATCTCATGGAGGAACTCAACGCAATGGGGACCATTGCTTCCTAAGGGGGGAGGAATGATCCAGGTGGATATTGGTGGCCACCTGCCAAGTCCACCTAGACCCCCACCATTGTCCCTCTTGACATTTTCAGTTTCCTTAATTATAGCACAATTTACTATTTTTAGCAGTTTTCGGGTCCTGAACTTCCGGAGCCGTTTTGAGGCCCTAAACGATGTTTTTTGGGAAATCCCGCTTCTTGCGATTTTTTTGATAAAAAATCGTTGTTTGCGTTATAGTCCTCAGAAAGATCTTTTCAATGGGCTATCATACGCGTAAAACGGAGATCGTATGCCAAAGTTACGACCCCGGGAAGTTGATGTACCAATTTACCCAAACGGGGCCCATAGTTTGGCGTTTTCATCTTCTAGGGTTAGGTTTTGGAATGTTAAGGGTTTTCCATTGTTTCTCAATAATAAATAGGCCTTCGAGCCTCATTGTAAAGACAGTTCGGAACAGTTCAGAGGCATGTAGCCGACACATCTCTTCTCAGAGATAAGCTACCATCGCCCTAGCTGGGTCATTTCTATTTGTAAGCATATTTCAGTATTCTCCATTAGTGAAATGAAGTATTATTTCCGCTGCATCTCTGTTTTTATGGTTATCGCATCTCTGTATTTATGGTTATCTCTGTAGTCTATTGCGTTCCTGCTTAAATCCGGATCAGTGGTATCAGAGCGGTCTGCTTTTTCTCTGTTTTTCTTTGCATGTCCCCGACGAGGTCAGGATATAAGGAGTTAGGGCTTGAGCTGGTCGAACCCTTGCAAGACCAGCCTCGCAAATCTCGACGGCCTCCCATGGCGGATAAGAAAGACGAGGGAGCAGGAGATCCCATCAAAATCTTGCTCGAAGAAGCCCTCGAGCGACAACGGAACGCGATGATGGACAACTTTGCCCAAATCCTTCAGCGGCTACCCAAAGGTGACGCATCAGCTTCCAGCAGCGACTCTGGAAACGCCACACCGTTTAAGGTACAAGTTAATTTTGACATCCCCATCTTCGAGGGTCAAATAGACGCAGATGCCGTAGATAAATGGTTAAATCTACTAGATGGGTATTTTTCTGTTCATGAATTTTCAAGTCGGGAAAAGATTGTTTTCGCTCTTCTCAAAGCAGCCCCCCACGTCAAGGACTGGTGGGAGACCTACTGCGAGCAGAAGGATGAAACTACAGGCTCGCTATTCTCAGCCGCACCCACCTGGAATTCATTCCGAGATGCCATCAAGGAGCAATACTACCCTGTTGGAAGCTATGAGGATGAATACATAAAGTGGACCACGCTGCGGCAGGGAAGGGATCAAGATGTGCCAGAGTTCACCAATCTTTTCCATACCCTTCGCACGAAGTTGGGTATCAAGGATTCGGAGCAGCATTTGATACTCAAATACCGCGGCTGCCTGCACAAGTACATCCAGGAAGAAATGGAATTCCTGAACATCTCATCGCTCGGCATAGCATACCGATATGCCGTCAAGATCGAGCAGAAGTTTAAACAAAAGAAGCGAGACTTTGGATCTACAAATCCAAAGCAAGGGAAAGGTGCTCCTAAACCGCAGAACAAGGGACAAAGCCAAGGCGGGGCAGCCCAAGACAACCCGCAAAAGCTACAAGCAAAGAACAGTGCCGCAAAGCCGAAAAAGGACACGGGAAAATGGTGTGAGTTCCATAAGAGCTCCACTCACAACACAAGTGAGTGTCGGGCCAAGCAGTCACTGATGGCTGAACTAAAGGTTTCAGAATCAGATGCATGTTCCGACTCTGAGTCAGAAACCGACAAGGGGAATGACAAAGGGAAGCAGATCATTGATGCGGATCCCAACGCCACTGTTGCTACTGCCAAGATCCAGAAAAATGAACCCGAAGATCCAGAGGAGGAGGAGCGTCTCTTCCACTCCCAGATGTGGGTAAGGGGCTCCCCACTACAGTTCATTGTCGATAGCGGGAGCCAAAAGAACCTCATTTCGGCAGAGGTCGTGAAGCGGTTGGGCTTATCGACCACAGCACATCCACAACCGTACACTATCGGGTGGCTGCACCAAGGACGGGATCTTCGCGTGAGCCAACAGTGTCGCCTTCCATATAACATCAAGCCCTTCACAGATGAGGTATTGTGTGACATTGCTCCACTTGAAGTTTGTGATGTATTATTAGGACAACCATACTTGTGGAAGCGACATGCTGTGTATGAATCAAGGCCCCGTGCTGTTATTATTACTTTGGGAAATCAGTTGTACAGGATACCAGAGGTAGCACCGCCTACTGCCATCTCTTTGATTACTGCAAAACAATGCAGTAAGCTCATTTCAAAAACTGGAAAATTTGTTTTCCTGATGATACGCCCTCAAGGAAAGAAGAAGACGGTGGCCACAACCTCCAGACAGGGCCCCTCTACACGACAACTACAGATGGACAAGGTCGTGGAGGAGTACGAGGACATCTTCACCTCCCCCGTAGGGGTTCCTCTGCACTGTCAGGTCAAGCACTCCATCGATCTGACCCCAGGTGCACCCTTACCCAATGGACCAATTTATCGGCGCTCCGTTTTGGAGAACGATGAAATCAAGAGGCAGATTCAGGAGCTTCTGCAAAAAGGCCACATCCGTCCGAGTTCATCGCCTTGCGGGAGCCCAATTGTGTTGGTACAGAAGAAGGATGGGACTTGGAGACTCTGTATTGACTATCGAGCGCTGAACAAGATCACTGTCCGTAATAGGTACCCGATCCCGCGGATTGATGACCTCCTAGACCAACTAAAGGGGGCAAAATATTTCAGCAAGATTGATCTGAAGTCAGGATATCACCAGGTACCAATCGAACCCTCTGATGTGTGGAAGACTGCCTTCAAAGCCAAAGAGGGCCTTTTCGAATGGTTGGTTATGCCTTTCGGGTTGACAAATGCTCCTGCAACCTTCATGAGGCTAATGGATGACATCTTGCGGCCTTACACCAACTCATTTGTAGTGGTATACTTGGATGACATTCTGATCTTCAGCCAGAGTTGGGAAGAGCACCTCCACCACATCCGACAGGTTCTCCAAACACTGCGGCAACACAAGCTATGTGCCAATTTGGAGAAATGCACTTTTGGCATGACCCAGGTTCAGTATCTGGGATACATTATTGATGAACAGGGGGTGCATGTGGATCCAGCCAAGATCAAAGTCATTCGGGATTGGCCACCTCCGACCACTTTGACAGAGCTCCGCAGCTTTCTAGGTCTTGCCAACTTCTACCGCAGGTTCGTGTTGGGTTTTTCTCATATCACTTGGCCTTTGAGTCAAGTCACCAAGGGCGGGGCGAAGGCAAAATTCTTTTGGTCTGAATCTCAACAGAAGGCATTCATAGAGTTGAAAGATCGCCTCTGCACAGCACCAGTGCTCGCTTTACCAGATTTACAACAACCATTTGAGGTCGAGACAGATGCCTCTGACTATGCCATTGGGGCAGTCCTTACTCAACACGGGCATCCTGTGGCATATCACAGTGAAACACTTTCAGACACGGTCCGGAAGTATCCCACTTATGATAAAGAGATGTATTCCATTGTACAGGCTTGTCGGCAATGGAAGCACTATATTTTGGGGAAGGAAACGGTCATCCACACAGACCACCGACCCCTACAGTTCATACAGACCCAAGGGAAATTGCAGAATGATCGCCATCAGAAGTGGTCCACATACCTGCAACAGTTCCATTTGAATATCAAGTATAAGAAGGGCAGCACCAATAATGTTGCAGATTGCCTCAGTCGACCACCAATCATGGCGTTAACCACCGTCCTCAACTCTTGTGGGCACGAGACTTCTGATTGGCCACTGCTCTACAAAAGCGACCCGGAATTCGGCCACACATACCAGAACCTCTTGGAGGGTCAGCATGTTCCAGATTTTCACCTCCAGGACGACCTGTTATGCCACTTGGGTCACCTTTGTGTTCCTTCAAGCGAGCGTGCCAAGATGATTTGGGAAGCACACTATAGTCGAGTTGCTGGTCATTTCGGGGTCGAGAAAACAGTGGCAGTGCTGCAAAAGTATTTCTATTGGCCGAATCTTCGACAGGATGTTGGGAAGTACACCAGATCATGTACTGCCTGTGCCATTGCCAAACCGACCATCAAGAAGCAAGGCCTCTATACCCCACTGCCTACCCCTAGCCAACCTTGGGAATCCATCTCCATGGATTACATGTCTGGCCTTCCTTCCACTAAGCATGGAAATGACTGTGTTTTTGTAGTCGTCGACAGGTTCTCGAAGATGGCCATCATGGCGGCCTGCAAGAAGAACATCACAGCAGAAGCCACTGCTAAACTCTTCTTTGAACGAGTTTGGGTGCACTTTGGGATTCCACAGTCTATCATCTCAGATCGGGACAGTCGGTTCCTCAGTACATTTTGGTCCAGTCTCTGGTCAATGCTGGACACCAAACTCACTAAGTCCACCGCCTTCCATCCTCAAACTGATGGCCAGACAGAGGTTGTCAATAGGATGATTGTACACATTCTGCGCATGTACAACTCAAAGCATCCACGCACATGGGACGAGAGCCTCCCCTATGTTCAACACAGCTACAACCGAGCTCTTCACAACTCCACTGGCCATAGCCCTTTTCAGGTGGGCTTGGGATTCCAGCCATTATGCCCCATTGATGTGGCCATGCCATTTGCAGCTACTCACGCAGATTCTGCTCATGTCCAGTCTGAAACAAACAAGGCGACCAGCTTCATTGAGCACATCCAACATATTCGCCAGCAGGTCCATGACATTCTGGAGAAATCAAATGCCAAGTTCAAGCAGCGACATGATCAACATCGAGTGCCACACAAGTTCCAGGTGGGTGACAAAGTCTGGTTGCATTTACAAAAGGAACGCCTTACTGGAGCCTATCGGAAACTGAGACCACTCCGATATGGTCCCTACACCATTACTAAGGCTGTGGGAAACAATGCATTTGAACTCAGCATTCCCCCATTCCTTGGCCTGCACCCAGTGTTCAATGTGGACCGCCTTCGGCCATACTTTCCACCATTGCTAGATACATCCGACATTGCAGAACAGCTCACCCCCACAGAATTAAATCCAGATTGCATGGAACAAGCTGCAACTGATCGAATCATGGACACACAGATCAAGAATACTCGCCAACAGAATATTCAACTGTATCGAGTTGTCAAAGCAGGCCAACTCCTTCACAATGGCAAGTGGCTCACCAGGGACCAAGTTCAGCAAAAGTTTCCCCATCTCATGGAGGAACTCAACGCAATGGGGACCATTGCTTCCTAAGGGGGGAGGAATGATCCAGGTGGATATTGGTGGCCACCTGCCAAGTCCACCTAGACCCCCACCATTGTCCCTCTTGACATTTTCAGTTTCCTTAATTATAGCACAATTTACTATTTTTAGCAGTTTTCGGGTCCTGAACTTCCGGAGCCGTTTTGAGGCCCTAAACGATGTTTTTTGGGAAATCCCGCTTCTTGCGATTTTTTTGATAAAAAATCGTTGTTTGCGTTATAGTCCTCAGAAAGATCTTTTCAATGGGCTATCATACGCGTAAAACGGAGATCGTATGCCAAAGTTACGACCCCGGGAAGTTGATGTACCAATTTACCCAAACGGGGCCCATAGTTTGGCGTTTTCATCTTCTAGGGTTAGGTTTTGGAATGTTAAGGGTTTTCCATTGTTTCTCAATAATAAATAGGCCTTCGAGCCTCATTGTAAAGACAGTTCGGAACAGTTCAGAGGCATGTAGCCGACACATCTCTTCTCAGAGATAAGCTACCATCGCCCTAGCTGGGTCATTTCTATTTGTAAGCATATTTCAGTATTCTCCATTAGTGAAATGAAGTATTATTTCCGCTGCATCTCTGTTTTTATGGTTATCGCATCTCTGTATTTATGGTTATCTCTGTAGTCTATTGCGTTCCTGCTTAAATCCGGATCACCTAATGCCACTCATCATTCAACACGTGGCTGCAGGAAGGTGAGAGAAAACTACCCATATTGCGCGGGTTTTCCTCGTGCTTCTTCTTCGCCCAATATTCTCATCAATCATCAGATCTCACTTGTGATGATCTACGACTATGATTCATCGAGCTAGTTGGTGGTGTTTACCGCCGAGCTATTCACGCACATGGATGTGTCTCGTCTGCTTCGTATGGGTTTCGGGCAGTGAAATAGCCCGAGAGTGAAATAGCAATTTTTTTTCAGGTTCATTGTGTTAGATATTAGGTGTGCCAGTTGAGCTCCTACTTTTGCTAGTCTTCGATGCTTTGGCTCGGTTTATTAAGTTTGGGGGAGCCGAGGTTTGTAACATATATTTGTAACTTTTTAGTCAATGAATGAGAAGAAAACACTCTTGCTTTAGCAAAAAAAGGAAAGTAATATTTCCATGTGTTGTCATGAGTTGTTATTGAGAGTTACCAAGCGTCAATCTAGAAGTTGTTGTTACCTACGTATGAGTTGTAGCGATGATCTAGAAGTGTGGAAGTCAAAGATTTATGTCCTATATATGTGTAACTGTTATGATCAATAAAAATGTCACAAATCACAGTGTGTGTTTTGTGTGTGCAATCTGTCTCGTCTTATAAATTTCTAACAAATTCAGGATCAAATTTATTAGTTATTATTAAAAAATATTTTTAAATAAAATATAATTTAGAAGTCTAATCCCAATAATCTATATTTAAAAAAAAATCAAAATATATTATTTTTAATCATAAAAATTATTAATAATTTAAACCAGATTTAAAATCAAAATAATTTGTAAATCATCAAATTCACCCAAAAAAATATACCAAACTCTCCCACCATATAAATCTTGTGAAATTTGAACCCAGATATAAAGGAAGACCAAAACCGAACCAAGAGATCCAAAACAGACCAAGATCCTTGAAGAGAAAGCCCAACTATAGCCACCAACTTCGACTATATTGCCTCAAAAAAATCAGAGATTGGCTCCTTAGATTTGGTTCTCGTATGAGAGAGGTCCAAAAAGGACCAATGTCCTTGAAGAGAGATGCCAACTATAGTTACCAACTTCGGCTATATTGGCACAAAAAAAAATTAGAAATTGGTTTCTTCAATTTGGTTCTTTATTTGTTTGTCCTTGTCAAATACAATAAATATCATATTATAGGGAATTTGTATTATATGTAGGAAGGGAGAGGAAGATATAAATATCATAGGATAGGGAATTTGTATTATATGTAGGAAGGGAGAGGAAGATATAAATTATCTTTTTCTACATGGTTATTATGAGAAGGCAATATGGGATGGGGTGTTGGATTATTTTAATATTGTTTTTATGGGACACTTTCCGTTGTTCTTATGTATTAGGGCATGGATCAAATACCATTATTTCAGAGCACTGTCTTTGTGTATATTATGGATTATATGGCCGAGACCTAATGCTATCATTTTTTATCAGAAAAGAATGGAGGCGAGTGAGGATATTATTAAGACAGTGGCCGAAGTAAAAGCTACAACATTTTTAAATCTAGAGATATATGGCCAACAGTTCTTGTTTGTTTTTTTGATGGCCCATGTTCTAGGAGAGAATGTGGTTTTGGACACTGATAAATTTTACCATTTCTGGTGGGAAGGTCGGAAAGGAACAAATAGTAGAGTTGAAGTTATCTCATTGTGGGGAGTAGTGATCATGGCCAAATGGCTTGGAATAGAATAGATCTAGATTTATAGCGATGCCAAGGGAATAATAGAATGGGTCAAGGGACTCAATGATTTAAGCCCTCCTATCTTAACCAATTGGATGAAACACGTAAAACGCGGGCAAAGACCTTCCAACAAGTAAATTTTGATCATATTTATAGAGAACAAAACAATACAGTTGATCCGGTATCAAGCTATCAAAAAGAGGCATAGTAAGGGACACAGGTAAGTTTTATTTCTCTGCTTTTGAACAAGGTGTCATGACCAATGCAGGGAACATCAATTATTCATAGAGAAAGACATGCAAAGAATGTAATTTTATGTTTCATAATGTCGAAATATCATAAAGTTTTTTGTAATAGTTAATATTAGTTCAGTTAATAGACAAAACACTATGGAGCAAAAAAACATTTTCAAAAAGAAAAGATTTGATGTAAAAAAAATGAATAGCTTGAAAAGAAAACTCAGCAATATGTAATCTAAAGTAGAGAAGATAGATAAATGTTCCAAGATATACATACTGCCTTTTTATTAATATAAAGAAGTAGCTATTTTTTTTTAACTGAAAAAGAAAATAATAAGTCTGTATTGGTCCAAAACAATAAATTACATATTAAATAAAATACAGTCAAATTGGCGGAAAAAATTCGAAAAAATATGGTGGTTAGATTCAATTATGAATTAATATGCCAATTTTTAGTTCTCGTACATGAATCTTTGGACTTTCACACTCTAGCATCTGACACACGGCCTCCTACCTTTAACGAACTGGTGTTCCTCAAACCTCGACGAACCTTCGGCGAACCTCAAGTGAACCTCTTGTCTCACAGATACTGCCTCAACAGACAGTTTTAACACATGCAGAAATGAAAAAATGTACTCAAGCAGAATGTATCATGCTCAGAAAATGGATACTCATATATTTATGCAGAAGTTTCTTTACAAATTCAGAGAGAAATTCTAAAGCTCATTTCCAAAAATAGATTGTTTAAGCATTTATCAGATGTTGCGACTGGTCAAGAAAGAAGCTATCTGAAGGCTTCCTGGCCTTTCACAAACTATGTATTAGAACTTGAATTCTTACGAAACCTACAAACTTCAAAAACCTAAGAATCTGGCCACTTTAGGTTCTCACTAGAGCTCTCACTCTACGCAGGGTTCTCAAATCCAACTCTAAAGAGATGGAAGCAAGAACTTCCTCCTCGAACCTAAAAACTCAAAAACATAACCAAAATCACACTCACATCCTTAATCATATTCAGTTTATAGAGAGAGCACAATAGCCCATTTGCATGAATTATTACGCCAATTCGTAGTTCGGTATGACATATATTCAAAGAGCACAATAGGTTTACAAGTCGCCCATCTGCGTTGCATATGTGAAATTGCTGACAACTTTCCATTAATGAACATAGGTACGCGATTTTCCGGTTTACAAGGAGAGACGAGAATGTTTCCACTCGAAATTATCAATTTTTCGTGGTCAGCTGTTCTTTAAAACCACTCAGAATTATCGATTTTTCGTGGTCATCTGTGCTTTAAAAACCCTTTTGGATATATGACATGGTTGATTTCTTATACAATCATATTTTTCAAGTGAATTTTTTAATAAGGCTGTTAAAAGAAATGCATTAAAAATTATGGTTTATGATGCTAGTATGTGCAGTGAATAGAATAGACTATTTAGTAATAGGATTTGTAAAATAAAGGATAAATATATGTAGTAAGGAAGTAATAAATTTATAATTTTTATATATGTGTTTTATATTTATCAAATTTAATTAGAATATTTTTATTAAAAAGTTCACACATATATTTATCAAATTTAATTAACAATATTTTTGATAAAAATTTCATGAACATGTTGTTGGAATATTAATTTCTACTTCTCTCTAGCTGTGACTTTCTATGTAAAGACTTTGTTCCTATTCTGTAGGAGTGGTTTCCCTAGTTTGGTGTATGGTTGAGATATTCCTTTGACCAACAAATTGTATGTCCAAGATAGTTTTCCTATCTTGAGACAACACTCTGTATATATGTAATTGCATATCTGATTAATATGATATAGAAATTCCTTTGTAGAATTTTATCATGGTATCAGAGCTGGTAACTGTTTCAGCCTGCTAGATCTCTTGAGTGGTGGGGTGTCAACTATTCTACTTTGTTATTCTCTTTGTGGGCTGAACTCAATTTCCTCCTCTTTATCCTGCTGCTGCTGCTGCTGTTGTTGTTGTTGATTGATCCCTGTTTCAACATCCTCATCTGAAAGTAAAGGTACATGTCATTCTTCATTGTTTTGAATAGGATTTCCATCATCAACCTGTTCATGGAATACTATGTCTCTACTAACAAACACCTTGTGAGTAGAAGGATCAAACAATTTATAATCCTTATACTCATTGCAGTATCCAATGAAGGTACATTTAATGGCCTTTGAATCTAACTTCTTCCTGTTTTCTTTGGGAACATTCGCAAAAGCTTTACAACCAAATACTCTAAGATGACTTACTGTAGGCTTGAAGCCAAACAATGCTTCAAAAGGAGTTTTATAATCAAGACTTTTAGTAGGACTCCTATTCTTCAAATATACTGCAGTATTGATAGCTTTTGCCCAAAACCGATTAGTTAGATTCTTACCTTTCGACATACTGCGAGCACACTCCCCCAGTGTTTTGTTTTTCCTCTCTGCTACTCCATTCTGCTAGGAGTGTAAGGTGTTGTAAACTACTGCTGTATCCCAAGCTCTTTACAGTATTTGTTGAAATCCCCTTTTTTGAATTCTCCGCCTTGATCTAATCGAAAAATCCTGATGAACTTTCATGTCTACTTTCGATCATGTTCCTAAACTGCTTGAAATACTCAAAGGCATGACTCTTATTTCTAAGAAAATACACCCATGTGAATCTTATACAATCATCAACAAAGATTAGAAAATAGTAGGCCCCACCTATCGATCTTGTCTGCATAGTGCCACATAAATCAGTGTGTACAAGTTCAAGTATATCCCTCTGTTTCCTATCTTTAATAGTAGGAAATTCATCTCTATGATGTTGACCGAATGCACATGCTTCACAATCAATATGCAAGTTTTTCAAAACAGGAAGACCATCTACCATACCTTTGTTCTGCAACAGAAGAAGGTCACCAAAATTGATGTGCCCAAGTCGCTGATGCCACAAATTTTTAGCAGACTTATCTGATGACATCAATGCTTGCTATGGTGTACTCTTTGCATCCAGTTTGTAGAGTCCTCCTATACGAATACCTATAGCAATAGGCTTCATCTGGTCCAACAAGTCTTTAATAATACAATGAGATTTAAAGAATTCTACCTTGAGATCCTGATCTGTAATCTTTGATACAGAAATCAAGTTCTTCTTAATACCAAGAACATACCACACATTAGATATATTCCTGATCTTTTCATCAAGCAGAGTAACAAGGACATCACCATGTCCCTTGATCTCATACCCTTTATTATCTCCAAGGTATACTTTTACTCTAGTGTTGGATTCTCTAAAATTTCTGACCCATTGCTTTTTACCTGTCATATGTAAGGAGGCTTCAGAATCTACAAACCAAATATCTAATTCATCCTCCTCAGTGGCTAGTGCAGTCTCAACCATAAATAATCTGACATCCTGATTCTGATTTGCATCAGCCAAATAACTTGCATGTCTTCTCTGCTTGTACCTCTCCCCATCTGCCTTTTTCTTATGGAAAAATTTAGCAATATGGCCTATCCTACCACAATAAAAGCATTTAGGAGCAGAGTCATGTTTATGTGAGGTCATACCTTGTGGCGTCCTTTTTTGTGATGCATTGCCTTTCCTGTGATCAGCCACTGCTTTCCCCTTTGGCTTGAACTTTGTCACTAATGCAAGATCTGCATTTTGAGGTTTGAGAGACAACCTCCTTTCCTCTTCCTGTAGCAAAATCCCCATGAGCTCTTCAAAGCCTGGAGGCTTTTCTCTTGCATTCAATCTCATTATAAACATCTAATAATCATCCGTCATGTCATTTATGGTAATTGTCACCATATCATCATTCACCACAGTCTAACCGATACCAATTAGTTTATCTTTAACTTCCTTTATCCGGGATATGAATGAAGAAACAGACTCATTCTCCTCCATCTTGATTGAGAGAATCTTCTTCCTAAGGTACAAGGTTCGACTAGTGTTCTTAATCTCGTACATCTCTTTGAGAATCGTCCATATGTCATTTGCTGTCTTGCAATCCCAAATGTGAGGAATGATGCAATCTTTGACTGATAACTTGAGAAGAACCTTCGCCTTCATCTCCCTTTTCTCCCAGTCTTGAATCGTTGTGTTTGATCCACCAGTTGCAGTAGCCGACTTGATGTCATCATCGGTGGCAATGCCATAGGAATTCTTTCCCTTAAGCAAAGTCTGGATCTTAAACTTCCAATTTGTGTAATTGGAACCATCAAATTTATTTCTCTCATTGAGATAAGCTTCGGCAATTTGATTATTCATCTTGAATGAATAAAATCTCCAATAATTTCAACAAACCCAAATCTCCAAACAAAATGCTAACCCCAGCGCCCTTAATATTAGAAGAAGAATTCCCTTTAATCAAAGAAAAATTGAAAAAAAAAAACTTGATTTAAAACTCTCAAGCCTACTTAATTGTTTTCCATAAAACAAAATTTGTTCTGGTCATAATCCAAAATGGGATTGCCTATTATTGTGTAGGCGACAGAATAAGAAAATAATGTTCGTATAGTGCTTGAACTGGAGACTAACATGTGGCGGCTTCTATGGTCGTAGTAGTCCACAACGGCATTGGCAGCTCACATTGACCGGATTTCATGGCTCCTTCAACGAGTGTTGTTCCAACTGTTGGCAGTTCCGCATACCAACAACAACCCACTTCCTCTAGATGGTGGTTGTTCTCAACAAGCAAACGATTGACATTTTGAAAAGACGTTGCCTCTACTCAACGTTCCATAGCTCCAGTACCTCCACCCAACCTCGATCTGCTTCTGCACCGATCCCGAACAACAAACAACACACTTCCACAAACAACGTATCACCTTTTTCTCATAGACTGTGGGATCAGACCTGTGCTCCACGTTCACCGGCTCCTCCACGCGGCAAGGCTGGTCCGAGCTACTCTCTGCCTCACGGCCTCCCTCAGGCACGTGCAATCCACGCGGCAAGGCTGGTCCGAGCTCCTCTCTGCCTCACGGCCTCCCTCAGGCACGTGCAATCTCCTCTCAGCGGCATTCTTACAACCTTCTGCACGTTGCAAAACCCAACACAAAAAACAGGTCCACTGATTTTCGTTGCGCCCACGCAGCTTCCAAGCCACCTACACAGCCACCATGCAGTCTCTATCGATCTCCACGCAGCCTCGATCGGCCTCTACACCGTCAAATGACAAGGCCTCCCTCTCGACGTAGGTCCAGTCGGTGACCGCACCTCACGTCCATGCTTCTCCCTCAAGTGGACAGGGAGCCACCACGCAGCCCTCTCTAGTCACGTAGCTTCAGCCACCATGGATCCACTCAGCGCTTTTACACACCACGGGATCGCGAAGATCTTCACCGAAAAACAACACGTTTCCGCGAAATTCTATCAACCACTCGCGCCGATTAATGAACAGGTTGATGAGAAGAAGTAACACAGGGCGGTCTTCGCACTTTTCCACACAATACTCGTGACCATTTTGCTATAGTCGCTCCCTTCACTCAGCCTACAAGATTATAGCCCTGCAGCTCTGATACTGTGTTTAAAGGTAGATGTTTTTTTAATAGAAATTTGTATAAATATTTAATTATAATAAAGTTTTTGTATTTTATATAAATAAATATTAAATATTATTGCTAATTGTTAGAATGCAAAATTTGGTTTGATTAGATTAATCATATATGAATTTACTTAATATGGAATCTATATAGTTCACTCTACTGTATAATAATTGAATGATAATTTATTTTATTTTATATTAGGCATTTCATAATACATGGTATAATTGTGTATATTCATAAATACAAAAATTCTCACAATATATTATTCTGATGTAAAACTACTCATTTTAACTATTCATTTTATTTAAATATATGAAAACAATTTTTAAAATGTTTTTAACTATTCAATATTATATTTTATATTTCAATTTTTAAAATCTTAAAATTATATATATATATTTTTCTTTCTTTGTAAAACGTCACTACCAAATTTTTTCAATGATGAATTTTAAGCCATAGAACTCTAACTCCATCTTGAACTTGGCAACTATGATTAGAATTTCATAACTATAATCCCAGGAACACAATGGATGGGCATTGGAAATAACGTTTCGTGAGAAAGCATGAAGCAATGAGACAAGTGATGACGCATACTCACAAGACAACGACACACTATTGCATTGACACATCGCTACATTCACCTTTTTGTGATTGCTGAAAACGCTTGATGTTCAGTTGAAAAGCGAGTGGATGTAATCAACCAAAAGTTTTGGATGCCTCATCGAATGTTTACACACAGTATTGTTTTAAATCGAACTTCAAAAGCAACACAGTAATTTTTAGGCCGGCCGGGACCAATAAAAGCTGCAACAAACAAGTCAATTCTTGAAAGGAATCTGTTAATAGAGTAATGTTATGTTGGGAGAAACTGAACAGACTCCGGCGTACAGGTTCTTTATCATTAACAAAAATCGATCGATATAGATTACAATTCAAGAATCACCTTACAATGCTGACAACAGGGAGAGAGTGTGGACAGTCTGAGTCACCACATCATCCCAAATGACACATTCATTAATTCATGGCTATACAGAGTCTACAATCGACTTCGGCTTATCCTTAGACCTGGCTTCCTTCGAAAGTCTGGCCGAATTGCCAGTTTGAGGGAGCAACATTATTTGAAACGACTGTCCGCCCATCGCTGGTTGTGACCTGGAACGAAAGGCTCTGTTCGTTGAGGTACGAATTGCTTTCCCAGTTCTGTCCCCAGTTGCGTGACATGGGCTGCCAACCAGTCCTTGACCCTTTTATGGAAACAGCGTTGACATCTCCACCTCCTCCAACATTTGTGATGAGCACGAGGTTGAAGTATGAGTGGCCATTCACGGTGAAACGAATTCCACCCTTCCTCAAGCAGGGGACCCTGCATTGCCAGCCCCTTAGAAATTAGTAGAGAGAAAGAGAAAGACTGGAAATGGCATGAGAAAATGAATTAAGTTATGCAAATGATCTTTGGGGCAAAGAAATACCTTGTGTAGAGGATGGGGACGATCCCACCCCTGTACTTCGCGATCTTGAGGAAAGCGGGCCCCGCCATATCGAAATGTTGCAGCGGTGGGTTGCACCATCCACCGTTGTCGTTGGGCAGAGCATTGTTTGGCGGGCAGAAGTTGGTAGCCGTAACCGTGACAATCCCCGGCAAACACCATTGGGGATCGTCATTGCATTGCATTTCATAGCAGGCTCCGCAGCTGAGTCCGTCGTTGAAAAGGGCAGTGCTCAAAGCAGCAGTATTGGTTCCATAGCCTTGGCTGTAAAGATTACAATATCCACAAGCCCCTCCTGCAGCGTTTTGACAGCCAGGAATTCAGGGCCCAAAACAACCAAAGGAGATCCTAATGCATTTAAAACCGCATTATATATGAAATATAGCCAAAGATACAAGGTTATGGAACTTTACCCATTGTCCCGGAAGCATCACTGCCACCGTAGAATGTGGCATGGGCAGACTCCCAGCCTCCATATCCATGAGCTCCAGTTAATAACCAGATGAATGTTAACAATGACGCCAATGCAATGCTCTTTACCAGTTCCATCGATCTCATATTAAGCTACAATAAGAACCACCACTGGAACTACTTAGGGCAGTAACTCTAAGTTAAAAGGGTTAGTCTGAGAATCAAAGAGATCTGAAGCCTAAAGGGGGAGGACTTGTTTGGTTGGATTTGCAATGAGGCTTGTGCAGTCTATATATAGATGTATTATTACTATATCCTTCCATCAGCTGTAGCAATAAAAAGTCTCTGTATCTAAAGTAGTTTCCTGATAAGTTGATGTTTGAACGAAATGAGGTATTGTTCGGTAAGCAGCACATGGGGAGTGCTCGTACATGTGCCTTTTGGTCCACTTACACATGCTACAGAAATTAAGTAATGGTCGATATTGACGAAGAGCGAGAATTATCAGGTGGGCCGGTAGAAAGGGATGTTTGTCCAACCATGTGACACGGATAACGTCTGTGGGTTGAATGGATTTGTCTGACCATGGGAAGGGGATAACCGCGTTTGTCCATTCAATGATACTGACATCAAACACATTTTATATCGGAGCACCATAACTGCTTAACATATTCAGAATGGAAGGATCTCTGAATGGTAGGAGTCTGGACCATAGTACAAACCATAGTTAAAATCTTTTCATAAGTACAAGCTATAGTTTAAATCTTCCCCATGTTGAAATTATAATTTCAACTGCAGTGAACAGAACAGCAGCAGCTACTTTATTCATTTGTCATGATCCGGCGCCCCACATTTTCTCCCGATCTTTTATGTCACCGCCATTACCATCTTTTCACTCTTTAATTATTTTTGTGTTTCCGAAGGATGAAGATCAGATCCAACGCCACACCGTTACTTTTCAACAACCATATTAATGAGCAGAATGGCTGAAAGAGAAAAGAACTAGCCTCGAGCCGACGTAGCATTTATCAGTCATAGATTTCATCACCACCGACTCAAGAAATACAACAAAAGATCAGATCTGTTCATTATGAACAGCAGAAACTTTATCAGCAAGTTAAGGCGGTGAAGACCCTTTCCCGCACTATAAAATGCAGACACAGCAGTGTAGAAAAAGAGAGAGGAAATAGATTGAAAGTCCTTTTGTAACACACAGCAGTGTAGAACAAGAGAGTTTTTTTTGTATTGCACAGCAGTGCTGGAATTTTCTGAGATAGCTGTTTTGTGGAACTGAAGCGTTTCTGTTGTAATCCCTCTGTCAAGAGGAAGATGCTCTTTAGCATAATATTTTGTGAAGATCCCTCTACGTGAGGAAGACTTAGTTTTATCTGTTGGTTTATTTTCATAAATAGAAATTTCTTTCTGTGCGTTGCTGTTACACCAAAAGTTATTTTGTCAAAAATTTCCTGTTGCTGTTACACCGTAAGTCGAAAAATACTTGACGTCAAAAGTTACGTTGCTGCAACACCAAAAATTTACGTTGCTGCAACACCACGAACAGCAACTGAAAAAATTTACGTTGCTGCAACACAACGAACAGCGTTGCTGCAACACCACGAACAACAACTGAAAAAAAAAAACTGTGTCGCTACAACACCGTTTCCAGAGAACGAATTTTTTCTGTTTTTCTGAGTTAAAACAGAGTATTTTTCTGTGTCAAAGACAAAGTATTATTTTGATCAGTTTTTGATCCTGAGGCAAAGTAGAGTATTATTTTATGCTCTGTTCTTGTGTTTTTGAATTATCAGAAAACAGAGTATTGCTCTCTGTTCATATTTTCAGAATTTATCAGAAAATTCTGAACAGTGGAAACAGAGGATTTTTCCACTGTATTTTGTTTGGAATAACCAGAAATTCCCGACATGGTATCAGAGCTTGTCCAGGCTCTTTGAAGACATCAAAGAAGCTGAAAGAAGATTTGTTGCTGCAGCAAATTATACAGCAAAGCGAAAACACTGTCAAGGTATTTTTCAGATTAGTTTTTAGTGTAGCTGCTGAAGACATTTAGGTGATTTTTTTACAGTCAAGTATTGCAAGAATGGCCAGCACCAGCGTGGGTATGTTTAATACCCAGCTCCCACAGTTCAATGGGAAAAATTATGACTACTGGGCAATAACCATGAGAGCCGTGTTTGCCTCACATGATTTATGGGAACTTGTTGAATATGGATTTGAAGAGCCAGCAAATGAAGAAGAGTTTATTGGATTAAATCAGGCAGAGAAAGAGTTGTTGAAGAGCAATAACAAGAAGGACTCAAAAGCCCTTGTATTCTTATATCAAGCAGTGCATGAGAGTGTGTTTCCGAGGATAGCAGCAGCCAATACATTAAGAGAAGCATGGCAAACTCTCAAGACAGCCTATCAAGGAATGGAGAAAGTAAAGACAGCAAAACTACAGTTGCTGAGGAAAGATTTTGAGAACCTGCGTATGAAGGAGTCAGACAATATTGACTCATTCTTCACACAAGCAATTGGTTTGGTCACACAGATAAGGTCTCATGGAGAAACTCTTGAAGAAAGGAGGATTGTGGAGAAACTATTGAGGTGTCTACCTTCAAAGTTTGATGTGATTGTCACCACCATAGAAGAGACAAAGGACCTCTCAAATTTTTCAATTGATGAACTTCATGCATCACTGATAACTCATGAGCAGAGGTTGAGTAGAAATGAAAACTCATCTCTAGAGCAAGCCTTCAAGACCCAGATGTCATTTGGAAGAGGAAGAGGTCAAGGCAGAGAAAACAAGAGAGGAAGAGGAAGAACCCAATACAGAGGCGGAAGAAACAGTTCAGCAAATGTTCAAGGAAGAGGCAGCAATCCAAATCAGAACCAAGGCCATGGCAGCAGTCAGCAAAGTGGATAACATCATGCTCAAGGACAAAGGTATGAAAAATCCAATGTCCAATGTTATTATTGTAAAAAATATGGGCACTATGCAAATGAATGTAGGAAAAAGCAGCATGATATGAGTAATAGATCTAGTGCAAATATCACTAGAGAAAATATCAGTCAAGATAATGTGTTGTTAGTTTGTAATATGGCTGAAACAAACAGTGAAAATATATGGTTTCTAGATTCTGGTTGCAGCAACCATATGACAGGAAACATAGCCCTGTTTTCTGCTTTAGATCAGAGTGTGCAGTCACAAGTCACACTTGGGACTGATAGTAAAATTTCTGTTATGGGAAAAGGAGAAGTTAAAATATTTACAAAGAAAGGTGAAAAGAAAACCATATCAGATGTTTATTATGTTCCTGGAATGAAGTGTAATCTCTTGAGTATTGGACAGCTTGTTCAGAAGGGTTACAATGTTTTCTTTGAGAATGATTTATGCACCATCATGGACAGATTACCTAGCAAACGTTGTATTGCTGAAGTGAAGATGACAATGAATAGGATGTTCCCTCTCAGAATAAGGGCAGATCTGAAAAATAAAGAAGTAATTGCAGCAGTGACACAAGAGGCTCTCCAAAGTGTACCAAAGGATGAAAATTGGTTGTGGCATTTGAGATTTGGACATCTCAACTTTGGAGGTCTTAATTTGTTGAGTAGAAAAGGAATGGTAAGAGGATTACCATTGATAGAAAAGCCAGACAGCCTTTGTGAAGGTTGTATATTGGGAAAACAACACAGAGAAAGTTTTCCAACTGGGAAAAGCATAAGGACAAAAGCACCTTTAGAAATTATCCACTCAGATTTATGTGGACCGATGCAAGCTCCATCACTTGCAGGCAGCCAATATTTTCTAACATTTATTGATGACTTTACCAGAAAGACTTGGGTTTATTTTCTGAAGAATAAGAGTGAAGTGTTTGAAAAATTCTAAAATTTCAAAGCACTTGTAGAAAATCAAAGTGGGTTGCGTATCAAGGTTTTGAGAACTGACAGAGGAGGTGAGTATATCTCCAAAGAATTTTTACGTTTCTGCAGAGAAAATGGAATTCATAAGCAATTTACAGCAAGGTACACCCCGCAGCAAAATGGAGTTGCTGAAAGAAAAAACAGAACAATCATGGATATGGCGAGGAGCATGTTGAAGGCAAAGCATTTGCCAAATGATTATTGGGCTGAAGCTGTACATTGTGTAGTATATATTTTGAATAGATGTCCTACAAAAGCAGTGATGAACAAAGTGCCAGAAGAAGCATGGAGTAGGAGAAAGCAAGGAGTCACCCACATGAAAGTTTTTGGTTGTGTGGCTTATGCACACATTCCAGATCAGCTAAGGAAGAAATTGGACAGCAAAGGGGAGAAATGTATTTTCATTGGATACAGTGAAGAATCCAAAGCTTACAGGTTATATATCCCATCTACCAAGAAGTTTTTTGTGAGCAGAGATGTTCAATTTATTGAAGAGGAAGCTTGGGATGGAAGCATAGAGAAAACAGTTAATGTTAAAAACTATTTGTCTCATGATGATGATGAGGAGGAGTTGGCTGAAACACATCTCCAAACAGCAGCGCCAACAACAGAACAACAAAAGACACCCTTGAGGAGAAATGAGAGTGCTTCTCCAAGCACACCACAAGGAGGAAATTCAAGTGCATCTACAAGCACTTGCACACTGAATGAAAGAGGTAAGAAATTCATAAATTTAAGTGATATTTATGATGAAGGAATGAATTCTTTGTTTTCTTTGTATTGTCATGTTGATGACCCTGTTCATTTCGAAGATGCAATTAAAGATGAGAAATGGATAGAAGCTATGGATGAGGAGATGAATGCCATAGAAAGAAATAAGACATGGGATTTAGTTGAGCTACCAAAAGGTAAAGAAGTCATTGGAGTTAAATGGGTCTACAAGACCAAGAGTAATGTTGAAGGCAAGATAGAAAGGCATAAGGCAAGACTTGTTGTCAAGGGATACAAGCAGCAATATGGGAGAGATTATGAGGAGACTTTCGCACCAGTTGCAA
The DNA here is from genome assembly GCA_031772625.1 of Pinus tabuliformis. NCBI lineage: Eukaryota > Viridiplantae > Streptophyta > Pinopsida > Pinales > Pinaceae > Pinus > Pinus tabuliformis. The sequence continues at coordinate 670,754,892 of CM062815.1, forward strand.
GAATGGAAACAGTAAGAGCAGTGCTGTTCATAGCAGCACAAAACAAATGGAAAGTTTACCAAATGGACGTGAAGTCAGCATTCTTGAATGGAGTATTAATGGAAGAGGTTTACATCGAGCAACCTCTAGGCTATGAGAAGAAAGGCCAAGAGCACAAAGTCTGCAAATTGAAGAAAGCTCTTTATGGGCTAAAGCAAGCGCCAAGAGCATGGTACAGTAGGATAGATTCCTATCTACTGGAGAACGGATTTGAGAAGTGTGAGGGAGAACCCACTGTTTAGATCAAAGAAAAAGACTGTAAAATTTTAATTGTTGTGTTATATGTTGATGATGTGATTTTTACAGGTAATGATGACTACCTCATTGAAAATTTCAAATCAGTCATGAAAGAGGAATTTGAGATGACTGACATGGGTTTGCTGAGATACTTCTTAGGAATAGAAGTAGATCAAAATGAAAATGGAATTTTTATTTCACAGGCAAAATATGTAAATGAAGTGTTGGGCAGATTTAACATGCAGGACAGCAAGGCAGCAATCACTCCCACAGTGATGGGATTAAAACTCAGCAAAGAGGACAGCAGCAAAGATTTTGACCCTAGTGTGTACAAGAGCATAGTTGGCAGCCTCATGTATTTGACTGCAACTAGGCCAGACATAATGTATGCTGTTAGTTTAATTTCCAGATTCATGGAGAAGCCAAAAGAAACACATTGGCAGGCAGCAAAGAGAATTCTGAGGTATGTTAAAGGTACAAAAAGGTATGGCATATTTTATACTGTTTCAGAATGTTCAGATTTAGTTGGATACACAGATAGTGATTGGGCTGGAAGTGTAGATGACCGGAAAAGCACATCTGGTTACATTTTCCACATAGGTTCAGGAGCCATTTCATGGGCTTCCAAGAAACAGCCAATTGTGGCATTGTCTACAGCAGAAGCAGAGTATGTGGCAGCTACAACAGCAGCATGTCAAGCAGTTTGGATGAGGAGAATGTTGAGAAGTCTATGCCAGGAGCAGGCAACAACAACAGTTATTTTTTGTGACAATAGCTCAGCTATTGCATTATCCAAGAACTTTGTATTCCACAAGAGAACAAAACACATAGACACAAAGTTTCACTACATCAGAGAATTGGTGAACAATGGAGAAATCATTTTACAACATTGCAGGACTCAGGAACAGGTTGCAGATATTCTGACAAAGCCATTGGATCAGAAAAGTTTTGAGTTTTTAAGGAAACTTCTGGGTATGACTGATAACCCAGCAGTTGAAATTAAAGGGGAGTGTTGAAATTATAATTTCAACTGCAGTGAACAGAACAGCAGCAGCTACTTTATTCATTTGTCGTGATCCGGCGCCCCACATTTTCTCCCGATCTTTTATGTCACCGCCATTACCATCTTTTCACTCTTTAATTATTTTTGTGTTTCCGAAGGATGAAGATCAGATCCAGCGCCACACCGTTACTTTTCAACAACCATATTAATGAGCAGAACGGCTGAAAGAGAAAAGAACCAGCCTCGAGCCGACGTAGCATTTATCAATCATAGATTTCATCACCACCGACTCAAGAAATACAGCAAAAGATCAGATCTGTTCATTATGAACAGCAGAAACTTTATCAGCAAGTTAAGGCGGTGAAGACCCTTTCCCGCACTATAAAATGCAGACACAGCAGTGTAGAAATAGAGAGAGGAAATAGATTGAAAGTCCTTTTGTAACACACAGCAGTGTAGAACAAGAGAGTTTTTTTTGTATTGCACAGCAGTGCTGAAATTTTCTGAGATAGTTGTTTTGTGGAACTGAAGCGTTCCTGTTGTAATCCCTCTGTCAAGAGGAAGATGCTCTTTAGCATAATATTTTGTGAAGATCCCTCTACGTGAGGAAGACTTAGTTTTATCTGTTGGTTTATTTTCATAAATAGAAATTTCTTTCTGTGTGTTGCTGTTACACCAAAAGTTATTTTGTCAAAAATTTCCTGTTGCTGTTACACCGTAAGTCGAAAAATACTTGACGTCAAAAGTTACGTTGCTGCAACACCAAAAATTTACGTTGCTGCAACACCACGAACAACAACTGAAAAAATTTACGTTGCTGCAACACCACGAACAGCGTTGCTGCGACACCATGAACAACAACTGAAAAAAAAAACTGTGTTGCTGCAACACCGTTTCCAGAGAACGAATTTTTTCTGTTTTTCTGAGTTAAAACAGAGTATTTTTCTGTGTCAAAAACAAAGTATTATTTTGATCAGTTTTTGATCCTGAGGCAAAGTAGAGTATTATTTTATGCTCTGTTCTTGTGTTTTTGAATTATCAGAAAACAGAGTATTGCTCTCTGTTCATATTTTCGGAATTTATCAGAAAATTCTGAACAGTGGAAACAGAAGATTTTTCCACTGTATTTTGTTTGGAATAACCAGAAATTCCCGACACCCCACCCTGTAGTTTTTAATTTTTTTTTTTTTTTTTTACCTTAATAGTTGGTTTTATACTAATAATGTAATACTGTTATGGGTCTATTTTAAGTGTTATCACTATAATTCTTTCGTGGTTATATATATTTTTCCATAAATACAAGTGAATTAAATCTCTTCATAATATTTCATTTTTATAACCATAACCAATTGAGCTACTCCGCCACAAAGTTATTGTATCTAATATCTTTAAAGTAAATACATCTATGCATTCGAAAGCACATTTTAAATAACTAAATTTCATAATATTTTCAAAATTTCAAAATTTTTATCCTCAATAGCCCTTAAAATGAGGAAAAAAAGGTTAGATAGTTAAAAATAAATTTTGAAATGACAAAATCTAGTTATGAAGCTTTTATCTTTGGATGTTCTGAAAACACAGGCATTTTAGTTTGTCAAGCATTTTTAAATTCATTGATAGGCTCTATATTTGTAATAGGGCGACATACACATGACAGAATCCACTTTAGGACCGTCATTTTCCCGTATTTTAAACTAGTTATAAATCAGACTTGTGGCCACACCATATGCGGATCTACTTCAGGATGTGCTTCATGTTTAAATTAATAGCCATATAAGGATCTTCTTCAGGATAACAAATTGATATTGGTTTCTGTTGCTTTTAATTTTCTCGTCCAAAATTTGTTGTCGATATTGGGCAGGACCTGAGGGCCCAATTCTTCACATTATTCGAATGGGTAACAGACAATATTATTCAACAGTCAATTTGGTAACAGACATGCAGCGTCCCCACGTAAACCGACAGATTAAGGCTGTAGCGTGGAATTGTGATTTCTGTCATCCAGAATCAGACAACTAAGAGAACGATGGCATTAATTTTAAGGAAATATGTGGCTGCTCGGTCAATTATTGTTGCAATAAATTGAAGCCATACGGCAGTAACGGTGATTCTTCTCATCCAAAATCAGAGAGCGAGGACAGCGACAGTATTAAATTGTTAGGAAATAGTTCGTTGAGAAGACAACGAGGAGAGTGACAGTATTAAATGGTTAGGAAATACGTGGTTCTCGGGTGAATTAGAACTGCAAAAAAGGAAGACATATCATGTGCACTAGCTTCATTTCTGTTGATTTTAAAATAAAATAAAAAAAAACCTTTTCTTTTTCTCTTGTTTTCATTGATAAAAAAGAGTACATTGACTGTTTCGAATATTTTCTCTTAGAACACTTGGTTCATACATTGAGATTATAGTCTTGTTCTTGAAATGAAAGAGTTCCAAAACATTACCTAGGTTTGCATATTTCTACTTTATCTAAGAGTAAGATTCTATGATAAGTTATTAAATGCAAAATGGATGTCAGTTCTTTAACACATACAGCAAAAACCAGATTAGAAATAACAACATTTTCATTTTAGAGTGGATCCTTAGTTGGTATCAATGCAACCAACATTCGCGAGTTTGGCCTACATATATGCCGCAAAGTGATACTTACCTGTCTCTGCGCCAATGCCCTATTTTGACAAAAGATCAGTAACCTGGTTCTGCTCCCTGTAGATGTGAGTATAAGAGATGTGCCAGAAGGTGGTAGCCAGAACGGCTCATCCAGTTGGACAAAATGTGGGGGAAAAAGAGAGTATGATCTTTAACCCAATCAATGATGTGGGGGAAAAAGAGAGTATGATCTTTAACCCAATCAATGATGCTCTTTGTGTCTCCATGGATGTGGATAGTGTCCAACCCAAACCATTTAGTGAAGGTGAGGGCTCCCCAAAGAGCAATGACCCGAGTGCTATTGTTAGTCCCCCTGCCTCCCTGCCACCAGAAATAGTAAAAGCGCCCTCATTCAAGAGTGATGACCACTCCATAGCCACATCTCCTCAATTGGAAAGCACCATCAAAGGATCCTTTATGATAGAGCCCCTTGATATTCTTGTGAATGTTCTTCCTTAGTTTTATAACTGTCTTCTTTGGCCCAATCTCTGAAAAGTAAGTGATGGCCTTCCAAATCACCTCCCAAGCCATTGGAGACTTGTGTTCAAATAGCGAGGCGTTCAAACTACGCGAAATGCCCTAGATGATATAGAATGGGAGAGCTTGATATTCAGGGTTATCCTTTGTCCAATAAGTGAAGCATTGTGGTAGTGTGAGCAAGGTTCCTAGATAGTCGAGCTTTAGAAAATATGTCACCCCAAACCATGTTGGGTGTGTTATATTCTTTCCATGACTAGCCCCTCGCGCGAAGCAGGGGGATTAGAGGGGGGGCGATAGCCACCCCTTCGTTGCGTTCGGCGCAATAGGGGGATCTATCTGGGGGTTTGCAAGGGGCGGTAGCCCCCTTGCATGGGGTCTGGGGTAGTGCCCCGAGAGCTTTTTTTTGCATCATATATTAGGTAGGCGGACCTACCAATGGTTTTGTGCATGGGTTTTGCACATGGTTTTGGGCATGATGGTTTACTGCTTATGGTATCTTGTAGATCCGGTCAAGGGAATTACGGTTATGTTCTAATCCAAAGTTAATGGATTGGGGTTTATGAATGTTTTGACACGTATATATATGTGTTGTAACATTGAAAGCAATATAATGAAAAATTAATTTGGTAGTCCCGATTTTGGGATCCAAGGGAAATATCTATGTATTTGTTTTATATTCTTGTCATTGTTTATTTTTTGTTTTTAGAATTCGTCTATAGGTAATTTTTGTACAGGGTTAAAACATACAGACCACACCTCCCTCGAAGAAATGCAACCGATAAGAAGGTGATCTATCTCCTCCACCTGTAATCGACACATAGGGCAGATGTATAGGCCATTAAGGCCTTTAGATTGCAAGTTATTCCAGGTGAGAATCCTGTTATGAATAGATAACCACCTAAAACAAAGAAGTTTCTTAGGAATCTCCCACCCCCACGCAGCCTTGAACCAAGAAATAAAGCAGAAAGAATTTTCTGTCACTGGAATATTATTGTAAATCTCTTTAACTTTGGGGATTCCATTCTTCATAGGGCCTTCCCACTATAGACCGTCCACTCCTTCGCCAATGCAAATACCAACATTATATATATTAGTGAGATATGCCTCCCATTTGATAGCTAGTGCGTCGGTCAGTCCAATATCAATGGACCGCATCCAAGAAGGGTGGGTTGTAAGCCGTTGGTTCCCATGGGCTATGTGAGAAAAATTAATGATTTTCTATTCTCGAATGTTGTTGATGAGGGCATCCAAGAGAGAATAATCACGGTTGAATCCCTTCAGTGCGTCCAACCCAACCTCCACCATTCTACCGTCCCCAATAGACCATCTCATGAACCCCAACAACCAATGACAATTTTTGGACATGCTCCTTCAGATATAAGATGCAAAGATTGTCTATTTGGCCCCTTCCTTGTCCAAGTCAAGAGGGTTTGCCCCTGCATGTATTTTTCTTTGATGATGCTCCTGTAACAACTCAAAATAAATATCTAATTAATTTATTAACATTAAATTTAAATAAGAGTGGCACTTACCTATGTAATTAATTAACTAAATTCAAATTTAATGAATAGTGCTTACCTGTTTACTTGTGGTAGAAGTAGGCTTACCGCAACAAGGTTTTGGGGACAACTCTCCACCCAACCGTAGGCTCAATTGTGCATAGTCTTGCTACAACTGGCCACCCCCGAGCCCTCAATCAACGTACTACTGCCAGTGACTTCTAAGTCTTAAAACACCATTCTCCCAAAAGAATGAAAGATAGAATCTCGGAATGATGGAATGCAGGAATGCCTCTCATCTTCCTCGCCATCTATTAAATATAACAACGTTGGAAGGGGAACCACATGCACACACTCCATGTGTCTACATGCAACTTTATTTTGATTTTTAGCTTTCTTGTTTTATTTCTTTACTTTTCTTTTGATTTTTAGCTTTCTTGTTTTATTTCCTTCTTTTTAATTTATTTCTATTTATTCTTATTTAGAGTTTTAGTATGGTTATTACTATTTTTATTTTTATTATTTTTATTTATTTTCTTGTATATATTTTTAATATCATTTATTACTTAGCATTTATGATTTATTATCTTTATTATTTTTATTATTTATTATTAAGTGATTTATTTATTATTATTTATTATTATTTTTTCATTATTTATTATTTTATTATTTATTATTTATTATCATATTATTATTTATTATTTATTATTATTTATTATTTATTAACTTCATGTTGCCAACACCCTCTGTTGAACTAGTATAACCAGTAGGCATTGAAAGTCCCCAACACCCCGGGAAATCTCAAGGAATTCTTGTCCTTTTTCCCACTTTCGGCACCAGACATAAGCCTGGCCCGGTCTGTATCCTAGTCCAAGGCTGGCCCCAAGGCTCGCGCCTGACTCAGACCTCATCTTCCCCAAGGCAGGCATCCGATCTGGTACTCAATGACCCCAGGCATCTCGCAAGGCTGGCCCACTCCCTGCACAACTACTTAAGGTGCACAGCCCCAGGCATCGAAGTCTTTTATATCCCTTCCAGACTTCGGCATCCCAATCCAATAATAGGCACCTAGCCTAGAACATCATGCACTTGGCCTTCTCAAGATGGTCTCATAGCTCTTCAAGAGCTATCCATCAAGAGCTATACACAAGACAAAGGAACCACTGGCATATGTAGTGTTGATTGAGTCTTTGTCCCCAGCCCATATGGTGTTACTTATTCTCCCTCATGCGTATGGGCTCGCACGAGATCATCAAATAAACCGGCCCTCTCGGCCCATTTGTGGAGTCCTGTGAATCATCACATCTCAACATGCATCCAATGCATTAACCATACCATCATAGTATCATAGGAAATAATCCACATGCCAACTCTTGCATGTCATCATGAGAACGTTCATCTTGTTAATCGTGACATTATGAATAATAAGGAATTGCATGCTCATGCATGTCATAGATTTGTACGGAACTATCGCATGCTTCAGTGATACCATCAACATAATTATATTAAAGACATATCATGACTTCTCATAAATGAACCACATGTCAATAATCCTCATATTATAGCATCATAATTCCTATGCCACATTATGCATATCATATCCATCATGAGTATTGAACATTAAATACCTATCATCACGTAGTAAATGAATATGTCAATATACCTTGACATAACGTCATAATGCCTATGCATATCGCTATTATCATATGGATACATTATCACTATAAGAACCATATGTAAATCATTATCTTCCTACCATGAAACATTGTCAATATGTTTTCATCAAGTTGTCAATTACTTTTCAATAATCATTTCGACTTCTTTCTTCTAGGTAGTTGATCATTTACACCAACGGTATATCATTAAATTTCACATAAGCTTCATCATCTTGAGTCTTAATCTCTCGTCATATATTCTTCCTTGATTTTACATCCATTTACCCTTTGGCTTATTGATTCCAATATCGCTATATGCAATTGCATATAAACACTATTTCATCATGATTTAATCTTTATATCGTGAGGATTTGTTGATCCATGTTGACTTATTTAACAATTAGCACTTCATCCACCAAAAATATTTTCTTATCTCATCGAGTTCGTAAAGTTCGTATCTCAATACCACTTGATTTCTTGATCATAAATTCAGTTTCCTCAAGTTGGGCAAAAGACTCTTTCTTATTAAATAGTATCATTATTTTAGATTTTGAAACAGTGGGAAACACTACTACCACCCTTATCCATGGGCAACTTATATGTGAGGTGTTATGTGGAAACCACCTCTGCTATGGGAAGTCTTACTCGTGAAATAATGAGTCAAGTACAATCTCTATTAATTGACTTTTACTTCTTTTGTCACTATGTACACAATCCTTTTCAAGGTATCCGTATAAAATTTCTAGCAACATTCCTTCCTATATATTTCTCGTTTATTATCATTTGGTCATCATGCAACTTCACCTTCACTTTTTTTTAAAAATATGTAGATCATCATTATGACCATTACCAATCATGTTTCTAGCTCTACTCATCAATACCTTTAAAAGAACTTTCTTCTTGATAGAACATCCCTTCATTTCCTCCTACCCGATATTCATAGATATATTTTTATTTTTTTCCCTGTCTTGATTTCCATGGAAGTTTCTTCACTTCATTAAATTGACTTGAATTGTGGTTTCTTCTCCTTCTCTCCTATAGCATTGATATCCTTGGAAATGTTGTTACTATTTCCAACTTGGGTAATATATAAAATCTCTTGATCATACATCTTGTTATCCATAATTCATTCATATAGTTAGTCACCTATGAAATATTTACAATGTGGCTCTCCATTGTTATAGATGTTGTTATGCACACAACTTATCTTCTCCAATCATTCTATTTATCATACCTTACAGGTTCCTTAAAATAACCTTCATTATTACCCTGATTTTTCAACTTCATTAGTTGATTGCCAATACTTTCTTCTTTATGTGCATTATCCTTAGATAGACCTTATAGTGATACCTTTAGAGTACCAAGTCATGATTATACCAAACTCTTCCATTATGTTTTAAATTAGGTTGTTTCTCCATATTGATTTCTTACCCCTGTTGTGATACTTCTTCTCTACCGCCTTAAACATTTGATCCAAGTTGGCCATAATCACATGAACTATCATTAGCAAGTTTCTCCTTTCCATTTCTCTTTAGACATATTTATCCACTATATGCAATTAAACTTGAATCACGAAACCTCATGTAACATTATACTCAACATCTAAACTGAAATCCAAGTCTGTACAATTTTCCATTGAGAATATAATAGTACATGAGCAGATACATGTAATCTGAATGGCAATGGCAGTGCAAAATTAAATTTATTAGAAGATCATATTGAGAGAGTTGTGTTCTTGTAATAATAGACCAGAGAAATGCCAAGCAACTGTTATTGCTAAAGGACAATGAGAACAACAATCCAACCCAAATAATTAGTGAATAGTATGATCAACATTCAAGGAATGTTATCTCTGTGTTTTTAGATCAGATTGAACAATAAAATAATGAACATATGCTAGTGAACAATGATCATCTAAAGGTAATCAGAGTTTATCCATTGTGAATTGGAACATATTTCACTATTTTAAAGCACTTTAATTGGTGACGAATTTCAACTTCAATTATCCAAATACTTCAAGTGCTATGTAAACTGTGTTGTAAAATGAACCGGTGGTGAGTAGTTACACCAGCATTAAAGATTTGTTAAAAAAAACATGCTAGCATACCATATCAATAGTGCAATGATAGTCAAACACTGTCATCAGTCACTCAATATCAAGATTTGTCACTGAAGAAGCATAAAATAAGAGCCAAAATACTTAGATTATTGTTGTGATAATTATGCAGTGAATTTTTAACCAGGTATGTATTAACCATGCCAAATTTATTCAACAAAGTTTTGAATATTTTTGATTCATTTCAATTTGTTGTTTTATATATTTTTCCCCTATTGCTCAGCATGCAATCAGACCATTGCAAATTATCAATAATCACTAACTTTGTAGTATTAAAACTTAGAGAATTGTCTCCATAAAAATCAAAATTCCAATGAGTAAAGCTTAAGAATATTAGTGGCAGTATTGTTTTAAGAAGGTACTTGAATTCTGAAAGAAAATTCACCATGACTTTTGAAATGATATGTCACACCATGATTAAGTCTACAAATTCATAACCTTATGTGCTAGGATAAATTGAAATTATGTGTTGTAGAGTGAAATATTGTGAGTATTTGTTTAAGCAATCATAACTTATGTTAGAAGAATTAAATGGACTGCTTTTAACAAAATAAATCGTTTAAACAAATTTATTGAATGTATCTTGAGATTCTTATGGCTATTAAATGATTACTCTAAAGAAATTTAAGAAATCAAATAACCAAAGAAATATTCCACACCATAAAGAAAAGACACCGCCACCCGACCCAGAACTGGATCAGATGACTGGGAATGTTATCCCTCCCCAACACAAAATAAAATCATTTTATTAATTATATGGCCTGCCTGCAAGCGCACCCACGAAGGCAACACCATCCCTTAAATTACAATACATTTAGCCATATTAATTTCTCGGATAAGACATAAAATTGCCTACATAAGACATAAGATTATAAGCTTGTGGCCATGGCTATGCGTTTTCCTGCAATTTCCATTGTTCCTTTCGACAACAATGTCGAGAAATCTGCACACACTATAAGGTCAATAGTACCATTTACACAGTTAATAGTACCATTTTCTCATGCAAGGAATAATAATAGCCCGATCACATAATCTCCACCCACTCAAATAGCCAATTGCATACTTGGTGGCTCTTCAGCTCACAAATGCAAAAGTTGTTGGCGCTTGGACCACGGTGTTTAACCACTAGCAGCAATCATTGCAGAAAGGCGAGCAATTATTTTCGTTCATATCAGAAGGAATGCAAATAGATTAGCGGACCTCCTTGCCAATAAAGGGGTGGAAGATAATCTGGCTTTGTCTTCATATCTTCATTATCATAAAAACCAACCTATATCCATCTTAACTCCACATCTACCACTTTTAGGGGGATGAAATCTATTTATCCCTATGAGCACTTGGTAGACCCAGAATTAAGATGGATCTAAGATGATAGAATTTCCCCTTTAAATAGTCTATGCTCACATGAATACCATGGTATTATCATAGGTCAATACCATGGGTTATCATAAACCTAGAGCTTAAAAATTACTATTAGTAATTTATAAAAATTAATAAAATTAATAGTTGATTTTTATTTTATTTTTTTATTTTAACCAAACTAAAATGTTTAACATACATTAAATTACAACATCCACTTTTACTCTTGATCGGATCAAATATTTTTTCACTCTATGCTAGTTTGCATATCACGATATTTGATATTAATAACAATCTAGTCCATGGTATTTGTCCCATAGTATTTTTCCCATAGGTTTCACCTAAATATAACACATTTTTTGAGTGTTCGTAAATATAAGGTGACTTATGGAGTACATATAAAAAATGTTTTATTTGTTTATCATAGCTCTCATTTATTTATATTTTTATTAATTTACCATATGGTATTTGGGCCTTTGGCCCATAAGATTCACTTAAATAAAACCTATTTCAAAATGGGCCAATGGATTCACTTAAATAAAACCTATTCTTGAAAATGGGTGAATGGAAGGTTGTAACTCCTACTTTCAAGGGCTCAATTTACTTTTTTTACCTCTCCCTTAAAATAAGGTGGGCTATTTGAAGTGATTTGTAAAAATGTACTATGATACAAAATATTCGCCACTAAAAATTTAAAACCCCTTAATTTCGCTAAAGGGTGAACATTCGCCCCTAAAATTTTCTATGGCTCACACAGAGTTCTCTCTCAACTGTCACCTGGTTCTCTCAATGTCAAACTCTCATCTCTCAAAACAAGATGCTTCAAAAAGAAATACCTCTTCACTTATAATCAATAAAGCAAGTAAAGGAAATGATAATTAGATAAAAATGTTAGAACACTAACTCTAATGCTAGAAAGTGCTCTTAAAAATCTTCACTTATAATCAATCTTGGTTCACAATCTTAAATATAATTTGTCAATTAATTAATATTCTATATATATAGAATATTCCAAAAATAACTTATCAAATTTCTCTTTTATGCTTAATTAATCCACTTATGACTTGTGACTTCCAATCCTCGTTGAACTTGAAATAATTTATAAATAAGACAAATTGTAAAGAAAATAAAGGCATTCTGGGCGCTCTCTTACCAAGAGCCAATCTGAACACCCATCAATACAATTATAAAAATTACTTTTTACAGCAATCAAAAAATACAGTAGTGCTGATATAAATGAAATGTTCAGAGAACGAGGAAACATTCGGTTTAACACGTGACAGGTGTCCTTGCAGATTTCTTCATTGTCATTTTAAAAGAGAGATAATCTTTCTTTTCTTTTTTTTTTCCTTTGAGAAATAAATGGTTCACATGCCTAAAAAAATAGAAATTAATCTCTTCGAGCCACAAAAATCGAGAGTCCTAGAAATGGCGGTGGATTTTAACTTATTCAACTTATTTATCCCAAGATATATAAAAACTTTAAATTTCAAATCAAAATAAAACATGTAACAAGCTAGAGTACTGATCATCGCGATGGATGGTAAAATCATGGATATAATTACGACCCTTGTAGTAAAATAACAAACATTTAACTGTTGCAATAAATTACAGATTTATTTTTAACGGGTGAAATTGTGAAATAAAAAGCGAAAATAATTTGATATTAACCTTTTTAATTATAATTATAAAAATACCACACACGTAATCCAATTCAAAGCAAAGCATGTGAAGTGATGTATTTGGTTACAGCTTTGTTGCAGGTGGTTTCCGCACCTCACCGCACCGCACCGCAGGTAAGGGAGCTTTTGAAAGTTCGGTTGGTTCGGTTCGTCGAGGGATCTCAGAAATAAACTGCTGAAAGCAGCTGAATTAACTTCATACTTTCGCTATTTTCGGGAGACAAAATGGTGGAATCAGCTGGGTAAACTTCGAATCTTCACGCATCGAAAAATTTCGCTTGTACGAACATCCTGAATCCTGCATCTTGCGGACATTTTATCTCAAAATTCGTAATTTTTATCATGGCCTTATGCAGGCAGGGGAGCGAACCTTTACAGGATTGGACTAATTCATCTGGTGGACCTATATTCAGGTCACATGATTATGGTAGCAATATGTGGCAAGGGGAGCTAGGGGATGGTTATAGCAGAGGCTATTGCAAGTTCAATAGAGGCAGAAAGTTGGGTCGCGCGGTGAAGAATGGACAATGTCCCATCATTCTGCTGCTTGGGGTCCTTTTCCACTTACGAAATTGCAAATGCACAAAACGGCTAGCCCTATGCTAGGGGCAACATTCAGATGTTTGGGACTCAGCTCTAGTCGAGTACGCTCTAATTTTAGATTAGATTTTTGAAATTTTGATTGAATCCAATTTGATATTCTAGACGCTGTGGAAGACGTCTATGGGCTAGAGACAATTCAAATATGAAGACTAAATTCAAATAAATAAATAAAAAATTCCAGACAAAATGATCGCAGAACAAAATTATCCTTCAGAACCACAATATATAAATTTATGATAAACAAGTTTTATCTGATGCCTATCATAATACACACCACTCAGTGTGTGGCAGAGCCTGCAAACAATTGTTAGAAATGGCTAACGAATTAATGAAAACAACTCAGAATTGCGGAACAAGTCAAGTTAAATATCCTGACAAATAAAAAATTAGATGCCCATAGGCCCTAAGGGTTAAGTCCCGCTCTGATACCATATGTAACAGCTCAAAATAAATATCTAATTAACTTATTAACATTAAATTTAAATAAGAGTGGCACTTACCTATGTAATTAATTAACTAAATTCAAATTTAATGAATAGTGCTTACCTGTTTACTTGTGGTAGAAGTAGGCTTACCGCAACAAGGTTTTGGGGACAACTCTCCACCTAACCGTAGGCTCAATTGTGCATAGTCTTGCTACAACTGGCCACCCCCGAGCCCTCAATCAACGTATTACTGCTAGTGACTCCTAAGTCTTAAAACACCATTCTCCCAAAATAATGAAAGATAGAATCTCGGAATGATGGAATGCATGAATGCCTCTCACCTTCCTCACCATCTATTAAATAGAACAACATTGGAAGGGGAACCACATGCACACACTCCTTGTGTCTACATGCAACTTTCTTTTGATTTTTAGCTTTCTTGTTTTATTTCTTTACTTTTCTTTTGATTTTTAGCTTTCTTGTTTTATTTCCTTCTTTTTAATTTATTTCTATTTATTCTTATTTAGAGTTTTAGTATGGTTATTACTATTTTTATTTTTATTATTTTTATTTATTTTCTTGTATATATTTTTAATATCATTTATTACTTAGCATTTATGATTTATTATCTTTATTATTTTTATTATTTATTATTAAGTGATTTATTTATTATTATTTTTTCATTATTTATTATTTTATTATTTATTATTTATTATTAGATTATTATTTATTATTTATTATTAAGGGGAGGGATATTACAGTTCCCCCATAAGCCATTGACATTTGTGGCCCTCCAAAGGCTTTTAATGATCAGGGCTCGGTTGAAGTTTTGTGTGCACAAAATGCCCTATCCACCCTCTTTAGTCGGTCTAGCTATTGCCTTCCAATGAAATAGGTGATTCTTCCCCTTTAGTTCTGCACCCGACCAAATAAATCTAGCCATGAGTGCATCGGTCTTATGGCAGACCTCCATCGGCATCATAAAAAAATGCATCGAGTACACCGATAAGTCCTGTAGGACAGAGTGGACAAGAGTCAATTGACCCCCTAGAGAAGGACGCTTATGAGCCCATCCATTCAGTTTCCTATTGAATCTATCCAGAAGTCAGTCCCAATCGTGGATACAATAATTGTTTTCCTTTAAATGAAAACCGAGGTATTGGATTCCCACATTTACGTCTGTCGCTGTAATCCATAAAAGGCTACCAATCTCCTAGCAGCGTGGGTCGCCCAAGTCATCCGAGATCAAGACATATTTTTCATGGCTCATGTATAGGCTGGTTGTCTCACCGAAGGTATGGAGGATCTGGTGAATGTGCCACCAATCCTCGGTGTCATTCATACCGCCAAAAAGAAGGTCATTGAAAAATAATAAATGAGTTATCTACATGTTCTTTATGACCTTCATCCCCTATATAATTCCCCTAGCCTTTGCCTCTCCCAACTTGTGGCTCAGACAGTCCATGACAAGAATAAAGAGAAGCGGTGATAAAGCGCAACCTTGGTGGAGTCCCTGGTGGGCATTAAAGAAACCAGTCAGATATCCATTGATAATAATGGAAAAATTCATGGATAATATGCATGCCATTATCCAGTTGATATTTCCCAAGGAAATGCCCACCTTGTGTAATACCATCCTCAAGAATTCCAATCGATGCAATCAAAGGCCTTAATCAGATCCACCTTGATCAAGCTAGCTCATCTTTTACTAACCTTCATCAAATGAAGGCATTCCTGAGCAATACCTACAGCATCTTGAATCTGTTTGTCTTCTAAAAAATAAAATTATTTAGGGGAGATGAATGTCGAGAGTCTTCTTGATCCTTCTAGCAATTTTCTTGGTGATGATCTTATAGAGTTCATTACAGAGGGAGATTATCCTGTAGTCCAAAAAAGAGATAGGGACGTCCTTCTTAGGGATAAGAGAAATAAAGGTGGAATTTAAAGCCCCAAAAATAAAACCTTTGATATGAGATTCCTCAGTAGTTGCGAGAATCTCTGGGATCATCAATTCATGAAAATGAAGAAACAAGTCCACGCCCCACCCATCAGGTCCTGGGCTTTTATCCTTTGCAGTGGCTTGGATGACCTCCAAGATCTCCTCTTTCAGAATTGGTTGGCCCAGGTTCGCATTCTTTATCTGTGTAAACATGTAGTTCGAATAGGGAAAATGAGGAAAGAAGGAAAAAAATTTAGTTATACATTGACCAAGAAAAGCATATAACTGATTGGAAAACTGAATTCACACACACAAGTAACTACATAGGATTTACATGGTAAAACCTTAACAGGGTGTCAAGGAAACATCCACGGGGCAAGGGATTGGATTCTCTATTCAATCAATAATGATTCTCCATACAATAGCTTGGGCATTCATTTGGTTTTATATGTGCCTCCTCAGTTACATAACCAATGATTTAGTATAAAACTAACTTGTTAGATTTTACCCAAATTTACACAATTAGTTGTCAAACTTCCAACAAACTCTACCTTGACAACAATTTTCCTAATCCCTTGCCCATGCCCATTCATCCTCTTTTCTGCAAGCCAAGAGAAGCTAAACACCATCGCAGCTTCTCTATTGTAACTGGCTTTGTGAATATGTCTGCACAATTCTCTCACTTGTGGACCTTTTGAAGGGATACTTTTCCGCCATCGATCACATGTCTCAGAAAATGATACCTTACATCAATGTGCTTGGTTCTGCTATGATAATCATGATTTGTAGCCAAGTGAATATCACTTTGACTATCACAAAGTACATTCACTTTCTCCCGTGTCCTTCCAATCTCATCAAGCAGACCCTTTAACCAGATTGCTTCTTTACTGGCATCTGAAGCAGCTATATATTCAGCTTCGGTAGTGGACAATGCAACTATTTCTTGAAGCTTTGACATCCAAATAATTGCTCCACCTGCAAGAGTAAAGACATAACCTGTAGTAGATCTTCTTTTGTCCAAATCACCTGCATAATCAGCATCTACATATCCGTAGACTGATCCTTCACTACCACTAAAGATGATGCAATGGTCACTTGTGCCTCTTAGATATCGAAGCACCCATTTCACTGCTCACCAATTTTCTTCACCTGGATTTGCCATGAACCTGCTGACAACTCCAACTGCATGTGAAATGTTAGGTCTTGTAGATACCATCACATACATTAAGTTGCCTATAGCATTTGCATATGGTACATGAGACATATACTGCTTTTCTTCATCAGTTCTAGGACTCAAAACCGAAGAAAGCTTAAAATGGAAAGCTAATGGAACATTAACAGGTTTCACATTGTTCATGCAAAACTTTTCAAGTACTTTCTCCACATACTTCTGCTGTGATAACCAAAGCTTACCATTTTTCATGTCTCTGTGTATCTACATGCCCAAGATATGTTTTGCTGCTCCAAGATCCTTCATATCAAACATCCTAGAGAGTTGAGCCTTTAACCTGTTGATCTCTTCCATGCTTTTGCTTGCAATAAGCATATCGTCAACATACAAAGCTAAGATAATGAATATGCCATTGAAATTTTTGAAGTATACACAATGATCATACTCACTTCTTATAAAGTTTTGGCTCACCATGAAGGAATCAAACTTCTTGTACCATTGTCTGGGAGACTGCCTCAGACCATACAATGATTTCCTAATCTTGCAAACTAATCTTCTACTGCAACCTTGTACAAAACCTTCTGGATGTTCCATATGTATCTCTTCATTCAAATTACCATGTAGAAAAGTTGTTTTAACATCTAACTATTCTAACTCAAGGTTAATTAATGCAGTTAGTGCCAACACAGTACGAATAGAAACAAGTTTTACATCTGGAGAAAAAATCTCATGAAATTTTATACCTTCAACTTGAGAATACCCTTTTGCTACCAGTCTCGCCTTATACCTTTTGATACTTCCATCAACTTTTCGTTTTAGTTTTAAGACCCACTTGCATCCAACAACACTTCTCCCTTCAAGAAGTTCTACAAGATCCCAGTTATTGTTCTTGATTAAGGAATCCATTTCTTCTTCCATAGTCGTTTTCCACTTTTTGCTATCTGTATCATCTACTGCTTCCTGATAACAAGAAGGTTCCCCATCTTGAGTAATCAAAGAAAAAGATGAAGCAGAATCTTCATACCTTTTGGGAGTTTTTATTTCCCTTGTAGACCTTCTTAGAGTGACTGGTTGTTGAACTGGTTCAGAAACTTCAACAGCTTCCTTTGTATCTTCAACACCTTTTTCTCTAGAAGTCTCTCCTTCCTTTTGACTGTCACCGAAAGGTCTAGCCTCCAACTAAACTTGTTGATTTGGAGATACCTGTTCCTATTCAATTCTTTCAACATTTGATTTTAAAAGAGAAGATTCATCAAATGTTACATCTCTACTAATGACTATCTTCCGCAATGTAAGATCCCACAACCTGTATCCTTTCACTGCATAGTCATATCCAACAAACACATAACATTTCGATTTTGGATCTAATTTTGAATGTTGATTTTTAGGAATAAGAGAATAAACATCACAGCCAAATATCCTTAAATTCGAATAATCACAAGACTAACCTGTCCAAACTTCTTTAGGAATTTTACAGTTAATTGCTACTGAAGGTGATTTGTTAACTAAATAACAAGTAGTAGATATTGCTTCTGCCCACAACTCCTTTTGCAAGTTAGCATTGCTGATCATGCTTCTGGCTCTTTCCATAAGAGTCTGATTCATACGTTCAAAACACCATTTTTCTAAGGAGTATAAACAATAGTTTTGTGTCTAATGATTCTCTCATCCTTACAATATTGTTCAAATTCAATGGAAGTGAACTCACCACCATTGTCAGTTCTTAAACATTTAATAGATTTGCCTGTTCTTTTCTCTACCATTGCTTTAAATTGTTTAAAGACATTAAATACATCAGCTTTCCTTTTTACCATAAAGACCCAAACTTTACGGGAGAAATCATCAATAAACGTTAAAAAATATAGAGCACCTCCATATGATACAACAGGGGATGGTCCCCATAGATCAGAATGAATATCGTCCAAAATATCTTTACTATTATGATTTCCAGTTTAAAATCTCTGTTTACACTATTTTCCATATACACAATGTTTACAAAAATCTAACTTCAAAGTTTTCAGATTGGGAAGAGATTTATGTTTCATCAGTATCTGAAGTACCTTTCTCGCTCATGTGACCCAATCGCTGATGCCATAGACGAGTACCTGCTTCTTCCTTTTCTGACGCAACTGCTGCTTTACTGACCTGAGTACTTCCTTTTAACCTGTAAAGATTTCCGACCTTTTCTGCTTTCATAATCACTAGGGATCCTTTAAAGACTTTCAGCATGCCATTTTGACCTGTAAACTTATAACCATTCGAATCCAACACTCCCAAAGAAATCAAATTTTTCTTCAAATCAGGTACATGTCTAACACTAGTTAATGTTCTAACTGTGTTATCATACATTGTAATCCTGATATTTCGCATCCCAATAGTCTGACATTATTACCCATAAACAGAGAACTACCATTTACATTTTCATACAAAGTAAACCAATTTCTGTGTGGACACATGTGATGAGAAGCACCAGAGTCTAACAACCGGCTTTCTAAACCCTGAGAGGCATTACATTCAGGTGAAGTTTCATCTATCATACATAATTCTTCAGCAGATAAAACTTCGTCTATCATACCTGAATCGACCTGATTCGCTTTTTTCTTCAAGTTATCAGATTCTTTTTGTTTCCAACAGTCTTTCTTCAGGTGTCCAATTTTATTGCAATGCCAACATTTTGCCTTACACTTATTTCCCTTCGATTTAGATCTGGAAGACCCCCTTGTCTTTTCTTCTCTTTCCTTTTACCGTCCTCTAGCTATCATGACTTCTGATGCAGATGTTTCAGTACTGGATTTCCTTCATACTTCTTCAGACAAGAGAGCTCCCACGACTGATTCAAACTTTAAAGAATCAGCAGTGCTCAAGCTGATTGAAGTCACAAAGTGATCCCATGATTCGGGCAAAGAACACAGCAAAGTTATGGCTTTATCTTCTTCCTGAATTTTAACTTCGATATTTGTTAATTGGCATATAAGTGTATTAAAAACATTCAAATGTTCTACAACTTTTGAACCCTCTTTCATTCAAAGACTGTACAGTTGTCTTTTCAGATAAATTCTATTGGTTAACGACTTTGTCATATAGAGTTTTTCCAGTTTTTCCCATAATCCTGAATTTGTACTCTCTTCAAAAATGTTGAAGAGAACCTCATCCGCTAGGCATAACCTGATGGTATTGAGAGCTTGGGCATCCAAGTCCTCCCAGTCCGAATCAGTCATGGTTGCAGGTTTCTTAGTTGTCCCATCCAATGCTTGTGCAACCCTTGTTGCACAAGCAGATCCCTAACTTTCAGTTTCCAAAGAGAAAAATTTCTCTTGCCGGTGAATTTATCCACCTCGAAATTTGCATTCGACATCTTGGCCATTTTTTTCTTAGGGTTTCAGTCTTCAGTCTTTCAACTAGGGTTTATATTTTTCCTTCAAAAACATTTTATGAAAAAAAAAAATTCCCCCAAAACAACCCTTGTACAGATTTTATTTTCAAATCCTTTGTTTGCTTTTTTTGTTCAAATTAAATGAATTCTTTCCTTCAATTTAAACAAATCAACCCCTCTGTTTTTTTCAAAAAAAATTCTGAAAAAATTTCTCGGGAAAAAAAAATTCTCTCAAAATTAAAAAATTACCTAGATCCACAAGCCAAGCTAGGCCTTTGGCAGCACACAGGCTCTGCTCTAGCAACTGGAAGCGCTTTTGGCGGCACGTAGGCTCCTCTATCGAAGCAGTGTTGCCCTTCACACAGGGGTAGCCTTCATATGCTCCTTCACACGCAAGTCCTTCATGCAGGCACTGTCTCCTTAAAACAAAAACGGCAGACACCCAACACGCAAGCCTCTCGATAACAGCGCATAGAGGGTTTGGCGGCTGCAACGGCTCCACGCTTCTACAACTACTCCACGCTTCTCACCCAACCAACACGCAGAGGGGACTCTGGACAACACGCAGAGGATTTTGACTACTCCACGCTTCTGCAACTGCTCCACGCTTCTCACCCAACCAACACGCAGAGGGGACTCCGGACAGCACACAAAGTGGTCACATAACACGCAGCAATGGTCAGCTCTAGTCTTCCAGCAATGATGTCTGTAGGTAGGCTCGTCCTCCTTTCCTTAATGCAGGCAAATGGGCTTCTTCACGCAGCAATGGCGCAAGGCAGTGCAAACTGGTCACTTTTCACACAGACGTAGAATGATTTCTCAAGCAATGAGTTCTCCCTCACGCACAGGCAGATTTCTGAACCTCTTCTTCACGCAAGACTCAACTCAACGCATTAGCTCCGATACCATTTGTAGTTCAAATAGGGAAAATGAGGAAAGAAGGAAAAACATTTAGTTAAACATTGACCAAGAAAAGCATATAACTGATTGGAAAACTGAATTCACACACACAGGTAACTACATAGGATTTACATGGTAAAACCTTGACAGGGTGTTAAGGAAACATCCACGGGGCAAGGGATTGGATTCTCTATTCAATCAATAATGATTCTCCATACAATAGTTTGGGCATTCATTTGGTTTTATATGTGCCTCCTCAGTTACATAACTGATGATTTGGTATAAAACTAACTTGTTACATTTTACCCAAATTTACAAAAATTTTTGTCAAACTTCCAACAAAACATGATGGGCAAGTGTTCAATCATAACACATTAAGAAGCAAAGTCCTGTTCCCAGGCAACAAATAGGGTCGTGAAATGATAGAATGTTTCCCGTTTGATCTCAGCTTGGTCATGAATGGATTGAACATCAGAATCTCTGATGCTCCTAATGGTGTTCCTCTGCTTCCTGTTATTAGCAAATGCGTGGAAAATTTAGTGTTTTTATCCCCAACCGCCACCCAAATAGCACGACTTTGCAATCTCCTCTCTACCTCCTGTGACAAAAGGATATTGTTTTTAACCCCATCCAAATCAATAAAGCATCTCTTTTATGCTTCAGAGAAAAAAAGAGGATCAATGGGGCCATTGTAATAACTCATAGAAATATCGATGTCAGAAAGATTCTCGTGGTCTGCTGCTTTCTTATGTTTTATCCAGATCTTGGTTTCCTTCTTTAATACCCACAACTTGGTTACTATAATGTCCATTGGGCCTCCTATTGAGGTGGTGACTAGGCAACACCAAACCTCCTTGACCATTTTTGACTCCGAATTTCTGAGCCAAGATGAATCGAATTTGAAAGGCATGCTCCCCTTATTTCCCATTCCTTCCCATGATAGAATAATAGGGATATGGTCAAAGAAAAAGGAAGTGATGACTGACAATTTAACCCCTTATAGAACCCCAAGCAGTGAGGAGCTTATGAGGAAACGGTCGAGCCTCTTCGAGATGCTAGCCACCCTTGTGTGTCCATTCCGCCAGGTCGGGACTATGGAATCTGAAACAATATCGCACATGCTAAGGGAGCAAGACAAGTCCTTGAATAAATTGGTCAACAGATCAACAGCGACGAGTGTCCCCCATATCTCCTATCTACTCATTGAGAGGTTAAGGTCTCCAGATAAAATGATGGAGTGCAATGATAGAATGTTAGAGATAGCGAATTGTTCCCAGAAGGTCCACCTGCCAGCATATGGGGCATATAAATTGATGATGCAGATGCGGTAGCTGGTGATCGATAGATGCCCTGTCAGGAGAATTCTAGTGTCATAATAGTAAGGCAACATAAAAATAATTTTTGGGTTCCACATTGCTCCTAAACCACCCAAGAAATCGGTGGCATCCTTAGCACATACAAACCATTCCGGGAAGCCATGATAGAAGTGAGAGTCAGGGGAACATAGCATGAGTATGAGTAGAAAAGGTCCGGGGAGGGAAGGGAGTGACGAGTTCCTCAAGCCCCATCGAAGGTAAAGGCAGGTGAGAGGGGTGCAAATGGTCCAAGAGTGGTAAAGGGAGAGAATAAAGGGCAGAGAGTGGAAAACACCATCGACCCAAAACACCATCAATCAAAAAGTGTGAAATTCATAGTTCGTGTGGATTCACTAAATAAAAATAAGTGCATCCCGATTTATTCATTCAATAGTAATACATTGGTGTATGTAATCCTTATGACACCCTTTTCATTTCCTATATTTTTCAAATTTTTTTATTAAGACATATTTTAATAATTTCTAGATTTCAATTCAAAATCCTAACCACTAAATCTATTCAAATTACGATAGATTTCAATTCAAAATCCTAGCCATTAAATTTCTTCAAATTACTATTAATTTTGTATATGAACTCTAAATCTTAATCATTAAACTTATTAAAATTTTGATCAAATTTAAATTAAAATTAATTATAAATATCCATTAAATAGATAAATCATATAATATTTTTAATAGTCATTAATACATTCAACAATCTGATCCATTTAATAAAAAATTTAGATCTATCTTAACTCTGGGTCTATTAAGTGACTAGAGGGATCAATTTTTTTGAGCTTCAAACCTCTTTTTTTAGTGTGAAACTTGAGGAAAGGTTTGCACCCTAAGAGATTTGATCCCTCTAGGCATTTCCTAGATCGAGAGTTAAGATATAGATTGGTTCCATTTTGCAAAGTCACACAAAATTTGTTGAATATCTAAGTAATATGATCATTTTATTTTAAGATGGATCAATTGCCTTAGTATTAAGAATATAGAGTGTATTAATAAGTAAAATGATGAAATAAATTTTTTCAATCAAATATTTTGAGATGCAATCCTCTTAAAAGAGATTTGATCCTCCTTGGTAGATTCAGAGTTAAGATGGATCTATGTTGGTATAATATATATGTATTTGACATTGAAATATTTTATTTAATTTAAGTTCTCCACCTTAAAATGTTAAAACATGTCCCCTCAAAATTTTTCATGTATGCATACATTTAATTATTTTTATTATTAATATTTTTAAAATCTTACATATCAAGCCCATATTAAAAATTGAAAGAATTACAAAGATCATTCATTCAATGAATTAGAAAGAAATTATTAATGGAATAAGAATTTATTGTTCTCCATATAAAGTAGATATAAAATTATGTTATTTAATATGGACATTGAAATATTTTACTTATTGTTGATGGTGGAATATTTTTTTGTATTAAATATCACATGTAAACTGAATGTAAAATGAATTACACACCATGTAATATCAATAATACTATTTTCTTTCATCTAAATCTTAAGTAGTGAAGAAATTACATTTCTTTCTCATACTAAAAGTTAATTTTTTTATTATTATTATTATTATTTTTACTTTTGGTTATATTATATCTCTATATAAAATTATGTAAAATTAAGGTGCAAATTGAAGTATTTTATTTATGGTAGACAATAATTTATTTTGTTATTACTATTTTTATTTTGGTAATTTAAAGTATTACTTCACTTTAAGTATGGGGGATTTACGCAGTGCATTATATTAGATATCATTTTTGGGATTCAACTGCGTTAAGTAAGTCATTCAAACGTATGACCATTTCCATGAGAGGTAGTCGTAACTGACTAATTTCTCATGATTTTTGAATAGTTCACTTAGCACTCATTGCATCGGGTGATGCTCACAGGGGTGAAGAAGTGGGATTGAAACTAGTGAAATGTGGAGAACGAATCACATAGCATCAATCATCACTTCCGGGGCTTGCACCCGGTAACCAGGACTTCCCAGGAGGTCACCCATCCCAAAACTCCTCTGGCTCAAGCGCGCTTAACTGTGGAGTTTTTCCCCACAATCAAGCCCACTTAGCTTGCTACCCCATTTGCAAAACCTTAGCAAGTATTGTGCCTCATGAACCATTCAAGTAGAGATCCCTTGACTCTTTTTGAATTTAAGTATGGGGGATTTACGCAGTGCATTATATTAGATATCATTTTTGGGATTCAACTGCGTTAAGTAAGTCATTCAAACGTATGACCATTTCCATGAGAGGTAGTCGTAACTGACTAATTTCTCATGATTTTTGAATAGTTCACTTAGCACTCATTGCATCGGGTGCTCACAGGGGTGAAGAAGTGGGATTGAAACTAGTGAAATGTGGAGAACGAATCACATAGCATCAATCATCACTTCCGGGGCTTGCACCCGGTAACCAGGACTTCCCAGGAGGTCACCCATCCCAGAACTCCTCTGGCTCAAGCGCGCTTAACTGTGGAGTTTTTCCCCACAATCAAGCCCACTTAGCTTGCTACCCCATTTGCAAAACCTTAGCAAGTATTGTGCCTCATGAACCATTCAAGTAGAGATCCCTTGACTCTTTTTGAATTTAAGTATGGGGGATTTACGCAGTGCATTATATTAGATATCATTTTTGGGATTCAACTGCGTTAAGTAAGTCATTCAAACGTATGACCATTTCCATGAGAGGTAGTCGTAACTGACTAATTTCTCATGATTTTTAAATAGTTCACTTAGCACTCATTGCATCGGGTGATGCTCACAGGGGTGAAGTATTACTTCACTATTTTTAAATGTAACCTGACATGATAACATCTCTCCCATAGGCGGTTGTAGATACATTGATATATATTCACATTAAAAAAATCTAATAGTATTCACTGAAAACAATGCAAACAGTTAATTCAATCACACTTAAACTAATGCAATCCAATAGTACTCATTGAAATCAATCAATCAATGACTTATTTTACATTGTTTATAATGTATTATTTATAAGATATAAATTAATGAGTTTAGATAAGATTTAGTTTTTATTAGATTGTAACCATATGCGTATTAAAGTAATGCGGTGCATGAACTAAATATTAACATCCATTTCAAAGTGGCTAGCCTTTATCAAGTGTTACATACCCAAATTATATTAATTAATAAAATTTAACTTTTAATTTACAAATTATATATTTTAAATTTTTTGTCCAAACTTAAAAAATAAATATAATAGCATTTGAAGTACAACAATTCAATAACCAAATATGTAGCCTCAAAAATTCAATTCAGAGTTTTTCTTTTAATTTTTAAATATATTCAAATCAGGTTTTTCCTTTTGATTTTAAACATTGCCTTTTTAAACATATTTTTGCCCGAACTTTGATGTATTTTACCATGATGTTTCTCCTTCAGGGTTTATTTATGAGAATACTCATTTTCTTCTTACCACTCATGAGTTCATTTTCATGTATTTCACTTTAATTGGTCAAGCGACACTTTCACCAATTGTATTTTTTGTCGTGCTCTTTGTTCTTCAATATTATGCTTTGTTCTAAATTCCATTATGCCCCTATATAAAAAAATTAAATGCAATCCATCGATATATATATATATATATATATATATATATATATATATATATATATATATATATATATATATATTCAAATAAAAATAATCTAATAGTATTCACTAAAATCAATGCAATCAATGACTTATTTTACATTACATTCAAAATATTTCAATGGAATAATAGCCTATATGTGTACACATCTATTTTTATGGAAAATTTGAATTCTTATGCGGTACGTTAATAATTAAATCTTATCCCTCAATCTAACATTGATTGAGTTTATGGTCAACATCTCTAGACACATCATTATAACTTGTTACAAATTTTTCCAACCATTATTTGGAATTTTGAACTACTCAAAATTTATAAAAAATTCTACCCAAAGTGTATACATTTGCTTTGTTTTAAACTATAACCAATCTCTCTAAAATTAAACGGTAATAGGATGAATTACAAAGTAATGGGTCAAATTAAAAGGTAAACATAATTTTAAAATGAAAAATAAACCAAGTGCAATACTTGACCTAAAACCTAAACTTGGAAAAATATAAACTTACCTGGTTATTATAGGGACTTACCCAGTTATTACATAGTCTGTGCAATTGAATCAAAATGCACATTGTTATCTTTACCCTCCCTTTAATAAGTCAATCTAATACCTAATATTCTTTTCTTTTGGATCAATAAGCGAACCTAATACCTAATATTCTTTAATCTCTTAGACATGGTGTATATGTGTTTTTCTTTCAATATTATACGACAAATATTTATTATTATTATTTTTTAATTTTAAAGTAACATTATGCACAACATCTCTTAAAGTAACATTACGCACAACATCTCCCTCATATATCTATATATATATATATATATATATATATATATAATTTTATTAATGTAACGCTATGTGACAACATCTCCCTTATGTACTGGGTTGTAGAGTGTCTCTCGAAGTAATAATACAATCCATGTGGGTTTATTCCATTCCATAAGAACCAACCTTAATGACCACATACCATTAAATAAATAAATAAAATTGATAGCATTTAATATATTGAACAATAGAAACCACTTAATAAAAGTACAATTGTAAGACACTTAGGCTTGGGAGTGCATCTATTGCATGAGTGCACTTGGGCATATCATGGATGGAAACTTTGGTTTGGTTAGTTGCACTTGTTTTGGGGTTTACCTTAGTATTCTATAGGTGACACACCATCACATGTTTGAGTGATTGCATGGTATGGATGGACCCATGGGTGAGCGAGCAATGTGGTCACATGCCATTGCAATAAGTAGACAAGATCAGGTACCATGATGGGTTATGTCATAAATGGGGCATGTCACATGACATAAGTGAATATGTATCGATGAGCATGGAGTAAAATTCACGCCACACCCTTTGGCATGATGAGAAGACACATGAAAGCATACATGGGTTGGTCAACATGACATTATGTCACACAATGTCAAAATGTTGGGTTTCCATCGTGCAACGTGTGGGTGGAACAATCATCAAACATGTTGGAACGAAGGCATGGTGGGTAGGGGGAACATCAGCTTGAAGTGCATAGAATGAAACAAGGAACGTCATCTTACATAACATTCTCCAACAACCTTCTAGGGCATTCCAGTCACCTACTAGGGAATATCCGTACCCCCATGACCTTCTATAACTTGGATTTCAACCAATTATATCATTTGTTTTACTTTCAATAATGCCTCCAACCACTAGTTTTGAGGAAATTCCATTTTTTTTTTATTCCTTGTATGGGTCTTATGTATGTTTGAATGTATCCTAAAATGCATTAACTCATATATGTGCATACGTTTGCTCAATTAAAAACCTTAAATTGGAATTCACATGCAATTCACAAAAAGACACGGACTACTGTGGCTTAAAATAAATACTCATAGAAAGTAAATACTTATGTTTTATTATCACCAACCAAATATAGAATCTAGATTTTCCTCCCAACCATAGATCACACTACTCATTTTCTCAAAAAAGTAGGCCACCCCCAAGCTGGAGCTTTGACTTCATAGGGAAACAATTTACCCAAAACCAATTACATGATGGGTACCATAATTAAGTAGGGCATGTTATCACTCTAGGAAACTCTCTTATGGTTGCAGCTCGGAGATGCCTGGTAACATATAATCTTCAATATTGTTCTCTGAACTATTGGAATAAATAATGTTTTTGATCAAGCCAGATAACCACTTTGACTCTGTTATTACTCAAGACATGCATGAACACCCTCAGCTTATAAGGCTTTAGACCACCAATGCTCAATAGTTTATAGTTTAAGTGAATGAATGGAGAATATTAACCATACTAGCAGATACATACATAAACAAATGATGGCCAGCTATAGGAAGTAAATGAAACTTGCAAATCTAATACATCAACGTAGAGATAAGAAGATAGTTATCTGGCATTAGACACAAAAGAAACCTGAACAGCCTATTCAAGTGCAAGCTTAGAACAGAAGAGAAATTGGGGTATTGAACATATGACAGCAAAAGAAGCTTGTATTACTGATGAATGAAGATGAGAAGCTCGAGTAGCAAAGTCTCTATAGACTCCAGAAGTTGAACCCTAATTACATCTTACTTTCAGCTATTTATAGCTCTTTACAATGCTCTTGAGCTTTTTAGGGCTTGAGGTGTCTTAATCTATCCCCATTGTCTTTAACTGTCTGATGGCATATAAGGACATAATTCTCTTTCCATCATGAAAACAGTAACTAATTCTGGTACAGCGCTACCCCGTTAGGTGGCTGGCTTGATTGTGCCAGTGAGGTTCCATGACTGTTTAATTCTGTTTGTTTGTATCGTGATGTGTCCTTCCTCGTTTGGTCATACGTTTTGTTAATTTAGTTCAGCAGCCTGACTATCACAATACTGACAGAGTCAACCACCTTCCTCCTCGAGTAATTGGTAGGAGTAGAGTATGAAGTGCATGGGTGGCTAGATGTGCTAATTAGAAAGAACAGAAAAATGGCGAGTGGCGGAGGATAGGCAGGTAACTGTTGGATGAATTAAATTGGATGGACATAGTAATGACAGGGTGACGAAGGACAAGCGAGAGCAGTCATGAACGAGGGCCACTGGATCAAAAGAAATGGACGAAGGGGATCAATTGCATGAGGCTTGCGGTCTTTGGCAGGAGTGGAAAAGTTCGAACCGTTGGATCTCGGTGGACAGCTCAAATGGCTATCAGGTAGAGGAGGTGCTCGGACAATAGCGCCCGGGGGGGTGGTTTGGTTTGGGTGGTCACAGTTTTTTATAGGGCAGTAAGCGGTAAAGGGTGGAGTCTGCCCGATGCTACTCATTGCAAGCCACGTAACAGAGGAGGAGAGAGAGAACCCGCCTTTATTGGGCGGGTACTCCTCTTGCTAGTTGCCCACGGGATAAGAGCGACAACCATTAGATCTAGCAAGAGTGATCTAACAGCAGGGATCGATCGAGCATGTCTCGTCAATCGGGTGAAATGTGGGCTGTTAGATTGGTGGGAGGGATCGACGTCGGAGGGACATGAAGGTATAGGATGTTTCTCGGGCAATGTGTGGAGAGCGCGTATGATGGAAGGGTAAGGTTTTTTGGGGGTTTTTGGGTTAAGTTATTCAAGGTAAGGTGGAAGAGGGTTTTGTTATGAAGTGAGTGTCGGATTAAGATATGAGCAGAATAGAATGTAAGTGGAAGAGTGGGGAGGGTGGAGTGATGGCCCGTGTGGGGCCCCTTTAGGACAACAAATCAGACCATCTTCTTCCTTTAATCTTAAAACTAGCAGCGCTGCACCTCAGGACTAACACTGGCTCCTTCTGGGGATGAAAGTCTCCCTGTGAGGTTTCAAGAACTGTAGACCACTGCCTTTCCAGTAAAACCAAGATCAAATCTTCCTCCTAATGTTCCATTGGGCATGGAGTCAATTTTGCATAAAAATAAAAACTGAGACAAAAACATATTTACAATGCTAAGGCCTTTACAACCCTAACCGAAATAAAGCTTTAGAAATCGCCCATTGATTGGGCCATCGAAAACACTTTCCCCCTCTAGATTGTGAAGGACGAAGGTGTTGTTTGTGTGAGCCTGAGAAATGACAAAAGGTCCTGTCCACAAGGCGTCAAATTTGCCATGATTTCCCTTCTTTTCCTTGAACGTGTCCCATTTGAGGACCCAGTCACCAACCTGAAAACTTTCCATCTTTGCCTTTTTATCAAATACTTCCTTGATCTTCTTTTGATGAATTGCTGACTTCTCAATTAGTTGTTCCCTGATCTGTTGGACTTCAACCAAGTCACTCATCCTCCTTTCCATGTCATCTCCTTCATCCAACTCCTCTTGCAAGAAATTGGCCACAGGGAGGGTCAATTGGATAGGAAAAGTAGCCTCGGTACCATACACCATCTTGAATGGAGAGTTCCCTATGGATTTCTTAGTGGTAACTCTGTCAGCCCACAATGCAAACTTCAGCTTGGAATCCCAGCTCCTTTTGTTGTCTTCCAGCAGTTTTTTAATTATCTTACCAGGCTCTTATTTGATGATTCTGCCAAGCCATTTCCTGGAGGATAGAATGAGGTAGAATGCACCAATTGAATGCCCATTGATTCACACATGTCCACCAATTCCTTCGCTCTGAAAGCTACTACATTATCAGTGACCAGCTTGGTTGGGCAACCAATTCTAGTGAAAATATTCACGGTTAGGAACTTCATGACAACCTGGTGATCAACCTTCTTAGTAGGTACAACTTTAATCTATTTGGTAAAATAATCAGTGGCTACTAAAATCCACCTGTGCTAGCCACTGGAATGTGGATTAATTTCCCCTATGAAGTCTAAACCCCACTACTGGAAGGGACCATTGGTGTGTATGGGCTTCAAGGGCAGAGATTTCAGATGTTGTCTTCCTGTAAACCTCTAACATTTGTCACAAGATTTCACAAATGAAAACACATCAGAGAATAGAGCAGGCCAATAATACCCAACCCTCAAGATCTTGTGGGCCATGGTTTTCCAATAATGATGCCCTCCACATATGCCAGAATGAAATTGGTGCATAACTTCCATAGATTGTTCTTTGTCTAGACATCTCAAGAGGATTCCAGATGGGTCCCTCCAATAAACCAGGTTCTTATTAATACAAAACTTAGCTGATCTGAGCTTAATGGTCCTGGCCTATCCCGAGCTAAGCCCTGGAGTGACTTCTAGCTTCAATAAGAAATGGACTATACTGGAATACCACTCACAAGTGGCCAAATTCATAGCCAAAGACTAGTTTTGTTCGTGCTTTCCTGTTGCTTCCTTTGTTTGTTCTCCATCTGAATTTAAGCTCATGCAATTTATGTCCAGTAGACTGCAATTTTCCTCAGCCATAAGCTTAGCCAAGCCTTGGCCTTTGACAAGCTTGGTGGGCTTCACCTCTATATCGAATTCTATAAGTTTTGCAATCCATTTGGGTCTTCTTCGATTAACATCTGGCTGGGTCAGGACATCCTTTACTGAAGCTGAATGAACATAGGCAACCACCTTGGAGTGGAGAATGTAAATTTGCAATGCCTTTAAAGACTTTATAAGAGCATATGCCTGTTTTTCAATAAGCTCATACCTTAATTCAGCGTCCCTCAATGTTTTGGTGAAGAAGGCCACTGGGTGCTCTACATCTTCACCATTTTTCTGCAACAAAAATGCTGCAAGTGTATCAGAAGAGGCAAAAGAGAAGATATAAAATTCCTTGGTGTAGTCTGGGCCGATTAAAGTGGGAGCTTCCATGATAGCTCTTTTGATGGTTTCGAAAGATTTTCTTGCAGCCTCTGTCTATTTTATCTCTAACCCCTTCTTTAGCATGGAAGTGATGTGCATCACTAGCTCTGAAAAGTTTGGAATAAATCTCCTCACAAAGTTAATTCTACCCAGAAAGGATTGAATGTCCCTTTTTGACCTTGGGATGGATAATGTCTGTATTGCTTGAACTCTTTCTGGATCAATTTTGACACCTGCAACAGAAACAATATGCCCTAACAGTTTTCCTTCTTCAAGAGCAAACTGTGACTTCCTTGCATTTACTGAAATTCCAAACCTTCTACACTTTAGGAACACCTTCCTCAAATGTTGTAAATGATCCTTGTGACTACTGGAGAAAACTATTATGTCATCAAGATAAATGAAGACAAACTTGTCGTTCTCTACCACGAAGGCTATGTCCACGGCTCTCTAAAAAGGAGCCCCAACATTCATCAGTCCAAAAGGCATCTTAGAGTACATATGCAGTCTTTTCTTGGTCTTCTAGGTGTACGACAATCTGATTGTAACCTGAAAATCCATCTAAAAAAGACATGACTCTAGCCCCTCAAACTTTTTGCAACAAATGTTCCATCTTGGGCAGGGGGTAGTTCTCTTTTTTAGAGCACTTGTTCAGATTCCTAAAATCAACACAAAGCCTCATTTCTCCATTCTTCTTCCTCACTATCACAAGATTAGCTATCCACTTTGAGTACCTTAGGGGAACTATGATTTTGGCATTTAGCAACTTCTTGATCTCCTTTTCAATCAAAGGTAACAAGAGAGGGTTAATCGACCTCAATTTCTGCTTGAAGAGGATGGTGTTCTTCTCCAGTGGAATCTTATGTTGAATAATGCTAGTGTTATAGGTTCTAAGGTCGCTGTATTCCCAAGCGAAGACATCAGAAAATTGTTTCATCAGGGTGCAATACTCAGAGCTTTGGACAGACGACAAGTGAGTGGACAAAGTGATATATTTTGAATGGGCTGGACTCCCTATATTATGTTCATGAACTGTAGACTTACTTTCTTTTTTAGCAGGTTTATAATGTACATCGTTATGGTCAAACAACCTCTCTAAGGGCACCAACCCTTTGGGTATATGATTACTAGGTAGTTGCACAATGCTATCCTGCCCAATTTTGTCTCTCAGCCTGGACTAGTTACATTCCTCAATGGCTTCATTCTCTTGGTCAATTTGCATTTCAGAGAATTCATCAATGACCTGTACAAAGCTATTGACTTCATCATCATCTTCAAAAACTTTCTAGTACTTGAAATTTTCAGGAAAAGACGGTCTATATTTCACTTGGACTTCGTAAGTCAACTTAGGAGGAAAAGGAGGGATAAAAGTGCTAGTAGACATAACAAGGGAATCAGCAAGCTGATTCTTAGCTCTAGGGATGTACGAAATACTAAAGCTATTGAAAGAATCTTTGAGCTTCCATACCTCATCTCTATATGCCTTCAGCCTGGGGTGCTTTTCTTGGAATGTCTTGTTCACCTGTTGAATAATAAGGTCTGCATCTCCAAACACTTTCAGATCTTTGATGCCCATTTCTTTAGCAGCGTTTAAGCCTAACATCAAGGCTTCGTATTTTGCTATGTTATTGGTGATCTGAAAAGTTAGCTTGAAAGATAAACGTATGCATTCTTGTGTGGGAGATACAAGAACTACACCTTCTCCTACAGCTTCCTTAGAGCAAGCTCCATCAAAGAACATATCCCAGATTTTTGGGCTTCCTTCCTCTGTGATATGGCAAACCAGCTTTCTAAGCTGCATGGAGGCCAACTGGGATTCTTCTACCTGGAGGATACAGGCCCAAAAATGAGTATCAACAGCAGATATGGGATGATTAGCAGGATTCCTTTCATCGATAATGATATAAGCTAACTGAGCCTCTCTGTACAATCTCCTACTTTCACCTCCAAAGACTGGGACAGTGGCATAGGACAGGTCATTCTGCAATGTCCCACCTAATCTCTTAATCCATCCTCTGGAAAGTAGCATGCCAAACTTGGGGGAACATCTGCTACCACAATATCCATCATCATGCTCTTCATGGGCAGCTGAGACAAGGTGATGGCTAGGTCTTTGATTAACCCTAAACATTTCACCTTTCTAGAGTCAAAAGAAAACAAGTCATGATACAGCCTAGTGATGTCCAGGCCCAACTTGTCCATGACAGCCTTGGGCATTAGATTATGGATGGCACTTGTGTCCAGCAGACAATTGTGAAGGATTTTGTCATGAATAGTCAAGGAGACATAGAATGATGGGGAATTATCATTAGAACGCTCAATCATTGGGCTGAGGACAACGATCGGTTTTTCATCTTGCAGATTCACATAGTCATTGGGTACCTGCATGGTTTTAAGCTCAAGGGCCTTAAGGATGGGTCTCTTAAAGGATTCATTCTTGACTAGTTCCATCAGAGGTATAAATATTTTCAGCTTTTAGATTTCTGATTCATAACTAAAAGGAGAGGGGAACTTATCAGGGCCTCTTACCTCTGGAGCTGGAGCTTTGAGAATGATGGGATCAACTGCTGGTCATTTTTTCTTGTTATTTTGCTGCATTGTAGGGATGGTACCCCTCTGAGTAGGTGTTTGCTAGGTAGTATTCACCTTGGACCTTAGATTGTATCTGTGTTGGTCATCAATTTATAGAACAACCCCACCAACCCACTCTTGGTTGTTTTGGTCCTCGGATAGTGACTCTTCATATGTAGCTAGGGTAAAAAAAGAGGTACTGCCCTTGTCTTCCAGACAATGGATCTCACATCTTTCTCATATTGATCTTTATCCATGACTACATTCTGCAAGGGGGTCTTCATCTTCTGGTCTTCATTTGCATCTTTGTTTCTTTGAGGAACCTGCAACCGCTCATTAGCTCTTTTGTACGGGTTCGGATTTCTAAAAGCAAAGGCATTAGGAGCTCTTCCTTTCCTAGAGTGTTGTTCCATCTTTATCTTAGAGATTTTATAGGCTAATGATTCTATTATCTTAGCCATCTTATCTAGCTTGGGATCAAAATATGATGAAGATTCACCCCTCTGTCTCCTTCGATCAACATGTCCCTTGAGTTTCTCTGCAGCCATGATGTTGGATTCTACCTCTAAGGCTGCATCTTGCATCTCAGCCAAAGTGGCACATCTTCTCTCTCTCAATAGTAGACAAAAGTCAGACTCGAAAGCATTGGCATAGGTGATTTTTGCAGAGGTAGGGGTGGGTTTCACTTCAGTTGGTATCTTGCTGTACATGCAGTTAAACCTTTTATTGAAATCAGATAGTGACTCACCATTTTCCCTTTTTAGGTTCCCAAACTCAGTATGGTAGTAGAGAAGATCTTTCTTATCTCCCCAATGCTTTAAGAATACATCATCTAATGCTTCAATATCTGTTATAGACCTCGGGGTCAATTCCCTGAACCATTTCCTAGCCTCTCCATCTAGGCTTTGGACAAATACTCTCATCCATACATCATCTTCACTAATATCTAGATTATCAGCATAGATATAGAATGATTCAAGATGTTCTTCAACTATAACCCCTTCTATCCCAGTAAACTTAGGCATGTATTTCTAATATTCTCCAGTAGGCCTATCATTCAAAGGAACGGGCAGTACTAGAGGTCCACTAGAATTCTAAATGACAGAGGGCTGAGGAATGACTAATAATACTAAAGGGATATGATGGATAGGAGGTGAGGCTCCCTTTGGGCTCACAACAAAAGGAGAACCTAAAGAATCAGGAGCTTTATATATCTCTAAGATTTTTTCTTCATTGCTAGTATTAGATGCTATACTCTCAACACGTGTTTGTTCTATTGCAGGATTTTCTTGAAGATGTATAGAATATTGTTTAGATTTACTTGAACCTGATGCTTCCTTCTGGAAAGCCTTTCTTTCTTTGATGATCTTTCCAGGGTCAGGTATTAGGTCAGCTTGTGACTTCTAAGGATTTCTCCGAGTATGCCTTCCAATTTGAGCCAGAATTATGGAGTGGAGTCGCCAAGAGGCTCGTCCTCCAATAGAGTCGCCAGATAGATGATTACAACCAGAATAGTGTTCAGGGTTTGTCTATCATCAAAGTTGGATCTGTGTTGTCTCCCAGGGAAGTTGAGCTTCAATCTCTTCTCCCCGACAACGGCACCAATTATGTTATCACTCCAGGAAACTCTCCTATGGTTGTAGCTCGGAGATGCCTGGTAACATATAATCTTCAATATTGTTCTCTAAAATATTGGAATAAATAATGTTTTGGATCAATCCTTATAACCACTTTGACTCTATTATTACTCAAGACATGCATGAACACCCTCAACCTACAAGGCTTTAGACCACCAATGCTCAATAGTTTGTAGTTTAGGTGAATGAATGGAGAATACTAACCATACGAGCAGATACATACATAAACATATGATGGCTAGCTACAGAAAGTAAATGAAACTTGAAAATCTAATACATCAACACAGAGATAAGATGACAGTTATATGGCATTAGACACAAAAGAAACCTGAACGGCCTGTTCAAGTGCAAGCTTAGAATAGAAGAGAAATTGGGGTATTGAAAATATGATAGCAAAAGAATCTTGTATTACTGATGAATGAAGATGAAAAGCTCGAGTATCAAAGTATCTATAGTCTCCAGAAGTTGAACCCTGATTACATCTTACTTTCAGCTATTTATAGCTCTTTACAATGCTCTCGAGCTTTTTAGGGCTTGAAGTGTCTTAAACTATCCCCATTGTCTTTAATTTCCTGATGGCATATAAGGACATAATTCTCTTTCCATCAAGAAAATGGTAATTAATTCTAGTACATCACTGCCTTGTTAGGTGGTTGGCTTGATTGTGCCAGTGAGGCTCCATGACTATTTAATTTTATTTGCTTGTATCGTGTTGTCCTTCCTTGTTCAGTCATACTTTTTGTTAATTCAGTTTAGTGGCCTAACTGTCACAATACTGGCAGAGTCAACCACCTTCCTCCTCGGGTAACTGGTAGGAAGTAGAGTATGAGGTGCATGGGTAGATGGATGTGCTAATTAGAAAGAACAAGTAATGGCGGGTGGCGGAGGACAAGCGGGTAGCTGTTGGATGAATTAAATGGGACGGACATAGTAATGGCAGGGTGGCAAAGGAAAAGCGGGAGCAATCGTGAATGAGGGCCGCTGGATCAGAAGAAATGGACAGATGGGATCGATTGCATGAGACTTGCGGTCTTTGGTGGAAGCGGAAAAGTCCAAGCCATTGGATCTCGGTGGACAGATTGGACGACTATCGGGCGGAGGAGGTGCTCGGACAATAGTACCTGGGGGGTCGTTTGGTTTGGGTGTGTTGCACTAAAAATTGTCACCTTAACATTCTGCAATCTGTGTGAGTCCATTACCACTCATACTTACCTCCTTTGCAAGTCTAAAACCTCAGTTCTTCATATCAAGCCTTGAAAGTAAGAGAAAAGCCCTAAAAGTCTTTAAAACTCTAGTTCCGCACTTTCTCTTGGTCTTACCTGTGGTCCCTCACCTAATGGTCATTTCCCCTGCGCAACTGACCGCTCTGTCCTTGTGTTATGGGTGCGGACCCCTGTAAAAGTTAAAAAGGTGCGAGTAAATTCTAAAAAACTCACTTTCAGTCATTTCTAGATGCTTCTAGAAGGAATCTTGAGGTGGCAAGTTCGCTCTCTTAAGGTTCATGCACTTC
Organism: Pinus tabuliformis; assembly: GCA_031772625.1. NCBI lineage: Eukaryota > Viridiplantae > Streptophyta > Pinopsida > Pinales > Pinaceae > Pinus > Pinus tabuliformis. The sequence goes on from CM062815.1 coordinate 670,792,443, forward strand.
ATATCTTAAGGAGCTAACCCCTTGATGTGAGGAGATTATCCCTTTGAAGGAGGATTCTATCCCTTCATTGATGGACCTGTAACCTCCTCCTCTGCACTATAAAATGAAGCATTGGGTTGGTTACTTGGGAGGTTGAAGCTGAATATTTTTGAGGTGAAATGTTGTTGGAACTTAGTCTTCTTAGTTGAGCTTTTATGAGGAGAGATTACATACCTCTAAGATCTCAGTTGGAAGAGTGCAAGGCTTGTCAAAGTAAAGGAAATTCTGTTTTGGACCCCAGGAAGAGCTTGTTCAACATCAAGGTTGAAAAGGTTGTAAGGTTCTTCTACTTCAAAGTTAATACAAATAAGTTTCTTTTTCTCAATACGTTGTTCATTAATGGTTTGTTTTATGGATTCCTTGATCACCATAATAAACATGATTTACTATATTTGCTATGTAGGTGTTATTTGATGTTTTCTTGTTTGTGATTGCAAGTATTTGAAGATAACTCTTTTGGACGATCGATGGATGACTACAACGAACAAGCGTTGGATATAAGGTAAGATCGTAACACCTCTATAGTTTTTATTTGTAAATTGCATATGTCTAGAGAAAGATAGATCTCTTTGTCTGTTTGTTGCTAGATTATCTTGTGATACTAGGGAGATCGTTCTGGACGCAGCCATCTGTTTATGAGTAGTCCACTGCATAGCCATGTGTAGACACAGTATAGAAGAAGCCATCTATTTATGAATAATCCATTGCATAATGAATAACAAAATTCCTCACAGCCTAGATGGTAGAAACTAGATCCAGGTTCTTGATTTCCGCTTCCCGAACTAGTACGATTCTATCCATGTGGATGAATGTGTCGAAGTTTAATATTGTAGAAACCACTTGATTACCAATCAATGATGTGAACTGTTAACAAGTGTGAGAGAAACCACCAGTAATGTCAATGGCCCTCAAAGTACCCAGTACAATCCATGAAATGTGAATAAATGAGTCGAAGTTGAACATGTCACGGAATCATTCGATTGAAGGTTAATGATGCAACCTATCATCGAAGGTGAGAGAACTGCCATTAGGGCATGCAGCTTTCAAGGTACTGACGGTTTCTAGATCAACTTCATATATAATGAGCTGAAGTCGATAGAAAGTGATCCGTCGTAGGCAAGCCCACAACACGAAATCATAGATCAAGTTTTGAAGAAATATATTAGCAAGAACTGACTCAGGGATGGTCAAAACGGATGATAGATATTTTGCAGATGAAAGATTTGTTTGAACTGTTCTCTTGAACACATAATGACACTGCAGATGATTTGGTGACAATTGACCCAAAGCTAATACCCAAAAATCAGTTGAAGACTTTCAATTTAGTTTGATTAACTGTTAGGCAAAGGATTTTCCCAACCCAGGTGAACAAAAAGTGTCGTGTTCAAGAGTGGTTGATGGGTTTTATAAAACAAAGTGTAACAAGTAGGTTCATTTTTCTCTCTTTTCCCCCACCATTTCTGGCAAGTACCTCTTTATTTTTGTCAAGCTTGAGGAGGATAACATTTGCTTGTTTATAATCTCATCCTTCGGATGAGTCCAACTTAGTTTAACAATTTGAACCCTAAGAAGGAGTGGTTCGTTCCTGTTTGAAATTGAATAGGTCCTTTATTGTTAAATTTTAATGAGTCCAGTATAGGAAAAACTCGGTGTTTTTCAATTTTAGGGAGTCAGAAGAAAAACTTAAGAAAACTCCATGGGGGTACTTTTTCGTAAAATAATCCCTTAGGCCCGAAAAAGGATAAAATAATACAAAAGGGATGACTTTTCAATACTTTAACGAGTTGAAAAAGACAAGCGCTCGACAATCTTTTCATATTTAACGAGTTTGAAAAGGGTTTAAAGAGGACTCTATTGACCGTAATTAGTCAATGTGTACCTTTTTCGTAAATAGTCCGTTTCAGTCCGTAAAAGGGGTAAACTTATACTGAAGGGATGATTATTCATTTATTTTAACGAGTTCGAACAATCAAGTGCTCGGAAATCTTTTCAATTTTCGAGATTCTGAAAAGAGCTTAAAGAGGACTCCAATGTTTTGCTTTTTCATGAATTTTTGAAAGAGTTCAAAAAAGTGATAAAAGTATGATCTTTGTTGAAAACTGATCAATTTTCTCGAAAAATCCAATATTCTGCACAAAAACTCAAAACATTACACATACATGTTTAAGATAAATAAAAATGATTTAAAAATTGCCTTTTTAAATTGGAAAATAAATAAATTAAAAATTCATTTATTCGAAAAAACTTATAAAAAGGGGTTTTCCAATTTCATTTTTACCATTTGAGTTCAGAGTGAAAAGTGAGAGCTTTTGGGTAAGAAAGTTCCTGTGAAGATTCTGGAAAATCCATCCGTCGAAATCGAACACTGTCAGCTCTAGGTAATCCACAACCTCCTTACCTTGCATTCTATCCATTTACATTTTGATTTTAGGCTTTAGATTAAATTCTTAAGGGAAAAATTGGTTTAAAACTTCGCTCACGGGGGTCCGTAGGCACAACATGCGGCCCCTGCAGACCTCGACTTTTTTCTACAAAGAAAAAATTCGTGGGTTTGCACCTGTTGTTGACAACCTGTGCGGACCTACACACTGTCTGTAACTGGTGGGTGCAGACCCCGCGAAAATGAATTTTAAAATAATTTTTTTTCGATTTTTGCACAAAAATATTTGAACTAGCTGGTTCTAATATGTCTTTTATGCATTGTAGGACATTCAAAATGCTTATTTGGCGAGAACGCGAGCATGAGGATGTGGATTTTTCCGCATTAAACCATATGCCCGCAATGCAGGCATTAAGAGCATGTGGGTTGCTAAAGTTCTGGGGCAGATAGGGTATGAGGGCCCAAGTAGACCTCTTGCAATGGCTGGTAGAAAAGTGGAACATACAGGACCAGTGTTTCATCATTGGAGGCCACTGGCTTGAAATCAAGCTGGAGTACATCTATTTTTTGACTGGTTTGTCCAAGAGGGGCAAACAATTATCTCTTTTTGGGACTAGACCAGGTGGCCAGTCTGTTGCTAGTCTTTGATTAGAGTTTTACAATGATCAAACGAAGGACAAATGGATTGATATTAAAACTATCAACAGTCCTGAGTTGAAGGTCATTGCGTTCACTGTTACTAGGTTATTTGGGAGTGCAGCATTGCATGTGGCTATAGGATCCCAGATGCAAATGGCAGTAGACTGTTTTCGAGGGAGAATATTCAACTGGTGCGAGGCTGTGTTGGAAAATGTGAAAGGCCAACTAACTAGAGCAAAGAAAGAACAACTGAAAAATTTTGGATATGGATTCGTCGTGGTCATCTTTGCTCTAGAGAGGATCCCCATGCTAGCCCTGCAACATCTTCCTGTTGATGTTGGTCTTCCTCGAGAGCCTAGGATAGTTCGCTGGGTTGCCTTGATGGCCCGCCACCCTGAGGAGGGTACAGAGGTTGTTCGATTTCCACCCGAGTATTTTCGTTGGTTGAACAACCAACTTTTTGCGATTCAAGATTTTCCATACACTGGGATGGATTATTGTGGTGACCCAGACATGATTGTCCCACTAGGAGAACAATGGGATGATTCAGGTAAAATAATTTTCAACATTTTCTAAGTTCTAATTTTTTATTTTTTAAATCGTCCAAAACTAATAATCAAAAGTTTAAATGCAGATGTCGGTCCACGACGACCAGCTACTCTCCATCCTTTCGAGAGGAGACACCCAGCTATAGCAGCACCAGCCCCACAGGACCAATCAACAGAGATCCTGACCGATTTGGAGTATCATCTAGAGCGCTTGATGCTAGATATTCTAGAGACGGATATAGATGATATCCCACTTAGGTTGCAGAGATATGTGATTGGGGTCCTAGGACCTTTTAGGAGGTTCCTATGTAGGGTAGCCCGAGCAGTGGTTTGTTATCGTGATCATCGCCAGGGATAGGATGATCGACTTTGTAGACTCATGCCATTTTTTACTTTTGTATTATCAGTTTTGCTGATCATAAGGTGTTTTTCAACCTATGATCGAATGATCCGAATGGAAAATGGCATCAACCCATGGTACTCATCCACCCATATTATTCATCGACCCATGGAATTTACCCATGGTATTGTAAATGGCATCCGCCCGTGGTATTGTAAAATCCACCCATGGTGTTCACCCATGGAATTTACCCATGGTATTGTAAATGGCATTTGCCCGTGGTATTGTAAAATCCACCCATGGAATTGACCAGTGGTATTGTAACTGAAAAATACTATAAGTAACAAGTCACATTTTGTAAAAGGACAGATTGTCTGCCACAATGTAGCCTTTACAATTTAGAGGCATGTAGCCACATATCTCTTCTCAGAGATAAGCTACCATCACCCTAGCTGGTTTATTTCCATTTATGGTTGTAAGCATATTTCAGTATTTTCCATTAATGAAATGAAGTATTATTTCCACTGCATAACTATCTTTATGGTTATCTCTGTAATGTGTTGCGTTCCTGTTTAAATCCAGATCAGTGGGTTTTCATAAAAAGTTTCTTTGTGTTTTTGTTTATTGGGCATTCTCCTATTTTTCTTCTGGCAAATTCAAGTTTTCAGATCTTGGGGGTCTCTCCTCCCAAGATCCATTTCAATTTTCTAGATCTTGGGGGCCTCCCCCCCAAGATCTGGATCAGTGGTATCAGAGCAAGTTATGATTCCATGGGAACGAGTGTTTGATGCATGTTTCAGTTTCAAATTTTGCAGCAATATTCAACAAACTTAAGGCATGTGCTACAACCTCCACAGAGCACTTTCTTGGGTCAAGCAGGAAGAATTTTTCTTTTTTCATTTTTTTGCAGGATTTTTTTTTGGGCGGCGACTTTGCAGATCAGATCTGAAACATTTGGTACAAAATTTACAAAATCAAATACTAGATCTGGATTCCTCTCGAAAAATCACCCAATTTCAAAAAAAATGGGTCAAATCGGAGTCCGGATGTGGGAGATATCGCTGATTTAAAATCAACATTTTTATCAGAATTTTTTGTGACGGCAGAACTGTTGCAGCACAAATCTGAGATCTTAGAGTGCCCAGATAAGGATTTCCATCACATGGGAAGATGAAAAATGGTCCTTCTGCTTCCAAAAACAGGTTATAATAAATATTCTGAGTTATATTGGCCGAGTTATGTCCATTTTAATTCTGGAGCAGCATTCGGAGTGGGTTTCCATTGGAGACGTGCCCTCCCACCCCACTTTAGTAGGCACCTGCTTCACATTCATCAGTTTCAACATAGCAGCAATCGGCTTGGGTTATTTGGAGATGTTCCCTCCCACCCCACGCTATGTAGGCCCCTGCTACTTCATCAGCAACCAACATCACGGTTCTGGGTCATCCACAAACCCACACTTCATCGAAGTCCATTTGCTAGGCCATACACTGTTAGTATCACAGTTGGTCACAAGCAATACAGGGTATCTCTATCCTCGGATCTTCGTTCTTCATGGTTATGGGTCATCCACAAACCCACAGTTCATCGAAGTCCATTTGCTAGGCCACACACTGTCAGAATCACAGTTGGTCACAAGCATTACAGGGTATCTCTATCCTCGGATCTTCATTTATCAGGGTTTTGGGTTAACCACGTAAAACCCTTATCTTCAGTGGCTCTTCATATTCAACAAAGGCTTTGCAGGAGGGAACTTTACGCAATGGGGAACATTGCTTCTTAAGGAGGGAGGAATGATCCGAATGGAAAATGGCATCAACCCATGGTACTCATCCACCCATATTATTCATCGACCCATGGAATTTACCCATGGTATTGTAAATGGCATCCGCCCGTGGTATTGTAAAATCCACCCATGGTATTCACCCATGGAATTTACCCATGGTATTGTAAATGGCATCTGCTCGTGGTATTGTAAAATCCACCCATGGTATTCATTCACCCATGGAATTGACCCGTGGTATTGTAACTGAAAAATACTATAAGTAACAAGTCACATTTTGTAAAAGGACAGATTGTCCGCTACAATGTAGCCTTTACAGTTTAGAGGCATGTAGCCACATATCTCTTCTCAGAGATAAGCTACCATCACCTTAGCTGGTTTATTTCCATTTATGGTTGTAAGCATATTTCAGTATTTTCCATTAATGAAATGAAGTATTATTTCCACTGCATAACTATCTTTATGGTTATCTCTGTAATTTGTTGCGTTCCTGTTTAAATCCAGATCAGTGGGTTTTCATAAAAAGTTTCTTTGTGTTTTTGTTTATTGGGCATTCTCCTATTTTTCTTCTGGGCGTGTGTCTCTCCCTTGGTGGTACTACTACCTCTCATCTAGAGGCTCACTTTTACACTCTCCCTTACAGTAAGAGAACCTGGACACAAAGTTACATTACGCACTCACCAGGCATACTCACCTCACTTTCTTGAAGTTGCAAGCATAACAATCTTAGGTGTTGAACAACAAGAGCTAAGGAAAATCACTAAGATAATGGAAATCAGTCCATCGTATCGAATGGGACTCCTACCCCAAACAATGTGAGGTATAGTTGGGACTTCATACCAGGGAGATCCCCTCAATGTTGCTGGGTCCAATACTGTCAACATTTCTAGCACTAGAAGGAGGGACGCTAGTAGTTTATGGTTGAATGTCCTCTCAAACCCATGTATCCATCATCCGGTCAAGGCAGTAACGCAAACTCCCTCTCTCCCATGTGCAACGCTGAAATTGGTTACTCCTCGCCTCCCAGAACTGAACAATAAATTTCATATCATCACATCTGTTTTGTCTATCCCATCACCCATCAGTTTACTAAGGTTGTTGGACTAATTCTAGGAGTACACACTCTTCCCTCTTCACAGAGGAAGCAAAAGACTACACCCATAGGAGTGATAGTCTCATCTGTTGAAGAAGTAATCCTCGCCACTCTTGAAGAGATGGAATAAGCTCTTGAGAATGAAGATGAACCTCTTTTTTTCTTAGAGGGAGAAGAAGTTAACAACTTACTCTTGGGCTCAGGTTCTGGCGGAGGTAGAGGGGAAGGCAACGGGGGAGGTAGAGGTAGAGACAAACAAACAGATTCAATGGTTGAACCGTCAGATTCAAAAGAAGAGGCAGAGGACGAAGAAGAGGACAATATGGCTAATCAAAATCTGGAATGGATGACACAAGGCCCATTGGCACTCTAGGGTGTCTTGCACAAGATGCTGAGACACACAGAGTAGCTATTAACGAAGTATGACCCTGACAGAATAGTGAAAGCAGAAGACCATCTAGACACATTCTAACTACATCTACAGACACTCAAGGTACACTATGACGATGTTGCATGTAGATTGTTTCCATGTACCTTGGATGGTAGAGCAACTGTATGGTACCACAACCTTCCTGTCAACTCCATTCAGAACTGGGGGATGTTCAAGAGAATTTTCCTTGAGAAATTTGTTGAGGACAAAACCCCCACCATGTTGTTAAAAGAGTTAGGTAGTCTTAAGATGGAGTAGAAAGAAAAAGTAAGAGATTTTAACCAAAGGTTTAACCGTATCTTGAAAAAGTTCACTGCATATAATAAACCTCATGATTCCATCACAATTTACTACTATACGTCTGCACTGCTGACCAGTATTGCATAGTTCATCAAGCGAGCTACGAAACCAACACTTTTAGAAAATTGCCAAGAAGCAATTGATGTGGAGAAAGGCCTACGCAAGATTGTAGCCATTTTAGATGATGAACTAGCTAAGGACTCCAAAGACACAGGCAGGAGGTCTCAGGGTGCCGTGAGTAAAGTAAAGGAAAAGGAAGCAAGTGAAATTGAGACCCTTACTCGCCTCCTCAAGTCCTTGACAACCGAAGTAACTGGACTTAAGAAAAGGATGACCGAGGCAACAGTGAGAAGCATACCTCCCAGAGTTTTGCAAAGGAAGAATGTGACATCAGGTAGCAGTAGTAGCCACCCGACTAAATCTGCGTAGAGCTCCAATGTTGTGTTCCAAGTGGACCAAATTGTGAAGGATAACTTCTGTGTGATCCACGAAGAATGACATTCAGAGAAGTCTTGTCTAGAATGGAACCGAGTTATGAGCACTATGGCTTCAAGGTTGAATGATCATTTTAAAGCCAATGAGCAGGTTCAGCCAGAGGATGAAGATGAAGAAGAGGATGCTACATCTGATGAAGCTCCAAGTTATGGGCATATAATTAACATGTATCAATGTCTTAATACTGCCTAGAAGAAAACACCACCGAGAAGGATCCCCCAAAGTAGAACGGTCGATACAACTTGAGAAGCCAAGTGGCTCCCACTGTGTTTGAGATACCAAAAGAAAAATTTAAACAACTGCTTAGAACAGTTGATCCACCAACATCCTCAACATAGAAAACACAAAGAAAGTTTGGGAAGATAGCTACAGTGAAAGATATGTCCATGAGAAACAAACTCCAAAACACTCCAATGGGCCTTCCCGCTTTGGATTACAATATTGTTGAAGACATGAAGAAGACCCGTGTAAACATTTATCTGTACAAGTTAACCAAGCTCATGGGTCAGCGAGATATTCTTTTGTGCGCACTAGGGAAAACCTCCACAGACAATGTTACCTCTTCCAGCAAGGGACCAAACAAGTCTCCCAGATCACTCGCATCTATGCTCAACGTGCTTCACATTGAAGAAGAAAAATCGCTCTGGAAACCATTTTTATTATCATTCAAAATATTCAACTTTAATGTCCACAACTATTTGGTTGACTGTAGTGCATCAGCCAATGTCATGCTACTCTCCATTGCTAAATATATCAATGGATAATGAAGCAGTACAACTGCACAGATCATCCAAATTGACCAAACATGTGTAATAGCCATTGGTGAACTCTGGGATGTGGTCATCCGGTTATCATCCGACGGATGAGTTCACTAGTGCATTAACATTGTGATCATGGACATCCCGAAAGCATATGGCTTATTGCTAAGCAGAGACTGGTCTAGCAAGTTGCATGGATATTTTGCTACAGACAGGTCACACTTATGGCTTCCGTACCAGGGCAGAAACAACCAGATATGGGTGTTGTCAGATAAATATATGACACATACTTTTACTCCCTTGAATGGTCAAAATGAACAGTTGGCTTTTGCAGAAATTTTATTTGGCAATTTCTTTTTGGAAACGTAGCTAGGGTGTTATCTTTCACAGCCGAGCCCCACCCCACCAGATACACAGTTGGGTCTCCTTCCTTGTCCAACTAGCAGAAATGAAACTTGTACAATACATTGTAACAAAGTAGCAATAGTGTTAGCAGTACTAGAGCGGCAAGCGGTCCTTGTACATATGACTTGTGGACCTTGTATTTTGACGGATCCAAAAAATAGGATGGCTCTGGATTCAAGTGTGTTTTGATAAACCTAAGGCAAAGGAAACACTTAGTCTTGAGCCACTTGGAGTTAGAGTTAATGAAAAATATTGTCGAATATGAAGCACATGTTTTGGGTTTACAGAAAGCCCTCAGCCTCAACATTGGTATGTTGAAAGTGGTAGGTGATTCATAGATTGTGGAACATCAGGTACGTAACACCATACACTATGTATCACCTCATCTTAAGAGTTACCAACAAGAGGTATGGCAACTTATCTCTAATTTCCAAGATTTTAATATCATCTTTGTACCAAGAATGTGCAATGCAACCACAAATGCTCTAGCAAATGCAGGTGCTAGGATGACACCTCTTAGGGATAGATTTACTATTGATACTTTGTATAAGCCATATATCCCTCACAACATCAATAATTTGCGTGTTTTTGATGATGATGAACAAATACTGCATTTCATGGCCAATGTTGATGTCTTCAATGACACAGTGATAGATGAAGACGTGCACGAGAAGTCTCTGTAAGACACAACTAATTATAGTAAAGGCAAACTCATCCCCAAGGGTGTGGTTTCACTCGAGAAGCTATATGAATTTTAGAACTGCTTTAAGGGACCCGGGAACACTAAAACCCACAGTTCCACACTAATGCATGAATAGAATAATCTGGGAATATACATAGATCCAAAATTTGTGAAGCTTGGTACATGTTACACACCAGAAGAGTGGCAAGCCTTTGTCTACCTATTTAGATAGTACCATGATGTATTCACATGGACATACAATGACTTGAAAACATATGACATGCGAATAATCCAACACATCATTCTGATCAAAGAAGGGGTCAAGCCATTTCAACAGAAGCTCAGAAAATTCCATATGTCATTTGAACCCCTCATACATAAAGAATTGACGAAGTTGTTGGATGTTCATATCATTTACAAGGTTTTTCATTCTACTTGGGTTTCAAACTTAGTTTCCATGAGGAAGAAGTCCAGGGAGATCCACTTGTGTGTTGATTTCTGAAATATGAATCATGCCTCGGACAAAGACAATTACCCTGTGTCATCTATGGAGCACATCTTGTAGACAATATCTAGAGCATAAATGTTTCTCTGCTTGACGATTTTTTCGGATATAACCAGGATCTGGTAGTAGAACCTGACAACCTTAAAACTACATTCGGTACCAAGTGGGGTATGTTCTCTTATCGCAGAATTCCATTTGGGCTGGTAAACGCAGGCGCAACTTTTCAGTGCGCTATGGATACCACCTTCCGTGGGCTCATCAGATAGAGCATCGTGGTTTACCTTGATGACATAACAATTTTTTTTCCAGAAAATGGTCAAACTACCTGCGCCATCTCAAGAAGATATTTGAGCAATGTTGCAAGCACAGGATATCCTTGAATCCCAAGAAGAGCGTCTTTGCAATGTTTGAGGGGAACCTCCTTGGGCATATCATTGCCAAGAGTGGGATCAAGGTTGATCCGGACCAAGTTCGGACTATCACAGAGATTCCTCACCCAGTAAACAAGAAAGTTACATAGTCCTTCTTAGGGAAGATCAACTTCCTCCGAAATTTCATCTCAGATTATGCGCAAATTGTCAAACCTATACAAGAGATGATTAAGATGGATGCAGTCTACAACTAGGGAAAGAAGGAAAAAGACACATTTTCTCGTATCAAGCAGACGATAGCAGATGCACCCATGCTATATAGCCCAAATTTTAATGAAGATTTACTGCTTTACATATTCGCTTCCAACAATTCACTCGCTGTAGTGCTCACACAAATGGATGAGCTTAACAACAAACATCCCATCTCCTTCATGAGCGCTAGGATACAACCACCCGAGCTCAACTATCCTGTCATGGATAAGAAAACATATGCAATATACAAGGTGGTGAAACATTTAGGACCCTACCTGCTAAAAATTCATTGCATTGTCTTTGTTCTGCACCCAACAGTCAAATCGATGCTTGTTCAATAAGAGCTGGGTGAAAGACATGTGAACTGGATGATAAGACTACAAGAGTATGATCTCAATATCAATCCAGTTCACACTATCAAGGGTCATGGTCTCTACATACTTGTAGCAGAAGCAGTACACGCACAAGAGGAAGAAGAAGAGCTCGTTGGACGGGAGCAAGAAATCGAAATGTATAATGTAGAGTGAGCACCACCCACTTCGCACAACAACTCTTGGTAGAAAGAAGTGCACTAGTACCTTGATCACAACATCATGCCCTCTCACTTTTCCATTCGGCAAGAGAGAGAACTCCAAATCAAAGTCTTATCTTAACAGTTGGTGCACAAAGTACTTTACAAAAAGCACAACAATGGCATTTTTCTCAGGTGCCTGGAAGCACAGGATTTAGAGAGAGTGTTATGTGATTTGTATGATGGACCGGTCTAAGGTCACTTTGTGGGCAACACAACAATGCATAAAGTCATGAGAGTCAGTTTCTACTAGACGACGTTATTTAAGGATGCACACGCTTATGTCCGCAAGTGCCCGGTCTGTCAATGATGCACCGACAAAACTCAAAGGTTAGCAGCTCCATTGCATCCTATTGTAGTGGATGAACCATTCCAATAGTGGGTCTTAGATATCATTGGGTAAATATTCCCACATTCATCAAAGCAACACTGCTGCATCATGACTGCTACAAATTACTTCAGGTGGTGGACAGAAGCAGTTCCTCTTAAACAAGTGAATTACAAGGAAGTCATCAACTTCCTTCAACAGAACATCATTTCGAGGTTTGGCATTCCTGTATCACTTGTTTTTGACAATGCAACTTACTTCTTTTCATTGAAAATTTATGACCTTTCATTGCAATATGGTATTGTGCTTAAGCATTCAGCTAACTACTACCTTCAGAGGAATGGTTTTATCAAATCTACCAACAAGAATCTCATTCACATTATAAAAAAAAAAACAATTTACTCTAAACAACGAAACTGGCATTCCACTCTGCTGAATTATCTTTGGGCCGATCAAGTTACACCCAAGCACTCTCTGAACATATCTCCATACTTCCTTGTATACAGAAAAGAAGTCATCCTCCCACCAAATATATACTTCCTTGCTCTCCAGCTATCCCAAGAATCCCAAGGCAAGTCGTGTCTATTGATTCAGCATAGGATGGACACATTACCAAAATTACAGGAAGAACAGATTAAAGAAAAAGAAAAAATTTCACTCCACCAGAGCTGTATCAAGAGATGGTTCGATTGAAAGTCTGCAGGGAACACTAGCTTCATTATGGGTGACTTAGTATTGAAGTGGGTTAAACCCCATGAAGACAAAGACAAACACACGAATTTCTAGTCCCTGTGGATTGGTCCTTTCATGACCCACAAAATACTTGGCCAACACATGTATCATATACAATCACTTGACGGGAGGATTGACAACCTTCCTATCAATGGCCAAGATTTAAAATTTTATTTTCAATATTTGGGGTTGCACCCTGCCCTATGTACATAGTCTTTTCATTGCTTTTCTGTTGCTTTACTTTGTTTTTTTCACTTCGCTTTGCTTTCATTTTATGTCTTTTCATTTTTATTTTGTAAATAAGTGTTGTCTTATACTGTGTTCTGGCTTTTGAATAAGTATGTGGATGAAGTCAAAGAGTCTTGTGACACTGCAGTGCTTGGCTAGTCATGTGTCCGTCATCTCTTTGGTTGGTTGTAACTTTTGGCCAATGAAGTCTGGATGAAAAATATGATCCATTTGTAAGGGAAGCTCTATTCAAACCACGAACTTATGTCCAAATTGGGAAAACCCATGCCTGTACTCAGTATTTTGCTCTGTGTGTTCATGCTCATCCAACTAGTAGAAACGAAGAAGGGGAAAATCTAAACGAGCAAACCTACATTAGATTTCTTACATGCTTCTCTGAAGGAACAACCTCTTCTGCTCTAAATACATCAGGATCCCTCTTCCACCCAAAAATAAATAAGTTCCTATGCACAATTCTCTTTTAAAAAAAATAAAAAAATATAAAGGCTAAAGAAGAGAAAGGTTTCTTGCGCAAAGAGGTGAAGTAGGCAACTCCACCGGGGTACTGACTAGGCTCACTGGCAGTGGAGCAATGTTTGTGCTCCTACGTGACTCCGTCGGGGTACTATCCAGGACTACTGGCAGTGGAGCAACACCAGAGATGAAAACTTATACTCTGAAGATCTTAAGCTCGCGAGCCAAAATACCCTTCCCGATTTTGAAACACTTTTACCTAGCTGAAAATTTTGTTGTGTATGATTGGGTTGGTACAAGGTGAACCATGTCTGTCCATGGGCTAATTGGGGAAGCCAAATTAAAATGCACAACGAATCAATACTCCCTCAAAGGTTAAGGCGCTACACTGAAAATAAAAAAAAATTGAGAAGCTAGTATTCAACTAGTGTGTCACCAAGTGTTGTAGCGATTGCAACACCCTCCAAAATTTTGGCCTGCATCCAAAATTAAAATCCTTCCTTGGTTTTTTCCCCGATGGTTTCAAACACTCAGACTCATTCCATGGGCTCTTGTTGAGTCTTTACACCCTTTTGCTTGATCGACCATTGGTCGTCTTTTGGCATGTTGATTGCAATGTCATGCTTGTGAACTTGTTCTGGAAATTTTGAAGGTTTGTCTTTATGTGCATGAGTTGTTTTTGCTTTGTGAACATCGGTCATACTCACACACAAAGTTGAAAGCACTGTCGCACAATTGTCATCATGGTCATTCTAGGATCTATCTCAAGTGTTGCACTTGTCTCTCTTAACCTTTAAGTCAGTCCCACTGAGCACATGTTTGTCTTGTTGGTTTGAGGTGTCTTTTCATCAAGTCATGCTAAGTGTGTGATCAAAATGTCATGTATGTAGAAATTCACTTGCTCTCACACTTACCCATTTTTCCTGAAAATCTGTCGACCTGACAACCCTCCTTCAACCAGACCCTGATTGAGCTGCACTATGCAGTCTCAGCTCTCAGTGACCCTACTCCGTTGCCCAGAACTGTGCAGAGCTTGAGGCTGTCCTCCGGGGTAACTTGCACTGCCTAATCCTGGAAGTGATCAAACCAATTGTATACCAAAACTGCACAGAAGTTGTCCCTAAGTCTGACCCAATCTTTGCTTCCCGCAAGATCACTCATCAAGCCTCCCTTTAGTCTATAGGAAAAACTAAATTGCACTGTGAACCGGGTCTGCACTACTCCTTAAAACTATGCAGAAGTTTCCTAGCTTCCTACCCTCCACTCTCTACAGAAACTACACAGTCATGTGAGTCAAGCCTCTGCTACTTGTCACTGCTCTATTCCAAGGAATTGCGTAGATCTGAATGGAAGGCCCCCCTGCTAGCTTTCCCTGCTCTCCCTTTGAAAATTGTGTAGTTTTGAATGGCACTCTCCCTACTGCCCCACTCTGTACTCATCCTAGAAACTGGGAAGCAACTTCCTGTCTAACACTATCTCTTATAAATGTGCAGTTATGACCAGTAGCTCCCTACAACCTGATCCAACCTTGCTCTGGAAAATTGCATGTCTTCTAGTGCCCCCTACTGCCGACTCTAACTTCCTCAAAGGAACTACACAGATTCCCAGCTGGACCCCCTACATGAGCTGCCCTCATCCTGAAAACTATGCAAAATTGCCCAACAGTTCCTCTCAACACTCTGCCTTGTATTCCTCCTAGGAACTGCGCAGTTCTACCCAGATGAAATCTATGCAGTTTTTCCTGACAGTGCTCCGAAACCTCTCATCCTGGCCTGAGCTGTGCTCTATGCAATTTCAGTGCCTTGTCTCTCTTCTGGTCACCTAAACCTGAAACATAAAACAATGAATCATGCTAGACTAGGATATTTTTGGATTTGATGTCGTCTCATCATGAGTGATTGTAGGAACAGGTACATTGATGAAACATGATGCGACAATGAAAGAGATGAAGAAGGAGTGCATGCTCGAATACCTACTCACAGTTGAACGAATGTACAAAGCACATCAAGCAGCAAGCAAAAGTGACACATACTCGTGCACCATCAAGAAAAGACCAAGACCATAGAATACCCTGCACACTTTGCCATGTGAGGGTGAAGACATGATACAAGAGAGCACACCCATCACTCAGAAACATAGTAGCTCGACACGAATACCATAGTTAGCCATTTCATGTCAGCAGTCTCATGTCAAGTTGTGTCATGAGTTGTCTCAACCACATTACTACTATAGGCCATACTTGTTGTAATCAAATGTAATGTAATGTGAAAGTCCAAGGGACACACATATGAAGTTGAAGAGTCATGTAAATTGAAAAGTCGTAGGAATTCAAACAGTCATGAAGGAAGTTGAAGAGGCACAAGGGTGAGTCATTCCCCTTGGCTATATAACCCCCCTCATTGTATCAGCAAAGGAATTTTCACCTTGGCTCCTCCCACATAGCCTTGAGAGTTTGTAGTCTTTTCTTTGAGGAGTGAGGAGTGGCTCCAATGTCCCACTAATGGAGCTAGTGATGTATGTTGTACAAATGTGTCTTGCAATTTTTTCTTAATTCAGAAGCCTATCTCAAGCCATCACATTTTCACACATGTTTTGTATATGTTTGTAAGACTATTCTTTAAACGTTTGTAACACATATTTGCTTAACCTACATTAAGATAGTTGAACTACTTCGGTTATTTTAGTACTCACATTTTTGAATATGTGTTGTATTGTTTATCACTGTTGTCTCCCCCACATGGACTACTCTGCCAGACATCAGATAAATCATCCTTATGTTTTCTTGGTTATAATGATCGTCACCCCCGTGTGGACTATTCCGCTGGACGGTGTATGTGTTTTCCCTTGTACTTTAGTTTTAACGGTTGTCGCTTCCATTGTGGACTATTTCACTGGATGCTGGATAGATCCTTGTTATTTTCATGTGTGTCTCTCCTTGGGTGGTACTACTACCTCTCATCTAGAGGCTCTCTTTTACCCTCTCCCTTACAGTAAGAAAAGTCAGACACAAAGTTACAATACACATTCACAAAGCATACTCATCATGCTTTCTTGAAGTTACAAGCATAACACTCTGAGGTGCTAGACAACAAGATCTAAGGAAAATATCTAAGATAATGGCAACCGGGCCATCGTATCGGATGGGACTCCTACACCAAACGGTGTGAGGTCTAGTTGGGACTTCATACCGGGCAGATCCCTTGAATGTTGGTAGGTCCAGTGCCATCAACAAATACCCAATGCAAGGTGCATGGAGTAACTTCCACGACTCATAAAGGAAAATGAGCCTTCGGTTATATAAATAATAGTACTATCCTAAAGGGGGACTTGAGAAGGAACAGAAAGGGTTGTTGATTACCTGCAAATTAGTCCACACAATAAACAACAATCGTGAAAGCATAACAAAACTTATTCAAATATAACCTTAACTAAGCAATAAAACTAGTTCATTGAACATAGTATGTAATTAAAGCAACATATACCACAAACATAACAAGAATAGTCATACTATATCTACGATACATGTGTGAAGAAGTGTCGACTCATAGAGCTTGTGATTATGAATGAACAATTCCGAGTACATTGTTACATAGATGAAACACTAGATCCAATAGTGGAACATGAATCCATAACTTACTTCTCCAAATAATGATATACCTCCTATGCATTACAAGATAAGTTAAGGAAAGACTCCAAGAATCCAAGACCATAGCTTGAGTTATGAGGAGCTATTTATAATGAATGACCATGACCTTTGAACTTACTCATGACTTTTTAACTTCTATGATTGTTCATATTCTATATATGATGCTTTACATTCCATATGTGGTTATTCACATTCCACATGCGTCTCTTGGACTTCATTACATACCATTTATTACAAAAGACAAATTACATATGAGATGGTGGCTATATAAGAAAAACTGATAATGGGAAAAGGTCTTATCAAATTGAGAAATCATTTGCTTCTTCATTGAGCTCACTTGTTATAGATGTGTGCCATGCTCTGAACTCCATTTAGATGAATTTGACCCAAACTGGCAAGTCCCCTGCGTAATGCATCTTCACCTCTAATGCCTACGTCAATATAGTCTTGGAGATTGACTGTACATTATTCCATAGCCATGAGAGTTTCATTTGATCTTCGAATGGTGTGATGGCATATTGAGGAATAATGTCTTTGGTGATATCCAACCCTTCCTATTTTGATATTTTCTTGATCTCTTCTATGTACTTCTTGATCTCCTGGAAGATGGTTTCCCTACCTTTGATTTCTTCGAGTGATCCTATTGAGGGAATCCCATGTTTCTTTGGTAGAGACTTGAAACCATTTGTGAAGTCTATTATAAGCAACAATAGTACTAATAAACTTTTCTCTAAGATGCATGTAGTTTTGATGGTGGTGTCTCAACTAAACTCTATCTATCTTAGTGACAATCTTATCTTTCCCAATACTTGGAAGGCCATTCCTGAAGTTCGTTAATTTCTTTGTTTGCCACTTTTAGGAGTTTTACCACATTTTGTTCTTTCTTTTGAATTCCAATGGGAGGGGCCACCACTTGTTGTAGAAGTATCATCTCATCATATAACCGTGCAATGTTGTCCTCCATTGCCCCAGTTCCTCCTGCATGGTTGACCGCCATTATAAGATGTTGAAGTTGTGTGAAGATAACCATTGATTCTCTGCTGCAAGGTATTCCACCTATTACTTCACTACAACAAGTTCTCTCCTTAATATAACATTCTCATTCAAAAAATATTCATAGTAGTCCTTTGTTGTTATAGTAAAAGCAACAACTGTTGCCATAACTACCCTAGTATACCTTCTGGTATTGGTAGTTATCACCTTCTCTATAGATACTGAGACTAGGTTTTGAGGATCATTTGAGAAGCATCTTTGTCTCTGTTTCATGATCATATTCTCTTGTTGATAAAACATGAAATTGTACACATCCATGACTCTATCCTCAAGTGGAGGTGTGATTCCCATTTCTCCAATGGAATATGGCCACCTGAGAGGGGAGGTTCGTTTGGAGTACCAAGTTCATCATCCATGGGTTGGATAGTATCCTCTTCCTCCAACTCTTCTTCTATCTCCTGAGTCATCTAGTGTTCCTCCAGTCTTTGTGTTGCTTCTTCCTCCTAGGACTGCCTTTGATGTTCCTCTTATATTCTTCTCCTTTCCTCTTCTTCTTCATGTTTCTTCCTAAGAAACCAATCTTGCTTCCTCTTCTCCTCTTCTTTTACTTCTCTCCTCTCTTGTTCCACTTGAATAAATCCTATGTTCAAAGGATAAAATTTTCATCTCCTGCTTCTTTCTCCCATCGAATCATAATTGATTCTCTTCCTAAGAGCTATAATCTTTTCTTGAGGGGTTATCTATTCTTACTCCTACACCTGGATGTATTGAGTTGGTGGATCTTGGGGTGAACTGGTCTCCATCCCTGTATGTGTCTTTCAAACTGCATTGTACCATTTCTTCACCCTCTCATCTTTTTTTGTGAAAATTAATAAGTGCCCCTAATTGAAACTGATCCTTTCACAATGATGCCTATACACTCTCTTAGGATCATATCCATGAAAGCATTTAGTTGTGAAGTGCAAGCAATCCACCTCTTGTATCTCTATATCTACTGCCTTATGGATCTTCAACTCATATGGTTTGATCCTCATAGGGAAGGCGGGCCAATGGAATTTCTTCCTCTTGTGAAGGACTCCTTACAATCCCTTGTCCAACTGATATGCTACTTCCTACATGACCACCTTATTTTTCACATATCACAACATGAGATGAGGGGATATCTAACATCCAAAACATCTTATATATGTACCCTCATATGCTACAAACTAATCTGTGATATCCTTTAGTGACTACTTCACTTGATCGATCATGCGAGGAGGATCAATCTCGAATATCATATGGAATATAACTACAAAGAAGTGCTCAAACAATATGTCATATGCACCTTTGAAGCTTGATTCTGAAAATAAATATACCTAGGGGGGATAATATGGGGTACCAAGGGAGGTACCCAAGGTAATAATGTAATAATGGGATGGGCCATAGTAATAAATAAGGTGGTTAACCCATGTCATGTAAGGGACCGCAAGTAGTTAATAATAATGTAATGGGCCCATGGTATTAGTTGATGGTATGAGGGAACCATGGTAATGACCCATGGTATTGTATGTATGAGGCCTATATAGAGGCTAGAGACTCCATGTCAAGGATAGTCAAGGATTATTGTATGAACAGGCATATGGCTTGTGGAGTGTTCTCCTTCCTTAAGGAGTGAATGTATGGTGTTGCCCTACCGTAAGGGTTTGATATCAATAAAGAAGCATTTCTATCTATTTCAATCTTGTTATTATTGGGTATATTTGTTATTTCTCTTATATTCTGAGTTAGATCTACAACAAGTGGTATCAGAGCTACAACAAGTGGTAACAGAGCTACAACAAGTGGTATCGGAGTTATAACAAGATCTATAATATTTTTGGGTTAGATCTACAACAAGTGGTATCAGAGCACTTTCTTAGGCACAAAAGTGGAGACCTTTTTTTTTTAATTTTTGCAGGGATTTTTGGGTGGCGAGTTTTCAGATCAGATCTATAAGTTTTTGTGCAATATCTACTAAATCGAATTGCATATCTGTATTATTTGTGAAAAAATAGCCGATTTCAAAAAAAAAATCGGTTGAATCGGAGTCCGGATGAAGGAGATATCGCTGATCTAAAAATCAGTGGGGTTGCAGACAATTTTCAGGGTAGCGATTTTGCGGCGCAGATCTAGACGTACTGGTACAAGATCTGAAAAATATAATTGCATATCTGGATTCTATGTAAAAAAATACCCAATTTCAAAAAAAAAAATCAGTCGAATCGGAGTCCGGATGAGGGAGATATCGCTGATTTAAAATCAGCTATTTTTGCAGAAATTTTGGTGACGGCGGAAGAGTTGCAGCACAGATCTGGAATTCTAGTGCCTAGATCAGGATTTCTATCACATGGGCAGATGTAGAATGATTGCTCCATTTCAGAAAACAGGTCATAATAAGGATTCTGAGCAATATTGACGAAACTGTGACAATTTCAAATTTTCGCCAAGTAAGTTTTTTTTCAAAACTCTCTTCATGGCTTCTAGCAAGGCTCTATGTTTTACAGGAAAAGAAAATGGTCCTACTATTGAAGAATGCATAAAAACACACAAGTTATTATGGACACAGCATTGGAGAACTTTTGTAGTGTTTAATTTTGAAGATGAGGTAGCCACATGGTGGGGATTACTTAACCAAAAGAAGTGTTCCGACCTGCCCGATGAAGAATTTGAAAAATTACTTTTAGACAGATGGTCTCATGCCAGAAAACAAGATAAAGAGAAACATGTGGGGCTATTTCCTACTGGTATATCCTTATTGCAGGTTCATGGATTGATTCAGAAAGAGAAGATCATTGTTTCTATCAATCCTAGTGGTAAACATTATTTTATCAATGTTAATTTGGCAAAAAAATTGCAAGTCCCAGCAAAACATATTGAAAATACACAAGTTGATGATAAGGATGTTCAAATTTATAAGGATTTGAAACTTTCTATGGATAAGTATGTGTTTCATAGTGATTTTTATGCTTTAGATATGGATAACATGGATGTTGTTTTGGGATACCCTTGGATGGAATTAGTAGGTACTATAAATATTAATGTGCAGAAGAAATTCCTGAAGCTCTGGTATAAAAAGAAGAAAATTACATTACAAGATATTTCCATTAATAAGCAGGTAGAGTCCAAGGAGGTTGAAGCAGAAGATGTTACAGGGACTAATATATCAGATGATGAGCAGTTGTTGGTAGACAATCAAAC
The DNA here is from genome assembly GCA_031772625.1 of Pinus tabuliformis. Classification (NCBI taxonomy): domain Eukaryota; kingdom Viridiplantae; phylum Streptophyta; class Pinopsida; order Pinales; family Pinaceae; genus Pinus; species Pinus tabuliformis. The sequence goes on from CM062815.1 coordinate 670,813,654, forward strand.
ACAAACAGAGGCTGAAGCCGAAAAGGTACCAGGTGTTGACACATCTGATGAGGGTTCAGTGGTTGAAGTCATATTGGAAAAGAAGACACCAGAATAGGCACCATAGCAGGGTGAATTAAAGGAAAAGACATCGTGGGTTAAAACTTCAACATATCATCACCCACATCACACCGCAAGACAACCATCAAGATGGAAACCAAGTAGTCACATGACGGATAGCGAGGAGAGAAGATCCACCCACTACACATCAACACAGAAGAGCTGCCACAATCAACTTCCATCTCAAGCGAGCGAGGCACCAGCGAGATCGAGGGTTCACCTTTCTCTTGGATGGCTAGATGCACGTGCATGGTACCAGTGGACTACTCTTTTGAATAGATCTTATTATTTATGTTCTTCCCATGTTTCGGGGACGAAACATGCTTAGGGGGGTGGAATGTTATATACCTAGGGGGGATAATATGGGGTACCAAGGGAGGTACCCAAGGTAATAATTTAATAATGGGATGGGCCATAGTAATAAATAATGTGGTTAACCCATGTCATGTAAGGGACCACAAGTAGTTAATAATAATGTAATGGGCCCATGGTATTAGTTGATGGTATGAGGGAACCATGGTAATGACCCATGGTATTGTATGTATGAGGCCTATATAGAGGCTAGAGACTCCATGTCAAGGATAGTCAAGGATTATTGTATGAACATGCATATAGCTTGTGGAGTGTTCTCCTTCCTTAAGGAGTGAATGTATGGTGTTGCCCTACCGTAAGGGTTTGATATCAATAAAGAAACATTTCTATCTATTTCGATCTTGTTATTATTGGGTATATTTGTTATTTCTCTTATATTCTGGGTTAGATCTACAACAAGTAGTATCAGAGCTACAACAAGTGGTATCAGAGCTACAACAAGTGGTATCGGAGCTATAACAAGATCTATAATATTTTTGGGTTAGATCTACAACAATGCCCCTAATTGAAACTGATCCTTTCACAATGATGCCTATACACTCTCTTAGGATCATATCCATGAAAGCATTTAGTTGTGAAGTGCAAGCAATCCACCTCTTGTATCTCTATATCTACTGCCTTATGGATCTTCAACTCATATGGTTTGATCCTCATAGGGAAGGCGGGCCAATGGAATTTCTTCCTCCTGTGAAGGACTCCTTACAATCCCTTGTCCAACTGATATGCTACTTCCTACATGACCACCTTATTTTTCACATATCACAACATGAGATGAGGGGAGATCTAACATCCAAAACATCTTATATATGTACCCTCAGATGCTACAAACTAATCTGTGATATCCTTTAGTGACTACTTCACATGATCGATCATGCGAGGAGGATCAATCTCGAATATCATATGGAATATAACTACAAAGAAGTGCTCAAACAATATGTCATATGCGCCTTTGAAGCTTGATTCTGAAAATAATCTACAGTGGAAGTACACTAAGAACTTGTTTTGAGGGGTCTAGTTCTAGTACATTCATGGGAAAGCACATTGTGCATAGATTCTGTCTAAACAAAATGCATCGATATAGAATTTCGATGCCTGATTCACTTTCAAAGATGATTTTTCCTACCCCGCATGATGCTACAAATCAAATGAAAATATATCTACCCAATTGAAACCTTTACCATTGGTAACCACCATATTGAGCATATATATCAAGTTTTCCTCAAACAGCTCAACATTCTTACGCCCATGTAACTGACAACACATGGAAATAAGATATTGGTATACATATCTAAGAATCCTAGTCAGATAAATTGCATATGGGCAATGGAAAAACTTAGCAGGCTATCAACACCATGGTTTGATGATGTCACTTGTGTCAAGATCAGCCCATCTGATGTAGAATTTATTATTTGCATATTTTGTGGGCCTAAGCATATTGCAGTAGGAATGCATGTCTTCTCCATAATAGGTGGCAAGTTGACCACCACTTTCAATACGAAGAAAAAGATGAGAGTCATCCATATGTGTAATAATTCACTCAATCACTTCCGTACAAGGGATGACTAGGAATCTGCGTGTGATCCTATGTATTTTGGACCATTTGATATTGATATATACTTTAAGTCCTCCAAGTTCTCTAGAAATTCTTTTTTCATGAATGTGTCTTTTATGCCACCCCATGTGTCACGACCCCATGCTATGGCTCCTTATGAACACCATGGGCGATGTGCAACACTAACTAGTTTTCACCTTTCAAATTTAATTTTACCCAGACTACGCCTACTTCCAACACTTAGTTAATTTTTCATTAAGTGTTCACTTCTTCCATCATGCAATAAAAATAAAATTGATTTACTTCATTGAATATTTCAATAATATGATAATCAAAACAACATTACAATAGTGAAACAATGCGATATCGTAAATAAAACAAGTTTACGATGGGAGGGGGACTCCCCAAAATAGTTCACCCCAATATTTTATCAAAATTTTGCAATATAATACAAAGCGTATTTTACAATTACAAGTGGTGTGGTAGTTTCATGTTTAACCAGTAAAATCGTCCACCCAATTCTTCCCAAGTTGTGTAGCCCACCCTGCACATTCTTCCCAAGTCGTGCAACCTGTCTGCACCTTCTGCCCAAAACGTGTAGTTTCTACCCACATAGTGCGACTTGTCAATAAACCCAAAAATTATTTCCCAAAACAAAGAACAACAAACTTCCCAGTCCCATTGGGTGAGCCCCACCTCTCCTACACCCTCTTTGATGCGTCCTTCTGCCCTTGTGGAAGCTTTTGTTTTTTCCTACCCAAGGATGTGTCCCGAGAGCCTAAAGGGTTACCACCAAAGAGAGAAGTGGAGCATGAGATCCAACTATTTTCGGACTCCCCATTGAAAAATATTGGGCTATACAGGTAGTCTGCTATACAATCAAGTGAGATGAAGAAAAATTTGTAGCAACTACTGGAACAAGGTGTCATTTGACCGAGTACATCACCATGTGGGCCACCCATCATCATTTTTCCAAATAAGGATAGGACTTAGCGGCTGTGTATAGATTATAGAGCGTTGAACAAAATCATGTTCAAGAACAAATACCCCTTGCCAAGGATAGACGATATGTTGGATCAGTTGTAGCAAATAAAATACTACACCAAGCTAGACTTGAAGTTTGGATATCACTATGTTCGATTCTAAGAAGAAGATACATGGAATATCGCCTTCAAAACCAAGAAAATTTTGTATATGTGGTTATTTATTCCATTGTCCCTGTGTGATGCACCAACTACTTTTATGATATTAATGAATGATGTAGTATTCTATTTTATAGATTCAATTGTCATTGTCTATTTGGAAGATATAATGGTATATAGTGTTACTTTGGAGGAGCATATTTCACATTTGACGTAGATGTTGGAAACATTAAAGCACCAACTGCTAGCAAATATCAATAAATGTGAGCTTTCATAACAATCTTTGGTGTATATGGGGTATGTGATCAGTGGAGGAGCTGAAGATAGATCCTTCAAAGATGGAGGTGATCATGAAATGGTCGATGCCTACTAATGTTTCTGAGGTCAGGAGTTTCGTTGGGGTAGAATGGTACCTGAGGAAGTTCATAGCCTCATTTTCAATGGTAGAAGCATCTGTCCACGCCATAACAGAAAGTGGAAAGAGTTTCCAGCGGGGAAAAGTTCAATAGAAGGCTTTTGAGGAGTTAACGAAGAAGATAAGTCAAGCACGAGTTCTGGAATTACCAAACTTGTGATCAGTGGAGGAGCTGAAGATAGATCCTTCAAAGATGGAGGTGATCATGAAATGGTCGATGCCTACTAATGTTTCTGAGGTCAGGAGTTTCGTTGGGGTAGAATGGTACCTGAGGAAGTTCATAGCATCATTTTCAATGGTAGAAGCATCTGTCTACGCTATAACAGAAAGTGGAAAGAGTTTCCAGCGGGGAAAAGTTCAATAGAAGGCTTTTGAGGAGTTAAAGAAGAAGATAAGTCAAGCACGAGTTCTGGAATTACCAAACTTGTAGCGACCCTTTGAAGTGGAGACAAATGCGAGTGGGTATTCCATGGGAGCTATCTTGATGCAGGGAGGAAGGCCTGCATGCTACCATTTTAAATTATTTCATGGAGCAGTTCTTAACTACCCTACCTATGACAAGGAGCTCTATGCCATGGTGCAAGCACTATCTGATGGGAAAGGAGATAGTAATCCACACAAATCACCAACCATTACAGTACTTGCAGGCCCAAAGTAAGCTACAACAAACCAGACATTACAAGTGGATGGGGTTTTTACAATAGTTTTATTTGGTGATCAAGTATAAGAAGGGAAACACAAACAAGTTGGCCAACATGATTTCAAGGAAACCCACATCTAAGGTAACACTTTTGGGGCTTATGCACATGGATCCATTCACCCATGATGCATACAGAGAGGTATATTCATAAGAAGAGGACTTCAAGGAGGTGTATCAGCAGTTGCAGAGTTAGAGTCATGTGCACAATGGTGACAACATCGTTGACTACCATCTCCATGATGGGTTACTCTACAGATTTGATAAGTTATGTGTTCCTAAATGTGAGCAATTTCAGCTAATCAGATAGGGTTACACCTCTAAGGTTGCAGGGCACTTTGGTTTAGGGAAGACCTTGGCTAACTTGCACATGTATGTGTATTGGCCCAAGATGCAAGAGAAAGTAGCTAGGTTCATAAGAGGATACATTCTTTGTTGTACCAACAAGCCTAGTAACAGGAAATAGGGTCTATATCATCCCTTACCTATACCCACTACAACAAAACTAGCGATTAGCGTCCCTTTTTACTTCTTTTTTTGCATCTAGAGCCCATTTTTGGTGCTATTTGCATCCATTTATCAAATATGGTGCAAAACTTGACACAAAATTTGCATCAAGTTTTGCACCAAATCTTACACCAAGTTTAGCACCAGGTATTGCAATAGGTTTTGCACCACGTTTTGCACCAAATTTTATGCCAAGTTTTGTGTCATCCTTTGCACCAGGTTTTGTTCCAGGTTTTGCATCAATTTTGTCATCTATTTTTGTTTGACATACTTTTTCATCCTCATTTGCATCCACTTTTTGCACCTACACTTGCATCAACTTTTGCATCGACTTTTGCATCCTTTTTAAAATCATTTTTTGCATCCATTTTTTCATCCATTTGTGCATCACTTTTGCGCCACGTTTTACATCGAGTTTTGTGTCTAGTTTTGCATATAATTTTGCATCTACTTTTGTTGCATCCACTTTTCCATCTTGTTTGGCATCCATATTTACATCCTCTTTTGCATCTATTATTGTACCCACTATTGCATCTAATATTTTTGTGCCACAATTGGCACCTAGTTTGGCACCTCCTTTTGCACCCACTTTTGATTATAATTTTGCATCCACGTTTGCATCCTCATTTGCATCTAGGTTTTCATCAACTACTACATCTATTTTTGCATCCCTTTTTGTATCCAATTTTGGACCAGGATTTGCATCGGGTTTTGTGTCTCGTTTTGCATCTACTTTTGCATTGACTTCTATTGCATCCACTTTTGCATACAATTTTGCATCCACTGTTACACCCATTTTAAATTTCACTTTTTGCATCCCTTTTTCCATCTTCATTTGCATCATACTTTGATTCTTTTTTTTCATCTATCATTACATCCACTTTTGTTATGCCATAATTTGCACCATGTTTTGCACTCACTATTGTATCCACGTTTGCTTCCAATTTTGCATCCATGTTCACATCCTATTTTGCATCAAATATTGCATCTATTTTTGCATCCACTTTTGTGTCAGGTTTATGCATTGGGTTTTGCATCTCGTTTTGTATCTACTTTTGCATCTACTTCCATTGTATCCATTTTTTTCATCCAATTTTGTTTTGCCTGTTGCATCAATGTTTGCTTCCACTTTTACATCCATTTTTGTATCTTATTTTGCATATTTTTTGTCTATTGTTACATCCACTTTTGTTGCACCATATCTTGCGCCTACCATTGCAACCACATTTGCTTCCACGTTTGCATCCACATTTGCATCCTCTTTTGTGTTCAAGTTTGCATCAGATATTGTGTATGTTTTTGCATCCCCTATTGTATCCACTTTTGTTTCATCCATTTTTGCATCTACTTTTGTGTTCGTTGTTGCATCCACATTTGTTTCACCACAGTTTGTGCCAAGTTTTACACCTACCATTGGACCCATGTTTGCTTCCACTTTTTCCTTCATGTTTGCATCCAAGTTTGCATTGACAACTGCATCTACTTTTGCATCCACTTTTGTGTTAGGTTTTTCATGTTGTTGTGCATCTACTTATGTTGTATCCACTTTTCATCCAATTTTACTTCTATTGTTGCCCCCATTTCTATGTTCGCTTTTGCATCCCTTTTCCAACACTCATCATATTTTCTGCATTGATGATATTCCTTATGGCATTGAAAATTATGAACAATTGATGACAATGTCAATAATATTGACAATGATGAAAATGAAGATGATGGCGATGACATGAATTGTGATTATGACGATAAAGACGATAGTGGTTACAATGACATTAATGATGATGATGGCAATGATTATGATGATGACGACGCTAATGACCTTGGCGAATCTTCCCAATTTTAGATGTTGTCATTGTCATAATCATAAGCATTATCTTTGGTGTCATCATCATCATTTTCATCTAGGTCATCATCAAAAACAATAATGGCATGAATGATGATGATGATTACAACAATGTTGATATAAATTACATTAATGATGATGATGGGGATGATAAAAATGACAATGACGATGATAATGGTGGTGATGATGATGATCATCGATCATCTCTCAAAAATAGAGTTGTTATTTCTCTTACGTATATCAATGTGTCCTAAACAACCCTTTTCTAGCACTGATCACATTTTTTGGGTTGATGATATTTCTTACAACGTCTATAATTATAAACAATTGCAAACAATGTCCATAATGATGATGATGATGGAGCTGATGATGATGGCATGAATGGTGATTATGATGATAATGTAATGATGGCAATAACGATGACAAGGATGATGGTGATGATGATGACAATGATTATGATAATGAGAATGAACAATTACTAGTTTCACTACCATCTTCTCGATACATATTACTATCATACTTTTTAAATTTTCTGTCTCTCTTGAGGTATCTTACTATAATGGTGTTGTCAACACTAGAAAGATATCTTGTTGTAATGGTGGTTCTAATGTTAGCACTAGCAAAGTTTTTGTTAAATTTTGGTTAAAAAAAATCGATTTATGCAATTATTTTGACAATCTATGTAAAAAAGTAAATAACATCCAATTATTTTGACTGTAGTCCCATTGATTATCATGAATTCACCAGTCTGAAGACCATCTTCTACATACATATTATTATTAAACTTTTTGCATTATATCCCTCTTATATCTTGTTGTAATGGCAGTATTAGCACTAAAAAAATATCTTGTTGTAATGGTGATGTTAGTATTAGCACTAAAAAAATCACTAAATTTTGGTAAAAAAAAGTTTATCATTTATTTATTTTTAATTTGGGAAATTTTTGTTTTTATTTTTTTTGTTTTTAATTCTATTTTTATGCAGTAATATTTTTTTTGGTTGAATTTTGGTAGTAACTAGTTTTTGGTCGAATCATATGTATTAACCATGTTCTTTATGCTACAAGTCTAATTGTTGGGACAAAATTGCTCTTTCAAATAAGTTGCAAAAGCTATTTTACATCCATTGTTGCACCCATGTTTACACCCACTTTTACATCCCTTTTTGCATCCTATTTTTCATCTTCATTTGCTTCTTTTTTTGCATCTATCATTACATCTACTTTTGTTGTGACAAAATTTGTTCCATGTTTTGCACATACTGTTGTACCCACGTTTGCTTCCAATTTTGCATCCATCTTCACATCCTCTTTTGCATAAAATATTTCATCTATTTTTGCATCCACTTTTGTGTTGGGTTTTGCATCTCATTTTGTATCTTCTTTTGCATGTACTTCCATTTCATCCATATTTTGCATCCAATTTTGTTTCTCATGTTGCACCCGTGTTTGCATCCACTTTTACATCCCTTATAGCATCTTGTCTTGCATCTAAGTTTGCATATTTTTTTGTGTCTATTATTACATCCACCTTTTTTGTGCTATTATTTGTGCCATATCTTATGCCTATCATTGCAACCCACATTTTCTTCCACTATTGCATCCATATTTGCATCCTCTTTTGTGTCCAAGTTTGCATCAAATATTGTTTATGTTTTTTGCATCCCATTTCGAATTTACTTTTACATCCACTTTTGATTTGTCTAGTTTTGCAACTAATTTTATGTTCACTATTGCACCCATGTTTGGCCCATGTTTACATCCCTTTTTTCATCCAAGTTTTCCTCCTTTTTGCATTCAAGTTTGTGTCCCTTTTTTTTTACATTCATTGGAGTATCCACATTTGTTTCACCACAATTCATGCTAAGTTTTATGCCTACTATTGTGCCCATGTTTTCTTCCACTTTTTCATCCATGTTTGAGTCCTATTTTGTGTTCAAGTTTTTATGAACTATTGCATCTACTTTTTCATCCACTTTTGTTCAATTTTTCTGTCTTGTTCTGCATCTACTTATGTTGTGTCCACTCTTCATCCAAATTTACGTCTATTTTTACCCCCATTTTTTTGTTTACTTTTGCATCCATTTTCCAACACACATCATATCTTTTGCATTGATTATATTTCTTATGACATTGAAAATTATGAACAACTGATGAAAATGTCAATAATTATAATGATGATGATAATGAAGATGATGACGATGACATGAATTGCGATTGTTATGATAATGACAATGATGATAAAGACGATGGGAGTTACAATGACACTGATGATGATGCTAATGACCTTGGCCATTCCTCCCAATTTTTAAATGTTATCATGGTAAAAATCATAATAATTATCTTTGGCGTCATCTTCCAAGTCATCATCATCTGATCATCATTATCATTATTTTCATCTTGTTCATAATCAAGAACAATAATTGCATGAATGATGATTATGATGTTCATGATGAAGATGACAAAAATTATGATAAAACTTATATTAGTTATGATGATGGGGATGATGACAATTATAATGACGATGATAATGGTAGTGATGTTGATGATCATCAATCATTTCTAAAAAATAAAGTGGTTATTTTTCTTTCATATATCATGTGTCCTAAGGTTGGTGATATTTCTTATGATACCTATAATTATGAACAATTGACAACAATATACAAAATCATGATGATGATGATGATCATGAAGAAGACATGAATGGTGATTATGATGATAATGAAATGATGACAATAATGATCACATTGATGGTGGTGATGATGGCAATAATGAAGATGATGACCCTCCCTCTAAACTAGCGAGGTACTCATAATGAGACAAAAAATTACTCTCAAGTTGAAATATTCATATAAGAAGGGATCTAGATTGATAAGCATCAATGATGATTTACATCATCATAGCCAAAATTTTCAAAATAGTAAGGCCTTGACTAACAAGTTTATCTCTCCATTAGATCAGAGCACAATGTTGGGAGGCATAAATTTGGACACCACTGCCTTTCAAGGCACTTACCCCACCAAGATGTTTACCAGGTATGTCCTCACATGATCATTTCCTAATCCACTATCATAATATTTGACACCAGAAAATGTCAATCCTCATGACTATTCTTATCTTGGATTAATGTACTTGACTTATGGCGATTAGTCCTAGTCAATGTCCAAATTCTCAAAGAATATTGGTCCCAGATGTTTATCCAATCCACCATTATCCCTACTAGTGCCTTTACTAGGCTTACGATTGTTAATCCTAGCCATAGTACATGACACATGGATAAAATGGTGTCTACCCTCACTCCCTCTCAACCAGGGAGGAAACATCCACAAGCATAAGATTTTCTCAAGAATACCCATCATTTTCGTAGAGAATAACATCATTAATTTGTTTTCATCACATGACGACTTTATGATTAAGCATTCATAGATTTGTGGCAAAATATTTCCCCTTTTGTATTTGTGATGAAATACAATAAAAAAGTGAAAGCCAAAATCATTAAACATACACTATATTGATTTATCTAAGTCTAAACTCTAAGGTTGAAGTGAAAATTCATGTAAATCTTATATCTATGAGTTGTGCCAAACTTATGAAAACCTTATTCCCTAAGTCCTATATATAAGAAAATGAAAAAGAAAGAAAAATAAGGGCCAATAAATGGTAACTCATGTATTCACTCCCTCTTTGGAAAATATATGAATATATACACTCCTAGTCACACTTGATCACATGTACGTGATGGTTAAATCATGAATTCTTCTTTTCTCCTTGCATTTTCACTTCATCATTTAAGCACCTAATTGAGGATCTAAGGAATGTTTGTTTCCTAAGGCTTTCATGTCTACTCTTGGTTTACTTATGTCACACTACTGTCAATTTATGTGACAGAGTGAAATACATAAGTTTGTGGAGTTATTATAGAGGTGTATTGAGTTCGTAACCACACACACATGTATTACATCTCATTGATCCACATGTGTGGGTTGGAGACTCGTTTCTTGACAACTTTAATGGAGACTACTTTGTGGCTTTAATGGTATAGCTTACAAAATATCTTGTTAAACATTTCGATTCATTCTTTCTTTTCCTCGAGACACTTATAATATTGAAGTCACTCCCAACAATCCATGGAGATGGGGAGTATAAATTACTTGTGCTAGAAATATAATTGAGAAATAGAGGTTTTCCATTTGCGATATTGGAGTCATAGACATTGGATACATGGTAGTAGTCCTCAATGTCAATTAACTAAAATTGTATTGTCATAATGCGAAAAGAGGTAAACATATTGGTAACCTTGATGTCTTAATCATTTCAAATAATAACCATTCCACCCAAGTATCTCTAAGCATCAATCACTACTACTTGGAAATTCCTCCCCCATTTTCTAATTATATGAGGTTGAACCTCACTTAATATTTTTGCTTCTTATATCAACATTATTTATGGGTGCTTTGCATACCATTTTTCTTTTAGGAGTTTGTTTTCGCTTACTATTGACGCCCCTCATGTTCCAAGACTATTTTCATCAAAAATTTACATAGAAAGAAAGTATAAAGTGACTAAAAAGAAACATGTCTCAAGATTTAAGTGCTTGGACAATTCCACTTCATGACTCCTATATTTCCTTAACCTGGGACCAAATGGTGAACTTGATGGCCTTAAGGGAAATTGATCAATGAAAATCTAAAAAAGAGGTGATTTTTGACTTTATCACATACAATTTAATATACTAAAAAAAATATCCATAACAATTTCATCAATCAATGAATCATTAAAAAAAATATCCAAAACAATTTCATCAAGCAAAGAATCATTGCATTATAAAATACAATCTATAAACATTTTGGGAAAGTTTTGCTAAAATATGCTTAAAAATCAGCATATTTAATATTAATATTTAACAATAATATGGACAATAACACATTTTAATAAATTAAATAACATATTATCAAGCCTAAAAAATGTCACTAACTGAAAACTACAAAGCATGCAACTAATGGAAGTGACCACTCAAGGCCACCACAAGACAATTAATCTATTAAGACCAAGATTAATGGGGACAAAGATCTATAAAGGACAAAGGAAAACCTATTTTAACTTTATTGTTTTATTAGCCTGGTTCAAGATGAACATTTCAAGATATCATGAAGAACATAATTATTTTTATTGCATTAAGAAAACCCAAGCACATTCTATAACTTAGCAAGAAAGAGATGTATAACACCCATCTCAGCAACACGACACATGACATTAAGTTACTTTACTATATATAATTTAAACTACTACCATAAAATCACAAATTTAGCATGAATGGAATGTTTAAAATCCATTCTTATAAAAACAAAATATAATTTTTCTTATAGAAAAATATACCAAAAACTAAATATATTTTTCTAGAAAAAAAAAAAAAATACTAAAACTAAATATATATTTAAAAAAAAAACTAAAACATAAGCAAACTAGAATTTGAATTTGACATTCTTGGTCACTTTCGGAAACATATGGTGGAATGTAATCTCTTTATCCTCATCTTTAGCTTTTTCCTAAAAAATAAAAGCATACAAAAGTGGGAAAGAGCCATAAAGCACGGGGAAGCTTTTTCCTAAGCACAAAAGCATCTAAAAAGTGGAAAATTCCTTTTTTATATGAGGAAACATTATTCACCCAAAAGATTTTTCCCAAATTGAACTATTGAGGAATTTTGGAAATCTTCATAGCCTCCACTTTCCTATATATTAGAGGCTTGGCCATTGAAAAAATGATGGGAATTTTGTATTGTCACGCTCTTGAGATCTGTCTTGAGAGGGAGAGTTTTGGAGCTATGAGTTGGGGGAGGTGATGTTGCAACTATATCTGATTGTTGTAACTTTCCTCCAACTCCTTTATTCATATAGATCAGTTGTTCTTCCTTCCATATGTTTCTATTCATTCTTTACTTCTTCTATTTAACTAATGTATGCATGGGTTTTTGGTTTATATTTATTTATTCAATAATATTTATATGTTTTTTATAGTTTTGATTATTAAGATATTATGTTGTGAAGGTTGCTTTATTCTCTCTCTTATGTGTAGGACCAAGCTTTGGAGCTAGCTAGGAGCGCTTCTTGGCTATACGAAAAACTCCAAGAAGACCTGCATGCGAGGACTCACAAGAATTCATTCTCTTTTTCTTAATCTATACTCTACATCTTGATCTACTAAGAATCCTAAGCCTTAGAACAACCTTTCTCTTAATTGGTTTGTCCTAGGTTTCTGAGATAAACTGAGAGGGTTTTGTTTTCATCTAACCATGCATTAAATCCTACAGCAAAATGATATTTAGAAAATTTAATATATTTCACTATGTAAATGAACTTAGTAAAATGAACCCATAGAGGTGGTCATAAATGGAAATAAAAGTAAAACTCTAAACAAGAAGCCAAAAGTGGATTTAACCATGGATGAAAAATTGGGAGTAGAATTGGATGTTAAACTAGCCATCAAAACAATATGCAAACAATGACACAAAAAGGTTTTTAAAGTAAAATTAAAAAAGGGTGCAACACTAGACACAAAGAAAAGAACAAAATAGGGCATATGAAAGGATACCGAATTGGGTGCAAACAAGGATGCAAAAATGGACACCAAAATGAGGATGCAAAGAATGGTGTAAAATTAGGATGCAAAAAGGATGTAAGAAAAGACACAAAACAAGATGCAAAATGGGACTAAAAAATGGTGAAACCAAGGATGTCAAAGATGATGCATAACTAGATGAAAATTCCAACTAAAATCTAGGTGCAAAATGAGATGCAAATGTGGACACAAAATGTGGCAGAAAAAAGGATGCAAATTTGGAAGACAAAAAGGATGAAAAACTAGATACCAAAAAGGATGCAAATTTGGACATAAAAAATGGTGCAAAAATGGGCAAAAAAATGGCTCAATTTTGGATGAAAATTGAGATGCAACATTGGATGTAAAATGATGCAACAAATCATTCAAAACTTGATGCAAAAACAAATGCAAAAGTAGACGAAAAAATGGCTCAAAAGTGAACGTAACAATAGACACAAAATGGGATGCAAAGGTGGATGCAATATATGGTTCAACATAGGATGCAAATTTAGATGCTCAAAAGGATGAAAAATTGGATGCAAGAAATGGTGTTAAAAATGATGCTAAATTGGATGCAACAAATGATGCAAAATTAAATGCAAAATATGGTGCAAAATAGGATGAAAAAAAGGGAGATAAATAAAATGCAAAAGTGGATGCAAAAAATGGTGCAAAAATGCATGCAAAATTTGGCACTAAATCAGATTCAACATATGGTGCAAAATTGGATGGAAAAGATGGTGTAAAAAAAGGCAGAAAAATTGGCACAAAAATAGATGTAAAAATAAGTACAAATTTAGAAGCAAAGATGGCATAAGACCAGATGCAAAAATTGGCACAAATTGGACGTAAAAAAAGACACTAAATAAGATGTCAAAGATGGTGTAAAAATCGATGCAAATTATGACACAAAAATAGAAGCAAAGAATTCCACAAAAGAGGAAGCAAAAAATGATGCAAAAATAGATGCAAAAAAAGGCACAAAACTAGAAGCAAAACCTGTTGTAAAACCAAATGAAAATCTTGGTGCAAAATATGATGCAGAAAATGATGGAAAATTTGGCGTAAAAAAGATGCAAAATTTCGTGCAAAAAAGGACGCTTTAAAAATTGTACAATAGAGCCAGATTTAGTGCCAGGTTGCTCATCCCAATTGAGAAAAAAATGCACTAGAATCTGGTGCTAAATCTGGCACAAATTGCCTATTTTGTTGTAGTGACCTACTCGTCCTTGGGAAAGAATTTCCATGAACTTTGTGGGAGTTTTACCAACAACCAAGAAGGGACATGACTACCTCTTCATGGTAGTTGACAAGTTCAACAAGATGTGTGTTCGGATGCCCTATAAAAATACCATCAGTAGGAAATAAGTGGCAAAATTGTTCTTTGGACAGGTCTGTGTGCACTTTGGGATACCAAGGAGCGCCATTTCAGACAGGGATAAAATATTTCTTAGTGAATTTTGGACTACATTGTGGGAGAAGATGGACGCGAAGTTGAAGAGATCTACAACATTCCATCCACAGACAGATGGGCAGACAAAATTAGTCAACAAGACTTTGGTGCAACTTCACAGGGGATACAACCAAAAGCATTCAAAGACTTGGGATGAAAATATGGTATATATTCAACCTTCTTACAAAAAAGCAATCCACACTTCAACAGGAAAGTCCCCATTTGAAACTTGTTTTGGATATTTTCTACCTTCACCTTTGGATATTGCATATGGGTAAGGAGGAGGGAGGGAAGATCTTAGAGGAGATTCTTTGAGGGATGAAAAATTTATGGAGAAGATCAGGAAGATCCATCTCCAGATACAAGAAACACTACAAAATTCGCAGGAAAAGTATAAGGCCATACATGATCAACAAATTATAGAGAAATCATTCAAGGTGGGACACAGAGTATGGCTACAATTGAGCAAGGACGCGCTGCATGGGCTTTGTAAGAAAATCAAGGCTCTGAGGTATGGTCCCTTTAAGGTACTATAAAAGGTAAGTGATAATTCTTATTGACTTATTTTACCACCATATATGTGCATTTACTCAATTGCGAATGTAGAGGATTTGAAACTCTATGAACCTTCCATGCTAGATCAAGAAGAGAAGCAGGTCCTACCTTCAGTGGAGGATTTGGCACCTGATGCTCAGGAAGAGTTGATAGAAGATACAATTTTGTAGAATAGGTCCAAAACTACAAGATAGGGGTAGCATGACCTTTGGCATATTGGGTTGAAGGGACAACTTCCAGGAAAAGTTAAATGGTACACCAAAGAGAAGGTGGAGGAACATTTTCCTTACCTCATTCAGTAGACACTTTTGGGGACCAAAAGCCTTCCAAAATATGGAGGTGAGATCCATATTGGATCATTATATTGTTTTTCATCCATATCGATGCATTCAGAGTGAAAAAATTGGAGGAATCAACTCACAGGGCCATTTTTACTGGTGGGACCTAGTTTGGTAAAACAAGATTTGAAACCTTTTGTGAGAATTTTGAGGCATCAAACAATGTTTTTTGGGGTAAAAAATTGTCACTTTTAGTGTGGCATGTTTTCATGTTATTCTACACATAGATATCATTCCAACGACGTAAGAAACGAGTCAATCAAAGTCTGTATGAAAAATTTATTCCACTCAGAAGTTTACTTTCTTATTTTCGCACCTATAATTTGGGAGGATGCGATGACAGCCCCCATTATTCATTGAAAAAGGTCTAGCCATGTGTTTGTGATGCAAAATACTCTAGAAGAGTCTATATTTTAACTCTAGTTAAGAATTGATGTAGTTAAACTTAACCACTAGTAGGCTATTCGGTTGTGTTATAACCGGGCCACTAAGAGGATGAGACATTCCATTCTTTCGAGAGAATTTTGTTCCATAGATGAGAAAAGATAGGCAGGATAGATAGGAGGTAGAGAAAATAGAGAGAATCTATGCACTGCAGCATCCCATGGGCCACAAGCATTACTTATTTGTTCATGCAACCTTATTTTCCAGACAGAGAAAGAGAGCGAAGCGACCTCACCTTCTAGTTGGGTTTTCTCCCAAAAGGGTTTCCCATATCATATCTTGTGTCTTATGTTTGTGTGAGATATTATTTTGTCGTTCTCTACTTTTCTGCATAATTTCCATTCACATGCATGCACCAATTACAGTTAAAATTACAGATTTAGAGGTTTAATAAAAGTGTAATAGTGTAGAAATTCAAAACTTTTAATATAATATTATCATATACATTGTGATGAATTGTCTAGTGGAATATCCATGACAGTTTACAAATCATGAAACAAGTCACCTGAAAATATAACATAAATAATTCCAAAATAAGCCAACAAATTATGCTTAGTTTCACGTAAGAGTTTGTCGACATGGTGTAATAATGTTGAACCTATCAAAGATACTTCATCAATTAGCATAATAATGAGTTGTTCATAATGTGTCTAATTGTGCACCTTTAAGCAAAATATATTTCAATTTTTTAAATGGTAAAGGGAATGAAGGACGCAATCTTATAACCTACATTGAATGTTTCGTTCCCTGTATATGTTGTGAAGATTCCTTTTAATTGGAATGGGTCATATATGAACATGTTATTGTATAAACGAATTAGAGATTGGAATATTGGTATAACAGTAAACGTTTTTCCAACCCCTGTGCCACCTTTGCAAGTACATACAATGGGTCATTTGGATTTTTTTCTTCTCATCAACTATTTCTTTCACTATTATTTCCTGTTCTAGATTAAGAATTCCCATGATTTTATAGATTTTTATTTATTCTAATACTTATGGTTGCTTTACAAGTTCATAAGGTCTCTCAACAATTTATTTTGCATTTTTAGCCTTTTCAAATATTATATATCTACTTCAATATCGTATTCTTGCTGATGTTTTTCATTTTCCATTTTGTCACAAGTAGACAAATTTCTTTCAAACAATTTTCTCTCTTTGTTTTCAAGCTCAGTAACTATGCTATCAATATCAATCCACTTTTTCATTGTTTCGTTGGTGAATTTTCGCTCATTACATTTTACAATTTTCTTAAATAAGAAATAGGCATTCTTCCAACTTAAATATAGTTCCCTAAATATTTTTTCATCTCTACAATATTAGACATCAATTGTTCTTTGTAATAAGTTTCATCATAAATATGTTTATTATACTTTATGTACCTTATAACATATTCTTTGTCAACATTTCCTCTTTTTTTGCCTTGCAGTGTATAACAGGATGCAAAGTTTGCTAAACATACATGTTCAATGATTTTTGGTCGTTGCGAATAGCGATCGATAATTGATAAACATATTATCTTTTTTGAATCATCTGGTTCACGTTCTAGGTCTCTTGGTTTCTTTAGAAAAATGTTTGATCATCTATTGCTGAAGTATTAATAAAAATACATTTTCTTGAATTAGTATTCAGTGGCACTGACAACACTATATATACAACTAGTTGTGCAAACATTTGTTGTAAGTTCAATAAGGCATTTCCAATTCTTGCAGTTGTTTCAATAACATCACCATCGTTTTTTTGACACTCGCTTCACACACATTTAAACATCGATGTCATTGTTTTATCTAGCTTTGTCATGTATGAACTACAATAAGTAGTTGTAGAATATGAATCATGTACAAATTGAGCATCAATATTTGCACCTCAGATTAAAAAAATATGTTGAGCAGAGTTATTAGTCCAAATGTTTGTTGGTTCTATTTTCAAGAAAAATGTTCTTCATCTCAGAGTATGTTGAATTACATGGATATAAACAAATTCACTTATACCTTTTTTTTCCAAAACCCTATCAAATGTATATGTCTCATCATGTTCCATATTCTCTAGTGCATCAAATATCATTCTTGCATTCAATTTTGTCTTGGCATTGTCAAATTCCATAGGCTCATGTATTCATGTTCTTGGCATTGGTGGTATTGGAAAATTGAACCTACAATGCATCTATTTTCACTTTCTATAAGTGCTTTTGTGATGATGGCGTTGGACAATTTTCACATTTGTAGGTAGTTTGGTTGAATAAAAAAACAAGTACTTGTCAACGAGGTTTTCGATTTCAGTATCCGTACTTGTTCCATAGGTGGGAGTATTTTTAATCCATAACAATCTATGTTCATGTTGCCTTCCTCAATTTTGGAATTCTATTACAAAGAAATATTCAACGATATCACCAAATTACTTGGACTCATATGAAATTAACTAACATTGAGCATTCATTTTACTTCTGTAATACCATGCACAGGTGACAGGGCCATTTCTTATCAAAGGTATCAATATCACCTTCATCTACTTCATTTTCTAGTGCAAGGTTTTTTTTTGTTTGTGTATTTTTTTCAAAGTATTTACTAAAAACTCCCAGATGTGTTAAAAAATGCTAAACAAAACAAAGAAAGTGTGTGGACCTAATTGTTGGATCATTGCATATAAGTTTTTTTGCAAATGAGAAAAATAGTTTGGCGATATTTTCATTCACCTAGATCCATATAGGCAATGTTCAATGCAAGAATGCATTTCAAATTAGTCTCTTTTTTTAAATGTATTTAGCTATTAGCTTTTTTCCTTTTAAATGTCATTTTCTTATACGAATCAAAATAAAAATGAATGTTACTTGATTGAGGATAATTCTCACTATTTTGTAAAACAAATTCATTATATGATACACAAAAGCATGATCTTGATGCAAAACTTCCCACTTAGCAATATCGTGATATGTAAAGTTTTTTATAACAATGTCTCATCATTTTTCTTCAGTAAAATAGTGTGGGAAAGCTCATCTCTTCTGAATAGTTACCTTTGAATATTCCCAAAGGCTTATAGCCTTCACCTAGAGCAATGTTTATTTGATTATTCTGAAGATAATAAATATTGTATGAATCACGAAATCCATGTAACATTTTCTTTGTCACTAACTCTTCATCACAATAATCATATCCTCATTGATTTGTGTATCTACATCTATCTCACAGGCATATGCATCTTTTTTTTTATCAAAGATTTTTTTTCAATTTTCGTTTATTCTAACATTCTCTAGTCTATAGAGTTGAGTTTTACACAATCATCTCAATTCCCTCATGACTTTATGAGCATGTATTCACCCAAAAAAAAATATGATTTTAAACACTAAATGTCTTTTAATTGCAAATACCACCTTACTAGATTCATGTATGTCATGAGGGAGTGCAATTTGAAATTGAGATATGTCAACAAGTACATTGATTAGTCCACCATTTAATGCCAATTGTGGTCTTTAAAATTTTGTCCAAGTTTTTTTATTTGAAGAAATGGTAATCGTAATGATATTAATCATTCCTCCAATTCATAATGTTATTTTAGTATAGAAATTTGTCTGTTACGGCTAATTTTCTCTGGCACTACAAATTTGATAACTTTGTCATTGTTTAGTGCCTTTCTACATTTTTTCATATGCATTTAATTTTCGACACATCACTAATTTGTTTTTATATGACATATCTTTTAAACCAAGTTTGATTGCAAATTTCCCAGTCATAATCAGGAACATCTTGTATTTTCTTAAAATATTGTTGTTCAAATAATGTCTCCATTGTGTAATCAAATATCTGTGACGACGCTTTTTTTTCATTAGTAAATATGCTATCTTGTATTGACTTTCGCCATTTCGATCCTCTAGTAATCCATCTTGTTTCAATGAAATTTTTGTTTCTCATGTATTTTTTGAGTTCACGCAACAAAGAATGTGGTATTTTTCTTCCATTGAGAGACTTTGTATTAAGTTCCATAATATTTTCATCAATGTTCATGTTCTTATATCTAGAATCTAATGGCTTGCATAGTTTCCTAAGAACATTTTTTTCGAAAATTTACATGTTTTTTATTCCATTCATTGATATTCGCAATTTATTATTTGCATCAAAAGATTATATATCAATTTCTATGTGATTTTCATTCACGTTGATGTTTTTGAAGTCATAAATATTAATGCCGCTATGTTTTTTATTGAATTTTTCTATAAATTATTTTTCGTTAATCGTTTCAAATGTACATGGAATGTTGTTTTTTTGCAATATTTCTTTGAGAGGTTCATAATGCAAATGACCTATAGCCACACCAAATTGCATAATATGGAATATCGGTCTGTCTTCTTGGAATGCACAAAATTCAGGCACAATTGTCATATTATTAGATATCATTTTTGGGATTCAACTGCGTTAAGTAAGTCATTCAAACGTATGACCATTTCCATGAGAGGTAGTCGTAACTGACTAATTTCTCATGATTTTTGAATAGTTCACTTAGCACTCATTGCATCGAGTGATGCTCACAGGGGTGAAGAAGTGGGATTGAAACTAGTGAAATGTGGAGAACGAATCACATAGCATCAATCATCACTTTCGGGGCTTGCACCCGGTAACCAGGACTTCCCAGGAGGTCACCCATCCCAGAACTCCTCTGGCTCAAGCGCGCTTAACTGTGGAGTTTTTCCCCACAATCAAGCCCACTTAGCTTGCTACCCCATTTGCAAAACCTTAGCAAGTATTGTGCCTCATGAACCATTCAAGTAGAGATCCCTTGACTCTTTTTGAATTTAAGTATGGGGGATTTACGCAGTGCATTATATTAGATATCATTTTTGGGATTCAACTGCGTTAAGTAAGTCATTCAAACGTATGACCATTTCCATGAGAGGTAGTCGTAACTGACTAATTGTCATATTGTTAGCAAACCATATGCATATAGTTATGTTAAAAATATATCGTATTGAGTCATAAAAAAAATACCACCATCTATCTTCCCTTTTTCATATGGCATTGTTATTTGTATAATGTATCGTTGCCAATTTTCTATTCCAGGAAATCACTTAATTGCATTTTCGTCCATGTATTTTTCTATATAGTTTAATGCAAATGAATCATTATGTGTTATTGTGTTGCAAAAAAGTATGTGCAATTATGCCTCGTAAACAAGAAACATCATACTCATTCTCCATCAATTGGAATATTGTTTCAAAATAGCTTTCACTGTAAATACTCCTGAATTTGGAAAATCTCTTAACCATATAACTTCCCATGCTTTTATCTATTTGCATCCATCCATGTTTTGTTTCTTCATATGTTGTTATATTTATCATAGGTTCATGATAAGGTCATATCGAACATTTGTTCTTACAGATGAGTGGTTTAAAATGTCCAATAACTGAATTCTCATCATGGAACAATATGCCATAACTTTCTTCGAACAAATCTGAGTTAAAATGCAAATAGTTTTTCATTGTTGTCTTTGACCAAAGTCTTAAAGGAATTTTTAGGCAATTTGATAAGCAATGTATACAAAATATGTCTCCCCAAAGTCCTCTTTCCTTTGTAGCGATAGTATGTGAAGCTAATTTTGTCATCCTTTCCAAGTAAACATCTGAGCTATCTACACCATGGATATGTATTAATGCATCTATATTCAATTTACGTTCATGGGATAGTATGGCTTCAGTCTTTCCTTCATGTAAACAATCATTGAAATGTTCTATTGTTCCTGTTAGCGCTTGAGATTTCACCCTAGGCTGAGGAAGGTAAACCTTCAAGGCTACATCAAACCATTTCACCTCGTAGCTAGCCCTACGAGGTATGAGAAGGCTCTCTCGGGTCAGATTCGGTAGATCTTTCAATAAGATTAGGCTGACCAATTAAGAATAAAGATTTTAGGCTAGTAAATTGATAGGGGGTTGGATTTAATGATTTTTGGGGTTTTTTAATGGAATGACGGGGCTTTTCTGGGCTGCATGGGCAAAATCACAGCTTCAAACAGAGAAATATAATGACTACACAGGTTATCAACTGAGGCAAGGTAGGCATGCAATTTAACAACAAATCTGGTTTCAAATGGGATGGCAAGACTGGTGAGGAGCTAAGGAGGGCAAATAATACTTCGAATCCTCCTTAAACAGAAGAAAACATAGAATTGAACAAACTTATAGGAGGAGCATATAATACTATGAATTCCTACCTAATCACTTCATTTGCTCAAACAGATATGATCATGAGGTGAATGAAACAAAACAGTTTACATATGAGACAAAGGGAAAAACTTATGCTAAATCAACATACCACATGAATCTCAGCAAACAGAGCTGTGAAATTCCATTAAATTCTCTGTCATAAAACTGTACAATACAAAGCTCTCTGCTTCTCCAGCAGCTCCCAGCGCTCAGAAAAACTCCCCTCTCTCACTCTTTCTCATTACAAATGAATAAATACAATGCTGCCCAAAACAAGGGCGCTGTTTTAACTAACTACAAAAATATGAAACAAAATACAGCTGGGGGAAAACAAGTCGACCCCAAGACCAGGAATTTGTTTTTATCCTTATTTAACAAAATAAACTAAAACAAAACAATCAGCGCTTCCTGAAGAGAGAGTGGCGCTCTTTCTACTTGATAACTGATGAAGTAGCATTTACAGGTGTCAATCCCAACTGAAGACAAACATAGGCAATCGCTCCTCATTCTCTGCCACTTTGCATATGCTGGAAATTACAACTGCTCCCTAATTTCTGGAAATACATTGGCGATTTTAATAAAACAAACTTTTAAATTAACATTCTGTTGATGATTTGGCTAATTATGAGGCTAAACTGGAGCGCATATCTCTTTGATTTAGGTGATCTTGAAATAGGAAATTCGTTTCTTTTGAAATCCTCTGCTGGCTGACATATAGAGCGCAAATCCTGTTGAATCATTAACTGAGGACAAAGATAGGTAGATCTGTTCCTTCTTATCTGCATTTTGTTTGATTTGTTCCAGCTCGGTCACAACTTCCGAGGTGTATGCAATACAGAACTGCGCAAGTCTCCATAGCTTTTCGCACTGCTATTTCCTCTCGAAGCTTTGCCAATTTTTCTCTCTTTGCAACCTGATCAGGAAGATCCATCCAAAATTGTGGCTTTTCATTGTAGTATTTGAAAGCACGTTCCAAAGCCCCATTTAAGGATCCTTCATCTATGCCTTCAAATACAAATCCGTTTGGTTGGTTGGCATGGGATTGGCCATGATCTACATCTAAAACTGTATCCGCCAACCCTCCAGTTCTTCGAACCACTGGAACTGCTCCGTAGCGCATGCCAATCATTTGGGCAAGTCCACATGGTTCATACATGGAAGGAACTAAGACAACATCTGCAGCAGCATACAGCATGTGTGATAACTCCTCACTGTATGTCAGAAGCAGACGTACATTGTTACTTTCCTTGCACTGGCTGGAAAGATATTCGAACTCCCCTTGGACTCTCCCATCCGGTGCTGTCCCAAGCAAAATGAATTTTCCACCCAATTCTGCAACACGTTTTATTGCATAACGAATAAGATGAAGGCCCTTTTGTGCAACAAGTCTAGTAATGCATACAACCAATGGTGAATCGTTTCCCTTATTTGTACAATTTTTTTTTTATTGTCATAAGATTTGAGTCTAAACCAAGTCCCCTTTGAACATATTGCTTGCAAATCCTCTTCCCTTCAATCTCATGTGCTTGGAAATGAGCTGGCAAAAAGACATCAGTAGCTGGGTCCCATATTACAGTGTCAATTCCATTTAGAATGCCGACATATTTTTCACGATATTGCAGTAATGTATTGGACAACCAACCCGAGCAAAGTGTTTCCTGAACATATGTTGGTGAAACTGTACTTCAACCGCTTAGTCTTTTAGAGAAGGCAAGGCAAGTATCTCCATATGGGCAGATTCCTTCCTCCTTATTTTACATGAATAAGGTTGCCTGCATAGACTTGAAGGAGATATCGATCTCCATTCTCTTTTGTCTGCTTCTGATGTTAGGTGAGCAGTTTGTGTAGAGAAAGCTGAACATAAAGCCTCACCAGTGTTCTGCTCATGTCTAACTAACGCCCATATTTTGATTTGGAAACAATATCATCAGCAACATCCTCAAAACCTGAGTCTTCAGACGGCCCCAATGTATTTCTTTCCTGGGTTGATCGATCAGACCATTGCTTAAGTCCACATGCTCCAGACCTAGTAATACATAGCCAACTTCTTGGTATTTCAATGTTATCACCTCCTTTAATGGGAATGTGCCATGAGCCTCTCTCAGACTCTTGAATAACAATCGAATATGGAGGTGGCATGTGAAACTGTGGATTAGATTCATTGAAAGTAAAGTGGACCTGATGTTTATCCTTCCATTTTGAGAAGAACCCTTTGGGTGACAAATGGACTAAATGATCTCTCATTTCATCATTTGTTACAAGCAAACATTTGAATCTCACAGCTGCATATAGCCTGTACCAATCAATAACATCTGATTTCTGTACACTGGTTAACTCATCTGCTTCCAGTTCCAGCCTTAAAAAATGCTTTCTTCTCCGCTGTAGATTGATGCCTCCCCTTTTTGACAAGGAACCTTTATATCAGATAGAAGTTGAAACTTGGCTACCTGGTGTTGTTTACTCTTTCGAGCTAGTTTGTCTTGAAATTGCATAGATTGCCCATTTATTTCGTGCCTCCTCGCTGTATGCCACTCTTCAACCAGATTTTCCAACAAATCAAGCTGCATCTTTGGTGTGAAAACCACAAAGTCAGGAGCAAGTCCAGCATGATTTGGGAAGGCCCGTAAAACAGATAAGCAGAATGAATGAAAGGTTCCAACACGTATGCCGACAACATCTAATGAGCCTTCACCACTGAAACATTGTTGAGCAGCTGCAATGCACTGTAACCTGTGAAGAAGATCTTACCCTGCTCTTCGTGTGAACGTTACTGCAAGAGTATCCTTTGGAGAAACACCCTTGGATATCAAATGTAGAATCCGATGACAAATAACCAATGTTTTTCCTGATCCCTTCCTAGTTGGGTTATTGCCAGGTTAAGTCGATTCACTTGTTCCAATTTCCCTTTGCAAAGATGGATGCCACCCCTTCTCAAAGTCAATATGAAATGTTTGTGCTGCCCTTTGAAGAGCTAAAGATAAATTACATAATTTAAATCAATACATTAAATGATTTCTTCTTCAAAACCCTGTTTTGAAGAAGAATCAATCTCTGACATGAGACGGAGTCTAACAGTTCCTTCACGCAATTCTGTTAATGTGTATCTAAAATGCAACAGAGTTCACATACTATCTAATAGGCAATATCACACCTCATATGCAAAATTTTTCAAACGAAATAGATTATGATGCCTTAGTATTGCATTTAAACCATTGCTTTCTATAGAAAACAAATTCTTCTCCATCAAAGCTTTAACAATAATGCTTCAAACATGTTTGTTCATTGTTTCTTTAGCAATTATGTTTCAAAAAAAACAAAAGAGTATTTTAATTTCACTATGGACTATTGCTCAACAACAAGCACAACATAAACAATGTACAAGAAAACACACTACAAGAAAAAAGGTCATTGGTGAGGGTCATGCCTGTGATGGACCTTTAAGGTCCGTCACCAATGTCGCATATGGTGACGATCTTTAAAAAAGCATTGTTGTAAGTGTATATAGTGATGGTCCTTTAAGGTTTGTCACCAAAGCCGTTTTCGATGACACTTTTGGTGGGGGTCATTAAAGGCTTGTCACTAATTCTCTCTTTGGTGACACTTTTGGTGAGGGTCGTTAAAGGCCCATCACTAATTCTCTCTTTGGTGACACTTCTAGTGACAATATTTTATTGACCCTTACCAATGCTCTTTTTGGTTACTCTTCATGAGAGTCAAAAAATGTTTATCATCATTGACCATTTCAATGAGTTTTTAATGATGCTTCATGCCTATGACAGACCTTTAAGGTCCATCACCAATGTCGCATATGGTGACGGTCTTTAAAAAAACGTTTTTGTAAGTGTATATAGCGATGGTACTTTAAAGTTTGTCACCAAAATCATTTTCAATGACACTTTTGGTGAGGGTTGTTAAAGGCCTGTCACTAATTCTCTCTTTGGTGACACTTTCGGTGAGTGTCGTTAAAGGCTCATCACTAATTCTCTCTTTTGTGACACTTCTAGTGACGATATTTTATTAACCCTCACCAATGCTCTTTTTGGTTACTTTTTGTGACAGTCAAAAAATGTTCGTCATCATTGATCATTCCAATGAGTTTTTGATGACTCTATGTACTTTTTACTATAGTTTTTGTCAAAATATAATGATTTAAGACCATTGTTGTGGAGTCTTTTTCATTATGTGTCCAAGGTAATAGTGGTTATAGTCAGTCATTTTGTTAAGAAGTAATTAGTGTGTATCATTTCCCTCAAGTCATAAGAATATAGTTTTCCTATGAGTCAACACATGTGTTATGGCTCCAAAATTTCTTCAAAGTTGTTAGAAAAAGAAATGATAGAGGTAACCACAAACCAAATTTGAAGATTAGGATCTAGCCTTCCTAATTCTCAGAGAGGGCTCTCTCTTTATGATTAAATTTGTTTAAGTTAATTGATTTTAGGCTAGTTATGATTGTACTTGGGTTTTGATTTGGATTTGTTGGTGGGATCACTGAAAAGAGGGATGTTTTTACCATTGGGCCATGGGGTCAAGTGTCTAGCAAACAGGACTGGATCAAGTTCTAAAAATAGTGTCTACAGGGCAAGAAAGTTGAGTTACTACATATCTTCAAAGGCTGGATGGTGAAGTGTTTTCAATTGGGTCCAGGGAGAAATTAAGGGTTCCTTAGGCCAGATTATGAAGAGAATGAAGAGGTCAACCAAGATGTGAGAGCAATTAAGGGTTCTTAAATCTGGATATCGGAGGAAAACATAGAAATGATTAACTGTGCAAAATAGAGTGTACTTAAACAAATTCTGAGTTAATTCCTTCAACTTTTAGATAACACTTAAGATTATAAAAAACATGAGAAAGTAACAAAATCAAACAAAGAAAATACTTCACTGCAATAGCTCAACACATGAATCCTGTAATGCAATCTCTTTATTACTTGCTCCAGTCTGCTGACTTGAAAAGTGGTACAATAACCCTTAGGTTTATGATCAAAATAACTCTACAAATGTATAGAAATCCACACTCAATACTTCGAATTATGAAGTATTTATACAAAAATAATTTACAAAATATCCCAAACTATCTTGGGAACTAATCTAGGAGAAAGAAAAATCTTCATGCAAGAAGATAGAGACAACTATTGAACTGATGCTTGTTGTCCCTGCTTATTAGGTTGTGCTGGCTTTAATCCTTGATATTTTTCACTTTAATATGTGCTTTGTTGTTTGGTCTTCACGCTGGATGCTCTATTCACTCTGATCTTTCAATTGATATACTTTCACCTCATACACTTTGACCTAGCTGACTTGTCAATATCCTTTTACTGTGCCCTTTTACTTTTACTGTACATTTTTACATTTTTATTGTGTATTCTACAGTAAATCATTTAGTTTCTCCCATGTTTCAGCATTTGGTAGTTGGATATTGATCATTTTCCTGAAAATCTCATCTGCCTCTGTATACTTGGCAAAAGTAGGCTTATTGACAAAAAGGTGTTTTACCTCATGATGGACGTAAAGAAAATTCTCAAAATTTGATATAATACTTTTCCAGTAGGTATGCCCTTCATGGATGAAGTATTCACCTAAGCTCTGGCTACTTCTCAGATTTTTCTGTTATAGTCCTCCTGTGTCATCAACTTATCATTTATTATCAATGGATTCGGTAAACCATTTTGCGTCAAAATTTCAAATTTGACCATAAATCTGTCAATTGCCAGTTGTATGGTTTGGAACTTATCCTCTAGGTTTAACATCAAATTCCTCTTGGTGAGGACCCTTTTAACTTCCAAAATTGTACCTGTTCTGTCAGGTATCTCTAATTCCTGTAGCTCATACTTGTTCTTGGAGTTGAGGAAGTGAATGATCCTTGCAACTTCCTCTGGCATGTCTCCAAGTTCTGCTTTGACTCTTTGTATGGCTTCTGTAGCCTGCTTTATTAAATCAATCTGTTCAAAAATAACTTGGATAGATGGCCAAATATCATTGACAGAGTCAATGATATTGGCCCACAATTGTTCCTTAGCCTGACCTAGGGGTTCATTCAGTGTCAGTTCCTTCTCCAGGCTTTTTATTCATTCATTCATCCTTGTAGACTTCTGTTGTTCTTCTTTGTGCATGATTTGGGCAAGCTTGTAGTCAATTTCCAGGTTGGTCACTTTTTCCTTAAGCCTATTCATCTTAGTGGTCTGAATGGACATTTCTTCCATTGCTTTGACCAACCTGTTTGATTCATCACCTATAGACCCTATTGCTGATGTAGAGGGTGTAGATGTTGGCAGTGTTGTGGCCATTGGAGCTGTGGGAGCTAAGGATGATGCCAAAGTGGAAGGTACTGCAGTGGTTACTATTGGAATAACAGTGGTAGGGGCATCCTTAAGACTAGCTTGTT
Organism: Pinus tabuliformis; assembly: GCA_031772625.1. NCBI lineage: Eukaryota > Viridiplantae > Streptophyta > Pinopsida > Pinales > Pinaceae > Pinus > Pinus tabuliformis. Next base: position 670,842,239 of record CM062815.1, read on the forward strand.
TTTGTTGAATCAAGTTATCCAACTCTTTTTCCATCTCCTTTAGTTGATCATTCAGTTGTAACACTAGGTCCATCATCTCTTCATGATTGGTTTAGCTCTCTAGGACCTCTTTAGTTTGTGGGTGTTCTAAATGAGGTAGCTTTAGCTGTTTCTTGAGAGTTGCTATGTCGTGAATCTTCTTTTTTATCAATTTTTCAACAGCCTTAATTTCTGTCGGATCATGGCCCAGCTCAATAACCAAGTCCTCCAATGACTTGATCCTGTTGTCCTTGGCCTGTGAGGATGCTTTCTCCAATTTATATTGGGTTGTGATGTTATCCAGTGAGCCCTGCAACTTGTGTGTAGCCATGACCTTTCCCTTAAGGGTGGAGTAAATCATTTCTACAACCAGTTTATGAAACTCTATCTGGTCAATGGTATGAACATCCCTAGCCAATACCTCAAAATCGGTCATCCTATAATCCGCTGAGGTCTTTGGTTGCTGAACAGTGGGCTGCATAAATGAGACTTGCATCTTTCCTTCTTTGATGTCAAAAGTTGACATCAACCTGCTCTAGTTGGCTGCTATATGCTTGAAGTATTGGGCGTATGTCTCAGCGTTCACCTTCTCATTCCTCATCTATATTACTTTATACCTATCTTTAATGTCCTTTTCTCTATCAGCTGACCTAATGAAAGAGGAAACCTCAACACTTTGTTGTCTCTCAATCATTTGAGTGTTGGAGGTTGATGGTTGTTGTGTTTCACCTGAAGCAGTTGTGTCTTTGCTCCTCTGCCCCATTGTTTCAGCGTCAGTTATTTCTATTGATTCAATGTTCTCCTCCTGTTCAGACACAGGATTCAATTTGGGCCTTTTTTTGAGCTCAAAAAGCTCATCTGTAGTCTCCATGGCAGAACTAGAACCCTCTTCCCTGTTCCTCTTTGGATTCCTCTCCTCATTAGCTAGGGTATGTAGGATAGGAGGAATATTCATGGGTTCCCCTAGTTCTGGAACCTGCAGGAAAGAACTTTGATCATCTTGATTTTCCACATCAATGAGTGTGTTCTCAACATCCACAACTGTGTTATCCATGCCAACAAATGTATTTTCCAACCATTCATATTGGTTGGAAAACTGTTCAATATCAGGTCTTCGGTGGTGGATGAAAGGTCCCAATTTGACCTTGAGTCTAAAATTGTTTATGAACCCATGGGGTTCATACTGCCATATGAAGTTGTTTCTAAATTTCATCTGTTGCAATATCTTGTCAGCCTTAGGTCTAGTTTCTTTGTTATTACATATGAAGGGGCCCAATTGGTTCTTTATTTTAAATTGGGTCTTCTTCCTAGCAGATAGGAAGTTGACTTCATCTGAATTGATGATTTTCCTAAAATAATCCAGTGCAAGTATCCTCATAGGGAGGTATTTCGGTAGCTTATAAGGGGCTAGTTGGCAGCCATAAACCCTCATCTCAGTGTGGTTATGGTATAGGTACTAGTCTCCAACCTTGTTGTTATTAGCCAACTGTTGCACCCTCTTGATTTCTTCGCTGATTCTAGGTTGAGTGTTATTGGTCAACATGTTCATGACTGGGTAGACAAATGAATCTATGAAGTCTTTGTAGGTGAATGATGTGGAGTATTTCTGGATCAAGGGTGTCCAGTAGACCACTGATCTCTCTTTTCTATTGGTATCCAACTTCTAGATACTGACAAAGAATTTATTTGCTTGATAATACAGAAACATGTGAAATAACACTGAAGAGTATTTGAAAACTCTTTCAGTTGGCAATCTGGTGAATTGTTCATGCATCCTATCTGCAATGAACTGAGCATAATTATACATGATAGTAGGAGGCTTTCATGGGGTGAAAATGGATAGAAAGGTCAGGATGACTTCATCCACATGCTCATCTATGGTATATCCTAGGATGTAAGAGATCATGGTGATTATATGTCTGCCTGTCTCTGAAAAAATGGTGGCAACATAAGGTGGAGTATCTGTGGGAGTATGGTGGTCTTCTATGATGAAAGTCTGGAAGATTTGTCTTATCTTAACCAGGTCTAGTGTGATATATAAGTCCAATAGGTCTCCAATAGATAACGGGGTCTCATTAGGGCTAGGTTGGACTTGTAGAATTTGGTTGATAGACTCTGGAGTGATGGTGAATAAGAGTTGTTGGTTAGGGGCAACAATAGCCCTTTGGTTAGGGATATAGCAGGCATGACATAGCAGGCATGACAAAAATGAATGATATCAAGGAATGGGTGAACTTCTGGGAATAGGTATTTGGGTAAATTGGATTCCCACATATGGATGTCATCGGTATGGTTCAGGAATATATCCTTACTCTAGCAGTGGAGCTTTAGAAGGTAGGTTGGGGTAGCAGTATCTTTTATTTGAAAATCCTTGTCTTCTAGTGCCAAATGGTCGATGTCCTGGTGAGGGGTTGACATAGGTCTCACGTCCAAAGAGGTCTGGGAAGACATGATTGAGTTTATGGATTGGGATTAGGCCTGTACTGGTTGTAGAAGTGAGGTTTGGGAAACTCTGGTACAGTGAGAGGGTAATTGCAATTTGCAAAAGAAGGGTTTCGAGTATACAAGCAAATTACTCTTCAATTATGGAAATGTATTAATTAATTTCAATTAATTAATCTTTAAACTTGACTGTACGTTTTCAAATTGAGAGGGTCATTCTGGTTTTCCCAAAAATACCTAGAATTTGGTGGTATGGGCTACAAACTAGTTCAATGGTGAGTGCAGAGGGTACAACTGCTTCAGCTGTGAACTGGATGCTTGAATTAGGTGTCTGAAGCTTGTTTGGGAGGTAAATGATAGTCAATTTTGGTCCCAGAGGCTCAAGGTGTCGCAGAAAGGCTTGAGCAACATTCACAGTGCAAACGAGCAAAAAGAGTTGAAATGGGCTTCTCCGGCCTTTTAACCAGCAATGATTACAATTTGGCACGGGATTTTACAAATGAACAGTGGATGGTTTTGGTTTGGGTGGGGAGGTTGTTTCTTGGGCCATCACACCGCTTTTTGAGAGTGAGAGTTGTTTCCTTGGGAGCACGCGATCTCTCCTGGGGCTGCCACATAGCAAAACAGTGTCCAGCCAAAATTGCGAATCTCGCATGCTCTTGGGATGGTAACGGTCGGATAATGAACAAGCACGATATGGATACATGTCATCAAATCTATGGGTGGAAGATCAGACGACTGTCATGTGGTCAATATGCACGGAGGGAAACAGAGTCAAGATTTGCGGGGCCTGGGGAGTTAATTAGAATTAATTGTAATTAATTAATAACTAAGCTCAAGATTTAAAATATAATCAATGGGTCTAATGGAGTGGGACCAAGGGTTAATGTGGTGGGGTTAGTTTAACTACACCAAAGGCTGGTGGGTTAAAAGGTTTTTGTTGAGGAAATATGAATCGGGGAATTAATTTAAATAATGTGGGGAAGGGGGGGGAACTTAGGATAAGGGGTTTTTATGGGTTTTGAAGGGAAAATAAGGAAATTAATAAGGGGGAAGGTGATTTTTGCAATAGGGAATGGGTTTCACACTAGGGAAAAGGGTTTTTTGGGTAGGGGGATGAGTTTTGGAAGGTAATTTACTAGGGAAATGTGTGAAACCAAGGGATAAGGGTCAAAATGAAGGGAAAAAGGGTATTTAATGAAAAATGATGAGATAATGGGGAAATTAGTAAGTATGTATGTGGGGGTGAAATGAAATGAGGGGAAGTTAATAAAACAAGCTTGTGAACATCTTTTCACCCTCATAAATTCTCCTGCATATGAAACATAGGATTAAGCATGATAAATGTGCTTTTGACCAAAAAACCTTGTACATTTGCAACCTTTCTTATACCTACCCATTATTTATCCTAACATTTTTTCTTCACTTTCTTGGGTGCATTTAAGCTAGCAGACCCTTTATTTCATTTTATTTTGACAAGAAAACTATCTAATTCTAACCTTATAACTTCCAATGGCTCAGATTAAGCTGATGAGCACATTTTTATTCTCTACCTAACTACTGATCTGCCAAGGTTAAACAATTTGGCTAGATCTTTATTCTCTATCTATCAACATAAAATTCAAAACATGAATGAGTCAAGATTAAGCTATTTGACCATCATGGGTTGTGGCATTTATGACAAGCTGCACACAACCATTATTTTGCATAGTAAAGTAACAAATAGTGTCACTTGAATTTGCACACTTTCATGATCTGTTTTATTTTTTGTTTGGTGTTCATATTTTTGATCTTTTTATCTTTGTTTTTGTCCTTTTCTTATTCTTTTAGGACCTACCCTCTTTATATTTTTTAATTTTTAATATGAAAAACATTTTGTAGAAAGAAAAAGTATGTACAATATTATAGGACCCTAACAACATGAATCATATCTATTAGGTTTATTATCTAGCAAATTTCCTTTAAATAAAGTTCCACTAGTGTGTGTAGGTGATCCAAGTGGATGTTGGTGGCCACCCACCTATCCCACTTGGACCCCCACAACTGTCTCTTTCAGTTTTTCAGTTTCCTTAATTGTAGTATAATTTTCTATTTTTTGCAGTTTTTCAGGTCCTAAACTTTTGGAGTTGTTTTGAGGCCCTAAACGACGTTTTTTGGGCAATCTACCGCTAGTGATTTTCTAATAAAATCATATTTTCCGTCGTATTCCTTGGAGATATCTTTCCAACGGGATATCATGTGCATCAAATCGAGATAATATGATTAAGTCATGACCTCGGGAAGTTGGCTGTCCAACTAACTCTAATGGGGTACATAAACTCTTGGTGTTACATCTACTCGGGTTAGCATTTTGGTTGTTTAGGATTTTCTCTTATTGTTCAATAATAAAAAGGCCCTTGAGCCTCATTGTAACGCATTTTAGAGGCATGTAGCCATCACATCTCTTCTTAGAGATAAGCTACCATTGCCCGAGCTAGTTTATTTTCATTTCTATTTGTAAGCATATTTCAGTATTTACATTAATGAAATGAAGTAATATTTTTGCTGCATCTATGTATTTAAGGCCATCTCTGTAATTTTTTATGTTCCTGTTTAAATCCGGAATAGTAGGAACTATATTAGTTAATACATAATCAATATTTGTCAATTATATTAATGAGAGAGACCTAACACTCCTCAACACTCATGGCACACCTTAACATGCTTTGGAATAGTACACTAACATTCCTTGGCACCTCACATGTCTTGGAACATCTTTGTACTTAGAACATCTTTGTAAGAGATGCTCAAGGGCACATAAAATACATCTTCCATGGCCACTTGGAAAAGGGTACCAATAACATGGCTGAACGGCTAGCTTTAGATCAATGCTTGGAAACCTTGGTGGAGGCAAATTTAAAGAATGTTATCATTGAAGCAGATTCGGATTTAATCATCAGAGCAGCTAAGAAGATTCACAATGGAACTTCGCTAGATAAAGTGTCGAAGCACTGGAAGCTACCGTAGGTTTTTCATCGTATCCACTTTCACTTGCAGACCCTTGAAACAATTAGATTTGTTCATGTTAGAAGGAAGGAAAATATGCTTGCAGATCGGCTGGCCAACGAAGTTGTGGCTAATAAGGAAAGGGATTCTCGGCAAGCATGGGAGTTGTTACCTGAAGGGAAACTGCTAGAGGACGATTTCATCCTGGCAACCAAAGATTGGGATTTATGGATGAATAGTGTTGATCGAAGGGAGACGGGAGACAAGAGTGAGGAAGATATCACCTAATTTGTTTATAATTATGGGATATGGTCGCTCTCCACAATTTTGTTAACTTTTGGAGGAATGATACAGGTTTCAAGTCAGGCAATGATGGAGAACTAACTGCCTGGGTGTATTTGGCACAGCGGGTTTCTGTTGGCGACTCCGGGTGGAAGGCTCAGCAAGGGTTTCAGGAAGGTTCTATCTTTTTCACGAAACCACGAACTCAATACCATAAGTGGTATTGCGCACGGGACTTAAATGGTATCTGATATTCTGGTAGGTGCATGCGATTCCACTCAGTGGGTAACACGTGGCATTGATAAATGAGAGAAAAATGCTCTCATCGTGTAGTTATCCTCTGTGCTTCTTGTCCGTGCGATATCGCCAATGACTGTTGGATCAGGAGTATGTATTCAACGACTGAGATGGGTCGTGCTTATCACCTTAGGGTTACGGAGCTATCGCTATTTATTGGACCCAGTTTAGAGTTATGGTCGGGTTCGTGTGTAGGGGGCAGTGGGGTCCACTGTGGGTCCCTATATGGGCCCTGGGCTTTCCACGAAACCATGAACACAAAACCCCAAAACCGTATATGGTATATCACGCGGGACATGGCTGGTATTTGGTATTGTAATAGATGCATGTGATTCCACTCAGGGGGTAACACGTGGCATCAAGAGGTGAGAGAAAATAACTCTCATCGCGCAGTTAACCTCCATGCTTCTTGTCTATGCGATATCCCTGATGGCCTTTGGTTTGAGACTTTGCTTTCAACGGCTGGGATTGTTTATGCCTGTTGCACAATTGTGGGTCTCTTTGTGGGTCCCTTTGATTGTTGGCCATTGGATTTGGGTTATGTTTTCAACAGTGAGGATTCAGTTTCGTGGACTTTTATTGTTGCCTCCAGGTCCGTGTGATGGATGCAGTGGATACCACTTTGAGTTGTTTGTAGGAACCTCTTTGAGCTTCGGTCCCTGGTTTTTGCCACTCCTGCTGTCTGGGGCACTCTGTATATTATGTAATTTGAGCAGATTAATAGAAGGTTCATCTCTTACTGAGAAAAAAAATAGTATAGATATTTGCTGGTATTACAATTTTTTTTTTAATTTTAATTTTTAGAAATATTTTTTTTCTTCACAATTAAATTTAAAATTTCATAAAATTTGTTATTTTATATATATATATATATATATATATATATATATATATATATATATATATATATATATATATATTCTTTTTTCTAGGTTAAGACTAAACTAAGTACCCACGGGGAATTGAACCAGTGACCTATCGCAAGGAATGCCTTAACAGCGCACCCATTCACCGTCAATCCAAAGCCCCGTGGGCTATTTTATATATATTTATTAATTGAAAAGAAAAAAAAATTTAAAAAATGATTTTTAATTTTTTAAATATTTAATTTAATATTGTAATTTTGACCATAAACTAATTACAATATAATTTGTCTCTAGGCATGTATAATAATGAAAATGACTAAAACCAGGCCAAATCACTAAATTTAAGATCTAATTGTCATGGTAAGCTAAGAATATCTTGCAATTCAGATATACTTTTTGAAATTTAAACAGAGATAAAGAGGAGGGCCAAAATCAAACCCAACTCACTAAGCTCACGGTCACTGATTGTCTAGACCAAAACCAAACCCAACTCACACTAAGCTCAAGATCAAATTATCAAGTTTATTAATTGTCATTATAATCTAAGAAATAACTTATAAATCCAATATACCTCCAAATATATTAACCATCCAAACCTTTGTGAAATTTAAACCCAGATAAAGAACACCAAAAGAGCAAAACTAAATCCAAATCACTAAGCTGAACATCAAATTCATTGATGGCCACTGTAATCTAAAAATAAATTATATGAGTTAAATATGCTTCCAATTATTTCAACCATCCAAACCTTTGTGAAATTTAAACCCATAAAGAGAAAAAGAACAAAACAAAACCCAGAGAAAGAGGAAAGCCGTAATGGACCAAGATCGTTGAAGAGAGATCCCAACCTCAGTGGACCAAAATCCTTAATTGTAAATACTAGAAATATATGTTTCGCATAAACTCTTACCAAATTTTAACCAAAAAATTAAGTTGAATTTGACCAGATTAACTTACATCATATTAATACACTCTCAGATCAATGTTGCATGGATAACTATCTCAGAGGAGCAAGATCATATGACATGGACGAGACAAACACTCAACAATTTGATTTTTGTCAGAGAAATATACAAGAGTATCTGACGTTCTCTACCCATTGCAGAGGATCACATTTGGTTTCAAAAATTATGGTCTAGGGAGTTTCCACTAAAACTTAAGTGTTTTGGATGGCTGTCCTTACACAACAAAATTCTCACTTGGGAGAATCTTACCCATAGAGGCTTCATTGGACCTAGCATCTTCTCCCTCTGTATGCAGAATTCAGAGGATGTTCTTCACCTATTTATGAGGTGTCCTACAACCATAAATATCTGGAATTTTGTCCTAAACATTTTAGGGATTGTGGCTACATGGAATTCTAATTCTTTGGAGACATGCCTTAAATATTGGTTCGAGTCTCATAAAGATCATTGCACTTTACCACTCTACATTTTCTAATTTCGAAATATTTTTTAGAATAAAAGGGTGGATGTGAGAAAAAAATGTTGGGGATCGTGGCTTATTTCTCAAAAATTGGACCAAGGAAAAAAGTACATAAATTGAGAAAGGCACAAGCATTGGATTTGAGGCAAAAATGACAAGAAATGAAACTGAAAAGTGGAGCAGAGATTGCTTTTCTCAATATTTTGAATGACTAAATAGGTTACATTGTAAATATCAATAATAAATAACTGAAGTAAAACTGGACACCTATGGAGTAGAACTCAAGTAAGACTAAACTGCTTATGACACCTAGCAGACAATAAATCAAATGTGATGACACCTAACCAACAACTAACAAACATTGAGATTAATATCTCAACATCTCCTCCTAAACTCAACTGTTACATGTAGTGACACTTACAATGCCTAGTTGTTCTCTTTAAAATTCAAATACATTCTTGCCCAATGGCTTTGTGAAAATATCTGCTAGTTGATATTTGGAACCACAGAAAGCAAGTACTATGTCCCCATCATTGAATAGCTCACGGATGAAATGAAAACGAGTGTCAATGTGCTTTCTCTTTTTGTGGAAAACATTATTTTTTGACAAGGAAATAGCTTAACTATTATCACAGTACATTAGAGTTGGCTCCTTATGAATATTTGAAATATCTTTCAATAATCTTCTCAACCATACAGCGTGACAAGCTGTTGAATTTGCTGCTACATATTCTGCCTCTACAGAAGATATTGAAACAATTGATTGTTTCTTAGATGCCCATGAAATCAGATTGGTTCCAAGATGAAAGGCATACCCTAAAGTGAACAATTTTCAGAATGTTTATAAAACAAACCATAATCTATTGTCCCTACAATATACCTTAAGATCCTTTTTGCAACCTTCCAATGAGACATCTTAGGTGTCTACATAAACCTAGAGACAAAACTTGCTACAAACATAATATCAGGTCTAGTTGAAGTGAGATATAACAAGCCACCAAATAGACTTTTATACAGTGTGGAATAAACTGGTGGTGTTGCATCGTCTTTGGTCAGTTTTGTGCTTTGAGCAATTGGTGTATCTTCAGGTTTGCAATTGGTCATTCTGAAATTTTTTATGATATCAGTTGCATATTTTTGCTGATCGACAAAAAATCCATTAGCAGATTGGTGAATTTCAATTCCTAAAGAGTATTTCATGACTCCTAGATTTGACATGTCAATCTTTTTTTGCATTGCTTCTTTGAAATCTTCTAACATCATATTTCCTGTATAAAGAAGATCATCTACATAAAGGCATATGATCACAATTTTACCTTCATGCATTTTGGTATACAAAGTTGGCTCATGATTACTTTTGAGAAAACCACCTTTGATGAGATAGGTGTCAATGTGACTGTACCAAGCTCTTGGAGCTTGTTTCAAACCACACAAGGCTTTTTTCAATCTGTATACCTTATGCTCCTGTCCCGGAACTTCAAAACCAGGAGGTTGCTATACATCAACTTCTTCCTGCAATATACCATTTAGGAAAGAAGATTTTACATCACGCTGATAGACTTTCCATTTGTGTTGAGCTGTTGCGGACAAAATGGTTATGACAGTGTCTAACCTTGCTACTGGAACAAAGGTTTCACCATAGTCGACACCAAATCATTATGAGAATCCTTTGGCAACCAGCCTTCCCTTATGTTTCTCAATCTCTCCTTTTTCATTCAACTTGTTCTTATATACCCATTTTACACCAATTCTGGTTTTGTCTCTTCGGAGATCAACTAATTCCCAAGTCTGATTCTTCTCTATGGCAACAATTTCTTAGTTCATTGCTTCTACCTATTTTCTTTAACCGCTTCCTCGAAATGAGTTGGTTGTGATGAAAGAAATGAAAATACATTATGTGGGTCAAACTCATGTTTCTTCTCATATATTTCTCTGACGCTTCTTGTTTTCTGATTGTCTTATGAAGATGTTGAATCACTGGTGTTTTCACTGCTTAAAGATCTACCATTTTCACAGTGGTATGGTTCTTCTTCAACCTGAAATCTTGGAGGTTGTGGTGGATAAAAAGACTGACTTGTAGCTTCATCAACTTGATCAGACCAAGATTTATTTTCAAAATTTTTTACATCTTTGCTTAAAAAAAACTTCTTTCTAACTAGATTATAAAGTCTGTAGGCATTTGATTGCTCACTAGAGCCTATGAAAATACATATTTCACTCCTATCATCAAACTTCTTTCTTAGCTTCTCAGGAACATGTGAAAATGCTACTGATCCAAAAATTCTAAAGTGAAATACATTTACCTTTTTACCATCCCATGCTTCTTGAGGAACTGTATCTTTGAGAGTGGTTGTTGGAGATCTATTGAGAACATACACTGCTGTCGAAATTGCTTCATCCCAATAATTGTTTGACAACTTCTTCTCATGAAGCATACATCTGGCCATGTTCATGATTGACTAAGTTTTCCTTTCTGTTACTCCATTCTGCTGTGGAGTATATCTTCTTGTGTTCATTATGATTCTTTGATGTTGACAAAATGCTTTGAAGTGATTGGAGTTGTACTCTCCTCCTTTGTCGGATTTGAGTACTTTGAAAGGCTTTCCACTCTTCTTTTCCGCCTCTGCTTTGAATGCTTTGAACCTTGAGAATGTATCTGATTTGATTTTGAGGAAATACACCCATGTTTTCCTGCTATAATCATCAATGAATGTTAGAAAATAAAAACTACCACCAATACACTATGTTTGCATTGGGCCACATATATCTGAAAGGACAAGCTCCAAAGGCTCTTTTGCTTTAGAGGAAGATGCGGGAACACTGTCTCTTTTATGCTTGGACAGAACACAAATTTCATAATTACAGTGTTTATCATTCATAGTAGGGAGACCAATGACTATTGATTGTTTCTGAAGCTGATTTAGACTTTTGAATGGTATGTGGCCATATCTAGAATGCCATAGCTGAGACTCATTTATTCTTGACACATTGTGTACAAAACACTGTGAAAGATTTCGACTTCTAAGAATCAAATGAAACATACTATTCTTGGTATTTTCAACCTTAACTATCAGTGTTCTACTAGGTGGTTTGTTATAGATATAACATGTGTTCCCTTGAAATATTACATCATAACCATGTTCCATCAATTGTCCTACACTAATGAGGTTATGCTTCAGATTTGGAACATAATAAACATCAAGAATGTATTTCTGCTGATTCTGTTTAGTAAGAATAAGAACAATACCTTTTCCTTCAACTTTAATGGAAGAACGATCTCCAAGAGTAATGTCTGATGTTATGGAAGCATCAAGATGAGAAAGCAGATTTTTGTTACCTATCATATGATTGTTGCAACCACTGTCCAGCGACCAAAGATCCTTGTTGTGAGTGTCTTTTGAAAGATTGCATGAAATAAACATTGTTTCAAATGATTCTCCTTCATTGTTGGAGAGATGAACATTGCCTCTGTGTTGATCTGACTATTTCTTTTTGCATTCATTTTCATAATGCCCAAATTTCTTGCAGTAATAACACTGGACATTATATTTTCTCCAAGGTCTGCTTCTTTGAGTTTGATTTTGTGGAGGTCTCCATTGCTCTGCTGCATGATGATGTTCTGATCTACCTCTGCTTCGGCCTCTACCTCACTTGTTGCTGCCTCTATATCCTCTGCCTCTGCCTCTGCCAAAAGAGAGTTGTGCTTTGAAATCTTGTTCCATGGAATCTTCTATCAAGTTGAGTCTTGTTTCGTGTGCTAGAAGCGATCCAGTCAACTATTCTACTGAGAAAGTTGTAAGATCTTTGGATTCCAAAATGGTTGTTACAACCATGTCATATTTCTTGGGCAGACTTCGAAGGAATTTCTGAACAATTTTCTCATCTGAAATGGTTTCACCGATGAGCTTGATTTGATTGACTATTCCCACAACTCTTGTCATGAACTGATCCACATTTTCTGTGTCAGTCATCTTTAGGGTTTCGAACTATGATCTCAATGTCTGTAATTTCACTGTCTTCACTGTATCATTACCTTGATATGCAACTTTCAAGATTTCCCAAGCTTCATGTGCTATGGATGCGCCTATTATCTCGTTGAAAATAGAGTCATCTAACGAGTTTTGAATCCAACATTTGGCTCTGTGTTCTTTCTTTTTTAGTTCATTCGCTGCATTCCTCTGATTATTAATCATGGCCACACATGCTTGTTGAGTCGTCTCTACATATGCAGTTTGAAGTGTATCCCAACACTCTTGGGCTTGGAAGAAGTCATTTTCAAAAACCAAAACTCATAATTTTTACCAAACAAAGTCTAGGTCTATGGCAAGTCGGGGTCTATGGCAAAACGCTAGAAAAAACCATTTCTTTGAATACAAAATGTTCACCTTTTCTTTTAAATCTTTTTTAAAAATATTTTTCTTTTCAAATTTTTATAAAAAAAAAAAATTAAAAAATCTTTTTACATTTACTTTGAAAGTTTTTATAAAAAATACTTTAAAAAAAATACAAACCCAATACGTCTCTTTCTTTCCAAATTTTTATTTAAAAAAAACCTTTAAAAAAATAACAAACCCTTTCCTTTTTTTTAAATAAACTCTTTTTAAAAAAACCCTTTTCAACTTCATGAATAGTTTAGAATTTAAAAAAAAATCCAAATGAACACGTGAATGGATTTTGATAACAAACCCTTTCCTTTTTTTAAAATAAACTCTTTTTAAAAAAACCCTTTTCAACTTCATGAATAGTTTAGAATTTAAAAAAAAATCCAAATGAACACGTGAATGGATTTTGATAAAAAACTTTGTGACCTGGTTGACTTTTGCTAACACGGCGGAAAGAATGGGTAGGCAGCGTGCTAAAGCCTTCCGTCCAGACTGAAGACGAGCGTTACAGCACTAACTCACTGTTTATAGATAGGACGGAGCAACTAAGGCGTCTGATCTGCTTCTCACTATTCAGCGTTAACGCACTGGTTTGATTCTTGGACAGCGTTAGTCTGCAAAAAAAATCAGGCTTTTCTTCAACACAACTTCTCAGCAAACTTCGTCTCACAGCTTCTTCACTTTGCTACAGTTTCTGTAGCGAATCAATGCTCTTTTCTTGTCAATACATAATTGGTGAACTTACTCTGATATGTGTTGTTCTGTCAAAAGTCTTATCCAGTCTAAGCTCCTATACCATGACAAAGAATGAAACTGAAAAATGATAATAAATAACTGAAGTAAAACACTATACTTATGGAGTAAAATTCAAGTAAGACTAAACTGCTTATGACAGCTAACAACAATAAATTAAATGTGATAACACCTAACCAACAACTAACTAACAGTGAGATTAATATCTCAACAAAAAATTCCCGGTTAATTTTTTAATGGAACTTGCTTTAACAATTATTGTGGCAACAGTGCTCTCATTATTTCTGAACCAAACACATTCTATCATTTCAGTAGCTTTGTGGGAGGGAGGCAGAGGCTCCAACAACAGAGTAGAAATTATAACTTTATGGGACACTCTCTTCCCTGCAAAATGGTTCAACATCAACAAATTACAAAATGGTTCAACATCAACAAATTACAGGTATTTGGGACTCTAGGTGCATCATTGTCTAGATTTCGAGCCTCTCGAGTTTCCACCCTCCATTGTTGGATTTCGGGTCTCTCTAATTTCCACCCTCCATTATCAACAAATCCCTCCATTGTCGCGCATAAGATTAGTTAAAGGTACTTAGTCAACAAATACCTTTAACCTCTCACATAGAGACACATCTACAAGGTACTTTTCAGCCAATCACATAGAAACACATTAAAAAAACATAATGACATGGGAGACAAGCTTTCAAAAAGAGAAGTTGGGAAAACTCCAGGAGTTATATTTTATGCTGCATACAATCCTGAAATCGGCGTTGACAAGGCAGTATTTGCATCCTTTAGCCTCTCCTACTTTTCACAAGATCTAGACTACACATACACAAGTTTTGACATTTTGTTTGGAAATTGTTGTGTATAAAGAAACAGATCTTTTTCTAACGACTACTTACTAGGCATTATTTTGACAGAGAAACAATATATATCTATCTTGGAACTGTTTTGTAAATTTTCTAAAGATTACTTTTCAGATATTTTGGAGAAAGAATCACTATGTAAGTGTATGACAGAATCACAGATTTATATACTGATCAGGAAAAGAAATATGTAACTTGAACTTTCTTTTTTATATATAAAGTCAGACTTATTTTCTCCCTAAAAAAATAAAAAACTTACATCATATTGAAATCTCCCATAAATACTATGAACGAACATTCGAAATAACATCGCATTTCTTTAAATCGAATTTTAAGAAGAGCAACACAGGAATATTTAGTAACAAAAATTGCAACAAACGATACAATTCTCTGAAGGAATCTGTTAATACAGTAGTGTTATATTGGGAGTAACCGAACAAACTCCGGCGTACAGTTTCTTTTTCATTAATAAGAATCGATCGATAAAGATTACAATTCAAGAATCACCTAACAATGCTGACAAGCGGGAGAGGGTGTCGACAATCCGAGTCACCGCATCATCCCAAATGACTTATTCATTAATTAATGACTATAGAGAGTCTGAAATAGACTCCGGCTATCCTTAGATTTGGCGTCCTTCGAAAGTCTGGCCGAATTGCCAGTTTGAAGGAGCAACATTATATGAAACAACTGTCTTGCCATCGCTGGTTGTGACCCGGAACGAAAGGCTTTGTCCATTGAGGTATGAATTGCTTTGCCAGTTCTGTCCCCAGTTGCGTGACATGGGTTGCCAATCGGTCCTTGACCCTTTTATGGAAACGGCATGGACATCTCCAGCTCCTCCAACGTTTGTGATGAGCACGAGGTTGAAGTATGAGTGGCCATTCACGCTGAAACGAATTCCTCCCTTCCTCACGCAGGGGACCCTGCTTTGCCAGCCTCTTAGAAATTAGTAGAGAGTGAGAGAAAGACTGGAAATGGTGTGAGAAATTGAACTCAATTAGGTTATGCAAATGATCACGGGGCAATGTATTACCTTCTGTAGAGGATGGGGACGATCCCACCCCTGTACTTGGCGATATGCTGAAAAGCGGGCTCGGCCATATCGAAGTGTTGCAGGGGTGGGTTGCACCATCCACCGTCGTTATTGGGGAGAGCGTTATTTGGCGGGCAGAAGTTGGTAGCTGTGACCCTGACAGTCCCTGGCAAACACCATTGAGGGTCGTCATTGCATTGCATTTCATAGCAGGCTCCACAGCTAAGGCCATTGTTGAAAAGCGCAGTGCTCAAAGCAGCAGTGTTGGTTCCATAGCCTTGGCTGTAAAGATTACCGTACCCACAGGCCCCACCTGCACCATTTTCACAGCCAGAAATTCAAGTTCCAAACAACCAAAGAAGATCCTAATTCCTATAACACTGCATTATATATGAAATATAGCAAACAAAAGATAGAAGGTTATGGAAGTTTACCCATTGTCCCAGAGGCATCACTGCCACCGTAGAAAGTGGCATGAGCAGACTCCCAGCCTCCATATCCATGAGCTCCAGTTAATAACCAGATGAATGTTAACAAGGAGGCCAATGCAATACCCTTTACTAGTTCCATCGATCTCATGTTTACCATACTAAGCAACAGTAGGAACTACCTAGAGCAGTACTTGGCCTAAGTTAAAGGGGCTGTTCTGAGAATCGAAGCAGAAAGGGGGACTACTTATTTTGCTGGATTTGCAATCTTCTGCAAAGTATATATAGCGTGTTAATGCTATACCCTTCCAACAGTTGTTGCATTCAGAATTTTGAGTTTTTCAAAGTAGTGTCATTGTAAGTGTATGAACTGAATTGTATATTGTTTGGTAAGCAGCACATGGGAAGTACACGCACACCATGTGTCCTCAGTTGGCCCACCTGCACATGCTGCAGCAATTAATTAATGGTCTATATTTTTACACAGGGAAAGTTATGAGGTGGCTCTCTAGACAGGGATATTTTTCCACCCATGTGAAGGGGGCTGGACTGCTTTTGTCCCTTAAATGACACTGACACGCATTTTATATCCTACACCAAATATTACAGTAGCGCCATAACTCCTCAGCATATTGAGAAATGACAAACGCGGGATCTATGGATGCTTCAGTTACTTTGTAGTGTGACCATGGAAAACCAACTCACTGACAGGCCGGCCTATGTACTGGAAGCTTGTCGTTTTTGAGAATGTGCGATTCCTAATATTTTATCGGTTTTCCACCAAAACAGAGACGCGTTTCTGAATATAAATTTATATACACTTCCACGTCTGGTTTATTATTCTTGATGTATAGTAACGTTTCCATTTATTTTTGTTTAACATTATCCGCAAAGAATTTCAACCAGCGCTGTTAGAACATCTCTTTTCTCTCTATTTTCTCTCTGCAATTAATGAAAGTCTATGATCAATCGATTATAATCTCGCATCCTTATAAATTTGAAGTAAACTGGCATCAAATGTAATAAATTTTTTTTCTCCTTTTTTGGACTATTAATAAAAATCGGGAACGGATATTACCAACACAAAAAAACTTAAAAAATTTGAAAGTAATCTGATATCAACTATTAATTTATGTCCATTTGAAATTAGTATTTATATTTTAAATAATTAATATGGTTTAATTAATTAATTATTATTAATATTTATTAAAATATAATTTTGAATTGGATTGTAATTTTTTGTTATTTAAAATATGTTTTCGAATATATTTATTATATAATATATAATAATATAATATTTTATTTTTTTAAAATAAATTATATAATTCATATTTAAAATTAAAAAAATCTTTATTATATTTTTAAAATTAAAAAAACAATTATATATATATATATATAAAATTCATTTTACTATTTTGCTCACTATTTAAAAAGAAAGCAAAACAATTCTGCATACCTTTTTTCATTAAATACTAAAAGATACGAGCTCCATATAATTTTGATGGTACGATATGCTTTGATAATTGAGTAAATTTACTTTATTAACGATTTTTAAATTGATTTATCAGCTTTAGATTCCTATATAGCATTCAATAGAAATTGTTATAAAACTAATACATGAATATAGAATTTATATTATTTAAATAGTTTCGGGTAATTATTAAAATCTGAAATTTTTATTTTTGAAATTGAAATTAGAATTTTAAATATATAAAGATACGTATATATTTTTTTTTTTATAATAATTAGTGAATTAGTAATTTTTGAGGATCGTTCATTATTATTTTCAATTTTTTAAATGTTAAGTTAACATGTTTTGGGAGAATAAAATCTTGGTAGAGGGGAATTAAAACAGCTAGCTACTACTCAAGCTGTTTCTCTTTAACAATATATATAATATTTATTTTTTATAAAGTTTTAATTAAATAATTAAAAAATCCTTTCATTAAAGAATTATTATTTATATGGGGTGATTTACGGGGAGGAAAGTGTGGGGGCTATGGCGTTTCCTCTATCCCGCCTCAGATTGGGGAACGCGAAAACAAACCCTTGAGAATGTTTTATCCTAGGGTGCTTTGATAGGAGGGTGCCCATTATGGCCTGCCACACCATGATGACAATGCTAATGGTATTATGTTGATCGTCAATTGAATTGTGTGACAATCAGTCTCTCCTTCTTGTGAAGGAGTTAGGAGTTACAATATCTCCCATGGTGCTCAATATGAAACAATTCATAGAGTTGTTTCATGTAAAAAGGGCTTCATAGGTTTTGGTGGGTTCAAAGTATGCAAAGGTTGTTGTGGTTTTACAATGGTGAGGCACTTAACCAAACACATACACAGTTTTCACTGATAGAAAGTTGTCGATAATGACGACACCTCCACCTTTTGAGGAAGCTATTTCCATCACTGCTTTATTTCAAATTGGTATTGTTATCTTACATTATAGAATTGGTTTTAGTGCTTTGTTTCTATTCCCCTGAAAGTTAGATAACCCTTCATCTACTCAAAGGCTCGTGTTTATGACTTTCTTCTCTCCTCTAGTCCTCTTCTTATGATCTTTCTCCCCTCATTTCTCTCTGCTTCTTGTGCTCCTTCCTAGGTTCCCTTAGTCTGTTCGGTTTTTGGGCCTCCCATCTCCTAGTCATGCCTCTTACCCCTCCTCCTATCAGCCTTATTTTGATTTATGCCTAGGCTTCCTTGAGTACTCCTCGTAAGTATCCTTTCTAACAGCTCTTGGTGGTTGGTATCTTGGGGCCTACCCCTTCCCACCGCCCCCCCATCTTGATATGATTTTCTAGGATCTCTTTTTGGGAGGGGCTTATGACGGTGTCATCTTTTTTTCTGGCTCTCGAATGATTTGGCACCTACCCACTTCACCATACTTCTTAAGTCTATTTGGACGTTTGCTTAGGTTTTGTTACTTTGACTTTTCCCACATGCCCCGTTAGAGAGAAAGAGTTCAGAGGGTTTCCTCCTATTACCAAGAGTGAGCCCACATGGGAAATACTCACATGCACCATTACTTGTATGAATTTACATTGCACTATTGTGAACTCATGCCAGGACATATTCGGGGAGAACTCATATGTGCTAAGGGGGAAGCTTCATCTCATAGACATCCCCTCTCAGGCATGGAGGTTCTCATTGAATGGGAAAATTGGATACTAGATACTGGACACACCAGATGTTGTTTCAACCAATATATGCAAACTATTGATCTTTACTGGAAGATGAAGTTTCTACATTTTTGGATTGGCACACACATCAAGAAAACATTCTTCACTCCCTTGAGCATCTTCATCCACATTTGAGGGACCTCAATTAAAGGATGGAGAGAATTGAACAACATCTCAACATTCCCCCCTCGGTGGGGAAACATCCAAAGATGCTAAAGATCTCATCTAGGTTGTAGTCTTCAGATCACTCTGCTTAGTTCTTTATATGTCTATGTCTTATGCTTCTTTCAATACAATTGCTATTTTGCTATGTTGTTTTGATCACTTTCTTTCTTTAATTTTGTTTATTGTTCTCTATGAATACTCAATTGTCTCTCTCCTCTCTATGAAGAGTAAATTTTTGGGTATGGTAAGTCTCCCTAGTAAGAAACTAACCTGAATGTTTCAACTTTTCTTGTAAACTCCAAATTTTAAAAGTAATAAAATTTTCACCCTACAAAAAAAATATTTAAAAGAACTATTAATTATAATAAAAATATAATAATAAAATTTATTTTTTAGGTGGTACAGTTTTAGTAACTAAAATAGACTATTACAATACATTTTAATCATATTTTTAATCTCAGCGATATATTTGGGAGTGAAATTGTGATTTTTGATTGATTAAAAAATAAATTCAACACTATAAAAAATAATAATAATAATTCAATATTCAAAATTAATAAATTACATAATACAAACTTATAATTTTAACCAATTTTCACTAAATATTAAACAAATTCCAACCAAAAAATATTAAAAAACAAACAATAAAGTATAAGAATTAGCAAATATTTGAACTTTTGAGGCTCTACTAAGGCTCTATTTAGTCATGCGCATTGGTTAAAAACATAAGCAATGGGTTTTACAAATTTTATTATTATTATTATCATTATCCAATTTTAAGGTCAAGACAAAACCAAAAACTAAATTGATATATAAAACCCTTTATTAGGATAATATAAATTTTTTATTGTTGTAATGTTGTTTCGGACCAAATTGGTCAAATATGCTGGAGACCCGAGTGCGATACGCTCCCCGTTATTCGATTTGGTAACAGACATGCAGCATGCCCGCTATGCCCATGTCAACCGAAAGAATAGGAACGCAGCACTTGTCTTATCCAGAATCAGGAAACCAAGATAATGATACCATTAAATTGGTGGGAAATATGTTGCTGTTAGGTGAATCCAATGCGAGAAATGTCCATGTGCGCTTCCTTCGGCCGTAGAAAGCCCAGAGGATTACGCTGTCTTATATGGTGAAGACTGCTTTAAATAAATTTGTCAAATATACGTGTATTTGTCGGCTCATATGACTCTTTTGCATTCATATTTGTTCAAGAGTTAGAATCATTGTCCTGACCAGATGGATTGCAATATACATAAATTGTATGATTTCTCTGAATGGTGAAGAGTTTATCATCGGTCGTGTGTGGTCCATGACAATATGACTTCATCTTAATCTTAAAACTTAAGGTTGAAAACTAATCTATCTCTAATGGAATAGAATAGTTGGTTATGTAAGTTATTAAATATTAGTTCTAAAGATGTGGTTTACTGGTTAGTGGAAACGTTTGTGGTCTAATCTTGGTCTAATCTTCGACAAGACTATATATATTTGAGAGTTGTTCCCGGGATGATTTTTTCAATTGATTTTTTTGGGGGCTAAACTAATATGCTTCATATGCACTTTAAGCAAGCTCATTCCACTTCATTTAATTTATATTTGGTGATTTTATTTTTTATTTTTTATTTTTAAAATATAAAATTAATTTATGCTCAATGATTTTTTATTTTATTAATTTGTACATAGTTATTTATGGATATTTTCAGTTCCCACTCTATGTGGTGGTTAAT
Source organism: Pinus tabuliformis (assembly GCA_031772625.1). Classification (NCBI taxonomy): domain Eukaryota; kingdom Viridiplantae; phylum Streptophyta; class Pinopsida; order Pinales; family Pinaceae; genus Pinus; species Pinus tabuliformis. The sequence goes on from CM062815.1 coordinate 670,863,095, forward strand.
GAAAATAAACATGTGTATAAAGGACATCTTTGTCCTTGCCCTATTTGTATGTAATGGTTGATAAAATATGCATATCTTTAAAAGACTTATTTTTCCTCATTACTTCTTTGCAAGTGGTGGTTGATGAAAATATGTGTGTGTTTGAGGGATATGTTTGTCTCTACCACCTATTTATGTATGTGATTGTTGATAAAAATATACATGTGTGTGAAAAAAACATCTTTGTTTTCACCATTTGCTTGTATGTAGTGGTTGATGAAATAATGCATGTGTATAAAGGATATCCTTGTTCTCGCCACTTGCTTGTATACGATGGTTGATAAAGATATGCATGTATATAAAGAAAGTCTTTCGCCACTAATTTCTAGGGTTTGAGGTTGTGCTTGTGTGTCTATTGTATATACACGACTATCCCAATTCTTGGAAGGGGAGGGTGAGTGACATTTTTGTCAATTACATTAAATAGTTGAATTGAGGCTTCTGTGATCTATATCAAATTTATGAGAGATTCTTCAGCGTAAATCACATAAAATTTCATTTGTCGACCCTTTCGAACCAACTAGTGTGGTTCATCGTCAGGACAAGTTGAAGAAATAGATCCAGCCTAGCATGTTAAATAGTCTGAGCATAGTCTCCAACGGCTTATTTGCCAACAGCTAATAGTCTGAGCATAGTCTCCAACGGCTTATTTTCCAACAGCTAATTTTGACTTTAGGACCAGGGTCAAATTTTTATTTATTTATTTATTCTTTTAATTTAATGGAAATTAGTTGAATTAGGTGACCGATAAAAATATATAAATAAATAAAATAATTTTAATTGGTGTTAATGGTTAGTTAAAAAAGTAATTTATTTATTAATTATTATTATTATTATTATTTATTTATTTATTTTAATTAAAAATTATAATAATAGGTTGTTAAGATAAAAGTTAGTTAGAATTAATAAAAATATTGGAACAAGGTAACTTAAATATCTAAAATAAATAAATAAATAAATACTAATATATATAAATTAATTAAGAAAGTAGATGGTTATAAAAGGTACTAATATTGAAGAAAAAAAGTAAAAAAAGAAAAATAATAATAATAATAATAATAATAATAATAATAAAAAATAATAAAATTAATTAAAAGTTGGAAAAAAAATAAAAAATAATATATATATATATATATATATATATATATATATATATATATATATAATAAAACACGAGAAAATAGATTAAATTCACTTTGATATTACTATAAAGTTAATTTGAAGTTAGGTAGTGTTTGACTATGGTTTGATTTCTTCAATTGAATTTAAGTCATTAGGTATAATTATGTTTAATTAAGTTTGTAATTTAACATAACTATTTGGTAGATGATAAAATTTGTTAGCATATTCATAACATGATTTTGAAACATGCATACAATATCTTTCTTTTATTCAACATCCTTCTACTTATTGAAATATCATTGGCATATTAAAAAATTTAATCAAACAACATATTGGCCTACATCGCAATCAACCATTATGACTACTTTCCTTTTCCAATATGAAGCATCTCATTCATGTGGCCTCTTCAAATAGATTTAGGGATTATTAGTCATAATTGTATACATTTAAGAGATTTGGTTTGTTGATATAACTATAGCCACATGCTACTCCCTACATCTTATTAAAGGATGAGATCCTTTTTGGGAGCATGAGAGTTAATTTTCATTTCTTCCTCTCTAGATTTTGTATCAAGGGCACTAGGAAAATCATTCTAACCTAGGGTTTATTGGTTTCCCTATTTTCCTTGTGAGATGGGAGTCCTATGATACGCATCATGTGAATGAATCATCACTAAGCATGTACTCAATGTATGGATCCTTTATCTTCTAATCAAGTTCATAAATTTTACAATAATAATTACCCTCTAAAGTGATTTGTCTAAGAGACTATCAGATAATTTTTTTAATTCTCTTATGGACCTTAGTGATGTTAAATTTCATAAGCTACCCCAAAGTTGATCTAATTCATCCCATTACATGTAAAATTAACCAAAAGAAAGAAATATTCAACATACACATGTGACACATGTTTAATGAAAAAGTTCATTTCATCTAAGTTTTAATTAAAAATATTTATTTTTCTATAACATAACTTTTAATCTAAAATGAAAAAACATCATATATAATTAAAAACATTTCAGAGAAATGAATGAAAAAAAAATACATATCTATATATATATATATATATACTCATAATCAATCTACTAATAAATACAATCCACTTATAATCTAATAAAAAAATAATATCCATATATATATATATATACTCATAATCAATCTACTAATAAATACAATCCACTTATAATCTAATAAAAAAATAATATCCATATAATCTAATAGAAAACTAACACCCATAACACATTGAATCAACGATCATATGATAATTTGTAATTATATAATAATTTTAATTATTTGTAATCAAATTTTAAACTACAATTTTACGATTGGTTAATGTACAATTACTTTACAATAAATTACTATTTTACCATTAGTTATAGTTCATGTATACTTGTTTTACAATAAATACAAAATAAAATCCTTTTTTACAGCACCTATATAAAAAAATAGCGGTTCGACTCGAATCAACTCCATCCAACTGTGTCCGTAAAATTCTTGCTAAAATCTCCTCAAAAGAGGGAGCCACAATAAGTAGTGCTTTGACAATCAATACAACGTTGAAAAGAAGTAGTTGGTAATATTTAATGCGACAAGGTAACTAAAAGTTTGGTCAGAAACATAAATACATACATAGATGCAAATAAATTGTGAAGCATTATAAAGCTATTAAAGAATGGAAAACAAAGAAGGTAAATAATTAATGATCAATAATATTTCATATTTAAAAGATACATATAAACTAATTAAAAATTTGTAAGAGACTATCAAATATAAATATATAATATTTATAAAAAATAAAACAAATTATTGACTATTATATAGTTAGTGAAAGATAGAAAAAAAAAGGTTAACATTAAAGTTGAATAATATTTAAAAGGTATATATTAAATGTGTTTGAAAGATTATATATGTATTATTTTAATTTTAAAAATAAGTGATATTATATGAATGGAAATAACTAAAATAAGATAATAAAAGAAATATATAAATAAGAATGTAATAAGGTTATTTATATATTTTAGATGAAAATTTAAATAATGGATTAGTTAGAGTCTTTTTCTATTAGTTAGGAGTTGTTTCTTAGATTGGTTTGTGATTATGTGTCCAAGATAGTTTCCCTATCTTGAGATAACACTTCATATATTTATTTGTAACATTATTTGATTAAAGATAATATAGATTTCTTTATGGAAATTTAACAATATCTATATAATGTAATAGAAAAAACAAATACTATATTTTATTGATAATAGATTATTTGATTACAAGTAAATTTTTGGAACTCCAATATTTGTTTCAAATTATTTTTATGGGATAGTTAAATTATTATTTAACTAATTAAACTTAAGGGTAATAATTATAGATATGATTTTTTATTTAAGATAAGCAACTCCATACAAAGAATCATCAAAAAACTCTAAGTCACATTGAAAAAAAATTCTTGTGTGTGTAATTGCATACATAAAAATACTATGTTTAGGTACACACCATGCCCTTTTCTTTTGGAAAGATTTGTCCCTAACATGACTATGCATCTTTTCCTTCATATTCTTATATTATCCTAACACATGCACTCAAATGGATGAAAATTTTGAGAGTGAAGTTCTTGCATGAATTAAATGAAGTAATTCATTGTGCTTTGTTCAAGATGTTCCATGCTACACCTTAGATTTTGTGGTGTACCCTACTTTTTTTTCTTAGATGTGACCATCATGATGAAGCCAAAGTGTGGTGATGATGTATTTAGACTATGTTAGGATACTTGATGTAAAAATGTTTTTCTAGTCAGTAGTCTAAACCCCTTTAGTGATCAATCATGTCTAGTCCTGTTAGTCCTCCTCTCAAGGTGCTTGGTTTTCTCACTAGAACTGACTAATCATTGGTGGCAGTAGCACCCCATCAAGCCAAACTTTTATGTCTTACTTAGGTATTTGGGCATCTTGGGGTGGATATACAAGGATACATGATGTATGGGAGCCCCTATTAACTCATTTTATATGATATGTAAAGGTAATTTCACGATGTAAGGGTTGTCCTACCTATGTTTGACACACCTAGTTTGTGCCCCACATGGACCCATTCTGTTATGTATGTACCACACTTTGGTCAGCAGATGATGGTGCTCTTATTGAAGTGTTTTCACACCTCTTGAAGCATCTCATGTTGATTGAGGCATTGGTCACATTATTTGAGGCACAAATGGGATATTTGTAGATACATGGACATCCTCTGCACATGTCATGTGAAGGATCCTTGAGTGAACTATTTATTTGTCACTTTTTCAGCTAATATTGATTCATTATGAGGGTCAACCGAGATGTGTGAATACTTATGATAGTTGGGTTATTTGGAGCATGTGGTGACATGGAGGGGTCACTTGAGCGACTTCCTAGCATGAAGAAATGATATGAAACTCAATTGAAAAAATGAGGGTGATGTGGAGATAGCTTAAAGACATAACATGAAGACTAATGAGTTGATTTTGAGGGCTAAAATTACTCATTTAGATGCCATTTTACTTGTTGGGGGTCTAATGAACCATTTCATGATGTGGAGGGTCATTTAGATGTTAAGACAAATACTTGGGGGGTGGGGGTGGGGGCAGGGGTGAATCAATATTTTAAAACTTACTTGACTTTCTACTTTTCTATTTAGATTTATGTACATGACTTTAATGGGATAAGACTGCATATGTACGCTACTGTTATGTAGACAACCAACATATATCCAGTTAGCTATCTTTCCAATTAATACTTCATCATTTTAACTTGAACTAGTGTATGAGTCCTTTATTAGGCATTAATTAAATAGTAATCAAGTGTAGTAAGAACATAATAAATCATCACACATAGTCAACACATATGAACACCAAGATTTTAGGTGGAAAACCAATGTGGGAATAAACCATTGTTGTTGTCATCTTTGTTTTCTTCTTAAAAGAAAAATATTCTTTACAATCTTGTATTGGTGTAGACTTATACCATTACGCAGGAACCAACCAACAGAAGAATACAACCTTCTCTCATTCTCCAGTACATACTACAAGGGACCTGCAACCCATTTATCTTCAATTCCTTGTGGATCACTTTTCAGAATGTTTCAAACTGGATCCACCTGATCAAAACATTACAAACTGTAGGCCACCTTTCATCAAATTTTCATACTGGATCCACTACCATCATCAAATCACTGAATCAACTATGATAAATCAATCACTGAATGTCATTGCAACCAATAAAAATAAACTAGAACAAATCATGTGAATGAACTATCAATCATCAAGCCATACACCACTATTTATCACTGAAACCAATTGTTGCCACTGCAAACCTTGATCAACAATATGTCAAAATGTATATGCTATTATTATATATAATACCAGCGTATACATGTTTTTCCTTAATCAAACCTGCGTATAGATCTCAAAAACACTGATCCTTCAAACTGAAACACTGCACTGCTGAAATCAATCACTGACACATATATCCTTCATCATATATCTTTGAGCTACTTACAGATCATTATATGCCAACATTAATATAGTTCGATATTTCATTCACAAACCATTCCACTTCACCAGAACTATCACATACAGATTATTATGAAGAAGACCTCATCAATAGACAACAACAATCACATAAAGACTGATCATATATCATTATCTACACATACTTCAAAAATCCTAGCATATGTACGCGACCCTTACAAAACAATTATGTGTAAGTACACGCCTTTCATATTTGATACCCACGTACATATTTGTTCATACTGCAGAATTGATACACTACTACTCAGAATGTAATCCATGTATGTACACACCTTGTCTATAACAAACATGCACACAGATCTGTATTTATTAACTCATACCTTTGTTGCACAACAAAACTTCATTCAAACCCATACACAGTATCAAACACACGTCAAAACATTATGATCATATATCGAACCAACCCCTAAGAATATTATTCAATGTATAGTCATTTCATATCTAAAAGATTTGATCGCACATCACATTCCTTTTGCAACCTTATTTCATATCAAATAATTCACCAATAGCCCATTGCACACATAACAATTTAATATTCATCTCGTTATATAACTTAGGACTTATCCAATACCATGGGTCAAATCCTTGGTAATGTCAATGGTATTCGTGGATGGGATCAAATATTCGTTGTTGCGCTCTTTACTGTGGGCCAATGCTATCGTAAAGATCACTAGTATTTAGGATACTAAGGTGCAGAGAATGTACGCACTTTCTCATCTTCATATTCACGTGTGTATGTGAATTTTCTTCATAGAACCCGCGTTTATTTGTCAAAACATCACCTTCATCATTCTCCTGTCTCTGTACTACCATGCCTTTTTCCAAAATCTCTATCATATGTGTACTAGATTGTAAAATCATCATGCTATCATCATGTTGACAAACTTCATCAAGTAGGTTGCCATCAAGGACAACACATTTTTCATAGTGCCAACAATATCCCCCTTTGGACTTGGTGGCAACCATTGTGGTGTTTGGTTACCAACCATTTGTAGATACTTGTAGATATACCAAGCTTCTCTCCAAGTAGGCTTTCTCCAAACACCAAGCTACTCTCCCCCTTTGACATCAAGGGGAAAGGGCTGACCAATGTTGAATGAAGTGTTGTAGATCACTAAATGAAGTGTTGTTGAATACTGATCACAAAATGTAAAACATGCTCACCCTAAGCATATGATTAAGATATACAAAGAAGTAACCATACATGACCTTTCTTATCACCAATAACTCATATTTACCAATCTCTCAACACATTGGGATTACATATTTAACTCAACATTACATCAAATCCCCAACATGGGATGACATACATTATTGACTTGACCCCAATAATCCATTCATGGCTGAATATTACAATTATTACGTTATATGTCTTTACATAACCTTTACATCAAATGACATATATGCCATTTATAACCAAGACCAAATATCTCAATAGTGAGGTAGCAAGACTAGGATAGTCTTCTGTACTATATACCATATAGGATCTATACTATAAGCATTAGAAAACAACACCATGAACCTCATCAAAAAGTAAGTGAACAACATGTGTTTCTTCAGGGGCATTATCAAGAAATCATAATGCCAACAATGTACCATAAGAAGCAAGGAAAAATGCCCCCCCTGAACCTGTGCCAACTGTTCACTGTCAAATCTGATTATATCAACTTATTCATCAGTCAGGTCATCAAAGAAACTTCATTAATCAAAGAATCAATGTGATATTGGAGAAACTCATAAACCATAAGTATCTGAGCATCAACAGATTGTATCTAACTAATATCAGAACTAGAAAACAACATTATCATAAGCATATAATAACTTTTATTTGAGTTAGATCTATTGATACTTCATCATAGGGAAACATACGCGATTGTATGGATCATAATCCATGTATATACATGATTGTTCTTCATCAAATCCATGTACAGCTAATAAGGTGCAATAAATTTCACTTTCAACTCCCCCCTGAACTTGAAGTATTGGTTAGAATGATTAAAAAAGCGATGAAGTATTGGTTGGAAGTGGCTTTGTAAATATATTTGCAACTTGTTCTTTTGAGGGAACATACTCCAGTTTAACCTTTTGTTAAAGCACCTGTTCTCTCAGAAAGTGATATTTGATTGGAATATGCTTGTTTTTTGAGTGAATGACATGATTTTTAGAAATACTTATGGCACTGGTAGTATCACATAGAATGGGAATAGGTGGCAAACAATTGATTTGAATATCCTGCAATGTTTGCATCATTTAGAGAATTTGTGTGCAACAAGATGCAACATCAACATATTTTTCTTCTATAGTAGACATAGAAAATTTTAGGGGCGAATGTTCGCCCTTTGGGGGAATTAAGGGGTTTTAAATTTTTAGTGGGCGAATATTTTGTATCATAGTACATTTTTACAAATCACCTCAAATAGCCCACCTTATTTTAAGGGAGAGGGTAAAAAAGGTAAATTTAGCCCTTGAAATTTGGAGTTACAACAGAAAATTTTAGGGGCGAATGTCCGCCCTTTGGGGGAATTAAGGGGTTTTAAATTTTTAGTGGGCGAATATTTTGTATCATAGTACATTTTTATAAATCACCTCAAATAGCCCACCTTATTTTAAGGGAGAGGGTAAAAAAGGTAAATTTAGACCTTGAAATTTGGAGTTACAACCTTCCATTTTCAAGAATAGGTTTTATTTAAGTGAATCCATTTGCCCATTTTCAAGAATAGGTTTGATTTAAGTGAATCCTATGGGCCAAAGGCCCAAATACCATATTTATAAAAGAGGTATGGTAAATTAATAAAAATATAAATAAATGAGAGGTATGGTAAATAAATAAAACATTTTTATATTTACTCCATAAGTCACCTTATATACATGCAAGGGTGTAAACAATATAAGTAAAGTGGAGGTATGGTAAATAAATAAAATGTCTTTTTTTACTTACTCAAAAGGTATGGTAAATAAATATAAATATAAATAAACTAGACGCATGGTAAATAAATAAAACCTCTCTCGTTCTATTTATGAAGGCTCAAGAAAGAAGTTTTATTTAAGTGAATCCTATGGGCCAAATACCATATTTGTAAAAGAGGTATGGTAAATTAATAAAACTATAAATAAACGGGAGGTATGGTAAACAAATAAAACATTTTTTTATATTTACTCCATAAGTCACCTTATATTTACGAACACTCAAAAAATGCATTATATTTAGGTGAAACCTATGGGCAAAATACTATGGGAAAAATACCATGGACTAGATTGTTATTAATACCATGCAAAAAACATTATTAACCCTAATAAAAATAAAAATGGCACATGGTATTGACCCATGGTATTCACCAAAATGGCACATGGTATTTACCCATGGTATTCACCTGGAATGTAACCTATTTAAATGGGGGAATTAAACCAGCATAGATCCATTTTTACTCTGGATCTACTAACCCCCGAGAGGTATCAAATATCGTGATATGCAAACTAGCATAGAGTGAAAAAATATTTGATCCGATCAAGAGTAAAAATGGATGTTGTAATTTAATGTATGTTAAACATTTTAGCTCGGTTAAAATAAAAAATAAAATAAAAATCAACTATTAGTTTTATTAATTTTTATAAATTACTAATAGTAATGTTTAAGCTCCAGGTTTATGATAACCCATGGTATTGACCCATGGTAATACCATGGTATTCATGTGAGAATAGACTATTTAAAGGGGAAATTCTATCATCTTAGATCCATCTTAATTCTGGGTATACCAAGTGCTCAGAGGGATAAATAGATTTCATCCCCCTAAGAGTGGTAGATGTGGAGTTAAGATGGATATAGGTTGGTTTTTATGATAATGAAGATAATAAATAGACTTAGGAAATTATATTGTAAAAACATCTTAAGGTGAATGGTTAAAGCATAGACATTGGACAAGTATATTTGTATACTTCTATTTTAAACTTAAACAAATCGGGCTAAAAGGAATGGATTGATTGCACTAGTCATCCTTCTATAACTTTCCAACATATGCTGGAGTAAACAGATTGTAATTTGGGTAATTTTTCTAATTGCAAACAGGAACATACTTGTGTATTGGCAGGGTGGTTACGAGGTCCCTAGAAGTGATGAATTTGAATTTTTCTTGGTTTTATATATAGTATTAGGTTTTTTCTCATGCTTTCTGTGAATGGCACGGGTGAATTTTATCCTACACCCACTAGGTTATCGATATGTAATTTCAGTAATTTTGATTTCAAAAGATATTTTAAAGAAATGCAATGATTTCATTTGTGTATTCAATAAACACAAGATTTTATAATTGAGTAAAATATTCGCCATGCTTAGTGAGAGATTCGCCAAAAAATTATATATACATATCATATTATTGATAAAATCGCCTTCCATTTTTCTTATATACCGTGGAGATTTGCCCATTTATTATACATGTAAATTTAGGGGGGGTTCTTAAAATTTTCCCTGATAGTAGATAAAGCAATGTACCTTTGTTTTTTGCTGAACCATGATACCAAGCTGGATCCCATGAAGAATGCTCCCCACTAGTGCTTTTTTGATCAACAACATTTCCTGCATAATCTGCATCTGTGTAAGCATGAAGAGTAAGGTATGCATCTTTGGGAAACCATAAAACAAAGCTTGGGTTCCTTGTAGATACTTAAATATTCTCTTGACTACATGAAGATGAGTTTCTTTTGGATTTACTTGAAACCATCCAACAATTCCAACTGCATGCATGATATCCGGTCTTATGCATGTAAGATAAAATAAGCTTCCGATCATAGATTTGTGTTCTGGTTGGTTGGCCGGGGGAGAGTCGTCATGTGAACTGAGATTACATCTTGTTACCATTGGTGTGCGTACATGCTTGCAGTTTTCCATTCCATATTTCTTCAAAATATGCTTGAGGTACTTTGTCTGTGAGAGGAAGATACCATTCTTTGCTTGCTGTACTTGTAGACTAATAAAATATGTTAGTTTTCCAAGTAAGGACATTTCAAATTCTTTTTGCATGATAAAATAAAATCTTTGACTCATAGATTCTTAATTTCTACCAGATATGATGTCATCTATGTAACGACTATTAAAATTTTACCATCATCCATCTTTATATATAGGTTGTTATCTAGAGAGCCCTTAGTGAAACCTTGTTGTTGAAGATACCTGTCAAGATGATAATACCATGCATGAGGAGCTTGTTTTAGCCCATACAATGCCTTCTTGAGTTTGCAAACAAGATTTTTATCATTTCCTATAATGAACCCTTCAGGTTGTTCAATATAGACTTCTTCTTTTAGGTCCCCATTTAGGAATGCATATTTAACATCCATTTGATAGACTTTGAAATTATGAAATCTTGAAAACACAAGAAAAATTCTTATGGCATCAAGTCTGGTTATAGGTGCAAATGTCTCTTCAAATCTATTCCTTCTTGTTGAACATAGTCTTTGCATATGATTCTTGCTTTGTTTCTAATTACTTCTCCATTTTCATTCAGTTTATTTTTGAATACCCATTTTGTCCCAATAACATTTTTATCATGAGGTCTTGATACTAATTCCCATGTATGATTATGTTCTATTTGGTCAAGTTATTCATCCATAGCCTTAACCCAACATTCATCCTTGCTTGATTTATATTTTGTGGTTCAATTGTGGATATTAAGGCTAGATAACTAGGGGTTCCAACAAGAACTCTTCTAGTTTGTACTCCAACTTCCTTTTCTCCTAGAATTTGAGATTCTAGATGATTTTTCTTAACATACCTTAATGGAGTCCTTTATGATGGTTTTGTATTGTCAATTCCTTCTTTTGATACTTCACTAGTTTCTTCTCTTACATCATTTTCGCTAGTTGTATAAATACATTCATCATTTGCTGATGCTTCCCTTTTGGTACCTGTGCATGCTTCATTGATCACAACATAAATATATTCAACAATATTTTGAAGTCTTTTATTGTAGGATTTATATCCTTTGCTTCTAGAGGAATATCCAAGTAGAATTCCTTCATTTGCTCTAGCTTCAAACTTTCCAAGATTATCATCATTATTATTTACGTAACATTTGCTTCCAAAGATTCTAAAATGCTTGAGAGTTGGAGGTTTACCGAACCAAGGTTCATGAGAAGTCTTATCACTGTTTACACAGACATTGAATTTGTTGAGAATAGTCACAGTTGTATGTGTTACTTCACGCCAGAAATTATGAGGTGTCCTAGACTCATCAAGAATGGCATGCACCATTTGTTGAATTGGTTTGTTCATTCTTTTTCCACCCCATTTTGTTTAAGAGTTTTAGCTATAGAAAATTACCTCTTGATGCCATGCTGTTCACAGAAGTCGAAAAATTCCTATGATATGTATTCTCCTCCCCTATTAGATCTAAGACATTTGATTTTTAAATCTAACTCATTCTCTACTAAATATTTCAATACTTTAAATTTATCAAATGCTTCATCTTTATGTTTTAATAAGCCAATCCAATACATTATAGTAAAGTAATCAATGAATAAGATGAAATATTGTTCTCCCCGAGGTGAATATTTCCTCGTAGTCCCACACTAATCAGTATGAATAAGTTCAAGTGGCTTACTTGCAGAACCTTCTTTGGAATTGAACTGAACCCGAGTTTTCTTAGCTAATTGCCATGATTTACATATGGTAATTTCTAGTAGAGAGATGTTAGGTAAATCTCAAACAACTCCTAGCTTGCTTGAATTATGTATTTGAGTGAAGCTTATATGTCCCAATATTTTGTGCCATAACCAACTTTCTTCTGCTTTTCTTAAGTAACATTTTTCTAGACTTCCTTCCAAGACATAGACATTACCAAGAGTTCTTGTCCCCTTTATTATGATCTTACCTGTATCGAGATTCTGAACCACACAATTCTTTGATCTGAAAATAACCTCATGCCCTTGGTCACACATCTCACTAACACTCAACAAGTTATATTTTAATCCATCAACAAACAAAACATTTCCAACTTTAAACTTTTGTTTCAACAAAATAGTTCCCTTTCCTTTGATAGCAACAGGTGAATTATTTCCAAAGGTTACATTCTTTTCTTTATTTATTTCATTAAAGGACATAAAATTATCTTTATCACCTATCATATGCTTTGAGCATCCACTGTCAATGTACCACAAATTTTCTTGATCTCCTGCATATAAAGCTAAACCACAATTTTCAGATTCTATGGTCTTCTTTTTCCATACCTTTGATGTTGTTTCCTTTTGTTCATTCTAAGGTGTTGATCACATTTTCTTCCTGCATTTAGATTCTTTATGCCCAAAGTTATTGCAAAAGGAACATTCAATTTGAGCTCGAGGGGTGAGAAAGTATTGAAAGAGAATTTCTTTATTCCAATCTCATTCTTTTGCTTTCCTTCTTCTCTAGTCATGATAATTTTGTAAGCAACAAACTGAGCAACCTTATTGTAACAACCCTGGTAAAAATTCCATGTAAAAATATATAAGACCACAGTTGATGAGACACATATTCCAAGTTGAATGGTGGGTGAAACATCCTATTGGGTATTCATTCGGTTTATTATGGCTAAGGAAATGGGAAAAGGAAATGACTAAGGCTTTGGAAAGGAAAAATGACATTTTTGGCACATTTATTTATGAAAATAAAGGAAATTAGGAGAAAAGGAAGGTGAAAGATAATAGGTTTCATGTGTGGAGGAAAATAATGGAAAATGAAGAAAATAGAGATCTCATTAATAAAAAGTCTTCTGAGGATCAATTGGCAAGATTGATCAGTTCAGTTTGGGAGCTCTCTTCTATTCTCTCTCTCTCTCTCACTCTTGGACACTTAGAGTTTTCTTGGAGCATTTTGGCATTGGAGCAAGAAAGGAAAAGAAGGCAAGAGGAAGCAAAGATCAAGTAGGGAAAGGTAGGATCAAGCAACTACAATAAGATTCATTGCAAGTATCGATTTGCATGCATATTTTCTTTGCTAGATTTGGCATGCATGGTATTGCATGTGGTTCTTTTCTATCATGGCATGGGTTTTTCCAGGTGTAATAGTGTTTTTAGCCTAGCCTTTCCATTTTTGGATAGCCATGGTGTGATGGTGTTCTCATGTTTTAGTTGAGATGGATTGCTAGATGGATTCGAAGTTGAGTGGGGTGGATCTCCAAATGATAAAGCACATGGCCTAGTGGTCCCTGAACCAGACTGTGGATCATGGTAAAGCCACTGGCCTAGTGACCCCTGAGCCAGACTATGGGTTGCGGTAAAGCCAGGATTGTGTTTCCTTGGTGGGCCTAGGAATCCTTGCCGGTGAATGGCAGGATATACGGTAAAGCCAAGAGGTGGTTTTCTCTCTGTTGGGCCTAGTAATCTCGAGTTTGGGATATGTGGTAAAGCTTGAGAGTGGGTCTCAATTTAGGTCCTAGTGATCTAGGTTTGGATTGTGGTAAAGCCTGAGAGGCTAGGAGACACGAAAATTCCTCATGGTATATGTGGATAAATCTAGTGGCATCCATGCTAGTTTGGCCTAGTGATCGCGTGGAGATCATGGTAAAGCCTATTATGATGTGTTCATTGCGTTAGCCTAGTGATCTGGGATGGATTACAGTAAAGCTTGGTTTCTATTGATGAGGGTGAGGTGGTGTAAGCTCGGTATGCCTTGGTTGGTTCTTTGGTTGAAGTCCCACATTCATTCTTGGAATATGGCATGTGGGTGAATGGCTGAAGAGAGATTTGGGTCAACCATTCTATAGTTAGTTGGAATGTCTTAGTCCCATCTTCGGTTGATTTATTGCATTCATTAATGAGAAATTCATTCCCTTGATTTTTCTTGTGTAAATATACTGCTGTATGGCTAATATGATTATGATATTTTTGTCCCTATTATGATGGTTATATGTATGTTTTATGACAACAACTATGTATGGCTCTCAACATGTTTTTACTTGTAAATGAATGGATAATGTATCTATGGCATAATAGATGATAATGAAACAAATGACATGAGGGAAAAATGGTTCATAGCTATTCTCAGATAAGTATGAGATCCCTACACTTAATTCTGGTGTTTACACTTGTAGGATACATGTTGATGACATGTTTGACAAAATCCTTGTCACGGCTAGTAGGGGTTTGATTAAGGTCTTGTTTAACTTATTGCTTTTGCATCATTGTTTCCTTGTTCTTTGATTAATATTAAAATATCATTCCATTCTGGGCAATGACCTGGGCTTTGGGCCTGAAAAAGTGGCTCAAATACTAGGGTCACTGGCATAACACTGACAAATTGGGTCTCTGGATTCTGGTAGGCAAGCTTGTGAGAGCGACTTTAGGTTTCTGGACGCTGTCATGACTATATCATGAGAGCGACTTAGGTTTAAGATTTCTAGAACATCAGTGGGACCCAGGGATAGGATGTCTCAGTAGCTGACATGTATCCTGAGGTTTTTGTTGCTAGTGTGGGTAGGTTGGTTGATATGTTCTGTTGATTCCACTTCCTTAAGGTCACATAGGAGGTCGAATCCAATCATAGTATCCTCTCGTTGCATGTTTACCCATGTTGGTTGGTTACATGGGTAGATGTGTGAGGAGGGTGCTACACTTATGACTAACATTATGACAAGTGAAGCATTGACTATGAAAGTAGAAGTTTTTGGGAGTATAGTACCTTCTTATGTAGTTTTCCCTTCGAGTTGGAGTTTTGTTGATTACTTCCTTTTAATGCATTGAGATATCTTCCTGTACCTGTTTCAGAAGGCTTTACAGTCTTTGATTATTATCCAATGTACCCAAGGCTCGTTTTTATGAGAGGAGAGAGTTGCACTTTGATGATTTCATCTAAGCTTTCAGATCATTTAGCAAACCTAAGATTTAGACCTTTTGTTTTCTCAAGTTCCTTCCTCAGACTTACTATTTATAGTACCAAATTTTCATCTTCTCCTTTTCTAGGATTTGTTTCTTTAGAGCTTCTTCTGCTAATTTAGCTTCTTCCAAACGAATTTTAAGGCAAGTTACTTCTTCAATGAAATTATCCTTTTCTTCTAAGGCCTCCATAAAAACATCATTAGACTCATCAATACATTTAACTTCAAATGCCATAAGTAGTTAATATTATTGATTAAACTCACCTTCTTTTCCATTTGAAAGACCATCACTATCTTCACTAGTGTAGAAACTTCTTTTGTTTTCGAAATTTCCTCTAAAATTTACTTTTGTTGAATTTTTCCCTTTCTCATGATTTTATCTATAAGAACATTTAGCAGCATAGTGACCAACTCTTCCACAAGAAAAAAATTTGAAGCTAAGCTTACCTCTGAAACTCCCTATACCAACTTGAAGTTTATTCACGAAGTTTTCCTCTTCTTCATCTGACAAATAGCCCGGTTCCTTAAGTTCCTCCTTTTCTTTTCCTTTAGAAGTAGCCTTGAATGCAACTTCTCTCATATCCAAGGGACCCCCTTTTCTCATTTCATATGCTGTTAGAATCCCATGCTATTCAACAATAAGGTTCTTCAAATCTTGCATTTCTTCAATGACAGAGACTTTTGAATTGAATTTTGGTGTTAGAGATCTTAAGATTTTCTCAACCAGAGATGATTCTTTTATTTCGTCACCAAAATTTCTCATTGAATTAACGATCTCATTTACTCTAAGAAATAAACTTGTAATGATTTCTTCATTATGCATTCCGAGAGTTTCATATTGAATTCTAAATGTTTGAAGTTTGACACTCTTTACCTTAGTGTCTCCTTCCTAAATTTGGATGATCTTTCCCCATGTAGCTTTTGCGGTATTCAGCTGCATGACTTTGAAAAATTCTAATTCTGCCAAGCTTCCTAACAAAGCATTGATAACTTTTGCATTGGTCTCATAATTTTTCCTTTTTCCTTCATCTATGGGAATGGCGGATGGATATTGATAGCCTCCTTCAATGATTCCCCAAACATAAGATCCAAGTGACTGTAGGTAACCTCTTGTTCCGACCTTCCAAAAAACTGGATTGAATACATTAAACAATGGTGGTCGGATGGATGCTACTCCCTCTTGGTTGCTCATCTTCATTAATCTTCCTTCAAGCAATAGAGCTTCTTTTGAAGGACCTGCTCGGATACCAATTGTTAGGAGAAATACTTGTTGAAAATAGAAACAAGAAATGATAAAAATATAATCCAGAAATTTCAATTTTAATTTGTCCTTGAATTAAAATTGTGAATTAAATTCGAATTTAGTCTCACCAGTTGCTTGAAAAATAAATAATTAATTCATCTTGAGTTAATTAGTTGGAGAAATTCAAGTTAGAAGTCTTTCTTAATTCATGCAACAATTATCCCTTAAATTAAGGAGATTATCCCTTAATTAAGGAGATAAGATTGAGTTATACTTGAGTTGTAATTAGTTAGCTCAGTTTACTAAGTTACGTCCAGTTAAATTAGTTCCAAACTGTTTGAGGAACTAATTGTGAGTTCAGTCAGTTAATGCATGCATGCATCCAACTAGTGTACTCCAGATAACTGAAGATTCTCTCATCAGTAACTCATGCATTTCTATTCTAAGAAAGACCCAATTGAGATTAAAGACAGGGACAATGTACCATCAATTGCATGTTTTCTCCTATAAAGGAAACTCATGCATGCAGAAGGAATAAGGTTCCTTGAGGATTACACAGGTTTATAGGGTGTGAGATTAGTGTGAGAGATTAGTGTTACACTTGGTAACAGGAGGATCACCCAGGAGAAACCGCGCAAGGAAATATGAGGCTTGGAGGGCAGAGGAGAAGGTTTGTGAGAAGCATTGTTTACCTGTGAGCATCTAGGAGGATTGTACTGAGAGCTGGTTAGCTGCGAGAGCTAAGGCTTTGTATTATTCTGATATATTTCCACCTTGTATGATAATACAGACAGTGGGGTTTTTTAGTTGAGGCTTTCCCCTGAGTATTTTATGTGTTTCATGTGCATTGATTCTTCTTCTGGTTATATGTGTTCATATCGTTCTTGCTCAAACATCTAAGCTTCCACAAATTGATAGTAGAAGTAGGTTATTATCTTTTTCTGTGGTTATATTGTATTATCAGATTAACCTGCAATAGATCTACAGAACTGGATTTGTAGACAGAATTTCTACATGGTATCGGAGCCTAGTTTATCGGAGCAAAGTTTATCGGAGCTGTGAATAGTATACGAAGAAGAGAATTCGAAGTTTGAAGTTTGAGGTTGCAGGTGCAATCGAATTCTTATCATACTTCAAGGTTGGCCAATGGCATTCTATGGCTTGAGACTTGAGTATGCCTTGGAAGGCAGCTTGAATTACATAGCATGGAAGGATCACATGGAGGCTGTATTAGAAGATAACGGCTTGAATGATTTCATTGATCAAGAAATCCCAAAGCCAGGATCAACTAATGCACAAGAGTTGGCTGATGGAAGAGGTGTGTGGCAAGGGCGGGATGGATCATCCTTGAGGTAGTTTGAGACCATATTGTCTCGAGTCTCCATGGGAAGGATACTCCATATTCAATGTGGAAGACATTTAAGGACCTCTACCAGAATAGTAGCAACCAGAGAAAATTAGTGCTCAAGGATAAGCTTCGAAGAATCAAGATGGAGAGCTACGATACTACTGCTGATGATGATATACTACTACTACGAGACATGAGCTTAGCAGTGTGGGAATAACTACTGCTGATGATGATATGGTGAGCCTCGCTCTCCTTGGCCTTCCAAAGAGCTGAAATAGCTAGCAAGACTCTGTGAATGGAAGAGAGAAACTGCCAGATTGGGAATGACTGTGGTCAGATCTCATGCAGGAGGAGATCAGGAGGAGCACACGAGATGGTTCTTCATCCAAGGATGATGAAGAAAATCTAGCCTTAGCAAGTAAGGCAAGGAAAGGGAAGGAGAAGGATTCTCATTCCAAATCAAATTCTTCTCATGGAGGGAAGAAGGTTGACAAGTCTAAAGTGAGATGCTTTAATTGTCACGAAATGGGTCATTATGTGACTAATTTCCCATCGAAGAAGTCCAAGAAGGGATCCTCGGAAGGATTTGAAGGTGAGGCATTAGCCTCTCAGTTCGAGATGGACTTTACCCTCATCGCATGCATGGTGTCATCGATGATGGGTTGTGGTTGGTATCTTGATAGTGGAGCCTCATTCCACATGACCGACGATAAAAGTTTATTCAGTACCTTGGAGGAGAAAGACCTCAAGATGTGCATAGAGATGGGTGACGATGAAAGGTATAATGTTTCAGGAGTGGGCACAATTTTTTTTTAGAGGGAGCATGGAGCTCTTATCACCTTGATAGATGTGAAGTAAGTGCCTGGATTGAAGAAGAACTTGGTATCGATTGCGATGTTGGAGGACAAAGGCTACGATGTTGTCTTCAGTAAGGGAAAGGTTTTCCATAGACACATCACCACGGGACAGGTGAAACAGATTGGCTCATGAGTTAAGAACCTTTATGAACTTGAGGTTCAAGATGCATGCAAAGCTTTGAGGAGCAAGGAAAATGTTAGAGACTTGGTGGTTGAGAGGGAGAGTAAATTACCCCCCAACATGCAACCCCAGAAGAAGTCTCAGATAATTTTGGAGGAGCCACAATTGGACATGCTGAGAGGAGACCGAGTGGAGGCATCCACTCATGTAGAGACCTCCAGTAGGGGGAAATTTCGAGCCAAGAGGGTAGAGGGATCACATGCAACCATACCTCCAGGTGTGAGGTGGGACGATGTGAAGTGATAGTCTGAAGAAGGCTGAAATTGGGCAGGGTCCATTGAAAGGTTTTATCTCATGGATCGTACCTTGCTACGGGATCCCAAAGTACATAGTAGCGGGAGGAATCAGTGGGATTGATGAAGTCAGAGATCAAAGTGACAAAGGCTAGAGCAGTCAGATACTGAAGAGTGCAGAGAAGGATTGACAATAGTGCAGAAAGGCTGAGTCAACAGAAGCGCAAACTTTTCAGTTGATAGAGGCAATAATAGTTAGAGACTTTGATGACAGATACATCATACTGATTCAGTTTGGATGTTTTTTTGTTTCTGAAGTTGCTAGAGCAACAACACTAGAGAGAAGTCTTGCATGAATAACATTCCAAAGGTTAACGATCGAGATCAAGTTGAATTCCTTTCTTGTTGAGAGGGAGTGTTGAAAATAACAACAAGAAATGATAAAAATAGAATCCAGAAATTGCAATTTTAATTTGTCCTTGAATTAAAATTGTGAATTAAATTCAAATTTAGTCTCACCAACTACTTGAAAAATAATTAATTAATTCATCTTGAGTTAATTAGTTGGAGAAATTCAAGTTGGAAGTCTTTCTGAAGTCATGCAACAATTATCCCTTAAATTAAGGAGATTATCCCTTAATTAAGGAGATAAGATTGAGTTATATTTGAGTTGTAATTAGTTAGCTCAGTCTATTGAGTTAAGTCCAGTTAAATTAGTTCCAAACTGTTTGAGGAACTAATTGTGAGTTCAGCCAGTTAATGCATGCATGCATCCAACTAGTGTACTCCAGATAACTTAAGATTCTCTCAGCAGTAACTCATGCATGTCTATTCTGAGAAAGACCCAATTGAGATTAAAGATAGTGACAGTGTACTATCAGTTGCATGTTTTCTCCTAGAAAGGAAACTCATGGATGCAGAAGGAATAAGGTTCCTTGAGGATTGTGCAGTTTTATAGGGTGTGAGATTAGTGTGAGAGATCAGTGTTACACTTGGTAATAGGAGGATCACCGAGGAGAAACTACGCAAGGAAATAGGAGGCTTGGAGGGCAAAGGAGGTTTGTGAGAAGCCTTGTTTTCCTGTGAGCATCGAGGAGGATTGTACTAAGAGCTGGTTAGCTGTGAGAGCTAAGGCTTTGTATTATTCTGATATATTTCCACCTTGTATGATAATACAGATAGTGGGGTTTTTTAGCTAAGGCTTTCCCCTGAGTATTTTCTGTGTTTCATGTGCATTGATTCTTCTTCTGGTTATATGTGTTCAGCTCGTTCTCGCTCAAACATCTAAGCTTCCACAAATTGATAGTAGAAGTAGATTATTGTATTCTACTTTTGTTATATTGCATTATCGGGTTAACCTACAGCAGATCTACAGAACTAGATTTATAGACAAAGTTTCTACAATACTGGGGGCAAGGGTGAATCAATATTTTAAAACTTACTTGAACTTCTACTTTTCTATTCAGATTTATGTACATGAATTCAATGAGATAAACTTGCGTATGTACAATATTATTATGCAGACAACTAGTGTATATCTAGTTAGCTATATTTTCAATTAATACTTCATCATTTTAACTTGAACCAGTGTAATATTCCTTTATTAGGAATTAATTAAATAGTAATCAAGTGCAACAAGAACATAATAAATCATCACACATAGACAACACATATGAACACTAGGATTTTAGGTGGAAACCCAATGTGGGAAAAAACCATCGCTGTTGTCGTCTTTGTCTTCTTATTTAAAAAAATATTATTTACAATCTTGTACTGACACAAACTTGTACTAGTACGAAGGCACCCACCTACAAAAGGCTACAACCTTCTCTTGTTCTCCAACGCCTACTGGAAGGGAGATATGACCCCCTTATCTTCAATTCCTTGTGGATCACTTTTCATAATGTTTCAAACTAGATCCACCTAATCAAAAGATTACAACCTATTGGCCATATTTCATCAAATTTTCATACTAGACCTAGTACCATCATCAAATCAGTGAATCAACTAAGAAAAATCAATCACTAAATCTCATTGCAACCCATCAAACTAAACCAGAATAGATTGACATGTGAATTCACTATCAATCATCAAGCCATACACTATTATTTATCACTGAAACCAATTGCTTCCACTGCAAACCTTGATCAACAATATGTCAAAATTTATACATTATTGTTATGTGTAATGCCAACATATATGACATATATGTGTTTTCCTTAATCGAACCTACGTACAGATCTCGAAAACATTGACCCTTTGGACTTAAACACTCACTACTGAAATCAATCACAGAGACATATATCCTTCATCACAGATCTCTGAGATACTTATAGATCATTACATACAAGTATCAATATATTTCAATATTTCATTCACAAACCATTCAACTTCACCAAAACTATCACATACAAATTACTATGAAGAAGACCTCATCAACATACAACAACAATCACAACAAGGCTGGTAAGATATCATTAACTGCAAATACTTCATAAACCCTATCATATGTATGCGACCCTTACAAAACACTTCTGCGTATGTACGCGCATTTCATATTTGATACCTGCATACATATATGTTCATACTGCAAAATCGATATGCTACTACTCAGAATATGATCTGTGTATGTACAAAACTTTTCTATAGCAAACCCACGTACACATCTTAATTATTGACTCATACCTTCACTGCAGAACAAAACTTCAGTCAAACCCATACATAGTAAAAAACACATGCCAAAACATTATCATCACAGATCAAACCAACCTATAAGTACATTATTCAATGTATAGTCATTTCAGATCTAAAAGATCTGATCCCACATCACATTCCTTGTGCAACCTTATTTCAAATCAAACAATTCATTAATAGTCCACTACTTGCACATATAACCCTTTGATCTTCATCTCCTTAAATAGCTTAGGCCTTATCCAATACCACGGGTCAAATCCTTGGTAATGTTGGTATTCCTAGATGGGAACAAATATCCGTTGCCACACTCATTACTATGGGCCAATGCCATGGTAAAGATCCCTGGTATTTAGGATACAATGGTGTAGAAAATGTACGGGATTTCCCATCTTCATACCCGCATGTGTATGCTAATTTTCTTCACAGAACTCACGTGTATTTATAAAAACATCACCTTCATCATTCTTCTGTCTCTGGACTAGCATGCCTTTTTCCAAACTCTTTGTCACATGTGTACTAGCTTGTAAAATTATCCTGTTATCATCATGTTGACAAGCTTCAACGAGTAGGTTTCCATCAAGGACAATGCATTTCTCATAATGCCAACATTACATTCTTCAAGGAGGTGTGTTGAATAGAGGTATGAGCCTGCGAATTTAAATGAGGTTTATTTTGGAAGTTATAGAGCATCATACTATACTTTTATGGAGTTGTTTTGAAGGATCCATCTCCCTTTAAAGGGTTTTGTGCACATGTGGCATCATTTATTTCTATTCTTGACTTATCCTCCTTACTTGTGTGGATGAAAAGTCACTTTTATTTTATTTCCTTAAGCTTAATTAGGTAATAAAGAATGAGAAGGTTTTAGAAGTCAAACCTATAAATAAAGGACCTCATCTCATTCCAAATGGTTTTGAATAGTTGGAGATCATTTTCATTAGCCATTAATAGAAGATATTTCTTGGTGTTTTGGTGTTAATTCTTGGAACTCTCTCTTTCTTGGTTATTTTTCTTGGTTCATTGAAGATATTATAGTCTGCATGTTCAATAGTTCTATTGGATAGCAAGATTGATCCATTTGAAGCAAAAATTTATCACTTGGAAGGAGGACATATAATATTTGTATCACTTCCATTCAATTGGCTTGGTAAGTTCTTAATCCCTTGTCTTGTTTAGTTTTATTCTCCTTGATAATGGTTTTAAGTATTCTTTTTCCAATCCATTGTTGATCTTGTTGGTAAAGGTTATTCCTTTGATGAAACCCTTTCTGTAGGGTCTTGTTTTTCATGATTTGTCTTGATTAGACAAGGGACTACTGAACCTCTAGGCTCTACTCACTCACTCTAATTGATAAGCATTAGATAACTAAATCTTGGAGGGGAATTCTTCTTGACCCCATAATCCTTAAGTGCAGACAAGGAACTAATTATAACTCCCAACAACCAACCCAAATGCCTTCTCCAATGAATCAGGTTCCCAAAGACGAACTTCATGTTGAATGTTATCCTTTAAAGTCCCTATGGAGACATCAATCCTTTGCTTCTCTGGAATATCATTTTCCCTTATATTCAATTTTTTAAAGTCCTCAATGTGCTCTGCCATTGAAAACTTTTGTTTGAGACTTATCAATTGGCTAATGAAGGTGTTTCTCTTTGTATCTTCATAATGTGATATCATTTCCTCTATGAAAATTGACCACGTAACAAGTTGTTTACGAAAATTGATTCGATTCTAAATAATTAGATGCAATACATACCTTTTGTAACAGTGTACACCTTGTAGATCAAAATATATCTCCATCTGTAGTATCCAATTTACTGGATCCTTGCCATCAAACTTCCTCATCTTTCTTTTTCTTGATTTTGGGAGCTCGATCTTGAAATGACTGTAACCTTGTAATTTTGTATCTCTAAGTTCTAAAATTTTGGCCTATAATAGCCCTCTGAGTCCTATTTCTAACTCCGCAAGTCTGATCGCAATTGGATTCTCCAATGAAGAGTTATGCCAATTCTTCCACGATGACCTGAGTATAGACTTGTTCAGTAGAGCGAACTTGTACGACGTGTAGCAGGTCACTGTTTCCACCTTAGGTTCTGAAAATGGTACCCAAAAAACTACAGTCTATCCTATTTCTGCAACTTCTTATGAAATTTCAATTTGATGCTCAGAGAGAAAGTTATGAGGATTTTCCCAAGGTCACTTTTTTAGGATGTAATTCGGGAGTCTTAAAAAACTCTAACTTCCTCAGATCATATATCCGTAAATATAGTGAGACAAGATCTGAAATTTGGACTCAAGGTTCAGACCGATTTCTTCTCAAATGGGTTTTGTTTGTAGCTTCTGAAACTTTGTAGCAAAAACGTTATAGCGAAACTTCTACGATGACCTTTTTTAGATGAAATTCTGGAGCTTGCAAAAACCCTACATTCCTCAGATCATATCTCCGAAAATATAGCGAGACAAGATCTGAAATTGGAACTTGAGATTCAGTGCGATTTCGTCTCAAATGGTTTTTTTTTTTCACTTCTAAAACATCGTAGAAGAAAATTTATAGCGAAAATTACACGATGACTTGTTTGGAGCAGCGAAACCATAGAATCCAAAGCTCTGATACCAAATGGTATGGAACCAGCTCACAAAAAGATAGAAAAGATAGATCAACGCCTTAGAAATAAGCCTCTTCGAGGGGGCAACCTCCTTTACATTACACAAATGAACAATTCTTGGATCATACAAATGACAAGACCTCCTTTCTATATATAGGAGTCTAAGGGGCCATAATATAACCAGAGCCGACATAACAATAATAATGTAAGGGCACAATAATAACAATCGTGGGCTTCTATGGGACACGATAATAACAATATGGGGACTACATGGGCACAACAATATAACAAGGGGGTTGTACTAATAACAATAAGGGGTTACACTTGTATTATAGGGACCTAACATTAACAGCTCGAATTATTCTCTTTCTTGTCTTATAAAGACTAAAAAACAAAAAAACCAAAAAACCAAAAAAACCAAATAAAAATATTTATGCATTTTTCAAAAGGTATCTAACAATTTATTTCATTTTCTAGACATATTTATCCTAGTATTCATGCTTAATTGTTCAATTATAGCCCCAAGGAGACATAAACAACCCCACACATCTATATTAAAATATTTTATCTAACATTTTATAGGATGATTTAAGGAGTTTATCAATCCTTGAAATTAACTTACATCATTAAAAATCACATTTGGTGAAACCCTAAAGGCTAGGGTTTAACATGTGCATTCTAACCCCACTCTAGCACATATTTCATTCCTAGGCTATTTGTAAAACTTATCTATTGTAATATAATGTTGAAATTAATCTAATAAGAGTTTAATCATGTTTATTTTTCAATTTGATGTTTTTTGGTGAAACCTTAGGCAGATTCACAACTTCTTACTAGTTGGTATGAGATTCATGTTTATTTATTAATAATTCTATAAATTTAGCACTATTAGGCTATTTTACATGTTATATTTATTTCCATAAGGAAAATAAACTAAGGTCCATTGTTCTAAGTGCTTTTGAGCACCCCTGGGTTGCTTTTCCTCACTCCAATTTTGCATTTTCTGCATTTTTCATCATAAATCAAATTTGGAACTTGTGGACAGTACAAGATTGTCTTATTTTTAACATATACTCAAGTGGAATCTCAACTTATTTTTTTATTGGCGTATGCTATCATATTTTACTCTTGTGCACTAAGGGGTATCTTAAGCTTGGATTGATTGAGTGAAGTAAATGTCTTGGTATTTTTGTAATAGAATATATTTATTTCAGATCCAATACTTTTTAACTAGCTCCTAACCCCCATTATGTTGTGGAAATTCATGCTTTAATTTATAGTTGAACTTTCCTAGGACATATGATCACTTGGTACTAGTCTATCTAACCATATATTGAGGTGTGTGTTTGTTGAGGTGAGCAATATTGTGTATTACAATGATATACTTTATACGTTCATTTCCATAGTTTTGGATACTCCATGCAACTCCAAGGAGCTATATTAAAGTGAGGAGTGATTGTGTTAAGGTGATAGTGGTACATTTACCAAGTGTTCTTAACCCCATGGCACTATGCTTGGGATTTTCATAAGGGTGCTAATTTGGGTGGAAACATTTTTGGCACCACTGTCAAGGAGAAATTCCATCCCATGTGTTCTTGGGTAAATTCACTTGTATTTGTATCTTTAAAATATTATTATTATCACAACCTTCATTTTTCTCATCTCGTGACTCCATCAAAAGAAAATAGAACAAAAAAGGTACTCTACTAGAGATAATTTTCTCAAAGAAAGAATTAAGGTAAATTGGTGACTCCACATCTTTGATATTTATATGCTTGGTAAGAAATTATTTGATCTTAATAAATCACCATCGTATATGTTTAAGATATGGATTGTAACAAATGAAAAATGTGTTTTAATGTGTTTGTCCCTCTTGGCATATCATGTGTTTCAAGATATCCACATTTTCTCTTTATTGATGCACTGTATAGTCATGTCCATAAGTTTGATGGAAATCCTTGGTTAGCATCAAGCTACTTTGAATTTGTATGAACTATATGGAAGACACTAACATTTTCTATGAAGATATCTTGATGTAAACATTTGCATTGTCAATGAAAGGGAAAGAAGCATGGGATTGGTATTGTGATTTCAATCCTAAGGAAATCAAATCATTTTTCCTCCAAAAGAAAGCAAGGGTTTGATGCACTACACTCCTTTCCAAGAATTTTAGTTTTATGATACATATTTTAGTGTTTTGTAAAAGGATAATATAATGAAGAAAATCATATTCGGTGCAAAGCATGACAATAAATATATTGAAAATATTAATGCTCCTCTCCATATTGAAAGAAAAAAAAGGGATATAACATATTTTTATTTTGATGGGGATCTCGTTTATGACAATACGATGATGATGGTTCCAAAAGGATTGATTTTTTTTTTATCATGTGGATAGAGAAATATGATAAAGGAATATGTAAGATATATTATCCCACTAATGAAATTGATTTATAAGTGCAAAGAGGGGATTTTCATGGCCAAGTAACAACATGAAATTTTTAGCCTTGGACATCCTCAATTCATGAATAATTTATGCATAAAATCCATCCAATATTCATGTTTTTAAGGTTGCAAAATTTTGTAGGGAGAAACATGTTCAATAGTAGTTATATTTCAACAACTTTTGGCCTCATATGCTAGGGCATCTAGACCTAATTCATGGGATTTCATTTTTTTCAGATCTATTCCTGTGGGTTTCTTCTGAGTAATATTATAGCCCCTCTTGCTTGATGATTTTATGAGTAATATTGGTGAGTTTTCATATGCTTACATTGTGAAGGATGATTACATGGCCCCATCCACCACTAGGTTGAAGAATATTGTAGCAATATTATTAATTCTTCACATTCTTCAGTTATTTTCACTTATGATCATGATTCTACCTCATATTTTTCCAAATTGTGAAGGAATTTTTGGCATATGTTTACTCGAGGTTTGATGTTTCATTGTTTTGGTTTGTGACTAAGCACAACGGTAAACACTATGATATGCTTAAACTCCTAAAATGGTTACATTGGATTTATGTAATTACTTAGCAAGTTATGTTTCTTGTGTTAGAGTAGGATACAATGAATAAGATATTTAGAATAAGCATTATATATAGTTGTGAGTTTCATTTAATTTCTATATTTATTGTTGCTTGAATAAAAATAATGGATGCTTATGTTTTATGATATTATTTGATTGTTGGTTTTGTTGATGTGTTCTTCATTCCATTTCATTTATGCATGGATTTTTCTGTCTCTCTAGGAGCGATAATGCACTTGTGTTTTTACTCCTCTATTGCATTTGACATCCCTTTCGTAATAATGTTTTAGGTTTATGGGTTTCTAGATATTTTGGAATTCTCAAGAACTATTTAGATGAGCACATATCCCCAAGTTGGCGCGAGTTGTTACACTTTATATTTTCTGTAATGTACCCTACATTTTTTCACTAGAAGTGACCACCATGATGAGCCAAAAATGTGATGATGATGTATCTATTTATTGTATTTGGGAAATGATAAGATGATTGATGTAAAAGTGTTTTCATAGTTAATATCCTAGACCCCTTTTGGTGGTTGATCTTTGTTAGTCCTTTTAGCCCCTATTTCAAGGTGCTTGTTTTATTACTATGATTGATTGTCTCATAATGGTAGTAACAATCCATCAAGTCAAGAATTTATGTTTTGGGTAGGTATTTTGGCATCTTGGGGACATATACAAGAGTTCCTAGTCATCAATTATTTTATATTCTATTTAAATGTTATTACATCATGTAAGGGTTGTCATACCCTATGATTAACACACCTATTTTATACCACAAATGAGCCCCTTCTCTTATATATGTAACAAACTTTGGCTCGGAGATCATGATGCCCTTACTCATGCATTTTCACATTTCTTGAGAAAGTCTCATGTTTATTAAGGCATTGATCACATTCTTTGAGGTACAAATCGAATCTTTATACACACATGGACATCCTCTACACATGCCACATAAAGGATTTTTGAGATATATCTTCACTTGTGACTTTTGTAGCTTATTTTTATCTATTATGATATCACCCCACGAGTGTGACTACTTTATGATGGTTGTGGGGTTTTTTGGAGCATGTGATGACTTGGAGGGGTCACCTAAGTGACTTACTAGCATGAAGAAATTATATGTCATCCAATTAAAACAATTAGGATGATGTGGAGATAGTTTAAAACACAACTTGAAGATTGATGCTTTTAGTTTGAGGGTTGACCTCACTCATTTAGATGCCACTTTGCTTTTTGGGGGTCTAATGAACCATCTTATGATATGGAAGGTCACTTCCATACTTCATGGAGGTGACTTACTTTGAAGTCCTCACTCCTCTTTCAAGGGTTTTGTGCATATGTGGAATTATTTATTTGCACAATTGACTTAGTCTCCTTACATATCCAGATGAAAAGTCACTTTTATTTTATTTCCTTAGGCTTAGTTTTGAAAATGAATAACTAGAGTAAAAAGTCTCATATATAAATAAGGGTTCTCCTATCATTCCAAATGGTTGTGAATTGTTGGGGATAATTTTCATAAATCATTAATAGAATATATTTATTGCTTTCTTAATTCATTAAAGATATTTTTGTGAATGTTTAAGACTTCTACTAGCTAGAAAGATTGGTCCATTTGAAGGGAAAAATTCACTTAGAAGGAGCACATCTAGGGTTTTTATCTCTTCCATTATCCATAATTTTCCTGGTGAGCGATCATTATTTTGTCTTGTTTAGTTTTAATCTCTTTGAGAAGGGTTTTAGTTATTCTTTTCTAATCCATTATTTATAGGTTTTAAGCCTATACATAATTACCTGCAAACAAATTCTTAAAACATAAAAATATACAATGGTGCAAACATAAAACAAATATACATAGAGATTTCCCTTGGATCCCGAAATCGGGACTACCAGATTGATTTTTCATTATATTCCTTTCAGTGTGACAATACATATATACATGTCGAAGCTTTCATAAACACAAATCCATTATCCCTGGATTAGAACATAATTGTAGTTCCCTTGACCAAATCTACAGAATACCATGGGTGGAAAACCAGCATGCCCAAAACCATGTGCAAAGCCCATGCACGAAACCATGGGTAGGTCTGCCCACCATCTTTAAGTTCGCCCGCCATCCTTGGGGCCGACCAACTATTATTGGGTTCGTATAAAAATAAATGAATTCTTGGGGCGTTGCTCCAAACCCCGTGATGGGGGCCTACCAGCCCCTTTCAAACCCCACAACAAGGGGGGTTTTCGCCCCATGTGACCTCCTCGTTGTGCCCGGTGTAGCATATAGCACGTGCAACTAGTTGTAAAAAGAATATAACACACACCCAACATTGTTGATCTTATTGGTGAAGGTTATTCCTTTGATGAAACATTTCTTGTAGGAAATTTGTTTTCATGACTTTTATTGATTAGAAAAGGGATTACTTAGCCTTAAGTATCTATTATATCACTCTAATCCATAATCCTTAGATAACCAAATCTTAGAGAGACATTCTTCTTGAC
The DNA here is from genome assembly GCA_031772625.1 of Pinus tabuliformis. Taxonomy (NCBI): domain Eukaryota; kingdom Viridiplantae; phylum Streptophyta; class Pinopsida; order Pinales; family Pinaceae; genus Pinus; species Pinus tabuliformis. The sequence goes on from CM062815.1 coordinate 670,893,333, forward strand.
CCCATAAACCCCGAGCGGAGAGAAGGCACTAATTCAAGCTCCACAAAAAAACCAAAAACCTAAAGAACAAAATTATTTTCTTTATTTTTTTATAAAGATAAAATAACAAATATATCAGAATACAAAATCAATTAAAAATATCTATCCATTATTTGGAAGAATCTAATAGTTTTTCATTGTGAAGACATATTTATCCAAGATTTTGCACTTAATTGTCAAATTCTAACCTTAAGGTAGAAAATAAAACCCACATATTTGTGTTAAAAGGTTTTATCTAACATTTTGTGGGCCATTTTAAGGTTTTTACCAATTCCAAAAATTAAATCGTAGCATTAAAATTAGATTTGGTGAAATCCTTAAAATCTAGGTTTTAACCATAGAAGATGCATTATAACCCTACACTATCAAATATTTCTTCCTAGATTAGTTATAAATTTTATCTAATACAATCCATTATTGAAATTCACCCCCTAAGAGCTTATTTTTTAATCTTTCAATCAAATATTCTGGTTAGATCCTAGGGGGAATTCACCACATTTATTACAAATTGGTACTAATTACATTGTTATTTATTAATTAACTTGTATATGTATCATTAATGTGTTTTTTTTACATGTTATATTTATTTCCCTAACATCAACAACCACAGTCCATTGTTCTAAGTGCTTTTTGACACACTTGAGTTTCTTTTCCTCACTTCAAATCTACATTTTCTATGTACAATCAGATTTAGAAATTATGGAAAGCACCAAAGTTGTCATATTTTCATCATATACTCAAGTGATAACTCAAGAATATCAATTTTTCTTTGTATATGGAATTAGATTTCACTCTTGTGCACTGAAACACAACTTATTCTTATCTTTATTGAGCGAAAGATAAGTGTTTATTTCTATTTGTAGTGATCCCATATCTTTATTTCATATCTAACACTTATTAACTAGATCCTAAACCTCATTGTATTGTGGTGATTCATGACCAATTTACTTGTTGAATATTCTTAAGACATATTATCACTTTCCCCCATGGCTTGAATGAGTTGGACTAAATTGAAGTGGAAATTGTGCAACTGTGACAATGGTACATTTATCGATTGTACATACCTTATGGCATCACATTTGGGACTTCCATAAGGTTCTACTTATTTGGTTAAATAGGTTATTCCATATAGGATGAACACCTTCAATAACCATTCACAAAACCAAATCAAAGATTGTAACGTCAATATTTTTACGTGGTTAAATCCTCTGAGAGAGAAAAATCCATGGCCCAACCAATGCAACCACTTGAGGAAATTTTATTAATGAAAAAGAATATATTTTACATAAGAGAGTTCTCACAGTTAATCATCAGTTAGGACCCTCCATTCCCTTTAAATAGAGATCACAGACCAATCAGGTGTTAAGTCATTTATCAATAACTATTAGTATCAAGGAAAATATAACTCATCAGATCACTCTATGTATAAATCATATCATGTCTGTCAAATTACAATGAAACGAATGCATACTAAATAAGAACACTTTTATCTAATCAACACATTAAACCAAGTTCATCTTAACTAAGTCCTAAGTGTCTAAGTGTCTAAACATTCCCCTTAAGAAAAACTTGGGTTATGATTGAAGGATTTACAAAGATGACATAATAGGAGAAGGAATAAAGAATTAGAGCCTATCCCACTATTTATGGGAAAAAATGTCCTCCATGAACATTAGGGGAGACCACTTGGTTAGGGCCCCAATTAGACCCTTTTCCGTTGAAGCTGGAGGTTCCAATTGGTTATGGGTCCAGTTACCGTGTCACTTTAGACTAACCTAAAGGTTATCCTAACCTAATCCTATGGTTATATTAAATTATAACATGTTAGTATTTGTCCTCTAAGTTATGTTAAGCTAGTGTTAATCCTAAGATAAGTAATACTATACTATACTATTAATATTACCTAATATAATACTAATACATCCTAACTATACTATACTAGATCTAATATGTTTGATTATATAGCATATTCCTAAATGTTACTAATTTAGTACTAACTACACTAAGCAACTCTACTATGTAAAACTATGTATCAATATTAAAGCTAATCTATTATAATATTAAAATATGCCTATGTTATGTTATTATATAATCTAACTATATTATTATTTCAATGTTAAAAGATTAGTCCTAGAGAAGGTTAATTTTCTAATTAAAATTAAATCTAGTTAAATATTATATTATCTACTATTCACTATCTAATCTAATAGAAAATAAAATTAGTTTAATTCTCTTAAATTAGCTTTGCAACATTATTATTCAATATAAAAGAAATTGTTAATTCTAACTAAATTGTTAAAGTTAACTCTAAAATTATATATTACAAAGAAAAGAAATGTAAAACTATCAAAAGGTCTAGATTAAACAATCTTAAATAAAAGTAACAAATTTATATATACAAAATGTACAATAATTACAATTCCTTTATATTGATCTTTTAATGATGAAAATTAAAGAATTAGATCAACGCAAAGGTTCGATCAATTTCAAGGCTTGATCAAAACCCCACCAAATGAGTTTTCCTCTTTGAGAGAGGACTTGATGCAAACCTAAAAATGTAGATGAAAATTTATTCTAGAATGTAAAGAGAAAAAAGGTAAACCCTATCTCGAATTGGAATAAGAAAGTTTTCTTCCAATTCAAGAGTGAATGAGCTAAAACAAGGGAACGCATTATTTTATGATGATTGAATTCAGAAAATAAAATAAAATTGCAACATGCAAAATAATTTGCATTTTACAATTTATTAAAATGCTTTATCCCAAACAAATTTACTTTGATAAATATTTATTAAAGTAAATTTGAAATACTTATCTGAATCCTAAAATCCATTACATGATTTTTATTAATTAAAATAAAAAGTTCATTATAATTAATAAAAATGAAAACAAAACAAGAATGGAGCTAAACAATAAAAAGTTACTGTTTAATACATTCCAGTCTCCATGAATTCATACTTATCTCAATTATGTTATGACCTGCAAAGATTTAACAGAGCTTTAGAAATATATTGCAAATGATAGAAAAAAATACATAATACCATAAGGAAATATACTACTGAGAAACATAACTGAAATCAGTGAAGGAAATTCTAGTAGGAGCATATTAATTCAGAACCAGAATAAAAGTGCACTGAAATGAGAATTCTTAAAACAAAGCCAGAATTTTATTACAGAATATGTAGTCCATAAACAACATCTGACTCCATGATGAAATTTACTCTACAAAAGTGCATATCAACTTCTTCTTAGAGCCAAAACGCTTTATCTCCCTAAAATTAGACTCGATGTACAATACAATAGTGCAATTACTCAAAATGTCAAATTGCAAGGACCCCCTGTTGTGTGGATTGCGGCCATTCCTTTAGAGCCTGTGCTCTATTTAAATAGTTTCTAAATTCTTTCGGGGTATCCTTTCCTCTCGAACAATTTCCCCAAAATTGGAGCAACAGATAGGTTCCAAAATGGCAAACTTTATTTTCCAGATTATCATTGATATGTGTTTCCATTGTTGCAGGAGAATGAGAATGAGTGAGAATGAAGGTATCATTTTTCCCAGTTTCCTGATATCATGAAAACGATACCTTCACAACAGCCAACTTGTTTTTAGATTCATTTGGTTATCAAACTAGTTTTGCCTGTGGTGTAATCACTTCGTGCCAAATGCCAATCGAAATCTACTCTTTATGTGCAATTAAGCCCAATGCTTGCAGAGCGCGGTGTAGCAATATTAATTTTTGTAAAGTATTCCTGGATTGCTCTGAGCTTAAGTAGATTGCAGATTCTCTAAATATCTGGGAATCGGATGGATATGGGTGCAGTCAAAAAATAAACTGCCCCATGTCTATTCGATTTCCGAATATTTGGAAAATCTGCAATTGACTTAAAAAATGCCTTGATTGTGGGTGAAGAGCTAGCACGATTTCATTTCTAGGATAAGTCAGCATAATTGAGATTTTTTCTTCCATCAACGAGATTTTGTTGTAAAATAGTGTACCTATAAAGAGGAAACTAATCATCAAAGCCAAAAATCAAATTAAGAATATTAGATAAAATTCAAAGCTTTGAACTTCAATCCAAGGTGGCAGTCGTATGGCAACGCGATAGGCTTAACAACAAATATTTTCGTCGTTTGAAACTCGATGATCAAATATCGCTTGACTCTTGACTATTGACTGGTTGACATTTACCAACATGTAATGGGATACGTTTCAATATATATGATTAATTAATATATATACGCCCCTGGGCCATGTTATATATATGTTGGATATCCTGGGTGAGAGCTGCGTCAAAATTTTGGATACCTGCCAGCAGAAAAACTCATTAAATATAATTAATAAAATCAAGCCATTATACAGATCAAATTTGTTAAGCATGGTTGCGTGGATAAGGTGACAGATTCGAATTTGGGATTAAAACCAAAAAAAAATCCCACATTAATTGTGTAGAGTTGGCACATTGATTCAGTATGATGGCGATTGGCATATTGTAATGATATCTGAATGAGGAATGCGACGCTTTGCACTCAAATGATGGTATGTTAAGCGACTTTGTGTTCAAATTTATGTACCAATATCCCAAATAGAAGTAGTCTAGATTTGGGTTTGCACGCTTGTCAAGGAATACAGAGAAGGCGTGGGTTGAAGGTTGATTGTGGCTAGTGCTAACCAGTCATATATTGGATATTTAATGCTCTCAGAGTAGCACGCCACTTACCCGGATAACACGGGAGCAGGCAAATATTATTTAATGTCGAATTTGCCCGCTCCCGTGTTATCGCGTTAAGTCGCATGCTGCTCTGAAGGCATTAAATACCCAATATATGACTGATTAGCTCTTTTCGTTAATTGTTGTTATGTGCTGTGCTGTGCTTAAATAACAAGAACATATGAATGGAACCGTGCCTCTTTTGGTCGATGTGTCATATTATTACAAAAGTTATAAACGATTAAAATTTGTTTCATGGAATTGGAGTGCTAGGGACGTTAGTTTGTGAACCAATATTTATATACAATGATTTTTTAGCAACGAATATTATATACAATTGTATGTATAATACATAAATAAATTTACTTGTATGTATAATATATAAATAAATTTACTTTTTTATATATACAATATAATTTGAGTTAAACTGTTTAATATAATAATAATAATATTGTTGTTGGTAGAATACAATTACATCTTATTATTTTATTTATATATAATTTCCTTAATATATAATATGTATTAACATTACAAATTTTTTATGTTTATTGATATTAATATATTTATAACTTATATGTATTATTAAAATATGTTTTTTAATTATATATATATATATACATATTAATTTAATCACATATATATATATATATATACAATTATGTATTTCAAAATATCATTTATTTTTATATTACTCATGATATTTACAATAGTGAATTAATAATTTGTTTTTTTTTATGCAGTCAATGTACCAAGCGATGTGGAGAGGATCAACAACATGCAAAGCCCAATGTAGAATGTGGGATGATGTGGCAACCGAGGGTGCCACATCACTTTCTCATGAACACGAAAGGTAACAAAGAGACACTAACAATCCAACAAGAAAAGAAACAATTGTAACAACCATAATGAAGGATATACCAAAACATGAATAAATATTAAATAGTCGAAAGTTCCAAAGTCAAGCAATAATGATCAAGAAAGCCAACAGCCATCAAAATGTGAATAAAGAAAAGAGTTTTTTAACATGTAAGATGGAGGGTCCCCATGATTTTGTCGAAAAAATTATGGGGGGTTGTGGCCAACAATACCCACCTAAATGAAAACTTCTTGAAATCCTAACATAGATCAAAGGATAGAAAAATAACTTTTGTAAGAGACTTTATAAAAATGTTTGCAACCTGATCATCTGTAGGGAAAAAAATGCATTTCAATAACTTAATCATGAATGGGTTTTTTGATGAAGTGCACTTGTAGCTTAGCATGTTTTCTACATTGTTGCTAAACTATATCTTTGGCAAGCTTGATGGTACTCAAATTGTCACACCAGCGTTTGGTCGAATGTTGCCACTGGAATCCAAAATCTGAAAGTATTTTTCAAAGCCACAAGCCTTCCTTGAATTTCATTAACCACTACTTGCTACTCTGCTTATGCTAAAGAAAGAGAAATAGCCTACTACTTTTAACAAGCCCAAGTGATAGGTCCAAAACCAAGACTAAAAACATAACCTGCAGTAGAATTTAGGGAAACCGTTAAGGATGAGAAATTTTCTTAAAGTTTAGAAACCTTGGTGAATCTTACTAGTCACTAATATGCAAATTGTAAACTACTTAGCCATATTTTTGCAAAAAATATTTAAAGATTTAAAGATTTTATATAGTCCATATAATTTTTTGGTGATTTTTAAGGTAAAATAATTTTATATTGTAAGATATATTTGAACTTGTTTTTATAAAAAATGGAAATTAGTGAATTGCTTTTTGGGAAAAACATGGAAAATTAACCCATCTACGAATATTATCCCTAAAATTTTCCTTAGAATTTTGATAATTAGGGTCGCTAGGCCAATATGAATAAGTGAAATGATCCAACAGAGGAGTCTCCCCTAAATTGCAATGTATCCAAAATTGAATTGTACCCTGAATAAATCAAAGAATCCTTTTTACTGCTTTATAGTGACTTTCATGTGGGTTTTGCATATAACGGGAAATAGGACCAATAACAAAGGAAATATTGGGATTGGTATGATTCAAGTATAAGAGGATACTAACTCACTGATCGTACAAATTCGCATTAAATTTAGGTGTAATTCAAGTGGTAGTAAATTTGACTCGATATTGAAAGGGAGAAGGGGCTAGTTTACAATATTCCATGTAAAGAAAATGAAGGATGTCACATGCACACCTAGATTGGGAAAGAAAAATTCATTCCTTGGTTTGCAATACTTGGAGGCAAAGGAAATAATGCAAATATCCTACATTTGTCATTCCAAAATTCTTCTTAAGGCTTGAATTAGCATGGGTTAAAATTTTAGGGTCACTACCAATGAGGACAAGGTCATCAACATAAATAATAAGGGTTATGAGATGGCTTCCTACTTTCTTGGTGTAAATATTGTGGTTAGAATGACATCTGGAGAATTCAGTGCCAAGAAGAAAGCTATCCATTTTTGCATACCAAGTTCAAGGAGCTTGTTTAAGACCATTACGAGATTTCTTAATTAACGTAGCTTATGGGCCTTTTAATTACCTTTATAATTGCTTAGAAAGGAAATCAAAAGACTAAGCATTTAATTTTCAATCTGGAGCTCGTATGAAACTTGCGAGTTACCATTCCCCATATATGGAAATCACACTTTTTACTATCAATATTTTGTTTTGTAGTTGTAGTATCAATGATTAATTTTGCAAAGGGTCGAGTATAAGAAGTTCATATGCTTGGATTTTTTTTTTTTTACAAATTCAGAAGTAAAGTGACTAAAGCTACTTGTAGGAAAGTAAACAAATGAAAATAAAGTAAACACACTTGTAGGAAAGTAAACACACTTGCAAAAAATGGATGACCCACTCATCCAACTTTCAACCATTCATGGAAGAATAAACACACATTCTAGAAATAAAATAATCACACTCACAAAATTGAAATAGCACACTTATTCCTAGTGGGCTTAGGAAGCTTATCATTGTAACCCACAACATAGGTAGAACAAACCACACATGCAAGAAATAAATCACACAAGAAAAAAATAAATGAAAAGACTAATCGTTTCCAAAATGATCCTTGTTTCACTAAGACCAACAAATGTAATAATTGTGTTTAGCATAGTTATTCAACAATGTAAATGAATGCAAACCAATCTGAAATGTAAGCATGTCAAATTAGAAATAAATATAAATAATAAATTGATAAATAAATAAATACGACCATGGTCGAATAATTAATTGCATAAATAAAATCACACAACCAAAAATTAATAAAATAAATTCTACATGAATAAATAATGGAGGAGTTAAATCACACAACTATAAAAGAGAACTTCCTAAATTATGCAACACTCTATTCTATTGGAGTGGTCCCTGCCTCATAAAATATAGTGCTGATATTTATCAATACTTATTACATTGACAACATAAATTAGTTAAATTAACTAAGGTAATTAAAATAAATTAATATTTCATAAATATACAAAGAAAATAGACATGTAAAAAGAAGAAATAAATTAAATTAATTACAAAATTCATAAACTATATAAATAAACTACAATTAAAATAAAATCTCAATAATAATTAAGTTATTGTAATATGATTCCAACATTTATCTAAGAATCCTTCCCGTAGAATGAAAGAGGAACTCCTTTTAACCATAGATTTGTTTAAAAATAAAATAACAACCAATAAATGAGATTCACAATTTTCACATATGGTTTGATAACAATTCACAAGCAAAAATATGTTTCCACATTTTTTTCATGCGGTTTGAAAATAATAGCAAACAATACACAACTCGTACATAATTCCAAAATAAATATTAACAACTCAATTTATCATGTCTAATATTTATCCAAATGGAACTAATGTAACAAAAACTACGTAATATAATTAGCTCAAGGTTTCGCTGGCTCATTGTTATCGTGTTGACCCTCAGTTCTGAGAGTTGCAGCACAAACATTGTAGCACCAGAGTTGCAATAGCGAGTTTCGATGGCTCATGGTTTTAGAGTAGAATTGTGGTTTCCATGTTGACTCATGGTTCCAAGAGTGGTAGCAGCAAGTTGTGGCACCAAGATTGCAGTAATGAGTTGTGGAACCAAAGTTGTGATAGTGAGTTGTAGTACAATAATTGCAGAAGGGATTTGTGGCACCAGAGTTACAACACCAAAGTTGTAGCAGGGAGTTGTGACACTAAAGTTGCAGTAAGGAGTCGTGACACCAAAGTTACAACAATGAATTACAACAACTGAGTAACATCAATAATGACCGAGATACACCTTATGAAGACATTACAACCTACACAACAATATTTTTGGCACGTTGTCCTTACAAATTAACTCAAAGATAAATACAAATATGACCTTTTTTCAAATTTTAACCATAAATTCATGTAAAATATTAAACAATTGCAATGGAAAAGACTTTGTATATAAATCCCACATATAAGAATTAGAATGGACTAATACGGGGTTATAGGCAAGTGAAAAGGAATTAAGAATAGGTGAAATATGATATAAACAGATACCAATTCTTAGGCCCATCATCTCCACCAGCTGAAAATGCTACATGTCTTCATGCAACCTAGTACCTCTGTATTAGCCATACTATAGGGACACTCTTTTTTTCCATTGCATACCTAGCTGTATTGTTAAAATTTTACATTTTCCTCAAATTCGGGTTCTCAATTGTCATAAAGGATCCTTCAACCTTCAAAATTAGTATCTTGAAACAAATTTAATTAACTTGTTACAAATCTAGTGGAGTTGAAACAACCTTGTACAAGGAGTTCCAACAATAGTTTTGTAGGAGTAGCATCAAGCTTCTTTTAAACATTATCTACAAACTAATTTTATAGGAACTTATGCAAGCTTACTTGCCCTATTTCATTCATTTTTTCTCAAAAAAAGTATGATATCCAATGCACAAATTTCAAAATATAGAAAAATCCTTCTCCACACATAAAAACTAGAGTAGGAACGATAGTTTTATAGAAATAGTAGCAACAACATCATAATAGTTTAAGTCTTATGACATGGTGATGTTTTATTCCGTACTATTGGTTCTTGTGTAGCAGCAACATGAATTCCTACTACTGGTTCTTGTGTAGCAAAAATAAGGCTTCTTTATGTTATTATTTCTCTCAAAATCCTTGCTATTGTTTGCATACTAAAAAACTGATAATTGTTGTTGTACATACTGAAACTCAAGGATGAAAACATATTTTTTTTTTGTAGAAATGGCTTATACAAAAACTTCTTTTATTGTAAGTTGTTGTGGGGTTATTGTCCCATTTCATTCATTTTCCTAAAAAAGGTTATGAACATCCAAGGCATAGATTTTGAGATATAGAAAAATCCTTCTCTATGCATAAAAACTGGATTAGCAACATTAGTGTTATATGAATAGTAGCAACAACATCATAATAGTTTGTCTTATGACATAGTGATGTTTCATTTCTTGTTGTCACTTCTTGTGTAGCAACAACATGAATTCTTTTTACTAGTTCTTGTGTAGTAGAAATTTCTTCTTATATTATTATTGCTCTTAGACTTCTTTGTTGTCATTTTCCTACAACTGATATTTGTTGTTGTACACACTAAAATTCAAGGATGAGAACATATTTGTATGTAGGGATGGATTCTATAGCAAATTAGTTTACTATAGGTTCTTATGGGGCAACTTATTCCTCTATATATGACAATTTCTCCTTTTCCTCAACCTCAAAACAAGCTATGGTTTGTTGGACACGTTGCACAAAAATGTGGATCTAAAGATGCTAAGGATCAAGAAAGAGAGATATGGCTTTAAAAAATGTTAGTTTCCCCTTTCAATTACTATTTTTTCATTGTTGGTTCTTGTGGGGCAACGAAATCTTCTTTTTTTGGTTGCTAGTTCTTGTGTGACATTAGTAATGCCTTCTACAATTCTTATTGTTTGTTCTTGTGTGGAAGCAACAACAATTTTTATTGTTCTTGTTGTAGGTTCTTGTGTGGCAACAACAAGGTATTTTACTATTGGTAGCTTTCAATCATTCTCATGTATGGATATTGGAGTGGATATGGATAAGAATGGTGAGGGAACATTATGGAATGCAAAGATGATTGTGTAACCCTCCCTCCCTCCCCAAACTGAAGTGATTATCCACCCTTGAAAAATGGAAAAATATGAGGAAGCAGGATAAAAGCTTAAGTTTCTTTCCAAATACAAATCCATAGAATCTAGTGAACTTAGATTAAATAAAAGAGAAATAAGCATACATGTACCTTCCTAAGAGGTGTCACAACAATTTATTGGTGTCATAATAATTTATTAACCTTCACATATTTAATTAATTTATTGATAGGTGTTAAATTAGAAGTTTATAAAATTCTTGTGTTTCTTGAACATTATTGGCCCTTTGACCTATATAACCTAGCCAAATTTGTGGCCAAGGCTTTAATCCCCTTAGTTGTCCATGTTGACTCATACATCAAGGATTTTACTAAATTTTTTAATTTAATTAAATATGTCAAGGTCAATCCTGAAGACATCATAATCAATTTTGACGTAGTATCCCTCTTCAAAAAATTCACACTAAATGAGGTTGTCCATGTAATTAAAGAGGTGGTTGACCCAGAAACAAAAATTCTTACAAAAGTGTGTCTTAAATCCACTTTCTTTAGCTTTAGGGGTGAATACTATGAGCAGACCAACAAATGTAGAAAAGGGATCCCCCCTTTCTCTAGTAGTGGAAATCCTTTATATGGAAAAATTTGAAATTTAGGCTCTTAAAATGTACCACCTAATGCCTAATATTTTGAAAATATGCATTGATGACACTAATGTCATCTACCAGTCTCAAATGACATCCAATTCACCATGGAAATAAAAGATAACGGTTGCATACCCTTCCTCGATATCATACTTATAATGAAACTTGATGGACATTTAGACCATAAAGTCTATTGAAAGAATACCCACACGAAAAATTACCTTCATGCAATTCTCACCACTTTCCTGCACAAAATATTGGTGTAATTAAATCCCTAGTTACTAGTCTTCAAAATCTCCAAGGAAGATCGTAACGAGAATGAGATAAATTGCATGATTAAATTGTTTGGGAACCTTGGGTATAACAATGAAGATATATTCTACAACCCTAACAAAATCGCGACAACCATGAACTAAGCTTACCCATGACCTAACCCTCTGAGGGTTACTGCAAAGCTGCATACCAGGGGGACGCCCACCAGGTCGGGATGACAGAGGAAGTTGCGGGGGGAGAGATCCTCTCCTACTGGGATGCGGTGGCAGGGGATTCCCTCCAGAACACAAGCAATCAAAAGCAAACATAAGAGACGAAAAAAATGACAGGACCTATCCTCGAGGTATAGTGGCAGCTGGCAGTAGAGGAAAATGGCTGCCATGTGCAACCAAGAAACTGAGATTCATCATTTTGATGAATAAACTTGAGAGATACAAAAGTTTCATGAAGGACCACGCGTTTATATGCAAGTTCATAGGAGTGTGGCCGACGGAGAAATACCTTACCAAGTGGATACAACAAAAATGGAAACCCAAAGGCCATATCGAGCTCAAGCTAGGAGCTAGAGGCTTCTTCACGGTAATATTCTCAAACCTGCAAGATAAAGAAAGAATATTTGAAAATGGCCCTTATTTCCATTATAATGTTGGTCTGTTCATGAGATATTGGGAAGAATGTTATGACCCAAACAAGGAGAAATTCCTGGCAGCCCCAGTATGGGTAAGATTGTTTGGCCTCCCAATGGACTTTTGGGACCCAGAAATATTAGAGGGTATTGGGAATACAATAGGAAAATTCATCAAAATAGTAGAAATGACAAAAAGAGGCAGATACACATCTTATGCGAGAATCTTTGTGTACATGAACATAACTGAACCCATACCTAAATCCGTGGAGCTAGAATACCATGAAGAGGTTTGGCAACAAACCTTAGACTATGAACACATTCCATTCAGATGCCGAAGGTGCCATGAATATGGCCATCTATACCCAGCCAAAACATAACCTTGATCTTGTATGAAGGCCTGTGACCCCTTTTTTTTAAGGACTGTCCATGGAGGAGATGGAGAATAAGCTCAAGTAATAGAAGAAACATCAGGAAGTGAAAAATAAGAGGAGGCAAAAAAAGGGAACCCACAACCTAGGGAAAAAATAATACCAAACTCAACCGAGTGGTAAGAACAACTTTGAAGCATTACAAGTAGAAGAAGATGAAGAAAGGGAGATCCAACTCATGGATTATCAAGATAAAGGAAAAGAGAGTAGCTCGAGTTAAGGCAAACCAACATCCAAGCGGAAATCCCAAAGAGATCTGGCAGAAAAAGAGGATAAGGAAGAAAGGGATGGGATGGAAACCACTACAATGGTAATCGACCCAAGCAATGGAGAGGAACTGAACACGGAAGAAGAAGTTTTGAAGAAACTGTTGAAAAAATGGAGACACTTAGATGAAAGATTTATCCCGGAGGACCAAAAACTATTGTACATAGAGACTTTACAACAATATCAAGCCAAGAAGGGATAGGGATAGGTTGAGATTACAAAACAACTGGGGATGCATCATGAAAACCCCCATGAGTATCCAAAAAAAAAAAGGAGGGATGAAAAGGGGCCGAAGAAACTTACAGGAATCAATATAGATCATGGGAGAAATGATGGTGAACATAGGCAGGGTGGTACCACTATCAGCGGTATACCAACAAATAAATAAATTTTCCCAATGATAGTAACATCCTGGAACATAAGAGGCCTAAACAATCGAGGAAAAAAGAGATACTTAGCAGAGAGACTGAGAAAAGAGAAACCCCAATTAATGTTGCTTCAAGAAACTAAGATTACAGGAGGGAAACTAGATGAAATCCTAAGTAAGATGAAACCGAGGTATGAAGGTATGCCAATAGATGCATGAGGAAGTGCAGGAGGGATAGAAATTCTGTGGAACCCAGTATAGGTGACTGTTGATTACTGGATAGGCATGCAACGCATCCTCACAGGGCGGTTCCGCCTCATAGGAAATAAAGAATGGTTCTTAATATCTGCAGTTTATGGCCTGCACATCCCAGTCGAAAAGGAAAACTTCCTCCAAAGGATAAATATTTTAAACCAAATGCACGAGGAAAAGATTTGGTTACTAGCAGGTGACTTCAACTTGATAACAACACTGGAGGAGAAAAAAGGAGGAATTCGAAGGGAAGAACCAAAAATGGAGAAATTTATGGATACACAAGAAGAACTTCACCTGGTGGATATCCCAACAATTAATGGAAAATATACATGGAACAACAGAAGGGGAGGGAACAGGGAAATAGCTTCTCATCTGGACAGATTCTTGGCAATAGAAAATCTCATAAGTAAAGATGTTTACTATGAGGCATCTATACTACCATGCCTGGGGTCGGATCACTGACCTATTAAATTATAAGTGGAAATGAAACAAGGAAATCCAAATCGACCCTTCAGGTTTAAAGCCTTCTGGCTAAGAGAACTGACCTTCATTGAAAAATTGAAGGAATGGTTGACCGGGAGTGAGAAAGAAGGTAAAAGTCTGATGCATACCTTCCAACTTAGACTCAAAGAATTAAAGGGTAAAATAAAAAAATGGAACAAGGATGAGTTTGGCAACATTCAATAGGAGCGGGAATTGATCCAAGCCAAGATGAGGAAAGTACAACAAAAGATTATCAATGAAGGCAGAACTGAATCTCTAGTGGAGGAGGAAGGACAATTGATAAATAAATTGGAGGAAAGGAGACAACAAGAAGAAATACTGTGGAAGCAGAAATCAAGAATCCAATGGTTAAAGGAAGGGGAAAGGAATATGAGGTTTTTTCATAAAGCCATGATCCAACATAGGTAGCAGAATAGGATATTCTCCCTAGTTGACCAACAAGGCAACCGACTTACTCAAAAGGAAGACATGGAGAACCTGTTAGTTCAACATTTTCAAAGGCTACTAACGGAACCCAATCTAGACAGGGAGGAGAATATAAACAAAATCACTCGGCACATTCCCAATCTAGTGAGCAGGGACCAGAACATGGCCCTGCTAAGGGAAATATCTAAAGCAGAGGTAGAAGAAGTCATCAAAAGTCTGGCGAAGAACAAAGCTCCAGGCTCAGATGGGTTCACAACAGAATTCTTTCAGGCTACGTGGCCATTCATGGGGGGTGATATTGTGAAACTCGTCGAGGACTCCCGACACAACAAAAAAATTCACCTGGCCCTGAAATCCAGATTTTTTGCCCTCATTCCTAAAATGGATCACTCGGAAGACTCACAAGGTTTTAGACCTATAGCACTTTGTAATGTAATTTACAAAATCATGGCTAAAATTATGGTAAACTGCCTAAAACCTATCTTACCTAGTCTAATCTCTCAAGAAAAGACAGGGTTTGTTAAAGGGAGACAAGTATTTTATGGTATTGTGATGGCACAAGAGGCAATACACTCACTAAAGAATAAAAAAACCAAAGGGATGCTGGTAAAACTAGATTTATCAAAAGCCTACGACCGCCTGAGCTGGAAGTACCTGCAGGGAATTTTGAAGGCATTCAGGTTTGATGCACGATGGATAAGCTGGATAATGTCGATGATGTCGACCCCAATCCTATCAATTTTACTAGCAAGGTGACTCGATATCTGCGCTCCTATTCATACTAGCCACAGAAGGACTAGGAAGGTATGTAAAAGAGAAAGTACAAAGAGAACAATACACAGGTCTTAGATTGTGGGGGAATGATTTACCGTTAACTCACCAACAATTCGTTGATGACATAATGATGTATGGAAAAGCAACTCTCAAGGAAGCCAGAGGGTTAATGGAGATCCTAACTGACTTCACAAGTGCATCAGGGACGGAGATAAATAAGGAAAAGTCTGATATTTTTTTCTTAAATACAACAACCCCATCACAAGCTTTTTTAGCAAGAATAATGGGATTTCGCATTGGTAATCTCCCCTTGAAATACCTTGGAATTCAGCTAAGTGATCAACAAACTAGAGTGGCAAACTGGAAGCCCCTGTTGGTAAAGATCCAAGGGAGAATGCAGAATTGGACATTTAGATCACTGAATATGCCGAGTGGGATAATACTACTAAGATCAGTGCTACAATCGATCCCGATTTATCAATTAACCAACCAAGTGACACTAAAATAGTCTGCCAAAGGATGATAGACATCTTCAAAATGTTCTTGTGGCAAGGGCCCATAACAGAAAAATAAATGGGCCTTGCTATCGTGGAACTGGCTCAACAAACCTCTACAAAATTGTGGTTTAGAACTCAGAGACCGATACATTCTCAATAAGGTAATGGGGGCAAAGCTCTGGTGGAGATGGATCCAGGGAGGAGCAGACTTATGGAAGGAAATATGGGGGAGGAAATATAGAATGTCGAGCTCGACTGAAGGAAGGCTGAGAGTCCAGGATAATATTAAGGGATCGGCCATTTGGAACTTAGCCTCAGAAAATAGAGATCTGATAAGAACTCATAGTTTCTGGGAGATAAGGGGAGGAAACATAGAAATTTTTTGGGAAGAAGCGTGGCAATAGAGAGAAAAATTAAACAACAAACCTGAGCTAGGAATAGTATGTCAATATACTAATAACCTTGCAGAACAGACAGTAAAAAAATTATGGAGCTTGGATCCAGGAGAGTACTGGAGAAAATGGAAATAGAAACAGGATTGTCCAGGCGCCCCAGAAACCACCCAATGGAAGGTATATGAGAAAGAGATGGAAACCCGGACAATTGCAAAAATGGAAGGGTCGGACATACTAAGATGGGGGTACATAATTAAAGGGATGTTCACAATTAAAGAGGGCTATCAACTGAAAGCAACACACCACCTGCAATAGGGGACACAGATATGGGACAGAATATGGCAAGAAAAGTCATGGCCAAAAATCGCTTTTTTCATGTGGATCTTCTGACATGGGCGAGCTCTTACTTGGGACCAAATTTAGAAAAAAGGCCTGTAGGGACCCTTGATCTGTAGTATATGTAACGAACAAGCAAAAACAATGGAATACCTGACCAATGCCTATAGATATAGTGAAAACATGTGGAGAAACCATGATCAACTCTTCGAAGTCAATGACAGGAATCAATCTAGTATGAAAGCAACAATGGATAATTGGCGGAAAAAGCCATACCAAAACCCCATTTTGAATCGAGCCTGGAGACTATCATTAGGCTTCTTTCTATGGGCAATTTGGAAGGAAATAAATAGAAGGATCTTCAAAGAAGAAAAAAGATCAAAAGAAGAACGATGGAAAATGATACTCCAGAACATTCGAGAAATGATCCTTGCCAAGAGATGGTATGCAGAGGACTGGGAAACAAATCCCTAGGAAGAACTAATAATGATGGGCCTAAACTTGAAGCCAAGTATTCTAAACCCCACCTCGTGGAAACAACACCCACCCAATTGTGAGACTGCGAACAACTTCACACGACCTTAGAAAGAATTCATTAAACTGAACTTTGATGGAGCCACGAAAGGAAACCCTGGGGTGGTGGGGACTAGAGGAGTGTTCAGAGATGACAAAGGTAATACGATTCAAATATTTTCCATGGACTATGGTACTGCGAGTAACAATGAAGCAGAGCTCCATGCATTGAAGCAGGGTTTGAAAATTGCAGTAAGGGAGAGGTTTCAGAAACTGGAGGTGGAAGGAGACTCTGTTGGGTCCCTATAATACTAGTGATTACCCCATTACTATTGTAGCTGTACCCCTTATTAATATTTTTGTGCCCCTATTGTCCCCATATTGTTATTACTGTGCCCCATAGAATCCCTCTATTGTTATTTTTGTGGCTTTATATTATTATTGTTAGGTCGGCTGGGTTATATTGTGACTCCTTAGACTCCTATATATAGAAAGGAGGTTTTGTCATTTGAAACATCCAAGAATTGTTCATTTATGTAATGTAAAGGAGGTTTCCCCCTCGAAGAGGTTGAATTTTAAGGCGTTGACCTATCTTTTCTATCTTTTTCTTGAGCTGGTTTCATAACATTTGGTATCAGAGCTTTGGATTCTACGGTTTCGCTGCTCCAAACAGGCCATCGTGGAATTTTCGCTATAACTTTTTTTTTTCTGCGACGTTTCAGAAGCTAAAAACAAAACCCATTTGATAAGAAATCGCGCTGAATCTAGGGTCCAAATTTCAGAGCTTTTCGCGCTATATTTGCAGAGATATGATTTGAGGAAGTTGGCCTTTTTGTAGAATCATGAATTACATTCCAAACAGGTGACCTGGGGAAAATCATCATAACTTTCTCTCTGAGCATCGGATTAAAATTTCGTAAGAAGGTACAGAAAGAGGACGGATTGTAGTTTCTTCCATATATTTTTCAGAGCAAAAGGTTGAAACAGGGACACGTGGCACGTCATACAAGTTCGCTCTACTGAATTAGTCTATAATCAGGTCACTATGGAAGATTTGGCATAACTCTTCATTGGAGAATCCAATTGGGGTCAGACTGGTGGCATTGGAAAGAAGACATGGAGGGCTACCACAGGTCGCAATTTCAGAACTGGATGATGCGAAATTACAGAGATACATCAGAGGCAATATTGAGCTCCTACAAAGTGAAAAAAGGTGTGTAGATTTTTTAAATTTTTGCTTAAGCTTGGTTTGAAAAATTATTTTGAAGGAATTCAAAGGGCATAGTAGAGCATTAGTATCGGTAACTGATGCCCCGAGGAAAGAAAATGCAAACACCTAGTAAGCAATCTGAAAGCTCTAGCATGACTCATGAAGAAGAGGAAGAAATGCTACATGATATATCAAAATTACAAGACCAAGTGAAACAAATTTCATGCTCACAAAAGCTAACACAAGCTAAGATAAATGGCGTGGAATCTAAGATAAAGGGTGTGGAAGCCAAGATTGACGATTTGAAGATAGATTTGAAGGCAGATTTGACAAATTTTCTACAAGAAATACTTACTAATGGTGAAAGGGGAGTAAAGGAAACTCATGATGCGAACAAAGGAAATGTTAATCATGATTTCATAGACTCTAATGTTGGATCGAAGATGCACCATATTCCAAAAATCGATATGAGGAAGTTTGATGGCAAGGATCCCGCAACATGGATATTACAGATGGAGCAATTTTTCGATCTCAATAATGTGCAAAACACACAAAAGGTACGTATTGCAACTTTATATTTGGAACCAAATCAGTTTATATGGTATCAATGGCTTTGATCTCGTAAACAATATATCACTTGGGAAATTTTTACGGAAGAATTGATAGCACATTATGAGGATACAAAAAGCAACACTTTTTTTAGCCAATTGATAAGTCTCAAACAAAATGGTTCAATAATGGAGCACATTGAGGAGTTCCAAAAATTTAACATAAGGGTAAAAGATATTCCTGAGGAGCATAGGATTGATGTGTTCATAGGGTCTTTAAAGGATAATATCCAACATGATGTTCGCCTTTGGGAACTTGATTCATTAGAGAAGGCATTCAGGTTAGCAAGAAAAATGGAAAGCAAAATTATGTCAACCAGGAAGCATACCATTCACAACTATAAAGACGGAAGTGTTGTTGCCACTAGTCTTCCACAACCTATAAGGTTGACACCACAACAATTGGAAGAAAAAAGAGCAAAAGGGCTTTGTTACAGTTGTGATAGCAAATACACTAAAGGTCATAAGTGTGCTGAGAAGAAATTATTCTACATAGATTGTGAAGAGGAAGAAGAAAAGGAGCAAGAAAGGTCAAAAGAAGAGGATATACTCCAGGAACAAAGCCTAGATGAAGAACAAATAAATCTGACCATATCTTGTAATGCATTGGCAGGAATTACCACTCCTCAAACCATCAAGATAGAAGGACAAATCAAGAAGAAAAAGGTAATAGTGTTGATTGATTCAGGAAGTACCCACAATTTCATTCATTGTAAAGTAGCAAAAGAATTGAATTGCTTCTTATATCCAACACCAGAGTGTCAAGTGATGATTGCAAATGGAGGAACAATAAATTGCTCTGGAAAGTGCCATAATATCAAGCTATCCATGGGAGAATATGTATTGACTAGCCCAATGCTTTCCATTCCAATGGGAGGTGCTGATGTTGTATTAGGAGTCCAATGGCTACAATCTTTGGGTACAATAGCTTTTAATTTTCAAGAACTTTTCATGAAATGTTCTATGGAAGGAAAGGAAGTTGAATTAAGGGGTATTGTAGGGAAACCGGGAAAGATAATAAGCTCTAACGGTATGACAAAGCTTCTGAAAAAGGAACAAAAAGGTGTAATTGCACAATTATGTTCGCTAGATGTTTCCACATTGGAATCATCTATTTCTCCAGATCTCCAAAAAGTCTTGGACAATCATTCCAAGGTATTTGAGACTCCCAAAGGTCTCCCACCTATTCATGATCATGATCATGCTATTCATCTGATTCCAAGAAGTGTTCCTCCAAACATCAGGCCGTACAGATATCCCTAGTCCCAAAAAAATGAAATTGAACATATGGTTGCAGAAATGCTAGAGGCTGGTATAATTCAACTGAGTCAAAGTTCTTTCTCTGCTCCAGTAGTATTGGTGCACAAGAAGGATGGATCATGGCGCATGTGTCCGGATTATAGGGAGCTCAACAAGCTCACTATTAAAGATAAGTTTCCCATTCCTGTCATTGATGAATTACTGGATGAATTGCATGGATCAATTTACTTCACCAAGTTGGATCTTCGTTCAGGATATCATCAAATCAGAATGAAGATTGAAGACATTTGAAAACAGCATTTAGAACTCATGAGGGTCATTATGAATTTTTGGTCATGCCTTTTGGCCTTACCAATGCACCTTCAACATTTCAAGGTTTGATGAATTCAATTTTCAAACCATTCCTTAGAAAATTTGTGTTAGTATTTTTTGATGATATACTAATCTACAACAAGTCTTGGAAGGATCATGTTGAACATGTTGACAGGGTGCTACAACTATTGGAGGAGAAACAATTATATGCAAAAAGATCCAAATGTTTCTTTGGAGTACAAGAGGTGGAATACCTAGGTCATATTGTATCTCATGAAGGAGTTAAGGTAGACCCTAGCAAAATTAAAGCCATTAAGGAATGGAAAATCCCCACATCCATAAAGCATTTGCGAGGATTTCTCGGGTTGACAGGGTATTATCGCATTATGGGAGAATAGCAGTACCTCTAACAACACTATTGAAGAAAGATGCATTTTCATGGACTCCAGAAGCAACAAAGGCCTTCGAACATCTTAAAGAGGCAATGTGCCAAGCACCAGTCTTAGCTACACTAGACTTCACAAAAACTTTTATTGTGGAATGTGATGCTTCAGGAAATGGAATTGGTGCTGTTTTAATGCAAGATGAAAGACCCATTTCTTTTGAAAGTCATCCAATCAAGGGAAAGTTTTTACACAAAGCTATTTATGAGAAGGAAATGTTGGCAATACTCCATGCACTTAAGAAATGGTGACCCTACCTAATGGGAAGACACTTCAAGGTAAAAACAGATCATGATAGCCTTAAATACTTTTTAGAACAAAGATTATCCTCTGAAGAGCAACAAAAGTGGGTCACAAAGATGTTGGGTTATGACTTTGAAATCATCTACAAAAAAGGGAAGAAAAATGTGGTGGCAGATGCACTCTCAAGAAAGGATGAGGATGTGGAAGCATTGTTGTGCGCCATTTCTATTATCCAACCAGATTGGATAAATGAAGCAAGGGAGGAATGGAAGAATGAAAAAGAAGTGTGGGCACTTATTCGAAAGTTACAACAAGATTCCAGTACGTCGTATACATTTAGTTGGAAAAATGATTCGTTATGGTACAAAGATCGCTTATACCTCTGTAAGAATTCCCAGCTAAAACAAAAGATTCTTATGGAATTGCACACTTCTCCCTTAGGATGGAACTCGGGATTTTTAAAAACTTACCACAGGGTTAAGAAGAAATTTTTCGGGATGGCCTTAAATCAGGTATTCAAAAGTTTGTGGCGGAATGTTTGGTTTGCCAATAAAATAAAGTTGAAACAATTAAGACACCGAGTCTATTACAACCTTTATCCATTCCAAGCCAACATTGGGAGGAGGTTTCAATGGATTTTATCACAGGTTTACCCAAGTCTGAAGGAAAGAGTGTCATCATGGTGGTAGTTGACAGACTTACCAAGTATGCACACTTTTGTGCATTATCACATCCATTTAAAGCCAGCACAGTTTCTACTGCATTTATGGAAACAATTCAAAAGCTACATGGAAACCCAAAGATTATTGTAAGTGACAAAGATCCCATTTTCACTGGAAATTTTTGGACAGAATTATTTTCTTGTCTTGGTACTCAGTTAGCTCATAGCTCATCTTATCATCCTCAATCTGATGGGCAAACTGAGATAGTAAACAAATGTTTGGAAGGATATCTTCGTTGCTTTGTATCTGATAAACAGACACAATGGGTCAAATGGTTGCCTCTGGCTGAATGGTGGTATAACACTTCCTTCCATAAAGCAACAAAAATGACCCCATTTATGGCACTTTATGGGTATCAGCCACCATCCATCACATCATATTTAAGAGAAAATTCTAAGGTTCAAGCAGTGGAACATCACATCGAACATCAACAACAAGTCCTCCAACTCTTAAAGGATAACCTCGTGTTGGCACAGAATAGAATGAAACAATAGGAAGATCAACATCGATGTAGGTGATTGGGTATTCCTACGGCTACAACCATATAAGCAAATGTCCCTCAAGCAAGCTAAGAAGGATAATAAATTATCACCAAAGTATTATGGTCCGTACAAGGTGTTGCAAAAGATTGGTACTATGGCATACAAATTGGAGCTTCCTGCAGCTTCTTGATTGCACCCAGTTTTCCATGTTTCATGTTTAAAGAAGGTTATAGGCGATAAGCTCCCAGTTCAAACAATATTGCTAGAACTTGACGAGGAAGGAAAAATTATATTGGAATCAGAAGTAGTCACAGAAACAAGAACTTGATAGCTACGAAATCGATCAATTTCAGAGTATCTTGTCAAGTGGAAGAACTTATCTGTTGAAGATTCCACATGGGAGGATGAGAATTTTATACAGAAGCATCCAGAACTACTCAAGCGTTGAGGACAACACTTTTTTGAAGGAGAGGGGCATGTTGGGTCCCTATAATACTAGTGATTACCCCATTACTATTGTAGTTGTACCCCTTATTAATATTGTTGTGCCCCTATTGTCCCCATATTGTTATTACTATGCCCCATAGAATCCCTCTATAATTATTTTTGTGGCTTTATATTATTATTGTTAGGTTGGCTGGGTTATATTGTGACTCCTTAGACTCCTATATAGAAATGAGGTTTTGTCATTTGAATCATCCAAGAATTGATCATTTATGTAATGTAAAGGAGGTTGCCCCCTCGAAGAGGCTGAATTTTAAGGCGTTGATCTATCTTTTCTATCTTTTTCTTGAGCTGGTTTCATAACGGACTCGAAACTAGCAATAGACATGATGAAATAACTACAGCAAGGGACATCGTGGGAGAAAATTAGCCAAAGCTCGATGACGACAAGGCTTGTCTAAGAGATTGGTAAGCTAATTATACAGAGCAGCTACATTATCCCGAAACATGTCCATAGGATGGGTAACATGGCAGCAGATAATATCGCTAACTGGGGATGCAGACAGGCAGGTAGAAACATGGATATAAGAGGAGAAGATTTAATACAAATGGAGGGTATGAGAAGGCTAGAGGAGATCTTAGAAAATGATAAGGAGAAGGAAGAAAACCCCAGATCAGGGTGTGACAGGGAAGGTGAGGTGGGCCAGAGGGGATGGGAGGTAGAGGCGGTAGATGCCAACCACCTGGGCCCAAGGATAGAGGGGGCATCAGGATGTGGGAGGAGGAGATGACAGGAAGGGTAACAAGCAAGACAGGGAAGGGAAGAGGATGGCATTGAGAAAGGATAGGTGTGGCTGAGGAAGGAAGGGAGCGCTGCAGGCTTGGGGGCAAGTGAGAGGGTGGGCAAAACAACGTTGGCAAGTGGCACAATAGTATAAAGAGACCCACGGTAGGAGTAGCCGGAGGCATGAGGGAAGTAATGACAGACAATGATGGAAGAGTCAGAGGAACATCATTCTGAGGAAAAGGAAGGAAAGAATGGGTGACGGGAGGAGGAAGAGGGCACGTGGGAGGCTGGACGGAAGAAAGGTGGGGTAGTCAGACAAAAAAACAAGAGGCAAAGGTAGACGAGAGAGGAGATAACTGCATGCAAAGGGAGAATGCGAAGGAACGAGAAGCGGAAGGTGGTGGATGCAGGCTGGAGGACGTCGGGAGGACAACAGGTGTTGACGCAAATCAATGGTATGTTACTTTGGTTGCCTTACCTCATAGAATTGAAGAAATGACTATTTCTGAGGATTTCAGGGAGGGGGCTGGGGGAAGCCACGACTTGGAATGAGTCGAGACTTGGGGATCCTGGGAATTTAACCTGGCCTGGAATGTGAATGGAGCAAGGGGATACGAGGAAGTTATAGGGTATCTTTGGGTAGAAGAGAAGAGAGGGAATGAGGTAAGCTAGGATGACAATTGGGATTCCCTTAATGGAGAGCATAGGAAGATTGTAGTCCCGGCCAGGTGGCCCCTGAGGCATGGAAAGGAAAAAACATTTATCAGAGACAGAGAGGCTGGTATTGCAACGACCAAAGTAGCAAGGCTATGGCTAGCCTGGCTCGATACGAACCCAAACTGGAATGTCAGAAGCAGGACTCAGGGGATAATTAGGGGCAAAAATCGGGCGAGGATACCTGAGCTGAGAGAGCCTTGGACAAGAAACTCAATTGTGACCCCGAATATGGATAAGGGAACGCAAATTAGGGACTCCTGTAGAATTGCATAGGATGACATGCATGCTCTAGGTTTCTGGGGAGGGAGTAAATCGAGAGGAGAGGAACATAGAGGCTGAAGCCTGTTATTTTAAGAGAAGTTAGGGGGAAAACTGAGGGAGAAGGAGGGCAAACCCAAGTCGCCAGGACTAGGAGTGGCCAAGTCTGGAGAAAAGAAAATTATGATTAGTTTGCGTAAATATATCTAGACTGATAATGAAATTTCTTGTGTTACTGTTATAGGTATTAAATTAACCAGGGTGTTGCACAATGTGGAGGTCTGGTCCACACATTGCGCTTCAACGAGAAAACCGACTTTGGAGAGAATTTCGTGTGAAGAACAACGAAGCTGGGACAAAGAGAGCATGGATAAAGAGGCAAAAGAGGCAACTAAAAGAGGCATCAGAGGAACTGGGAAGGCAGGGAAAAGGACCATGGGGGGGGGGGAGAAACCTCCAGCAGAGGTCAAAGCAAAAAAGGCAAAAAGTTGGGAAAGGAGCACATGCAGACTCTCATTAGCACTTACATGGTTGGAAACCCACCAGAGGTAAGAGCTCAAATAGCAGGATGGGAAAGGGAACTTAATGACAGCATAACCAACTAGGACATAGAGACAGAAGAGTGGGAAGCTATGGTGAAAGACTCAGGGAATACTCGCGGCCGCCATACTCTTTTCTGGAAAGCAATACAACAATACTGGGTTATGAAGAACATAATAGCATGAGCTATGGCTTTAAACAAGGAACAAGAGGTACAGGAGGACGCCAAAACAAAGGAGCCCAACATGAAGGATCTCCACAGAGAGATTGTTGCAGTTCAGATACAAGTATACATAAACAATTTAGCACTGAGTAGGATAGAGCAAAGTCTACAGGATATGAAGAGAAGCAAGATGCCGAGGTCCAGTGCGAAATCCCCAGCCCTGGTGGATTCCTCGGATGAGTGAAACAAGTTTCTAGTCAGAATTTTGTTATATGTTGATTAGCCTTTACTTTCCTAAGTTGTTGTTTATAATAGATAGAACAACAAATGTTGCATGGATGGTGGAGAAAGAATTATTTAAATTTTGGATATCATTTAATGCGGACAGGTGGCCAACCTAGTCTCCTACGGGCAAGTTGAGGACACTTGTAACTACTGTTAAAGACATGTTAGTGGTTGGAGCATATTAATAGAGAAAATACTACCATTTTTACGGAAAAAAACAATGAAGATATATTGATTACCATTCAAAAAGATATGGATAGACAAGACAACAATAACATTGATATACAAAAGTCGAGAAAGAGAGACTAACTTTCTTACCTCAAAGGAATCATTGATAACATTTCCAAGGTGCTAAAATAAAAAATCATAACATCTTCTATACCTCTCACAACTATTAGACAATGGATGAAATTAGTTAAGGATATTCTAGACCAATTTTCAGTAAAAAGACATTTATAAAGTGGATTTCTCCTATGGAAACTGTTATATTGGTGAAACATAACACTCCATGAAAGTTAGGATTAAGGAACACGGTGATAAGATAAAGCATGGAAGAATAAAATATTCAACACTAGCAGAACATGCCACATACAATTAATCATGTATGTTTAGAAGATACTAAGATCGTCACTAAACAAAACCATTATTACAAATTCCGCATTAGAGAATCCCTTGAAATCAAGAAACACCCAAATAACATTGATAGAGACAGTGGCCTTTAGATTAACAACATTTTGATTCTCTTGCTTACCGAGAAGTAAACATGATGTTCCCATATGGACCATATTTTGGGCTCTTGTCCTCCTTCCAATTTTATTTTATTTTATTTATTTATTTATTTTTTATTTATTTCTTTTATTTATTATTTATTTATTTATTTATTATTTATTATTTATTATTTATTTATTTATTTATTTATTTATTTTTATTTTTATTTTATTTTATTTTATTTTTTATTTTTTATTTTTTCTTTCTGTTTATTGACCATATTACCTTACCTTCCGTCTCTTTCCCTTCCTTCCCTTTCCCTCTATGCTTTCCCTTACCCCTCCCCACTCACCAATCTCTATGTTTTCCTTTCCCCCTCCCTTTTCCCTTTTTCCACATCCACCTACCTTACTCCCTCTTACATTGTTCTGCCCACCCCCCATCTCCCATCTCTCCCCATATTGTTTCCTTACAAATTTCCCCCTCATCCTTCTCTCCTCCTCTTACTCCTTCTCCATTTGTTATTTTTTATTTCCCCTTCTCTCTTCCCGCTCTCTTGCATTTCCCCACTTCCTAGAAATTCTCCCCCCATCTACCCTTCTCCTCTATTGAGCCTTTTCCTCCTAGCCACCCCCCCTTTTTTATATTTTTCATACACCCTAATTGCTTTTATTAGGTCCCTTATTAGGTCATTTTCTAATTTTGGTTCACTTATATCTATATATCTATATATATATATATATATATATATATATATATATATATATATATATGATCTAATTTATAGATACTTCATCTATGAAATTATTTAGTTACATATTGAATAATATTATTACATTAATTCCATTAACTCTTAATACTAATTTCAACATGAATTAATCTAATTAGATATAATTATTATATACACTTTAATCATTTTAACAATATTTCAAATACATTTTTTGCCTCTAATCGGACCTAGGATTTCCTGGCCCTGCTTGTCTACTATATATTCCACATACGCTCTTCATTTTTCTCTATGTCTTGATAGTGGACCTAGTTGATGACTCCAAAATATTGACAATAAATCTCACATCTATGGATTTCCTTTATAAATAAACAAGATATTATAGGCAAACAAGCTGGTTTTCAAACAAGATTTGTCTAACTATGCCAATAAGGTTTTCATTGTTAGATATATTATTATATTTTTTATTTTTTATTTTTTTGTGGAATACTTGCCAAAAACATGGTTTTCAAACATTCCAAGGTTAGATGAATTTTGATATAGGCTTTCACCATCAAGTTTATTAAGGAAAGAAATAGGAAATCGAGGTAACTCAACATTGTAAGTGAGTCGAGTCACTTTATTAGGGGGGTTAGGTATGGTCAGAGTAGGAAGTGAGAAATGATGAGCTTGAAGTTTTGATTGAGTGGTAGTAAAAATATTAATATTCAATGGAAACCACATAAACACAAGAACTTTATAAAATTTGGTATACAATTATTTTGAACTAGGAAGAAGGACATGCATGGGAATACCATGGATCCGATCAATGAGTAGGATGAATAATAGCTATCATTGAAGATAATCATATGTAGCGAGGGAATTGGAATGTAGTGATGAGATTTAATTTATGAAACACTAATATTTACTTCATCCTTACCGACCATCCCAGAGTTGTAATAATGGTGCTATATGAATTGCAATAATGAGGATTTGCAACATGAGTGGAAACACTTTGGAGTTGAGACACTTCAAAGTTGTAGCATATACGTTGGAACAACAAGTTGTAGCAGCCAACAATAGGGAGTTACAACACTTGTGTTCAAGTAGTGAGTTGCGAAAACAACACCGAGGTGAGTTGTAGCAAGGATTCCATGTGAATTGCAACAATAGGGAGCCACAACATGATTGTCAATATCTTGAAGTCACAACATAGGTGAGCTATGAGTTGCAACATGGTGATGCAAGAATCACAACACATAAATTTACACTAATGGTGACAACAATTCAAAGTGTTAACATCTATGATTGTAGCTCAAAGTTATAGCATCTGTGCTCAGGAATATTTTAACAACTACACACGGGATTTGTATCATCTGTATATTGGCAGGGATTTATAACAATTATTTAGAGAGTTTCAACACTTGTTATTCAACCAATGAGTTTCAATAACTAATAAAAGGGCGTTGAAACACCTGGAAATAAGGAGTTGCAATAACTCTTCATGGTGAATTGTAGCACCTGTGTATTACGCTTGTTTAAGGTACCCACACAACTCTACCTCTTGTTCTTGATCAACGACTTTGATGAAAAGTTCCGTTCGTTTTTTTGAGTTGAGATAATGATGGGCCAAGTTCTAGGATTTTGAGTTTCAATTCATGATGGACTCAAAAATCCCCTTGTTTTAATGTCTACACACTATGCCCTTCTGTCTGAAATTGTGTTCTTGACAATCACTTGTGTATGGGTTGACCTTCTTATTCCTATAAGAACCTGCAGAATAACACTTATCTACAATAAAAAAAGATATATTAGGAGAATGAAGGTGATTACTCCTTATTCACCGAACATATATGATTTTTTTTTATATAAATAGTGCTAAATAAGATAGATGCAAAGAATGAAAAATAAAGAAATTCATTTTTTTTAACCTGTTGAGGAGTGTTGGCCAGTTAGATTACCCATAGTGTTTTGCTAATAAGTTCTTCGTATGATGCCCAATTAAAATTTTTCCAAACCAATATGAAACTATATTAAAAGAGGACATATTTGAGGGAAACATGTTTTTATGATTCCATAAGATGATGTGTCAAATTTTCTTAGGAACAACTTGCATAAAAGAGTTATTTTTGAATTCCCACATAGACCAACAATTAATATTTTAGATGTAACTTATTCATTTCTTGATGAATTGAAATGATTCCAATTGGATATGAAATTAGATTCATTAATTTATGTACAAAAGAAGTATGTTTTTAAAACTCCATGAAATGACATGCCAAACATGTTGTGGAACAACCTATATGACAAAGTTGTTTTTGTTCTCCGTCCTAAACAAACAATCAGTAATTTTGGTGTAGCATTTTAATTTGATGACAGATCAATCTAATTCCAACTCGTGATGAAATTATATTCATGTGTATATCTCCAATATAAACATTCTTTAAGGATCAGAAGAATGGATGGGTAAAAAATGCTACTGAACAAACTAAGAAACATAATTTTAAGTAGCACAAATTTAGGTCAGACAATTAGTATTTCAGGCATAAATTTCTCATATGATAATCTAAATGGAGTGATTCAAATTTCTTTTAAAATATATTCATAAGATAATATACCCTAAAAATAGGTTTTAAAACTATATCTATTTAGGCATCCAAAAATTGATTGTCCCAACAATTCCATAGTTTACTGTTTCACAATAAATGAGTGTTTTAACCATAAATTTTTCATTTGATATCTAAATTTAAAGAATAAAATTGGAATATAAACTATATTCCAAGAGTTATTTCAAGTATAGGGAAAAATTTTAGGGTGGAAATTCACCTTAAAGTTTAGAAACCTTGGTGAATCTTATTAATCCCTAATATGCAAATTGAAAATGTTTGGTGATATTTTTGTAAGAGTATTGAATTTTCTAATGATTATATAAAATATTGGTGATTTTAAGGTAAAATAATTTTATACTATAAAATTTGGGTGAGTCATTTTTAGAAAAAATGGAATTTTGCTAAATTTTTTTTAAACATGGAAACCTAGCCCACCTGCGAACATTAGCCCATAAATTTTTCCATGTTCAAGTATTGACATACTTTAAGAATATTCCCATGTGGCCTCTCAAAATAGGATTTTCCCAACCTTGTTTTGGTAAGTTTGTCAAGCCAACATGCTAGAAAAGTTATTCTTTTTTTTTGTTCAAAAATATGGTATGGTATTAATGAGAAGGTAGAGTTGAGATGGTAACAATGGGATCCTAACATAATCATTGTGGGAGTCCAAAATTCCCCATTACTTGGGATATGATGTTGTTGAACTTTGTTTTTACAGAATTTGAAAAAAAAAAACAATGTTATAGAAAAGAATTGGCTTAACTTTTCATGTAAGTGCATAATTTGTTTTGGAATGATGATTCCATTACAATTTACTTGTAATATTGCAATTTATCATTTACTTGTAATATTGCAATTTGAAGAAATATACTAGGTGGGGTCCAAGTGTACCTTTGGTTCAAGCTCTAGAATAAGTTGATTGGGAACCAATTGTACTCCAGGGCCAAACATCAACCACGATTGAACTAAAGGTCACCCTATGAGCACATTCCCATTTACCGGGACACCTAGGTACTCAATGATGATGCTTACCAGTTCTTAGGAGAATGGTATGGATATAAGATGTATCAATGTTAATCTTACATTCTTCATAAAGTACTAGCCATTAACCAAGAAACAATTAGGAAAAATGAAACACGAAAATCTATGGAGAGAGCTTGGATTAAATCTATCAAATCATAATACTCTTATGCTCACTTGAAGGTTATGATTAAGAGTAATATACAAGCTAAGAACCAACCATTCATTAGGGAAAAAAAACTGGCATATTGATATAGGTTAATTGGTAACCTATTGTACTTTAGGGCCAAACATCAACCTTGAGACAACTAGGTACCCAACCATGGTGCTCGCTAGTTCTATAGGAGAATGGTCTAGATATGGGAGGTACCATTATTAATCCTACAATAATATTTTATCAAGAAAATGGAGGAGATGATAAATGTAACCACTATTTACCAAGTAGCCTAAAGTACTCTTTCCAACCTCTAATTTATTAACCATTCCTTCATTAATTTAGCATACATTTTCCCAAATACAAAGAGGACAATTCTATTGGAAAAGAGAATCATAGGTTAGTGGATGGAAAAGGAACAATGGAGGAAGGAGAGAGAGAAAAAAACATAATATTTTTTCAACGTCAAAGTTGCATGTGCAAAGCTGCAAAATCCATGAAATCGAGAATACATTACATACCTTGATAATTGATGCAGGAGAATCACTGTAGGGAATTTATTTTGTTTCAAACCAAAAAAAAGGTGGTCATGTAAAATTGTAAGAAGGGAATTTTAATTTCCTCATTTTAGTTTGTATACATTATAAAATGGAGGAATTTGGATGTAGTGCCATATGCATTGATTCTAGAAATTATGTAGAATATTAGGTTGTTAGGATATTATGATGAGATTATGTTTTGGCCAAATGGGCCTTTGTAAATATTGACAAGTGTTTAGCTTAGGTGTTAGGTATTTTTGGATAGGTGTTCAATTTCTTTGTTTTGGAGAGGTATTTTACCCCACCAATACAAATTGTATATATGTAGATGTACAATTAGATAAGGGGAATATTTTGGTAGATGAGAGGCTTAGAGAAGGATAAATATTGAGGAGTTAGGAGGGAAAGGGAGAGTGATACTGCCGAAAAAATAGGAGCTTGTGAGAATATTCAAGTGGAGAGCTCGATTGTAGAAGCTCTGTAAATATTTCCTTTAAAGTTAATGGTATTTATGCTTTCTCAGTGTTTTTTTGGTCCATTGTTAGAAGTTGTGTTAAGCCCTATCATAACAACATATGTCTTTGGTTCGAGTCAAATGAATTATATGTGGGAGGAGTATGTGTGAGAGTTTGGAGATTTTCAATCACTGTAAGATCAATGATCTTAATCTATCATTGGTAAGGTTGATTGAGAGGACATTGTTGTGTCCAGCCACAAGGAGTTGTGATCGATCGTACATAATTGTGTTGGGCTATAAAGAGTTGCATTGGCACAAAACCACAAAAATATTGTGGAGATACAAAACACTCGTGGTAAAGTGCAACAAGAGGTGATTAGATCTCAAAGGATCGACACATGATAAGAGGGCCTAGAGTTATAGATAGGTTGGAGAAATTTTGTGCCTGGTCTTCATGTGTCCCTGAGAATAACAAAGGTGGTAATTGACTTAGAAGCCAAATTCTTTCGAGAAGAAGCGCACAACTTGAAAGTCTCCAATGCAAGAAACATTAGAAGCCACTGTTAGTTGTCCCTATAGTACTCGGAAAGTGGACCCCATAGTCATTTTGGAAAAATAAAGAGGTGTGTCGCCGACTCCTGATCAAGCGTGAGACCATCCACAATGAAGTCAAATTCGACGTAGTCAAATCCGATCTCCGTTGGTTGGTTGGGTATAAAGTCTAGAATGTCTAATCAGTTTGAAAAATAAGTCAGGCATGTGGGGAAAATGCAAGGGGAAGCAGACTACAAACCTGATTTGAAGTCAAGATGATTCCCCCTCGACCTTTTTTGGTGGGAACCCATGGTTATGTGTGTGTTCTATCATGTTTTATGAAAGAACATTTATATCGGGTTATGGTTTATAAAATAGATCTAATGGTTAAAGAGTAAATATGTGAGCGCATGTGCCATTTCACGAAAAAGAACAAAAATGAGACGAGGATCTTGCCTAAATGGAAATTGCTCCACCCTAAAGGAAAAAAAATTAGTGGCTTGGAAATATCAAGGGTGCATGAGGAGATTTAAAGTTACATTAGAGTCATGGGTTTGGCAGGAATCTGCCACTCCTGTTGCGTGAAGTGGTATCAGAGCCCGTAGTAGTGGTTCTCTTAGAATCGAGAAGGTGCAAAAGTGAGGAAAGACATGCATAGCCAGTGAACGTGAAAGGAAATCAAGGGGAAAAAAATAATGCAGAGGCACAAAATGATTGGAGATAAAGGACAAGTTAAGGAGAAGAAGAAGATTCCCATGAAGGAATATGACTTAAAACAAAGTACAAAGGAACAAACATTCTAGCAAGGAGCTGAGATAGTGAGAATCCATAATTCAAGAAACTAATAGCAAACTAGTCTTGAATTATATTTTAAATTTGTCAAGTTAGCTAAAGAATGCAGAGGCAACAACAACAGAAGATGTGGACTACAATAGTAGAGGTTGCAACAAAGAACTGGTAGTGTTCTCAAAGCACTTGGAAAAGTCTTGAGAAATTAATGCTTATAGTAATTATGGGTTTGATTTATCTTTCTTGATAATTACTTGTGAGTTATGTAAATAATTTGTTTTACATGATACAAAAGCCCAAGGAGGGTCTAATAAAAGTGACAATTATTCTATTGACTCAATACACAACCTAGAAGCCTTCAATGGAGGATTTGACTGAGAAACCAATAACCCAAGCATGTCCCCCATTCTGTAATAAGCCATTTTATTTAATAATAAAATTTCTTTCGACAAATGCAATATGAAGACCAACACTAGTTACATTATTCAACACTTCCTCTTAGCCAGGGAGGTATTCATAATCAAATACACATAAAAGTACATGGAAGATCTCAAAATGATATGAACTATGAAGAGTTCTAGCAAATGTAGTGCTACAAATTAGATATCTGACTAGGGTACTCAAATTAGGTGGGACTAAGGTGAAATCAAGCTTTAGCCTCTCTAGGTACCATTAGGCTTTTAAGCTCTATCACCATCCCAAGGATTTGGGTGTGTATCCAAGGTCATAGCTCCATGACCAAGGCCACCCTCCCTACTTCGAGATATAGACATCAACACATAGCCCGTCTAGATGTCATCCCAAGCATCTTGTTGCCACAAGATGCTTCATCTCTCCCTATAAACTAAATATGTAACATCAACCAATCCAGGCATGCTTTTGAAATATTTATACTTTTTATTCAGAAGAGATTTCGTTAACACATCAGCTACCTGTTCATTTGTTGGAATATACTGTAGCTTCATGACCCCATCTTGTACCAAACTTCTAATATAGTGGTACTTGTTATTGATATGCTTCGTCTTGGTATGGAATACAATGTCTTTAAACATCTTGATGTTGCTTTGATTATCACAATTTATCATGTATGATCTAGAGGCTTTTCAAACAAATTTGTCAAGGGTTTCCTTAACGAAACAACTTGTTTTCCTACTTCACATGCAACAACATATTCCGCTTCAACACTACTTAACACAATAGCATCTTGTTTTCTCCTCATCCATGAAATCATTGTAGATCCAAAACTGAAATAACCACCGGTAGTGCTCATTTCATTAGTCTCAGTACCACCCCAATCAGAATCAGTGAAACTTGTTAACTTAACTTCTTCTCCATAATTTACTTTAGGTAGTGATGGATTGTTCCCAGTAGGTTCCTCAAGATATGCTTGGCATCTATCTAATGGTCATGAAAAGGCTCCAACTGAAATTGACTAAGAATATTTACAACAAAGCTTATATTAGGTCTCGTATTCACGAAGTACATCAAAGAGCACCAAATTACAATAGTTTGTAGGATCAATGAGCCTAGAGTCGAAGCTTCTCAATTTCTTGAGATTAATGATCATGGGATTTGTCATAGGCTTGGAATCCATCATATCAAACTTTTGTAACATATTGATTATGTACTTCCCTTGACAAAGATATATCTCACTGGGTTTATTCCAAAATTCCAAGCCCAAGTAATAATTCACGAGTCCCAAATCTTTCATTTCAAATTATGATAGATGCATTTTCTTGCATTCTAGTATTTTGTGCTCCACACCCGTAGAAACAAATTATCCACATATAGTAGTATAATAACTGGTTCATCCTTCACTATATTGATGTAAATGTTTTCATCAATAGAACTTTTGACAAACCCAATCCGTAAGAGATATGCATCCATCCTTGTATACTAATCCCTAGGAGCTTGTTTCAAGCCATAAATAGCTTTCTTGTGTATGTAAAAATGTGTATCCCTGCTATTTATCTCAAATTCTTATGGTTGTTAAATATGTACTTCTTCATTAATAGTTCCATTTAGAAATGTTGTTTTGACATCCATTTGATGGATATTCCATCCCATAATAACAGCCAACGAAACCAAAGATCTAATAGTAGTATACCTGGAAGTAGGGGCAAAGGTTTCTTCATAATCTATTCCTTCCTTTTATGAGAAACCCCTTGCAACAAATTTGGCTTTATATTTGTCTATTGTTCCATCAACAACATGTTTTATTTTGTAAATCCATTTGGAAGTTACAACCGATTTGTCACTAGGTCTAGGAACAATCTCCCAAACCCCATTATTCATGATTGATTGATATTCTTCTTGCGTCATTTTCTTCCATTCTTCTTGATGATCATCTTCTTCAAAGGTAGTTGGTTCTACTTCGAACAACTTCATCATGTATGTTGCATATCTTGAGTATCTCTTTGGTCTATTGCTTTCTCTGAAATTTCCTTTGGTTGCTCTATGTCCTTCGACATCTTCAAGTATTTCTTTTAACCAATTTAGCCTCTTCTTTGTTTCGAGAATGACTATAGGTTGAATAGGCTCACTTGGTCCTTCTTCTTATTCTTCTTGGTTTGTAGGTGCCTTATCATGTTTCTCTTCTTCTTCAAATAGCATGAAATCTTCTTCATCAGATTCGATTGGTATATCTTTGGATCTTTTGTAGGGATGGTTTTAATCAAATATAACATCCCTTCTATCTTCAATTTATCTTCCTTCCTTGATGTAGATTCTATACACCTTTAAAGAAAGGTCATAACCAACGAAGATAACTTTTGATACTTGTAGATTCTAACTTCTTTTCCTTGTCTTTTGGAACATGGATGCATGAAGGACACCCAAATATTCATAGATGGTCGACACATGGCTTCTTCCTTGTGCATGCTTCTTCCGGTGTCATATTATCTAGGATTCTATGAGGACTTCCATTTTGTATGTATACTACTATCTTGGTTGCTTCTCCCCATATAAATTTTGGTAGATCTTGATCAAATATCATAGTCCTTATGAATTCTTCAATGGTTCTATTTTTCCTTTATGCTACTGCATTCTACTCGGGATTGTAGGGAAGAATGAGCTCCCTCTTAATAACTGTTTCTTTACAATATGCAATAATCTCTTTTGAAGTGTATTCTCATCCATTGTCGGATAGCAGAGTATTTATCTTTCTTTCAGTTAAGGTCTCAACATCAGATCTAAATTCCTTGAACTTTTCAAATACTTCCTCCTTTGTCTTGAGAAGCTAGATCCATGTCTTTCTAGAGTAATCATCAATGAAGGTCACATAGTAAAGATGGCCTCCAAGATATTTGTTAGACATTGGCCCACACACATTGGAATGAATGAGGTCTAATATCTCCTTAGACCTTGTATCACTGCTTGTAAATGGTTTCCTTTTATTCTTTCCCAAAGCACATCCCTTGCATACTCCTTCATGATCTTCCTTGATGTTGGGGATGCCTTTTACAATTTGACTAAGAGAGAGTATTATATTATAATGAATATGCCCATATATTCTATGCCAAAGTTTGATAAGGTTGATCTCCAACTGAAATAGGGCATGAGGAGATGGTGTTATAACTCTATATAGTATTCCTTCTCTAACTCCAATAGCAGTTTCCTTTTCAATACTTGAATCCTTTCCCAAAACCAAAAAATTTCCATCTACAAAAGCAACCCTGTCATCTCTATCTTCTAAAAAAGAAATGGAAAGTAAATTCTTTTTAAAATCTAGGACATAAAGGATGTTGTTGAGGTGTATCTTTGCTCCACTTTCCATCTTTGATGATGTATATCCAAGGCCCTTGACTACATAGTTGTTGTTGTCTCCTAGCTCCACTACATATGATGATGATTCCCTTGATAGAGTATGAATTTGTCCACTTTCTACCAACATATTCCTAGATGCTCAACTATCAATGATCCATGTGTTGTCATCATCAAGTGTACCTATAAGTGCAACCAAGAATCCTTCACTCTCGACTCTCCTAGATAGATTGTAGATGATTCTTCCATTCTAGCTTCCTGCAATTCTCACAATATTGAGTCCCATCTTCAAGTAATTTGCCATAGAGGGAGTAACATTTTCTTCCAATACTGATTTTCCCTTCTTTAAATGATATACAACAAAGTGATATTCAACCTTCTTCCACCTTAGCTACGATACCATGTTGCGAAATCAATGCTTATAATAATTAGGGTTTTATTCCTCTTTCTTGATAATTAGTTGTAAGTTATGTTGGATTCTTTTACTTCTTTATTACATTATCTTCCATCAAGAAATTACCAAATTAAATGTACATGAAAATCACAAGAACAAGAAACACAAGCTCCTGCAAGGGGAAACTCAATCCAATTGTTCCACTAGTAGATTCAAATCAAGATAAGAGAATCACGGACTCTTTAGACCTAGACAAAGAACTCCTCTAATCACAATTTTAACCCTTCCTCCTTGTAGATAACTTCTGCCAAGGTTTTCCAAGTTTCAACTTCCATTGACCACAATGATGAACAGTGCATTGCAAAAGGGTGGTATTGTTTTTGAGGAAGTATAACAAGGGGATATAGTAAATCATATTTTCTATGTCACTAATAAACTCCAACCACATGTAACACAAAAACCAATATGATGTCGATGAGAATCGAAAACTTCCTTTCACCCTTCCATGTTGTTTGCTTGCGCAGAACATCATTTGATTTGATCATCACTGCAACGATCCAAAATGTAACAAAGAAACCTTGCAAATGTTGTTGAACGAACACTACCAAAAACAATAAGGAGAAAGGAAAAATTTGCTCAATCCATCTCGCAAGCTGTTGAAAGTTATGTCGTCGAGAACCAAAGAATGCCATTGCTGGCTCGTGCACCCAAGTTTTGCCATATTTTTGGCATTGAACCACTCAACCAACACACTCGTGATTTTGACAATCACACACTAGATTATGATCAAACATCATTCACGCCCACATGACCATCTATGATCAAACATCATTCACGCCCACATGACCATCTCATTAGTGCTACATGAATGAAAAAAACATTATCATAATACGACATGCAAGTATTGTTACATCGGGTTGAGCACATGACGTTTTATGAACTAAAAATATTTTCAATGACATCCTTCAGTTATTGTATTTGAGATTTCAACTGGCTCCCGGTTTTCCTCCACCCACACCTGCTTTCGCGTATCTTTTACCTATCTGTAGGCCAACTGAAATTGTCTAAAAGCCATTCCATCGCTCTCACAAGTACGAATAAAATATTCTCCTTAAACGCATGTTGGCTTCATTTGTAAAATTGTTAATCGCTCCCGAGAATTCTAAAGAGCGTCCCTAAGGAAATGAATGGCTTGATTTATAGTTCCAGTCATACATGCAAAGACATAACAATACTTCATGCATATCGAATATATACGCACATTCATTACAGTTTCTGAGACCATAACCATAAGCTTTCATTGAGCATTAATCACTCTTCATATTAACTCTTCTTCCAAAATGTTGTTGAACCACAACAAAATTACTAGTGGCATGTTGAACTGTAGCCATGAATTCTCTAAAAAGTGGTTTCACCTATTGCTGCAACAGTCTCTTCCCGTATTTTTTTTTCATGCTTGGATAGGAGAAAGCTTCGTCGCTTCACAAGGCCGAAGTGCACCACTTTTATCCTCAGTTTTATACATATCCCGATCTTACTTCAGATTATGCGCAATTTTTCAACTTATATCAGAGATACGCATAACATATTTACTATTCCTCCCAGCCTTTGATACAATGGATCAAATCGCTCACCAATCCCACAACTCGCTCTTCACTGCCTCATTAAGACTTGATCCAATTATTAATTGCTTGACCAGATCAACTCATTATTTATTCAAATCATTCAATTTCCACTTATCCACTTGCACCATAATGCATTCAAATACCACCATGACAATCCTCGCTTCTGCAAAATGACCAAATCAACTCGATTCACATTCTCTAGTGCATGTCCCCTCAAGGATATATATATGAATGAAAAGGAAGCACATTATATCCATTTTATTTGTTTTCATTTTGTTTTCAATATAATGGTCAAATATTTCCCATTTTAAATTGCATGCATCTATTTTGAGAGTGAAAGATTTGTTTTGCAGAATAATAGAAGAGCTACATTGTTGATCTCAACTCATGAAATCAGAATTAATTCCAATTAAAATACACAAAGATAATTTAAAAATTTACACCGGTTGTTGATGGGATATTTATTGGAGGAGCTCCCACTGAATTTCTACATTCCTACTTCAAGCTCCCCTTGAGGCCGAGATGGCCTCAATTTTCTTTTTTCTCTCTCTTTCTCCAAACCTTGATGTACTGCTTCCTACTTAAAAATACTTTGGCTCATTTTTCCTCCTCATTTGTTAATTAGATCGCTCAAGGGCTATAGGTAACAAGCCGTATTTCGCTCTATGGCCAATATTATTGTAGATAAAACATGTAATGTGTCCAAGAAATGGCAGAAATGACAACTTTTTACAATGAATATTTTTATGCCCAAATTCATTGCATAAAAAACAGTTCCCATAAAAAGCATTTTTATATTTGGAGAACGATGGGGTTACATTCCCTTGACTAACTGCTCAATAGATCTCCACATTCGACTGCTTCTTTGGCTAGGAAAGCTTTGTCATTTTGCTTCTACAATTTGCAGCAATGTGTCCGAACTTCTGACAACAAAAACACCTTACATTTCTCATGTTTTTCTTTGGCATATGCTTCGGCTTTTGATTTTGATGCTAGTTTCCTTTATTTCTACTGCTTGAACATTCTACTTTGGGTTGTTTAGCAACTACCTCATTTTCTTTCTTTAGACTAGATTTGATTTCTTCTAATTCTGCTTCTAGTTTCTCACAATGTATGACTTGATCTTTTAGCTAATTTCCGGTCTTCGCTTTAGTTAACCTTGCCTTCTCTAACCTCCTTTTTTTTTTCTTTCTTCATATATGAACTTTCTTCCTTGAAATCACATTCTTTTTCCTCAAGAACCTGTCGTAATTTCTTCAGATCTTTATTCTCTAAAGTTAGCTTCTCAATTAGCCTTTCTTGAGTTTTGTTTTCAGCCTCAAGGGTTACTAATATTTTAAATTCACCATCCTCAAATTCCTGCAATTGAAACACACCTTCCTCACTTCTTGAGGAATCAACTTCAAAACTTTGATCATTAACTTCTTCAAAAACCCCAAAATCATCATCACTAGAATGGAAAGGAAAATGTCAATGACTTAAAATGCTGTTGGCCATACCTTTTACCAGTGGAATAGATTCTCCAGGTTTTTCAACATTCTTGGATTGTTTGCAGCTATTTTTTTTTAGTTTTCTTCTTCGTGTTCTTATCCACAATCCCACAATATTCTCCCAAGCGATCAAGCTTCACTGAGCGAACACCACTCTCATACCAATGGTTAGAAACGAGCTCACTACTTGGGGGAGGAGTGAATCAGTGGTGTGAGGGTTAATTAACTTTTTAAATCTTTTTACCAAGAACCAGTAGCCATCCCCTAACATATAAATAATTAGAAAATAAACATGTAAATACACCATGAACAATATGAGAAGCAAGCATAACAATGGACACAAGTTTTTCTGGTGGAAAACCCTCTCTAGAGAAAAACCACTCACTGCTCTTCTTCTCAAATTATCTATTATTCTGAATAAATTTGTTTACATAGAGGAGCTACCACCCAACAGCTAGAAGAATTGACTATTAAGACAGTCTTCTAGCAACATCAGACAAAAGTACTCTTGTCACATGAGTCTACGAATGCACATTCTCTAGAAGCCACCACGACCAACGAGCCTCACCCATCACTACTGGACTCTAGAGAAATATGCTTCTTGTTCTGATTTATATGCTAGAAGGAACCCACCTTATCTACACCTTGTCTACTATGAGTCTCAATGCCATCAAAACCTCCATGTGAACCACGTTTCATGCATTTTCAAACTGGCCTCTCAAACCTGATCAACATGAACAACCCAACAACCTATCTCTGATATGAATCTAAAAATAATAAATTGATGTACACATACAACTCAACACCACTACAAATTTATAATTATCTAGGAAAATGTATTGTATCACTCACTCACTCCATCCATACACTCGCATGTCCAATCCACACCATCACATAAAATACTTACAAGAATATATGTCAAAATATCCTTAATAATCTCAAATCAATACCTTGGGAAAATACCATGGTTATCCCAATACCATGGACACATGTACCATAGTAAACTCCAAGTCAATACCACATGTCAATGCCATGGTTATGTCAATACCAAGGGCACATGTACCATGGTAATCTCCAAGTCAATACCACGGGTCAGTACCATGGGTCAGTACCATGGTTATGCCAATACCATGGACCCCTGTACCATGGTAGTCTCCAAGCTAATACCATAGGAAGATACTATGGTAATACTAATACATATCATGCCAATACCAAGTATTGACCTGGACCACATACAAAAATAATACCATAATAATACCAATACCTATAATACCAATACCAAGTTTAACACCCTTCAACTAACAAGCCAAATAGCCAAGTAACATAACCACAAGAAATACATGAACAGGTTGACATCAATGCAACCATCAATCACTACAACCAGCAATTGCACCAACAACTGCATCATTAATGCCAACAAAAGCATCATCATCGTAGAGAGGGCGTAAAGAAACTATGTCTAAATAATGACACATTGATATCATATCAAATGTAGTGTCTATTTGTGAGGCCATGAAAGTAGCGGGATAGAGGTAGTGTGTATGGTAGCTTAAATTTCTTTGATAGAGAGAAATAAATCTATGTTATATTCAATGAAGAATGCTCATAAATAAATAAGTCTATGCTATATTCATTTAATAATGATAAAAGAAGGTTGTGTAACTCATGGAAAAATGACTAGCCACATGAGGTTATGAAGAAGACTCTAGAAGTTTTCAAGAACTGATTTTTTGCGATGAGGAGCTCTGCTACTGCACCCAAACCCTAACCAGCCGCCGCCCTGTTTTTTTCGCCCTGCTACAGCCGCCGACTCCTTGCTGGTCGATAGCAATGGATATGGCGGGAGGAGGGGAGAGCTCTGCTCCCCCTCCAAAACATTCTGCAAGCTCTGACGCTACCAGGCACTCTCAGAATACGCCCCCTTCTGACGCCGACCCAGAGACAGGACAAGGCGCAAATCAGAAAGAGGAAGCAAGGATCCATACGGCCCCTACAGAAGAAGTAGAAGACGACAAAGAGACGCCTGCTAAAGCCAAAACGAATCAGCATAAAGTTACATCGGCCACCTGCATCCCAAAAGCGGCTGAACCCATCAAAGTGGACCTGCCCAGCCAGCGCATCAATGGTGAAATCCAGTACATGCAAGACCATGCACTCATCGGAAAATTTTTAGGCTTCTGGCCAACGGAAAGGGCCTTACAAGGCTGGATAGCCTCAAAGTGGAAACCCAAAGGTCAAATAACTCTGCAACTAGGACCAAAGGGCTTCTTTACTGCTATATTTCACTGTGTGGAGGATAGAGTGAGAATATTCGAAGGAGGGCCGTACTTCTTCAATTCTTCAGGCCTCTATCTCACTGAATGGAAGCCCAGATTCAATCCTGACAAGGAGGACTTCAGCTGGGCGCCAGTCTGGATCAGGATGTACTCCCTCCCTGCAGAATACTGGAAAGAAGAAACACTTGCAGACATAGGCAACAAACTGGGCACCTTCATCAGAGTGGCAGCTGAGACAAAGACTCGCAAGTACACCTCTTATGCCAGGATCTGCGTCCTGATGCACCTTACCAACGCTCTCGCGGATACGGTAAAGCTCTATCATGATGATTATGAATGGACTCAATCTTTAGATTATGAACACATTCCCTTTCGCTGTCGTAAGTGTCATGAGCACGGTCACCTCTTCCGTGACTGCCCCTTAAATGTTCAGTCCAAAGCAGCTGCTGCTGGCTCTGAAATGGACTCAGAAGGTTTCATCAAAATACCCAACCGCCGCAGGCATGCCAAAAAGAGCCAGCCAGTCATTGAAAACACTCCCAAAGTGGACCACCAGAATAAATTCTCCGTTCTTGCAACGCAAGAAAATATTGGCCAACCCAGTTCTGAACCCCCTCACATTCCCTCCCCGCCCTCTCCACCTCACTCTCGCCCAGATCCCATGCAAGTCTCTGTCCCTGATCCATTGAAACCCACACCCAGTCCCACTATGGAGAAAGGCAAATCCATATCAAATTTCAGTCCCTCCTCATTCTCCAAAGAACACTCCCCAGAGGCTAGCCAGCAGCAGGACACCGATATGGAAACCGATGTTTCTCTTGCTCTCAGGCTTCAGCACGAAGAGGATGAGGAAGCTCTAGATGACAACATTGTTATGGTAGAAGATCAAGCGGATGTCACTATTGATGGATTAGATATCTTCACACTTGAAACAACATGCAAACAAAAAGAATATAACTCCATTCAACCCTGGCAGATCGACAAGCTGGAAGGAGTCCTAGCCAAGGCGCAGCATAACAAAAGCCTGGGTATCCAGGGAGGTAGCCCATGGGATGGAAAAAAGCTCCTCAAGGACCTCAAGAAAAGAGGACGAAAGACAGAACTCCAGCGCACAATAGCATTGGGTGAAATACTTATGGAATCGGGGCGATTCCCTAAGTTGACAAAATTCTACAAACCCAAACAATAGTTTACATGAAGCTAATATCATGGAATGTGAGAGGATTCAACAGTCCCTCAAAACACAGAATGATCAAACACCTGATTCAGCAAGAAAAACCAACCATAGTTTTTATGCAAGAAACCAAAAGCACCATGGATGCTATTGAACGAATCCGAAGCAAAGTTTGGGCAGGAAGCAGAGCCATCTCTGTTGATGCCTCTGGAGCCTCAGGAGGCTTAGCCATCTTTTGGAACCCTCAGATAGTCACATTATACGACTTTCACGCCACACTCCATTTCATTCAAGCCTCATTCCATCTCGTTGGCACTGGCATACATGGCCACCTTACGAATGTCTATTTCCCTCAATTAGTTCAGCAAAAGATAGAACTTCTGGAAACGCTTGCTCAACTCAATGAAAGCAGACAATTCCCACTATGGATTGGGGGTGGCGACTTCAACATAATAACTTCAATGACGGAGAAACAGGGAGGCCGAATCGGGCTCGACAGTGACAGCGAAAGCCTCAAAGAATTCATTCGAACCAACCATCTCATGGACATCCCCACCTCTAATGGAATTTTCACTTGGACAAACAAGCGACGAGGCATACAACACATAGCCTCCCGCCTTGATAGATTCTTCCTCTCTGACAATGCAATCCATCTTGGAGGGGATTTTCATGCTTCCATCCTCCCTCAAGGAGGGTCGGATCACTGGCCAATTTTGCTACAATGGACCAGACCAGGCAATCAATGCAACAGACCCTTCAGATTCGAGGCATTCTGGTTCACAAACGCCACTTTCAAAAAGGTTGTCCACGATGCATGGGCAGCCTACATTCCGCCGCAGGGAGCCAAAATGTATCAATTTCAGCAAAAGTTAAAGAATCTGAAACATGTCCTCAAAATCTGGAATCGCACAAGTTTTGGCAACATTCAGGAGAAGCGCTTACAACTAGAACAGCAAATGAGTAAACTCCAACAAACCCT
This sequence comes from Pinus tabuliformis, assembly GCA_031772625.1. Lineage (NCBI taxonomy): Eukaryota > Viridiplantae > Streptophyta > Pinopsida > Pinales > Pinaceae > Pinus > Pinus tabuliformis. Next base: position 670,938,172 of record CM062815.1, read on the forward strand.
CATCCTCCAAGGCAGAACAGAAGAACAAGCACAACAAGAACAGGAACTATGGAACCAAATCGAGGAGCGCAGGAAGCAAGAAGAAATACTCTGGCGGCAAAAATCAAGAATCAACTGGCTCAAAGAAGGGGAGAAGAACACAAAATTCTTCCATAAAACCACCATTCAACGACGAATGCATAATAACATAGCATTCATCAACAACCAACAAGGTGAAAGAATTGAAAAGCATGAGGATATGGAAAAGGAATTCACAGGGTATTTTAAGGAAATATTAACGGAGCCTATTGAAAACAGAGAAGCAGCCATCCGCGCCATCACACAGCACATTCCAAGCATAATTACTGAGGATCATAACAGCAGATTACTTCAGCCCACTACCATGCAAGAAGTCGACGAAGCCATGGCTCAACTCAAGGATGGAAAAGCGCCAGGTCCTGACGGTTTCACGGCTAACTTTTTCCATGAATTCTGGGACCTCATCAAGCAGGAAGTCTGGAATCTGGTTGAAGAATCCAGAAGCATGCATTGGATACTTCCGTCCCTCAATACAACTTTTCTAGCCCTGGTTCCTAAAGGCGAAGAACCCAACAGGCCGGAGAACTTCAGACCTATCGCACTCTGCAATGTTATATACAAGCTCATCTCAAAGGTCATTGCAAATAGGCTCAAGCCTCTCCTCCCCCTACTTATATCTCCGGAGCAGACAGGCTATGTGGAAGGACGGCAGATTATGGATGGAATCATACTTTCCAACGAGGTCATACATTCTTTAAAGATCCTCAAGAAACCAGGTATGATTCTAAAACTCGACCTCTCCAAAGCTTTTGATAAGCTTAGTTGGAATTTTATCCAAAAAATGCTTCTAGCCTTTGGATTTAATGCTACATGGACCAGGTGGATCATGAACCTTATCACCTCCCCTAGCTTCTCAGTCCTTCTGAATGGATCCCCCTCTCCTCCTTTTCGGCCCTCTCGTGGCATAAGACAAGGGGATCCTCTCTCCCCTTTTCTTTTTGTCTTAATGGCTGAGGGGCTCAGCAGACTACTCAAAGCAGCCACAGCCTCTCACAAGCTTAAGGGTATCTCCATTCATGGCCTCAATCCGCAGACCCATCAACAATTCGTGGATGACACCATGTTATTTGGCCACCCATCCTCAAAAGAAGCTTCCATGTTTAAATCGCTCCTCTCCCTCTACTCTGAAGCATCCGGTACCTCCATTAACGCCTCCAAATCGCAGCTCTTCTTTTTCAATACCCCCCCCTCCACTCAAAGGAACATAGCAAGAATCTTGGGATTCACCATCTCCCATCTGCCATCCAAATATCTTGGAGCGCCTCTCTCGGCCTCTGCTATTAAAAATGCCTCATGGCAATCCCTCCTTGATAAGCTGGAATCAAAACTCTCTTCGTGGACCTTTCGTGCTCTCAATATGGCTGGCAGATTGGTCCTGATCAAGTCTGTCCTTCAAGCTATGCCGCTGTATCTCTTCTCCACTCTGGCAGCTCCAAAATGGGTCCTTAAAGCTATTCGCAACCTTCAACGAAACTTCCTCTGGGGCTCCTCGGGCAGAAACCGCAAATGGGCCCTCGTGAATTGGAAAGATGTATGTAAACCCAAAACAGAGGGAGGCCTCGGGCTTCGAGATCCTCTTCAAAGCAACAATACTATGGGAGCCCGCATGTGGTGGAACTGGCTCTCCAAGCCTTACACACCTTGGGCTCGCTTATGGCAAGCAAAATACGCTATGGGAAGTCAATGGCAAGAACTAATCAGAATCAACCCCAGTGCCAAAGGCTCTCCAATCTGGAATGCGGCGAAGATACACAGTAGCTTCATACAGGACCATAGCTTTTGGGAAATACACTCAGGTACGTCAGCCAGGTTCTGGGAGGATTCGTGGCAGCAACTCCCCAAGCTGACTAATCTATTCCAGATGCCACTCTGGCAATCGTATATGCAACAAGAAAACCTCATTCACGTGCATCAATTCTGGCAGCAAATGCACCATCAAGAATACCAAACATGGAGATCTGCAAACAGCTGGCAAAGAGACTGGGCAGGTGAAACATTCTCAGACTTGGACCAGGAACTTGTGCAACGGAAAATACGCTACTCTAACCAGCAGGACAAGCTCAGATGGGGTCACAGGCACAAGGGCACATTTACCACGAAAGAAGCACATCAGCTGCGCTACTCAAACAGCCAAGAGAATCAAGACCAAATCTGGGCACGAGTCTGGCTTCCTGGGCTCTGGCCCAAAATCTCAACATTCCTATGGTTGCTCAGTAAGAGGCGTATACTCACTTGGGATAACTTGCTAAAGCGAGGATTCATCGGGCCCTCTAGATGCCCGAACTGTAACCTCCACACTGAAACAATCAGCCATTTAATGGAGTCCTGTCCACTAGCAAAGCAACTATGGGAGAAGGTGGAGCACTGCAACAAAAGAGCAGCTCCAAGGAGCGAAGATGTGACGGACAATATAAGGAACTGGGCCAAGAATCCGTTTCGATGCCAAATACTCAACTCCTTATGGGATCTCACTCCAGGTTTCATGTACTGGCTGCTCTGGAAAGAGCGTAACTCACGCATCTTCAACAACTCCTCCAGATCAATAGACGCCCTGTGGCTCATCTATAAAAGAAATGTCCAGGAAACCTTAGCTATCAGAACCTGGTATGACACTGATATGCCAGAAACGCAACAAGAAAAGGAAATCTTTAAAGCATGGAATCTTGACCTTTCAGCCTTTGCAAAGGTCACCACGCGCCCCCCCCGTGGCCCCACCTCTCCATCCTCTTGGTCCCCTCCAGCTCTCAACTCTTTCAAGCTCAACTTTGATGGAGCGGCAAAGGGTAATCCTGGTCCGGCAGGCTATGGAGGAATCATCAGAAGTCACACAGGCAAACCCATGCACATATATTATGGCTCTCTCGGCAAAGATACCAATAATGTAGCGGAAATGGAAGGACTTTGGCAGGGGATCTGCTTCGCAGAGCAACTTCACTTCCTCCCTCTGGAGGTTGAAGGCGATTCTCTCATCCTAATCAATGCAGCCAAGAAAATTCAAGCAGGAACAGCAGCGGACAAGGTAGCGACCAGCTGGAGACTCTTGAGCAGGTTGGAAGCCTTGGAAGCAAAGCTTACAAATCCACATAGCTTCACCTTTCAGCATGTGCGAAGAACAGCAAATAAGGTAGCCGATAGACTGGCTAACCAAGGAGTTTCCCAGACATCAACTCACTTCTCAGGACCCCTGGACATAGTTGAAGATGAACAACTCAAAAAAGACTGCATCACCCTGGTGCAACAAGATCTCTCTCCCCCGGATGCGGGTGGTCGCTAGACACATGGCGCATAAGGCTCGTCCAAAGGGCAGGTGTCCGCCCGGACGAGCCACGCATGACAGGAGGACACACCATAAATTCATCAACCCGCTGCATTTAAGGAAGGGAGTTAAGGGAGTTGACAGAGGCGTCCTGTCGACATTCATGGCGAGTCTTGAGAAGTGTAACATGGCGCTTCATAACCGCATTCACTCGGACATTCTCCCGCAATTCCTATCTGCAACTGTTTTGATCTTGCCGGAGGTGACGGAGGTTCAGCCCTTCGACTCTCAGTCTGGCCCTGAATGTGATTGTGAGTGTTTAGCTGCTGCAGAGTGGGGCAATTGGCAGGCTCACAAGCAAGCCAGTTGCGACTCTGAGAATTTGGCAGTGCTTACTTACCCGCGTCTCTCGTTGGCTCTTGTTCTGGTTTCGATAGAAGTTGTGGAGGTTCAGAGTCTCGGCTCTCATTCAAGCTTTGAGAGCGAGGGTCAAGGCTCTGCGGCCACAGCTTTGGGCAATTGGGAGGCAAGGATCCGGTCTGGCAATAAACCTGTGCCAACAGTGGTGTTGCGTTGCGGAATTGAGCGCTCTGTTCAGAGGACCAGAATGCAGCGCAATCGTGGAAGGGGCAACAGTGGTAGGGGAGGTCACAGTGGTAGAGCCCCCTCGACTTCCTCCTCAATTGAGGAAACCTCTGAGTGCAGAAGGCTGAGGGGAAGGCCCCCGGGCAGAGGTAGAATGGGGGAACCTCCAGCGCGTATGGACTGTGGGCATACGGAACACCCAATGGTGAGATACCGCATCCCCTGCACCTTAGCCAATTCTACTTTCTTCGTGACTGTCTCTGTGGAGCACTGCAGCAATCCCTGGGAAGATGAGGATGGTAATCCCCGGGCCAACCCTCCGCGTGTTCCTGGGATTGTTCCTACGGTGGAAATGGAATTCCCTGCTGTTGAGATGATGCGGCCCATACATGACCCGGGAGCAAGCCTGAGAGAACCTGTTTGTGACTATGGCGCTGGCCCAAGTGACCGTGGAACGCGCAACTCTGGTAAAGCCATCCTCCAGCCTCCCTGCTGCAAGGCGGAAGATGAACCGCAGACTACTGATGAAGATTAACATGCCCAGCTCGCGCTCCAGGTTCTACAGCAAGAATTTTTCTCTGTCAGCTCCCTATGCGGTTATATATGAGTCTGTCACTCTGTCTCTATGTAATTGTGTCAGTTTTATGTTATCTCTGTTCTGTGTCGATGTTCTTCAAGTGTTTTTGTCCATGTTTCAGCTACATGAGTGTGGCTCTAAGTCTTTGTCCATGTGTCCTATGTAATACTGGCATGAATACTCAGGTGTCTACTGTCTGTCCTCGGACAAATCTTACAGGGCCGCGGCCCCGTTGTAATTTTGATAATGTAACTTTGCTCTTGCTGTAATATAATAGTTTAGCTTTACTTAGAAAAAAAAATAATGATAAAAAAAGTGAATAAGTTATGTTATATTCAAATAAGAGTGATAAGAAGTTGAAACACTATATATTAATTACATTGATAGGTTTGTTTATTTTGGAATACGGTTTTCATAATTTTAATTTTACTAGCGCAATTATATATATGTAACCATTGGTAAAAATTAATAGGCATAAATCCATAATAAGCATCAAAACTCTTATTTCATGATACTTTTATCATCACTAAAATTAAAAAAACATAAAAATAATTAAATTATAACTTTATTTTAAATTATTTAAATTATTATTATTAATTGATTATACAATATTTTTATCCATGGAGATTTATCCCAATCTAAAATTATTAGGTGGATGGTAAGGATTTAACCCTCCATGTAATATTCTAAAATATTCTTAATATTTTTCACAAATCAAAAGTTGAAAATGATCTCAAAAGCAGACGTTCTTTTTGCCTTCTTAATTAAATTTATTAATAAAAAAAAATGTCATATGAACACGAGTTATGGTTTTGTGGACATGTGGTAGTTGTGAATTATCTTAATTAAATTAATTAATTAAAAAAAATGTCATATGAACATGAGTTATGCTTTTTTGGATATGTGGTAGTTGTGAATTATGATATAGTAACAAAGCCTATTTATAGGTTAAGAATCTCCATGATTAAAAATCTTATTACATTTTTTTTGGAGGTATCAATTATTTTATAATAATAATAATAATAATAATAATAATAAAGTTATAATTTAGTTAAAATTTTAAAATCATTCCGAAAATGTGAGATATGTCATGAGGCATGCTTTTTGATGCCTATCAATGTGTACCATCCATTTTATTAGAAAATAGAAAGCGAAATAGAGAACAAAGTTATGTTTATATGCCGAAGAAGTTGAGAAAGAAAAAGATGTTTTGAGAAAGAGTATGATGAGAATGGAAATATATATATATATATATATATATATATATATATATATATATATATATATATATATATATATATATATATATTATTTCCTTAAGTCATTCTTGGTTTACATGTTGGATGGAAGAATAATCTATATATTAAGTCACTAGGATTGTGCAAGTATCAATGATGTCGAGATTCCCCTTGGGATACTGTAATCTTCAATATTCACTCCCACCCTCAACCTCTCCCATTAAAATTTAATATTCAAATATCATAAGGATAAACCCTACACAAATAAACTTATCTTTGTCTCATAAATAAAATAGAAAAGAAAGAAACATCATCCAATAATAATAGACAAAATAACACTTACCTCATGGATATAGGAGAAAAAGGTATTGTCACAATATTCAATCTATTTTTTCCGATTCAAGAAACATAGAAGTCCATTCATATTACATCCAACCAATAATAAAAATGGGTAGAGTGGGTGAGTAATTCTATGTCGTATAGAAAATGAACTACATATGGTTATGTTGATTTTAATCATATAATTTGTGAAGGAAGTTGAGTAAGAGATGGGAAGAGAAAGAAAAGTGATATGTTGAGAAATAATAATCTAAGTAGAAAGAATTGGCAATAGTTATAAGTCATAAGCATTGGGAAATATCGAAGAATAAAATAGGTAATAATAAAAATGAAGAAAGAAAAATTGTGTGTCTTTAGACCATATTCGTTTTTGTAAGCTAGAATATTGTAAGTCAGAATGTATTATATTATTGGAAATTTACGGTGTTTACAAGCATGTATGTACTTATGCAAACCTTGTTCACTATAAACATGTTCAAAAAATAAATCTTGGAAAAATTGAAACTCACAGAGAGTCATGCCAAGGGAGGACAATCTCCCCATGAATGTGAAACCAGATGATCTCCCTGAATGTCTTGTAGGAAAATTTTAATGTCTAAAATAGAGAAAAAAATGAAAAAATACCAAAGGAAGATGGGGGTTTTCTTTCCTGGTTCTTATGGGCGCTCTTGAGTAGCTAGAAGCTAATAGAGGTGTTTTGGATTAAACTTCCAGTAGTCAGGGAGATATTTCCCATTCAACTATCATTCCTCCAAATCTAGTTGCGTAACAATAGCCTGTTGTGGAGTCTCTTCCCTTGTCTTGTCAGTGACAGCTTCCTCGCTGGTAGTGGCACACTCCTTTCCTTCATTATGCAACTGTTCCTATTTCTCTAAGTTTCTCTTCACCCATTTTGTTAGCTCTGGAATACCCTGACTAGGAAGTTGAGTGCCATCAAGAATCGAGTTCGAGGGACTCAAAGAATGAGAGCCAAGCTATTGGGAGAATTGGAAGTCACGGGAGACAAGGGAGGAGGGGGATCTAGATTCCTAGCACTCCAGATAAGACACACATGAAAAACATTAGTTGCACAGGTAGGAATTATAAGTCAGTTATACAAAGCTCCAGGACCTTCATAACACCTTCTTAATCTCTCAATTGCCTTCCCAATAGATTGCGTGTGACAACCCCAAGTTAAAAGTTCATGTAATAAAGTTAATAAAAGAAAAATAATACCAAGGTCATGGGGCATATTCCAAGCTAAATGTTGGGAAAAACATCCTAGTGGGTGTTGATTTGGTTTATTATGACTAAGGAGAAATTGGTAAAGGCAATGGAAAAGGTAAGAGGTGTTAATTGGAATTTTATTTATGAAAATTAACGAAATTAGGAGAAAATCAAGGTGAAAGGTCATGGGTTGCATGTGAGGAGGAAAATGAAGGAAAATAATGGAAATTTAAGAAAACAGAGGCCTCATTAATAAAAAGGTTCCTGAGGATCAGTTCACAACCTTTTGTCAGTTTTAACTTGGAGCTTTCTTTCTATTCTCTTTCTCACACTCTCATACACTTAGAGAATTCTTGGAGGACTCTAGCATTGGTAAAGGAAGGAAAAGGAAGGACGAGAAAGAAAAGGGAAGAAAAAGGTTGGTTGCTTGGAATGAATAAGTTCTTCAAATTGCACGACTATTCAAGAGAACAAGAAAGCCAAAATAGTTACATTTAGACTTAAAGGTAAAGAAGATGTTTTGTGGGAAGACGTGAAGAATGTTAGAGGCATTTGGGAAGAAGAATTGACTTGGAGGGAGTTCTATGAGTTGAAGATGGGATTTATGATAGATGAGGAGTATACTAGTAGATTTTTGGAGCTATGGAGGTATGTGCCTTATTTGAAGGAGGAGAATGCAAAGATTTAGAGATTCATTAGTGGGTTGCTAGTAGCATTCAAAGACAAGATTGAGTTTGATAAGCCTAGATCGTTGAAGTAAGCCATCATAAAGTTGAAGCATTGTTATGAGCAATCAAAGCGTAAGACAAAATCTTAGCAAGGTTGGAAAGGGGAAGACAAAGCTAAAGGAAAGTGGCCACCGAAGCAAACAAGATCTCAAGATGTATGTGAGAAAGAAAATGTGGTTCCTTACAAGAATTTTAATGTAGTAGGAAAGGGACATGGGTCATATCCTAGAGGAAAATATAGTAAAGGTGATGGTAAGGGACAATTGTATTGTTGGATATGTGGCAAGGAGCACTGCAAGAAATATTGTTTTTTGTATCAGGGTGATAGGCCTCAGATATACAATGCACATGAAGAACATGAAGTTGGGGATGTTGGACAAAGCATTCCTCGAATCTATGCAACATTGGGTAACAGGGAGGCAGACCATCATGAATCTGTTATCGAGATCGACAATAAGATTTGTGATCAAGTATATCTATTTTGATTGATCCTAGATCTAATTATAGTTATGTTAATCCTGACCTAGTGGATAAGTATTGTTTGAATAAAGAGGTACATACAGAATCTTGGTTAGTGTAGTTGATTATAGGTACAAAGAAAAGAGTTCATCATCAAGTAAGAGATTGTGCATTTGAGTTGAATGATATGCCTACATCAATGCATCTAAATGTACTCATGTTGGGTTAGTACAATATGCTATTAGGTATGGATTGATTATATCTTCATAGGACTAAGGTGGATTTTTATGACAAGGTTATTGAGTCCTTAGATGACAATGTGGAACAAAGGATCTTGCAAGGTAAGAATGCAACATAAGTTAGATTTGTTACAACTATGAAGGCGAAGCGTAGTCACATGAAAGGATGTGTATTGTTTGCAGTGCATATTTCTATTGGTCAAAGTAAGGATGTTGAGGATGCAAAAGTTTTGAAGAGGTACCCAATCTTATAGTAGTTTCAAGATGTGTTCCTAGTAGCGATTTTAGAGTTACCGCCTCACTAGTAAGTGGAATTTTCTATTGAGTTCGTACCAGGGGAACCACCAATATCAAAGGAACCACTCATGATGAGAACACCAAAGTTAGTGGAATTGAAATTATAGTTGATGGAAATACTTGACAAAGGATACATTAGGCCAAGTGTATCATTTTGGGGTGCACCGATATTGTTTGTGAAGAAGAAGAATGGTACTTGTAGGTTGTGCATTGATTATAGGCAGTTGAGAAAGGTAACCATTAAGAATAGGTATCCGTTGATGAGGATTGATGACTTGTTTGACCAACTGAAGGGAGAAACAATGTTCTTGAAGATTGATTTGAGATCAGGATACCATCAAGTACACATTAAAGAAGTGGAAATTTACAAGACTGCTTTCCAGACCATGTATGGGCATTATGAGCATGTTATAGTTCCTTTCAGTTTGATTAATGCTCCAACTAATTTTATGTGCTTAATGAATAGTGTGTTGCATCCTTATCTGGACAAGTTTGTTATTGTCTTCATTGATGATATCTTGATATATTTTGAGAATGAGGAAGAACATGCTGAACATTTAGCAGCTGTGTTGAGATTACTAAGAGAGCATCAGTTGCATTCTAAGCTTAGTAAATGCAACTTCTTTCACACATAGGTACATTACTTGGGGCATGTTGTTTTGAAGGAAGGCATAATAGTGGATCTGGGAAAGATCAAAGCTATTATGGAATGGGAAACTCCTAGGAATGTGGATGAGGTCAGATCATTCATGGGGTTGGCAAGTTACTATACGAGATTCATCAGGAACTTCTCAAAAATTTCTTATCGTATTACATCATTGGAGAGAAAAGGGAAGAAATTTTAATGGATAGAAGAATGTGCAGCAAGTTGTGAGTAATTGAAACAATTGTTGACAAATGTTGCAGTTATAAAGATTGCAGATCCAGATAAAGAGTTTGTAGTGTGTAAAGATGCTTGCAAGAGAGGAATCAGTGGAGTCTTGATGCAAGAGGGATAGGTGGTATGTTATGAATCAAGGAAATTGAATGAGCATGAGAAAAACTATGTTATACATGATCTTGAGTTGGCAACAATCGTACATGCATTGAAGATGTGGAGACACTACCTTTTTGGTAGGAGGGTTTTACTGATGAACGACCATAGTGGATTGAGATACTTGTTTGACCATCTGGATCTAAATGCCAAACAAGCTAGATGGTTAGAAACAATCAGTGAGTTTGACTTCGAGATCAGGTAAATTAAGGGAAAAGAAAACATGGTCGTAGATGCTCTTAGAAGAAGAGTGCATGTATATCACATAGTAGCTATGAGTTCGTACGGGACAAATTTACAGGATCAAATCTTACAGGAAGGATAAGAGGATGAGAGGTATAGGGAGATTAGGCACATGTTATAACAGTAGGGTACAAGTGCTTAGGATGGGGACTATCATCTTACATCGGATGGTTTGATCAGATTTAGGGACATGATATATGTGTTGGACAACAGTGAGTTCAAGAAGCTTACCCTGAGAGAATTTAATGCTAAGTTGTATCCAGGTCAATCAGGATATCAGAAGACATTGAAAGAAGTGAAGAAGTTATATTATTGGTCGAATTTGAAGAAGGAAGTGGGAAATTTTGTGGCTATATGTTCAGATTGTCAATAGGTAAAAGTAGAGTTCAAGCATCCAGATGGTCTACTACAACCGATTTCGATCCAGAGTGGAAATGGGAGGTCATTTCCATCGACTTCAATATAGGTTTGCTGAGGAAATCCAAACATCATGATTTTTCATGGTGTTTCGAAGAAGATTGTGTCAGAAAGGGATGCTAAGTTTACTTCCAGGCTCTGGAAGGAGTTATTTGTAGGTTTGCGTACAAATTTAGCTTTCAAAACAACTTATCATTTGCAGACATATAGATGACCAGAGAGGGTCAACAATATTTTGGAGGACATGTTGAGAATGTATGTTATGCATCAATATTGAAAGTGGGAAGAGTACCTTCCACTGGTTGAGTTTTATTACAAAAATGGGTATTATCAACAGTCCCTAAGGATAAGTCTGTTTGAGGCACTCTATGGGCAGAGTTGTAATACTCCCATCAGTTGGAGTGATCTAGTCAACAGGGTGTTGATTAGACTGGATATGTTGGCAGAGATGGAACACGAAATACAGGTAATAGAAAAAAACATAAAGGCAACACATGACATGAAGAAGAGTTATGCAGATCAACACAGGGCATTTAAGGATTTTCAGGTTGGGGAGAATATGTACTTGTGCATTAATCCCAAGAAGATATCCTTGAGGATTTGGTCATGTGTGAAGCTGACACCTCATTATTGCGAGCCTTTCAAGATCCTTGAGAGGATTGGACCAGTGGCCTATAAACTTGCACTACATTTGACAATGAAAGTCCATGATTTTTTCGATGTTTCATTGTTTAAAAGACATGTAAAGGATGTTGATCGTGTTATTGACTGGTCTGTATTGCATTTGGAGCCATATGGAGACTCTAGCTAGAACCTCAGTGCACTTTGCAGAGAAATATGCTCATGCTCTGGAACCAAGAAATTGAGTACGTTAAAGTGTAGTGGAAGCACTTTGGGCCCGATGAATCTACATGGGAGATGGATGATCAGATGTGGGATATGTATCCTTAATTATTTTCCAGTTGAGGAAAAGAAGTTTTGGTATATGTATATATGTATATATATGTAAATATCACAATGAGTTGTGTTATAAAACTCCAATAAGCGATATGGTTGTTATGTTTGTCATGTTGGTTTGATTTTCAATAGGTTGATCATTGTAAATACTGCATCGAGCTAAGTTATAAAGCTCCATGGGTAGTTTGTTTTTCTTTTTAGCAGTTTTGTTGGTTGTAGATGTCATATAACACCGAGGATGGTGTTCGCCTAAGGGGGAGGGGTTTGTAACAACCTCGGGTTAAAATTTCATGTAATAAAGTTAACAAAGGAAAAATAAGACCATTGTCATGGGACACATATTCTAAGTTGAATGTTGGGCAAAACATTTAGTGGGTGTTCATTTGGTTTATTATGGTTAAGGGGAAATTGGCAAAGGCAATAACAAAGGCTTTGAAAATGCAAGAGGCGTTTATTGACATTTTATTTATGAAAATTATGGAAATTAGGAGAAAAAGAAGGTGAAAGGTCACATATTGCATGTGAGGAGGAAAATGAAGGAAAATAATGGAAATTGAAGGAAATAAAGGACTCATTAATAAAAAGGCTTCTGAGGATTAGTTCACAACCTTTTGTCATATTTAACTTGGAGCTCTCTCTCTATTCTCTCTCTCACACTCTCATACACTTAGAGCATTCTTGGAGCATTGTAGCATTGGAAGAGGAAGACAAAGGAAGGACAAGAAAGAAAAGGAAACTAAATTCAAGCAAGGAAAAGTTGGATCAAGCAGCTACAATGGGATTACTTCCAGGTATTGAGTTGTATGTGTGATTTCCTTGCTAGTTTTGACATGAATGGTATATGCATGTGTGTATTTGGTTCTCTTGTTGTCATTGGCATGGGCTTTTCCAGGTGTGACAGTGGTTTTCAACCTTGCCTTACCATTTCCGGATAGCCATTGTGTGATGGGATTCTTTGACTTGGTTGAGATGGATTTCCATATGGTTTCAAAACTGAGTGGGGTGGTCTTAGGAAAATTCCTAAAGGCCTAGGAATCCCTTGACTAGAAAATGGCGGGGTACACGGTAAATCTTGTGGGTGGAGATGGGAAAATTCCTCATGGTTTAGGTGAAGAGATCCGAAGGTATCCATGATTGTTTATGGCCTAGTGATCCCTTGACCGGTATAAGGCAGGATTGAGGTAAATCTCGTAGTGTATGTTCTTTATTTGGGCCTAGGAATCCCTTGACTAGTATTGGCAGGATACACAGTAAAATATGGTGGTATAGATGAGGGTTTTAGGCCTAGGAATCCCTTAACCAATAATTGCAGGATACATGGTAAAGCTTGAGAAGCCCTGGTTGGTTTTTTTGTGAGTCCCACATTCATGCTTGGAATATGGCACAGGGGTGATTAGCTGAAAGAAAGCTTGGGTTAAGCCCAATCTATGGTCGGGTGGTACGTGGAAGTCTCTGATTTGGTTGCCTTTTTCATATGTTAATAAAAACTATTTTCCTATGGTATTTCATGAGTAAATGTGCTTGTTATCATGTGGCTTAAAGGTTTTTCTATCATTGTTATTATGTTGGTTATATGCTAGCTATAAGCATGGTTTTATGACATACTTTGGTTATGGCTCTCATCATGTTTTATTTAGTGAATCAAATGTTAATGAATGTATGACCTAATAGATGATAATTCAGCTATTGTGAGAGGGCATCATACCTTCTTGAAGAACCTCAAATAAGTATGAGGCCCCTATGCTCATATGTGTTTTTATGACCTCTACATTACATGCTCATGATGTGTTTGACGAAATGTTTGTCATGGTTGGGATGGGTCATGATAGGTCCTTGTTGAAGTTTTTCATTAGAGGCCTTGTTTCCTTGTTATTTATCACTTCTAAGTGTTTCATGAAGTTATGGGCAGAGGTATGGATCCTTGCCCTGAAAAGGTGGCTCAGATTTCGTTGATGTTAGCACAAAACTCACTGGAAAAGACTGCAGTCACTAGGAAGCATGCCTGTAGGAGTGATTTGATGGTTTCAGTCACATGGAGGGCTTGTCATGGGAGTGATTGAGGGTTTAGTTTGGTTTAAAAGAAAGTTAACTCAGAGGTTGGGTGCCTAAAGTGGTTGGTTGGCCTTTAGGGGTCCTGTAACTCTTTAGGAAGATCAATTTGGTTTTCATTTCTTGATTCCACTTCCTTAACTGTACTTGGGGAGTTGAATCATATGATAATAAATCTTCGTCACATGTTTACCTCAGCAGGCTGGTTAGCTTGGTTAAATGTGAGAGGATGGTGTTACAATACGCAGTGCCTATTGACCATCTCCTATATTTCCAATTTTGTTTGCTTCCATCTCAGAAACCGTTTGTTTGATACAAAGCTAGAGGTCCTCCTCAAATATATCCACACCTCGACCATGCCAAGACGTCTATGGGAGACGACTTCTTCCTCTACCTCCTCGCTTGGGCTGACCCCTTTCATGAACCATTACAATAAAGCGATTGTTTCCTTCTTTGTTGTTGCTCAACCTCATAGCTTTCTCAGTGCTACAACGGGGAAAATGAAGTTCCTCCTATGAAATTAACCATTGAATCATATTCCAATCCAACATTGAATGTAGGTGCGCTAGCCTCTAGATGCCCCACTATGGGAAGGGAAGGTAGCGAGCGAAGATGGAAAGTGGGCTACACCACCATCCTCCCACCATTAATGCCCTAGAATGATTTGGCAGGAGAATGTTAATTACCTGCGATCTCGATCAATACACCCGAATCTGGGATGTCCTTAGTCCACATTTGATGTAAAGTATATTGTGGAAAAGAATAGGCATATTTCACTCGAAACTAAAGAGAGAAACAAGAGATCGTAAAAGAGAAAGCTTTTGAGCAATGTTTAGTTCATTTGCGAGATGGATGTCTACAAGAAGTGGCTTGAATACTTGTGACAAAGGTTTGTAAAGGTCGAATGTGATATGTTTTTACTTCATCACTCCTAGTACGACGCTCATGTCTTCTTTTATGGGGGGGAGCATGTAGAGAAAGCGTTCATGTCTAATTGTAATTGTGCACAATCCAAATAGATTTTACTTCTAGGTTTGGATAATCAATTTGATTTCAATGGCTATTGATCTAGCGTGGCTAACCTTTAGTAAAATACAAATATTACACTGATTAGGTCATCTCTAGCAAGGAATTGTCAAAAAAATTTACAAACACTACACCAAATACTGTTGGAAATAGTAATTACTCTCATGTGTATGCAATGCATGAAGAGATGAGTTGAATTAAGTTGAGTCCAATTTTAGAAGTCAAGTGTGATTTCACATGGAGCACTTAGCTAGAGAGAAGTCAAGCCTAATTAGAGTTTTTCTGCTTCCATATTTAGTAAGTGTGGTGCTTATATACCCATGGTTGGGTCATTGTAATGTGTGAAATCCAAGAGGCAACAAGAGAGACGAGCTGAAACTTGGTAGATGTAATGTGAGAAAGTTTATTGAATAGAAGATTGTTTGTATAGCAACATTTTGTGTTTGTATGTTTATCTATGTCCCTGACCATCAAATTAGTATCAAAGCTGAGGGAGCGCCAAAATAAAGAAATAAGATCGATGGATGTGTATGTGAATCAAGTTTGTGGTTAGTAGAGTAACTGAGCAAAAACTCTCATTTTGTGTATAATTTTGTGCTTTCCTCCTGTGTCTTTCCATCAAACAACAATTTAGGCAGTGTCAGGCATGAAAATGTATAATTTATTCAATGTTTAAGGAAAAATTTGGAAAAATTGAGAGATTAATTATGGGGATGGTTAATAATAGGTTATAAGCTATTTTGTATTTGTGGGAATTGAACTAGGAAGATAATAATAATTTCTTCTAATATCTCAAACTAAATTTAATTGACAAATTTAATAATATTACTTAAAAAAAACAATTAATAAGTTTAACAAAATTATTATATTAAAAATATTTATTAGTTTTATATAAAATATTTTCTTATAATATTGCATTTTTTAAAATTGTTATTATAGATGTTTATAAAATTTGTAATTATAAAATATATGTCTTAATTCCATAGAAACAATTGGTTAATTTTCCATATTTTTTCTAAAAATTTTATTTTTTTTCTAATAAATTGGTTCACCCATATTTTATAAAATAAAATTATTTTACAAAATAAAATTATTTTACCTTGAAATTCTCAATATTTTATAAAAACTAAATAAAATCATTAGAAATTTGATTTTTTTACAAAATTATAGTCAAATATTTTACGATTTGCATATTAAAACAGTAAAATTCCCAAAAATTGATAGACTTTAAATATATTTTGATTCTTAATTATTTTGTAAATATTAATTAATTTAAAACGAGTAAAAACAAAAATAAAAATTATGTAAACATTGAAGCGCTAAAATAAAATCCTTAATGTTAAATCGATGCCCTTTCTATTAAGCTTGAGAAAATGGGCGGCGAGGCGAGTATATGAAAAGATGGAAGAAATCTGACATGCAAATTCATCTCATCAAGTTTTAAAGAAATCCATGGACATGGAGTTTAGATTTCTGTTTCTCATTAGCATTGTTATGCACATAATCAAATCACCAATCATCTCTCTTATTTATTTATTTATATAACTAACAATAACATTTTGGAAAAACACCTCTATGTTCATGCAATTCTGTGGCCAATAACCGTCTTTGATAATGACCCTTATGCATACACATTGGAGCCATTAACATTTCTGATTCAAAAGATAATTTTTGTTTTTTGTTTTTAATATTTAATTAATTTAATATATATATATATATATATTTAAAATTAAAATTAAAATTATTTAGTTTACATAATTTGAATGCTTCATGGTTTTAGGGAGCTGAATTTATTTAAACATTCAGAAATATATTTAAACAACAAAACATCATTAATAAAATATTATTATTATTATTATTAATAAAAATTTTTGTCTTATATTTATTCTGAAAAAGATAGGCTAAAAACCTTGGTACTTTTGTCTTGAGGATGAACTACATTAGATGGTTCCAAACTTAGATATCTTAATTATGTGATTAATTCGAAAGACATTTTTATTATTAAATTAATTAAAAAAATATCATATATAATTAAATGACATATAAAAAGACTTATTTATAAACAAATTAAAGATTGAAGATTATCTCTAACTTAATTATATTTATTTAACTATTTTAATTAATTAAAAAATATATCTAGATAACTAAATGACATATAAAATGAATTGTAATTTTTTTTGAAAATTAAAATTGATAAACTTACCCCTAATATTATTACATAGAAAGTACCTAATATTATTACATAAAAAATACCAATAAATTCCTATATAGAAAATAGCAATAGATTCCTATATTTAAGAAATCTGGTTATATATATATATATTATTGTTCCTTAAAAAAATATTATTTTATTATTTTTTCAATTTTACGGATATGTGAAAAAATTCTTTGTTCATTTTCTTTATATTTTATTTTATATAATTAATACCATTATGAACTTAAAACAACATTTAAATATTTTTAAGCATATTGGAAACCCTAACCAACAACATTAATATTTATAAACAGATTGGAAAACCTGGGTCCTGCGTATCATTCTTAAAATCTGACGTTCCAGTCTAGGTGACGTAGCCCACTTTAAGGAGGAGATACAAAATAATAAACTAGATGCAGGCGAGTCCACGCCAAAACCAAAACTAGCATATGTCGAGATTGTTGAATTTTGAAGCAATACAGAAATGTTTTAACCCGCGGATAATTTCAAGAAAAATTGCAATAAACGGGACAACTCTTCGAGGGAATATATTAAAGGTTACAGTAGGATTAACAGAGAAGAACCCGGCCTACAGACACATCACCAATAACAACAATCAATTGATCAGATGGAGTATAATTCAAGAATCACATAACAATAGTAGATAACAGGGAGATAGTGTCGACAGTCGGTGTCACCGCATCATCCCAATTAATTGATTGATTGATCTATGGGTATACAGATTACCCTGGCTATCTTTAGAGTTGGCTTCCTTCGAATGTCTGGCCGAATTGCCAGTTTGAAGGAGCGGCATGATATGAAACAACTGTCCGGCCATCGCTGGTTGTGACCTGGAACGAAAAGCTCTGTCCGTTTAGGTAGGAATTGCTTTGCCAGTTCTGTCCCCATCGCGTGACATGGCCTGCCAACCAGTCCTTGACCCTTTTATGGAAACGGCGTGGACATCTCCAGCTCCTCTAACATTGGTGATGAGCACGAGGTTGAAGTATGAGTGGCCATTCACGGTGAAACGAATTCCTCTCTTCCTCAAGCAGTCGACCCTGCATTGTCAGCCTCTATGAAATTAATAGAGATCAGAAAGAAAGACTCAGAAAATTATCAGTTTCGCACGCGAAATTTAATTCAATTACTTGAGGAAATGTTGGACAAATGAATTACCTTCTGTACAGGATGGGCACTATCCCACTCCTGTACTTAGCGATCTTCAGATAAGCGGGCTCCGCCATGTCTAAGTGCTGTACCGGTGGACTGCACCATCCACCGTTGTCGTTGGGGAGGGCGTTCTTTGGCGGGCAGAAGTTGCTGGCCGTGACGGTTACCGTGCCTGGCAAACACCACTGGGGCTGGTCGTCGCATTATTTGGAATGCTTTAAGAAAGCATTTCAACATATACTTAAGTTAAAAGATTAAAAATTTGATGATATGGGAAATATTTTAAAATTTAAATTTAATTGAATATATTATCTAAGATATATATATTTTTTTTCAAGTTTCTTTGTTTTAGAGTGCACTATGATGATGGGGTTTACTTATAAGGAACTCATACACTCTTACATTTTTTTCTAAGGAAAGAGATACCCCACTCCCATCACCCCTCGATTATGTTTTGAAGCACTATCAAAGCAATGAATATGAAGTGTTGGGCTTTAATACAAATATAAAATTGTTTCTTAGGGAAATACATCTATCAAGCTCCCTTATGAGCATGAATGGTCACAAAGAAAGCTTCAGAGCAAGGAATTTGAGGAAAATATTTCCTTATTGCTTGAGGAAAATATTTCCTTATCCTCGCCTTTTCAATTTCATCCTTCATGTGAGAATAATACTTAATATGGGATTTCTCAAACCATAATTTAGAAAATAATGAGAGAACATTTGAAGCTACATAGGGAAGGGGGAGTTTATGTTCATGGAAAATAAATTTGTTGCGAGCTAACAAATTTTAGAGCAAATAAATTTTGGAAAATCTACCATTTTTTAATCAGAATGAGAATTTCTAGAGAATTAGTAACTTTGATCAGATAGACTACCATTATTACACTATATACAACTATTTCATAAATGCCAAAATGGGCCAGTTAACACATGTCTCTAAAGACTTTATCCCATGCAGTTAGGGAAACAAGCAGTTCAACAAACCACTCAAGCTAAGATCCATTGACACTCAACACAAAAGAGGCATTCAATGCAATGGGGACCATTGCTTCCTAAGGGGGAAGCACTGGTCCAGGTGGATATTTCTAGCCACCCGCCTATTCCACTTGGACCCCCACCATTGTTTCTTTGAATTTCCTTAATTGTAGCACAATTTACTATTTTTGGAAATTTTTAGGGTCTTGAACTTCCGAAGTCATTTTGAGACTTTAAACGATGTTTTTTATTTTGAAAATCATCGAATATATATGTCTAACGAGGTATCATACGCATCAAACAAAGATCGTATGCCAAAGTTACGACCTTGGGAAGTTGATGTACCAATTTACCCCAATGTGGGTCATACCTTTTTTGACGCTTCATCTCCTAGGGTTAGGTCTTTGGATGTTTACAGTTTTCCATTGTTTCTCAATAATAAATAGGCCTTTGAGCCTCACTGTAACATAGTTCAGAAGGTATTTAGTTGCCACATCTCTTCTCCAAGATAAGCTACCATTGCTTGAGCTAATTTATTTCTTTCTTGGTGCATGACACATCTTTAAGCAACAAAGCCTTCTCACCTTGTCCCTTCAGCTTCCCCCTACTTTGGACCAAGGAGATCTCCTCTTCATAGTGCATGACACAATAAAAATGAATAGTGGAAGCCTTCCTATGCAAGTGATGAGTTTGACTCCAGCCTCTTAATCAAGCCTCCTTCTTTCAACTCTCTCAGAGGCCTATCATGAGCAGATCATTCGAGGGGCTAGGTAGCGATAACACAATGCTTTTAACACTAGTTTCTCTTTTTCATGAATGATTTTCATAGGCATGAGTGCCTTCTTAGCATGACAAGGTAATGCACAAAGCATATAGTAAGGAGAAATTATAAAGAAACACCTATAGAGAAGAAGAACAAAAGAGAGCTATGATGGACACATGAAGTAGATCATGGATGAAGATTGAAAGAAGACATTGCACGATGACTCAGAGGATTCCAAATCTCATCCAGGACCCTTTGGAGGGTGAAGATAGAAACCATGCAGATCTTCCATGAAGATGAAGCAAATATTAGATCTACTACCAAGAATGCAAGATGAAGCAACGAGGAAGACAACTTGGCATTGCCATGTCATCACGAAGTCCATGTCATCATTGTCAAGTTGTAACTTGCATAAGTGTCATCATAATGGTTAATGTGTGTCCCTGTGTCATGCCACTTCATGTGGAATGCAATGATGTAATTATTAAAGGGAAAAGGACAAAATGTAAGGTGTGGAATTCCAAAGGTCACATGTGGAATATGAAGAGTCACATAGTCATATATGGAAAAAACAGTTGTATAGAAGTCCAAAAGTCATATAGAGAATTCCAAAAATCATTCACAAGTTCAAGATTTGCATAGAATTCCAAATGTCATAATAGAAGTCTAAGAGTCATGAGGGTAACTCAAGAGTCATGGGGATATGAAAGGTCATTCCCCTTGTTATAAAAGAAACCTCATAAATCAAGCAAGGGCATTTTGGGGGCTTAATATTTGGAAAGCTATTCTTGTCTTCTCTACTTGGCATAAGAGAAAAAATCTATTCTTTGGAGAAGCAAGAAGTGACTTAATGTTCCACTACTAGAATTAGTGTCTCATCATTTTAATTGTGTACTTGGATTTTTCACCTAATTGAAATTTAATGAGCCAACAAATTTTATGCATTTATCACAAATGTTTTAGGACTATTCTTCGGATGCTTATGATATATGTTGTGGTCATATGTACTGGAGAAATTGAACTATTTTGGTGGCTTTAACACTCATCTTGTTGAATGTATGTTTCTTCCGCTTTAACAATCCTTATGTGAACTATTTTTCTAGCGAATATTTTAACGCTCTCGTGTGTCTCTCTTGTGTTAGTACTATTACTTCCTTCCAAAGAATCACTATCATCTCCCACTCGTGAAGGTCTCCTTTTACACGCTACAATCAATGTTTCATAATGTCAACTTACTTGCTTATTCAAGGTCTATGTATATGATCTCTTATGTTATTCGTTGAAACCAAGGTGAACCTTTGTGTTATGGTGGTCATGCCAATACTCTAGATGGGGCTCCTTCTCCAATAAATGTGAGGTCTAATTAGGACTTCACATCGGTGAGACCCTGTATATGTTGGTAGTATCCAACACCATCAACATTCTGGAGCTAGAAGAAGGGCTAAATGGAAAGTTGTGCCCATTGAGTCTATTTGAATCTCTTATCTTCAATGGCTCTTTCCCAAATTCATAATCCCATATTGTTTTTCTAACCTATCTCCTGGTAAACTTTCCATCTCCATGGAAACTGTTCATGTCTTTTCTCAATTCAAGTTTAATGTCAAGTGTGGTACATTTTTATTCAAGCAAATAAATGATTTTATTGGGTTTTGTAAATCTCATGAAATTAATGATGAAGATGTTGTTTATTATTTTCATCCTCACTCTTGAAGGTGGTGTTAATCAATGGTTTCATAACTTTCCATATGCCTCTATTCATTCTTTTCATCAATTTCTCAAGGAGCTTCATCGCTCTTTTGATATGTATGATTACCTAGATGTTTATAAAAGAATCAATGATGAAACTTGATGAATCAGTTGAGGATTTTGTTAACAAATTCCTTCACTAATGTTGTGAGTTTCCTGAAGAGGATATGGATTGGGATTTCTTTAAGCAAAAGTTTGAACATCTAGTTTGGATTTCTTTGAATGAGTGTGAATCTAAACCCCAAGATGTTTTTGTGTCCCCAAATTTTGTAAACTATGAGACGCCTGCAATTTCAGAGGAGGAACCTACCATTCATTTTTTTCCTTTTCCTCCTCCTTTTCAAGTACCAATTTGGGTTCTTCCATATGATAATGTTGAAGTTGGGAAATCTACAAATCAGATCATTGATCTGCCTCTTCAACCTTCATCTATTTCTATTGATCTAAGTCTAACGGAGAAAACTTTGGAATGGTTCATATAGCTTAAGATGAAGGCTAATCCTATGATGTTTCAAGATGATATCAACACACATAACCCCAATATTGAATCTGACTTTGATTCTTATCCTTCTCTACCACCTCGTTCTCATAACCCCTTACTCCTTGATTTGTCTGATTTTCAATTTTTCAAACTAAACAGTGATCAGGAGCAAGATAGTCACATTTCATAGGTAGAGGAGAAGGAAATTTAGGATTCTTTTTATCTTTCTTCTCCTTTTCAAAATCCTACATGTTAAGATAATGTTCTCCCATTCTTGGCTAACTTTGAATCTAGCAATCTTAGTTATGAATCAAATGAAATTGTTTTAACTAACCAATCAAAAGTCTTGGACAACCTTCATTATTTCGATCCTAACTCCATTATTTTATGTAAATATGATGGTTCCCAAGTGCACCTTTTTATCTTTCAGTCTCTTAAGATTTTTTTTTTCAGAGATCTACATCTTGAATATAATTTGGTAAAAAGAAGATGTTCTTATTGGAACTTCATGTTCACCTTACTATCCCTTATGTTCCTCCTTTTGTAAGGCATTAATTTGTGATGGAGATACTCCATCTATTGAGTTAGGTTTTGAGTTGACATAGCGTAGTGAGATCATCCGTGATCAAGTAGAAGGTAATGAAGTCATTGAGTATCCATTTTATTCCCTATCATTTCTAGTCTTGCATGAAGAAAATTTGTTTATCCAGGTTACTCATGATATTTATCCAATCTATTCATCCTTAGTTGTGCAATTAGAAGAAGTTTATAACTTGGGTAATCTATTTGTTGAAGATGTAAGTTCTGATCAAATACGTGATGCATATGGTTTCTGTTTGGATAGTAGTGATCCAGCTGTAATTTTGATGGTAGATGTACACACACCATGCATGATCTGATCCAATCTTCAAAATGTAATTTTGCAATTCTTGAAAATTTTGGGACTCACCAAAAAGTCGAGGATCTTCACCCTTGATTGATGGCTATGTCAGGTCCTCGCATATATGGTAAGCCCCCCAGATGAAATTAGATTTGGATTTTCTCACAAAATTCTTTCCTTTGCATTGTTTTACTTGATGTAAATTCCTCCTTGAAATTTGTGTGGTATTTCGGGTATAACTTGGCAAGATTTCAAGATTTTTCTTCCTGTCAGATTTAGAATTATGTTTCAATGGATAATTCCTTATGAAATCTCTTATATCAAACTTACGTTTGAAATGCATACTTCTGATAGATATACAAAGTTGTGAAGTTGATCATTCTGAAGATTATAATTAGCCGAAGGACTCATACCTATCACATTCTTTTAAAAGTAACAAACTCCTAGTATTTCTTATGAATATTTGAATGCTAATCATTTTCTTCATGGAACTAGATATCCTCTTCAGTATTAATGAATGTTTGTTTTATTTGTTGAATTAAGTTCCTCTTTTTCATCCACTACATCTCGACTAGTTTAATATGTTTTCCATATTGGCATTCCTTCTTAATGATTATGATATCAGTCTAGTTTGTAGCTAGTTACAAGTAGATGGTTTGTCATATTAAACATATGAGGAATATTATTATTTCATTCAAATCATTTGTAGGTTTCTTCAAACCGATCTATCTTTGATGTCTCCTAACCAAGAATCTTATGCCTCAATCAGTCCATTTGATCATGGTTCTTGTTCTAACAACTATCATTCAACTCATCATTTTACCACTAGTGTACCTATTGATGGTTGTTTTACATCAACTGATATTTATGGTTTATCATCTCAATATTTAGGCACTTGTCAAGTAGTTGAGGCATTTCATCCTCTACTAATGGTTATATCAGGCCCTCGCTATCATGACAAGATTTCTCAATATGATCAAATTTGTTTTCCCTCACAAGATTATCATCCTAATTCCACATCATTAATTCAAAATTCTTTCTCCCAAGGATTACATGATCTTCAAGGGGATTTGTTTGAATTTCATGATCCAATCTATCATCAGTTAGAATCATCTTACTTAGCAAGACCATTCGTTAGAAGCAAGTTCTGATCTCTCTTGATCATGTTTTCTAATCAAGATAATAAAAGTGCAGGGAAATTCATAGGGATCCACCAAGGTTTGTATGATTATGGTTTTCATCCAGAGGGTAAGGTGGCAGGTTGGGTAGAGACAAGTGATATGAAATATCTTTCTTCCTTTAGCAAAGACCTTTTATCTTTTGTGCAAGATATTAAGGTTCTTATCTTTCCTTTCGCACATTATTTTATAGCGGCTTTAATCTATCATATCATTATGATTACAAGTCATGGGGGCTTCACTCAATGAACCTCTGGCATAACACGTGCGTTCGTGTAATACTAAAAAATACCCTTAATTTGACTACATATTGGAGAATATCTCTGACAATCACATTATTTATCCTTCTGACAATAAGAACCTAGTATATCTTCCTAATTTAAAAAACCCCTACTTTCACTAGATATTGTAGGTATCTATTTTTTCATTAAATTTTTTTATACCCCTTTATATTTTTTCATTAACTTTGAGCTCCATTTTTTATACCTGCAATTATAAAAACCCCTTACCCCCTATGATATGCTCAATATATTATGTCATTTTTTCCCCAATATATATCCCCCAATATGAATGCATGTGGTATGGTATTGCTAACCGAGTGAAGCCCCCATGTTACAAGTCATGAACAACAATGGCTTCATTGGAAATCTCATTACACTTAGCCTTGACCTTCTAGCTAGTTAGGTTAAGAGTAGGCTTAGTTGCATTTAATATCCCTTGCATTGCATCCAACCTTATCCTACTCTCCATCGAGTCTCTACATTTTCCTGTTTTCTATTGTATATTTTACACATTTTTTACGTCTCGCCTCCATTTTCTTTGTTCTTTTGGTTTTGTTTCATTGCTTTATCATGTATTTTATATTTTCATATTGTTCAATAAGACTTTGCATGAAATATGCTCTTGTTTGTCTCAAAAGAGAATGTGGCAAACTTGAAAAGGGAAATTGTGATGGTGAACAATGTTTTTCTAATCTGTTACCTCTTATTTATCTAGCTCTACATATCTTTAAAGTAAACGATGTCTGAATGGAAAATGTGATGCACTCGAATAGAAAGCCTTTGGTCAAGCTATAAATCCATATCTATTCTCAGATCATCATTCCTAGACTTGACATTTTAAGTAAATAATGTTTCTCTTGCTAATCCAATTGAGTAGAGAAACATAAGGGGAAAATCAATTAGTGAGAAAAGCAACATCAGAAGTCTATATACCTATCTCTGAAGGAGCAACCTCTCCTACTCTCAATAAGTTGATATCCCTCTTCCGCCTATGAAACAAATATGGACCTAAGCATAGTTCTATAAATAAAATAAATAGAGGGTGAAAGAAGAGAAATGCTTCTTGCACAGAGAGGTGAAATAAGTAACTTCATCGGGCTGCTGTTTAGGTTCATTGACAATGAAGCGATGCTTGTGTTCATGTAGTGACTCCATGGGGGTACTATTTAGGCTAACTGACAATGGAACAACACCAGAGATGGAAAAGTCATACTTTGATTATCTTAAAATCATAGTTATATATTACCCTTTCCTAGATTGAAATAATTGTGATTTGGAAAGCCTTAATATCTGTTCAATAGAGTAAGGTAATAAAGGGGAATATATCTCTAACCAGTTAAGTAGAGAAGCCAAGGTAATCTTCAAGATGAATCAATACTTCTTGAAAGACTGAGACCTTGCACTTAGAGAATTAAACATAAACAATGAAGCTAGAGTTTTACGAGTGTGTCACCAAGTGTTGACGCTATGATCAACACCCTCCAAAATTTTTCCTACACTTAAATTTTGGAGGATACTCTAGATATTACAATCTGTTGTTCCATAATCCCCTCATAGTTGATTTATTTTTTGTGATATGTTCAAGTCTTCTTCATAGGTTTTACTTGTCAAAGTCACCTGCTCACACATGCATAGTCCTAGTTGAACTCATGAGTGCACTTTCTTTATGTAATCTTAAACAAGAATATCATTGTCCATCAAGTAAATGCTTCTGAAATGTTCAACTCATGTCAATAGTAAGTGAACATGTCTTTTGACAATATCCCTCACCTTGCTTCTGTTTGTACTTTTATTTTGGTGAGTTTTCTCAACTGCCGTCTTTTACAAACTTTCGTTTCCATAAGTGTCAATTTAACATTTGTTGCTGTTGTTTTGAATTTTTTTCACATTAATAACTGATGTTTTCATGTTATCTTCACTCTGGCATGTGTTAGTTTCACAGTCATTTGCATTTTGAAAGTTTCGTCGTCATGCTTTCCTCTTGATCAATGCAAGTTGTAAAGGTATTAACCCTTTTACTAGGTGATGATCATTCGTGACCCTCATTGACATATTGTTTCCTCCCATACTTGTGCACTAAGTCATTTCTATGGTGTCCTCCCTCTCTTAGTGCATTAGTATGTCCTAGGATAAGTGACCTATCCTTTTTCTACCTCCCTCAGTAAATAGAGCATTCTAGATGAACGAGCAACCATTGTTGGAGAGAATTTCACCCTTTCAAGCCTAAGCGCACTTGAAACACTCAGTGAAAAAGTGCACTTCAAAATACCAAGGACCGTTTGAGCACACTTCGGAAGAACAAGGACCTTCTCTCCCTTCAAAAGCGCACTTCAGAACAATGAAGTTCACTTCGAAATAACAAGGTGCACTTCGAAACAACGAAGCACACTTCGGAACAATTAAGCACACTTCAAAACAACAAAGAACACTTCGAAACAACAAGGTGCACTTCGTAACAACAAATAGCACTTCAGAAGAATGAATCATACTCTGGAAAAGAAAGGATCCTCTATCTCTTAAAAAGTAGACGGCGAAGTCTTGAATCACAAAGCCTTCATCCTTCCATCTTTCCTTAGGATGCATGGAACATACTTGAAGCATGAAGCCTTCATCCTTCCCTATTCTATTAGGTAACATGACACAATATTGAATTACGATGCCCTCATCATTACCTCTTCCGTTACAATGGATGGTGTAGTCTTCAAGCACAAAGCCTTCAACCTTCTCTCTTCCCCTATGCACTATCCGCTTAAGCCTTTCTTAGACCCTTCTTCTTCGGCACATGGCATAGTAGAAAATGTTGAAGGAGGCCTCCTCTCAGCCCTTGACAAGTCAAACTACACTTTTCAAGTCTTCCTTAAGCAGCAAAGCCTTCCCACCTTGTCCCTTAAGCTTCCCCACTGTTGGGTGCAGGAATTGCACTTAAGCAACTCCTCAACACTTAATTGTCAACCTGGGGGATCTGTAAACTTATAGACGAAGCACATGCAATGCCAGAGATGGTATGAACCTTTCTAATGTAAATTCCTACCTTCTTAAGTGGAAACTTGCATAATCGAATTGGAAAGAGTAAAAGGCAACTGAATCATCAAAGTAATCTAGTGTTGGAACAAGAAAGAATGCATTTGCAAAGGGATCAAAATAAGAAGACAATCACTCCAACTGATCAATGTTTAATCATTGAGTATATTCTTATATTTCTCTTTAGTAGAGCACTTTAGCAGTCTCATAAAGTGGGCCCTTAAACCTGCTTTCTTAAATATTTCCTTCTTGCACTAGTCAGTCCTGCACTTATCACAATCTGCTTGCACTAGTGCAGGCACAAAGATTTATGCGAGAGGTATAAGTTGTGTCTTACCAAAGATTCTTGACTTCATGCAAGGGCTTGAACCTCAAGGGTTTTGAGCACTCGGATCCTGTGACAAGAAACTATTTCTTGCACCTTAGCAGAGTTCCTTGCACTTTGTTATCATTTCTCAAAATAAGTGTTGACTATTGCAAATGAAACTTAATTGCAAAAATAATTTACACATGTAGATGTTTCCAATCTTAACTATATGTAAAATAAAAGTAAATAGCCATACTTAGAAACAACCACTAAAGAATCAAACTACCATCTGCATATATATATTACTTAGGAGAATGGAAAAGAAACGTTGCATGAGAGAGACTAGAAATACTTGCTGCAACACACCAACGTGCACTGGTGCAGGTTCATTTCTATTGCTTGGACCAGGCGAGGAAAACCAACTGAAATAAATTGCATGAAAGGAAATTGCAGGAAAGGATTAATCACACCAATGTGCACTAGTGCAGGTTCATTTCTCCTTCTTGGACCAGGTGGGGAAAATCAATTGAAATAAATTGCATGAAAGGAAATTGCAGGAAAGGATTAATCACACCAACGTGCACTGGTGCAGGTTCATTTCTCCTGCTTGGACAAGGTGGGGAAAATCAACTTAAACAAATTGCATGGAAGAAAATTGTAGGAAAGTAAATCTAACTAATTCACACGACGGATCTGCTCACGCTTTGGCAAGAATATATGTGCATGGAAATAGAATTCAATTAAATTAGACTTTGACATTAAGAACACATAAATAAATACAAAACCAAAAATAGGATAAATGAGTTGGGTTGGCTGGGCCCTAGCCAACCAGATTGTTTCCCATCTAAGAAATGACGCTACTCAGTAATTCAGATCAGACTCATTGGCTTAAACGAACAGATAAGATTTGAAAAGCATGAGGCGAAGCTCCTTCTTTCTATTAATTCACAAAGGCAAAGTACATCATGGAATACAGAGTCCCAAATTTGGGTGATAACAAAAATATACAATACACTTGGAACACAGTGCGGTTATCTCCTCTATCTGCCAATCCCCTAATTCTATTTACATTCTATTATTTATAGATCATCGGCCTAAGGCCGTAACTACTAAAATTAGTACAGGCCATTCGGTCAACTGTTTACATAACAAAATGTAGATTTTAGCCTCTCGACTTTTAAATATAGATGATTGAACTTGCTAGCCGTGGGCCAAATCTTTAGCTTTTGTTCAAGCAATCTATAACTTTAGTCTTGTCTTTGGCTACCATTGGCTGATCTGGTCTTCGTGGCCTATGATGCAAAAAACATGGTGGTGGTTAGGGAAGTGTGTATCTGTTGTGTGGATTCACTGCGCTAGAAATAGTGCGAGATCCGATCCTGCACTTAAATCAGCAGTCACGTTAAGTGGCTTTATTTACCAAGTATTTATCAGAGATAAGGATAAGTTACAAAAGTGCATTAAAAGTAAGAAATATGAATTAAATAATTAATTAAATGCTAAATTGAAATAAAATATGAAAAATAAAGTACATGTGAAATATATCACCATGCTTGGACTAGTGTAAGATGAGGGTATGTGAAAAGGGTAAAACATAGGTAAATAGTTGTGGTTTATAAAGGGAAAAAGGACAAGAATGGGGACAATTTAGGGGACTAACATCCTCCCATCCCTAAGTTGTTGTGTGTCCTCACACAAATTTTTACCTGCTTCAAAAAACCTCAAAAATTTGGGTGCTTCACTTCAATCCTGTACTGTAATATTGATGTCGACCTGCACTATCTTGGACTTCTTCTCTTTGATCTTCAATTTCTTTGTCACCTTCTTGAGACGCTTAAAACACTGTGAAGCTCGATACTTCCACACCCTAACTTCTCTTTTCTACCTCTTGACCTCTGCGGTCAATTCTTCCTTACTATGTTGCTTATCATCCTACTCTTTAACCATAAGCTCTTCTAAATCCCGAACTTGGCGTTCCAGCTCAGCTATATGACTACTAAGATGAGAGACTTGTGTCTTCGACTCATTGGGTGGAGGCATTTTAGTACCCTGTGCCTCCTTCTCTTTAACTGCTGTGGCAAGGGATTCAGTACCCAGTGCTTCCTTCTCTTTAACAATTGTGGCAGGGGATTCAATACCTTGTTGAAATGGGGACTACACCATATCAGCATCCGACCCTTCAACCAAATCCTTGCTTGCACTTTATTCTTCTTTCTTCTTCCGAGTTTTCCAGATAAAATTAGCCAGCAAGGAATCATCTTCAATTTCTTCAAATTCTATTTCTTTGGAGTGGACCGCCACATCCACAAGGACCGACAAATTATTCCCTTCAAAGGCACTTGCATGCACTGGAGAGATAGTCTAAGGGGAGGGGTTCTTCTCAATAGAGGTGTTGGTTGCCTTCTCTGTCGGAGATGGGGCGTCCTCTTCCACTGTCTCTATGGGTCTATTTCCTATTGTACCAGTGCAATAATAACCTCCCACATTGTTTTTAATCGGACCCCTGCTTGTACTTGGACTAGCAGGGTCCTTTGTCCTTTTCCCGGTGGGTGTCTCTTTGTGTAACTGCTCTAATAATGCTGCCCAGGTCATGCCTTTAGCTTCCAACTCCTTCTTGACCAAGATCTTGATTAACCCGTGATGGTAATTTTGGTCACCCTAGTCTTCTTGTATAGTTTGCATGCCCTTGGCCATCCTCTCTAAACTCCTGAGCAAGAAGTGGGGGAAATTGATTTTCCACTGGAGGTGTCGGCCCACTTCGAAATGTAGCAATATTCTGAAATGGTAAACAAATGTGAAGGAATAGCATCCCTCGCAAGTCAAAAAATTCTGCAAAATATAAAGGAGATCTCACCATTGATCCAGTAGGGCGTTGCGGGGGATGTCATTCTTCCAATTCACCTATATTTTCTTGTCAACGACGAATTGGCACCACTGCTTATTCTCTAACTTATGATTCTTGAACCATTGGTTGCCAATGTTCTCTAATCCTGTTGCCTCTGTGATGAATTATTCTGTGACCTTGAACCTCAAGGGGCCAATTTTGACTCGGTCGTCCTTAAAATCTTGACAAATTGCAGGGCCACCTCCCTGTCGTGCTCATCAAACCTCTGTAAAAACTGAAGAAACCCTGATTCCTGCAATAGTGAAAGACTATTGCAATATTCAACGGTTTTCTCTACTTTCCTGAGGGATGACGACTCACTTCTAACGGGCGACATCGTCGCTTAAGATCTATGAAAAATCCACTCTCTTCTGCATGAAACAATGAGGTAGATGGATTCTTATAGATAGGGGCCCAACCATCCACTGCCCTTTTCCAATTCACTAGCCAATCATTTAAGTTATCACTTAATACATCCCTTAAATCGCCATGGACGTGTAGCATCCTTTGAAAAGTGTGCTGGATGGATTAGAGGTACTTTGTGGTGGTGATTTAATGGCTGGGTAAGGTAATGATTTCAAATGGAGGGCATAATGGATCATTTCGCAAGGGGTGTAATCATAGCCAAACAATGGTTACATACTCCACATCATCTTCATAATTCATTAAAAAAAAATACCTTTAGCATTCATTAAAATGATCACGATTTCTAACCATAAACACTTTGTACTTAAATAATTTTCTCCTTAATTAATACATGATAACATAAAGTACTTAACGATTGAATGAAAAGACTTCTTTTAAATTTTCATAATAACCACTTCTTTATGACGCATTCTATATTGCATGGAAAGAATAAAATGCATTATAAATCTGACAGGGTGCATGCTTGCATCGCCTATACTGCGCTGCTCTGCTTGCACTACTGTATATTGTAACGTACTTGCACTAGTTCAAGGAGAAAATCTGCTGAAGAAAAAATAGGAAATTTTGGTAGAACATAGGCTGGACTTTAACATGATTTTCCCAATCATATGAAAGGTTTTCTTCACCATTTCTTTGATGTTTCTGAGCACATCCTTTTGCTATTTCTACACTGGATCCTACAATAAGCTCATGGGGGAACAAAGAAGTGGGGAAAAGGGAAAAAAAATATTCAGAATGGGAAGGAAGTTTATGACATGGATTCTAGGAACAATACCATTAAGAGGGTGTAAATGGAAGTGGGATAGGGAAAAAAATTCAAGGGATAAAAGTGGGATTTACGAAATGGATAGGGTGAATTTGGAAGAATATGGGAAGGTAATCATTCTGGGGTTGAAGAAGAAAATTGATGGGGAATTACGAAAATGGGATATGAAGAAAGGAAGAAAATTTTCTGGAAAGTCTGCCTGCACTGGTGAAAGAAAAAAAAATACTGCAACGAGAATTAAATGTTACTTGAATGGAAATATCCATGCTAGTTACCCCGAACTTGTGTAAGGGCTAGTTTTGCTGAACCTACTTCTTCTTTGTGGCAGCTAGCACATATAAAGATTAAGCAACATTCTCCTTTTATTAGAAAATTTTGATCTTCCAACCAGCAAGTTGGTTTTCAGGTTGATCCTTCTGCAATCATGTCAACAAACTGATTTTCATAATTACAGGAAAATATATATATATATATATATATATATATATATATATATATATATATATATATATATATATTATTTTATTTTTCATTTTTTTTTAGAAGAAGAAGAGTTCATGTTTTCAACAGGTTGGTATTACCATCCATCACTACCATCCCAAATTGTTGTTGGACTTGCTGTGTAAAATCCTTCTTGGCAAGTGGCTAAAAATATTTCTTTAATCTATGTCCATTCACCAAGAACACTAAGCTCTGTCCATCAATAGTTTTAATCTCTACTACTCCATTCTCAAATACTCGGACCACCTCATAAGGTCCCATCCAGTGTGTATGTAATTTCCCTTTGAAATATTTAAATCTAGAATCATAAAGAAGTACCCAATCACCTGGGTGAAACTTCTTTTTCTGAATAGACTTGTCATGCCACCTTTTGCGTTGTTGCTGAATCAATATGTTCTGCTGAACAACATCCCTTCGAAATTCATCCAGCTCACTCAATTGAAGGAGATGTTGTTTTTGTGCTTCGCAGAGATCTTGCCCCAAATGAACTGCAGTTCTGAAGGTTTTGATCTGGAATTTGATTGGCAACATGATTTGTTTGCCATATACCAGCTCATATGGTGTATGTCATGTGCTATTTCTCGAAGTAGTTTGGTACGCCCACAAAGCTTCCGGTAATCTTTCAACCCAATCCTTCCAATAGATATTGACTATTTTTGTGATGATGGATTCAATGAATTTGTTTGTGGATTCCACCTAGCCATTTTCTTGTGGGTGATATGGTGTAGATTTCCTATGTTGGATCTTATATTGCTCCATCACACCCTGTACTAGATTAGAAATAAAATACAGATCATTGTCAGAAACAATCTCTCTAGGCACAACATATCTAGTAAAAATTTCAGTAAAAAGGAAATCAACAACAACCCTTTTTGTAGCAAAGGAAACAACTTTAGCTTCTACCCATTTTGTAACAAAATCTGTACAAACCAAAATATGCTTTTTACTTAATGAAGTTGGATTTATTGGCCCTATAAAATAAATAGCCCATTTTTCAAAAGGCTCAATCATAACTTGGGGGCATAAAGGCATCTCATTGGTTTGATTAGTCTAGCCCATTCACTGAAAACTATCACACCAGCTAACATACTGTTTGGCATCCTTAAACAAGGAAGGCCAAAAGTAGCTAGCGCACAATACCTTATATGGAGTCCGCTTATCAACAAAGTGGCCTCCACAAGGTTCATCATGGGTAGATTTTAAAATTTCAAACGCTTCTTCCTCTCTTACACATCTACGGATAATCAAATTTGGACCAGTGTAAAAGATATCTCCTTGAATCCAGGAGTATGTAGCACTTTTCTGAATAATATTCCACTTTTTGCGAGTGGACAAGTGGGGTGGTGTCTTTCCAGTGACTAAATAGTTAGCAATGTTAGCAAACCATGGGGAGTCTGTTGACATAGCAAAAAGATGTTCGTTAGGAAAATCATCATTAATAGGAGTTACTTCACCAGGATTATTCAATCTTGAAAGAAAATCTGCTACCACATTAGATTTTCCTGGTCTATCAACAATAGTAATATTAAATTCCTGCAACAATAACAACCACCTAGTCACTCTACAGCTAGTCAATGGTTTATTCATCAAATATTTAATTGCAGAATGGCTAGTATGTACAAAGACTTCATACCCTTTAATATAGTGCTTGAACTTGTTAATTGCAAAAATCACAACTAAAAACTCTTTATCTGTAACTGTATAATTTAATTCAGCGGGAGACAAATTATTCTAATAAAATAGATGGCATAGGATTTCTTGTTTTCCTTCTATCCTAAAGCTGTGCCAATAACCAAATCTGAAGCATCAAAGGAAATGTGAAAAGGTAGGGACCAGTTTGGACCTCTCAAAACTGGTGCTTGTACTAACTTTTCCTTCAATGTTTCAAAGGACTGTTGGCAAGTGTTGGACCAAGAAAACTCACTATCCTTAGCTAGAAGTCAGAAAAGAGTGGTAGCTATTCTAGAATTTTTTTCAATGAATCTACTATAGTAACCAGCATGTCCTAAAAAACCTCTTACTTCCCTTTGAGTCTTGGGTGCAGAAAGACGCAGAATGATCTCAATCTTAGCTGGCTCAACCTGGATACCTTTATCAGAAATAAGATGGCCAAGCACCACTCCTGCCTTGCACATTAACCTGCATTTCTTGTCACTCAAGGCAAGATGGGCTTCTTGGCAGCGAAGAAGTACTTTTTCCAGATTTTTGAGAGCCTCCTGAAAAGAGTCACCAAACATAGAAAAGTCATCCATATAAATTTCTACACATTCTAGATCAGCAAAAATAGCCAAGACTACCCTTTGAAAGGTAGCCAGGGCATTACATAAACCAAAGGGGAGAACTATATAAGAAAATGTTCCCCAAGGACATGTAAAAGTAGTTTCGTTGTGATCTTTAAGTGCAATTTGTATCTGGTTGTAACCATTGAAGCCATCAAACAAGGAAAAGTATTTCTTTCCTGCAAGGGTATCAAGCACCTGGTCAATAAAAGGAAGAGGAAAGTAATATTTGAGAGTGGCTTTGTTTAATTCTTGATAGTCAATACAAATACGCCATCTCCCATCTTTCTTAGGAACCAACACTAATGGAGAGACCCATTGACTGTTAGAAATAGGATAGATGAAACCAACATCTAAAAGTTTTTGTAATTCTTCCTTCACAACATATTTCAGAGTTGGATTCATATGCCTTTGGGGCTGTCGGACGGGTCGAGATCCTTCCTGAATGTAAATACGATGTGTACAGGCTTTAGGAGGAATTCCTTTCATATCCTCATAACCCCATGCAAAGGCACCAAGATGGTTCTGCAACAAGTTTACAAGCTACTGTTGATGATATGAGTCTAGATTTAAACTAATATGCAAGGGTTTATCAAGGCTAATCTCAACAAGAGTATTATCAAGCTCAAGAACACTCAAGGGGGTGGTCAAAGGAAGCGGTACAGAAGAATGAGAATCATGATTCTCTTGAAAATTGAGGCTGAAAATTTGGCTTGATGGCTCAAAATTAGGCATAATGTCTAGATTATTTAGGAAATCTTGAATCTCATCTTCTTGTGAAGACCCAGTATAATGATGTATAAGAGAAATGCACTGAGTCTCCTCATCACTGTTTTGATCCAACCAAAAGGTATCTCAGATGTCCTGAATGGATCTGGCAGGAGGATACAAAGTAACTTTCTTCCTAGAACATGCATGAAAAATATACATGTCACCAGAATAACATCCAATATATGCATCAGCTGTAGCAAGCCATGGTCGACCCAGGATCAAGGGATGTCCTCCTACTGGGTTCTTTGGCTGAAGCACAATGAAATTAGTGGGATATTTCCAAGAATCTAATGTAACGATCACATCATCCAATACTCCTTCTCGCTTGATTTTAGATCTATCTTCCAATTCAAGCACAGTGGGAGTAGGACAAAGATGAGATAACCGAAGTTGATCCATGGTTTTTTTATTCATGACATTAATGGCTACCCCCAGGTCTATAAGAACATTAGAGACAAGGACATCACCAATCTAAACTGAGACAATAGGGTTTCTGGGATCAATATATTTCTCCATAGACACACATCCTGTCATCAACTCTACTGCCCTACAAACGAATTGAATGGTTTGGGGTTCTAATCTCTTCCTCCTTGGTTTCTTGAGACAAAGTTCCTTAATGATCTTAGTACAAATGGGGATCTCTTTAATGGCCTAAAACAAAGGTACCTTAATAAAAAGGTTCCTGAGTTCAGAAACCAAGCTAGTCTCAGAAATAGGCTCACTTCTTTCCACAACTAGCCTTTCTGGAAAGGGAGGCTGGTTGGAAGAGGATGGTAAGGATTCAGAAGGTAAGGGAATGGGCTACTTGGTGACAACTTCCATAGAATGGTTAGGAGTCTCCTCCTCTCCTTTCTCTTCAATAATCACCATAGGGTGCTTCTGGTTTTCCGAAGTTACAGTCCTCCCCGATCTCAATTGGATATCATGAACCCCAACTAGAATAGACTGGTACTCAAATGGTAAAGGTAGGTTTGTTACATAAATCATTTGCACCACTTTATTATTATTAGGATTGGGTACAGGTTGAGCAGGCAACTGAGGAGGTCAAAACGGTGGGGGTAAAGGAAAAAGTGGAGTAGACTGACTCTGAGGTAAATATGGCTGAGGCATTGGATAGGGTGTATATGTAGGTGGATATGACTGCATAGGTGGCTGGTAGGAATACTGAAGATGATTTGGCCCTCTCCAACCTTGTTTCCATGGTGGAGAAGGCTGGCCGTGCTGAAATTGATTCCCATATTGCCACTGCTGAGAATGATTATTGTTAGGATAAGAATATGCATGTACATTATAACTAAAATAGTGTGGAGAGAATTCAGGAGCCATACCTGCACTTACCTGAGGCCAATTCCTTTCAGCTCCCATGGCATATAAGTATTCAGCTTCGGGCTGTTCCCCTTTTATTATAGCTTTAAGTCTTGGTATAGAGGGACACTTTTCTGTGGTATGGTCTTCTGCATAAATAGCACACTTGTTAGTTTCCTTCAAATTAAGAGGAAACTCTTTAGGAGGATGCTTATCGAGCTACATTTAGGACATAAAATACATAATGACTCTTGCTCCTTTATAAGTTTTTGCTGAAATTTCAAAGAGTCTAACGGTTTTCTAACAATATTCATTATTTCAATCTTCATATTTTCCATTTTATTTTCTAGTCCAATAATCATAGCATCAATAGATTCAGTTTTTCTGTTTCTACTCCGAATTCCTCTACCGGATCTATACTGATTCCTTGAAAATTTCCTGCACAAATCACAGATCTGATCAAAAGTTTTATGAGAAATATCACCTTGTCCTAACAGGTTCAAATTATTTCTAGCACCATCAATAAGTCCACACAAGAACAAAGTTCTAATAGTACCAGAATCAAACTTAAGCTTCGACCTTTGTAAAATATATAGAAATCTTTCTAAGTAATCCTCAAGAGTTTCATCATCATTCTGCACAATTGTAAATATTTCATCTTGCATGTCTCGAGTTTTGCAATATTCTTGATATTTTGACAAAAACACTCTCTTCATCTGATCCCAAGAAGTTATGGTGTTCCCTCCTAGCCCCATAAACTAGCACAAAGCTGAGTCTTTGAGAGTAGCAGGAAACAATCTCAACTTCTGAGCTTCAGTTGAATAGTCATAACTTCTACACAAAATATCAAAGTTGAATAAAAAAGAGTCAGGATCTTCATGAAATTTACCATGGAAATGAGGAAGAGCTAATGATGGAATATTCTTCATCTGTGAAATAGTATCGGGATCCACAATTGGAAACTCAAAAGTGGATTGTTCCTCATTTACCCAGTTTTTGCCAGTTCCTTTCGCATGATCTTCACGATCTGCCATTGTTTCCCCTTCACGTGAACCACTCTCAATAGGCTGAGAAGATTGACTACTAGTAGTCTCCTCCTTCCCCTCTTTGGGCTAAACCACACCTAAGCTACTGTCACCAGTGTCTAGGTGGATTGTTCCTGCGTGATGGGTTTGAATTTTGGACCTCCTACTTGCAGGAGAAGACCCAATATGTTTTTTTTTTTTTTTTAAAGCACACTGCAGAAAAAGATGAAAGAAAACTTACCCCTATTACATCAAACAGAAAATTCTCACCAAATCAAATTGCCTCTCTGGCAATGGCACCAAAATCTTGGGTGCAGGAATTGCACTTAAGAAACTCCTCAACACTTAATTGTCAACCCGGGGGATCCATAAACTTAGAGACGAAGCACAGGAAATGCCAAAGATGGTATGAACCTTTATGATGTAAATTCCTACCTTCTTAAATGGAAACTTCTAGAAACAAATTGTAAACAGTAAAAGGCAACTGAATCATCAAAGTAATCTAGTGCTAGAACAAGAAAGAATGCATTTGCAAAGGAATCAAAATAAGAAGACAATCACTCCAACTGATCAATGTTTAATCACTGAGTATATGCTTATATTTCTCTTTAGTAGAAACACTTTATAAGTCTCGTAAAGTGGGCCCTTAAACCTGCTTTCTTAAAGATTTCCTTCTTGCACTAGTTAGTCCTGCACTTATCGCAATCTGCTTGCACTAGTGCAGGCGCAAAGATTTATGTGAGAGGTATAAGTTGTGTCTTACCAAAGATTCTTGACTTCATGCAAGGGCTCAAACCTCAAGGGTTTTGAGCACTCGGATCCTGTGACAAGAAACCAGTTCTTGCACCTGAGCAGAGTTCCTTGCACTTTGTTATCATTTCTCAAAATAAGCGTTGACTATTGCAAATGAAACTTAATTCCAGAAATAATTTACACATTTAGATGTTTCCAATCTTAACTATATGTAAAATAAAAGTAAATAGCCATACCTGGAAACAACCACTAAAGAATCAAATTTCCATCTGCATATATATATTACTTAGGAGAATGGAAAAGAAACGTTGCATGAGAGAGACTAGAAATACTTTCTGCAACACACCAAAGTGCACTGGTGCAGGTTCATTTCTCTTGCTTGGACCAGGCGAGGAAAACCAACTAAAATAAATTGCATGAAAGGAAATTGCAGCAAAGGATTAATCACACCAACATGCACTGGTGCTGGTTCATTTCTCCTGCTTGGACTAGGCGGGGAAAATCAACTAAAATAAATTGCATGAAAGGAAATTACAGGAAAGGATTAATCACACCAACGTGCACTAGTGCAGGTTCATTTCTCCTGCTTGGACAAGGTGGGGAAAATCAACTGAAATAAATTGCATGGAAGAAAATTGCAGGAAAGTAAATCTAACTAATTCACATGATGGATCTGCTCATGCTTTGGAAGGAATATGTGCATGGAATAGAATTCAATTAAATCACACTTTGACAATAACAACACATAAATAAATATGAAACCGAAAATAGGGTAAACGAGCTGGGTTGGCTGGGCCCTAGCCAACGAGCTCATTTCTCGTCTAAGAAATGATGCTACTTAGTAATTCAGATTAGACTCATTGGCTTAAAAGAACAAATAAGATTTTAAAAGCATGAGGCAAAGCTCCTTCTTTCTATTAATTTGCAAAGGCAAAGTACATTGTGGAATACAGAGTCCAAGCCAGATTTGGGCGATAACAAAAATATTCAATATGCTTGGAACACAGTGTGTTTATCTCCTCTATTTGCAAATACCCTGATTCTATTTACATTCTGTGATTTATAGACCGTCGGCCCAAGGCCGTAACTACTAAACTTAGTACAGGCCATTCGGTCAACCATTTACATAACAAAATGTAGATTTTAGCCTCTCGGCTTTTAAATATAGACAATTGAACTTGCTGGCTGTGGGCAAAATCTTCAGCTTTCGTTCAAGCAATCTACAACTTTAGTCTTGTCTTTGGCTGATCTGGTCTTCATGGCCAATGATGCACAAAACGTGGTAGTGGTTAGAGAAGTCGAGATATGCTTTGCGGATTCGCTGTGCTAGCAATAGTGTGAGATCTGATCTTGGACTTAAATCAGCAGTCACGTTAAGTGGCTT
Source organism: Pinus tabuliformis (assembly GCA_031772625.1). Lineage (NCBI taxonomy): Eukaryota > Viridiplantae > Streptophyta > Pinopsida > Pinales > Pinaceae > Pinus > Pinus tabuliformis. The sequence goes on from CM062815.1 coordinate 670,977,995, forward strand.
TATTTACCAAGTATTCATCGGAGATAAGGATAAGTTACAAAAGTGCATTAAAATTAAGAAAGCTGAATTAAATAATTAATTAAATGCTAAATTGAAATAAAATACGAAAAATAAAGTACATGTGAAATATATCACCATGCTTGGACTAGTGCAGGATGAGGGTATGTGAAAAGGGTAAAACATAGGTAAATAGTTGTGGTTTATAAAGGGAAAAAGGACAAGAATGGGGACAATTTAGGTGACTAACACCCACTGTGTTGGACCAAGAATATCTCCTCTTCATACTGCATGGCAGAGTAAAAATGAATAGTGGAATCCTTCCTAGGCCATTGATGAGTTTGACTGTGCCCTCTTAATCAAGCTTCCTTCTTTCAACCCTCTCACAGGCCTATAATGATATTGTCATTCCAGGAGATAGGTAGTGATGGAATATATGTTTTTAACATTGATTTTGATTTGTCATGAATGATTTTCATTGGTAGGAGTATCTTCCTAGAATGAAAAGGTAATGCTCAAATAATATATCAAGGAGAAATCATAAAGAAACACCTGTGGAGATGAAGAACAAAAGAGAGCTATCATGGAGACATGAAGAAAATCATGGACCAAGACAGTAAGAAGAAAATACATGATGATTCATATGATTCTAAAGCTCATGCAAGACACTTTGGAGGGTGAAGATAAGCAAAAAAGTAGATCTTCCATGAAGATGAAGCGTATTACATATCTACTATGAAGAATACAATATGAAGTAGCGAGGAAGATATCTTGGCATTTCCACCTCACCATGAAGTCCATGTCATCATTATCAAGTTGTAACTTGTACAAGTGTCATCATAATGGTCAATTTGTGTCCATCTATCATACCACATCATGTGAAATGTAATGATGTAATTATTAAAGGGAAAAAGACAAAATGTAAGGTGTGGCAGTTCAAAGGTCACATGTGGAATATGTAGAGTCACATAGTCATATATGGACAAAAGAATTGTATATAAGTCCAAAAGTCACATAAAGAAGTCCAAAATTCATGTAGAGAAGTTAAAAAATCATTCAAAAGTTCGAGAGTTGCATAGAAGTCCAAAGGTCATAATAGAAGTCCAATATTCATGAGGGTAACTCAATAGTCATGGGGATATGAAAGGTGATTCTTGTTGTTATAAAATAAACGTCATAACTCAAGCAAGGGGATTTTGGAGACTTAAGATTTGGAGAGCTAGTATTGGCTTCTCTACTTGAAAGAGGAAAGAAAAATTATTCTTTGGAGAAGCAAGAAGTGACTTAATGTTCCACTACTGGAACTAGTGCCTCATCATTGTAACTGTGTACTTGAATCTTTCATCTAATTGAAATTCAATGAGCTAACACATTTTGATGCATGTATGGAAAAAAAATTTAGGACTAATCTTGGGATGTTTATGGTATATGTTGTGGTCATATGTATTAGAGAAATGGAACTATTTCAGTGGCTTTGGAACTCATGTTGTTAAATGTCTTTTTTATTCACTTTAACAATCATTATGTGAACTATTTTTCTAACGAATCTTTTCACTCTCTTGTGTGTATCTCTTAAGTTAGTACTATTACTTCCTTCTAGAGACTCACTCTTGTCTCCCACTCATGAAGGTCTCCTTTTACACATTGCTGTCGGTGTTTCACAATCTCAACTTACTTGCATGTTCAAGGTCTACGTATATAATCTCTTACGTTATCCATTGAAACCAAGGCTAACCTTTGTGTTATGGTAACCAGGTCGATACTCCGGATGGGGCTCCTAATCCAATTGATTTGAGTTATAATTAGGAATTCACATTAGGGAGAACCCCTATATATTGGTGATATCCAACACCGTCAACATTCTCCTTATGTTGCGCATATGAAATTTTGAACTTTAGCATATCCTTGAATATCTTAAAGTTTTGGTAAAAGTCCCAAATGGATTCACTTGAGTCATGGTTGATCTCCTTCAACTCAGTAATACATTGACATTGAGTGTTTGGATTTTTAAACTCTTTGATCAAAGCTTTCTTAATCTTATTCAAGGTTTTATTCTACCTAGTTGAGGTCCTGCTCTTAAATTTCATCTATTACGTCAACACACGGTCTCTGAAGGTGGCTTCCAACTGTGCAATCTCCATCACCTCATCCTTGAATTTCTTGGATGTCTAGATAGCCTCATATTTGAGCAAATATGGTTTTGGGTATTCATTCCCAACACCATGGAACATAGGAATTCTTAAATATATGCCCACCATTAAATTTTTGCAGTACTTCCTACCGAATTATTCCCACTTACACTCACTGAAAAATTAGAAATTGTGCACTTGTTTACAAATAAAATTGAACTTGAGTACCTTGCAACACTTTTCAGATCGTTTGAAAAAATCCACTACTACTAGTACCTCCATATCCTTAACTATAGTTTCCATTTACACTATTCATGAAGGTATGTTGACTACTTCCCTCTTCATCGATAGAAGTGCACAGATTTATGGGTTCAACATCAGAAATGGTTTGATTCTGCTATCAAGGATTCAGGGATTGTGCTACGTGGAATCAATTTCTCCTCTCCTTAGACTTTAGTACACAAGGTATTGAACTGCGCCCTTCATAGATATGATCAGTTGCATCACTCCTTACTGTCCATGGCCTTTTCTTTCCCCTCTCCCTGGGCTTCTCCTGTCGAAAGGCATCAATAGTAACTGGACTCCTCCCACTTCACCCCATCGAAACCTTTGTCCACTTCTTAAGGTGCCACCCTCAAAACTCTTTATCTTCATATTGTCTCCTCACATTCACTTGCGTAGTCCTATATTCATTTTTAGCCTCCATAATAATATTTCCACCTTTTCTCCTTTCTCTCCTCTCTGACCATCTTATGGATCTCCCCTATTCCACTTAGGGAACAAGTAGTTTAGTTTCTCATGTTTTTTAACTCCAAATGAAGAGCTCCATGGTCACATAGTGGGATCTTAAGAGATAATGATAATGACCATATGAATCTTCTTCGTGGTCCCTTCAGGAACTTCCTTTGAGATGCACAATAAGAAACTATCGCTTTTGTTGTAAATTTGACAACATAACCATCCAACACACTTTCAAACAAAAAATATACGATCCGAGAAACTTTAATACTTAGCGGTTGCAATTGTCGTATCTCCTCCGGAGTGCACTTCCTTGGTCCATTGTGTTAGTTGGTCAAATTATTTTCCTTTAGATGTTGCACCCACTCTATCAAAATATTGGGAAATTCTCTAAAGAAAGGTTCTTAAAGTTCAATAAAGATGCACTTTTGCAACCATTTCTCTATGTTCGGTCTTTTATCCCCAATCTCCTTTTTATTAAGTTCATGCACCTTCCATTGAAATCACTGAGTGATCTCTTCCTTGGTGGGGTTCCATGGCTTCCACATTACTACCACATAGCAATTCCATCATACAACACTCCCTAGTCCTAACAATAGAAACATTTGTTGGAATGCAGGATTCTATTAGATTTGAGATTAGCTGCATAGTTGGCCAACAAACCTGCTCAGTGTCAACCCTTTTGGCATCACCCACAAAGTTGATGAAGTCTTAACCGAGATGATAATGGGGGGCTGTTGGAACCTTTAAACACTCAAACTTCAACATATGGTGCAAGAGTCAGACCTCCACCATATGGACACCTAACAGTCATTTTGGGACTACATGTCGGATGTAACTCCACTTACTGTCACACACACTAGTTAGTGTGCATGACATAATTTACCATATGACTAAGGTTGAGATATAACACTCTTCCCAAAAACTTTTTAGACCTTATCATGTGGATTACAGTGCACCACAACAATGTTTTATCATATGAAACCATTACCCACTATTATTCCATTTAGCTACTTGGAACATTAAGAGACATTCAACTCAATTCGAGATTATTCAGAAAATGATAAACAAACATACAACATTGATAGAACCACACATATTTATACACCAAGATAAAGGAGGAAACCCATCATTACTTCTATTACTTCATCAAAAAACACAAAAGGGTGCAAGGTGCTATAACACAAATCTTGCACGACTCATCTCACTAGCGTTCATTGATTGTTTAGAATACAATAGGACAACCAATACCATACCAACACACAATTACCCCATACTTTAATACTTCTATTACATTCATGTTTCATAGTACCTACAGATGATGACACTAACTCTTGAGGCTACTATAACTAAAAATACACAATAACAATAATCCTTTTGCCCTCGACATCCATAGTGTGATTGTCGAATCGCCCAACCATCCAACCATCAGTTCGTCCAACCAACGATATATATTGATCATGTCCCTATATTGGATCCTAATAGATTCTCGATCTTCTTTGGATGACTTCTCCACACCTCCAATAGTTCTCCTAATTGGATAACTATTAGGATATTTTCTAACATCATTTCTTTAGGTTGTCCCATGCCTTCTAACCTTCTGTTGAAAATATCTCCTGCCCACTCATCCCACTTTACCAACCTTCTTCTTCCTATGAATATCTTCAATGATTCCTGCCATGATATCCTTCTCTTCCTTCGCCACCAACTATAAAATCCCAACTACCTAATCTTATTTGCATGCATCCCTACTTTTTGAATGCTTCCACTTTCTTTGTGTGTGGTGTCTTCATGCGACGTGTCTCTTCCTCCTACACCAAATCTCACTATTACGCATTGATCTCTTCTCTCTCGTGCTCCTCTATCCTTCTGCATGGTCACCATCCTAACACTTGACAAAAAAAAAACTGGCCTCCAACACCACTCCCATGGAGGAAGGACCCAAAGACGTAGTCCACTGTAGAAAAACTTCATTATCACATGGTTTCTATTTCTTGTTTCTCTTCTCTACTCCATATTCTACATTTCTTTAATTGTAGCTTCATTTAAAGTTCTTCATTTTTTATTTAATTGTTAATTGTTAGTTTTAAGTTTAATCATTCACACTTGAATTTTTTTATAAACCAAGTCACTTTAAAAGATCCACATGAGAAGATGCCACCAATTAGAAGATATCAACCACATTAGTAAATGTCGTTGTTCTAGTTGATAGCTGTTGTCTATAGGGTGGATTCATTGACCATGATTGACAAGGGTTGGTGAGGTTAGTCATAGTTGACAAGGTTGACCAACGTTGAAGATGGTTGATCAAGATTCACCATGATAAACATTAATTTATTATTGTTACACCAATCTAATAATGTTACATTAATGTTAACATTATTACATTATTACATGAATATTTACATTGTTTGACTTTTGTCAGCCATGGTTGACATTAGTTCATGTTACATTGATATTAATGTTAATGTAATATTAATTTTATAAAATTGTTGCATTAATGGTTGAATTAGGGATGGGGTTGGGCATGGTTCACAAGGTTGACCTTGGTTGAATAGGGTCAATCATTGTTGGTTAAGGTGGACCATGGTTAACCTCAGTTGACCATGATTGATAATAATTATCATGGTTAACTAGGGATTAAGATGATAGATTATGGTTGACCTTGTTTTACCATTGTTGTCTATGGTTGACCATTACTACATGGTTAGAGTATTGTGACATTAAAGTTGACTAGAACTAACCATGGTCAACAATGCAATTTTACAGTAATGTTATTGCTAATGTTATACTAATGCTACAAAAGTGGTTACACTAATGGTTGAAGTGGGTTAATGAGCTCACTATGGTTGATGAGGATCCCCATGGTTAAAGAGGGTTGACCATTGTTGGTCAAGGGACCCTATGGTTGACTTGAGTCAAACATGATTGACCTCATTAATTAATGACTATTAATGATCACCATGGTTAGCCTTAATTGACCATGATTGACAATATATAATATTTAATATAAATATTAATTAAAATGTTTCATGAATGAATTATTATTATATTTTCAATACTTTTTAATATTATGATATACATATTTATTTTGTTGCATTATATATATATATATATATATATATATATATCTGAATAACGAATCTATATAATTTATATAGATGTTATTTAAAATATTTTATATATAGTAATTAAAATATTTTTTAAAATTAAAAAATACATTTTATCTATTTTTTATTAAAAATAAAAATAGATCTCATATAGATTAACATAAATACACCGTTTATAATAAATTAAGGATTTTTTTGGAAATAGTAAGGAATATGCTATGTAATGCTAGTTTGTAGCAAGATTTATGAGTGGAAGTAGTTAGTACTACTTTTTATCTGGCGAATCAAACACCATCTATTGCAATAAACAACAAAAATCCAAAGGAAGTATTGATAGGTCATCCATGTCATTATTCAAATTTAAAGATATCTTTTGTGATGCCTATGATCTTTTTCCTAAGAATCAATGTTCTAAAGCAGTCCTTAAAGTGAAGAAATACATATTTGTTGGTTATGATTATGTTGCTAAGAGATATAGGTTGTGAGATGCTACTTCCCAAAAAATTGTCATCAACAGAGATGTGATATTTGATGAGTCTTCTCTTACTAAATCATATCATGCAAGAAGATGTTGTGAAGTAGGAACATGCACCAAATCAATAAGTTCAATTTGAGACATCTACAAACACATGGAAGCAAGAAGAAGATTATGTAGATAGAGAAGTTGTAGATGTTGAAGACACTCAAGGGAGTGTTGGAGTTACAAAACCTAAACTAAGAAGGTCTACATGAGAGAGAAAAGCTCTGAAATGGTATGCGAATTTTTTTCATCTACTTCTTTGGTTACTAATGTTGAAGAACCTTATTGTTTTTTGGAAGTAGTAAATGGTATCGACAATGAAAATTGGAAACCAATGATGAAAGGGGAATCGATGCCTTGGAGAAAACAATACGTGGGACCTAGTACAACTCTCGAAACATTAGAAGGTTGTCATATGAAAATGGGTCTTCAAATTGAAAAGATGCATTGATGGTAATATTGAAAGGTATAAGGCCAAACTAGTTGCAAAATGGTACTCTTAGATGGAAGTTATAAATTTCCATGAAATATTTTACCTAGTTGTTAAAATTGTTTCTATTCGATTTTGTATTAGTGTTAGTTGCATTGCTTCATTTGGAGTTAGAGAAATTAGATGTTAAAACAACATTATTGCATGGGGATTTCAATGAGGATATTTATATGGAACAACGAGAAGGTTTTGTGTAACATCACAATGGAAGATTAGTTTGCGACAATAAATTATTGAATAAGCCGAAGCAACTACTTAGACAATGGTATGAGAAGTTTGATGCCTTCATGATGAGCCAAAATTATACTAGAAGTTAGTATGACCATTGTGTGTACTTTAAAATTTTGAATGGGATATTCATTATCTTAGTGGTGTATGTTGAAGATATGCTCACCACAAGTAAAACCATGGAAGAGATGAATAGGTTAAAGACTTCGATGGTTAGGAAGTTTGATATGAAGTATCTAGGAGATGCAAAACAAATCTTAGGCATTAAAATACACAGAGATAGGAAAATTGGTAAGCTCATGTTTTAACAACAGAGCTATGTAGAGAAAATACTGAAAAACTTTAGGATGAACAATGTCAAAATAGTTAATATCCCTTTCACTTCCCATTTTAAAATTTCTTATGACTTATGTCCCAATAATCAAGAAGAAAATGTGTATATGTCTCATTGTTATGAAACCAGCTCACAAAAAGATAGAAAAGAAAGATCAATGCCTTAGAAATCAGCCTCTTCGAGGGGGAAACCTCCTTTACATTACACAAATGAACAATTCTTGGATAATACAAATGAACAAAACCTCCTTTCTATATATAGGAGTCTAAGGGGTCACAATATAATCAAAGTCGACATAACAATAATAATATAAGGGCACAACAATAACAATAGTGGGCTTCTATGGGGCACAATAATAACAATATGGGGACAATAGGGCACAAAAATAACAATAAGGGCTACAATGACAATAGTAATGGGGGAATCACTAGTATTATAGGGACCTAACATGCCCCTCCCCTTCAAAAAAGTGTTGTCCTCAATGCTTGAGTAGTTATGGATGTTTCTGTATAAAATTCTCATCCTTGCATGTGGAATCTTCAGTGGATAAGTTCTTCCACTTGACAAGATACTCTGAAATTGATTGATTTCGCAACTATCAAGTTCATGTTTCTGTGACTGCTTTAGGTTTCAATATGATTTTTCCTTGCTCATCAAGTTCTGGCAATTTTTTTTGAACTGGGAGCTTGTCAGCAATAACCTTCTTTAAGCATGAAACCTGGAAAACTGGGTGCACTCGGGAAGCTGCAGGAAGCTCCAATTTGTATGCCATAGTACCAATCTTTTGCAACACCTTGTACAAACCATAATACTTTGGTTATAATTTATTATCCCTCTTAGCTTGCTTGAGGGACATTTGTTTATATGGTTGTAGCCGTATAAATACCAAGTCACCTATATCAAAACTTGTTTCGCTGTGATGTTGATTTGTCTGTTGTTTCATTGTATTATGTGCCAAATGTAGGTTATCCTTTAAGAGTTTGAGAACTTGTTGTTGATGCTTGATGTGATCTTCCACTGCTTGAACCTTGGAATTTTCTCTTAAATATGATGCGATGGATGGTGGGTGATATCCATAAAGTGACATAAATGGGGTCATTTTTTCTGCAGTATGGAAGGAAGTGTTATACCACCATTCATCCAAAGGGAACCATTTGACCCATTGTGTCTATTTATCATATACAAAGTGAAGAAGATATCCTTCCAAACATTTTTTTACTATCTCAGTTTGCTCATAAGATTGAGGATGATAAGATGAGCTACGAGCTAACTGAGTACCAAGACAAGAAAATAATTCCTTCCAAACATTTCCAGTGAAAATGGGATCTCTGTCGCTTACAATAATATTTGGGTTTCCATGTAGCTTTTGAATTGTTTCCATAAATGTAGTAGAAATTGAACTGGCTTTAAATGGATGAGATAATGCAAAAAAGTGTGCATACTTGGTAAGTCTATCAATTACCACCATGATGACACTCTTTCCTTTGGACTTGGGTAAACCTGTGAGAAAATCAATTGAAAACTCATCCCAACGTTGACTTGGAATGGATAAAGGTTGTAATAGATTCGGGGTCTTAATTGTTTCAACTTTATTTTGTTGGCAAATCAAACATTACACCACAAACTTTTGAATATAAAATTTAAGGCCATCCAAAAAAAATCCTTCTTAACCTTGTGGTAAGTTCTTAAAAATCCTGAGTGCCCTGCTAAGGGAGAAGCCTGCAATTCCATAACAATATTTTGTTTGAGTTGGGAATTCTAACATAGGTATAAGCAATCTTTGTACCATAGCGAATCATTTTTCCAGCTAAATGTATCATATGTACTGGGATCTTGTTGTAACTTTTGAATGAGGGTCCACACTTCTTCGCCATTCTTCCATTCTGCTTCATTTATCCAATCTGGTTGGATAATAGAAATGGAACAAAGCAATGCATCCACATCCTCATCCTTTCTTGAGAGTGCATCTGCCACAACATTTTGCTTCCCTTTTTTGTATATGATTTCAAAGTCATAACCCAACATCTTTGTGAGAGAAAAATTTGTTTCACTTGGTCTTGTAATTTTGATATATCATGTTACATTTCTTCCTCTTCTTCATAAGTCATGCTAGAGATTTCAGGTTGCTTATTAGGTGTTTACATTTTCTTTCTTCGGGGCATCAATTAATGATAATTCTCCTTCACTATTCCCTTTGAACTTCCAACTAATTTTTCAACCCAAACTTATGCAAAATTTTAAAAAGACTACACACCTTTTTTCGCTTTGTCGAAGCTTGATGTTTAATCTGTTGTACTTCTGTAATTGCGAATCTCTGAGGCTTGACATTTATTCTTGCAGTAGCCCTTTGAATCCTCTTTCCAATGCCACCAACCTGATCAAAATTAGATTTTCCAAGAAAGAGTTATGCCCAATCTCCTAAGATGACCTGATTATATAATTTTCCAGTAGAGAGAACTTGTACGACATGCCACGTATCACTGTTTCGAACTTCAGATCTAGAAAATATACATAGAAAACTACAGTCTGTCCTCTTTCTATAACTTCTTACTAAATTTCAATCTGATGCTTAGAGAGAAAGTTATGAAGATTTTACCAAGGTCACTTATTTGGAATGTTTTTCGGGAGTTTGCAAAAACCCTAACTTCCTCAGATCATATCTTTGAAAATATAGCGAGACAATATATGAAATTCAAAACCAAGGTTTAGAATGATTTTGGCTCAAATGGATATTTTTTTTGTAGCTTCGGAAACTTCGCAGAAAAAATGTTATAGTGAAAATGCCACGATGACCTGTTTGGAGCAGCAAAACCCTAGAATCCAAAGCTCTGATACCAAATGTTATGAAACCAGCTCACAAAAAGATAGAAAAGAAAGATAAACACCTTAGAAATTAGTCTCTTCGAGGAGGAAACCTCCTTTACATTACACAAATGAAGAATTATTGGATGATACAAATGACCAAAACCTCCTTTCTATATATAGGAGTCTAAGGGGTCACAATATAATCATAATAATAATAATATAAGGGAACAACAATAACAATAGTGGGCTTCTATGGGGCACAATAATAACAATATGGGGACAAAAGGGCACAACAATAACAATAAGAGCTACAATGACAATAGTAATGGGGGAATCACTAGTATTATAGGGACCTAACACTCATGTACCATATGCTCATGTAGTAGGAAGTACGATGTAAGCGATGATTTGTACCAGACCTAATATTTCAAATGCAATATGTGTTTTCAACAAGTTCATTGAAAATCCAAGAAAAAAGCATTGATTTTTAGTGAAATGGGTCCTTTGGTATCTTAGAGGTACCAATAATTATTGTATCACCTTTAATGGTTGTAAAGACTATGTCTGCGAATATGTTTAGTTATATTTTGCAGGCAATTTGGATATGAGGAGGTTCACTTCAAGATATGGATTTACTCTTGTAGGGGGATCCATTAGCTGGATGTCGAAGCTTCAAGAAGAAATTTCTTTACCCACCATAGACACATAATACATTGATATCTCACATGCTTACAAAGAGATAATTTGGATGAAGGGGCTTCTAGGTGAACATGGGAGAGAGAAGAATATCATAACTGTGTTATGTAATATTCAAGTGTGTTATATTTGGCTACAAATATAGTTTACCATGCCAAGACCAAACATATTGATAGAAAGTATCACTTTGTAAGACATGTTATTGATGGAGGTAGAGTAGATCTCATAAAGTTCCACAGTCGAGAAAATTGTGAAAACATATTTATAAAATTGGTGCTAATAAAGAAGATGTAGTGGTGTCTCTCTTCTCTTGGATTGTAGGAAAGGTGATATGACTTTGGCAAGGCATTAAGAATTTTTTTTTTTCAAGGTGGATATTGTTAAGATATGAAAATAGTATGTAAATGTAAATTTAAGTTTACTGAAGTAAAAATTGTTGCAGTTATTTAGTTTTACAAAGAAAAAATATAGTTACCAAAGCTATTGTAACATAGCCTAGATCACATATGTTTCTGATAAATGAGGAGGATGTACAAGTGGTGTAATATTGAATGTAATAATTCTCTCGAAGAGTAATATCTTAATTACCTTGCCCATGGAGCTTTCCTTGAATTTTTTTTTAGAGTTTTACCACGTCACTTCTATGTACCCATGCATATTTTGTTTTCAAATATTCTTTTATATAATTTCAAAAATAGACTCTAAGTAACACATACTTAGAAGAGGAAAACTAGACTAAATTATGATAAAAGTAGTAACATTAAAACACTTAAAATGTTGAATAACTAAATGAATGATATTGATAAAAAAATTATATTTATAAGGCGATGATGTATAGGTCGTAGGTTAGATGGAAGATAATTCAAGTGTGATGTTCATAGGTATTGTGTATAAGAAAATTTAGAGATTTAAAATGATAGGAAGATTCAAGTTGCTAAAGCGTAGGTTCTTGGAGTAACAAAGTCAAGATTTGAAGAAGAGTCATCGAAGTGCACTAAGTGAAATAAATTCAAGTAAAAAATGTCATACATAAAATTTTACAAAGAGAAATGCTATTCCTAAATAAGAAGGTTGAGAAGGATTTTCAATATCTAAGTAGTATTTTTAAAATTAAATGTAATAATTGAGTAAATGTAACATGAAATCAATGCCTACATGGCATAGAGAAAATAGTGATAGGGTGTTTTGTTAAGACAACCATGGTGTAAAGGTCACTACCTTGAAAGTCTATGGGAAAAAATCCAACAATGTTGAGGGCTAGTGTGGCCGAGATACGATGTTATCCCTAGAAGATTTTGATGGATTAGATGCCCTTGGGTCGCGACTACTCAAACTACAAGTTAGTCTTGCCAATAAACTCAAGACTCATATAAGTTGACAAAAAAATGACATGAAAACAATATAGAAATTCTTAGAATGTATCATGATTGCAGAGGAGGGGCATAAATAATCAATTTCTTATAACTTTGTTTTTATATGTGTTTTACATGTGAACCTCTATCGTACACATCAACTGAAAATGCTTGGAACGTATCATGATTTTAGGAGGGGCATAAAAAGTGAAATGCTTATAACTTTGTTTTCTATTTGTTGTTTACATGTGGACCTCTAACGTATGCATCACGTAAAAATCCTTAGAATGTTTAATGATTTTGGGAGGGGCATAAAGAATCAAATGCTCATAATTATGATCATTACGAGAAGGGTAGAAAGATACTCTGTCTAAATATAAAGAGTCTGATATCATATCAAAGAATTAAACTATTTTGTGAGGCCACGAGAGTAGCACGGCAGAGGTAATGTTTATGGTAGCTTATATTTGATAGAAAGGAAATAAATGTATGTTACATTTAATGAAAGATGATAGGAAAGTGAATAAGTCTAATGAAAGTGAATAATATGATAAGAAAGTGAATCACTTAAGAAATTATATTGATATTTTATTTTATTTTGAATGCAGACATATAAAATTAAATGGTTGTTAAATACCAATATACATTAATCCATAATAAGCATCAAAACACTTACATCATGATATATCTCCTCTTACTAAAATTAAAAAACTAAAAGAGATAATTAAATTATGAATTTATTTTAAATTACTATTAACTATAAAAATAATTAATATATAAGTTAAATATATATACATTTCAAAAACAAAACATAGAACAAGATTCTTAACCATGCAACCCCATTTAATAATTAATAGGTGGATTGCAAGGATTTAACCTTTATGGAATATTCTGAAATATTCTTAATAATATTCACAAATCAAAGGTTGAAAGGTATTTCAAAATTAGTTATGCTCTTTTTGCCCCTTCATTAAATTAATTAATTAATAAAAATGTCATATGAAAATGAGTTATGGTTTTTTGGGCATGTTGTAATAGTAGGCCATGGTATTGTAACAAAATTTTGCTACATGTTTTTTTAAATGAATTAATTCCTTTTATAATTAATGTTATAATAATAATAGAATTATAATTATAATTATAATTTAGTTAAAAAAATTTATTCATTTTGGCAATGTTAAATATACCATTAAATAAGTTTTTTTGATGTCTATGATCCTTTACTAGGTAGGGAAGTTGAGAAATAAAAAGATGTGTTGAGAAAGATTATGACAAGGATGAAAAATGTATTTTTTTTTTCTTTCCTTATGCCTATTCTAAATGTTGTATGGAATAACAAAATGAAATAATTAATATATTGAATAAGAAATACACTAATCATATCATTCAAATGTGATATGAAGAAAATATTGAAAAACACATAATTGTTTAGTATTTAACTTTAATCTGTCTTCTTCTGCTTTTCTCTTAGAAACACCGACATATTTTGCCATCTTTTAATATCGATTGTATGGAAAAGAAGGATGAAATCAAAGACCATCCAAAGATTTAACTTGAGATATTGCAGTAAAAGTGAGACCTTGTCGCTCTGTCCTTCCAATATTAATAATTGTCTTTTCTAGTACCAATCCCTGAGACTCATAAATTTTTATTCCCAGGAATGTCTCAATGGAATTTTTCTATTATAACATCTTTCAAATAGGTATAATAGGAATAGTATGAAGAAATAGTTCATCCCAGGAAACTCCTCAATAATTATCAAATTTTACTAAAACATGTGTTAGAGAATTAGGAAGTTATTAACTATTCTATCACACTAATATATATATATATTAGAAATCTAATTAATGTATTGAAGACATATTGTTATATTCTCTATTTATTATTATATTCCTGTTCTCATTCTTATTATTTTTATTCTACTATTCTATTATTGTTTTGGTTTATTATTGTTCTAGTTTATTATTTGTTATTAACTATTCTATCTTTCTAATCATTATTATGTTATTCTCCATTATTAAATATGATCTTGTTCTCTTTCTATTTCACTTTTTAGTTTTTTCATCATTTTCATTTTCTATTTCTATTAATTAATATAGATCTCGGAAATGGTACATCGAGAAAACATAAATGACAAATGAGAAGCAAAAATATAAACCTATCCGTCAAAATGAAAATAAGTAAGGCATTTGTGATTATGTAAAAATATTCGAGCTTAATTTCAATTCAGGATAGGCTCGATGGAGAAAAGTTCTCGTTTATTTTAGTGTGATGTCAATTGTACAACTGCTGAATTAGTTTTGTAAATTGAAAAAACATGTAGAGGGTCTTGATACTTACCATAAAGAGGAGAAAGAACGGGTCAAATGACTAAGAATAAGAAAAAACATAGTAGAATGAAAACGAATCTAGCTAGTGCTAATGATCAAATCAAAGCAGAGCTCCATTGTTGTTTTAATTGATTTTTTCTAGTTTATATTGTTATTTAAATTTTTGTTTAAGTATATTAGTGAAAATTAATTTCATTATTTTTAATTTTATTGCTAAAGTTGATATTAGAAGAAAAAAATTATTAGTTTTTGAGGACAATATATACTTGCACATCATAGTCATATTGGGTTGGCTCATCCGAATCTACACTTGAAGTTCCTATTGAGTTACACTCTCTTAAATTGACACATGAAGTTCCTCTTGAGTCACACTCTCTTAAATTAGCATAAACATTGAGGAGGTATTTTTCATTCCCTTGATATATACATCGATACGTGGAGGACATAAATTGATTGATGGAGCATATTGAATAAGATTGCAACATCCCAGTTGATTGGGAGCACATAGCGACACAAAAAAGGACCATCCAGATAGTTGTCATGGATTATGGCCCTTATACCTAGTTAACTCATGTCTATACTTTAATGTTATTGTGCTCCTATTGATTTTCTACCTAACCAATTAAATACCATCTAGATGGTTGTCATGGATTGTGGCCCTTCTACCTAGTTAAATCATGCTATACTCTAATGTTATTGTGCTCCTATTGATTTTCTACCTAACGAATTAGACTAGGCTCTTAGTTTTTATATGGTAAATTTTATTTCTCTAAGAACATAGTTACCTCTCCCCTCTCTCCATAGACTCTAACTTTTGAATTTAGTCTGGTCCCCTCATTTTTTATTTTTTATTATAATATCTAGTTTTCAATGAAATACAATTTAAATAAAAAAGGCAATAAAAAAACCCAACATGAAAAGAAGTATTCTAATACTTATTAGTAGTCGATGGGTATTAAAATTTACCAACCATTTGAATTAAAAAAAAAATCAATCATTTTATTTATACTTTACTTTATATATTTAATACAAGTAATATTAAAATATGAATTAAAAAACATTAAAATAGTTTAAAGCAGATTGGAACCCTGTGGATCATTGTTAAAAACCAACGTTAAAATATTTTTGAATAGACAGGAAACCCTGCATATAACTCTTAAAACACATTTGGGACGAAGTAGCGTAGCCCATCTTCAGGAGGAGATACAAAATAATAGAATAGATGAAGGCCAGCCCACACCAAAACCAACAATATGTGCATATGTCGACATTGTCTAATTTCAAAGTAATACATAAATATATTAGCTGGTAGATAATGTAAAGAAAAAATGCAATAAACGAGACAATTCTTCAAAGGAATATGTTACTAAAGTCAAGTTACTACGGGATTAAACCAGAAGAACTTGGAACCCTTCCTATAGAGACATCACCAATAAGAACAATTGATTAATTAGATGTAGTATAATTCAAGAAGAGCATAACAATAGTAGATAACAATAATAATAGTAGACAAAAGGGAGATGGTGTAAACTGTCTGTGTCACCCATCATCCAAATAAATTGATTGATTAATTAATGGGTATACTGATTTTGGCTATCTTTAGAGTTGGCTTCCTTCGAATGTCTGGCCAAATTGCCAGTTTGAACGAGCAACGTTATATGAAACAACTTTCCTATCGTCATTGGTGACCACGAACGAAAGGCTCTGTCCATTCAGGTAAGAGTTTCTTTGCCAGTTATGTCCCCAATTGTGTGACATGGGCTGCCAAGTAGTCCTTGACCCTTTTATGGAAACGTCTTGGACATCTCCAGCGCCTTCAACATTTGTGATGAGCACGAGGTTGAAGTATGAGTGGCCATTCATGGTGAAACAAATTCCTCCCTTCCTTATGTAGGGGACCCTGCATTTTCAGCCTCGAAGAAATTACTACAGAGAGAAAGACTCAGAAAGTGATCTCACTAGTACAAAATGGCTAATTAGTTACTACAACAACGATTAAAATTTGCATATAAATGACTATTTTTTAGTCGGTGACCAGTAGTAGCTAATTTATGGTATCTTATAACACGACCAACTTTTAGTCGTTTTTAGCTTAGTCATTAATTGATTGTCTTAATTTTATCATCTAGAAGTGTATTTACTCATAAATTTTGTCATTAATTTAGCTATTTATTTAGTCATTAATTGCCACAATTAATGACCAAATATACAAAAAAATATATTACTATATGATCATTTGAGAAAAACAATTAATGACCAAAGAAATATGACCAAAATGTTGGTTGTGTTATAAGATACTGTAAATTAGCTACTAATAGTCATATATATGCAAATTTTAGTTGTCGTTTGAAACCAATTAATGACCAAGGAAGTATCACTAAATTTTTGTCGTGTTATAAGATACTATATATTAGCTACTAATAGTCGTATATATGCAAAATTTAGTTGTCATTTTTAATGAAAAATTAATCATTTGCAGTAGTCATTTATATTTTTTTGGTAGTTTCATATTCATTATATAAACGACTAATTTAGTAGTTTATATTCATTTCATTTATTTTCATTAATAATCATTATAAACAACTAATTTAGTCATATATTCATTTTATTTGTGTTCATCATTACTCAATATAAACTACTAATTTAGTAGTTTTAGATTGATTTTATGTGTTCATTATTAATCAACATAGATTAATTAGTATGATTTTGCAACTCAATTGAAAACACATCATACAATGTGAATTGGTTCATCTAATATGAAAATTTAGAATTACATATGTTAGTTAAAATGTTAAACAATATCAAGTGCAACTATAAATAATGTCAACCACATAAATTATATTATATGAAATGTTGAGTATTACAATATGAGTTTCCAACTTAACATTGGCTAGACTACAATTTACACATCAAATGTTGTTTCATCACTATAAAGCATTATCATTGTGTTGTGAAGTCATTGCAGGTGAATTCACCAACTATGAAGACTTGAACATGAGTCTCTATGTGTGTGTGTAATGCGGGACATTGGATTTAAGTGTACCACTAGACCGATTCTCTTCTCTCTCTTTTTGCATTTGTTGCTCTAGTGTTAGTGTTCTCCTCTTTCTTCAAGTCCTGCTGCTTACCATCAATACTGAGCTCCTTTTCTGAAAACAAAACAACCTAGAAACTCGAACAAGTTTTCTTCGGCTGAGCGATAGTGGCCACTATGTGGCCAGATGACTTGTATAAACAAATTAAAGTCACTATAGAAAATAACACCTTAGTAACTTAGTATTCAACCTTTAGGGAAATCTTAGGCACAATCATGCCAACTAAGTGACATGCTAAAAAGATCAAGTTGTAAATAAATTGTTAAAACAAATAATTTGAGGTGTGATGTCTAATCCTTGTCATTTTATTCACAACAACAATTTGTTGTCTAATCCATGAACTTGGTCAAGTATATAAACAACACATTCTCAAATAACAACACGAAAGTAAAATTTTCTAATAATCATGAAAATATTTCAATAAAAAACAGTTAAAAGAATTTCAATCAATATCGTGTAATATTAATTTCATCTTCAAGATTTGGTTGTTGTTTAAACAGACATAATACCAAGTACATCAATTTCATAGTTAAAATACAAAGAAAAATTGAAATAAATGTTCAAAATATAATCAAACAATAAAGAGAGGATATCATGGAATGGACATTGCAATTATAAAAAAATTGTTTACCACTTCATCGATATCTTATCATGCATTCCTAAAACATTTACTTGTTCAAAATAACCATGAGGTGAAAGAATCACAACATTAAAAACCATCAGAATACTTACTAGAAACATTTCCAAAGTCAATGGCTGAAGTGCCTGAAGGATCTCCAACAACAAATGAATCATATCTAATACATGATCTTTATATTGTATCCCCATCCTTTTTCCAGTCACATTTCATGTAACCTACCCACACCAAAGTCAAGTAACAATCAAATGAAGGAATTGACATTTGTTTTTATCTTTTATATGTATAATTTGAATATAATTTGTTTTGGTAACATATTAATTCTTATTTAAAGCGTCTTGTCATGAGAATGTATCAATCAAGTAGAACATCAGAAAAATTGACCTCAATGAGGTCCTCTAACAATTTCTGCAATATCAATATTTGTCTTGTTGTGATATATTTCTTAGAAAAAAGAACATATCTGCAAACCAAAAAACCATATATTACTTATGTTCAAACTATGTATATGGTGTATTCTTAGGTAACCTTTTAAGATGTCCCTCTACCTTTACCAAAGCTTGGTTAAACTCTTTATCCTTTCATTCAACATCAATTTCCGCAAGATAAATGTCACACATTATTCTTTCCCATTTCTCAACATTCTAGATATGATAAATCGAAAGTCACATAAAAGAAAGAGAAAACCATTTTCTAACCAAAACAAATAAACAAACAATGCCTCTAATATAACTTCACACCTCGGAAATTACTCTGCCATTTGCTCAAACTAAAGGTGATATTCTTTTAATCCTCTGTAGGTCATATTTAATGGGATATTCATATTTTTACCATGATTTCAATTTGGTTCTAATATATATATATATATATATATATATATATATATATATATATATATATATATATATATATATATATATATATATATATATATATATATATATAAATCTAGGTTATTATCAGTGAGCTTCAAGTATAATTAAAAATAATAATGTCATTATAAGGTATGGAGAGAGAAACATCTTCATAACTAGGATTCTCTATTTTAGTTTGGTTTGAGTTGAGTTGGTATTTGAAAATACATTTTTCTCTAAATAAGTGAAATAGATGATGATAATCGAAATAACCCTGTGAATTTTTAATTAATTCATATTATATATCTCTAAAACATCTAGGTCATCCTTCTCTACTATTTGATAGAGATTTATTGGCATATAATAATAATGACTTAACTATCAAACACAATGATGCAATATATTAACCAAGGAAAGAAAAATGGCATGGCTTTGGTATTGGTGTGCTCAAAGGAAATCCAACAATGGTTGTGTTCTTTCTTTATCATGAAATGGTATTAGAGACAAATGTTGGTTCAGAAATTGAACTCCGTTACCAATAGGACATGGTCGTGTTGGGTAAGGAAATGATGAGTTGAAGGGCTCAATGTCTAACTCCAATACATAGTTATCCTTGTCACTACAAAATACAAAGTTTTGGTCATTTGCTTATCCAGGTAAAAAGAAAAGTGAGTTTGTATTTGTGCACTTGTGATAGTATATGAAAAAGAGAGCACTAGTGGAAATCAAAGTATGTTGTCCTGTTAGCTTTGCTATTTATTTCAACATTTGAAGGTCAAATGCGGGCCTGATCGGGTTATCTATGATCAAAAAGGGATTTGCAGTAGCCATCCCTCCCATTCCCCTTCACTCTACTTACACTCTTATAAACTCTGCTACCTCTGTTTTGCCTCTAAAACCCTGTGTAAGCCCCTTTTCCGTCAAGCCCCTCAGCGCTAAGGTTTTAAACCCATATAACCGCGCGCCTTCGCAAAAAGCGCTACCCGCAAAGTCTTTCCCTGTCACATCAGTCAAAAAGCATGTGAAGTTAAACCCCGCCGTCCGATCCTCCACCTCGCGATCCAATGACATACGCTACTCCTGACCCTGCAAACCGCCCACGCGTTAACTCACGGGGAAAGTGGTTTTCTGTCTATCCCATCCGCCACACGTCATGCGATAAGTGTGATCGTGAGCCCATGTATGAATACTGTCGTAGGCTCTAAAGTAGTGTGATACATACCGCTTACCACCATTCACCCATCCCCTGCTCGTTATCATCTGTGTACCTTCTGCCCCTGATAACTGTTGGATCTATCCGCCCAAGATCCAACGACTCAGGACTGTTTGTTCCCAATGTCTCCCACCGATAGATCTCCACCATCCATCCATGTGATCCAACGGCTAATATTTATTCCCTGCCCTCCATTCATTCCCCATGCAGTTTTCGTGTCTTTGGCCTATCCCGTGCATTTGAAGGAAGAAGGCGGCTAGTATTCAGCTTTCAGCACAGTTAATCCTCAACCTCTGCATTCAAGAGTAGTATGGCTGAAGGACGAGAAGGACATGCCTCGAGCAGATTATGGCATTTATTAGTTATGGAACTTCTTCAATATAACACTTCACCTACTCGAGGGCTACAACATAGTACCAGAGAATGTCAAATTCATTTGTTGAAGTAGCAGATCGTAGCAGAGGCCCATTTTAGATAGTTAATGTGGTTGGTGGTCCATTATGACCCCTCCACGCATAGAATAGAAGATCATTTTTTAAATCAACCTCTATATATATCCAGAACACAAATGTAATGAGGGTTGATGGTTGTTATTTTGATGTAAGGTTCAACTTTTGGAGACTGTAACTACTTTGATACTTGCAGTGTCTCATCTTGATTTTTAGCTAATACAAGTTTCTTTTGTTGTTAATTTCTCACTTTCCATTTCTACTTTGTTCTAGGCTGTGCCTGTTATGCATTTGTTCATGTGCTCTTGATATTTAGCATTAGAGGGGCTATCATCATGCCTCTGTGTTGAAGTCCAGTATGTAGCATTGAATGTGTTATGCAGGTTTCTGTTTACTTAATGCCAGAGAGCTGTCATCCTATCGGTGCATTAAGAAATAGATTTGCAGAACTCTTTACTAGTTGCAGCCGGCCATCACATGGTCTTGTGCATCTGTTGGTGTGGTCAGTATTCTCCATATTCACCTAATCCTCAAACTGTGAGTAATTGGTGGTCTAAAGCCTTGTAGTGTGGGGGTGTTCACCCATGTTTGGAGTTAAGCATAGTAGAAGTGGTTATCTGGTTTGGACAAGCATCATTCCTCCCATTCATCCATTTCCAACATTTTGTTGAGTTTGTAATGTTCCTGAGAATCTCCGAGATACAATCTAGGAGAGTTTCTTGGGGTGATAACATTAATTGGTGCCGTTGTCTAGGAGAGGAGATTGAAGCTCATCTTCCCTGGGAGAATGACACAGTTCCAAATTTTGATCATAGACAAAGTCTGGGTACATTTCTGGTTGTAATCATCTATCTGGCGACTCCACTGGAGGAAGTCCAACCTTTGGCGACTCCACATCATAGTCCTGGCTTAGTTTGTGAGACATACTCGAAGAAATCCTCAGAAATCACTAGCTGTCCCAATGCCTGACCCTGAGAAGATTGCTAAGCAGAAGAAAACTTCATAGAAAGGAGCATCAGGATCAGGTAAGCCCAAGAAATCTTATGTATCTCTGCAAAAGAAGATTATAGTTGAGAATACACAATTTGAAGATATTGAGCCTAGTGTTGCTAGTGAGGAAATACCTACAAAGATTCATAAAGCTCCTTGTCCATTTAGTTCCCCTTTGAATCTCAGTCCAAAGAAAGCTTCCCATACAGTCCAGAACATCCCGTTGTCTTTGTCATCCATTACATTGCTTCAAACTACTCAATCTGCTAGTGTCCTTCTACATACCCCAGTCATGGCAGGACAACAAGCACCTATGAAGATGGAGAGAATTATTGCTGCTAGGTATGGACCCTTGGTCTTGCCTGCCCCTTTGAATGCCATGCCTACAGGAAAGTATCAGAAATATATGCCTAAATTCACTGGTACAGAGGGAGTAACTGCTAAAGAACACCTTGAGTCTTTTTATAGCTATGGAAATAACCTAGATATGAGTGAAGATGATGTATGGATGAGAGTTTTTGTCAAGAGCCTTGATGGTGAGGCAAGGAAGTGGTTCAGAGAATTACCCCATAGGTCCATAATAGACATTGAAGCATTGGATGATGCATTTTTGAAGCAATGGGGAGATAGAAAAGATCTACTCCATTACCATACTGAGTTTCGTAACCTCAAGAGGGAAAATGGGGAATCATTGCTTAATTTTAATAAAATATTCAATCGTGTGTATAGTAAGATACCAGGTGAGGTAAAACCTACCCCCACCTCTGCCAAACTCACTTATGCCAATGCTTTTGACCCTGATTTCTGCCTATTGTTGAGAGAAAGAAGATGTGCCACTCTAGCTGACATGCAAGATGCAGCCCTAGAATTAGAATCTAATATTATGGCTACATAAAAGCTAAAGAGTCATGCTGACAGAAGGAGGCAGAGAGGTGAGGCTTCTTCTTCCTCTACCTCATATTCAGAGCCTAAATTAGACAAAATGACTAAGATGATAGAGTCATTGGCCGCTAAAATACCTAAGCTGAAGGTTGAGTAGAATTTAGGAAAGACAAGGCAGCAGAACACATTTTCTCCTAGAAATCCGAATCCATTCAGAAGAGTAAATGAATAGTTGCAAATCATTCAGAGGGGTAACGAAACCAATGAAGAACAAAAGGCTAAAGCTCCTTTCCAGAATGTAGTCATGGAGGAGGAACAGTTTGAAGATGAGGATGAAATTCACTTCATGGAAGATAAAGGCAGTGCTGCATTTTTGACATTGGCTGCATATGAAGAATCATTGCATAGGAACAAGAAAGTTAGGGGTGGAATAGAGAGGTAGTTTTACAAACTGAGGAGAAACGAAGATATAATATGAGGTCAAATGCAAAAAATGTTAAGGAGAATCCTACCCAAAGAGCTGCTACCCAAACAGAGTCACAGAACATTAGGCAGAGAAGACCAGCAAATGATCCAGCCATCCTCAAAGCTCCCGTTCAAGAGGTAAGACAAGTTGCCTTCCTCTTTCATCTTTGAGTTAGAAGTCCAGAAGTTAAAAATATATGTGCCTCTGGTAGAGTTGGTAAAGAGTGAAGTGTTGAGAAAGTCTATCCTTGGAGCTCTTGAGCTGGAAGCCGCACAAACCTCCACTGACTCTATCAATCTGCAAGATGACAAGCCTGTCGTTGTGCTTACCCCCATGATTGAACCTGCTGATAATAATTCTCCATCATTTTATGTCTCCTTGACCATTCATGACAAATCCTCCACAATTGCCTGCTAGACACAGGGGTCAGCCATAATTTGATGTGTAAAGCTGTCATGGAAGAGTTAAGCCTTGACATCACTAGACCATATCATGATTTATTCTCTTTTGATTCAAGGAAAGTGAAATGCCTAGGATTAATCAAAGACCTGGCCATTACCTTAACTCAGATACCCATGAAGAGTATGATGATGGATATTATGGTAGTAGATGTCCCTCCTAATTTTGGCATGCTGCTGTCTAGAGGATGGATTAAGAGACTAGGTGGGACATTACAGAATGATCTATCTTATGCGACTGTCCTAGTTTTTGGAGGAGAAAGCAAGATATTGTACAGGGAAGCACAATTGGCATACATCATCAGTGAGGAGAAGAATCTGACGAATCATCCCATATATGTCGTGGAAACTGATTTTGGAGCATGTATCCTCCAAATAGAAGAACCCTAGAAGGCCTCAATGCAGCTCAAGAAACCAACAAATCAGGCCGAGGAAGAGGAAGAAAGTCAGGTTTGGCAGATGTTCTTTGATGGAGCATGTTCCAGGGAGACTGCAGGAGCAAGGGTGGTGCTGGTATCTCCAGAGCAAGAAAGCACACATCTATCTTTTAAGTTGGCTTTTCAAGTCATCAATAATATAGCAGAGTATGAGGCTCTGATATTGGGCCTTAACACAACAAAAGATAGAGGAATCAAGAACATAAAGGTGTTTGGAGATGCTGATTTGATCATTCAGCAAGTAAACAGAACATTTTAAGCAAAGCACCCAAGGCTGAAAGCATACAGAGATGAGGTATGGAGACTCAAAGATTCCTTTGATAATTTTTGTATCTCATACATCCCTAGAGCCAATAATCAGCTTGTTGATTCCCTTGTTGTGTCTGCTAGCATGTTTATCCCTCCCATGCTTCCCAGACTAGTTTATGAAGTCCAAATGAAGTATAGGCCATCCTTGCTTGATAATGTCCACCATTGGAAAGTTTTTGATGATGATGCTGAAGTAAATAGATTCTTGCAAGTCATTGATGAGTTTTCTGAAATGAAAATTGACCAAGAAAATGAAGCCTTGGAGGAAAGTCCTCAATCCCAGCTTAGAAATAAAATTGGCAAAGATAGCATTGTCCAGCTTCCCAGCAATCATATTCCTAAGGGTTTAATTCCTTTAGAAAGAGTGTTTGACCTGAATGATGTGCCTTATAAGGTTTCCCAAAAAGAAGATCAATTTGTAGTTTGTAAGCATGATATAGGGAGTCCAGGTTAGCCTATATATATAAATCTGTCCACCCATCTGTCTGCTGCCCAAAATACTGAATACTGCAATTTAATGAAGAAATTTGCTGATGTGTTTGCCTGGGAATATAGTGACCTGAAAACCTATGATAAAAAGATTATTCAGCATAAAGTCCCTTTAGAGAAAGACAACATTCCTTTCAAATAGAAGTTGAGACCAATAAATCCTTTGCTCCTTCCTTTGATTGAAAAAGAAATTAAAAAGTTGCTGGCTGCTAAAATCATAGTCCCTCTTAGATATTCAAAATGGGTGGCCAATTTGGTGGTGGTGAGGAAGAAAAGTGGAGAAATCAGACTCTGTGTTGATTTCAGAAACTTAAACAAGTGCTCTAAGAAAGACAATTATCCCCTACGCAAAATGGAGCATTTGCTGCAGAAGGTCTCAGGATCCAAAGTGATGTCTTTCCTGGATGGATTTTCAGGGTATAATCAGATTGTTGTACATCCAAATGATCAGGAGAAGACTGCATTCACCACTCCTTGGGGCACTTTTATGTACTCCAAGATGCCTTTTGGGCTGGTGAATGTTGGAGCCACCTTTTAGAGAGCTATGGATATAGCATTTGTGGGAGAGAAGGATAAATTTGTCCTTATCTACCTTGATGATATAATAGTATACTCCAGCAGCCATCAAGACTACTTGCAACATTTCAAGAAACTATTCCTGAAGTGAAGAAAGTTTGGGATTTCAGTGAATCCTAAGAAATCAAAATTTGCTTTAGAAGAAGGCAAGCTATTAGGGCATGTTGTTTCTGCTGTAGGTGTCCGAATTGACCCAGAAAGAGTAAAAGAAATACAGACGATGTCTGTCCCAAGATCAAAGAAGGACATTCAGTCATTTCTGGGCAAGATTAATTTTGTGAGGAGGTTTATAACAAATTTTGTAGAGCTGGTAAAGCACATTACCTCCATACTAAAAAAAGGGTTAGAGATTAAATGGACTAATTCAGCAAGAAAATCCTTTGAGTCCATTAAGAAGGCTATTATGGAGGCTCCCACTTTAATAAGTTCGGATTATAGCAAGGAGTTCCATATATTTTCTTTTGCCTCTAATGACACCCTTGCAGCAGTGTTATTGCAAGTATATGAAGAAGGCTCAGAGCATCTGGTGGCATTTTTGAGCAAAAACTTAAGGGATGTTGAACTGAGGTATGACATTATCGAGAAACAAGCATATGCTCTTATCAAATCTTTGAAAGCTTTCAGAGTTTACATTCTGCATTCCAAGATAATTGCATATGTACCCTCTGCTGCAATAAAAGATGTCTTAACACAACCTGATGCTGATGGAAGAAGGGCTAAATGGATTGCAAAGTTAATTGAATTTAATATAGAGATAAGGCCCACCAAGTTTGTCAGAGGTCAGGGTCTTGCCCGATTATTAGTTGAAGAAAATTGTAGAACATTGGATATAAATATCATAAGCACAGATGCAGAAAATGGTCAAACAGAAGAAGAGGAAGCAACTGAACTAGAGAGAAAGCAACCAGTAGCAAAAAATCTAGCTTCTTATGATTGGTATTCTACAATAGTTAAAGTCTTGCTAAAGTTAGAAATCCCTCTCAGCTTTACTCAAAGTCAAGCCAGAACTATTAAGCTTAGAGCAACTAAATATTGCATTAATGGAAATCTGCTCTATTGGAGGGATCCTTCTGGAGTGCTTTTGAGGTGTCTGGAAAAAGATCAGTCAATAAAAGTTATGTAGCAGTTTCATTCCAGCATGTGTGGGGGACACCATTATTGGAAAACTATAGCCCACAAAATCCTCAGAGTTGGGTACTATTGGCCCACCTTATTTTCTGATGTGTTTTCATTTGTTAAATCTTGTGATAGGTGCCAAAGATTTGAAGGGAAACAACAGCTAAAGTCCCTGCCCTTAAAACCAATACATGCAAAAGGACCTTTTTAGCAGTGGGGCTTGGATTTCATTGGAGAGATCAATCCACATTCCAGTGGCCAGCACAGATGGATATTAGTAGCCATTGATTATTTTACCAAGTGGATTGAAGCAATCCCTACCAGAAAGGCTGATCATAATGTGGTCATGAAGTTTTTGACAGAGAATATCTTTACCAGATTTGGTTGTCCACATAAATTAGTCACAAACAATGCAGTAGCCTTCAGGGAAAAATAATTGGTGGAAATGTGCGATTCAATGGGCATTATGCTGGTTCATTCCACCTCATATTACCCTCAAGGAAATGGTCTAGCAAAATCCTCTAACAAAAGCTTGATAAGGATAATCAAAAAGTTGTTGGAGGACAACAAAAAGAATTGGGATTCTAAGCTCAAGTACGCACTGTGGGCTGACAGAGTGACCATTAAGAAATCCAAAGGGAATTCTCTATTCAGGATGGTATATGGCACTGAATCTGCATTCCCAATTCAGTTAACTCCCCTTGTGGCAAAGTTCCTACAAGATGAATGTAATGAGGAAGAAGACATGGCACGAAGGATCACTGATTTGGCAGAGGTACATCAAATTAGAGAACAGCTGGTTGAAAAGGCTGCAGCACATCAGAAAAAGATCATGGAAGCTTTTGACAAAGGGACAAAAGTAGATAATTTTCAGGCTGGAGACTTGGTTTTGAAGTGGGATGCACTAAAAGGAAAGAAAGGAAATCATGGGAAGTTTGATGCTTTCTGGACAGGGCATTTTATCATTTCTTAGATTCAAGGGAACAACACCTTCATACTGAAAAGTATGGGAGAAGAGGCAGTTTTTGATAGCCCAGTTAATGGGCGTTTTCTGAAAATTTATGTGATTTAAGGTCTTTTGGCCTTAAAATTGTAAATATTTGATTTTATCAGTCTTAGTGTAGGTTTAGTCAGACTCCATGCCCAATGGAACACTAGGAATTTTGTTAATTTGTTTTTCATCAGAAAGGCATTGATCTACAGGTTCTTGAGACCTCACAGGGAGGATCTCATCCCTAGAAGGAGCCAGTGTTAGCTCTACTATTTATTTCAACATTTGAAGGTCAAATGCAGGCCTGATCGGGTTGTCTATGATCAAAAAGGGATTTGCAGCAGCCATCCCGCCCATTCCCCTTCACTCTGCTTATGCTCTTATAAACTCCGCTACCTCCGTTTTGCCTTTAAAACCCTGTGTAAGCCCCTTTTGCATCAAGCTCCTCAGCGCTAAGGTTTTAAACCCATATAACCGTGCACCTTTTCAAAAAGCGCTACCCGCAAAGTCTTTCCTTGTCACATCAGTCAAAAAGCATGTGAAGTTAAACCCCGCCGTCTGATCCTCCACCTCGCGATCCAACGACATACGCTACTCCCGACCCCGCGAACCGCCCGCGCGTTAACTCGTGGGGAAAGTGGTTTTCTGTCTGTCCCATCCACCACGCGTCATGCGATAAGCGTGATCACGAGCCCATGTACGAATACCGCCGTAGGCTCTAAAGCAGTGCGATACATACCGCTTACCGCCATTCACCCGTCCCCCGCTCGTTATCATCCGTGTACCTTCCACCCCCGATAACCGTTGGATCTATCCGCCCAAGATCCAACGGCTCAGGACTGTTTGTTCCCAATGTCTCCCGCTGATAGATCTCTACCATCCATCCATGTGATCCAACGGCTAATATTTATTCCCTGCCCTCCATTCATTCCCCATGCAGTTTTCGTGTCTTTGGCCTGTCCCGTGCATCTGAAGGAAGAAGGCGGCCAGTATTCAGCATTCTACGCAGTTAATCCTCAACCTCTGCATTCAAGAGCAGTATGGCTGAAGGACGAGAAGGACATGCCTTGAGCAGATTATGGCATTTATTAGTTATGGAACTTCTTCAATATAACACTTCCCTTGCTCAAGGGGTACAACAGAGTACCAGAGAATGTCAAATTCATTCATTGAAGCAGAAGAGAGTAGTAGAGGCCCATTTTAGATAGTTAATGTGGTTGGTGGTCCATTATGACCCCTCCATGCATAGAATAGCAGAGCATTTTTGAAATCAACCTCTATATATATCCAGAACACAGATGTAATGAGGGTTGATGGTTGTTATTTTGATGTAAGGTTCAACTTCTGAAGACTGTAGCTACTTTGATACTTGGAGCATCTGGTCTTCATTTTCAGCTAATACAAGTTTCTTTTGTTGTTAATTGCTCAATTTCCATTTCTACTTTGTTCTAGGTTGTGCCTGTTATGCATTTGTTCATGTGCTCTTGATACTTAGCATTAGAGGGGCTGTCATCCCACCTCTGTGTTGAAGTCCAGTATGTATCATTGAATGTGTTATGCAGGTTTTTATTTACTTAATGATAGAGAGTTTTCATCCTGTCGATGCATTAAGAAATAGATTTGTAGACCTCTTTACTGGTTGTAGCCAGCCATCACATGGTCTTCTGCATCTGCTGGTGTGGTCAGTATTCTCCATATTCACCTAATCCTCAAACTGTGAGTAATTGGTGGTCTAAAGCCTTGTAGTGTGGGGGTGTTCACCACGTCTGGAGTTAAGCATAATAGAAGTGGTTATCTGGCTTGGACTGTAAGCATCATTCCTTCCATTCATCCATTTCCAACATTTTGTTGAGTTTGTAATGTTCCCGAGCATCTCCGAGATACAACCTAGGAGAGTTTCTTGGGGTGATAACATGTCCCATCATTCAACCTAACAAAAAACTTATATATTCAGTTGTTGACTACAATGGAAATCAAATGTAAAACCCACTCAACTTGATCTTTACATGACATAGTCATAATGAACTAGTACAATAGAAGCATGCTAACTCATAAATAAGAGATGATAAAAAAGAATAATGGAATGTTATTTCCTGCCACATAATTGGCATGAATAAAATTTCCACATAATTCATCCAAAAAATGAGAACTTATGGCAAAAGAACATATCTTTATTATTTTGTACCCTCTTTAACACATGTAGCCTAGGGAAGTAGAGGAGGCCAAAAGTAGCAGGATTCCAATTGTGTGGGATATAAAAACAAAAATGTTGAAAATCACGCTCAGCAATTCACGAAATCTCACTATAAATAATAGAACATGTCAAGGATAGTAATGACGAAAATAGATCATGTATTAAGAAACTAGGTCACAAAAAGATAGAAAATATAGATCAACGCCTTAGAATTCAGCCTCTTCGAGGGGGCAACCTCCTTTACATTACACAAATGAAAAATTCTTGGGTGATACAAATGACTAAACCTCCCTTCTATATATAGGAGTCTAAGGGTTTATAATATAATCAAGCCGACATAACAGTAATAACACAAGGGCACAAAAATAACAATAGTGGGTTTCTATGGGGCATACTAATAACAATATGGGGACAATAGGGGCACAATAATAACAATAATGGATACAAGGATAATAGTAATGGGGGAATCACTAGTATTATAGGGGCCTAACATGCCCCTCTCCTTCTGAAAAGTGTTGTCATCAACGCTTGAGTAGTTCTAGATGCTTCTATATAAAATTCTCATCCACCCATGTGGAATCTTCAGTGGATAAGTTCTTCTAGTTGATGAGATACTCCGAAATCGATCGATTTTGTAACTGTCAAGTTCTTGTTTCTGTGAATACTTCCGGTTCTAATATGATTTTTCCTTCCTCTTCAAGTTCTGGCAATATTGTTTGAACTAGGAGCTTGTCACCTATAACCTTCTTTAAACATGAAGCATGGAAAATTGGGTGCACTTGGGAAGCTACAGGAAGATCCAATTTGTATGCCATAGTACTAATCTTTTACAACACCTTATACGAACCTTAATACTTTTTTGATAATTTATTATCCTTCTTAGCTTGCTTGAGGGAAATTTGTTTATATGGTTGTAGCTATAGGAATACCCAGTCACCTACATCAAAACTTCTTTCGCTGCGATGTTGATATGCCTGTTGTTTCCTTCTATTCTGCACCAATGTGAGGTTATCCTTTAAGAGTTGGAGAACTTGTTGTTGATGCTCGATGTTATGTTCAACTGCTTGAACCTTAGAATTTTCTCTTAAATATGATGTTATGGATGGTGGATGATATCCATAAAGTGCCATAAATGGGGTAATTTTTGCTGCAGTATGGAAGGAAGTGTTATACCACCATTTAGCTAGAGGCAACCATTTGACCCATTGTGTCTGTTTATTCGATAAAAAGCAACGAAGATATCCTTCCAAACATTTGTTTTCTATCTCAGTTTGCCCATCAGATTGAGGATGATAAGATGAGCTATGAGCTAACTGAGTACCGAGACAAGAAAATAATTTTGTCCAAACATTTCCAGTGAAAATGGGATCTCTGTCGATTACAATAATCTTTAGGTTTCCATGTAGCTTTTGAATTGTTTCAAGAAATGCAGTAGAAACTGTATTGGCTTTAAATGGATGTGATAATACACAAAAGTGCGCATACTTGGTACATCTATCAACTACCACCATGATGACACTCTTTCCCTTGGACTTGGGTAAACCTGTGATAAAATCCATTGAAATCTCCTCCCAATGTTGGCTTGGAATGGATAAAGGATGTAAAGGACCTGGGGTCATAATTTTTTCAAATTTAGTTTGTTGGAAAAGCAAACATTCTGCCACAAACTTTTGAATATCCGATTTAAGGCCATCGTAAAAAATTCCTTCTTAACCCTGTGGTAAGTTTTTAAAATTCCTGAGTGCCCTCCTAAGGGAGAAGTGTGCAATTCCATAAGAATCTTTTGTTTGAGTTGGGAATTCTTACCTAGGTATAAGCGATCTTTGTACCATAACGAATCATTTTTCCAACTAAATATATAAGATGTACTGGGATCTTGTTGTAGCTTTCAAATGAGTGCCCACACTTCTTCATCATTCTTCCATTCCTCCCTTGCTTCGTTTATCCAATTTGGTTGGATAATAGAAATGGCGCACAACAATGCTTCCACATCCTCATATTTTCTTGAGAGTGCATTTGCCACAACATTTTGTTTCCCTTTTTTGTAGATGATTTCAAATTCATAACCCAACATCTTTGTGACCCATTTTTGTTGCTCTTTAGAGGATAATATTTGTTCTAAAAATTATTTAAGACTATCATGATCCTTTTTTACCTTGAAGTGTCTTCCCATTAGGTAGGGTTGCCATTTCTTGAGTGCATGTAGTATTGCCAACATTTCCTTCTCATAAATAGATTTGTGTAAATACTTTCCCTTGATTAGACGACTTTTGAACGTAATAGGTCTTTAATCTTGCATTAAAACAACACCAATTCCATTTCCTGAAGCATCACATTCCACAATAAAGGTTTTTGTGAAGTTTGGCATAGCTAAGACCAGTGCTTGTCACATTCCCTCTTTAAGATGTTCGAAGGCCTTTGTTTCTTCTGGAGTCAGTGAAAATGCATCTTTCTTCAATAATGCTGTTAGAGGTGCTTCTATTCTCCCATAATTCTTAATAAACTTGCGATAATACCCTGTCAACTCGAGAAATCCTCGCAGATGCTTTATGGATGTGGGGATTTTCCATTCCTTAACAGCTTTAATTTTGCTAGGGTCTACCTTAACACCTTCACGAGATATAATATGACCCAAATATTCCACCTCTTGTACTCCAAAGAAACATTTGGAGCTTTTTGCATATAATTGTTTCTCCTCCAATAGTTTGAGCACCCTGTCAACATGTTTAGCATGATCCTTCCAAGACTTGTTGTAGATTAGTATATCATCAAAAAATACTAACACAATTTTTCTAAGGAAGGGGTTGAAAATGGAATTTATCAAACCTTGAAATGTAGAAGGTGCATTGGTAAGGCCAAAAGGCATGACCAAAAATTCATAATGACCCTCATGATTTCTAAATTTTGTTTTCAGAATGTCTTCAATCTTCATTCTGATTTGACGATATCCTAAATGAAGATGCAACTTCGTGAAGTAAATTGATCCATGCAATTCATCCAATAATTCATCAATGACAGGAATTGGAAATTTATCTTTATAAGTGAGCTTGTTGAGCTCCCTATAATCCAGACGCATGCACCATGATCCATCCTTCTTGTGCACCAATACACTGGAGTAGAGAAAGAACTTTGACTAGGTTGAATTATACCAGCCTCTAGCATTTCTACAACCCTATGTCCAATTTCACTCTTTTGGGCATAGGGATATATGTACAACCTGATGTTTGGAGGAACACTTCTTGGAATCAAATGAATAGCATGATCATGATCACGAATAGGTGGGAGACCTTTGGGAGTCTCAAATAACTTGGAATTATTGTCCAAGACTTTTTGGAGTTCTGGAGAAATAAATTATTTCGATGTGGGAACCTCTACCGAACATAATTGTGCAATTAAACCTCATTGATCCTTCTTTAGAAGCTTTGTCATACCGTTAGAGCTAATTATCTTTCCCAGTTTCACTGCAATACCCCTTAATTCAAATTCCTTTCCTTCCACACAAAATTTCATGAAAATTTCTTGAAAATTAAAATTTATTGTACCCAAGGATTATAGCCATTGGACTCTTAGTACAACATCAACACCACCCATTGGAATGGAAAGCATTAGGCTATGCAATACATATTCTCCCATGGATAGCTTGATATTATGGCACTTTCCTGAGCAATTTATGGTTCCTCCACTTGCAACCATCACTTGACACTCTGGTGCTGGATATAGGAAGAAATTCAATTCCTTTGATATCTTACAATGAATAAAATTATGGGTACTTCCTGAATCAATCAAAACTATTACCTTTTTCTTCTTGATATGTCCTTCTATCTTGATAGTTTGAGGAGTGGTAATTCCAACCAATGCATTAAAAGATATGGTCGGATTCATTTCTTATTTATCTATGGTTTGTTCCTAGAGTATATCCTCTTCTTTTGACATTTCTTGTTCCTTTTCTTCTTCCTCTTCACAATCTATGTAGAATAATTTATTCTTAGCACACTTATGACCTTTAGTGTATTTGCTATCACAACTATAACAAAGTCGTTTTGCTCTTTTTTCTTCCAATTTTTGTGGTGTCAACCTTGTAGGTTGTGGAAGGCTAGGGGAAAAAACACTTCCATGTTTATAGTTGTGAGTGGTAGGCTTCCTGGTTGCCATAATTTTACTTTCCATTTTTCTTGCTAACCTGAATGCCTTCTCCAATGAATCAGGTTCCCAAAGGCGAACCTCATGTTGGATATTATCCTTTAAATTCCCTATGAATACATCAACCCTATGATCCTCTGGAATATCTTTTACCCTTATGTTCAATTTTTGGAAGTCCTCAATGTGCTCCATCTTCGAACCCTTTTGTTTGAGATTTATCAATTGGCTAAAAAAGGTGTTGCTTTTTGTATCCTCATAATGTTCTATCATTTCTTCTGTAAAAATTTCCCAAGTGACAATTTTTTTAAGAAATCAAAGCCATCGATACCATAAAAACCGATTTGGTTCCAAATATAAAGTTGCAATACGTACCGTTTGTGTGTTTTTCACATTATGGAGATCGAAAAATTTCTTCATCTATAGTATCCATGTTTCGGGATCCTTCCATCAAACTTCCTCATATCTATTTTTGGAACATGGTGGGTCTTCAATCCAACATTAGAGTCTATTAAATCATGATTAACATTTCTTTTGTTCTCATCATGAGTTTCCTTTACTACGCTTTCACCATTAGTGACCATTTCTTGTAGCAACTTATTCAAATTTATCTTCAATTCTTCCATCTTATCGTCGATGCCATTCATCTTACTGTCCATGCCATCCATCTTAGCTTCCATGCAATCCATCTTAGCTTCCACGCCATCCATCTTATCTTCCATCTTAACTTGCGTGCCATTCATATTAGCTTCCACACCATTCATCTTGGCTTCATTTACCTTTAGTGAGAGTGAAATTTGTTGTACTTGGTCTTGTAATTTTGATATATCATGTTGCATTTCCTCCTCTTCTTCACGAGTCATGCTAGAGCTTTCAAGTTGCTTACTATGTGTTTCCATTTTATTTCTTCAGGGCATTAATTAATGCTAATAATTCTTCACTATTCCCTTTGAATTCCTTAAAACTAATTTTTCAAACCAATCTTATGCAAAATTTAAAAAAAATTACACACCTTTTTTCCACTTTGTAAGAGCTCGATATTGAATTTGTTGTATCTCTGTAACTGCAAATCTCGAATATATGAAATCTCGTCTTGCGATAGCCCTCTAAATCCTCTTTCTAACCCCACAAGTCTGATCAAGATTAGATTCTCCAAGGAAGAGTTATGCGAAATCTCCCACAGTGACCTGATTATAAACTAGTCTAGTAGAGCAAACTTGTATGACGTGCCAGTGTCACTGTTTCAACCTTAGTACCAGAAAATTATACAAAGAAAACTATAGGTCATCCTCTTTCTGAAACTTCTTATGAAATTTCAATCTGATGCTCAAAACAAAAGTTATGACGATTTTCCCCAGGTCACCTATTTGGAATGTAATTCGGGAATCTATAAAACCCTAACTTCCTCAGATCATATCTCCACAAATATAGTGAGAAAAGCTTTGAAATTCGGACCCAAAGTTCAGAATGATTTCTTCTCAAATGGGTTTTTTTGTAGCTTATGAAACGTCACTCACAAAAAGATAGGAAAGATAGATCAACACCTTAGAATTCATCCTCTTCGAGGGGGCAACCTCCTTTACATTACACAAATGAACAATTCTTGGATGATACAAATGACTAAACCTCCCTTCTATATATAGGAGTCTAAGGGGTCATAATATAATGAAGGTGACATAACAGTAATACCATAAGGGCACAAAAATAACAATAGTGGGTTTCTATGGGGCATACTAATAACAATATGGGGACAATAGAGGCACAATAATAACAATAAGGGATACAATGACAATAGTAATGGGGGAACCACTAGTATTATAGGGGCCTAACATATAAAAATAGAAATGTTGAAAATCATGCTCGCTAATTCACAAAATCTCACTCTGAATAATAGAACATGCCAAGGATAGTAATGATGAAAATAGATCATGTATTAAGATCAAGCCCCTTGTTGGTCATCAATTAGCAAGGCGGATGGTAATTTTTATTCATAAAAAAAATATCATAATTAGTGTAATGACTGTGTGGATCTTTTTGTGATTTTTTTTACATTTATATTATGGCATCCTTATAGGAGAGAGTGATGAAAGTTCTCCAGGTTTGGTCAGGCTGGTTTCTCCTTTCATATGCTTATGCGAATGGAGGGAGAGATACCTTTCCTCGGTTTGGAAATTCAGGTGTCCTCACTTTCATTCAATATGTGGAGATGCCCCACCATTGAAGGACCTTTATAGTTCTGAATCTAATCTTACAGAATGAAAGATGAATTTGGGTCAAATCAAGTTGTTGCTATGGTGATTGGAGAGGGGGAAACAACTCGAGAATTGTTTAGTATTCCTCTTATGGAGCTTGAAAGATAGTGTAGAAAAAATGGTTTATCTATTTGTGGTGGTAGGGAGGTAATTTTTTTCCGATTGCTTAGCTTAGAAGAAGAAGAGAAGCATTAGAATAAAGATCAAGACAAGGATTTCAAGTATGGGTATAACTTTTCAATTTGAGGAAAGCATGCAAGAGAAATTGATGCCTATATACAATTGGGAGGGGGAAGGTGGAGCACGGGTGAAGAAAGAAAATCCATACTTTATGATGATAAGGACTATATATCATTATCATCATCTAGGAAAAATGTTCAGGAAGAATCATCTTTACGGTCACGGGTTGAGGAACGTGAATCAATGGATGCCTCTTGCAGTGGAACTTTACCAAAAAATGTTGGTGTCGTGATGGTAGTGTCACGTGATGTGCCCCCAAAAGTTCAAAATATTCTAGGAAATGTCAAGGAAAATTTCTTTCTCTACTCCTTAACTCATATTTCGCCCCATCCATGTTTTGATAGACCAATTATCAAGATCATAGAATGATCTTTTCTTTAATGAAGGATTCCAAGGGCTAACAATTTAAGGATATGATCAATTTTTTTAAAAAATGGACAGTCTTGTCTGACTTACAAGGACTTGGGTGTCAAACTTTCTGCTAGGCCAATGTTATTCACATATTAAAATTTTGAGTATGACTTGGGGTTGAGTTTGAATGAGAGGATTTTTCTTAATACTATTTAATCAAAGAAAAGAACCAAATTCAGAGTCCATTTGAACTATGATTCATGAAGCATAGTAACAGAGTTTGTGAGCCTAATAGGGCTCATCCTTGTTGTGATGTGTTACATTCGAATGGCATGAATGCGTGAATTTCAAAAGGCTGAGATATGATATAAATCTTAGGAAATTTTGACCAAATAAATAACCCAAACCTGACACTTGAGATATGATATAAATCTTGGGAAATTTGAACCAAATACATAACCCAAACCTTAAACCTAGTAGTGTGAAATCCATTGTTTGAAGTGTGGCCGCTGAAGAGAAATTTCTTAAATACTTTTAATAGCAACATTCCAACTTCTTGGATAAAACAAGACCTTTTCAAAACTATTTTTCTCACGAGCATTCCTTTTATCTCTCAGAACAAAGACCATTTCATCTTCAAGATTGGCCCCATGAGTGTACTAATATACAAAAATGTTGCTTGGTCCATTAGCACTTCAAACAAGTTTGACATTATTGATCATATCTATAAATGCAGCCTCCTTTTGCCATATGTCTACAATAATGCTTCGAGACAACTCATTTTCTTTGGGACAAGAAATTGAATCAACATGTATTTCACCACTCAGCAGATATTTTTCACCAATAAAATATATAGGGTTATGGTTCAATACATTGAATTCTAATGAAGACATTCCAAAGAAAATGCACGAGTTCAAGAAATGAAGCATGTGCACACGAGAAGCTTCTAAGCAGATTTTCTACCATCCTTTCTCAATCAACAAATTCATTGGTTCTTTGTTTGGTTGTACGATGTAAGAAGCCACAGGATGAGTAGACATTATATGCAACCAATAGCCTTTTTTGATAGACACTATCTCTGAATGATTAGAAACACCAACATTGACATCAATAACCTTTCTCTCCCAACACCTGTCACCATCCCAATCTAACAAATCATATGAAGGTCTATGTTTTACCTCAAGATGCAATGCACTAGGTAGGACTTTCTCAAATATGAAGTCACCACTATCATTTGTTGAACTTAAAGAGTTAATCTTCTATGAACCTAGAGTTTAATAGCTAGAGAATAAGTGATATAGAAACTGAGGAGTCACATCCTTCCCTGCATATGACCAATCCACGGATATCAAAAAGGGCCTTTATAAATTCAATGACAAACATTGGTCTAGTTACTGTCACATCAATATGTGATGGTGAAAATTGAAGACCAGAAGCACGTTCTGCTATTGTGGTCAGTGGGGATATTCGATATTAACATGGTTGAACCTCAAAGCATAAGTTTCCCATATCATAAATCCTCTTTAGTTGAGACTTAACATTGTTTGGCCCATGTTTCAAGCCAACTTGACGCTTTCCATAATAGCCATTTGTCACTAATTTTAGGGAACCTCAAATATTATAATGTGTTTCTTCTATCTCTAGGATTGAAGCCATGTTTGGCACAACCATGAAATTCTCCAAACTACTAAACTCGAAGTGATCCTTCTCAGCCTTGATTGTATAGCATGTTGATGTTGCATGATCAAGTTTGTAATATCCCTGGACATCTATTGTAGCTCTTTCTCGTCCATCAACTAATATCTTAACACCTTCAAAATAGACTCCTTCAGAAGTCACCACAAGTCCTCCAACTGAGAAACATGTGACCTGAAATGGCTAAGATATATTAACATGACTGTGCTCAATAAGAAACTCTATAGATGGAAGTGAAACATCAAATATTGTATTCTCGCCCTTGTAGAATGGAAACAACCTTTATTTTCCACATGGAATAACTTTAAAAGAAAATTACCCATATGCATCAGATACTGCATGATAAAGCGCTTGATTTGTCCAAGGAGCTTTTTTGAGGGAACTTCACCTCATGGAAATCATCTGAATAAAGGTATACATGAACACCTAAAATAGGGTTACCCTGAGAAAAAAATAAGCCATCCATATCATAACTTGGGACATAAAAGATGTCATCGACTACCAAATTTCCAAAGCCCAACTCCATCTCTAGAGAGTCTCTTTGGACAATTGTTAAGAGAACATGAGAATCACGTATTTGAAAGAGAATATTATAAAACATATACTCTATAAACCTCAATCATTGTACCTCATGCGTAGCACCATCCTAGCTAGGATCGACATTAGGTATGACCTTGTATCTTCTTCCTATGTTTAACAATTGGCTCACAGATCCCACTCTTTCCACTTCTTCATGTTTGATTTCATGGAGGTCTACTGTGTCCTCTACACACTCATCCTTAAGGAATCTCCACACTTATTATGTGTATCAAATGAAGAAAAAGAGAGAAAAATATCACGGTCTTTCCTTTTTGAAAAAAAATGTAGTGGGATTTGATATGAACTGATGGGAAGCAACCAACCTGTATTTCCTTGGAGTAATATTTGTAAAAAGGTAACTGCCTCCCTGCGATGTAAACACATCATTAATGAGATCATTGCTGGTGGAAATGATTTCAACATTCACATTGGCACGACCTCTATTTGTATCTGGAAAACATTCTGCTCCAACCGCCCCCATCACTCTCCCATAAATAGTGAACCCAGTGAAGTGAAAATTGATGTCTTCATGGCCAGTGCAGCCATTGTGATCCACTGATACATATTCACCCATTTAAGATATATTCACCAAGTCAGGCAATATGAATATTTCCGATGTAATTTTTCCACTTGATAATCTTAACATCAAATCCAAAACTGTCTCGTTCATCTTCACATCAAATCCGAAATTGTCTGGTTCATCTTCAGAGAGTTCTTGAAACAATCTTTTGATTCTGCAAAAATACATTAAAAAAATTATTAATGTATGCCAGTTGATTACCAATCAAAATGTTTGAAACAATACAGCACCAATAAATTTGTATTTCATCTCCTTTGCACATAATTCACCTTCCTTCGTAGAATGCATATGGCTCATAGATCTTTTGCAGTAGCTTCAGTTGTTGTAACATATATTTTGTAGATGATCTTGATAACCCCGCTATCTGCAATGTGACTATGAGTTTGCAATGATTCATTTTATGTATTTTTTTTTTTTTTTTTTAATTATCATTGGTGAATCAATAATTCTTTAGATTAAATAATGAATCTACTCCTTGAACAAAGATTATATGCATAAATTATATGCAAAGTAAAATTTACCTGAGTAAATTTTTAACTTTTCAAATTCCATTTATATTCATAAAAATTTTGAGTAAAAAACATAGAGTGTCATTACAACTTACATTGTTTGGTGAACTAATCATTGTGTCGAGAGCCTGCCCATAATTCCCCATAAAATAGATTTTATTTAGGTGGATCTTGCGGGACACATAATTATTAATACCATGGGCCAATTACCATATTTATAAAAGAGGTACGATAAATAAATAAATATAAAAGAGGTATAAAGATGTATATTTGTTCCATAAACCTCTTTACACTTACTAACACTCAAAAATAGGTTTTGTTTAGGTGAAGCCTATGGGCAAAATACCATGGGTCAAATTATTATTAATACCATGCAAAAAATACTATTAACCATAATATTAATATTAAAAGATTATTATTATTATTAAATCTAATATTCATATTAATATATCATAATATTGATATTATTAAATATAATAACTTTGTTTTAATCCAATATTAAATTTGTTCTATTATAATATATATTAATATATCATGATATATATTAACTCTCTATATATGGGAGGTAATAACAAAGACATAAAGTTATAGAGGTGGAGATATAGGGGGAGTGACAAGGGAGAGATGGAGATAAACTGAAGGAGAGGGGAGAGGAGGAATAAAAAGAGAGAGAGGTAGAGAAGGGTAAAAGAGGTAGAGGGAGACACAAGGATGGAGGGGGAAGAGAGAGGAGAGTGGGATGGAGATAGTGAGAGGATTGGAGGGCAAAGAGAGAGAGAGAGAGAGAGAGAGAGAGAGAGAGAGAGAGAGAGAGAGACGAGGGAAGAGAGATAAACTTAGGAGAGAAAGGGCGAGAGAGGAAGGATGAGAGAGAGGAGGAGAGAGAGAGGTATAGAGATATGGAGTTGGAGGGGGAGAGAGGGAGGGAAGAAGAAAGACATAGAGAGTGAGAAGTGGAGAGAAAGATGGACTAACAAGGGAGAGATTGAGAGAAAGAGTGTATGTTTAAGGGTGAGATAAAGAGATAAATAAGGAGAGATATAGAGAAGGGCGGAAACAAGGAGACAAAAGGAGAGAGGGAGGGATATAGTAACATAGGTAGAGAGAGAGAGAGAAAGAGAGAGAGAGAGAGAGAGAGAGAGAGAGAGAGAGAGAGAGAGAGAGAGAGAGAGAGAGAGAGAGAGAGAGAGAGAGAGAGAGAGAGAGTGAGTGAGTGAGTGAGAGGAAGAATGTGAGATAATACTTGAGAGAGAGAAGGAGAGTGATGGTGTAAGAGAGAGGATTAGAGAGAGAGAGAAAGAGAGAGAGAGATATGGGAGAAGAGAGAGGGAGGTAGGAGAGAAAGGGAGAAAGAGGAAGTACGAGAGAGAAGATTTGAGAGAGAGGAGGAGAGAGGGAGGAGGAGAGAGGAGGAGAGAGGGATGGATAGGCAGATGGAGTTGGAGGAGGATAGAGGGAAGGAAGAAGAAATACATAGAGAGTGAGAAGTGGAGAGAGAGAGAGGGAGTAACAATGGAGAGATGGA
This sequence comes from Pinus tabuliformis, assembly GCA_031772625.1. Lineage (NCBI taxonomy): Eukaryota > Viridiplantae > Streptophyta > Pinopsida > Pinales > Pinaceae > Pinus > Pinus tabuliformis. Next base: position 671,019,748 of record CM062815.1, read on the forward strand.
GAGAGAGCGTGTATGCTTCGGGTTGAGATAAAAACAAAGAAGTAGAGATGTAGAGAATGGGGGAAGAGAAGGAGAGAGGGAGGGATATAGTAACAAAGTTGGAGGTTGAAGAGTAAGAGATAGAGAGAGAAAGAGAGGAAGGAAGAGAGAGAGGATGTGACAGAGTGGAGTGAGGGAGGGAAAGAGAGATGGAGTTGGAGGGGGAGAGAGAGAGAGAGGTAAGAAGAAAGAAATATAGAGAGAAAGGTGGAGAGAGAGAGAGGGAGTGATAAAGAGAATGGAGAGAGAGGAAGAGAGGAAAGAAGTAGGGAAGAGAGATAAAAGCGAGGGAGAGGGAGAGAAGGGGAAGAGAGAGAGAGAGAGAGAGGGATAGGTAGATAGATTGAAGAAATAGAGTGTATGTTTTGGAGGTGACATAAAGGGGCAAATGGAGATAGAGATATATATGGTAAGTGAAGAGAGGAAAGAATAGAGAGATGGAGAGAGGGAGGGAGGGACAAAGAGATTGATAGATATGAAGTGAAATAGCATGTGTGTTTGGTGGGTTGAGATAGAGTGGAAAATAAGGAGGGCTGGAGGGAGATATAGATATATATGGTGGGGGGGGGTGCGGGGGGGAGGGAATAAGTTTTCTTGCACTATATACATTGATTTCAGTGTAGACAATGATTTCTAATCCAATTTGATTTCTTGCACTAGATGCATTAATTATAGTGTAGATGTTGATTTCTAATGATGTTTGATTGCTTTCACTAGATGCATTAATTTCAATGTAGATGATTATTTGATTACTTGAACTAAATGCATTGATTTCATTGTAGATGTTGATTTCTATTCCTAATTGATTGCTTCCACTAGATGCATTGATTTCAATGTAAATATTGATTTTTAATAATGTTTGATTGTTTGCACTAGATGAATTGATTTCAGTGTAGATGGTGATTTCTAATCTTAATTGATTGCTTGCACTAAATGCATTGATTTAAATGTAGATGGTGATTTATAATCCTATTTGATTGCTTGCACTAGATGCATTGATTTCAGTGTAGATGTTGCTTTATAATCCTATTTGCTTACTTGCACTAGGTGCATTAATTTCAGTGTAGATGTTGGTTTATAAATCATTTTTATCATGTGCACTAAATGAATTGATTTGAGTGTAAATGTTGATTTCTAATCTTATTTGATTGCTTTTATTAGATGCAATGATTTTAGTGTAAATGTTGTTTTCTATCGTATTTAATTGCTTGAATTAGTTCATTAATTTCAATGTAAATGTTGATTTCTGTTTTGATGTAATTGGATGTATGATTCTATTTTGATGTAGTTGGATGTATGATGGTACATCAATTTTAAAGTGCTTGGATTAACATTGTGCATTGATTTCAGTGTAAGCACAAAAAAATATTGACAATGTACATTGATTTTTGTGCTATAGTAATTCAACCTATTAATATTGGAGAGAAGGAGAGATAAGGAATGATGTTTACTACAATAGATTGAGCTAAAGATTTTAATGGTTTATGGTTTAACATGTCCTATTCATATAATAGATATGAAAATATGACAATCAATATGAAAAGATGACAAAATTAAAAGGGGTGACAATAAGAATAATAAATGAAAATAGTTTTAGATTAACCACAATGAAGATTATATGTAATTGACCATATTCTTATTATTCACATTTTCTATCATTCAACACTATTACATTGTCCCTTTACATTCAGAATTTATATTTCATCATTTTTCATCATTAAAGTTATTATCATCACAACAAACAGAGGCAACTAAGCAAATTTAAAATTAAAATATACAGATTAATATGAGGCATATTAGCAAATTTAAAATGATTATATTAATATTAGATGAATTTATGTATTATTGATAAAATTAATCATATGCTCGTTAGATTTTCTTTGGCTGCACACGACTGAAGCCAACCTAGATCCACCTTAACCTGGATCGATCAAGCACTGAGAGGGATCAAATCTCTCGAGGTACAAACCTTTCCTCAAGTTTTTCACTCAAAAAGAGGTTTGCACCTCAAGAGATGTGATGCCTCTCGTCACTTGATAGATCCAGAGTTAAGATGGAACTAGGGTGGCTTTATTTTAAATTGAGGAAATTACAAATCTTTTTGAAAGTAATTTTTCATTAAAATAATAATTCTTTACTTTCAATTACATAAATTAATATAAAACTAGATTGGATCTATCTTAATTTTAGATCTTAGTTTTGGATTTACTAAGGGCAGAGGGGATTAAATCTCTTTTCACTTTAAAAAAGGTTCGTATATGAAGAGATTTTATGCCTCTGACACTTGGTAAATTAGGAGTAATATGATTGAATTATTAATTATAATTATAATTATTAATTTTATATTTCACTTTACTTATTTTTATTTTTATAATTTACCCTAACTTTATTTTGCTTAACATTTTTCACATTAAATTTTATTTTATGGAGTTTCCTCAAATTAGATGTTAAAATTGATTTTCAAATAACATAAATTGGATATATTTTTAATATTAAAAGTTATTTTTAATTTTTCCCATGGTGTATATTAGTTGATGATAGAATGGGTTGCTAAGGCATTTCTTATGATGTTATTGGTTTAAAATTCGATCGTGTGAGGCAATGTGGGTACACTTGGAGGTCATTGTGGTAGTGGATAGAATCGATCCTTAAGTACAAACATGCTATAGTTGTCTATTCTCTCAAAAAAAAAAAAATAACAATAATAAGAATAATCTTATTTTTTTAATTTTATTGAATTAGTTATTTATCAAAATTAGATTTTATTAAAAGAACATGATTTTAATGGAATTAGTTTAGGTGATGGAAATAAAGGAAACTAATTTTCTTGTAAGCATTTTCTAAATTGTATCTCCACTCAAACAATCTCATAGAAAAAAAAAAGTATTGACCCCACCCATCAAGCAATCCACCCAATGTCACCTTGGTGGTCTTCTCTCACTCTTTAGACTACAAGAAGGATATCCTTATCTAGGGGGAATCCTTAAATATCGATCTAAGCTAGGTCATTGAGTAATGAAAGGAAGTTCCTTAATGAAAACTAGTGATTTGACACTACTCACTCTCAAAGTAAAATGTTAGGGATAAGTGTGCAAATAGTCAAACAAACCATGAATTATTAAAAAAGTTTGAATGATTTTAATTACACAACTATGTTTATTCATGCAACCAGATTATACTTGAAAAATGAAATATAAAGCTTGCACAATTAACCATATAGCATGAGATGCTAGTGAAGCATTTATACAATGGCAAAATAAAAATAGAAAATGAATCATAAATTGTATATACAAGTAAGGAATTAGATCATTCATTCATCGTATTCATGAGCATTGGAGATTGAGAGTTCATTATCATCATCAAGAGACCATTCCACAATTAAGAGATCATACACCAAGAATATTAACTATGTTTGGGACAACAAAGAGTTATGTGTTTGCGATGATAAATAAAGGAAATATTCAAACTTTTTGTTGTTACTAAGGACAATGAAGACAACAAAGTTGAATGTGTACTCCTTACACATTTGTAACATTCAAATGTCATTCATTTATCATCATGCAAGTTGCATGAATGAAATTTGGTAGTGGTACTAAGTGAACATTATTTGATAAAAGTTCATACCCTCTCCTTAGCACTACCACTTTGCAAGACAAAGAAGAAATGTGAAATATATTAACAACCAACTAAATAAGTTGGAAAGCTTGTTGCAACATATATAGGTGGTCGATAATTTTTCAAGCTTTGAATTTGATTCCCTATGAATGTGATCAAATGATATGACCCTAAAGATTCTAATAAGATCCATAATTTTAATCATCCTTTGATCCAGTAAAGAAGTGTACAACAAAGTATAGCCTTTCACCCAATCTAAAACAATATTTGAATCGGCTATGACTTGTAAGTTTCACACCCTGGATGTCATCTCGATGAACTTGTACTTAGAAACAGAGCTCCGCCAAGGTACAGGTGAATGGGATATTTTGCGCGAGGGATTCATAATGACATTCAGCTTTGAAGATGAGTTTGACTGTATCGATGCAACGCTACAAGAAGTAAAAGCAACAGCCTTTAGGATACCACAGGATCCTTTGGACCTGATTCAGCTTGATTGGACTACTCAGTTGAGTCACGCGCTAGAATGTTATAACGTAATCACTGAAGAAGAAGATGAGGATCTGTGAAAGATTTACATCCCTGAAACAGAAGGTCACAACGAGGTTGAAGGACTGTAGATTGAGAATCCTAATATAAGCGCACCACTGAAAACGAAACAGGTAAACATTACGGAGGCAAAATCCAAATTCGCGAAGATTGGACATTACTGGGATGACGCGATGGTGGATAAGGTCACTGAATTGCTCTGCAAATAGTAGGATTTGTTTCCTACCAAGTTTACGAATATAAAAGGGAAAATCGGGGACCTAGGTGTTATGAAGATCACATTGAGGCCTGACACAAAGCCAGTTAAGCAAAGACCTTACCATCTCAATCTGAAGTATAAGGAGAAGGTCTGCTTAGAGTTGGATAAGATGCTCGCGATAGGCATCATTGAGCCTATGGAAGAATCTAATTGGGTAAGACGAATGGTGGTATAGGAAAAGAAGCAGAAGGATGAAATAAGGATATGTGTAGATCTCCAGAAGTTGAATGACGCTTGTGTACATGATCCTTTCCTGACTCCATTCACTAATGAAGTGTTGGACAATGTAGGTGGCCAGGAAGCATATTCATTCACTGATGGGTTCTCTAGGTACCATCAGATCAAAATCGTGCTGGAGGATAGGAGAAAGACAACCTTCATGACTAAGTGGGGTGTTTTCAGTACATGGTAATGCCATTTGGATTGAAGAATGCGCCTGCAATTTTCTCGCGCGTAGTCATTGCAACGTTCAATGAATTTATTCATAAATTCCTGGAAGTGTACTTTAATGACTGGACTATGTTTGGGCCGGTGAAACAGCATGTAGCAAGTTTGCGTTTGTTGTTAGATACTTGTCGAAGATACTAGATCACATTCAATCTGAAGAAATGTCTGTTTTGTGTTCGTTTTGGGACCCTGCTGGGTCATGTGGTTTGTAGATAGGGACTAATGGTAGATCCAACAAAGATCGCAGTGATACTTAACTTGGAAGTGCCGAGGATTGTGAAACAACTGTGCGCTACCCTAGGACATACCAGATATTATAGAAAGTTCATCAAAGGCCATGCCCAGATCACCCTGCCTATGGAGAAGTTGTTGAAAAAGGATGTCACATTCTGCTAGAACGAGGAATGTAAGAAGAGCTTGGATGTATTGAAAGAAAATATGGTCACCGCACCGATTTTAGTCTTCCCAGATTGGAAGAAGGAGTTTCATGTACATGTCAACGCGTCATGTATAATGCTAGGAGCAGTATTGACAGAGGCTGGCGGAGGAGACTTGAACAATCCTATAGCGTTCGCAAGAAGAAGGTTATCCAAGGGGGAGAATAACTATTCCACCACCGAGCGTGAAGGGTTAGCCATGGTATACGTACTCTAGAAGTTTAGACACTACTTTCTGGGTGGCCATTTTAAGATGTATACAGATCATTTCGCGTTGAAGTACATGGTCAAGAAGCATGTGTTGGGGGGGAGAATGTGCAAGTGGCTGTTATTGTTCCAGGAGTATGTTTTGGAAGTTATTATGAAACCTAGACAACTGAATGCAGGACTAGACCATCTATTATGCATCAAAACAGGGGAGGAGGCCAATAATTTGGAGGAAGGATTGCCTGACGTGCATCTCTTTATAGTGCGCGTCACAGATGATCATTTTGAAGATATCATACACTTCCTAACGATAGGAACTGCCCCGGAAGGATACAGTGTCTAGCAGAAGGAGTTAGTGGTGTGCGAGGCAGATTTTTCTATCATTTTCTGGCATCTGTACAAAATGGGGTCCGATGAGATATTACGACGATATGTACCGAAGTTTGAAAGGAGCACTATCCTTGCAGATGCTCATGGGGGCGTCATGGGAGCGGATTATGTAGGAAGAGTGACCATGCAGAAGATTCTACACACAGGGTTGCGGGGGCCAACCCTCCACTAAGATTTCAAAGCTTACTGCAAAGCGTGTGATGTATCACCAGTACAAAATGGCTAATTAGTTACTAAAACAATGACTAAAATTTGCATATAAATGGCTATTTTTCAGTCAGTGACTAGTAGTAGCTAATTTACAGTATCTTATAACGTGACAAAAGTTTAGTCATTTTTAGCGTAGTCATTAATTGATTGTCTCAATTTTATCATCTAGAAACATATTTAGCCATAAATTTGGTCATTAATTTAGTTATTGATTTAGTCATTAATTTCCACAATTAATGATCAAATATACAACAAAATATATTACTATATGATCATCTGAGAAAACCAATTAATGACGAAAGAAATATGACCAAAATGTTGGTCGTGTTATAAGATACTGTAAATTAGCTACTAATAGTCATATATATGCAAATTTTAGTCTTCATTTGAAACTAATTAATGACCAAAGGAATATGGCTAAAGTTTTGTCATGTTATAAGATACTATAGATTTGCTACTAGTAATCATATATATGAAAAATTTAGTTTTCATTTGTAATGAAAAATTAATCATTTGCAGTAGTCAATTATATTTTTTTGGTAGTTTCATATTCATTATATAAACGATTAATTTAGTAGTTTATATTCATTTCATTTATTTTCATTAATAATCATTATAAATGACTAATTTAGTCTTATATTCATTTTATTTGTGTTCATCATTAATCAACATAAACTACTAATTTAGTATTTTTAGATTGATTTTATGTGTTCATTATTAATCAACATAGATTAATTAGTATGAAATTGCGACTAAATTAAAAAAACATCATACAATGTGAATTAGTTCATCTAATATGAAAATTCAAATTATATATGTGAGTTAAAATACTAAACAATATCAAGTGCAACTATAAATAATTCCAACCACAAAAATTATATTATATGTAATGTCGAGTATTAAAATATGAGTTTCCAAGTTAACATTGGTTGGACTACAATTTACACATGAAATGTTGTTTCATCACTATAAAACACTATCATTGTGTTGTCAAGTCATTGCACGTGAATTGACCAACTATGAAGACTTGAACATCAATATCTATGTCTGTGTCTTGTTAGCCTTGTTGGCATGTGGCCCAAAATGGGTCCAAATATTCTCTTTATGTCTTCGAAAGCCAGTAAAATCATGCCAAGGATAAAAACCAATGTAGGAGAAGAACCCTTAGCTTGGCGGAAAAGCACTACCAGGAGGCTAAAACACATAAAAAATAGTGAAAAACCAAGTATTAGAGGCGTAAACAGTTAAACGCACAATGGTCGTCCGATCTGGCAGATGAACGATCCAAATTTGATTGGCAGGTTGCAATCGGTGGTCGCAGTCAGCAGTTGCAGCCCGCAGTCACAATCGATGGAGGAAATCGGTGGATTAAGGGAAGACTGTGTGGAACTTGCGATGGCGATCAGCGATGCAATGTGGACCATCAATCAAGCATGCAAATCAACAACCCACACCGCATTGCAGGATCACTATAGAAGATTAAAAAGAGCGCTATCAATGGCCCGGGGCATGAGCGATATGCGATGTGATTAGATCGCATCGCTATATCATATCGAAGCAACACCATGGAGCGGGGCCTATGCACATGTATATGTGTGACCCGATGAACTGGACCTGACAACATTCTAAATATTATTCCATAAGATTTCAGATTTGCAGCAGGCCATTTTTAATACATTTTTGCAGTTTTTCATTACTTAATGAAATACAAAGGGAACCTTGGAGCAGCGCCCATGCGATAAGACCTAGACCCAAAAGGGTTTGGGAATGAAAATATATAATATTTTTAGATCCACCAAAGCCATTTTTTAATGTATTTCCAGTGTTTTTTACATATTTCAAAATACAAAGGGAAGACTGGGAACATGCCATTTGTGACTTGCGATAGCGATTGAGGGTGGACCCGATAGAGGAATACGCCATATTTGATAACTTTTGAAGTTTGAAATAAACAAAGATGGGTGGGATTTTATAGTGTTGCAGAGTTTTCTGTGTAAAACTGAAAACATTCATTATAAACATTTAAAAGGATTACAAAGGCCCGAAGACCCGTTCCATCACAAAACAGATGTCGGGAAATAGTTGCCAGGAGACAGAGGCTAGAAAGGGAAAAAAAAGGGCCACAGCATGATGCAGCTTGAAACAGAATCATTCATGGAGCATCAACAACGCAACATAGCCAAAATAAATAGAAGTGATCGTGGGGCATCTCTGGCATGAGCGAGCTCCTTGCCCGCGTCGCAAATTACCATAATGAGGTTAATTTGTTGTTAGAGAAGAAACCTGCAAGCCCATGCATGCCTAGTCAAGGCATCAAGTCATTAAAGATAGAGAGGATAGATTAAGACACTCTGAGCCTTTGAGAGCTCAGGAGCATTGTAAAAGGCCTATAAATGGCTGAAAGTTAAATGTATGAGAGGTTCAACTTCTGGAGACTGTGGATACTCTGTTCCTTGTAGCGTCTCATCTTCATTCCAGTAATACAAGCTTCTTTTGTTGTTACATGTTCAATTCCCATTTTCTCCTATGTCCTAAGCTTGCACTTGGATAGTCTATTCATGATGTATTTTGTGTCTAATGCCAGATAACTGTCATCTTATCTCTGCATTGATAAATTGGATTTGCAATTGAATAGGTTATTCATGTTTTCTTCTGTGTCTAATTCCAGACAACGGTCATCTTATCTCTGCGTTGATAAATTAGATTTGCAAGCTTCATTTACTTCCTGTAGCTAGCCGTTCATATATGTTTATGTATGCATCTGTCGGTACAGTCAATGTTCTCCATCTATCCATTGAATCTATAAACTATTGAGCATTAGTGGTCTAAAGCCTTGTCAAGCTAATGGTGTTCATGCATGTCTGGAGTGAAAACATAGTTGAAATGGTTATCTGGCTTGATCCAAACCTTCATCCATTCCAATAGTTTCGAGAAGAATATTGAAGATTATATGTTACCAGGAATCTCCGAGCTACAACATAGGAGAGTTTCCTGGAGTGATAACATAATTGGCGCCGTTGTTGGGGAGAGGAGACTGAAGCTCATATTCCCTGGAAGATGACACAGATCTAGCTTTGATGATAGACAAAGTCTGGGCACTTTTTTGGTTGTAATCATCTATCTGGCGACTCTACTGAAGGACGAACCTCTTGGAGACTCCACTTCATAGTTCTGGCTCAGTTTGTGAGGCATACTCGGAGAAATACCCAGAAGCCACAAGCTGACCCATTATCTGATCTTGAAAAAATCATCAAAGAAAGAAAGGTATTGTAGAAAGAAGCATCAAGTTCAGGTAAATCTAAACAATATTTTATATCTCTTCAAGAAAATCCTATAATAGAACAAATACATGTTGAGAGTATAGCTTCTAATACTAGCAACGAAAAAAAAATCTCAGAGATTCATGAAGCTCCTTATTCTTTAGGTTCTCCTTTTGTTGTAAGGCCAAAGGAAACCTCACCTCCTATCCATAATACTCATTTAGTCCTATCAATCACTCCTTAGCCCTCTGTCATTCAGACTTCCAGTACCCTTATAGCCACCACAGCTATGGCAGGCCCATAAGCACCTACCAAAATGGAAATAATCATAGTTGTTAAGTATGGACCTCTAGTACTGCCCACTCCTTTGAATGCCATGCCTACCAGAGAATATCAGAAGTATATGCCTAAGTTCACTGGGATTGAAGGTGTTACAGTTGAATAACATCTTGAATCATTCTATAGCTATGTTGATAACTTGGACATTAGTGGAGATGATGTCTGGATGAGAGTCTTTTTCCAAAGCCTAGATGGAGAGGCTAGAAAATGGTTCAAAGAACTGACCCCAAGATCTATAGCAGATATTGAGGCTTTATATGATGCATTCATAAATCATTGGGGGGATAAGAAGGATCTACTCTACTACCACACCGAGTTTGGCACCTTAAAGAGGGAAAATGGTGAGTTGTTGTCTGATTTTAATAAGAGGTTTAACCGCATGTACAGCAAGATACCAGCTGATGTAAAACCCACCACTACCTCTGCTAGACTCATCTATGCCAGTTCCTTTGATTCTAACTTCTGTTTACTGTTGAGGGAGAGGCGATGTGCTACTTTGGCTGATATGTAAGATGCAACCTTGGAAGTAGAATCAAAAATCATTGCTGCAGAGAAGCTCAAGGGGAATGTTGATAGAAGGAGACAGAGGGGTGAGTCTTCATCATCCTCAAATCCCAAGATAGATAAAATGACCAAGATGATAGAGTCATTAACCTATGAGATATCCAAATTAAAGGTTGAGCAGAACCCTGGGAAAGGAAGAGTTCCTAACACCTTTGCTCCTAGAGATCCAAATCCATATAGAAGAACCAATGAGAAGTTGCAGATTCTGCAAAGAAGCAAAGATGTCAATGAAGACCAAAGGGTGAAGACCCCTTTCCAGAATGCAGTCATGGAAGAAGAGCAGTTTGAAGAAGATGATGAGATCCATTGTATGGAAGACAAAGGGAGTTCCTCCTTTTTGACCTTAGATGCCTATGAAAAGTCATTATTCAATGATGAGATCAGCCAAGAGTGGGACGGTGAAGTTGTTCTACAAAATGAAGATCAACACAGATAAAATCTGCGGTCGAAGATGAATAATGCCAAGGAAAAGCCTATTCAAAGAGTTTTTGTCCTTGCAGTACAACAAGCTAATAAGTAGAACTGACCAGCAGTTGATCCTATGATCCTCAAAGCTCCAGCCCACGAAGTAAGAGGCCCCAACAAGTCTCCTTCTCGTTTCAGTTTTGAATCAGAAATCCAGAAGCTAAGAATACCTATACCTCTGATTGAACTAGTGAAGAATGAGTCCTTCAAGAAATCTATCCTTGAGGCCCTTGAGCCTAAAGCCATTCAAGCCTCCACCGACTATGTAAATTTGCAAGATGACAAACCAGTTGTTATTCTCAGCCCAATGATTGATAATTGTGAAGACAACTCCCCATCATTCTATGTCTCTCTGACTATTCATGACAAAATCCTGCAAAATTGCCTTCTGGACACTGGATCCAGCCATAATCTAATGCCCAAGGTTGTCATGGATAAATTGGGTCTTGACATTACCAAGCCTTATCATGACATGTTTTCTTTTGACTCTAGAAAAGTGAAATGTCTGGGATTAATCAAGGGCCTAGTGATCCAGGTGGATATTGGTGGCCACCTGCCAAGTCCACCTGGACCCCCACCATTGTCTTTCTCAGCATTTTCAGTTTCCTTAATTATAGCACAACTTACTATTTTTAGCAGTTTTTCGGGTCCTGAACTTCTGGAGCCGTTTTAAGGCCCTAAACGACGTTTTTTGGGGAATCCGGGGGCAACAGGGGTCCATGGAATGGACCCATGTTGCACGTTCCAACAATGGTAGTGCTCGGATAGATCTTTCTAACGAGCTATTGTACGCGTCAAACGGAGATCGTATGCCAAAGTTACGACCCCGGGAAGTTGATGTACCAATTTACCCCAAATGGGGCCCACAGTTTGGCGTTTCATCTCCTAGGGTTAGGTTTTGGAATGTTAAGGGTTTTCCATTGTTTCTCAACAATAAATAGGCCTTCGAGCCTCATTGTAACACAGTTCAGAGGCATGTAGCCACCACATCTCTTCTTAGAGATAAGCTACCATCGCCCTAGCTGGTTTATTTCCATTTCTGGTTGTAAGCATATTTCAGTGTTTTCCATTAATGAAATGAAGTATTATTTCCGCTGCATCTTTGTGTATATGGTTATCTCTGTAATTTGTTGCGTTCCTGTTTAAATCCGGATCAGTGGTATCAGAGCGGTCTGCTTTTTCTCTGTTTTTCTTTGCATGTCCCCAACAAGGTCGGGATATAAGGAGTTAGGGCTTGAACTAGTTGAACCTTTGCAAGACCAGCCTCGCAAATCCCGACGGCCTCCCATGGCGGATGAGAAGAAAGACGAGGTGGCAGGAGATCCCATCAAAATCTTGCTCGAAGAAGCCCTCGAGCGACAACGGAACGCGATGATGGACAGCTTTGCCCAGATCCTTCAGCGGCTACCCAGAAGCGACGCATCGGCTTCCAGCAGCTACTCTGGAAACGCCACACCCTTTAAGGTACAAGTTAATTTTGAAATCCCCATATTCGAGGGTCAGATAGACGCGGAAGCCATAGATAAATGGTTAAATCTGCTAGAGGGTTATTTTTCTGTTCATGAATTTTCGAGTCGGGAAAAGATTGTTTTTGCTCTTCTCAAAGCAGCCCCCCACGTCAAGGACTGGTGGGAAACCTACTGCGAGCAGAAGGATGAAAGTACTGGCTCACTATTTTCAGCCGCACCCACCTGGAATTCATTCCGGGATGCCATCAAGGAGCAGTACTACCCTGTTGGAAGCTATGAGGATGAATACATAAAGTGGACCACGCTGCGGCAGGGATGGGACCAAGACGTGCCGGAGTTCACCAATCTTTTCCATACCCTTCGCACAAAGTTGGGTATCAAGGATTCGGAGCAACATTTGATACTCAAAAACCGTGGCTGCCTGCACAAGTACATCCAGGAAGAAATACAATTCCTGAACATCTCCTCGCTCGGCGCAGCATACCGATATGCCATCAAGGTCGAGCAGAAGTTTAAACAAAAGAAGTGAGACTTTGGATCTGCGAATCCAAAGCAGGGGAAAGGTGCCCCTAAACCACAGAACAAAGGACAAAGCCAAGGCGGGACAGCCCAAGACAACCAGTCGAAGCTGCAAGCAAAGAACAGCGCCGTGAAGCCGAGAAAGGACACTGGAAAATGGTGTGAGTTCCATAAGATCTCCACTCACAACACAAGTGAGTGTCGGGCCAAGCAGTCACTGGTGGCTGAGCTAAAGGTTTCAAAATCATATGCATGTTCCGACTCTGAGTCAGAACCCGATAAGGGGAATGAAAAAGGGAAGTAGATCATTGATGCGGATCCCAACGCCACTATTGCTACCGCCAAGATCCAGAAAAATGAACCCGAAGATCCAGAGGAGGAGGAGCGTCTCTTCCACTCCCAGATGTGGGTAAATGGCTCCTCGATACAGTTCATTGTTGATAGCGGGAGTCAAAAGAACCTCATTTCGGCAGAGGTCGTGAAGCGATTGGGCTTACCGACCACAGCACATCCACAACCATACACCATTGGGTGGCTTCACCAAGGACGAGATCTTCGCGTGAGCCAGCAGTGTCGCCTTCCATACAACATCAAGCCCTTCACGGATGAGGTATTGTGTGAAATTGCTCCCCTTGAAGTTTGTGATGTATTACTAGGACAACCATACTTGTGGAAGCGACATGCTGTATATGAATCAAGGCCCCGTGCTGTTATTATTACATTGGGAAATAAGTTGTACAGGATACCAGAGGTAGCACCACCTACCACCATCTCTTTGATTACTGCAAAGCAATGCAGTAAGATCATTTCCAAAACCAGGAAATTTGTTTTCCTAATGATATGCCCTCAAGGAAAGAAGAAGACAGTGGCCGCGGCATCCAGACGGGGTCCCTCTGCACAACAACTACAGATGGACAAGGTTGTGGAGGAGTACGAGGACATCTTCACCTCCCCTGCAGGAGTTCCTCTGCACTGTCAAGTCAAGCACTCCATCGATCTGACCCCAGGTGCGCCACTACCCAATGGACCAATTTATCGGCGCTCCGTTCTGGAGAACAATGAAATCAAGAGGCAGATTCAGGAGCTCCTGCAGAAAGGTCACATCCGTCCGAGTTCATCGCCTTGTGGGAGCCCGATCGTGTTGGTACAGAAGAAGGATGGGACGTGGAGACTCTGTATTGACTATCGGGCGCTGAACAAGATCACTATCCGTAATAGGTACCCGATCCCACGGATTGATGACCTCCTAGACCAACTAAAGGGGGCGAAATATTTCAGCAAGATCGATCTGAAGTCAGGATATCACCAGGTACCAATCGAACCCTCTGATGTGTGGAAGACTGCCTTCAAATCCAAGGAGGGCCTTTTCAAATGGTTGGTTATGCCTTTCGGATTGACGAATGCTCCTGCAACCTTCATGAGGCTAATGGATGACATCTTGTGGCCATTCACCAACTCCTTTGTAGTAGTATACTTGGATGACATTCTGATCTTCAGCCAGAGTTGGGAAGAGCACCTCCATCACATCCGACAGGTTCTCCAAACACTGCAGCAACACAAGCTATGTGCCAATTTGGAGAAATGCACTTTTGGCATGACCCAGGTTCAGTATCTGGGATACATCATTGATGAACAGGGGGTGCATGTCGATCCAGCCAAGATCCAAGTCATTCGGGATTGGCCCTCTCCAACCACTCTAACAGAGCTCCGCAGCTTTCTAGGTCTTGCCAACTTCTACCGCAGGTTTGTGTTGGGGTTTTCTCATATTTCTTGGCCCTTGAGTCAAGTCACCAAGGGAGGGGTGAAAGCAAAATTCTTTTGGTTTGAATCTCAACAGAAGGCATTCATGGAGTTGAAGGATTTCCTCTGCACGGCACCAGTGCTCGCGTTACCAGATTTACAACAACCATTTGAGGTCGAGACAGATGCCTCTGACTATGCTATTGGGGCAGTCCTTACTCAACATGGACATCCAGTGGCATATCACAGTGAAACACTTTCAGACACAGTCCGGAAGTACCCCACTTATGATAAAGAGATGTATTCCATCGTACAGGCCTGCCGACAATGGAAGCATTACATTTTGGGGAAGGAAACGGTCATCCACACAGACCACCGACCCCTGCAGTTCATACAGACCCAAGGGAAATTGCAGAATGATTTCCATCAGAAGTGGTCTACATACCTGCAACAGTTCCACTTGAATATCAAGTATAAGAAGGGCAGCACAAATAATGTTGCAGATTGCCTCAGTCGACCACTGATCATGGCGTTAACCATTGTGCTCAGCTCTTGTGGGCACGAGACTTCTGATTGGCCACTTCTCTACAAAAGCGACCCAGAATTCGGCCACACATACCAGACACTCTTGGAGGGTCGGCATGTTCCAGATTTTCACCTCCAGGATGCCCTATTATGCCACCTCGGTCACCTTTGTGTTCCTTCAAGCGAGCGTGCCAAGATGATTTGGGAAGCACACTACAGTCGGGCTGCTGGGCATTTCGGGGTTGAGAAAACAGTTGCAGTACTGCAAAATTATTTCTATTGGCCGAATCTTCGACATGATGTTGGGAAGTACATCAGATCATGTACTTCCTGTGCCATTGCCAAACCGACCATTAAGAAGCACGGCCTCTATACCCCGTTGCCTACCCCTAGTCGACCTTGGGAATCCATCTCCATGGATTACATGTCAGGCCTTCCTTCCACTAAGCATGGAAATGACTGTGTTTTTGTGGTCATCGACAGGTTCTCGAAGATGGCCATTATGGTGGCCTGCAAGAAGAATATCACAGCAGAAGCCACTGCTAAACTCTTCTTTGAACGAGTGTGGGTGCACTTTGGGATCCCACAGTCTATCATCTCAGATCAGGACAGTCGGTTTCTCAGCACATTTTGGTCCAGTCTTTGGTCAATGCTGGACACCAAACTCACGAAGTCCACAGCCTTCCATCCTCAAACTGATGGCCAGACAAAGGTTGTCAATAGGATGATTGTGCACATTCTGCGCATGTATAACTCAAAGCATCCACGCACATGGGACGAGAGCCTCCCCTATGTTCAGCACAGCTACAACCGAGCTCTTCACAACTCCACTGGCCATAGTCCTTTTCAGGTGGGTTTGGGATTCCAGCCACTATGTCCCATTGATGTGGCCATGCCACTTGCAGCTACTCACATAAATTCAGCTCATGTCCAGTCCGAAACAGATAAGGCCACCAGCTTCATTGAGCGCATCTAACATATTCGCCAGCAGGTCCATGACATTCTTGAGAAATCAAATGCCAAGTACAAGCAGCGACATGATCAACATCGGGTGCCACACAAGTTTCAGGTGGGCGACAAAGTCTGGTTGCATTTGCAAAAGGAACGCCTTACTGGAGCCTATCGGAAATTGAGACCACTCCGATATGGTCCTTACACCATTACTAAGGCTATGGGAGACAATGCATTTGAGCTCAGCATTCCTCCATTCCTTGGCCTGCACCCAGTGTTCAATGTGGACCGCCTTCGGCCATACTTTCCACCATTGCTAGACACATCCGACATTGCAGAACAGCTCAAACCCACAGAATTAAATCCAGATTGCATGGAACAAGCTGCAACTGATCGGATCATGGACACACAGATCAAGAACACTTGCCAACAGAATATCCAACTGTATTGAGTTGTCAAAGCAGGCCAACTCCTTCAGCAGGGAAAGTGGCTCACCAGGGAACAAGTTCAGCAAAAGTTTCCTCATCTCATGGAGGAGCTCAACGCAATGGGGACCATTGCTTCCTAAGGGGGGAGGAATGATCCAGGTGGATATTGGTGGCCACCTGCCAAGTCCACCTGGACCCCCACCATTGTCTTTCTCAGCATTTTCAGTTTCCTTAATTATAGCACAACTTACTATTTTTAGCAGTTTTTCGAGTCCTGAACTTCCGGATCCGTTTTAAGGCCCTAAACGACGTTTTTTGGGGAATCCCGAGGCAACATGGGTCCATGGAATGGACCGATGTTGCCCGTTCCAACAATGGTAGTGCTCGGATAGATCTTTCTAACGAGCTATTGTACGCGTCAAACGAAGATCGTATGCCAAAGTTACGACCCCGGGAAGTTGATGTACCAATTTACCCCAAACGGGGCCCACAGTTTGGCGTTTCATCTCCTAGGGTTAGGTTTTGGAATGTTAAGGGTTTTCCATTGTTTCTCAACAATAAATAGGCCTTCGAGCCTCATTGTAACACAGTTCAGAGGCATGTAGCCACCACATCTCTTCTTAGAGATAAGCTACCATCGCCCTAGCTGGTTTATTTCCATTTCTGGTTGTAAGCATATTTCAGTATTTTCCATTAATGAAATGAAGTATTATTTCCGCTGCATCTTTGTGTATATGGTTATCTCTGTAATTTGTTGCGTTCCTGTTTAAATCCGGATCACCTAGCCATCACTTTGTCTCAGCTGCCCATGAAGAGCATGATGATGGATATTGTGGTAGAAAATGTACCTCCCAATTTTGGCATGTTGCTTTCCAGAGGTTGGATCAAGAGGTTAGGTGGATCATTACAAAATGATCTATCCTATGCTACTGTCCCAGTGTTTGGAGGTGAGAGCGAGAGATTATACAGAGAAGATCAGTTGGCTTATATCATCAGCGATGAAAGGAATCCCACCAATCATCCCATCTATGTTGTCGACACTGATTTTGGAGCTTGCTTTCTTCAGGTTGAAGAATCTCAGATGGCCTCCACGTAGCTTAAGAAACCAGTTTGCCAGATCACAGAGGAAGAAGGCCCACAGATTTGGGACATGTTCTTTGATGGAGCTTGCTCTAAGGAAGCTGCAGGGGTAGGTGTAGTCCTTGTGTCCCCCACACAGGAATGCATTCATTTATCTTTCATATTAACTTTTTAGGTCACAAATAACACAACAGAGTACGAAGACTTGATGTTGGGCTTAAACGCTACTAAAGAAATGTGCATCAAAGGTCTGAAAGTGTTTGCAGATGCAGACCTTATCATTCAGCATGTCAACAAAACTTTCCAAGCAAAGCATCCAATGCTGAAATCATACAAAGATGAGGTGAAATACAAACCATCGCTTCCTGACAATGTCAAATACTGGAAAGTTTTTGAAGGTGATGATGAAATTAATAGGATATTACAAGTCTTTGATGAATTTGCTGAAATGCACATTGACCAAGAAAAAGAAACCTTTGATAGAAAGGCAAAAAGGGACAATTTTCAGTTTGGTAACTGGGTTCTAAAATGTGATGCATTGAAGGAAAAGAAAGTTAATCATGGTAAATTTGATGCCTTATGGATAGGTCTATTTGTCATCGCTCAAGTTTAGATGAGAAACATTTTCATTTTGCACAATTTAGAGGGGGAAGATGTTTTTGGTAGCCTAGTTAATGGGCAGTTCTTGAAACTTTATTTCATTTAAGGCTTTAAAGCTTTGGTATTGTAAATATGTTTTTTCAGTTTTTATTTTGTTGCAAAATAGACTCCATGCCCAATGGAACACTAGGAGGAATATTTGATTTTGGTTTTACAGGAAAGGCATTGTTCTGTAGTTCTTGAATCCTCACAAGGAGGCTTTCATCCCCAGAAGGAGCCAGTGTTAGCCTTGTTGGCATGTGGCCCAAAATGGGTCCAAATATGCTCTTTAAGTCTTTGAAAGCCAGTAAAATCATGCCAAGGATAAAAACTAGCACAGGAGAAGAACCCTTAGCCTGGCGGAAAAGCATTATCAGGAGGCTAAAACACATAAAAAATAGTGAAAAACCAAGTATCGGAGGCATAAATAGTCAAACGCACAACAGCCGTCTGATCTGGCCGATCAATGGTCTAGATTTGATCGGCGGGTCGCAATCGATGGTCACAGTCAATAGTCGCAATCGGCAGATTAAGGGCAGACTATGACGAACTTGTGATGGCGATTAGTGATGCAACGTGGATCGTCGATCAAGCACTTAGATCGATGGCCCACGCCGCATCGTAGGATCGCTATCAGAGATTACAAAGAGCGCTATCAATGGCCTGGGGCATGAGTGATATGCAATTGCGATTATATCAGATCGCTATATCGCATCAGAGCAACACCATGGAGTGGGGCTTATGCACATGTATATGTGCGACTTGATGAACTAGACCCAACGGTATTCTAAATATTATTCCATAAGATTTCAGATATGCAGAAAGGCCATTTTTAATACATTTTCATAGTTTTTTGTTACTTAAAGAAATACAAAGGGAACCTTGGAGTAGCACCGATGCGATAAGACCCAGACCCGAAAGGGTTCGGGAATGAAAATATATAATATTTTCAGGTCCGCCAAAGCCATTTTTAATGTATTTCCAGGGTTTTTTAAGTATTTCAAAATACAAAGGGAAGACTGGGAACAGGCCATTTGTGACTTGCGATAGCGATTGAGGGTGGACCTGATAGAGGAATAGGTCATATTTGAGGACTTTTGAAGTTTGAAATAAACAGAGATGGGTGGGATTTTACAGTGTTGCAACAATTTCTGTGTAAAACAGAAAACACTCATTATAAACATTTAAAAGTATTACAAATGCTCGAAGACCCATTCCATCACAAAACAGAGGTCGGGAATTAGTTTCCAGGAGACAGAGGCCAGAAAGGGAAAAAAAGGGCCATAGCATGATGCAACCCGAAATAGAAGCGATCATGGAGCATCAACAACGCAACACAACCAAAACAAACAGAAGTGATCGTGGGGCATCTCTGGCATGAGCGAGCTCCTTGCTAGCACCGCAAATTACTAGAATGAGGTTACTCTGCTGTTAGAGAAGAAACCTCCAAGCCCATGCGTGCCTAGTCAAGGCATCAAGTCGTTAAAGACAGAGAGGATAGATTAAGACACTCCGAGCCTTTGAGAGCTCAGGAGCATTGTAAAAGCCCTATAAATGGCTGAAAGTTAAATGTATGAGAGGTTCAACTTCTGGACACTGTGGATACTCTATTCCTTGTGGCATCTCATATTCATTCCAGTAATACAAGCTTCTTTTGTTGTTACATCTTCAATTCCCATTTTCTCCTCTGTCCTAAGATTGCACTTGGATAGTCTATTCATGATTTCTTCTATGTCTAATGCCAGATAACTGTCATCTTATCTCTACATTGATAAATTGGATTTGAAATTGAATAGGTTATTCATGTTTTATTCTATGTCTAATGCCAGATAAGTATCATCTTATCTCTACGTTGATAAATTAGATTTGCAAGTTTCGTTTACTTCCTGTAGCTAGCCATTCATATATGTTTATGTATGCATTTGCCGGTACAGTCTGTATTCTCCATCTATCCATTGAATCTATAAACTATTGAGCATTAGTGGTCTAAAGCCTTGTCAAGATGAGGGTGTTCATGCATGTTTGGAGTGAAAACAGAGTTGAAATACTTATCTGGCTTGATCCAAACCTTCATCCAGTCCAATAGTTCCGAGAACAATATTGAAGATTATATGTTACCACGCATCTCCGAGCTACAACCTAGGAGAGTTTCCTGGAGTGATAACATGTCTTATGTGGGATATTGGTTTTAAGGGTACCACTACACCGGTTTTCTTCTCTCTCTTTTTGCATTTTTCTCTCCAGTGTTAGTGTTCTCCTCTTTCTTCAAATCCTACTGGTTACCATCAATACTAAGTTCCTTTTATGGACACAAAAGAACCTAGAATGGAGAGTGTAAGACATGAAAGACAATGAACACTAGAATATAAATGAAAGTAGACTATAAAGGATTTATATTACATATACTTAAACATCAACAATATTAAAGCCATTATTCCCCATAAAAGAAAGATACTCGAACAAGTTTTCTTCGGTTGAGCGATAGTGGCCACTATGTGGCCAGATGACCTGTATTAAAAAATCAAAGTCACCATATAAAAGAACACCTTAGTAACTTAGTATTCAACCTTCAGGGAAAGCTTAGGCACAATCATGCCAACTAAGTTACATGCTAAAAAGATCAAGCTGTAAATAACTTGTTAAAACAAATAATCTGAGGTGTGATGTATAATCCTTGTCATTTTATTCGCAACAACAATTTGTTGTCTAATGCATGAACTTGGTCAAGTATATAAACAACATGTTCTCAAATAACAACATGAAAGTAAAATTTTCTAATAATCATGAAAATCTTTCAATACAAAAGAGGTAAAAGGATTTCAATCAATATTGTGTAATATTAATTTCATCTTCAAGCTTTGGTTGTTGTTTAAAGAGACATAATACCAAGTAGAGAATAGTCTTTCGGATTAATCACATTGTATGGATTCAGTCGACCATAAATTGCAAATAATAAATTCGATCTGGCATCTGTCAAAAGGTGTAGGGATGCATCAGTGGTTCCAGTGTTTGCCCATATTTCTCATCCCCTTAATAACTCTAAAAATAAACACATTTTTCTGAAATCTAGCTCTACTCTTGTTAGATCTGAGATTGGTTTATTGAGGAGGGATCTTTATCATCTCTCCCACAGAATTCTTTTGCTCCATTTGGATCTAGCAAACTAGGTTTCGATTTCCCTATGGAAGGTGATCGATGGCAGTTCGGCAGTGAACACCTTTCGGGTGGAAGAAGCCTCAAAGGAAAAGCATCTGATTAAATTTGAAAAACTATTAAATGCTTGAACTCATTCCTCCAGTTTCGTTTCTTGCCCTAAACTGCATTAGTCAACAAGTGTAGTCGATAAAGACCAGATCACTACTTTAAAGACCTGGATTTGCTCGCAAAATTCAAATTCAAATTCATTGGTTTCTGGATCAGCTTCGACCTCTCCATCCTCCTCTCCGTCACACTCTCCTTCTGCACCGGCTCCTCCTCAACGTTTTCCTTGGTCTCTGCTCTTTCTCTATCCTCATCACTGTCAGTCTCGGTTTTGCCCTCATATCCAGCTACTCTCTCTTCCTTCCAAGGCTCTCATCGTGCAAACAAGGTAAGTTTGCTACCTTTCATTTATGTTTCATCCTTTAGACCCCTTGATTCTAACCTCCCCTGCTCTGTCGATATGCCTCCAGGTCGCCCCTCGATATACTTGCACATAGCTCCAGTGTTTTTTGAGCCTTCATCCTCCACCCTCCTGGCCTCTACCCTACCCGTGAAGTCCCTGCCCCCTCACGTTCTACTCCCCTCTTCCGCTCGTGTCGCCATCCCTCCCCATTCTCGCATGGATGACTGTGTTGCCTCGATTTCCTCTTACTTGGATTATTCTGACCTCCCTCCCTCAAATTTCCTTCTCGGCTCTTCCCTTATTCATGGTTTTGATAAGTCTTTGTCTCTAATTCTAATTTACCTCCCCCACTTCTGTTTTATAACAAATATTATGACAATATTAAATATAATATGGAGAACTTTAATAAATATTCTAGGATTCAATTAGATATAATAATAATAAGAATACTATCAACGACTTCATTTCCAATAACATCTCCTTTGTCACATTTAGAAATAATAATAATAATAATTCTAATTCTAATAATAATAATTATTATTATTATTATTATTATTATTACTACTACAATAATAATAATAATAATACTTATTATTATTATTATTACTACTACAATAATAATAATAATAATAATAATTAGTATTATTACTATTACTATAATAATAATAATAATAATAATAATAAGTTAAGTTTTAGGAATGTTATTAATCTCTCAAGAAAAATTTTTGATCCCTCTATTTTTAGTCTCCTTAATAAAGGTCTCAATTTTTCCCTGGCCCCGAATAAGGTTCCTACTAATGAAATCATCTGTAGCATTGAATACGAGATCAAGGACCTTCCTGAAAATATCAAGGAGACTATCAGACAGGACTACGTCATTGTTCTTAGGAAGGATAAACCTCCTAAGAAAAACCTTAGTAGGGTCGAGTTTCTTGCCCTTCAATCCCTAAGGGATGACCCCGACATTGTCGTCCTTAGGGCAGACAAGGGTGGAGTTTTTGTCATTCTTAACAAGTTTGATTATGTCCACAAAACGGTAGAACATCTATCTAATAGTAGGAGTTACATCGAGCTCAAGAAAAATCCTCTCAAATCCATTTCTAAGGAGGTTGCTTTTGCGATTAAAGCAGATCCATCTCTTAATCCCCTTTCTCGAAAGCTCATTGTGAATAGCTCCCTTACCCCTAGAATCTATGGTCTTCCAAAGATTCATAAATCTGGTGCCCCCTTGAGATCTATCATTAATACCATTAACGGTCCGACCTATCCTCTGGCTAAATTCCTAGCCCATAAGCTCAAGCCTCTTGTAGGTCTCATTGATTCTTTTGTGAAAGACTCTGCCTCCTTTGTTTAAGAGTGGAAAGACATAAAATTGGATTCCGGATATTTACTGGTGAGTTTTGACATCGTTTCCTTATGCACCAAAATCCCCATCCAAGAATCCATTGATATTATTAGTCGCATCACCGATAAAGACACTGCCAAGTTAGTTGGTCTTTGCCTCACCTCTACTTTCTTTAGTTTCTAAGGTGAGTTCTATGAACAAACTTGTGGTGTTGTGATGGGCTCCCCCCTCTCCCCATTATCGCAAACTTGTTCATGGATGATTTTGAGACAAGGGCCCTTGCCTGCACTAATCTCCGTCCTAAAAAATGGAAGAGGTTTGTCGATGACACTTACGTCATCTGGCCTCATGGAAGGGTGAAGCTTGATTTGTTCCTCAACCACCTGAATTCTCAATCAAATTCCATCAAGTTCAATATGGAGGTTGACGAGAATGGTAACCTTCCCTTTCTCGACATTCTGCTTTCTAGGAGGGATGATGGTTCCATCTGTCACCAATTTTTTCAAAAGAAGACTCACACGGAATAGTATCTCCATGCTAGTTCTCATCATTTCTAAGCTCATAAATTCAGGGTTCTTAGCACTCTTGCTACTCGGGCTCTAAGAATTTCTGATGGTGACCACATTGATCAGGAGAAGTCTCATCTTCTTGAGGTTTTTGAAAACAATGGGTATAGCAGACCCCTTAGCCTCAAGGCCTTTCATAGAGCTAGCAAAGAGCCAAAGGTTAAACCCGCTCTTGCCGATCCTATTCCTAAAGTTTATCTCTTGTATATCTAACGAACCACAGATAGGATCGCCCATATTCTCAAGAAGAATAATGTTTCTTCTTCCTTCAAACCTCTCAATACTATTAAAAATTCTCTAAGATCAGTCAAGGACCCTATTGTCCTGAAGGACTCAAAAGGGGTCTACCTCGTTCCCTGTTCCTGTGGTATCCCCTACATTGGAGAAACAGGAAGATCTATTAAGCAAAGAATGAGTGAACATGTTGTTGAGATTAGACATAATCTCTCCCGCACCTCGACCCTTGCAGAACATGCTGAGAAATCAAAACACCATGTCTGCATTGAAGAATCCAGAGTCATTGCTAAAATTGATCATTTCCACCACAGGAAACTTAGGGAAGCGATCGAGATTGAGAAGCATGCCAAAAACCTCAATAGGGATGATGGCTGGAAATTAAGTAAAAGTTGGATTCTAGATCTCACTTCATAGCTCCTCAGGCCTTTCCTCTCCCTCATCCTTTTTTCATTCTTCTGTTGATTTCTATCCTAAAATTTTATCTGCTTTTATCTTACGATGGTTTTACCTTCATCCCGATCTTTTCTTTACTCCTTTTGAAGGAGGATAATCTCTCCTCTACCCTTTGGTGGTCTCCTTTAATGTTTATTTACGTCTAATAGACCTTGTCGGTTTCAGTAATTTTAATAATAGATTCTTAAATAGAGGGAAATAATATTTATCTTGAATCTTTCCTTACATTGAAGTTTTAAGCTTATACTCTTTAACTAATAGAATCTTGAATAATTGTTTTAGGTCACAATATTATATAAATTGATAATTTAATTATTACATAACGATTTATTTCTCAAATATTATTATATGAATTAATTATTTTTAAATAATATTGACCTATTTATTGCATCATAATAACTGCTAGTTTTCTACCGAATCCCATTGAATAGGTCAACCCTAACTAATAATATTATATAAATTGGTAAAAAAATTATTTTTAATATTATCACTAACCAATTCATTACATAGCAAGTAATCCTTAGCCAAATATTGTTATTTATTTTTATTTATGCATAGATATTATTAGCATCGATAAATATATTAATTTAATTTAAGATAACTACCAACTTTCTACCTAACTGACATTGAATAAGTCAACCCGAATAATATTATATGAATTATTTTATTATCTAAAATGATAAGTTATTCATAGATAATATTGTTATTTGAATTGGTAAATAAATTATTTTTAATATTATCACTAACTAATTCTTTACATAACAACTAATCTTCAACCAAATATTATTTTAGTTTTTAATAGTATTAATATTAATATTAGCAACGCCCACGGGGCTTTGGATTGACGGTGAATGGGTGCGCTGTTAAGGCACTCCTTGCGATAGGTCACTGGTTCAATTCCCCGTGGGTACTTAGTTTAGTCTTAACCTAGAAAAAAAAAAATATTAATATTAGCAACTTAACATATTACTTAATTTTAAGATTATTATATCATGACAACTGCTAATCTTCTACCTAACTCCCATCCAATAGGTCAACCCTAATAATATTATATATATTAAATTATTTTATTTTCTAAAATGATAAATTATTTACATATTTGATATTAAATGATTAATTATTACATAACAACTATTTTATAACCAAATTTTAGTTAATTTAATAAACTTCTTACCACATATTCCTAAATAATTTTACTTCACCAACAGCTAATTTTGAATGACTTACCCTGAACATTGATGCATCCCTGCTATTTATTCTCTCAGATCGATTGGTTTCTCACCTTGTCCTGAGGATGAACCACATTAGTTGGTTCGAAACGTCGACCCAATCCTTACAAAGTGATTAATCCGAAAGACTATGCTCTACATCATGGATCAAAAAATTCTTAGCTTTAAAAATAATACCAGGTACTTTCAATTTTATAGTTAAAATGTAAAGCAAAATCGAAATAAACGTTCAAAATACAATCAAAAAATAAAGAGAGGATATCATGGAATGGACATTCCAATTATAAACAAATTGTTTACCTGTCCATCGATATCTTATCACGCATTCTTAAAACATTTTCTTGCCCAAATAACCATGAGGTGAAAGAATCACAACATTAAAATCCATAGGAATACTTACTAGAAACATTTCCAAAGTCGATGGTTGAAGTTCCTAAAGGATCTCCAACAACAAATGAATCATATCCAAGACATGATCTCTATATTGTCTCCCCATCCTTTTTCCAATCACATTTCATGTAACCTGCCCACACTAGAGTCAAGTAACAATCAAATGAAGGATTTGACATTTGTTTTTGTCTTTTATATGTATAAAATTTGAATATAATTTGAATTGGTAACATATTAATTCATATTTAAATCCTTTTTGTCATGAGAATGTATCAATCAAGTAGAACATCAGAAAAATGGACCTCCATGAGGTCCTCTAACAATTTCTACAATATCAATATTTGTCTTGCTGTGATATCTTAGATAGAAAAAAGAACATATCTGCAGACGAAAAAGCCATATATTACTTATGTTTAAAACATATATACGGTGTATTCTTAGGTAATTTTTTAAGATGTCCCTCTACCTTTACCAAAGCAGATTGTAGCTTGGTTAAACTCTATATCCTTTCATTCAACATCAATTTTTGCAAGATAAATGTCACACATTATTCTTTCCCATTTCTCAACATGCTAGATATGATAAATTGAAAGTCACATAAAAGCAAGAGAAAACCATTTTCTAACCAAAATAAATAAACAAACAATGCCTCTAATAAAACTTCGCACCTCAGAAATTACTCTGCCATGTGCTCAGACTAAAGGTAATATTCTTTTAATCATATTTAGGTCATATTTAATGGGATATTCATATTTTTACCATGATTTCAATTTGGTGCTAAAAAAAATATATAAATCCAGGTTCTTATCAGTGAACTTCAAGTATAATTCAAAAAATAATGTCATTATAAGGTATGGAGAGAGAAACATCTTCATAACTAGGATTCTCTATTTTAGTTTGGTTTGGGTTGAGTTGGTATTTGAATATATAGTTTTCTCTAAATAAGTTAAATAGAAAGACGAGAATTGAAATGACCCTGTGAATTTTTAATTAATTCATATTGTATACCTCTAAAACAACCAGGTCATCCTTCTCTGCTATTTGATAGAGATTTATTGGCATAGAAATATAATGAATTAACTATCAAACATAATGATGCAATATATTAACCAAGGAAATAAAATGACATGGCTTTGGTATTTATGTGCTCAAAGGAAATCCAACAATGGTTGTGTTCTTTATTTATCATGAAATAGTATTGAAGACAAATGTTGGTTCAGAAATTGAACTCCGTTACCAATTGGAGATGGACGTGTTGGGTAAGGAAACGATGAATTCAAGGGCTTGAGGTCTAGCTCCAATACATAGCTATCCTTGTCACTAAAAAATACAAAGTTGTCATCATTTTCTTATCGAGATAAAAAGAAAAGTGAGTTTGTATTTGTGCACTTCTCATAGTATATGAAAAAGAGAGCACTAGTGGAAATCAAATTGTGTTGTCCCATCATTCAACCTAACAGAAAATGTATATATTCGGTTGTTGACTATAATGGAAATCAAATGTAAAACCCACTCAACTTGATCTTTACATGACATAGTCGTAACGTACTATTACAATAGAAGCATGCTAACTCATAAACAAGAGATGATAAAAAAGAATAATGGAACATTATTTCCTGCCACATAATTGGCATGAATAAAATTTCCACAGAATTCATCCAAAAAATGAGAATAACTTATGGAAAAAGAACATATCATTAGTGTTTTGTACCCTCTTTAACACATATAGCCTAGGGAAGTAGAGGAGGCCAAATGTAGCAGCATTCCAATTGCGTGGGATATAAAAACAAAAATATGGAAAAACACACTTGCCAATTCACGAAATCTCACTCTAAATAATAGAACATGTTGAGGATATAATGATGAAAATAGATAATTTATTAAGATCAAGCCCCTTATTGGTCATCAATTAGTAAGGAGGTTGGTAATTTTTACTCGTAAAAAATAAGTATCATAATTAGTGTAATGACTTTGTGAATATTTTTGTGAATTTTTTTCCATCTATATTATGCCATCCTTGCAGGAGAGAGTGATGAAAGTTCTCCAGGTTTGGTCAGACTAGTTTCTCCTTTCATATGCTTATGTGAATGGATAGAGAGCTACCTTTCTTCGGTTTGGAAATTCAGGTGTCCCTCCCTTTCATTCAATATGTGGAGATGCCCCACCATTGAAGGAACTTGATAGTTATAAATATAATCTTACAGACATAACATACGGATTTGGTCCAAATCAAGATGTTTCTATGGTGATTGGAGAGGGAGAAACAACTCGAGAATTGTTTAGTATTCCTCTTGTGGAGCTTGAAATATAGTGTAGGAAAAATGGTTTATCTATTTGTGGTGGTAGGGAGGTAATGTTTTTCCGATTGCTTAGCTTAGAAGAAGAAGAGAAGCATAAGAACCAAGATCAAGATGAGGATTTCAGGTATGGGTATAACTTTACAGTCATAGGGAAGCATGCAAGAGAAAATTATCCTTATATACAATTGGTAGGGGGGAGGTGGAGCATGGGTGAAGAAAGAAAAGCCATACTTTCTGATGATAAGGACTATATATCATTATCATCATCTAGGAAAATGTTTCAGGAAGAATCATCTTTACGATCACAGGTTGAGGAATGTGAATCAATGGATGCCTCTTGCAGGGGAACTTTACCAAAAAATGTTGGTGTGGTGATGGTAGTGTCACGTGATGTGCCCCCAAAAGTTCAAAATATTATAGGCAATGTCAAGGAAAATTTCTTTCTCTACTCAACTCATATTTCACCCCATCCATGTTTTGATATACCAATTATCAAGATCATGTAATGATATTTTCTTTCATGAAAGAGTCCAAGGGCTAACAATTTAAGGATATGATCAATTTTAAAAAAAAATGGGCAATCTTGTCTGAATTGCAAGGACTTGGGTATCAAACTTGCTGCTGAGACAATGTTATTCACATGTCAAAATTTTGAGTATGACTTGGGGTTGAGTTTGAATGAGAGGATTTTGCTTAATACTGTTTAGTCAAGGAAAAGAACCAAATTTAGAGTCCATTTGAATTATGATTCATGAAGCATAGTAATAGAGTTGGTGAGCTTAATAGGGCCCATACTTATCGTGATGTGTTACATTCGAATGGAATGAATGCGTGAATTTCAAAAGGCTAAGATGTTATATAAATCATGGGAAATTTTGACCAAATATATAACCCAAACCTCACACTTGAGATATGATATAAATCTTGGGAAATTTTAACCAAATACATAACCGAAACCTTAAACCTAGTAGTGTGAAATCCACTGTTTGAAGTGTGGCTATTGAAGACAAATTCCTTAAATACTTTTAAAAATTAACATACAAATAATTTATAAAAGCATCGAATTTCGTTGTCAATCAAATGTCAAACCGAATAACAATTAAAGAGATAACTCGCTGATGAGCGCTAGTATTGCAGCAAGAATGCTGCAAATCCTGGGCTACCAGATTTACTTTTTCAACCCGAGGTTCGTACAAACTTGGAGGTGACAGTGCTGTATACACAAGTAAAAGTGATGGTTTTATTTGTTGTCACTATTCAATAGGTGAGAGACCACTGGGGTTTTCAAGCCATAATTCTATGGAGTCAGAAGAAGCTTGATTTCATGATGGAAGAAAGGTAAATCTACTCGAAGAGAGAGCTACTCTATTGCAATAATGGAGAAGTCCGAAATTCAATGCTAAATCACACCATTTCCTAATTTACTGCTAAGAAATTATGCTTTGCAAAAATGCTAAATTAACATGACCCAAATGCTACTATCTAATTATAGAAGTAAGAAGCATCAAACATCACTAATGTGCAAGTAAACGGATTGAAATAAAACTGTTTTTGTCTTTTTGCCTTTTCATGCAAAATCAAGTATGCAAACTAATTTCTTTTGGTTATGTGGCAGGTGAATTAAGGATGTTTGAGGATGGATGGAAGTGTTAGGAGATTGTTTTATGGTGTGGGAGACTCTTGGGAGGCTTTTGGTAACTTCCTAGAGGTTTTCCTTCAATTCGGCCTCAAAAGATGCCATTTCAGGAAAAACTAAAGGATGTACTAGAAACCTATAGGATTCCCTGTAAACCTACAGGATACAGCCGAGAGAAAAATGTGAGGTGTTGGAGGTGATGGAAGGCTTAGGAGATGTTTTTTATGGGTGGAATGGAGTGGGAGAGGGTCTAGGATCACACAGAAGTCAACAAAAAAGATAGGAGATGGTTGGATTCACTCAATGTGCTTGGAAGAATTTCTATGAAAAATGATGAAAACTAGTGAAGGTGATGGTGAAAACAAAGGATGGATATGGTGGATGGAGTGGAAGTTGGTTGTTTGCTATCAAGTATTTGTCTCCTCCTGAAACACCTTCTCTACATAAAACATGTATATTTTCCAAAAAGTTATGTAAACAAGAAACATTCTCATAAACTAGAAAAGAAGAATTGATGAACTAACTTCCTACATTATGCATGAGGAAAGTTGTTGAAAGGAATGAAAGAATGGATGAGATATACTGCAAAAATGAAGATGAAAAATATGACAATGCAGTCCTACTTTGAAAACTGACCAAATGCTAATTTAAAGATATCAAACTCCAAAGCTTATAAAAGAAATAGAAATCTGTGTTTTTGGGGCTGGATATGCGTCCCTTTCTCAAGTCATGATCCCAGAGGGAGGAAGTGAGGCCGAGACACCCGCTGAAAAACTTGTGTTTCTCATTTTATCCCTGCTAATCTTCTACTGAAGTAAGGCACAAATGGAAGCAAACTAATAAACAACCAATCCAATCTACCCTACTTGCAATGGAAATGCATCTAAAAGCAAATTAACAATGAAGCTACGAAACTAAACTAAACATACATATACAAGAAAGAGGAGCCTTGGCTGCTAGGTTTGGTGCCTAACCCAAGAGCTTTAGCCCTCTGAGTTAACTCAGTGCTGGCTCAAAACAAAACTCATTCTTATTACCAAAACAACAAATTACATCAATAATACTTTCACAAGTATGTAACTCAAAAATAGCTTAGAGTTTTAAAACAAAAATTTGAATCCTAATGAGGCTCTAGGCCTCTCTACTTATAAAACTGAAGTCCCCAACGACTTCCTTAAAATGAGAGAGGCTCGGATGCCGAACTCGAGATAAACTAGCTCTTTTTCTCTCACTTGCTCATCTTCTTTCTAAGATGGTGTGATGGATGGAGGAATATTCGAATGGGGGATAAGTAAATGAGGAGGATTTACCTCCTACAATCCCTCTCCCTTGTCCCATTCGAGTTTTAACCTTAGTATTTGCAAAAATTCCTTGATTTTCTCCTTCAATCCTGCATTCAATGCATATTAGTCCACTAGGCATAATATCCAACTCTAACTCATCTCATAAACAAAATATAATCAAAAACATGTAATAAGTTGTGAGAAAAGTTGGTTTGACTAAGCTAGGAGGTGAATTAAGGCCCATATAATTACCCAATGATGAGGCTCATCATCACCCCCCTACTAAAAGTGTTGCTCATCCTCTGAGCAACTCAATCAATATCCATATCCTTCATAGCTCTAGTGGCCTCCTTGACATCCCATGCCTCTACTATGGTTTCCTCTTCTTCCTTCCTTCCTTCTAGAATTCCTAACAGTAGTGGTGGACTGAGTTTTTGGCCAATCCAATTGACTTTTAGCCTTTGCATAGATTGATTGTACATGGGTGTCTTGTTTAGTGCTTCTCTCAATCTTTGAGGAGAGTGGTACTTTCTTATATTTAAGTTGTATGGCAATGTGTTCCATCTCCTTAGGCTAGCATGTATGCTATCATCCCTTAACAACCTGAACATGTCCTCAAAATGTGAAATTTCTTACTCTTGGGCAACAAGATATCTAGGTGCAAACTGAGGATCATTTGAAATCAAATTATGGGTACTGATGAGGGCCATGGGATATGACTATTCAGCTTTGATCATAAAAGGTTCAGTTTTCTCTCTTGCCAATATCTTCTTCATCTCTGTAGCCCTTGATTCCTCATGGTTCATCCATGATGCCAAAGCCATCAACTGTAAATCTCCTAGCTTGGCATTAGGGTCCCATACATTCATGTTTATTACGACCATGTTGTGCAAATAAAACTTAGACATCTTGTCCCTATCTTCTAGTGCGCTATGATCTCAAAGATTGATGAAATGCCTGTAGTGCTAAAATGGCATGGTGCCTCTCTGTGCTAAGGTCTTGACCTGGAATTGCAGCCACTATTCCTTGAGGTATAAGGCATAAGATTTAGCTGGCATCCTACACTAGATTTCTTCCAAAGAGAGACTGGCCATACATGCCAATTGATTCTCTCTTTCTTGCAGTTGTCCTCTCAACCATGAATTTTTGCCTCTAGTTGATTTTTCATTATGGCCTCTCTGTCTCTCAAGCTACTTCTCTCTCTGCCCATCTCCTTGAGCTTCTCCTCCATGTGCCCAATGTATTCCACCCCCTTGGATTTGGTGATCTGCAACCATCGGTGAGTTTTGGCTCTCTCCTTCTTAAGCTCAAAGAACAGTGGAATAGAAAATTTTTGAGGTATGACCCTACCTCCCTCAATAAACTTACAGTAAGAGTCAAGGTTAGGTTGGGGCCTAGGTTCTTTTGACTCTCGGTCCTCTTCTTTAGTTTCTTGCTATTTTCCTACCTCCTTTTCCAATTTTTTTGTGTCCTGTAGGTTCAGCAGAGTATCCTATAGGACTGCTTCTGCTTCCTGTAGATTCTATTGTGTATCCTGTAGGATTTCTTTTCCCTTGGAGGAGGTTGATCTAGTCATAGGCCTTTGCACATAGGTGATATGAGACTTAGGGGAAGGCATTTTATCCTTTTGTTTAAGTGAGTCTTCAATCACAATGGGAATTTTGGTTGGTGTTTAGGGTTTCCCCTGCCTTATTCTTGTGCTTTTCCTTGTCCTAAAATATAAGGGGGTCTGCCTCTGTCTTTTGCCTTTTTTCTTAATGGGGGTGCTAAGAGCAGTGAGGGCAGCTATTTCCTCTCTCTTAGTGGGTTATGGAGACACCCTAGGTGACTCCTCCTTGTTTTTTGCCCCCTCTTTTCCATTGCTTTCTTCACCTATGTCTTTCCTTTCTTCTTCCTCTTGTAGATCCTCATCATCTTTATCAATTTCCTCCTTAACATCCTCCTTTGTTTCTTCATCATCCTCCTTCTCTTTCTCCTCTTCTTCTTCATCTTCCTTATTTTCTTCTGTTTCATCTTCTTCTTCATCCATCTCATCTCCATCTCCTTCTATTTCTTCTTCTTCCTGCTCTACTTCTTCTTCCTCTACTTCAGTCTCTTCCTCTTACTCTTCACTCACAGTAGGACTAACATCATATGTGAGAGATTTGATGTCTTCCTCTTCTTGCATGTCTCCAAAAACTGACCATTTTATAGGAATTATGAGGTTTTGGAGGGAATCTTCTAAAAGGATTCTAATTAACCCATGGTGAGCTAACTGTTGGGAATTTCCCTCTTGTACTTTGATGCTTGAGTCTATTAGTGATTGTAGTAGGAAGTATGGTATGCTGAGCCTATGGTGAGGGGGTGTTTCTACTCCAAATCTTAATTCTTCAAGAAGCCTAAAATGATAGCCATAGACCACACTATACCTACCCTCACATGAAATGTATTTGATTAGTTGGTAGCTTACCTCATTCCAGGGATATGGAAGACTTGCTCTCCTTACTCCATTTTTGTCCTCAGTGGGTTCCTCACCTTCTAAAAAGAATTTTCTTTTGGAAACCTGGCTATCTCCTTTGTCTTCCTTCCTCCATGGTACTCTTAGGGGAAGTGTGGTAACTCTGCTGATGAGTTCAGGGGTGAGTTCTATGAAGAGGCCTCTTACCACAATAGTGGCATGGACTTTGGTGAGTGGAATGAGGGAGAGAGAAAAATCTCGAGCCACCTCATCATCATACCCCCTTAATTTTTTGAAAAACCCCATCCAATTATGCCTTGTGAAGATTTCTAGTCCCTGAGGGTGTTGTTGGATTCTCACAGTGTTTTTGGGCTCCCTCCTATTAAACCCTCTTGTCGTACTTGTTGGTGAGGTTTTGAGGAGATGAGATGGTTGATACAATTTTCAAATGCAGAAGTAAAAAACTGAGATGACTGTGTGGACAATTATCTTGCACATCTGCCAAATTCACTCAAAATAGAGGATTTTTTTTAACAATTTAATTGGAAAGAGGAATGTAATTATAAAGCCTACCTCCTCATAATGTTTTCTGTGGTCAACTCCCGAGATTTCCCCTCTGAAACTCCTCTCGGCCTATCTTGTAGACTGTCTCTGTGTATCCTGTAGGAATTCCTGTGCACGATCCTGTAGGAATTCCTGTGCAATCCTGTAGGAATTCCTGTGCAGTAAAATGATAGAGTTTTTCTTTGAGTGGGTTGCTTTGGTATGAGAGAAACTTATGAGAGCGAGCCTCGAGGAAGTGAATGCATGATTGCATGGGTACGATGATTATTTCCTCTTATTGTCATTTGGGGTGAGGTGTTGTGTTGGCAGTCGAGGTACATTTCCATTTTTGGACCGTTTGTCCCCACGACCACCTCATCACTCCCCACCCCTCCTAACCAGCTCCCACCTTATGCATCTATAGCTTTAACTACTTTTTTCCTTCTCCTTTTCTGTTTTTGAGTTGACTGCTACCACATGTGAGAGGACACCCTATTTTGTCTTTGTTGACTAAGCGAAGGTGGCCAAGTTAATTGGCCACATTTTCTCTTATAAACCAACTTAGTCGTAACCTTTAATTTTTTTTTTACTACATGATGCATATGAGAAAGTGAGAAAGATACTTACCTGTGGTGCCAATACCTTGTTGCAGTTGTTGAAGACCATAGGTGCTTGCTGTGTGTATTGGCTGCATGCTATTCTTCTTCCCTTTCTTGTTGTTTTCTGATGATCCCTTTACTTGTACAGGTACCTATTATTGAAGATGGTGGTGTTGCTACTACTTTGGAGCTCCCTTTGCCCTTGGATCATCATGATGGAGTCTTGCTGCTATTATGATTTGTATTCTATGGGATGGGCTGCTACAAGATTTCCTACAGGATGTCCTATAGCTGCTTCTCCCACATAACTTCTTAATGGGATGGGTTTGCGAGGATGGTGACATGGATGGAGAGAGAGACTAGGAGTGTGGAAAGTGAGCAATACTTAGGTGATGCTCTCTATTGCTCCCTATTTCCCTTTTTCAAAGGCTGTTAAATTTTTTTTTTTGAAACTGATTTTGTTTTTAAGGGTGAGTTTAGGGGTGATGGAATGATGGTGAGTAAGGTATGGTGATGGAATGATGATGAACGGGGTGTTATCATTGACATAGCTGTTGGGTGCAGTATAGGGTCTATAAATGTACCAACATTTTGTTGGAAATAATACTGAGAGGGGGGGGGGGTGAATCAGTATTATCTAGCAATTTAATAAATCTTCCTTATTTGATCTTTGAATTATTTTAGCATGTCAGTACCATAAAATAATAAGCATGAAAAGCAGATAGTCACACCAAAGAACACAAGATGTAAGGTGGAAACCCAATGTGGGTGAAAACCACCTGCTGCAATATGTCTCTATCTTCTTTCAATTTAGAAACTTCTTTTACAATGATTTTGTACTGGTGCAGTCCTTTACCAGTACGCAGGCTGCAACCTGCAGAGAGCTACAACTCTCTCTCTCTCTCGTTTTCCAGTCTACTCCTGCAAGGGAGCTACAACCCCCTACTTCTTTTCATAAAGCATCAGATAATCAACAAGTATATAACAGATATAGATCACTACAGATATCAGATCAGCAACAACAGAACTAACCCAGAACACCTTATCAATAGAGAAATTCAATCAACAGAACATCTTAAAACAGAGACGCAGTTTTTCTTTCTGTGGCCTGCGACCAGACGCCGTTAACCTTCTGCTACTCTGCGTCCACACGCAGATATCCTTCTGCTCCACTGCGTGCCCACGCACTGTTCCTTTGACTGCTCTGCGTTCTGTTGCTTCAGGGACGCACCCAAAGATACTATCGCGCCGTGTCTTTCGCTACAGAGACGCACCTGAAGACACTTTCGCGCCGCGTCTTTCTGCTTCAGAGACGCACTTGAACCTTGATCGCCCTGCGTCCCCACGCAGGTCTCTCTCTACTGTGCTGCGTCTCGGTGCACTTGCCCTTTACAGTACCTGCGTCCCTTTAGATATAAATGATATGAAGGCTTCAGAACAAACCCAAACAGTCAGATCTACAGATCTGATCATGCGCCATAGAGATCACAGTCCATTAGAAGATTCGCCCTCTTAGATCTGGACTAGATCTCACCAAATAAGATATTCAACCCAAGACAATTGCTCAATCCAAATGAACTCCTTTGCTTTATATAGGCAAGCTCCTCCCCAAAACATGGAACAATACCACGAGCCGACACCATAGAAACACAAAACCGTCGGCTAGATACCACACAAGAAACCCCCACATGCTTTTTCTCTATCTTGAAATGTGTGCACTGGGTGGACGCATCTCCTGAACGGCTGGCCAGCGTCTCTGGACGCAGACCCTGCATGGTGTACTTGCGGGTACGCACCTCCTGAACTGGTTTCCTGCGTCATTCTTAATTTTCAACAAACTGAGAGCCTTGCCACTGGAGTTGCCATCAAGTACAACATCTGTAACATACAATCATACCAGAAAACATAATGCCAACAATCTCCCCCTTTGGACTTGATGGCAACCTTACAAACTTCAGCTTCATTCTCCCCCTTTGACATCAAGGGCAAAGGGTATGCTCCCCCTAAGCTCATGCTCCTCCAGATCTGCAACAAATAACCAGAGATCCACCATGAAAGAGATAGAGACATATTGCAGCTATTTCCAAGATCTCCTTCTCCATAGTGCCAACAATGCATTATGTGCTCCCCCTGAGCCTGTACCACCAATAAGAAGATGTTCAACAATAAGATGATGCATCAACAACCCCCAGCTTTTGCCTGAGGTATTCAAACGTGTCCCTGGGCAATGGTTTGGTGAGAATATCAGCAACTTGTTCCTTGGAAGGAACATACTCCAACTTGACTTTCTGTTCAAGCACTTGCTCCCGGAGAAAATGGTACTTGATTGGTATGTGCTTGGTTTTTGAATGCATAACAGGGTTCTTTGAGATGCTGATTGCACTTGTGTTATCACATAAGATGGGGATTGGTGGTGTACAAGTGATTTGAAAATCCTGCAAAGTCTGCATCATCCAAAGAAGTTGGGTGCAACAAGATGCAGCAGCAACATATTCCGCTTCAGCTGTAGACAAGGCGATCGAACTCTGTTTCTTGCTGAACCAAGATACCAGTCTAGAACCCATAAAGAACGCACCACCACTTGTGCTTTTCCTGTCATCCACGCTTCCGGCCCAATCTGCATCTGTATAAGCATGAAGAGAAAGATCTGTATCTCTAGGATACCATAAGCCATAATTTTGAGTCCCTTGAAGATATTTGAAGATTCTCTTTACTGCCTGAAGATGAGTCTCCTTCGGATTTGCCTGAAATCTTCCAACTATTCCAACTGCATGCATGATGTCCGGTCGGGTACCTGTCAAATATAGTAAACTTCCAATCATAGATCTGTAGGTTGGTTGGTGTACTGCTACAGATTCATCATTTGCACTGAGACTACATCCTGTGACCATGGGTGTACATACTGGTTTTGCATCTTCCATGCCATATTTCTTCAAAATCTGTTTGAGATACTTGGTTTGAGATAAAAAGATTCCTCCTTCCTTTTGTTGGATTTGCAAACCAAGGAAATATGTCAGTTCTCCTAGCAAGGACATTTCAAATTCTTTCTGCATGACCGAGGCAAAACTTTGACTCATAGCTTCTTCATTGCTGCCAAAAATAATGTCATCTACATACACAACAAGTATTAGCAATTTGTCATTTTCAACTTTTATATACAGATTGCTATCTGCTAAACCTTTTGAAAAACCTTGTTGATGAAGATATTTGTCCAACCGGTAGTACCAAGCCCTTGGGGCTTGTTTGAGACCATAGAGAGCCTTTTTCAATCGGCATACAAGATTTGGATCATTTCCAAGAATGAACCCATCTGGCTGTTCAACGTACACTTCTTCTTCCAAGTCTCCATTCAGAAAGGCTGATTTCACGTCCATTTGAAATACTTTGAAGTTTTGAAAACTTGAGAGAGCAAGGAACATTCGGATGGCCTCAAGTCTTGCAACAGGAGCAAAAGTTTCTTCAAAGTCTATTCCTTCTTGCTGCGCATACCCTTTACAAACAAGTCTGGCTTTGTTTCTAATTACTTCTCCATTTTCATTCAATTTATTTTTGAAGACCCATTTTGTTCCGATAACATTCTTATCCTTTGGTCTAGGAACCAGCTCCCAAGTGTTGTTCTTTTCGATTTGCTCAAGTTCTTCATCCATTGCTTTTACCCAACATTCATCTTTGCATGCTTCTTTCACATTTTGTGGTTCAGTAGAGGATAGTAATGCCAAATAGCTTGAGGCTTCTGCAACTGTTCTTCTTGTTTGTACACCTGCTTCTTTCTGCCCCACAATCTGAGATTCTGGATGATTCTTCTGAACATATCTAGATGGAGTTTTCTCTTCTATTCTTGTCTGCTCCTCTGGTTCTTCTTGAGGTTCTTCTTGAGGTTCTTCTTCTTCATCATTCTGTCTTTGAGGGTAGCCTTCATCTTCTTCGATATCTTCCCGATGTATTTGCCTAGGAATGTATCCCTTCTCATCAACCACCACATCAATGCTGTCAACAATTCTGCCAAGTCTTTTATTGTAGCATTTGTATGCTTTGCTATGTGGAGAATAGCCAAGAAGAATGCCTTCATCTGCTCTAGGTTCAAGTTTGCCAAGCTGCTCATCAGTATTCTTGATATAGCATTTGCTCCCAAAGATTTTGAAGTGCTTTACCGAAGGAGTCCTGCCACTCCAAAGCTCATGAGGAGTTTGAGTGCTGTTCACCCGGACATTTGTTTTGTTGAGAATAACAACCGCAGCATGTGCAGTTTCACCCCAGAAAGTTGCGGGAGTTCCTGATTCATCAAGCATAGCACGAGCCATTTGTTGGATTGTTCTGTTCATTCTTTCAACAACTCCATTTTGCTGAGGAGTTCTAGCTGTAGAGAATTCTCTCCTTATCCCATGTTCATCACAGAAATCGAAAAATTCATTTGAAGTAAATTCCCCACCTCTGTCGGATCTGAGGCACTTAATTTTGTGACCTGATTCATTTTCAACCAAGGCTTTGAAGGATTTGAATTTTTCGAATGCTTCATCTTTGTGCTTCATAAGTCCTAACCAGACAAACCTGGAGAAATCGTCAATAAATAATATTAAGTATTCCTCTCCTCTAGGTGTTCTTTTCCTGAATGGACCACATGTATCTGTATGTACTAGCTCAAGAGGCATGCTAGCTGATCCTTCTTTCTCTGGAAAGTTAGTCCTGGTTTGTTTTCCAAACTGACATGATCTGCATATGGTGTTGTCAGGAATTTTGATATCTGGAAGATCGCGAACTGCCTGATATTTGCATGCTTTCCTTATTTGTGAGAAGCTTAGATGTCCCAACCTTCGATGCCATAACCAGTGCTCTTCATCCTTGCTTAGATAGCATTGTTGTTGTCCTTCTTCAAATATGTACAGATTATTTGGAGTTCTTTTGCCTTTGAGTACTGTTTTACCTGTATCAAGATCACGAACAATACATCCATTTGATCTGAAAATAACCTCGGTTCTTTGATCACACATCTGGCTGACACTTAGAAGATTATGCTTCAATCCATCAACATACAAAACATTTCCAGCTTTGACCTTTCCTTTTAACTGAGCAATGCCTTTTCCTTTTATAGTTGCAGGAGTATCGTTTCCAAAAGAGACTTTCTTTCCTTTTTCTAGAACAGAATAAGATTCAAGTTTTTCTTTATCACCTGTCATATGCTTCGAACATCCACTGTCAATGTACCATAGATTTTCCTGTCCCTCTGCATAAAATTCTATTCCACATCTTTCTGTTTGAGGTTCCTTTATTCTCCATGTTTTGGTGCTTGAGGCTTGCTCCTTTTTCTGCTGAAACCTGCTCCTGCATTCAGATTCTTCATGACCAAAGTTATTGCAAATAGAACATTCGACTTCATTTTCAAGAACCGAAAAGTTGTTATAGGTCCTTTTTGTCATCCCTGTCATACTTCTTTGTTTTTGAGCTTCCCTAGTCATGATTGTTTTATATGCAACACATTGAGCTGCTTTGTGACCAAAATTATGGCAAGAAAAGCATTGTCCATTGAAGAAGCTTCTGCGGTTATTGAATCTACCTGCCAACTGATTGTAATTTCTATTTTCATCTATTCTTGAACCAAACTGAGAAGATTTTACCTGTGGCTGGTTGTAGCTTTTGTTCACCCTTAAGATGGATTGCCCCTGATAGTTTCTGTTTGTATTTTGTCCCTGCTTTACCTGATTATCTTCATTGTTCTTCTGCTCATTTGTTCTTGCCGCATCAAGATAACTTTTTGAGGTGGATGCTTGAGAGGTTTCTCCATTGTAACCCAAACCTGTCTTGTTTAGAGGAGACCGCTGCACATTGATAATCTCATCCAAAGTTTCAGATCCTTTGACAAACTTAAGATTAATAGCTTTTGTTTTCTCAATTTCTTTTCTGAGACCAACAATTTCACCTTCTAGTTTTTCAAGATGTTTTTCTTTTTCATCAATTTGAAATTGTAGAGTATCAATGATCACATTCTTTTCTTCTATACATCTCTTGAGTCTAGTAATTTCATCATAGAGGTTATTCACATCTACAGCATCCTCATAATCATCATCTTCAAATGCCATTAACAACTTATATTTATTACCTTGTTCATCTTCATCACTGTTTGATAAACCGTCACTATCTTCATGGGTGTAGTAGCTTTTCTTATTTGCACTTTGTTTCTTGTTCCATCTAGCAGGTTCCTTTCCTTTATCCTTATAAGGACATTTTGCAGCATAATGACCTACTCTTCCACAAGCAAAGCATTTGAAAGGTAGCTTACCTCTGAACCTTCCAGAACCCCTTTGAAGATTTCTGACAAAATTTGATTCTTCTTCCTCTTCTTCTGGAACATGGCTTGCTTCATAGTAATCTTCTTTGCCTGATGCCTTAAAAGCAGCTTCCCTTCTGTCTGATGGACCTCCCTTTCTCATTTCATAAGCAGTTAGAATTCCATGTAGCTGAGACATAGTGAGAACACGGAGATTTTCCTTCTCTTCTATTGCAGATACTTTAGATTCAAACTTGGGGGATAATGATCTTAGAATCTTTTGAACTACTATAGCCTCTTTTATTTCTTCACCCAAATTTTTCATACAATTAACAATCTCATCTACCCGAAGAAAATAATTAGCAACACTTTCATCATTATACATCTTGAGAGTCTCATATTGAATCCTGAGAGTTTGAAGTTTAGCTTGTTTTACCTGTTCATCTCCTTCATAGCTCGTGACCATT
Organism: Pinus tabuliformis; assembly: GCA_031772625.1. Taxonomy (NCBI): domain Eukaryota; kingdom Viridiplantae; phylum Streptophyta; class Pinopsida; order Pinales; family Pinaceae; genus Pinus; species Pinus tabuliformis. The sequence continues at coordinate 671,061,231 of CM062815.1, forward strand.
TTGTCCCATATCTCTTTTGCTGATTTGAAGTGCATTACCTTCATGAATTCTGTTTGGGATATACTTCCTAATAGAGTACTGACTGCTTTTGCATTTGTTTCATACTTCTTTTTCTCAGCTGGATCTGTAGGAGTAGCTGAAGGAAAAGCATAGCCTGTTTCTACAATGTCCCAAACTTCTGTACCAAGAGATTGAAGATATGCAGTAACTCTTACCTTCCAATAATTGAAGTTTGTCCCATCAAAAATCGGTGGCTTGATTGATGCTTCTCTCTCGTAGTTGCTCATGATGAACGATCTACCTTCAAGCGATCAAGCTTCTCTGAAGGACCTGCTCTGATACCAATTGTTGGAAATAATACTGAGAGGGGGGGGGGGGTGAATCAGTATTATCTAGCAATTTAATAAATCTTCCTTATTTGATCTTTGAATTATTTTAGCATGTCAGTACCATAAAATAATAAGCATGAAAAGCAGATAGTCACACCAAAGAACACAAGATGTAAGGTGGAAACCCAATGTGGGTGAAAACCACCTGCTGCAATATGTCTCTATCTTCTTTCAATTTAGAAACTTCTTTTACAATGATTTTGTACTGGTGCAGTCCTTTACCAGTACGCAGGCTGCAACCTGCAGAGAGCTACAACTCTCTCTCTCTCTCGTTTTCCAGTCTACTCCTGCAAGGGAGCTACAACCCCCTACTTCTTTTCATAAAGCATCAGATAATCAACAAGTATATAACAGATATAGATCACTACAGATATCAGATCAGCAACAACAGAACTAACCCAGAACACCTTATCAATAGAGAAATTCAATCAACAGAACATCTTAAAACAGAGACGCAGTTTTTCTTTCTGTGGCCTGCGACCAGACGCCGTTAACCTTCTGCTACTCTGCGTCCACACGCAGATATCCTTCTGCTCCGCTGCGTGCCCATGCACTGTTCCTTTGACTGCTCTGCGTTCTGTTGCTTCAGGGACGCACCCAAAGATACTATCGCGCCGCGTCTTTCGCTACAGAGACGCACCTGAAGACACTTTCGCGCCGCGTCTTTCTGCTTTAGAGACGCACCTGAACCTTGATCGCCCTGCGTCCCCACGCAGGTCTCTCTCTACTGTGCTGCGTCTCGGCGCACTTGCCCTTTACAGTACCTGCGTCCCGGCGCACTTTCCCTTCACTGAACCTGCGACCCTTTAGATATAAATGATATGAAGGCTTCAGAACAAACCCAAACAGTCAGATCTACAGATCTGATCATGCGCCATAGAGATCACAGTCCATTAGAAGATTCGCCCTCTTAGATCTGGACTAGATCTCACCAAATAAGATATTCAACCCAAGACAATTGCTCAATCCAAATGAACTCCTTTGCTTTATATAGGCAAGCTCCTCCCCAAAACATGGAACAATACCACGAGCCGACACCATAGAAACACAAAACCGTCGGCTAGATACCACACAAGAAACCCCCACATGCTTTTTCTCTGTCTTGAAATGTGTGCACTGGGTGGACGCATCTCCTGAACGGCTGGCCAGCGTCTCTGGACGCAGACCCTGCATGGTGTACCTGCGGGTACGCACCTCCTGAACTGGTTTCCTACGTCCTTCTTAATTTTCAACAAACTGAGAGCCTTGCCACTGGAGTTGCCATCAAGTACAACATCTGTAACATACAGTCATACCAGAAAACATAATGCCAACAAATTTAATTTATCAATCTGGAGAGTTCGTGAACTTCAAAACGTAGCACTGGAAATGCCAAAGAGAGTCCCTGGTAACCTACAAAACAAATTCTAATCTATCTTGTGATTAATCTCAAAAATAAATGTAATCCTGCACTAGTGCGAGAAACACCAATCTTGCACTAGTTCGAGAAACACCAATCCAAACAATTAAAAGCATGCAGGAAAGTAAAAGCAATCAATGCAAAAGGAAATTCTAATTGCAAGTAAACAGAAGGGAAATCAGAATTGGAAATCAAGCGGTGTTGGCACAATAACGAAAAGACTGTAAATGCTAGAATAAATTCAAAAGCAATTCAAACTATTCTGCTTGCACTAATTCGTCCTGTACTAATTCTGCTTGCACTAATTCTGTGTAACAATCTACGTGCACTAATTCTATGTAACATTCTGCTTGCACTGGTGCAAGCAGAAAATCTTCTTGCACTAATAATGTGTAAGAACAATCCAGAAGTTAAAGGAAACCATAATATTAATTAAGCATTTATCATAGTGCAATTTCCCTTTTATACATGTTAGATTTGCGTTATAAGAATCACAACTTTTAGATAAACTTATATGTGATTACTGCTTTAATGATGCATGAGTTAATGATTAGATGATTTCACCATTTCATAATTATTAAATGTGGAAGGTGAACCCAATCAAAACACATACCCATGAAATACTAACCACAGTAGAGGATTCTTAGCATAAGCCAGTTAGTCAATCTGGAGGATGCGATGTTTATAAAGTAATATCTTTCATGCAAGAAAAATAAAAATAATAATATAAGTACAAAAATAATTTGCAGCAAAAAGGAAATTAATTTTAAAACTGTAAATAAAACGTTGCAACAGATTAAATCATCAACTTAAATAAGGAAAGAGACTGAAAGGAATTAAATAAACTTCACACAGTAAAGAAGTAAATTAAAGGCTTTCTAGCTAAAAGATGTAGAGTGGTGTCGAGCTGGTCTAGCGGCCAAACCAACCAGCTCACACTCTCTTTGAGTGCCTAGTTCACATAGAAATAGAAATCATCAGATGCAATAGATGAATAGGCAAAGCATGAATAAAAATTGCTTCAATTAATTAAAAAAACATAGTTTTTACATAATGTAGACATCGGCTAATCCCTGCAAGTAGAAGAAGCATTCCACACTAAAATCCAAATGCTACTACATTAGAACAACCCTTTTGCGCTGTGCCTGCCTGTGAATGCTTCTGCTTTCTGCTTAATTGATTGACTAAATTAATTAGCTAGGCTTGGAGCCATAACTCTTCTTTAATAATCTTTTTACATTCCAAACATGGCATAAAACAAGCCAATACTTTGCAAGCATCATGGGGATTGAATCCCAACTAATTGTCACTAACAGAATATTATTACAACTATTTCCCAACTGAAATAATGGAGATTTACCACGAATTTCCCAAATCTGGGCATTTTCTAGAATTCTGGAAAAGTTGGTTTAACCAACTTCCTCCAAAGCCCCCTTCGTATCTCCTTAACCGTTACGAATTTTGGAAAACTGTTTGGAGGCAATCTAGCTTGTTGTATTTTCAACAATAAACTCTCTGAGAATTTTCTGGTTCAGATCCATTGCCTCATAAATCGTGCTTGAAAAGGATTGTTTGAAATCTGAGATGCTAAAATTATGGAAAAATAGTTCATTTTTAGAAAACTACCTCAAAGACCATTATGTAAATTTTATACCATTATGAATTTTAGAAATCGGTTTGAGGCTTTGCCAATTTACTATATTGGGACCAAAACCCATGTTCTAGAATTTCTTCATTCGCCTTCACGTGCACGGAAAACAAGGCAAACGTTGGTAGTTTGGAAACTGTTGTGAATTTGGGGCTGTAGCATTAATTATTCTCTAAATATAAATCTATATGACCTGGGTGTTTCTTGACTTATGTGGAAGTGTTCAAATGACATTTTGATCATAAACCTCTTTTAGATTCTATCAGAAATGTGTCAATGTATGAAAACCCCAAATTGGTGGAAGCACGTTGTAAAACTTGCACTGGTGCAGGCATGCTATAAAACTTGCACTAGTGCAGGCACACTGTCAGAACTAAATTGGTACAGGAATCTATTGCACAGTGTAGGTAGGTAAGTGTAGGTTCAAAACATGATCAAATCATCTTTAACCTGCAACATACAAACCTTTATTAAACTTCCATTAATGGTATTTTAATCCTGTTAAAACAAAAGAAGTAACAAATACTTGCAACAATAATCATTTAATGAAACAATAGCATGAGAGGGTTTGAGTGAAAAATGAGACAAAACTGAGGCCCAACATCCCCCCATGCTAACCATCTTGCATGTCCTCATGCAAGAAAATCCGGTACTGTTACTTCTTTGCAAAAACAAAATTGGAAACATGTATAAACATTCATAATGATGTTCCTGCAATTCTGCATGATTACATTTCCTGCACTTGATAAAGCTTGCTCTTAAAAACAGAGTGTCTGCTAGACTCTTTATTTACTTAAATTGATTTCAGGAAAACCGAAAAATGAAAACTACTATGGAAAAACTAAATTGCAAGGATGGTGTTATTACTTGAGAAAAATAGACAGCTTTTAAAATTTTCAAAAATAATATCTCAGAGGCATCCGTGATCAAAAGTTTCACTTTAACATCCTCATTATAAACATGAGTGACATGATTTAACATATATGATGTTACAGGTAGACATAGTGATACCTTCTCATAATGATTATTTTACCATTATCCATGTATAGTTGAAGCTTCTCTTGTGTGGGCACAATGAATTACCTGCACTAAGGGTCCCCACGTCCATAAAAATCATTCCAAAAAGATAGAACTCTAAGGTATAACAATAGAAGGATTTTAAAGCCATTCTCAAAGAGATTGATAGTGAGTTCATGGAAAGCAAAATCAACCAAGTAAATTATAGTGTAGAGTCAACTTTAATACCACAGGCATGGCCCTACTGCCAGCAGGCATCTATAGCCTTGACAGGGGTACCTTTTAACCTTATGAAATGCTTTTGTCCCACCTATTAGATATAGATTCAGAGTCATTTAAGAATATTTTACATTTTCTCTTTTTAGAAGTTAATTAAAGGCCGTTGTCCTGGCTTGGTAACTAGTTATCGATAGTGCCATTCACAAGAACTAACAAGAATGAACGAGCTGGCTCGCGATGAGACCTTTCGTCTTCCAGTTTTCCAACTGAAAGCCATTACCCTGGCTTGGTGACCAATGCGGTAATGTCATTCTCCTTAGGACCCATGATCATAGTAGGTTGACTCGCAATGAGACCTCCTATCCCTCAATTAATTCATTTATGTTTTTAGAAAAAAACTTTGATTATGATTAACCTCAAATGGATTACTTAATAGGTGGGAAGCAAATCTACTCCTTAAGAGTGCAGGATGGCGTGAAATTTTTTTAATTACTATTATTTAATGGTTGGTCATGCTACCCTAAGAACTTATTAAAAAAACATCTCAGATAATGACCAAAAAATATTCCTTGAGTTGATTATGTCAGGGTTCTTTACATAATCGTATTAGAGTTTTGTAGACATGGTCCACCATAGGAGGTTTTTCATCGATTCCTTCGAAGAGGGACTTGAAAATATTTTCTGGATGATAGTTTGTTAGAATAAGAGAAAAGTATTACATGCAACTTATAACAATACATATTGATCCACAATCAAAGTCACTTTAAAATATGAAGCGTTAAGTGTAAAGTACTTTTGACAAGTTTTACCGTGAGAACGCGTAATAATAAAAATTTCAAAAGTTGTGCTTTTATGGAAACACAAGTTCAAGAGTGTTTTTATTCATCTTTATTCATTACCCTACCTTATTTTTAAGGAGAGAAATATCACCTTTAAGTGTATGCATACTTCCATGAAGCCATGGGCGTAACAAATTGCTAATTATACTCACACTTAGTTTTAAAGAATAAACTTCAATACATACCAAAGCGTGAGAAACCAATTTCTTTAATTGACATGGTACCAAGAGTTTTTGAATGATGAAGAAATAAGATGGGTTGATGGCTGCTCGAAACCAGGATTCAATGGAATCCACGTATTTATGATTCTCCAACTGATGCAAGTCTTCCACCATTTGATAGTCATTCTCCTGTAAGCACAAAAATTCTGGTGAAAGACAAAAGATAAATCCCTCAAGTTCAGGCTCAAATATTTGATTTTCATATTCACAAGAAAGGTTGAGAGATATTCTAGGGCTTTGAGTTTCAACAACATTTTCAGAACAAGTTCCAATGAAAGATTGATCCTCAGGTGGTCTTTGAATTATATCTTCCTGGGGTAAATGTTCTGCGATAATGGGGGAAGTTTCCAAATTCATTCCCTTTCCCAATATGGAAGGTGTAACATCTTTTTCAATATGGGAATCAGCAGAAATAATAGGAGGTTAAAACTGTTGTGCAACTTGATGACTTGGATTAGGGTTTGGATTAGGATTATGGTTAGGGTATGGATGCGAGCATGGAATAGGGTTAGGGTATGGATTAAGGTTAAGATAAGGTTGCACATGCAGCTGGGAACATGGAGGAGGATAACATAATGGTGTATTGGAAAGAAATTGTGATTGTTGTTGGTGCTCATATGATTGAATTTGCATGGGAGATTTCCCTAGAGAAAAAGATCCAAATGATTCTTGAGGCCATGGAGATATTTGGCTCAAGGATGAGGGCGAAGGAGAGGGCCATTACGGCCATAAGGTGGGGTATTGAATCAAAGGAGGATTATAAGTTTTCCACGGAACTGTGGGGTTGTATATGTGTTGAGGAACCTGTTGGGGATAATACATGTTACTCCAAGTATTAAATGATGATGAGTTTTGAGTTATACCTAGAGGTCGATTTATTTCCTTGATTCCTTAAATACTTGTTGAAACCCCGACAGTGATGGGAAATAATTTGTGAATGATCCTCCTTGCACTGCTTCCATTCTTCCTGCAAATCAACCAATTGTAAATTTAGACATGATTTTGTAGCTCCTATTTTTGTAGTTGATTCCAAAAATTGAGAAGAAGGTTCTCAAGAATTCTTACCAATCTTGGAGATTCATCTTGAATAACTAATGCAAAATTTACAAACAGCATCATATGGTAATTGAGAAACATCACCTGCTCCTATAATATTTAAAGGTTCTAAAAATTCATCTTTGATTCCTTTGAGTAGGAGTGTTTTCAAAGTATCTTTTACCAAATTCTTATGTTTTGATTTTTGGAGGTTGTATCTAAATCGCTTCACATAATCCTCCAAGCTTTCATTTTCCCCTTGTGTTATTCCCAAAATATCTTCACTGACCTGGCAATAGTTTTGATATTTCTCCAAGAATACATTCTTCATGTCTTCCTTTGTTTGAATGCAGTTTCCACCTAGGCTCATGAACCAATGGAGAGCTGCTCCTTTAAGAGTAAGAGGAAACACTTGCAACCTCTGAGAATTAGTACAATAACCATATCCTCTACAAAGTATTTCAAACTCAAATAAGAATGTATTTGGGTCTTAATTTTCCAAACCATGAAAATTTGGTAGTGCAGATGGGGAAATATTATGCATTTCAGCCACTCCTAGATCTTTGATAGGAAATTCAAAAGTAACAATGTTTTCCATTTCTTACCAAACTAAAAGAGGTTCTCCATGTACTACTTCAAGATGACTCCTTTGAATGTTTCTTCTGACTAATCAATAAAATAGGTGCATTGAATGATTGATGTTAGCCTCAAACTCTTCATTGAAAAATGCCTCAAAATACCATTTTTCTATCTTCAACTAGACCATTGGTACATTTGTTAGCACATGAATAGTGTGTGTATATATATATATATATTTATATACACATATGTGCATGTATGTGTGTGTGTAGGGTGGGTGGGAGGTTCTTACAACATTAAATAAAATGAGAAACCTTAAAGGAAAAATGCAAGAAAGAAATAAATTCAAAGAACATAAAATTGCAAGAGAAACTAGGTGAAGGAATAGAAACCAAATGCAAAAGGTTGCCAAGTTCAATTCCATAAGCGCCTCCACAGCAACGATGCCAAAATGTTGGGTGCACTATAGGGTCTATAAATGTACCAACATTTAATTTGTCAATCCGGAGAGTTCGTGAACTTTGAGACGTAGCACTGGAAATGCCAGAGAGAGTCCCTAGTAACCTGCAAAACAAATTATAGTCTATCTTGTGATTAATCTCGAAAATAAATGTAATCCTGCACTAGTGCAAGAAACACCAATCTTGCACTAGTTCGAGAAACACCAATCCAAACAATTAAAAGCATGCAGGAAAGTAAAAGCAATCAATGCAAAAGGAAATTCTAATTGCAAGTAAACAGAAGGGAAATCAAAACTGGAAATCAAGTAGTGCCGACATAATAATGAAAAGACTGTAAATGCTAGAATAAATTCAAAAGCAATTCAAACTATTCTGCTTGCACTAATTCTGCCTATACTAATTCTTCTTGCACTAATTCTGTGTAACAATCTGCGTGCACTAATTCTGTGTAACATTCTACTTGCACTGGTGTAAGCAAAAAATCTGCTTACACTAATTATGTGTAAGAACAATCCAGAAGTTAAAGGAAACCATAATATTAATTAAGCATTTATCATATTGCAATTTCCCTTTTATACATGTTGGATTTGCGTTATAAGAATCACAACTTTTAGATAAACTTATATGTGATTGCTGCTTTAATGATGCATGAGTTAATGATTAGATGATTTCACCATTTCATAATTATTAAATGTGGAAGGTGAACCCAATCAAAACACATACCCATGAATTACCGACCAGAGCAGAGGATTCTTAGCATAAGGCAGTTAGTCAATCTGGAGGATGCGATGTTTATAAAGAAATATCTTTCATGCAAGCAAAATAAAAATAATAATATAAGTACAAGAATAATTTGCAGAAAAAAGGAAATTAATTTTAAATTGTAAATAAAATGTTGCAGTATATTAAATCATCAACTTAAATAAGGAAAGAGACTGAAAGCAATTAAATAAACTTCACATAGTAAAGAAATAAATTAAATGCTTTCTAGCTAAAAGATGTAGAGTGGTGTCGAGCTGGTCTGGCGGCCAACCCAGCCAGCTCGCACTCTCTTTGAGTGCCTAGTTCACACAGAAATAGAAACCATTAGATGCAATAGATGAATAGTCAAAGCATGAATAAAAATTGCTTCAATTAATTTAAAAAACACAGTCTTTTACATAATGCAGACATCGGCTAGTCCCAGCAAGTAGGAGAAGCATTCCACACTGAAATCCACGTGCTGCTACATTGGAAAAACTTTTCCTCCGTTCTGCGATATGCCTACCTATGCATTCTCCTACCCTCTGCTTAACTGATTGACTAAATTAATTAGCTAGCCTTGGAGCCATAGCTCTTCTTTAATAATCTTTTTACATTCCAAACTTGGCATAAAACAAGCCAATCCTTTGCAAACATCATGGGGATTGAATCCAAACTAATTATCATTAATAGAATATCAGTACAACCGTTTCCCTACTGAAATAATGGAGATTTACCACGAATTTCCCAAATCTGGGCATTTTCTAGAATTTTTGAAAAGTTGGTATTTTTAACAAACTTCCTCCAAAGCCCCCTTCGTATCTGCTTAACCATTACAAATTTTGGAAAACTCTTTGGAGGAAATCTAGCTTGTTATATTTTCGACAAGAACCTCTCTCATAATTTTCTAGTTCTAATCCAGTGCCTCGTAAATCGTGCCTGAAAATGACTGTTTGAAATCTGAGATGCTAAAATTCTGGAAAAACAGTTTATTTTTAGAGAACTGCCTCAAAGACCGTTATGTAACTTTTATACCATTACGAATTTTAGAAATCAGTTTGAGTCTTTGTCAATTTGCTATATTGGGACCAAAAACCATGTTCTAGAATTTCTTCATTCGCCTTCGCGGGCATGGAAAATGAGGTAGAAGTTGGCAGTTTGGAAATTGCTGTGAATTTGGGGCTGTAGCATTAATTATTCTCTAAATATAAATCTGTATGACTTGGGTGTGTCTTGGCTTATGTGGAAGTGTTCAAATGACATTTTGATCATAAACCTCTTTCAGATTCTCCCAGAAATGTGTCAATGTATGAAAGCCCCAAATTGGTGGAGGCACACTGTAAAACTTGCACTGGTGCAGGCACGCTGTCAGAACTAAATTGGTACAGGGATCTATTGCATAGTGCATGAAGGTAAGTGTAGGTTCAAAACATGATCAAATCATCTTTAACCTGCAACATACAAAGCTTTATTAAACTTCCATTGATGGTATTTTAATCTCGTTAAAACAAAAGAAGTAACAAATACTTTCAACAATAATCATTTAATGAAACAGTAGCATTAGAGGGTTTGAGTGAAAAATGAGGCAAAATTGAGTCCCAACAATAGCAGGTCATTTTTTCCTTTAGGGTCGCTTTGTGTAGGATTTCTAGGTCACTGTGATTCCTACAGGATCATCCTGTACGTTTTTAGGGGATCCTGTAGAAAACACAGTCCCCTTGTAAACTGAAGGAAAGGAGTGGAAAAAATGAGAGAAATGGTAGAGTGATGAATGAAAATGAGTGGAAAAATAAAATGTGAGTGAAATAGGTCTTTTGGTGATCCTCCTTTGCTCTTTGATCATCCTTCTTGCTGACCTGCAAAAATAGAAATTTTCATGATTTTTCTCTTCTTTTTTTTAAAACAACTAGGCTGCCACTAAGAGGTTTTCAACCTAGCTATTTTCCCAGGGCATCTCAAGAAAGGACTCCACCCATGGATATTTTTATCCTCATTTTTTTTTTCAACCCGATAGTGGGACTCAGGTGCCTCATGGAGGTTTTCACCTGAGTCCTTATTTTTTCTCTTCTTTTGTCAGTGATTTGATGAGGCAGGAGCTGAAACTTGCTCCACTATCATCACTATTTTATTGATATCATCAACGAACTCTTGTTTCGACAAAGGCCTCTTATAATTTTTCAATCGGTGTCCATTAACAAGTAAAGGAATGGCCTCTTCATCTATGGTTCTGATCTGCACTGAACCATTATCATGGCATCTTTCTACAACATAAGGTCCTAGCCATCTTGTCCTTAACTTTCCCTTGAAGTCTTTATACCTATAATCATATACCAAAGCCCAATCACCTTCTTGAAATTTCTTTTCCTTGAATGGTCTTATCATGCCAGATCTTCCTCTGAAGTTGAATTACCTCTATATGTAGGAGGGCCTACATTCTAAACTCATCCAAACCATTCAACTGGAACAATCTCTCTTTTTGTGCATTGTTGAGATCTAGATCTAGTTGGGCTGTCATCCTTAATGTTTTATACTCAAATTCAATGGACAACAAGGCCTTTTTCCCATAGACCAGCTCATAGGGTGTGAATCTAGTGGTGGCCTTCCAGGTGGTATTATAGGCCCAGGTGGCCTCAACTAGTCTATCTTCCCAATCCTTCCTGCTGCTGCTTACCACTTTGGTCAAGATGCCCTCCAATGCTCTGTTGGTCACCTCCACTTGCCCATAAGTTTGTGGATGATAGGGAGTGAAGGTTCTATGCTTGATCTTGTGCTGGCTGAGGAAGTATTCAATCATGTTGGAGGTCAACTAGTTGCCTTGGTCTATGACCAGCTCTCTAGGGTACCCAAATTTGTAGAATACATTCTCCCTTTGAAACTCAGCTACCTTCTCCTCTATTGTTGCCTTAATTGCCTTGGTTTCAACCTAGTTAGTCAAATAGTTAGTGCACACAATGATGTATTGTTTTTGCTTGGAAGGATGGTCAATAAGCCCAATGAAGTCCATGCCCCACTTGTCAAATGGCTTGAAATTCACTTGAGGTTGCAGAGGCATTTCATCTCTTAGAGTAGGCCTTCCCATCCTTTGGCACTGATCACGCTAACTAGTATATCTTTCCACATCCTGATGAAGAGTGGGCTAATAATAGCCTTCTTGTAACATTTTGAATGTTGTCCTCTTTGATGCAAAGTGACCGCCATAAGGCCCATCATGATAGGTCAGAAGGATGTCAAAGACCTCCTCCTCCCTGACAAACCTTCCCAAGATTTGATTTGGGCCAAGTTTGAAGAGATTGCCCCCAATCCAAGTGAAGGGGGTGCTCTTCCTCACTATCTTGCTCTTCTCTTTGGAGGACAAGTTCAGTGGGAACTATTCAGATACCAAATAGTTTGCTATATCAGCAAACCATGGAGAGAGAAATGAAATAAAAAATAAGTGCTCATCTGGTATTTGGTCATCAACCATTCCTTCTTCACCTGTAGGAAAATATAATCTGGACAAAATGTCTACAACAACATTTCCTTACCTAGCTTATCAACAATAGTTAGATCAAACTATTGTAATAAAAGTAACCATATTATAATCCGAGCATTCACATCTAGTTTATTCATTAAATATTTGATTGCTACAATGGTCAGTATGCACAAATTTTTGATAGCCTCTAATATAATGCCTAAATTTGTTCAAAGAATGCACAACAGCCAGGAGTTCCTTTTTGGTCATTGTGTAATTTAGTTCAGCCTTTGACACTGTGTAATTTAGTTCAGCCTTTGACAGATTCTTACTGATAAAGTAGATAACATAAGGCAATTTTTCATCTATCTGACCTAGGGTTGCTCTTATGGCTTTGAGTGATGCATCAACATGAATATGAAAGGGGAGGGACCAATTTGGGCCTCAAAGAATCAGTGCAGTGGTTAACTTTTCGTTTAGGGTGTCTAAGGCCTCTTGACAACTTTTTGACCATATAATCTTTGAGTTCTTGGCCAAAAAACCAAATAAAGGAGAGGCCAACTTGTTGAAGTCCTTTATGAACCTTCGGTAATATCTAGCTAACCCTAGGAAACTTATGACATATCTCTGCTTTTGAGGAGGTGGGACCCTTTGGATGATAGCTATTTTGTTTGGGTCCACTTGTAGTCCTTGTTGAGATATTCAATGACCTAGCACGGTCCCTGCAATCATCAAGAATTCACATTTCTTGGGACTGAGAGACAGGTTCATTTCAATGCATTTGTGTAGTACTTTGCCTAGGTTGGACAAAGCCTCTTGAAAATCATAGCCATAAGGTGTAAAATCATCCATATACATTTCCACCACATCATCGACCAAATCGACGAAAATACTCAGGACTGTGCTCTAGAAAGTGGTAGGCGCATTGCATAGGCAAAAAGGAAGGACCCTATAGGCAAAAGTACCCCAAGGAAAAGTGAAGGCGGTTTTATCCTGGTCTTTTGGGCTGATCTAGATTTGGTTGTACCCGCTGAATCCATCTAGCAAAGAGAAAAACTTTTTCCCTGCCAGACGATCTAGCACTTGGTCAATGAAGGGTATAGGGAAATGATCCTTCTTTGTGCCTTTGTTCAACTCCTTGTAAGTGACAAAAATCCTCCACTTACCATTTTTCTTTGGAACTAAAACCAAAGGAGAGACCTACTCACTATCGGAGATAGGGTAAATGAATCCTGCATCTAGTAATTTTTGTAGTTCTTCTTTGACTATATATTTAAGAGCTGGATTCATCCTCCTTTGGGGCTCCCAGACTGGCTTGCAACCCTCTTTGATGTATATGTGGTGAGTACACACTGAGGGGTGTACTCTCTTCATTTCTTTGTAACTCCAAGTGAAGGCTTATAGATGTTCCTTTATCATGTTGTGTAACTTCTCTTCTTGGAGAGCAGAAAGAGATGGATTGATTTTCAAGGTTCTCTCAGGGCCAAATTCTATGGTTTTGACATGGAGGGGTTTGTAATCAGCCAAGCATAGGTCAATTGGATGATTGTTCTGAGTTTCCTATACTACATATTCTAAGGGAAATGTAATGGGAGTTGGACTTTGGAGTAGGTGTCCAATCAAATCATATTCATCCTGCTGTCCTCCTCCCATGGTTGTTTCTAGAGTATAAAGTTGGGTGGAATAACCTTCATCTTCTTCCTCCTCCTCCAACCATAAAGGTAAATCATGCTCTAGAGATGCCTGAGCAGGAGGGTATAGGACTAGCTGCTTGGACATATGCCCATTCTTGATGGTCATATTCCCAGATTTGCAGCTAATGTAAGCATCGGTAGTGGCCAACCATGGTCTCCCAAGGATGAGAGGGTAACCAGTAAGCTTAGCCTTAGGCTGGAGAACTAGGAAATCTGCAGGGTACTCCCAAGAGTCAATGGAGACCATCACATCCTTCGCAATCCCCTCAAGGGTTAATGTGGGGTGATTTGCAAGTTGCAGAATTGTTGTGGTCTTCCTCAATGAACCTTGGAGGTTGAGCTTGAGCATGGTGTCCTTGGTCATCACATTAATGGAAGCTTGAATATCGATCAAAGTGTGTGGGATAATGGTGCCATTGAAGTGCACATCTACTACAGGGCTTCCAAGGTCCAAATACTTTGGCCAAATTACCTGCCCCAGCATTAAGTCGAACAACTGTCCAATTACATTAATGGTAGGGGCATCCCTTCTTCATCTCCCTGGATTCTTGAAGCACTTCTCCTTAATCAACTTATTGTAAATAGGAACATCTTTTGTTTATTGGAGAAGTGGAATATTTACACATAGCTTTTTCAATTCTCCCAAAAGTTCAGTCTCTTCTGGGGTAGGCTGGAGTCATTAGGTTAATATCTCAGGAAAGGGTGGATTCACTTTAAGAATGATTTCCTCTTTTTCTTCCTCAATCTCCCTAGGTGGAGGTGGAGGTTGGTTATCCGGGAGAACTCTCCCAGATCTCAGGTTAATCTCCTGGATTTCCACAGCATAAGATGGATATGATGTCTCTCCACTGTATACTTGCTGAGCCTGTCTATTGTTCGGGTTCGGATTTGGCTGGGCAGGCATTTGGGGTTGCTTGGGTGGAGCAGTTGTGGTTGGGTAGGTGGCGGAGGTGATAAAGCTGGAGCATTATTGTATTGGGGCCTCCACCCCTGTGGCGGTGCATTCCACTAAGGTTGTGGAAGAACATATGGTTGAAATGACAGGCTGGCTAGTTAGGAGTGATACTGAGATGTAAAGGACCAAGGAGGGGGTGTAGACTAGGAAGGATGAGTAGGGGGTCCCCAAGAAGGTATGGTTGTGGTTTGGTTGGGGTTGTAATATACATGGGATGACCCTTGCATGCCCTATTGGTATGGTCTAGGCCCATGAGGTCTCCTTTGGTTTATGTAGCAGAGCTACTCGGTGACCCCTTCAGCTCCTTAATATACAACTTTGAGTCCATGTAAAGAAGGGAATTTGTCTGTGGAGTGGTTTTCTTACTGAGCAAATTTCAATAGAATTCAATGGACATTCATTCCCAGGATGCCTCCTAGTGCATCTAGGACAAAAACTGTCCAAGGTTCTCTCTACTTCCTCCTGCTTTCTTTTAATTTTCATAATGTCCATTTGAAAGGCAAGGGTTTGCAGCATCTCACTTTTGAAATCTTCCATCATGTTTCCAATTTAACCCTTGAAGGATGAGTTGGAAGAGGATGTACTGACCATAGGTTGACTACCCCTACCCTTTTTCCTAGCTACCCTAGAATGGTTTCTAAAAACAGCCTTGATATCCTCACTGGGTAATTGGTAGATATCTCCTCCTGCTAACAAGTGTAGGGTATCCAGAAGATCTTCCCTTCCTCCCCTAAGCAGGACCAGCTTTAGTGACTCAGGGTCAAGTGTGCACCTGGCCCTTTTGTAACTAACTTGGGATCTTTCTTCGTAATCCTTTAGGGATTCATCATTGCCTATGGTCATCCTAAAAATTTCCTCTTTAGTATCCTTTACCTGACAATAGTCTCGATATTTGTTGTTAAAGGCTTGTTGCATCTGAGCCCAATTTCTGATGCTATCCCCAGGTAAACCCATGAACCAGTACAATTTTGCATCCTTAAGGGTAGATGGAAATAGTTTTAACTTCTACTCATCATCTATATAGTCATAGGTTCGGCATATAACAACAAACTCAAATAGGAAAGTGTCAGGGTCTTCTGTGGTTAAGCCATGGAAATGAGGTAAGGCAGAGGGGATTATATTTTTCATCTTAGTGTCCCCATTGGTTTCCCTGATGGGGAAGTCACCCTCAACTCTCTCTCTATTCCCTCTATCATTTCTGTTTTTAGCCATTGGTTCAGTAGGAATGGGTTCTTCTTCTTCTTCTTCCCCTGTAGGTTCTTCAAATATGTCAGGTTTCTCACCTAAGGGTTCCTCCAGTTCACAACCACCGAAGAAGAGGGAAGGTTGGTTGTTTGATGCAGTGGGGGTATTTGGCAAAAATTTCCCTAAGTTATCCCTATTCCTACGAGGCATGAAAGGAAATGTTTTTGGTTTGGTTTTGTGTTTTTTTTCAAACTTGGAAAGTACTTTGCATAATTGAAATTGTTGATTGAATTAAAACTACTGACTGAATGAAAAAATTACTTGCTGAATTGAAATCTTGCTTGCAAAATGGAAAGGAAAGCAGAAAATGTAGAATGAAAAAAGGAAACAACTAAATTACTTTTGCAGAAATAAACTAATGGCAGAATATTGGAGATAAGAAATAAAAGAAAAGAAACCAGTAATCACATTTTACTCAGACACCTCCCCGACAACGACGCCAAAAAGTGATGAGTGCCAGTATTGTAGTAAGAATGCTGCAACTCCTGGGCTACCAACTTTACTTTATCAACCCTGGGTTCGTACAAACTTGGAGGTGATAGTGTTGTATACACAAGTAAAAGTGATGGTTCTGCCTATTGTCACTATTCAGCTGGTGAGAGACCACTGGGGTTTTCAAGCTAGACTTCTATGGAGTCAGAAGAAGCTTGATTTCGTGATGTGAGAAAGGTAAATCTACTCAAAGAGAGAGCTACTCTACTGCAATAATAGAGAAGATCGAAATTCACTGCTAAATCACACCATTTCCTAATTAACTGCTAAGAAACTATGCTTTGCAAAAATGCTAAATTAACATGAACCAAATGCTACTATCTAAGTATAGAAGTAAGAAGCATCAAACATCACTAATGTGCAAGTAAACAGACTGAAATAAAATTGTTTTTGTCTTTTTGTCTTTTCATGCAAAATCAAGTGTGCAAACTAATTTCTTCTGGTGATGTGGTAGGTGAATTAAGGATGTTTGAGGATGGATGGAAGGGTTAAGAGATAGTTGTATTGTGTGGGAGACCCTTGGGAGTCTTTTGGTGACTTCCTAGAGGCTTTCCTTCAATTCAGCCTCAAAACAGGCCATTTCAGGAAAACCTATAGGATGTACTAGAAACCTACAAGATTCCCTATAAACCTACAGGATAGAGCTAAGATAAAAATGTGAGGTGTTGTAAGTGATGTAAGGCTTAGGAGAGGTGGTTGATGGGTGGAATGGAGTGGTAGAAGGTCTAGGATCACTCATAAGTCAACAAAAAAGATAGGATATGGTTGGATTCACTTAATGTGCTTGGAAGAATTTCTATGAAAAATGATGAAAACTAGTGAAGGTGATGGTGAAAACAAGGGATGGATATGGTGGATGGAGTGGAAGGTGGTTGCTGGCTATGAATTCTTTGTCTGATCCTAAAGCACCTGCTCTGCATAAAACATGTATATTTTCCAAAAATCTATGTAAACAAGAAACATTCTCATAAACTAGAAAAGCAGAATTGATGAACTAACTGCCTACATTATGCATGAGGAAAGCTGCTGAAAGAAATGAAAGCATGGATGAAATTTACTGAAAAAATGAAGTTGAAAAATATGACAATGGAATCCTACTTTGAAAAACTAACCAAATGCTAATTTAAAGACAACAAACTCCAAATCTTATAAAAGAAATAGAAATCTATGTTTTGGGGGCTGCATAGGGGTCCATTCCTCAAGTCATGATCCCAGAGGAAGGAAATGAGGCCGAGACACTTGCTGGAAACCTTGTGGTGTTCCTTTTATCCTTGCTAACCTGCTACTAAAGTAAGGCATAAATGGAAGCAAACTAATAAACAACCAATCCAATCTACACTACTTGCAATAGAAATGCATCTAAAAGAAAATTAACAATGAAGCTATGAAACTAAAATAAACATACATATACAAGAAAGAGGATCCTTGGATGCTAGGGTTGGGCCCTAAACCAAGAGCTTCAGCGCTATGAGTTAACTTAGTGCTGGCTCAAAACAAAAATCATTCTTGTTACCAAAACAACAAATTACATCAATAATACTTTCACAAGTCTGGAACTCAAAAATATCTTAGAGTTTTACAGAGAAAATTCAAATCCTAATGAGGCTCTAGGCCTATCTACTTATACAACTGAATTCCCCAACGAATTCCTTAAAATCAAGGAGGCTCGACTCTAGAACTTGAGATAAACTAGCTCTTTGTCTCTCACTTGCTCGGCTGCCTTCTAATCCTCATGGCTTGGCTGCTTGCACTCTGATCTGGTGTGATGGATGGAGGAATATTTGAATGGGGGATAAGTAAATGAGGAGGATTTACCTCCTATAATCCCTCTCCCTTGTCCCATTCGAGTTTTAACCTTAGTATTTGCAAAAATTCCTTGATTTTCTCCTTCAATCCTGCATTCAATGCATATTAGTCCACTAGGCATAATATCCAACTCTAACTCATCTCGTTAACAAAATATAATAAAAATAATAATTGTGAGAAAAGTTGGTTTGACTAAGCTAGGAGGTGAATTAAGGCCCATATAATTACCCATTGATGAGGCTCATCACCAGCAATAATAATCCAAAATCGACAAGGCATATTGGACAAATGTTCAAAATTCATTGGGAACATCCTAATCCTATAGGTTTCTCATCTAAAGCAACCAAAAATGTTGCCTTGCCAGGGAAACATGGAATGTTAATGACATAAATGACAAAAAAATCAATAATTAAAACTGACTATTAGAACCAGCGTAAACAACGAATGATAAACAAAATGAAAATGGGGCAAAATGTCACATACTCACTCCATGAGACTACCATCCACTTCTATACTCAATGTTTCCCAAGATTAAGCAGGTCATTACGCTAGTGTCCACATCCTCGTATCCACATACAGCCTGCATTGGTCATACCCTTTCGTAAAGAAAAGAATAAAAGAAAATGAAGCCAGAAAGCCTTTTTACTGGTCAACAGTTTAAATATTTTGAAGCATGTATTTAAAAAGAAGATTCTCAGACCAATATCCTTGCTTGATTTGAAACTCTATTCAAATACATCACTTCCTCAAAAAACTTTACATATCATGGATCATCATAATTCAAGTCATCAATTAAAAAAAGTTCTATCATCTCTAGAGTAGGGGTGCTATCAAGAAAGAAACCTAATACACTGATTTCCCTATCATGAAATTCAATTATGTCTACATAAACTTGTATATGCGGAGATGAGAGAGTGGGGATCTGAGACATCGAGGTATGGGATATTTTGAAATTTCTTGCATTTCATTTCAAAACCAGAATAAGCCAACTCTGCACTCATTTATGAGGTAAAAGACATAAATATTCATTATGAACATCATGGAAAAAAACCATGGAAGAATTTTATGGTCTTTTCACATCTTATAGCAGGTTAACTTTTTTAATTTAGGTAGTGTAGATTTTCATTAAGGAATAGATATGAAACAAAGTCATTACTTGGTTTTGTTTCATATCTATTGGATATACTGAATATGAAAACAGGACATAATAATGAACCAAAACATAATAGTCAACCTAAACTACATCAATATATGCTTTGTTTAAAAAACAATTAAGATATACCTGACAACTAAGTGGAAAACGCAAACATTCTTAAACATTGAAACATGTTGTTCATTGCACGTGTAAAAGAAAAGCAGAAATTCTATTTTTACCAAGATAAAGTTGTCACCCATTAACAAACATTGGAGATTAGGAAGCCTCTCAAACAACAAATTGAGAAGACACATGTTTCTTTAAGAAAAGGCATAACACATATGACCAACTCCTTTAATGATTTAAATCTCCTAATCATCTCAATCAATATGTCCACAAAGAAATTGTATGAATTATCTGGATATGAGTCCATTATTAGTACGGTCGAATTACTTCCACATTGAATATTGAGTCTCAAGATAGAGCATGAAAGTTCTTGAAACAGTATCCCATTCACTCTCAAATATTTTATCATGTATGCCCCTGCATACACATACAAGACAACCTGTGTTTACATTGGTTTATATTTTATCCACATACAACTTGCATTTACACTGGTTTCATTGTAAAGCATTGAAAGTAATAGTAAAATCCATACTTACATGGTTCTAGTTTGAATCAATGCGATTGAAGAGGTTTTTTCCCATATCTAGCGGTTGTTCGACGCAAATTCAATGATTCCTCTACTGATGACCATAAACGCAGGGAGTGCACAGAAGGTTGAATACTAACGATCAAATATTCTTTATGGTTTCGCTAGTCGAGTGGGGCATCCGATCAAATTGAATGAGCATACAACTAAGATTCAAAAGGGGTCCTATGCAAGTGCTTTTAAATGATATCCCTTGGAAGTTTCAACATATTACTCAGTATCATTATACAGAGGACCACCCAAAAACAGACCATCTGATCCTATCGAAGTTTGAAGAACCATGTCACCCTTTTTTAAATGACCATTGCTACTGTCATTTTGAGCAATTACTTTAATGTCAACACCTGGGATTACTGGCAGCACTAACCTTGAATGTACTTTCCTGGGCACCCCACAAAAGAAGGAATAGCAGGTTGGCACCCATTAATTTTAACAGCAATGTGCTGACTTCTTGGATAAAACAAGACCTTTTCAAAACTATTTTTCTCACTAGCATTCCTTTTATCTCTCAGAACAAAGACCATTTCATCTTCAAGATTGGCCCAGTGAGTGTACTGATATACAACAATGTTGCTTGGTCCATTATCACTTGAAACAAGTTTGACATTATTGATCATATCTATAAATGCACCCTCATTTTGCCATATGTCTACAATAATGCTTCGAGACAACTCATTTTCTTTGGGATAAGAACTTGAATCAACATGTATTTCCCCATGCAATAGATATTTTTCACCAGCCAAATATATAGGCTTATGGTTCAATACATTGATTTCTAATGAAGACATTCCAAAGAAAATGCATGAGTTTGAGAAACGAAGCAATGTGCACACGAGAAGCTTCTAAGCATATTTGCTACCATCCTTTCTCAATCAACAAATTCATGGGTTCTTTGTTTGGTTGCATGATGTAAGAAGCCACAAGATGAGTAGACATAATACGCAACCAATATCCTTTTTGGATAAACACTATCTCTCAATGATTAGAAACACCAAAATTGACATCAATAACCTTTCTCTCCCAATACCAGTCATCATCCCAATCTAACAAATCAGATGAAGGTCCATGTTTTACCTCAAGACGCAATGCACCAGGTAGGACTTTATCAAATATGAAGTCACTGCTCTCATTTGTTAAACTTAAAGAGTTAAGCTTCTCTGAACCCAAATTTCAACAGCCAAAGAAGTAAGTGATATAGAAACTAAGTAGTCACATCCTTCCTCGAATATCATCGATCCATAGATATCAACAAGGGCCTTTACAAATTCAATGCCAAACTTTGGTCTAATTACTATCACATCAATATATGATGGTGAAAATTGAAGACTAGAATCATGTTATGTTGTTGTGGTCGGTGGGGATATTCGATATTAACCTCATTGAACCTCGAAGCAGAAGTTTCCCATATCATCAGTCCTCTTTAGTTGAGGCTTCACATTGTCTAGCCCATGTGTCAAGCCAACTTGAAACTTGCCATAATAGCCATTTGTCACTAATTTGAGGGAATCACGAATATTATAATGTGTTGCTTCTATCTTTGGGATTGAAGCCATGTTTGGCACAACCATGAAATTCTCCAAACTGCTAAACTCGAAGTGATCCTTCTCAGCCTTGATTGTGTAGCGTGTTGATGTTACATGATCATGTTTGTAATATCCCTGGACATTTGTTGTAGCTCTTTCTCATTTATCAAATAATATCTTAACACCTTCAAAACAGACTCCTACAAAAGTCACCACAAGTCCTCCAACTGAGAAACCTGTGACCTGAAATGGATGAGATATATTAACATGATTGTGCTCAACAAGAACCTCTAGAGATGGAAGTGAAACATCAAATATTATACTCTCACCCTTGTAGAATGGCAACAACCTTTATTTTCCACGTGGAATAAAATTAAAAGAAAATTTCCCATCTGCATCAGATATTGCATGATAAAGTGCTTGATATGGGAAATTAGCTTATTTGAGGGCACTTCACCTCATGGAAATCATCCGTATAAAGGTATACATGAACACCTAAAATAGGGTTACCCTGAGAAACAACTAAGGAATCCATATCATAACTTGGGACATAAAATATGTCATCTACTATGAGATTTCCAAAGCCCAACTCCATCTCTAGAGAGCCTCTTTGGAAAATTGTTAAGAGAACATGAGAATCATGTATTTGAAAGAGAATATTATAGAAAATATATTCTAGAAACCTCAATCATTGTACCTCATGTGTAGCGCCATCCTATCTAGGATCGACATTAGGTGTGGCCTTGAATCTTCTTCCTTTGTTTAACAATTGGCTCACAGAGCCCACTCTTTCCACTTCTTCACATTTGATTTCATGGATGGATACTATGTCCTCCAGATACTCATCCTTCAGGAATCTCCAAACTTATTATGCATATCAAACACAGACAAAGAGAGAAAAATATCATGGCCTTTCATTTTTGAAAAAAAATGTAGTGGGATTTGATATGACCGAACATTTGTATATTTATCGAGGATTGATGAAGTTTATGTATTCATGATGGGAAGCAACTAGCCTATATTCCCTTGGAGTAATATTTGTAAATGTGTAGCTGCCTCCCTATGACATAAAAACATCATTAATGCGATCATTGCTAGTGGAAATAAGTTCAACCTTCACATTGGCACCACCTCCATTTATATATGGACAACTTTCTGGTCCAATAGCCCCCATGACTCTCCTAGAAATAGTGAATCCAGTGAAGTGAAAATTGATGTCTTCACGGCCACATATTCACCAATTTAAGATATATTCACCAAGTTAGAGAATATGAATATTTCTGATGTAATTGGTCCACTCAATAATCTTAACATCAAATCCGAAATTGTTTCGTTCATCTTCAGAGAGCTCTTGAAACAATTTTTCACTATTGTATCGAATTTTCACAAATATATTAAAAAAATTATTAATGTATGTTGCTTGATTACCAATCAAAATGTTTAAAACAATACAACACCAACAAATTTGTATTTCATCTCCATTGCACATAGTTCACCTTCCTTAGTAGAATGCATATGGCTCGTAGATCTTTTCTAGGTGCTTCAATTGTTGTAACATATATTTTTTAGATGTTTATAGATGATCTTGATAACCCTGCTATTTGCAATATGATTATCAGTTTGCAATCATTCATTTTATGTATTTTCTTTTTATAATTATGGTGAATCGATAATTCTTTAGATTAAATAGCAAATCTACTCCTTGAACACAGATTATACGCACATATTATATGCAAAGTAAAATTTACATGAGTAAATTTGTAAATTTTCAAATTCCACTTATATTCATCAAAATTTCGAGTAAGAAACACAAATTATCGTTACAACTTACCACTGTGTCGAGAGCCTACCCATAATTCTCCATAGTATTAACACAGGTCAATTGATTCAACAAATTTACTAGGTTTCCTTTGCGATCAATGTAGGGATTAGATTTAAAATGTTCAAATATTATTTTTAAAAATTCTTGAATTGTTATGGGATTTACCACCATAGAAGCAACCTAATAAACCTTTATTCCATGTTTTCCTGCATTTTTGGCCATGGCTTCTAAAGTTGCATTTGCAACCATGTCTCCGGATATCTGCAATTTCAATTCAACTAAAAAAAATAACATATTTAAGAGAAAAAGGATAATGGTATTTTGAGTCGAATTTTTGAAGACATATATGGAAGATCTGATCTCCCAAGAGAAATAAATAATGTAGAGAAGCTCCATAAAAATCAAATAAATGTGATTTAAATAATTAAAAAAATGTGAAATCTAAGTTTGGAACTATCTGCTGTCATATTCCAGATATAGATGAAAAACATAATCTAATAAAAAAAAAACAATTAATATGGAAATACTCTAGAAAATCTAAAATTAATTATGAAATGACTTTGAAGACATATATGGAAGATCTGATCTCCCAAGAGAAATAAATGATGTAGAGAAGCTCCATAAAAATCAAATAAATGTGATTTAAATAATTAAAAAATGTGAAATCTAAGTTTGGAACCATCCGTCATATTCCAGATATAGATGAAAAACATAATCTAATAAAAAAAACAATTAATATGGAAATACTCTAGAAAATCTAAAATTAATTACGAAATGACTTTTCACACTTTGTTAAGAGTTACTCACCAGATCTAGCACAGAATCTAGATCGACCAAGAAGCAAGATAGTTGACCTTTGCCATAGTGCGTAATGATTGGATCAATCATTCTACAAGTTGAATATTTGATTTAGCTCAACAACAATGTGAGAGTAATCGAGCATCGGATTCGAAGTTTTCCTCAACTTTGTCAAAGACCAACTTTCAATGAAACCTGGACATCCATTGATCCATCAACAACGGTTCAAACTGCTAGACATGTAACCAACATCTTAAGCACCCACCATGTCTCCATTACAAGGAAATTCGAATCTAAAAATATATTTGTTTTTTTTTTTGTTTTTTTTTCAGGTCACTGCATCTCTCTTTCTCTAGTTCTCTAGTTCCCAACTAGTTGTCCCTAGTTCGAACTAGTTCCCAACTAGTTGTCGCTAGTTCAATCCTGATAGAATCTGAAATCACTCTGATGGTTGAGATGTCAGTTTTCAGGGGCACCAAACACATGGATCCACTGAAAATCCAACCGCACGATCTGGATTAGTTTTATCCTCCCAGATATTTGGATAGGTGTTACCTTGGTAGAAACAGTGCTAGATGTAAAACAATGCCTTTACATTGCCAATTATCAAGGCAAGATTATCTATAACCCCTATGGTTTAGGGCAAAATCACCAAAAACCCCAAATTTATGACAGTTTAAATTATTAAATTATTAAGTTATTTGTAATTCAAAGTTTAAATAAAATAATTACAAATCTCTTTACTCTCTTTGAAAATAGAAAGCAACTTTTCATTCAAATAATATTATTTTAACTTTCAATTAATTGAAATTTATTTTATTTTAATTAATATAAAATTGTTTTTGGTTATTTATATGTATTTTTCAAAGTTATTTATAATATCAGATTAAAACTAAAATAATTATTGCACCCATGGGGTAAATCTAAACTTAAATGTAAATGTAAACATAAACGTAAATGTAAATGTTAATATTTAACATTTAACATTGTTAAATATCTAATGTCAATGTAAATATAAACGTAAATGTAAATGTTAATATTTAACATTTAATGTTGTTAAATCCCTAATGTCAGCCCTATTTAAAAATCAATCTAATTATTATTATGTATAAAGACAACATAAATTTAAAATATAAAGAGGTTTACGAATAGTAAAAAAAAAGAGCTATGGTAAATAAATAAAAATATAAATAAACTAGAAGTATGGTAAATAAATAAGACTTTTTTATATTTACTCCAAAGGTATGGTAAATAAAAAAGAATTAAATAAACTAGAAATATGGTAAATAAATAAAACCTATTTTTATTTTTACTCCATTAACCTCTTTATATTTATGAAAACTCAAAAAATAGGTTTTATTTAGGTGGATCCTCCGAGACACATAATTATTAATACCATGGGCCAATTACCATATTTATAAAAGAGGTATAAAGATGTATGGTAAATAAATAAAAACATATCAAATAAGATTAGAAATCAACATCTAATTATATACCAAGCCTATGGGCCAAATACCATTGTAAATAAAAGAAATATGATAAATAAATAAAAATATAAATAAACAAGAGATATGGTAAATAAATAAAACCTCTTTTTATATTTGCTCCATAAACCTCTTTACACTTACTAACACTCAAAAAATAGGTCTTATTTAGGTGAAGCCTATGGGAAAAATACCATGGGCCAAATTATTATTAATACCATGAAAAAAATACTATTAACCATAATATTAATATTAAAAGATTATTATTATTATTATTATTATTAAATCTAATATTCATATTAATATATCATAATATTGATATTATTAAATATAATAACTTTGTTTTAATCCAATATTAAATTTTTTATATTATAATATATATTGATATATATTAACTCTATACAAGAGGTAAGAACAAAGGCATAAAGTTATAGAGGTGGAGAGATAGGGGGAGTGACAAGGGCGAGATGGATAGAAACTGAAGGAGAGGGGAGAGGAGGAATAAAAAGAGAGAGAGAGGTAGATAAGGGTAAAAGAGGGAGATGGAGACACAAAGATGGAGGGGGGAGAGAGAGGAGAGTGGGAGGGAGATAGTGAGAGGATTTGAGGGTAGAAAGAGAGAGAGAGAGAGAGAGAGAGATGGGGGAAGAGAGATAAATTTAGGAGAGAAAGGGCGAGAGGGGAAGGATGAGAGAGAGGAGGAGAGAGGGAGGGATAAAGATATGGAGTTGGAGGGGAGAGAGGGAGGGAAGAAGAAATACATAGAGAGTGAGAGGTGGAGAGAGAGAGGGAGTGACAAGGGATAGATGGAGAGAAAGAGTGTGTTTAGGGGTGAGATAAAGAGACAAATAAGGAGAGATAGAGAGAAGAGGGGAGAGAAGGAGACTGAAGGAGAGAGGGAGGGATATAGTATCATAGTTAGAGAGAGAGAGAGAGAGAGAGAGAATACTTGAGAGAGAGAAGGAGAGTGATGGGGTGAGAGAGAGGATTAGAGGAAAAAGAGAGAGAGTGAGAGAGAGAGAGAGAGAGAGTGATGGGGGAAGAGAGATGGAGGTAGGAGAGAAAGGGAGAAAGAGAAAGTATGAGAGAGAAGATTTGAGAGAGAAGAGGAGAGAGGGAGGGATAGGGAGTAACAAGGGAGAGACAAAGAGAGAGTGTGTATGTTTGGGGTTGAGATAAAGATAAAGAAGGAGAGATGGAGAGAATGGTGGAGAGAAGGAGAGAGGGAGGGATATAGTAATAGATGTTAGGTATCCGTTTTGTCCTATTTTTTTTATCTATTTTTCTCATGCCGTCGATTGGATAAATGATTATTTTTGAAGAGTATCTCCTACTTCTTTGTTTTAACCGGATTAAAATAGCATCAATGAAAGTTTAATTAAGGCTTGTATGTTGTAGGATTAAATCTGGTTTTATTATAATTTAGGACGTGCCTACACCAGTGCATTCACATGACCTGCTTGCACCATGCATTGGGATTCCTGCACTAGTTACAGTGGGCTTCCTGCACTATGAAGGATTCCTGAACTACATTTACGTTCCTGCACTATGAGTCCAATGATTCTATGTTGCTGCTCTTAATTACTTCACCAGGGCCCTACTCGAAGAGAAAGATTGTGAAGCATACAGTTCCAGGATTGTTAGACAGAGTGTTGGGAGTACATCTTGTATTTTGGGCAAGAAAATTGATTGTAATTAAAATGGGAAAACGTACCTAGAGGTTCACGATAATGTTGATATCTGCGAAATAACCAAGAGAATTATCTCTAGTTTCAAATGATGTTCAAATGCATTGAAACTAGAAGCATCAAACCGTGTATAATCTTAATAATAAAACCATTGTGTTCAACACATCCTGGGCATCCATGTTTACATATTTTCCTCACTACAGATGGCATGAAGACATGCCTTGACACACTTGCCAGAGTGGAGAGACAGCCTTGGGTAGTCCTTTGCTTTCAAATTGTTGGTGTTTGTGGTTTCTGTGTGGCCACTGATACAAAAGCGGTGGTGAATTGGGGGGATTAGCAATTGGATCGACCATCATAATGAATGCAGCAATATTCGGACCAATCTCAGGAGCTTCAACAAATCCAGCAAGGATAATAGGATCTGTAGTGACTGGAAACAAATATACAATTTGGATATACATGGTGACATCTGTAATCGGTGTGCTAATAAATGCAATGACTTATAACATGATTCGAGCCCCAACGAATCAATCAACAGCATAACAACTTAGATATTTCTCACATTCCCGAATCTTCTAGCACCATATTTGAAGACCACTTCTCTCAGTTAATCGCACCTTCCAACAACAGCCACTCCAGGAAAAGAGGAATGATTCACCAGAATCGTTCCCTCTTTCGACACTCAGTTTCAAATTAATTCCTAATTCAGAAAACTGTTAATAATCTTCCTGTATTTTAATTGGCTGTTGAAAAAGCCCCAATTTGTAAATCGATGCCTATATAAACTACCTGGAGCGATAGTCAGCTTAGTCAATCAATTAATTACAGTAAGGAAGGAAATCGACCCAACCAGGGATAGTGCACATCAGAGGAAGGTGCAGAAGGGAAGAGGAGTTGTCCCAATGTAGCCTCACGCAATTCATCAGCTGTGGATCACTCCTCTGGTCTTGCTGGAGTTGAGGGATGTCTGCATAATGTAAATGTTGTTTCAGTAATTAATTGAAGCAATTTCCCAACATGTTCCATTTATCTACTTGTTGTGTCTAATGATTTCTATTTCTGTGTGAATCAGGCACTCAAAGAGGGTGTGAGCTAGTTGGGTTGGCTGCTATACCAACTCGACACTGCTCTCATCTTTTAGATTAAATAACATCTAAATTATTATTTGTCGTGTGAAAGACTTAATTGTTTCAAGTCTCTTTTCCTTCTTCAAGTTAACGTTATTTAAATTGCTGCAGCGTTTCCCTTCAGCTTTAAACTTCATTGATTTGTTGCATTAAGAAATTATTCCTATTTGTGCTTATGCTTGGGATATTCCTCCAGTTGTTCTTATTGACAAGATCTGCTTATGCGTTGATGAGCTGCAATTGATTTATACTCCGGAATATGAAAACGATGTGAGTGGGTGTGGTTTTGAGGCACTGATAGATCCATTTAAAACTCTGCTTACAAAAACCATATATTATTTGGATGTCACGGAGCCAATATTAATGAAAGTAAATTGTGTCATTTACTTTCCATTAAACTTCTGGAGAGTTTGCAAGATTTATTTTCAGGGCAGGGAAGGCGAGAGATTTACATTAATTTAATTGCTTTCATAAGTTATTTATGCAACATATTTACTTGACGATGCTTTCAAGTTAATCTTTCATATAATTAGTGTAGGTAGAATTAGTGCAAGCAGGTTGGTTTTGAATTTATTTGAGCATTTACAGTCTTTTTGTTATTATGCCAGAAATGCTTGATTTCTAGTTCAGTTTTCCTTCTATTCACTTGTAAATAGAATTTCCTTTCACATTGTTAATTTCCTTTTATTTCCCACATGATTTAATTGTGTGGATTGATGTTTTCTTGAATTCTCTTTAGTGCGGGATTTCATTTATTGATGAGATTAAAACGCAAGATAGACTAGCATTTATTTTGCAGGTTGTCAGGGGCTTTCTCTGGCATTTCCAGTCCCGCGTCTCGAAGTTCACGAACTATCCGGATTGACAAATTAAATGTTGGTACATTTATAGACCCTATATTGCACCCAACAATAGAGTTGGAGGTTGAAGTGTACGAGAGAGAGAGAGAGAAAGAGAGGAATGAAGAGAGAGTTGATGTGAGAGAGTGGAGTGAGGGAGGGAAAGATAGATGGACTTGGAGGGGGAGAGAGAGAGAGAGGTAAGAAGAAATAAATATAGAGAGAAAGGTGGAGAGAGAGAGAGAGAGAGAGAGAGTGAGTGATAAAGAGGATGGAGAGAGAGGGAGAGAGCAAAGAAGTAGGGAAGAGAGATAGAAGTGGGGGAGAGGGAGAGAAGGGGAAGAGAGAGAGAGAGAGAGAGAGAGAGAGAGAGAGAGAGAGAGAGGAGGAGGAGGAGGAGGAGGAGGGAGGGATAGGTAGATAGGTTGAAGAAATAGAGTGTATGTTTTGGTGATGATATAGAGAGGCAAATGGAGATAGAGATATAGATGGAAAGTGAAGAGAGGAAAGAAGAGAGAGATGGAGAGAGGGAGGAAGGGACAAAAAGATTGATAAATATGAAGTGAAATACCATGTGTGTTTGGGGGGTTGAGACACAGTGGAAAATAAGGAGAGGTGGAGGGAGATATAGATATATATGGTGGGGGGGAGGAGAGGGAATAATATTTCTTGCACTATATACATTGATTTCAGTGTAGACAATGATTTCTAATCCAATTTGATTTCTTGCACTAGATGCATTGATTTTAGTGTAGATGTTGATTTCTAATGATATTTGATTGCTTTCACTAGATGCATTAATTTCAATGTAGATGATTTCTAATTCTATTTGATTGCTTGCACTAAATGCATTGATTTCAAT
Organism: Pinus tabuliformis; assembly: GCA_031772625.1. Classification (NCBI taxonomy): domain Eukaryota; kingdom Viridiplantae; phylum Streptophyta; class Pinopsida; order Pinales; family Pinaceae; genus Pinus; species Pinus tabuliformis. Next base: position 671,091,415 of record CM062815.1, read on the forward strand.
GTAGATGGTGATTTCTATTCCTATTTGATTTCTTCCACTAGATGCATTGATTTCAATGTAGATATTGATTTCTAATAAGGTTTGATTGTTTTCACTAGATGCATTGATTTCAATGTAGATGGTGATTTCTAATCTTATTTTATTGCTTGCACTAAATGCATTTATTTCAATGTAGATGGTGATTTCTAATCCTATTTGATTTCTTGCACTAGATGCATTGATTTCAGTGTAGATGTTGCTTTATATTCCTATTTCCTTACTTGCACTAGGTGCATTAATTTCAGTGTAGATGTTGGTTTATAATCCAATTTTCTTACATGCACAGATGAATTGATTTGAGTGTAAGTGTTTATTTCTTATCTTATTTGATTGCTTTCATTAGATGCAGTGATTTTAGTGTAAATGTTGTTTTCTAATCTTATTTAATTGCTTGCATTAGATTAATTAATTTCAGTGTAAATGTTGATTTCTATTTTGATGTAATTGGATGTATGATGTTACATTAATTTTAAAGTGATTGGATTAACATTGTGCATTAATTTCAGTGTAAGCACAAAAAATTATTAACAATGTACATTGATTTTTGTGTTTTAGTAATTCAACCTATTAATATTGGAGAGGAGAGACAAGGAATGATGTTTACTACAATAGATTGAGCTAAAGATTTAAATGGTTTATGGTTTAACCTGTCATTTTCATATAATCGATATGAAAATATGACAATCAATCTGAAAAGATGACAAAAGTAACAAGGGTGACAATAAGAATAATAGAAGAAAATAGTTTTAGAATAACCACAATCACGACTATTTGTAATTTACTATATTCTTATTATTCACATTTTCTATCATTCAACACTATTACATTGTCCCTTTACATTAAAAATTTATATTTCATCATTTTTCATCATTAAAGTTATTATCATCACAACAAAATGAGGCAACTAAGAAAATTTAAAATTAAAATATACAGATTAATCTGAGACATATTGGCATATTTAAAATGATTATATTAATATTAGATGAATTTACGTATTATTGATAAAATTAATCATATGTTCGTTAGATTTTCTTTGGTTGGACATGACTGAAACCAACCTAGATCCATCTTAACTCTAGATCTATCAAGTGCCGAGAGGGATCAAATCTCTTGAGGTACAAACCTTTCCTCAAGTTTTGCACTAAAAGAAGAGGTTTACACCTCAAGATATGTGATCCCTCTCGTCCCTTGATAGATCCAAAGTTAAGATGGAACTTGCTTGATATATCCGGAGTTAACATAGAACTAGGTTGGCTTTATTTTAAAATTGAGGAAATTAGAAATATTTTTGAAAGTAACTTTTCATTAAAATAATAATTCTTTACTTTCAATTACATAAATTGATATAAAACTAGCTTGGATCTATCTTAATTATAGATCCTAATTTTGGATTTACCAAGGGTAGAGGGGATCAAATCTTTTTTCACTTTAAAAAAGGTTTGTATATGAAGAGATTTTATGCCTCTGACACTTGGTAAATTAGGAGTAATATGATTGAATTATTAATTATAATTATAATTATAAATTTTATATTTCACTTTACTTATTTTATTTTAATAATTTACCCCAACTTTATTCTGCTTAACATTTTTCACATTAACTTTTATTTTACGGGGTTTCCTCAAATTAGATGTTAAAATTGATTTTCAAATAAAATAAATTAGCTATATTTTTTAATATTAAAAGTTATTTTTAATTTTCCCCATGGTGTAGACTAGTTTATGATAGAATGGGTTGTTAAGGCATTTCTTATTATGTTATTGGTTTAAACTTCAATTAGCTCAGTGTGCCACGTGTGAGGCAATGTGGGTACACTTGGAGGTGATTGTGGTAGTGGATAGAATTGATCTTTAAGTACAAACATGGTATAGTTGTCTATTCTCTCATATACAAAAAATAGCAATAATAATAATAATCTTATTGAATTAATTATTTATCAAAATTAGATTTTATTAAAAGAACATGATTTTATTGGAAGTAGTTTAGGTGATGGAAATAAAGGAAACTAATTTTCTTGTAAGCATTTTCTAAATTGTATCTCCACTCAAACACTCTCATATAAAAAAAAAAAGGTCTTGACCCCACCCATCAAGCAATCCACCCAATGTCCCCTTGGTGGCCTTCTCTCACTCTTTAGACTAGAAGAAGGATATCCTTATCTAGGGGGGAATCCTTAGATATCGAGCTAAGCTAAGTCATTGAGCAATGAAAGGAAGTTCCTTAATGAAGACTAATGATTTGACACTACTCACTCTCAAAGTAAAAGGTTAGGGATAAGTCTGCGAATAGTAAAAAAAAACCATGAATTATTAACAAATTTTGAACGATTTTAATTACACAACTATGCTTATTCGTGCAACCAAATTATACTTGAAAAATCAAAGATAAAGCTTGCTCAATTAACCATCTAGCATGAGATGCTAGTGGAGCCTATATACAATGGCACAATAAAAATAGAAAATGAATCATAAATTGTCTATACAGGTAAGGCATTATATCATTCATTCTTAGTATTCATTAATATTGGAGATTGAGAGTTCGTTATCATCATCAAGAGACCATTCCTCAATTAAGATATAATACACCAACAATATTAACTATGTTTGGGACAATAATGAGTTATGTGTTTCTGATGATAAATAAAGGAAATATTCAAACTTGTCGTTGTTACTAAGGACAATGAAGACAATAAAGTTGAATGTGGACTACTTACACGTTTGTAACATTCAAATGTCATCCATTTATCATCATGCAAGTTGCATGAAGGAAAGTTGGTAGTGGTACTAAGTGAACATTCTTTTATCAAAGTTCATACCATGTCCTTAGCACTACCACTTTGCAAGACGAATAAGAAATGTAAAATATATGTGAAAAAAACTAAATAAGTTGGAAAGGTTGTTGCAACATATATAGGTGGTCATGTCGTGTTGCAAAAGGAGGTATTGGCCCACTCCCCTTTTTGATAATTTGTCAACCTTTGTATTTGATTCCCTGGGAATGTGATCAAATGATATGACCCTAAAGATTCTAATAAATTCCATAATTTTAATAATCCTTTGATCCAATAAAGAAGTGTACAAGGAAGTATAACCTTTCATCCAATCTAAAACAACCTTTGAATCCCCTATGACTTGTAAGTTTAGATTGTTGAAGTGATGCAATTAAAATGACTAACATAAACGACTAATTCATATTATTGTAGTTTTTGTTAAGTAGTCATATTTTTTTTCCTAGACTAAATTAGTCATTTATGTTAGTCATTTTTAGTAGTATTACTTATTATCTAGTTGTATATTTTAACTGGTGACTAAAATAGTCATTTATGTTAGTCATTTTTAGTTGGGTCTCTTAATATTGCTAATTTTTTGTAGTATTTCACTTGGAAAAGTTGTGGTGACTAACGTTTTTAGTCACCTAGTCACTAATTTGACCATTTTCTACTAGTGTATGTCAAAGGATTGGTAGGCCATCGCAGAGGGATGAGCTACCTCTTAATCCCCAGATCACATTACAACCCTTTGAGAAATGGGTGATAGATTTTGTGGGACACATCCAGCCCCAAGGAAAGACAAGAGCAAGGTACATTATCACCGCGACAGAGTATTTGACTCGATGGGTGGAGGCACAACCTGTAAAGGATTGTACAGGCGTGACTGCTGTGAAGTTCCTCTTTGAGTATGTACTAATGTGATTTGGCTGTCCAAAGATTTTGATGAGTGATCGTAGTACGCACTTTCTGAATGAGATGATCAGCGTGCTAATGGAGGAATTTCAAGTATATCACTAGAAGAGCATGCCTTACCACCCATGTTGTGTGTGGAGCATGATTGTTCAGAGGTCTTTGTTTCAGCCGGATGTATACCCCAGGAAGTTTGTACACCCCTCCACGCGGGGGGGTGCGGGGGGGACTTGTCCCCCCTCGGGGGTCCAGGGGGGCCAATCCCCCCCGGCAAGGGGGTCCGGGGGCCAGCGGTCCCCCGACGGGGGCTAGGGGGCAGCGCCCCTGAAGCTAAAAACAAATGTAAAATTGCCTTGTAAAAGTATAGTAATTTCTAGTCAATCTGGGCCATTCATTAGGCGGATGATCTGACGGTAGAAATTATGTTTAGTTTAGGGTTTTTTGCCCTAGAAGGAAACCCCTCTCTTTGTATGAGGGTATTGTATTTGAGGCTGTGAAATAGATGTGTATTCTGTGAGCGAGAAACAGAGAGGTGAGACTGTGAGAGAAAACAGAGGATATTACAGCGGATTTGCTGTAGGTTGTGTCTCTTCATTTTTCTAGATAATAGAAAGGAAGGACTGGCTGTTCGGGGTGGATGTAGCCCAAATTGGGTGAACCACGTATATCTGTGTCTCTCTTGTTTTGTGCGTTTTCTATGTTTATATTTCTGCAATATTTTATGTGTTCCATTGCTCCGTAATATATAATTTTCTAACAACTGGTATCAGAGCCGAAGGTCTATTTGGCTGATAAACTCGCAAGAAAGAAGGGTTCCTGGTTGGAGTGGGAGCAATGGCGGAAGATGGTAAGTTTAGGGTCGAGAAATTTAACGGCCAAAACTTCTCGCTGTGGAAGATGCAGATGGAAGATTATTTGTATCAGAAAGATCTATACCTACCATTGGGCGGAAAAATAAAGATGCCGACGGGTATGAAAGACGAAGAATGGAACCTTCTCGATAGAAAGGCACTTGGAACAATACGGTTGTGCCTTGCTGCGTCAGTCGCCTTCAACATTTTGAAGGAAACCACGATAGAGGGTTTGATGCAGACGTTTTCGAAACTATATGAAAAACCCTCGGCCTCAAACAAGGTATTTCTTATGAAACGGTTATTTAATATGAATATGTCGGAAGGTGGATCTGTTGCAAACCATTTAAATGATTTTAATACAATTACAAGTTAGTTAAGTTATGTAGGGGTAAACTTTGATGATGAAGTTAGAGCTCTGTTATTCTTGTGCTCATTACCAGAAAGTTGGAATGGTTTGGTAATGGCCATTAGTAACTCCGTTTTTGGATCTAGTACTTTAAAGTTTGATGATGTTGTCAGTGCTATCATTAGTGAGGAAATGCGACGGAAAAGCTCCGGTGAGACATCGGGAAATGCTTTGAGTGCAGAGTCTAGAGGAAGAAAAATGGAAAGAGGAAAGAGCTCAGGATATCGCAGTAAATCAAGGAAAGGCAGATCCAAGTCCAGATCGGGGATAGTGTGCTGGAAATGTGGAAAGAAAGGACACCTAAATAAAGATTGTAGATCTCGGAAGGGAAAAGAAGGAGATGCACAGCAAGAAAACAATCATGAAGCAAATGTGACAGGTGAGGTGTTACAAGATGCTTTGATTCTTTCTTTCGAAAATATTACTGATTCCTGGGTGGTATATTCAGGGGCTTCATTCCATGCAACACCTGATAAGAAATACTTTCATGACTATGTTCAAGGAGATTTTGGACAAGTTCGTATGGGTGATGATAAACCCTGTAAAATCGTTGGAATGGGTAAGGTTCTTGTAAAATAGCAGAATGGAAACTAATGACTATTAAAGGAGGTAAGGCATGTTCCAGATCTAAAGAAAAATCTAATTTCAACAGGGCAGTTAGGCGGTGAAGGTTGTGTGACAACTTTCACAGATAAAGCTTGGAAGGTCACCAAAGGAGCCCTGGTAATAGAAAAAGGCGAAAAGGTTGGTACATTGTATTTATGCAATGGTATTTCTAACTTTGTTAATGCTTTAACTTCCAAAGGAGCAGATGCAGCATTATGGCATCATAGGCTCGGACACATGAGTGAAAAAGGGATGAATATTCTTCACTCAAGGAATTTGTTGCTGGGTTTGAAGAATGTTGATTTGGACTTCTGTGAGAATTGCATTTATGGAAAACAGAAGAGAGTCAGATTTCTCAGAGTTGGGAAAGAAAATAAGAATGAAAAATTAGAGCTTGTGCATACAGATGTATAGGGACCTGCTTAGGTATCATCTCTCGGTGGCTCTCGTTATTATGTTACTTTTATTGATGATGCAACTAGAAAAACTTAGATTTATTGTATTAAGAATAAATCTGATGTATTTGATACTTTCAAGAAATGGAAAGCTTTGGTTGAGATTGAGACAGGAAAGAAATTGAAGTGTCTTAGATCAGACAATGGAGGTGAATATTGCAGCAAAGAGTTTGATAGGTACTGTTCAGATCATGGAATTCGCAGAGAGAAGATAGTTCCAAGAACACCACAGGAAAATGGTGTGTCAGAAAGGATGAACAGAACAATCATGGAGCGTGCAAGGTGCATGAGATTGCATGCAGGATTGCCTTTACATTTTTGGGCAGATGCCGTAGATACTGCTGTTTATCTAATAAACAGAGGGCCTTCAAGTTCCTTGGATGGTGGTGTTCCAGAGGAAGCATGGACATGTAAAAAGGTAAACTACTCTTTTTTAAAGCCTTTTGGTTATGAGGCCTTTGTCCATATTGATAAAGAAAATAGAACAAATCTTGAGGCAAAGTCAAAGAAATGTACCTTTATTGGATATGGTGTTAATGATTTTGGTTATCGCTTATATGATTACGAAAATCACAAAATCATTAGGAGCAGAGATGTAATATTCAATGAAAAGGTCTTGTATAAGAATCAGTTGTAGGAAAAGAAACAAGAAAAAGAAAACAAGAAATACGCAGTTCTTGATGAAATCAGTGAAAAGGTAAAGGTGCCTGAAAATAATAATACTCAACAACAGCAACCACCACAACAGCAACAGGCACCCCAAACACCTGAAAGTGGTGTTAGAATATCTACCAAGATAAGTAGACCCCCTGAACGATACTCTCCTTCATTATATTATTTATTGTTGACTGATTCTGGTGAACCCGAATGTTATGAAGAAGCAATGCAGGTTGAAAGCAGGAAGAAGTGGGAGGTAGCCATGGAAGAAGAGATGGACTCCTTAAATCATAACCAGACTTGGGATTTAGTCAAGTTGCCTGCAGGAAAAAATACATTGAAGAATAAATGGGTTTACAGGTTGAAGGAAGAATATGGAGGAAAACAGAGGTACAAAGCTAGACTTGTGGTGAAGGGGTTTGCATAGAAGAAAGGTATTGATTTTGATGAAATATTTTCTCCTGTTGTTAAAATGACTTCAATCAGAACTATTTTAAGTCTTGTAGCAGCTGAAGATTTGCATCTTGAGCAGTTAGATGTAAAGACAACTTTTCTCCATGGGGATTTGGAGGAAGAGATATATATGCAGCAGCCACAAGGATATGAGGTGAAAGGGAAGGAGAAACTAGTGTGCAGGTTGAAGAAGAGCTTGTATGGCTTAAAACAGGATCCTAGGCAGTGGTATCTAAAATTTGACAAGTTTATGTCTGAACAAGGTTATACTAGATGTCACTCTCATCATTGTGTTTATTTGAAAAAGCAAAATGATGGTAGCTATATTATATTGTCATTGTATGTAGATGACATGCTTGTTGCAGGATCTAACATGCAAGAAATAAATGTGCTCAAAAGAAAATTGGCAAATTCATTTGCAATGAAGGATTTGGGAGCTGCAAAACAAATCCTTGGTATGAGAATAACTAGAGACAGGAAAAATCGTAAATTAACATTGTCTCAGAATGAGTACATACAAAAGGTGTTGAAAAGATTTAACATGCACAATGCAAAACCAGTTAGTACACCTTTTGCTAGCCATTTCAAACTTAGCAAGGAAATGTGCCCAAAGACCCAAGAAGACATGGATTATATGTCTAAAGTTCCATATGCATCAGCAGTTGGAAGCTTAATGTATGCAATGGTCTGCACAAGGCCTGATATTGCACATGCAGTGGGAGTTGTAAGAAGGTACATGAATAATCCAGGAAAGGAACAATGGATGGAAATGAAATGGATTCTCAGATATTTGAAAGGTACCACAAATCAAGCATTATGCTTTGGTGGTGCAAACATTTCTCTACAGGGATACGTTGATGCAGATATGGCAGGTGACAAAGATAACAGGAGGAGCACTACAGGATATGTATTTACTGTTGGAGGAACAGCTGTCAGTTGGGTTTTAAAAATCCAAAGTGTTGTTGCACTTTCAACAACAGAAGCAGCGTATGTTGCTGCTACAGAGGCTAGTAAAGAAATGATTTGGTTACAAAGGTTTATGGGTGAATTGGGTAAGGAGCATGATAAGGGCACGTTATACAGTGATAGCCAAAGTGCCATTCATCTTGAAAAGAACTCAACATTTCATTCCAGGACTAAACACATACAACTCAAGTACCATTTCATACGATCAGTGTTGGAAGATGGAGAGTTGAAGTTGGAAAAGATACACACTAGCCAGAATCCTGCAGATATGCTAACAAAAGTTGTAACCAGGGAGAAACTGGGAATATGCTAAGTTTCAATTGGTCTTCAAGGATGATGATGAAGATGAGGAACAACCAGGTCCAAAGAGGAGTCATTGTCCAGCAAATGAAGTAGCGGTGGAGTTTCTACAATCATTCTCCAAGTGGGAGATTGTTGTGTGTGGAGCATGATTGTTCAGAGGTCTTTGTTTCAGCCGGATGTATACCCAGGAAGTTTGTACACCCCTCCACGCAGGGGGGTGTGGGGGGAACTTCTCCCCCTCGCGGGGGTCCGGGGGGGCCGATCCCCCCCAGCTGGGGGGTTCGGGGGCCAGCGGTCCCCCGACGGGGGCTCAGGGGCAGTGCCCCCAAAGCTAAAAACAAATGTAAAATTGCCTTGTAAAAGTATAGTAATTTCTATTCAATCTGGGCCGTTCATTAGGCGGATGATCTGACAGTAGAACTTATGTTTAGTTTAGGGTTTTTTTCCCTAGAAGGCAACCCCTCTCTTTGTATGAGGGTATTGTATTTGAGGCTGTGAAATAGATGTGTATTCTATGAGCGAGAAACAGAGAGGTGAGACTGTGAGAGAAAACAGAGGATATTACAGCGGATTTGCTGTAGGTTGTGTCTCTTCATTTTGCTGGATAATAGAAAGGAAGGACTGGCTGTTCGGGGTAGACGTAGCCCAAACTGGGTGAACCACGTATATCTGTGTCTCTCTTGTTTTGTGCGTTTTCTATGTTTATATTTCTGCAATATTTTATGTGTTCCATTGCTCCATAATATATAATTTTCTAACAACCCACTTGCTAACGAGATGGTGGAAGCATTCAATATAGTGCTGGAGAATGCGTTGACCAAGGTTTGCAATGCTCAACGAAGTGAATGGGACCTACGCATACCTACGGTACTATGGGCCTATCGGATGACATGCAAGAAGTTGATTGGAAAAACACCCTTTAGGCTTGTATATGGCATTGAAGCAGTGATGCCCATGGAATACATTGTGCCTAGTCTGTGCATAGTGGCACTCACGGGTATGATGGATCATAGATCCCTGGAAGAAAGGCTCGCACAACTGGATGAGCTTGAGGAAGAAAGATTTCTAGCTGGATTTCACCAACAGGTCCAAAAGCAGCACGAAAAAGCATGGCATGATCTGCCTGGTTTGGGGAGCTGTGCGATTGGAGGATTGTGTGAAGCAAGGAAGTGTCATAGGGTTCGTGACGGCGCAAAGGGAGCTGCACTACCCAGGGAGAAATTGCGCAGGTTGGTTGGAAAGTGACCGTTAAAGTCACATCTCATGATTTGATGGTAGAAATGCAGCCAAATGGAGCGGGCAGCTGGAATTTAAGACGAAATTTATGGGTCAGATCCTTGAAAATATGCCGCCAATCTAATATTAACGAACTTAATTTGGGGGGAACAGTCAAATTTGAATTCAAAATGCCCTATAAATTATAGGTGGTTGTCTAATGTTGGGTGCGGGGTCCCCCAAGGCAAGTTTTTGGGCTTAAAGCCTAGATTTTGATCAAATCTGATGTAAAGACTCTGTGTTTTGTGGGCACAGAGAGCAAAGATTGTAAATGAGTCATAGGGTTGTCTGCCCTCATTTTTGTAATGTAATGTCGGCTTTAGAGATCTACCCATGGTTCGTGGACCATGGAATTATATAAATATAGTGAGGCTCTAAGTTGTAAATCAGTTAAGCGAAGGAGAATCACGAGTCAATAATGAAGAATTGAGTCTTATCTAAGTGTAGAGTCGAGTCTTTGGGTCGTAGAGTAGGAGAAGGCTCTGCAGCTGAGTGTGTAGAGGCCTAGAAGTTTGCAACTGAGTGCGCGGACCCATGCAGCTGAGTGAGTAGAGCGAGTCGAGTCTATAACTTTTGGAGAAGTAATAAAGAGAAGTTTTACATCATTTATGTGTATATTTTTACCTGTTTTGTGCATTAAACGTATCGGATATAAATTGCATTTCTATTGTATATATGATGCGCGATCTTATATGAATGTGTTGATAAAGTGAACATAAGGTTAAGTATCTATTTTTGTGAAGATAACTAACTATTATAAGGAGATAAGTAAGATCTGCGGTATAACTCGGGGAAGTGGCGTAGATCTCTGCTTTAGCAATGTGAATGCACCTCAGCCCCTACTTAGGGCTGCGCGAAGGCGATTATAATAGATCATGAAGGCCTCGTAGGCTAAGATAGTGTGTGAAGTGACTTGTGTGAAGGTATTCTCAGTTGGAATAAACCGACCCCATCAGACATCTTAAGGGTGCAGAAACATGGTTCCAACATCCCCCCATACCGCTTTGAGTGAGACCTCAGTCCGCGCTCCGCGGGCTGTTGCCAAACGGGCCAATAGTACAGGGATTTGTTTGGCTAAATAACTGCAAACCTGGGTCAGGCCCCATCAAACCAACAAATGGTTCCGTTACCGGGACCAGAATCTGCATAGAGATGTCTGTTGTCGTATCATTGGAATCCAACTAAGAAGGAAATTGAAGGTTGGTTTCACAGGAGAATTCATGAGTTCGCGCCGCAAGAGAATAGGAATCCACGACTATCAAAGGAAGAGTGGTTAGATTGCTACCTGTACACAGAGATCCACAAAATATTTTTCGCATCTTTCCCTACTAAGTTGTACGAGTGTATCACAAAGCTAGCAGATAGCTAAGGAAGGTGGAAGCTCGACAATCCTATTGTGTGGACCCCAGAGTTGGTGCGCAGATTGGAAGCATCAAAGGGTAAGATTGTACACGTTATTGATCGCTGGCTCGATCAAATTATAGGGGGATTCATTACTGAGTTTGTGGTAGATACTTCAGTTAGCAATAGCAAGGCAGAGTGATGCTTTCTCAAAGGACCACAAGGTAAGTACGTAAAGTCTTTGAATACTTGGATTAAAATGCTATTGTGTGAAAAGAGGGTTATGCAATTACCTTGATGTCTGGAGCTATGCAAAGTGAAAAAACCTGTAGAAACGAAGGAAGTAAGGGACCAGAGAATAGCCCTTTGATTTCACCTCCATGAGGGGACAAGGAAGAGCTTGCAAAGGTCTCACTGTGAAGCGCAATCAATTTGATAAGGCATAGGATTCTGTGCATACCACCCCCACCATGCCACCACCAGTTTCACCCCCTTCACCTCCATCTTCACTCGTACCACCTCCTCTACCACCACGATTCAATATGGAAAGCGTGATAAAGTTTCTTGTGTTCAAGGGAGTAGGAAATGAAGATCTAGACCAGTTTTGGTTAGTGATAAGAGCCGTATGGGAAGCCTAGGGAGTTATATACAATAATATAAAGAAAGTGACACTGGTCAGTGCTCTACAGGATAGCGCACTGACCTGGTATATTAAGCATTCTAATGACAATCCGAATGCGGGAATCACAGATATCCAAATTTTGTTAAACAGAGAATTTAGCAAGCCGAAGTCAGAAGCGCAGTCGATCATTGGATTCAAAGAGATCACAATGATACCAGGCAAGACTCCTTGGGAGTTGGATCAGAGACTGAAGTGTATGATTCGCAAAGCTAATATGACTTTGACGGATGGACTTTGACTTTGAGGAAAGCGTTGTCGTAACAGAGGTTAACAACTCAGGTAGAGGCCTTGGAGATCGTGATGAGGCTGCATGAAACTTCGATGCAAGATCCTAACTTGGGAGTTCAGCAGATCCACACGCAGTTGAAAAACTTGTGCCTTGAGATGCAGAGTCTGAAACAAGACAGGACAACTCGACTAGAAGTGCGCGAAGAGGTGTGGTGCATAAAATGCAAGGGTTAGGGTCATGATAAGGACCACTGCCTTGTGTTTGTAAATTACCTCGCAGGAGGTGGACCGATGCCATTAAGACGGGAAGCGCAAGAAGGACCTAGTGTGGCACCTGCCTTGTGGTGTGTGATTCGTCAAATAGGAGGAAAGAATGCTATAGATAACTTCCATTTATTACAGAAGTACACATTAAATTCGCAACAATTGTTCTATAATTTTTGTAGATCGGTTGGACACGATGAGTGCACTTGTAGAAACTATGAGCTGATCATGGATAGAACTCCCACCTATAGGGTCCAGGCTAAAACGCGACCCCTAAATTATAACGCAGGAGTGGTGTGAACCAGATTTCAGGGGCGCGAATGAGGCCGAGGTGGAGGAGAACCTGGGAGAGGTCACAGAGAGCTGATATGCTACAATTGCGGAGGGCCAGGACATTATGCCCGTGATTGTACAAATCCCATGCATCCATCATGTCTGTATTGTACCTTGTTTTATCATGAGACAGAAGATTGTCCTACGCTGATAGCTAGGATACGCGACAAGGGAGCGCTACCACCTCCCCCGACTCAGAACCTACAGATGATGAGGTCTGAGCCACGCGAGGAAGATCCAAATGTGAACATTGTGCTCCGAAGTGGAATTGCGATGGGAGATGATAAAGGCAAACAATCCGAAGATAGTACTTGGGTTTGCAAGGCTCCGACGAAAGAAGCAGAGTTTTATTTGGAGTGGGCTAAGGAAACATTCATGGAAGCTAAGAAGAGCTTCGCTGATACCTCCACTTCAGGAAGAAAAGATAGATTAGAGCTGGAAATGGATCCATCTATGCTTATGATGTTCTTGGAGACATGCATGAAGCTATTGTGAGACAGTAAGGCTGTAAAGGGACTATAGGAACTCATTAACAGATGCGTTGGGACCGCACCAGGAGAACCGCAAATAGTCAGAAAGATTGGAAAGCATGCGGTGAGGACGGGAAGAGAAATGAGGCTAACCGCGCAGATTGGAGAATATGAGATGGACCAAGTAATTCTAGATTTAGGATCGGATGCGAACGTGCTACCAAAGCAGACATGGGATCCCATGGGGAGGCATACACTGCAATGGTCTCCTATCTAGCTGCAAATGACGAACCAATAAAAGATAATATCCATGGGCCGATTACAGGGAATCACCATGGATATTGAGGGAGCGAGCACACTAGCAGAATTTGAAGTGATAGAGATTGTTGATGACAGCAATCCCTACCCCGTGCTCTTAGGAATTGATTGGGCCACTAACATCAATGGGGTGATTAATCTGAAGAAGCACAAGATGATTTTTGAGAAGAAGTCTCTGTGCGTATTTATACCCTTAGACCCTGCTGAGGGATCGCGCTACCCAAAGTCGGTTTGCGACTATGACAGTGACGATGATTTGGAATGCATCTACAAAATAACTGCGCGAGAGCAAGACTGGGTAAATCTTGCTGTGGATGGACAAATTTCGTGGGAGCGTGAAAGCTCCTGCACGTCAGATGCATATGAGGAGATATAGCGATGGTAGAATCGGTTACACGAGGTAACCATACTGAACTATTATATGATGACAAGATCGTTGCACTGTGTATCAAAAGAAGTGAGCGATCTTCCTACTTATGATGGGTTAAGTGAGGCAGATACTTTCCTAGACAAGTTTGAAAGGGAGGTGTCGGAAAAGCAATGTTTCCAGGCTTTGAATTGGGTACTTACGCTAAACCTGTAAGGTGGTAGTGTACGCATAGAGGAAGCTTTGAAAACTGGCGCGCATGTAGGAAAATTGTGCGCTCACGGTTTGGGAAACCTATAGCGCAATGGGTAGATAAAAACAATGGATGAGATGGTTCGCGAGTGCATCTGTCCAAGTGGGTACAAGGATATGGTAAACAACCAGCATGGATGCACATGAACTTCGCGTTGGGAGATACAGTCAAGAAGCATGTGTTGGGGGTGAAATTTCACAAACATCTCCTCAAGTCAGAATGACAGAGTGTGGAGAGAATGAGCGCGTAGAAGGTTATCCACGCGGAAGCATTTAACAAGGTGTGCTGAGCGCTGAACAAGGTATATAATGCGCAGCGAAGTGATTGGGACCTGCATGTACCAACATTTTTATGGGCTTATAGGGTGATGTGCAAGAAACTAATGGAGCAAACACCTTCTAGGTTGGCTCATGGAGTGAACGATGTAAGGCTAATGGAGTCTATCATGCATAGTCCACGCGTAGCAGCGCCTGTGGATATGAGGGTTCACGAAGCCTTGGAAGAAGGGATCGCGTAGTTGGAAGAACTCAAAGAAGAATGCTTGGGACCTGATGAGAAGATTCAATAGGGTGATCTTAGGCTACAAACGCTCATAAAGGAAAAATTTCAGTTGAGGGAGAAAAGCGCCACGGAGGAAGAAGAAGTCAAGAAGCTTGAGGAAGAAATAAAGAAGGACTTTCTTTATAAGAAAAATGTGGTGATAAAACAGGATGCACACGATTCCGTTGACAAATTTATGAGCTACCTCTAAGAATTGATTAGTGTGATGCCTTGGATCGGGTCGTATGTTATTAAAGGGATCACCAATGGTGGTGCGATGCAGATGGTAAAGTTAAAAGGTGGACTTTTCCCAAGAAAAATGAGTGATGGTCGGTTGAAGCCATATATAGGTGGCCCGACCACCTGACTAGCTGTGGGAAGCACAATATTAGCGCTATAGGTAGTTGGAAGGAGTTGTGGGACTATAAAATACTCTTCCCGAGAGTTGTACGATGACAGGATTGCGCACAGGAGCGAAGTGTAACAAGGTCCGCGACAGCACACGGATAGCTGCGTTGCCGCGCGAATTGGCAGGAAAGTGACTGTTATAGTCATTATTCACAATGTGATGCTTCGTTTGAGACCAAATGGAGTGAGCGACAGGCATCTAAGGCAGGCTTTATGGGCTAAATTTGGGAAAATCTACCACCAAGGGAGCATTAATGAACCGGATTTGGGGGGAACGGTCAAATTCGAATTCAAAATGTGCTATAAATTGCAAAGGGCTACCCAACAAACAACACTTGGGTATTTGAGAATTGAGCTATTGCGTGCCCAGAGATCTATGAACCTAGATCCGTTTGATGTTTTGAAGTTGAAGGCGTTGTTTGAGCACTTACGTAAGCCATTGAGAGATTTGTGGAACAACAGTATGACCACACCAGAGGAAGCCATGGATATCGGTGAAATGACCGCTGAAGAAGCCGCACATGCAATAACAACAGGAGGTGCCCCTAAGAGCACCGGATAGTCACAGAAATCCCTAAATCATCGCACAAAATGAGACCCAAGAAAGATAAGTAGCCCATGGTTTCGGTGCGCGTGTCTCCTAGAAACCCGCTACGAACTAGACTGAGCATGGAAGAAAAGGGGAAAGCGGTTAATCTGGAAACTGATGAAGAGGAGGAAGACCTTGAGGAAATCCTTGTCAAAGAGGAGGAGGATGAAGACATGGAAGTGGAAACCGAGGATGCAGACCCTCTAACCAGGTTGCCTGTGTATGTTCCTCCGCGGAAGGGAAAGGCAAGGGTGCCCAAGGACCTAGATGAGAGCAAGAGCTCTTTGTAGACTACGCTACTACCTGACAATATCATTTTTGAAGGAGCACACTAGCGACAAGTTCCAAGTCTAAAGTTTCATGACTGGGATCTCGTAGACCACGAGAAGTTCCCACACTTGTAAACCGCGCAACTCATGAAGCCGAAGAAAAACACTGCGGGGGGAGTCGTAGAGTTGGAGCCACACAAGTGGTTACGTGGGGTAGAGAAAGCAGGGTTGTTGAACCTGCTTTGGGTGCCGCATTACCATCATGCCCCAGTAACTATCTTCATCATCAGGCGACTACTCTACCTAGTGCATGATGGGTGTTTGTGGCTGGAATTACTCGACTCCCTTGCAAGGGGGAGGACCCAGCAGATATTTCAGAGGGTAAGAGCACCGACTTGGCCATCACGGAGGCCATGAAGGCAAAATTCAAGATGGAGAAGAAGAAGAGAGGGTACACGATCTCTAGTATCAACAATAAGGCAGTCAAAGTTGTGACCCAGATATTGGTTGGCAAGGTCATGCGGAAGTGCCACGTGGATGAGGTGCCCGCGCCAGTGGTAGCACTTGCTGCGCAGTGTGTAGAGGGCATCCAGTTTAACTAGTTAGAGTACCTATGCAAGGAGTTCCTGGAGAATTGTCGCGAGGCACAAGCACAGGGAAAGACCTTCCACTATGCATGGCTTCTGCTGTCCATAGTACAAGTAGCTTAGGAGTTTCCTGAGCATACCTAGTTCCCCACAATTGTGCGAGATCTTTCGGAGGCAGCGAAGTACGCTTTGTTGTGGGAAACTAAAGACATGCAGAGAATCAAAGATAGCAAGATATTCTGGGTGTTCATGGAGATGAACATTAGAATGGGGATTAACTGTAGGCCACAGCTATTGCCCACTATCTACAATAGCCTAAAAAGCTTTGTGGAGTTCAAGGTGGACTTCCATCACGTATACATCAAGGTTCACAAGGACCCTATGAAAAAGTGGAATGAACTACCATACCTGACCACAGAAAATGTTATATTCACCATGATTGAGTTGTGGCCGCCAGAATGGCATGCTCCAGTAAGCTCCGCAGTGGAATCTGAGAAGTCCGTTGCAGAGAGGAAAAAGGAGGAAGCAAAATTGTAGATAGGGCAGTTGGCAGAGAAGAGAAGAAAAGAGGCAGCACTAGAACGGTAGAAGGTAGCCACAGAATAACAATAGGTAGCAAGGAAGGAGTGCGAGGGCCATAAGTCACCCTCCGCCTGAGGAAGAGCCCGAGACAAAGGAAGGTGGCATGGACCCAGAAACAACATCAACATAGTTGAAGCACCAGCGCCCGAGAGAGCAGGTGGGGCCGCGAAAGAAGTCGTAAGTTTCTAAGACTTCTTTTGACCCGATCACCCTCACCAAAGGAGATCTCCATGATATAGGGGAGATAGTGCACGACAGCACTGTGGAGGCCCTCCAGTAGCTCGTGGAGGAGAATCAGATTGTGTTGGGGGCCCTCCAGGCACAAATACAGGAGTTGTAAGTGTGCATTCCTTAGGCTAGTACTCTTTCGACCAGACTTGCAATAGGGATGGTTGCGACCAAGGAAATGTTGTGCACCCGCATGACCAATAGCATAGTGCTACCAGAGGGGGCATTGGTTACAGAGAATGAGTTCAACAAGCCTACAATCAATGCATTGAAGGGAGTAGGGATCAACATGACTGCACTCCCTTGGGAGACAATCTATGCCCTGCAGGATGGAGTGACTATAGAACTATGGGCTAAGGAGGGCCATGCACTATAGGTGTTGAGCAAGTAGAGAATTAATATGGAACAATTGAGCCCGCATCGTGATGAGCTAGTGGTGCAGAACCGACAGATGGTGTAGGTGGTTGAGGAGGCCTGCCAGATGGTCCCTGAGTTTGCCATCCCATCAAAGGCACCAACAGAGGCGTGCATCTAGAGGTTAGCAGCAGGGGTGCACGAGGCGTGAGAAGAAATGGCTAAGGTTTAGTTGGAGCTGAACCTTCAGATAGCAATGCCGCGGTTGAAGGCGCAACCGTCAACTCCTCCTAAGGTAAGGGAATAGTGTGCCAGCGCCATTACATCGGGGATGGAGGAGATCTATAGTGCAGTAAAGGACTGCAACAAAATTTTGGAAGAGTTGTTTGAGGTCCTCACCACTCTGTAGGAGGACCCGAACATACAATGCTTAGAAACAGAGGCACGTGAGATGCAACAAAGATATGATGATATAAAAGGGACCATGCAGATGGTGGCCCTTACACAAAGGCTCGCATGGATGCAACAAGCCAAAGTGATTAAGGAGCAAGTAGACTCAGCACGACATAAAGAAGAGGTTTGAAGGCACATGTCCAGCCTTGGATTGAGGAGGTATTCATCATTATAGCCTCGATCGAAGCCAAGCTCGTGTAGATGTAGGGAACGCAGGAGAAGATACAAGGGAGAAGTTTAGCAGTCTCTGAACGACATGTCTAGGAGATTCAGTAGGCAGCTGCTCAGTGTGTTGCCAATCTTGCAACAGTTCAGAAAGAGTTGGGAAGTCTTTGTGCGAAGATCTTCGCACCGATAGAGTGACTTGAGGGCGAGTCACAATGTTTGTGTTGGGGGCCTGTTGGGGCCTGTTGGGTGCGGGGTCCCCCAAGGCAAGTTTTTGGGCTTAAAGCCCATATTTTGACCAAATCTGATGTAAAGACTCTGCATTTTATGGGCGCAAAGCGCGAAGATTGTAAATGAGTCATAGGGTTGTTCGCCCTCGATTTTGTAATGTAATGTCGGCTTTAGAGATCTACCCATCATTCGCGGACCATGGGATTGTATAAATAGAGCGAGGCTCTAAGTTGTAAATAAGTTAAGTGAAGGAGAATCATGAGTCAAGGATGAAGAACTGAGTCTTATCTAAGTGTAGAGTCGAGTCTTTGGGTCGTAGAGTAGGAGAAGGCTCTATAGTTGAGTGCGCAAAGGCCTAGAAGTCGGCAACTGAGTGTGCGGACCCCTGGAACTGAGAGCACAGGGCGTGTTGAGTCTGTAACAGTTGGAGAAGTAATAAAGAGAAGTTTTACATCATTTCTGTGTATCTTTTTCCCTATTTTGTGCATTGAATGTATTGGATATAAATTGCATTTCTATTGTTTATATGATGCGCGAACGTATATGAATGTGTTGATAAAGTGAATATAAGATTAATTATCTATTTTCACGAAGATAACTAACTGTTATAAGGAGATAAGTAAGATCCGCGGTATAACTTGGGGAAGTAGTGCAGATCGTTGCTTTAGTACTGCGAAAGCACGTTAGCCCCTGATTAGGGTTGCACGAAGGGGATTATAGTAGATCACGAAGGCCTCGCAGGTCAGGATAGTGCGTGAAGTGACCTGCGTGAAGCTATTCTCAATTGGACTAAACCGACCCCATCAAACATCTCAAGGGTGCGAAAAATTGGTTCTAGCATCCCCCCATACTGCTTCGGGTGAGACCTTAGTCCGCGCTCCACGGGTTGTTACCGAAAGGGACAGTAGTACAGGGATTTGTTTGGCTAAATAACTCCGAACCTGGGTTAGGCCCCATCAAGCCAACATCCAGCGAAAAACACTTGGAATTTCGAGAATTGAGTTGTTGAGCTCTCGGGCACACATGAATCGCGACCACTATGAACTTCTGATAGCTAGTTCAGTATTTGAGACATTGTTGAAGGAGACATAGGAGTTCTTTCAGAACATCATGTCAGAGCCCACAGAAGCTATATATACCGAAGCAGAGGAGTCGGTACCGGAAGTGTTGATCAAGGCTGAAGAAACTGCTCCCGAAGTGGCTGAAGTATTAGTAGAAGTCCCTAATCGCCAAGGATGTCAAGACCAAAGTCAACCCCGACCAAGGAGAGAGTGAAGGATAAAAAGGGCAAGCAACCTACAATACTGGTGCGTGCTTCACCAAGAAGAAAGCCACCGAAGCCTATCGCACAAGAGAAGGGAAAAGTCATCAATATAGAATCAGAGGAGATGAAATCGAAGACATCCCGATGGATGATGAGGATGTGGGAGTAAATGTGGAGGAGATTGAAGCTCATGGTGTTCACCCCATCACTCAGTTGCCTGAGTACATACCTCTGCACAAGGGCAATGCCAAGGTGCCGAAAGATATCGATGAGAGTAAGGTCCCCTTGCAGAACCCTCTGCTGCAGGATGAAATTGTCTTCAAAGGACTGCACTTGGGGCGGGTTCCTCTGTTAAAGCTTGAAGACTGGGACTTGGTTGGCCATGAGAAGTTCCCACACTTGGAGACCATGCAACTGATGCACGGCATCATCGATACAACCATATGAATGACTGCATTGGAGCCGTGAAGGTGGCTTAGAGGAGTAGACAAGGTAGGTTTTCTCAACCTGCTATGGGTATCGCACTACAACTGCACCCCAGTTACAGTACTGGTCATAAAGCAGCTACTATGCTTGGTGCATGATGGGTGTCTGTGGTTGGAGGATCCAATACCCATCACTGATAGGTTGATCCATAGGATCATGTGGTTGCCTTACAAATGAGAAAATCGGCTGTGATATTTGGTGGAAAAGGTGGTGAGAAGGCCCTCGCGGAGGCCATGAAAGAAAAGTTTAAGCTCGTGAAGAAGCCGCATGGATATGCCATATCCAGCATCTTTGACCCTAGTATAGAGGTGGCTACGCAGATTTTAGTAGGGAAGGTGATGAGGAAGTGTTGCGCCGATGAGGTGTCAGTGCCTGTTGTGGTGCTAGTAGCCCAATGCATGGAAGGAGTTCAGTTCAGTTCAATTTGGCGGACTATCTCGGTGATGAATTCCTTGCGAACTGCCTCGAAGCACAGGAGCTCAGCAAGATGTTCCACTACACGTGGCTCTTGCTGTCTATTGTGTTGGTAGCATGGGAGCTGGTAGAGGATAGCCAATTCCCTTTGGTCACTCCAGACGTACTAAGAGTAGCGAAGTACGCTTCATTATGGGCGACCAAGAACGCGTAGTGCATGGACAACAATATCTTCTAGATATTGATGGAGATGAACATTCGCATCACCATCAATCACAAAGCACAGTTTTCACCTACGGCGTTTGCCAACCTACAGGGCTACGCAGAGTTTAAAGCAAATTTTCACCATGTGGCCATCAGGGCACAGAAGGACCCTACCTATAAATGGTATGACTTGCCTTATCTGGCAACGGATGATGGCATTGATGCAGTACTTGATCGATGGCCGCTAGAGTGGTGCACCACAACATACTTGGCAGTGGGAGGGAGCAAGTCTGCCACATAGAGAAAGAAGGAGGAGGCCAAGCTAAAGATGACATAGTTGGCCGAGAAGATGAAGAAGGAGGTCATTGACAAGGCCCAAGGGGAGCGCGATGTCGCTCAGCAGACAGAGAAGCAAACGGGTGGAACAGAGCGAGGCTCTGACAAAGGCACAAGGTCACCTTAACCTGAGATAAAGGAGGAGATGGACGAGCAGACATAATAGCACAACGCAGACCCACAAGCGACGTCCGCTCGCATCAAGCATCCAAGGGAGCAAGAGAAAGGAGGGTACAAGAAGAAATCAAAGGCTACTAAAACATCGTTGGACCCAATCACCCTCACAGACGATGATTTGCATGAAATTAGTGACATAGTATGGGATGTCACCACGGAGGCCCTACAATAGTTTGAGCAGCAGCAGAAAATAATATTAGGGGCTATCTACACAGGTTTGTAGGAGCTACAGACTCACGCATCACAGACTGCTATGGTTTCTACCAACCTTGCTATCGGCACTTCAGAAGCTGCTGAGATGTTGCACACGAAGGCCTCCAGTGTGATAGTGCTACCTAAGGGAGCACTAAACACAGAGAATGAAGTTGACAGGCCCACCGTCAGTGCCCTAGAGGGAGTAGGGTTGAATCTGGTAGTGCTCCTTGGTGAAGGGCTCCACCTATTACAGGATGGAGTGATTGTAGAGTTGAGGGCTCGTAAGCATTGCTCCGTCCAGGTGATTAGTGAGTAGTGGATCAACAATGAGTAGATGGCACTGCAACGAGACTCTGCAATCACTACTTTGACCGAGGTGACCAACAAGACCAAGCGTGTTCTGCAAGTCATCGAGGAGGCATGCCAAATGGTCCTAGAGTTGGCCATTCTTGAGGAAGAACCAATTTAGTTGCACGTCTGCAAGCTGGCTATAGGGGTTTGTCACGAATGTATAGAAATGGCGAGGATTCAATTGGAGTTGAACCTGCAGATCATAGAGATACAGTTGAAGGCCCAACCTTCAACCCCGCTATAAGTAAAGAAGCGGCGTGCAATCCCCATCATAGAAGCAATAGCGGCGGTTGACAGTGCAGTAACAGACTACGTGCAACTTTTTGACTAGTTGTTCGAGGTCCTGACAAGCTTGCAGGAGGACCCTAATGTACAATGACTGGAGATGGAGGCGCGCGAGCTACAATAGCGCTATGATGAGGTCAAATGCACAACGTGAACCATCGCTCTCACACAAAGACTAGCAAAGCTGCAGGAGGCCAAGTAGTTGAAGGAATAGGTGGATGCAGCACTGCACAAGGAAGAAGTGATGAAGGCATGACTGAAGCCCTCGCTGGATGAGGCTTACACGGTGACAGCTTCTAATGAAGGAAAGATTATGAAACTGCAAGAAACTCGGCAAAAGCTTTAGGCCGACAGTTCAGGAGAAGTGACCGAGCAGATGGTTGAAGACACGAAGCAAGCAGCTGCACAGTGCATTGTTGAGGTTGCGGTCATACGGGTCGAGATGGAAGGTCTTCGCGCTAAGATCTCCGTGCTTGTCGAGTGACTCAAGGGAAAGTCACGATGTTTGTGTTGGGGGCCTATTGGGAACAGGATCCCTCAAGGACAGATTTGGGACTAAAAGCCCATGTTTTAGGTCAAATTTTGTAATAAAGTTGTAAAGACTCTGCATTTTGTGGTCGTGGAGCGCGAAGGTATTATGAGTCATAAAGGGTTATCCACCCTTATTTTGTAAAGTAAAGTCGGTTGTAAAGATCTATCCTTGGTTAGTGGACC
Organism: Pinus tabuliformis; assembly: GCA_031772625.1. Classification (NCBI taxonomy): domain Eukaryota; kingdom Viridiplantae; phylum Streptophyta; class Pinopsida; order Pinales; family Pinaceae; genus Pinus; species Pinus tabuliformis. The sequence continues at coordinate 671,114,196 of CM062815.1, forward strand.
ATGGGATTGTATAAAAAGAGCTATGTAAGTAAGCTCTAAGTAGTTAGATGAGTCACAAGTTGTAAAAGAAGCCTTGAGTGATAAGGAGAGAAGTCTAAGTTTCGGGTCTTAGTGTGGGTAGAGGCTCTTCAGCTGAGTGTGTAGAGGCCTAGGGTGGAAGTCCGTAGCTGAGTACGTGGACCCCTGTAGCTGTGTGCGTAGGGTGGATAGAGTCTGTAATTGTCTGAAGATATCAATAAAGAGAAGAATTTCACAAATTCTGTGTCTTTCTTTCCTATTAATGCATCTTGTCATATTGGGTATGAATTTAATTTATAATGCTTATATGATGCGCGAATGTATGTAATTACGTTGAATAATTGAACTCAAGTAAGAATATTTGTTTATGCATCGCAAACTGTGATTGTTTAATAAGATAAGTAAGACACTTAAGGATAACTTGGAAACCTATTCTATATGCTGCTTTAGCAGCAAGAAAGTACCTGAACTGCAGGTTATGGTTGCGTGAAGGCCAATCATACTCCTTCGTGAAGGTACTGAAGGGCGAAATAAAGGGTTAGGTAGACAAATCCATAGAACTTAAGGACCTATGCGAAAGTAGGAATAGGAGGAATAAACTGACATCACGACCATGTGAGGGTGCGGAAACTTGGTTCTAGCATCCCCCCATACTGCTTCGCATGAGACTTCGGTCCACGCTCTGCGGGCTGATGCTGAAAGGACCAGTAGTGTAGGGATTTGTTTGGCTAACTAACATTGAACCTAGGTCAGGCCCCACCAAGCCAACACACATGGAGGAGCTTTGAAAAAGTATCTAATTTCTCTCTTTCAAAATTTCCCAAATAATGAAATTGGGGGTGAGAATCCTTAAATGATTGAGAATTAGAATGTATCAAATTCCTTATGCAAGTAAGATATGGTGTTAGGGATATTGAGGAGATCTATGTTAGTGTAGGATAAAAATTTTTCAAGAAATTCCTAGAGATCATAAGCATATGAGTAGTTATTAAAGAAGTGTTCCATGTCTCATGAGGGGAATTTTGAGGTAAAAAATGGGCCTGCTAAGAAAAATAATGAGATAATCGTTAAAATTATCAAATGAGAGTTATTAATATTTAAAGAAAAAGAAAGAAAACTACCCTTTTTATTATATTTTTGGCTTATCTCCTCATAAGTTTACTAAAATGTGAAGTGTAGACATTTGTTGGATGTGAAATTAAATTCTACATCCAACACGTACCCAATCGACATAATTATGAGTATACCCACATTAGAAAAAATGAAAATCATGTTCAACACACCTTTTTTCATGTATTTTCAACTTTTTTTTTATGTGGGTCTCCTCAAAAAGATGTCGAGAAAGTACTTGTTGACGTGGAATTTAATTTCGCATACAATGGGTGTCTAAACTTGACATTTGAGTAAACCTATAACAAAATAAGTCGTAAATACAATTTTAAAATGTACTTTTCTTCTTTTCCATCTAATACATTTTCCCTTTGGGATAACATCATCATCTTGAATCTTATTGGTTCCTTAAAAGTTAATTTTGTTAGTACATTTTTTGTTTTGAGGTTCATTTTTTACCTCAAAATTCCCCTAATGTCTGAATGTTGTAAACATAGAGGGCATCTAGATGGTCTTTAATATACCCAATTTAATAAATTTTCTTAAGTTAATGTTTTGTTTTGAAAAACGATTAGAGAAAGAAGGATATTTTTGTACATTAATATCGCTTCCATATATTTACCCATACCTGTTCTATAGGTATTGAGTGGTGGCCTACTTCTAATTTGTAAGCCTCTTGTACATTGAAGGTGCCTTTCATTGTATATCCCCATCTAAGTTTTTCTGGCTGATTGGATATGGGAATAGTTTTTTGTTGGATATTTCTTCAGAACTGCTGCAAATGTTCTCCCTCTCGCTTGGGTTGCCAGAAGTCAGGTGGCTACCAGTGGTGCCAATGGGATGAAGGTTCATTATTGTACCAATAGTCTGTAATTTTATTATATCCTTGAGTTCTCATTTTTTCTCTTATGTAATTAAATTTTTAGTTTTCTCTAAGTGTTTGGAGTTGTTGACAGGAGTTTTCCTAAAACATAGAAGAATTGTAGTCCTTAACTAACCAATTTTTTTATTTTTATTTTTTTTTATAGACTATGTGCATGCCTTTCTGGCTAAGGACCATAAATATGATCCAGCTACCAAGGAGCTTAAACATATCAAATTTTGTACAGAAGTATGAGGGACTTATTTGTGGTTCTAGATGCACTTCTAGAGATCATAGCAATCTTGAATCCATTTCCACCACATTTTGGCTCCTAAGATTGTTGTGATGGTTTTTTCTTTCTTCTTTTTTTGCAGAGCTTACCCCAACTCACTAGGGGCCACTTGCACTCCAAATTAGAGCCCCCTAAAGGAATTTACACTAAATTCACTTAATCTCTTGATCAGTTGATGATGGTGCCACGAGCGCTAAGCATAAGTAAATGGAAAGGGCCCAAGTTATGGCTTTTAATAGGACTGGTCTTATTGCAATATTTAATGTATAAAATTCCTATCCTACCAAATTGTTATTGAACTTCGTTATTACATCCTTCCATAAACTCCATCTCAATGAGATCTCGTCTAGCACATCACTAAGGTATTTCAATAGTAACTTGCCTTTTTGAAACTCTATAATATTGGTGATATGCCATTGTAAAAGGATTGGAGTGTTGAAAAAAAACAAAAAACTTATATCTATTTACTTCAATACCTTAGGAAAGTGAAAGCATCTATAAACACTTGTAAGAACTCTTGAGCTTCTAAGACTATCGATGTTTGCATTCCCATAGTGTTATTCACAAACTGTTGGTGAGTGAGAGGCATATCTTCTCCAAATGGGCAAAGGCCTTGAAGAAGTTACTATTTACTAATGCTTTTCATGACTGTCCCAGTATTTCCATTATTAGAATGAATAGAAATGGTGAAATTGGATCACCTCGCTAAATGCCATGACATTGTTTGAATTGGGATGAGGGGGAGCCATTGAAAACAAATGAAAAGGATGTAGAAGATATTATATTTCCAATGAATCAATTACATTCAGGGGTAAAGCCAAAACCGCGGGAGATGTGGAACACATATTTCCAACCAAGCTTATCAAAGGCTTTCGAGAGGTCAATCTTAAGGAGACTTCCTGGCATAGATTGTAGCTTCAAATGAGTGAATTATCTCATGAGCAATCACGATCCTGTGAAGGACTTGGTGGTCTTATATGAATCCATTTTTCTTAGATAATATCAAATTGCGAAGGAGAAGCTTAAGTCGATTGGCAATAATTTTTGTTATGATCTTGTAGATAACATTACAAAGAGAAATGGGTATATATCCAATTATTTCATCAACTTTTTATTGTTTTGGAAATAATGTGAGGAAGGTAGCATTGAGGTTGTTAAGAATGAATCTGGACCTTTGAGATTATTCCACTGCAAGCCATACTTCTTAACCAATAATATGCCAACAAGCCTAAAAGAATCATATGGTGAAGCCATCAGGGACAAGGGATTTTTTTATTTAGAATTCCTTTGACAGTTGCCTCTATGTCCTCCATGGTAATTTACAAGAGTAAGGATTCATTCTACTCAGTATTAACCAAGCAAGTTATATGCTTTGTGATGCATTGAATCATCTCAGTTTTGTTTCTAGGGGGCTCCATTAGAATACTTTTATAGTAGCGAATGAGTTCCTAAGAAATTTCTTGGAAATCATGTAGCTTTTCACCAAGGAGATTTTTTATGGAGGCCATCATATTATGGTGATGATGTTGGATCATGGGTTTATGGAAGAAAAATGCTTTTATTTTCCCTTCATTAAGCCAACAAAATTTCTAATTCTATTTCCATAGGAGTTCCACCTGTTTCCTGCACTCCTTCAGTTTCATGAGGGTGAAGGCTTCATTTTCAATGAGAGAATATGATCTACCATGTAGAATCGATTGCTATTGTATGGACTCTTTTTTTTCTCCAACTTACTTTTCTCCTCAAGGAGAAGCCAAGGTGCATTACAATACTATCCAAGCTTTATTCAAGATAGTCTTAATAAAAGCTTGGCTAACCAAAAGCCCATACAATGAGTTATGAGGGACTATTTATAGAAAAGGGTGGGTTGACCCTTGACATTCCCCTTTGTGACCATTCAACTACCCTCATGACGCTTCACCTACTCTATGATTGTTACATCCACTATTGACACTTGACTTACACCTGACATGACTCAACATTACAATGCAGATGTACCCATGTGAACAATGGCTTGAACATGCCAAACTAGACATCTCTATGACTTAGACAACTATAGAAGTCCAATTATTTGACATCCTCATGTTGATCAACAGTAACATATTGATGCCAATATTTGTAGTCCTTGATAGTGTCTGTGTGTTCCGCCGTGACATCTGTTTGAAACCTAAACCTTGCCTCCATAACATCCAGGTACACTGCTCGAGCTCCTCTATCCAACTCATCTAAAAACATGCGCATCATTGTCTTCAATGTGGCCGGACCAACAACATACTTTCACATGATGTCTGCAATGATAGGAAAGTCCGGGCTGGTGGCGACACACATCAAGTCATCGAAGTACGAGTCAAGCTCCTATCAGACTTACTTATTTGTCTTCGCTTGGGTGACAGTTCCAAGTGATGGGATCACATGTGTTCGCACCACAAAATACATCCTCTTGAACACTCGTGCATGGGAGGATGGTATGTTGGTGATGAGTTGTGGTAGGTCCTCATAGTTCCGGATCTAGCTCCGAATACGTGCTTGCAGCTTGACCACATTGGCCCTCATCATCTTTGGCAAGTGAAGCGGGGCTCCATTATTCTTCATCGTCCATGCTTACATGTTGTCAAGAACAACATATATGTTCGTTAAGATGCATGCTCTTCTTGCACATCGTTGCTACCATCCGTGGAGATGGACGAATGCTTAGTGCACAGTGCCAAACTTGGAGTACAATGCTCACATAACCGTGTCAAGGGAAAATACTTCATCTACTATTGCCTTCTTCAGTTTAGCTAGAGCGAACCTTGTCACCAAGTCCCCTCCTTGTTTGGCCACCTGTAGTTCCTTCGCCATTCACTCATTCTCAGCTATAAGAAAGTGAACACTTGAGATAGTGGCTTTGCCATACACTCTGGTTGCATCGACCAAAGTAGCTAGATGCTTTTGCACATCAGTCATGATCACTTGTTCTTCAACTTGTGCAGGGGATGTTTCATCATCTAGAGTTAATACTCTAATAGACTGAACAACTCTATGTTTGGATTCATCAAATAAGATGTTGTGCATCTCTTCTTCGACTGATCACCAAGGATCTCAATGCCTCTTGGTAATTTGATACTTTATGTTCTTCTAGATGCATTGAAGCGGGTGCGTTGACCTCTTTGTGGTGAGGCATGAGGTTGGTGTCCTATTCCAACTCTTGCTGCTCCATGTCTGCATCCAGCTGTTGAAGTGCATGTTCTATCTCATGAGTAAAGTCTTGCCCCTAAGATGGTTCATCCTGTTCGCCTGATGCAATCTATTCAGGTGAATCAACTACTTGTGTGGGCGTTGCTTCATCTATTTGCACGTGATGCACCCCTTGCTGTATCTGCTGCTGCTACACTTCCCTCTCTTGTTGGCGCAACTCTTGTTCTTTCCATAGTTTCTCCCTCAGCTCATGCAACTCCTTCTCTTCTTCTTCCATTCTCTTCTTATCGATCTTCACACGATTCACTTGTCGCGTTGCTACCTCTTTACCTCTATAGCCATAGTTGCTTTCTCTATAAGTGGATCTGCTCGAAAGTTTCAGCTTTTTTCCTCCTCCATGTGACCAAAAATATTCCTCTTCCCTTTGTCACACACTGGTATGCTCAGCTCTGCTGCTATTGCTCCTACTACTGGTGCTCTCCGTGATTCTGCTTCACACTTCACTAACCACTCCACAACGAATCTGACTGGTTCATCGGGTCTGGAGAAACTGTAGCCATATCTCCATGGGTCCTCCTGGGACCAATGAAATAATTCCCCATAGATCTAGTTGGACTAAACTCTTCTGCAGTGATCCTTCACAATGCAATGTGGGTAGTATGGATTGTAGCTTCGGAGGTCAAATGGGTATTTCTTCATCAGTTCCACTTTGACATCCACTTGCTTGATACTTTAGATCTCATATAACCCAATCCACAATGGAAGAGTGGGCCAAGGTGCCTTCTTCTTCCGCTACAGTCTAGCTGTCAATCTTGCCAAGATGTGATAGGCTACTTCCCACATGACAAGTACGTCTAAGGAAAACTTTGGCAGAACATGCGGAGGCTTCTCCGTAGTGAACATTCGGATGAAAGTGTCGGACGGTGAGGCATACAAATCTGCAATACATATCAATGCCTCCATTGCTTCCTTTGACATGCAGGGTGGATCTGGTTCAAATATCATTTTGTATAAAGGGACGAAAAAATGGTTGGACAACTGTGTGATTACTCCTTTGAAGCTACATTTGGACAACAACTTGAAATATGTGTTCACAACAGTCTCCGTCGGTGACCATGCCCACTTCAAGCCCAAGAACTCATGTCGGGCACAAACTGCATCTAGGATGTAAGTGGAAATGTAAATCTTTGCATGCATACCTCAGGGTGACTGTCGAGCCTTCGTGACTTACTCCTTCAGCTGATGAACGAGTATGCTAGACCAATTACATGGTTTTCCTTCTCTGGCCACTTGGTTTAGTGCAACCACCCAACTCTGTGGGAAGGTTTTCGTGCTTTCTTGGCCATACAGTTGATAAGAAAATATGATTAAGTACAGGTACACCTTCCTCAGTATCTTTGTCTTATAGACCTAGTTGGGTGTCATCCTGAAACGAGTTGGCTCCTTTACTCAATCCTTCAAAATGTCTTAGGAGTTAGCACTGTTGTTGGGTAAGCTGAATGGAGTCTCCACGACAGTCAGAGGCTTTGACATCTGATACATATCATCATAATCCTGTTCCAAGAAGGTCGCAAGTTTCGTCCCATTGACAATGCTCAAAGTCATCGTCTCAAGATCAGTGTGAGAGACGATCCAGTGTATCATGTCCGATCATGGGAACATGAGATATCTGCATGCAATCTAGTAGCCGGACTTGTGAATGCTCACGTACACTTAACGGTCTTCGAGGTGTTCCCGAAAAGTGCCCGCGAATGTTTCGTTGACTTCTTGCCACATCAGTTTGATGTCCTTTTCTAGATATAGCTTTATATCTTCATAGACCGACAGACAAGAGGACACTTGCTCAGTCACTGCTCCAGCTTCATTTCCATTAGTGTCCTAAGATCTTGTTCTCTTGGAAGCCATTGAGACAAATGAACTACTGAAAGATCTAGAGACAAGAAACATGCATGGCAAGAAATATTTCAGTGAAACCAAAGAAAATTCTAGGGAGTGACACAGCACATACCAGGGAAACTGATGAGCAAGATTGCACAATTTCTTCTTGGAGGCTGGGTGACTGGCTGCCAAAACTACACAAAAGGCAGTCTGGGTTGTCTGGGAGGGAGGACTCGCTATTTGTTAGGCCCCTATACTACTAGTGTAACCCCTTATTTTTATTAGTATAACCCACTTATTCTATTGATGTACCCATGTAGTGCCCATATTGTTACTATTGTGCCCCATAGAAGCTCGCTATTGTTATTATTGTGCCCTTACATTATTATTGTTATGTCGGCTCTGATTATGTTATGACCCCTTAGACTCCTATATATAGAAAGGAGGTATTTTCATTTGTATCATCCAAGAATTGTTCATTTATGTAATGTAAAGGAGGTTTCCCCCTCGAAGAGGCTGAATTCTAAGGCATTGATCTATCTTTTCTATCTTTTTTTGAGCTGGTTTCATAACATTTGGTATCAGAGCTTTGGATTCTAGGGTTTCGCTGCTCCAAACAGGTCATCGTGGAATTTTCACTATAACTTTTTTTCTATGACATTTCAGAAGTCGCAAAAAAAACCCATTTGAGAAGAAATCGCGCTGAACCTTCGGTCCGAATTTCAGAGCCTTTCGTGCAATATTTGCGGAGATAGGATCTGAGGAAGTTGGTCTTTTTCCAGACTCCTGAATTACATTCAAAACAGGTGACCTGGGGAAAATTGTCATAACTTTCTCTCTGGGGATCAGATTGAAATTTCGTAAGAAGGTACAGAAAGAGGACGGACTGTAGTTTCTTGTATGCATTTTTCAGATCCAAAGGTTGAAACAGTGAATCGTGGCACGTCGTACAAGTTCGCTCTACTGAACTAGTCTATAATCAGGTCATCCTGGAAGATTGTGCAAACCTCTTTCTTGGAGATTCCAATTTGGATCAGACTGGTGGCATTGGAAAGAGGACACAGAGGGCTACTACAGGTCACAATTTTAGAACTTAAAGATCCGAAAGTACAGAGTTACATTCGTTTCAAGGTAGAGCTCTTAAAATCAAGAAAAAGCAAGATGAGGAAGTTTGATGGCAAGGATCCAGTAAATTGGATACTTCAGATGGAGCAATATTTTGATATACATTGTGTAAAACTATTACAAAAGGTATGTATTGCATCTTCATATTTAGAACCAGATCAATTTTTATGGTACAAAGGGCTTTGTTCTCGTAAACAACTTGTTACGTGGTCAATTTTCACGGAGGAAATGATAGCACATTATGAGGATACAAAGAGCAACACCTTCTTTAGAGCAACACCACAACAATTGGAAAGAGTAAAAGGGCTTTGTGACATAGTGGAAAGAAAAATTATGGAAACCAGGAAGTGTACCCCTCACAACAGAAAGATGGAAGTGTTGTTTCTCCTAGCCTTCCACAGCCTACAAGGGTTACACCACAACAATTGGAAGAAAAAAGAGAAAAAGGGCTTTGTTACAATTGTGATAGCAAATGCACTAAAGGTCATATGTGTGTTGAGAAGAAATTATTTTACATAGAATATGAAGAGGAGGAAGAAAAGGATCAAGAAACAACAAAAGAATAAGATATACGCCAGGACCCCACCCCAGAGAAAGAAGAAATGAATCCAACCATATCTTGTAATTCATTGTTCAAAATTACCACTACTCAAACTATCAAGATAGAAGGACATATAAAGAAGAAAAATGTTCAAGAAGTAAAGATCACATCGAGCATCAAGAAATAAATCTGACCATATCTTGTAAAGGATTGGAAGAAATTACCACCCCTCAAACTCTAGAGATAGAAGGACATATCAAGAAGAAAAAGGTTCAAGCAGTGAAAGATCACATCGAGCATCAACAACAAGTTCTCCAACTTTTAAAGGATAACGCCACTTCGGTGCAAAATCAAACAAAACAACAGGAACTTAAAAAATGGCAACCTTACCGAATGGGAAGACTCTTCAAGGATGAGGATGTGGAAGCATTGTTTTGTGCTATTTATATTATCCAACCAGATTGGATAAATGAAGCAAGGGATGAATGGAAGATGGATGAAGAAGTATGGCCACTTATTCAAAAGTTGCAAAAGATCCCAATTCAAACAATATTGCCAGAAATTAAAGAGGAAGGAAAAATCATATTGGAACCTGGAGCAATCACAGAAACAAGAACCCGACAGCTACGAAATCGATCAATTTCAGAGTATCTCATCAAGTGGAAGAACTTACCCACTGAATATTCCACATGGGAGGACAAGAATTTTATACAGAAGCATCAAGAACTACTCAAGCATTGAGGACAACGCTTTTTGAAGGAGAGGGGCATGTTAGGCCCCTATACTACTGGTGTAACCCCTTATTGTTATTAGTATAACCCACTTATTATATTGATGTACCCATGTAGTGCCCATATTGTTACTATTGTGCCCCATATAAGCCCGCTATTGTTATTATTGTGCCCTTACATTATTATTGTTATGTCGGCTCTGATTATGTTATGACCCCTTAGACTCCTATATATAGAAATGAGGTCTTTTCATTTGTATCATCCAAGAATTGTTCATTTATGTAATGTAAAGGAGGTTGCCCCCTCGAAGAGGCTAAATTCTAAGGCATTGATCTATCTTTTCTATCTTTTCTTGAGCTGGTTTCATAACACTATTGGATCTGCACAATGCATAATCTAGGTTGGTTGTTAGCTGCTGGGATTGTGCAATGTACAATTCCAGCTAGGAAGGACTGCAGGCCCAAGGACAGATTTGTATAATTTCTTGGGCTAGTAGTCACTGTCCTCTAGAAATGTGCAAAATAGTCCTGGAGGCCAGTGCTGGGAAAAAATGCACATTTTTGGAGAGGAAGGTAGAGCCTTTTTTCCCGAGATTGCATAAAGTAGTCTCAGTGACGCAGAGTCTAGGCCAAGGTTGGCTCGACTCACTGATGGGAAACTGAAAGCAAATAAGATAGTGAATGCATGGCGACATTAAGTGAAAGCAGAATTTGTTGACAGTGCATGCAAATCATGAATGAAATATTCAACAAATAGATCAACATGGATGTGGGTGAAGCAGTTTGTTGTTCGTTGAACGTTCGTCCAAAATAGTTTCATGCATGCGATAGCAGTGAGATGCAACGAAAATTGAAACAAAGTTACGACAAGCTATTATACATGTAAACAATAGCAAGCGTTCAAAGAAATCAAGCGAACAACACTCATACAAGCGAATACACAAAAATCAATAGAAATGTTGAAAAAGACAAGTTGAGGCCACTTACCTGTGAATAGTTGAGACGGATGTGTCGAAGGGTCCTGGATGTGTTGTGGGATGTCAGAGCTCCAAGATTTATGTGAAAGAATGAGCTATGATGCTTCGAATAAATAAGTTTGGGCTCATGACGCGCATGCCACAAATCTAGGGAAAAGCAACCCTTGGAGGGAAACTTCTAAAACAACTTTGCATGTAACCTCAACTACTAAAAATAGCTCCATGAATCATGGGATGCATTTTTCATGTTTCCTTTTGCTATTCCAGGAAGAACTAGTCATGCATGCATGCAAGTCAAGTTTCCTCGGTCGCGGGTGGAATTGGTCAGTCGGATTGCTCATGCATGCAACTCCTCAACTACCTGGGAAAAATGTGAATTCCTGGCTAGGAGCTAGGCTAACTGCCTAGGAGGATTGCGCAATTTCTGGGAAGAGCAGCTGACTAATACCCAAATTTGCGTAAATCTTGGGCTAAGCAGCCCTGGTGGGGAAATTTGCACAAATCCTGCTAGGAGTGTTGACTGGGAGGATTGCGCAATCTTGGAGCCCAGTAGGTTGCCTGAGAGGATTGCATAATTTCTGGAGGGAAGGTTGGTTTCCCTCTATAAATGTGAAATTTTCAAGGGGAAACTGCTCAGCTTGCAGCTGGACCAAGTCTGGGTGAGCAACCTACAAGGGGAATGCATCAAGATATGCTTGATAGGTTGCCTTTGTGCATGAAAACCATTGAATCTTGTGTACTTGATGAAGCAAGACAAAGTGTTGTGCAAGGTTGGTAGGGAGGCTCCAAAATGGGCTAAGGAAAAATTTTGGAGGGTGGTTGTAGCCGCTACAACATTACTATATATATGTAGACTTGTGGGTCTTTTTTCTCTATATGAATTGCATTCCTCAATGATTATTGAGAGTTTTTCTCCTCCCTATCCTAGTTTTTCAAGTCCTCTCTCTTCTTCCAATGTTCCCTTAAGTTTGTTTTCCACAACATTGCTCATAAGAAGTTTACTATGAGGTCATTCTTTCAAATACATGATTCAAAAATCTCTATTTATAAGCCCTTCTTCTTTCATAGTGCAAATCCCATATTACATATATCCACCCCTCTGTGAAGGGTTTATTATTTTAGACTTATACATTATTGAAGAAAAGAATATAGTTCTTAATTTTGTCCCATAGTTTTGTGGGAATTTAGGTATGTGTATGAATCCATCTTCTCACTCTTTCATCCCTTTCACTTATTCTCATTCTTTAGCTCATATTTTTAGCGCAACTCCCAAATCTCCTCTTGCATTTTTAGGGTCCAACCTCTCTTCAACTTATTGGATCAATTATAAAACAAGTTCCACATATGATGGAACCAAAAGACATAGTGTTTCAACATATCCCTGCAATTGTGTGGAAATGGATTTTAGCAAAGGGTTCCCACTATAAGCTATTTTTATATATAAATATTATTCATATTCAAATAATCTATAATATGATATATAAGTATTTTGTAATATATGATTTTATTAGAAACATGACATATTTTTAGCTTACTTCCCTAAAGGATTTAAGAATAATATAAAGAATGACATGAAATATACCTGGTGTGTTGGCTCTTTAGAAGATGACCGCATACATTTGTGATTTAGTACTACATCACCACCAATAGATCCTTCAACTCAATTGAATATTGTACCTCAAGAAAATTGACAAGAATTTGAAAGCAATAGTTGAAGATTAAGAAACTTAACTCTATGATTTTCAGTAAGAAACACAAGGTTGGTTAGGTCATCATCCTATGTTGAATTGTGAAGACCAAGTCAAAGAAGTTAAGGCTAAAGAACAAGAAAACCCGCTACATCAAGATAATCCATGATTAATAGAAATAACAAGGACTCCAAAAAATGGCAAAGAAATTTGCACAACAAAAATAGAAAGGACTTTAATAAATGTAGAAGAAGCTTCAATAAAAATAGGGAAGAAGAAGAAATCTCCAATAGCATCTCAACCAATGGTGACAAGAAGCTAAGACTTCAATCTAATCCAATTATGTATTATTTTTAAATTTTATCTCTCTTTATATAACCAATTTATTTGAATTTACTCATATTAAAACTTTATGGAGTCTATTTTTATTGAGAAACTAGCCAAATAGAGTAATCAATTTTAAGTTGGACTCTTAATCTTAACCTTAAACCTTTGAAATAACCTTATCATTATTATCTTTTTGTAAGTCAAAATATGTCATTTATTGAGAAAGATTACACAGGCGAGTACATCTTTGTAAACTCTTATTGGCCTCACCCTTACTAGATTTATTGGCTAGTAGGAAATTTCCATAACAAATAAAAAAATGCCAAAAAAAAATTGGCGACCTAAATTTGGAAAGGAACATAACACCAAAAAACCATAAATTTCATTAAACTTGACCAATAACAAATATGGATCAAATGGGTTAACTAGAGAAAAATGCTACTGTCTGAAGCTTGGATATGGTCGTGGACTAAGTCATAGTGTACATGTTTATCCATGTGAGCTAGTCTTTGCTTAAAATGGTATAATTTCTCCTGAATGCAGCATTGACCACTTTTCATGTTGGAAAATAAGTCTTGCATATGCCGCCATTTTATCTACATATCATTCATAAAGGAAATTATAACATTATTGTCCTCAAGTCAATCTCTACTAAGCTACTCAAGAAAGATTGTAACCTACTTAAGTTGATTACCAAATTTAGCCGAGAGTAGACTGGCACCTCCATACCAAGGGTGTGGATTGGGTTGGGGTTGATAGCATTCCCTTGGCCAAGGTCCTCTCCAAGGTGCCTATCATGCTGGCCCCTCTCGTCCATCCCTCTTCTTTTCCTGCCTCTTTACTAAGGCATTAACAACTAAATTGTAAGCCCACAAAGTCTAATGGTGAACTGGCTACTAATTTTCCACAAGTGTCCCTCACTAAACCAAGGCATACCCCCCTCCAACACGCATCCACCTTGACCACATAAGAACACAACTAATGCTGAGGTTGTTCTCTCGCTCCCCTCCACCAAGAAAACACTAATCCTTCCAAATATTGCCCTGAGAACCTAGAGAAACTCAACAAGCCAATATGTGATCTTAGCTAGTGCTAGCTTCAAATTCTTGGCTACAACCAGGGTAGGTGCCCCTCCAAAGTCTAGCCAACAACCCATAACAAAAATAACTACAACAAATCTAACTGAAGGCGAAGCTTCCAAATAAAGATAGCGAGATTCACACTCTATAGTACTTAAAAGAGAATCTCCCAAAGTAATCTTATTTTCAAACACCGCAGCAAGCGGCACTACATCCCCTAAATAACAGTCCAACCTCAAGGGGGGGGGGGCTAGAGAAGTAGTGGTCAAATTCTTTCCTTTTTAGTTGAACCCACTAGGTCACAAAGAGAGCAATAAAACCCCAAACACTAGTAGCAAATTTCAGATAAAAATATACCCCATACTTATCTGTAGAGCACATAACTTCTTACTACTAATACTAACATTAGAGTATCAAATAAATACATAGTAAATACAAACCATACAAGGTTGTTGAGATAAATTTCTCTAGGCATGCGAACCCAGAATCATTCTCATCAGGTGCTTAATTGTGCATGAGGGCATCACTGGCTCTGTGATATCAACACATGGTCTCAATTTTGCAAGCCTTGGGCTCCTAATTCCAGGATCCCAAACATGCTCTACATGACTAACCTCACCTTTGACTTGACAAATCCAAGCTCTTGAGATCACCCACCACATAACACGACCCCTGTAGTTGGAGTGTATGCTTCCCATTGTTTTCAATTCCCACTTTGTGAAAATTACCCAAAATATCATACCATGAAGATCACTACTATTTTCTGAGCTAGAAAGCCCCTAATGTTGTCCCCGTGCATTGCTCAAGGCTTTATTTAACTGATCGTCCACCATCCACTCGCCAACTTGTTTGACATTGAACATCTCACATGAACATCTCACATTTATATTCAAGCGAGTTAGTGGAGTGGTGGGCACCCTCCCCAAGACCTACATCCCATTGATCATCCACCCCATGGGGAGAAATAACTTTATCATTATTAATTATATCCTCTTGACGTATAATATTTTGATAAATATATTCATCAATAAATTTTCCAAAGTAGCACCAATGAGGACCACACTGCTAAAGATCTTTGTCCATAAAAGTTCAAAGCAATGACGTTTTCACTAGAGAGTATCTTAATAAAACACATGTCACCATCTATTCTACAACCTATGAGCTATTCTCATTATTCATTTTTGAATTTATTAAATTTTAACATTAAAATTTAATAAACTTATATATTTTACAATAAATATTTTTAATATTAATAAAATAAATTATTAGATATTTAACATATTATTTATATATATATATATATATATATATATATATATATATATATAGATATATATATATATATATATCTGGAAGTTTAGCAAGACATTTAAGTTATTATATCATTTGTGGGAATTTAAAATTTTGTAAAGAAGATCACAGCCATTCTACACAACTTGTGAGATAACATCAACTAACATTATATTTATTTTATATTTAATATAATATACAATATTTTTATTTTATATTTAATATAATATATAATATCTTTGAGTAAGATTTTAATATCAAATATAATATTTTTATAAAAATTAAATTTAAAATTATAATAATTTAAAATTAAATATTAAGAAAATATTATTTTTATAATTTAAAATATTTAAATTTGTAAAAATATTTTCCAAGTAATTTATAAAAATATGTATCAAATGTACTTTCCACTTTCCACTTTTCTATTGCATAATGAAAAAAAAAAAAAAAAAATCAATATAATTTATAAAAATATTTACCACTTTCACCTTTCCACATTTCTCTTGCATATTAAAAAAATATTTAAAATAGTTCAGCTCCTAGTTGGAGTCCACAACCCCTCTTTATAGAAATATACAAGACAGTATACACTGCATATGCACCTTCCAGGGAAGGCTCACACGTGCATATAATATATTCAAATGCACTTGAATATATTGGCATGCGCTCTCATGGTGGCACAGAAGGGACATATATCATCCTCCGTCTGAACGAGGATGAACGCAATAGCACCAAGCACATCATGTCCTGCAAACTCTTAAACGGGATGCTTTTTCGCATCTTTCCCCACACGTTGAATTGCAATCTGTGCCAAGCAAGGCAAACAAATAAGAGCAACAAGTGATGGCAAAGAAAAAATTATTTAACACAAGCAAGATATACCGTAATAAACAAATGAATTAAAAAACACCTATTATTGGCAACAGCGGCTAATGATATCCAAAACGAGAAGCCCCACAATTAGCATGAAAATGAGATGGTGAAAGCACCAACAACAACAATTTTTTTTGTATGAATGAGAACACATACCCGTTATCAATCCTATCTCCTTGCAGCGGGAACAACGTAAACAGGGAACGCAATGTACTTTGTTAGAACCATAGTTACTAAATTTGAATTCGAATTCAAGATTCGATATTCGATATGGAAAAAAATTTGGTTACTTAAAATTTACTATGAGCAAAATTTGGCAGTACAGTGTATTTCTTATTCCAATATTCTAAATAATTTAAATATACAATTATAACATTGATATGACAAAAACTCTTTTATAATTGTTTCAATTTTAAATATTGCAGATAAAATTATATATTGAACCAGTTAGCTGAGTTTTATATTTAAAATATCAAGTAAAATAGTAAGTTTTAAGAATTTTTGTATTGATTCATTCACCCACTTGCACCACAAATTATGAGATTTAATAGAGTGAATTTTCAAGAAATAATATATTATAATGAACCACATAAATTCCACATTATTAAGTATTTTATGTTCATAATGAAATGGAAGTGTGTGCAAACAGTCTTTAAAAATATACACTTATATTATCAATTGCTAATTATTTATTTTTCAAACCAAACTCACCTCTAATTTATAACGTATAGTAACAACATCTGATATTTAATATAATACAAAATGTTAATCTGTATAATTTAATAGTTACTCAAAATAATAAAAAATGTTAATATGTATACTTTAATACTTACTCAAAATCTTAATTAAGAAAATCCATTTACTAATATAATTCAGGTAATATTTCTGCTTTTTAATAATATAATTCATGCAATATTTCTATTTTAAAATATATTTGTTTAAATTTAATAAATCTACAAATTTACAAATTATATATATCATATATATTTTTTGCTTTACTCTATAGACACATAATTATTGTAAAAATTATATATTTTTACATATTTAATTAAAAACTTGCTAAATTTACTGTAAATTTCTTATTGCATAAACTGACGAGTAACATTATCATTTAGTAACCCGTAAATTGGAAACTATAATCTCGATTAGAAATGTACAATAACATTAACTCATTAACCACTCATTGATTACATTGTAAAAAGTTCTTTGGACGAGGCCTTTCACGAAGCTATGAAAGTGTGGGCTAGAATATAATGTTTTATTTTCTCAAAAGCAATGTCAGCGGTAATTCTTCGACTTTTCCATTCTGGTCGGAGACATGGATTCTTAATCCGTAAACGTAATATTCAGTGCACCAAATCGAATCCGAATTTTCGAATTAATTCACAAATCAAATCGAACCAACGAATTTTAGAATTTTTTTCGGCAGCACGGTCAAGTTTGGTAACTATGGTTAGAACCATATAAAATTGCATCTTCCTGAGCATATTTATGAATATAATTCTTCGTATGAATGAATCGTGCCCATCTTATAACTGTACTAACAACCTGTCTGGTTGAGGCTCCAGTCTTAACACCCTTCACATATATCTGTTACATTATATTTTTTCAATGATGTATATCACATATATCTGTTACATTATATTTTTTCAATGATGTATATCACATATATCTGTTACATTATATTTTTTCAATGATGTATATCCCGGGTGGTTGTGTAACGACCTCGCAAACCGGGCAAGAGCGTGGTGGACAAAATCCCTTCACACGGCGGTTGAGCGGTGGGCACGACCCGGGTAGGCACACACGACAGTGGGCGGGCGCCCCTGCACGGCGGGCGGGCGCCCCGTGCACGATGGGCGCGGGTCTACACGGGCGGGTCACCCGACGAGTTAACACATGGACGAGTCACCCGGCGGCATGACGAGTTGGCGGGCGCGGGCCTGCACGGGCGAGTCACCCAACAGGGCGACGAGTTGAGGAGCGCGGGTCTGCCCGGGCGAGTCACCTAGCGAGGCGACGAGTTGATGGGCGCAGGTCTGCACGGGCGAGTCACCCAGCGGAACGGCGAGCTGGGTGCGGGCGAACACAGTTATGGCAGCGACGAGCTGGACACGGGCAAGCGCAGAATGGCGGCGAGCTAGGCACGGGCGAGCGCGGATATAACAGCAGCGAGCTGGGCGCGGGCGAGCCAACCGACGGAGCGGCGAGCTGAATGCGGGCGAGCGCGGTGGTAACAGCGGCACAACAGAACAGTGGGCGGGCGCCCCGGCGGGCGACCCGTGCACGACGGGCGGGCGACCCGACCCTGCGACAAAACAACGAACTGGGCGTGCGACGAACAGCGAGCTGGTGCGACGAAAATATGTGACAAAACACTTAGGCCGGAATGTGGCTAAGTGGTTGAGCGCATATATGGGCACGATCATATTATATGATGATTGTACGCATATATTTATATGCTAAATAATTAAAATAAAATAACAAATATACGTGGGCTTATATGTGATAATGGGGTCGGCCGTGAGTGATGCACCCCCTTAAAACATATGGAGAGCGTATGTATTAATGAATGGAACGAATGGCAGAAGTCCGACATGTTAACATGTATGTTTGTGGGCGTATGTGGCAAATATGGGGGTCGGCTAAGGGCTGTACACCCCCTCTTAAAAACATACGATGAAGCATATATATATGGCATGTTGGAATGCCATTTGAACCATCGAACTTCGCTCAAGGATCCTCGCATAAGAGACAAGAAAAAGTGCGAAGGTCTTAGGAAATGCGCATTCCTCATGCGCATAAGGAATAAGAGGTGTTCGCATATTTTGGGATTGGCTTATGTGGAGGAGGTCACGGTTGAGGAAGGTTTGGTACACGGTTTGGTGCAGAATTGTATGAGTGTCTTGGTGACCCGGGTGGGTACCCGCTCATAGGCAAAGGTGCATAATTGTGTATGTAAAAGGCTGTCTATGCCTATATTGTAAAAGATTCTAAGTGTTGGCCGAGGACTTTGCCCGGCACACTTGTATGTATTATTGAAGGATTTCATAATATATTATTATCGGGCAAACTTGTTCGGGAGTTGCCCCTCCCATTCTACACGGTTGTTTGCAATTGTTATTCGGTTTAATTGCACATGGAAATGTTAAGAATGGTTTATGATGAATTATGAAGATTAATGCTTTTATATGGTTATAAGATAACAGTTAAAGCATGTTTATATCGGTTAAGGCGTAGTCCATGTGCACAAGTATTGAAAAAAAGAAAGTGTACGGTGGTGCCGCACCCCGCCAGACACGGTTGGAAGACTACCGTAGGCTTGGGGGCGTGACAAGTGGTATCAGAGCAGGGTTGCTCGTGGAAACTTGAACAAGGTTCAAGTGTTGAAACATATCAGAGCAAAGGTTGCTCGTGGCAGTTGACAGGTGAAGATAAGGTTATGGAGAACAACGAGATCTTGTAAACTTGAAGATTTGTGGCAAAGATGTTCAAGCGTTGGCAGACACAGGTGGCACATGTTGAAAATAATACTGAGAGGGGGGGTGAATCAGTATTATCAGATTAATCAAACTTTTCAAATGCCCAGAAACATATACGCTACTTCAGTTAAGTGAACCAGCGTGTACACGCTACTGTGACGAAGTAAAACAGCGTATAAGCAGAAAACTTACAATTTAGTTAGCTTATTCTTCAATTAAGTGCATCAGGACATTATTCATCATATTAACAGTAAACATGTGCAGTATAACAGAACAGATAAAAAGCCACACACATGAACACCAAGATATAAGGTGGAAACCCAATGTGGGTGAAAACCACCTGCTGCAAGTTGTCTCTATCTTTCTTAATATGAAACTTCAGTTTACAATCTTTTGTACTGGTGCAGCCTTATACCAGTACGCAGGCTACAACCTGCAGAAGGCTTCAACCTTCTCTCGTTCTCCAAACTTCCTTGGAAGGGAGCTTCAACCCCCTTTGCTCTTGTACTAGCCAAGATACTAGTACGTAGGTGCTGACCTACAATCTTCCTTCTTCCAGGTATCACTTTTCATACATTTTCAGACTTGGATATTCCTGAAGCACAACATTACAATCTGAAGACCACAATTCATTCAATTTCCACAACAGATCATTGAAGCATAAAACAACCAAACTTTGAATCACTGAACCACTGAACCCTGTCAATCACCAGTTACCAGAACACAGAGCAGACTACAGAACTCTGCAATAACAGTCAGACCCCACTGTAAACCCAAATCAAGCTTCAAAAGATATACGCTACTTTAATGAGCAGAACCCGCGTATACACGCTCTTTTACCGAAGCCAACCTGCGTACAGATCTAAAAATAATCTTTCTCAATTTGCAGCTGTACCAGACATTAGTTAGACTCAGAACGTAACATTGCGACAATATGCAGATCTAGAAATACGCATAATCAACCATATCATGATAGTGCATTTCAAACCATTAGATCCCGATCTATCCTTAGATCTAGTCTTCCATTAACCGATGTGATCTCTCCTTGGCTTAGATCATGCAACTCAGAACCTGCATATCAGATCTCTTTCTCTCTTAGATATTCATGCCTTGTCGAAAGATGATTTTGCCTAATGATCTTCTTCTCCTTATATAGCCTTAGGCCTTTCTCAATACCAAGAGCCAAAACCATAGTAACACAATACCATCAACTTTAAAACTAGGGATCGACACGCCCGTCGAGACATAATGGTCCGAAATCATAGGCACAACTTCCAAGGACTAACCACCATGAACCAAAGGAACCTTTCCACATACACGCGCTTTTTCTGAATCGAACTGGCGTGTACACGCGACTTGGGCTTAACGAAACAGCGTGTATGAGCTTCCTTGGCATGCTGTACTGAGATCTGTCTTCTGATTAAGTTGCCATCACCTGTACTAACCTCTGAGCACATGTACCATCCACTGAGTGAGTTGCCATCAAGGACAACACTTGAATCATAATGCCAACAATCTCCCCCTTTGAACTTGATGGCAACCACCACACCAAGTCACTCTCCCCCTTTGACATCAAGGGCAAAGGGCTATGCTCCCCCTGAGGACATGCTGATACCTCTGCTTGGCTGTGCTGACTCGTGCTCCCCCTGACAGTAGGCCAGATCTGCAAAAGATGTTCTTCAACAAGAACCAAGACTTATACACCATATGGGACCTTTCTATCACCAAAGGACTCAATACATACAACCATAACATATCAGAAACAACCAATTATATTACAGCATTCATCCCAGGCATAGTGGGGAAACAAACAAAGGCCGTTACATGACCTTGACACCATAAAAGAGACAAGAGAGATACATGACATAGAGACAACAGATCTAGACCAAGACTTAGGAAAGACATCAGCAGCATCTGATAAACATCTTGTTAGATCAGCAACTAGAATTTCTTTCTGAGCTCCTTCTCCTGAAACCAACAACCAAAACATCTGAATGCCAACAATGCTTTATGAGACTTTTGAGCTGCTCCCCCTGAACCTGTGCCTGTTGCACTCCCTGAAACTGTGCCTGAATAATTCTGACATTCCTATTGCTGTTCAGAACTTCAGAGTTTTCCCTTGCTGTTCAGAACTTCATATACGCGTTTTATCCTGTATAAAACAGCGTATGTACGCGGATATTCTTTCTGCAACAAGCGTCCAGCATACACGCGACTTACCCAGCATGAATCCGCGTGTATACGCTTATATCCCTTCCGTAACCTGCGTATACCAACTTTTCTGTAGAACAAACAAATTTCAACAACAGGATGAAGCATTAACTACTCCCAGCTTTTGTCTGAGATATTCAAAAGTTTCCCTGGGCAGTGGTTTTGTGAGAATATCAGCAACTTGCTCCTTAGAAGGAACATACTCCAACTTGACCTTCTGCTCAAGCACTTGTTCTCGAAGAAAATGGTACTTGATTGGTATGTGCTTGGTCTTTGAGTGCATGACTGGATTCTTTGAAATGCTGATTGCACTTGTATTATCACATAAGATAGAGACAGGTGGAGTGCAAGTGATTTGAAAGTCCTGCAAGGTCTGCATCATCCAAAGAAGTTGTGTGCAACAAGATGCTGCAGCCACATATTCTGCTTCAGCTGTAGATAAGGCAATCGAACTTTGTTTCTTGCTGAACCAAGATACTAATCTGGAACCCATGAAGAAAGCACCTCCACTTGTGCTTTTCCTATCATCCACACTTCCAGCCCAATCTGCATCTGTGTAAGCATGAAGAGTGAGATCTGTATTTCTAGGATACCATAAGCCATAGTTTTGGGTCCCTTGAAGATATTTGAAGATTCTTTTGACTGCCTGAAGATGAGTTTCCTTTGGGTTGGCTTGAAATCTTCCAACCATTCCTACTGCATGTGTAATATCTGGTCGAGTACCTGTCAAATAAAGCAAACTCCCAATCATGGATCTATAAGTGGGTTGGTGGACTGCTGCTGATTCATCATTTGCACTGAGGCTGCATCCTGTAACCATGGGTGTACATACTGGTTTTGACTCTTCCATGCCATACTTCTTCAAGATCTGCTTGAGGTATTTGGTTTGAGACAAGAAGATACCTCCTTCATTTTGTTGGATTTGCAATCCAAGAAAATATGTCAATTCTCCAAGAAGTGACATTTCGAATTCTTTCTGCATAACCAAGGCAAAGTTTTGACTCATAGTCTCTTCATTGCTGCCAAAAATAATATCATCTACATAAACAACAAGAATTAGCAATTTGTTATTTTCAACTTTTATATAGAGATTGCTATCTGCTGATCCTTTTGAAAAGCCTTGTTGGTGAAGATATTTGTCCAACCGATAGTACCAAGCCCTTGGAGCTTGTTTGAGCCCATAGAGAGCCTTTTTCAATCTGCATACAAGGTTTGGATCATTCCCAAGAATGAACCCATCTGGCTGCTCAATATATACTTCTTCTTCTAAGTCTCCATTCAGGAAGGCTGATTTCACGTCCATTTGAAATACCTTGAAGTTTTGAAAGCTTGAGAGAGCAAGGAACATTCGGATGGCCTCTAGTCTTGCCACAGGAGCAAAGGTCTCTTCAAAATCTATTCCTTCTTGCTGTGCATACCCTTTACAAACAAGTCTGGCCTTGTTTCTAATTACTTCTCCATTTTCATTTAACTTATTCTTGAAGACCCATTTTGTTCCTATTACATTCTTATCTTTTGGTCTAGGAACTAATTCCCAAGTGTTGTTCCTTTCGATTTGCTCAAGTTCTTCATCCATTGCTTTGACCCAACATTCATCTTTGCATGCTTCTTTCACATTTTGTGGTTCAATGGAGGAGAGTAGAGCCAAGTAGCTTGAAGCTTCTGCAAGTGTCCTTCTTGTTTGTACTCCTGCTTCTTTCTGCCCCACAATCTGAGTTTCTGGATGATTCTTTTGGACATATCTGGATGGAGTCTTCTCTTCTATTCTTGTCTGCTCCTCTGGTTCTTCTTGAGATTCTTCTTCTTCTTGAGGTTCTTCTTCTTCATCATTTTGCCTTTGAGAGTAACCTTCATCTTCTTCATGATGAACTTGCCTAGGAATATATCCCTTCTCATCAACCACTATATCAATACTGTCAACAATTCTGCCAAGTCTTTTATTGTAGCATTTGTATGCTTTGCTATGTGGAGAATAACCAAGAAGAATGCCCTCATCTGCTCTAGGTTCAAGTTTGCCAAGTTGCTCATCAGTATTCTTAATATAACATTTGCTCCCAAAGATTTTGAAATGCTTCACGGAAGGAGTTTTACCACTCCAAAGCTCATGAGGTGTTTGAGTGCTGTTTACTCGGACATTTGTTTTGTTAAGAATGATAACAGCAGCATGTGCGGCTTCTCCCCAGAAGGTTGCAGGAGTACCTGATTCATCGAGCATAGCACGAGCCATTTGTTGGATAGTTCTGTTCATTCTTTCCACAACCCCATTTTGCTGAGGAGTTCTAGCTGTAGAGAATTCTCTTCTTATCCCATGTTCATCGCAGAAATCAAAAAATTCATTTGATGTGAACTCCCCACCTCTGTCAGATCTGAGGCACTTGATTTTGTGTCCTGATTCATTTTCAGCCAATGCTTTGAAGGATTTGAATTTTTCGAATGCTTCATCTTTGTGCTTCATAAGCCCTAACCAAACAAACCTTGAGAAATCATCAATGAATAATATCAGATATTCTTCTCCTCGAGGTGTCCTTTTCCTAAATGGACCACATACATCTGTATGGACTAGCTCAAGAGGCAAGCTAGCTGATCCTTCCTTCTCTGGAAAGTTAGTTCTGGTCTGCTTTCCAAACTGACAAGATTTGCATATGGTGTTGTCTGGAATTTTGATATCTGGAAGATCGCGAACTGCCTGATATTTGCATGCTTTCCTTATTTGTGAGAAGCTTAGATGTCCCAACCTTCGATGCCATAACCAGTGCTCTTCATCCTTGCTAAGATAGCATTGTTGTTGTCCTTCTTCAAATATGTACAGATTATTTGGAGTTCTTTTGCCTTTGAGAACTGTTTTACCTGTATCAAGATCACGAACAAGACATCCATTCGATCTGAAAATAACCTCTGTTTTTTGATCACACATCTGGCTGACACTTAGAAGATTATGCTTCAATCCATCAACATACAAAACATTTCCAGCCTTGACCTTTTCTTTCAAAGGAGCAATACCTTTTCCTTTTATAGTTGCAGGAGTATCATTTCCAAAAGAAACTTTCTTTCCCTTTTCTAAAGTAGAATAAGATTCAAGTTTTTCTTTATCACCTGTCATATGTTTCGAACATCCACTGTCAATGTACCATAGATTTTCCTGTCCTTCTGCATAAAATGCTATCCCACATCTTTCTGTTTGAGGTTCCTTTATTCTCCATGTTTTGGTGCTTGTGGCTTGTTCCTTTTTCTCCTGAAACCTGCTCCTGCATTCAGAGTCTTTATGACCAAAATTATTGCAAATAGAACATTCAACTTCATTTTCAAGCACCGAAAAGTTGTTATAGGTCCTTTTTGTAATCCCTGTCATACTTCTTTGTTTTTGAGCTTCCCTAGTCATGATTGTTTTATATGCAACACATTGAGCTGCTCTGTGACCAAAGTTGTGGCAAGAAAAGCATTGTCCATTGAAGAAGCTTCTGCGGTTATTGAATCTACCAGCCAACTGATTGTAATTTCTATTTTCATCTATTCTTGAGCCAAACTGAGAAGATTTTACCTGTGGTTGGTTGTAGCTTTTGTTCATCCTTAAGGAGGATTGTCCCTGATAGTTTCTGTTTGTAACTCGTCCCTGCTTTACCTGATTATCTTCATTGTTCTTCCGCTCATTTCCTCTTGCTGCATCAAGATAACTTTTTGAGGTGGATGCTTGAGAGGTTTCTCCATTATAGCCCAAACCTGTCTTGTTTAGAGGAGACCGCTGCACACTGATAATCTCATCCAAAGTTTCAGATCCTTTGACAAATTTAAGATTAATAGCTTTTGTTTTCTCAATTTCTTTTCTGAGACCAACAATTTCACCTTCTAGTTTTTCAAGATGTTTTTCCTTTTCATCAATCTGAAATTGCAAAGTATCAATGATCACATTCTTTTCTTCTATGCCTCTCTTGAGTCTAGTGATTTCATTATAGAGATTATCCACATCTATAGCATCCTCATAATCATCATCTTCAAATGCCATTAACAGCTTATATTTATTACCTTGTTCATCTTCATCACTGTTTGATAAGCCATCACTATCTTCATGGGTGTAGTAGCTTTTCCTATTTGCACTTTGTTTCTTGTTCCATCTAGCAGGTTCTTTTCCTTTATCCTTATAAGGACATTTTGCAGCATAATGACCTACTTTCCCACAAGCAAAGCATTTGAAAGGTAGCTTACCTCTGAACCTTCCAGAACCCCTTTGAAGATTTCTGACAAAATTTGATTCTTCTTCCTCTTCTTCTGGAACATGGCTTGCTTCATAGTAATCTTCTTTTCCTGATGCCTTAAAAGCAGCTTCCCTTCTGTCAGATGGACCTCCCTTTCTCATTTCATAAGCGGTTAGAATTCCATGTAGCTGAGACATAGTGAGAACACGGAGATTTTCTTTTTCTTCTATTGCAGATACTTTAGATTCAAACTTGGGGGATAAAGATCTTAGAATCTTTTGAACTACTATAGTTTCTCTTATTTCTTCACCCAAATTTTTCATACAATTAACAATCTCATCTACCCGAAGAAAATAATTAGCCACACTTTCATCATTATACATCTTGAGAGTCTCATATTGAATCCTGAGTGTTTGAAGTTTAGCTTGCTTTACCTGTTCATCTCCTTCATAGCTAGTGATCATTTTGTCCCATATTTCTTTTGCTGATTTGAAGTGCATGACCTTCATGAATTCTGTTTGAGATATACTTCCTAATAGAGTACTGACTGCTTTTGCATTTGTTTCATATGCCTTTTTCTCAGCTGGATCTGTAGGAGTAGCTGAAGGAAAAGCATAGCCTGTTTCTACAATGTCCCAAACTTCTGTACCAAGAGATTGAAGATATGCAGTAACTCTTACCTTCCAATAATTGAAATTTGTTCCATCAAAAACCGGTGGCCTGATTGATGCTTCTTTCTCGTAGTTGCTCATGATGAATGATCTTCCTTCAAGCGATCAAGCTTCTCTGAAGGACCTGCTCTGATACCAATTGTTGAAAATAATACTGAGAGGGGGGGTGAATCAGTATTATCAGATTAATCAAACTTTTCAAATGCCCAGAAACATATACGCTACTTCAGTTAAGTGAACCAGCGTGTACACGCTACTGTGACGAAGTAAAACAGCGTATAAGCAGAAAACTCACAATTTAGTTAGCTTATTCTTCAATTAAGTGCATCAGGACATTATTCATCATATTAACAGTAAACATGTGCAGTATAACAGAACAGATAAAAAGCCACACACATGAACACCAAGATATAAGGTGGAAACCCAATGTGGGTGAAAACCACCTGCTGCAAGTTGTCTCTATCTTTCTTAATATGAAACTTCAGTTTACAATCTTTTGTACTGGTGCAGCCTTATACCAGTACGCAGGCTACAACCTGCAGAAGGCTTCAACCTTCTCTCATTCTCCAAACTTCCTTGGAAGGGAGCTTCAACCCCCTTTGCTCTTGTACTAGCCAAGATACTAGTACGTAGGTGCTGACCTACAATCTTCCTTCTTCCAGGTATCACTTTTCATACATTTTCAGACTTGGATATTCCTGAAGCACAACATTACAATCTGAAGACCACAATTCATTCAATTTCCACAACAGATCATTGAAGCATAAAACAACCAAACTTTGAATCACTGAACCACTGAACCCTGTCAATCACCAGTTACCAGAACACAGAGCAGACTACAGAACTCTGCAATAACAGTCAGACCCCACTGTAAACCCAAATCAAGCTTCAAAAGATATACGCTACTTTAATGAGCAGAACCCGCGTATACACGCTCTTTTACCGAAGCCAACCTGCGTACAGATCTAAAAATAATCTTTCTCAATTTGCAGCTGTACCAGACATTAGTTAGACTCAGAACGTAACATTGCGACAATATGCAGATCTAGAAATACGCATAATCAACCATATCATGATAGTGCATTTCAAACCATTAGATCCCGATCTATCCTTAGATCTAGTCTTCCATTAACCGATGTGATCTCTCCTTGGCTTAGATCATGCAACTCAGAACCTGCATATCAGATCTCTTTCTCTCTTAGATATTCATGCCTTGTCGAAAAGATGATTTTGCCTAATGATCTTCTTCTCCTTATATAGCCTTAGGCCTTTCTCAATACCAAGAGCCAAAACCATAGTAACACAATACCATCAACTTTAAAACTAGGGATCGACACGCCCGTCGAGACATAATGGTCCGAAATCATAGGCACAACTTCCAAGGACTAACCACCATGAACCAAAGGAACCTTTCCACATACACGCGCTTTTTCTGAATCGAACTGGCGTGTACACGCGACTTGGGCTTAACGAAACAACGTGTATGAGCTTCCTTGGCATGCTGTACTGAGATCTGTCTTCTGATTAAGTTGCCATCACCTGTACTAACCTCTGAGCACCTGTACCATCCACTGAGTGAGTTGCCATCAAGGACAACACTTGAATCATAATGCCAACAGCACATATAACCTTATATCAGCACGGTTAGTAGAAGAAGTGGGGCTGATATCTACTATGGAGAACTGGGAAATAACCTCGTGGAATTTGGCAGTAGGCTCGATACAAGATGTACCTGTACAGATGGAAGGATGTAGAGGTCAGCTGAACTTCGTAGTGATAAATACAGATGGCATTGATGTGATGCTTGGACGAGAAGGACTTCTTCAAATCAGTCAGGCAATGGAACAAGATGAAGTTGCAGACCAGGAAGAGGAAGTCATGATGACCGAAGATGTTGAAGACTTAACTATGATGGAGGTTAGACTTGAAGATAATCAAGCTAAGCCAGAATCATGTAGCTCATGGACATGGACCGACGAAGATACTCATATGGAAGGACCATGTGATGATGAGGATATGATGGAGGCCGAACTTGAGTTTAATCAAGTTGAACCAGGATCATACAGTTTGGCAGCATGGATGGACACTCACATGGAAGAACCACATGATGATGAGGACTCGATGGAGGCAGAACTTGAAGGTGATCAAGTTGAACCAGGATCGTGCAGCTTATCGACATGGATGGGTGAGGTCACTCATATGGAGGAGCCTCATATTGATAAAGTAAGTATGGATACTTGTGTTTCATTTGGACATTTGGTAGATGGATCATGTGTAGGAGAGGGCAAGATCAGCTTTCCTAAGCAAGGAGACATCTTACCATGGATGACTATGATGGAACCTTGTATGGAGAAGCAAGGGTTGTTACCTGCTGAAGGACTTGTTAAGGTTTCTTGCTACCTTGGGATGGAAGGTGCAAGACCCCGAGACAAGGGAGGAACTTGATGAACATTATGGATGATTTGGGTCATGCTTTAGCCACATGGCTAAGTGCCCGGCATGACTCATGGACAGGGTGAAGGGCACACTGTTGGGTGGACTTCTCATGGCCGAGACCAAGAGATAGTGTTGATGGGCACCTTGGTAGAAAATTTGTGATGGAAGGGACTCGTGATGATGATGCTTAGGTGGACTTCTCATGGCCGAGACCAAGAGATAGTCTTGGTGGACCTTTGGTGGAGGAGCTCATGATGACATGAGATCATTGTGACTTTTGGGAGACTTCATACATGGTGGACTTAGAGGATTCGATGCATTGAGGAGCCGAGGTCAGGAGACTTTGATGCAGTATGGGATGCATACTTCCAAAGTACATGTATGGGCATGGCTTGGAAGGGTGACTTGATGTGGAGGATCGATATGAGACACTTTGGAGTGTTGAAGTTACGATGATGATGATGCCTTGGTGGATGTACTTGGGCATGGGTTGAGCCGAGACTCAACTACTTTACGCACATGATGATGTTGGGATAGATGTGGCTGATCACTTGTAGCACATTGACACCAACACATCGTGGACAGCATGTTGCAGATGAGATGGATGGAGTTTTCATGGACCTGAGCATGGAATTATAGTGATGGGTGTTAACACATGGTTGAGGTGTGTAGCACTTGTCGATATTACATGGGCAATTTGGCACATGGAGTTGATGACCTGATGGAGGCAAACCTTATATATGTTGCAATGGTGTATTTGCCTTATATGGGGTGAATCTACATTATGGATTGATTACAACCTTGGTAGGGAGCTACTAAGGTGAAGTGTTGTCGAGGTCGACAACGTTTTCGGGTGGAGGAGGATGTAACGACCTCGCAAACCGGGCAGGAGCGCAGTGGACAAAATCCCTTCACACGGCGGTTGAGCGATGGGCACGACCCGGGTAGGCACACACGACAGCGGGCGGGCACCCCTGCACGGCAGGCGGGCGCCCCCGTGCACGACGGGCGCGGGTCTACACGGGCGGGTCACCCGACGAGTTAACACATGGACGAGTCACCCGGCGGCATGACGAGTTGATGGGCGCGGGCCTGCACGGGCGAGTCACCCAACAGGGCGACGAGTTGAGGAGCGCGGGTCTGCACGGGCGAGTCACCCGGCGGGGCGACGAGTTGATGAGCGCGGGTCTGCACGGGCGAGTCACCCGGCGGAGCGGCGAGCTGGGCACGGGCGAGCACAGTTATGGCAGCGACGAGCTGGGCACGGGCGAGCACAGAACGGCGGTGAGCTGGGCACGGGCGAGCGCGGACATAACAGCAGCGAGCTGGGCGCGGGCGAGCCAACCGACGGAGCGGCGAGCTGAATGCGGGCAAGCGCGGTGGTAACAGCGTCACGACAGAACAGTGGGTGGGCACCCCGGCGGGCGACCCATGCACGACGGGTGGGCGCCCCGGTGGGCGACCCGTGCACGACGGGCGGGCGACCCGACCCTGCGACAAAACAGCGAACTGGGCGTGCGACGAACAGCAAGCTGGTGCGACGAAAATATGTGACGGAACACTTAGGCCGGAATGTGGCTAAGTGTTGAGCGCATATATTAATGGGCATAATCATATTATATGATGATTGTACGCATATATTTATATGCTAAATAATTAAAATAAAATAACAAATATACGTGGGCTTATATGTGATAATGGGGTCGGCCGTGAGTAATGCACCCCCTTAAAACATATGGAGAGCGTATGTATTAATGAATGGAACAAATGGCAGAAGGCCGACATGTTAAAATGTATGTTTGTGGGCGTATGTGGCAAATATGGGGGTCGGCCAAGGGCTGTACACCCCCTCTTAAAAACATACGATGAAGCATATATATATGGCATGTTGGAATGCCATTTGAACCATCGAACTTCGCTCAAGGATCCTCGCATAAGAGACAAGAAAAAGTGTGAAGGTCTTAGGAAATGCGCATTCCTCATGCGCATAAGGAATAAGAGGTGTTCGCATATTTTGGGATTGGCTTATGTGGAGGAGGTCACGGTTGAGGAAGGTTTGGTACACGGTTTGGTGCAGAATTGTATGAGTGTCTTGGTGACCCGGGTGGGTACCCGCTCATAGGCAAAGGTGCATAATTGTGTATGTAAAAGGCTGTCTATGCCTATATTGTAAAAGATTCTAAGTGTTGGCCGAGGACTTTGCCCGGCACACTTGTATGTATTATTGAAGGATTTCATAATATATTATTTTGGGCGAACTTGTTCGGGAGTTGCCCCTCCCATTCTACACGGTTGTTTGCAATTGTTATTCGGTTTAATTGCACATGGAAATGTTAAGAATGGTTTATGATGAATTATGAAGATTAATGCTTTTATATGGTTATAAGATAACAGTTAAGGCATGTTTATATCGGTTAAGGCGTAATCCATATACACGAGTATTGAAAAAAAGAAAGTGTACGGTGGTGCCGCAACCCGCCAGACACGGTTGGAAGACTACTGTAGGCTTGGGGGCGTGACAGGTTGGGACTCGGAGGGTTTAATGATAGTCTCCTTATTCGGGTTCCAGTGGTATTTGGAATCTATTTACAGCATAACATTATATTTTTTCAATGATGTATATTACGGGTGGTTGGGACTCGGAGGGTTTAATGATAGTTTCCTTATTCGGGTTCCAGTGGTATTTGGAATCTATTTACAGCAGTCTCACGCATGTTTTATTTATCATTAATTCAGTTTTTTCAGTACTGAAAAAAATAAAAATTTGTTACATTATTCAATGAATGAATAATAATAATTCATTCTCTTTATAGAATATTATATTTATAAAAAAATAAATATAATAGTAATTAAACTGTGATGTGTATTCCACAATCATGATTAAATGGTGAAGTTTATTCTAAAATAAATGTGTAATTTTATAAAAATATTTGAATATATATATTAATTTATATAATTTTATAGAGATAAAATAATTAAAATTTAAAAAAATTATATTTATCATATAAATATTTCAATATAGAATTTGTATAAACTATATTAATATTTATATTAACTAATATATTTGAATATGAAATATATATGTGTGTGTTAATATTTACTTTAGTAAAATATTTTAATGCTCAAAATAAATAAATTAGATGTAAATTTATTCAGTTAAGGAAAAAATTATGATTCATTCAATTTTAATATAAAAAATAATAATAATAATAATTTATTGAAAAATACAATTTAAGCAATGAATAAAGAAAGACATAAAACCATTTTGTTAAGCACTAAAAAAGATTATATCTCTTCACATATAATTTGTTTTTTCATGTTTTGCATTCTAAAAGAGATTTGCATATAATGAAATTTGATCCATCTTGACTCTTAACCTTCACTAATTAAAATAAATCTATATCGATAAACATATAAATTCAAACAAACTTATTAAAAAAACATAAATTCCTTGTAAAAAAATATCATAAAAAATATAAGATAAACAATCCCCTTGCTAAAGCTATGGGAATTGCTGCAAACCAATTGGAATATACACAAAATGAATAATAGTTATAAAAATATATAATATATATATTTTTTTGTCCTTTATACATTCAGCGTAATGTAGAGGATGTGTAGATGATGCTCTCAATTAATAGGGTGGAGAAGAATGTGAATGATAATTCCATCTTCGTTCCTGGGTAGTGATGAATGCTGTGGCCGAATGAACAAATGGTAAATCTACCTCTATGAGTACTGTGGGTGAGAAGCTGAATGCCACCTTCAACTGATGGGCCTAAGATGTTCGGAGTAAGATGCTTAAATTTATCGTTTAGTTGTCTAATTATTCTGGATTGGCAACACAAGTTCACTATTGTTAGAATTCAGTATGATAAAATATTAAGATTATCAAGAGTTTACTATTTAAATTTGTGATTTTAAATTTTAGATAATTAAAATGCATTTTTAATTGCATGTATAACTCAGGTCCATGCAAGTAAAGAATTTATCATTTAAATTTGTAATTCCAAAATTCTGGAAGAAAAGCTCAAAAACATAAAACTTATAACACGTAGACTACTGCTATGGTAATTTGATCTTTACCCTGACGTGCGTACTGTTTTCTAAGTAGCATATGGAGGCGCGTGCGCACCTGTGCCCTCAATAGTCCCACCGGCCCATGCTGCTGCAATTAAAGCAATTAATTAATGGTCGATATTGATGCACAGACAGAGTGAGAAGCTGGCCCTCCATAAAAGGATATTTTCCACGTGTGATTGGGGCACTGTTTTTGTGCATTGAATGATGTTGATAGATTGAATTTTATGTTTTATGAAATGAAACGATATTTTAAAGTCCACCAGATTAAAAATAGTCTATGAAATCATTAGTTCCATGTTTTTCACTCTTTGCAATTTAGTGTTTTTTTGATTCAAATTGATGATGAGCTAACTCAACTTTCCAACAATCCCTTTGCTAAAAAGACAATGCCAAGAAACTGATGCTAACATGTTCTCATAACTTTCTCTGATGTCTTTGAATGCATCACATTCCAAAATGAAATGTTTTTCCGATTCCACATCCCCATACGTCCAAAATATGCACACCATTCTTCCCAAGCTTCTTTAGGCCTTTTCCACCGTGCTGTTTCACACCGAAGATGGTGTGAGTTGGTCCTTAATTGAGCAATAAGAACCTTTGCCCTCCACCAAATGCTAGCTCCAATGAACTCTTTTTGTTGTAAATCACAGGTAGGGTTGAATTTCTCAATGTAATATTTATTCTTTCTACCCAACTCTTTTCCCCATACCTTTTTACCAAACTTATCCATAACAAAATTCCTTTAGCTCCTTGCTATTTGTGGGACAGGCATTGAGGTAGATATTCCATTTTTGCATCCATGTGTAGTTTTGTTTCATCCATGTTTTCTTTCTTTCACTCATGCCATAAGATAACATTAAGCCATCTACTTACTCTCATTTGTTCCATTCTTTTTAGGTATCTTATGAGCCACACCATAGCAATTGCTTCAATGGAAGTTGCTCTTGTTTCACTCAACATTATCTCATAAGGTACCGAAATTTTTATTTTGAACTTGCTCATGATCAAGAGTTTTTGGATTTTCTCAATTTGCTTCTGTTGTGAGACGGGAGTGCTACTAGCCCACAATTCACACCCATATAGCATCACTGAACAAACTAGGAGCCCAAAAAGCACTTTAATCATTTTCCAATCCCATAACTCTGCCTCTCTACATCTATTTTGAAGAGCATATAATGCTTTCCACCTTACTAAAATTATCTTCTTTCTGTAGTCCTCCCAATTGAGTCTGTTGTTGAAATCAATCCCAAGGTACTTGTACTCATTACTTCTTCAAGAATGTTGTCTTCAAAGAAGAAAGTATTCAAGAATGTTGTTTTCAAAGAAGAAAGTATGTTGGCTCTGCTTCCTCTTATTAGAAAAAATCATTATTTTGGTCTTGCTATTATTGAGTTGCATGCCAAATTTCGCAGAAGATCTATAACTCCTCGGCATATTCAGAAATTATAGTGGTGACTAACAAGGGTGGAATTTGGATTTCTCTTTGCCCATCAAAATTTTTTTTCTTGAAGTTTGTGTTTAAAATTTTGCCCTTAAGGGTGATGTTCTCATAATAAATTAACCCTTCACCAATAAAGGTTTGACTAAAAAATTACCCTTCAATCACATAACTATGTTAAAACATTTCACATATTTATGGTAAGAAAAAAAAAACAAAATGACTATAACATACAAATCACTTATTAAATCTTGAATTTTGGTAAGAAGATCTTACAAGACATATAATATGACCAACATAGTAAAACTATTGAATGATATCAATAAAAAATCAAAAGTAAATTAATTAATATGATTTATATTATGATTTACATAATCTAATACATATTATAGGATTTTAAGATAAATTTGTATTGTATTTATTTTAGCATGTTTAATATCACGTGATATATACTAATATTAACAAGATTGAATGCATAGTATCTGAACTTCTTAAAAATTAAAATACTAAACTTATAGTAAATGGACATTGTGGATCTCTTATAGGATTATGTAATGAGTTCTTCCATTATTACATTCTCAAATAGAAAACACTTATAAATATTAAATGTGGTAAAAACATGTTGTGATCAAATCTTTCTTTCTATTTATCATCAAAATTTAGTAAAATTGATATGTATATGTGTGTGTGTAAATTATTTTTCAATTCAATTTATGGGCATTGGTTTTGTTGTTTAAACAAAAAAACCAATGTTTATAAAATTAAATTGAAAAATAAGTTTTACCTTGATGTATTATTTATAGGCTATACCCTTTAGTCTAACTTATAGTCATAGGTACTGAAAGATAAATATATTTAAATTTTAATACTTTGACAACTACAATTGTGGAGGTTTCAACAAAAAATGTTGAACATTTGAAACGTTTTTTTTCTTATTGAAAGTATATAATCAATCATAGGTAAAGTATTTGATGGTTATCCATTGCATATCTTTAAATTATCATTTAAAAGCAACAATTTTTAGATTCCCAATAAGACTAAGTTCCATGCAAATTCAGAGATAATTTATGACAATCTTATATAAGGTTCCATACAAAATAGAAATATATGATACCTTAAAAAGGCACAAAAGCATACCACCAACCTCTAGTTTTCAAATCCATCCAATACAAAAAATGCATTTAGCAACAAATTATTAATTGGTAAATATAAATACTATTCTACATGATGGTTTACTCTAAATTCTAGTTACATCAAATTAATTTCACACATTACAAGTTTCTAAATTTCTTTCCTCGAATGATAATGAAAGAAACGAGATGCCTCAAGTTGCATGGAAGCTATGCATTAAATCCAAAGAAAGATGGGGATTGGATAGATGTGCAAAATAATCTCCTCTTATTCAAATGCATCTTGAGAAGCATAAAGGCACATAAGTTTTTCCGTTGTAGCAAAATGATCCAATCTAAATGAATCACATATTTTATTGTATTTTTCAAAAGGTTGATAAGATGTAGGCATTTTTCAACCTTGATAGCATTTTTCATGTGCCATCAACCTATAACAACAACAACTGAAAATTATTTCAAATGATATCTTCAATTTCTTCTTATGGAAGTCATCGTCCATGTAACTATTAATGTCTGTATTCCAAATTCCATCAATATAGAAAGAGCATTAAAATTCCATATAAAAAATATAAATATAGTAGAGGACAACAAAAGTTAAAAAAAAAAATTACATGTATAAATAAACTTTGTGCAAAGTATAAAAATGTGGAACTTAATAATTCTCACATGTCAAATGTCTTCATTCCTTTGCATCTTTCCAAATCTGATAAACTCATTCTGATTCCACCTCTATTGTGTTAGGACCTATTAATGGTATACACATCAAGTGTGTTAATTGATAGTCTTGTTCTCCTTATATCATTGATCATATTTTTCTTAGAGAACCCTTATTCACATGCAATAGTGCTCTTTGGTATGACAAGCATTGCTTGCCATAATTTTAGCATATTTGGATATCTAGAGTGTCAATCTTCTGTTTGGGAAAATATTTTCCATCCATCTTTCATTGGGAATCGTTCTTAAAATAAGTATTGGAAAAAACATATTTATTTCAAGTGAAAATATTCCTCTTAAAATTATTAATATACTATAAAAAAGATACAAAATGAAGTTCTATAATTACCCACCTACTTTAGATTGTTATTTTGAATTACGAACTAATTTCATTTGACTTCCTAACTATAGCTAAACATTTTTAAAAATACCTCTTTTATTTATTCAGTGCACATTGAAATTCCTTACACTTATAAGAATGGATTATGGAGGTTACAAAGTTATTAGAGCTAATCAAATATATTGTTTTCCTCACCCTCCCTAGTCACCATCTTTCATTTCCCTAGCCTTTGGGTATCCATCCTCACCATGAGTAACATGATATTAAGAAGTCCTAACATTTTAATGTGAGCTCACCTTGAGCCCTAATAATTTTGAGAAGATTTGAAATGATGTAGTTCCTAATAGTTATGTAAAATACAAAAATGTTACCTTACATAGAATAAGTAGAAAGAAAAGGCCCTTTAATACCCAAAATTAAGTTCTATAATTACCCACTTATTTTAGAGTGTTATTTTGAATTATGAACTAATTTTATTAAACTTCCTAACTATACATGAACTTTTTAGGAATGACCTATTTTATTTATGGAGGGCACATAGAAATTCCTTACACTTCTAAGAATGGATTATTGGAGTTACAAAGTTACTCAATTAATCAAATATATTATTTTCCTCACCCTCTCTAGTCTCCACCCTTCATTTGGCTTGTCTTGGGTTATCCATCTTCACCATGACTGACATGATATTAGTATCAAGAAGTAATAACATTTTAATATGTGCTAACCTTAAGCCCTAATATGGTTGAGAATATATAAAATTATGTATTTCCTAATAGTTATGCAAAGTACAAAAATGTTACCTTATTATAGAATAAGTAGAAAGGAAAGATCCTTAATACCTCATCTCCTTCTAAGTATCTTTCTTAATTACATTTTTCATCTTAGTTATCTCTCTATGTATATTACAACCAAATATCTATATATATCTATATATATCTATATCTATATATATATATATATATATATATATATATATATATATATATATATATATATATAGATATATATATATATATATAATTAATTAATTTAAAAAGTACAGACAAAATCCATAATCCACTTCTACAACTACCATAAAAAGAAATGTAATGAGTTTGATAAAAAAAGAAAAAGATTAAGTTTGCATATCCTTATGAACAAAAAAACAACCTTAAAATGAATGAAAAGTATTCTACAGAACAAACGGCTTATAATACTAACTCAAATATACAGCCATATCAAAAATGCATTCTATAACCCCCTAAAACTATAGCTCAAATGGTCAATCCCTAAAGCACAAGTGCGACCTTCACTAAATTCAAAAACGTTGAGCGTTATTTCACTTTAAAGCAAATCTACCCTCTTGAAAACGAAAATAAAAAAATTCATTAGATGCACTTTTTTTTATGTATATCCGATATGAATTCAGAGAATGGCATAGCAGCTCTAACGATAATGATTGTAGCTTACTTCCCTAAAGGGTTTAGGAAGAATATGAAGAATGAGATGAAATATACCTAGTGTGTTGGCTCTTTAGAAGATGACCACATATACTTGTGATTTAGTACTACATCATCACCAATAGATCCTTCAACTCAATTGAATATTGTACCTCAAGAAAATCAGCAAGAATTTGAAAGCAATAGTTGAAGATTAAGGAGCTTAAATCTATGATTTTGGGTAAGAAATACAATGTTGGTTAGGTCATCATCCTATTTTGAATTGGGAAGAGCAACTCAAATTATGCAGGAGCATCGAGCTAGGGCACCATGACCAGGTGTTGGTCTCCGCCAAGATGGAAGTTGTCTTAACAAGTTGTTTTTTTTTATGTTAGTTTGTCAAAGTAGGATGTAAGTATTTGTTTTACTTTTAATTTCAATATTAGTTAATGGACGGTTTGATCAGTTAGGGTCATTAGGTTGTCTATCTTTAAACAATAGAGATTTAATAATTGTTCTGTCATTCTGGAAGAAAAAAACAAAATGTATTTGATGTAAAATCTTGTCATGGAATAGAACCGAATACAAGCATCGTTATGTAACTAAATAGAATTACAATTGACAAACAATAACTGCACAGTTCAGGTAACTGTGAAAAGAGACTACAAATGTACATGAAAAATCCATTGAAAGGGTTCAGCATTTCTTTGCATTCAATAAATAATAATAACAGAGCAGACAATTCAATCCATATGTGTATTCTACTATATTTTCCTTTTGCTTCCTAATTCACGGAACATCAGAGTAAACGATACAATGATCACAGACAATTTGTTTAATTCTTTTGTTTTCCTTTGAGACAGTCCAAACAGCAAGACAAAAATGCAAATGCTAGAACAAGGGTTTGTATTTCAATAGAGGAAAATAGCATTGAATAAACAGGAGCGAATGCAGATAGATAAACCGGACAAGTACAACATATATAGGCCATACAATATCTTTTCATTACGAAATCAACCACCGGGACAAATTATTAGAACAACCACAGAATTTCCTATTCGTGGAAAAGCATTACAAACACAGTTGCAAATCAACAGTTGAAATTCAAAGGCGTTGAAACCAGATTGAAGAGAACGACAGCCAAATCACCATCATTAAAACTGAGGTAAATCGAAACAAATATTTTTCCTGAAAGTTTTCTTCAAATTATGAAATGAAATGTATGAGAATATACAATAGAGTTCCAAATAATACACGAACAGTCACATAAGCCGACGGTCGACAAACCCTAGGTGAGGGTTTTGGCAAATAGTTCCCATATATAGAAAGCTACAGCCAACAATCACCGGAACGTGAAAACCTAAGATAACAAAATGGCTAGAACGTTGGCTACAGCCGAAAGCCACATTGACGAAGCACTGAGGGAAAATAAACCCCCATACTCACATGCCTATTCTAAAAACAAGAAAAAGACTGAAGACTAGTTACATTGGCAGAGCCTACCAGGAAAGGACAAACGTGTTCATTCCGAGTGTAACCAACCGCAAACCCCAATACGTGTAGAGGAGCCAACACACAGTTGTTAGCACAAGTTGATGGAGGAAAACAAATTGCAGTGCATTAAAGCCAATATATGAGAGATATATTTTCCATACCTGAAGGACTTGCAGCGATAATAGAGAGCAAGCCTTTAATCCACGAACTGCAACCAATGACTGAGACAAAGGAGTGGCCACATTAGGAACAGAAGAATGAAAGAGGCAAATTGAATCATGGACATGAGAGGCTACCTGCATTGAAGCCGAAGACCGGAGAGTGCCACTGTTTCGAAACCTGAATGCATGCAAACCAATGAGTTTCGTAAACAAGACAACCTCTTACTAGAACCTGAGCTCGTGGAACAAAGACCGGTTGAGATAATAGCAGAAAGGGCATAGAAATATACTTACACAGGTGGCGGCAGAACCATTCTTGGTTGCCCAACGAACCAGGGCCAAAGACTATCCACACAGGCATAAAAACCAAGCATGAGAGTCACACTATCGGACTAGAAAACAAACCAGAAGGTGCACTCAGTAGTTGCAGCACACGTGCATGCACAAGTAGCAGAACCACATCAGAATAAACCCCCGGTGAACAAATGCAAAATGACCGAATGAGCGACAGAGGAGGAGTTTTGACGAAACAAGGAGTGGGAAACGCAACCTGAGGTTAGTACATAACATTGATTGCAGACATAAATGCCACCTATCACTTTCCAGAAATATCCGAGAGCATTGGTAATTACAAACTAATCCATAGTTAAATCATATTTAAAATCATTTAATTATTGATAGTCTAAACAGTGTTGGGCTAGTCCCATCATAGTGGTATCAGAGCAGTTGAAATTGACTGAAGAAATGGAGGTAGGAAGGAGAGGTCGTGGAAGAGGTGTTCAGAGGATAACAGAGGAAGGATTGCAAAAGGAGATTAGGATTCTTACTACCCGTTTGGAGGCAGTCCAAGCAGGGAGAAGAAGAGACCCAGAGGTAGGCGATGACAGTGAAGAGGAAGCTGAAGAGACAATAGATGGATCAGATGGAGAGGACCCAAAAATGAGATTGTTGATATTTGTTTTAGTGGCAAGCAGTAAACCCAAACCATAACTCCCAAATTATGATGGCAGCCTGTCCATAGAGGTTCTATTGGATTGGATCTGTGAGCTGGATAAGTATTTCAATTGTGAGGAGGTCAGTGAAGACGCAGAGTTAAGTTCGCTGCGACGAAGTTGAAGGGACACACAGCCTTGTGGTGGTATAGTGTCCAGACAGAGAGAAGGAGATTGAACAAGTTGCCGATCAAAACCTGGTCAAGGATGGTGGCCAAGTTGAAGGGAAGATTTTTACCGAAAGATTATCAGATTACACTACACAGACAAGTGCAGAATCTGAAACAGAAAGGAATGACAGTGAGGGAGTACACTGAGGAGTTTTATCGAGTGAACTTAAGGGTCGGTTATACAGAGGATACCTTGGAAAAGACAGCCAGGTATGTAAATGGTTTAAGACTAGAAATTTTACATGAAATTAGTATTCTGCCTCCAAGGAACATTGAACAAGCATATCAAAGTGCAATGAAAGCTCAAGAGAAAATTACTAGAAGGTAGAATGCCAGAAGAGGACGAGGAACTGGCAGGGGAAAAGGCCAGTCATATGGCAGAGGGCGGACTGCTGATAGTAATGAAGAAGGCAACAGTTCTAAAGCCTCCGGATTAGCATAAAAAGGTGATAATGTGAAAGGTGGTAGGCCATATCAGCGAGGCAGGGGAAATGGCCGAGGTAGAGGAGCTGGTTACCAATGTTACAGGTATCATAAGTCCACACAGACCATTTGAGTGTCCTGAGGTAGACCAAGCTGGACAGAGGGGTGCATATGTTGCACAACCAGAAGAAGTAGAGGCACCTCCCCAAGAAGCAAAGAATTCTCCAGAAACAAGGGAAGCCCTACTCTTGAACAAGGTGTTGCTAAAACCAGCAAAAGAAATCACTGAACAAACTCAATGGAAGGCTTTGTTTAGAACAGTTTGTAAGTCACATGGTAAGTGTTGTAAGTGAATTATTGACATCGGTAGTACAAATAACTTGGTATCCATAGAGATGGTGGAAAAGTTGGAATTGAAGCGATTGAAACATCCCACCCCTTACAAAGTTTCGTGGCTGCAAAAAGGCCATCAGTTGCTGGTGGATGAGCAATGCGAGGTGGAGTTTCAAATAGGCAGATATATGGATAAGTTCATTTGTCACATCATGTCGATGGATGTATGTCACATACTACTAGGTAGGCCATGGCAGTACGACAAAAAAGTGGTACAAGATGGATTGACAAATTGCTATAAGTTTGTCAAGGATGGAATCAATCATACGCTTGTGCCCATCAAAGAGGAAGGAACAGCAGGAACAAGTGAGCCAAGAGCATTGTTGGTTAGTGGAAAATAGTTTCTGAAACAAGTTGAATATAGCGAGGTGAGTTATGCAATTGTAAGAAGAGCAAAGACAGTACTAGTGCACACAGAGGTATCAGATTTACCTCCAGAAATCCAGCAGATGTTGTAGGAATTTACAGACATAGTGGTGGATGACTTTCCAGACAAATTGCCCCCCAAAAGAAGCATAAGTCACCATATTGAGTTCATACCCGGAGCAAGTTTTCTGAATAAGGCAGCATACTGAATGAGCCCCAAGGACAATGAAGAGATTAGGAAGCAAGTGCAGGAACTGCTAGACAAAGGATTGATAAGGGAGAGTTTGAGCCCTTGTGCAGTTCCAATGGTTCTCACTCCCAAGAAAGGAGGAGAATGGTGGATGTGCACAAACTCGAGGGCCATCAACAAAATCACCATTCGGTATAGGTTTCCACTGCTACGGGTGGATGACATGGTGGATTGCTTAAGCGGGCCAGCATATTTTTCTAAGATAGACTTGAAAAGCGGGTATCATCAGATCCGAATTCGAGAGGGGGATGAGTGGAAGACAACCTTTAAGATGAATGAGGAACTGTATGAATGACTAGTTATGCCATTCAGGTTGAGCAATGCACCCAGTACATTTATGCGATTAATGAATGAAATGATGAAAGAATACATCGGAAAATTTTTGATAGTGTACTTGGATGACATACTAATTTTTAGTAGGACGGGGGAGGAGCACCTTCGACATGTTTGGAAACTACTGGAAAAATTACAGCAAAATAAACTGTTGATAAATCTGAAGAAGTGTACTTTTCTGTAGAAGCAATTGATTTATTTGGGCTTTGTAATAGCAGAAAATGAACTGAAGATGGATCCAGAGAAGATTGCAGCAATAGTTAATTGGCCATCTCTGAAAATCTTATTTTGGGTACGTAACTTCCATGGACTAGCAAGTTTTTACTGGAAATTCATAAGAAATTTTAACGAAATTTGTGCACCTATGTTGGACACCATTAAAAAGGCCAGTCAGCCTTTTCAATGGACTGATGCAGTGGAGAGAAGTTTTCAGCTACTAAAGAAAAAGATCATAGAGAGACCGATCCTGAGATTGCCAGATTTTATGAAGCTTTTTTAGGTTCATTGTGATGCCAGCGGTATGACTATTGGAGTTGTACTCAGCCAGGAGGATAAACCTGTTGCATTTTTCAGTGAGAAGCTAAATGAAAGCAGACAAAAATATTCGTCCTATGACAAGGAGTTCTATGTTATTATACAGGCATTAAAACACTGGAGGCATTATTTGCTGGGAAATGAATTTGTGTTGTTTTCAGATAATTTTTCACTACAGTATGTAATGCAATAGCACAAGATGAATCACAAACATGCCAAGTGGGTGGAATATTTGCAGAGTTTCACCTTCGTGTTGAAACACA
The DNA here is from genome assembly GCA_031772625.1 of Pinus tabuliformis. Classification (NCBI taxonomy): domain Eukaryota; kingdom Viridiplantae; phylum Streptophyta; class Pinopsida; order Pinales; family Pinaceae; genus Pinus; species Pinus tabuliformis. Next base: position 671,157,655 of record CM062815.1, read on the forward strand.
CCAGCGGGAAGGCCAACAAGGTGGTGGATGCGTTGAGTAGGAGGGCCTTACTTCTGCAGGAGAATACTATATAAGTGTTGGGTTTTGACCACTTGAAAGATTTATATCAGACTAACACAGATTTTAAAGAAGCCTGTGAGGCATGTCAGAATCCCTTGGTGAGAGACAACAATCCATGGTTGGAACACAACTTGCAAGAGAAACTGCTGTTTAGGGGAGGCCAACTATGCATTCTTGACTGCTCGATGAGAGAAAACATTATTCGGGAGAAACACAGTGGAGGTCTAGTCGGACATTTCGGCATAGACAAGACACTCGAGCAACTCAGTCATTTCTACTTTTGGCCAAAGATGAGAAGGGATGTACAACGATTTGTGACCAGATGTAAAGTGTGCCAGTTGGCGAAGGGTCACAGTCAAAACACAGGATTGTACACACCGTTACTTTTTCCAAGCAGAGTGTGGGACTCAGTGAACTTGGACTTTGTTTTGGGTCTACCTAGGACACAGCGGGGTTATGACTCGGTGATGGTAGTAGTGGACAGATTCTCGAAGATGGTGCATTTTATCCCTTGCAGAAAATCCAGTGATGCCACTCACGTAGCCCACTTGTTCTTCACGGAGATTGTCAGGCTACATGGGTTACCTAAGTCTATTCTTTCAGACAGGGATGTGAAGTTTACAGGGCAATTTTGGTGTACCCTATGGAAGAATAGGGATGCACAGCTGAGCTACAACTCTGCTTATCACTCGCAAACTGACGAACAAACATAGGTGGTAAACAAGAGTTTGGGAATCCTGCTACGGAGCTTGATTGGTGAGAATTTGCGGATGTGGGATCGAGTGCTTACACAGGCAGAGTTCACTTATAACGACTCGGCTAATCGCAGCATAGGCTACAGTCCATTTCAGATCCTGTACGGCATGCATCCTCATGGAGTGCATGAGTTGTGGGATCTTGGACTACAAGAAAGGCGAAGCGTAGATGGAGAATATTTCACTAACGCGATGAGAGATTTATTGTTGGAGAGGTAAATCCCCTCTACGGATAGAGGCGATCCCTACTAGCCCAAAATGGGTCTAGCAACAATCAGTCAATGCTACTATGCAAGTTCCTAATTGCAATTAAAAGGTAGGCAAAGAACACCTACTTGGATTCCAACGCTATTGTTTGATGAAGAGATGCCGCTCTCACTCCTTCGTCCTGGCCGGTCACGATCCTCCGCGATCTCCGCGAATAGATACCTGCACACACGAAGAGAAAGACAAACACAAGCGTGAAATCTAATAAAAGCAATTATACATCAGTCAGAAAGGATGTAATTCACATTAACCATTACAAAGACAAATGAGAATGGAACCATAATAGTAGTCATCTATTATTAATCAATAACAGAGAAGAGTACAACCAAATGTTCTGACGTCGATATCCTTCTCAAGAGGGTCCAGCTAGCAAGTCTCTCAAGCATTCACCCTAAGAGATAGATCTCCCAAGACAAGAGCTCTCTCTCTCACACAAGCAACACTCCACAACCTTCCCTAAGCTATCTAGCAATTCCACACTTATCACACCAACTACCTATAGCAGCAGCAATCTGAGCACTATAAACTCCACACAATCCAAGCTATCAAAAACTAGCTGCTCATGGCAATGGTAGAGGCTTAAATAGGAGAAGGAGTCTCCTTGAATGGTGGAAGGATGAGCTTATCTTCAATGGAGGTGGTTTCAAATGACGAACAGACATGCCATAGAAGGGAGGGCGACATTGACAAGGCCAACAACCAGGTCTGGAGTCATCTGGAAGGCCGGCTGTTAGAACAAACTCGCCCAAACTGGATCAGCGCGGGTCCATAACTGCACTGGAGCACTGACATCGCAGCTGAATAACAAAGAAGGTCATGTCAGCGCGATCAGATATGAATAACAAATGCGCTGGCTCATGAAATTTGATCAGCGCGGAAAACACGTGTGCTTCCGCGCTGACAGCGCATTCGGTCTGTTATGGAGCGCCCATCAGCGCGGTTATTTGGCCAAAAGTCGCGCTGATAGCAAAAACTTTGGCAAAGTGGGTCATTTGGCCAGATTAGAGAGCATGAGCATGATTGATTTGAATTCATGACATAGTAGGGAGACTGACAAGGAGACAGTGACAAATTACTGCGTAACAGATGCCCCCTAAAGCATGAAGCCCGAGAGAGTGGGAGGGGTGAAATGCTTTACAAAACTGCTGAACTGGAACACCACCAGGAAGGACCTGCACGTATGTACAACTGATATCTCGATTACATGTAGTCTAGGCATGGGCGCAGCCATCCAAAAGACATACGAAGAAGGTCTGTGGTATGGACGCAGCCACCCAGCTGAAGAGACCATGATGATAAGAAGGTATGGTCACAGCCATCCCAAAGACTCAGGTATGGGCGCAGCCATCCATCAATGAGTCATGCAATAATAATCCACAAAATCGCAGCCTGGTTCCTAATAGACAAAAACCAGGGTCTTGCGCTCCATCCCAACCCGAACAAAGTACAAGTCCAAGCATGTGAATACATGAGCTGAAGTCGAACATGCATGAACATCGTCTGATTACCAGCCAATAATGAAAGCTGTTAACAGACACGAGAGGTACCACCAATAATGACAATGGTCCTCAAGGTACTCATAGGTACAATCCGCGGCGTGTGAATCAATGAGCTGGTGTCAAACACCCGCAGAATCATTCGATCAGAGGCCAATGATGAAAACCTCGCGTCGAACACGAAGAATCTGCCATTGAGGCATGCAGGCTCTAAGGCACCTGAAGGGAGTCTCTAGGTCACTTTCCTGGATAATGAGCTGAAGTCGACAGGAAGTAACCTTGATCGAAGGTGGGCCATGATGTTTCCCACATCATCGACACGAGACAGAGAAGGATAAAAATATTTTGTGTGAGACATCAGAGGGAGGTGGTAAGTTTGCAGAGGTCAACTTCTCTTGAACATATCGGCGGCACGACAGCGGATTTGGCAGTATCTGACATCAAATGAGCAGAGGTCATGGTGACAAGGCAATGAGCAGATGAGAGGTCAAATAGGATAACCCAAACCCACGGAGGCTAGTGTAAAACAAGATGAGAAATCCCCACCCAGACACGAATGCAGACTAGTGCCATGTTCAAGAGCGACATACTGCCGACACGACCATTATTACAGTTGCATTTTCCCCGTCATTTTTGGCAGGTACCCCGATTAGTTTTGGATGACAAGCTTGACGGGGATAGCATATGCTTGGAAGGCGTCATTTCGACAGTGTCCGATGTCATTAAGTTTTAACGAGTCTGACAAAGGAAGAACTCGGCGTCTTTTCCTGTTTAGAGAGTCTGAAAAGACAGCGGAAAAGAAAACTCTAGGGGGGTCCTTTTTCGTAAAGTTGTGTCTCTCGAGCCCGAAAAAGTATAAAACAATGCTCGAAAGAACCGCCCGACTAGTATGATCGAGGAGTACTTTTCGCGAATAGTGACTTCGACCCGAAAAAGTAAAAAAGCGGTCAGAAGTACGTCGTTTTGGGGCCGATAATGAGTTCGAAAGGACAAACACCCGGCAATCTTTTTAGTTTAAACGGTCGAAAAAAGAGCTTTAAAAGCGACCGCCTCTCATTCCTTTTAACGAGCTGAGAGGGGGATTCGGCGATCTTTTCTTATTTCACGTCAAAAAAGAGCCTAAAGACGACGTCCATTTTTATTCCCTTTAACGAGTCAAAAAGGGAAAAATACTCGGCAATCTTTTCATATTTTACGAGTCAGAAAAGAGCTTAAAGGCGACTCGCCCTAGAGGAATGAGTGGTATAAAGGGTAGCAACTGGTTCCGGCAATGGTGGAACTGCTCAAAACATGTAATGGTCAAGAGGCTGGCTAACAAAACCACTCATCGCTGCGGTTCCTCAGGAAAGGATAAACAACCAAGTGAGAGCATATGATCGGCCAAAGAGATGGTAGCAATGGAATGAAAACAACCAAGGCTCATCTTGCAGAATTCAACAGATAAAAATGGCAATCACGAGATGTAAATCGGGTATGGGTTCATTTTTACACAAGCTTGAACCATGGAGAACTCTGCTTGGATTCGGTTTCATGTTTACACAAGCTTGAAACGAAAAACTATGCTTGTTATAAGTTCGCATGCCCCCAGCATAATGACGCAAATCGAGGTACATGCCCCCCAAGCTTCATTGCATTCAACAAAGTGGATGGAATGAAGGTTCACTCTCGAGATCGATGAAAGACTCGACTTGTATTTTACGAGATCTTAATCAAAAGACTCGATTTGGAAAGGGAGGTGTTTCATTTTTTAATGAGGTTGACACAGTAAAAGAACTATCCTCATAACCCTTGTTTCATTTTTTAATGAGCTTGACACGAGATCAGGAACTATGCTCGGCTAGACCCAGTTTCATTTTTTTAAGGAGCTTAACACCAGAAAGGAACTATGCTCCAACCAGACCCAATTTCATTTTTTAGGGAGCTTGACATAGGAAAATGAACTATGCTCCGCTCGAACTTCATCATAATGAATACAAAGTCGGGGCTTCCAAGATTACCACTCCCGATGGAAGGGAAACATCTTGGAAGTCCGGGCCCAATGCCCCCAGGACACTATGCACGACGGTGTCATCACTGGATACAGGCACAGGGTAGGTGGCCACGTAGTTGATCTGTGGTGGGGCAGATACAACTGGTGGATAAAAGCCAAGAGGGGGCGACAACTGTGCAGGAGGCATTGGGGGACTAACGAACGACAATTGATCGACAGTCACAATTCTTCCATCGTGTGGAAAGCAGACCACACGAAAAAGCGAAGAAACAAGTGCCCCCATGGCGTAAACATAGTCGCGACCAAGGAGAAGACTAAAGTCTAAAACACCTTGGGTAACCAAGATGTCTATATAGACGGTTTTTCCTCCCAAAGTAATAGGGAACTTTGGGAGAACTCCTAGAGATGGACAGGCTCCTCCGTCGAACGCCAACAGATTCTGAGTGACTGGCCCAAGCTGCGGGGAACCTAAAGCTTGCCAAGTAGTGTACGGCATAAGACTGACTGACGCACCTTCATCCAGAACAGTGCCAGGTACTGCCTTATCACAGGCAAGTACTGTAATCTGGAAAGGCACATGGGATGGAAGGCGGCCGGCGATCAGGCGATTCCAATCAAAGGAAGCGACCAGACTACTTGGTGGGGGAATCGTATGATTGCCCCCATGTGCTAAAGGAACCGAAGGAGAATCTTCGGGAGCAGCTGGGTTAGGAGAGTCATTTCGGGACTCTGGAGAATCTGAAGAGACGAGAAGAACGTGGGCATGATTCTCTTCCGAAACAGAGTGAGCGAGCGGCGGACTCGAGTCGACACTCTTTCCGACCAATGGTTGGTCTGGAACAGGCTGGAAACAACCGCGTTCAGGAAGAGGGGCCTGGACAAGAGAAGAAATTGAATCAATCTCTTTGTCGGGAGGCGGATGATGTGCAGCTGCAGAAAGACGTTGATATCCAACGGGAAGTTGGGGTGAGGGAGCTGGGAGACTTTCCAAGACACTAGAGGCTTTGTCCATGAGTGGACAAAGGTGAAGGGGATGATTGCCTTCACAAAGTCTACAGGGGATGCGAATCTTCCCTTTTCCCTTACCATTCCCAACTGATAAGGTAGCATCGCCGTGAGCTTCAGAGGACGATGAGGGGTGGGCCGGATCGCAAGACCATATTTCTAATACCCTGGGGATGCTAGGACAATCGCGAAGAAGATGGTCCTCCTTGCATAATCGACAAGGAAATTTGACCTTCCGCGGAGGAGTAGAAGGTGGCCCGACTTCATGTGTACTCGGAGTAAGAGCTGTACTTCTAGCCTCTCCCTTGGGAGCCTTCTTCTTCTTGGTCTTCTTCTTCTTCTTCTTAGCCACCTGGTTACTCGAAACGAGGCCTGCACCAGGCGAAGTAGAAGATGAGGATGTAGAAGTAGGCGTCGAAGGGGAGAGGTCCACCTTAGGATCAACATGATGTTGTTCAGGTGGAGGGACTGATGGACTAACAGCCGACACGGCAGGGACCAAAGAGGTTGAAAACAACCAAACAGGCAACCCGACAGTTAACCCCGGAAGGGATAACGTTGCCATATAAGGAGCACCAACATTCCCGAGAGGAGGGAAATGACCAGGACTCCCGTCAGGAGGGGAACTTGGGTTGGTGAACCCTGGAAAAGTTGCCATGGCAAACAAAAAGAAACCTACTCAAGCTAACGCACACAAGATCTAACCAGGTAACGTTAACGTGGCCGAATAAATTTTTAAGACACAGGAACTAAACTTGACCTTTTCATGTTTCAAGAGTCGAGAAAAGGACAAAAAGATGACTCTAGTCTCCTTCGAATGTTTAATGAGCACGAAGTGACAAGACGCTCACTGGCACCTTTTCTTTTAGGGAGTCCGAAAAGGATCAAAAGTGACTGCTCTGGAGACTCTAGGTAAAGGGTTTACCAAGCAATCCGTAAAACTGCTTATACACCTTGGCAATCATATGAGAACCAAGGACTTTCCGTACTGCAGTCAATCTTCCCGAATGCTGTGTTCGGTGCGTTACGGTTCACAAGGCGGCAGACTCGGCTTCCTATGGATCAAGGATAAAAGCCTAGTGGGGTCTCCCTATATACGCGACGGTACGTGGGAGTACAGTCCGTGTTAGACCACTATCGAGTCACAAAAGGAGGAATCACCCAACTGTAATGTGAAACAATAGTGACTATGTTTAAAGACGCCGGAACACGTCTCTAACCTAGACCTCTAGATGTTTGCGTTAAGTTCCAATGCGTTTTTAGGTTTATTCAGTTTATTTTATGGTTGATCTTGAATTAAGTTTTGGTTTCAGGTCCTACCGTATGAAAACTCTCGCAATTCCCCAGATGCAAACTACATGCCAAAGAATACCATTTCGTTCGATGAATCCTAACTATGAGAGGGTTAAGAGTTTTCGACCAAACAAAATGAACTCAATCAATCAAACAATCTAATGTAGCTAATGGCAAAGAAATGAAACTTTTTCTTTTGAGAACACAAATCAATGAAATGCTCTTTTTCCCATTAACTATTGAATGCAAAAGATATTAGTTTGATTTCTTTTCAAATGGCACAATGCACCAATACACTAATCTCACGATGCATCGATACTACTAATGAAAGATTTAAATTTTGCTTTTCAATTTCTCAAACATGAAAATTCGTAATGCAAATGCACTTTCACTTTCGTATGCTAAATGAATGCAATTTTTTTTTGTGAATTCAAGAAGACAAACAAGCAAGTGTGAACTGATCGATCCAAACAATTGTGATCTATGCTTGGTAGTGAAGAAATCGAATCAACATAAAAAATTGGTTCAATAATCGACACTAAAAATCAACCAGCAACAAGCAGTGAAAAAGCCTCAAGCAAATCAATAAGAGGGTTGTGGATGAACCTTGAATAGACAAGTAACCCAAGCAAATGGTTTCTCGATGAAACTTCTAAAGGGCTAGGTCACATGGTCTAAAAAAACACAAGACTCACTCGAATGAAATCAAAGAGAGAGCGTCCCTTAACCACAAGCAATCAAAACAAGCTAATGAGGGGCAAGAAACAACAGGGGATAAGAAAGATTGATGAATTCAAGAGATAAAGTTATAAAAACAACTTTTCAGGAATTAGCGCAATTTTTACACAGACCACCCGAGATGATCACAATGTGATCACAATGTCAGCGCAATTTTTACACAGACCACCCGAGATGTCAGCGCAAATTTTACACAGACCACCCACGCTGATCCCAGAAAAACATAGTCGTCGCGGGAATTAAGCTAGCAACCCAAGGTCAGCGCGGGTAAAAAGCTAGCAAGTGGCGCTGACGTCGCGACTGTACACGTCTTTTCCGCGCTGATCCAATTTCCAGGATCGTCGCGACTGTTAGGCGTAATTACGTGATGACCCCGAAGTCAAAGAAACAGCTATGCGCTGTCAGCGCGACTGTTTTGATATAAACCGCGCTGAGGCTAAAAAACAGGTAGAATCAAGCCAAAAACTCCCAAACCAAGGCCAGAACTCTTTAAACAATTAATACACCTCCCAGACTGAACCCGGAAGTCTAAAAGCGGAGGACTAATCCCCAATTTTTGAATAGAGAGAAACAATCAAACTCAAGAACAAGAATGAACAAAAAGAGACAAAGGCCAGCTCCCCAGCGGAGTCGCCAAATTGTTGGAGAGGTAAATCCCCTCTACGGATAGAGGCGATCCCTACTAGCCCAAAATGGGTCTAGCAACAATCAGTCAATGCTACCATGCAAGTTCCTAATTGCAATTAAAAGGTAGGCAAAGAACACCTACTTGGATTCCAACGCTATTGTTTGATGAAGAGATGCCACTCTCACTCCTTCGTCCTGGCCGGTCACAATCCTCCACGATCTCCGCGAATAGATACCTGCACACACGAAGAGAAAGACAAACACAAGCGTGAAATCTAATAAAAGCAATTATACATCAGTCAGAAAGGATGTAATTCACATTAACCATTACAAAGACAAATGAGAATGGAACCATAATAGTAGTCATCTATTATTAATCAATAACAGAGAAGAGTACAACCAAATGTTCTGACGTCGATATCCTTCTCAAGAGGGTCCAGCTAGCAAGTCTCTCAAGCATTCACCCTAAGAGATAGATCTCCCAAGACAAGAGCTCTCTCTCTCACACAAGCAACACTCCACAACCTTCCCTAAGCTATCTAGCAATTCCACACTTATCACACCAACTACCTATAGCAGCAGCAATCTGAGCACTATAAACTCCACACAATCCAAGCTATCAAAAACTAGCTGCTCATGGCAATGGTAGAGGCTTAAATAGGAGAAGGAGTCTCCTTGAATGGTGGAAGGATGAGCTTATCTTCAATGGAGGTGGTTTCAAATGACGAACAGACAAGCCATAGAAGGGAGGGCGACATTGACAAGGCCAACAACCAGGTCTGGAGTCATCTGGAAGGCCGGCTGTTAGAACAAACTCGCCCAAACTGGATCAGCGCGGGTCCATAACTGCACTGGAGCGCTGACATCGCAGCTGAATAACAAAGAAGGTCATGTCAGCGCGATCAGATATGAATAACAAATGCACTGGCTCATGAAATTTGATCAGCGCGGAAAACACGTGTGCTTCCGCGCTGACAGCGCATTCGGTCTGTTATGGAGCGCCCATCAGCGCGGTTATTTGGCCAAAAGTCGCGCTGATAGCAAAAACTTTGGCAAAGTGGGTCATTTGGCCAGATTAGAGAGCATGAGCATGATTGATCTGAATTCATGACATAGTAGGGAGACTGACAAGGAGACAGTGACAAATTACTGCGTAACAATTTGCATGAGTAGGTGAAAGTTAAATTGTAGGGCAATAGCCAAAAGTATAAACAGTAAGCAGATTTGAAAAGAAGGGAAGTATAGTTGAATGTAGGAGATGAAGTCCTTGCACATTTGCGTAAGGAACGCTTTCCTAGAGGTGCATACAATAAGCTGAAATATAAGAAGATAGGTCCCTACAAAGTCCTCCGGAAATTTTCAGCGAATGCCTATGAGATACAGTTGCCACCTGGAATAGGCATTTCACCCATCTTTAATGTAGCATACCTGTTCCCTTACACTGTTGACCCAGAAGAGGAAGATAGAACTACACGGCCTACACAGAATACCCAGGATGGAGGAGAAACTTGGATGAGACAGATGCCTTACGTTCTGCCTCCCGAGATCGAGAGCATCCTCGATACTCAGGTGGCCAAATGAACTCGGTGGAAGGAGTATCTGCAATACTTGGTCAAATGGAAGAACCATCTTATTGAGGATAGTTCGTGGCTTGATGCCAGGCAAATTGAGCAGGCGGGTTCTTCAGTCGAGCAGCTCATGGAATGGAGTCATGATTTATTTTTACCATGGGAGCCTGATGCAGGAGCGTCCAGATAGGGCACCATGACTGGGTGTTGGTCTCTGCCAAGATGGAAGTTGTCTTAACAAGTTGTTTTTTTAATGTTAGTTTGTCAAAGTAGGATGTAAGTTTTTGTTTTACTTTTAGTTTCAATACTAGTTAATGGACGGTTTGGTCGGTTAGGGTCATTAGGTTGTCTGTCTTTAAACAATAGAGATTTAATAACTGTTCTGTCATTCTGGAAGAAAAAAACAAAATGTATTTGATGTAAAATATTGTCATGGAACAAAACCTAATACAAGCATCGTTATGTAACTAAATAAAATTACAACTGACAAACACTAACTGCATAGTTCAGGTAACTGTGAATAGAGACTACAAATGTACATGAAAAATCCATTGAAAGGTTTCAACATTTCTTTGCATTCAAGAAATAATAATAATAGAGCAGACAATTCAATCCATCTATGTATTCTACTACATTTTCGTTTTGCTTCCTAATTCATGGAACATTAGAGTAAATGATACAATGCTCATATAAAAATTTGTTTAATTCTTTTGTTTTCCTAAGAGACAGTCCAGACAGCGAGACAGAAATGCAAATTCCAGAACAAGGGTTTGTATTTCCATAGAAGAAAATAGCATTGACTAAACAGGAGTGAATGCAGACAAATAAACCGGACAAGTACAGCATATACAGGCCATACAATATCTTTTAATTACAAAATCGACCACCAGGACAAATTATCAGAACAATCATAGAATTTCTTGTTCGTGGAAAAGCATTACAAACAAAGTTGCAAATCAACAGTTGCAATTTGAAGGTGTTGAAGCTGGATTGAAGAGAGCGATAGCCAAATCACCATCATTAAAACTGAGGTAAATCGAAACCAATATTTTTCTTGAAAGTTTTCTTCAAATTATGAAATGAAATGTATGAGAATATACAACAGAGTTCCAAATAATACACGAAAAGTCACATAAGCCGACGGTCGACAAACCCTAGGTCAGGGTTTTGGGAAACAGTTCCCATACATAGAAAGATACAGTCAACAATCACCAGAATGTGAAAGCCTAAGATAACAAAATGGCCAGAATGTTGGCTACAGCTGAGAGCCACATTGACGAAGCACTGAGGGAAAATAAACCCCCATACTCATAGGCCTGTTCTAAAAACAAGAAAAAGACTGAAGACTAGTTACGTTGGCAAAGCCTACCAGGCAAAGACTAACGTGTTCGTTCCAAGCGTAACCAACTGCAAACCCCAATACCTGCAAAGGAGCCAACACACAACTGTTAGCACAAGTTGACGGAGGAAAACAAATTGCAGTGCATGACAGCCAATATATGAGAGATATTTTCCATACCTGAAGGACTAGCAGCGAGAACAAAGAGCAATCCTTTAATCCACAAACTTCAACCAACGACTGAGACAAAGGAGCAGCCACGTTAGGAATAGAAGAATGAAAGAGGCAAATTGAATCATGGACAGGAGAGGCTACCTGCATTGAAGCCGAAGACTGAAGAGTGCCACTGTTTCGAAACCTGAATGTATGCCAACCACTGAGTTTCGCAAACAAGACAACCTCTTACCAGAACTCGAGCTCGTGGAACAAAGACCAGTTGAGACAATAGTAGAAAGGGGACAGAAATCTACTTACACAAGCGGTGGCAGAACCATTCTTGGTTGCCCAACAAACCAGGGCCAAAAAATGTCCACACAGGCATAAAAACCAAGCACGAGAGTGACACTGTCGGACCAGAAAACAAACCAGAAGGCACACTCAGTAGTTGCAGCACAGCTACATGCACAAGTAGCAGAACCACATTAGAACAAACCCTCGGTGAACAAATGCAAAATGAACGAATGAGCGACAGAGGAGGAGTTTTGATGAAACAAGGAGCGGGAAACGTGAATTGAGGTTAGTACATAACATTGATTGTAGACATAAATGCCACCTATCACTTTCCAGAAATATCCAAGAGCATTGGTAACTACAAACTAATCCACAGTTAAATCATATTTAAAATCATTTAATTATTGATAGTCCAAATAGTGTTGGGTCGATCCCATCATCAAAGAAGTTAAGGCTCAAGAACAAGAAAACGCACTACATCAAGATAATCCAGGATTAATATAAATAACGAGGACTCCAAAAAATGGCAAGAAATTTGCACAACAAAAATAGAAATGACTTTAATAATGTAGAAGAAGCTTCAAGAAAAATAGGGAAGAAGAACAAATATCTAGCAGCATCTCAACCAATGGCAACAAAAGGCTAAGCCTTCAATCGAATTCAATTATGTATTATTTTTAAATTTTATATCTTTTATATAACCATTTTATGTGAATTTACTCATATTAAAACTTTATGGAATCTATTTTTATTGAGTAACTAGCAAAATAGAGTAATAAATTTTAAGTTGGACTCTTAATCTTAGCCTTAATCCTTTGAAATAACTTTATCATTATTTTCATTTTGTAAGTCAAACTATTTCATTTATGCCGAAAGATTACACAGGTGAGTACATCTTTGTAAAATCCTACTGGCCTCACTCTTACTAGATTTATTGGCTAGTAGGAAATTCTCATAACAGATAAAAAAATGCCATAAAAATTAGTTATGTAAAGTTGGAAAGGAACATAACACAAGAAATCCATAAATTTCATTAAACATCCAATAACCATTATGGATCAAATGGGTTAACCAGAGCAATATGCTACCATCCAAAGCCTGGAGATGGTGGTGGACTGAAGTCATAGTGGACATGTTTATCCATGTGAGCCAATCTTCCTTATAATGGTATAATTTCTCCTAAATGCGCCATTGACCACTTTTATTATTGGCAAATAAGTCTTGCATATGCCACCAGTTTCTCTATAGATCATTCATAAAGGAAATTATAACATTATTGTCCTCAAGTCAATCTCTACTAAGATGCTCCAGAAGCATTCTAACGTGCTTGAGCTAATTACCAAAGTTAGCCGAGAGTAGACTGGTTGATCAAGTGATCAATATTTAGATCAAAAATCAAAGTGTTCATTATCGCTCAAAACATAAAAAACTGCGCCTGTCATGACAATACGATCCCAATGCAATTTGTTTCACTCAAAACGGAGCTCGTATGAGAAATATATCGCGTTCTATCTGCTTTGCCAAACAGAGGAATTTTGAAAAAAAAGTACAGCCACTGCACAGAGAGCAGTTCGTACTACTGACGTGGCAGGTGACTGTGTAGGTCAAAGGTTTGGTCATGCCAAGTGGTGCATTTCGATTGCTCTACAGTTTGATGAGTTGACTTTATTTTAATGGACAGGGGAGAACCAATGAAGAGGAGACATTTGGCAAGCCTGGAGGCCACCACATGTCCCTCCCCAATAGCCTATAAGCGTTGGTGCAGAATGAAAAAAATTTATTGGCAGGTGGACGGAGTTGAACCTACAACCTCGCCTGCACAAGCCTAGAGTCTTACTGTTATCACCCCAAGAAATTCTCCTAGGTTGTATCTCGGAGATGCTCAGGAACATTACAAACTCAAATTAATGTTGGAAATGGATGAATGGAAGGAATGATGCATGTTCAAGCCAGATAACCACTCCTACTTTGCTTGACTCCAGACATGCGTGAACACTCCCAAACTACAAGGCTTTAGACCACCAATTACTCACAATTTAAGGATTGGGTGAATATGGAGAATACTCACCACACCAGTAGATGCATAGGACCCTATGATGGCTGGCTACAACTAGTAAAAAGGTCTACAAATCTAATCCCCTAGTGCACAGACAGGATGACAACTATCTATCACTAAGTGAAAAGAAACCTGATTAACAGATTCACTGATACATGCAAGATTCAACATAGAGGTAGGATGACAGCTCCTCTAATGCTATACACCAAGAGTTCAGAAAAACATGCACATCAAGCACAGCCTAGAACAGAAAAGAGATGGAAAGTGAGCAATTAACAGCAAAAGAAGCTTGTAGTAGCTGAAAATGAAGACGAGGCGCTGCAAGTATCAAAGCTGTTACAGTCTCCAGAAGTTGAACCTTACATCAAAACAACAACCATCAACCCTGATTACATCTGTTTTTTTGGTAAATATAGAGTTTCATTACAAAAATGTTTTGCTATTCTAGATGCGGAGGGGTCATAATTGACCACCAACCGCTTTAACTGTCTGATGGAGTTTCCGATGCAATCTGCCTGCTTTAGTGAACAAAATTGATCTCCTTGGATGCTCTGTTGTACTTCTCGAGCAGGTGAAGTGTCGTAGAGGATAAAATTCCATAATTGTTAAATGCGTTCACCTGCTTGGACTCTGTCCTTTTTCTCCTCAGCCATACTGTTTCTTGAATGCAGTTGTTGAAGATGAAATGTGCCGGGTACTCGTAGGTGATCGCCTTCGTCCTTCGAGTGCATGGCATGATCAAAGTGAGTGGACTGCATGGCAGATGTATGAGCAGGGCACAGGAGGGACATTGGCCGTTGGATCAAACGGATGGATGGCGAAGATCGCTCGGTGGGGACTATCGAGAAGGCGAGGTGGGAGACGATCGTGAGCCATTGGATCTCGGGCGGACAGATCCAACGGTCATCGGGCAGAGGAGACATGTGGGGGTTAACGGCCGGGGAAAGCGGTTTGAGCGGTAAGTGGTATCACTCGCACCACCTTTGGGGGTCAAGCGGTAATTGTACAACGGTGAGCGATCCCACTCGGAAGGCAACGCATGGCGGTGGGGAACGGGCAAAAACCGCTTTTATCGCAAGTTAACATGTGGCTATGTTATGGCAGCGGGGGAAGCGATCGCCATCTGATCGCAGCGGAGATGATCGGACGATGGGGGTTTGATCGCACGGGTTTTCATTTGATGTGACAGGGAAACAGCGGATTAGGGATTTTGTGAAAGTGCACGGTTATATGGGTTTGGGGGTTTTTAACGCTCGGGGCTTAAGGAAAAGCATTTTATGTAATTTTTAACAAAGCATGTGTAAAGGAGGTGAAAGGGAAGTGGGCAAGGGATTTGAGAAAGGCGAGGATAACCGGTGCAGGCCTTCTTTGAGTAGAACCAAGGTCCGAGATTATTTCTGCTCTTTGAACATCAGCAACCTGTAGTAGAGCTAACACTAGCTCCTTTTGGGGATGAGATCCTCCCTATGAGGTCTCAAGAACTTGCAGATGAATGCCTTTCCTGTGAAAATAAAATAGCAAAATTTCCTAGTGTTCCATTGGGCATGCAGTCTAACTAAAATTGATAAAACAACATATTTACAACTTTAAGGCCAAAGACCTTAAATCACATAAATTTTCAGAAAACGCCCATTAACTGGGCCATCAAAAACTGCTTATCCTCCCATACTCTTTAGCATGAAGGTATTGTTCCTTTGGATCCGATAAATAATAAAAGGTCCTGTCCGGAAAACATCAAATTTCCCATGGTTGCCTTTCTTCTCTTTCAGTGCATCCCACTTCAGAACTAAGTCTCTAACCTGAAAATTATCTGATCTTGTCTTTCTGTCAAAAGCTTCCTTGATCTTCTTCTGATGTGCTGTTGACTTCTCAACCAGCTATTCTCTGATCTGATGTACCTCTACTAAATCAATGATCATTTTTGCCACATATTCTTCCTCATTCTGCTCTTCTTGTAGGAACTTTGCCATAGGGAGAGTTAACTGAATCGAGAATACAGCTTCAGTGCCATATACCAGCCTAAATGGAGAATTCCCTGTGGATTTCTTGATGGTCACTCTGTCAGTCCACAATGCATATTTGAGCTTAGAATCTTAGCTCTTTTTATGAGGTGGAATGAACCAATTTAATTCCTAAGACCATGTCCACCAATTATTTTTCCCTGAAGGCTGCTGCATTGTCTGTGACCAATTTATGTGGACAGCCAAATCTGGTGAAGATATTCTCTGTCAAGAAACTCATGACCACCTTATGATCAGCCTTTCTGGTAGGAATTGCTTCAATCCACTTAGTGAAGTAATCAGTGGCAACTAATATCCATCTGTGTTGGCCACTGGCATGTGGATTGATCTCTCCAATGAAATCGAAGCCCCACTACTGAAAAGGTCCATTAGCATGTATTGGTTTTAAGGGCAGGGACTTCAATTGCTGCTTTCCTTCAAATCTTTGGCACCTGTCACAAGATTTAACAAATGAAAAGACATTAGAAAACAAGGTGGGCCAATAGTACCCAGCTCTGAGAATTTTGTGGGCTGTAGTTTTCCAATAATGGTGCCCTCCACACATGCTGGAATGAAATTGCTGCATGACCTCAATGGATTTTCCTTTGTCCAGGCACCTCAAAAGCATTCCAGATGGGTCCCTCCAATAGAGAAGATTTTCATGAATGCAATATTTTGCTGCCCTGAGCTTAATAGTTCTGGCTTGGCTTCAACTAAGGCCTGGAGGGATTTCTAGCTTCAACAAGAATTTAGCTATTGTAGAGTACCAATCACAAGAAGCTAGATTTTCTGCTAATGACTATTCTTTCCGTGGTTCAGTTGCTTCCTCTTCTTCTGTTTGACCATTTTCTATAATTGTGCCCATGAAATCTATGTCCAATGATCTGCAACTTTCTTTAGCCATCAGTTTGGCAAGGCCCTGACCTCTGACAAGCTTGGTGGGCTTCAATTCTATATTAAATTCAATTAACTTTTCAATCCATTTATCCCTTCTTCCATCACCATCAGGCTGTGTTAAGATATCTTTTATTGAAGCAGAGGGTACATATGCGACTATCTTGGAATGTAGAATATAAACTCTGAAAGTTTTCAAAGACCTGATAAGAGCATATGCCTGTTTTTCAATAATATCATACCTCAGCTCAGCATCCCTTAAGGTTTTTCTGAAGAATGCCACTGGATGCTCTGAGCCTTCTTCATCTGCTTGCAATAAAACTGCTGCAAGGGTGTCATTTGAGGCAAATGAAAATATGTGGAACTCCTTGCTGTAATCTGGACTTCTTAAAGTGGGAGCTTCCATAATAGCTTTCTTAATGGACTCAAAGGATCTTCTTGCTGCATCAATCCATTTGACCTCTAACCCCTTTTTTAACATGGAGGTAATGTGATTTACGAGTTCTGCAAAATTTGGGATAAACCTCCTCACAAAATTTATTTTGCCCAGAAAGGATTGGATGTCTTTCTTTGATCTCAGGACTGACAAGGTCTGTATTGCTCTTACTCTTTTTGGGTCAATTTTGACACCTGCAGTAGAAACAACATGTCCTAACATCTTGCCCTCCTCTAAAGCAAACTGTGACTTCTTAGGATTGACTGAAATCCCAAACCTTCTGCACTTTAGGAACACCTTCTTTAAATGATGTAAATGGTCATGATGGCTGCGGGAGTATACTATTATATCATCAAGGTAGACAAGGACAAACTTATCCTTCTCTCCCACAAATGTTATATCCATAGCTCTCTAGAAGGTGGCTCCAGCATTCAGCAGCCTAAAAGGCATCTTGGAATACATAAAAGTGCCCTAAGGAGTGGTGAATGCAGTCTTCTCTTGGTCATCTGGATGTACAACAACCTGGTTATAGCCTGAAAATCCATCCAGGAAAGACATCACTTTGGCCCCTGAGACCTTCTACAGCAGATGCTCCATCTTGGGCAGAGGATAGTTGTCTTTCTTAGAGCATTTGTTTAAGTTTCTGAAATCAACACAGAGTCTGATTTCTCCACTTTTCTTCCTCACCACAACCAAATTTGCTACCCATTTTGAATATCTGAGAGGAACTATGATTTTGGCAGCTAGTAATTTCTTGATTTCTTTTTCAATTGGAGGAAGGAGCAAAGGATTTATTGGTCTCAACTTCTACTTGAAAGGGATGGTGTCTTTCTCTAAAGGAATTTTATGCTGGATAATCTTTTTGTCATATGTTTTCAGGTCACTATATTCCCAGGCAAAGACATCAGCAAATTGCTTCATTAAGTTGCAGTACTCAAAACTTTGGTCAGCAGATAGACGAGTAGACAAAAATTATGTATTTTGGCTGATCTGGACTCCCTATGATATGATTACAGACTGTAGATTGATCTTCTTTTTGGGCAGCCTTATAAGGCACATCATTCTGGTCAAGCAGTCTCTCTAGCGGAATTAGACCCTAGGTATATGATTGCTGGGAAGTTAGACAATGCTATCTTTGCCAATTTTGTTTCTAAGCTGGGACTGGGGATTTTCTTCCAAGGCTTCATTTTCTTGGTCAATTTGCATTTCGGAAAATTCATCAATGACTTGCAGAAACCTATTCACTTCATCATCATCCTCAAAAACTTTCCAATACTGGACATTATCAGGCAAGGATGGCCTATATTTCATTTGGACTTCATAAACTAGTCTGGGAGGCATGGGAGGGATGAACATGCTAGCACACACAGCAAGGGAATCAGCAAGCTAATTTTTGGCTCTAGGGACATATGAGATGCAAAAATTATCAAAAGAGTCTTTAAGTCTCCATACCTCATCTATATATGCTTTCAGCGTTGGTTTCTTTGCTTGAAATATTCTATTTACATGCTAAATGATTAGATCAGCATCTCCGAACACCTTTATATTCCTGATTCCTCTGTCTTTGGCTGTGTTAAGGCCCAATATCAGAGCCTCATATTCTACTATATTGTTTGTGACTTGAAAGGCTAACTGAAAAGACAGATGTGTGCTTTCTTGTTCTGGAGATATCAGCACCACCCCTGCTCCTGCGGTCTACCTGGAACATGCTCCATCAAAGAACATCTCCTAAACCTAACTTCCTTGCTCTCCCTCGGCCTGATTTTTTGGTTTCTTGAGCTGCATTGAGGCCTTCTGGGATTCTTCAATTTGGAGGATACAAGCTCCAAAGTTGGTGTCCACAACATATATGGGATGATTAAAAGGATTCTTCTCATCACTGATGATGTATGCCAGCTGTGCTTCTCTGTACAATCTCCTGCTTTATCCTCCAAAAACTGGGATAGTGGCATAAGATAGATCATTCTGTAATGTCCCACCTAGTCTCTTAATCCACCCTTTGGACAACAGCATGCCAAACTTAGGAGGGACATCTACTACCGCAATATCCATCATCATACTCTTCATGGGCAGCTGAGTCAGGGTAATGGCCAAGCCTTTGATTAATCCTAGGCATTTTACCTTCCTTGAATCAAATGAGAATAAGTCATGATATGGTCTAGTGATATCAAGGCCTAACTCTTCCATGACAGCTTTAGGCATCAGATTGTGGTTGGCCCTTGTGTCTAGCAGGAAATTGTGGAGTATTTTGTCATGAATTGTCAAGGAGACATAAAATGATGGAGAATTATTATCAGCAGGTTCAATCATTGGGCTAAGAATGACTGCAAGTTTATTATCTTTCAAATTGACATAGTCGGTGGAGGTTTGTGTGGCTTTCAACTCAAGAGCCTCAAGGATAGGCTTTCTAAAAACTTCACTCTTCACAAGTTCTAACAGAGGTACATATATTTTTAACTTCTGGACTTTTGACTCAAAACTGAAAGGGGAAGGGGACTTATCAGGGCCTCTTACCTCTTGAGCTGGTGCTTTGAGGATGACTGGATCAGCTGCTAGTCTTTTTTGTTTGATATTCTGTGACTCTGTCTGGAAAACAGCTTTTTGGGCAGGACTCTCCTTGACATTGTTTGCTTTTGACCTGAGATTATATCTTTGCTGTTCGCATGTCTGCAGAACAACCTCTTTGTCCCACTCTTGGCTGGTTTGGTCCAGTAGTAATGATTCTTCATATGCAACGAATGTCAAAAAGGTAGCACTACCGTTATCTTCCATGCAATGAATTTCATCCTCTTCTTCAAACTGCTCCTCCTCCATGACTACATTTTGGAAAGGAGCCTTAACTTTCTGTTCCTCATTTGCTTCCTTACCCCTTTGAATGATTTGCAACTACTCATTTGCTCTTCTGAGTGGATTTGGATTTCTTGGAGCAAATGTGTTTTGAAACCTTGCTTTCCCAGAACTCTACTCAACTTTCAGCTTAGATATCTCAGCAGCTAATGACTCTATCATTTTAGTCATTTTATCTAACTTGGGTTCTGAAGATGAAGCGGAGGAAGAAGAAGCATCACCTCTCTACCTTCTTCTATCAGCATGAATCTTAAGCTTTTCTGCAGCCATGATATTTGATTCCACCTCTAGTGCTGCATCTTGCATATCAGCTAGAGTGGCACATCTTCCTTCTCTCAAAAGCAAGTAGAAATCCGAGTCAAAAGCATTGGCATAAGTGAGTTTGGCAGAAGTGGGGTAGGATTTACTTCAGCTGGTATGTTACTATACATACAATTAAATCTTCTATTAAAATCAGGTAAAGATTCCCCATTCTCCCTCTTTAGGTTTCCAAACTCTGTATGGTAGTAGAGCAGGTCTTTTCTATCTCCCCATTGCTTCAGGAATGCATCATCCAATGCCTCAATGTCTGTTATGGACATATGGGGCAGTTCTCTGAACCACTTTCTAGCCTCTCCATCAAGGCTCTGAACAAACACTCTCATCCACACATCATCCTCACTAATATCTAAGTTATCAGCATAACTATAAAAAGACTCAAGGTGTTCTTTAGCTGTTACTCCCTCTGTACCAGTGAATTTGGGCATATATTTATGATATTCTCCTATAGGCATAGAATTCAAAGGAATAGGAAAGACCAGGGGTCCATACCCAGTAGCTATGATTCTTTCCATATTCATGGGAGCTTGCTGGCCTGCCATGACTGGGATAGGTGGAAGGCTACTGGCAGATTGAATGGTAGGAAGTAATGAAATAGATGATAGAAATGAAGGAAATTGATGGACTGTATGGGAGGCTTTCTTTGGACTGAGGTCCAAAGGGGAACTGACTGAACAAGGAGTTGTATGAATCTCTGAAGGAATTTCTTGACTAACAATGCTAGGCTCAAAATCTTCAAACTGTATATCCTCAACTATAACCTTATCTTTCAGAGATGCATAAGTTTTCTTAGGCTTACCTGATCCTGATGCTCCTTTCTATGATGTTTTCTTCTGCTTAGCAATATTCTCAGGGTCAGGCACTGGGTTAGCCGGTGATTTCTAAGGATTTCTCTGGGTATGCCTCACAAACTGAGCCAGAACTGAAATGTGGAGTCACCACCAGGTAGGTTCTCTAGTAGAGTCCCCAGATAGATGATTACAACCAGCAAGTGTCTAGACTTTATCTATCATCAAAGCATGGAACTGTGTCGTTCTCCCAGGGAAGCTGATCTTCAATCTCCTTTCCCCGGCAATGGCGCCAATCAATGTTATCACCCTAAGAAACTCTCCTAGGTTGTAGATCGGAGATGCTCGGGAACGTTACAAACTCAACTTAATGTTGGAAATGGATGAATGGAAGGAATGATGCATGTTCAAGCCAAATAACCACTCCTACTTCACTTGACTCCAGACATGCGTGAACACCCCCAGACTACAATGCCTTAGACCACCAATTACTCATAGTTTAAGGATTGGGTGAATATGGAGAATACTGACCACACCAGCAGATGCATAGGACCTTGTGATGGCCGACTGCAACCAGTAAAAAGGTCTGTAAATCTAATCTCCTAGTGCACAGACAGGATGACAACTCTCTGTCACTAAGTGAAAAGAAACCTGATTAACAAATTCACTGATACATGCAAGATTCAACATAGAGGTAGGATGACAGCTCCTCTAATGCTATACAGCAAGAGTTTAGAAAAACATGCACATCAAGCACAGCCTAGAACATAAAAGAGATGGAAAGTGAGCAATTAACAGCAAAAGAAGCTTGTATTAGTTGAAAATGAAGACGAGGTGCTACAAGTATCAAAGCAGTTACAGTCTCTAGAAGTTGAACCTTACATAAAAACAACAACCATAAACCCTGATTACATCTGTTTTTTGGGTAAATATAGAGTTTCTTTAGAAAAACGTTTTGCTATTCTAGGTGTGGAGGGGTCATAATTGACCACCAACCACTTTAACTTTCTGATGGAGTTTCCGATGCAATCTGCCTGCTTTAGTGAACAAAATTGATCTCCTTCGATGCTCTGTTATACTTCTTGAGTAGGTGAAGTGTCGTAGAGGATAAAATTCCATAGCTATTAAATGTGTTCACTTGCTTGGACTCTGTCCTTTTTCTCCTTGGCCATACTGTTTCTTGAATGCAGCTGTTGAAGATGAAATGTGTCGAGTACTGGTAGGTGATCACCTTCATCCTTCAGGTGCGTGGCATGATTAAAGTGAGTGGACTGCATGGCGGATGTACGAGTAGGGCGGAGGAGGGACATCGGTTGTTGGATCAAACAGATGGATGGCGTAGATCGCTTGATAAGGACTATCAGGAAGGCGAGGTGGGAGACAATCGTGAGCCTTTGGATCTCTGGCAGACAGATCCAATGGTCATCGGGCGGAGGAGACGCGCAGGGGATAATGGCCGGGGAAAACAGTTTGAATGGTAAGTGGTATCACTCACACCGCCTTTGGGGGTCAAGCGGTAATCGTACAATGATGAGCGATCCCACTAGAAGGGTGATGCATGGTGGCAGGGAACGGGCAAAAACCATTTTTATCGTGAGTTAACATGTGGCTATGTTATGGCAACGAGGGAAGCGATTGTCGTCCGATCGCAGCGGAGATGATTGGATGGCGAGGGTTTGATCGCACGGGTTTTCATTTGATGTGATAGGGAAATAGCGGATTAGGGATTTTGTGAAAGTGCGCGGTTATATAGGTTTGGGGTTTTTAACGCTCAGGGCTTAAGGAAAAGCATTTTATGTAATTTTTAACAAAGCATGTGTAAAGGAGGTGAAAGGGAAGTGGGCGAGGGATTTGAGAAAGGCGAGGATAACTGGTGCAGGCCTTCTTTGAGTAGAACCAAGGTCCGAGATTATTTCTGCTCTTTGAACATCAGCAACTTGTAGCAGAGCTAACACTTACCACTTGCCATGCTATTGGTTCTTACCATTCAATGGTCACAGTTTTTATCTAAAGTTTAAGCACATGGTGGTTCATGGGAGGAGAGGGCCAACCCTGTGACCACCACCACAAAACTAGAGGCCAGCGATTAGCACTAACCACGCACTTAATGTGCTAAATGCAGATTAACACTAATTAAATCACGTTTATATTTAAGTAAAGCATAGTTTAACTTGGCAGATCTTTTGGTGAGTCTGATATATTCAACATTTCTCCAAATTTGGTGGGATTAACTGGAGTTTCTCCAGTTTTGGTGGAGTTTTCCTAGGGGAAACTAAAGAGGCAATAACTTTTGCAATTTTCGACCAATTTTGGCTCAGAAAAAGTCATTCCTAGATGATTTGGATGTGCTGAGCACATTGAAGCAGGTTTCAAGAGTAGTAGAGCATTGCAAACAACATTTTTTTCCATTTTGAGATAATACAGAGGCTAAAGCCATGGAAGTTGGACCAAGGAGATGTAGCCCAGGAGGGGTGGACTCCTTTATCAAAACATTGCGTTGAGTGTTCATTTTGATGGTTTGTTGTATATTTGTTTGCTGTCATTCAACACTTTATTTACATGCTATTTTTCTCATGAATTTGACATAATACTTGACAAATTTACCTGTTCCATTCATAAACACCATAAGGAAACCTATGCACATGAAGAAAATGATGAGCAATTGTTTTTAATTCTGAAGTTTAAATTAGCACAACAAATCTATCATTCAACAACAGTTCAAGTTTGGTATCAGAGCAAGGTTATTTGGTTGATTTATTGAGTTTTGTGCAAGTAGGGTTTTAATGGTTGCAAATTTTTTATGCTTACAAGGTTAAAGTTGCAAAGAGGAGAAGGGAAACTATTGGTTGCAAATCCTAAGGTAATGCCAAGAAGAAGGAGAGCCATAAGGTGACAATCACCACCCAAAATTTCAATCCTAGCTGCACTTGAAGCACCTCAAGTTTTACCTTAATTTCAGATTGAGGAGGTACGAGCAGTACCAAAAGCTGAGATTGAATCCAAAGCCATCATGTTTGGAGTAAGAGAGACTGAAGGTCTTTAAGAAGATGAAGCATTCAAGAAAGCTTTCTATGATTTAACTGACCTGGTTAGAGTCCTCTATGAATAGAGGAATACTAGGATGGATGGAGATAGTTTTAAGTCCCCACATGGAGAGGGAATATCAGAAGATAAAAAAAATAAATGAAAAGAAGGATTAAAAGGGTAATGGAGGAAAGCCTCCACCATCTTAATCATATTCATCATCCTCGTCTTCACAAACAACATTATCTTCCACATCCACCACAAAAACTGTTCATACTCATTCTCAAAACCCAAAAGGAAAAACTCCCTTACTCAAATTGGACATTAAGTTTGAACTTTCCATGTACAATGGTGAGGTAAATGCAGAGAAATTAGACAATTGGATTCGATAATTGGAGTTCTATTGCAGAATTTAGAACCTTCAAGAAGATGAAATAAAGATCCAGTTGGCTTCATTGAGGCTAGAAGGAGCAGAACTCATTTGGTGGGAAGCAAAGACTCAAGAGGAAATGTGAATTCACGGTAAGATATCCATTTCTTGGGTTTAATTTGTTTCTTCAATTAAAAGACATTTTTATCCTTTAGCCTACATGAAAAAATCCATTATGAGTTAGAAAAATCTCAGGCAACTCAAGGGCCAAACAGTTCAAGACTATACCCAGGAGTTTAGGAAAAGGGCTTTGTTGTTTGGAGTAAACTTGAATTCCCAAGATACACTATTGAAATACATTGGGGGTTTACATTCCTACTTAAAACACACTATCCTTATGTTCAATCCAAGCAATTTATATGAGGTATGTGCACAAGACATGCACCTTGAAGCAAGAGGAAAGAACATTCAGGAAGAGGGTCGTAAGAAGAACCCATTCAAGGGTAAAGAGAAAGAGAAGGGTGGAAAATGGAAAGGAAAGAAGAATGCAAGTGTAAAGAAAGAAGGGGAGAAAATTACATGAAAACATTGTTCCAAAGAGGGGCATGATGAAGCCCACTATTGGAAACTACATCCCGAACTAAGGCCCAAGAAACTAAACAATAAGGGGAAACAAAAGACGACCACTACCACACAACATGATCTTCGATCCAATTCCAGTGACGAGACCAAGATTTCATCCATGGTCACAAAGGGAAAAGAAGCTATAGAAAGAACTAGTTCCTCACATAGTCACAACAACACTCCAAATGAAGAATCAAGGAAAGAGTTGTTCCATGTAAGGGTAATCTCAAATCATAGAAAGATTGATGCATTGTTTGATAGTGAGTCACAGTCAAACTTAATTTCAGAAGACTTGGTCAAAAAGCTTAACCTTGAAACTGTACCTCATCACAAGCCATACCATTTGGGTTGGATAGTCAATAATGAAAATTTACAAGTTACAAGGAAATTCTTATTCAGGTTTGCCATTACTGAAAAATTCATTGATGAAGTTGATTTAGATGTAGTTCCACTTGACATCTCAGGAATTATTTTGGGAAGCCCATATTTGTATGATAGGAAAGCGGTGTTTTATCACCATTAAAACAAATATCAATTGCTCAGGATGGAGTGGAGTATATTGTGAGAGCCCATCACAAAAAGTTAAGCATTTCTTTGGTTAATGTAGGGCAGTTGAAGAGACTAGTAAATGCAAGTAAAAATTTTGTGCTTCTCATGATCAAGAAAAAGAATGATATAGATTATGAATCTTTTGAAGGTTGTGATGATAAGTTAAAATATGATTTGCTTGACGTGGTAAGAAAGCATGGCAAGATGTTTCAGCAAACAAAGGGGTTACCTCCCAAGAGGGGAATTCAATATGAGATATAGCTTTGGCAGGATGTTCCACTTCCAAACATTAGCATGTATTGCATGTCGATCATGGAGATCATGGAAATCAAGAAGCAAATTCAAGAATTGTTGAACAAAGGTATCATACGCCCATCTACTTTGCCATGTGGTTCACCAATTGTCTCGGTGAAAAAGAAGGACGGGACTTGGTGCATGTGTGTGGATTTCCATGCACTAAATAAGATAATGGAAATAATCATTATCCACTCCAAAGAATTAATGATTTGCCTGATAAATTGAGGTATGCAAAGTATTTCTCTAATTTAGACTTATGAAGTGGTTATCATCAAGTTATAATAGCTGAAGAAGACATTTAGAAAACCGCATTTAAAACTAAACAAGGATTTTTTGAGTGGCTTGTTATGCCTTTTGGTCTTACGAATGCTCTAGTTACTTTCATGACAGTTATGAATGATGTATTGAGACCATTTAGAGATGATTTTGTCATTGTTTACTTAGATGATGTTCTCATATTTAGCAAATCCAGATATTAACATGTCATGCATGTGACCAAAGTACTTGATGTCTTGAGAAAAGAACAATTATTTTTAAAGATGTCAAAGTGTGAATTTGGCAAGACTTCTTTAGTGTATTTGGGACACATTATTGGAGGAGGTGAGCTAAAGATAGACCCCTATAAGGTTGAGGTCATTCTGAATTGGCCCAAGCCCAATACAGTTACAAAGGTAAGAAGCTTTCTAGGGGCAGCACAATATTGGAGGAAATTTATTGCTAATGTTTCTTCCATTGTAGCTCCACTACATGCATTGACTAGTGTCAAGAAATTCTTCCATTGGGGAGATGCACAAAAAAAATAATTTGATTCTTTAAAACAAAAGATTAGTTCAACACCAGTATTGGCTTTTCCAAATCTTAAACAACCATTTGAGATTCAAACGGATGCTAGTGATTACGCCACGAGAGGAGTTCTCATGCATCATGGTAGGTCTATTTCATTTCATTATGAAATTTTTAATGGTGTTGTGACTAACTAACCCACTTATGACAAAGAACTTTACGCATTGGTACAAAGTGTTAAAAAAAACACTACTTGATGGGGAAGGATACCTTATCCCTACCTACCATCAACCATTGCAATACTTACAATCACAGTCAAAGTTGCAACAATCATGACACTTCATATGGATCGGTTTTATACAACAGTTTCATTTGGTTATCAAGCACAAAAAGGGAATCTAAAATAAGGTAGTTGATATGCTTTCTAGGCCTATTGTAAATTCATCTATTATACTCAAGCATAATTCTGTTTTACATAAAAGTTACATTGAGAAATATGCATATGATAATGACTTTCAAGATTTGTATGCAAGATTGAGGCAAGGAAACCATATTGAAGAGTTACATTACCATGTACATAACAATTTCTTGTATCAGTTGGGCAAGTTACGTATTCCACAGGGAGAAAGAAACAATATCATAAGGGAGGCACACACTTCATTGGTTGCTGGACATTTTGGTGTAGGCAAGACAATAGCGAATCTCCAAAGGTATTTTTATTGGCCATGCATGTTTGATAATGTATCTTGTTTCATTAGAGGATGTTCTTTGTGTGCAATAAGTAAGCCTAGCAATAGGAAACTAGGATTATACACTCCACTTCCAGTACCTTCACACTGATGGGAGAGTATCTTAATGGATTTTGTAGGAGGTCTTCCATTGTCAAGGAAAAGTCATGATTACTTATATGTAGTTGTAGACATGTTTAGCAAGATGTGTATTCTAACGCCATGTAAAAATAAAATTATAGTTGAACAAACAACTCCTCTTTTCTTTCAAAATTTTTGGGTTCATTTTGGTCTTCTTATTTCCATTGTAAGTGATCGAGATTCTCGATTTGTTGGGAATTTTGGTCAAATTTGTGGGACATGCTGGACACTAAGTTGAAGAAGAGTACAACCTTTCATCCTCAAACAGAAGGACAAACTGAGGTGGTCAACAGGATAATCATTCATCTTCTTAGAGGATATTGTAGCAAACATCCCAAGTTGTGGGATGAACAGTTGCAATGCATACAACATGCATACAACAGGGCAAAGCATTCTTCCACAAACACATTGCCATTTGAGGCATGTTTTGGGTACTTTCCAAAATCGCCATTGGACTTCATCTTTGAGAAAGATGTTGCTATTGATGGTCACAATGACATCGAAAAGGCAAGGAAGTTCATTGAGAAAATTCAGTTGATACATCACACAGTACAAGAACAGCTTGAAAAGAGTCAAAGCAGCTACAAGGCAAGGCATGACAAACACCGTGTCGATCATAAATTTCAAGTTGGTGACGAAGTTTGGTTATATATTAGCAATGAGAGACTTCAAGGAGAAGGGAAAAGGCCGAGTCAAATCTACTATGGTCCTTTTAAAATTATGGAAAAGATTTGTAACAATGCATTTAAGGTAGATTTTCCTCCTTATATGCATATATACTCTGTTGTTAATGTTGATAATTTGAGATTTTTTTAGTCTCCTTTGATCAATGATCAAGGAGAGAATGTTTAGCTGCCATCAATAGATGATTTCTCACCAGAATATCTTGATGAACTACAACAAGATCTCATACTTGACAAAAGAACCAAAACTTCAAAGAGAGGGAATGTCAAATAACTTCGAGTGGGATTCAAGGGACAAAATCCTTCTAAGGCCAAATGGATGTAGATTGAGAAGGTGAGGGAGATGTACCCTCACCTGTTGAACAATTGATAGTATCTTTTGGGGGTCCAAAAGGCTTACAGTGAGGAGAAATGATCAGGTGATCAATATTTAGCTCAAAAATCAAAGTTCTTAGAATCGCTCAAAATCTGTAGGACCCCGCCCATCTCGGTGACATGATCCCAACGCAACCTGTTTCACTTAAAATGGAGCTCGTATGAAAAATATATCGCGTTCTGTGCACTTTTCCAAACAAAGGAATTTTGAAAAAAAAAGTACAGTCACTGCACAGTTAGCAGTCTGTATTGCTGACGTGGCAAGTGACTTTGTAGGTCAAAAGTTTGGTTAACAGCGAGTGAGGTCATGCCAAGTGGTGCATTTCGATTGGTCTATAGTTTGATGAGTTAGCTTTATTTTATTGGACAAGGGAGCACCAATGAAGAGGAGACATGTGGCAAGCTCGGAGGCCACCACATGACCGTCCCCAACAGCCTATAAGCATCGGTGCACAGTGACAAAAATTTATTCGCAAGTCAGCGAAGTCGAACCCACGACTTTGCCCACACTAAGCCAGAGTCTTACCACAATGCCACACTATTGGTTCTTACCATAGAATGGTCACAAATTGTATTTAATGTTTAAGCACGTGGAAGTTGGGGGGAGGAGAGGGCCAGCCCCCTCCGCATGTGACCACCACCACAAAACTGGAGGCCAATGGTTAGCACTAACCACGCACTTAACACGTTAAATACAGATTAACACTAATTGAATAATGCTTATCTTTAATTAAAGCACAGTTTAATTTGGCGGATATTTTGGTGGGTTCCATATATTCAACATTTCTACAAATTTGGTGGGATTAGCTGGAGTTTCTCCAGTTTTGGTGGAGTTTTCCTAGGGGAAGCTGAAGAGACCATAACGTTTGGAATTTTCGACCAATTTTGGCTCAGAAAAAGTCATTCCTAGATGATTTTGATATGTTGAGCACATTGATGTAGGTTTCTGGAGTAGTAGAGCATTGTAAACATCATTTTTTTTCCATTTTGAGCTAATACAAAGGCCCAAGCCATGGAAGCTGGACCAAGGAGATGTAACCCAGGAGGGGTGAACTCCTTTATCAAAACATTGTGTTAAGTGTTCATTTTGATGGTTTGTTGTATATTTGTTTGTTGCTATTCAACACGTTATTTACATGTTATTTTGCTTATGAATTTGACAAAAAACTTGACAAATTTACCTATTACATTCAAAAAAACCATAAGGAAACCTATGCACATGAAGCAAATGATGAGCAATTGTTTTTAATTTTGAAGTTGAAATTAGCACAACAAAACTAACATTCAACAACAGATTGCTGGCACCTTCGTACCAAGAGTGCGTATTGGGTTGGGGTTGATAGCCTCCCCTTGGCCTAGGTCCTCCCCAAGGTGCCTATAATGTTGGCCCCTGTCGCCCATCCCTCTTCTTGCCTTGCCTATTTAGTGAGGCATTAACAACCAAACTGTAAGCCCACATCGGCTGATGGTGCACTGGTTACTAATTTTCCACAAGTTTTGCTCACTAAACCGAGGCATACACCACTCCAATACGCATCCACCTTGACCACAGAAGAACACAACTAGCTGTGAGGTTGTGCTCTCAATCCCCTCCACCAAGAACACACTAATCCTTCCAAATATGGCCCTGACAACCTAGAGAAACCCAATAAACTAATATGTGATCTCAGCTAGCACTAACTTCAAACTATTGGCTACAACCAGGGTAGGCACCCTCCCAAAGTCTATCCAACAACCCATAACAAAATATAACTACAAGAAATCTAACCGAAGGCCAAGATTCCAAATAAAGATAGCGAGACACTCTATAATACTTAAAAATGAATCTCCCAAAGTAATATTATTTTCAAATGCTGTGGCAAGCGAGACTATCTCCTAGAGACATAGTGGTCAAACTATTTCCTCTTCGATCAAACCCACTAGGTCACAAATAGAGCAATAAAACCCCAAACACTAGTAGAAAATTTCATATAAAAAGATACCGCATACTTATATGTAGAGCCCGTAACTTCTTAATACTATTACTAACATTGGAGTATCAAACAAATACATAGTAAATACAAACTATACGAGCTTGTTGACATAACTTTTTCTAGGCATGTGAACCCAAAATCATTCTGATCAGGCGGTTAATTGTGCATGAAGGCATCACTCACTTTGTGATATCAACACATGGTATCAATTTTGTTAGCCTAGGGCTCCTAATTCCAAGATCCCAAACACGCTCTACCTGATTAACCTCACCTTTGTCTTGACAACTCCAAAATCTTGAGATCACCCACCACATAATACAAGCCCTGTATATGGAGTGTATGCTGCCCACTGTTTTCAATTCCCACTTTGTGAAAATTACCCAAAATATCGTACCATCAAGATCATTGCTATTTTCTAAGCTACAATGCCCCTAATGTTGTCCCCATGCATAGTTGAAGGCCTCATTTAACTGATCGTCCACCATCCACCGGCCAACTTGCTTGACATTGAACATCTCACACGAACATGCATGTCAAAGGAGTGTTATGCCACTCCACATTAATATTCAAGGGAGTTAGTGGGGTGGCAGGCACCCTCCACAAGACCTGCCTCCCATTGATCATCCAACCCCATAGGGAGAAATAACTTTATAATTATTAATTATATCCTCTTGACATATTAAATTTTGATAAATATATTCACTATATATATATATATATATATATATATATATATATATATAGATATATATATATATATATATCGTAATCATTATTAAGAATAAGTACACTTTCACTAGAGGTGTATTAATAAAACACATGTCACCATCTATTCTAAACCCAATTAGCTATTTTTATTATTCATTTTTGAATTTATTAATCTTTAACATTAAAATTTAATAAACCTATATATTTTAATAAAATAATTATTTTTAATATTAATAAAAAAAATTATGAGATATTTAATATTTATATCTATATATACTTTTTTATATGAAGGTTTACCAAGGCATTTAAGTTATTATATCTGAGGATTTAAATTTTTGTAAAAAAAATCACGGCCATTCCACACAACTTGTGAGATAACATCAACTAACTTTATATTTATTTTATATTTAATATAATATATAATATTTTTAAATAATTTTGATTTCAATATCAAACATAATATTTCTATAAAAATGAAATTTAAAATTAAATATTAAGAAAATATTATCTTTATAATTTAAAAATATTTAAATTTATAAAAATAATTTATAAAAATATTTAGCACTTTCACCTTTTCCACATTTCTCTTGCATGTTAAAGAAATATTTAAAATAGTTCAGCTCCTAGTTGTCGTCCACCACCTCTCTTTATAGAAATATATAACACAATATACACTGAATATGCACATTCCGGGGAAGGCTCACGCGTGCATATAATATATTCAAATTCACTTGAATATATTGGCATGCGCTCTCACGGTGGCATAGGAGGGGCATATATCATCCTCCATCTGAACGAGGATGAACCCAATAGCACCAAGCACATCATGTCCTGCAAACTCTTAAACATATTATATGACGGGATGCTTTTTCGCATCTTTGTCAAGCAAGGCAAACAAATAAGAGCAACAAGTGATGCCAAAGGAAAAAAATATTTAAC
Source organism: Pinus tabuliformis (assembly GCA_031772625.1). Classification (NCBI taxonomy): domain Eukaryota; kingdom Viridiplantae; phylum Streptophyta; class Pinopsida; order Pinales; family Pinaceae; genus Pinus; species Pinus tabuliformis. Next base: position 671,189,776 of record CM062815.1, read on the forward strand.
ACCTATGGTTGGCAACAGCCGCAAATGATATCCAAAATAAAAACATGCGAGAAGCGCCACAATTGGCATGAAAATGACATGGTGAAAGCACCACCAACAACAAAAAAAAATTATGAATTCGTTAGAACCATATAAAATTGGAACAACGTAGACAGGGAACCCAAAGTAATTCGTTAGAACCATATAAAATTGCGTCTTCCTGAGCATATTTATGAATATAATTCTTCGTATGAATGAATCATGCCCATCTTATAACTGTACTAACAACCTGTCTTGTTGAGGCTCCAGTCTTAACACCCTTCACATATATCTGTTACATTATATTTTGTCAATGATGTATATCCCGGGTGGTTGGGTCTCGGGATGGTTTAATGATAGTCTCCTCATTTTGGTCACAGTGATATGGTATGATTATGTTGACAAATTTTGGAAAAGATCTTTAGTCTCTGGAGTTTTAGTGTTTGAAATCGATTTACAACAATCTCATCCATATCTAAGATGTTTGGAGTAAAATACTTAAATTTATCGTTTAATGATCTAATTATTCTTGATTTTTATTAAAATTTGGCAACACAAGTTCAATATTGTTAGGATTCAGTATGATAAAACATTGGGTATTAAAATTATCCAGAGTTTACTATTTATATTAAATTTGTGATTTTAATTTAAATATTAGATAATTAAAATGCACTTTTAATTGCATGTATAATTCAGCTCCATACAAGTAAAGAATTTATCATTTAAATTTGTAATTCCAAAATTCTGGAAGAAAAGCTCAAAAACATAAAACTTATAACACGTAGACTACTGCTATGGTAATTTGATCTTTATCCTCCGTGTGTACTGTTTTCTAAGCAGCATATGGAGGCGCGTGCGCACCTGTGTCCTCAATAGGGCCACCCGCGAATGCTGCTGCAATTACAGCAATTAATTAATGGTGGATATTCATGCAGAATCAGAGTGAGTAGGTGGCCCTCCAAAAAAGTATATTTTTTAGTGATTTTTTTGGAAGTTTTTGGGTAGGTTTTTTGGTGTAATTTTTGGGCAAGAATTTATTGAAATCACAAATTTGGGTAATCCTATGCAATAGAAGTGCCCTAGGGTTTTCGAGGGTGCTGAACCCATATACAGTTAAAAAATTAGTTTAAATAACACAAATCAAGATTTCATCTCAAATTTTTCCACAGATTCCAGCACTAAAAAATCAAAAAATCTCACTAAAAACAATTCCATTTTCCACATGTAAGTGAGGGAGTGCTTTCGTCCATGGAATGATGTTGATACATTGGAATGGAATGATGTTGATACATTGGATTTTATGTCCTATGCCAAATTTCACAGCAGATCTATAACTCCTCGGCATATTCAGAAATAACAGTGGTGACGAACAAGTGGACAATGGAATGAATGGTTCATTTGCACCACGAAATCAAACTGCCCAATACACTGGCCCATGTGCTGCGAATTTCTTGTATGGTACGCTATCTTCCCAGCAAATTAAAATAAAAAATAGTCTAACCCCATTTATGAGTGCAGCGATTTATTAATATTATCTGTGGAGATTTTGATTGCACGAGGAGACGCTCAGTTCGGTACAATACATCTGGACTCGGGAGATGTCTCTATAATTGCAGAAAGAAAGAAAACAAATGTCTCTTTTAAAAAAGTATGACAGAAGACAAAGTGCAGAATTTCAATCATAAGTTTTATAAACTAGTTTCAAACAAATTACAGTTTTAAAAAATTAATTATAAACGACAAAGTGCAAAGCCTGAATCATTCGTTTCATTCGAGCAATTTCAAAACACATTACAGCTGTTCGAAGAAAGATGAAAAGAAACATCTCGCATTTAGTAGATACGGGCCTAAGAATCTAATGAATCCAGCAGACCAATTTGCAGAATGTAAAATTGACAAAATCTAGGGAGCCAAATCTTAACTAAGCCTTCCTAAAATAGTTAAGGCGGTAAGCATAGATTATCTCTCCCAATTTTCTTAATGTAAATTGGTTTTCTATTTTTTAATTATTATATTATACTATGTGATGTGATTATTATTTTATATGTTTTATATATATATATATATATGATGAATTGGTAATTTATTAGAAAGTTGTTTTTTATATATAAATAGTTAGTAAAATAGAAATACCTAATAAAATTCATTAAAAAATTTCATTTTAGTAAAAGCCTAGGGTGGATGTTGATGGTGACATCAAATGATGTCATATCATCAATGTGGCTTCCTCCAAGAGTGCTATGTGTCATGCGATTTGAGCTGTCTTAGGTCCATGAAAAGGCTAAAACAAGGTGTCACATGGCACTCACAAGGGCACCACATCACCCTCTACCATGTAATGTGTCTTGTTATCTTGGGTCCTACCATAAGTTCCAACCCTTTGGATCGTGCATATTCATATTATAAGGGAATTCAGGGTTTTCCATTCATCATTTTTTATTAGGGGTGTCCAACTGGCCCCACTTTCTCAAGTCTCCCTAGGAATAAGATCTCAAGAGTTTCCCTCAGGGCTCCCATCAAATTCTCTGGGGTAAAACTCTCGGGACACATCGGTGGCCATAAACATTTAACTCTTGATGGCCCAAAACTCTCTTTGTTTAAGTGTTTGATGACCACGCTTGGTCATAGGATCAAAGAGGGTAAAGCCATTTCCTTCTTAAGTCCTATGCTTCAAACTTAAGAATTCCTTCCCCATTATTAGTAATTGTTAACGCATGTATAAGGGCCTTTGCTATGACCTTTGATTGATGGTCTATAGATATACCAGGGTATAACTAGGCCCTTAGAAAGTTATGCCTCCTCAGATTTACCGAGACTCGACCATGGCCTTTAATCCACTTTATGTGTGTGTGTGTGTGTGTGTATACACATATGTATATAAGTAATTATGTCATCTCTTTTTAGCTTTGTATAAATACTAGGAACACATGTATATTTGTATAATGTCCATATACATATAAAAATGTTATTCCTCCTGAGCTTATGGGTAAATATTCGCCTAATAGCCAAAACATTTTGATGCAAGCATTCGTTGATTAACAAAGATTGATCAACCTCTTCATACACAAGCCATTTAGAACAATCTGTGGGCTTAGGATGGAAACAGGGATAGATCCATTCCTAGGAAAATATTCACGAAGCACTTTCAAATAGGAAATCGGATTCCTTAGTATTAACCTGGGGAATTTATCAACACAGTGACCACATATCAAAACATGTCAGTGAAAATATTCAATCATTAACAAATATTCCCATCTCTTCATTCTCAAGCATTCTTATCTTAATTTCCATCTCAGAAATATTCATAATAGATAAGACATTCCTTAGAATATTTACACAAGATATTGACATTCATCATTCATGTAGGAAACAACACTCATCAACATTATCATGACATTATTTTGTTGGAATTGTTGTGTTGGCATTGATGTCAACAAGTTCATGGTCATACTTGTCATATGCATGTGTGATGGATGTTGAATTGGTGGTCCTATTCGTTGGAGTTGATGTCAACTCTAGAGGTCATGAACTTATGTCAACCTCATGATGATGCAGATTGATGAAGCATGGTGTGTGTCGGTATGTGTTGGCATTGATGGAGCTTGATGGTAGCATGATTGTGTTAGAGGAGTTAGCAGGTGTTGGTGTGTGCATTGATGGAAATTTCATGATGGTTTGTTGATGCTGCTATAGGTAGAGGAGGCTGCTATAGGTGATGATGAAATCTACATATGATAGAGATGGTTCATGGCACACTAGTTGAGTTGTCAACTAGGTCTTTAGCTAGGTCTTCATGTTTATGCTTCATGAAGATGACTTGTCATAGTGTGATGACTTGATGATGACAATGTTGACATTGTAGAGGTGCTACAAAGGTTTACAGTTTTGTTTAGATGAGTTGCAGCTTGTTTAAAGGTGTAATGGAGAGTGGAGGACTTGTTGGCTTACTTGGAAACCTTGTTTGTTGTCCTTTCTAGGTCAACTTGGCAGTGACACTTGGGAGGCTTGCTTGATCTATTTGTAGAGGTGTGAGAGGCTATGTTAGAGGTATGGAGTCATGTACAGATGTTGGAGAAGAGGATGGAACAGGTGGTAGAGGTACTGAGCTAAAGGACTGATGGCTTCCCTCAGTTTTAGCCCTAGTCGCATGCATAGAGGCCTATGGTAGTGGTTGGAATCCTCGAGTCGCATGGAGGCCAACCTATGGGAGTGGTTATAGCCCCATTCGAATGCAGATAGTTTCAATTGTGTGACTATGGGATTTCACAAGATTCCCTCCAAATTTCTCGCATTATTCGGAAGCAAATAAGTTTGGAAATTCCCAGAGGCTTCCAGAAAAAGTGAAAAAGCTCGAAAATAGTTTGAAAAGGTCCTCTCGTGATGTGAATGCATTTAGTGCACTAGTAGTGAATTTAGTGGATTAATTTGGTATAATTTGTGCACTTTTGATCCTAGTCCCAAGCTCAATTTCATCCTACATGTTTTATATACTTCATCTTGGAGCTATGTGATGGTGGATTGAGTTGAGGATGTATGTATGAGAATGAGAAGGTATCAAACAAGGATTTTATGCTTCAAACCTTGAGTAGAGCCTAGATGCTTTAGTCCATGAGTGCTAATGACTGAATAATGTTCATATCTAAATCATGTTCCAGTATAGATCAGAATTGGAGTTGTTGGTGTAGTGATTGATAGGAGCATTTATGTATGCCATTGGGTAGAGTTTTTTATTGTGATTCTCACATTTGTTTAATGCAAGAGTTACTAATGCACTTGGGACATAGCCATAGTGTCTTTTGTCTCTAGGTGTATTATGCAACATTGGTTTTATGTGAGGATCTGATTGTATTCATATTTGTGTGGCTATAGTGTTTTCTATTTTGGAGAGCACACTTCTTGTGGTGTTCATATTTTGTTTGATGATGAGACCTTGTTGTTGAGAGCATTTATGGAGAGCTGATTTCTTGTTGAGCAGAGTGTCTTGGGATCCAATTTGAAAATACATGAAAGGAGGTCTGCATAGTGGTAGAGGAACAATGAATTCATGAGAGAGGAGCATGGATAGCGAAGCTTAAGCAAACGAACAAGTTTCTCATCCAACGGTAGTTGGATAGTTCCGTAGAAACTGGGCGAGGCTCAATGGTCATGGTGGTGACCAGTAGATCGAAGTCTGTAGAATCGATTTTTAGTTCAAGAGTAACTAGGAAAGGATCGTTGATCATGGTGGATTTCAACAGATGGTAGTCCGTAGATTCGTAGAGAACAGAGTATTCCAAATGATCAATAGTATTGAGTCTCCTAGCCAATCAAAGTTGGAATCATGTATTCGAGGTCGAGTCTCCATGCTAATGGGAGTCAACAAGCTATGTAAAAGAAAAAAAAATACTAATAGAAATTTAGAGAAGAGTAATAGCAACAAGGGTGGTTTTTCTCCTGGAAGGGTTTCTAAAAAATCTTGTGTCTCATGTGTGATTGATTTGATGTGAATGTTGTTTTGTAGTTACTAATGGTTTTCATTTATGATTATGTGATGCGCATGTTTAATGAATTGTTTCATATATGTGTGATTCAATAAGTAAAGTAATAAAAGGCAAAAATTTATAAGAAGATCACACTATTGATTCACCTGCCCTCTCAGAAGTTATTAAAGGTTTCTAACAATTGGTATTAGAGTGGGGCTCTTGGTTACAACTTGATCGCTGGAGAGTATATCTCGGGTTTTGTTGACAAAAAATTGATTTTTTTTTTTTCAAAATGGGCAACAGCAAGAAGAAACAAATTCAAAAAATAAATGGCCTTCAAAATAAGGAAGCTCAACCACAAAACATCATCTTTCTAGTACAAGTGGTTGAACAAATAATGTGCAAAAATCAGAAGAGCGAGAACCAAAGGTTTTGCAGCAAAAAGATTCCAAAGGTATAAGTGTTAATGATTTTATTTTGAGTTACAATTTTGAGGATTCATATTTTGATCATGTTGCATTGGCTAGTGAAGATGAGAATGATATTAAGGATATTAGATCTGATATTTATAAACTAATTGTTGCATGCAAGGATCAATATAAATTATTGAAGATTTGTGATGATAAGGAGGCCAAGCTCAAGGAAGATATAGTGAGCTTAAAATTTAAATTGGAAGGATTTGAGAAAGTTGAGGATGGTGTGCGGAAGCAATACCAAGTAAAGGTTGAAGAGGTTGATAAATTGGAAGTGGAAGTGGTTTCCTTGAGAAAGTAGAGAAATATGGAGAAGAGTACCATAGTTTATCCGAACTTAAACAGGAACGAAACAAATTACAGACACAACCATAAATACAGAGATACAACAAAAATAACACTTCATTTCATTAATATCAAATATTGAAATATGTTTACAAACAAAACGGAAATAAACTAGCTCGAGTGATGGTAGATTATCTCTGAGAAGAGAGTGGTGACTACATGCCTCCAAGTTGTGTTACAATGAGTCTCAAAGTCATATTTATTATTGAGAAACAATGGAAAATGCTAAACATCCAAAAAAATAACCCTAGGAGATGAAGTGCCAAAAATATGGGCCCTGTTTAGGTAAACTGGTACATCAACTTCCTGGGATCGTAACTTTTCCATACTATCTTTATTTCACATGCACAATACCTCATTAGAAATATCTATTTGACGACTACAAATTTTGAATGGAAAACATCAAACAAATACTGATGTTTGCCTATGTTTTCCCCAAAATTTTGTTCAAGGCCTCAAAACGGCTTTGGGAGTTCACGACCTGAAAAACTAACAAAAACAGTAAACTATGCTACAATTAAGCAAATTGTAAAACTTAAAGATACAGTGGTGGGGATCTAAGTGGAATAGGTGGGTGGCCACCAACATCCACTTGGATCAGTCCCACCCCCTTAGGAAGCAATGGTCCCCATTGCATTGAGTGCCTCCATGAGATGGGGAAACTCCTGCTGAACTGGGGGTCCAGTTTATCTGGGCTGAATTCCTCTGTATGAAATTCTTAAGGAATTGTCGTGAGGCCCAGGAGCAAGGTAAAACCTTCCACTATCTATGGCTATTGCTATCCATAGTACTCGTAGCGAGGGAACTGTCAGAGGACAGTCAATTCCCCACAATTGACAGAGATTTACCAGAGGCCGCAAAGTATGCTTCGCTCTGGGCCATGAAGGATGCGAAAAGGATACGCGACAGCAAGATCTTATAGGTGCTCATGGAGATGAACATCCAGATGTGGATGAACCGGAAGCCGCACTTGTCGCCCATGGTGTACAACAGTCTCTAGAGTTTTGCAGAATTCAAAGCCGGCATGCATAATATATACATTAGGGCGCGAAAGGATCTGGTGAAGCAGTGGACAAAGCTACCCTTTGTAGGCACTGACAGCACCATTTTCACTGTCTTGGAGGCATGGCCTCCAGAATGGAGCGCCCCAAATCTTGCAGAACTCGAAAGTGTGGCAGCGCAGAAGAAGAAGGACGATGGCAAGCTGCGCGTCACACAATTGACCAACAAAACGCAGAAGGAAACAACAGCAGCTGAGGTATGGGTAGCACGGGAAGCAGCGCAGAATGCTGTCGAGCAGAAAAAGGCCACAGAAGCAGCTGCATCAGCACATGAAGCAACCGCGAAGGTGGGTGAGGGCCAAGCAATGCCCTCACATGGGCAAGAGGTAGAGGAAGCAAAAACAACAGAAGGGACGGACCCAGTGACCACATCCATACAGTTGAAGTGCCCACACACGGCAAAGCAAGTAGGACCGAGGAAGAAGGTCAAGGCCTTGAAATTGGTCATTGACCCAATCACCCTAACTGAGGGTGATCTCCATGACATTGGCAAGATAGTGCGTGATGTCACCAATGAGGCTCTTCAAGATTTTATGCAGGAGCACCAGACTATGTTGGGGGCCCTTAGGGTGCAGTTGCAAGAGTTACAGGTGCATCCTCCTTAGGTGTGTACCCTCTCAAACCACCTCACAGCAAGATCCTCGGCAGCAGAGCAGATGTTGTGCTCATGGATGGCAAACACAATAGTGTTGCTGGAAGGGGCCCTAGTGATAGCAAATGAGGCCGATAGATTTTCGGTTAGCATGATGAAAGACCTTGGCCTTAATCTGGCTTCCCTTCCACGTGAGATACTATATCTGTTAGAAGATAGGGTAACAGCAGAGCTGCGCGCTAGGGAGAGTTGCACGATCCAAGTCCTCAGTGACAAAAAGATAAACATAGAACAACTCATCTTGCAAGGTGACAAATTGGTGTCACAAAATCAGTAGTTGGTGGAGGTGGTAGGCGACTCTTGCCGCAGTGTCCTGGAGCCATCTATCCCAGCAGATCTATCAATGGAGGTGCAGATCCATAGACTAGCAGCAAGAGTCCGCAAAGCCATAGAAGAAATGACAAAGGTTCAGCTGGAGCTAAATCTTCAGATTGCCGAGCTGCAGTTAAAGGTGCAGCCATCCACTCCCCCGAAAGTCAAAGAACAGTACGTTAGCACTATCACAGCAGGACTAGAGGAAATCAGAGGTGCAGTGCGAGACTGTACCAGCATGTTGGAACAAGCACTTGAGGTCCTACGACTCTCGAGGAGGACCCCAACATCTAGTGCTTGAAGACATAAGCGCGAGAACTCCAACAGCAATATGACAATGTCTAAGGAATTGCACAGATAGTAGTCCCCACCAAGAGGCTTGCGAGGATGCAGCAAGCCAAAGCACTGAAGGAGTAGGTGGACGCGGCACGGCACAAGGAGGCAGTTCTCAAAGCACGCATTCAGCCTTGGATCAATGATGCCTTCACTATCACGAAAAACATCTAAAGAAAGCTTGTGCACATACAAGGGATGAACACATTAATGCAGAGAGGCACCCTAGACACAGAGGTCTCAGAATAGTGGATGCAGTAGATCCAACAAGTAGCATCTTAGTGTGCTACGGACCTCAGCACATTTCGAGAACAGTTGGAGGGACTCTGCGCCAAGATCGTCGCGCCGACCGAGTGACTCGAGGGCAAGTCATGATGTTTGTGTTGGGGGCCTGTTGGGCATGGAATCCCCCTAATGCATGTTTTTGGGATCAAATCCCAAGTTTTGACTTGATATTTTCGTAAAGACTCCGCGAATTATAGGCACGGAGCATGAAATGTATGATAGAGTCATAGGGTTGTCCGCCCTAGTCTTGTAATGTAATGTCAGCTTGGCCATGGTCCGTGGACCATGGGATTGTATAAATAAAGCAAGGCTCTAAGTGTAAAAGAGAAGGAACAGAAAAGTAGAAGAAAAGAGTAAGAGTTTAATTGTCTAAGTGTGTCTTGGGTCATAGAGTAGGAGAAGGCTCTGTAGCTGAGTGCTCAGAGGCCTAGTAGTCCGCATTTGAGTGCGCGAACCCCTACAACTGAGTGCGCAGGGTGGAGTCGAGTCTCTAACCGAGGAAGAAAATAATAAAGAGAAGTTTTATCTTAATTTTGTGTATCTGTTTTTGGGTTATTGCATGTTTGATATAAATTGCAAATATACTGGTTATTTACTCCGTGCACCTGTATGAATTATTTATATTGCTAAGTATACTTTAACGCATACAAGTAGGCTAAGTTAATCAACTAACAATGGAATAATAGTAAGGACTTTGGTAATAACAGCATCTGACCTCCGAGTAGGGCTGCACAAAGGCAGCATCTCAGGCTACGAGGTACAGGTAAGTGCATGTAGTGACGTGCACGCAGGGTCAAACCATGAACCACTTGAACTCATCAGACATCTCCAGGGTGCGGAAACTAGGTTCTAGCACCCTCCCATACTACTTCAAGTGAAACCTCAGTCTACGCTTCGTAGATTGTTGCTGAAAGGGCCAGTAGTACCGGGATTTGTTTTGCTATATCACCTCTGAACCTAGGTCACACCCCAACAAGCCAACACAGATTTTGTAATAAAGTTGTAAAGACTCTGCATTTTGTGGTTGTAAAGCGTGAAGGTGTCATGAGTCATAAAGGGTTGTCCACGCTTATCTTGTAATGTAAAGTCGGTTGTAAAGATCTACCCTTTGTCTGCGGACCATGGGATTGTATAAAAAGAGCTAGGTAAGTAAGCTCTAAGTAGTCAGATGAGTCATAAGTTGTAAAAGAAGTCTTGAGTGATAAGGAGAGAAGTCTAAGTTTCAATTCTTAGTGTACGTAGAGGCTCTGCAGTTGAGTGCACAAAGGCCTAGGGTGGAAATCTGCAGCTAAGTGCGCAGACCCCTGCAGTTGTGTGCGCAGGGAGAATGGAGTCTATAATCATTTGAAGATATCAATAAAGATAATCATTTTACAAATTTTGTGTCTTTGTTTCCTATTAATGCATATTGTCATATTACGTATGAATATCATTTGTAATGCTTATATTATGCCCAAATGTATGTAATTATGTTGAATACTTGAACGCAAGTAAGAATATATGTTTACGCGTTGCTAACTATGATTGTTTCATAAGATAAGTAAGACACTTAAGGATAACTTGGAAACCTGTTCTATATGTTTCTTTAGCAGAACGAAAGTACCTGAACCATAGGTTAGGACTACGCAAAGGCCAATCGTACCCCCTCGCGAAGGTACTGAAGGGCGGAATAAAGGGCTAGGAAGACAGAGCCCTAGAAGTTAACGACCTGCGCAAAAGTAGGAATAGGAGGAATAAACCGACATGACAACCATCTCAGAGTGCGGAAACTTGGTTCCAGCATCCCCCATACTACTTCGAGTGATACTTTGGTCCACGCTTTGCAGGCTGATGCCGAAAGGGCCAGTAATGTAGGTATTTGTTCGGCTAACTAATGCTGAACCTAGGTCAGGCCCCACCAAGCCAACAAATGGTTTCGTTGATGGGACCGGAATCTACATAAGAGATGTGTGATGTCGTATCACTAGAATCCAAATAAGAAAGAGATTGGAGACTAGTTGGATAGGAAGATCCATGAATTCGTGCCATAGGAGAACAGAAATCGACAATTGACAAAGGAACAATGGCTAGACAGGTACCTATACACAGAGATCCACGAGATATTTTTTTGTTCCTTTTCGGTTGAGTTATACAGTGGATTGTGAAGCTAGAAAATAGCTAAGGAAGGTGGAGACTTGATGGTCCTATTGTCTGGACCCCGAAGTTAGTACAGAGATTGGAAGCCTCTGAGCATAAGATTGTCCACACTATCGATCATTGGATCGATTACATCATAGGAGGATTTGTGACTGAATTCGTGGTTAACACCTCAGTCAACTAAAGCGAGGTAGAGTGACGTTTTTTCAAAGGACCGCAGGGTAAGTACTTGAAATCTTTGAATACCTAGATTAAGATGTTATTGTCCGAAAAGAGGGTTATGAAACTACCTTGATGTTCGAAGCTACACAAAGAGGAAAAAATTACAGGAATGAAGGAATAAAGGGTCTTGAATATAGTCCATTGATTTCACCTCCATTGGGTGGAAAAGAGGGAGTGGCATAGGCTTCTCCGCGAAGTGTTATTCAATTAATAAGACAAGGATTCCTGCGACTGCCACCTCCACCCACACCACCTCTAACTTCACCACCATCACATGTGACTTCACCCATACCACCTGTTGAGCCTCATACCTGCACTTCTTTACACATCCTCTCAACCTCCTTTTCCTATTCATTTCCTCCTTTTGTCACTCATTCCCTCCATCAAATTGCTTAAATCATTGTATTTTAGGACTTTTTACATGGTTTGCTAATTATTCTAATGACTTGTTGTTGGTTTAGAATTTTGGTTCAAAGTGTTGTGTTTCCGCAGCTCACACAGGGTTTCCGCAGCTCACACAGGGTTTCCGCAGCTGTTTTCTTAAACGGTATGTTCCAGATGTCCTCCAGGAAGAAGAGCCACATGGGAAAGTTCGTGGAACCAAGGACATGGTGTGTGTCCCTCCAGCTCACCCAAACTGGTCATAAAAACCCATAGTCAACGCAGAGGCAAATCCGGTCAACCAGAGGTCATTGGCGGTGGCACGGCTCTGCGTGTTTTGTTTTGGAGCACGTGGTACCTTCCTCAGCCATGAAGATAGTGGGAGACACGAATCCAACAGCGGATTGAATGCCCACAATGACCGTTGCCTAAATCCGAGGACGCAACCAAATTACGTGTTTTGACACAGCTGCTTGAATAGCTGAAGTTTCGTTAAAGTAGTTTGATTTCCTCTATATAAATAAAGCGTCTTTGAACGCTGGATAGTTAGTTGTTTTTGTAATCGTTTTGAGCTCCCCACTGTATTTTCAAACTTGCAATCAATACATGAGAAGACTGTTCTTTTTCTAAGCGTGTAACTGTTCTTTGGATTGGCTGAAGTGGGCAGAGGACCCCTGTTTGCTACAGCCACTGTACAGTAGTTTAATTCCTTGCATTTCGTTTTCTGATTTCATGTATAATCGCTGTATATATGTCTTTTTATTTGCTGCAATGTTATTTCTTTTCAAACATGTATAATAGCTGTACATAAACTTTGAATTCTGCTGATTTACATTTCTGCACTTTTGTCCATGACTGATCAGTGTGTTATGCAGGTTTCTTAGGCGAGCTCGGGATAGTTTTCTTGCTTTTATTTTTACAACTAGTGGCATGTGTGATCATCTTATCTAGACTGCTGATCTTTATTTTTTATTTTCATTAGTATCATTGCTTTAGTTTGCACTTTACTTTCTGCTCATAGCTTATCAAGTTGTTCATCTTTTGATGGCTCTTTTTATCATAATCAACTAACCTCAGTAGAGCCAAAATATCACTTAGTGCAGCTTGGTTTATTTTGTTTTAAGACTCACATTGCTAACTTGATCATAACTCTTTCTTACATGATCAATCCAACTGAAGGCAAAAAGGTTAAGGGAAAATTAAGTGGTGTGATTTGTCACCTAGATTTTACATTGCTTAAGATTTAATTGAAGAATTAAAGTAGTTGTTCTTGTTTTTAACTGAGTTAATGTAGATGTCATTTTCATTTTCATTTTCATCAGCAGTATAGGTACTGGGCCAATGCCATTGGTCTTTTATTTGATGCCTCTACTTTCCTTTAAAGCTTTGATTCCATTTCAGTTATTGTTCAAGCTTTCTTTAGAATACTCTTTAAGTTTTAAGAAATCATTTAGAAGTCGCCACAAACACACACATTCACTCGCTTGATTACATCTCCATCACATCACATTAAGAAGGATAAATCAAAAACAAACTAAAAAGATAAAAACGACAAAAGATTAAGAAAAGGTTATCTAAGTACATATAGTACACCTCACTTCATTAGCTTACGGGCCCCGGGTTGACATTTAAAAGTTGCAATTTAGATATCACTAAATTGACCAAACATTTTGGCGCCGTTGCCGGGGAAGTGAAATTAGGTAGCCAATTTCTAAAAAAAAAAACACACAATAAGAAAATTTCAAGGAAGGAAATTGATAACATCTCAAAGTATGCTCTCCTCTTGCACTTAATGTGATCTGGAGGATCAGAAAAGAGAGAGTTATTGGTTTAATAGTTTCTTGAGTATGCTCTCTTCTTGCACCTAGAGTGACCTGGAAGATCATAAAGAGAATTATTAGCCCGACTTGAAGAAAAAAAAAAAAAAATGATGACATGCATAGGGCAAGAGATTCTAGGGGAAGGTTTTTAGCTAGAGCCAAGAGTTCGATTTTTACAAGTCCATCTACTTCAAGGAATAGACAAGAGACACCTCCCTCATCTCCAACTGACACTCCTAGCCCTAGGATTCCTGGAATTCAAGAAGCAGGAGTCGACTCTCCCATACCTTCCATCGAGTCTGAATTAGAGAGAGATCCTTTCCTTCTTTCTCCAGAGAGACAAATTGTAATTGAAGAAGTAGAATCACCTGAAGAAGAGGGAGAAATTCCTTCTCATACACCCTTAGTAGAAGAACCAGAAGACTCTGAAGTCTTCAGGGAAACTACTATGACAGAGGAAGGAGGTGGTAGAGGTAGAGGTAGAGGAGGAGGAGGAGGAAACAATGGAGGAGGTAGAGGTAACATTGGAGGAAATAGGGATGGAGATAACTCATTTGGGTTTCCTATAGTCGATGAGGACTCCCGAGCCACCATGAAGAACATCTCACCATCTGTCCTCCCGAACTTCCATGGGTTAAGGAATGAGGACCCTGAAACATTTCTATTTGAGTTTGAAGTCGTATGTCGAACTTATGATTATCTGGATGACTCTCAAAAACTCAAACTGTTTCCTTCAACATTGAAAGGATCAGCTTTGAAATGGTTCATGGGATTACTCACTCAATCCATTAGGTCTTGGAATGATATGAAACAGACATTTTTGGATAGGTACCTGGACTATTGTATGCCCACCAATCATAAGGATGAGGTATTCAAAATGATGCAAAAAGAAGATGAAAACTTGGAGGAATTGATTGAAAGATTTCAATATAATCTGAAAAGAGCAAAAATGAGTAACTTGGATGAGGAGACCTTGAAAGCCCTTTTACTAAAAGCCATTAGAGATGAATGGATAGATCTTTTGAATATGATGGGAAAAGGAGATGTATCTCAACTTCCACTTTCTGATATAGCAGAATTATGTGTCCATCTCTCAAGGGGGAAATCCAAAACTCAAAAAGGGCCTAGAGATCCTTCTCTCATCAGAGCAAATAAATCTGCAACTGGATCGGTAAGTAGGGCTGAGATTGGCAACATGCTTGATGAATTCAAAACTGATATCTTAGGGAGTCTTAGTGAGCAACTAGACACCCTTAAGATTCACAATAAGCAGAAAGTAGAAGCTGAGGCTTTGGCCATCTTTTGCCCAAAGTGTAGAAAGAAACATGCTCTAAGGGAATGTCCCTTGGATGCAAAAGTTGTAGAAACATGTGTAATCTGTTCAGAGAACCATGAGACCAAGGATTGTCCTTCAATTCCTGGGCTCAAAGCTGTCTTTCAAGAAGATCCAAATACAATTGAATCTCTCTGTTTTGTTGCAAGGAGACCTTGGCAGGGGCAACAAAATCAAGGGTTTAACAACTCTATGAATTTTCAACCCCAACCAAATTGGAATCCTTGGCAACAACCTTGGTCCCAACCTCAAAATTCTTTTCAATCATGGGTACAAGGTATGCAAAATCCTTATGGGAGATTTGCTCAATTTTACCAATATCCTCCATCTTTTCAAAACCAACAAGCTCCACAACTTCCAAATCAAAATCCGCAACTATCATTGCCATTTCCACAACAACAACCTTCTCAACAGAATCCAAATTCTCAACTCTTGCTTCCATTCCAACAGAAGCCAAATCAACTTCCTTCTCAGCCATTGCCAAACCCCAATAATAAAAACCCTCAAAATGCCTACATGATGGAAGGTCAGCAATTTCCTACCTATATGATTGTTCCTCTCAATGAAGTACAACTCAGATCAGGTAGAGTCTTAGATAAACCTTCTATAAATGATCAAAAGCAAAGCATTTTTGAGGAAGAATCTCTTGAAGTCAATAAGGGTTCTGAAGCATCTCTTCAAAACCCAAACACTCAAAAAGAAAAAGAAAAAGAATTAACCCCCACAACTCCCATAGTTGAGCAACCTGCATCCTTATCCACACCTCCTTTCCCTGAAAGATTACAAATTGATAAAGGAGTGGAAAAACAAATTTGGTTGCCTGACTATAATTTTCTAGATGAATTGAAAAATGTCTGTATCAAGATTCCCTTGTTACAAGCCATTAAAGAGATTCCTATTCTAGAAAAAACAATAAAGGAGTTCAGTCTTAAAAGACCAGGAAGGAAACCAAGAGATACCAGAAGGATCCACCTGGTAGGAAAAATTGCAGATATCATGATGGGAAAAATTACTATGCAGAAATATGTAGATCCCGGTAGTCCAATTGTCAAAACACATGTCAATGGGGTAGAAATACCAAATACTTTGATTGATTTAGGGGCTACTATCAACATCATGAGTAGACAGACTATGGACCAGCTAAAACTTCCTAATCTTCTTTTTACACCTACTTTATTGCAACTTGCAGATCGATCAATTATTAAACCAGATGGTGTATTGGAAGACATTCCAGTCTCCCTAGACTCTTGGGAATATCCAGTGGATTTCATGATTTTAACTCCCAAGAGTAATCTAGGAGGGCATCCTCTTATTTTAGGAAGACCTTGGCTAGCCACAGCTGATGCTTTCATAAGTTGTAGGTCTGGGGATATGTATATTTCTGATGGTAATTCAACAAAGAAGTTCAATCTGTATCCTCCAGCAAAATCAATTACAGAAATAGGGGATAATGAGTGGGTTGATGATGAAGATACTATACAACCTGTCTTTACCATTTCTGAGATTAGTGAAGATAGTCAAATTCTGAACACATTAGAAAATTTTGAACCATCTTCAGAATATGACCACACACAATTTCAGTTGGATTCTGACATTGAGTGTCTATCATCTAGACAGATGTCTCTTTTCTCTATGGAAGAGTTTGGTAGTTCTGCCATTGAGATTTTTCCAGGAAAAACACTGAATATCAACAAAAACTTGGAAAAGTCACAACAGGAAGAACTAACCAAAGTCTTGCAAAAGCATTCTACTGCATTTGCATGGGAATATACAGATATGAAAGGTATTGACCCGAATACTTGCATTCATCACATCTATATTGAGGAAAATAGTAGACCAATCAGACAACCTCAAAGAAGGATGAATCCAAACCTTAGGGAAATAGTGAAAGAAGAGCTCCAAAAGTTACTTAATGTAAACTTCATTTACCCCATTTCAGATAGCCGGTGGGTTTCTCCTTTGGTTATAGTACCTAAAAAGAATGGTAAATGGAGGGTTTGCATTGATTATAGGGAATTGAACAAAGCAACTTTGAAGGATCACTTTCCTTTGCCCTTTATTGATCAAGTATTAGATACTTTAGCAGGTAAAAAGTATTTCTCATTTCTGGATGGTTTTAGTGGTTACAATCAGATTCAGGTAGCACCTGAAGATTAGGAAAAAACCACATTTACCTGTCCATGGGGGACTTTTGCTTACCGAGTACTTCCTTTTGGATTATGTAATGCACCCGCAACATTTCAAAGGGCAGTATTAGGAATCTTTTCCGATCTAATTCATGATTGTGTAGAGGTCTATATGGATGATTTTACAGTTTATGGTAACTCATTTGAAGAAGCATTAGAAAATTTGGAAAAAGTCCTTATAAGACGTAAAGAAACAAATCTTTCATTAAGTCATGAAAAATGTTTCATGATGTTTACTGAAGGGATTGTTTTAGGACATCATATTTCAGGAGATGGAATTAAAGTTGATAGATCAAAAGTTGAAGTCATCTCCAAATTACCTATTCCAAATTGTCAAAAGGATGTTAGAAGTTTTCTTGGGTTTACTGGATATTATAGAAGATTTATTGAAAACTTCACCAAGATAGCATCTCCGCTCTTCAAATTACTTACAAAAGACTGTGAATTCAAATGGGATCCTGAATGCCAATCTGCATTTGAAGCTTTAAAAACAAGGATATCTGAAGCACCCATTCTGAGAGGGCCAAATTGGAAACTTCCTTTCCATATTTCTACAGATGCTTCAGATACAGCTCTAGGAGCTGTCTTGGGACAAAAGGATTTGGTCCCTTATGCCATTTACTACACCAGTAAAAATTTGACTCCCACTGAGTTAAATTATACTGTGACTGAAAAAGAGTTCTTAGCCGTTGTTCATGCAATCAACAAGTTTAGACATTATATAACCGGCTATGAAACTTTTGTCCATACTGATCATTCTGCAATTAGATATCTCATGAATAAACCTGTTACTAATGGCAGAGTTACAAGATGGCTTTTACTTTTACAAGAATTCAATATTACTGTGTTAGATAGACCAGGGAAACAAAATACAGTAGCTGATTTCTTGTCTAGAATCCAAAATACTGATGAAGATTCTCCTATAGAGGATAAGTTTCTAGATGAATATTTGTTTGCAATAACTACTAAAACCCCTTGGTATGCAGACATTGCTAATTATTTGGTTACAGGGAAGCTACCTCCACACTTATTTCCTAATGAGAAAAGGAAAATCATTCAGGAAAGTTCAAAGTATTCAGGGATTTCCAGTGAATTGTTCAAAACAGGGCTAGATTGTGTGATCAGAAGATGTGTTCGGGAAGATGAAATGCCTGACATCCTTAAGGCATGTCATGATGAACCGTGCGGCGGACACTTTGCTGACAAGAGGACGGCTTATAAAATCCTTTCTTTAGGATATCATTGGCCTTCTCTCTTCAAAGATGCAAAACAATATGTCAAAAGGTGTGACAGCTACCAAAGAGTTGGGAGACCAACTCCTTCAAATGAAATGCCATTACAGCCACAGGTATGCATCGAACCCTTTGAAAAATGGGCTTTAGATTTCATTGGACCCATTAACCCACCATCTAAGCAAAAGAAGTATATATTGGTTTGTACTGATTATGTTACTAAATGGGTAGAAGCAAAGGCATTACCTTCTGCCACTGAAAATTCAGTTGTTCAATTTCTTTTTGAGGATATTTTTACTCGTTTTGGTGTCCCAAGAGAAATTGTGACAGATCAGGGAAGCCAATTTACATCTAACTTGATGGAGAAGCTGATGGAAGAATACAAAATCAAGCATAGAAAATCTACTCCATACCATCCGCAAGCAAATGGTCAAGTGGAATCCACAAATAAAGTTCTTGAGAGCATCATCACCAAAACTGTTCATCTTCATAGAAGAGATTGGGCAGAAAGGCTTCCTGAAGCCTTATGGGCCTATAGAACTACATGGAGGAACACAACAGGACATTCTCCCTATGAACTTGTTTATGGGAAAGAAGTCTTGCTCCCCATTGAGTTTCAAATCAAGACCTACAAGATGGCAGTTCAGTTGGGGATGAATCTATCAGAAGCCCAAAATCACAGAATGGAGCAGTTGAATGAGCTAGATGAGATAAGACAAGATGCAATTTTAAGGACTGATCTAGTTCAGCACCAAAGAACTAAGTGGCATGATCGACACATCAAAGAGAAAAAGTTTCAGAAGGGAGATTGGGCACTATTGTTTGATTCCAAGTTTAAGGACTTCAAAGGAAAATTTCAAACTCATTGGCTTGGACCATATGAGATTGATGAAGTCTTTAACAATGGAGCAGTTCGAGTAAAGACCATTGATGAGTTTCAGACTCCTCTCATTGTGAATGGCCACCGATTGAAAGTCTACCACAAGCCACTCTCAAAAGAGGAATTTGTTAAAATGTTCCAAGAAGATTCTGCAATGAGGCTGGTGGAGAAGAATTCTTCTCCTCCATCATCCTAGTCTTTGTTTCTTTCAGTTGAAAAAATAAATAAATAAATAAAAGAAAAAAAAAGTCTCTTGTATAAGCCTGAAAACCAATCTTGAATTGGCAGTCTTATGCAGAAAATATAAGGTGAAAATCAGGGGCACCTGACACTTTGTATTTTCCAAAACAAAATCTCTCTCTCTCTCTTTCCATCTCATTCGCCATTTCAGTTCATCCATCCCATCATCTCCATTCCACTTCATTTTCATTCCATTTCATTCATCTCACTCCATTTCATCAATAAAAGTCCCTCTCAGGACTATTTCATTTAGTTAAGTCTTCTCTAACTACTTCTTGGTATAGACAGAAGGGTGTTGTTTCATTTTCCGTAGCTGAGAACTGTTTCCGCAGCTCGCACCAGTTTCCGCAGCCAGCATCGCTCTGTCTCTACAGCAGTAGTACTCTGTTTTCAAAAATCACAGTCAGAGGTATCAACATCACCAAGGGCAACAAGGATGGGAGGCACCTGCAAGATAAGAAAGCAATAAGGGGTCAGCAACCTTAATCAACAAAAGGCAAATCTATGAAGGTATGATCAAAATTTTTTCCCAACAACAATTTAATGTCATTTTACGTATAGTTATTAAATCGTGGAAAGAGCCACTAAATGCAATGATTCGGCAAGATCATCCCACTCCTTCTCCACGATCATGCCTCATCCACCTCATACCTTTCTAACGGTTCCCTCATCATCATTAATTCAAAACTCGAGTTGGGGCTGCTCCTCCATTACTGGCCGTACCTCTGTGACGTAACCCAATGTACCACGGCTCTCCTTACCGTCATTTCCGCAGCCAATGTTTAAACGTGTGCGTAAGCCACCCGACTCTCAAGGATTCGGCCGTTAATCCGTTCACTTATCACTCCATCTCCGCATGCATCTAACTCATTTCTCGTGTTTGTCTTCTACTCTCTCGTATTCACACCATTTCCACTCTCATTTACGTTGCAAACTCCACAGCTCTGTTCTCTGTTTCAAACCCCGACTACTGTTCTGCAATACGCCTCGCATTACGTTACGGCTACTCCACTTACAGCCGTAATACACCTGTTTTTCCTGTGAGCATCCTCCTTGACCATTCTCACGCAGTCAAAGCTTCAGCCGAAGATGGGGAAGCTGCTTAGAGCTGAACCTGAGGGTCCGAAGTATTTAGAAGGGTATCCACAAACGAAGGAAGCACTAAAGAAAGCACAATGGCTCAAATTTATTCAGAAATTCAGAGGGTATAACAAGGAGGTAACGAAGGCATTTGCTCGATCATTCAATGGAAATACCATGGAAGTGGGAGACCTGAAGTTCACAGTAACAGAGAACACCATAGCCACAGCAACCAGTCTACCTCAAAAAGGAGAAAGATGGTTTAAGAACAGAACAGTGGAAGACCAAGGATGGAAAGACATGCTTAAGAACCCAGGTATGGACACTTCAATATTCACTAAGGGAATTCCTGTACATGTCATTAAGGAAGAATGGACTGCATTGTTGTTACTTGTTCAAAAGTTTATCACATGTGAGGGCCGCTTTGGCACTATGTATATGTACCATGCAAGAATTATGATGAATTTCATGGATGACCATGCCCTCAATTTACCCTATTTTCTATTAGCAAGCCTAAAGAAAATGAGTTTCACTGTCCAAAAGCATGTAGGCCATATTGAATCTCACTTGTATCATCACGGGTTAATTAGAATTCTCATAGAAGAGCAGTTAAAGAGTAACAAGGATACATGGGAAAAGTTTCTAACCAGAAACCATTTCCAAGAGGTAACTGAAGCCTCTAGTAGTTCCCCTAGAGTCCCAAAAATAAGTAGGAGAAGAGAAAGGGGTGCTGCAGCCCAAGATCCTCCTACAGAGGAAACTGAAGAAACTGCTCAAGAAGAAGAGGAAAAGAGAGATAAAACTAAGAAACAGAAAAAGGATAAAGGGAAAACAATTGTTCAAAAATCATATCCATCACCTGAACCTTCAATAGAAGAAGACTATCAAACCTTGGCTGATAGATTAGTACAACTCCAAGCTACTGCCCTCTCAAAGAAGAAACAAAAAGAAAAATAGAGTAGTCAGCAAAAGAGCACTAATGTACAAGTGAGAAGAAGCGGTAGACTTAAAGAAAAAATGAGTGTGACTAAAGAAAAACAATCACATTTCATTGATTTGGGAGAAGGCACACCTGAAAAGACTCCAATTCAGCTAGTTATTGAGCCAAGTCCTCCATGAGAGGAAAGTCCCTTTCAGCAAGAAAGAGAAAACAGTCCTCAAGAATTCGAGTTTAGGCCAAGAAGAACACCTGAAACTGACCCTGACCAGCAGGAGGCATACAAT
The DNA here is from genome assembly GCA_031772625.1 of Pinus tabuliformis. NCBI lineage: Eukaryota > Viridiplantae > Streptophyta > Pinopsida > Pinales > Pinaceae > Pinus > Pinus tabuliformis. Next base: position 671,211,451 of record CM062815.1, read on the forward strand.
TATTTGGAGACCTTAGAGCAATCAGTTGTAGCTCTGAGCACTATATTGCCTCTTGATGAACAGGTCCAGTCTTTAAAACAAGAGGTGTTTGAGCTAGAAGTCTTGAACCGGCATATTAAACAAGAAAACGAAGCATTGAAAGAACAAAGCAAGGTGGACAAAATTGTCCATGACAATACCATGCTTCACTTAGGACTTTGGCAGAAGAAGAACAGAAAATTGAAGAGAAAATGTAAGAAGCTGAGCAGAGCCTTGATCAATTTGAAATTCAAGTGTTTAGTCAGAAAACCAAGGACAATTTTGGCAGCAAGGAGAAAGAGAAGAAGGCTGGATGTTTTGGCAGAAGCATCTGAGCACATGGACTGAAAAACAATGACAAAGTTTTGGTTGCATGAGGACATGCAACACCTTCACAGTGGGGGTATGTTGAGCCTCAGACCTGCACTTCTTTACACATCCTCTCAGCCTCCTTTTCCTATTCATTTCCTCCTTTTGTCACTCATTCCCTCCATCAAATTGCTTAAATCATTGTATTTTAGGACTTTTTACATGGTTTGCTAATTATGCTAATGACTTGTTGTTGGTTTAGAATTTTGGTTCAAAGTGCTGCGTTTCCGCAGCTCACACAGGGTTTCCGCAGCTCACACAGGGTTTCCGCAGCTGTTTTCTTAAACGGTATGTTCCAGGTGTCCTCCAGGAAGAAGAGCCACATGGGCAAGTTCGTGGAACCAAGGACATGGTGTGTGTCCCTCCAACTCACCCAAACTGGTCATAAAAACCCATAGTCAACGGAGAGGCAAATCCGGTCAACCAGAGGTCATTGGCGGTGGCACGGCTCTGCGTGTTCTGTTTTGGAGCACGTGGTACCTTCCTCAGCCACGAAGACAGTGGGAGACACGAATCCAACAGCGGATTGAATGCCCACAATGACCGTTGCCTAAATCCGAGGACGCAGCCAGATTACGTGCTTTGACACAGCTGCTTGAATAGCTGAAGTTTCGTTAAAGTAGTTTGATTTCCTCTGTATAAATAAAGCGTCTTTGAACGCTGGATAGTTAGTTGTTTTTGTAATCGTTTTGAGCTCCCCACTGTATTTTCAAACTTGCAATCAATACATGAGAATACTGTTCTTTTTCTAAGCGTGTAACTGTTCTTTGGATTGGCTGAAGTGGGCAGAGGGCCCCTGTTTGCTACAGCCACTGTACAGTAGTTTAATTCCTTGCATTTCGTTTTCTGATTTCATGTATAATAGCTGTATATATGTCTTTTTATTTGCTGCAATGTTATTTCTTTTCAAACATGTATAATAGCTGTACATAAACTTTGAATTCTGCTGATTTACATTTCTGCACTTTTGTCCATGACTGATCAGTGTGTTATGCAGGTTTCTTAGGCGAGCTCGGGATAGTTTTCTTGCTTTTCTTTTTACAACTAGTGGCATGTGTGATCATCTTATCTAGACTGCTGATCTTTATTTTTTATTTTCATTAGTATCATTGCTTTAGTTTGCACTTTACTTTCTGCTCATAGCTTATCAAGTTGTTCATCTTTTGATGGCTCTTTTTATCATAATCAACTAACTTCAGTAGAGCCAAAATATCACTTAGTGCAGCTTGGTTTATTTTGTTTTAAGACTCACATTGCTAACTTGCTCATAACTCTTTCTTACATGATCAATCCAGCTGAAGGAAAAAAGGTTAAGGGAAAATTAAGTGGTGTGATTTGTCACCTAGATTTTACATTGCTTAAGATTTAATTGAAGAATTAAAGAAGGTTAAGGGAAAATTAAGTGGTGTGATTTGTCACCTAGATTTTACATTGCTTAAGATTTAATTGAAGAATTAAAGTAGTTGTTCTTGTTTTTAACTGAGTTAATGTAGATGTCATTTTCATTTTCATTTTCATCAGCAGTATAGGTACTGGGCCAATGCCATTGGTCTTTTATTTGATGCCTCTACTTTCCTTTAAAGCTTTGATTCCATTTCAGTTATTGTTCAAGCTTTCTTTAGAATACTCTTTAAGTTTTAAGAAATCATTTAGAAGTCACCACAAACACACACATTCACTCACTTGATTACATCTCCATCACATCACATTAAGAAGGATAAATCAAAAACAAACTAAAAAGATAAAAATGACAAAAGATTAAGAAAAGGTTATCTAAGTACATATAGTACACCTCACTTCATCAGCTTACGAGCCCCGGGTTGACATTTAAAAGTTGCAATTTAGATATCACTAAATTGACCAAACACCACCTCCACCTCCACCGTAGTTTGGCATGGAAAATTCAGTGAAGTTGCCTTTTTTTAAAGGCTTGGGAAATGAGGACCTAGACTAGTTCTGGTTCGTCGTGAAAGCTGTATGGGAAGCTCAGGGTGTTACAGATGATCACATGAAGAAGGCGACACTCGTTAGTGCTCTGCAAGATCGTGCGCTAACCTGGTACATCAAATACTCTAATGATAACCCAAATGCTGGGTTGGTGGAAATCCAGGCCGTGGTGAATAAAGAATTCAGTATGCCTAAATTTGAGGCACAGTCGATTGTGGAGTTTAAGGAAATCATGATGAAACCAAGCGAGACACATTGGGTATTAGATCAAAGATTGAAGTGTAAAATCCAAGAAGCTAATATGAACTTAACAGATGGACAACACCACGAATGGTTCGTGGCTTCACTCCTGCTACACCTAAGGGTTGTGTTGTCCCAACAGAAGATAATGACTCAGGCAGAGGCCTTGGACATTGCGATGAGACTGCATGAAACACCGATGCAAGATCTAAATCTGGGGGTTCAACAGATCCATGCACAGTTGCAAAATCTTTGCATTGAAATGCAAAGCTTGAAGCAGGACAAGACAGTTCGATCGGAGGTGCGCGAAGAGGTATGGTGCCTGAAATGCAAGGGTCAGGGGCATGACAAGGACCATTGCCTGGTATTTGCGAATTACATTGCAGGAGGGGGACCGATGCCTTTGAGGCTAGAAGCTCAAGTAGGAACAAGTGCAGGGCCTGCATTTTGGTGTGTTGTATGTTAGGTAGCAGGTAAATGTATGATGGATAACTGTCATTTGCTTTAGAAGTTTGTATAAATAGCACAACAACTGTTCTACAACTTCTGTAGGTCTATAGGGCATGATGAATGCAACTGTAGAAGCTATGAATTAATGATGGATAGAACACCCACCTATAGGGTTCAGGTAGAAACACAGCCTCCTAACCAGAACATGGGGATGGCACGAACAGGCTTTCAGGGGCGCAGACGAGGCCAAGGTGGAGGAGGACCTGACAGAGCTCGCGGATAGCTGATTTTCTACAATTGCGGAGGAATAGAACACTATGCCTGCGATTGCACTAACCCAATGTGTCCATCGTGAAAATATTTCACTCTATTTGATCATGAGAGGGAGGACTATCCTACATTGAAAGCGAGGATACGCGAAAAAGGGTGCTACCACCTCAGCTAACTCAGAACCTATAGATGATGAGGTTTGAGCCTCACAAAGAGGATTTGAATGTGAATATAGTGCTCTGAAGTGGCATTGCAACACGGGATGATGAGGGGAAACAACCTAAAGACAGTGCATGGGTTCGCAAAGCTCCGACAAAGGAGGCTGAATTCGATTTGCAGCATGCACGTGAAACATTCATGTAATAAAAGAAGAGCTTCATTGAGGCCTCCACCTCAAGAAGCAAAAATAAACCTGATCATGAGATGGACCCTTCTATGCTTACGACCTTCCTAGAGACCTGCATGAAGTTGTTGCGCGATAGCAAGGCTGTAAAGGGATTACAGGAACTTATAAACAGATGCACCGGAAACATACCGGGTGAGCCACACATGGTACAAAATATTGGAAAGAATAAAACAAGGACATGACAAGAGATGAGGCTGACCGCACAGATAGGAGAGTATGAAATGGATCAGGTTATTTTGGACCTGGGGTCAGACACGAACGTCCTACCAAAGAAGACCTGGGAGTGGATGGGAAGACCAGTGCTGTAGTGTTCTCCGATTCAGTTAAGGATGGAAAATCAACAAAAGATCATCCCCATCAGGTAGCTGCAAGGGGTGACTGTAGATATTGAAGGCACGAGTGCTCTAGCTAACTTTGAAGTAATAGAAATTGTGGATGATAACAACCCCTACCCTCCACTCCTTAGCATTGATTGGGCTACTGATATGAATGGGGTAATCAACCTAAAGAAGCAGAAGATGATATTTGAGAACAAATCACTTCGCGTAATATTACCCCTAGATCCTGCTGGAGGATCGCGCTATACTGAACTAGTTAGCGATTATGAGATTGATGACGATTTGGACGGTATCTATAAGATAACAGCGTGAGACCAAGATTGGGTGAATCCAACGATGGATGGATGAATTACATGGGATCGCGAGAGTTCCTGCACCTTGGACTTTGATGAAGAACTAGAGTGATGGCAGAATTGGTTACATGAAGTAACCACACTAAATTGTAACATGATGACCTGGTCGCTGCATTGTCTGTTGTCAGAGGTAAGAAATTTGCCCACTTATGATGGCTTGAATGATGTAGATATATTTTTGGATGCATTTGAGAGGGAGGTGCCAGAGAAGCAGTGCTTCCAGGCTTTGGACTTGGCACTACGCGTTACGCCCGCAAGGTGGTGGGGTACACACAAGGGTAGTTTTGATGATTGGCACAAATGTAGGAGGATGATGAGAACACACTTTGGGAAGCCAAAGGTATGAATGATAGACAAATATGATGGGTAGGATGATCTGCGTGTGCACATGGCCAAATGGGCTCAAGCTTATGGAGAGAATCCCCAACCTGAATGGGTGCACTTGTTTTGTCACACCCTGGATGTCATCTCGATGAATTGGTACTTAGAAATAGAGCTTAGCCATGGTATAGGTGAATGGGATATTCTATGCGAGGGATTCATAATGATATTCAACTTTGAAGACGGGTTTGACTATATCGACGTGGCGCTACCAGAAGTAAAAGCAACAATCTTTAGGATACCGCAGGATCCTTTGGACCTGATTCAGCCTGATTGGACTACTCAGCTGAGTCACGCACTGGAATGCTATAACATAATTGTTGAAGAAGAAGATGAGGATCCACGAAATATTAACATCCCTAAAACAGAAGGTCACAGTGAGGTTGAAGGACCACAGGTTGAGAATCCTGATAACTACACCACCGAAAACGAAACAGGTAAACATTACTACGGAGGAAAAACCCAAATTCGCGAAGATTGGAGATTATTGGGACGACGTGATAGTGGATAAGGTCGTTGAATTGCTCCATGAATACTAGGATTTGTCACCTACCAAGTTTACTGATGTAAAGGGGATAATTGGGGACCTAGGTGTTATGAAGATCACATTGAAGCCCAATACAAAGCCGGTTAAGCAAAGACCTTACTGATCCGAAGTATAAGGAGAAGGTCCACTTAGAGCTGGACAATATGCTCACAGCAGGCATCATTGAGCCTGTGGAAGAATCTGATTGGGTAAGCCCAATGGTGGTACAGGAAAAGAAGCAGAAGGATGAACTAAGGGTATGCGTATATCTCCAAATGTTGAATGACGCTTTTGTACATGATCCTTTCCTGACTCCATTCACTGATGAAGTGTTGGACAATGTAGGTGGATAGGAAGCATATTCCTTCGCTGATGGGTTCTCTGGGTACCATCAGATCAAAATCGCACCAGAGGATAAGAGCAAGACAACCTTCGTGACTGAGTGGGGGTGTTTTCAGTACATGGTAATGCCTTTCAGATTGAAGAATGCGACTGCAATTTTCTCGCGCGTAGTCATTGCTGCATTCAAGCAATTTATTCATAAATTCCTGGAAGTGTACTTTGATGATTGGACTGTGTTTGGGCTAGCGAAACGCCATGTAGCAAGTTTGTACTTGATGCTAGATACCTATCGAAGATACCAGATTGCACTCAATCTGAAGAAATGCCTATTTTGCGTTCCTTTTGGGACCCTATTTGGTCATGTGGTTTGTAGACAGGGACTGATGGTAGATCCTGCGAAGATCGCAGTGATACTTAACTTGGAAGTGCCAAGGAGTGTGAAACAGTTGCACGCTACCGTAGGACATACCAGATATTATAGAAAGTTCATCAAAGGCTATGCCCAGATCACCACACCTATGGAGAAGTTGTTGAAAAAGGATGCCACATTATGCTTGAATGAGGACTGTAAGAAGAGCTTGGATGTATTGAAAGAAAATATGGTCACCGCACCGATTTTAGTCTTCCCATATTGGAAGAAAGAGTTTCATGTACATGTCGATGCATCATGTATTAGCACTGGGAGCCATACTGACACAAGCTGGTGGAGGACACTCGGACCATCCTATAGCATTCGCAAGCGGAAGGTTATCCAAGGCAGAGAAGAACTATTCTACCACTTAGCACGAAGGGTTAGCCATGGCATACGCACTCTAGAAGTTTAGACATACTTGTTGGGTGGCCATTTTAAGATGTATATGGATCATCCCATGTTGAAGTACTTGGTCAATAAGACTATGTTGTCGGGGAGAATTTGCAAGTGGCTATTATTCTTCCAGGAGTATGATTTTGAAGTTATTGTAAAACCTGGATGATTGAACGTGGGAGCAGACCATCTATCACACATAAAAATAGGGGAGGAGACCACTAATCTGGAGGAAGGATTGTCTGACACGTAGCTCTTTGCGGTGCGCATCGCGGATAGTCATTTTGAAGATGTCATACACCTCCTAATGACAATAACTGGACCGGAAGGATACACCATCCAGCAGAAGGAGGAGTTAGTGGTGCACGTGACATATTTTTCTATAATTTTCGGGCATCTATAAAAAATGGGGTCTGATGCGATATTGCGATGATATGTACCAGAGTTTTAAAGGAGCAGTATCCTCGCAGATGCTCATGGGGGCGCAACAGAAGGGCATTGTGTAGGAAGAGTGAGCGCACAAAAGATTCTACGCATAGGGTTGTGGTGGCCAACCCTCCATGAGGATTCCAAAGATTACTGCAAAACGTGTGATGTATTTCAAAGGACTGGCAGGCAATCATGGTGGGATGAACTGCCTCTGAACCCCCATATCACATTACAACTCTTTGAGAAATGGGACATAGATTTTGTGGGACCCATCCAGCCCCAAGGAAAGACGAGAGCAAGGTACATTATCACTGCGATGGAGTATTTGACTCGATGGGCGGAGGCACAACTTGTAAAGGATTGTATAGGCACAACTGCTTAGAAGTTTCTCTTTGATTATGTACTGACGTGATTTCGTTCTCCAAAGATTTTGATGAGTGATTGCAGTACGCACTTTCTGAATGAGACGATCAACATGCTAAAGGAGGAATTTTAGGTATATCACCAGAAGAGCACTCCTTATCACCCACAGGCTAATAGGATGGTTGAAGCATTCAATAAAGTGTTAGAGAATGTGTTGACCAAGGTTTGCAATGCTCAACGAAGTGATTGGGACCTATGCATACTGGTGGTACTATGGGCGTATTAGACAACATGCAAGAAGTTGACTGGAAAAAGACCCTTTAGGATTGTATATGGTGTTGAAGCAGTGATGCCCATGGAATACATTGTGCCTAGTTTGTGCATAGCGGCACTCACGAGTATGACGGATCGTGGAGCCCTAGAAGAAAGGCTCGCGCAGCTGGTCGAGCTTGAGGAAGAAAGATTTCTAGTTGGATTTCACCAACAGGTCCAAAAGCAGTAAGAAAAAACATGGCATGATCAACACATTAAGTTGCACACATTTAAGGTAAATGACCTAGTTTTGTTATATGACAACAAGTTTGATAAATTTCCACAGAAATTCAAAATGCACTGGTTAGGGCCCTATGTCATTAAGGAGATTACCGACGGCGGAGTAGTGTAGCTGGTCAAATTGAATGGAGATCCCTTCCCATGAAAGGTGAATAGCACTCGCTTGAAGCCATACATGGGTGGTCCGACCATGTGACTATATGAAGGTAGCACAATCTTAGCACTTCAAGCAGCTCAAAGGAGGTGTGGGACTATAAACTACACTGCCTGGGTTGGGGAGTTGTGCGATTGGAGGATTGTGCAAAGTAAGGAAGTGTCACAGGGTTCGCGACAGCGTGAAGGGAGCTGCGCTACCCAAGGAGAAATCACGCAGGTTGGCTGATAAGTGATCATTAAAGTCACTGTTCATGATTTGATGGCAGAAATGTAGCCAAATGGAGTGGGCGGATAGAATTTAAGACGAAATTTATGAGTCGGATCCTTGAAAATCTGCCACCAATCCAATATTACTGAATCGAATTTGGGGGGAATGGTCGGATTTGAATTCAAAATTCCCTATAAATTATAGGTGGTTGTCTAGAGAAAAAAACTTAGCATTTCGAGCATTGACTTGTTGAGCTCTTATGCACACATGAATCATGAGCACTATGAACTTCTTATAGCCAGTTCACTATTTGAGACATTGCTGAAGGAGACACAGGAGTTCTTGCAGAACATCATGCCGACACCCACAGAAGCTATAGATACCGAAGCAGAGGAGTTGGTGCCAGAAATGGTTATGGAGGCCAAAGAAACTACTCCCAAAGTGGCTGAAGTATTATCAGACGTCCCTAAATTTCCAAGGACACTGAGACCAATGTCGACCCTAACGAAGGAGAGTGCGAAGGATAAAAAAGTCAAGTAGCCTGTAATATTGGTGTGCGCATTGTCAAGAAGAAACCCAGCGAAGCCTACCCGACAGGAGAAGGAAAAAGCCATCAATCTAGAACCAGAGGAGGAAGAAATCAAAGACATCTTGATGGATGATGAGGATGTGGGATTATATGTGGAGGAGGTTGAAGCCCATGGTGATGACGCCATTACTCAGTTGCTTGAGTACATCCCTCTGCGCAAGGGCAAGGCCAAGGTGCCGAAAGATATCGATGAGAGCAAGGTTCCCTTGTAGACCCCTCTGCTGCAGGATGAAATTGTCTTCGAAGGACCGTGCTTAGGGCGGGTTCCTCTATTAAAGATGGAAGACTGGGACTTTGCCGACCATGAGAATTTCCCACACCTAGCGACCGAGAAACTGATGCGCCACATCATCTGTACAACCATAGGAATGACCACATTGGAGCCACAAAGGTGGCTCAGAGGAGTAGACAAGGCAATTTTTCTCAACCTGCTATGGGTGCCACACTACAACTACGTCCCAGTTAGAGTACTGGTGATCAAGCAGCTACTATGCTTTGTGCATGATGGGTGTCTCTGGCTGGAGGAGCCAATACCCATCATTGACAGGTTGATCCACAGGATCACATGGTCGCCTTACACAGGAGAAAATCCAGCTGTGATAATTGGTGGAAAAGGTGGTGAGCAGGCCCTCATGGAGGCGATGAAAGAAAAGTTTAATCTAGTGAAGAAGCTGCGTGGATATGCCATATCCAACATCGGTGACCTTGTTGTAAAGGTGGCTACACAGATTTTAGTAGGGAAGGTGATGAGAAAGTGTCACGCCGATGAGGTTTCAGTGCCTGTCGTCATGCTAACAGCCCAGTGCGGGGAAGGAGTTTAGTTCAATTGTGCAAACTATCTCCGAGGTGATTTCCTTGCGAACTGTCGCGAAGAACAGGAGCTCAGCAAGACGTTCCACTATGCGTGGTTGTTGCTATCAATTGTGCTGGTAGCATGGGAGCTGCTAGAGGACAGCCAATTCCATTTGGTTGTGCCAGACATACGAGAAGCAGCAAAGTATGCTTCGTTGTGGACGACCAAGGATGAACAACAAGATATTCTTGATCTTGATGGAGATGAACATCTGCATGGCCATCAATCACAAACCACGGTTTTCACCTATGGTGTTTGCCAACCTACAGGGCTATGCAGAGTTTAAAGCAGATTTTCACCATGTGGCCATCAGGGTGTAGAAGGACCCTGTGCAGAAATGGTATGACTTGCCTTATCTAGCAATGTATGACACCATTGATGTAGTACTTGATCGATGGCCAGTAAAGTGGCTCACCACAACAGACTTGGCGGCGGGAGGGATAAATTCTGCCACACAGAGAAAGAAGGAGGAGGCCAAGCTAAAGATGATGTAGCTATCTGAGAAGAGGAAGAAGGCAGCTGCTGACAAGGCCCAGGTGGAGCGTGATGTCGCTCAGCAAACAAAGAAGAAAACGGGTGGAACAGAACGAGGATCTGACAAAGGCGCAATGTCGCCTTCACTTGAGACAGAGGAGGAGATGGATGAGTAGACATAACAACATGTCATGGACCCACAGGCGACATCCACCCACATCAAGTGTCCAAGGGAGCAGGAGAAAGGAGGGTCTAGGAAGAAATCAAAGGCTACTAAAACATCATTGGGCCCAATCACCCTCGTAGAGGGAAATTTGCATGAGATCGGTGACACGGTACGGGATGTCACTATAGAGGCCCTACAACAGTTTGAGCAGCAACAAAAAATAATCTTGGGGGCTATCTAGACAGGTTTGCAGGAGCTGCAGACTCGTGCATCACAGGCTGGTACGGTGTCTACTAGCCTTGCTATTGGTACTTCAGAAGTTTCTGAGATGTTGTGCGCGAAGGCCTCCAGCGCGATTGTGCTACCTGATGGAGCACTAACCTCGAAGAATGAAGCTGACAGGCCCACTGTCAGTGCCCTAAAGTAAGGTTGAATCTGGAAGTGCTCCCTGGTGAAGCGCTCCACCTATTGCAAGATGGAGTGATTGCATAGTTGAGGGTCTGTGAGCATCGCTCCATGCAGCTGATTAGTGAGCAGCGGATCAAAAATGAGAAGATGGCACTACAGTGAGACTCTGCCATTTTCATTGTGATCGAGGTGACTAACCAGAACAAGCATATTCTGCAGGTCGTCGAGGAGGCATGCCAAATGGTCCCAGAGTTGGCCATTCCTGAGGAAGAACCAGTTGAGGTGCGCATCCACAAGCTGGCTACAGCGGTGCGCGACACACGTATAGAAATGGTGAGCATTCAATTGGAGTTGAACATGCAGATCATAGATTTATAGTTAAAGGCCCAGCCTTCAACCCTGCCAGAAGTAAAGGAACATCGTGTGATTGCCATCACAGAAGCAATAGCGACGGTTGACAGTGCAGTAGTATACTGCACGCAACTTTCTGAGGAGTCGTTCGAGGTCCTGACAAGCTTGCAGGAGGACCCTAATGTAGAATGACTAGAGATAGAGGCACGTGAGCTGCAATACTGCTATGATGAAGTCAAAGGCACAACGTGAACCGTTGCACTCACATAGAGACTAGTGACGCTGCAGGAGGCCAAGCAACTGAAGGAAGATGTAGGTGCAACACTGCACAAGGAAGTAGTGCTGAAGGCATGACTGAAGCCCTAGGTGGATGAGGCTTACATGGTGATAGCCTCTAATGAAGGAAAGCTTACGACACTGCAAGCAACTCAGGAAAAGCTTCAGGCCGACAGTTTAGGAGCAGTGACCAAGCAGATGGTTGAAGATGTGAAGCAGGTGGCCGCACAGTGCACTACCGAGGTTGCGGTCATACGGGTCGAGCTGGAAGATCTTCATGCTAAGATCTTCGCTCCTGCCGAGTGACTCAAGGGTGAGTCACAATGTTTGTGTTGGGGGCCTGTTGGGAACGGGATCCTCGAAGGATAGTTTTGGGGCTAAAAGCCCATGTTTTCGGTAAAATTTTGTAATAAAGTTGTAAAGACTCTGCATTTTGTGGTTGTGGACCATGAAGGTGTTATGAGTCATAAAGGGTTGTCCGCCCTTATTTTGTAAAGTAAAGTCGGCTGTAAATATTTACTCTTGGTCTGCAGACCCTGGGATTGTATGAAAAGAGCTAAGTAAGTAAGCTCTAAGTAGTCAAATGAGTCATAAGTTGTAAAAGAAGTCTTGATCGATAAGGAGAGAAGTCTAAATTTTCGGTCTTAGTGTAGGTAGAGGCTCTGTAGCTGAGTGCGCAGAGGCCTAGGGTGGAAGTGTGTAGCTGAGTGCGCGAACCCCTGCAGCTATGTGCGGATGGTGGATAGAGTCTGTAATTGTCTAAAGATATCAATAAAGAGGAGCATTTTACAAATTCTGTGTCTTTGTTTCCTATTAATGCATCCTGTCATATTGGGTATAAATTTCATTTCTAATGCTTATATGATGCGTGAATGTATGTAATTACGTTGAATAATTGAACGCAAGTAATAATATCTGTTTACGCGTCGCTAATTGTGATTGTTTAATAAGATAAGTAAGACACTTAAGGAAAACTTGGAAACCTATCCTATATGTTGCTTTAGTAGTGCGAAAGTACCTGAACTGCAGGTTAGGGCTACGCAAACGTCAATCATACCCCTTCGCAAAGATACTGAAGGGCGGAATAAAGGGTTAGGCAGACAAAGCCCTAGAACTTAACGACCTATGCGGAAGTAGGAATAGGAGGAATAATCTGACATCGTGACCATCTTAGGGTGTGGAAACTTGGTTCCAACATCACCCCATACTGCTTCAGGTGAAACTTCAGTCTACGCTCCGCAGGCTAATGCCAAAAGGGCCAGTAGTGTAGGGATTTGTTTGGCTAAATAACGTTGAACCTGGGTCAGGCCCCACCAATCCGACACACACAGAGGAGCTTTTAAAAAGTCTCTGATTTCTCTCTTTCCAAATTTCCCAAATAATGAAACTGGGGGTGAGAATCCATAAATGATTGAGAATCAGATTGTATCAAATGCCTTTATGCAAATAGGATATGGTGTTAGGGATATTGAGGAGATCTATGTTAGTGTAGGATAGACTTTTTTCAGGACATTCCTAGAGATCATAAGCATATGAGTAGTTATTAAAGAAGTGTTCCATGTTTCATTAAGGGAATTTTGAGGTCAAAAATGGGCCTACTAAGAAAAATAATGAAATAATCATTAAAATTATCAAATGAGAGTTATGAATATTTAAAGGAAAAGAAAGAAAACTACTTTTTTTATTATATTTTTGGCTTATCTCATAAATTTACTAAAATGTGAAGTGTAGTCATTTATTGGATGTGAAATTAAATTCTACATCCGACACGTACCCACTCGACATAATTATGAGTATACCCACATTAGAAAAAATGAAAATCATGTTCAACACACCTTTTTTCATGTATTTTCAACTTTTTTTCGATGTGGGTCTCCTCAAAAGGATGTCGAGAAAGTACTCGTTGGACATGGAATTTAATTTCACATATAATGGGTGTCTAAACTTGACATTTGAGTAAACCTATAATGAAATAAGTCGTAAATACAATTTTAAAATGTACTTTTCTTCTTTTCTGTCTAATACATTTTCCCTTTGGAATAACATCATCCTCTCGAATCCTATTTGTTCCTTAAAAGTTAATTTTCTTAGTACATTTTTTGTTTTGAGGTCCATTTTTTACCTCAAAATTCCCCTAATGTCAGAATTTTGTACACATAGATGGCATCTAGATGGTATTTAATAGACTCACTTTAATAAATTATCTTAACTTAATGTTCTGTTTTGAAAAAACAATTAGAGAAAGAAGGATATTTTTGGAAATGAATATTGCTTCCATATCTTTACCCATACTTGTTCTATAGGTATTGAGTGCTGGCCTACTTGTAATTGGTAAGCCTCTTGTACATTGAAGGTGCCTTTCATTGTATATCCCCATCTAAGTTTTTCCGACTGATTAGATATGGGAATATTTTTTTGTTGGAGGTTTCTTCAGAACTGTTGCAAATGTTGTCCCTCTAGCTTGGGTTGCCAGAAGTCAGGTGGCTACCATTGGTGCCATTGGGATGAAGGTTCATTATTCTACCAATAGTCTGTAATTTTATTATATCCTTGAGTTCTCATTTGTTCTCTCATGTCATTAAATTTTTGGTTTTTTCTAAGTGTTTGGAGTTGTTGACAAGAGTTTTCCCAAAACATAGAAGAATTGTAGTCCTTAACTAACCATTTTTTTTTAGACTATCTGCATGCCTCTCTGGCTAAGGACCATAAATATGAGCCGGCTATTGAGGAGATTAAACATATCAAATTTTGTACAGGAGTATGAGGGACATATTTGCGGTTCTAGATGAACTTCTAGAGATCATAGCAATCTTGAATCCATTTCCACCACATTTTGGCTCCTAATTGTTGTGCTAGTTTTCTCCTTCTTCTTTTTTTTCAAATCTTATCCCAACTCACTAGGGGCCACTTGAACTCCAAATTAGAGCCCCCTAGAGGAATTTACACTAAATTCAACTGATCTCTTGGTCAGTTGATGATGGTTCCGTGAGCGCTAAGCATAAGTAAATGGAAAGGGCCTGAGGTATGGATTTTAATAAGACTAGTCTTATTGCAATATTCAATGTATAAAATTCCTATCCTACCAACTTTTTATTAAACTTCGTTATTACATCCTTCCATAAAATCCATGTGAATGAGATCTTTTCCATGACATCACTAAGGTATTTCAATAGTAACTTGCCTTTTTGAAACTCTATAATATTGGTGATATGCCAATGTAAAAGGATTGGAGCGTTGAAAAAAAAAAGGAATTATATCTATTTACTTCAATACCTTAGGAAAGTGAGAGCATCTATAACACACTTGTAAGAACTCTTGAGCTTCTAAGACTATCGATGTTCACATTCCCATAGTGTTATCCACAAATTGTTGGTGAGTGAGAGGCATATCTTCTCCAAATAGGCAAAGGCCTTGGAGAAAATTCCTATCTACTAATGCTTTTCATCACCATCCCAGTATTTCCATTATTAGAATGAATAGAAATGGTGAAATTGGATCACCTTGCTAAATGCCATGAGAACGTTTAAATTGAGATGAGGGGGAGCCATTGAAAACAAATGAAAAGTATGTAGAACACATTATATTTCCAATGAATCAATTACGTTCAGGGGTAAAGAAAAAACTACGGGAGATGTGGAACACATATTTCCAACTGAGCTTATCAAAGGCTTTCGAGAGGTCAATCTTAAGGAGAATTCCTGGCATAGATTGTAGCTTCAAATGAGTGAATTATCTCATGAGAAATCATTATCCCGTGAAGGATTTGGTGGTCTTATATGAATGCATTTTTCTTAGATAATATCAAATTGGGAAGGATAGGTTTAAGTCAATTGGCAATAGTTTTTGTTATGATCGTGTAGATAGTATTACACAGAGAAATGGGTATATATCCACTTATTTCATCAACTTTTAATTGTTTTGGAAATAATGTGAGGATGGTAGCATTAAGGTTGTTAAGAATGAATTTGGATATTTGAGATTCTTCCACCGCAAGCCATACTCCTTAACTAATAATAGGCCAACAAGCCTAAAAGAATCATATGGTGAAGCCATCAGGGCCAGGGGATTTTTTATTTGGAATTCCTTTGACAGTTGCCTCTATTTCCTCCATGGTAATTTCCAAGAGTAAGGATTCATTCTACTCAATATTAACCAAGCAAGTTATATGATTTGTGATGCATTGAATCACCTCGGTTTTGTTTCTAGGGGGCTCCATTAGAATACTTTTATAGTAGCGAATGAGTTCCTAATAAATTTCTTGGAAATTGTGTAGCTTTTCACCAAGGAGATCTTTTATGGAGGCTATCATATTATGGTGATGATTTTGGAGCATGGATTTATGGAAGAAATATGATTTTATTTTCCCTTCATTAAGCCAACAAAATCTCTAATTCTATTTCCATAGGAGTTCCACCTGTTTTCTGCACTCCTTCAGTTTGATGAGGGTGATGGCTTCATTTTCATTGAGAGAATATGATCTACCATGTAGTATATATTCGCATTGTATGGACTCTTTTTTTCGCTCCAACTTACTTTTCTCCTCAAGGAGAAGCCAAGGTGCATTACAATACTGTCCAAGCTTTCTTCAAGATAATCGTAGTAGAAGGTTGGCTAACCAAAAGCCCATACAATGAGTTATGAGGGACTATTTATAGCAAAGGGTGGGGTGACCCTTGACATTCCCCTTTGTGACCATTCAACTACCCTCATGACTCTTCACCTACTCTATGACTGTTACATCCACTATTGACATTTGACTTACACTTGACATGACTCACATTACAATGCACATGTACTCATGTGAACAATGGATTGAACAAGCCAAAATAGACATCACTCTAACTTAGACAACTGTATAAGTCCAATTGTTCGACATCCTCATGCCGATCAAGAGTAACATATTGATGCCAAGATTTGTAGTCCTTGATAGTGTCTGTGTGTTCCATTGTGACATCTGTCTGGAACCTAAACCTTGCCTCCATAGCATCTGGGTACACTACTCAGGCTCCTCTATCCAACTCGTCTGAAAGCATGCATATCATTGTCTTCAATGTGGCCAAACCAGCAACATAATTGTTCATGATGTCTGCAATGATAGGAAAGTCTGGGCTAGTAGCGACGCACATCAACCCATTTAAGTACGAGTCAAGCTCTTATCGGACCTTCTTCTTTTTCTTCGCTTGTGTGATCGTTCCAAGTGATGGGATCACACGTGTTCAAACCAAAAAATCCATGCTCCTGAACACTCGTGCATGGGAGGCCGGTATGTTGGTGATGATTTGTGGTAGGTCCTCATAGTTTTGGATTTGGCTCAGGATACGTGCTTCCAGCTCGACTGCATTGGCCCTCATCATCTTTGGCAAGTGAAGCTGGGCTCCCTTGTACTTCATCATCCATGCTTACATGTTGTCAACAACAACATGTATGTTCATCAGGAGGTGTGCTCTTCTTGCACATCGCTGCTACCATCCATGGAGATGTACGAATTCTTGGTGCATGGTGCCAAACTTGGAGTACAATGCTCACATAATTGTGTCAAGGGAAAATACTTCATCTATTATTGCCTTCTTCAGTTCAAATCAAGCGGACCTTGTCACCAAGTCCCCTCCTTGCTTGGCCACCTGTAGTTACTTCGTCATTTTCTCATTCTCAGCTATAACAAAACAAACACTTGAGCTAGTAGCTTCAGCATACACTCTGGTTGCATTGGCCAAAGAAGCTAGATGATTTTTCACATCAGTCATGATCTCTCGTTCTTTAACTTATGTAGGGGATGTTTAATCATCTGGAGTTGATACTCTGCGAGACTAAACAACTCTATGTTGGGATTCATCAAATGAGATGTTGTGCATCGCTTCTTCGACTGATCACCAAGGATCTCACTGCCTCCTTGATCATTTGAAACTTTCTCTTCCTCTATATGCATTGAAGCGAGTGCGTCAACCTCTTTGTGGTGAGGCATGAGGTCGGTGTCCTATTCCAACACCTACTGCTCCATGTCTACATCCTACTATTGAAGTGAGTTGATACTCTGCGAGACTAAACAACTCTATGTTGGGATTCATCAAATGAGATGTTGTGCATCACTTCTTTGACTGATCACCAAGGATCTCACGGCCTCCTTGGTCATTTGAAACTTTCTCCTCCTCTAGATGCATTGAAGCGAGTGCGTCAACCTCTTTGTGGTGAGGCATGAGGTAGGTGTCCTATTCCAACTCCTATTGCTCCATGTCTACATCCTACTGTTGAAGTGCATGTTCTATCTCATGAGTAAAGTCTTTCCCCTACAATGGTTCACCTTGTTCACTTGATGCCAGCTGTTCAGGTGAATCAACTAGTTTTGCAAGCACTGCTTCATTTGTTTACACATGATGCACCCCCTGTTGTATCCGTTGCCGCTACACTTCCCTCTCCTGTTGGCGCAAATCTTGTTCTTTCTAGAGTTTATCCCTCAACTCATGCAACTCCTTCTCTGCTTCTTCCGTTTCCTTCTTATCCCTTAGCCTTTACACGATTCGCTTGTCGCGCTGCTACCTCTTTTCCTCTATAGCCATAGCTACTTTCTCTACAAGTGGATCTGCTCGAAACTTGTAGCTTTGTTCCTCCTCCATGTGATTGACAATCTTCCTCTTCCCTTTGTCATGCACTGGTATGCTCGGCTCTGCTGCCACTTCTGCTACTGCTCCTACTGCTGGTGCTCTCCGTGATGTCGCTTCCCGCTTCTTCACTAACTACTCCACAACATTTCTGACTGGTTCATTGGGTTTGGAGAAACTATAGCCATATCTCAATGGGTCCTCCTCGGCCCAATGAAATGCCCCATAGATCTAGTTGGACTAAACTCTCGTGCAATGATCCTTCACAATGCAATGTGGGTCATACAAATTGTAGCTTCAGAGTTCGAATGGGTATTTCTTCGTCAGTTACACTTCGCCATCCACTTGCTTCATACTTTAGATCTCATTTAACCTAATCCACAATGGAAGAGTGGGCCAAGGTGCCTTCTTCTTCCGCTGCAGTCTAACTGTCAATGTTGTTGAGATGTGATAGGCTAGTTCCTGCATGACAAGTACATCCATTGCAAACTTTGGCAAAACATACGGAGCCTTCTCCAAAATGAACATTCAGATGAAAGTGTCAGATGGTGAGGCATACCAATCTGCAATACATATCAATGCCTCCATTGCTTCCTTTGACATGCAGGGTGGATCTGGTTCAAATATCATTTTGTACAAAGGGACAACAAAATGGTCAGAAAACCGTGTGATTACTCCTTTAAAGCTACATTCAGACAAAAACTTGAAATATGTGTTCACAGCAGTCTCCCCCGATGACCATGCCCACTCCAAGCCGGGGAACTCATGTCAAGCACAAACTGCATCTAGGATGTAAGCAGACATGTAAATATTTGCATGCATACCTCAAGGTGACTGTCGAGCCTTCATGACTTGATCCTTCAGCTAATGAGCTAGTATGCCGGACCAATTACATGGTTTTTCTTCTCTAACGACTTGGTCCAATGCAACCACCCAACTCTGTGGGAAGGTTTCCGTGCTTGCATGGCCATACAGTCAATAAGAAAATATGATTAAGTATTGGGGTGCACCTTCCTCAATATCTTGGTCTTATAGACATGGTTAGGTGTCATCATGAAACGATCTAGCTCCTTTACCCAATCCTTCATAATGTTTCTAGAGTTAGCACTATTATTGGGTAAGTTGAATGGAGTCTCGATGACAGTCATGGGCTTTGACATCTAATACATCTCATCATAATCCTATTCCCAGAAGGTCACAAGTTTCGTCCCAATAACAATGCTCAAGGTCATCGTCTCAGCATCAGTGTGAGATACGATCCAGTGTATCATGTCCGCTCATGGGAACACGAGAAATCTGCATGTAATCCGGTATAAGTCAAACTTGTGAATGTTCACGTACACCTAACAGTCTTCGAGTTGTTCCCCAAAAGTTCTTGTGAATGTTGCGTTGACTTATTGCCACTTCAGTTTGATGTCCTTGTCTAGATACAACTATGTATCTTCATAGATAAGCAAACTAGAGGACACTTGCTCAGTCACTACTCCAGCTGCATTTCCATTAGTGTCCTGAGATCCTATTCTCTTGGAAGCCATTGAGATAGATCAAAATCTAAAATATCTGGAGACAAGCAACATGCCTGGAAAGAAATCTGTCAGCGAGAACAAAGAAAATTCCAGGAAATGACACAACACATACTGGGGAAACTGATGAGCAAGACTGCATAATTTCTTCTGGGAGGCTGGGTGACTGGCTACTAGAACTGCACAAAAGGCAATCTGGGTTGTCTGGGAGGCAGGACTAGTTGTTGGATCTACGCAATGCATAATCCAGGCTCGTTGATGGCTACTGAGATTGTGCAATGCGCAATTCCAGCTGGGAAGGATTACAGGCCCACGGACATATTTGTGCAATTTCTTGGGCCAGTAGTCATTATCCCTCAGAAATGCACAAAACAGTCTTGAAGGACAATGCTGGGAAAAATGCACGTTTTTGGAGAGGAAGGTAGAGCCTTCCTTCCCCAGATTGCATAAAGAAGTCTCAGTGAGGCAGAGTCCAGGCCAAGGTTAGCCCGACTTGCTGACAGGCAACTGAAAGAAAATAACACAGTGAATGCATGGTAACACTAAGTGAAAGAAGAAGTGATTGACAATGAATGCAAAACATGAGTGAAATATTCAACAAATAGATCAACATGCATGTGGGTGAAGTAGTTCGCCAGTTGGGTGAACATTCGTGCAAAACAGTTTCATGCATGCGACAGTAGTGAGATGCAATGAAAACTGAAATAGAGTTAGGACAAGCTAGTATACATGTAAACAATAGCAAATGTTCAAAGAAATCAAGCGAACAACACTCATACAAGCAAATACACAAAAAACGACAGAAATAGTGAAAAAGACAAGTTTAGGCCACTTACCTGTGAATAGTTGAGCTGGATGTGTCAAAGTGTCCTGGATGTGCTATGGGATGTTAGAGCTCCAAGATTTGTGTGAAAGAATGAACTATGATGTGTCGAATAAATAAGTTTGGCCTGATGACGTGCATGCCACAAATCTAGGAAAAAGCAACACTTGGAGGGAAACTTCTAAAACAACTTTGCATATAACCCCGGCTACTAAAAACAGCTCCTTGAATCATGGGATGCCTTTTGTGTGTTGCCTTTTGCTATTCTAGGAAGAAGTAGTCATGCATAAATGCGAGTCAAGTTTCCTCGAACCTGAGTGGCACTGGTCAACCAGACTGCTCATGCATGCAACACCTCAACTACCTGGGAAAAATGTGCATTCCTGGCTAGGAGCTGGGTGTTTAGATTTCTAAGACTGACACGTTAGAAACCCTCCATTCACTTTACTGATTTATTCCTACCTACTTGCTCTGTTAATTAACAAGTTATTTACCATGTAAATACTGAAATAAATACAAGTGCATGCTCAACACATTACAGATCATCAACTGAAGGAAAGAGAAATAAGCACACAAATGACACTGTTATTTTTGGACTAATATCCCCAGAAAAACCCAATGCGAGAAAATTGGTGCAGATATCTGAGGTTTTTCTAATTAAGCAGGTATTTTCTGGGTACACTAGGTGCCAAACTTGTTAACCTGACAGAGATAAAAAATTTGGCAGCAATACCTCTCTTTGGAAACAGGTATTCAGAAAGTCTTCTCCACGAAATCTCTCTCCAACACAATCTGAAGCTCAGTGTTAGCCCTGCTGGCTTCTGCTTCAACCTAAAACCCTCAGCGTTAGCCCATTGAGGCTCTGCATAGTCTCTGTTGCTTCTACGTGGCTCCCTCTAGCCCTACGTCTGCATCTCTCTGCTTCATCGCTAGTCTCTCAGCACTGTCCCTACCTCTCT
Source organism: Pinus tabuliformis (assembly GCA_031772625.1). Taxonomy (NCBI): domain Eukaryota; kingdom Viridiplantae; phylum Streptophyta; class Pinopsida; order Pinales; family Pinaceae; genus Pinus; species Pinus tabuliformis. Next base: position 671,232,622 of record CM062815.1, read on the forward strand.
ACCTCGTACTCACTGCCCCTTGCTACAACTCTCGATCACTAATTCTATCTCTCTTAACAAACCCCGCTCTAGAGAATAGAATGACTGATCACCTTGGTGTATTTTCTAGGTGACTCTCATGCCTCCTCTTATACTTTTCCTGTTGACATCTCAACAGCCGAAATTAAGTCCCTAATCAACGGGTAAGATTAGATCTAGCTTGATCCATATCTTTTGGAACATTCTAACAAATATTCATATTAATACACATCAATATTTTATTTTCCCTAAGTTTATACTTACAGACTCCATTAAAAATATTAATTATTTTAATATCTCCTTATCTGTTTAGAATCTCCCCAAACACTTTCTGGGTATTGGATATCTCATATTCCTCAACCTCTCCACCAAATTTCGTGGCTAGAGCACATCCGATACTACCCCAAATCAACACTCCCTCTTAGCAAGGATTGTACTCTAGCAATACTCATCACTAAGTATTACTCTTGATCATCTGACATCAGTACTTGTGCTGATGTTAGGCCTTCCTACCCAACATCCTCTGCACTACTGCATCTTGTACTACTTCCCATGGTTCTGCCACTGCCACTACTACATATGTACGACATCTCCTTCTGCATCTGTTCTACTGCTGGTCCTTTCTCCCAGCACTGCATCCGCACCGCACCTCCTCTCATCATGCTACATCATGCTGCCCACTACTACACTACAACTTAGTTACTAAGAAGCAAGTAACTGATCTCCCAATCTGACCTCCCTGTTGGTCTAGAGACACCCACTGATACTAAAGCTCCCTCTGCCACTGACAAGTGCCCACTCTCTTACCTCTATGCTGTTGCAACAACTCCCTACATCTCGCACCATTGCACACCTCTCTATGCCATCCTACATTGGTGCAACGCTCCTGTGCCTCTCGCCTTGTTGCAGCCTACTGGCCTCGTGCTGTCTCGAGAATCCTACATTGTAACTCTCTCTGCCACTCCATCCGCATCCTTTTCTACCCGACTCAGCCAATCTTGCTACTCCTTGTCAGGGCTCCTGTAGCAAGGTCTAATCCAAGAGGCTGGGTACCTCAAGGATCCTGCCCCTCATCACCTATAGTCTGCTTGACTACAGCTCGATGTCTCCACACTTCTTCTCAAGTGGTGCATGTGCACTCATGGCACAATCATCGTTTGTCAAAACTTCCTTCTCTTCCTGTGTTGGCACTGCCTTAGTCTCAGAAGACTCTCCCTTACTCTTCTTCCTTTGACACTAGGTTGCATAATGACCCAGCTCCCCACAGTGAAAGCACTTGATCTTGGAGAGATCTTTCTTCTTCTGCTTCTCCGGCTTTCCCTCAGATGCTAGGGCCATGTCTTCCTCCTCCTGCTTGACTTTGATCCCTTTGTTGTTGCTACCCATTTTTTACTGCCATCTGATCTCTTCCTAGCGAGGAGCTGCCCACATCTCGTCCCAAGGTGGGAGAGTCCCTCTGCCTAGTATACTCTAGACAAACACCTCCTAGTCTTCTGAGACAACATTCAGGGTTGTCCTCACCATCAGCTCCTGATCCAGTGTCGCCTCTATAGTAGTTAACTGATCTCGGATCTCATTCATTCCTCCGAGGAAGGTTTCAATCGATTCTCCCTTCTTCATCTGATAGGACCTCAAATGATTCTCAAACATCATTCTTCTCTACACAGAAGTATGCTGGTACAGCTTCTTGAGAGCCTCCCACATCTTAAATGATGTTTCCTTCTTGGCTATGTGTGGTACTACATGATCGTTGACCCCGTCAAGGATAATGCTCTTAGCCCTCGCCATCGCCTCCTCGTACTTGTCATTATCATTGGGTTCGACTGGGATAGCTATTACCTTCAAGGAAAAGTTCTTGAAATGATTCCTGTCAAGTACGGATAAGATTTGGCCTTTCATACTGTGATGTTCGATGCTCCGTTCAGTCTATCCTAGTCTCTTACTCCGTGTAGTGCCATGATGCTCCTGTACTTCCCTCTTGGAAGTTCTCTGTTTGACTCCTCTGAGTCTCTACTTCCCATCTAGAAGTTCTCTTCTAGACTGCCTCTAAGTCCTAATTTCGCTCCTGGAAATCCTTCTGTCGCTATCGAGATGCCCCCTACTATGATCATCTTGTGCAATCGCACCACTGATCCGGGTTCCTCTGCTAGAAACCCTTTGTAGAAACTCCTCTGGCCTTGCTCTGTCGAGTATTGTTCTGACTACAGTACCTCACCAGCTCCACTCTACAATATTCCCGCAGCCTTTTAAACCTCAACAACTTGAAAGTGAGAGCTCCTAGGCTCTGCGCAATCCTAGCACCAGCAACCTGACCTCCTCAGCCAACTGCGTCATCCCTTGTAGCTACTACGTGTCTCTTCACAAGGCTTCTTTTGGCTTCCTTAGCCATTGCGCTACCTCTTCTTGGCTCACCCTTGATGATGCAGGCATTGCGTCACCCTTCCTTGTTGCTGCTCTGCTAGAAACAACCTCTGTCACCTTGGAACAACTGTTTTCTACTACTATTGCTCTGCTCGGCAGATGCCCTCTAGTCCTCCTGTTATCTGCAATCACGCTTTGATACCATGTTGGAATTCCTAAGTCTGACACATTAGAAACCCTCCATGCACTTTACTGATTTATTCCTACCTACTTGCTCTGTTACTTGACAAGTTATTTACCATGTAAATACTGAAAATAAATAAAAGTACATGCTCAACACATTACAGATCATCAACTGAAGGAAATAGAAACAAGCAAACAAATGACACCGTTATTTTTGGCCTAATGTCCCCAGAAAAACCCAATGGAGGAAAATCGGTGCAGATATATTAGGGTTTTATTATTAAGCAGCTCTTTCCTAAGTACATTGGGTGCCAAACTAGCTAACCTGACAGAGATAAAAAATCTGGCAACAATACCTCTCTTCAGAAATAAGTATTTGGATAGCCTACTCCACGAAATCCCTCTCCAGCACAATCTGAAGCTCAGTGTCAGCCCTATTGGCTTCTGTGTCAACTTGAAACCCTCTGCGTCAGCCCATTGAGGCTCTGCACAACCTCTCTGGCTCTCTTTGTCACTCCTGCAGCCTTTACGTGGATGACACATGCCTTTCTGGCTCTGCGCAGTCTCTGCTATGTCTACGTGGCTCCCTCTAGCTCTCCATCTAACTCTCTCTGCTTCAGCACTGGTCTCTAGGCAATGTTCCTACCTTTCTGCCTCGTACTCACAACCCCCCACTGAAACTCTCAATCACTAATTCTATCTCTCTTAGAAAACCCCACTCTAGAGAATAGAATGACAGATCACTCTGGCGTATTCTCTAAGTGACCCTCAAGCCTCCTCTTATACTTTTCCTGTTGACATCTCAACGACCAAGATTAAGTCCCTAATCAATGACTAAGATTAGATCTAGCTTGATCCATGTCTTTTTTACCATTCTAACACAGATTCATATTAATACACATTAATATTTTATTTTCCCTAAGTTTAGACTTAGGGACTCCATTAAAAATATTAATTATTTTAATATCTCCTAACCTGTTTAGAATCTTCCCAAACCCTTTCTAAGTATTGGATATCTCATCTGCCCCAACCTGTCCACCAAATTTCGTTGCTAGAGCACATCTGATGCTACCCCAAATCAACACTGGATTGACTGCAAAGGAGGGTTGCACAATTTTTGGGAAGAGCATCTGACTGTTGGCCAGATTTGCGCAATTCCTGGGCTGAGCAGCCCTGGTGGGGAAATTTGCACAAATCCTGCTGGGAGTGTTGACTGGCAAGATTGCGCAATCCTAAAGCCCAGTAGGTTTCCTGACAGGATTGCGTAATTTCTGGAGGGAAGGCTGGTTTCCCTCTAGAAATGTGCAATTTTCAAGGGGAAACTGCTCAGCTTGCAGCTGGACGAAGTCCAGGTGAGCAGCTTGTGAGGGGAATGCATTAAGATGTGCTCGACAGACTGCCTTTGTGAATGAAAAACATTGAAGCTTGTGTACTTGACAAAGGAAGACAAACTGTTGTGCAAGGATGGTAGGGAGGCTCCAAAACGAGCTAAGGAAAAATTTTGGAGGGTGGTTGTAGCCACTACAACATTACTATATATATGTAGACTTGTGGGTCTTCTTTCTCTATATGAATTGTATTCCTCAATGATGATTGAGAATTTCTCTCCTCCCTATGCTAGTTTTTCAAGTCCTCTCTCTTCTTCTAGTGTTCCCTTCAGTTTGTTTTCCACAACATTGCTCATAGGAAGCTTACTATGAGGTCATTCTTTCAAATACATGATTCAAAAATCTCTATTTATTAGCCCTTCTCCTTTCATAGTGCAAATCCCATATTACATATATCCACCCCTATGTGAAGGGTTTATTTATTTTAGACTTATACATTATTGAAGAAAAGAATATAGTTCTTAATTTTGTCCCATAGTTTTGTGGTAATTTAGGTATGTGCATGAATCCATCTTCTTACTCTTTCAACCCTTTCACTTATTCTCATTCTTCAGCTCCTATTTTCAAAGAAACTCCCAAATCACCTCTTGCATTTTTAGGGTCCAACCTCTCTTCAACTTATTGGATAAATTATAAAACAATTTTCACATTTGATGGAAACAAAAGACATAGCATTTCAACATATCCCTGCAATTTTGTGGAAATGGATTTTAGCAAAGGGTTCCCACTATAAGTTATTTTTATATATAAATATTATTCATATTCGAATAATCCATAATATGTTATTTAAGTATTTTGTAATATAGTATTTTATTTGAAACATGACATATTTTAGCTTACTTCTCTAAAGGATTTAAGAATAATATAAAGAATGAGATTAAATATACCTGGTGTGTTGTCTCTTCAGAACATGACCACATATACTTGTGATTTAGTACTACATCACCACCAATAGATCCTTCAACTCAATTGAATATTGTACCTCAAGAAAATTGATAAGAATTTGAAAGCAATAGTTGAAGATTAAGAAACTTAACTCTATAATTTTTAGTAAGAAACACAAGGTTGGCTAGGTCATCATACTATGTTGAATTGTGAAGACCAAGTCAAAGAAGTTAAGGCTAAAGAACAAGAACAAGCCCCGGAAGTGATGATTGATGCTATGTGATTCGTTCTCCACATTTCACTAGTTTCAATCCCACTTCTTCACCCCTATGAGCATCACCCGATGCAATGAGTGCTAAGTGAACTATTCAAAAATCATGAGAAATTAGTCAGTTACGACTACCTCTCATGGAAATGGTCATACGTTTGAATGACTTACTTAACGCAGTTGAATCCCAAAAATGATATCTAACAAGAAAACCCACTACAACAATATAATCCATGATTAATAGAAATAACAAGGACTCCAAAAAATGGCAAAGAAATTTGCACAACGAAAATAGAAATGACTTTAATAAATGTAGAAGAAGCTTCAATAAAAATAGGGCAGAAGAAGAAATCTCTAGTAGCATCTCAACCAATGGTGACAAGAAGCTAAGACTTCAATCTAATCCAATTATGTATTATTTTTAAATTTTATCTCTTTTTATATAACCAATTTATGTGAATTTATTCTTATTAAAACTTTATGGAATCTATTTTTATTGAGTAATTAGCAAAATAGAGTAATAAATTTTAAGTTGGACTCTTAATCTTAGCCTTAAACCTTTGAAATAACCTTATCATTATTATCTTTTTGTAAGTCAAAATATTTCATTTATCTAGAAAGATTACATAGGTGAGTACATCTTTGTAAACTCTTATTGGCCTCACTCTTATTAGATTTATTGGCTAGTAGGCAATTGCCATAATAGATAAAAAAATGCCAAAAAAAAATTAACTACCTAAAGTTGGAAAGGAACATAACACCATAAAACCATAAATTTCATTAAACAACCAATAACCAATATGGATCAAATGGGTTAACTAGAGCAAAATGCTACCGTCCAAAGCCTGGAGATGGTGGTGGACTAAAGTCATAGTGTACATGTTTATCCATGTGAGCTAGTCTTTGTATAAAATGGTATAACTTCTCCTGAATGCGGCATTGACCACTTTTCATGTTGGCAAAGAAGTCTTGCATATGCCACCATTTTCTCTACATATCATTCATAAAGGAAATTATAACATTATTGTCCTCAAGTCAATCTCTACTAAGCTACTCAAGAAACATTGTAACCTTCTTGAGCTGATTACCAAATTTAGCCGAGAGTACATTGGCACCTCCATACCAAGAGTGTGGATTGGGTTAGGGTTGATAGCATTCCCTTGGCCAAGGTCCTCCCCAAGGTGCCTATCATGTTGGCCCCTCTCACCCATCCCTCTTCTTTCCCTGCCTCTTTACTGAGGCATTAAGAACTAAATTGTAAGCCCACAAATTCTGATGGTGAAATGGCTACTAATTTTCCACAAGTGTCCCTCACTAAACCAAGGCATACCCCCCTCCAACACGCATCCACCTTGACCACGGAAGAACACAACTAGCTCTGAGGTCGTTCTCTCACTCCCCTCCACCAAGAACATACTAATCCTTCCAAATATCGCCCTGAGAACCTAGAGAGACCCAACAAACCAATATGTGATCTTATCTAGTGCTAACTTCAAATTCTTTGCTACAACCAGGGTAGGCACCCCTCTAAAGTCTAGCCAACAACCCATAACAAAAATAACTACAACAAATCTAACCAAAGGCTAAGCTTCCAAATAAAGATTGCGAGATTCACACTCTATAGTACTTAAAAGAGAATCTCCCAAAGTAATCTTATTTTCAAACACTGCAACAAGTGGCACTACATCCCCTAAATAACAGTCCAACCTCAAAGGGTGGGGGGGGGACTAGAGAAGTAGTGATCAAACTCTTTCCTTTTCAGTTGAACCCACTAGGTCACAAACAGAGCAATAAAACCCCAAACACTAGTAGAAAATTTCATATAAAAATATACCGCATACTTATATGTAGAGCCCGTAACTTCTTAGTACTAATACTAACATTAGAGTATCAAATAAATACATAGTAAATACGAACCATACAAGGTTGTTGGGATAAATTTTTCTACGCTTGCGAACCCAGAATCATTCCCATCAGGTGCTTAATTGTGCATTAGGGCATCGCTGGCTCTGTGATATCAACAAATGATTTCAATTTTGCAAGCCTGGGGCTCCTAATTCTAGGATCCCAAACATGCTCTACTTGACTAACTTGACCTTTGACTTGACAACTCCAAGCTCTTGAGATCATCCACCACATAACACGAACCTCGTAGTTGGAGTGTATGCTTCCCATTGTTTTCAATTCCCACTTTGTGAAAATTACCCAAAATATCATACCATCAAGATCATTGCTATTTTTTGAGCTAGAAAGCCCCTAATGTTGTCCTTGTGCATTGCTCAAGGCCTCATTTAATTGATCGTCCACCATCCACTCGCCAACTTGTTTGACATTGAACATCTCATAGGAACCTGCATGTCAAGGGAGTGTCATGCCACTCTACAGTTATATTCAAGGGAGGCAGTGGACTGGTGGGCACCCTCCCCAAGACCCGCATCCCATTGATCATCCACCCCATGGAGAGAAATAACTTTATCATTATTAATTATATCCTCTTGACATATAATATTTTGATAAATATATTCATCAAAAAAATTTCCAAACTAGCACGAGTAAAGGCCACACTGCTCTGAGTAAAGGCCACACTGCTCTGAGCATGGAAAGATCTTTGTCCATGAAAGTTCAAAGCAATGACCTTTTCACTAGAAAATATCTTAATAAAACATGTCACCATCTATTCTACAGCCTATGAGCTATTCTTATTATTCATTTTTGAATTTATTAAATTTTAACATTAAAATTTAATAAACATATATATTATAATAAAATAATTATTTTTAATATTAATAAAAGAAATTATTAGATATTTAACATCATATATATATATATATATATATATATATATATATATATATATATATATATTTTATGGAGGTTTACCAAGACATTTAAGTTATTATATCATTTGTGGGAATTTAAAATTTTGTAAAGAAGATCACAGCGATTCTACACAACTTGTGAGCTAACATCAACTAACATTATATTTATTTTATATTTAATATAATAGTGCAATATTTTTATTTTATATTTAATATAATATATAATATTTTTGAATAAAATTTTAATATCAAATATAATATTTCTATAGAAATTAAATTTAAAATTAAATATGAAGAAAATGTTATTTTTATAATTTAAAAATATTTAAATTTGTAAAAGTATTTTCTAGGTAATTTATAAAAATATGTATCACTTGTACTTTCCACTTTTTTATTGCATAAATAAAAAAATAAAAAAAATCAACATAATTTATAAAAATATTTACCACTTTCACGTTTCCACATTTCTCTTGCATATTAAAAAAAATATTTAAAATAGTTCAGCTCCTAGTTGGAGTCCACAACCACTCTGTATAGAAATATATAACACAGTATACACTGAATATGCATAGAAATATATAACACAGTATACACTGAATATGCACCTTCCAGGGAAGGCTCACGCGTGCATATAATATATTCAAATGCACTTGAATATATTGGCATGGGCTCTCATGGTGGCATAGGAGGGGCATATATCATCCTCCATAGGAGGGGCATATATCGTCCTCCATCTGAACGAGAATGAACGCAATAGCACCAAGCACATCATGTCCTGCAAACTCTTAAACGGGATGTTTTTTCGCATCTTTCCCCACACGTTGACTTGCAATCTGTGTCAAGCAAGGCAAACAAATATGAGCAACAAGTGATGCCAAAGAAAAAAAATATTTAACACAAGCAAGATATACCGTAATAAACAAATGAATTAAAAAACTCCGCAAATTATATCCAAAATGAAAACATGCGAGAAGCGCCACAATTAGCATGAAAATGAGATGGTGAAAGCAGCAGCCGCAACAACAATAACAACAACAAAAATTTATGAATGAGAACACATACCCGTTATCAATCCTATCTCCTTGCAGCTGGAACAACGTAGACAGGGAACCCAATGTAATTCGTTACAACCCTATAACATTGCGTCTTCCTGAGCATATTTATGAATATAATTCTTCGTATGAATGAATCATGCCCATCTTATAACTGTACTAACAACCTGTCTTGTTGAGGCTCCAGTCTTAACACCCTTCACATGGTTACATTATATTTGTCAATGATGTATATCCCGGGTGGTTGGGTTTCTGCATGGTTTAATGCCTCATTCAGGTTTTAGTAGTATGGTATGATTATGTTGATAAATTTTAGAAAAGATCTCTAGTTTCTGGAGTTTTAGTGTTTGGAATCGATTTACAACAATCTCATCCATATTTTATGTACCACTAAATTAGCCTTCCACTGAAGAGCCTAAAATGTTTAGAATAAAATGCTTAAATTTATTATTTAGTATTCTAATTATTCTAGATTTTTATTAGAATTTGGCAACACAAGTTCAGTTAGATTCAGTATGATAAAACTTTGGGTATTAAGATTATCGAGAGTTTACTATTTATATTAAATTTATGATTTTAATTTAAATGTTAGATAATTAAAATGCATTTTTAATTGCACGTATAATTCAGCTCCATGCAAGTAAAGAATTTATCATTTAAATTTGTAATTCCAAAATTCTGGAAGAAAAGCTCAAAAACATAAAACTTATAACACGTAGACTACTGCTATGGTAATTTGATCTTTATCCTGACGTGCGTACTGTTTTCTAAGCAGGATATGGAGGCGCGTGCACACCTGTGTCCTCAATAGGCCCACCCGCGCATGCTGATGCAATTACGGCAATTAATTAATGGTGGATATTGATGCAGAAACAGAGTGAGTAGGTGGCCCTCCAGAAAAGGATATTTTCTGGAATCGTTTTATAGTGATTTTTTGAAAATTTTTAGGGTTCTGGTGTAATTTCTCTAAAATCTTGGCAAGAATTTATTGAAATCACAAATTTGATGGTAATTATGTGCAATAGAAGTGCTGGATGGTTTTCGAGGGTGCTGAATCCATATATACAGTAAAAAAACTAGTTTAAATAACAAAAATCAAGATTTAGTGTCAAATTTTTCCAAAAAAAAGTCTAAAAATCTCACTAAAAACAATTCCATTTTCCACAAATAAGTGAAGTACTGCTTTTGTCCAATGATGTTGATACATTGGATTTTAAATTTCACAGCAGATCTATAACTCCTCGGCATATTCAGAAATTACAGTGGTGACGAACATGTCGACAATGGAATGAATGGTTCATTTGCACCACGAAATCAAACTGCCCAATACACTGGCCCATGTGCTGCGAATTTCTTGTATGGTACGCTATCTTCCCAGCAAATTAAAATAAAAAATAGTCTAACCGCATTTATGAGTGCAGCGATTTATTAATATTATCTGTGGAGATTTTGAATGCAGGAGGAGACGTTCAGTTCGGTACAATACATCTGGACTCGGTAGACGTCTCTATATTTGCAGAAAGAAAGAAAACAACTGTCTCTTTTAAAAAAGTATGACAGAAGCCAAAGTGCAGAATTTCAATCATAAGTTTTATAAAATATAAACTAATGTCAAACAAATTACAGTTTTAAAAAATTAATTATAAACGACAAAGTGCAAAGCCTGAATCATTCGTTTCATTCCAGCAATTTCAAAACACATTACAGCTGTTCGAAGAAAGATGAAAAGAAACATCTCGCATTTAGTAGATACCGGCTAAGAATCTAATGAATCCAGCAGACCAATTTGCAGAATGTAAAATTGACAAAATCTAGGGAGCCAAATCTTAACTAAGCCTTCCTAAATTAGTTAAGGCGGTAAGCATAGATTATCTCTCCCAATTTTCTTAATGTAAATTGGTTTTCTATTTTTTATTATTATATTATATGATATGATGTGATTATTATTTTATATATATGATGAATGGGTAATTTATTAGAAAGTTGTTTTTTATATATAAACAGTTAGTAAAATAGAAATACTTAAAAAATTTCATTAAAAAATTTCATTTTAGTAAAAGTCTAGGGTGGATGTCGATGGTGACATCAAATGATGTCATATCATCCATGTGGCTTCCTCCAAGAGTGCCATGTGTCATGCGATTTGAGCCGTCTTAGGTCCTTGAAAAGGCTAAAACAAGGTGTCACATGGCACTCACAAGGGCACCACATCACCCTCTACCGTGTAATGTGTCTTGTTATCTTGGGTCCTACCATAAGTTCCAACCCTTTGGATCATGCATATTCATATTATAAGGGAATTCAGGGTTTTCCATTCATCGTTTTTTATTAGGGGTGTCCAACTGGCCCCACTTTGTCAAGTCACCCTAGGAATAAAATCCCAGGAGTTTCCCTCAGGGCTCCCATCAAATTCTCTGGGGTAAAACTCTCGGGACACATGGGTGGCCATAAACATTTAACTCTTGATGGCCCAAAACTCTCTTTGTTTAAGTGTTTGATGACCATGCTTGGTCATAGGATCAAAGAGGGTAAAGCCATTTCCTTCTTAAGTCCTATGCTTCAAACTTAAGAATTTCTTCCCCATTATTAGTAATTGTTAACGCATGTATAAGGGCCTTTGCTATGACCTTTGATTGATGGTCTATAGATATACCAGGGTATAACTAGGCCCTTTGAAAGTTATGCCTCCTCAGATTTACCGAGACTCGACCATGGCCTTTAATCCACTTTATGTGTGTGTGTGTGTGTATACACATATGTATATAAGTAATTGTGTCATCTCTTTCTAGCTTTGTATAAATACTAGGAACACATGTATATTTGTATAATGTGCATATACATATAGAAATGTTATTCCTCCTGAGCTTATGGGTAAATATTTGACTGCTAGCCAAAACATTTTGATGCAGGCATTCGTTGATTAACAAAGATTGATCAACCTCTTCATACGCAAGCCATTTAGAACAATTTGTGCGCTTAGGATGGAAACAGGGATAGATCCATTCTTAGGAAAATATTCAGGAAGCACTTCTAAATAGGAAATCAGATTCCTTATTATTAACCTGGGGAATTTATCAACATAGTGACCACATATCAAAACATGTCAGTGAAAATATTCAATCATTAACAAATATTCCCATCTCTTCATTCTCAAGCATTCCTATGTTAATTTCCATCTCAGAAATATTCATAATAAATAAGACATTCCTTAGAATATTTACACAAGATATTGACATTCATCATTCATGTAGGAAAACAACACTCCTCAACATTATCATGACATTATTTTGTTGGAATTGTTGTGTTGGCATTGATGTCAACAAGTTCATGGTCATACTTGTCATATGCATGTGTGATGGATGTTGAATTGGTGGTCCTATTGGTTGGAGTTGATGTCAACTCTAGAGGTCATGAACTTATGTCAACCTCATGATGATGCAGATTGATGAAGCATGGTGTGTGTCGGTATGTGTTGGAATTGATGGAGCTTGATGGTAGCATGATTGTATTAGAGGAATTAGCAGGTGTCGGCATGTGCATTGATGGAAATTTCATGATGGTTTGTTGATGCTCCTACACGTAGAGGAGGTTGATATAGGTGATGATCAAATCTACATATGATAGAGATGGTTCATGGCACACTAGTTGAGTTGTCAACTAGGTCTTCAGCTAGGTCTTCATGTTTATGCTTCATGAAGATGACTTGTCACAGTGTGATGACTTGATGATGATGATGTTCACATTGTAGAGGTGCTACAAAGGTTTGCAGTTTTGTTTAGATGAGTTGCAGCTTGTTCAAAGGTGTAATGGAGAGTGGAGGACTTGTTGGCTTACTTGGAAACCTTTTTTGTTGTCCCTTCTAGGTCAACTTGGCAGTGACACTTCGGAGGCTTGCTTGATCTATTTGTAGAGGTGTCAGAGGCTATGTTAGAGGTATGGAGTCATGTATAGATGTTGGAGAAGAGGATGGAACAGGTGGCAGAGGTACTGAGCTAAAGGACTGATGGCTTCCCATGATTTTAGCCCTAGTCGCATGCATAGAGGCCTATGGTAGTGGTTGGAATCCTCGAGTTGCATGGAGGCCAACCTATGGGAGTGGTTATAGCCCCATTTGAATTTAGATAGTTTCAATTGTTTGACTATGGGATTTCACGAGATTCCCTCTGCATTCCTCGCACTATTTGGAAGCAAATTAGTTTGGAAATTCCTAGAGGCTTCCTGAAAAAATGGAAAAGCTCGAAAATAGTTTGAAAAGGTCCTCTCGTGATGTGAATGCATTTAGTGCACCAGTAGTGAACTTAGTGGATTGATTTGGTATAATTTGTGCACTTTTGATCCTAGTCCCAAGCTTAATTTCATCCTACATGTTTTATATACTTGATCTTGGAGCTATGTGATGGTGGATTGAGTTGAGGATGTATGTATGAGAATGAGAAGGTATCAAACAAGCATTTTATGCTTCAAACCTTGAGTAGAGCCTAGATGCTTCAATCCATGAGTGCTAATGACTGAATAATGTTCATATCTAAATCATGTTCCAATATAGATCAGAATTGGAGTTGTTGGTGTAGTGATTGATAGGAGCATTTATGTATGCCATTGGGTAGAGTTTTTATTATGATTCTCACATTTGTTTTATGCAAGAGTTATTGATGCACTTAGGACATAGCCATAGTGTCTTTTGGTTCTAGGTGTCTTATGCAACATTGTTTTTATGTGAGGATCTGATTGTATTCATATTTGTGTGGCCATAGTGTTTTCTATTTTGGAGAGCACACTTCTTGTGGTGTTCATATTTTGTTTGATGATGAGATCTTGTTGTTGAGAGCATTTATGGAGAGCTGATTTCTTGTCGAGCAGAGTGTCTTGGGATCCAATTTGAAAATACATGAAAGGAGGTCCGCATAGTGGTAGAGGAACAATGAATTCATGAGAGAGGAGCATGGATAGCGAAGCTTAAGCAAACGAACAAGTTTCTCATCCAATGGTGGTTGGATAGTTCCGCAGAAAATGGGCGAGGCTCAATGGTCATGGTGGTGACCAGTAGATCGAAGTCTGTAGAATCAATTTTTAGTTCAAGAGTAACTACGCAAGGATCGTTGATCATGGTGGCCTTTAACAGATGTTAGTCCATAGATTCGTAGAGAACAAAGTATTCCAAATGATCAATAGTATTGAGTCTCCATGCTAATGGGAGTCAACAAGCTATGTAAAAGAAAAAAAAAATTACTAATAGAAATTTAGAGAAGAGCAATAGCAACAAGGGTGGTTTTTCTCTTGGAAGGGTTTCTAAAAAATATTGTGTCTCATGTGTGATTGATTTGATGTAAATGTTGTTTTGTAGTTACTTATGGTTTTCATTTATGATTATGTGATGTGCATGTTTAATGAATTGTTTCATATATGTGTGATTCAATAAGTAAAGTAATAAAAGGCAAAAATTTATAAGAAGATCACTCTATTGATTCACCTACCCTCTCAGCAGTTCTTAAAGGTTTCTAACAATTGGTATTAGAGTGGGGCTCTTGGTTACAACTTGATCGCTAGAGAGTATATCTGGGGTTTTGTTGACAAAAAAATTGATTTTTTTTTTCAAAATGGGCAACAGCAAGAAGAAACAAATTCAAAAAATAAATGGCCTTCAAAATAAGGAAGCTCAACCACAAAACATCATCTTTCTAGTACAAGTGGTTGAACAAATAATGTGCAAAAATCAGAAGAATGAGAACCAAAGGTATTGCAGCAAAATGATTCCAAAGGTATAAGTGTTAATGATTTTATTTTGAGTTACAATTTTGAGGATTCATATTTTGATCATGTTGCATTGGCTAGTGAAGATGAGAATGATATTAAGGATCTTAGATCTGATATTTATAGACTAATTGTTGCATGCAAGGATCAATATAAAGTATTGAAGATTTGTGATGATAAGGAGGCCAAGCTCAAGGAAGATATAGTGAGCTTAAAATTTAAATAGGCAGGATTTAAGAAAGTTGAGGATGGTGTGCGGAAGCAATACCAAGTAAAGGTTGAAGAGGTTGATAAATTGGAAGTGGAAGTGGTTTCCTTGAGAAAGTAGAGAAATATAGAGAAGAGTACCATAGTTGATCCGAACTTAAACAGGAACGACACAAATTACAGACCTAACCATAAATACAGAGATACAACAAATATAACACTTCATTTCATTAATATCAAATATTGAAATATGTTTACAAACAAAATGGAAATAAACTAGCTCGAGTGATGGTAGATTATCTCTGAGAAGAGAGTGGCATCTACATGCCTCCAAGTTGTGTTACAATGAGTCTCAAAGGCCTATTTATTATTGAGAAACAATGGAAAACGCTAAACATCCAAAAACCTAACCCTAGGAGATGAAGTGCCAAAACTGTGGGCCCTGTTTGGGTAAATTGGTACATCAACTTCTTGGAATTGTAAATTTGCCATACTATCTCTATTTCACATGCATAATACCTCGTTAGAAATATCTATTTGACGACTACAAATTTTCAATGGAAAACATCAAACAAAGACTGATGTTTGCCTATGTTTTCCCAAAAATTTCATTTAGGGCCTCAAAATGGCTCTGGGATTTCACGACCTGAAAAACTGACAAAAACAGTAAACTATGCTACAATTAAGCAAATTGTAAAACTTAAAGAGACAGTGGTGGGGCTCTAAGTGGAATAGGTGGGTGGCCACCAACATCCACTTGGATCAGTCCCACCCCCTTAGGAAGCGATGGTCCCTGTTGCATTGAGTGCCTCCATGATGTTAGAGTCGGTCTGGTCATCCCTCCGTCAGAGATCAAAACTCTTTTTGCATTTCATGTTTAGGTGTCCCATCACTCTCGATCAATTGCATTTCATTAGGAGCATGCCATAAATCTGACGGAAGGGCTTTTGTCATTCATCCCCCTCATGCTTTACACTGCTGGCTCAGGTCTGTCCATCAAAATCAAGTCTTAAAGTCATTTGCAGTCCTGTTGCAGTTTCTAGGTCATAACAGTCATTTTAGTCACTAGGTCTAGGGTTAGTCAATTTAGTCTTCGACAAAGTCTAATAAAGCCAGCAGGCCAGAGGGAGGTCCTTGATAAGTTGTTATTTCAAAAGATTCTTATCGTCATATGGATGGATTATGACTTTTCTTCAAAACTCTATTTTGAAGATAATTTGACATTTCAATTTTTGTAATAATTTTTCAGAATTTTCAGTTCTTGAATTCTCCAGGCGCAGTCCTGGTCTCCTTTTCCAAATTCCATGTCAGCTATCCCTGCAAAAAATTGCCAGGAAACTCATCATTTCAACAAAAAATCAAGGAGGAAACAAAAAGGTCAGAGTTCTATTAATTGTGAAAAAGTGTCAATTGCAAAACATTACAAAATGGGTTTTGGAGAAACAAAAATCAAATTGATGTCTATATAAAAGTTTTTCCATGAAGATGAAAGTCATTTTGCATGCCAAGGTTGGAGAAAAACGTTTCAAAGCGAATTGGGTGAGAGCGTGCGTGTTTTGGAGAGAACTGGCTTGCAGTTAATCGGTGCAGCGCATATAACAGGTGGCGCGGCGCACTGGGGATTTCCGCCCAGTGTTAATTTGAACGGGTGCGACACACATAGAGAGCGCGGCGCACTGGGTTCTTAGCGCGACGCATATAGCCTCAAGCCCGAAAATTGCTGGAAACTTCACCAAATTGCTCATACTTTGCGTAGTTTTGCCAGGTAGGCTTGCTATCTTGTTGTTCCATCAAATTTTATGATAAGATACGGTGGTTTATGGGTGATAGTGGTTGCAACAAAAATTCTCAAAACCTACTTCTAAAGATCCTCAAGCCAATTGCAGCCAGGGTTTAAAACTCACTATTTTGCCACCAAGATTTTGTCTCCCTCCCATTGTTCCCTTATTTTCACTAATCCCTAATTCCCTATCACCTAAATTCATTACTCCCTTCTCCTACATACTCTATCCCAAATCCTCCAACCCCACACATCAAAACCTATACAACTAATCCCAAACCCTAAACCCTATTTCCATACATCAATCCCTCAAACCCCCTCCCATATTTCCCTATTAAATTTCTCCCAATAATTCCCATTCCTCAATATTGTTTCCCCTTCCTAACAATCCCTAACAGTCCCTATTGCATTTGTTTTTCCCTTGGTGGCAGAAATTGAAATACAACACCAAAAAGAGTAGTTCAAGCACAATTCATACACAGCAGTCATCTTGTCTTCAAGGTATTTTGTACAGCAGGCATGGCTTCTAAGCATTCGTCGGACTATGAGGTGGAAATCCAAAGTGATTCTCCCTTGGAAGAATAGGCACCCCAGAGGCCTCATAAAAGTGGCAGGCATGTTAGGGAAGAACCGACCACCCTTACAGAATTGCAGGCCTGCTCTCTTGCTATGCAATGTCTTCAGCATCAGTCATGCTATGAGTTTTGTCAAAAGGTGGCTAGTGTCCAATTTCATCATGAGCTGGCTCGTCTTTTTGTGCTGCACTTGCATAGAGATCAAGCTATCTTGGCTAGTGTCACCTTCACACTTACACCAGAATCTGTCTCATTAGCAACCAGTATACCGAACATTGGTGAACCATGGCACAAGAAACAAAAGATTGATCAGCAGCATTATGAGCCATACATTAAAACCAGTTCCTTGAGGCAGCTCAAGAGAGTGTTCCCATTTCGGTATCTGAAAGATGAATATGCTCCACTAATGAGATTGATCATGAAATATTTCAGCTGTGAGGGACAGTTCTCTCGTCTTTATGCTTATCACATCAGGTTGCTCATGCATTTCACCAGGGTACGGATGATGAACATTCCGTATTTCATTTGCCGGAACATTGAGAGGATGACCACCTTTATACAGCGTAAAACCCCTCAGCAGCAACTTAACAGTGTATATCATTTTGCTCTTATTAAGATTTTGGTGGTTCATCAGCTTGGATTGCAGGGCATCACTTGGGATGATTTCATCTCTCGCGACTTCTTCAGAGCTTCACGGGGAGTATCAGAGGTTAAGAATGAGGGTGAACCTTCTCATCAGTATGAGTGCCATGAGACTGCTAGTGTGCCGATTTTCATCACATATAAGAGATGCACCAGAGATTTGTTTGCAGCGGCAAAGCGATTGTTATCTCCACCCGGGGTGGAAGGGGCCTCGCTTCCTCCATCAGCATCAAAAGTACAAGAAAAAGGCAAGGAGCCAATGCAGGATGAGGGGCCTTCAGGTGAGCCATCAGGTGAACTAGAGACCGAGTTCATTCTCCTTCATGATGATGATACAGATATGGGTCCACAAAGCGCCAAACTTAGAGAGATCATCCAGGAGCAGCAATCAGAGATCGAAGCCTTATCCCTTGACTTGGAGAGGGCTAAGTGGACCATGAAATACTTGGAGCAGAGGAACAAACAACTTGAGGATCAGCAAGCGATCATGGAGCTACAAAAAATTCGTGAGCATCGCCAAGCTACACAAAGGAGAAGAGTTGAGCTCACATCATTGGAGCAAGAAATTAATGAGGATCGGGAGGCCAATATTGAGAGAGTGAACATGCACTTAGAGAGGCTATTGGACAAGGCCGACAAAGACCATGCACTACTAAGACACATGGCTTTTCACTACATGGCGCGCAACAAAGTGTGCAAGGCCCGAATCAGGAATTTGAAGGCGAAATTGAGGAAGGCAATCAAGAAGAAAAAGAGGCAAAGGGAGCTCGATCATCTTCAGATATTGGCCGAGGCCTCTTCAGCCCAACATAACACTTGATAAGGAAGCTCCAAACCAAATTTCAAGAAATTTGGGGCAATTTTGGTATTTTTGTAAATTTTTCTGCAAAAAACAGGGTTTTTCTCCCTGTGCGCCGTGCCACGTGGCGCGCGCTTACAATAGGAGGCTCCAAATGCAAAAAAGTTTATAGTTTTGGATTTTTCATGAAAAATCATGACTGTTGGTGCATGGCCAAGAAGTTTGGAAAAGTTTTGAGTCCTCAGGAGGTCAAAAACACCCTAAAAATGACCTCTCTGCCCCTAATTTCACACATAGGAAGCAATCTTGGGAGATTGAGGTTTTGAAGGGGTAAATGGGCACCAAATTCAGAAATTCCACTTGGGTTGGAAAGTAGACAGGTAGGGCTTTCCAACAAGCACACTTAGGTTCAATTTTGACTTCAGCAAGGGCCTCAAAATTAGCTCCAAAGTGGCGTGATGCATACAGATTTTGGCGCGGCGCACAGAGGTTTTTTGACCAATTCTCCACCTTCCAGCTCAGAAATTCGGCCAGTTTGACTAATTTTGCTTTGTGATGTAATTTTTGACTTATCTTGATGTAATTGAGTGAACATGATGTAATTTGACACTTAGCTACTTTTTCTAGAGGATTCATTCACCAAAGAGTGAAAATTTAATGAATGAATCAGTTTCCTACCTTATAGAGGCAAGTTGTTTTCATTGCCTAGATTTTAGTACTTTGTTTAGAATTGGTTGAAATAGCTCCTAGAATGATGAGCTCGACCCCTAGAGGCAAGGGAATGGGTTGGGCTAGTCTATATCATGTATTTTCTAAGTCATTTTCAGGGTTGGACTCTTGGGAAAAGTTTGGCACTCTATTGTACATTCATTTCTGCATTTTTGGCAAAGGAAAGACCAGGGTTTTGCAGCACTGTTTGGGATCCATGTGGCTTTATGTTTTGATGGTGTGCTTCTTTGAGTAATTGTAAGTTTATCTAGTGTTATGTGTATCATTTTCATGCTTCTTCTTCTGAATTTGAAAAAAATGAGTGATTAAGGTGGAATCCATAACTGTTATGCTCTGCCTTTGAATTTGTTTAAATTTTCATGTTTTCTTCAGTTTAAGGAGAATTATTGAGACTCTCTTGCTCTCCTTAGCTCCTCACCTGTCCTATCTATCCATCTCACTTGCTTTAAAGCATCAAAATGATTGCCTTCCTTGCCCCAATCAGACCTCTGCAGAAACTATGCCTCATCCCCGAGCCCAAATTTGCCTTTCCCAATTTTTCAACAAAACCCAATAAACCAAATCAAATCCCTACACTTAATACCTAGCCTAAGATCAGTTGCAAATTTAGTCATCTTGAGCCTCATTGATTACCTTTTGCCAAGATTTTCCCGGAGAGAGCCCTCTCCTGTCCTCGTAGGGCTAGCTACGAGGCTTAGCATGGTTTGATGTGGACCTAGAACCTTGTCTTTTTAGCCTGAGACAAATCTAAGCTCTAACACATGAGATGGGGAAACTCCTGCTGAATTGGGGGTCTAGTTTGTCTGGGCTGAATTCCTCTGTACGGAATTCTTGAAGAATTGTCGTGAGGCCCAGGAGCAGGGTAAAACCTTCCACTATCTATGGCTATTGCTATCCATAGTACTCGTAGCGGGGAACTGTCGGAGGATAGTCAATTCCCCACAATTCACAGAGATTTACCAGAGGCCGCAAAGTATGCTTTGCTCTGGGCCATGAAGGATGCGAAAAGGATAGGCGACAACAAGATCTTCTAGGTGCTCATGGAGATGAACATTCGGATGTGGATCAACCAGAAGCTGCACTTGTCACCCGGTGTACAACAGTCTCTAGAGTTTTGCAGAATTCAAAGCCGGCATGCATAATATATACATTAGGGCATGAAAGGATCTGGCGAAGCAGTGGACAAAGCTACCCTTTGTAGCCACTGACGACGCAATTTTCACTGTCTTGGAGGCATGGCCTCCAGAATGGTGTGCCCCAGATCTTGCAGAACTCAAAAGGGCGGCAACGCAGAAGAAGAAGGATGATGCCAAGCTGCACGTCACACAATTGACCAAGAAAACGCAAAAGGAAACAACAGCAGCTGAGGTACGGGCAATGCGGGAGGCAGTGCAGAAAGCTGTCGAGCAGAAAAACGCCACAGAAGCAACCACAACAGCACAGGAAGCAACCGCGAAGGTGGGCGAGGGCCAAGCAATGCCCTCGCAAGGGCAGGAGGCAGAGGAAGCAGAAACAACAGAAGGGACGGACCCAAGGACCGCATCCACACAGTTGAAGTGCCCACACATGGCAGAGCAAGCAGGACCGAGGAAGAAGGTCAAGGCCTTGAAATTGGCCATTGACCCGATCACCCTAACCGAGGGTGATCTCCATGACATCGGCGAGATAGTGTGCGATGTCACCAATGAGGCTCTTCAAGATTTTATGCAGGAGCACCAGACTGTGTTGGGGGCCCTCAGGGTGCAGTTGCAAGAGTTATAGGTGTGTCCTCCTCAGGTGTGTACCCTCTCAACCCACCTCATAGCAAGATCCATAGGAGCGAAGCAGATGCTATGCGCACAGATGGAAAACACAATAGTGTTGTTGGAAGGGGCCCTAGTGATAGCGAATGAGGCAGATAGATTTTCAGTTAGCATGATGAAAGACCTTGGCCTTAATCTAGCTTCCCTTCCGCGTGAGATACTATATCAGTTAGAAGATAGGATAACAGTAGAGTTGCGCGCTAGGGAGAGTCACGCAATCCAAGTCCTCAGCAAGAAAAAGATAAACATAGAACAACTCATCTTGCAGCGCGACAAATTGGTGTCACAAAATCAGCAGTTGGTCGAGCTGGTAGGCGATGCTTGCCGCAGTGTCCTGGAGCTGCCTATCCCAACAGATCTACCAATGGAGATGCGGATCCATAGACTAGCAACAGGAGTCCGCAAGGCCATAGAAGAAATGACAAAGGTTCAGTTGGAGCTAAATATTCATATTTCCAAGTTGCAGTTAAGGACGCATCCATCCACTCCACTAAAAGTTAGAGAATAGTACGTTAGCACTATCATAGTGGGACTAGAGGAAATCTGAGGTGTGCGAGACTCTACCAGCATGTTGGAACAAGCACTTGAGGTCCTCACAACTCTCGAGGAGGGCCCCAACATCTAGTGCTTGGAGACAAAAGCGCAAGAGCTCCAACAGCAATACGACAGTGTCTGAGGAACTAAACAGATAGTAGTCCCCACCGAGAGGCTTGTGAGGATGCAGAAAGCCAAAGCACTAAAGGAGTAGGTGGATGCGACGTGGCACAAGGAGGTAGTTCTCAAAGCACGCATTCAGCCTTGGATCAACGAGGCCTTCACTATCACGGAAAACATCTAAGGAAAGCTTGCGCACATACAAGGGATGAACACATTAATGCAGAGAAGCACCCCAAACACAGAGGTGTCAGAATAGTGGATGCAGCAGATCCAAAAAGTAGCATCTTTGTGTGATATGGACCTTAGCACATTTCAAGAACAGTTGGAGGGACTCTGCGCCAAGATCGTCGCGTCAACCGAGTGACTCGAGGGCAAGTCATGATGTTTGTGTTGGGGGCATGTTGGGTATGGAATCCCCCCAATGCATGTTTTTGGGATCAAAGCCCAAGTTTTGACCTGATATTGTCGTAAAGACTCCACGAATTGCAGTCACGGAGCATGGAATGTATGATAGAGTCACAGGGTTGTCCGCCCTAGTCTTGTAATGTAATGTCAGCTTGGCCATGGTCCGCGGACCATGGGATTATATAAATAAAGCAAGGCTCTAAATGTAAAAGAGAAGGAACAGAAAATTGGAAGAAAAGAGGAAGAGTTTAAGTGTCTAAGTGTGTCTTGGGTCGTAGAGTAGGAGAAGGCTCTGTAGCTGAGTGCTTAGAGGCCTAGTAGTCCGCATCTGAGTGCGCAGACCCCTACAGCTGAGTGCGCAGTGTGGAGTCGAGTCTCTAACCGAGGAAGAAAATAATAAAGAGAAGTTTTATCTTAATTCTGTGTATCTGTGCTTGGGCTATTGCATGTTTGATATAAATTGAAAATATACTGGTTATTTACTCCACGCACCTGTATGAATTATTTATATTGCTAAGTATACTTTAGCACATACAAGTAGGTTAAGTTAATCAACTAACAAAGGGATAATAGTAAGGACTTGGGTAATAACAGTGTCTGACCCCTGAGTAGGGCTGCACAAAGGCAACATCTCATGCTATGAGGTACGTAAGTACGTGTAGTGACGTGCACACAGGGTCGAACCGCGAACCACTTGAACTCATCAGAGATCTCCAGGGTGCGGAAACTAGGTTCTAGCACCCTCCCATACTACTTAAAGTGAAACCTCAGTCTGCGCTTCACAGATTGTTGCCGAAAGGTCCAGTAGTACCGGGATGTGTTTAGCTAAATCACCTCTGAACCTAGGTCATGCCCCAACAAGCCAACATAGATTTTGTAATAAAGTTGTAAAGACTTCGCATTTTGTGGTCACAGAGCGTGAAGGTGTCATGAGTCATAAAGGGTTGTCCACCCTTATCTTGTAAAGTAAAGTCAGTTATAAAGATCTACGGTTGGTCCGCGGACCATGGGATTGTATAAAAAGAGCTAAGTAAGTAAGCTCTAAGTAGTCAGATGAGTCATAAGTTCTAAAAGAAGTCTTTAGCGATAAGGAGAGAAGTCTAAGTTTCAGTTCTTAGAGTACGTAGAGGCTCTGCAATTGAGTGCACAAAGGCCTAGGGTGGAGCAGTTGTGTGCACAGGGAGGATAGAGTCTGTAATTGTTTGAAGATATCAATAAAGATAATCATTTTACAAATTTTGTGTATTTGTTTCCTATTAATGCATATTGCCATATTGGGTATGAATATCATTTGTAATGCTTATATGATGCCCAAATGTATGTAATTACGTTGAATAATTGAACGCAAGTAAGAATATATTTTTACACGTCGCTAACTATGATTGTTTCATAAGATAAGTAAGACACTTAAGGATAACTTGGAAACCTGTTATATACGTTGCTTTAGCAGCACGAAAGTACCTAAACCGTAGGTTAGGACTACGCGAAGGCCAATCGTACCCCCTCGCGAAGGTACTGAAGGGCAGAATAAAGGGCTAGGAAGACACACCCCTAGAAGTTAACGACCTCTGCAAAGTAATAATAGGAGGAATAAACTGACATGACGACCATCTCAGGGTGTGGAAACTTGGTTCTAGCATCCCCCCATACTGCTTCAGGTGATACATTGGTCCATGCTCTGCGAGCTAATGCCAAAAGGGCCAGTAGTGTAGGGATTTGTTTGGCTAACTAATCCTGAACCTGAGTCAGGCCCCACCATGCCAACAAATGGTTCCGTTGTTAGGACCAGAATCTGCATAAGAGATGTGTGATGTCGTATCACTATAATCCAAATAAGAAAGAGATTGGAGACTGGTTGGATAGGAAGATCCACAAATTCACGCCACAGGAGAACAGAAATCCATGAGTGACAAAGGAACAGTGGCTGGATAGGTACCTATACACAGAGATCCATAAGATATTTTTTTGTTCTTTTTTGGTTGAGTTATACAAGTGGATTGTGAATCTAGCAGATAGCTAAGGAAGGTGGAGACTTGACGGTCTTATTGTCTGGACCCCGGAGTTAGTACAGAGATTGGAAGCCTCTAAGGATAAGATTGCCCACGCTGTCGATCATTGGCTCGATTGCATCATAGGAGGATTTGTGACTGAATTCGTGGTTAACACCTCAGTCAACTAAAGCGAGGCAAAGCGACGCTTTTTCAAAGGACCGCAAGGTAAGTACTTGAAATCTTTGAATACCTGGATTAAGATGTTATTGTGTGAAAAGAGGGTGATGCAACTACCTTGATGTTCAGAGCTACACAAAGCGGAAAAAAATTTTGGAACGAAGGAATAAAGGGTCTTGAATATAGTCCATTGATTTCACCTCCATTGGGTGGCAAAGAGGGAGTGGCACAGGCTTCTCCATAAAGTGTTATTCAGATAATAAGACAAGGATTCTTGCGACTGCCACCTCAACCCACACCACCTCTAACTTCACCACCATCACCTGTGACTTCACCCGTACCACCTCCACCTCCACCGCAATTTAGCATGGAAAATTCAGTGAAGATGCCTTTGTTTAAAGGCTTGGGAAATGAGGACCCAGACTAGTTTCGGTTCTTCGTGAAAGCTGTATGGGAAGCTCAGGGCGTTACAAATGATCACATGAAGAAGTCGGCACTCGTTAGTGCTCTGCAAGATCGTGCGCTAACCTGGTACATCAAATACTCTAATGATAACCCAAATGCTGGGTTGGTGGACATCCAGGCCGTGGTGAATAAAGAATTCAGTATGCCTAAATCTGAGGCATAGTCGATTGTGGAGTTTAAGGAAATCACAATGAAACCAGGCGAGACACATTGGGAATTAGATCAGAGATTGAAGTGTAAAATCCAAGAAGTTAATATGAACTTAACAGATGGACAACACCACGAATGGTTCATGGCTTCGCTCCTGCTACACCTGAGGGTTGCGCTGTCCCAACAGAAGATAATGACTCAGGCAAAGGCCTTGGAGATTGCGATGAGACTGCATCAAACATTGATGTAAGATCTGAATCTGGGGGTTCAACAGATCCATGCGTAGTTGCAAAATCTTTGCATTGAAATTCAAAGCTTGAAGCAGGACAAGACAGTTCGAGCGGAGGTGCGCGAAGAGGTATGGTGCCTGAAATGCAAGGGTCAGGGGCATGACAAGGACCATTGCCTAGTCTTTGTGAATTACATTGCAGGATGGGGACCGATGGCTTTGAGGCCGGAAGCTCAAGTAGGACCAAGTGCAGGGCCTACATTGTGGTGCGTTGTATGTTAGGTAGCAGGTAAATGTATGATGGATAACTGTCATTTGCTTTAGAAGTTTGTATAAATAGCACAAAAACTGTTCTGCAACTTTTTTAGGTCTGTAGGGCATGATGAACGCAACTATAGAAGCTATGAATTAATGATGGATAGAACACCCACCTATAGGGTTCAGGTAGAAACGCAGCCTCCTGACCAAAACATGGGGATGGCATGAATAGGCTTTCAGGGGCGCGAATGAGGCCAAGGTGGAGGAGGACCTGATAGAGGTCGCAGAAAACTGATTTTCTACAATTGCGGAGGACTAGAACACTATGCCTGCGATTACACTAACCCAACGCGTCCATTGTGAAAATATTTCACTCTATTTGATCATGAGAGGGAGGACTACCCTACATTGAAATCGAGGATACGTGAAAAAGTGGTGCTACCACCTCAGCTGACTCAGAACCTGTAGATGATGAGGTTTGAGCCTCACGAAGAGGATCTGAATGTGAATATAGTGCTCCGAAGTGGAATTGCAACAGGGGATGATGAGGGGAAACAATCCTAAGACAACCCATGGGTTCGCAAAGCTCTGACGAAGGAGGCTGAATTCGATTTGGAGCACACACATGAAACATTCATGGAAGAAAAGAAGAGTTTCATTGAGGCCTCCACCTCAGGAAGCAAAAATAAGCCCGATCACGAGATGAACCCTTCTATGCTTACGACCTTCCTAGAGACCTGCATGAAGTTTTTGCGCGATAGCAAGGCTGTAAAGGGATTACAAGAACTTATAAACAGATGCACCGGAAACACGCCGGGTGAGCCACGCATGGTACAAAATATTGGTAAGAATAAAACAAGGACATGAAAAGAGATAAGGCTGACCGTGCAGATAGGAGAGTATGAAATGGATCAGGTTATTTTGGACCTAGGGTCAGACACGAATGTTCTACCAAAGCAGACGTGGGAGTGGATGGGAAGACCAGCGCTGCAGTGGTCTCCGATTCAGTCAAGGATGGAAAATCAGCAGAAGATCATCCCCATCGAGCAGCTGCAAGGGGCGACTATAGATATTGAAGGCGTGAGCACTCTGGCTAACTTTGAAGTAATATAAATTGTGGATGATAATAATCCCTACCCTCCACTCCTTAGCATTGATTGGGCTACTAATATGAATGGGGTAATCAACCTAAAGAAGCAGAAGATGATATTTGAGAAGAAATCGCTCCGCATAATATTACCCCTAGATCCTGCTGAAGGATCACGCTATACTGAACTAGTTCGCGATTATGAGAGAGATGATGATTTGGACTGTATCTATAAGATAATAGCGTGAGACCAAGATTGGGTGAATCCAACGGTGGATGGATGAATTACACGGGATCGCGAGAGTTCCTGCACCTCAGACTTTGATGAAGAACTAGAGTGATGGCAGAATTGGTTACATGAAGTAACCACACTAAACTGTAACATGATGACCTAGTCGCTACATTGTCTATTGTCAAAGGTAAGAAATCTGCCCACTTATGATGGCTTGAATGATGTAGATATATTTTTGGATGCATTTGAGAGGGAGGTACCAGAGAAGCAACGCTTCCAGGCTTTGGACTTGGCACTACGCGTTATGCCTGCAAGGTGGTGGGGTGTGCATAAGGGTAGTTTTGATGATTGGCATGAATGTAAGAGGATGATGAGAACACACTTTGGGAAGCCGAAGGTACGAATGATAGACAAATATGATGGGTAGGATGATCTATGCGTGCACATGGCCAAATGGGCTCAAGCTTATGGAGATAATCCCCAATCTGAATGGGTGCACTTGTTTTGTCACACCCTAGATGTCATCTCGATGAGCTGGTACTTAGAAACAGAGCTCTGCCATGGTATAGGTGAATGGGATATTCTATGCGAGGGATTCATAATGACATTCAACTTTGAAGACGGGTTTGACTGTATTGACGTGGCGCTACCAGAAGTAAAAGCAACAATCTTTAGGATATCGCAGGATCCTTTGGACCTGATTCAGCCTGATTGGACTACTCAGCTAAGTCACGCACTGGAATGCTATAACATAACTGCTGAAGAAGAAGATGAGGATCCGCGAAATATTAACATCCCTGAAACAGAAGATCACAGCGAGGTTGAAGGACCGTAGGTTGAGAATCCTGATATAACTACGCCACCGAAAATGAAACAGGTAAACATTAGTACAGAGGAAAAACCCAAATTCGCGAAGATTGGAGATTATTGGGACGACGTGACAGTGGATAAGGTCGTTGAATTGCTCTGTGAATACTAGGATTTGTCACCTACCAAGTTTACAGATCTAAAAGGGATAATCAGGGACCTAGGTGTTATGAAGATCACATTGAAGCCCAACGCAAAGCTGGTTAAGCAAAGAACTTACCATTTCAATCCGAAGTATAAGGAGAAGGTCTGCTTAAAACTGGACAATATGCTCACAGCAGGCATCATTGAGCCTGTGGAAGAATCTGATTGGGTAAGCCCAATGGTGGTATAGGAAAAGAAGCAGAAGGATGAAATAAGGGTATGCGTAGATCTCCGGATGTTGAATGATGCTTTTGTACATTATCCTTTCCTGACTCCATTCACTGATGAAGTGTTGGACAATGTAGGTGGATAGGAAGCATATTCCTTCATTGATGGGTTCTCTGGGTACCATCAGATCAAAATCACGCTAGAGGATAGGAGCAAGACAACCTTCGTGACTGAGTGGGGGTGTTTTCAGTACATGGTAATGCCTTTTAGATTGAAGAATGCGCCTGCAATTTTCTCGCGCATAGTCATTGCTGTGTTTAAGGAATTTTAAGGAATTTATTCATAAATTCCTGGAAGTGTACTTTGATGATTGGACTATGTTTGGGCTAGCGAAACGCCATGTAGGAAGTTTTCTCTTGATGCTAGATACCTATCGAAGATACCAGATTGAACTCAATCTGAAGAAATGCTTGTTTTGTGTTCCTTTTGGGACCCTGTTGGGTCATGTGGTTTGTAGACAGGGACTGATGGTAGATCCTGCGAAGATCACAGTGATACTTAACTTGGAAGTGCCAAGGAGTGTGAAACAGCTACACACTACCGTAGGACATACTGGATATTATAGAAAGTTCATCAAAGGCTATGCCCAGATCACCGCGCCTATGGAGAAGTTGTTGAAAAAGGATGTCACATTATGCTGGAATGAGGACTGTAAGAAGAGCTTGGATGTATTGAAAGAAAATATGGTCACCACGCCAATTTTAGTCTTCCCGAATTGGAAGAAGGAGTTTCATGTACATGTCGACGCGTCATGTATAGCGCTAGGAGTCATACTGACACAAGCTGGTGGAGGAGACTCGAACCATCCTATAGTGTTCGCAAGTAGAAGGTTATCCAAGGTAGAGAAGAACTATTCTACCACTGAGCACGAAGGGTTAGCCATGGCATACGCACTCCAGAAGTTTAGACATACTTGCTGGGTGGCCATTTTAAGATGTGTATGGATCATTCCGTGTTGAAGTACTTGGTCAATAAGACTATGTTGTGGGGGAGAATTTGCAAGTGCCTATTATTCTTCCAGGAGTATGATTTTGAAGTTATTGTAAAACCTGGACGATTGAATGTGGGACCAGACCATCTATCACGCATCGAAACAGGGGAGGAGACCACTAATTTGGAGGAAGGATTGTCTAACACGCAGCTCTTTGCAGTGCACATCACGGATAATCATTTTGAAGATATCATACACCTCCTGATGATAGGAACTGGCCCGGAAGGATACACCGTCCAGTAGAAGGAGGAGTTAGTGGTGCACGTGACATATTTTTCTATCATTGCCGGGCATCTATAAAAAATAGGGTCTGATGAGATATTGCGACGATATGTACCGGAGTTTGAAAGGAGCAGTATCCTCGCAGACGCTCATGGGGATGCAGCGGGAGGGCCTTGTGTTGTAAGAGTGAGCACACAAAAGATTCTATGCGTAGGGTTGTGGTGGCCAACCCTCCATGAGGATTCCAAAGATTACTACAAAACATGCGATGTATTTCAAAGGACTGGTAGGCAATCGCGGAGGGATGAACTGCCTCTAAACCCCCAGATCACGTTACAACTCTTTGAGAAATGGGCAATAGATTTTGTGGGACCCATCCAGCCCCAAGGAAAGATGGGAGCAAGGTAAATTATCATTGCGATGGAGTATTTGACTCGATGGGCAGAGGCACAGCCTGTAAAGGATTGTATAGGCACAACTGCTGAGAAGTTTCTCTTTGAGTATTACTGACGCGATTTGGTTGTCCAAAGATTTTGATGAGTGATCGCAGTACGCACTTTCTGAATGAGACGATCAGCATGCTAAAGGAGGACTTTCAGGTATATCACCAGAAGAGCACTCCTTATCACCCACAGGCTAATAGGATGGTTGAAGCATTCAATAAAATGTTAGAGAATGTGCTGACCAAGGTTTGCAATGCTCAACGAAGTGATTGGGACCTACACATACCCGTGGTACTATGGGCGTATCAGACAACATGCAAGAAGTTGACTAGAAAAACACCCTTTAGGATTGTATATGGTGTTTAAGCAGTGATGCCCATGGAGTACATTGTGCCTAGTCTATGCATAGCGGCACTCACGAGTATGACGGATCACGGAGCCCGAGAAGAAAGGATCGCGCAGCTGGCCGAGCTTGAGGAAGAAAGATTTCTAGTTGGATTTCACCAACAGGTCCAAAAGCAGTGCGAAAAAACATGGCATGATCAGCACATTAAACTGCACACATTTAAGGTAAATGACCTAGTTTTGTTATATGACAACAAGTGTGATAAATTTCCATGGAAATTCAAAATGCACTAGTTAGGGCCCTATGTCATTAAGGAGATTATCAGCGGAGGAGCAGTGCAACTAGTCAAATTGAATGGAGATCCCTTCCCATGAAAGGTGAATGGCACTTGCTTGAAGCCATACACGGGTGGTCCGACCATGTGACTATATGAAGGTAGCACAGTCTTAGCACTTTAGGCAGCTGAAAGGAGGTGTAGGACTATAAACTACACTGCCTGGGTTGGGGAGCTGCGTGATTGGAGGATTGTGCGAAGAAAGGAAGTGTCACAAGGTTCGTGACAACGTGAAGGGAGTTGCGCTACCCAAGGAGAAATCACACAGTTCGACTAATAAGTGATCATTAAAGTCACTGTTCATGATTTGATGGCAGAAATGTAGTCAAATGGAGTGGGTAGCTAGAATTTAAGACGAAATTTAAGAGTCAGATCCTTGAAAATCTGCCACCAATCCAATATTAATGAATCGAATTTAGGGGGAAGGGTCGGATTTGAATTCAAAATTCCCTATAAATTACAGGTGGTTTTCCAGCAAAAAAAACTTGGCATTTCGAGCATTGAGTTGTTGAGCTCTTAGGCACACATGAATCATGAGCACTACGAACTTCTGATAGCCAGTTCACTATTTGAGACATTGCCAAAGGAGACACAAGAGTTCTTGTAGAACATCATGTCGACACCCACAGAATCTATAGATACCGAAGCAGAGGTGTTGGTGCCGGAAGTGGTTATGGAGGCCGAAGAAACTACTCCCAAAGTGGCTGAAGTATTATCAGACGTCCCTAAATTGCCAAGGACATAGAGACCAAAGTCAACCCTAACCAAGGAGAGTGCGAAGGATAAAAAGGTCAAGTAGCCTGCAATACTGGTGTTCGTGTTGCCAAGAAGAAACCCACCGAAGCCTACCCCACAGGAGAAGGGCAAAGCCATCAATATAGAACCAGAGGAGGAAGAAATCAAAGACATCTCGATGGATGATGAGGATGTGGGATTATTTGTGGAGGAGGTTGAAGCCCATGGTGATGATGCTATTACTCAGTTGCTTGAGTACATACCTCTGCGCAAGGGCAAGGCCAAGGTGCCAAAAGATATCGATGAGAGCAAGGTTCCCTTGCAGACCCCTCTACTACAGGATGGAATCATCTTCGAAGGACCGTGCTTGGGGCGGGTTACTCTGTTAAAGTTGGAAGACTAGGACTTTGCCGACCATGAGAATTTCCCACACCTGGCGACCGAGCAACTGATGTGCCACATCATCTATACAACCATAGGGATGACCACATTGGAGCCGCAAAGGTGGCTTAGAGGAGTAGACAAGGCAGGTTTTCTTAACCTGCTATGGGTGCCACACTACAACTACACCTCAGTTAGAGTATTGGTCATCAAGCAGCTACTATGCTTTGTGCATGATGGGTGTATTTGGCTGGAGGAGCCAATACCCATCATTGACAGGTTGATCCACAGGATCACATGGTCGCCTTACACAGGAGAAAATCCAGCTGTGATATTTGGTGGAAAAGGTGGTGAGCAGGCCCTCATGGAGGCGATGAAAGAAAAGTTTAAGCTAGTGAAGGAGCTGCATGGATATGCCATATCCAACATCTGTGACCCTGCTATAAAGGCGGCTACGCAAATTTTAGTAGGGAAGGTGATGAGGAAGTGTCACACCGATGAGGTGTCGGTGCCTGTCATCATTCTAGCAGCCCAATGCGGGGAAGGAGTTTATTTCAATTGCACAAACTATCTCCGAGGTGATTTCCTTGTGAAATGCCGCGAAGAATAGGAGCTCAGCAAGACGTTCCACTACGCGTCGTTGTTGTTGTCGATTGTGTTGGTAGCATGGGAGCTACCAGATGACAGCCAATTCCATTTGGTTGTGCCAGAAATACCAGAAGCAGCAAAGTATGCTTCATTGTGGATGACCAAGGATGAACAACAAGATATTCTGGATCTTGATGGAGATGAACATCCGCATGGCCATCGATCACAAACCATGGTTTTCACCTATGGTGTTTGCCAACCTGCAGGGCTACGTAGAGTTTAAAGTAGATTTTCACCATGTGGCCATCAAGGCACAGAAGGACCCTGTGCAGAAATGGTATGACTTGCCTTATCTGGCAATGGATGACGCCATTGATGCAGTACTTGATCGATGACCAGTAGAGTGGCGCACCACAACAGACTTGGCGGTGGGAGGGAGAAAGTTTGCCGCACAAAGAAAGAAGGAGGAGGCCAAGCTAAAGATGATTCAGCTATCTGAGAAGAGGAAGAAGGAGGCCACTGACAAGGCCCAGGTGGAGCGTGATGACGCTCAGCAAACAGAGAAGAAAACGGGTGGAACAGAGTGAGGATCTGTTAAAGGCGCAATGTCGCCTTCACCTGAGACAGAGGAGGAGATGGATGAGTAGACATAACAGCATGTCATGGACCCACAGGCGACGTCCACCCACATCAAGTGTCCAAGGGAGCAGGAGAAAGGAGGGTCTAGGAAGAAATCAAAGGCTACTAGAACATCGTTGGGCCCAATCACCCTCATAGAGGGAAATTTGTATGAGATCAGTGACACGGTATGGGATGTCACTACAGAGGCCCTACAACAGTTTGAGCAGCAACAAAAAATAATCTTGGGGGCTATCTAGAAAGGTTTGCAGGAGCTGAAGACTCGTGCATCACAAGTTGGCACGATGTCTACCAGCCTTGCTATCGGTACTTCAGAAGCTTCTGAGATGTTGTGCGTGAAGGCCTCCAGCGCGATTCTTCTACCTGACAGAGCACTGACCCCAAAGAATGAAGCTGACAGGCCCACTTTCAGCGCCCTAAAGTAAGTAAGGTTGAATCTGGAAGCGCTCCCTGGTGAAGCGCTCCACCTATTGCAGGATGGAGTGATTGCAGAGTTGAGGGTCCGTGAGCATCGCTCCGTCCAGCTGATTAGTGAGTAGCGGATCAAAAATGAGAAGATGGCATTATAGCAAGACTCTGCCATTGTCATTGTTACCGAGGTGACTAACCAGAACAAGCATATTCTGCAGGTCGTCGAGGAGGCATGCCGAATGGTCCCAGAGTTGGCCATTCCTGAGGAAGAACCAGTTGAGGTGTGCATCCATAAGCTGACTACAGTGGTGCGTGACGCATGTATAGAAATTGTGAGCATTCAATTGGAGTTGAACCTACAGATCACAGAGTTATAGTTAAAGGCCCAACCTTCAACCCCACCAAAAGTAAAGGAACAGCGTGTGATCGCCATCATAGAAGCAATAGTGGTGGTTGAAAGTCCAGTGGTAGACTGCATGCAACTTTCTAAGGAGTCATTCGAGGTCCTAACGAGATTGCAAGAGGACCTTAATGTAGAATGACTAGAGACGGAGGAACGCGAGCTGCAATACTGCTATGATGAACCGTCGCGCTCACACAGAGACTAGTGAAGTTGCACGAGGCCAACCAGATGAAGGAAGATGTAGGTGCAGCACTGCGCAAGGAAGTAGTGCTGAAGGAATGACTGAAGCCCTGGGTAGATGAGGCTTACATGGTGATAGCCTCTAATGAAGGAAAGCTTACGACACTGCAAGCCACTCAGGAGAAGCTTCAGGGTGATAGTTCAGGAGCAATGACCAAGTAGATGGTTGAAGACGCGAAGCAGGCGGCCGCACAGTGCACTACTGAGGTTGCGGTCATATGGGTCGAGCTAGAAGATATTCGCGCTAAGATCTTCACTCCTGCTGAGTGACTCAAGGGTGAGTCACAATGTTTGTGTTGTGGGCCTATTGGGAACGGGATCCCTGAAGGATAGTTTTGGGGCTAAAAGCCCATGTTTTGGGTCAAATTTTGTAATAAAGTTGTAAAGACTCCACATTTTGTGGTTGTGGACCGTGAAGGTGTTATGAGTCATAAAGGGTTGTCCACCCTTATTTTGTAAAGTAAAGTCGGCTGTAAATATTTACTCTTGGTCTGCAGACCATGGGATTGTATAAAAAGAGCTAAGTAAGTAAGCACTAAGTAGTCAAATGAGTCATAAGTTGTAAAAGAAGTTTTGAGCGATAAGGAGAGAAGTCTAAATTTTGGGTCTTAATGTAGGTAGAGGCTCTGCAGCTGAGTGCGCAGAGGCCTAGGGTGAATGTGTGCAGCTGAGTGCACGGACCCTGCAGCTATGTGCGAATGGTGGATAGAGTTTGTAATTGTCTAAAGATATCAATAAAGAGGAGCATTTTACAAATTCTATGTCTTTGTTTCCTATTAATGCATCTTGTCATATTGGGTATAAATTTCATTTATAATGCTTATATGATGTATGAATGTATGTAATTAAGTTGATTGAACGCAAGTAATAATATCTGTTTACACATCGCTAACTGTGATTGTTTAATAAGATAAGTAAGACACTTAAGGATAACTTGGAAACCTGTCCTATATGCTGCTTTAGTAGTGTGAAAGTACTTGAACTGCAGGTTAGAGCTGTGCGAACGTCAATCATACCCCTTCGCAGAGATACTGAAGGGCAGAATAAAGGGTTAGGCAAACAAAGCCCTAGAACTTAACGACCTATGCGGAAGCAGGAATAGGAGGAATAAACTGACATCATGACCATCTCAGGGTGCGGAAACTTGGTTCCAGCATCACCCCATACTGCTTCGGGTGAAACTTCGGTCTATGCTTCCGGGCTAATGCCGAAAGGGCCAATAGTGTAGGGATTTGTTTGGCTAAATAACGTTGAACCTGGGTCAGGCCCCACCAATCCAACACACACGGAGGAGCTTTTTAAAAGTCTCTGATTTCTCTCTTTCCAAATTTCCCAAGTAATGAAACTGGGGGTGAGAATCCATAAATGATTGAGAATCAAATTGTATCAAATTCCTTTATGCAAATAGGATATGGTGTTAGGGATATTTTGGAGATCTATGTTAGTGTAGGATAGACTTTTTTCAGGACATTCCTAGAGATCATAAGCATATGAGTAGTTATTAAAGAAGTGTTCCATGTTTCATTAGGGGAATTTTGAGGTCAAAAATGGGCCTGCTAAGAAAAATAATGAAATAATCGTTAAAATTATCAAATGAGAGTTATGAATATTTAAAGGAAAAGAAAGAAAACTACTTTTTTTTATTATATTTTTGGCTTATCTCCTCATAAGTTTACTAAAATGTGAAGTGTAGACATTTTTTGGATGTGAAATTAAATTCTACATCCAACACGTACCCACTCAACATAATTATGAGTATACCCACATTAGAAAAAATGAAAATCATGTTCAACACACCTTTTTTCATGTATTTTCAACCTTTTTTTGATGTGGGTCTCCTCAGAAGGATGTCGAGAAAGTACTCCTTGGACGTGGAATTTAATTTCACATACAATGGGTGTCTAAACTTGACATTTGAGTAAACCTATAACGAAATAAGTCATAAATACAATTTTAAAATGTACTTTTCTTCTTTTCCGTCTAATACATTTTCCCTTTGGAATAACATCATCATCTCGAATCCTATTTGTTCCTTAAAAGTTAATTTTCTTAGTACATTTTTTGTTTTGAGGTCCATTTTTTACCTCAAAATTCCCCTAATGTCAGAATGTTGTAAACATAGATGGCATCTAGATGGTCTTTAATAGACTCAATTTAATAAATTATCTTGACTTAATGTTTTGTTTTGAAATAACAATTAGAGAAAGAAGGATATTTTTGGAAATGAATATTGCTTCCATATCTTTACCCATACCTATTCTATAGGTATTGAGTGGTGGCCTACTTGTAATTGGTAAGCCTCTTGTACATTGAAGGTGCCTTTCATTGTATATCCCCATCTAAGTTTTTCTGGCTGATAAAAGAGTACACATAGGAACCAACCATCAGGGGACATTCCTGATGAAGTCAATCAAAGAGAGAGTTATCTAATGGAGTGAGTGAAGAAGATATGGGAATATTTTTTTGTTGGAGGTTTCTTCAGAACTGTTGCAAATGTTCTCCCTCTGGCTTGGTTTGCCAGTAGTCAGGTGGCTACCATTAGTGCCATTGGGATGAAGGTTCATTATTGTACCAATAGTCTGTAATTTTATTATATCCTTGAGTTCTCATTCGTTCTCTCATGTCATTAAATTTTTGGTTTTTTCTAAGTGTTTGGAGTTGTTGACAAGAGTTTTCCCAAAACATAGAAGAATTGTAGTCCTTAACTAACCATTTTTTTTTTATAGACTATGTGCATGCCTCTTTAGCTAAGGACCATAAATATGAGCCAGCTACTGAGGAGCCTAAACATATCAAATTTTGTACAAGAGTATGAGGGACATATTTGCAGTTCCAGATGCACTTCTAGAGACCATAGCAATCTTGAATCCATTCCCACCACATTTTGGCTCCTAAGATTGTTGTGATGGTTTCTTCCTTCTTCTTTTTTTTGCAAATATTATCCCAACTCATTAGGGGCCACTTGCACTCCAAATTGGAGCCCCCTAGAGGAATTTACACTAGATTCACTTAATCTCTTGGTCATTTGATGATGGTGCCATGAGTGCTAAGCATAAGTAAATGGAAAGTGCCTGAGGTATGGATTTCAATAGGACTAGTCTTATTGCAATATTCAATGTATAAAATTCCTATCCTACCAACATTTTATTAAACTTCGTTATTACATCCTTCCATAAAATCCATCTCAATGAGATCTTGTCCATCACATCAATAAGGTATTTCAATAGTAACTTGCCTTTTTTAAACTCTATAATACTGGTGATATGCCATTGTAAAAGGATTGGAGTGTTTAAAAAAAAAAGGAATTATATCATTTACTTCAATACCTTAGGAAAGTGAGAGCATCTATAACACACTTGTAATAACTCTTGAGCTTCTAAGACTATCGATGTTCACATTCCCATAGTGTTATCCACAAATTTTTGGTGAGTGAGAGGCATATCTTCTCCAAATGGGCAAAGGCCTTGGAGAAAATTCCTATTTACTAATGATTTTCATCACCATCCCAGTATTTCCATTATTAGAATGAATAGAAATGGTGAAATTGGATCACCTTGCTAAATGCCATGAGATCGTTTGAATTGAGATGAGGGGGAGCCATTGAAAACAAATGAAAAGGATGTAGAAGACATTATATTTCCAATGAATCAATTACGTTCAGGGGTAAAGCAAAAACTACGGGAGATGTGGAACACATATTTCCAATTGAGCTTATCAAAGGCTTTCGAGAGGTCAATCTTAAGGAGCATTCCTGGCATAGATTGTAGCTTCAAATGAGTGAATTATCTCATGAGAAATCATTATCCTGTGAAGGATTTGGTGGTCTTATATGAATGCATTTTTCTTAGATAATATCAAATTGGGAAGGAGAGATTTAAGTCAATTGGCATTAATTTTTGTTATGATCATGTAGATAACATTACACAGAGAAATGGGTATATATCCACTTATTTCATCAACTTTTTATTGTTTTGGAAATAATTTGAGGATGGTAGCATTGAGGTTGTTAAGAATGAATTTGGATATTTCAAATTCTTACACCACAAGCCATACTTCTTAACTAATAATAGGCCAACAAGCCTAAAAGAATCATATGGTGAAGCCAGCAGGGCCAAGGGATTTTTTATTTGGAATTCCTTTGACAGTTCCCTCTATTTCCTCCATGGTAATTTCCAAGAGTAAGGATTCATTCTACTCAATATTAACCAAGCAAGTTATATTATTTGTGATGCATTGAATCACCTCGGTTTTGTTTCTAGGGGGCTCCATTAGAATACTTTTATAGTAGCAAATGAGTTCCTAATAAATTTCTTGGAAATTGTGTAGCTTTTCACCAAGGAGATATTTTATGGAGGCTATCATATTATGGTGATGATGTTGGAGCATGGATTTATGGAAGAAACATGATTTTATTTGCCCTTCATTAAGCCAACAAAATTTCTAATTCTATTCCCATAGGAGTTCCACCTGCTTTCTGCACTCCTTCAGTTTGATAAGGGTGATGGCTTCATTTTCAATGAGAGAATATGATCTACCATGTAGTATATATTCCCATTGTATGGACTCTTTTTTTTGCTCCAACTTACTTTTCTCCTCAAGGAGAAGCCAAGGTGCGTTACAATACTGTCCAAGCTTTCTTCAAGATAATCGTAGTAGAAGGTTGGCTAACCAAAAGCCCATACAATGAGTTATGAGGGACTATTTATAGCAAAGGGTGGGGTGACCCTTGACATTCCCCTTTGTGAACATTCAACTACCCTCATGACTCTTCACCTACTATATGAATGTTACATCCACTATTGACACTTGACTTACACTTGACATGACTCAACATTACAATGCACATGTACCCATGTGAACAATGGCTTGAACAAGCAAAAATAGACATCACTCTAACTTAGACAGATGTAGAAGTCCAATTGTTCGACATCCTCACGTTGATCAAGAGTAACATATTGATGCCAAGATTTGTAGTCCTTGATAGTGTCTGTGTGTTCCATTGTGACATCTGTCTGAAACCTAAACCTTGCCTCCATAGCATCTGGGTACACTACTCAGGCTCCTCTATCCAACTCATCTGAAAGCATGCACATCATTGTCTTCAATGTAGCTAGACCAACAACATAATTGTTCATGATGTCTGCAATGATAGGAAAGTATGGGCTGGTGGCGACGCACATCAACCCATCGAAGTACGAGTCAAGCTCTTATCAGACCTTCTTCTTTTTCTTCGCTTGGGTGACAGTTCCAAGT
This sequence comes from Pinus tabuliformis, assembly GCA_031772625.1. NCBI lineage: Eukaryota > Viridiplantae > Streptophyta > Pinopsida > Pinales > Pinaceae > Pinus > Pinus tabuliformis. The sequence continues at coordinate 671,271,757 of CM062815.1, forward strand.
GATGGGATCACACATGTTCACACCACAAAATCCATGCTCTTGAACACTCGTGCATGGGAGGCCGGTATGTTGGTGATGATTTGTGGTAGGTCCTCATAGTTTCGGATCTAGCTCAGGATACGTGCTTGTAGCTTGATTGCATTGGCCCTCATCATCTTTGGCAAGTGAAGTAGGGCTCCCTTGTACTTCATCATCCATGCTTACATGCTGTCAACAAAAACATGTATGTTCATCAGGATGCATGCTCTTCTTGCACATCGTTGCTGCCATCCGTGGAGATGTACGAATGCTTGGTGCATGGTGCCAAACTTGGAGTACAATGCTCACATAAATGTGTCAAAGGGAAAATACTTCATCTATTATTGCCTTCTTCAGTTCAACTCGAGCGGACCTTGTCACCAAGTCCCCTCCTTGCTTGGCCACCTTTAGTTCCTTCGTCATTTGCTCATTCTCAACTATAAGAAAAAAAACACTTGAGCTAGTAGCTTCGGCATACACTCTAGTTGCATCAGCCAAAGTAGCTGGATGATTTTGCACATCAGTCATGATCACTCGTTCTTCAACCTGCGTAGGGGATGTTTAATCATCTGGAGTTGATACTCTGTGAGACTAAACAACTCTATTTTGGGATTCATCAAACGAGATGTTGTGGATCGCTTCTTCGGCTGATCACCAAGGATATCACTACCTCCTTGGTCATTTGATACTTTCTCTTCCTCTAGATGCATTGAAGCGAGTGCGTCAACCTCTTTGTGGTGAGGCATGAGGTCGATGTCCTGTTCCAACTCCTACTGCTCCATGTCTGCATCCTACTTTTGAAGTGCATGTTCTATCTCATAAGTCTTTCCCCTGCAATGGCTCACCCTGTTCACCTGATGCCAGCTGTTCAGGTGAATCAACTACTTGTGCGGGCACTGCTTCCTTTGTTTACACATGATGCACCCCCTGTTGTATCTACTGCTGCTACACTTCCCTCTCCTGTTGGCGCAACTCTTGTTCTTTCCGGAGTTTCTCCCTGAGCTCATGCAACTCCTTCTCTGCTTCTTCCATTCTCTTCTTATCCGTTAGCCTTTGCACTATTTGCTTGTCGCGCTACTACCTCTTTGCCTCTATAGCCATAGCTACTTTCTCTACAAGTGGATCTGCTCAAAACTTGTAGCTTTGTTCCTCCTCCATGTGATTGACAATATTCCTCTTCCCTTTGTCACGCACTGGTATGCTCGGCTCTGCTACCACTTCTGCTACTGCTCCTACTGCTGGTGCTCTCCATGATGCCGCTTCTCGCTTCTCTGCTAACTACTCCACAACGTTTCTGACTGGTTCATTGGGTCTAGAGAAACTATAGCCATATCTCAATGGGTCCTCCTTGACCCAATGAAATGCCCCATAGATCTAGTTGGACTAAACTCTTGTGCAGTGATCCTTCACAAAGCAATGTGGGTCATACGAATTGTAGCTTCGGAGTTCGAATGGGTATTTCTTCATCAGTTACACTTCGACATCCACTTGCTTGATACTTTATATCTCATATAACCCAATCCACAATGGAAGAGTGGGCCAAGGTGCCTTCTTCTTCTGTTGTAGTCTAGATGTCAATGTTGCTAAGATGTGATAGGCTAGTTCCTACATGACAAGTACATCCATTGCAAACTTTGGCAAAACATACGTAGCCTTCTCCACAGTGAACATTCGGATGAAAGTGTCGGATGGTGAGGCATACCAATCTGCAAAACATATCAATGCCTCCATTGCTTCCTTTGACATGTAGGGTGGATCTGGTCCAAATATCATTTTGTACAAAGGGACGACAAAATGGTCGGAAAACTGTGTGATTACTCCTTTAAAACTGCATTCAGACAAAAACTTGAAATATGTGTTCACAGCAGTCACGCCCGGTGACCATGCCCACTCTAAGCCCGAGAACTCATGTCGGGCACAAACTGCATCTAGCATGTAAGCGGACATGTAAATATTTGCATTCATACCTCAGGGTGACTATCGAGCCTTCGTGACTTGCTCCTTCAGCTGATGAGTTAGTATGTTGGACCAATTGCATCGTTTTCCTTCTCTAATGACTTGGTTCTGTGCAACCACCCAACTCTGTGGGAAGGTTTCCGTGCTTGCTTGGCCATACTGTCAACAAGAAAATATGATTAAGTATTGGTACACCTTCATCAATATATTTGTCTTATAGACCTGGTTGGGTGTCATCATGAAACGATCTAGCTCATTTACCCAATCCTTCATAATGTCTCTAGATTTAGCACTATTGTTGGGTAAGCTGAATGGAGTCTCAATGACAGTCATGGGCTTTGACATCTAATACATCTCATCATAATCTTGTTCCCAGAAGGTCACAAGTTTCGTCCCAATAACAATGCTCAAGGTCATCGTCTCAACATCAGTGTGAGATACGATCCAGTGTATCATGTCCGCTCATGGGAACACAAGATATCTGCATGAAATCCGACATAAGTCGAAATTTTGAATGTTCACGTACACCTAACAATCTTTGAGGTGTTACCCAAAAGTGCCTATGAATGTTTCATTGACTTATTGCCACTTCAGTTTGATGTCCTTGTCTAGATACAACTTTGTATCTTCATAGATTAGCAGACTAGAGGACACTTGCTCAGTCGCTACTCCAGCTGCATTTCCATTAGTGTCCTGAGATCCTGTTCTCTTGGAAGCCATTGAGATAGATAAAAATCTAAAATATTTGGAGACAAGTAACATGCCTTGAAAAGAAATCTATCAGCGACAACAAAGAAAATTCCAGGAAATGACACAACACATACTTGGGAAACTGATGAGCAAGATTGCACAATTTCTTCTCGGAGGCTGGGTGACTGCCTACCAGAACTGCACAAAAGGCAGTCCGGGTTGTCTAGGAGGCAGGACTAGCTGTTGGATCTACGCAATGCACAATCCAAGCTTGTTTTTGGCTTCTGGGATTGTGCAATGCACAATTCCAACTGTGAAGGATTACAGGCCCAGGGACATTTGCGCAATTTCTTGGGCCAGTAGTCATTATTCTCCAGAAATGCACAAAACAGTCTTGAAGGCCAGTGCTGGGAAAAAATGCACATTTTTGGAGAGGAAGGTAGAGCCTTCCTTCCCCAGATTGCGCAAAAAAGTCTCAGTGAGGCAGAGTCCGGGCCAAGGTTAGCCCGACTCACCGACAGGCAATTGAAAAAAAATAACACAGTGAATGCATGGAAACACTAAGTGAAAGCAGAAGTGAATGAAAATGCATGCAAAACATGAGCGAAATATTCAACTAATATATCAACATGCATGTGGGTGAAGTAGTTTGCCAGTTGGGTGAACGTTCGTGCAAAACAGTTTCATGCATGCGATAGTAGTGAGATGCAACGAAAACTGAAACAGAGTTAGGACAAGCTAGTATACATGTAAACAATATCAAGTGTTCAAAGAAATCGGGCGAACATCACTCATACAAGCAAATACACAAAAAGAGACAGAAATGGTCAAAAAGACAAGTTGAGGCCACTTACCTGTGAATAATTGAGCCGAATGTGTCAAAGTGTCCTGGATGTGCTATGGGATGTTAGAGCTCCAAGATTGATGTGAAAGAATGAACTCTGATGCGTCGAATAAATAAGTTTGGGCTAATGACGCGCATGCCACAAATCTAGGAAAAAGAAACACTTGGAGGGAAACTTCTAAAACAACTTTGTATGTAACCTCGGCTACTAAAAACAACTCCTTGAATCATGGGATGCATTTTGTGTGTTGCCTTTTTCTATTCTAGGAAGTAGTCATGCATGCATGCGAGTCAAGTTTCCTTGGTCCCGAGTGGAACGGGTCAACTAGACTACTCATGCATGCAACACCTCAACTGCCTGGAAAAAATGTGCATTCCTGGCTGGGAGCTGGGTGTTGGGATTTCTAAGTCTGACATGTTAGAAACCCTCCATGCACTTTACTGATTTATTCCTACCTACTTGCTCTGTTAATTAACAAGTTATTTACCATGTAAATACTGAAAATAAATACAAGTGCATGCTTAACACATTACAGATCATCAACTGAAGGAAACATAAATAAGCACACAAATGACACCGTTATTTTTGGACTAATGTCCCCAGAAAAAACCCAATGCGAGAGAACTGGTGCAGATATCTAAGGTTTTTATAATTAAGCAGGTCTTTTCTGGGTACACTGGGTGCCAAACTGGCTAACCTGATAGAGATAAAAAATTTGGCAGCAATACCTCTCTTTGGAAACAGGTATTTGGAAAATCTACTCCACGAAATCCCTCTCCAGCATAATCTGAAGCTCAGTGTCAGCCCTGCTGGCTTCTGCTTCAACCTAAAACCCTCTGCGTTAGCCCATTGAGGCTCTGCATAGTCTCTGTTGCTTCTGCGTGGCTCCCTCTGGCTCTATGTCTTCGTCTCTCTACTTTAGCGTTGGTCTCTCGACACTATCCCTACCTCTCTGCCTCGTACTCACTACCCTTCGCTGCAACTCTCAATCACTAATTCTATCTCTCTTAACAAACCCCGCTCTAGAGAATAGAATGACTGATCACTTTGGTGTATTTTCCAGGTGACCCTCATGCATCCTCTTATACTTTTCCTGTTGACATCTCAATGGCCGAAATTAAGTCCCTAATCAACGGCTAAGATTATATCTGGCTTGATCCATATCTTTTGGACCATTCTAACAAATATTCATATTAATACACATTAATATTTTTTTCCCCTAAGTTTATACTTACAGACTCCATTAAAAATATTAATTATTTTAATATCTCCTTATCTTTTTAGAATCTCCCCAAACCCTTTCTGGGTATTGGATATCTCATGTTCCCCAACCTCTCCACCAAATTTCATGGCTAGAGCACATCCAATACTACCCCAAATCAACACTCCCTCTTGGCAAGGACTGTGCTCTAGCAATACTCCTCACTGAGTATTACTCTTGATCATCTGGCATCAGTACCTGTGTTGATGTTAGGCATTCCTACCCAACATCCTCTGCACTACTGCATCTTGTACTACTTCCCATTGTTCTGCCACTGCCACTACTACATATGTACACGACATCTCCTTCTGCATCCGTTCCACTGCTGGTCCTTTCTCCCAGCACTGCATCCGCACCGTACCTCCTCTCGTCATGCTGTATCGTACTGTCCATTGTTACACTACAACTCAATTACTAAGAAGTAAGTAACTGATCTCCCAATCTGACCTCCCTGTTGGGCTAGAGACACCCACTGATACTAAAGCTCCCTCTGCCACTGACAAGTTCTCACTCTCTGACCTCTACGTTGTTGCAACAACTCCCTACATCTTGCACCATTCCACACCTCTCTGTGCCATCCTACACTGGTGCAACGCTCCTGTGCCTCTCGCGTTGTTGCAGCCTGCTAGCCTCATGCTGTCTCAGGACTCCTGCACTGTAACTCTCTCTGCCACTCCATTCACATCCTTCTCTACCCGACTTAGCCAATCCTACTACTCCTCATTGGGGCTCCCATATCAAGGTCTAATCCAAGAGGCTAGGTACCTCGAGGATCCTACCCCTCATCTCCTGTAGTTTGCTTGACTACAACTCGATGTCTCCGCACTTCTTCTCAAGTGGCGCATGTGCACTCATGGCACAATCATCGTCTGTCAAAACTTCCTTCACTACCTGTGTTGGCGCTGCATTAGTCTCAGAAGACGCTCCCTTACTCTTCTTCCTTTGACACTGGGTTGCATAATGACCCAGCTCCCCACAGTGCAAGCACTTGATCTTGAAGAGATCTTTCTTCTTCTGCTTCTCCTGCTTTCCCTCAGATGCTAGGGCCATGTCTTCCTCCTCCTGCTTGACTTTGATCCCTTTGCTGTTGCTACCCATTTTCGACTGCCATCTGATCTCTTGCTGGCGAGGAGCTTCCCACATCTCGTCCCAAGGTGGGAGAGTCCCTCTGCCCAGTATACTCTGGACGAACACCTCCCAGTCTTCTGAGACAACATTCAAGGTTGTCCTCACCATCAGCGCCTCATCCAGTGTCGCCTCTATAGCAGTTAACTGATATTGGATCTCATTCAGTCCTCCGAGGAAGGTTTCAATCGCTTCTCCCTTCTTCATCTGATAAGACCTCAAATGATTCTCAAGCAGCATTCTTCTCTGCACAAAAGTATGCTAGTACAGCTTCTTGAGAGCCTCCCACATCTCAAATGATGTTTCCTTCTTGGCTATGTGTGGTACTACATGATCCTTGACCCCGTCAAGGATAATGCTCTTAGCCCTCACCATCGCCTCCTCGTACTTTTCATTATCATTGGGGTCGACTGGGATAGCTATTACCTTCAAGGAAAAGTTCTTGACATGATTCCTGTCAAGTATGGATAAGATTTTGGCCTTCCATACTGTGATGTTCGATGCTCTGTTCAATCTATCCTAGTCTCTTACTCCGTGTAGTGTCATGATGCTCCTCTACTTCCCTCCTGGAATTTCTCTATTCGACTCCTTTGAGTTTCTACTTCCCGTCTAGAAGTTCTCTTCTGGACTGCCTCTAAGTCCTAATTTCCCTCCTCAAAATCCTTTTGTCGCTATTGAGATGCCCCCTACTATGATCATCTTGTGCAACCGCACTACTGATCCAGGTTCCTCTGCTAGAAACCCTCGGTAGCAACTCCTCTGGCCTTGCTCGGTCAAGTATTGTTCTGACTACAATACCTCACCAGCTCCACTCCACAATATTCCCATAGTCTTTTAAACCTCAACAACCTAATAGTGAGAGCTCCTGGGCTCTGCACAATCCTAGCACGAGCAACTCGGCCTCCTCAGCCAACTGCGTCAACCCTCGCAGCTACTACGTGTCTCTTCAGAAGGCTTCTTTTGGCTTCCTTAGCCACTGCGCTACCTCTTCTTGGCTCACCCTTGATGACGCAAGCACTGCGTCACCCTTCCTTGTTGCTACTCTGCTAGAAACAACTTTTGTCACCTCGGGACAACTGTTTTCTGCTACTATTGCTCTGCTTGGCTGATGTCCTCTAGTCCCCCTATGATCTGCAATCACGCTCTGATACCATGTTGGAATTCCTAAGCCTGACACATTAGAAACCCTCGATGCACTTTACTGATTTATTCCTACCTAATTGCTTTGTTAATTAACAAGTTATTTACCATGTAAATGCTGAAAATAAATAAAAGTACATGCTCAACACATTACAGATCATCAACTGAAGGAAACAGAAACAAGCACACAAATGACACCGTTATTTTTGGCCTAATGTCCTTAGAAAAACCCAATGCAGGAAAATCAGTGCAGCTATATTAGGGTTTTATTATTAAGCAGCTCTTTTCTAAGTACACTGGGTGCCAAACTGGCTAACACGACAGAGATAAAAAATCTGGCAACAATACCTCTCTTCATAAATAAGTATTCGGAGAACCTACTCCACCAAATCCCTCTCTAGCACAATCTAAAGCTCAGCGTCAGCGCTGTTGGCTTCTACGTCAACCTGAAACCCTCTGTGTCAGCCCACTGAGGCTCTGTGCAACCTCTCTGGCTCTCTGCGTCACTCCTACAGCCTTTACATGGATGACGTGTGCCTTTTTGGCTCTGCGCAGTCTCTGCTGTGTCTACGTGGCTCCCTCTAGCTCTCCATCTGCCTCTCTCTGCCTCAGCGCTGCTCTCTAGGCAATGTCCCTACCTTTCTGCCTCGTACTCACTGGCCCCCACTACAACTCTGGATCACTAATTCTATCTCTCTTAGCAAACCCCGCTCTAGAGAATAGAATGACATATCACTCTGGCGTATTCTCCAAGTGACCCTCAAGCCTCCTCTTATACTTTTCCTATTGACATCTCAATGACCGAGATTAAGTCCCTAATGATCCATGTCTTTTTGACCATTCTAACATAGATTCATATTAATACACATAAATATTTTATGTTCCCTAAGTTTAGACTTAGGGACTCCATTAAAAATATTAATTATTTTAATATCTCTTGACCTGTTTAGAATCTTCCCAAGCCCTTTCTAGGTGTTGGATATCTCATCTGCCCCAACCTGTCCACCAAATTTCATTGCTAGATCACATCTGATGCTACCCCAAATCAACAATGGGTTGACTGTAAAGGAGGGTTGCGCAATTTCTGGGAAGAGCATTTGACTACTAGCCAGGTTTGCGTAATTCCTGGGCTGAGCAGCCCTGGTGGGGAAATTTGCACAAATCCCGCTGGGAGTGTTGACTGGTAGGATTGCGCAATCCTGGAGCCCAGTAGGTTGCTTGACAGGATTGTGTAATTTCTGGAGGGAAGGCTGGTTTCCCTCTAGAAATGTGCAATTTCCAAGGGGAAACTACTCAGCTTGCAGCTGGACCAAGTCTGGTTGAGCAGCCTGTGAGGGGAATGCATCAAGATGTGCTCGACAGACTTCCTTTGTGCATGAAAAATATTGAAGCTTGTGTACTTGACGAAGGAAGACAAACTATTGTGCAAGGATGGTAGGGAGGCTCCAAAACGAGCTAACGCAAAATTTTGGAGGGTGGTTGTAGCTGCTACAACATTACTATATATGTAGACTTGTGGGTTTTCTTTCTCTATATGAATTGTATTCCTCAATGATTATTGAGAGGTTTTCTCCTCCCTATGCTAGTTTTTCAATTCCTCTCTCTTCTTCTAGTGTTCCCTTCAGTTTGTTTTCCACAACATTGCTCATAGGAAGCTTTCTAAGAGGTCATTCTTTCAAATACATGATTCAAAAATCTCTATTTATAAGCCCTTCTTCTTTCATAATGCAAATCCCATATTACATATATCCACCCCTATGTGAAGGGTTTATTTATTTTAGACTTATACATTATTGAAGAAAAGAATATAGTTCTTAATTTTGTCCCATAGTTTTGAGGTAATTTAGGTATGTGCATGAATCCACCTTCTTAATCTTTCAACCCTTTCGCTTATTCTCATTCATCAGCTCCTATTTTCAACGCAACTCCCAAATCACCTCTTGCATTTTTAGGGTCCAACCTCTCTTCAACTTATTGGATAAATTATAAAACAAGTTTCACATCTGATGGAACCAAAAGACATAGCATTTCAACATATCCCTGCAATTGTGTGGAAATGGATTTTAGCAAAGGGTTCCCACTATAAGTTATTTTTATATATAAATATTATTCATATTCGAATAATCTATAATATGATATTTAAGTATTTTGTAATATAGGATTTTATTAGAAACATGACATATTTTAGCTTACTTTCCTAAAGGATTTAAGAATAATATAAAGAATGAGATTAAATATACCTGGTGTGTTGTCTCTTCAGAAGATGACCACATATACTTGTGATTTAGTACTACATCACCACCAATAGATCCTTCAACTCAATTGAATATTGTACCTCAAGAAAATTGACAAGAATTTGAAAGCAATAGTTGAAGATTAAGAAACTTAACTCTATGATTTTCAGTAAGAAACACAAGGTTGGCTAGGTCATCGTCCTATGTTGACTTGTGAAGACCAAGTCAAAGAAGTTAAGGCTAAAGAACAAGAAAACCCACTACAACAATATAATCCATGATTAATAGAAATAACAAGGACTCCAAAAAATGGCAAAGAAATTTGCACAACAAAAATAGAAATGACTTTAATAAATGTAGAAGAAGCTTCAATAAAAATAGGGAAGAAGAAGAAATCTCTAGTAGCATCTCAACCAATGGTGACAAGAAGCTAAGACTTCAATCTAATCCAATTATGTATTATTTTTAAATTTTATCTCTTTTTATATAACCAATTTATGTGAATTTGCTCTTATTAAAACTTTATGGAATCTATTTTTATTGAGTAATTAGCAAAATAGAGTAATAAATTTTAAGTTGGACTCTTAATCTTAGCCTTAAACCTTTGAAATAACCTTATCATTATTATCTTTTTGTAAGTCAAAATATTTCATTTATCTAGAAAGATTACACAGGTGAGTAAATCTTTGTAAACTCTTATTGGCCTCACCCTTATTAGATTTATTGGCTAGTAGGCAATTGTCATAACAGATAAAAAAATGCCAAAAAAAAATTAGCTACCTAAAGTTGGAAAGGAACATAACACCAAAAAACCATAAATTTCATTAAACAACCAATAACCAATATGGATCAAATGGGTTAACTAGAGCAAAATGCTACCATCCAAAGCCTGGAGATGGTGGTGGACTAAAGTCATAGTGTATGTCTTTATCCATGTGAGCTAGTCTTTGCATAAAATGGTATAATTTCTCCTAAATTCGGCATTGACCAGTTTTCATGTTTGCAAAGAAGTCTTGCATATGCCACCATTTTCTCTACATATCATTCATAAAGGAAATTATAACATTGTTGTCCTCAAGTCAATCTCTACTAAGCTACTCAAGAAACATTGTAACCTGCTTGAGCTGATTACCAAATTTAGCCGAGAGTAGATTGGCACCTCCATACCAAGAGAGTGGATTGGGTTAGGGTTGATAGCATTCCCTTGGCCAAGGTCCTCCCCAAGGTGGCTATCATGTTGGCCCCTCTCACCCATCCCTCTTCTTTCCCTACCTCTTTACTGAGGCATTAACAACTAAATTGTAAGCCCACAAAGTCTGATGGTGAAATGGCTACTAATTTTCCACAAGTGTCCCTCACTAAACGAAGGCATACCCCCCTCCAACACGCATCCACCTTGACCACGGAAGAACACAACTTGCTCTGAGGTTGTTCTCTCACTCCCCTCCACCAAGAACATACTAATCCTTCCAAATATCACCCTGAGAACCTAGAGAGACCCAACAAACCAATATGTGATCTTATCTAGTGCTCACTTCAAATTCTTTGCTACAACCAGGGTAGGCACCCCTCTAAAGTCTAGCCAACAACCCATAACAAAAATAACTACAACAAATCTAACCAAAGGCTAAGCTTCCAAATAAAGATAGCGAGATTCAAACTCTATAGTACTTAAAAGAGAATCTTCCAAAGTAATCTTATTTTCAAACATCGCAACAAGCGGCACTACATCCCCTAAATAACAGTCCAACCTCAAAGGGGGGGGGTGGGACTAGAGAAGTAGTGGCCAAACTTTTTCCTTTTCAGTTGAACCCACTAGGTCACAAACAGAGCAATAAAAACCCAAACACTAGTAGCAAATTTCATATAAAAATATACCCCATACTTATATGTAGAGCCCGTAACTTCTTAGTACTAATACTAACATTAGAGTATCAAATAAATACATAGTAAATACGAACCATACAAGGTTGTTGGGATAATTTTTTCTACGCTTGCGAACCCATAATCATTCTCATCAGGTGCTTAATTGTGCATGAGGGCATCGCTGGCTCTGTGATATCAACAAATGATCTCAATTTTGCAAGCCTGGGGCTCCTAATTCCAGGATCCCAAACACGCTCTACTTGACTAACCTGACCTTTGACTTGACAACTCCAAGCTCTTGAGATCATCCACCACATAACACGAACCCCGTAGTTGGAGTGTATGCTTCCCATTGTTTTCAATTCCCACTTTGTGAAAATTACCCAAAATATCATACCATCAAGATCACTGCTATTTTTTGAGCTAGAAAGCCCCTAATGTTGTCCTTGTGCATTGCTCAAGGCCTCATTTAACTGATCGTCCACCATCCACTCGCCAACTTGTTTGACATTGAACATCTCACAGGAACCTGCATGTCAAGGGAGTGTCATGCCACTCCACAATTATATTCAAGGGAGTCAGTGGAGTGGTGGGCACCCTCCCCAAGACCCGTGGGCACCCTCCCCAAGACCCGCATCCCATTGATCATCCACCCCATGGAGAGAAATAACTTTATCATTATTAATTATATCCTCTTGACATATAATATTTTGATAAATATATTCATCAAAAAATTTTCCAAACTAGCACGAGTAAAGGCCACACTGCTCTGAGCATGGAAAGATCTTTGTCCATGAAAGTTCAAAGCAATGACCTTTCACTAGAAAATATCTTAATAAAACACGTCACCATCTATTCTACAGCCTATGAGCTATACTTATTATTCATTTTTGAATTTATTAAATTTTAACATTAAAATTTAATAAACTTACATATTATAATAAAATAATTATTTTTAATATTAATAAAAGAAATTATTAGATATTTAACATCATATCTATCTATATATAGAGGTTTACCAAGACATTTAAGTTATTATATCATTTGTGGGAATTTAAAATTTTGTAAAGAAGATCACGGCCATTCTACACAACTTATGAGATAACATCAACTAACATTATATTTATTTTATATTTAATATAATATTCAATATTTTTATTTTATATTTAATATAATATATAATATTTTTGAGTAAGATTTTAATATCAAATATAATATTTCTTAATTTCTATAGAAATTAAATTTAGAATTAAATATGAAGAAAATGTTATTTTTATAATTTAAAAATATTTAAATTTGTAAAAGTATTTTCTAAGTAATTTATAAAAATATGTATCACTTGTACTTTCCACTTTCCACTTTTCTATTCCATAAATAAAAAATAAATAAAAAAATCAATATAATTTATAAAAATATTTACCACTTTCACATTTCCACATTTCTCTTGCATATTAAAAAAATATTTAAAATAGTTCAGCTCCTAGTTGGAGTCCACAACCCCTCTGTATAGAAATATATAACACAGTATACACTGAATATGCACCTTCCAGGTTTATCGTTTAGTTGTCTAATTATTCTAGGTTTTTATTGAAATTTGGTAACACAGGTTCAGTATGGTTAGGATTCAGTATGATAAAACTTTGATTATTAAGATTATCGAGAGTTTACTATTTAAATTTGTGTTTTTAATTTAAATTTTAGATAATTAAAATGCATTTTTAATTGCATGTATAATTCAGGTTCATGCAAGTAAAGAATTTATCATTTAAATTTGTAATTCCAAAATTCTGGAAGAAAAGCTTTAAAACATAAAACTTATAACACGTAGACGTGCGTACTGTTTCTAAGTAGCATGTCGAGGCGCGTGCGCACCTGTGCCCTTAATAGTCCCACCGGCCCATGCTGCTGCAATTACAGCAATTAATTAATGGTGGATGTTGATGCAGAGACAGAGTGAGAAGGTGGCCCTCCATAAAAAGGATATTTTCCACGTGTGATTGGGTACTGATTTTTGTGCATGGAATGATGTTGATATATTGAATTTTATGTTTTATGAAATGAAACGATATTTTAAAGTTCCCCAGATTAAAAATAGTCTATGAGATCATTAGTTTCCTGTTTTTCACTCTTTGCAATTCAATCATTTTCTGATTCAAATTGATGATGAGCTGACTCAACTGTCCAACAATCACTTTTCTAAAAAGACAATGCTAAGAAATTGATGCTAACATGTTCTCATAACTTTCTCTAATGTCTTTGAATGCATCACATTCCAAAATGAAATGTTTTTCTGATTCCACATCCCCATACGTCCAATATGTACACACCGTTCTTCCCAAATTTCTTTAGGCCTTTTCCACCATGTTGTTTCACGCCCAAGATGGTGTGAGTTGGTCCTTAATTGAGCAATAAGAACCTTTGCCTTCCACAAAATGCTAGCTCCAATGAACTCTTTTTGTTGTAAATCACACGGAGGGTTGAATTCCTCAATGTAATATTTCTTCTTTCTACCCAACTGTTTTCCCCTTACCTTTTTACTAAACTTCTCCATAACAAAATCCTTTAGCTCCTTGCTATTTGTGGAACATGGATTGAGGTAGATATTCCATTTTTGCATCCATGTGTAGTTTTGTTTCACCCATGTTTTCTTTGTTTCACTCATGCCTTCATTGAAGATAACATTAAGTCATCTACTTACTCTCATTTGTTCAATTCTTTTTAGGTATCTTATGAGCCACACCATAGCAATTGCTTCAATGGAAGTTGTTCTTGTTTCACTCAACATTATCTCATAAGATACAGAACTTTTTATCTTGAACTTGCTCATGATCAAGAGTTTTTGGATTTTCTCAATTTCTTTCTATTTTGAGATGGGAGTGTTGCTAGCCCACAATTCACACCCATGTTGCATCACTAGACAAACTAAGAGCCCAAAAAGCACTTTCGTTTTCCAATCCCATAACTCTGCCTCTCTACATCTGTGTTGAAGAGCATATAATGCTTTCGACCCTCCTAAAATTCTCTTCTTTCTGTAGTCCTCCCAGTTGAGTTTGTTGTTGAAATCAATCCCAAGGTACTTGTACTCATTTACTTCTTCAAGAATGTTGTCTTCAAAGAATAAAGTATTCAAGAATGTTGTCTTCAAAGAAGAATGTTGGCTCTGCTTCCTCTTATTAGAAAAATCATTATTTTGGTCTTGCTATTATTGAGTTGCATGCCAAATTTCACAGCAGATCTATAACTCCTCAGCATATTCAAAAATTACAGTGGTGACTAACATGGGTGGAATTTGGATTTCTCTTTGCCCATCATACATTTTTTTCTTGAACTTTATGTTTAAAATTTTTCCCTTCAAGAGTGATGTTCTCATAATAAATTAACCCTTCACCAATAAAGGTTTGACTAAAAAATTACCCTTCAATAACATAACTATGTTAAAACATTTCACATATGGTAAGAAAAAAAAACAAAATGATTGTAACACACAAATCACTTATTAAATCTTGAATTTTGGTAAGAAGATGTTACAAGACATATAATATGACCAACGCAATAAAACTATTGAATGATATCAATAAAAAATCAAAAGTAAATTAATTAATATGATTTATATTATGATTTACATAATCTAATATATATAATAGGATTTTAAGATAAATTTGTATTGTATTTATTTTAACATGTTTAATATCACGTGATATATAGTAATATTAACAAGATTGAATGTATCTGAACTTCTTAAAAATTAAAATACTAAACTTATAGTAAATGGACATTGTGGATCTCTTATAGGATTATGTTATGAGTTCTTCCATTATTACATTCTCCAATAGAAAACACTTATAAGTATCAAATGTGGTAAAAACATGTTGTGATCAAATCTATCTTTCTATTTATGGTCAAAATTTAGTAAAATTGATATATATATATATGTGTGTCTGTGTGTGTGTGTAAATTATTTTTCAATTCAATTTATAGGCATTGGTTTTGTTGTTTAAACAACAAAACCAATGTTTATAAAATTAAATTGAAAAATAATTTTTACCTTGCTGTATTATTTATAGGCTATACCCTTTAGTCTAACTTATAGTCATATGCACTGAAAGTTAAAGATATTTAAATTTTAATACTTTGACAACTACAATTGTGGAGGTTTCAACAAAAAGTGTTGAACATTTGAAACATGTTTTTTTTCTTATTGAAAGTATATAATCAATCATAGGTAAAGTATTTGATGGTTATCCATTGCATATATTTAAATTATCATTTAAAAGCAACAATTTTTAGATTCACAATAAGAATAAGTTCCATGCAAATTCAGAGATAATTTATGACAATCTAATATAAGGTTCGATACAAAATAGAAATATATGATACCTTAAAAAGGCACAAAAAAATACCACCAACCTCCAGTTTTCAAATCCATCCAATACAAAAAATGCATTTAGCAACAAATTATTAATTGGTAAATATACATACTATTCTAAATGATGGTTTACTCCAAATTCTAGTTACATCAAACTAATTTCACACCTTACAAGTTTCTAAATTCCGTTCCTGAATGATAATGAAAGAAACAAGATGCCTCAAGTTGCATGGAAGCTATGCATTAAATCCAAAGAAAGAGGGGGATTGGATAGATGTGCAAAATAATCTCCTCTTATTCAAATGCATCTTGAGAAGCATAAAGGCAAAGAAGTTTTTTCGTTGTAGCAAAATGATCCAATCTAAATGAATCACATATTTTACTGTATTTTTCAAAAGGTTGATAAGATGTAGGAATTTTTCAAACTTGATAGCATTTTTCATGTGCCATCAACCTATAACAACAATAGCTGAAAATTATTTAAAATGATATCTTCAATTTCTTCTTATGGAAGTCATCATCCATGTAACTATTAATGTTTGTATTCCAAATTCCATCAATATACAAAGGGCATTAAAATTCCATATAAAAAATATAAATATAGTAGAGGACAACAAACGTTAAAAAAAAATTATATGTATAAATAAACTTTGTGCAAAGTATAAAAACATGTCACTTAATAATTCTCACATGTCAAAATGTCTTCGTTCCTTTACATCTTTCCAAATCTGATAAACTCATTTTGATTCCATCTCTATTGTGTTAGGACCTATTAATGGTATACACATCAAGTGTGTTAATTGATAGTCTTGTTCTCCTTATATCTTTGACCATATTTTTCTTAGAGAACCTTCGTTCACATGCAAAAGTGCTCGTTGGTATGACAAGCATTACTTCCCATAATTTTAGCATATTTGGATACCTAGAGTGTCAATCTTTTGTTTGAGAAAATATTTTCCATCCATCTTTCATTGGGAATCGTTCTTAAAATAAGTATTGGAAAAAACATACTTATTTCAAGTGAAAATATTCCTCTTAAAATTATTAACATACTATTAAAAAATATCCAAAATGAAGTTCTATAATTACACACCTACTTTACACTGATATTTTGAATTACGAACTAATCTTCTTTGACTTCCTAACTATACCTAAACATTTCAAAAAATACCTCTTTTATTTATTGAGTGCACATTGAAATTCCTTACACTTATAAGAATGGATTATGGAGGTTACAAAGTTATTAGAGCTAATCAAATATATTTTTTTCCTCACCCTCCCTAGTCACCATCTTTCCTTTCCCTAGCCTTTGGGTATCCATCCTCACCATGAGTAACATGATATTAAGAAGTCATAACATTTTAATGTGTGCTCACCTTGAGCCCTAATAAGTTTGAGAAGATCTGAAATGATGTAGTTCCTAATAGTTATGTAAAATACAAAAAATGTTACCTTGCCATAGAATAAGTAGAAAGAAAAGGTCCTTTAATACCCAAAATGAAGTTCTATAATTACCCACTTATTTTAGATTGTAATTTTAAATTATGAACTAATTTTATTAAACTTCCTAACTATACGTGAACTTTTAGGAATGACCTATTTTATTTATTGAGTGCACATTGAAATTCCTTACACTTATAAGAATGGATTATTGGAGTTACAAAGTTACTGGATTTAATCAAATATATTATTTTCCTCACCCTCCCTAGTCTCCATCCTTCATTTGGCTTGTCTTGGGTTATCCATCTTCACCATGACTGACATGATATGAATATAAAGAAGTAATAACATTTTAATATGTGCTAACCTTGAGCCCTAATAAGGTTGAGAATATCTAAAATTATGTATTTCCTAATAGTTATGCAAAATACAAAAATGTTACCTTATTATAGAATACGTAGAAAGGACATATCCTTAATACCTCATCTCCTTCTAACTATCTTTCTTAATTATATTTTTCATCTTAGATATCTCTCTATGTATATTACAACCAAATATATATATATATATATAATTTAAAAAGTGCAGATAAAATCCATAATCCACTTCTACAACTACCATTAAAAAAATGTAATGAGTTTGATAAAAAAAGAGAGATTAAGTTTGCATATTCTTATGAATAAAAAGACAACCTTAAAAGGAATGAAAAGTATTCTATAGAACAAATGGTTTATAATATTAACTCAAATATACAGCCATATCAAAAATTCATTCTATAACCCCCTAAAACTATAGCTGAAATGGTCAATCCCTAAAGCAAAAATGCAACCTTCACTAAATTAAAAAACGTTGAGCATTATTTCACTTTGAACCAAATCTCTCCTCTTTGAAAAAGAAAATAAAAAAATTCATTAGATGCACATATTTTATGTATATCTGATATGAATTCAAAGAATGGCATAGCAACTCTAACGATAATGATTCTACCTTACTTCCCTAAAGGGCTTAGGAAGAATATGAAGAATGAGATGAAGTATACCTAGTGTGTTGGCTCTTCAGAAGATGACCACATATACTTGTGATTTAGTACTACATCATCACAAATGGATCCTTCAACTCAATTGAATATCGTACCTCAAGAAAACCAACAAGAATTTGAAAGCAATAGTTGAAGATTAAGGAGCTTAAATCTATGATTTTGTGTAAGAAACACAATGTTGGTTAGGTCATCATCCTATTTTGAATTGGGAAGAGCAACTCAAAGAAGTTAAGGCTCAAGAACAAGAAAATGCACTACATCAAGATAATCCAGGATTAATATAAATAACGAGGACTCCAAAAAATGGCAAAGAAATTTGCACAACAAAAATAAAAAGGACTTTAATAATGTAAAAGAAGGTTCAATAAAAATAGGGAAGAAGAACAAATATCCAGCATCATCTCAACCAATGGTGACAAAAATCTAAGCCTTCAATCGAATTTAGTTATGTATTATTTTTAAATTTTTTCTCTTTTATATGACCATTTTATGTGAATTTACTCATATTAAAACTTTATGGAATCTATTTTTATTGAGTAACTAGCAAAATAGATTAATAAATTTTAAGTTGGACTCTTAATCTTAGCCTTAATCTTTTGAAATAACTTTATCATTATTTTATTTTTGTAAGTCAAACTATTTCATTTATGCCGAAAGATTACATAGGTGAGTACATCTTTGTAAATCCTACTAGCCTCACTCTTACTAGATTTATTGGCTAGTAGGAAATTCTCATAACAGATAAAAAAATGCCATAAAAATTAGTTATGTAAAGTTGGAAAGGAACATAACACAAGAAAACCATAAATTTCATTAAACATCCAATAACCATTATGGATCAAATGGGTTAACCATAGCAGGATGCTACCATCCAAAGCCTGGAGATGGTGGTGGACTGAAGTCATAGTGTACATGTTTTTCCATGTGAGCCAATCTTGCTTTAAAATGGTATATTTCTCCTGAATGCGCCATTGACCACTTTTCATGTTAGCAAATAAGTCTTGCATATGCCACCAGTTTCTCTACAGATCATTCATAAAGGAAATTATAACATTATTGTCCTCAAGTCAATCTATACTAAGATACTTCAGAAGCATTCTAACGTGCTTGAACTGATTACCAAGGTTAGCTGAGAGTAAACTGGTTGATTAGGTGATCAGTATTTAGATCAAAAATCAAAGTGCTCCTAATCACTCAAAACCTAAACGACTGCGCCTGTCACGACAATATGATCCCAACGCAACTCGTTTCACTCAAAACGGATCTCGTATGAGAAATATATTGTGTTCTATCCGCTTTGCCAAATAGACGAATTTTGAAAAAAAAGTAGATCCATTGCAAAGAGAGCAGTCTGTACTGCTGACATGGCAGGTGACTGTGTAGGTCAAAGGTTTGGTCATGCCAAGTGGTGCATTTTGATTAGTCTACAATTTGATGAGTTGGCTTTATTTTAATGGACAGAGGAGAACCAATGAAGAGGAGACATTTGGCAAGCCCGGAGGCCGCCACATGTCCCTCCCCAACAGCCTATAAACATTGGTGCATGGTGAAAAAAATTTATTGGTAGGCGGACGGAGTCGAACCTGTGACTTCGCCTACACAAGCACAGAGTCTTACCACTATGTCATGCTATGGTTCTTACCATTCAATGGTCACAGTTTGTATTTAAAGTTTAAGCACATGGTGGTTCTTGGGAGGAGAGGGCCAACCTCATGGGCCAGCTCCCTTCACATGTGACCACCGCCACAAAACTAGAGGCCAGCGGTTAGCACTAACCATGCGCTTAACTCGCTAAATGCAGATTAACACTAATTAAATCATGCTTATATTTAATTAAAGTGCAATCTAACTTGGAAGATATTTTGGCGAGTTTGATATATTCAACATTTCTCCAAATTTGGCGGGATTAACTAGAGTTTCTCCAGTTTTGGTGGAGTCTTCCTAGGGGAAACCAAAGAGGCCATAGCTTTTGCAATTTTGGCTCATAAAAAGTCATTCCTAGATGATTTGGATGTGCTGAGCACATTGAAGAAGGTTTCAGGAGTAGTAGAGCATTGCAAACAACATTTTTTTCCATTTTGAGATAATACAGAGGCCTAAGCCATAGAAGTTGGACCAAGGAGATGTAGCCCAGGAGGGGTGGACTCCTTTATCAAAACATTGCGTTAAGTGTTTATTTTGATGGTTTGTTGTATATTTGTTTTCTGTTGTTCAACACTTTATTTACATGTTATTTTTCTCATGAATTTGACATAATACTTAACAAATTTACCTGTTACATTCACAAACACCATAAGGAAACCTATGCACATGAAGAAAATGATGAGCAATTGTTTTTAATTTTGAAGTTGAAATTAGCACAACAAATCTAACATTCAACAACAATTCAAGTTTGGTATCAGAGCAAGGTTATTTGCTTGATTGCTTGAGTTTTTTTGCAAGTGGAGTTTTAATGGTTGCAAATTTTTGATGCTTACAAGGTTAAAGTTGCAGAGAGGAGAAAGGAAACTATTGGTTGCAAATCCCAAGGCAATGCCGAGAAGAAGGAGAGCCATAAGGTGACAATCACCACCCAAAGTTTCAATCCCAACTGCACTTGAAGCACCTCAATTTTACCTTCATTTGAGATTGAGGAGGTACAAGCAGTACCAAAAGCTAAGCTTGAATCCAAAGCCATCATGTTTGGAGTAAGAGAGACTGAAGGTCTTTAAGAAGAGGAAGCATTCAAGAAAGCTTTCTATGATTTAACTAACCTGGTTAGAGTCCTCTATGAAGAGAGGAATACTAGGATTGATGGAGAGAGTTTTAAGTCCCCACATGGAGAGGGAATCTCAGAAGATAAAAAAAATGAAAAGAAGGATTAAAAGGGTAATGGAGGAAAGCCTCCACCATCTTCATCATATTATTCATCATATTTATCATCCTCGTCATCACAAACAACATTATCTTCCACGTCCACCACAAAAACTGTTCATACTCATTCTCAAACCCCAAAAGGAAAAACTCCCTTACTCAAATTGGTCATTAAGTTTGAACTTGCCATGTACAATGGTGAGGTAAATGCAGAGAAGTTAGACAATTGGATTCGATAATTGGAGGTCTATTGCAGAATTTAGAACCTTCAAGAAGATGAAATAAAGATCCAGTTGGCTTCATTGAGGCTAGAAGGAGCAGCACTAGTTTGGTGGGAAGCAAAGAGTCAAGAGGAAATGTGAATTCATCGTAAGATATCCATTTCTTGGGTTTAATTTATTTCTTCAATTAAAAGACAGTTTTATCCTTTAGCCTACATGAAAAAATTCATTGTGAGTTGGCAAAATCTTAGGCAACTCAGGGCCAAACAGTTAAAGACTATACCCAAGAGTTTAGGAAAAGGGCTTTATTGTTTGGAGTAAACTTGAATTCCCAAGATACACTATTGAAATACATTGGGGGTTTACATTCCTACTTAAAACACACTATCCTTATGTTCAATCCAAGCAATTTAGATGAGGTATGTGTGCAAGCCATGCACTTTGAAGCAAGAAGAAAGAAAATTCAGGAAGAGGGTAGTAAGAAGAACCCATTCCAGGGTAAAGAGAAAGAGAAGGGTGGAAAATGGAAAGGAAAGAAGAATGCAAGTGTAAAGAAAGAAGGGGAGAAAATTACATGCAAACATTGTTCCAAAGAGGGGCATGATGAAGTCCACTATTGGAAACTACATCCTGAAATAAGGCCTAAAAAACCAAACAATAAGGGGAAACAAAAGACGACCACTACCACACAACATGATCTTTGATCCAATTCCAATGGCGAGACCAAGATTTCAGCCATGGTCACAAAGGGAAAATAAGCTATAGAAAGAACTAGTTCCTCACATAGTCACAACAACACTCCAAATGAAGAATCAAGGATAGAGTTGTTCCATGTAAGGGTAATCTCAAATGATACAAAGATTGATTGTTTGATAGTGGGTCACAATCAAACTTAATTTCAGAAGACTTGGTCAAAAAGCTTAACCTTGAAACTGTACCTCATCACAAGCCATACCATTTGGGTTGGATAGTCAATAATGCAAATTTACAAGTTACAAGGAAATTCTTATTCAGGTTTGCCATTACTGAAAAATTCATTGATGAAGTTGAGCTAGATGTAGTTCCACTTGACATCTCAAGAATTATTTTGGGAAGCCCATATGTGTATGATAGGAAAGAGGTATTTTATCACCATGAGAACAAATATCAATTGCTCAAGGATGGAGTGGAGTATATTGTGAGAGCCCATCACAAAAAGTTAAACATTTCTTTGGTTAATGCAGGGTAGTTGAAGAGACTAGTAAATGCAAGTGAAAATTTTTTGCTTCTGATGATCAAGAAAAAGAATGATATAGATTATGAATCTTTTGAAGGTTGTGATGATAAGTTAAAATATGATTTGCTTGATGTGGTAAGAAAGCATGGTGAGATGTTTCAGGAAACAAAGGGGTTACCTCCCAAGAGGGGAATTCAATATGAGATATAGTTGTAGCAGGATGTTCCACTTCCAAACATTGGCATGTATCACATGTCGATCATGGAGAGCATGGAAATCAAGAAGCAAATTCAAGAATTGTTGAACAAAGGTATCATACGCCCATCTACTTCACCATGTGGTTCACCAATTGTCTTTGTGCGAAAGAAGGACAAGACTTGGTGCATGTGTGTGGATTTCCATGCACTGAATAAGATAATGGTAAATAATCATTATCCACTCCAAAGAATTGATGATTTGCCTGATAAATTGAGGTATGCAAAGTGTTTCACTAAGTTAGAGTTACGAAGTGGTTATCATCAAGTTAGAATAGCTAAAGAGGACATTTGGAAAACTACATTTAAAACTAAACAAGGATTTTTTGAGTGGCTTGTTATGCCTTTCGGTCTTACAAATGCTCCAGTTACTTTCATGAGAGTTATTGATTTGATAATCACCCTATGAGTGACCTTAGTTGAATTTTTATTAAACAAAAAGGTATTACAGACCCGTGTGCTGGTGTGTGTGTGTTCTATGTTATTGAAACAACGAATCGATCAGATTTCCAATACACAGAAGATAAGTGGAAAGAGAACAGAGAAATACAGTAAGCAACACAAAGACACAAACAATTTTTAATAAGGAGTTCACCCTATTCTCCAGGGCTACGTCTCCGGTCCAGCTTCAGTGGTGGCCTTGTTTTATTGTGTCTTTAAGCAAAGAAATTACAATACAGTGACTCAATATGAGTTCTCCCAAAGCAGATTTTGCTTGGCTGGGTGGTTCTTGGATTCCCCAAGCCACGCAGAGTTCACAGACTCCTTTTCTTCCTACCAGCTCTGTGACCCTTGGTCTACAGTGGAAAGAGCCAAATGTGATGCTCTGTCTGGACAGATTCCTCTATGGGAAGGCTTGAATCTTCAAACTCTCTGGTGCTCGATGATACCTGTGGTCAGCTCGGCCCTCTGTTTCCTCTGCTTGGCTTTACTACTCTCTGTGTTCACTGTCTCTCTTAGTTGCTTGCAATCCTCTCAATTCAGGTTTTCAATTAACTCTTCTCCCCTCTCTGTCTCTTACCACTTGATCTCCCTTCTGACTTTCTCTATTCATGGATTTAGTCATTCAATCCCTATGCCTGTTCAGTTCCTCTCCCGCCTGTGTTGATTCACCTTCTGTAGCTGCGCTTGGAATTCCATGTTTGGCATCAGCACAAATTCTCAGGCAGTGGCCACGTGTCTCCATCTAACTCGTGCCAGCACGCTCCATCAGTTCGTTCTTCCATTACATCGTGTATGCATTCTTTCTCCACCGTGGCGGTCAAACAGACTCCAAATCTCTTTAGAACTCAGCTTAATCCCCTGTCGATTCTGCTTCCTCCATCGGGCGCAAGCTCAGCCGTCTGATCTGGGCTCCTCCAGATCCAACGTCATACACACGTCAAGCGCAGTTGACTTGCACGACTGATAGCGCGCAATCAACGGTGGTTTTTCTCACACCTCCGCTGCCACGTGTCAGTCGCTGAGTGCGATCGCTCCCCTCTCCTCCAAAACCTCATATCGTTCAAGGGCGCCCCGATCAATACCACCGGTTTTCCAGAGCGCGGGTCCCACTTTTGTCCTTTAGCGCTTTTTGTTTCTCCGCCTGCGATTCTCTGGCTCCCATCACGACCGAGTGCTTAAGGCTCTTCCATTTTGGCCTTATTTGCCCAACGATGCACAATTAGCACTAAAAGTGCTAATCGCGCATCAAAATCGCCTCCTTTTCCTGATCCAGGGCTCCCAGGGGCTACTTTGACCTCCTGCAGAGTCTCCATGGGCCTTGGTTAGCGCACTTTGACCGAGGTCCTCGTCATTCTACGTTGGCGGCCATTGCCATTGGTTCAAGGCGTTTTGGATCGCTATTTTGGAATTTTCAAGAATTTGTTCAACTCGATACAGTCAAGTTCTTGACAGTCTTTTGTGGATCCGATTTGGATCACAGCCTCCCTACCGAAAAAGATTTTGGACCACCAAAATTTGGTTTTCTTCAAGCATCGACTAAGTGAGGAAACTGTTGTCTCACTTGTCCAATCTCATTCCACTTCGCACTGCTCGGCTTCAAACCCTTAAGCCCAATCCACAGGTATTCCTTCTATCCACTACGCATCGTCCTCACCTTCCTATCCAACACTGTGTCTTCCTATAACTCATTAAGATATTCAGTTAGCAGGTCATCAACAAAAGGTAATTGACTCTGCTCTTCAGGGTCCTCAGTCATTGAAGGTTCAAAAAACCTCAAGCAATCTGCATTCACGACTGAGTAGATGTGCATGTAAGCTGGAAAATCAAGGCAAAAATCATTTTCACCAATCTTCTCAAGTATTCTGAAGGGTCCATACCTAATAGGTTTTAGCTTTTTACCTTCACCTTGCATCCTTTCCTTGTTGATATACAGCCAGACTTAGTCTCCAGCTTGAAAACTATGCTCGATCCGATGCTTATCATGCCTAGCCTTGTACTTGGTCTGGCTCCTTTCCAGTTGTTCCTGTACTGCCTGGTGGATCTCCTGGATCTATTTAATGAACCTAGTTGCCCTGTCCACATCACTGTGTCTATCAACCATGGTATCTTTACCAAAGACAAAATCCAAGGGAGACCTTGGTATGAAACCAAAGCAGGTCTCAAAAGGAGATCTCTGGGTAGAAGAGTGTTTGGCTCTATTGTAAGCATGCTGCAAATAACACAAGTGTTCATCCCAAAGCTTAGTGTGTTTGCTGCAATATCCTCTCAGTAACTGGATCACCGTCTTGTTAACTACTTCTGTCTGGCCATCTGTTTGTGGATGAAAAGTTGTGCTTTTCTTTAACTTGGTGTCCATTAGTTCCCACAGACTTGTCCAAAACTTCACCACAAATTGGGTGTCTCGATCAGATACAATAGAATTGGGTAATCCAAAATGAACCCATACATGTTCAAAGAATAATTTTGCAGTTTGTTCAGCTGTAATCTGTTTACTACAGGGTATCAAAATACACATTTTGTTGAACCTATCTACAACAACATACAGATAATCATGACCTTTCCTAGATTTGGGCAGTCCTCCAACAAAATCCATGGAAATGCTCTCCCAAGGGTGAGAAGGAACTGGTAACGGAGTGTATAAGCCTAGTTTTCTATTGCTGGGCTTGCTTTTAGCACACATAGCACATCCCTTCACATATCTAGAAACTGTTTCATTCATTTTCAGCCAATAGCAGAACCTTTGCAGCTGTGCAACTGTTTTACTTACCCCAAAGTGACCTGATATCAGAGAAGTGTGCGCTTCGCTAATTATCTTTACTCTCTCAGTTTTTGGAATGCAGAGTTTCCCACAATGATATAAGAGTCGGTCCTTCACATGATAGTCCAATTCTTCTACTCTTTTGCCTTAACTCAAAATTGCATATACATCTTTAAATTCCATATCCTAAGCATACTGTTCTATGTAGCTTTCATGCAGCATAGAAGTATGCTTAAGTATGGTAGATGCATTTATAATTGGTCTATATAACATATCTGCAACCTTGTTATGTATGCCCTTTTAATATCTGATGACTAAATGAAATTGTTGTAGAAAAACCATACATCTGTAATGTATTGACTATTGCAACTTAGTTTGAGAGTGTAGATATTGAAGTGGCTGATGATCAGTATGTATTACTGTTTCTTTGCCCATTAAGTAATGTTTCCACTTTTTCACACTCTAAACTAATGCATACAATTCTTTATCATATGTAGGATAGTTAACTACTGCAGGATTAAAAGTCCCAGAATCATAACATATGGGTTTATCGTGCTGTGTCAACACTACTCCCATGGCATAGTCATTGGCATCAGTTTGGATCTCAAATGGTCTTTGTAGATCCGGCAGTGCTAGTACAGGTGCTGTACTAATTTTTTCTTTCAAGGTGTCGAAGGCTTTCTGCTGTTTGCCTCCTCACTGAAACACCTTGTTCAATCCTGTCAAAGCATGTAAGGGAGCTGCAATTGAGGAAAAATTGGAAATGAACTTCCCCCAATATTGTGCTGCTCCTAAGAAGCTTCGTACTTCTGCAGCAGACTTGGGTTTAGGCTAGTTTACAATGACTGCCACTTTAGAGGGATCTATTTTCAATTTACCTCCCCCTACTATGTCACCCAAATAATTTAGAGAGGTTTTTCCAAATTCACATTTGGAGAGTTTAACATAAAGTTTTTCTCTTTTCAAAACATCTAATGTCTGCTTAACATGCTTTACATGTTCTTCCCACGTTATACTAAAAATCAGAATGTCATCCAGGTACACAATAAAAAAATCATCAAGAAAAGGTCTGAGTACATCATTCATTAATCTCATGAAAGTAGTAGGAGCATTAGTTAGGCCAAAAGGCATAACCAGCCATTCATACAATCCCTGCTTTGTTTTGAAAGCAGTCTTCCACGCGTCTTGCTCTGCAACTCTGACCTGATGGTATCCACTGTGCAAATCCAGCTTGGTGAAATAAACAACCTCCTTCAATTGATCTAAAAGATCATCTATGTGAGGAAGGGGATAACGATTTTTTATTGTTATCTTATTTAGTGCTCGGTAGTCAATGCACATTCTCCACAAGCCATCTTTCTTTCTCACCAAAATGATTGGTGACCCACATGGTGATGTGCTAGGCCTAATGAATCCTTTCTCGAGCAACTCCTACACCTGCTTCTTGATTTCAGCATTCCCTAAATCAGATAACCTGTACATCCCAATGTTAGGCAAAGGAACATCTTGCTGCAAAACAATATCATGTACTGTTCCATTTTTGGGTGGCAGACCATTAGGTTCTTGAAATAAGACATCATACTCTGAAACAATATTTTCTATATCAGCG
Organism: Pinus tabuliformis; assembly: GCA_031772625.1. Classification (NCBI taxonomy): domain Eukaryota; kingdom Viridiplantae; phylum Streptophyta; class Pinopsida; order Pinales; family Pinaceae; genus Pinus; species Pinus tabuliformis. Next base: position 671,299,092 of record CM062815.1, read on the forward strand.
TGTTGATCAGCATTACAGCCCTCAAATACATTGGTTTTTTCAAGTGTCTTTTCCTTTACAACCATCAGTAAGAACTGTTTGCATGAATTTATCATTCTTTTCATCTGTCCTGAGTTTATGAGAGTATAATTCTTCTTAAGCTTATGAGCTCTTACAAAGTACTCAATTCCATATTTAACAAGTAGATACTTGTTCTCAGCTCTATAGAAAATAGCCTTTCTATCATACAAGTAAGGACTTCCTAAAACAATTCCACATATATCCAAAGGAATTACATCTAACTCAACCTCATCTACAAATGCTGACCCAAAATAAAACTTGAGTTTGCATTGTCTAGTCACTTGTAGTTGTGCTTTATCATTCAACCATACTAATGGGTATGGCTTCTTATGAGGTGCAGTTGCTAATCCCAATTTCTTTACAATTGCTTCAGAAATTAGATTTACTTGTGAGCCACTATCAAACAAAGTATCAATCTTTTGATTTTTGGAAACAACTCGAATATGGAAAAGCTCATGTCTTTTTCTCTCATGTTCTTCATCAATAACAGATTGAAAAAAATTACCAGTAGATGCTTCAGAATTCTTACCTTTTATACCTATGGCTGTAATGATTGTTTTATCTCCTGAATCTGACCCCAAATCTTTCTGAATAGCTGCAGCAGTCTTCTTCTTCTTGCCCTCGGACTTCTTAAGTCTCAGCTCTGGATGCAGAATCCAACAGTGCTCATCATCATGCCCCTCCTTTTTATAGTGAGTGCATGAAGCTTTGCCTTTTTGTGCAGTGTTAGCCTTCCTTGCTTTCTGCTTCTGCTTTCTTTTCTCCTTGCTCTTGCTTACAGTGGGTTGGGATGGTTCCCCAACTTCTGGATTTCCATTCTTTCCTCTAGCTTCTAGATGAGTAGCTTGTACAGATACCTCATCTATACTAGTAGGATTAAACATGAGGATGGTATGCCTCATGTAGCTGTGTAGGCCACCAATGTAATTCAAAAGAGTTTTTGGTGAGTCTAATGAGATACCCAACATCAATGCTCTCTTTCTGAACTCTTGAGTATACCCTTACACACTTTGCCCTTTCAACTGCCGAAAAGTTTGCCAACTCATCATGGCTTTTTGCATGTAGGCCAACGGATAGAACTTCTTTTTGATTGCAGCAACAAATTCACTCCAGATAGAGATGTTCTTACCATGCTTCTTCATATCATCTTGGGTTTGCCTTCCCACCAAACCAAGGCAGTGCCTCCTAGGCGTAGGCTTGCTAGCTTAATCTTACTCTTGTCTGAGTCTATATTTTGTACTTTGCAATAGACATCAATTTGTCTAATCCAATTGTCCAACTTTTCAACATTTAGCTCTCCATCATATATAGGCAAATCAAATTTAACATCTAACTTAATCAAAGATGCTTTCTTATTATGCACAGGGCTATTAGGAGGTGTGAGAAAGCTTTCTTCTTTTCCCTTTCCTTTTGAGTGGTCATGGGAATGAGATTCATCTTCTTCTTTATCTTGCTTAGAGCCTGATGAATCTTCATCCTTATGCTTTCTAAAGTCCCTATACATTTCTTCTACTATAGACTTTATAGCTAGGAAACTTTCTATGAATTGAGGGTCTGGCCCTATAGAACCTTCTTCTGACATTGTCTTCCGAGAATAGACTCTCCCAATTTCAGGATTAGTTTCCACCAACTCTCCTTCTCCTAATTTGAGCTTTGATCTAGTGAGCATTCACAGCTAAACCAACACAAGCTTGTCTAACCTTACAGCCTAGAGCTCTGATACCACTTGATCTTATAATCACCCTATGAGTGACCTCAGTTGAAGATTTATTAAACAAAAAGGTATTACTGACCCATGTGTTAGTGTGTGTGTTCTGTGTTTTTGAAACAACAGATCGATCAGGTTGCCAATACACAAAAGATAAGTGGAAAGACAACAGAGAAATACAGTAAGCAACACAAAGACATAAACAATTTTTAATAAGGAGTTCACCCTATTCTCCAAGACTATGTCTCCGGTCCAGCTTCAGTGGTGGCCTTGTTTTATTGTGTCTTAAAGCATAGAAATTACAATACAGGGACTCAATATGAGTTCTCCTGAAGCAGATTTTGCTTGGCAGGATGGTTCTTGGATTCCCCAAGCCACTCATAGTTCACCGACTCCTTTTCTTCCTACTAGCTTTGTGACCCTTGGTCTACAGTGGAAAGAGCCAAATGTGATGCTCAGTCCAGACAGATTCCTCTATAGGAAGGCTTGAATCTTCAAGCTCTCTGGTGCTCGATGCTGCCTATGGTCAGCTCGGCCCTCTGTCTCCTCTGCTTAGCTTTACTGCTCTCTATGTTCACTGTCTCTCTTAGTTGCTTAGACTCCTCTCAATTCAGGTTTCCAATTAACTCTTCTCTCCTCTCTGTCTCTTACCACTTGATCTCCCTTCCGACTGTCTCTATTCATGGCTTTAGTCATTTGATCCCTATGCATGTTCAGTTCCTCTCTCGCCTGTTTCGATTCACCTTCTGCAGCTGTGCTTGGAATTCCCTGTTCGGCGTCAGCACAAACACTCAAGCAGCGACCACATGTATCCATCTAACTGGTGCTAGCACGCTCCATCGATTCGTTCTTCCGTTACATCATGTATGCGTTCTTTCTCCACCGTGGTGGTCAAACAGACTCCAAATCTCTTTAGAACTCGGCTTAATCCCCTATCGATTCCACTTCCTCCATCGGGCACAATCTCAGCCATCCGATCTGGGCTCCTCCAGATCTAACATCGTACGCATGTTGAGCGTGGTTGACTTGCATGACTGATAGCGCGCGATCAACGACGATTTTTCTCTCACCTCTGCTGCCACACGTCGGTTGCTGAGTGGGATCGCTCCACTCTCCTCCAAAACCTCTTACCATTCAAGGGCACCCTGATCAATACCGTCGGTTTTCCAGAGCGCGGGTTCCGCTTTTGTCCTTTAGCGCTTTTTGTTTCTCCACCCGTGGTTCTCTGGCTCCCAACGTGATTGAGTGCTTAAGGCTCTTCCATTTTGGCCCTATTTTCCCAACGATAGCTCTAATCGCGCATCAAAATCGCCTCCTTTTCCCGATGCGGGGCTCACAAGGGCTACTTTGACCTCTTGCGCAGTCTCCATGGGCCTCGGTAAGTGCGCTTTGACAGAGGTCCTCATCGTTCTACGTTGGTGGCCATTGCCACTAGTTCAAGGTGTTTTTGATTGTTGTTTTTTAATTTTCAAGGATTTGTTCAACTCGATACAGTCAAGTTCTTGACAGTCTTTTGTGGATCTGATTCGGATCAGTTATGAATGATGTATTGAGACCATTTATAGATGATTTTGTCATTGTTTACTTAGATGATATTATCATATTTAGCAAATCTAGAGATGAACATGTCATGCATGTAACCAAAGTACTTGATGTCTTGAGAAAAGAACAGTTGTTTTTAAAGATGTCAAAGTGTGAATTTGGCAAGACTTCTTTAGTGTATTTGGGAAACATTGTTGGAGGAGGTGAGCTAAAGATAGACCCCTATAAGGTTGATGTCATTGTGAATTAGCCCAAGCCCAATACAGTCACAGAGGTAAGAAGTTTTCTAGGTGCAGCACAATATTGGAGGAAATTTATTGCTAATTTTTATTCCATTGCAGCTCCACTACATGCATTGACTAGTGTCAAGAAAGTCCTCCACTGGGGAGATGCACAGAAAAAATAATTTGATTCTTTAAAACAAAAGATCAGTTCAACACCAGTATTGGCTTTTCTGGATCTTAAACAACCATTTGAGATTCAAACAGATGCTAGTGATTACACCATGGGAGTAGTTCTCATGCATCATGGTAGGCCTATTTCATTTCATTCTAAAATTTTTAATGGTGTTGTGACTAACTATACCACTTATGACAAAGAACTTTATGCATTGGTACAAAGTGTTAAGAAATGAAAACACTACTTGATGGGGAAGGAGACCATTATCCATACCAACCATCAACCATTGTAGTACTTACAATCACAGTCAAAGTTGCAGCAATCATGACACTTCAGATGGATGCGTTTTTTACAACAGTTTCATTTAGTTATCAAGTACAAAAAGGGAATCTACAATAAGGTCGCTGATATGCTTTCTAGGCCTATTGTAAATTCATCTATTATACTCAAGCATAATTCTGTATTACATGAAAGTTACATTGACAAATATGCATATGATAATGACTTTCAAGATTTGTATGCAAGATTGAGGTAAGGAAACCATATTGAAGAGTTACATTACCATGTACATAACAATTTGTTGTATCACTTGGGCAAGTTATGTATTCCACAGGGAGAAAGAAAAAATATCATAAGGGAGGCACACACTTTATTGGCCATGCATGTTTGATAATGTATCTCGTTTCATTAGAGGACGTTCTTTGTGTGCAATAAGTAATCCTAGCAATAGGAAACTAGGATTATACACTCCACATCCGGTACCTTCACGCTGATGGGAGAGTATCTCAATGGATTTTGTAGGAGGTCTTCCATTGTCAAGGAAAGGTCATGATTACTTATATGTAATTGTAGACATGTTCAACAAGATGTGTATTCTAACGCCATGTAAAAATAAAATTACAGTTGAACAAACAACTCATCTTTTCTTTCAAAATATTTGGGTTCATTTTGGTCTTCTTATTTCCATTGTAAGTGATCGAGATTCTCAATTTGTTGGGAATTTTGGTCAAATTTGTTGGACATGATGGACGCTAAGTTGAAGAAGAGTACAATCCACAAATAGAAGGACAAACTAAGGTGGTCAACAGGACAATCATTCATCTTCTTAGAGGATATTGTAGCAAACATCCCAAGTTGTGAGATGAATAGATGCAATACATACAACATGCATACAACGGGGCAGAGCATTCTTCCACAAACGCATTGCCATTTGAGGCATGTTTTGGGTACTTTCCAAGATCGCCATTGGACTTGATCTTTGAGAAAGATGTTGTTATTGATGGTCACAATGACATTGAAAAGGCAAGGAAGCTCATTGAGAAAATTCAGTTGATACACCACACAGTGCAAGAACAGCTTGAAAAGAGTCAAAGTAGCTACAAGGCAAGGCATGACGAACACCGTGTCGATCATAAATTTCAAGTTGGTGACAAAGTTTGGTTATATATTAGCAAAGAGAGACTTCAAGGGGAAGGTAAAAGGTTGAGTCCAATCCATTATGGTCCTTTTACAATTATGGAAAAGATCGGTAACAATGCATTTAAGGTAGATTTTCCTCGTTATATGCATATATACTCTGTTGTTAATGTTGATAATTTGAGATTTTTTGAGTCTCCTTTGATCGATGATCAAGGAGAGCATGTTCAGCTGCCATCAATAGATGATTTCTCACCAGAATAATTTAATGAACTACAACAAGATCTCATACTTGATAGAAGAGCTAGAACTTCAAAGAGAGGGAATGTCGAATAACTTCGAGTGGGATTCAAGTGACAAAATCCTTCTAAGGCCAAATGGATACAATTTGAGAAGGTGAGGGAGATTTACCGTCACCTGTTGAACAATTGATAGTATCTTTGGGGGTCCAAAAGGCTTCCAGTGAGGAGGAATGATCAGGTGATCAATATATAGCTCAAAAATCAAAATTCTTAAAATCGCTCAAAACCTTAAGGACCGCGTCCATCTCAGTGACATGATCCCAACACAACCTGTTTCACTTAAAATGGAGCTCGTATGAAAAAGATATCGCGTTTTTTCTGCTTTGCCAAACAAAGGAATTTTGAAAACAAAAGTATAGTCACTGCACAGTCAGCAGTCTGTATTAATGACGTGGCAAGTGACTTTACAGGTCAAAAGTTTGGTCAATGGTGAGTGAGGTCATGCCAAGTGGTGCATTTCGATTGGTCTACAGTTTGATGAGTTGGCTTTATTTTATTGGACAGGGGAGAACCAATGAAGAGGAGAGATGTGGCAAGCCCAGAGGCCGCCACATGTCTGCCCCCAACAGCCTATAAGCATCGGTGCGCAGTGACAAAATTTTATTCGTAAGTCAGCGAAGTCGAACTCATGACTTTGCCCGCACAAGCCCAGAGTCTTACCACTATGCCACACTATTGTTCTTACCATACAACGATCACAATTTATATTTAATGTTTAGGCATGTGGAAGTTGGGGGGAGGAGAGGGCTAGCCCCCTTCGCATGTGACCACCACCGCAAAACTGGAGGCCAGCGGTTAGCACTAACCACGCACTTAACACGTTAACTGCAGATTAACACTAATTAAATAATGCTTATCTTTAATTAAAGCACAATTTAATTTGGTAGATCTTTTGGTGGGTTCGATATGTTCAACATTTCTACAAATTTGGCAGGATTAGCTTGAGTTTCTCCAGTTTTAGTGGAGTTTTCCTAGGGGAAACTGAAGAGGCCACAACATTTGGAATTTTCGACCAATTTTGGCTCAGAAAAAGTCATTCCTAGATGATTTGGATGTGCTGAGCACATTGAAGCAGGTTTCAGGAGCAGTAGAGCATTGTAAACATCATTTTTTTTCCATTTTGAGCTAATATAGAGGCCCAAGCCATGGAAGCTGAACCAAGGAGATGTAACCTAGGAGGGGTGAACTCCTTTATCAAAACATTGTGTTAAGTGTTCATTTTGATGGTTTGTTGTATATTTGTTTGTTTTTGTTCAACACTTTATTTACATGCTATTTTGCTCATGAATTTGACATAAAACTTGACAAATTTACCTGTTACATTCAAAAAAACCATAAGGAAACCTATGCACATGAAGCAAATGATGAGCAATTGTTTTTAATTTTGAAGTTGAAATTAGCACAACAAAACTAACATTCAACAACAGATCATTGGCACCTTCGTACCAAGAGTGCATATTGGGTTGGGGTTGATAGCATCCCCTTGGCCTAGGTCCTCCCTAAGGTGCCTATCATGTTGGTCCCTATCGCCCATCCCTCCTCTTGCCTTGCCTATTTAGTGAGGCATTAACAACCAAACTGTAAGCCCACAGAGTCTGATGGTGCACTTGTTACTAATTTTCCACAAGTTTCGCTCACTAAACCGAGGCATACACCACTCCAATATGCATCCACCTTGACCACAGAAGAACACAACTAGCTGTGAGGTTTTGCTCTCACTCCCCTCCACCAAGAACACACTAATCCTTCCAAATATGGCCCTGAGAACCTAGAGAAACCCAATAAACTAATATGTGATCTCAGCTAGCACTAACTTCAAATTATTGGCTACAACCAGGGTAGGCACCCCCCCAAAGTCTAGCCAATGTCCCATAACAAAAATTACTACAATAAATCTAACCGAAGGCCAAGATTCCAAATAAAGATAGCGAGATTCACACTCTATAATACTTAAAAACGAAGCTCCCAAAGTAATATTATTTTCAAACATTGCGGCAAGTGACACTACATCCCCTAATTAGCAGCTCAACCTCAAAGGGGATGCCTAGAGACATAGTGGTCAAACTATTTCCTCTTCGCTCGAACCCACTAGGTCACAAACAGAGCAATAAAACCCCAAACACTAGTAGAAATTTTCATATAAAAAGATACCACATACTTATATGTAGAGCTCGTAACTTCTTAATACTATGACTAACATTGGAGTATCAAACAAATACATAGTAAATACAAACTATACGAGCTTGTTGACGTAACGTTTTCTAGGCATGTGAACCCAAAATCATTCTGATCAGGCGGTTAATTGTGCATGAAGGCATCACTCAATTTGTGATATCAACACATGGTCTCAATTTTGTTAGCCTAGGGCTCCTAATTCCAGGATCCCAAACAAGCTCTACCTGACTATATCTGGGGATTTAAGATCACGGCCATTCCACACAACTTGTGAGATAACATCAACTAACTTTATAATTATTTTATATTTAATATAATATATAATATTTTTAAATAAATTTGATTTCAATATCAAATATAATATTTCTATAAAAATGAAATATTAAAAAAATATTATCTTTGTAATTTAAAAATATTTAAATTTATAAAAATATTTAGCACTTTAACCTTTTCCACATTTCTCTTGCATATTAAAGAAATATTTAAAATAGTTTAGCTCCTAGTTGGAGTCCACGACCCCTTTTTATAGAAATATATAACACAATATACACTGAATATGCACCATCCAGGGAAGGCTCACGCGTGCATATAATATATTCAAATTCACTTGAATATATTGGAATGCGCTCTCATGGTGGCATATGAGGGGCATATATCATCCTCCATCTGAACGAGGATGAACCCAATAGCACCAAGCACATCATGTCCTGCAAACTCTTAAACATATTATATGACGGGATGCTTTTACGCATCTTTTCCCACACGTTGCATTGCAATCTGTGTCAAGAAAGGCAAACAAATAAGAGCAACAAGTGATGCCAAAGAAAAAAAATATTTAACACAAGCAAGATATACCGTAATAAACAAATGAATTAAAAAACACCTATGACTCGCAACAGCCGCAAATGATATCCAAAATGAAAACATGTGAGAAGCGCCACAATTAGCGTGAAAATGAGATGCTTGAAGCAGCAACAACAATCCATGTGCTTCCTCCAAGAGTGCCACGTGTCATGCGATTTGAGTCGTCTTAGGTCCATGAAAAGGCTAAAACAAGGTGTGACATGGCACTCACAAGGGCACCACATCACCCTCTACCATGTAATGTGTCTTGTTATCTTGGGTCCTACCATAAGTTCCAACCCTTTGGATCGTGCATATTCATATTATAAGGGAACTCAGGGTTTTCCATTCATAGTTTTTTATTAGGGGTGTCCAACTGGCCCCACTCTGTCAAGTCTCCCTAGGAATAAAATCCTAGGAGTTTCCCTCAGGGCTATCATCAAATTCTCCGGGGTAAAACTCTCGGGACACATGGGTGGCCATAACCATTTAACTCTTGATGGCCCAAAACTCTCTTTCTTTAAGTGTTTGATGACCGCGCTTGGTCATAGGATCAAAGAGGGTAAAGCCATTTCCTTCTTAAGTCCTATGCTTCAAACTCAAGACTTTGTTCCCCATTATTAGTAATTGTTAACGCATGTATAAGGACCTTTGCTATGACCTTTGATTGATGTTCTATAGATATACCAGGGTATAACTAGGCCCTTAGAAAGTTATGCCTCCTCAGATTTACAAAGACTCAACCATGGCCTTTAATCCACTTTGTGTGTGTGTGTGTGTCTGTGTATACACATATGTATATAAGTAATTGTGTCATCTCTTTTTAGCTTTGTATAAATACTAGGAACACATGTATATTTGTATAATGTGCATATACATATAGAAAAGTTATTCCTCATGAGCTTATGGGTAAATACTTGCCTGATAGCCAAAACATTTTGATGCGGGCATTCGTTGATTAACAAAGATTGATCAACCTCTTCATACATAGGCCATTTGGACCAATTTGTGGGCCTAGGATGGAAACAGGGATACATCCATTCCTAGGAAAATATTCAGGAAGAACTTCTAAATAGGAAATCAGATTCCTTATTAGTAACCTGGGGAATTTATCAACACAATGACCAGATATCAAAACATGTCATTGAAAATATTCAATCGTTAACAAATATTCCCATCTCTTCATTCTCAAGCATTCTTATGTGAATTTCCATCTCAGAAATATTCATAAGAAATAGGACATTCCTTAGAATATTTACACAAGATATTGACATTCATCATTCATGTAGGAAAACAACACTCCTCAACATTATCATGACATTATTTTGTTGGAATTGTTGTGTTGGCATTGATGTCAACAAGTTCATGGTCATAATTGTCATATGCATGTGTGATGGACGTTGACTTGGTGGTCCTATTGGTTGGAATTGACGTCAAATCTAGAGGTCATGCACTTATGTCAACCTCATGATAATGCAGATTGATGAAGCATGGTGTGTGTCGGTATGTGTTGGCATTGATGGAGCTTGATGGTAGCATGATTGTAATAGAGGAGTTAGCAGGTGTTGGCATGCGCATTGATGGACATTTCATGATGGTTTGTTGATGCTCTTACAGGTAGAGGAGGCTGCTATAGGCGATGATCAAATCTACATATGATAGAGATGGTTCATGGCACACTAGTTGAGTTGTCAACTAGGTCTTCATCTAGGTCTTCATGTTTATGCTTCATGAAGATGACTTGTTGCAGTGTGATGACTTCATGATGATGATGTTTACATTGTAGAGGTGCTACAAAGGTTTACAGTTTTGTTTAGATGAGTTGCAGCTTGTTCAGAGGTGTAATGGAGAGTGGAGGACTTGTTGGCTTACTTGGCAAGCTTGTTTGTTGTCCCTTCTAGGTCAAATTGGCAGTGACACTTGGGAGGCTTGCTTGATCTATTTGTAGAGGTGTCAGAGGCTATGTTAGAGGTATGGAGTCATATACAGATGTTGGAGAAGAGGATGGAACAAATGGAAGAGGTACTGAGCTAAAGGACTGATGGTTTCCCTTAGTTTTAGCCCTAGTTGCATGCACAGAGGCCTATGGTAGTGGTTGGAATCCTCAAGTTGCATGGAGGCCAACCTATGGGAGTGGTTATAGCCCCATTCGAATTCAGATAGTTTCAATCGTGTGACTATGGGATTTCACGAGATTCCCTCTGCATTCCTCGCACTATTCGGAAGCAAATTAGTTTGGAAATTCCTAGAGGCTTACAGAAAAAGTGAAAAAGCTCGAAAATAGTTTGAAAAGGTCCTCTCGTGATGTGAATGCATTTAGTGCACTAGTAGTGAACTTAGTGGATTGATTTGGTATAATTTGTGCACTTTTGATCTTAGTCCCAAGCTCAATTTCATCCTACATGTTTTATATACTTGATCTTGGAGCCATGTGATGGTGGATTGAGTTGAGGATGTATGTATGAAAATGAGAAGGTATCAAAGAAGGATTTTATGCTTCAAACCTTGAGTAGAGCCTAGATGTTTCAGTCCAGGAGTGCTAATGACTTAATAATGTTCATATCTAAATCAGGTTCCAGTATAGATCAAAATTGGAATTGTTGGTGTAGTGATTGATAGGAGCGTTTATGTATGCCATTGGGTAGAGCTTTTTATTGTGATTCTCACGTTTGTTTTATGCAAGATTTACAGATGCATTTGGGACATAGCCATAGTGTCTTTTGTTTCTAGGTGTATTATGCAACATTGTTTTTATGTAAGGATCCGATTGTATTCATATTTGTGTGGCCATAGTATTTTCTATTTTGGAGAGCACACTTCTCGTGGTGTTCATATTTTGTTTGATGATGAGATCTTGTTGTTGAGAGAATTTATGGAGAGCTAATTTCTTGTCGAGCAGAGTGTCTTGGGATCCAATTTGAAAATACATGAAAGGAGGTCTGCATAGTGGTAGAGGAGCAATGAATTCATGAGAGAGGAGCATGGATAGCGAAGCTTCAGCAAATGAACAAGTTTCTCATCCAATGGTGGTTGGATAGTTCGGCAAAAACTGGGCGAGGCTCAATGGTCATGGTGGTGACCAGTAGATCGAAGTCTGTAGAATCGATTTTTAGTTCAAGAGTAACCAGGCGAGGATCGTTGATCATGGTAGCCTTCAACAGATGGTAGTCCGTAGATTCGTATAGAACAGAGTCTTCCAAATGATCAATAGTATTGAGTCTCCTAGCCAATCAGAGTTGGCATCATGTATTTGAGGTCGAGTCTCCATGCTAATGGGAGTCAACAAGCTATGTAAAAGACAAATTTTTTGACTAATAGAAATTTAGAGAAGAGCAATAGCAACAAGGGTGGTTTTTCCCCTGGAAGGGTTTCTAAAAAATCTTGTGTCTCATGTGTGATTGACTTGATGTGAATGTTGTTTTTTAGTTACTTATGGTTTTCATTTATAATTATGTGATGCACATGTTTAAGGAATTGTTTCATATATGTGTGGTTCAATAAGTAAAGTAATAAAAGGCAAAAATTTATAAAGATTGATTCACCTGCCCTTTCAACAGTTCTTAAAGGTTTCTAACAATTGGTATTAGAGTGGGGCTCTTGGTTACAACTTGATCGTTGGAGAGTATATCTGGGGTTTTGTTGAAAAAAAATTGATTTTTTTTTTCAAAATGGGCAAGAGCAAGAAGAAACAAAATAAAAAAATAAATGGCCTTCAAAATAAGGAAGCTCAACCACAAAACATCATCTTTCTAGTGCAAGTGGTTGAACAAATGATGTGCAAAAATCAGAAGAGCGAGAACCAAAGGTATTGCAGCAAAATGACTCAAAGGTATAAGTGTTAATGATTTTATTTTGAGTTACAATTTTGAGGATTCATATTTTGATCATGTTGCATTGGCTAGTGAAGATGAGAATGATATTAAGGATCTTAGATCTGATATTTCTAGATTAACTGTTGCATGCAAGGATCAATATAAATTATAGAAGATTTGTGATGATAAGGAGGTCAAGCTCAAGGAAGAGATAGTGAGCTTAAAATTTAAATTGGCAGGACTTGAGAAAGTTGAGGATGGTGTGTGGAAGCAATACCAAGTAAAGGTTGAAGAGGTTGATAAATTGGAAGTGGAAGTGGTTTCCTTGAGAAAGTAGCGAAATATGGAGAAGAGTACCATAGTTGATCCGAACTTAAACAGGGACGAAAAAAATTACAAACATAACCATAAATACAGAGATACAACACAAATAACACTTCATTTCATTAATATCAAATATTGAAATATGTTTACAAACAAACTGGAAATAAACTAGCTTGAGTGATGGTAGATTATCTTTGCGAAAAGAGTGGCGGCTACATGCCTCCAAGTTGTGTTACAATGAGTCTCAAAGGCCTATTTATTATTGAGAAACAATGGAAAATGCTAAACATCCAAAAACCTAACCATAGGAGATGAAGCGCCAAAACTATGGGCCTTGTTTGGGTAAATTGGCACATCAACTTCCTAGGATCATAACTTTGCCATACTATCTCTATTTCACACGCACAATACCTCGTTAGAAATATCTATCTGACGACTACAAAATTTGAATGGAAAACATCAAACAAAGACTAATGTTTGCCTATGTTTTCCCAAAAAATTCGTTCAGGGCCTCAAAACGGCTCTGGGAGTTCACGACCTGAAAAACTGACAAAAACAGTAAACTATGCTACAATTAAGCAAACTGTAAAACTTAAAGAGACAGTGGTGGGGCTCTAAGTGGAGTAGGTGGGTGGCCATCAACATCCACCTGGATCTGTCCTACCCCCTTAGGAAGCAATGGTCTCCGTTGCATTGAGTGCCTCCATGAGATGGGGAAACTCCTGCTGAACTTAGTCCTTGGTCAACCACTTGCCTTGATGAAGGATTTGGCCAAATTTGACAACCCAATGTAGTTGGATCTTCTATTGGCGAGTGTTCTTGATCTGTGTCTCCATAATCCAATCATTGGTGGACTATTCCATGCAGTCTAGGTTTAACTCTGTTGGCGTGAGTTGTTCTTCATGTCTAATGTGTCTAGTAATGGTGGGAAGTATGGACGAAGGTGCTCCACATTGAACATTGGGTGCTGGAAAATGAATGGGAGAATGCGGAGCTCAAAAGAATTGTCTCCCATAGCCTTGGTAATGGTGTAGGGACCATATCATAGTGGTCTGAGCTTTGATGGGCTCCGATAAGGTGTTCTTTCTGCAAATGCAACCAACCTTTGTCACCCATATAAAACTTGTGTGGCACCTGATGTTGATCATCTCGCTGCTTATACTTAGAATTTGACTTGTCCAATATGTCATGAACCTATTAGCAGATGTGTTTGATGCGTTCAATAAATTTGGTCGCTTTATCAGCCTCAGACAATAAGTGTGTGGATTTTGTCTGTGTAGTCGCATTGGGCATGGCAACATCAATCATCCATAATAGCTAAATTCCTAGACCCACTTGAAAGGGGTTGCAACCAGTCGAGCTATGGAGATCTCTGTTATAACTATGTTTCACATAGGGAAGACTCTCATCCCAGGTTCATGGATACTTGGATTTGTACATCCAGAGTATGTGCACTATCAACCTATTGACGACCTTTGTCTAGCCATCAGTCTGGGGATGGAAGGTAGTCGAATTGATGTGCTTGGTGTCGAATAGTGTCCAAAGGCTTGACCAGAATGTGCTCAAGAACCTTCTTTCTCAATATGTTATAATGTTCTGCGGGATCCCAAAATGTACCCACACTCGTTGAAATAAGAGTTCGGAAGTGTCCTCTACTGTGATACTCTTCTTGAAGGCCGCTAATATAGCCATATAAGAAAATCTGTTCACGACCACAAATACACAACCATTACCATGCTTGGTAGAAGGGAGGCCGGACATATAGTCCATGGAAATGGATTCCCACGGCTCGCTGGGAGTAGGCAGAGGAGTGTACAAGCCTTGCTTCTTGATGGTTGGCTAGCGATGGCGCAGACAGTGTAGGATCTGATATATTTCCAACATCTGCTTGGAGTTTTGACCAATGAAAGTAATTTTGTTTTATAGACAAAATATTCTCCACAACAAAGTGTCTTGCGACTCGATTGTAGTGTGCCTCCTAAATCAGCTTGCACACTCACTTAAGGTAACACAAAGGGGCACAGGTAGCATAATAATGTGTCTTGGAAGTCGAAGTCAGGAACTTTATTTCCATCTACTAGCATCTGGTATGTGGAGGCGAACTCTGGATCATTTTTGTATAGTTTCATCCATCCATAAGTCTCGTGGCCACAAGAGTTGAGAACAATAGCTAGTGTTTCAACTGGGGGATGACTGAAGCAGTCTGTGACATGATTGGTGTTACCCCTTTTTATATTTGATGTTCAAGTGGAATTGTTGCAGATATGTAGACCACTTCTGATGTCGATAGTTCTGCAACTTCCCTTGTGTCTGTATAATCTGAAGAGGTCGGTGATCGGTGTGGATGACTATCTCCTTCCACAGAATGTAATGCTTCCATTACTGACATGGCTACACAATGTAATACATCTCATTATCATAGGTGGGGTACTTCTGAATTGTATTAGAAAGTGTCTCACTATGATAAGCCACTAGATGCCCGTGCTGGGTGAGGACTGCACCAATAGCAGGTCTGGCAATGTGAGTACCCGTGTAGAGTGGAGGTAGTGCTTCAACTCAACGAACACCTTCAGTTGGGACTCAGACAAGCAAAACTTTGTTTTCACCCCACCCTTAGTAATCTGACTCAAAGGCCAAGTGATATGGGAGAACCCTAGCATGAACCTTCGATAAAAAATTTCAAGGCCCAAAAAGATGCGAAGCCCTATTATAGTGGTTGGGGCTGGCCAATCCCCAATGACTTGGATCTTATTCAGATCCACATGCACGCCATGCTCATCTATGATGTAACCCAAATATTGGACCTGGCTCATGCCAAACATGCATTTCTCTAAGTTGCCACATAGTTTGTGTTACTGAATGGTTTGAAGGACCTGCCGAATGTGTTACAAGTGTTCTTCCTAACTCTGGTTGAAGATGACAATGCCGCCTAGATAAACAACCACGAATGAGTTGTTGAAGGGCCGCAATATTTCATCCATTAGCCTCATAAAAGTAGCAGGGGCATTTGTCAACCCAAAGGGCATAACCAACCATTCAAAAAGGCATTCCTTGGATTTTAAGGAGACCTTCCATACATTTGTGGGCTCTATTAGAACCTGGTGATATCCAGACTTCAGATCAATCTTGCTGAAATACTTGGCCCCCTTGAGTTTGTCAAAAAGGTAATCAATCTGTGGGATAGGATATTTGTTCCTGATAATGATTTTTTTAGTGCCTGATAATTAATGCAGAGCCTGCAATTCCCATACTCCTTTTGTAAAAGTACAATCAGGCTCGCAAAAGGCGAGGAACTTGGTCGAATGTGCCCTTTTTGTAAGAACTCCTGGATTTTCCACTTGATCTCTTCATTTTCCAGAAAATAGCAATGATATATAGACCCATTGGGTAGAGGTGTTTCAGGAGTCATATCGATCAAATGCTTGACCTGACAGTGCAAGGTTACCCTTCTGAGTGAGGAGAAGATGTCCTATATTCTTCCATGACTGTATCCACTTGCTTATGCTCGTTGAGGAACCCTTCCCGGGGGCCCTGGATGTGGCTATGATCTTCCCCTTACTTGGAGAGTGAATTAGAGAGAAAAAAAATTCCCAGTCTAGGAGATGATATTACAGCATTGTTTGGAAGAGATCAAAGAGATGGCGGTAGATGGGGCTACCTCCAGTGTCCTGTATAACTTATTACCCAATGAAATAATAATAGATCAAGGTCTAGAGTCATATATAGCATGCTGTTTCCACAAGTACGGTTGTCCTAATAATACATCACAAACTTCAAGAGGAGAAACATCACACAGTACCAGATCTGTGAATGGATTGATGTTGTAGGGAAGGTCGCACTGTTAGCTGACACGGAGATCTTATCCTTAGTGGAGCAACCCGATGGTGTACAACTGTTGATATGTTGTAGTCGGTAGGCCCAACCGCTTCACTACCTCTGTTGAAATGAGGTTCTTTTGGCTCCCAATGTCTACAATGAGCTACAACGGGGAACCCTTCACCCACATCTACGAGTGAAAGAGGCATTACCCCTCCTCTAGATCTTTTGGCTCATTCTTCTAGATCTTGGTGGTGTCCATGGTGGCACTTGGCTCTGTGTCAATGATATGCTTCCCTTTTTCATTCCCCTTGTCGAGTTTTGACTCAGAGTTAAAACATGCATCTTATTCAGAAGCCTTCAACTCTACCACTAGTGACTTCTCGGCCCGACACTCACTTGTGTTGTGAGTGGAGCTCTTATGGAACTCACACCATTTTCCCATGTCCTTACTTGTCTTCGTCGTGTTGTTATTTTCTTACGGCTTTGGTGGGTTTTCTTGGGTCACCCCACCTTGGCTTTGTCCTTTGCTCTGAAGTTTGGGGGCGCCTTTCCCTTGCTTCAAATTCATAGAGCCAAAGTATTGCTTCTTCTGTTTAAACTTCTAATCAATCTTGACAACATATTGGTACATCATGCCGAGTGAGGAGATGTCCAGGAACTCCATCTTGTCTTGGATGTACTTGTGTAGACAACCACGGTACTTGAGTACCAAATATTGCTCAGGATCCTTGATACCCAACTTCGTGCGAAGGGTGTGAAAAAAATTAGTAGACTTCGACACGTCTTGGTCCCTTCCCTGTTGTGGCATGGTCCACTTTATGTATTTATCATTGTAGCTCCCAACATGGTAGTACTATTCCTTGATGGTGTCTCAGAATGAGTTCCAAGTGGGTGTGACTGAAAATAGTGAGGGTGTACTTTCATCCTTGTTCTCACAATAGGTTTCCCACTAGTCCTTGATGTGGGGGGCGACTTTGAGAAATGAAAAAGTAATCTTTTCCCGGTTAGAAAAATCATGAACAGAAAAATATCCTTCTAGCAGATTAAACATTTATCTATGACATCTACATCTATCTGACCTTCAAATATTGGGATGTCAAAGATAACTTGTACCTTAAAGGGTGTGGTGCTTCTAGAGTAGCTGCTGGAAGGAGATGTGTCACCTTTGGGTAGCCATTGAAGGATCTGGGCAATGTTGTCCATCATCGTGCTCCTCTATCACTCGAGAGCTTCTTCAAGCAATATTTTGAAAGGATCTCTTGCCCTTTGTCTTTCTTCTCTTCCACCGTGGGAGGCCGTCAGGATTTGTGATGGTGGTATTACAAAGGTTTGACCAGTTCGAGCCCTAACTCCTTATATCTCGACCTCATTGGTGACATGCAAAGAAAAACAAAGAAAGAGCAGACCTCTTTGATACCACTGATATGAACTTAAACATGTATGCAACAAATTACAAACATAACTATAAATACAAAGATTCAACAAAAATAACACTTCTTTTCATTAATATCAAATACTGAAATATGTTTACAAACATAATGAAAATAAAATAGCTCGGGCAATGGTAGCTTATCTCTAAGAAGAGATGTGGATGCTTCATGCCTCTGAACTGTATTACAATGAGGCTTGAAGGCCTTTTTTTTAGAAACAATGTAAAACCATAAACATCTAAAAAGATAACCCTAGGAGATGAAGCACCAAAACTATGGGCCCTGTTTGGGTAAATTTGTACATCAACTTCCCAGGGTCGTAACTTTGCCATACGATCTTTGTCTAATGCACACAATACCTCATTAGAAAGGTCTATCTAAGGAATACAAATTTTGAATGGAAAACATCAATCAAAATCAAAGATTTATGTTTTCCCCACTTTTCCCAAAAAATGTCGTTTAGGGCCTCAAAATGGCTCCGGATGTTCACGGCCCCAAAAACTGCTAAAAATAGTAAATTGTGCTACAATTAAGCAAACTGGAATACTGAAAGAGATAGTGGAGAGATTCTAAATGGAGTAGGTGGGTGGCCACCAACATCCACTTGGATTAGTAGCCTTGGATAATTTTCTTAGAGGAGTTGGAATGTGTTGGAATGTGCATTGATGGACATGTCATTATGGTTTTTTCATGCTACTATAGGTAGAGGAGGCTGCTATAGGTGATGATCAAATCAATATATGATAGAGATGGTTCATGGAACACTAGTTGAGTTTTCAACTAGGTCTTCATCTAGGTCTTCATGCTTATGCTTCATGGAGATGACTTGTTGTAGTGTGATGACTTCATGATGATGATGCTAATGTTGTAGAGGTGCTACAAAGGTTTGCAGGTTTTTTCAAATGAGTTGCAGCTTGTTCAGAGGTCTGATGGAGAGTGGAGGACTTGTTAGCATACTTTCCCAACTTGTTTGTTGGCCTTTCTAGGTCAACTTGGTAGTGAAACTTGGGAGGCTTGTTTGATCCATTTTCACAGGTGTCATAGGCCATGTCAGAGGTTTGGAGGCATGTACAGATGCTAGAATAGATGGCATAGGTCCTGAGCTGAAGGATTGATGGTTTCCCTCAATTTTATCCATAGTCGCATGCACAGAGGCCTATGGGAGCAGTTCGAATGTTCCAGTCAAGTGGAGACCAACCTATGGGAGAGGTTATAGCCCTAGCCAAATTCAAATAGTGTCAAGTGTGTGACTATGGGATTTCATGAGATTTTCTCTACATTCCTTGCGTCGTCAGAAGAAAATTAGATTGGAAATTCCTAGAGGCTTCTAGAAAAAGCGAAAAAGGTTGGAAATGGTTTGAAAAGGTCTTCTTATGATGTGAATGCATTTAGTGCACTAGTAGTGACCTTAATGGATTTACTTCATCCAATTTGTGCACTTTTGATCCTAGCCCCATGCTCAATTTCTCCCTACATGTTTTATATACTTGATGTTGGACCTATGTGATGGTGGATTGAGTTGAGGATGTATGTATGGGAGTGAGAATGTATCAAAGAAGGAGTTTATGCTTCAGACCTTGAGTAGAGCCTAAATTCTTTAGCCTATGAGTGTTAATAACTGAATAATGTGTAGATCTGGAGCATGTTTCAGCATAGCTCAGAATTGGAGTTGTTGGCGTAGTGATTGATTGGACAGTTTATGTATGTTGTTGGGTATATTTTTTTATGGTGATTCTCACACTTACTTTATATAGGAGTTGCTCATGCATTTGGAACATAGACATAGTGTCTTTTGTTTCTAGGTGTATTATGAAACAATATTTTTATGTGAGGATTTGATTGTATTCAGATTTGTGTGGCTACAATATTTTCTATTTTTGAGAGCACACTTCTTGTGGAGTTCATGTTTTGTTTGATGATGAGATCTTGCTCCTGAGAGCATGTATGCATATTTGATCACTTTTTGAGCATATTCTCTTTGTATCTAGTTTGAAAATACATGAAAAGAGGTTTTCATAGTGGTAGAGGAGCAATGACTTCATGAGAGAGGAGCAGGGATAATGAAGCTTCAATAAAGGAACAAGTTTCTCATCCAATGGTGGTTCGATATTTCAAAATAAACTGGGAGAGGCTCATTGGTCATGGTGGTAACCAACAAATCAGATTCTGTAGACTCGATTGTTAGTTCAAGAGTAACCGGGTGAGGATCATTGATCATGTTGGCCTTCAGCAGATGGTAGTCTGTAGATTCCTAGAGAACATAGTCTCCCAATTGATCATTAGTATGGAGTCTTGTAGCCAATCAAAGCTGGCATCATGTATATGATGTCAAGTCTCCATATTGATGGGAGACAGTAAGGTATGTAAAAGACCAATTGCTTGACTAATAGAAATTCATAGCAGAGCAACAACAATAAGGATGGTTTTTGTCCCCGAAGGGTTTCCACTAGAAATCTTATGTCTCATGTGTGATTGATGTAATGTGCATGTTTTTCTGTAGTTACTTATGCTTTTCAGTTATTCTTATGTGATGCACATGTTTAATGAATTCTTGCATATATGTGTGATTCAGTAACTAAAGTAATTAAAGGAAAAAAATTATAAGAAGATCACACTACTTATTCACCCTGTCCCTCTTAGTAATTCTTAAAGGTTTCCAACATATTTCAACATAATAAAAAATGACATGATAGACATAAGCTCAAGGACATAAGATAATGCTTATTGTGTAAGGATATCTAGAAATTGATATCATGACTCTAACTCTCCACCTAACCTTATACAAGCTACAACTACATTCACTTGTAGTTGTCACCCCCGAGCCAGATTCCAGTGCTTGAGGAGGAGTGATTTTGAGAGGAAATCGAACTAATATTGATAGTTGAAACAGGATGTCACAAGGCCACTCTACCTTCATCCACTAGCTACACAAGCTTCCTCTCAATATTTCTAGAAATTTATAGATGAATAACATCCATGCCAGGTTACCACAGTACAAACAGTCTTATCTCACGTTTAAGAGAAGAGTGCCCACATCAAGGGAAGGTTCATCAATGGATAAGATGATGAGTAAGATATCACCTCTTCAGGTACATCATCAATGAGTCAAGCACGAGAGCTTCAACGCTAAAGCAACTCATGGTGGTTCATCAACCCTGACAAATACCTTAGTGTCTCTTCCCAGCCCAATATTTTCATCAATCCACAAGCTTCTATTGGTTCGTTAGCCTTCAAACAAGTCACTATTCTATATAATGTTATCATGCAGCAAGCCTCTTTGAGGGTTCCTGAGTTGGTTCACTTTCTCTAGAGCTTGATCACTGTGACATGATCACTGCTCTCTTATTACACCTTCGACCCTTGGAGGAATTTCTCTTAGTGTTCATTATTAATTCCATTGTGTATACACAAGAGTGTTCCCTCTCTCCCCCACCGACCTATTTTTGTGCCCTCTCAACATACCAACCATTAGTCTTCTTCAAGCCTCCATGCAGGTCAAATTGACTTCCCATTGTCGTTCTTTAATTTTTTGTCCTTTAATTCTTGTTTTTAAAGCTAAGAGACACATGCTGCTATCCTTTTATTATCTATTGCATATTCATCCCATTAAACTTCTTAGTGAACGCATGGTTGATACATTTAAAATCACCACTCCCTCAAGCAATCTCCCTCCCCAAGAAACTTGATTTTTTGTCCCTTTCTCTCACATTTTATAAATAATTACAATTATTTACAATGACAAAATATTATCCAGGGGTTGTCACATTGAGATGGACATTTTCATATATCTTATTTACTATAATTATTGATAAAGTGTTTAGTGGGTCTCTCATATACAACAGATTTGTATTTACATTTATTAAATCGTTAATATATATAGTTAAATTTTATATTACATATTTTAATGGACCACACACATAATTTATATAATAAATTTATTACGATGTTAAATTTTGATTGTCAAATTTAACTACCCAACATAAATATCAGTTATTTTTTACTAATCTTAATTGAATTAAAAATATTATTAAATTATCAATTTTTTAATTTCTATTAAATTAAATATTATATATAAATATCACTCGAGTCTATAACTTACTAAAATATTCATTTTTATTCATTGGATTTGATTGTGTTAACGTAGCTTTCGGGAAAAGTGTTATCCCCATGGTTTGTTTATAATTGATAGTTTTGTACCTTATATTTATTTAATTTATTAGCATTTTCCCATGGTTTTGTACTTTATATTTATCAAATTTATTAATTTTTATTTGTTAAGTTTTCTTTTATAAATTAAGATTACCGAGGTAGATCATTCTTAAGTGGAGTTATTTGACGTTAATTTACATTTTACATTTTAAATTTATATGTTTTTTAATTTGAATATTAAGTAAAACATAGGAAGTTGAAATTTTATTTCGTCTTGATTTTTTTCCTTTATATATTTTTCCAAACATTTAAAAAATATTGACATACAATCTTATATTACGCCTACACACTTCCCCTATACTGGGTTGTAGATCACCTCTCAATGCTATCATCTAACACATTAGAAGCAAATTGTCCCCTTATTTCTATGAAAAATATCTTTGAGACATAACCACTTTCTTCTCAAAAACAATTTTAAATTGATGAAAATAAGAAAGGAATTAGATTTTTATTCAATGAAGTAAACCCATTTTCTTATACTAGAATCATCCACAAAAATAAGCAAATATTTATTCTTGTTGAGTGACAATGTTTGAATGCGTATACATATATCTCCATGTACTAGTTCCATTTTTTTCCTCTTCAAGGTTTTCCTACTAAAAATGAGTCTATATGATACTTTCCAAGAATGAATCCTTCATAAACTTGATCAACACAGTAGATAAGAAGTAAGGCTTTTGACATTTTCTTATTATGTAATAACCTTAAACCTCTTATATTTAGATGTCGACAATTTATGTTCCACAGTCAATAATCATCATCATAGCTGATTGTTAATGTTATATTTGCTTCACAAGAAAAATTGAAAATAAACATTTTATTTTGTAGCATATTAATTTTGGCTTAATCTAATTATGATTTTATCTATCATATATGATGCATTCATTATTGAATTGAGAGGCACATTATCATTGTGCCCACTTGGTTCATTATTAATAATAGAATTCAGTATGAAAAATATGTGATAAAAATATTTCACTTTCACTCTTGGAGTTACAAATAAAATAATTCGATGTCTCTGTTAAATAATCTAGTTTTATATAAATTTACATAGATAAAAAAAAAAAAAACAAACAAACAAACAAACAAACAAACAAACAAACAAACTTTGTATCTCTTATATATAGAGAGTTAAAGAAAACCACTATTGGTCCATCTTAATCATGGATTTATCAAGCACTAAAAGGGATTAAATTTCTTGATGTGTATTTTTTCTTTCTATTTTTGTATTTAAAAAAAATGTTTGCATATAATGAGATTTGATCCCTCTATGTTGTTGGTAGATCTGTAGTTAAGATAGACATATATTGGTTCTTAAAAAATATGAAATATACATTTTCAATTAGCTACCCCACACTCAACAAATTAAATAGAAGAGATCATCAATATGTTTTACTTTGCCTTGATGTATTTTGACTACAATTACTCATTGACCTTTAACTTCTAGTGGCACAAATTTATCTATATTTGCAATCACATTTTCCAAAATCCAAAATAAGTTAGCTTGTTAATATTTTTTGTTTTTTGTTTTTTGTTTTTTCCAACAATTACGTTCATAATAGTGAAATCTTCTACAATAAGAACATTGAAGTTGTGATTTTCTAGTACCTTTACTTCCATCATTGCTATTCTTTTCAAAATAATTCTTTAGTGTCAACTATATGCTTATCTTCTTCCTTTTCCATTAGTTCTTATTGTCATCAATTTGACCCCAATTATATCTTGGCTCCTCTTATCAGTTTCTCCTTGTGCCTCCCTCATCATATAATTCCCTCTTATATTCTCGAGATCAAAAGCCCAAGTTCGTCTCATTGACGTTTTGAACTTAAGGTAAAATATCAATTTCCATTCTAGAAATCCACCAAATGAGGATGGTCTTATTCAATCTAGGGTTATAGTTTCCTCCCTACCTCTCATTTATTTTAACCCTCTTCAAAAAATTAGGATACCTTTAATACAAAATACAAATCAATAAAATGGATTAGAACAAACCTAAGTAGGTCTAATAATTAAGCGGCATTAAAGAAATGTCGCACTATAAATATGCATATGAAACACTTTATTATGATTTTAATTTTATAAGTCACATATAATTTCAAAATACAAATAATTGAAAGATTAAATATCACTAGATAGTATAAGTCACATATAATTTCAAAATAAAAATAATTGAAAGATTAAATATCACTAACTAGTATATGTGACTAAACATAATTGAGATATTATTACTGTAACAAAGAATTCTTAAAAATGGGGAAACATTGTCTACGAAAGGGGGGAATTAAATATACAAACAAATTATTTATTATGAAAATCCTTTAATATCCATATATTATGGAGGGTTGAATATCCTGAAGAATGTGTGTATATTCCTAATGAATATTGAAAATAATTTTTCATCAAGATTAAATCTCTATTTTTACTTCACATAATATTACCATTAATCTCATCATGAATTACTCTCCAAATTTTAACTTTTAACTTCCATATATCTATGTCATAGGTACAAAACAAATTCAGGAATCATTTATTCAAATTTTTACTATTTTAAAGCCATAAATCTTGAAAATATATAAATAATAAAAAATAATTAACCCTAAGAACCACATGCAATATCTAAAGTCATTTATTAAAATGATTGTTCTCGAAACATTTTCAATCATTTATTAATTTTTTAAAGGTTTATTAAAAGTATGTGAGTCATGTTGAACGAAAGCTTATGGGAAAACATTGACTAAATCATTTGATATTCAACCATAGCTAAAACATTAAACATCATTGTATTAAGCGAGAGTTGATGCTACTATATTTATTAAGTCGTCATACATAAAAAAAGAGTTTTATGAAACCACGTGATCAAATTAATGCTTAAGGCCCATTGACATCACATCATTCTTATGGGTTCCATCAAGTCAAAATAGGAGGTTAATTCACTGATAAATATGCACCCAATGTGAAGTGAGGGCCCTTCATTAAAACAAGATCAATGGAAGGGATTCCATTGGGTGAATAAGAGATCATTAGGCCATCTCCTATTCCTTAAGGGATGTAAAATGGGAACCGTCAATTTAAAGTGACATTAATACCTAGGTTCTTTATCCCCACAACTTTTTTGGATCTTTTAAATCCTTTCACTTCCAAAATCTAGTTAATTTCATGAAGAATTCATTTCACTTTATTAATGTTTTGTTTTTACTGTCAAGGATTTGTATGCATAAAATACATTCGAAGGTTTTCATTTTTAAGGGGTTGGGAAGGTTTATGGTGTTTTACTAAGCAGAACCAAATTGAGAAGAAATTAAATAAATGTGCATACAATATGTCAATATATTTTTTTGCAAGATTTAGGGTTTTTCCAACCTCGTTGATTTCTTTGGTTGGGGTGTTATTTCAAATGAGATGCACCATGAGAGAATATTTCATAGCTTAAGTATGTATTGGAATTACTGTGATTTACTATCAACGGTTAAATTGAGAAAATAATCTAATAAATTTTCAATTTATGTTTTGATATATTTTAAAGGGTTTTTCCACTAAGGGAGTTCGTAAAAGAAGCATGGGGTATGAGGTTTTACCTAAATAGTTTTTTTTCACAACATTTTTGAAATAAGGAAAAAACATTTACCACAATTTTACATTTAATTATTTAAAGGACTCACTTTAGTTTGTTTTATGCAAAATTAGATTACAATGGATTACTACCCAGATAAATGGACATATCTTAATGATTTCCTTTTGAGGGAGAATGGAGTGTAATGATAAGAGATGTTATTCTATTTTGTTCTTTTTCACCATGATGAGCAACCAATAAATGGGGATCCAAGTATAGCTAACACTTCATTTATTTCTTTTCTCTGTCACATTCGTCTCTAATTTGTGTTTTGTCATTTTTCATTTCATAATTAAGGTTTTAATAGTAATTTTTTATCTTTTAATTACTATAAGTTCCCTTTCCCAAATTTTAACCTATATTTCTTTAAACGATAGACTTCCATATCTATAATTTGGCTTATTTATTTGTTTAATTAGAATTCACAACATTTTACAATGAATTTTCAATTTTGATTATCACCAAAGAATACCCCCTATGGTGAAAGGGAGGCCAACCCTTGTCACCTAGAGTGGGCGATCTAGGATCCTCAAAGATGTGGTCTTAGAATGTCCTCAGTTACTAGGACAATTTGAGCACCAACATCTTTTGGTGTCATTGTTGGGGAATGAAGGTATAGTTTTTGTTTCCTTTGGTAACTGAGTTAATGGTTAAAATTGTGACATGTTGGTGGATAATGTTATATTTTTATGCGCCTTATATTTTAAGGTAAATATTTCTTGTTTATTTGTTCACCTAGCAGCTCCTTAGTTTAGTTTTATTGTTGATTTTGTTTCAATGGTGGTTTCATGGATTTCTTCACGTTTTTCTCCTTTGAATTTTTATCATATTGTAGGTTATCCACATGATTTACCTGACATAGACATATGAGGTGCTTACCTGCCTCATTTTTGAAATGAGGATGGTGATAACCTGACACAACACCTTAGATATTTCAACGAGTGCATTCCAAATATGGGAGTACACCATGAAGACATTCTTATGAAGCTATTCATGATGTCCCTAGAAGGTGATGCTCGAAAGTGATATCGAAGTCTCCCTCTTGGTACAATTTCCTCTCTCAAATATTTTCATACATTTTTTTGTGATTATCATAGATGTATGTATCCTATAGGATTACTTTACTTTGAATGTTACAAAAATAATAATGATAATAACTTTGAAAACAAATATTATCATAACAACGGAGAAACCCAAATGGATTATGAATCTAAAATAGAAGGCAACATTAATGAATCTAACTTGGAAAACCTTGAAGAATCATCTTCTATCATATGTGCCAATGAATAAGATGTATTGTCAAATCATGAAGAACATGAACAAAATTTTTCTCTTTCTTTAATAGAATATAATACAACACATTTATGCTTAAAGAAATATTCAGATACTATAACTCCTAGTGGATTTAACTTATCTTTGATTTCATGTTTATAAGAGGATAATAATGATAATAATAAAGGAGAGGTTACATATGAAATATTTGATTCTAAACCTAACCAATCAGACATTATGTTACATATTCTTGAATGCCCTCAACAACAACTGATAAACTAAGATATTCTTCAACCGATTGATCCTATTCATAAACCTTTTTGTGATGTAACAAGGAAGCTATTACATGAAATTATCTTTGACTATTTTGACTCAACTGCACCTGGTGTTCATCTTGACCTTTCCCAACCAGTTGTTTATGATAAATATGATGATGAATTAAAACATGAAGTAGGCTTACAATATGATCATGCGTTTAGTTCTTATTTTGAACATACTCTAGATAATTTTAATACTTGTCAAAATAAGAGTTATGATAACTTAATTAAATCAACATTTTTGCAAACTATTTATGATAACTATGAGGAAAATGAATTTATAAATGAAAACGAAATTAAACATATCATTTTTTGCCTTTCATCTCCTCCTAGTTATTATAACTATAACCAATATAATAGCCTACAAGATAATCATGATTCAAATTCATAATTTTCATAATGTAAGTCTTATAATGAGGAAAATATAGTTTCTCATATTTCTAATGATGACATTTTTATTCAGAATTTTGAGGTTATCACTTTGTATAATGATGATAATGTTTTTCATTTACAGTCTCTTTCACAAAATTCTAAGGAATTGGATCATAGTACAACAAGCTTTGATTTGAAACACGCTGACTTTTTCGAAGAATACTCTTTATCTATTTTAAATCATGGATCTGAATAATGTTGTGGGACTAAATCTATCACAATTTCAGAGAGCAACAAGAAGCCCTCCTATGAAATAATTGTTAAAAAAAAATCACACTTGAAAATTTTGATCATTTAAGTTTTCAAATGGGATATTATGACTTTGTGGAGAAATGAATGAATCAAGTTTTTAAGATAACATCTATGTCATGCCACTCATACATCAACTCTCTTCTAGGATTCATGTTAGTTGACGAAACTTACTCTTTGCTTCCTATACTACAATTTTGGTTAAGAATGGAGACGAGTGTTAGGAATTTTGTCATTGATAAAAAAAAAATTGGCTACACTAGATTTTTGATTTCTTTGATAAATACTTTCATTGAAACACAGTATGCCCATTTACATGAAAATTAAAAATTTCAATCCATTATAATAAAAAAAAATTATTTACCCTTGTCGTTGTCTTTGTACATATGAGATCAATGTCTATATAAAAAGAACCAATCTACCGAATTACATGGGTCACTAGCCGCTGTAACTGCTAGTTATCTAGGTGTTCTTTTGAGGTACATGGTTCATCAATTAATTAATCCACGTGCACATATCCTCCTCATCCACTGAATCTCTCATGACCCAACAGTGTGAAGCTTTGCTTCACAATATATGGCTTTTGATCTAGATCTGCAAGCAAAACTTAATTATCTCTCTATCTACCAAGCCAATACAAACCCTTGGCAACAAAAAATGTCCTTCTAAAGCCAACTTAGCTCCGATGCCAATGTAGGTTTTAACCCCGTACATAGATTACATGCATACGAATTCTAAAAATAGAAAATAAATAATGGCAAGAGCATAACACATAAAACAAATATACACAAAAATTTTCCCTTGGATGCCAAAACCGGGACTACTAGATTGACTTTTCATTATATTCCTTTCAATGTTATAATACATATATATACACGTCGAAGCATCCATTAACATTATATTAGAAAAAAATTGTAGTTCCCTTGACCGGATCTACAAAATACCATGGATTGAAAACCATCACGCCCAAAACCATGTGCAAAATCCATGCACAAAACCATAGGTAGGTCCACCCACCTAATATAGGGTCCAAAACTGGGGCTAGTCATGGAAAGAATATAACATAACCCAAAATTCTCCCACTTGTTGTTTCATTTCCATAGGGGGGCACACAAGAGTTTAGTCATTGATCTAGCCCTACAACACCCATTGTTTCTCTACACCAAGAGAACTTCTTAGTTCTCACACACTTTGTCAATGCATCTGCGGTATTCTTCAAAGTGTCCACCTTTACCAACAACACCTTTTTGTCTTCTACCATATCCCTCACAAAGTGATACTGAACATCAATGTGCTTTTTATTTGAGTGATAAGGAGGGTTCTTTGCCAAGAAAATTTCACTATGGCTATCACAGTCTATCCTTATAACTCGTTGTACTAACCCCATACCTGAACATAATCTCTGCAACCAAACTGCTTCCTTGGTTGCATGAGTGGCTACCATGTACTCTGCCTCTGCAGTTGGTAGTGTAACTATAGATTATCTCTTACTCATCCAACTGACTGCACCTCCAAATAGTTTAAACACATACCCATTTGTAAATCTTCTCTGATCTAGATCTCTAGCTAGTCTACATCAACAAAGCCATGGATTTCCAAAACTCCATCCAATCCCAGTCTTCCTTGGTAGCACAAACCATAATCACTAGTGCCACGCAAATACCTAAAAACCCACTTCAATGTTGTCCAATGCACCTTCCCTAGATTTTGACATAAAACTGCTCAATACTCCCACTGCATGTGCAATGTCTGGTCTAGTACAGACCATCGCATACATCAGACTACTGACTACACTGGCATATGGAACACGGGACATGTCCTCTTCCTCTTCTTACGTCTTGGAACACTGTTCAGCAAATAACTTTACACCTACCGAAATAGGATCTTTCACCAGTTTATGATCTTGCATATTAAAACTCTACAGTATTATCTCAACAAACTTTCTTCGGTTTAACAAGAGCTTCCTCTTTGCCTGATCTCACTTAATTTCCATGCCCAAAATATAGTTTGCAGCACCAAGATCTTTCATGTTGAATTTGGAGGACAATTGGGTCTTCAAATCCTAGATAATTTATTTGTCATTTCCAACCAGCAACATATCATCCACATACAAGACCAAATAAATAAGACGGTCACCAATTGGTTTAAAATAAACACAGTGATCTTCTTTGCCTTTGGTGAAGCCAAGTCCCCATATAAATGTATCAAATTTCTGATACAACATCCTTGGTGACTATTTTAACCCATACAAAGACTTTTTTAACTTGCATACCAGTTCTTTCTTACCCTTCACAGCAAAGCCTTCAGGTTGCTTCATGTAGATATCTTCTTCTAGTTCCCTGTGAATAAATGTTGTCTTCACATCCATTTTTCCTACCTCAAAATCAAAAGCAACAACAACAAATAGAAGTAATCTAATAGAAACTACCTTGGCAACATGAGAAAAAATATCACCAAAATCAATTCTCGGCACCTGGGAATAACCTTTTTCTACCAATCGAGCTTTATATTTCTCCACCTTTCCTTTTACATTCATCTTCTTATTGAACACCCATTTTTTGCCAATGGGTTTCCTTCCAGTCAGTAACTCCACCAAATCCCAAGCCTCATTTTTGTGCAAAGATGCCATTTCATCAACCATGGCCTCTTTCCAAATTTTGCGGTCCTCTGAATCTACTACTTCCTTCACAGTTCTGGGATCAGCATCAGTAATAGACAAAACAAAGTTTGAACAGAAAATAGATGGACTATACCTTTTTGGTTGCCTTCTTTCTCGAACTGATCTTCTCATAACCGGAGTTTGTGGCTCTTCATCTTTCGATTCCTCTTCTGTTGTAGAGTCTGATTCTTCCTCCTTTAGCTCAAACTATATCTTCCCAAGTTCCTTTGATAGGAATTCATGTTTAATAAAATATTTCACCTCTCTATAAACCACATCCTTCCTTGTTACTGGGTTCCAAAGCTTATAACCTTTTAAACCATCCTTATACCTAATAAAGATGAACTTTTCATATTTATTATCCAACTTTGTTTTTTTCTTCTTTGGAACATGTACATATGCATCACATCCAAATACCCTCAAATGTGAAAGAAAAGGTTTCTTAACAGTCCATACCTCTTTTGGAGTCTTATCCGCCGACGCTGATGAAGGTGATCTATTGACCAGGTAACTTGCAGTCTCCACTGCCTTTGCCCAAAATTCTTGTCCTAACCCAACACCACTGAGCATGCTTCTTGCATTTTCCATCAACGTCTTGTTCATTCTTTCTGTAACTCCATTTTTCTCTGGTGTGTGTGGATTAGTATTCTCCCATGTTATACCACACTTCTTACAGAACTCTTCAAATTCCTTCTTGCAAAACTCTCCACCGTTATCTATCCTCAGCACCTTTATCTTATTCTCTATCTAGTTTTCCACTAGAGCCTTAAATTCTTTAAACCTGTCAAAGAATTCAGATTTCTTCTCGAGGAAATATATCCATGTATTCCTTGAGAAGTCATCTATAAGTGATACATAGTACACAGAATTACCCAGTGATGGAACCGACACAGGTCCAAACACATCACTGTGCACAAGCTCTAATATCTATTTTTCCCTCTTACCACCAAAGGGGAAACTCACCCGATTCCACTTCTAATTTACACAATTTTCACAGAAATCAAAATCCAGAGAGATATTAGACATACCTTCTACCATACCTTTACCATGAAGTATTTGAAGGCCCTTCTCTCCAATATGTCCAAGCCGTTGATGCCATAGCATGGTATTTTCTCCAGAGACCACTAGATTTTCTTCTCCACTTTCAGGAACCACAGAACTGTTGCACCCATCAATAATGGTTATACCTTGAAGCTTGTATAGAGTTCCAATCTGAACTCCCTGCATCTATACCAATTCTCCCCGAACCATCTTGCAGGTATCTTTCTCAAACACTCTTTTGCACGTGCATCATCCAGCTTTCTTACAAAAATCAGATTTCTCGCTAATGCAGGAATATGCAGAACACCCAAAAGTGTTCTAATCCTTCCACCTTGCAACTTCAACTTGACTTTTCTGTGACCAATGGTTCTAGCCTTCCTGTCATCCCCTAAGAAGAAATCACCACCATCATATTTTTTCATACTCGCAGAACCACTCTCTATGGGGAGTGAAGTGAAAGGATGCACCTGAGTCAATCAACCATGCCTCATGATGTACATGTGTACTTGAAGAAGAGTCCAAGTACACATCCCCACCTTCATGTGAGGTGGTTTTTGCCTCTGCTGGAGGAGCATCATCAGATCCCTTTCCTCTCTCAAGAGCTTTAGATTTACAGTCCCATTTGTAGTGCCCTTCCTTTCCGCATTTCCAACACACCTTTATAGGTTTTCCTGGAGATTTAGATCTCCCACTCAAGGACTTATTTTTGTTTCTGTTCTGGGAACATCCCCATAAAAACAAGGCATCAACATTCTGGCTCTCCATATTTTTCCATCTCATGTCCTCCGTCAGCAAAGATGAGACTATTTCATCAAATTTCAAGGCAGTTACATTGCTACCTATTGCAACAACCAGACTATCCCACGAATCTGGTAGAGAACACAACAAAACTAATGCACCTATCTTCATATGAAATTTTAATATCAAGAGATAATAACTGACTTACCACAGTGTTAAATGCGTTCAGATGCCCTGTCACCGAGTCTCCATCTTTCATCCTCAGGTTATACAACTTTTTCCATAAGAACAGTTTATTCACCAAAGACTTAGATTGGTACAAAGTCCCTAAATTTTCCCACAAAGCCTTCATCGTAGCTTCCCCTGATACATTCATCAATACTAAATCTGAGACACACAATCATATTTTGTTTTTTGGCTTTAGATCCAACTTCTTCCAGTCTTCATCAGACATTTCCATTGGTTTCGTACCCAGATCTACTACGATCCACTGATCTTTATCCACCAATAGATCCTCCATCTTGAGTTTCCATAGCTCAAAACTCTGACCATTAAATTTCTTGATCTCTATCTTTCCAATGCTCGTCATCTTCTCTCACCACAAGAATCGATCCTGCAAATCTCCCACTGAACAGGGTCTACCACATGCCCAAGCAAAACCCGTCAACAATAAAGGTTCCCCCTTGAAGCCTAAACCCTAGACCATGGCTCTCATACTAATTGTTAGGTATTTACTATAGAAAGATAAATTATTACTGAGATTTACCGAGATTTATAGAGAGGAATAATAAAATAACCAACAAAAATACACAAAATATTATACACATAATATTTATCCAGGAAAACCCCAAATCCGGGTAAAAACCCAACCCAATGAGATCTCATTAGCATTGACCAAAACCCTAGCCAATCCGACCAAGTGAGCCTTCACTACTCACCTCCAGGTCTACATTACAATGAAGTATTCCCAACCTTTTATAGGCTCCATTACATGCAATACCATGGACCATAATACCATGGGTACATTATACCATGTGCCCAAAACCACTACTATTTAATGAGGTCAACCTTGACTCAAACCCCAAGTCAATTTTACCTAACAATGTTTGAGGGGTTAAAAGATTTAAAGGGCTCAAATCTCAATTTATTTAATGTCAACCTCATATTTAACATTCCTCACCACGTCTCTCTTTCATAGTACTTACACATATATACTAAGTAATCACATTAATTCGTAGGAGCTAGACCTATAACCATAAGATTGATCTTTCATAAAACTTAATTGAAACTTGTGTAGGAGTAGTTACATTATAACCATGCATGCTATATTTCCTTATCACCATACTACCGTAAGGATAGGAACCAATGTTTTCTTAGGTGGGGCATGTTAGTATCTTTACCGGGGCTATAGACACTCGTTGGTAGCAGAGCAAGGCTGGTGGAATTAGATTAAAATCTAATGTGTAATCCTCCCACTCATTCTATTGAGGTAACTTCCGATGGGGAATATTGACATCTCGACTAGGGCTATGAACACTTGCTGTTAGTGGAGAGAGGTTAGTGGTATTGGACTAAGTCTAGTGCGTAATCCCCCCATCCCGTGAATGTTATGTTTGCAAAAAAAATTGAAATAAGAGCCTCTAACACGAAGTGAAAACAAGAATTCAGAGAGTTCCTCATCTCAGGATAGTGGATGACTTCATCGGGGATATGTATGCTCATTGGCAGCGTAGAAACATCTGATTCTGGAAACTCATGTCATGTGACCAAAGGGGAACCAAAATCCCTGACAACTAGTCTCTCTAGTTTTAATAAAACTTTACTCGAAAATGGAAGTGACTCTTATTAATCTTAATTAGTTCTATCATTTATTTAATATATGGATTATTAACTATAAGCACGTATGACTTGTTATAGTGTTGAATTCTCTTATGAAGAATGACATATACTAAAATACGATCATGTGCCCTAACTCAGTATTATAATTACTCAATAAACTGAAAATTATGAACAAATATTTTTTGAATATTCACTAAACTCTTTAATTTTTGCATATTATGGATCTCATATGTCTAACTCTTGTTTCATTCTTGTTTTTGATAAATCAAAACTTTGAGATGCAAATACTTTCCTTCTTTTGCTTTACGTTTTGTCCTTGAGTTTCCTTGTCCTCATAAGTCGACTCCATGCCTAATATGAACGCCATGGGTATGCTTTTTTTGATCCTCCACAGGGGAGCATCATCCCTAGTTAGAGCCAAATGTTGTTGCCAATTTGACCCCAATTAGATCTTGGCTCCTTCTATCATTTTTTTTCTTATGCCCCCCTCATCATATGACTCCCTCTTATATTCTTGAGATCAAAAGCCCAAGTCTATCTCACTGACATTTTGACCATAAGGAAAAGTATTAATGTCTCTTCTGGAAAGCCCCCACATGACGATGGTCTTATTCAATCTAGGGTTATAGTTGCTTCCCTACCTCCCGTTTATTTTAACCCTCTTCCAAACATCAGGCTACCTTTATGCACCCTCACCCATGCAAGCCTTTTTCTGTTCTGTCTTACCTAGTTCGACTCCCTAAAGTACAAAAGACAAATGAATAAAATGGATTAGAAAAACCTAAGTAGGGCTAATAATTAAACAACATTAACGAAATGTCACACTATAAATATGCATATGAAATACTTTATTATGATTTAAATTTTATAAGTCACATATAATTTCAAAAGACAAATAATTAAAAGATTAAATACCACTAACTAGTATATGAGACTAAACATAATTCAGATATTATTACTATAACAAATGATTCCTAAAAATGGGGAAACAATATCCACGAAAGGGGGAATTAAATATACAAACGAATGATTTATTATGAAAATCCTTTAATGTCCATATATTATGGAGGGTTGAATTTCCTGAAGAATGTCTTTATATTCATAATGAATATTGAAAATAAAGTATATTCGTAATGAATATTGAAAATAAATTTTCATCAAGATTAAATCTCTATTTTTACTTCACATAATATTACCATTGATCTCATCATGAATTACTCGCCAAATTATAACTTTTATCTTTATTTCCACATATCTATGTCATAAGTGCAAAACAAATTCATAAATTATTTATTCAATTTTTTACTATTTTAAATCCATAAATCTTGAAAATATATAAATAATAAAAAATAATAAACCCTGAGAGCCACATGCAATATCTAAAACCATTTATTAAAATAATTGTTCTCGAAACGTTTGCAATCATTTATTAAAATTTTATTAATTTGCAATCATTTATTAAAATTTTATTAAGATTTATTAAAAATATGTGAGTCATGTTGAACGAAATCTTATCGGAAAACATTGATTAAATCATTTGATATTCAACCATAGCTAAAACATTAATCTTCATTTTATTAATCGAGAGTTGATGATACTATATTTATTAAATCATCATACATAAAACAAGAGTTCTATGAAACCACATAATCAAATTAATGCTTATGGCCCACTGACCTCACATCATTCATATGGGTGCCATCAGGTCAAAGTAGGAGGTTAATTCACTAATAAATACACAATCAATGTGAAATGAGGGCCCTTCATTAAAATAAGATCAATGGAGGGGATTCCATCGGGTGAATAAGAGCTCACTAAGCCATCTCCTATTCCTTAAGGGATATAAAATGAGAACCGTCAGTTTAAAATGGAATTAATCCCTATGTTCTTTATGCTTGCAACTTTGCTACAGATTTTAAAGCCTTCCGCTCCCAAAATCTATTTAATTTCACGAATAATTCTTTTGTCTTCGTTGATGTTTTGTTTTTACCATCATGGATAAAATCTATTTAATTTCACGAATAATTCATTTGTCTTCGTTGATGTTTTGTTTTTACTGCCATGGATTTGTATGTGCAAAATATATTCTAAGGTTTTTTTTTTGCAGGTTGAGAAGGTTTAAGACGTTTTACTAAGAAGAAATAAATTTAGAAGAAATTAAATAAATGTGAATACAATATGTTAATATATTTTTTGCAATATTTAAGTTTTTTCCAACCTCGTTGATTTCTGGGTTTTATTTCAAATGAGATCCACCATGTGAGGATATTTCATAGCTTAAGTATGTATTGAAATTACTGTGATTTACTGTCGAAGGTTAAATCGAGAAAATAATCAAATAAATTTGCAATTTATATTTTGTTATATTTTTAAGGGTTTTTCTAGAGTTACTGAGGGAGATCTAAAAGAAGCA
Organism: Pinus tabuliformis; assembly: GCA_031772625.1. Taxonomy (NCBI): domain Eukaryota; kingdom Viridiplantae; phylum Streptophyta; class Pinopsida; order Pinales; family Pinaceae; genus Pinus; species Pinus tabuliformis. The sequence goes on from CM062815.1 coordinate 671,335,701, forward strand.
TGAGGTATGAGGTTTCACCAAAATAATTTTTTTTCACAACATTTTTGAAAACCATTACCAAACTACAACTACAAATGCGTGAAATAATTATGAGGTAAGGAGAAAACATTTACTGCATTTTTATATTTAATTAGTTAAAGGACTGACTTTAATTTGTTTTATGCAGAATTAGATTAGAATGAATTAGCACCGAGATAAATGGACATGTCTTAATGATTGTCTTTTGATGGAGAATGGAATGTAATAATACATGATGTTATTCTATTTTGTTCTTTTTTGCAACTGATACATGGGGATCCAAGTACAACTAAAACATTGTTTATTTCCTTTTTCTCTCTCATTCATATATAATTTGTGTCCCTTTTCACTTAGAGTGGGAGGATCTAGGATCCCTAGTGATATGGTCTCAGGTTATTACCATGATAATTTGAGCACCCACAGCACTAAAAAATTTCTGTTAAACACACATGGGCAACCAGAAACATGAAAGATAAAACATGCAGTACATTTTTTAATTAACAGAAGATATACATTTATAGTACATTATGTGACTCTTGGGTTTCAGATCCCAAGGTCTCTTGGACTGCTTTTGTCCATTCAACTTCCACACTAACCATTTAGGATTAGGTGTCCAACATTCCCCCCCTTAATCCGAAGGGTTATGTATGAGTCCAAGAAGAGAGCTGTAATACAAAATGTGCAAAAAAATGCATGGCAGCACTAGGCTGAATGTGCTCTATGAAATGTTGGTAAAAAGGGCGGTGGTTTAAGGATGACCACCAACACTGGAACACTTAGTGCAGTTCCCGGAACTCTTCCAAAACTGGCAAGAAACTAAAGTTTTCTGCTAGAGGAAGTGATCCTATTGTTTTAAAGAGGGAAACCTTCAACCATAAAAGGGAGGTCTCACCCTGCATAAAAGGTAAAACTTTTAACCTGAAAAGGGAAGTCTCAACCTGTGATGGTTTAAGGATGACCAACAACTCTGGAATGCTTAATGCGATTCTTGGAACTCTTCCAAAACTGGCAAGAAGCTGGAGTCTTCTACTAGAGGAAGTGTTCTTAATCTGTGATGGTTTAAGGATGACCAACAACTCTCTGATTCCTGGAACTCTTCCAAAACTGGCAAGAAGCTGGAGTCTTCTGCTAGAGGAAGTGTCCCAGATTGCCAACTGAAGGCATGTTCAGGGGCATCTTTGTCTCTGGCTACAACTCTGAAACTGGTGTGGCAGGTTGTGGCTCAGGCTCGCTTGATGTGACTTTGAAGCTTGTAGATGACCATCATTTCCCCCCCTGTCAGGTACAAGGTGAGAAGATGGAGAAAATTCAACTGCAAGACTGTTCAATATTCTGGAACAAGTTCTGACATGTGTTTGGAATATCTTTTTGGCTGTTGATGCCCATTGCCAAGAAGCGATCCATCCAAGATGAATCTTTGTTCTTGCAGGGTGTTTGTTTCTGAAGCATCTGTGTGAAGAATGGCTGGTTTTATGACAGTGCTTACATGGATGAAGATCAAAACAGTGATCTTTCAGATGGCCAACTCGGTCACAGTGTTGGCATTTTATGATCTGTTGTTGTTGTTGTTGTTGTTGTTGCTGTGGAAGAGGGGCAGAGTCTGGAACAGCTGAAGCTGAACTGTCATGAGGAGCAGGTGAACTGTCATGAATGAATCCAGCACTCTGAAACTGAATGGGCTTGGCATAGTCTGGAATATGAAAGGACAAGTCCTTGTCATATCCAAGACCAGTTCTGTGCTTGTTGTGGACAAGTTGTTCCCAAGGTCTGATGATGGGCTTGGGAAGTGCAGACTGAGTTTCTGCATCTGCATGTACAACTGCTGCTTTATTTGAATGAACTGTACCATTATTAACATGTTGCTGATGGGTGGTTGTCTCAATGTTCTGAACAAAAACAGGTTCAGAATGGTGTTTATTTTGATGTAGCTCTTCTTGCTGTAGCTGTGATTCAAGCTGCAAAAAATCGATCTTTTCCTGTGCATTTTGTAGACATGTCTGAATTTCTGAGAGAGATCCTTTGCTGATTTGGAATGTTTCATGATTAGAGGAATATATCAGAGTTTTTAAGAACTCTAATATTTCAGTAATTCGAGGCATATTCTTCATTGTCAAAATTACACCCCTTTAAAACACTGATTACAACTATGACCCAATGAGTAAAAGTAACACCCACTCACAGTACAAAGACACAGAAAAATCCTTTGTAAATGTGCAGCAAATGAATCAAGGAACAAAAACTATAATGAGTTTTAAATACAGTTCCACAACTGGAGCAGCAGTAACTGCAAACTTGCTTGGATCCTTCAAATAATCCTTCCCTTTTGAATCAGAAATGATGGCTAACAAAACTTCAACAATTATAACACTGTCATGGACAGGACTTGAATGTTCATATGCCTTGACTGGGGTACGAATCAGTATCCTCTGATCTTGCCACTTTCTTCAAAGAAAACAATAGTCCACTTCAATATTTGAGATACCAGATTTGCATGATAACAAATGATTTTCTGCAAATAGCTGTTATGCAGGCTCAATATAAAAGGTCTTCTCTACTGTACTGTGCATGCTATGTTTAGCAGGAGCATTTGAATTCACTGCAACCAAACACTCCCAAATATAAAAGCTTTAAAGAACATCGGCACAGCCTTCAAGAAAAGAACTCAACACATACCACAAACCAGAGCCTTCAATTCAACGCAGAATCCAACAGAGCGCATACCAGCATATGACATTCAGAATTATTCAAAGCACAAAGCCTTCACGACTTGCCGAGAACAGAAAACATATCAATGCATTGTTATATTCTCACCAGATCAACCTCATTACATTCCAACACACTATCACTTAAATGAACCAGTCGAAGGAAACAACATAACAAGAGCTAGCTAATATGGTGGTTGCATGCTGCACTATGCATTGGGTATATGAATGACCACAGGTCATCAACGACCCTTTCGATGCCTCTCAAGCTCACACAGAGATAGAGGCATTCCCACACTACTTCTGGTCTTTGGTAGGTTACTCCTTTATTGTGGATGATTATCTATATAAATGATGCTTATAATGAAGATCAACACATTTTCCCAGCATTAGCTCTTAAATCATCAGCGGCGATCTCCATGTCTCCATTGCATTCTTCATGCATTTGCTTGACTTTCCATCGAAACACAAAATATAACTGATAAGGAGGTGATCTTCAAAGCAGACTCGAACCCTAGACGTTCAAAGGATTGCTGATCCCTGCGCCCCTGGCCGTGCTTTTACGAGGTCTTGGTGTGACCACATCAAAATATATGCGGTTCTAGTATCCTATGCCGCTTGCGCTAGTTGTCCCTGGTGAAGGTGTTCCTATCGGATCACCTTTTGGAGATGACGAACCAGGAGTTGATGAAACAGATTGAAATATGCCAGGAGGAGAACAAAATATTGGACAAAATGCATCGGCAAAAGGTTGCAGAAGTTGAGAAGTTATGTCAAACAGTTCGTGAACTTTTTATCCATCTTTGCCAACGGTTTCATAAGATCAACCTCAATCACATAGTATGACTTTATATGGCCACTGTCAACTATGTCAGGCATAATATTTTTCCTCACGTATGAAGTCTTCATCTAGTTTAAAAATGCTATGTAGCTCCGCTTCAGATCTTGCCGAACGCATTGTATCTGCTTCATATTTCTCTGTTCAATGGCTCAATAAACCTGATTCTCATGATCCTCGTAACATTGTATGCAGGTCCATAAGATTTATTGTACACCCACGGGACTTTCACACAATAAAAACAAACCAAACAGTTGGATTCTCATAGTCATCGACTGCATCATTCAACGCAGGCTCCACTAAAAGGCGACTTCAAGATGACGTTGTTGATGAGGACATTGTTTCAAATCTGAACCTTTCCTCTCTGCTCTGTGCTTGATCGACAATGTTTCCAGCGAGAAGATCTCACCAGTGCTCCAAAATTCTTATCACGTGACCATAGGCAGTAATGGTTGATGGATGAATGGCCACTCCTCAGATAATTCCAAGTCAAATAAATCTTAAGTAGCCATAATTTTGTTCCCATGAACCAGTCAATGAGAGATCTACACAATGTGCCTAGTTTGCGGCCTTTTGAATCCCGATCTCGAAAGATATTCTTCTCGTGAGCTTTGTGGAAAAATTACGCTGTCCTTTCAGGCGGGGCTGCTGCCAATGCTGTGCGTGATTATCAGCGGCAAGTGAATCTTTTCCCTTCAACACCGCCGGCGCCTTTCGACCAGTTAACCCGAAATCATGATGTCGTGACCCCTGTTCATAAGGGTTGCTTTCACAGGGTAATGGAATCTGCGGAGCCTGCCCAGGTCCAGAGAAATTATGGCATGTCTCTTCACCACATCGATGGAAGACTGATGCGTGGGACGCCACTTTCAACGCCAATTGCAGAGCCCAGGGATATTTGAGCGGCCGAGACAGACCACACAACACGCACTCCTCAGCACGCCGAGACAATCACGCATTTAAACACATTCAAGTGCATCATGGTGTACTCTGGGGCAATATACAGTCACAGAGAGCAGGATTTGGGCTACGTTCATAAGTCGATATACAGTTGGGCAGTTTGTTTCAATACAAACATAACTGGTGGATATACGTTATAACCAGACCCTCCTCCTACGCACTTTCAACCCACATATAGCATGGACCAGCCCAACGACGCACCAGTTCTATCCTGCTCTGAACGCTGACAGCACTGTAGGAGGAGGTATTCGATGGGAATACCAAGCGTTACCCATTATCACACAGAGCGCAGATTATTATGCCTGAGCAGATTCAGAATGGCAGAGACAGCAGCGTTTATTTCCAGGAAGATTGAACGCAGGGAAAATAATGTTGTTAAGAGATTAGGTGCATGCCAATGGAACGTTAGGTATTAGAATCAATGAGACTGTCGCGTCAGGAATAATTTATTACAGCGATTCAGAATGTTTTCAGAGCTAAAGCATGGCAGAAATGGAGCAGAAATAATTATGGTAGACAGAGTGGCGCAGCATCAATAATGGCAGAAAACGGTTATAGAGAGAGTGCACAGAGCATATCTTGGACAACGCTGATCAAGCAGACAGAACTCAGATAAAGGAATATGGAGGAGCAGCGCAGGTATAAAATATGGCAGACAGACATCTCAGAACCGCTTGGACAGCGCTGGCAGTGTCAGGAGCAGCTGAAATTTAGCAGGAGAAATATTCATGAGAAATTATTCCTGAGATGCAGAATTGATGGCAGAAATGACTTGCACAAAAAGGCCATACAACAAATGGCTCAAATTAATTATGCAGGGCAGGAATACGCCTGCTCTGATACCATGTTAAACACACATGGGCAACCAGAAACATGAAAGATAAAACATGCAGTACATTTTTTAATTAACAAAAGATATACATTTATAGTACATTATGTGACTCTTGGGTTTCAGATCCCAAGGTCTCTTGGACTGCTTTTGTCCATTCAACTTCCACACTAACCATTTAGGATTAGGTGTCCAACAATTTCTCACGAGAGAAATTATAATTTTCATGATTTTTCTCCATGGAAATATTGGTTTTTGCTTTAAAAACTTGTTTAAAAAAAGTCACCAAATTTATTCATCCTTTCTTTATCACAATAAAGAGATCTTATAAATTCATTGACTAAACACAAGTGAATTAAATATTAGACTGTTAAATAACAGTAACAATAACATGGAATTTCAAAAAAAATACTTCTTAGAAAATTTTCAACAATATTTTAACCTTTTAATTCTTCACCATAAGATCTAGTTTGATTCAGTATTCTCCATAACTCCGTTAAAAAAATATTGCAAAGATGAAAATTTATGCATGTCAAATCCTCTTCTAAGATATTGCAATTTAACAACTTTTATCTTATCTATTCATTGAAGATATTGCAATTTAACAACTTTTATCTTATCTATTCATTGATATGCTGAATAGATATGCTTGATGTAGCACATCCGATGCCTCATTTGACTAAACTTTTGGAAAAATTGTTCGTGGAGTTCTTGTTGGAGGCCAAAAAGAGATTTTAAGTCATTTTTTTCATTTTCTTTTTATTGTTTTTTAGATATAACTAACAAAAACTTAAACAATTATAATAATTGTTTTACAAAATATTCATTTTATTTTTTCAAAAGTCATAATTATTAATTTTTTAAAAATTGGTATTTGGGGTTTTCAAATATTAAAACCATTATTGCTATTCAAAATTTTGGAGATTTCTTTATTGAATTTTTCAGTATTGCTAGTAATAAAATGAATTTTCACAATATTTAAAATTAATTTCTAGAATCTGTTTTGATAGAAGTTTTTGTACAATATTCACAAATTAATTTAATGTTTTATAATACTAGAATCTACTTTGATAGAAGTGTTTGTACAATATTCACAAATTAATTTAATGTTTTATAATACTAGAATCTACTTTGATAGAAGTGTTTGTACAATATTCACAAATTAATTTAATGTTTCATAATACTAGAATCTACTTTGATAGAAGAGTTGAATTATTAAGATACAAACATATTTAGAAATGATAATAAAATATACAAATATTGAAGCAAAAAAAGAAATAACTCTAAACAATTTTTTTTTCCCTACTTGCTTTAGATTTTTATAAATATGAAAATTACTACAAAACACACCAATCACATATGACTAAATTGGTTAAGGATAATTTTGACTTGCCCTAATTTATGATACTAGCAATAATAATTTATCAATAATAACATGTTACAATAATAATAAATGAATTATTAAAACACAAATATATTTAGAAAAGACAATAAAATATACAAATATGGAAGCAAAACAACAAATAATTCTAAACAAATTCTTATTTCTGATTTTGATAAATATGAATACAAATCACACCAATCACATATGACTAATTTCTAATAATTCGTTAAGGATAATTTTGACCTGCCCTAATTTAATTTATGATGCTAACCATAATAATTTATCAATAATAAAATATTATAATAGAAATGAAAATTAAATATTATTTTCAACAACAAAGGTATTATTTCCTTAGTATTGGATTTACCATGCGTAGAATCAACATGTTTTTATTGTATTGTTTTTACAGTCAACTAAAGAGATCTTAATTTTGAGGTATTGTTTTTACAGTCAACTAAAGAGATCTTAATTTTGAGGTAAAAATTGAATCTCAAAATTAAAATTATAATAACAAATCAATTTTAAAAGAACCAATAAATAAATGACGATGATTATTTTGAAGAGAAAAAAAAAAAAAAAAAAAGTCAATTAATTTAGTTACATTTTTTATTTATATCTTTCTAAATTTACTCAAATTTAAAAAATAAACATAAATATATTCAAAATATTTTTATTACTTTTAATTAATTTTATTCCCATTAAATACAACTCTTCTAATTTAATTAATAAATTAATTGATAAAATAAACAATTTTTTATTATTTTTAATATTATTTTATTATTTCTAATATAATTTAATGATTTTCCCTAACAAGTTTAAAATTTTCCACGAATATATAATGCTGCCGAGATATACCTATTGTCCAAAATCACTACTGCTATACTCATTGACTGCTATACCCATTGTCCCAAAGCACTACTGTGGCTGTAGAAAGGGGCATTAGCTGACACCCAACCTTTATAATATATATCCATAAGTTCGAATATGGGAACATAATATTTTTGATAGGGGGATTTTCCATTATCTTTTCATTTTTCTTTTTTGTAAAATTTTGTATAATGTTATTTTGTTGAACTTTGCTTAAGTTCAACAGCTGCCTAGCCATGTGAAAGGATGATACTGGCAAGATATTACCTGAACAGATAGTTTGGTTTGCTTTCGGGATTTTGTCCTGATTTTCATCTTTACATTTTGATATTTTGATATACGGTTCTGGGCATTTGGCCGATGTATTCTGTATGGTTTTTATGACCTCTTTTATAGGACATATTCCATAGACAATAATATGATGTGAATAAACAATTACCAGATAATATAATATTATGCTTTTTTTCTTCCTGAAAAAGATATATCCATAAATTCCGGTGAATGCTAACAATGAACGCACTGCACTACATGTTACATCGATGTCATATTGATGAGTAATAATTGCAAATGGAACCATGTGGATCGGTGATTTCGACATTTAACTTACAAAAAAGGGTAATATGAGAATCAAGGAGATGTGAAGCAATAACGATGACTTAGACCCAGAGATACCTCGAGATATGAAGCAATAACTAGAGTTGCATGGTTGCATGGTTGGATGTGCAAATAGTTAAGTTTTTTTTGGTTTAAAATGGTGAGTATTACTAGGGATGTGAGTTGCATGGTTGGATGTGTAAATAGTTAAGTTTTTTTGGTTTAAAATGGTGAGTATTATTAGGGATGTGTGAAAACTGTTAAATTTAATAAGTGCGTATGTTTTGAAATTTTAACTCTAATATATCATGATCCTAGAGATATAAAATAATAATTAGATTTGTATGATTAAATTTGCCAATAAAGCATGTAATATATATATATCTATATATATATATATATATATATGAATATGAAGCAATAATTAGATTTGCATGGTTGGATGTGCAAATAGTTAAGTTTTTTTTGGAGATTTAAAATTGTGAGTATTACTAGGGAGGTGTGAAAACTGTTAAATTTAACAGGTGCGTCAGTTTTGAAATCTTAACTCTAATATATCTTGAATATCCTAGAGATATAAAACAATAATTAGATTTGTATAATTAAATTTGCAAATAAAGCAAGTACTATATATATATGAATATGAAACAATTACTAGAGTTGCATGGTTGGATGTGCAAATAGTTAAGTTTTTTTTTTGGTTTAAAATTGTGAGTATTACTCGGAAGTTGTGAAAACTGTTAAATTTAACAGGTGCATCAGTTTTGAAATTTTAACTCTAATATATCATGATGCTAGAGATATAAAACAATAATTAGATTTGTATGATCAAATTTACAAATAAAACATATATTATATATATATATATATATAGATATATATATAAATGTAATTTACTTATTTTTAATTTGATTATCTAATCTTATGGGACATCGCTTTTTTAATTTAAAATAATGAAAATAATTTTAACAAAATAAAATGTTATTTTCTTTATTTAAAATATATTTCTAAACCATAAATAAATTTAATGTCTTTTTCAGAAGTGTTTGAAATATGTTTTACATAGATTTAACAATTTAATTTTAACATTTTTAAGTTAAAAAGTAAAAAAGAAAATATATAAATTATTATTAATCATATTGTTGCAAAACGGAAGAAACGCAAATATATGGTTTTTTATAATTAAATATATTATTGCAAGAATCATTTAGAATGAGACAGTTTTGGATTTAACTGACACAGGTTTCTCGTAAATAGATACTCCTCTAAAATGTACATTGTTTACTCAGCGGCACATGGAGCATGCACAGTGGTCTTCAATTGGCCCACCCGCAAGTGCTGCTGCAATTAGCTGATGGCAGGAATTGATGCTGTGGGCCTCTAGAAAGGGATATTCGTCCACACTCTGTGATAGGGGGATGACACTCTTTGCTCTTATTCATTGAATGTGTGTGGTATGCATATAACATGTACAGATTTCTTTCCTATAACGCATTCTTTTGGTTTAGTATATGGTGCTTAATATATAAGTTTTGATAATTAATTTAGTATATAGTATTTAGTATTTGTCATTTTATAAAGCTTTGAAAAATTATAATGTTGTTATATTTTTTAGTTTAGAATCATGAAACAAATTTAAAAATTACAATGAGAAAATTTGTACACTATTTATGTAATTGGTTGCTTTAGTTCAATGTAGATGGTTATGTTATTTTAATTCCAGAAAACAAATTCTCTATGTAATTGGTTGCTTTAGTTCAATGTAGATGGTTATGTTATTTTGATCCTAGAAAACAAATTCTCTGACAAGTTGGGCAATGCGTTGTAATTAAATAACCTTTTTCTAAACATTTATTTTATTGTTAATTTTATTCCAAATTTGACACAAGTTTTCAAAAATTATGAATTTAATTTATTCAATTTATAAAGACCTAGTGTCTCAAGAGTTTTTCAGATTTTTCAGGTGATGAATCAATTTATGCATTCAAAATTATATTTAAATAAAAAAAAATCATAATCTTACTCAAAATTATATTGTTTTTTGTAAGTTAAGTTTTTACATGTCCATTATTCACTTCAGGTAGCACAAGATTTGAACCCAAAATTTCTGATTTTGTGAGACTTCATTCCATGGCCATCACCACTTAAACTACCCAAAACAAACCAGTCAAAATTATATTATTAAATTAAAATATAATATCCATTTTATTTATTAATAATACTAATAATAATAATACACCTATAAACATACTTAACAACAAATATTCAACCAATTAAACTAACCCTGAGAACTTATATTTTATATATTGTTATTTTCGTTTTTAATTTATATAATTCTGTATACATTATTTTGCTTAGTTGTCAAAACTGAAAACTTATATCTTTAATATCTTTTCAAATTTGTTCAATCAAACGCTTCCTCGATACATTAAAATCAAACGCTTCCTAGATACATTAAATTCCGATTAAACTCTTTCATGGAAATTGATGCAAATTTGAAAAACAAGCTTAAGTACATTGGCAGAAAGTTCACTTTCCTAAAAGAGCTTTATAGAATTTTACGTTCACGATATCTGATTGGTTGGCTTTTTGTCTAATTTCGCGGGAAGCTGAGACATTCTACATTCAGAAACGTTTTCTGAATTCACTTTTGGCTTTATATTTGGAGCGAGGCGAGATTAATATAAAATTAAAATAATCTCGAAACAATTTAATAATAATAGTAAAAGAAGATTAATATATTGAATAAATATATAATCTTTTTATTATATTTGCCGCTAAGTATTAGTTTTTTATTGACTTGTTATTAGTTTTTTTTATTGAATTGAGACTTTTGTGATCCATATCAATTTGTTGAGGAATTTTCAGTGAAAATCACATAGAAAAACTTTTTAATGACTTGTTATTAGTTTTTTTTATTGAATTGAGACTTCTGTGATCCATATCAAGTTGTTGAGGAATCTTCGGTGAAAATCACATAGAAAAACTTTTGTCAACGCGTTTCAAACTAGCTAGTGTGGTTCATCGTTTTTTAAAAGCTATAAAAAATTTAACATTATGAAATTAAATTTATTATTTTTAAATAAAATTTATTTCTATTTATTTTAAATATGATTAGTTGAAATGTCTCCCCTCTTATTGTGTAATGACGACAAGAATTGACTTTGGTGTACTCTATTATTAATAACTATGTACTATATCACTAATTACTATGTACAATAAATATAAATAATTTGAAAAATAACATTACATATTAATTACTATGTACCATAAACACAAATGGCATTATTTAGTTTTTCATTAACTTGTTATTAGTTTTTTTATCAATTTTTTTTAAAAGCTATCAAAGTTTAACATTATGAAATTTAATTTATTATTTTTAAATAAAATTTATTTCTATTTATTTTAAATATGATTAGTTGAAATGTCTTCCCTCTTATTGTGTAATGATGACAAGAATTAACTTTGGTGTACTCTATTATTAATAACTATGTACTATATCACTAATTACTATGTACAATAAATATAAATAATTTGAAAAATAACATTATATATAAATTACTTACTATGTACCATAAATACAAATGGTTTGTAATTAAATTCAAAAATTCTATTTTTTCAATGGTGTAAAGTTATACATTAACTATTATGCACCATAAACACAAATGGTTTGTAATTAAATTCAAAAATTCCATTTTTTCAACGGTGTAAAGTATTGAATAGACAAATTTTATGGGTTTTATTTTTTAATTTAAAAAATATAAATTTGAAAAAAATATGTAAAAATAACACATGTACAATTTGTACAAATTTCATTATATCAATCTATACACTAATGACATGACATGTGTATACACTAATGACATGACATGTGTATTATAATATGAGCATTATATAAAAAACATTGTCATCATTCAATATTAAATAAATAATTATTAACTTGTTATCATTCTCTTCAATGTTATATATATATATATATATATATATATAACCTTTACCTATCAAAAAGATGTTTAATTATATTAAAAAAATTTACAATTTTATTATTGTTTGGAGTACATACAACAATATTTTATTAAATTAAGCGACAGGGAACGTTAGCTATGCCGCCTTATTTATATGATGTAGTAGAACTTGTGTTTTTTATCATTTTATTGGTAAAGAAAATTAAAATTATATTGACTAAATTGAAAATAGTCACAACAATAAAACTGAAATACACTATAACAATAAACAATAGAATGTTTAATTAATCACAAATGTAAAAAAAAATAAAAATTATTTATTAATATAGAAAATTAAAATAGGATCGGTGCAAGGGGAGGGATGATCATTAATCTTATGGAATCATAGAATTGAGAATTTTGTGGGGATTAGATGCATGAATAATCTGAGTCGTATAGGCTTCTTATAGGAGTAATTGTGGCTAAATATTTACATCCTCTTAACCTCATGATTCTAGGAGACTCTTTTATCAATCCAACATCTTCGTTAAAAATCTTTGCCAAAAGAAAATCATTTAAAGATAATTATTCAATGAGTGATTAGGATTATGGTTAGTTGTGAGCAAATTTCCTTTTCCATGTGCTAAGACAACGAAATATAGAGGCGGATCTCCAAGCAAACCATGCCTATAACATTCAAGTTGGACAAATGGAAATCAATGTGATCGGAAGGTGGTGAGACATTCCATGAAGCATACCCCCTTAATTATTCTCTCCGCCCTCAATAAATTCCTAATGATACTCATCCAATGCCCAAGTCTATATCACCCCTTGGAAAAATGAACAAAAGGCATTAGCTTGTCAATTCGGTCGGCATGTCATTCAGTAGGGTATCACTGCATGCATATGAGGTAAGACCTCCTCTCTCACATGTAGATACTAACTTGATCCGACAGCGCTTAATTTATTTCATCGACCTCCCACTGCATTTGGTTATAGGTTCCTATATGGCTAAAATTATGAAGCACCATGGTCAATTAAATGGTGAAGCATAGGAGCAACCTTCCTAGGTGAATAAATTCATGGTTCCTTGGCACTTTATTATCCATGGATTGCATCCCATGGGCCTCCATCCCTTCAAACTCTTTAGGGGAGGACTTTTCGTATGTTATGCCCACCCTCAACCTTGCGCTGGTATATTTGGCTTCTTCATGAACACGATGGTCTAGTATTTCATGTGACAACACCAATCGTTTTGGAGAAATTGACAATAGGCCTGGATTTTTGGCTTTTGATGTTTCTTGTTGGGAATTGAGTTGTTTTAGTCATGCATGCAAGCTTATTTTCCCAACCTCCATAAGTGATCTTCAATTTCTTCAAGGATTCTATCAACCCTTGAGCTTTTTCAATTTATAAGTCAATCTCTCATATCTTTGTGCTTCTTGTCCCTCTAAAATGTTATATGGTTTAATTGGGTTTTGGCCTCCACACTTTAGCATTATAGGCTCTCTCACTCCCTAAAGTTCTTTGAATTATGGTGGGTCTCCTCAACCCTTGTCTCTATATCCCACTATTAATATGCAAGTTTCTATTGGAACCCTACCTTTATGCATATTGATAGTGTTCCCCTTCCTCCTTAAAGAAAGAAATATTTTGAGCACTCAACCCATTATTGGAATCAAGTTGACCATGAATTACAAACTTCCTATTTGTGTGAATTTAAAAATTTCAGTACATGTTCCCTTCCTAGAGAGGAAATGAAGATCCACAGAGAATCCCACTCAGGTTTTGGGGGTCACCCCAAATGTCAACAGGGCTCCCATAAAGATGAATCCTTAAGCTTGGAGATCATGAAAACTAAAGTGAAATTGCAAAAACAAACATAAGCATCATCATCAACTTAATGAAAGGAATCTAGGAGCTTAAATTCAACATGGTTCATTAGGAAGATGGAGATGACGTGATTTGCCAACCAATATATGCCCTTTAATGCCATAACATTACTAGGACAAGTATCAATGCAAAATCTAGTGCCCCTAGCAGGAATGAAGGAAATGACCTTGCAACCCTCAACAAACCTTTAGTTGTGGATGCCAACATTCTCTTATGATGTGCACTAAATTCAAGTGTGTCTTCCTTCCTAGAAAATTTTCTGAAGTGTTCTAATATCGCCACTGTGTTTTTGTATGTATTTTAGTTAAAATTTTGGTGTTGGCAGAAATTTCCTCCATGAAAAATCAGTTTGTAAGAGAAATCACATACTCTATTTCCCATCATGGCATAGATTTTAATACAATATAACTCATTTTTCTGTTAAAAGTATATAAAAATGTAAAATTTGTAAAATATATGGTTAAAAAGATAAATTAGTAAAATTTTACAATTTTTTTTTTTTATATAAAATTAATTAAAAAAAAATCTTCATTAAATAATTTGATCTAGAATTATTATCTTCTAGTAAATGGGAAATTGAATAGATAATGATGTGGTGTACTATTAAAGAACTCCACAAATTGAAGGTAATTGGTTTGAAACTCCTTGGGTAAAAGACTTGTCATGTTAAGGATTGGTGTGGCCTAGGCCACATGCGATCCTCACGTGATTTTGACAGCTTATCTGCCTATGGATCACATTTTTTCAAGACAAATATTAAGCATACAACCATCTTAGGGCTCACACAACTTAGCAAAACCTCCAAAAAAAAATAAAAATATAACTCTCTTTTATGATAAATTTATTAATAAATACAATAATGGGGATGGGATAACAAGGTACAAGTAGCAGGACTCGGGTGGAAGGGACCCGTGTGGTTGACACATGCAACAAATGTAAACGGCAGCTAGGAAGACTGGTGCTAGAGACAACAAAGACTCGAGAATGGGAAAGAAAGATATAAGCCCTAGATGGTGTTCAATTTTCTCCATTTTTGGTCCTTTGGTATGGGAAATAGTAGGGATCGTATATTTAATGTTTAGTATGCACAAGACGCTAACATGTGGATTCTTGTTTCACTAGAAAACTGGGCCTCTGTCGTTGTTGTTGAGTGGCGAGAGTTACTGAGAATGTTGGATTGGAAACCCTCTCGCTCAATGTGGGATCCTAGGGAAAGGGTTGATGGGAGTCTGTAGTGCAACTGTTTTGTGTGGTCAGGGAGTATTGTGTTGTTGGTCAAGCCTGAGGAGCCTGGTCGATGAAGAATGTGAATGATAATTCCATCTTCGTTCCTGGGTAGTGATGAAATGATAAGTCTATCTCCCACGAATGCTGTGGCCGAATGAAGAAATGGTAAATCTACCTCTACGAGTACTGTGGGTGAGGAGCTGAATGCCACCTTCAACTGACGGACCTAAGATGTTCGGAGTAAGATTCTTAAATTTATCGTTTAGTTGTTTAATTATTCTAGGTTTTTATTGAAATTTGGCAACACAAGTGCAGTATCGTTAGGATTCAGTATGATAAATCTTTGGTTATTAAGATTATCGAGAGTTTACTCTTTAAATTTGTGATTTAAATTTAAATTTTAGATAATTAAAATGCATTTTTAATTGCATGTATAATTCAGGTCCATGCAAGTAAAGAATTTATCATTTAGATTTGTAATTCCAAAATTCTGGAAAAAAGCTCTAAAACATAAAACTTATAACACGTGGACTACTGCTACGGTAATTTGATCTTTACCCTGCAGTGCGTACTGTTTCTAAGTAGCATATGGAGGCCCACGCACACCTGTGCCCTCAATAGTCCCACCGGCCCATGCTGCTGCAATTACAACAATTAATTAATGGTGGATATTGATGCAGAGACAGAGTGAGAAGGTGGCCCCCCCTAAAAAGGATATTTTCCACATGTGATTGGGGCATTGTTTTTGTGCATTGAATGATGTTGGTACATTGATTTTTATGTTTTATGAAATGAAAGGATATTTTAAAGTCCACTAGACTAAAAATAGTCTATGAGATCATTAGTTGCCTGTTTTTCACTCTTTGCAATTCAGTCCTTTTCTCATTCAAATTGATGATGAGCTAACTCAACTTTCCTACAATCCCATTGCTAAAAAGACAATGCCAAGAAATTGATGCTAACATGTTCTCATAACTTTCTCTGATGTCTTTGACTGCATCACATTCCAAAATGAAATGTTTTTCCAATTCCACAACACCATACGTCCAAAATAAACACATCATTCTTCCCAAGCTTCTTTAGGCCTTTTCCACCTTGTTGTTTCACACCGAAGATGGTGTGAGTTGGTCCTTAAAATGTACACATCATTCTTCCCAAGCTTCTTTAGGCCTTTTCCACCTTGTTGTTTCACACCGAAGATGGTGTGAGTTGGTCTTTAACCTTTGCCCTCCACGAAATGCTAGCTCCAATGAACTCTTTTTGTTGTAAATCACATGTAGGGTTGAATTCCTCAATGTAATATTTCTTCTTTCTACCCAACTCTTTTCCCCATACCTATTTGTGGGACAGGCATTGAGGTAGATATTCCATTTTTGCATCCGTGTGTAGTTTTGTTTGATCCATGTTTTCTTTCTTTCTTTCATGCCTTCGCTGAAGATAACATTACGCCATCTACTTACTCTCATTTGTTCAATTCTTTTTAGGTATCTTATGAGCCACACCATAGCAATTGCTTTAATGGAAATTGCTCTTGTTTCACTCAACATTATCTCATCAGATACTTGAATTTTTATCTTGAACTTGCTCATGATCAAGAGTTTTTGGATTTTCTCAATTTGTTTCTTTTTTGAGATGGGAGTGTTGCTAGCCCACAATTCACACCCATATAGCATCATTGGCCAAACTAGGAGCCCAAAAAGCACTTTAATCATTTTCCAATCCCATAACTCTACCTCTCTACATCTGTTTTGAAGAGCATATAATGCTTTCCACCCTCCCAAAATTCTCTTCTTTCTGTAGTCCTCCCAATTGAGTTTGTTGTTGAAATCAATCCCAAGGTACTTGTACTCATTTACCTTTTCAAAAATGTTGTCTTCAAAGAAGAAAGTATGTTGGCTCTGCTTCCTCTTATTAGAAAAAATCATTATTTTGGTCTTGCTATTATTGAGTTGCATGCCAAATTTCACAGCAGATCTATAACTCCTCAGCATATTCAGAAATTACAGTGGTGACTAACAGGGGTGGAATTTGGATTTCTCTTTGGCCGTCATACAATTTTTTCTTGAAATTTATGTTTAAAATTTTTCCCTTCAAGAGTGATGTTCTCATAATAAATTAACCCTTCACCAATAAAGGTTTGACTAAAAAATTACCCTTCAATAACATAACTATGTTCACATATTTATGGTAAGAAAAAAAACAAAATGACTATAACACACAAATCACTTATTAAATCTTGAATTTTGGTAAGAAGATCTTACAAGACATATAATATGACCAACATAGTAAAACTATTGAATGATATCAATAAAAAAAATAAAAAGTAAATTAATTAATATGATTTATATTATGATTTACATAATCTAATATATATTATAGGATTTTAAGATAAATTTGTATTGTATTTATTTTAGCATGTTTAATATCATGCGATGTATACTAATATTAACAAGATTGAATGCATAGTATCTGAACTTCTTAAAAATTAAAATACTAAACTTATATTAAATGGACATTTTGGATCTCTTATAGGATTATGTTACGAGTTCTTCCATTATTACATTCTCAAATAGAAAACACGTATAAGTATTAAATGTGGTAAAAACATGTTGTGATCAAATCTTTCTTTCTATTTATCATCAAAATTTAGTAAAATTAATATATATGTGTGTGTGTGTGTGTGTGAATTATTTTTCAATTCAATTTATAGGCATTGGTTTTGTTATTTAAACAACAAAACCAATGTTTATAAAATTAAATTGAAAAACAGTTTTTACCTTGATGTATTATTTATAGGCTATACCCTTTAGTCTAACTTATAGCCATATGGACTGAAAGTTAAAGATATTTAAATTTTAATACTTTGACAACTATAATTGTGGAGGTTTCAACAAAAAGTGTTGAACATTTGAAACATGCTTTTTTCTTATTGAAAGTATATAATCAATCATAGGTAAAGTATTTGATGGTTATCCATTGCATATCTTCAAATTATTATTTAAAAGCAACAATTTTTAGATTCCCAATAAGACTAAGTTCCATGAAAATTCAAAGATAATTTATGACAATCTAATATAAGGTTCAATACAAAATAGAAATATATGATACCTTAAAAAGGCAAAAAAACATACCACCAACCTTCAGTTTTCAAATCCATCCAATACAAAAAATGCATTTAGCAACAAATTATTAATTGGTAAATATACATACTATTCTATGGTTTACTCCAAATTCTAGTTACATCAAACTAATTTCACACCTTACAAGTTTCTAAATTCCGTTCCTCGGATGATAATGAAAGAAACGAGATGCCTCAAGTTGCATGGAAGCTATGGATTAAATCCAAAGAAATAGGGGGATTGGATAGATGTGCAAAATAATCTCCTCTTATTCAAATGCATCTTGAGAAGCATAAAGGCAAAGAAGTTTTTCCATTGTAGCAAAATGATCCAATCTAAATGAATCACATATTTTACTGTATTTTTCAAAAGGTTGATAAGATGTAATTTTTCAACCTTGATAGCATTTTTCATGTGCCATCAACCTATAACAACAACAACTGAAAAATATTTCAAATGATATCTTTATTTTCCTCTTATGGAAGTCATCGTCCATGTAACTATTAATGTCTGTATTCCAAATTCCATCAGCATACAAAGAGCATTAAAATTCCATATAAAAAATATAAATATAGTAAAGGACAACAAAAGTTAAAAAAAACTATATGTATAAATAAACTTTGTGCAAAGTATAAAAACGTGTAACTTAATAATTCTCACATGTCAAAATGTCTTCGCTCCTTTGCATCTTTCCAAATCTGATAAACTCATTCTGATTCCACCTCTACTGTGTTAGGACCTATTAATGGTATACACATCAAGTGTGTTAATTGACAATCTTGTTCTCCTTATATCTTTGATCATATTTTTCTTAGAGAACCCTCGTTCACATGCAACAGTGCTTGTTGGTATGACAATCATTGCTTGCCATAATTTTAGCATATTTGGTTACCTAGAGTGTCAATCTTTTGTTTGAGAAAATATTTTCCATCCATCTTTCATTGGGAATCATTCTTAAAATAAGTATTGGAAAAAACATACTTATTTCAAGTGAAAATATTCCTCTTAAAATTATTAATATACTACAAAAAAGATCCAAAATGAAGTTCTATAATTACCCACCTACTTTAGACTGTTATTTTGAATTATGAACTAATCTTATTTGACTTCCTAACTATACCTAAATTTTTTAAAAAATACCTCTTTTATTTATTGAGTGCACATTGAAATTCCTTACACTTATAAGAATGGATTATGGAGATTACAAAGTTATTAGAGCTAATCAAATATATTGTTTTCCTCACCCTCCCTAGTCACCATCTTTCCTTTCCCTAGCCTTTGGGTATCCATCCACACCATGAGTAACATGATATTAAGAAGTCATAACATTTTAATGTGAGCTCACCTTGAGCCTTAATAAGTTTGGGAAGATTTGAAATGATGTAGTTCGTAATAGTTATGTAAAATACAAAAATGTTACCTTACATAGAATAAGTAGAAAGAAAACGCCCTTTAATACCCAAAATTAAGTTCTATAATTACCCACTTATTTTAGAGTGTTATTTTTTAATTATGAACTAATTTTATTAAACTTCCTAACTATACATGAACTTTTTAGGAATGACCTATTTTATTTATGGAGGGCACATCGAAATCCCTTAAACTTCTAAGAATGGATTATTGGAGTTGCAAAGTTACTCAATTAATCAAATATATTATTTTCCTCACCCTCTCTAGTCTCCATCCTTCATTTGCCTTGTCTTGGGTTATCCATCTTCACCATGACTGACATGATATTAATATCAAGAAGTAATAACATTTTAATATGTGCTAACCTTGAACCCTAATAAGGTTGAGAATATCTAAAATTATGTATTTTCTAATAGTTATACAAAATACAAAAATGTTACCTTATTATAGAATAAGTATTAAGGAAAGATCCTTAATACCTCATCTCTTTCTAACTATCTTTCTTAATTATATTTTTCATCTTAGTTATCTCTCTATGTATATTACAACCAATTTTATATATATATATAAAATTTAAAAAGTGCCGACAAAATCCATAATCCACTTTTACAACTACCATAAAAAATGTAATGAGTTTGATAAAAAAAAGAAAAACATTAAATTTTCATATTCTTACGAACAGGAAAACAACCTTAAAATGAATGAAATGTATTCTACAGAACAAATGGTTTATAATAATAACTCAAACATACAACCATATCAAAAATGCATTCTATAACCCCCTAAAATTATAGCTCAAATGGTCAATCCCTAAAGCACAAGTGCGACCTTCACTAAATTCAAAACCGTTGAGCATTATTTCACTTTGAACCAAATCTCTCCTCTTGAAAAAGAAAATAAAATAATTCATTAGACACACATATTTTATGTATAGCCTATATGAATTCAGAGAATGGCATAGCAGCTCTAACGATAATGATTGTAGCTTACTTCCCTAAAGGGTTTGGGAAGAATATGAAGAATGAGATGAAATATACCTAGTGTGTTGGCTCTTTAGAAGATGACCACATATACCTGTGATTTATTACAACATCATTACCAATAGATCCTTCAACTCAATTGAATATCGTACCTCAAGAAAATTAGCAAGAATTTGAAAGTAATACTTGAAGATTAAGGAGCTTAAATCTATGATTTTGGGTAAGAAACACAATGTTGGTTAGGTCATCATCCTATTTTGAATTGGGAAGAGCAGCTCAAAGAAGTTAAGGCTTAAGAACAAGAAAACGCACTACATCAAGATAATCCAGGATTAATATAATTAATAACGAGGACTCCAAAAAAGGGCAAAGAAATTTGCACAACAAAAATAGAAAGGACTTTAATAATGTAGAAGAAGCTTCAATAAAAATAGGGAAGAAGAACAAATATCCAGCGGCATCTCAACCAATGGTGACAAAAAGCTAAGCCTTCAATTGAATTAATCATGTATTATTTTTAAATTTTATCTCTTTTATATAACCATTTATGTGAATTTACTCATATTAAAACTTTATGGTATCTATTTGTATTGAGTAATTAGCAAAATAGAGTAATAAATTTTAAGTTGGACTCTTAATCTTAGACTTAATCTTTTGAAATAACTTTATCATTTTTTTTTGTATGTCAAACTATTTCATTTATGCCGAAAGATTACACAGGTGAGTACATCTTTGTAACATCTTACTGGCCTCACTCTTACTAGATTTATTGGCTAGTAGGAAATTCTCATAACAAATAAAAAAATGCCATAAAAATTAGTTATGTAAAGTTGGAAAGGAACATAACACAAGAAAACCGTAAATTTCATTAAGCATCCAATAACCATTATGGATTAAATGGGTTAACCAGCGTAGGATGCTACCATCCAAAGCCTAGAGATGGTGGTGGACTAAAGTCATAGTGTACATGTTTATCCATGTGAGCCAATCTTCCTTTAAAATGGTATAATTTCTCTTGAATGCGCCATTGACCACTTTTCATGTTGGCAAATAAGTCTTGCATATGCCACCAGTTTCTCTACAAATCATTCATAAAGGAAATTATAAAATTATTGTCCTCAAGTCAATCTCTACTAAGATACTTCAGAAGCATTCTAACATGCTTGAGCTGATTACCAAAGTTAGTCAAGAGTAGACTGGCAGATCAGGTGATCAGTATTTAGATGAAAATTCAAAGTGCTCATAATCGCTCAAAACCTAAACGACTGTGCCTGTCATGACAATACAATCCCAACGCAACTCATTTCATTCAAAACGGAGCTCGTATGAGAAATATATCGCGTTCTATCCGCTTTACCAAACAGAGGAATTTTGAAAAAAAAGTACAACCATTGCACAGAGAGCAGTCCGTACTGCTGACGTGGCAGGTGACTGTGTAGGTCAAAGGTTTGGTCACGCCAAGTGGCACATTTCGATTGGTCTACAATTTGATAAGTTGGCTTTATTTTAATGGACAGGGGAGAACCAATGAAGAGGAGAAATTTGTCAAGTCCAGAGGCCGCCACATGTCCCTCCCCAATAACCTATAACCATTGGTGCACAGTGAAATTTTTTTATTGGCAAGCAGACAGAGTCGAACCCGTGACCTCGTCTGCACAAGCCTAGAGTCTTACCACCATGCCGTGCTATTGGTTCTTACCATTCAATGGTCACAGTTTGTATTTAAAGTTTAAGCACATGGTGGTTCATGGGAGGAGAGGGCGAGCCCCACAGACCACCTCCCTTCACATGTGACCACCACCACAAAACTAGAGGCCAACAGTTAGCACTAACCACGCGTTTAACGCGCTAATTGTAGATTAACACTAATTAAATCATGATTATATTTAATTAAAGTGCAGTTTAACTTGAAAGATCTTTTGGCGAGTCTGATATATTCAACATTTCTACAAATTTGGTAGGATTAAATGGAGTTTCTCCAGTTTTGGTGGAGTTTTCCTAGGGGAAACTAAAGAGGCCATAACTTTTGCAATTTTTGACCAATTTTGGCTCAGAAAAAGTCATTCCTAGATGATTTAGATGTGTTGAGCACATTGAAGTAGGTTTTAGGAGCAGTAGAGCATTGCAAACAAATTTTTTTTTCCATTTTGAGATAATATAGAGGCCTAAGCCATGGACGCTGGACCAAGGAGATGTGGCCCAAGAGGGGTGGACTCCTTTATCAAAACTTTGCATTAAGTGTTCATTTTGATTGTTTGTTGTATATTTTTTTCTATTGTTCAGCACTTTATTTACATGCTATTTTGCTCATGAATTTGACATAATACTTGACAAATTTACCTGTTACATTCACAAATACCATAAGGAAACCTATGCACATGAAGAAAATGATGAGTAATTGTTTTTAATTCTGAAGTTGAAATTAGCACAACAATTCTAACATTCAACAAAAGTTCAAGTTTGGTATCAAAGCAAGGTTATTTGCTTGATTTCTTGAGTTTTGTGCAAGTAGGGTTTTAATGGTTGCAAATTTTTTATGCTTACAAGGTTAAAGTTGCAGAGAGGAGAAGGGAAACTATTGGTTGCAAACCCCAAGGTAATGCCGAGAAGGAGAGCCATAAGGTGACAATCACCACCCAAAGTTTCAATCCCAACTGCACTTGAAGCACCTCAAGTTTTACCTTCATTTGAGATTGAGGAGGTACAAGCAGTACCAAAAGCTGAGCTTGAATCCAAAGCCATCATGTTTGGAGTAAGAAAGACTGAAGGTCTTTAAGAAGAGGAATCATTCAAGAAATCTTTCTATGACTTAACTGACCTAGTTAGAGTCCTCTATGAAGAGAGGAATACAAGGATGGATGGAGAGAGTTTTAAGTCCCCACATAGAGAGGGAATCTCAGAAGATAAAAAAAATGAAAAGAAGGATTAAAAGGGTAATGGAGGAAAGCCTCCACCATCTTCATCATATTCATCATCCTCGTCATCACAAACAACATTATCTTCCACTTCCACCACAAAAACTGTTCATACTCATTCTCAAACCCCAAAAGGAAAAACTCCCTTAATCAAATTGGACATTAAATTTGAACTTGCCATGTACAATGGTGAGGTAAATGCAAAGAAGTTAGACAATTGGATTCGATAATCAGAGGTCTATTGCAGACTTTAGAACCTTCAAGAAGATGAAATAAAGATCTAGTTGGCTTCATTGAGGCTAGGAGCAGCACTAGTTTGGTGGGAAGCAAAGACTCAAGAGGAAATGTGAATTCATGGTAAGATATCCATTTCTTGGGTTGAATTTGTTTCTTCAATTAAAAGACAGTTTTATCCTTTAGCCTACATGAAAAAATCCATTATGAGTTGGCAAAATTTTAGGCAACTCAAGGGCCAAACAGTTTAAGACTATACCCAGGAGTTTAGGAAAAGGGCTTTGTTGTTAGGAGTAAACTTGAATTCCCAAGATACACTATTGAAATACATTGGGGGTTTACATTCCTACTTAAAACACACTATCCTTATGTTCAATCCAAGCAATTTAGATGAGGTATGTGTGCAAGCCATGCACCTTGAAGCAAGAGGAAAGAAAATTCAGGAAGAGGGTAGTAAGAAGAACCCATTCAAGGGTAAAGAGAAAGAGAAGGGTGGAAAATGGAAAGGAAAGAAGAGTGCAAGTGTAGAGAAAGAAGGGGAGAAAATTACATGCAAACATTGTTACAAAGAGGGGCATGATGAAGGCCATTGTTGGAAACTACATCCCGAACTAAGGCCTAAGAAACCAAAACAATAAGGGGAAACAAAAGACAACCACTACCACACAACATGATCTTTGATCCAATTCTAGTGACAAGACCAAGATTTTAGCCATGGTCACAAAGGGAAAAGAAGCTATAGAAAGAACTAGTTCCTCACATAGTCACAACAATACTCCAAATGAAGAATCAAGGATAGAGTTGTTCCACGTAAGGGTAATCTCAAATCATACAAATATTGATGCATTGTTTGATAGTGGGTCACAATCAAACTTAATTTCAGAAGACTTGGTCAAAAAGCTTAACCTTGAAACTGTACCTCATCACAAGCCATACCATTTGGGTTGGATAGTCAATAATACAATTTTACAAGTTACAAGGAAATGCTTATTCAGGTTTGCCGTTACTGAAAAATTCATTGATGAAGTTGAGTTAGATGTAGTTCCACTTGACATCTTAGGAATTATTTTGGGAAGCCCATATTTGTATGATAGGAAAGCGGTATTTTATCACCATGATAACAAATATCAGTTGCTCAAGGATGGAGTGGAGTATATTGTGAGAGCCCATCACAAAAAGTTAAACATTCCTTTGGTTAATGTAGGGCAATTGAAGAGACTAGTAAATGCAAGTAAAAATTTTGTGCTTCTCATGATCAAGAAAAAGAATGATATAGATTACGAATCTTTTGAAGGTTGTGATTATAAGTTAAAAAATTATTTGCTTGATGTGGTAAGAAAGAATGGTGAGATGTTTCAGGGAACAAAGGGGTTACCTCCCAAGAGGGGAATTCAATATGAGATACAGCTGTAGTAGGATGTTCCACTTCCAAACATTGGCATGTATCGCATGTCAATCATGGAGAGGATAGAAATCAAGAAGCAAATTCAAGAATTGTTGAACAAAGGTATCATACGCCGATCTACTTCGCCATGTGGTTCACCAATTGTCTTGGTGCCAAAGAAGGATGAGACTTGGCACATGTGTGTGGATTTCCATGCACTGAATAAGATAATGATAAATAATCATTATCCACTCCAAAGAATTGATAATTTGCCTGATAAATTGAGGTATGCAAAGTATTTCACTAAGTTAGACTTACAAAGTGGTTATCATCAAGTTAGAATAGCTGAAGAGGACATTTGGAAAACCGCATTTAAAACTAAACAAGGATTTTTTGAGTGGCTTTTTATGCCTTTCGGTCTTACAAATGCTCCAGTTACTTTCATGAGAGTTATGAATGATGTATTGAGACCATTTATAGATGATTTTTTCATTATTTACTTAGATGATATTCTCATATTTAGCAAATCCAGAGATGAACATGTCATGCATGTGACCAAAGTACTTGATGTCTTGAGAAAAGAACAATTGTTTTTAAAGATGTCAAAGTGTGAATTTGGCAAGACTTATTTAGTGTATTTGGGACACATTGTTGGAGGAGGTGAGCTAAAGATAGACCCCTATAAGGTTGAGGTCATTGTGAATTGGCCCAAGCCCAATACAGTTACATAAGTAAGAAGATTTCTAGGGGCAACACAATATTGGAGGAAAGTTATTGCTAATTTTTCTTCCATTGCAGCTCCACTACATGCATTGACTAGTGTCAAGAAAGTATTCCATTGGGGAGAGGCACAGAAAAAATAATTTGATTCTTTAAAACAAAAGATCAGTTCAACACCAGTATTGGCTTTTTTGGATCTTAAACAACCATTTGAGATTCAAACGGATGCTAGTGATTACGCCATGGGAGCAGTTCTCATGCATCATGGTAGCCCTATTTCATTTCATTCTGAAATTTTTAATGGTGTTGTGACTAACTATCCCACTTATTACAAAGAACTTTATGCATTGGTACAAAGTGTTAAAAAATGAAAACACTGCTTGATGGGGAAGGAGACCATTATCCATACCAACCATCAACCATTGCAGTACTTACAATCACAGTCAAAGTTGCAGCAATCATGACACTTCGAATGGATGCGTTTTCTACAACAGTTTCATTTGGTTATCGAGTACAAAAAGGGAATCTACAATAAGGTAGCTAATATGCTTTCTAGGCCTATTGTAAATTCATCTATTATACTCAATCATAATTCTGTTTTACATGAAAGTTACATTGAGAAATATGCATATGATAATGACTTTCAAGAATTGTAAGCAAGATTAAGGCAAGGAAACCATATCGAAGAGTTACATTACCACGTACATAACAATTTGTTGTATCACTTGGGCAAGTTATGTATTCCATAGGGAGAAAGAAACAATATCATAAGAGAGGCACACACTTCATTGGTTGCTGGACATTCTGGTGTAGGCAAGACAATAACGAATCTCCAAAGGTATTTTTATTGGCCATGCATGTTTGATAATGTATTTCGTTTCATTAGAGGATGTTCTTTGTGCGCAATAAGTGAGCCTAGCAATAGGAAACTAGGGTTATACACTCCACTTCCAGTACCTTCATGCTGCTGGGAGAGTATCCCAATGGATTTTGTAAGAGGTCTTCCATTGTCAAGGAAAGGTCATGATTACTTATATGTAGTTGTAGACATGTTCAACAAGATGTGTATTCTAACGCCATGCAAAAATAAAATTACAGTTGAAAAAACAACTCATATTTTATTTCAAAATATTTGGGTTCATTTTGGTCTTCTTATTTCCATTGTAAGTGATCGAGATTCTCAATTTGTTAAAAAGTTTAGTCAAATTTGTGGGACATGATGGACACTAAGTTGAAGAAGAGTACAACCTTTCGTCTGCAAACAGAAGGACAAACTGAGGTGGTCAATAGGACAGTCATTCATCTTCTTAGGGGATATTGTAGCAAGCATCCCAAGTTGTGGGATGAACAATTGCAATACATACAACATGCAAACAACAGGGCAAAGCATTCTTCCACAAACACATTCCCATTTGAGGCATGTTTTGGGTACTTTCCAAGATCGCCATTGGACTTCATCTTTGAGAAATATGTCGCTATTGATGGTCACAATGACATTGAAAAGGCAAGGAAGTTCATTGAGAAAATTCAGTTGATACATCACACAGTGCAAGAACAACTTGAAAAGAGTCAAAGTAGCTACAAGGCAAGGCATGAAAAACACCGTGTCGATCATAAATTTCAAGTTGGTGACGAAGTTTGGTTATATATTAGCAAAGAGAGACTTCAAGGGGAAGGTAAAAGGCTGAGTCCAATCTGTTATGGTCCTTTTAAAATTGTGGAAAAGATTGGTAACAATGAATTTAAGGTAGATTTTCCTCCTTATATGCATATATACTCTGTTGTTAATGTTGATAATTTGAGATTTTTTTAGTCTCCTTTGATCAATGATCAAGGAGAGCATGCTCAGCTGCCATCAATAAATGATTTCTCACCAGAATATCTTGATGAACTACAACAAGATCTCATACTTGATAGAAGAACCAGAACTTCAAAGAGAGGGAAGGTCGAATAACTTCAAGTGGGATTCAAGGGACAAAAGCCTTCTAAGGCCAAATGGATGCAGATTGAGAAAGTGAGGGAGATGTACCCTCACCTATTGAACAATTGCTAGTATCTTTGGGGTTCCAAAAGGCTTCCAATGAGGAGGAATGATAAGGTGATCAGTATTTAGCTCAAAAATCAAAGTTCTTAGAATCAATCAAAACCTGAAGGACCGCGTCCATCTCGGTGACATGATCCCAATGCAACCTGTTTCATTTAAAATGGAGATCGTATGAAAAATATATCGTGTTCTGTCCGCTTTTCCAAACAAAGGAATTTTGAAAAAAAAATTACAGTCACTGCACAGTCAGCAGTCTGTATTGCTGACGTGGCAAGTGACTTTGCAGGTCAAAAGTTTGGTCAACGGTGGGTGAGGTCATGCCAAGTGGTGCATTTCGATTGGTCTACAGTTTGATGAGTTGGCTTTATTTTATTGGACAGGGAAGCACCAATGAAGAGGAGACATGTGGCAAGCTCGGAGGCCACCACATGTCCATCCCCAACAGCCTATAAGCATCGGTGCACAGTGACAAAATTTTATTCGCAAGTTAGCGAAGTCGAACCCGTGACTTTTCCCACACAAGCCCAGAGTCTTACCACTATGCCTCGCTATTGGTTCTTACCATACAATGGTCACAATTTGTATTTAATGTTTAAGCACGTGGAAGTTGGGGGGAGGAGAGGGCCAGCCCCCTCCGCATGTGACCACCACCACAAAACCGGAGGCCAACGGTTAGCACTAACCACGTACTTAACACGTTAACTGTATATTAACACTAATTAAATAATGCTTATCTTTAATTAAAGCACAGTTTAATTTGGCGGATCTTTTGCTGGGTTCGATATATTCAACATTTTTACAAATTTGGCAGGATTAGCTGGAGTTTCTCCAGTTTTGGTGGAGCTTTTCCTAGGGTAAACTAAAGAGGCATAACGTTTTGAATTTTCGACCAATTTTGGCTCAAAAAAAGTCATTCCTAGATGATTTTGATGTGCTAAGCACATTGAAGCAGGTTTCAGGAGCAGTAGAGCATTGCAAACATCATTTTTTTCCATTTTGAGCTAATACAGAGGCCCAAGCCATGGAAGCTGGACCAAGGAGATGTAACCCAGGAGGGTTGAACTCCTTTATCAAACCATTGTGTTAAGTGTTCATTTTAATGGTTTGTTGTATATTTGTTTGCTGCTGTTCAACACATTATTTACATGCTATTTTGCTCATGAATTTGACATAAAACTTGACAAATTTACCTGTTATATTCAAAAAAACCGTAAGGAAACCTATGCACATGAAGTAAATGATGAGCAATTGTTTTTTATTTTGAAGTTGAAATTAGCACAACAAAACTAGCATTCAACAACAGATCACTGGCACCTTCGTACCAAGAGTGTGTATTGGGTTGGGGTTGATAGCCTCCCCTTGGCCTAGGTCCTCCCCAAGATGCCTATCATGTTGGCCCCTGTCTTCCATCCCTCTTCTTGCCTTGCCTATTTTGTGAGGCATTAAAAACCAAACTGTAAGCCCACAGAGTCTGATGGTGCACTGGTTACTGATTTTCCACAAGTTTCGCTCACTAAACCGAGGCATACACCCCTCCAATACACATCCACCTTGGCCACAGAAGAACACAACTAGCTGCGAGGTTGTGCTCTCACTACCCTCCACCAAGAACACACTAATCCTTCCAAATATGGCCCTGAGAACCTAGAGAAACCCAATAAACTAATATGTGATCTCAGCTAGCACTAAATTCAAATTATTGGGTACAACTAGGGTAGGCACCCCCCCCAAAGTCTAGCCAACAACCCATAACAAAAATAACTACAATAAATCTAACTAAAGGCCAAGATTCCACATAACGATAATTCACACTCTATAATACTTAAGAACGAAGCTCCCAAAGTAATATTATTTTCAAACACTGCGGCAAGTGACACTTCATCCCCTAATTAGCAGCCTAACCTCAGAGGTGGTGCCTAGAGACATAGGCGTCAAACTATTTCCTCTTCGGTCGAACCCACTAGGTCACAAACAGAGCAATAAAACCCCAAACACTAGTAGAAAATTTCATATAAAAAGATATTGCATACTTATAGAGCCCATCTTAGCACTGAATCATGCCCATCTTAGAACTGTACTAACAACCTGTCTTGTTGAGGCTCCGGTCTTAACACCCTTCACATATATCTGTTACATTATATTTGTCTAATGATAGTTTAATGATAGTTTCCTCATTCGGGTTCTAGTGGTATGGTATGATTATGTTGACAAATTTTGGAAAAGATTTTTAGCCTCTGGAGTTTTAGAGTTTGGAATCGATTTACAGCAATCTCATTCATGTTTTATGCCTTCCACTGACAAGCCTAAGATGTTCAGAATAAAATGCTTAAATTTATCATTTAGTTGTCTAATTATTCTGGATTTTTATTGGAATTTGGCAACACAAGTTCTGTATTGTTAGGACTCTGTATGATAAAACTTTGGGTGTTAGGATTATCGAGAGTTTACTATTTATATTAAATTCGTGATTTTAATTTAAATATTAGATAATTAAAATGCATTTTGCACGTATAATTGAGCTCCATGCAAGTAAACAATTTATCATTTAAATTTGTAATTCCAAAATTCTGGAAGAAAAGCTCAAAAACATAAAACTTATGCAGTTGTCTATAACGCGACTTTTTGAAAGCCTTTCCGGCGGGTTTTTCCGGTCGAAATCCAGCAGGAATTTATTGGAATCGCAAGTTTGATAGCTAGTTTCTGCACAATGAAAGCGTCCTAGGGGTTTTTCAGGGTGCTGAATCCAAATATGCAGTTAAAAAACCATTTTAACTGCAACAAATCAAGATTTAACCTCAATTTCTTCCGCCGGATTCCGTCACCGGAATCTCCAAAAAGTCGCATTATAGACAACTCCTAAAACTTATAACACGTAGACTACTGCTATGGTAATTTGATCTTTATCCTGACGTGCGTACTGTTTTCTAAGCAGCATATGGAGGCACGCATATGGAGGCGCGTGCGCAGCTGTTTCCTTAATAGGCTCACCGGCGCATGCTGCTTGCAATTACAGCAATTAATTAATGGTGGATATTGATGCAGAGACAGAGTGAGTAGGTGGCCTTCCAGAAAAGTGTATTTTTCCGAATTGTTTTTAGTGTGAAATTTTGGAAATTTTTAGAGTAGGTTTTTTGGTGTAATTTTTTTAAAATTTGGACAAGAATTTATTGAAATCACAAATTTAATGGGTAATCCTGTGTAATAGAAGTGTCTTAAGAGTTTTCGAGGGTGCTGAATCCATATATACAGTGAAAAAAACTAGTTTAAATAACACAAATCAAGATTTCATCTCAAATTTTTCCACAAATTCCAGCACGAAAAAGTATAAAAATCTCACCAAAAACAATGCCATTTTCCATAAATAGGGGACTACTTTTATCTCTTAAATGATGTTGATACATTGGATTTTATGTGCTATGCCAAATTTCACAGCAGATCTATAATTCCTCGGCATATTCCGAAATTACAGTGGTGACGAACATGTGGACAATGGAATGAATGGTTCATTTGCACCACGAAATCAAACTGCCCAATACACTGGCCCATGTGCTGCGAATTTCTTGTATGGTACGCTATCTTCCCAACAAATTAAAATAAAAAATAGTCTAACCGCATTTATGATTGCAGCGATTTATTAATATTATCTGTGGAGATTTTGAATGTATGAGGAGACGTTCAGTTCGGTACAATACATCTGGACTCGGGAGATGTCACTATATTTGCAGAAAGAAAGAAAACAAATGTCTCTTTTAAAAAAGTATTACAGAAGACAAAGTGCAGAATTTCAATCATAAGTTTTATAAACTAGTTTCAAACACATTACAGTTTTAAAAAATTAATTATAAACGACAAAGTGCAAAGCCTGAATCATTCGTTTCATTCGAGCAATTTCAAAACACATTACAGCTGTTCGAAGAAAGATGAAAAGAAACATCTCGCATTTAGTAGATACGGGGCTAAGAATCTAATGAATCCAGCAGACCAATTTGCAGAATATAAAATTGACAAAATCTAGGGAGCCAAATTTTAACTAAGCCTTCCTAAAATAGTTAAGGCGGTAAGCATAGAGTATCTCTCCCAATTTTCTTGATGTAAATTGGTTTTCTATTTTTTAATTATTATATTATGTGCTGCGATGTGATTATTATTTTATATGTTATATATATATATATATATGATGAATTGGTAATTTATTAGAAAGTTGTTTTTTATATATAAATAGTTAGTAAAATAGAAATACCTGAAAATTTTCATTAAAAATTTTCATTTTAGTAAAAGTCTAGGGTGGATGTCGATGGTGACATCAAATGATGTCATATCCTCTGTGTGGCTTCCTCCAAGAGTGCCATGTGTCATGCGATTTGAGCCGTCTTAGGTCCATGAAAAGGCTAAAACAAGGTGTCACATGGCACTCACAAGGGCACCACATCACCCTCTACCATGTAATGTGTCTTGTTATCTTGGGTCCTACCATAAGTTCCAACCCTTTGGATCGTGCATATTCATATTATAAGGGAATTCAGGGTATTCCATTCATCGTTTTTTATTAGGGGTGTCCAACTGGCCCCACTTTGTCAAGTCTCCCTAGGAATAAAATCCCAAGAGTTTCCCTCAGGGCTCCCATCAAATTCTCTGGGGTAAAACTCTCGGGACACATGGGTGGCCATAAACATTTAACTCTTGATGGCCCAAAACTCTCTTTGTTTAAGTGTTTGATGACCACACTTGGTCATAGGATCAAAGAGGGTAAAGCCATTTCCTTTTTAAGTCCTATGCTTCAAACTTAAGAATTCCTTCCCCATTGTTAGTAATCGTTAACGCATGTATAAGGGCCTTTGCTATGACCTTTGATTGATGGTCTATAGATATACCAGGGTATAACTAGGCCCTTAGAAAGTTATGCCTCCTCAGATTTACCAAGACTCGACCATGGCCTTTAATCAACTTTATGTGTGTGTGTGTGTGTGTATAACTTATGTATATAAGTAATTATGTCATCTCTTTTTAGCTTTGTATAAATACTAGGAACACATGTATATTTGTATAATGTGCATATACATATAGAAATGTTATTCCTCCTAAGTTTATGGGTAAATATTCGCCTGATAGCCAAAACATTTTGATGCAGGCATTCGTTGATTAACAAAGATTGATCAACCTCTTCATACGGAAGCCATTTAGAATAATTTATGGGCTTAGGATGGAAACAGGGATAGATCCATTCCTAGGAAAACATGTCAGTGAAAATATTCAATCATTAACAAATATTCCCATCTCTTCATTCTCAAGCATTCGTATGTTAATTTCCATCTCAGAAATATTCATAATAAATAAGACATTCCTTAGAATATTTACACAAGATATTGACATTCATCATTCATGTAGGAAAACAACACTCCTCAACATTATCATGACATTATTTTGTTGGAATTGTTGTGTTGGCATTGATGTCAACAAGTTCATGGTCATACTTGTCATATGCATGTGTGATGGATGTTGAATTGGTGGTCCTATTGGTTGTAGTTGATGTCAACTCTAGAGGTCATGAACTTATGTCAACCTCATGATGATGCAGATTGATGAAGCATGGTGTGTGTCGGTATGTGTTGGCATTGATGGAGCTTTATGGTAGCATGATTGTATTAGAGGATTTAGCAGGTGTCGGCGTGTGCATTGATGGAAATTTCATGATGGTTTGTTGATGCTCCTACAGGTAGAGGAGGCTGATATAGGTGATGATCAAATCTACATATGATAGAGATGGTTCATGGCACACTAGTTGAGTTGTCAACTAGGTCTTTAGCTAGGTCTTCATGTTTATGCTTCATAAAGATGACTTGTCGCAAGGTGATGACTTGATGATGATGATGTTGACATTGTAGAGGTGCTACAAAGGTTTACAGTTTTGTTTAGATGAGTTGCAGCTTGTTCAAAGGTGTAATGGAGAGTGGAGGACTTGTTGGCTTACTTGGAAACCTTGTTTGTTGTCCCTTCTAGGTCAACTTGGCAGTGACACTTGGGAGGCTTGCTTGATCTATTTGTAGAGGTGTTAGAGGCTATGTTAGAGGTATGGAGTCATGTACAGATGTTGGAGAAGAGGATGAAATAGGTGGCAGAGGTACTGAGCTAAAGGACTGATGGCTTCCCTCAGTTTTAGCCCTAGTCGCATGCATAGAGGCCTATGGTAGTGGTTGTAATCCTCGAGTTGCATGGAGGCCAACCTATGGGAGTGGCTATAGCCCCATTCGAATTCAGATAGTTTCAATTGTGCAATTATGGGATTTCACGAGATTCCCTCCGCATTCCTCACACTATTCGGAAGCAAATTAGTTTGGAAATTCCCAGAGGCTTCCCGAAAAAGTGAAAAAGCTCGAAAATAGTTTGAAAATGTCCTCTTATTATGTGAATGCATTTAGTGCACTAGTAGTGAACTTAGTGGATTGATTTGGTTTAATTTTTGCACTTTTGATCCTAGTCCCAAGCTCAATTTCATCCTACATGTTTTATATACTTGATCTTGGAGCTATATGATGGTGGATTGAGTTGAGGATGTATGTATGAGAATGAGAAGGTATCAAACAAGGACTTTATGCTTCAAACCTTGAGTAGAGCCTAGATGCTTCAGTCCATGGGTGCTAATGACTGAATAATGTTCATATCTAAATCATGTTCCTGTATAGATCAGAATTGGAGTTGTTGGTGTAGTGATTGATAGGACCATTTATGTATGCCATTGGGCAGAGTTTTTTATTGTGATTCTCACATTTATTTTATGCAAGAGTTATTGATGCACTTGGGACATAGCCATAGTGTCTTTTGTTTCTAGGTGTATTATGCAACATTGTTTTTATGTGAGGATCTGATTGTATTCATATTTGTGTGGGCATAGTGTTTTCTATTTTGGAGAGCACACTTATTGTGGTGTTCATATTTTGTTTGATGATGAGATCTTATTGTTGAGAGCATTTATGGAGAGCTGATTTCTTATCATGCAGAGTGTCTTGGGATCCAGTTTGAAAATACATGAAAGGAGGTCTGCATAGTGGTAGAGGAACAATGAATTCATGAGAGAGGAGCATGGATAGCGAAGCTTAAGCAAACGAACAAGTTTCTCATCCAATGGTGGTTGGATAGTTCTGTAGAAACTGGGCGAGGCTCAATGATCATGGTGTTGACCAGTAGATCGAAGTTTGTAGAATCAATTTTTAGTTCAAGAGTAACTAGGCTAGGATCGTTGATCATGGTGGCCTTCAACAGATGGTAGTCTATAGATTCGTAGAGAACAGAGTATTCCAAATGATCAATAGTATTGAGTCTCCTAGCCAATCAAAGATGGCATCATGTATTTGAGGTTGAGTCTCCATGCTAATGGGAGTCAACAAGCTATGTAAAAGAAAAAAAATTTACTAATAGAAATTTAGAGAAGAGCAATAGCAACAAGGGTGGTTTTTCTCCTGGAAGGGTTTCTAAAAAATCTTGTGTCTCATGTGTGATCGATTTGATGTGAATGTTGTTTTGTAGTTACTTATGGTTTTCATTTATGATTATGTGATGCGCATGTTTAATGAATTGTTTCATATATGTGATTCAATAAGTAAAGTAATAAAAGGAAAAATTTTATAAGAAGATCACACTATTGATTCACCTGCGCTCTCAGCAGTTCTTAAAGGTTTCTAACAATTGGTATTAAAGAGTGGGGCTCTTGGTTACAACTTGATCGCTGGAGAGTATATCTAGGGTTTTGTTGACAAAAAATTGATTTTTTTTTTCAAAATGGGCAACAGCAAGAAGAAACAAATTCAAAAAATAAATGGCCTTCAAAATAAGGAAGCTCAACAACAAAACATCATCTTTCTAGTACAAGTGGTTGAACAAATAATGTGCAAAAATTAGAAGAGCGAGAACCAAAGGTATTGCAGCAAAATGATTCCAAAGGTATAAGTGTTAATGATTTTATTTTGAGGATTCATATTTTGATCATGTTGCATTGACTAGTGAAGATGAGAATGATATTAAGGATCTTAGATCTGATATTTATAGACTAATTGTTGCATGCAAGGATCAATATAAATTATTGAAGATTTGTGATGATAAGGAGGCCAAGCTCAAGGAAGCTATAGTGAGATTAAAATTTAAATTGGCAGGATTTGAGAAAGTTGAGAGTGGTGTGCAGAAGCAATACCAAGTAAAGGTTGAAGAGGTTGATAGATTGGAAGTGGAAGTGGTTTCCTTGAGAAAGTAGAGAAATACGGAGAAGAGTACCATAGTTGATCCAAACTTAAACAAGAACGAAACAAATTACAAACATAACCATAAATATAGAGATACAACAAAAATAACACTTCATTTCATTAATATCAAACATTGAAATATGTTTACAAACAAAATGGAACTAAACCAGCTTGAGTGATGGTAGATTATCTCTGAGAAGAGAGTGGTGGCTACATGCCTCCAAGTTGTGTTACAATGAGTCTCAAAGGCCTATTTATTATTGAGAAACAATGGAAAACGCTAAACATCCAAAAACCTAACCCTAGGAGATGAAGTGCCAAAACTATGGGCCCTGTTTGGGTAAATTGGTACATCAACTTCCTGGGATCGTAACTTTGCCATACTATCTCTGTTTCACATGCACAACACCTCGTTAGAAATATCTATTTGACGACTACAAATTTCAAATGGAAAACATCAAACAGAGACTGATGTTTGCCTATGTTTTCCCAAAAATTTCGTTCAGGGCCTCAAAAAGGCTCTAGGAGTTCACGACCTGAAAAACTGACAAAAACAATAAACTATGCTACAATTAAGCAAATTGTAAAACTTAAAGAGACAGTGGTGAGGTTCTACGTGGAATAGGTGGGTGGCCACCAACATCCACTTGGATCAGTCCCACCCCCTTAGGGAGAAATGGTCCCTGTTGCATTGAGTTCCTCCATAAGATGGGGAAACTCCTACTGAACTAGGGGTCTAGTTTATCTCGGCTGAATTCCTCTGTACATAATTCTTGAAGAATTGTCATGAGGCCCAGGAGCAGGGTAAAACCTTCCACTATCTATGGCTATTGCTATCCATAGTACTCGTAGCGGGGGAACTGTCGGAGGACAGTCAATTCCCCATAATTGACAGAGATTTACCAGAGGCCGCGAAGTATGCTTCACTCTGGGCCATGAAGGATGCAAAAAGGATATGCGATAGCAAGATCTTCTAGGTGCTCATGGAGATGAACATCCAGATGTGGATCAACCGGAAGCCGCACTTGTCGCCCATGGTGTACAACAGTCTCTAGAGTTTTGTAGAATTCAAAGCCGGCATGCATAATATATACATTAGGGTGTGAAAGGATCTGATGAAGCAATGGAAAAAGCTACCCTTTGTAGCCACTGACGATGCCATTTTCACTGTCTTGGAGGCATGGCCTCCAGAATGGCGCACCCTAGATCTTGCAGAACTCGAAAGGGCGGCAATGCAGAAGAAGAAGGACGACGCCAAGTTGCGTGTCACACAATTGACCAAGAAAACGTGGAAGGAAACAAGAGCAGCTGAGGTACGGGCAGCGCAGGAAGCAACGCAGAAAGCTGCTGAGTAGAAAAAGGCCACAGAAGTAGCATAGGAAGCAACCGCGAAGGTGGGCGAGGGCCAAGCAATGCCCTCGTAGGGGCAGGAGGCAGAGGAAGTAGAAACAACAGAAGGGACGGACTCAGGGACCGCATCCATACAGTTGAAGTGCCCACACATGGTAGAGCAAGCAGGACTGAGGAAGAAGGTCAAGGCCTTGAAATTTGCCATTGAACCGATCACCCTAACTGAGGGTGATCTCCATGACATCGGCAAGATAGTGCGCGATGTCACCAATGAGGCTCTTCAAGATTTTATGTAGGAGCACCAGACTGTGTTGGGGGCACTCAGAGTGCAGTCTCAAGAGTTACAGGTGCGTCCTCCTCAGGTGTGTACCCTCTTAACCCACCTCATAGCAAGATCCTCAGTAGCAGAGCAGATGCTGTGCGCACAGATGGAAAACAAAATAGTGTTGCTAGAAGGGGCCCTAGTGATAGCGAATGAGGCCGATAGATTTTCGGTTAGCATGATGAAAGACCTTGGCCTTAATCTCGCTTCCCTTCCGTGTGAGACACTATATCTGTCAGAAGATAGGATAACAGCAGAGCTGTGTGCTAGGGAGAGTCAGGCGATCGAAGCCCTCATTGAGAAAAAGATAAACATAGAACAACTCATCTTGCAGCGTGACAAATTGGTGTCACAAAATCAGCAGTTGGTGGAGGTGGTAGGTGACACTTGCCATAGTGTCCCGACGCTGGTATCCCTGCAGATCTACCAATGGAGGTGCGGATCCATAGACTAGCAGCAGGAGTCCACAAGGCCATAGAAGAAATGACAGGTTCAGCTGGAGCTAAATCTTTAGATTGTCGAGATGCGGTTAAAGGCGCAACCATCCGCTCCCCCGAAAGTCAGAGAACAGTACATTAGCACTATCACAGTGAGACTAGAGGAAATCAGAGGTGCAGTGTGAGACTGTACCAGCGTGTTGGAACAAGCACTTGAGGTCCTCACAACTCTCGAGGAGGACCCCAACATCTAGTGCTTGGAGACAAAAGTGCCAGAACTCCAACAGCAATACGACAGTGTCTGAGGAACTGCGCAGATAGTAGTCCCCACTGAGAGGCTTGTGAGGATGCAGCAAGCCAAAGCACTGAAGGAGTAGGTGGATGCGGCGCGACACAAGGAGGCAGTTCTCAAAGCATGCATTCAGCCTTGGATCAACGAGGCCTTCACTATCATGGGAAACCTCTAAGGAAAGCTTGTGCACATACAAGGGATGAACACATTAATGCAGAGAAGCACCCCAGACACAGAGGTCTCAAAATAGTGGATGCAACAGATCCAACAAGTAGTAGCTTAGTGTGCTATGGACCTCAGCACATTTCAAGAACAGTTGGAGGGACTCTGCGCCAAGATCGTCGCGCTGACTGAGTGACTCGAGGGCAAGTCATGATGTTTGTGTTGGGGGCTTGTTGGGCATGGAATCCCCCCAATGCATGTTTTTGGGATCAAAGCCCAAGTTTTGACCTGATATTATCGTAAAGACTTCGCGAATTGTGGGCATGAAGCGTGAAATGTATGATAGAGTCACAGGGTTGTCCGCCCTAGTCTTGTAATGTAATGTCGGCTTGGCCATGGTCCGCAGACCATGGGATTGTATAAATAAAGCGAGGCTCTAAGTGTAAAAGAGAAGGAATAGAAAAGTAGAAGAAAAGAGTAAGAGTTTAAGTGTCTAAGTGTGTCTTGGGTGGTAGAGTAGGAGAAGGCTCTGTAGCTGAGTGCTCAAAGGCCTAGTAGTCCGCATCTGAGTGCGCGAACCCCTACAGCTGAGTGTGCAGGGTGGAGTCAAGTCTCTAACCAAGGAAGAAAATAATAAAGAGAATTTTTATCTTAATTTTGTGTATCTGTTCTTGGGTTATTGCATGTTTGATATAAACTGCAAATATATTGGTTATATACTCCGCACACCTATATGAATTATTTATATTGCTAAGTATACTTTAACGCATATAAGTAGGCTAAGTTAATCAACTAACAATGGAATCATAGTAAGGACTTGGGTAATAATAACGTCTGACCCCCGAGTAGGGCTGCGCAAAGGTAGCATCTCAGGCTATGAGGTATGGGTAAGTGTGTGTAGTGACGTGCACGCAGGGTCGAACCGCGAACCACTTGAACTCATCAGACATCTCCAGGGTGCGGAAACTAGGTTCTAGCACCCTCCCATACTACTTCAAGTGAAACCTCATTCTGCGCTTCGCATATTGTTGCCGAAAGGGCGAGTAGTACCAAGATTTGTTTTGCTAAATCACCTCCGAACCTAGGTCATGCCCCAACAAGCCAACACAGATTTCGTAATAAAGTTGTAAAGACTCCACATTTTGTGGTCACAGAGCGTGAAGGTGTCATGAGTCATAAAGGGTTCTCCACCCTTATCTTGTAAAGTAAAGTCGGTTGTAAAGATCTACCCTTGGTCCGCGGACCATGGGATTGTATAAAAAGAGCTAGGTAAGTAAGCTCTAAGTAGTCAGATGAGTCATAAGTTGTAAAAGAAGTCTTGAGCGATAAGGAGAGAAGTCTAAGTTTCAGTTCTTAGTGTACGTAGAGGCTCTGCAGTTGAGTGCATAAAGGCCTAGGGTGGAAGTCTGCAACTGAGTGCGCAGACCCCTGCAATTGTGTGCGCAGGGAGGATAGAGTCTATAATCATTTGAAGATATCAATAAAGATAATCATTTTAAAAATTTTGTGTCTTTGTTTCCTATTAATGCATATTGTCATATTGGGTATGAATATCATTTGTAATGCTTATATGATGCCCGAATGTATGTAATTACGTTGAATAATCGAACACAAGTAAGAATATATGTTTATGTGTCGCTAACTATGATTGTTTCATAAGATAAGTAAGACACTTAAGGATAACTTGGAAACTTGTCTATGCGTTGCTTTAGTAGCACGAAAGTACCTGAACTGTAGGTTAGGACTATGTGAAGGCCAATTGTACCCCCTCGCGAAGGTACTTAAGTGTGGAATAAAGGGCTAGGAAGATAGAGCCCTAGAAGTTAACAACATGTGCAAAAGCAAGAATAGGAGGAATAAACTGACATGACGACCATCTCAGGGTGTGGAAACTTGGTTCAAACATCCCCCCATACTGCTTCGTGTGATATTTTGGTCCTCGCTCCGTGGGCTGATGCAGAAAGGGCCAGTAGTGTAGGGATTTGTTTGGCTAACTAATGTTGAACCTGGGTCAGGCCCCACCAAGCCAACAAATGGTTTCGTTGTTGGGACCAGAATCTGCATAGGAGATGTGTGATGTCGTATCACTAGAATCCAAATAAGAAAGAGATTGGAGACTAGTTGGATAGTAAGATCCACGAATTCACGCCACAGGAGAACAGAAATCCATGACTGACAAAGGAACAGTGGCTAGACAGGTACCTATACACAGAAATCCACAAGATATTTTTTTGTTCCTTTTCGGTTGAGTTATACGAGTGGATTGTGAAGCTAGCAGATAGCTAAGTAAGGTGGAGACTCAACGGTCCTATTGTCTGGACCCCAGAGTTAGTACAGAGATTGGAAGCCTCTGAGGACAATATTGCCCATGCTGTCGATCATTGGCTCGATTGCATCATAGGAGGATTTGTGACTGAATTCGTGGTTAACACCTCAGTCAACTAAAGCGAGGCAAAGCGATGTTTTTCAAAGGACCACAAGGTAAGTACTTGAAATCTTTGAATACCTGGATTAAGATGTTATTGTGCGGAAAGAGGGTTATGCAACTACCTTGATGTTCGGAGCTACACAAAGCAGAAAAAATTACAAGAACGAAGGAATAAAGGGTCTTGAATATAGTCCATTGATTTCACCTCCATTGGGTGGCAAAGAGGGAGTGGCATAGGCTTCTTCGTGAAGTGTTATTCAGTTAATAAGACAAGGATTCCCACGACTGCCACCTCCACCCACACCACCTCTAACTTCACCACCATCACCTGTGACTGCACCCGTACCACCTCCACCTCCACCGCAGTTTAGCATGGAAAATTCAGTGAACATGCCTTTGTTTAAAGGCTTGGGAAATGAGGACCCAGACCAGTTCTGGTTCATTGTGAAAGTTGTATGGGAAGCTCAGGGTGTTACAGATGATCACATGAAGAAGGCGACACTCGTTAGTTCTCTGCAAGATCGTGCGCTAACCTAGTACATAAAATACTTTAATGATAACCCAAACACTGGGTTGGTGGACATCCAGGCCATGGTGAATAAAGAATTCAGTATGCCTAAATCTGAGGCACAATCGATTATGGAGTTTAATGAAATCACGATGAAACCAGGCGAGACACATTGGGAATTAGATCAGAGATTGAAGTGTAAAATCCGAGAAACTAATATGAACTTAACAGATGTACAACACCACGAATGGTTCGTGGCTTTGCTCCTGCTACACCCAAGGGTTGCATTGTCCCAACAAAAGATAATGACTTAGGCAGAGGCCTTGGAGATTGCGATGAGACTGCATGAAACACTAATGCAAGATCTGAATCTGGGGGTTCAACAGATCCATGCACAGTTGCAAAATCTTTGCATTGAAATGTAAAGCTTGGAGCAGGACAAGATAGTTCGATCGTAGGTGCGCGAAGAGGTATGGTGCCTAAAATGTAAGGGTCAGGGGCATGACAAGGACCATTGCCCAGTCTTTGCGAATTACATTGCATGAGGGGGACCGGTGCCTTTGAGGCCAGAAGCTCAAGTAGGACCAAGTGTAGGGCCTGCATTGTGGTACGCTGTATGTTAGGTAGCAGGTAAATTTATGATGGATAACTGTCATTTGCTTTAGAAGTTTGTATAAATAGCACAACAACTATTCTGCAACTTCTGTAGGTCTGTAGGGCATGATGAACACAACTATAGAAGCTATGAATTAATGATGGATAGAACACCCACCTATAGGGTTCAAGTAGAAATGCAGCCTCCTGACTATAACATGGGGATGGCACGAACAGGCTTTCAGGGGCGCGGACGAGGCCAAGGTGGAGGAGGACCTGACAGAGGTTGTGGACAGTCGATTCTCTACAATTGCAGAGGACTAGAATACTATGCCTGCGATTGCACTAACCCAACGCGTCCATCGTGAAAATATTTCACTCTATTTGATTGATCCGAATTGGATCCATAAACGACTGTCATAGAACCATGACTATATCGGAATGAAATAAATCCTTGAAGAATCCAAAACAACAATTGAAAACACCCTGAACCAGTGGCCATGGCAACCGGTGTGGAACGACGAGGACCTCGGTAAAAGCGCATTGACCGAGGCCTATGGAGACTGCGCAGGAGGTCGATGTAGCCCCTAGGAGCCCCGAATTGGGAAAAGGACCTGCTTTTCAATGCGCGATCACGCATTGCTGGACAAACAAGGCTGACATGGTAGAGCCTTAAGCACTCGGTCACGTTGGGAGCCAGAGGACCGTGGGCGGAGAAACGAAAAGCGCCATCGTACGAAGGTGGGACCCACAACCTGGAAACTAGCGATTTGATCAGGGCGCCCTTGAATGGTAAGTGATTTTGGAGAAAATAGAGCGATCACACTCAGCGATCAACGCGTGGAAGTGGAGGTGAGAGAAAAACCATTGTGATCGCACATTATCGCTCGAGCAAGTCAACCGCGCTCGGCGTGCATATGACGTTGGATTTGGAGAAGCCCAGATCGGATGGCTGAGATTGCATCCGATAGACAGAGCGGAATTGATAGGGAATTAAGCCGCGATTTAAGGGGATTTGGAATCCATTGACTACCACGGTGGAGAAAGAAACGAATCGACGAACAGGTTGGCAATGTTCCGATGGAGGCACGTGGCTACTTCCCGAGCGTTCATGCTGACGTCGAATTGGGAACTCCTAGCACACAGGTAGTAGGCGAATCAACACAGGCAAGAGAGGAACCGAACAAGCATGGAGGTCAAATGGCTAAAGCCATGAACAGAGACAGCTGAATAAAGATCAAGAGATTCAGAGCGAAGAGCCCAAGCGACC
The DNA here is from genome assembly GCA_031772625.1 of Pinus tabuliformis. Lineage (NCBI taxonomy): Eukaryota > Viridiplantae > Streptophyta > Pinopsida > Pinales > Pinaceae > Pinus > Pinus tabuliformis. Next base: position 671,379,357 of record CM062815.1, read on the forward strand.
AAGAGAGACAACGAACAGTGAACCCTGAGAGGAGGACTGAGCACAGAGAGCAGTAAAGCCAAGCAGAGGAGACAGAGGGTTGGGCTGACCACAGGCAGCGTCAAGCACGAGAGAGCTTGAAGAATCAAGCCTTCCCATAGAGGAATCTGTCCGGATTGAGCACCACAGTTGGCTCTTTCCACTGTAGACCGAGGGTCACAGAGATGGTAGGAAGAACAAAAGTCTGTGTACTCCAAGTGGCTTGGGGAATCCAAGAACCACCCTGCAGGGCAAAATCTGCTTCAGGAGAACTCATATTGAGTCCCTGCATTGTAATTTCTCTACTAAAAGACACAATAAAACAAGGCCACCACTGAAGCTGGACTAGGGACGTAGCCCTGGAGAATAGGGTGAACTCATTATTAAAAATTGTTTGTGTCTTTGTGTTTTTTACTGTATTTCTCTGGTATCTTTCCATTTATTTTCTGTGTATTGGCAATCTGATCGATCTATTGTTTCAATAACACAAAACACACACACCAGCACATGGGTTTGTAATACATTTTGTTTAATAAATATTCAACTGAGGTCACTCATAGGGTGATTATCAGATCAAGTGGTATCAAAGCTCTAGGCTATAAGGTTGGACAAGCTTGTGTTGGTTTAGCTATGAATGATCACTAGCTCAAAGCTCAAATTAGGAGAAGGAGAGTTAGTAGAAACTAATCCTAAGATTGGGAGAGTCTATTCTCGAAAGAAAATGTCAGAAGAAGGTTCTATAGGGCCAGACTCTCAATTCATAAAAAGTTTCCTAGCTATAAAGTCCATGGTAGAAGAAATGTATAGGGACTTTAGAAAGCATAAGGGTGAAGATTCATCAGGCTCTAAGCAAGATAAAGAAGAAGATGAATCTCATTCCCATGACCACTCCAAAGGAAAGTGGAAAGAAGAAAGCTTCCATACACCTCCTAGTAGCCCTGTGCATAATAAGAAAGCATCTTTGATTAAGTTAGATGTTAAATTTTATTTGCCTATATATGATGGAGAGCTGAATTCTGAAAAGTTCGACAATTGGATTAGACAAATTGATGTGTATTGCAGAGTACAAAATATAGACTCAGACAAGAGCAAGATTCAGCTGGGAAGCCTTCGCCTAGGGGGCACTGCCTTGGTTTGGTGGGAAGGTAGAACCCAAGCTGATATGAGGAAGCATGGTAAGACCATCTCTGTCTGGAGTGAATTTGTTACTGCAATCAAAAAGCAGTTTTATCCATTGGCCTACATGCAACAAGCCATGATGAGTTGGAAAAATCTTCGGCAATTGAAAGGGAAAAGTGTACAAGGGTATACTCAAGAGTTCCGAAAGAGAGCATTGATGTTGGGTATTTCATTAGACTCACTAGAAACTCTTTTGAAGTACATTGGTGGTCTACACAGCTACATGAGGCATACCATCCTCATGTTTAATCCCACTAGTATAGATGAGGTATCTGTACAAGCTATTCATCTACAAGCTAGAGGAAAGAATGGAAATCCAGAAGTTGGGGGACCATCACAACCCATTGTAAGCAAGAGCAAGGAGAAAAGAAAGCAGGAGTGGAAAGCAAGGAAGGCTAACACTGCACAGAAAGGCAAAGCTTCATGCACTCACTATAAAAAGGAGGGGCATGATGATGAGCACTGTTGGATTCTGCATCTAGAGCTGAGACCTAAGAAGTCCGAGGGCAAGAAGAAGAAGACTATTGCAGCTATTCAAAAAGACTTGGGGTCAGACTCGGGAGATGAAACAATCATTGCAGCCACAGGTATAAAAGGTAAGAATTATGAAGCATCTACTAGTAATTCTGCTCAATCTGTTATTGATGAAGAACATGAGAGAAAAAGGCATGAGCTTTTTCATATTCGAGTTGTTTCCAAAAATTAGAAGATTGATAGTTTGTTTGATCGTGGCTCACAAGTAAATCTGATTTCTGAAGAAATCGTAAAGAAATTGGGATTAGCAACTACACCTCATAAGAAGCCATACCCATTAGGACAGTTGAATGATAAAGCACAACTACAAGTGACTAGACAGTGCAAACTCAAGTTTTCTTTTGGGTCAGCATTTGTACATGAGGTTGAGCTAGATATAATTCCTTTGGATATATGTGGAATTGTTTTAGGAAGTCCTTACTTGTATGATAGAAAGGCTATTTTCTATAGATCCGAGAACAAGTATCTACTTGTTAAAGATGGAATTGAATACTTTGTAAGAGCTCATAAGCACAAGAATAATTATACTCTTATAAACTCAGGACAGATGAAAAGAATGATAAATTCCTGCAAACAGTTCTTACTAATGGTTGTAAAGGAAAATAAAACTGATAAAACCAATGTATTTGATGGCTATAATTCTAATCAGTAAGCTGATATAGAAAAGATTGTTTCAGAGTATGATGTCTTGTTTCAAGGAGCTCAAGGTCTGCCACCCAAAAAGGGAATAGTACATGATATTATTTTGTAGCAAGATGTTCCTTTGCCTAACATTGGGATGTACAGGTTATCTGCTTTAGAGAATGTTGAAATCAAGAAGCAGGTGCAGGAGTTGCTCAAGAAAGGGTTCATCAGTCCTAGCACATCACCATGTGGGTCACCAATTGTTTTGGTGAGAAAGAAAGATGGCTCGTGGAGAATGTGCGTTGATTATCGAGCACTGAATAACATAATGATAAAAAATCGTTATCCCCTTCCTCGCATAGATGATCTTTTAGATCAATTGAAGGAAGCTGTTTATTTCACCAAGCTGGATTTGCACAGTGGATACCATTAGGTCAGAGTTGCAGAGCAAGATGCATGGAAGATTGCTTTCAAAACAAATCAGGGATTGTATGAATGGCCGGTTATGCCTTTTGGCTTGATCAATGCCCCTGCTACTTTCATGAGATTAATGAATGATTTACTTAGACCTTTTCTTCATGATTTAGTTATTGTGTATCTGGATGACATTCTGATTTTTAGTAAAACGTGGGAAGAACATTTAAAGCATCTTAAGGAGACATTAGATGTTTTGAAAAGAGAACAACTTTATGTTAAACTCTCCAAATGTGAATTTGGCAAAACCTCTCTAAATTATTTGGGTCATATAGTAGGGGGAGGTGAATTGAAAATAGATCCCTCTAAAGTGGCAGTCATTGTAAACTAGCCTAAACCCAAGTCTGCTACAGAAGTGAGAAGCTTCTTAGGAGTAGTACAATATTGGAGGAAGTTCATTTCAAATTTTTCCTCAATTGCATCTCCCTTACATGCTTTGACAGGATTGAACAAGGTGTTTCAGTGGGGAGGCAAACAACAGAAGGCCTTCGACACCTTGAAAGAAAAAATTAGTACAACACCTGTACTAGCACTGCCAGATCTACAAAGACCATTTGAGATCCAAACTGATGCCAGTGACTATGCCATGGGAGCAATGTTGAAACAGCACGGTAAACCCATATGTTATCATTCTGAGACTTTTAATCCTGCAGTAGTCAACTATCCTACCTATGATAAAGAATTGTATGCATTAGTTCAGAGTGTGAAAAAGTGGAAACATTACTTAATGAGCAAAGAAATAGTAATACATACTGATCATGGGCCACTTCAATATCTACACTCCCAAATTAAGTTGCAGCAATCAAGACATTACAGATGGATGGGTTTTCTACAACAGTTTCATTTAGTCATTAGATATAAAAAGGACATACATAACAAGGTTGAAGACATGTTATCTAGACCCATTATAAATGCATCTTCCATACTTAAGCATAATTCTGTGCTGCATGAAAGCTACATAGAACAGTATGCTCAGGATATGGACTTTAAAGATGTATATGCAACTTTGAGTCAAGGCAAAAGAGTAGAAGAATTGGACTATCATGTGAAGGACTGACTCTTATATCATTGTGGGAAACTCTGCATTCCACAAACTGAGAGAGCAAAGATAATTAGGGAAGCACACACTTCTCTGACATCAAGTCACTGTGGGGTAAGTAAAACAGTTGCACAACTGCAAAGGTTCTACTATTGGCCAAGAATGAGTGAGACAGTTTCTAGATATGCAAAGGGGTGTGCTATGTGTGCTAAAAGCAAGCCCAACAACAGAAAACTAGGCTTGTACACTCCATTACCAGTTCCTTCTCACCCTTGGGAAAGCATTTCCATGGATTTTGTTGGAGGACTGCCTAAATCTAGGAAAGGTCATGATCATCTATATGTTGATGTGGATAGGTTCAGCAAAATGTGTATTTTGATACCCTGTAGTAAATAGATTACAACTGAACAAACTGCAAAATTATTCTTTGAACATGTATGGGTTCATTTTGGATTACCCACTTCTATTATATCTGATCGAGACACCCGATTTGTGGGAAAGTTTTGGTCCAGTCTATGGAAACTAATGGACACCAAATTAAAGAAAAGCACAGCTTTTCATCCACAAACATATGGCCAGACAGAAGTAGTTAACAGGACAGTGATCCAGTTACTGAGAGGATATTGCAGAAAACACCCTAAGCTTTGGGATGAACACTTGTGTTATGTGTAGCATGCTTACAATAGAGCCAAACACTCTTCTACCCAAAGATCTCCTTTTGAGACCTGCTTTGGTTTCATACCAAGGTCTCCCTTGGATTTTTTCATTGGAAAAGATACCATGGTTGATGGACACAGTGATGTGGATAGGGCAACTAGGTTCATTGAACAGATCCAGGAGATCCACCAGGCAGTACAGGAACAGTTGGAAAAGAGTCAGGCCAAGTACAAGGCTAGGCATGATAAGCATCGGATGGAACATAGTTTTCAAGTTGGAGACCAAGTCTGGCTATATATTAGCAAGGATAGGATGCAAGGTGAAGGCAAGAAGCTAAAACCTATCAGGTATGGACCCTTCAGGATACTTGAGAAGATTGGTGAAAATGCTTTTTTCCTTGATCTGCCAGCTTACATGCACATCTACTCAGTCGTGAACGCAGATTACTTGAGGTTGTTTGAACCTTCAATGATTGAGGACCCTGAAGAGTAGAGTCAATTGCCTTCTGTTAATGACCTACTACCTGAATATCTTAATGAGTTGCAGGAAGATACATTGTTGGACAAGAAGGTAAGTACGACGCTGAGCAGTGCAAAGTGGATTGAGATTGGACAAGTGAGACAACAGTGTCCTCACTTAGCCAATGCTTGAAAAAAAACCAACTTTTGATGGTCTAAAAGCTTTTCAGTTGGGAGGCCGTGATCCGAATCGGATCCATAAACGACTGTCATAGAACCATGACTATATCGGGACGAAACAAATCCTTGAAGAATCAAAAACAGCAATCGAAAACACCCTAAACTAGTGGCCATGGCAGCCGGCATGGAACGACGAGGACCTTGGTCAAAGCGCGCTGACCGAGGCCCATGGAGATTGTGAAGGAGGTCGATGTAGCCCCTGGGAGCCCCGGATTGGGAAAAGGAGTTGGTTTTCAATGCGCGATCGCGCATCGCTGGGCAAACAGGGTTGAAATGGTAGAGCCTTAAGCACTCGGTCACGGTGGGAGCTAGAGGACCGTGGGCAAAGAAACGAAAAGTGTCATCGTACGAAGGTGGGACCCACAACCTGGAAACCGGCAGTTTGATCGGGGCGCCCTTGAACGGTAAGCGGTTTTGGAGAAAACGGAGCGATCACACTCAACGATCGACACGTGGCAGCGGAGGTGAGAGAAAAACCACCGCGATCATGTGTTATTGGTCGAGCAAGTCAACCGCGCTCGGCGTGCATATGACGTTGGATCTGGAGGAGCCTAGATCAGACGGCTGAGATTGCGTTCAATAGACAGAGCGGAATTGATAGGGAATTAAGCCGCGATTTAAGGGGATTTGGAATCCATTGACCACCACGGTGGAGAAAGAAACGAATCGACGAACAGGCTGGTGTTGTTCCGATGGAGGCACGTGGCTACTTCCCGAGTTCATGCTGACACCAAACAGGGAACTCCCAGCACACAGGCAGTAGGTGAATTGACGCAGGCGGGAGAGGAACCAAACAGACATGGAGGTCGAATGGCTAAAGCCATGAACAGAGACAGCCGAATAAAGATCAAGAGATTCAGAGCGAAGAGTCCAAGCGACCAAGCGAGACAGTGAACAGTGAACCTTGAGAGGAGGACTGAGCACAGAGAGCAGTAAACCCAAGCAGAGGAGACAGAGGGCCGATCTGACCACAGGCAGCGTCGAGCACTAGAGAGCTTGAAGAATCAAGCCTTCCCATAGAGGAATCTGTACGGATTGAGCACCACAGTTGGCTCTTTCCATTGTAGGGTGAGGGTCACAGAGCTGGTAGGAAGAACAAGAGTCTGTGTACTCCAAGTGGCTTGGGGAATCTAAGAACCACCCTGCCAAGCAAAATCTGCTTCAGGAGAACTCATATTGAGTCCCTGCATTGTAATTTCTCTGCTGAAAGACACAATAAAATAAGGCCACCACCGAAGCTGGACTGGAGACATAGCCCTAGAGAATAGGGTGAACTCCTTATTAAAAATTGTTTGTGTATTTGTGTTGCTTACTGTATTTCTCTACTGTCTTTCCATTTATTTTCTGTGTATTGGCAATCTGATCGATCCGTTGTTTCAATAACACAGAACACACACACCAGCACATGGGTCTGTAATACCTTTTGTTTAATAAATCTTCAACTAAGGTCACTCATAGGGTGATTATTAGATCATTGATCATGAGAGGGAGGACTGTCCTACGCTGAAAGTGAGGATATGCGAAAAAGGGGTGCTACCAACTCAGTTGACTCAGAACCTGTAGATGATGAGGTTTGAGCCTCGCGAAGAGGAACTAAATGTGAATATAGTGCTCTGAAGTGGAATTGCAACAGGGGATGATGAGGGGAAACAACTCGAAGATAGCGCATGGGTTCGCGAAGCTCCGACGAAGGAGGCTGAATTCGATTTGGAGCACGCACGTGAAATAGTCATGGAAGAAAAGAAGAGCTTCATTGAGGCCTCCACCTCAGGAAGCAAAAATAAGCCTAATCATGAGATGGACCGTTCTATGCTTATGACCTTCCTAGAGACCTGCATGAAGTTGTTGCGTGATAGCAAGGCTATAAAGGGATTATAGGAACTTATAAACAGATGCACCGGAAACATGCCGGGTGAGCCACGCGTTGTACAAAATATTGGTAAGAATAAAACAAGGACATGAAAAGAGATGAGGCTGACTGCGCAGATAGGAGAGTATGAAATGGATCAGGTTATTTTGGACCTGGGGTCAGACACGAACGTCCTACCAAAGTAGACTTGGGAGTGGATGGGAAGACCAGTACTGCAGAGGTCTCTGATTTAGTTAAGGATGGAAAATCAGCAGAAGATCATCCCCATCGGGCAACCGCAAGGGGCGACTGTAGATATTGAAGGCGCGAGCGGTCTGGCTAACTTTGAAGTAATAGAAATTGTGGATGATAACAACCGCTACCCTCCGCTCCTTAGCATTGATTGGGCTACTGATATGAATGGGGTAATCAACCTAAAGAAGCAAAAGATGATATTTGAGAAGAAATCACTCCGCGTAATATTACCCTTAGATCCTGTTGAAGGATCGCGCTATACTGAACTAGTTCGCGATTATGAGAGTGATGATGATTTGGACTGTATCTATAAGATAACAACGTGAGACCAAGATTGGGTGAATCCAACGGTGGATGGATGAATTACATGGGATCGCGAGAGCTCCTGCACCTCGGACGTTGATGAAGAACAAGAGTGATGGTAGAATTGGTTACATGAAGTAACCACACTAAACTGTAACATGATGACCTGATAGCTGCATTGTGTGTTGTCATAGGTAAGAAATCTGCCCACTTATGATGGCTTGAATGATGTAGATATCTTTTTGGATGCATTTGAGAGGGAGGTACCAGAGAAGCAGCGCTTCGAAGCTTTGGACTTGGCACTACGCGTTACACCCGCAAGGTGGTGGGATACACACAAGGGTAGTTTTGATGATTGGCACGAATGTAGGAAGATGATGAGAACACACTTTGGGAAGCTGAAGGTACGAATGACAGACAAATATGAAGGGTAGGATGATCTGCACGCGCACATGGCCAAATGGGCTCAAGCTTATGGAGAGAATCCCCAACCTGAATGGGTGCACTTCTTTTGTCACACCCTGGATGTCATCCCGATGAACCGGTACTTAGAAACAGAGCTCCGCCATGGTATAGGTGAATGGGATATTCTATGCGAGGGATTCATAATGACATTCAAATTTGAAGACAGGTTTGAGTGTATCGACGTGGCGCTACTAGAAGTAAAAGCATCAATCTTTAGGATACCGCAAGATCCTTTGGACCTGATTTAGCCTGATTGGACTACTCAGTTGAGTCACGCACTGGAATGCTATAACATAACTGCTGAAGAAGAAGATGAGGATCTGCGAAATATTAACATCCCTGAAACAGAAGGTCACAACGAGGTTGAAAGATCGTAGGTTGAGAATCCTGATATAACTGCGCCACCAAAAACGAAACAAGTAAACATTAGTACGGAGGCAAAACCCAAATTCGTGAAGATTGGAGATTATTGGGATGATGTGATAGTGGATAAGGGCATTGAATTGCTCCGTGAATACCAGAATTTGTCACCTACCAAGTTTATGGATCTAAAAGGGATAATCAGGGACCTATGTGTTATGAAGATCACATTGAAGCCCAACGCAAAGCCGGTTAAGCAAAGACCTTACCGTCTCAATCCAAAGTATAAGGAGAAGGTCCGCTTAGAGCTGGAAAATATGCTCACAGCACGCATCATTGAGCCTATGGAAGAATCTGATTGGGTAAGCCCAATGGTGGTACAGGAAAAGAAGCAGAAGGATGAAATAATGGTATGCGTAGATCTCCGGATGTTGAATGACACTTTTGTACATGATCCTTTCCTGACTCCATTCACTGATGAAGTGTTGGACAATGTAGGTGGATAGGAAGCATGTTCCTTCACTGATGGGTTCTCTAGGTACCATCAGATCAAAATCGTGCCAGAGGATAGGAGCAAGACAACCTTCATGACTGAGTGGGGGTGTTTTTAGTACATGGTAATGCCTTTCAGATTGAAGAATGCGCCTGCAATTTTCTCGTGCGTAGTCATTGCCGCGTTCAAGGAATTTATTCATAAATTCTTGGAAGTATACTTTGATGATTGGACTATGTTTGGGCTAGCAAAACGCCATGTAGCAAGTTTGCGCTTGATGCTAGATACCTATCGAAGATACCAGATTGCACTCAATTTGAGAAATGCCTGTTTTGTGTTCCTTTTGGGACCCTATTGGGTCATGTGGTTTGTAGACAGGGACTGATGGTAGATCCTGCAAATATCGCAGTGATACTTAACTTGGAAGTGCCAAGGAGTGTGAAACAGCTGCACACTACCATAGGACATACCAGATATTATAGAAAGTTCATCAAAGGCTATGCCTAGATCACTGCGCCTATGGAGAAGTTGTTGAAAAAGGATGTCACATTATGCTGGAATGAGGACTGTAAGAAGAGCTTGTATGTATTGAAAGAAAATATGGTCACCGTGCCGATTTTAGTCTTCCCGGATTGGAAGAAAGAGTTTCGTGTACATGCCGACACGCCATGTATAACGCTAGGAGCCGTACTGACACAGACTGGTGGAGGAGACTCGGACCATCCTATAGTGTTCGCAAGAAGAAGGTTATCCAAGGCGGAGAAGAACTATTCTACCACCAAGCATGAAGGGTTAGCCATGGCATACGCACTCCAGAAGTTTAGACATGCTGGGTGGCCATTTTAAATGTATATGGATCATCCCATGTTGAAGTACTTGGTCAATAAGAGTATGTTGTGGGGGAGAATTTGCAAGTGGCTATTATTCTTCCAGGAGTATGATTTTGAAGTTATTGTAAAACCTGGACGATTGAATGTGGGACCAGACCACCTATCACGCATCGAAACAGGGGAGGAGACCACTAATTTGGAGGAAGGATTGTCTGACACGCAGCTCTTTGCAGTGCACATCATGGATAGTCATTTTGAAGATATCATACAGCTCCTAATGACAGGAACTGGCTCGGAAGGATACACCATCCAACAGAAGGAGGAGTTAGTGGTACACGCGACATATTTTTCTATCATTGCCGAGTATTTATAAAAAATGGGGTTTGATGAGATATTGCGATGATATGTACCAGAGTTTGAAAGGAGTAGTATCCTCACAGACACTCATGGGGGCGCAGCGGGAGGGAATTGTGTAGGAAGAGTGAGCACGCAAAAGATTCTACGCGTAGGGTTGCGGTGGCCAACCCTCCATGAGGATTCCAAAGATTACTGCAAAATGTGTGATGTATTTCAAAGGACTGGCACGCAATCACGGAGGGATGAACTGCCTCTGAACCCCCAGATCACGTTACAACTCTTTGAGAAATGGGCAATAGATTTTGCGGGACCCATCCAGCCCCAAGGAAAGACGGGAACAAGGTACATTATCACTGCGATGGAGTATTTGACTCGATGGGTAGAGGCACAGCCTGCAAAGGTTTGTATAGGCGCAACTGATGAGAAGTTTCTCTTTGAGTATGTAGTGACACAATTTGGTTGTCCAAAGATTTTGATGAGTGATCGCAGTACGCACTTTTTGAATGAGACGACCAGCGTGCTAAAGGAGGAATTTCAGGTATATCACCAGAAGAGCACTCCTTATCACCCACAGGCTAATATGATGGTTGAAGAATTCAATAAAGTGTTAGAGAATGTGTTGACCAAGGTTTGCAATGCTCAGTGAAGTGATTGGGACCTACGCATACCCGTGGTACTATGGGCGTATCAGACAACATGCAAGAAATTGACTAGAAAAACACCCTTTAGGATTGTATATGGTGTTGAAGCAGTGATGCCCATGGAATACATTGTGCCTAGTTTGTGCATAGCGGCACTCACGAGTATGACGGATCGCAGAGCCCTAGAAGAAAGGCTCGTGAAGCTGGCCGAGCGTGAGGAAGAAAGAATTCTAGTTGGATTTCACCAACAGGTCCAAAAGCAGTGCAAAAAAACATGGCATGATCAGCACATTAATTTGATAAATTTCCACGGAAATTCAAAATGCACTGGTTAGGGCCCTATGTCATTAAGGAGATTACCGGTGGAGGAGCAGTGCAGCTGGTCAAATTGAATGGAGATCCCTTCCCATGAAAGGTGAATGGCACTTGCTTGAAGCCATACACAGGTGGTCCGACCATGTGACTATATGAAGGTAGCACAGTTTTAGCGCTTCAGGCAGCTGAAAGGAGGCTTGGGACTATAAACTACACTGCCTGGGTTGGGGAGCTACGTGATTAGAGGATTGTGCGAAGCAAGGAAGTGTCACAGGGTTCGCGACAGTGTGAAGGGAGCTACACTACCCAAGGAGAAATCATGCAGGTCGGCTGATAAGTGATCATTAAAGTCACTGTTCATGATTTGATGGCAGAAATGTAGCCAAATGGAGTGGGTAGCTAGAATTTAAGATGCAATTTATGAGTTAGATCCTTGAAAATCTGCCACCAATCCAATATTAATGAATCGAATTTGGGGGGAATGGTCGGATTTGAATTCAAAATTCCCTATAAATTACAGGTGGTTGTCCAGCGAAAAGAACTTGGCATTTCGAGCATTGAGTTGTTGAGTTCTTAGGCACATATGAATCATGAGCACTACGAACTTCTGATAGCCAGTTCACTATTTGAGACATTACCGAAGGAGACATAAGAGTTCTTATAGAACATCATGTCGGTACCCATAGAAGCTATAGATACTGAAGCAGAGGAGTTGGTGTGGGAAGTGGTTATGGAGGCCGAAGAAACTACTCCCGAAGTGGTTGAAATATTATCAGACGTCCCTAAATTGCCAAGGACACTGAGACCAAAGTCGACCCTAACCAAGGAGAGTATAAAGGATAAAAGGGTCAAGTAGCCTGCAATCTTGGTGTGCGCATTGCCAAGAAGAAATCCACCGAAGCCTACCCCATAGGAGAAGGGCAAAGCCATCAATCTAGAACGAGAGGAGGAAGAAATCAAAGACATCTCGATGGATGATGAGGATGATGGATTATATGTGGAGGAGGTTGAAGCCCATGGTGATGACGCCATTATTCAGTTGCCTGAGTATGTCCCTCTGTGGAAGGGCAAGGCCAAGGTGCCGAAAGATATCAATGAGAGCAAGGTTCCCTTGTAGACCCCTCTGTTGTAGGATGAAATCGTCTTCAAAGGATTGTGCTTGGGGCGGGTTCCTCTATTAAAGCTGGAAGACTAGGACTTTGCCAACCATGAGAATTTCCCACACCTGGAAACCAAGCAAATGATGCACCACATCATCTATACAACCATAGGAATGACCACATTAGAGCCACAGAGGTGGCTCAGAGGAGTAGACAAGGCAGGTTTTCTCAACCTGCTATGGGTGCCACACTACAACTACACCCCAGTTAGAGTACTGGTAATCAAGCAGCTACTATGCTTTTCGCATGATGGGTGTCTCTTAGAGGAGCCAATACCCATCATTGATAGGTTGATCCACAGGATCACATGGTTGCCTTACACAGGAGAAAATCCAGCTATGATATTTGTTGGAAAAGGTGGTGAGAAGGCCCTCATGGAGGCGATGAAAGAAAAGTTTAAGCTAGTGAAGAAGCTACGTGGATATGCCATATCCAACATCTGTGACCCTGCTGTAAAGGTGGCTACGCAGATTTTAGTAGGGAAGGTGATGAGGAAGTGTCACGCCGATGAGGTGTCGGTGCCTGTCGTCATGCTAGTAGCCTAGTGCAGGAAAGGAGTTTAGCTCAATTGCGCAGACTATCTCCGAGGTGATTTCCTTGCGAACTGCTGCGAAGAACAGGAGCTCAGCAAGATGCTCCACTATGTGTGGCTGTTGCTATCAATTGTGCTGGTAGCATGGGAGCTGCCAGAGGACAGCCAATTCCATTTGGTTGCACCAGACATACCAGAAGCAGCAAAGTATGCTTCATTGTGGTCGACCAAGGATGAACATCAAGATATTTTGGATCTTGATGGAGATGAACATCCGAATGGCCATCAATCACAAACCGTGGTTTTCACCTATGGTGTTTGCCAACTTGCAGGGCTACGTAGAGTTTAAAGCAGATTTTCACCATGTGGCCATCAGGGCACAGAAGGACCCTATGCAGAAATGGTATGACTTGCCTTATCTAGCAATGGATGAAGCCATTGATGCAGTATTTGATCGATGGCCAGTAGAGTGGCGCACCACAACAGACTTGGTGGTGGGAGGGAGAAAGTCTGCTGCACAAAGAAAGATGGAGGAGGCCAAGCTAAAGATGACGTATCTATCTGAGAAGAGGAAGAAGGAGGTCGCTGACAAGGCCCAGGTGGAGTGTGATGTCACTCATCAAACAGAGAAGAAAATGGGTGGAACAGAGCGAGGATCTGATAAAGGCGCAATGTCGCCTTCACCTGAGACAAAGGAGGAGAAGGATGAGTAGACATAACAGCATGTCATGGACCCACAGGCAATGTCCACCCACATCAAGTGTCCAAGGGAGCAGGAGAAAGGAGGGTCTAGGAAGAAATCAAAGGCTACTAAAACATCGTTGGGCCTAATCACCCTCATAGAGGGCAATTTGCATGAGATTGGTGACACGGTACGGGATGTCACTACGGAGGCCCTACAATAGTTTGAGCAGCAACAACAAATAATCTTGGGGGATATCTAGACAGGTTTGTAGGAGCTACAGACTCGTGCATCACAGGCTAGCACGGTGTCTACTAGCCTTGCTATCGGTACTTCAGAAGCTTCCGAGATGTTGTGCGTGAAGGCCTCCAGCGCGATTGTGCTACCTAACGGATCACTGACACCGAAGAATGAAGCTGACAAGCCCATTGTCAACACCCTAAAGTAAGTAAGGTTGAATTTAGAAGCGCTCCCTGGTGAAGTGCTCCACCTATTGCAGGATGGAGTGATTCTAGAGTTGAGGCTCTGTGAGCATCGCTCCGTCCAGCTGATTAGTGAGCAATGGATAAAAAATAAGAAGATGGCACTACAGTGAGACTCTTCCATCGTCATTATGACCGAGATGACTAACCAGAACAAGCATATTCTGTAGGTCGTCGAGGAGGCATGCCGAATGGTCCCAGAGTTGGCCATTCCTGAGGAAGAACCAGTTGAGTTGCGCATCCACAAGCTAGCTACAGTGGTGCACGATGCATGTATAGAAATGGCAAGCGTTCAATTGGAGCTGAACCAACAGATCACAGAGTTATAGTTAAAGGCCTAGCCTTCAACCTCGCCAGAAGTAAAGGAACAACATGTGATCGCTGTCACAAAAGCAATAGCGGCGGTTGACAGTGTAGTAGAAGACTAGACACAAATTTCTAAGGAGTTGTTCGAGGTCCTGACAAGCTTGAAGGAGGACCCTAATGTAGAATGACTAGAGACGAAGGCACGTGAGCTACAATACCACTATGATGAAGTCAAAGGCACAACATGAACCATCGCGCTCACACAGTGACTAGTGAAGTTGCAGGAGGCCAAGCAACTGAAGGAAGATGTAGGTGCAGCGCTGCACAAGGAAGTAGTGCTGAAGGCATGGCTAAAGCCCTGGGTGGATGAGGCTTACATGGTGATAGCCTCTAATGAAGGAAAGCTTAAGACACTGCAAGAAACTCAGGAAAAGCTTCAGGCCGACAGTTCAGGAGCAGTGACCAAGCAGATGGTTGAAGACGCGAAGCAGGCGACCGCACAGTGCACTACCGAGGTTGCATTCATACAGGTCGAGCTGGAAGATCTTCGTGCTAAGATCTTCGCTCCTCCCAAGTGACTCAAGGATGAGTCACAATGTTTGTGTTGGGGGCCTGTTGGGAATGGGATCCCCAAAGGATAGTTTTGGGGCTAAAAGCCCATGTTTTGGGTCAAATTTTGTAATAAAGTTGTAAAGACTCCGCATTTTGTGGTTGTGGACTGTGAAGGTGTTATGAGTCATAAAGGGTTGTCTACCCTTATTTTGTAAAGTAAAGTTGACTGTAAATATTTTTGGTCTGTGGACCATGGGATTGTATAAAAAGAGTTAAGTAAGTAAGCTCTAAGTAGTCAAATGAGTCATAAGTTGTAAAAGAAGTCTTGAGAAATAAGGAGAGAAGTCTAAATTTCAGGTCTTAGTGTAGCCAGAGGCTTTGCAGTTGAGTGCGCAGAGGCCTAAGGTGGAAGTGTGCAGGTGAGTGCATGGACCCCTGCAGCTATGTGCGGATGGCGAATAGAGTCTATAATCGTCTAAAGATATCAATAAAGAGGAGCATTTTACAAATTCTGTCTTTGTTTCCTATTAATGCATCTTGTCATATTGGGTATAAATTTCATTTATAATGCTTATATGATGCGCGAATGTATGTAATTACGTTGAATAATTGAATGCAAGTAATAATATCTGTTTACGCGTCGCTAACTGTGATTGTCTAATAAGATAAGTAAGACACTTAAGGATAACTAGGAAACATGTCCTATATGCTACTTTACTAGTGCGAAAGTACCTAAACTGTAGGTTAGGGCTACGCGAACGTCAATCATACCCCTTCACAGAGATACTGAACGACAGAATAAAGAGTTAGGCAGACAAAGCCCTAGAACTTAACGACCTATGCGGAAATCGGAATAGGAGGAATAAATTGACATCATGACCATCTCAGGGTGCGGAAACTTGGTTCCAGAATCAACCCATATTGCTTCGGGTGAAACTTCGGTCTACACTCCGCGGGCTAATGCTGAAAGGGCCAGTAGTGTAGGGATTTTTTTGGCTAAATAACGTTGAACCTGGGTCAGGGCCCACCAATCCAACACACACAGAGGAGATTTTAAAAAGTCTCTGTTTTCTCTCTTTCCAAATTTCCCAAATAGTGAAACTGGGCGTGAGAATCCATAAATGATTGAGAATCAGATTGTATCAAATTCCTTTATGCAAATAGGATATGGTGTTAGGGATATTGAGGAGATCTATGTTAGTGTAGGATAGACCTTTTTCAGGACATTCCTAGAGATCATAAGCATATGAGTAGTTATTAAAGAAGTGTTCCATGTTTCATTAAGGGAATTTTGAGGTCAAAAATGGGCCTGCTAAGAAAAATAAAGAAATAATCATTAAAATTATCAAATGAGAGTTATGAATATTTAAAGGAAAAGAAAGAAAACTACTTTTTTAATTATATTTTTGGCTTATCTCCTCATAAGTTTACTAAAATGTGAAGTGTAGAGATTTGTTGGATGTGAAATTAAATTCTACATCCAACACGTACCCACTCGACATAATTATGAGTATACCCACATTAGAAAAAATGAAAATCATGTTCAACACACCTTTTTTCATGTATTTTCAACTTTTTTTCGATGTGGGTCTCCTCAGAAGGATGTCGAGAAAGTACTCGTTGGACGTGGAATTTAATTTCACATACAATGGGTGTCTAAACTTGACATTTGAGTAAACCTATAATGAAATAAGTCATAAACACAATTTTAAAATGTACTTTTATTCTTTTCCGTCTAATACATTTTCCCTTTGGAGTAACATCATCATCTCGAATCTTATTTGTTCCTTAAAAGTTAATTTTCTTAGTATATTTTTTGTTTTGAGGTCCATTTTTTACCTCAAAATTCCCCTAATGTCAGAATGTTGTAAACATAGATGGCATCTAGATGGTCTTTAATAGACTCAATTTAATAAATTATCTTAACTTAATGTTTTGTTTTGAAAAAACAATTAGAGAAAGAAGGATATTTTTGGAAATGAATATTGCTTCCATATCTTTACCCATACCTGTTCTATAGGTATTGAGTGGTGGCCTACTTCTAATTGGTAAGCCTCTTGTACATTGAAGGGGCCTTTCATTGTATATCCCCATCTAAGTTTTTCTGGCTGATTAGATATGGGAATATTTTTTTGTTGGAGGTTTCTTCAGAACTGTTGGAAATGTTCTCCCTCTGGCTTGGGTTGCGAGAAGTCAGGTGGCTACTATTGGTGCCATTGGGATGAAGGTTAATTATTGTACCAATATTCTATAATTTTATTATATCCTTAACTAACCATTTTTTTTTACAGACTGTGCATGCCTCTTTGGCTAAGGACCATAAATATGAGCCAACTACTGAGGAGCTTAAACATATCAAATTTTGTACAGGAGTATGAGGGACATATTTGCAGTTCCAGATACACTTCTAGAGATCATAGCAATCTTGAATCCATTTCCACCACATTTTGGCTCCTAAGATTGTTGTGATGGTTTTTTCCTTCTTCTTTTTTTGCAAATCTTATCCCAACTCACTAGGGGCCACTTGCACTCCAAATTAGAGCCCCCTAGAGGAATTTACACTAAATTCACTTGATTTCTTGGTCAGTTGATGATGGTGCCATGAGCGCTAAGCATAAGTAAATGGAAACGGCCTGAGGTATGGATTTTAATAAGACTAGTCTTATTGCAATATTCAATGTATAAAATTCCTATCCTACCAACTTTTTATTAAACTTCATTATTACATCCTTCCATAAAATCCATCTCAATGAGATCTTGTCCATCACATCATTAAGGTATTTCAATAGTAACTTGCCTTTTTGAAACTCTATAATATTGGTGATATGCCATTGTAAAAGGATTGGAGCGTTGAAAAAAAAAAAGGAATTATATCTATTTACTTCAATACCTTAGGAAAGTGAGAGCATCTATAACACACTTGTAAGAACTCTTGAGCTTCTAAGACTATCGATGTTCACATTCCCATAGTGTTATCCACAAATTGTTGGTGAGTGAGAGTCATATCTTCTCCAAATGGGCAAAGGCCTTGGACAAAATTCCTATTTACTAATTCTTTTCATCACCATCCCAATATTTCCATTATTAGAATGAATAGAAATGATGAAATTGGATCACCTTGCTAAATGCCATGAGATCGTTTGAATTGAGATTAGGGGGAGCCATTGAAAACAAATGAAAAGGATGTAGAAGACATTATATTTCCAATGAATCAATTACGTTCAGGGGTAAAGAGAAAACTACAGGAGATGTGGAACACATATTTCCAACTGAGCTTATCAAAGGCTTTCGAGAGGTCAATCTTAAGGAGCATTCCTGGCATAGATTGTAGCTTCAAATGAGTGAATTATCTCATGAGAAATCATTATCCCGTGAAGGATTTGGTGGTATTATATGAATGCATTTTTCTTAGATAATATCAAATTGGGAAGGAGAGGTTTAAGTCAATTGGCAATAATTTTTGTTATGATCATGTAGATAACATTACATAGAGAAATGGGTATATATCCACTTATTTCATCAACTTTTTATTGTTTTGGAAATAATGTGAGGATGGTAGCATTGAGCTTGTTAAGAATGAATTTGGATATTTGAGATTCTTCCACCACAAGCCATACTTCTTAACTAATAATAGGCCAACAAGCCTAAAAGAATCATATGGTGAAGCCATCAGGGCCATGGGATTTTTTATTTGTAATTCCCTTGACAGTTGCCTCTATTTCCTCCATGGTAATTTCCAAGAGTAAGGATTCATTCTACTCAATATTAACCAAGCAAGTTATATGATTTTTGATGCATTGAATCACCTCGGTTTTGTTTCTAGGGGGCTCCATTAGAATACTTTTATAGTAGCGAATGAGTTCCTAATAAATTTCTTGGAAATTGTGTAGCTTTTCACCAAGGAGATCTTTTATGGATGATATCATATTATGGTGATGATGTTGGAGCATGGACTTATGGAAGAAACATGCTTTTATTTGCCCTTCATTAAGCCAACAAAATTTCTAATTCTATTTCCATAGGAGTTCCACCTGTTTTCTGCACTCCTTTAGTTTGATGAGGGTGATGGCTTCATTTTCAATGAGAGAATATGATCTACCATGTAGTATATATTCCCATTGTATGGACTCTTTTTTTTGCTCCAACTTACTTTTCTCCTCAAGGAGAAGCCAAGGTGCATTACAATACTGTCCAAGCTTTCTTCAAGATAATCGTAGTAGAAGGTTGGCTAACCAAAAGCCCATACAATGAGTTATGAGGGACTATTTATAGAAAAGGGTGGGATGACCCTTGACATTCCCCTTTGTGACCATTCAACTACCCTCATGACTTTTCACCTACTCTATGATTGTTACATCCACTATTGACACTTGACTTACACTTGACATGACTCAACATTACAATGCACATGTACCCATGTGAACAATGGCTTGAAGAAGCCAAAATAGACATCACTCTAACTTAGACAACTGTAGAAGTCCAATTGTTCGACATCCTCATGCTGATCAAGAGTAACATATTGATGCCAAGATTTGTAGTCCTTGATAGTGTATGTGTGTTCCGTCGTGACATCTGTCTGAAGCCTAAACCTTGCCTCCATAGCATCTGGGTACACTACTCAGGCTCCTCTATCCAACTTGTCTGAAAGCATGCACATCATTGTCTTCAATGTGGCCAGACCAACAACATAATTGTTCATGATGTCTGCAATGATAGGAATGTCTGGGCTGGTGGCGACACACATCAACCCATCGAAGTATGAGTCAAGCTCTTATCGGAACTTCTTCTTTTTCTTCACTTGGGTGACAGTTCCAAGTGATGGGATCACACGTGTTCACACCACAAAATCCATGCTCTTGAACACTCATGCATGGGAGGCCAATATGTTGGTGATGATTTGTGGTAGGTCCTCATTGTTCTAGATCTGGCTCAGGATACGTGCTTGTAGCTCGACTGCATTGGCCCTCATCATCTTTGGCAAGTGAAGCAGGGCTCCCTTGTACTTCATCATCCATGCTTACATGTTGTCAACAACAACATGTATGTTTGTCAAGATGCGTGCTCTTCTTGCACATCGTTGCTGCCATCCATGGAGATGTACGCATGCTTGGTGCACGGTGCCAAACTTGGAGTACAATGCTCACATAACCGTGTCAAGGGAAAATACTTCATCTATTATTGCCTTCTTTAGTTCAACTCGAGTGGACCTTGTCACCAAGTCCCCTCCTTTCTTGGCCACCTGTAGTTCCTTTGTCATTTGCTCATTCTCAGCTATAAGAAAATGAACACTTGAGCTAGTAGCTTCAGCATACACTCTAGTTGCATCGGTTAAAGCAGTTGGATGACTTTTCACATCAGTCATGATCACTCGTTCTTCAACTTATGTAGGGGATGTTTAATCATCTGGAGTTGATACTCTGTGAGAATAAACAACTCTATGTTGGGATTCATCAAACGAGATGTTGTGCATCGCTTCTTCGGCTGATCACTAAGGATCTCACTACCTCCTTGGTCATTTGAGACTTTCTCTTCCTCTAGATGCATTGAAGCGAGTGTGTCGACCTCTTTGTGGAGAGGCATGAGGTCGGTGTCTTGTTCCAACTCCTATTGCTCCATGTCTACATCCTACTGTTGAAGTGCATGTTCTATCTCATGAGTAAAGCCTTTCCCCTACAATGGTTCACCCTGTTCACCTGATGCCAACTGTTCAGGTGAATCAACTACTTATGTGGGCACTGCTTCATTTGTTTACACATGATGCACCCCCTGTTGTATCCGTTGCTGCTATACTTCCCTCTCCTATTGGCGCAGCTCTTGTTCTTTCTAGAGTTTCTCCCTAAGCTCATGCAACTCCTTCTCTCCTTCTTCCATTCCCTTATTATCCCTTAGCCTTTGCACGATTCGCTTGTCACACTGCTACCTCTTTGCCTCTATAGCCATAGCTGCTTTCTCTACAAGTGGATCTGCTCGAAACTTGTAGCTTTGTTCCTCCTCCATGTGATTGACAATCTTCCTCTTCCCTTTATCACACACTGGTATGCTTGGCTCCGCTACCACTTCTGCTACTGCTGCTACTGCTGGTTCTCTCCGTGATGCCGCTTCCCGCTTCTTCGCTAACTACTCCACAACGTTTCTGACTGGTTCATTGGGTCTGGAGAAACTATAGCCATATCTCAATGTGTCCTCCTTGGCCCAATGAAATGCCCCATAGATCTAGTTGGACTAAACTCTTGTGCAATGATCCTTCACAATGCAATATGGGTCATACAAATTGTAATATCGGAGGTCGAATCGGTATTTCTTCATTAGTTACACTTCGACATCCACTTGCTTGATACTTTAGATCTCATATAACCCAATCCACAATGGAAGAGTGGGCCAAGGTGCCTTCTTCTTCTGCTACAGTCTAGTTGTCAATGTTGTTGATATGTGATAGGCTAGTTCCTGCATGATATGTACATCCATTGCAAACTTTGGCAAAACATACAGAGCCTTCTCCACAGTGAACATTCAGATTGAAAGTTTCGGATGGTGAGGCATACCAATCTGCAATACATATCAATGCCTCCATTGCTTCCTTTGATATGTAGGCTGGATCTAGTTCAAATATCATTTTGTACAAAGGGATGAAAAAATGGTCAGAAAACTGCGTGATTACTCCTTTGAAACTGCATTCAGACAAAAACTTGAAATATGTGTTCACAGTAGTCTCCCCCGGTGACCATGCCCACTCCAAGCTCGAGAACTAATGTCGGGCACAAACTGCATCTAGGATGTAAGCGGACATGTAAATCTTTGCATGCATACCTCAGGGTGACTGTCGAGCCTTCGTGACTTGCTCCTTCAGCTGATGAGCTAGTATACCGGACCAATTACATGGTTTTCCTTCTCTAACGACTTGGTCCAGTGCAACCACCCAACTCTATGGGAAGGTTTCCGTGCTTGCTTGGCCATACAGTCAACAAGAAAATATGATTAAGTATTGGTACACCTTCCTCAATATCTTTGTCTTATAGACTTGGTTGGGTGTCATCATGAAATGATCTAGCTCCTTTACCCAATCCTTCATAATGTCTCTTGAGTTAGCACTATTGTTGGGTAAGCTGAATGGAGTCTCGATGACAGTCATGGGCTTTGACATCTAATACATCTCATCATAATCTTATTCCCAGAAGGTCACAAGTTTCGTCCCAATAACAATGCTGAAGGTTATCATCTCAACATCAGTGTGAGATACGATCCAATGTATCATGTCCGCTCATGGGAACACAAGATATCTGCATGCAATCCGATATAAGTTGAACTTGTGAATGTTCACGTACACCTAACAGCCTTCGAGGTGTTCCCCAAAAGTGCCTGAGAATGTTTCGTTGACTTATTGCCACTTCAGTTTGATGTCCTTGTCTAGATACAACTTTGTATCTTCATAGATTAGTAGATTAGAGGATACTTGCTCAGTCGCTACTCCAGCTGCATTTCCATTAGTGTCCTGAGGTCGTGTTCTCTTGGAAGCCATTGAGATAGATCAAAATCTAAAATATTTGGAGACAAGCAACATGCCTGGAAAGAAATCTGTCAGCAAAAACAAAGAAAATTCCAAGAAATGACACAATACATACTTGGGAAACTAATGAGCAAGATTGCACAATTTCTTCTAGGAGGCTGGGTGACTCGCTACCGGAACTACACAAAGGCAGTCTGGATTGTCTGGGAGGCAGGACTGGCTATTGGATCTATTCAATGCACAATCCAGGCTCATTGCTGGCTGCTGGGATTGTGCAATGCGCATTTCCAGCTGGTAAGGATTGCAGGCCCACGGACATATTTGCGCAATTTCTTGGGACAGTAGTCATTGTCCTCCAGAAATGCACAAAATAGTCTTGAAGGCCAGTGCTGGGAAAAAATGCACATTTTTGGAGAGGAAGGTAGAGCCTTCCTTCCCCAGATTGCGCAAAGAAGTCTCAGTGAGGCAGAGTCCAGGCCAAGGTTAGCCCGACTCGCCGATAGGCAACTGAAAGAAAATAACACAGTGAATGCATGGAAACACTAAGTGAAAGTAGAAGTGATTGATAATACATGAAAAACATGAGTGAAATATTCAACAAATAGATCAACATGCATGTGGGTGAAGCAGTTCACCAGTTGGGTGAACATTCGTGCAAAACAGTTTCATGCATGCGACAGTAGTGAGATGCAACGAAAACTAAAACAGAGTTAGGAAAAGCTAGTATACATGTAAACAATAGCAAGTGTCCAAAGAAATCAAGTGAACAAAACTCATATAAGAAAATACACAAAAAGCGACAGAAATGGTGAAAAAGACAAGTTGAGGCCACTTACCTGTGAATAGTTGAGCCGGATGTGTCAAAGTGTCCTGGATGTGCTATGGAATGTTAGAGCTCCAAGATTGATGTGAAAGAATGAACTCTGATGTGTCGAATAAATAAGTTTGGGCTGATGACGCGCATGCCACAAATCTAGGAAAAAGCAACACTTGGAGGGAAACTTCTAAACAACTTTGCATGTAACCCCGGCTACTAAAAACAGCTCCTTGAATCATGGGATGCCTTTTGTGTGTTGCCTTTTGCTATTCTAGGAAGAAGTAGTCATGCATGCATGCAAGTCAAGTTTCCTCGGTCCTGAGTGGAACTGGTCAACCAGACTGCTCATGCATGCAACACATCAACTGTCTGGAAAAAATGTGCATTCTAGGCTAGGAGCTGGGTGTTGCGATTTCTAAGTCTGACACATTAGAAACCCTCCATGCACTTTAGTGATTTATTCCTACCTACTTGCTCTGTTAATTAACAAGTTATTTACCATGTAAATACTAAAAATAAATACAAGTGCATGCTCAACACATTACAGATCATCAACTGAAGGAAACAGAAATAAGCACACAAATGACACCATTATTTTTGGACTAATGTCCCCAGAAAAACCCAATGCGAGAAAATTGGTGCAGATATCTAAGGTTTTTATAATCAAGCAGGGCTTTTCTGGGTACAATGGGTACCGAATTGGCTAACCTGACAGAGATATAAAATTTGGTAGCAATACCTCTCTTTGGAAACAGGTATTCGGAAAGTATGCTCCACAAAATCCCTGCTAGCTTCTGCTTCAACCTAAAACCCTCTGTGTCAGCCCATTGAGGCTCTGCACAGTCTCTATTGCTTCTGCGTGACTCCCTCTGGCTTTACGTCTGCATCTCTCTGCTTCAGCGCTGGTCTCTCGGCACTGTCCCTACCTCTCTGCCTCATACTCACTGCAACTCTCTATCACTAATTCTATCTCTCTTAGCAAACCTTGCTCTAGAGAATAGAATGACTGATCACTTTGGTGTATTTTCTAGGTGATCGACATGCCTCCTCTTATACTTTTCCTGTTGACATCTCAACGGCCGAAATTAAGTCCCTAATCAATGGCTAAGATTAGATCTGGCTTGATCCATATCTTTTGAACCATTCTAACAAATATTCATATTAATACACATTAATATTTTATTTTCCCTAAGTTTATACTTACAGACTCCATTAAAAATATTAATTATTTTAATATCCCCTTATCTGTTTAGAATCTCCCCAGACCCTTTCTGGGTATTGGATATCTCATGTTCCCCAACCTCTCCACCAAATTTCGTGGCTAGAGCACATCCGATACTACCCCAAATCAACACTCCCTCTTAGCAAGGACTGTGCTCTAGCAATACTCCTCACTGAGTATTACTCTTGATCATCCAGCATTAGTACCTGTGCTGATTTTAGGCCTTCCTGCCCAACATCCTCTGCACTACTACATCTTGTACTACTTCCCATGGTTCTGCCACTACCACTACTACATATGTACGACATCTCCTTCTGCATCCGTTCTACTGCTGGTGCTTTCTCCCAGCACTGTATCTGCATCGCACCTCCTCTCATCATGCCACATCGTGCTACCCACTGCTACACTACAACTCAGTTACTAAGAAGTAAGTAACTGATCTCCCAATCTAACCTCCCTGTTGGGCTAGAGACACCCACTGATACTAAAGCTCCCTCTGCCACTGACAAGTGCTCACTCTCTGACGTCTACTCTATATTAACAACTCCCTACATCTCGCACCATGGCACACCTCTCTATGCCATCCTACACTGGTGCAACGCTCCTGTGCCTCTCGCATTGTTGCAGCCTGCTAGCCTCGTGCTGTCTCGGGACTCCTGCACTGTAACTCTCTCTGCCACTCCATCTGCATCCTTCTATACCCGACTCAGCCAATCCTGCTTCTCCTCTGTGGGGCTCCCGTAGCAAGGTCTAATCCAATAAGCTGGGTACCTCGAGGATCCTGCCCCTCATCGCCTGTAGTCTACTTGACTATAGCTCGATGTCTCTGCACTTCTTCTCAAATGGCGCATGTGCACTCATGGCACAATCATCGTTTATCAAAACTTCCTTCTATGCCTGTGTTGGCGCTGCCTTAGTCTCAGAAGACTCTCCCTTACTCTTCTTCCTTTGACACTGGGTTGCATAATGACCCAGCTCCCCACAGTGCAAGCACTTGATCTTGGAGAGATCTTTCTTCTTCTGCTTCTCCTGCTTTCCCTCAGATGCTAGGGCCATGTCTTCCTCCTCCTTCTTGACTTTGATCCCTTTGCTGTTGCTACCCATTTACGACTACCATCTGATCTCTTCCAGGGGAGGAGCTGCCCACATCTCGTCCCAAGGTGGGAGAGTCCATCTGCCCAGTATACTCTAGACAAACACCTCCTAGTCTTCTGAGACAACATTTAGGGTTGCCCTCACCATCAGCTACTAATCCAGTGTCGCCTCTATAGCAGTTAACTGATCTCGGATCTCATTCAGTCCTCCGAGGAAGGTTTCAATCGGTTCTCCCTTCTTCATCTGATAGGACCTCAAATGATTCTCAAGCAGCATTCTTCTCTGCACAGAAGTATGCTGGTACAGCTTCTTGAGAGCCTCCCACATCTCAAATGATGTTTCCTTCTCAGCTCTGTGTGGTACTACATTATCCTTGACCCCGTCAAGCATAATGATTTTAGCCCTCGCCATTGCCTCCTCGTACATGCCATTATCATTGGGGTCGACTGGGATAGCTATTACCTTCAACGAAAAGTTCTTGACATGATTCCTGCCAAGTACGGATAAGATTTTGGCCTTCCAAACTGCGATGTTCGATGCTTCATTCAGTCTATCCTGGTCTCTTACTCCATGTAGTGCCATGATGCTCCTCTACTTCCCTCCTGGAAGTTCTCTGTTCGACTCCTCTAAGTCTCTACTTCCCATCTAGAAGTTCTCTTCTAGACTGCCTCTAAGTCCTAATTTCCCTCCTGGAAATCCTTCTGTCGCTATCGAGATGCCCCCTACTATGATCATCTTGTGCAACCGCACCACTGATTCGGGTTCCCCTGCTAGAAACCTTCTATAGCAACTCCTTTGGCCTTGCTCTGTCAGGTATTGTTCTAACTACAATACCTCACCAGCTCCACTCTACAATATTCCCGCAGCCTTTTAAACCTCAACAACCTGAAAGTGAGAGCTCTTAGGCTCTGCGCAATCCTAGCACCAGCAACTTGGCCTCCTCATCCAACTGCGTCAGCCCTCGCAGCTACTATGTGTCTCTTCACAAGGCTTTTTTTGGCTTCCTTAGCCACTACGCTATCTCTTCCTGGCTCACCCTTGATGACGCAGGCACTGTGTCACCCTTCCTTGTTGCCGCTCTACTAGAAACAACTTTTGTCACCACAAGACAACTGTTTTCTGCTACTATTGCTCTGCTCAGCTGATGTCCTCTAGTCCTCCTATGATCTACAGTCACGCTTTGATACCATGTTGGAATTCCTAAGTCTGACACATTATAAACCCTCCATGCCTTTATTGATTTATTCCTACCTACTTCCTCTGTTAATTAACAAGTTATTTACCATGTAAATACTGAAAATAAATAAAAGTACATGCTCAACACATTACAGATCATCAACTGAAGGAAACATAAACATGCACACAAATGACACCGTTATTTTTGGACTAATGTCTCTGGAAAAACCCAATGCAGGAAAATCGGTGCAACTATATCAGGGTTTTATTATTAAGCAGCTCTTTTCTAAGTACACTGGGTGCCAAATTAGCTAACCCGACAGAGATAAAAAATCTGGCAACAATACCTCTCTTCAAAAATAAGTATTCGGAGAGCCTGCTCCACGAAATCCCTCTCCAGCACAATCTGAAGCTTAGCGTCAGCCCTATTGGCTTCTGCGTCAACCTGAAACCCTCTGCGTCAGCCCTATTGGCTTCTGCGTTAACCTGAAACCCTTTGCGTCAGCCCACTGAGGCTCTACCCAACCTCTCTGACTCTCTGCGTCACTCCTGCAGCCTTTGCATGGATGACGCATGCCCTTCTGGCTCTGCGCAGTCTCTGCTGTGTCTACGTGGCTCCCTCTAGCTCTCCATCTGCCTCTCTCTGCTTCAGCACTAGTCTCTAGGCAATGTCCCTACCTTTCTGCCTCGTACTCACTTCCCCCCACTACAACTCTCGATCACTAATTCTATCTCTCTTAGCAAACCCCGCTCTAGAGAATAGAATGATAAATCAATCTGGCATATTCTCCAAGTGACCCTCAAGCCTCCTCTTATACTTTTCCTTTTGACATCTCAACGACCGAGATTAAGTCCCTAATCAATGAGTAAGATTAAATCTAGCTTGATCCATGTCTTTTTGACCATTCTAACACAGATTCATATTAATACACATTAATATTTTATTTTCCCTAAGTTTAGGCTTAGGGACTCCATTAAAATATTAATTATTTTAATATCTCCTAACCTGTTTAGAATCTTCCCAAACCCTTTCTAGGTATTGGATATCTCATCTGCCACAACCTGTCCACCAAATTTCGTTGCTAGAGCACACTTGATGCTACCCCAAATCAACACTGGGTTCATTTCAAAGGAGGGTTGTGCAATTTCTGGGAAGAGCATCTGACTGCTGGCCAGATTTGCGCAATTCCTGGGCTGAGAAACCTTGGTGGGGAAATTTGTGCAAATCCTGCTGGGAGTGTTGAATGACAGGATTGCGTAATCCTGAAGCCCAGTAGGTTGCCTGACAAGATTGTGTAATTTCTGGAGGGAAGGCTGGTTTCCCTCTAGAAATGTGCAATTTTCAAGCGGAAACTGCTCAGCTTGCAGCTGGACCAAGTCCGGGTGAGCAGCTTGTGAGGGGAATGCATCAGGATGTGCTCGACAGACTGCCTTTGTGCATGAAAAACATTGACGCTTGTGTACTTGACGAAGGAAGACAAACTGTTGTGCAAGGATGGTAGGGAGGCTCCAAAACGAGCGAAGGCAAAATTTTGGAGGGTGGTTGTAGCCGCTACAACATTACTATATATATGTAGACTTCGGGGTCTTCTTTTTCTACATGAATTGTATTCCTCAATGATTATTGAGAGGTTTTCTCCTCCCTATGCTAGTTTTTCAAGTCCTCTCTCTTCTTCTAGTGTTCCCTTCAGTTTGTTTTCCACAACATTGCTCATAATAAGCTTACTAAGAGGTCATTCTTTCAAATACATGATTCAAAAATCTCTATTTATAAGCCCTTGTTCTTTCATAGTGCAAATCCCATATTACAAATATCCACCCCTATGTGAAGGGTTTATTTATTTTAGACTTATACATTACTAAAGAAAAGAATATAGTTCTTAATTTTGTCCCATAGTTTTTTGGTAATTTAGGTATGTGCATGAATCCATCTTCTTACTCTTTCAACCCTTTCGCTTATTCTCATTCTTCAGCTCCTATTTTTAATGCAACTCCCGAATCACCTCTTGCATTTTTAGGGTCCAACCTCTCTTCAACTTATTGGATAAATTATAAAACAAGTTTCACATCTGATGGAACGAAAAGACATAGCATTTCAACATATCCCTGCAATTGTATGGAAATGGATTTTATCAAAGGGTTCCCACTATAAGTTATTTTTATATATGAATATTATTCATATTCGAATAATCTATAATATGATATTTAAGTATTTTGTAATATAGGATTTTATTAGAAACATGACATATTTTAACTTACTTCCCTAAAGGATTTAAGAATAATATAAAGAATGAGATTAAATATACCTGGTGTGTTGTATCTTCAGAAGATGACCACATATACTTGTGATTTAGTACTACATCACCACCAATAGATCCTTCAACTCAATTGAATATTGTACCTCAAGAAAATTGACAAGAATTTGAAAGCAATAGTTGAATATTAAGAAACTTAACTCTATGATTTTCAGTAACAAGGCTAGGTCATCGTCCTATGTTGAATTGTGAAGACCAAGTCAAAGAAGTTAAGGCTAAAGAACAAGAAAACCTACTACAACAATATAATCCATGATTAATAGAAATAACAAGGACTCCAAAAAATGGCAAAGAAATTTGCACAACAAAAATAGAAATGACTTTAATAAATGTAGAAGAAGCTTCAGTAAAAATAGGGAAGAAGAAGAAATCTCTAGTAGCATCTCAACCAATGGTGACAAGAAGCTAAGACTTCAATCTAATGCAATTATGTATTATTTTTAAATTTTATCTCTTTTTATATAACCAATTTATGTGAATTTACTCTTATTAAAACTTTATGGAATCTATTTTTGTTGAGTAATTAGCAAAATAGAGTAATAAATTTTAAGTTGGACTCTTAATCTTAGCCTTAAACCTTTGAAATAACCTTATCATTATTATCTTTTTGTAAGTCAAAATATTTCATTTATCTAGAAAGATTACACAGGTGAGTACATATTTGTAAACTCTTATTGGCCACACTCTTATTAGATTTATTGGCTAGTAGGAAATTGCCATAACAGATAAAAAAAATGCCAAAAAAAAAATTAGCTACCTAAAGTTGGAAAGGAACATAACACCAGAAAACCATAAATTTCATTAAACAACAAATAACCAATATGGATCAAATGGGTTAACTAGAGAAAAATGCTACTGTCCAAAGCCTGGAGATGGTGGTGGACTAAAGTCATACTGTACATGTTTATCCATGTGAGCTAGTCTTTGCATAAAATGGTATAATTTCTCCTGAATGTGGCATTGAGCACTTTTCATGTTGGCAAATAAGTCTTGCATATGCCACCATTTTCTCTACATATCATTCATAAAGGAAATTATAACATTATTGTCCTCAAGTCAATCTCTACTAAGTTACTCAAGAAACATTGTAACCTGCTTGAGCTGATTACCAAATTTAGCCGAGAGTAGATTGGCACCTCCATACCAAGAGTGTGGATTGGGTTAGGGTTGATAGCATTCCCTTGGCCAAGGTCCTCCCCAAGGTGCCTATCATGTTGGCCCCTCTCGCCCATCCCTCTTCTTTCCTTGCCTCTTTATTGAGGCATTAACAACTAAATTGTAAGCCCACAAAGTCTGATGGTGAAATGCCTACTAATTTTCCACAAGTGTCCCTCACTAAACCAAGGCATACCCCCCTCCAACACGCATCCACCTTGACCACGGAAGAACACAACTAGCTCTGAGGTTGTTCTCTCACTCCCCTCCACCAAGAACATACTAATCCTTCCAAATATCGCCCTGAGAACCTAGAGAGACCCAACAAACCAATATGTGATCTTATCTAGCGCTAACTTCAAATTCTTTGCTACAACCAGGGTAGGCACCCCTCTAAAGTCTAGCCAACAACCCATAACAAAAATAACTACAACAAATCTAACCAAAGGCTAAGCTTCCAAATAAAGATAGCAAGATTCACACTCTATAGTACTTAAAAGAGAATCTCCCAAAGTAATCTTATTTTCAAACACCGCAACAAGCGGCACTACATCCCCTAAATAACAGTCCAACCTCAAAGTGGGGGGGGGCTAGAGAAGTAGTGGTCAAACTCTTTCCTTTTCAGTTGAACCCACTAGGTCACAAACAAAGCAATAAAACCCCAAACACTAGTAGCAAATTTCATATAAAAATATACCCCTTACTTATATGTAGAGCCCATAACTTCTTAGTACTAATACTAACATTAGAGTATCAAACAAATACATAGTAAATACGAACCATACAAGGTTGTTGGGATAAATTTTTCTACGCTTGCAAACCCATAATCATTCTCATCAGGTGCTTAATTGTGCATGAGGGCATCGCTGGCTCTGTGATATCAACAAATGATCTCAATTTTGCAAGCCTGGGGCTCCTAATTCTAGGATCCCAAACACGCCCTACTTGACTAACCTGACCTTTGAGTTGACAACTCCAAGCTCTTGAGATCATCCACCACATAACACGAACCCCATAGTTGGAGTGTATGCTTCCCATTGTTTTCAATTCCCACTTTGTGAAAATTACCCAAAATATCATACCATCAAGATCACTGCTATTTTTTGAGCTAGAAAGCCCCTAATGTTGTCCTTGTGCATTGCTCAAGGCCTCATTTAACTAATCATCCACAATCCACTCGCCAACTTGTTTGACATTGAACATCTCACAAGAACCTGCATGTCGAGGGAGTGTCATGCCACTCCACAATTATCTTCAAGGGAGTCAGTGGAGTGGTGGGCACCCTCCCCAAGACCCGCATCCCATTGATCATCCACCCCATGGAGAGAAATAACTTTATCATTATTAATTATATCTTTGATAAATATATTCATCAAAAAATTTTCCAAACTAGCACGAGTAAAGGCCACACTGCTCTGACCATGGAAAGGTCTTTGTCCATGAAAGTTCAAAACAATGACCTTTTCACCAGAAAATATCTTAATAAAACACGTCACCATCTATTCTACAGCCTATGAGCTATTCTTATTATTCATTTTTTAATTTATTAAATTTTAACATTAAAATTTAATAAACTTATATATCATAATAAAATAATTATTTTTAATATTAATAAAAGAAATTATTAGATATTTAACATCAAATCTATATATATTAGATATTTAACATCAAATCAATCAATCAATAAATAAATATATATATATATATATATATATATATATATATATATATATATATTTTACATCAAATCAATCAATCAATAAATATATATATATATATATATATATATATATATATATATATATATATATATATATATATATTTTACATCAAATCAATCAATCAATAAATATATATATATATATATATATATATATATATATAAATAATAGAGGTTTACCAAGACATTTAAGTTATTATATCATTTGTGGGAATTTAAAATTTTGTAAAGAAGATCACATGGATTCTACAGAACTTGTGAGATAACATCAACTAACATTATATTTATTTTATATTTAATATACTATACAACATTTTTATTTTATATTTAATATAATATATAATATTTTTGAGTAAGATTTTAATATCAAATATAATATTTCCATAGAAATTAAATTTAAAATTAAATATGAAGAAAATGTTATTTTTATAATTTAAAAATATTTAAATTTGTAAAAATATTTTCTAAGTAATTTATAAAAATATGTATCACTTGTACTTTCCACTTTCCACTTTTCTTGTTGCATAAATAAAAATAAAAATAAAAATAAAATCAATATAATTTATAAAAATATTTACCACTTTCACGTTTCCACATTTCTCTTGTATATTAAAAAAATATTTAAAATAGTTCAGCTCCAAAATAAAAAAATCAATATAATTTATAAAAATATTTACCACTTTCAAGTTTCCACATTTCTCTTGCATATTAAAGAAATATTTAAAATAGTTCAGCTCCTAGTTGGAGTCCACAACCCCTCTGTATAGAAATATATAACACAGTATACACTGAATATGCACCTTCCATGGAAGGCTCCCGCGTGCATATAATATATTCAAATGCACTTGAATATATTGGCATGGGCTCTCATGGTGGCATAGGAGGGGCATATATCATCCTCCATCTGAACGAGAATGAGGGGCATATATCATCCTCCATCCTCCAAGCAGATCATGTCCTGCAAACTCTTAAACGGGATGCTTTTTCGCATCTTTCCCCACACGTTGAATTGCAATCTGTGTCAAGCAAGGCAAACAAATATGAGCAACAAGTGATGCGAAAGGAAAAAAATATTTAACACAAGGAAGATATCCCGTAATAAAGAAATGAATTAAAAAACACCTATGATTGGCAACAGCCGCAAATGATATCCAAAATGAAAACATGCGAGAAGCGCCACAATTAGCGTGCAAATGAGATGGTGAAAGCAGCACCAACAACAAAAAAAAATGAGAACACATACCCGCTATCAATCTCCTTGCAGCTGGAACAACGTAGACAGGGAACCATATAATATTGCGTCTTCCTGAGCATATTTATGAATATAATTCTTCGTATGAATGAATCATGCCCATCTTATAACTGTACTAACAACCTGTCTTGTTGAGGCTCCAGTCTTAACACGCTTTATTTGGTCAATGATGTATATTCCTGGTGGTTGAGACTTTGGAGGGTTTAATGATACTCTCTTTATTCGGGTTTCAGTGGTATGGTATGATTATGTTAACAAATTCTGGAAAAGATCTTTGACTTTTGGAGTTTTAGTGTTTGGAGTTGATTTACAGCAGTCTTACCCATGTTCTATGTACCACTAAACCAGCTTTCCTCAGTACTGAGAGAAAAAAAATAAAAAAATCTGTTACATTATTCAATGAATAAATAATAATAACTCATTCCCTTTATAGAATATTATATCTATAAAAAAATATAATAGTGATTAAACTGTGAGGTGTATTTTACAATAGTGATTAAATAGTGAAGCTTATTCTAAAATAAATGTGTAATTTCATAAAAATATTTGAATATATAAATTAATTTATATAATTTTATAGAGATAAAATAATTAAAATTTGAAAAAAAAACTTATATTTAACATATAAATATTTCAATATAGAATTTGTATAAACTATATTAATATTTATATTAATTAATATATTTAAATATATATGTGTGTGTGTTTTAATATTTATTTTAGTAAAATATTTTAATGTTCAAAATAAATAAATTAAAGGTAAATTTTTTCAGTTCAAGAAAAAATTACGATTCATTCAACTTCAATATAAAAAATTAATAATAATAAGTTATTGAAAAATACAATTAAGCAATGAATATAGAAAGACATAAAACCATTTTATTAAGCACTAAAAAAGATTAAATCTCTTCACATATAATTTGTTTTTCATGTTTTACATTCTAAAAGAGATTTGCATATAATGAAATTTGATCTATCTTGACTCTTGACCTTCACTAATTAAAATAAATCTATATCGATAAACAAATAAATTCAAGCAAACCTATTAAAAAAACATAAATTCCTTAATCAAAAAATATCATATGAAAATATAAGATAAACAATCCCCTTGCTAAAGCTATGGGAACTGCTGCAAACCAATACATTATATGTTATATGCTGTTGAGACACTCGAAAATATATAACATGCATTTTTTTGCCCTTTATACATTCAGCGTAATGTATAGGATGTGTAGATGGTGCTCTCAATTTATAGGGTGGAGAAGAATGTGAATGATAATTCCATCTTCGTTCTTGGGTAGTGATGAAATGATAAGTCTATCTCCCACGAATGCTGTGGCCGAATGAAGAAATGGTAAATCTACCTCTATGAGTACTGTGCGTGAGGAGCTGAATGCCACCCTCAACTGACGGGTCTAAGATGTTCGGAGAAAGATGCTTAAATTTATCGTTTAGTTGTCTAATTATTCTAGGTTTTTATTGAAATTTGGTAACACAGGTTCAGTATGGTTAGGATTCAGTATGATAAAACTTTGATTATTAAGATTATCGAGAGTTTACTATTTAAATTTGTGATTTTAATTTAAATTTTTAGATAATTAAAATGCATTTTTAATTGCATGTATAATTCAGGTCCATGCAAGTAAAGAATTTATCATTTAAATTTGTAATTCCAAAATTCTAGAAGAAAAGCTCAAAAACATAAAACTTATAACACGTAGACTACTGCTATGGTAATTTGATCTTTACCCTGACGTGCGCACTGTTTTCTAAGTAGCATATGGAGGCGCGTGCGCACCTGTGCCCTCAATAGTCCCACCGGCCCATGCTTCTGCAAGTACAGAAATTAATTAATGGTAGATATTGAAGCAGAGACAGAGTGAGAAGGTGGCCCTCCGTAAAAAGGATATTTTCCACGTGTGATTGCGGCACTGTTTTTGTGCATTGAATGATGTTGATATATTGAATTTTATGTTTTATGAAATGAAATGATATTTTAAAGTTTATCATATTAAAAATAGTCTATGAGATCATTAGTTTCTTGTTTTTCACTCTTTGCAATTCAGTGATTTTCTGATTCAAATTGATGATTAGCTGACTCAACTTTCCAACAATCCCTTTGCTGAAAAGACAATGCCAAGAAATTGATGCTAACATGTTCTCATAACTTTCTGTGATGCCTTTGAATGCATCACATTCCAGAATGAAATGTTTTTCCGATTCCACATCCTCATACATCCAAAATGTACACACCACTTCTTTAGGCCTTTTCCACCGTGTTGTTTCACACCGAAGATGGTGTGAGTTGGTCCTTAGTTGAGCAATAAAAACCTTTGCCCTCCACGAAATGCTAGCTCCAATGAACTCTTTTTGTTGTAAATCACAAGTAGAGTTGAATTCTTCAATGTAATATTTCTTCTTTCTACCCAACTCTTTTCCCCCCATACCTTTTTACGAAACTTCTCCGTAAGAAAATCCTTTAGCTCCTTGCTATTTTTGGGACAGGCATTGAGGTAGATATTCCATTTTTGCATCCATGTGTAGTTTTGTTTCATCCATGTTTTCTTTCTTTCACTCATGCCTTCATTGAAGATAACTACTTACTCTCATTTGTTCAATTAGTTTTAGGTATCTTATGAGCCACAACATAGCGATTGCTTCAATGGAAGTTGCTCTTATTTCACTCAACATTATCTCATAAGGTACCGAACTTTTTATTTTGAACTTGCTCATGATCAAGAGTTTTTGGATTTTCTCAATTTGTTTCTATTTTGAGACGGGAATGTTGCTAGCCCACAATTCACACCCATATAGCATCACTGGACAAGCTAGGAGCCCAAAAAAAAACACTTTAATTGTTTTCCAATCCCATAACTCTGCCTCTCTACATCTATTTTGAAAAGCATATAATGCTTTCCACCCTCCTAAAATTCTCTTCTTTCTATAGTCCTCCCAATTGAGTTTGTTGTTGAAATCAATCCCAAGGTACTTGCACTCATTTACTTCTTCAAGAATGTTGTCTTCAAAGAAGAAAGTATGTTGGCTCTGCTTCTTCTTATTAGAAAAATTCATTATTTTGGTCTTGCCATTATTGAGTCGCATGCCAAATTTCACAGCAGATCTATAACTCCGGCATATTCATAAATTACATATAATGCTTTCCACCCTCCTAAAATTCTCTTCTTTCTATAGTCCTCCCAATTGAGTTTGTTGTTGAAATCAATCCCAAGGTACTTGCACTCATTTACTTCTTCAAGAATGTTGTCTTCAAAGAAGAAAGTATGTTGGCTCTGCTTCCTCTTATTAGAAAAATTCATTATTTTGGTCTTGCCATTATTGAGTCGCATGCCAAATTTCACAGCAGATCTATAACTCCTCGGCATATTCATAAATTACAGTGGTGACTAACACGGGTGGAATTTGGATTTCTCTTTGCCCATCATAAATTTTTTTCTTAAAGTTTATGTTTAAAATTTTGCCCTTCAAGAGTGATGTTCTCATAATAAATTAACCCTTCACCAATAAAGGTTTGACTAAAAAATTACCTTTCAATAGCATAACTATGTTAAAACGTTTCACATATTTATGGTAAGAAAAAAAACAAAATGACTATAACACACAAATGACTTATTAAATCTTGAATTTTGGTAAAAAGATCTTACACGACATATAATATGACCAACATAGTAAAACTATTGAATGATATCAATAAAAAATCAAAAGTAAATTAATTAATATGATTTATATTATGATTTACATAATCTAATATATATTATAGGATTTTAAGATAAATTTGTATTGTATTTATTTTAGCATGTTTAATATCATGTGATATATACTAATATTAATAAGATTGAATGCATAGCATGTGAACTTCTTAAAAATTAAAATACTAAACTTATAGTAAATCGACATTGTGGATCTCTTATAGGATTATGTTATGAGTTCTTCCATTATTACATTCTCAAATAGAAAACACTATTAAGTATTAAATGTGGTAAAAACATGTTGTGATCAAATCTTTCTTTCTATTTATCATCAAAATTTAGTAAAATTGATATGTGTGTGTGTGTTTGTGTGAATTATTTTTCAATTCAATTTATAGGCATTGCTTTGTTGTTTAAACAACAAAACCAATGTTTATAAAATTAAATTGAAAAATAATTTTTACCGTGATGTATTATTTATAGGCTATACCCTTTAGTCTAACTTATAGTCATATGGACTGAAAGTTAAACATATTTAAATTTTAATACTTTGACAACTACAATTGTGGAGGTTTCAACAAAAAAATGTTGAACATTTGAAACATGTTTTTTTCTTATAGAAATTATATAATCAATCATAGGTAAAGTATTTGATGGTTATCCATTGCATATCTTTAAATTATCATTTAAAAGCAACAATTTTTAGATTCCCAATAAGATTAAGTTCCATGCAAATTCAGAGATAATTTATGACAATCTAACATAAGGTTCGATACAAAATAGAAATATATGATACCTTAAAAAGGCACAAAAACATACCACCAACCTCTAGTTTTCAAATCCATCCAATACAAAAAATGCATTTAGCAACAAATTATTAATTGGTAAATATACATACTATTCTAAATGATGGTTTACTCCAAATTCTAGTTACATCAAACTAATTTCACACCTTACAAGTTTCTAAATTCCCTTCCTCGAATGATAATGAAAGAAACGAGATGCCTCAAGTTGCATGGAAGCTATGCATTAAATCCAAAGAAAGAGGGGGATTGAATAGATGTGCAAAATAATCTCCTCTTATTCAAATGCA
The DNA here is from genome assembly GCA_031772625.1 of Pinus tabuliformis. Lineage (NCBI taxonomy): Eukaryota > Viridiplantae > Streptophyta > Pinopsida > Pinales > Pinaceae > Pinus > Pinus tabuliformis. Next base: position 671,417,218 of record CM062815.1, read on the forward strand.
TCTTGAGAAGCATAAAGGCAAAGAAGTTTTTCTGTTGTAGCAAAATGATCCAATCTAAATGAATCACATATTTTACTGTATTTTTCAAAAGGTTGATAAGATGTAGGCATTTCTCAACCTTGATAGCGTTTTTCATGTGCCATCAACCTATAACAACAACAACTAAAAAATATTTCAAATGACATCTTCAATTTCTTCTTATGGAAGTCATCATCCATGTAACTATTAATGTCTGTATTCCAAATTCCATCAATATACAAAGAGCATTAAAATTCCATATAAAAAATATAAATATATTAGAGGACAACAAAAGTTAAAAAAAAATTATATGTATAAATAAACTTTGTGCGAAGTATAAAAACGTGTAACTTAATAATTCTCACATGTCAAAATTTATTCATTCCTTTGCATCTTTCCAAATCTGATAAACTCATTCTGATTCCACCTCTACTATGTTAGGACCTATTAATGGTATACACATCAAGTGTGTTAATTGATAGTCTTGTTCTCCTTATATCTTTGATCATATTTTTCTTAGAGAACCCTCACTCACATGCAACCGTGCTCGTTGGTATCACAAGCATTGCTTGCCATAATTTTAGCATATTTGGATACCTAGAGTGTCAATCTTCTGTTTGAGAAAATATTTTCCATCAATCTTTCATTGGGAATCGTTCTTAAAATAAGTATTGGAAAAAACATACTTATTTCAAGTGAAAATATTCCTCTTAAAATTATTACTATACTATAAAAAAGATCCAAAGTGAAGTTCTATAATTACCCAGTATTGGAAAAAACATACTTATTTCAAGTGAAAATATTCCTCTTAAAATTATTACTATACTATAAAAAAGATCCAAAATGAAGTTCTATAATTACCGACCTACTTTAGACTATTATTTTGAATTACGAACTAATCTTATTTGACTTCCTAACTATACCTCTTTTATTTATTGAGTGCACATTGAAATTCCTTACACTTATAAGAATGGATTATGGAGGTTACAAAGTTATTATAGCTAATCAAATATATTGTTTTCCTCACCCTTCCTAGTCACCATCTTTCCTTTCCCTAGCCTTTGGGTATCCATCCTCACCATGAGTAACATGATATTAAGAAGTCATAACATTTTAATGTGAGCTCACCTTGAGCCCTAATAAATTTGAGAAGATTTGAAATGATGTAGTTCCTAATAGTTATGTAAAATACAAAAATGTTACCTTACATAGAATAAGTAGAAAGAAAAGGCCTTTTAATACCCAAAATTAAGTTCTAAATTACCTTTTTAGAGTGTTATTTTGAATTATGAACTCATTTTATTAAACTTCCTAACTATACATGAACTTTTTAGGAATGACCTATTTTATTTATAGAGGGCACATCGAAATTCCTTACACTTCTAAGAATGGATTATTGGAGTTACAAAGTTACTCAATTAATCAAATATATTATTTTCCTCACCCTCTCTAGTCTCCATCCTTCATTTGGCTTGTCTTGGGTTATCCATCTTCACCATGACTGACATGATATTAATATCAAAATGTAATAACATTTTAATATGTTCTAACCTTGAGCCCTAATAAAGTTGAGAATAATCTAAAATTCTGTATTTCCTAATAGTTATGCAAAATACAAAAATGTTACCTTATTATAGAATAAGTAAAAAAGAAAGATCCTTAATACCTCATCTCCTTCTAACTATCTTTCTTAAATGTTTATATTTTTCATCTTAGTTATCTCTCTATGTATATTACAACCAATTATATATATATATAATTTAAAAAGTGCACACAAAATCCATAATCCACTTCTACAACTACCATAAAAAAATATAATGAGTTTGATAAAAAAGAAAAAAGATTAAGTTTGCATATTCTTATGGAAAAAAAACAACTTTAAAATGAATGAAAAGTATTCTATAGAACAAATGGTTTTTAATACTAACTCAAATATACAGCCATATCAAAAATGCATTCTATAACCCCCTAAAACTATAGCTCAAATGGTCAATCCCTAAAGCACAAGTGCGACCTTCACGTAATTCAAAAACGTTGAGCGTTATTTCACTTTGAACCAAATCTCTCCTCTTGAAAAAGAAAATAAAAAAAATTCATTCGATGCACATATTTTATGTATATCCAATATGAATTCAGAGAATGGCATAGCAGCTCTAACAATAATGATTGTAGCTTACTTCCCTAAAGGGCTTAGGAAGAATATGAAGAATGAGATGAAATATACCTAGTGTGTTGGCTCTTCAGAAGATGACCACATATACTTGTGATTTAGTACTACATCATCACCAATAGATCCTTCAACGCAATTGAATATCGTACCTCAAGAAAATCAGCAAGAATTTGAAAGCAATAGTTGAATATTAAGGAGCTTAAATCTATGATTTTGGGTAAGAAACACAATGTTGGTTAGGTTATCATCCTATTTTGAATTGGAAAGAGCAACTCAAAGTATTTAAGGCTCAAGAACAAGAAAACGCACTACATCAAGATAATCCAGGATTAATATAAATAACGAGGACTCTAATGGCAAAGAAATTTGCACAACAAAAATAGAAAGGACTTTAATAATGTAGAAGAAGCTTCAATAGAAATAGGGAAGAAGAACAAATATCCAGCAACATCTCAACCAATGGTGACAAAAAGCTAAGCCTTCAATCGAATTCAATTATGTATTACTTTTAAATTTTATCTCTTTTATATAACCATTTTATGCGAATTTAATCATATTAAAACTGTATGGAATCTATTTTTATTGAGTAATTAGCAAAATAGAATAATAAATTTTAACTTGGACTCTTAATCTTAGCCTTAATCTTTTGAATTAACTTTATCATTATTTTCTTTTTGTAAGTCAAACTATTTCATTTATGCTGAAAGATTACACAGGTGAGTAAATCTTTGTAAAATCCTACTGGCCCCACTCTTACTAGATTTATTGGCTAATAGGAAATTCTCATAACAAATAAAAAATGCCATAAAAATTAGTTATGTAAAGTTGGAAAGGAACATAACACAAGAAAACCATAAATTTCATTAAACATCCAATAACCATTATGGATCAAATGGGTTAATTAGAGCAGGATGCTACCATCCAAAGCCTGGAGATGGTGGTGGACTGAGATCATAGTGTACATGTTTATCCATGTGAGCCAATCTTCCTTTAAAATGGTATAATTTCTCCTGAATGTGCCATTGACTACTTTTCATGTTGGCAAATAAGTCTTGCATATGCCACCAGTTTCTCTACAAATCATTCATAAAGGAAATTATAACATTATTGTCCTAAAGACAATCTCTACTAAGATACTCCATAAGCAATCTAATGTGCTTGTGCTGATTACGAAAGTTAGCCGAGAGTAGACTGGCTGATCAGGTGAATAGCATTTAGATCAAAAATCAAAGTGCTCATAATCGCTCAAAACCTAAATGACTGTGCCTGTCACGACAATACGATCCCAACGCAACTCGTTTCACTCAAAACAAAGCTTGTATGAGAAATATATCGCGTTCTATCTGCTTTGCCAAACAAAGGATTTTTGAAAAAAAAGTATAGCCACTGCACAGATAGCAGTCTGTACTGCTGACGTGGTAGGTCACTGTGTAGGTCAATAGTTTGGTCATGCCAAGTGGAGCATTTCGATTGGTATACAGTTTGATGAGTTGGCTTTATTTTAATGGACAAGGGAGAACCAATTAAGAGGAGACATTTGGCAAGCTCGGAGGTCGCCACATGTCCCTCCCCAACAGCTTATAAGCATTGGTGCACAGTGAAAAAAAATTATTGGCAGGTGGATGGAGTCGAACCCGCAACCTCACCTGCACAAGCCTAAAGTCTTACCACTATGTTGTGCTATTGGTTCTTACCATTCAATGGTCACAGTTTGTATTTAAATTTTAAGCACATGGTGGTTCATGGGAGGAGAGGGCCAGCCCCGCGGGCCAGCTCCCCTCACATGTGACCACCACCAGAAAACTAGAGGCCAATGGTTAGCACTAACCACACGTTTAATGCGCTAAATGCATATTAACACTAATTAAATCATGCTTATATTTAATTAAAGCATAGTTTAACTTGGAAAATCTTTTGGCGAGTTTGATATATTCAACATTTCTCCAAATTTGGAAGGATTAACTGGAGTTTCTCCAATTTTGGTGGAGTTTTCCTAGGGGAAACTAAAGAGGCCATAACTTTTGCAACTTTCGACCAATTTTGGCTCAGAAAAAGTCATTCCTATATGATTTGGATATGCTGAGCACATTGAAGCAGGTTTCGGGAGCAGTAGAGCATTGCAAACAACATTTTTTTTCCATTTTGAGATAATACAGAGGCCTAAGCCATGGAAGCTAAACCAAGGAGATGCAGCCCAGGAAGGGTCGACTCCTTTATCAAAATATTGTGTTAAGTGTTCATTTTGATGGTTTGTTGTATATTTGTTTTCTCTTGTTTAGCACTTTATTTACATGCTATTTTGCTCATGAATTTGACATAATACTTGACAAATTTACTTGTTACATTCACAAACAACATAAGGAAACCTATGCACATGAAGAAAATGATGAGCAATTGTTTTTAATTAAGTTGAAATTAGCACAACAAATCTAACATTCAACAACAGTTCAATTTTGGTATCAGAGCAAGGTTATTTCCTTGATTTCTTGAGTTTTGTGCAAGTAGGGTTTTAATGGTTGCAAATGTTTTATGCTTACAAGGTTAAAGTTGTAGAGAGGAGAAGGGAAAATATTGGTTGAAAATCCTGAGGTAATGTCGAGAAGAAGGAGAGCCATAAGGTGACAATCACCACCCAAGTTTCAATCCCAGCTGCACTAGAAGAACCTCAAGTTTTACCTTCATTTGAGATTGAGGAGGTACAAGCAATATCAAAAGCTGAGCTTGAATCCAAAGCCATCATGTTTGGAGTAAAAGAGACTGAAGGTATTTAAGAAGAGGAAGCATTCAAGAAAGCTTTCTATGATTTAACTGACCTGGTTAGAGTCCTCTATGAAGAGAGGAATACTAGGATGGATGGAGAGAGTTTTAAGTCCCCACATGGAGAGGGAATCTCAGAAGATAAAAAAAAAATGAAAAGAAGGATTAAAAGGGTAATGGAGGAAAGCCTCCACCATCTTCATCATATTACTCATCATATTCATCATCCTCGTCATCACAAACAACATTATCTTCCACGTTCACCACAAAAACTGTTCATACTCATTCTCAAACCCCAAAAGCAAAAACTCCCTTACTCAAATTGGACATTAAGTTTGAACTTGCCATGTACAATGGTGAGGCAAATGCAGAGAAGTTAGACAAATGGATTCGATAATTGGAGGTCTATTGCAGAATTTAGAACCTTCAAGAAGATGAAATAAAGATCCAGTTGGCTTCATTGAGGCTAGAAGGAGCAGCACTAGTTTGGTGGGAAGCAAATACTCAAGAGGAAATGTGAATTCATGGTAAGATATCCATTTCTTGTGTTTAATTTGTTTCTTCAATTAAAAGACAGTTTTATCCTTTAGCCTACATGAAAAAATCCATTATGAGTTGGCAAAATCTTAAGCAACTCAAGGGCCAAACAGTTCAAGACTATACCCAGGAGTTTAGGAAAAGGGCTTTGTTGTTTTGAGTAAACTTGAATTCACAAGATACACTATTGAAATACATTGGGGGTTTACATTCCTACTTAAAACACACTATCCTTATGTTAAATCTAATCAATTTAGAAGAGGTATGTGTGCAAGGCATTCACCTTGAAGCAAGAGGAAAGAACATTCAGGAAGAGGGTAGTAAGAAGAACCCATTCAAGGGTAAAGAGAAAGAGAAGGGTGGAAAATGGAAAGGAAAGAAGAATGCAAGTGTAAAGAAAGAAGGGGAGAAAATTACATGCAAACATTGTTCCAAAGAGGGGCATGATGAAGCCCACTGTTGGAAACTACATCCCGAACTAAGGCCTAAGAAACCAAACAATAAGGGGAAACAAAAGATGACCACTACCACACAACATGATCTTCGATCCAATTCCAGTGACGAGACCAAGATTTCAGCCATGGTCACAAAGGGAAAAGAAACTATAGAAAGAACTAGTTCCTCACATAGTCACAACAACACTCCAAATGAAGAATCAAGGATAGAGTTGTTCCATGTAAGGGTAATCTCAAATCATACAAAGATTGATGCATTGTTTGATAGTGGGTCACAATCAAACTTAATTTCAGAAGACTTGGTCAAGAAACTTAACCTTGAAACTGTACCACATCACAAGCCATACCGTTTGGGTTGGATAGTCAATAATGCAAATTTACAAGTTACAAGGAAATCCTTATTTAGGCTTGCCATTACTGAAAAATACATTTATGAAGTTGAGTTAGATGTAGTTCCACTTGACATCTCAGGAATTATTTTGGGAAGCCCATATTTGTATGATAGGAAAGTGGTATTTTATCACCATGAGAACAAATATCAATTGCTGAAGGATGGAGTGGAGTATATTGTGAGAGCCCATCACAAAAAGTTAAACATTTCTTTGGTTAATGAAGGGCAGTTGAAGAGACTAGTAAATGCAAGTAAAAAAATTTTGCTTCTCATGATCAAGAAAAAGAATGATATAGATTATGAATCTTTTGAAGGTTGTGATGATCACTTAAAATATGATTTGCTTGATGTGGTAAGTAAGCATGGTGAGATGTTTCAGGAAACAAAGGGGTTACCTCCCAAGAGGGGAATTCAATATGAGATATAGCTGTAGCAGGATGTTCCACTTCCAAACATTGGCATGTATCGCATGGCGATCTTGGAGAGCATGGAAATCAAGAAGCAAATTCAAGAATTGTTGAACAAAGGTATCATCCCATCTATTTTGCCATGTGGTTCACCAAATGTCTTGGTTCTAAAGAAGGACAGGACTTGGCGCATATGTGTGGATTTCCATGCACTGAATAAGATAATGGTAAATAATCATTATCCACTCCGAAGAATTGATGATTTTCAAACTTGTGACTTCGCCCACACAAGCTCAGAGTCTTACCACTATGTCGCGCTATGGGTTCTTACCATACAACGATCACAATTTGTATTTAATGTTTAAGCACATGGAAGTTGGGGCGAGGAGAGGGCCAGCCCCCTCCACATGTGACCACCACCACAAAACCAAGGGCCAATGGTTAGCACTAACCCCGCGCTTAACACGTTAACTACAGATTAACACTAATTAACTAATGCTTATCTTTAATTGAAGCACAGTTTAATTTGGCGGATCTTTTGGTGGGTTCTATATATTCAACATTTCTACAAATTTGGCGAAATTAGCTGGAGTTTCCCTAGGGGAAACTGAAGAGGCCATAACGTTTGGAATTTTCGACCAATTTTGGCTCAGAAAAAGTCATTCCTAGATTATTTGGATGTGTTGAGCACATTGAAGCAGGTTTCAGGAGCAGTAGAGCATTGTAAACATCATTTTTTTTCCATTTTGAGCTAATACAGAGGCCCAAGCCATGGAAGTTGGACCAAGGAGATGTAACCCAGGAGGGGTGAACTCCTTTATCAAAACATTGTGTTAAGTGTTCATTTTGATGGTTTGTTGTATATTTGCTTACTGTTGTTCAACACATTATTTACATGCTATTTTGCTCATGAATTTGACATAAAACTAGACAAATTTACTTGTTACATTAAAAAAAAACCATAAGGAAACTTATGCACATGAAGAAAATAATGAGAAATTATTTTTAATTTTGAAATTAGCACAACAAAACTAACATTCAACAACAGATCACTGGCACCTTCGTACCAAGAGTGCGTATTGGGTTGGGGTTGATAGCCTCCCCTTGGCCTAGGTCCTCCCCAAGGTGCCTATCATGTTGGCCCCTGTCGCCCATCCCTCTTCTTGCCTTGCCTATTTAGTGAGGCATTAACAACCAAACTGTGATGGTGCACTGGTTACTAATTTTCCACAAATTTCACTCACTAAACCAAGGCATACACCCCTCCAATACGCATCCACCTTGACCACAGAAGAACACAACTAGTTGTGAGGTTGTGCTCTCACTCCCCTCCACCAAGAACACACTAATACTTTCAAATATGGCCCTGAGAACCTAGAGAAACCCAATAAACTAATATGTGATCTCAGCTAACACTAACTTCAAATTATTGGCTACAACCAGGGTAGGCACCCCCACAAAGTCTAGCCAACAACCCTTAACAAAAATAACTACAATAAATTTAACCGAAGGCCAAGATTCCAAATAAAGATAGCGAGATTCACACTCTATAATACTTAAAAACGAAGCTCCCAAAGTAATATTATTTTCAAACACTGCGCAAGCGACACTACATCCCCTAATTAGCAGCCCAACCTCAGAGGGGGTGCCTAGAGACGTAGTGGTCAAACTATATCCTCTTCGGTCGACCCCACTAGGTCACAAATAGAGCAACAAAACCCCAAACACTATTAGAAAATTTCATATAAAAAGATATCGCATACTTATATGTAGAGCCCGTAACTTCTTAATACTATTACTAACATTGGAGTATCAAACAAATACATAGTAAATACAAACTATACGAGCTTGTTGACATAACTTTTTCTAGGCATGTGAACCCAAAATCATTCTGATTAGACGGTTAATTGTGCATGAAGGCATCACTCACTTTGTGATATCAACACCTGGTCTCAATTTTGTTAGCCTAGGGCTCCTAATTCCAGGATCCCAAACACGCTCTACCTGACTAACCTCACCTTTGTCTTGGCAACTCCAAAATCTTGAGATCGCCCACCACATACTACAAGCCCTGTATCTGGAGTGTATGCTTCCCATTGTTTTCAATTCCCACTTTGTGAAAAATACCCAAAATATCATACCATCAAGATCATTGCTATTTTCTGAGCTACAAAGCCCCTAATTTTGTCCCCATGCATTTTTGAAGGCCTCATTTAATTGATCGTCTACCATGCACCTGTGTACTGCTGCAATTACAGCAATTAATTAATGGTGGATATTGATGCAGAGACAGAGTGAGTTGGTGGCCCTGCAGAAAAGGATATGTGGACAATGGAATGAATGGTTCATTTGCACCACGAAATCAAACTGCCCAATACCCATGTGCTGCGAATTTCTTGTATGGTACGCTATCTTCCCAGCAAATTAAAATAAAAAATAGTCTAAACGCATTTATGAGTGCAGCGATTTATTAATGTTATCTGTGGAGATTTTGAATGCACGAGGAGACGTTCAGTTCGGTACAATACATTTGGACTCTTTTAAAAAAGTAGGACAGAAGACAAAGTGCAGAATTTCAATCATAAGTTTTATAAACTAGTTTCAAATAAATTACAGTTTTAAAAAATTAATTATAAACGACAAAGTGCAAAGCCTGAATCATTCGTTTCATTCGAGCAATTTCAAAACACATTACAGCTGTTCGAAGAAAGATGAAAAGAAACATCTCGCATTTAGTAGATACGGGCCTAAGAATCTAATGAATCCAGCAGACCAATTTGCAGAATGTAAAATTGACAAAATCTAGGGAGCCAAATCTTAACTAAGCCTTCCTAAAATAGTTAAGGCGGTAAGCATAGTTTATCTCTCCCCATTTTCTTAATGTAAATTGGTTTTCTATTTCTTAATTATTATATTATATGATATTATATGATATGATGTGATTATTATTTTATATGTTTTATATACACGATGAATTCGTAATTTATTATTATTATATTATATGATATTATATGATATGATGTGATTATTATTTTATATGTTTTATATACATGATGAATTCGTAATTTATTAGAAAGTTGTTTTTTATATATAAATAGTTAGTAAAATAGAAATACCTAAAAAATTTCATTTTAGTAAAAGTCTAGGGTGGATGTAGATGGTGACATCAAATGATGTCATATTATCCATGTGGCTTACTCCAAGAGTGCCATGTGTCATGCGATTTGAGCCGTCTTAGGTCCATGAAAAGGCTAAAACAAGGTGTCACATGGCACTCACAAGGGCACCACATCACCCTCTACCATGTAATGTGTCTTGTTATCTTGGGTCCTACCATAAGTTCCAACCCTTTGGATCGTGCATATTCATATTATAAGGGAATTCAGGGTTTTCCATTCATCATTTTTTATTAGGGGTGTCCAACTAGCCCCACTTTGTCAAGTCTCCCTAGGAATAAAATCCCAGGAGTTTCCCTCAGGGCTCCCATCAAATTCTCTGGGGTAAAACTCTCGGGACACATGGGTGGCCATAAACATTTAACTCTTGATGGCCCAAAACTCTCTTTGTTTAAGTGTTTGATGACCACGCTTGGTCATAGGATCAAAGAGGGTAAAGCCATTTCCTTCTTAAGTCCTATGCTTCAAACTTAAGAATTCCTTCCCCATTATTAGTAATTGTTAACGCATGTATAAGGACCTTTGCTATGACCTTTGATTGATGGTCTATAGATATACCAGGGTATAACTAGGCCCTTAGAAAGTTATGCCTCCTTAGATTTACCGAGACTCGACCATGGCCTTTAATCCATTTTATGTGTGTGTGTGTGTACACATATGTATATAAGTAATTGTGTCATCTCTTTTTAGCTTTGTATAAATACTAGGAACACATGTATATTTGTATAATGTGCATATACATATAGAAATGTTATTCCTCTTGAGCTTATGGGTAAATATTCGCCTGATAGCCAAAACATTTTTATGCAGGCATTCGTTGATTAACAAAGATTGATCAACCTCTTCATACACAAGCCATTTAGAACAATTTGTGGGCTTAGGATGGAAACATGGATAGATCCATTCCTAGGAATATATTCAGGAAGCACTTCTAAATAGGAAATCAGATTCCTTATTATTAACCTGGGGAATTTATCAACATAGTGACCACATATCAAAACATGTCAGTGAAAATATTCAATCATTAACAAATATTCCCATCTCTTCATTCTCAAGCATTCCTATGTTAATTTCCATCTCAGAAATATTCATAATAAATAAGACATTCCTTAGAATATTTACACAAGATATTGACATTCATCATTCATGTAGGAAAACAACACTCAACATTATCATGACATTATTTTGTTGGAATTGTTGCGTTGGCATTGATGTCAACAAGTTCATGGTCATTCTTGTCATATGCATGTGTGATGGATGTTGAATTGGTGGTCCTATTGGTTGGAGTTGACGTCAACTCTAGAGGTCATGAACTTATGTCAACCTCATGATGATGTAGATTGATGAAGCATGGTGTGTGTCAGTATGTGTTGGCATTGATGGAGCTTGATGGTAGCATGATTGTATTAGATGAGTTAGCAGGTGTCGGCGTGTGCATTGATGGAAATTTCATGATGGCTTGTTGATGCTCCAATAGGTAGAGGAGGCTGATATAGGTGATGATCAAATCTACATATGATAGAGATGGTTCATGGCACACTAGTTGAGTTGTCAACTAGTTCTTCATGTTTATGCTTCATGAAGATGACTTGTCGCAATGTGATGACTTGATGATGATGATGTTGACATTGCAGAGGTGCTACAAAGGTTTACAGTTTTGTTTAGATGAGTTGCAGCTTGTTCAAAGGTGTAATGGAGAGTGGAGGACTTGTTGGATTACTTGGAAACCTTGTTTGTTGTCCCTTCTAGGTCAACTTGGCAGTGACACTTGGGAGGCTTGCTTGATCTATTTGTAGAGGTGTCAGAGGCTATGTTAGAGGTATGGAGTCATGTATAGATTTTGGAGAAGAGGATGGAATAGGTGGCAGAGGTACTGAGCTAAAAGATTGATGGCTTCCCTCAGTTTTAGCCCTAGTCGCATGCATAGAGGCCTATGGTAGTGGTTGGAATCCTCAAGTCGCATGGAGGCCAACCTATGGGAGTGGTTATAGCCCCATTTGAGTTCAGATAGTTTCAATTGTGTGACTATGGGATTTCACGAGATTCCCTCCGCATTCCTCGCACTATTTGGAAGCAAATTAGTTTGGAAATTCCCAGAGGCCTCCAGAAAAAGTGAAAAAGCTCGAAAATAGTTTGAAAAGGTCCTCTCATGATGTGAATGCATTTAGTGCACTAGTAGTGAACTTAGTGGATTGATTTGGTATAATTTGTGCACTTTTGATCCTAGTCCCAAGCTTAATTTCATCCTACATGTTTTATATACTTGATCTTGGAGCTATGTGATGGTGGATTGAGTTGAGGGTGTATGTATGAGAATGAGAAGGTATCAAACAAGCATTTTATGCTTCAAACCTTGAGTAGAGCTAGATGCTTCAGTCAATGAGTGCTAATGACTGAATAATGTTCATATCTAAATCATGTTCCGGTATAGATCAGAATTGGAGTTGTTGGTGTAGTGATTGATAAGAGAGTATATGTATGCCATTAGGTAGAGTTTTTTATTGTGATTCTCACATTTGTTTTATGCAAGAGTTACTGATGCACTTGGGACATAGCCATAGTGTCTTTTGTTTCTAGGTGTATTATTCAACATTGTTTTTATGTGAGGATTTGATTGTATTCATATTTGTGTGGCCATAGTGTTTTATATTTTGGAGAGCACACTTCTTGTGCTATTGATATTTTTTTTGATGATAAGATCTTGTTGTTGAGAGCATTTATGGAGAGCTGATTTCTTGTCTAGCAGAGTGTCTTGGGATCCAGTTTGAAAATACATGAAAGGAGGTTCGCATAGTGGTAGAGGAACAATGAATTCATGAGAGAGGAGCATGGATAGCGAAGCTTAAGCAAACGAACGAGTTTCTCATCCAATGGTGGTTGGATAGTTCCACAGAAACTGGGCGAGGCTCAATGGTCATGGTGGTGACCAGTAGATCGAAGTCTGTAGAATCGATTTTTAGTTCAAGAGTAACTAGGCAAGGATCATTGATCATGGTGGCCTTCAACAGATGGTAGTCCGTAGATTCGTAGAGAACAGAGTATTCCAAATGATCAATAGTATTGAGTCTCCTAGCCAATCAAAGTTGGCATCATGTATTTGAGGTCGAGTCTCCATGCTATTGGGAGTCAACAAGCTATGTAAAAGAAAAAAAAAATTACTAATAGAAATTTAGAGAAGAGCAATAGCAACAAGGGTGGTTTTTCTCCTGGGAGGGTTTCTAAAAGATCTTGTGTCTCATGTGTGATTGATTTGATGTGAATGTTGTTTTGTAGTTACTTATGGTTTTCATTTATGATTATGTGATGCGCATGTTTAATGAATTTTTTCATATATGTGTGATTCAATAAGTAAAGTAATAAAAGGCAAAAATTTATAAAAAGATCACACTATTGATTCACCTACCCTCTCAGCAGTTCTTAAAGGTTTCTAACAATTGGTATTAGAGTGGGGCTCTTGGTTACAACTTGATCGCTAGAGAGTATATCTCGGGTTTTGTTGACAAAAAATTGATTTCTTTTTTCAAAATGGGCAACAACAAGAAGAAACAAATTCAAAAAATAAATGGCCTTCAAAATAAGGAAGCTCAACCACAAAACATCATCTTTCTAGTACAAGTGGTTGAGCAAATAATGTGCAAAAATCAGAAGAACGAGAATCAAAGGTATTGCAGCAAAATGATTCCAAAGGTATAAGTGTTAATGATTTTATTTTGAGTTACAATTCTGAGGATTCATATTTTGATCATGTTGCATTGGCTAGTGAAGATTAGAATGATATTAATGATCTTAGATCTGATATTTATAGACTAATTGTTGCATGAAAGGATCAATATAAATTATTGAAGATTTGTGATGATAAGTAGGCCAAGCTCAAGGAAGATATAGTGAGCATGAAATTTAAATTGGCAGGATTTGAGAAAGTTGAGGATGGTGTGCGGAAGCAATACCAAGTAAAGATTGAAGAGGTTGATAAATTGAAAGTGGAAGTGGTTTCCTTGAGAAAGTAGAGAAATATGGAGATTCGAGAAGAGTACCATAGTTGATCCGAACTTAAACAGGAACGAAACAAATTACAGACATAACCATAAATACAGAGATACAACAAAAATAACACTTCATTTCATGAATATCAAATATTGAAATATGTTTACAAACAAAATGGAAATAAACTAGCTCGAGTGATGGTAGATTATCTCTGAGAAGAGAGTGGTGGCTACATGCCTCCAAGTTGTGTTACAATGAGTCTCAAAGGCCTGTTTATTATTGAGAAACAATGGAAAACGCTAAACATCCAAAAACCTAACCCTAGGAGATGAAGTGCCAAAACTATGGGCCCTGTTTCGGTAAATTGGTACATCAACTTCCTGGGATCATAACTTTGCCATACTATCTCTGTTTCACATGCACAATACCTCATTAGAAATATCTATTTGACGACTACAAATTTTGAATGGAAAACATCAAACAAAGACTAATGTTTTCCTATGTTTTCCCAAAAATTTCGTTTAGGGCCTCAAAATGGCTCTGGGATTTCACGACCTAAAAAACTGACAAAAACAGTAAACTATGCTACAATTAAGCAAATTGTAAAACTTAAAGAGACAGTGGTGGGGCTCTAAGTGGAATAGGTGGGTGGCCACCAACATCCACTTGGATCAGTCCCACCCCCTTAGGAAGCAATGGTCCCTGTTACATTGAGTGCCTCCATGAGATGGGGAAACTCCTGCTAAACTGGGGATCCAGTTTATCTGGACTGAATTCCTCTGTACGGAATTCTTGAAGAATTGTCGTGAGGCCCAGGAGCAGGGTAAAAGCTTCCACTATCTATGGCTATTGCTATCCATAGTAATCGTAGCGGGGAACTGTCGGAGGATAGTCAATTCCCCACAATTCACAGAGATTTACCAGAGGCCGCGAAGTACGCTTCGCTCTGGGCCATGAAGGATGTGAAAAGGATACACGACAACAAAATATTCTAGGTGCTCATGGAGATGAACATCCGGATGTGGATCAACCGGAAGCCGCACTTGTCACCCATGGTGTACAACAGTCTCTAGAGTTTTGCAGAATTCAAAGTCGGCATGCATAATATATACATTAGGGCGCGAAAGGATCTGACAAAGCAGTGGACAAAGCTACCCTTTGTAGCCACTGACGACACCATTTTCACTGTCTTGGAGGCATGGCCTCCAGAATGGCGTGCCCCAGATCTTGCAGAACTCAAAAAGGCGGCAGCGCAAAAGAAGAAGGATGATGCCAAGCTGCGCGTCACACAATTGACCAAGAAAATGCGGAAGGAAAAAATAGCAACTGAGGTACAGGCAACATGGGAAGCAACGTAGAAAGCTGCCGAGCAGAAAAAGGCCACAGAAGCAGCCGCAACAACACAGGAAGAAACCGCGAAGGCGGGCGAGGGCCAAGTAATGCCCTCGCAGGGGCAGGAGGCAGAGGAAGCAGAAACAACAGAAGGGATGAACCCAAGGACCACATCAATACAGTTGAAGTGCCCACACATGGCAGAGCAAGCAAGACCGAGGAAGAAGGTCAAGGCCTTGAAATTGGCCATTGACCCAATCACTCTAACCGAGGGTGATATCCATGACATCAGTGAGATAGTGCGCGATGTCACCAATGAGGCTCTTCAAGATTTTATGCAGGAGAACCAGACTGTGTTGGGGGCCATTAGGGTGTAGTTGCAAGAGTTACAGGTGCATCCTCCTCAGGTGTGTACCCTCTCAACCCACCTCACAGCAAGATCCTCAGCAGAAGAGCAGATGTTGTGCGCACGGATGGCAAACACAATAGTGTTGTTGGAAGGGGCCCTAGTGATAGCGAATGAGGCCGATAGATTTTCAGTTAGCATGATGAAAGACCTTGGCCTTAATCTGGGTTCCCTTCTGTGTGAGATACTATATTTGTTAGAAGATAGGATAACAACAGAGTTGTGCGCTAGGGAGAGTTGCGCGATCCAAGTCCTCAGCAAGAAAAAGATAAACATAAAAGAACTCATCTTGCAGTGCGAAAAATTGGTGTCACAAAATCAGTAGTTGGTGGAGCTGGTAGGCGACGCTTGCCGCAGTGTCCCGGAGCTGGCTATCCCAGCAGATCTACCAATGGAGGTGCGGATCCATAGACTAGTAGCAGGAGTCTGCAAGGCCATAGAAGAAATGACAAAGGTTCAGTTGGAGCTAAATCTTCAGATTGCCGAGCTGCGGTTAAAGGCACGACTATCCACTCTCCCGAAAGTGAGAGAATAGTACATTAGAACTATCACAGCGGGACTAGGTGAAATCAGAGGTGTGGTGCGAGACTGTACCACCATGTTGGAACAAGCACTTGAGGTCCTCACAACTCTTGAGGAGGGCCCTAACATCTAGTGCTTGGAGACAGAAGCGCGAAAACTCCAACAACAATATGACAGTGTCTGAGGAACTGCGCAGACAGTAGTTCCCACTGAGAGGCTTGCGAGGATGCAGCAAGTCAAAGCACTGAAGGAGTAGGTGGACGCGGCGCGGCACAAGGAGGCAGTTCTCAAAGCATGCATTTAGCCTTGGATCAACAAGGCCTTCACTATCACGGAAAACATCTAAGGAAAGCTTGCGCACATACAAGGGATGAACACATTAATGCAAAGAAGCACCCCAAACACAGAGGTGTCAGAATAGTGGATGCAACATATCCAAAAAGTAGCAGCTTTGTGTGCTACGGACCTCAGCACATTTAGAGAACAGTTGGAGGGACTCTGCACCAAGATCGTCGCACCGACCGAGTGACTCGAGGGCAAGTCATGATGTTTATGTTGGGGGCCTGTTGGGCATGGAATCCCCCCAATGCATGTTTTTGGGATCAAAGCCCAAGTTTTGACCTGATATTGTCGTAAAGACTCCGCGAATTGCGGGCACAGAGCGTGAAATGTATGATAGAGTCACAGGGTTGTCTGCCTTAGTCTTGTAATGTAATGTCGGCTTGGCCATGGTCTGCAGACCATGGTATTGTATAAATAAAGTGAGGCTCTAAGTGTAAAAGAGAAGGAACAAAAAATTAGAAGAAAAGAGTAAGATTTTAAATTTCTAAGTGTGTCTTGGGTCGTAGAGTAGGAGAAGGCTCTGCAGCTGAGTGCTCAGAGGCCTAGTAATCCGCATCTAAGTGCGCGGACCCCTATAGCTGAGTGCGCAGGGTGGAGTCGAGTCTCTAACTAAGGAAGAAAATAATAAAGAGAAGTTTTATCTTAATTCTGTGTATCTGTTCTGGGGTTATTGCATGTTTGATATAAATTGCAAATATACTAGTTATTTACTCTGGGCACCTGTATGAATTATTTATATTTCTAAGTATACTTTAGCACATACAAGTAGGCTAAGTTAATCAACTAACAATGGAATAATAGTAAGGACTTGGGTAATAACAGCATCTGACCCCCGAGTAGGGCTGCGCAAAGATAACATCTCAGGCTATGAGGTACGTGTAAGTACGTGTAGTGACGTGCACACAGGGTCGAACCGTGAACCACTTGAAATCATCAGACATCTCTAGGGTGAGGAAACTAGGTTCTAGCACCCGCCCATACTACTTCAAGTGAAACCTCAGTATGCGCTTCGCAGATTGTTACCGAAAGGGCCAGTAGTACCGGGATGTGTTTTGCTAAATCACCTTTGAACCTAGGTCATGCCCCAACAAGCCAACACAGATTTTGTAATAAAGTTGTAAAGACTCCGCATTTTGTGGTCGCAGAGCGTGAAGGTGTCATGAGTCATAAAGGGTTGTCCACCCTTATCTTGTAAAGTAAAGTTGATTGTAATGATCTACCGTTGGTCCGCGGACCATGGGATTGTATAAAAAGAGCTAGGTAAGTAAGCTCTAAGTAGTCAAATGAGTCATAAGTTGTAAAAAAAGTCTTGAGAGATAAGGAGAGAAGTCTAAGTTTCAGTTCTTAGTGTACGTAGAGGCTCTGTAGTTGAGTGCACAAAGGCCTAGGTTGGAAGTTTGCAGCAGAGTGCGCAAACCCCTACAGTTGTGTGCGCAGGGAGGATAGAGTCTGTAATCGTTTGAAGATATCAATAAAGATAATCATTTTACAAATTCTGTGTCTTTGTTTCCTATTAATGCATATTATCATATTGGGTATGAATATCATTTGTAATGCTTATATGATGCCCGAATGTATGTAATTACGTTGAATAACTGAATGCAAGTAAGAATATATGTTTACTCGTCGCTAACTATGATTGTTTCATAAGATAAGTAAGACACTTAAGAATAACTTGGAAACTTGTTCTATACGTTGCTTTAGTAGCACGAAAGTACCTGAACCGTAGGTTAGGACTATGCAAAGGCCAATCGTACCCCCTCGTGAAGGTACTGAAGGGCGGAATAAAGGGCTAGGAAGACAGAGCCCTAGAAGTTAACGACCTGTGCAAAAGCAATAATAGGAGGAATAAAACGACATGACGACCATCTCAGGGTGCAGAAACTTGGTTCCAGCATCCCCTCATACTTCTTCAGGTGATACTTTGGTCCACGCTCCACGGGTTGATGCCGAAAGGGCCAGTAGTGTAGGGATTTGTTTGGCTAACTAATGCTGAACCTGGGTCAAGCCCCACCAAGCCAAAAAATGGTTCCGTTGTTGGGACCAGAATCTACATAAGAGATGTGTGATGTCATATCACTATAATCTAAATAAGAAAGAGATTGGAGATTGGTTGGATAGGAAGATCCACGAATTCACGCCACAGGAGAACAGAAATCCACGACTGACAAAGGAACAGTGGCTGGACAGGTACCTATGCACAAAGATCCACGAGATATTTTTTTGCTCCTTTTCGGTTGAGTTATACAAGTGGATTGTGAAGCTAGTAGATATCTAAGGAAGGTGGAGACTTGACGGTCCTATTGTCTGGATCCCGGAGTTAGTACAGAGATTAGAAGCCTCTAAGGATAAGATTTCCCATGTTGTCGATCATTGGCTCAATTGCATCATAGGAGGATTTGTGACTGAATTCGTGGTTAACACCTCAGTCAACTAAAGCGAGGCATAGCGAAGTTTTTTCAAAGGACCGCAAGGTAAGTACTTGAAATCTTTGAATACCTGGATTAAGATGTTATTGTGTGAAAAGAGGGTGATGCAACTACCTTGATGTTCGGAGCTACACAAATCGGAAAAAAAATTTGGAACGAAGGAATAAAGGGTCTTGAATATAGTCCATTGATTTCACCTCCATTGGGTGGCAAAGAGGGAGTGGCACAGGCTTCTCCGCGAAGTGTTATTCAGTTAATAAGACAAGGATTCCCATGACTACCACCTCCACCCACACCACCTCTAACTTCACCACCATCACCTGTGACTTCACCCGTACCACCTCCACCTCCACTGCAGTTTAGCATGGAAAATTCAGTGAAGCTGCCTTTGTTTAAAGGCTTCAGAAATAAGGACCTAGACCAGTTTTGGTTCTTTGTGAATGCTATATGGGAAGCTCAGGGTGTTACAAATGATCACATGAAGAAGGCGACACTCATTAGTGCTCTGCAAGATCGTGCGCTAACCTAGTACATCAAATACTCTAATGATAACCCAAAAGTTGGATTGGTGGACATCCAGGCCATGGTGAATAAAAAATTTAGTATGCCTAAATCTGAGGCACAGTCGATTGTGGAGTTTAATGAAATCACAATGAGACGAGGCGATACACATTGGGAATTAGCTCAGAGATTGAAGTGTAAAATCCGAGAAGCTAATATGAACTTAACAGATGGGCAACACCATGAATGGTTTGTGGCTTCGCTCCTGCTACACCTGAGGGTTGCGCTGTCCCAACAGAAGATAACGACTTAGGCAGAGGCCTTGGAGATTGCAATGAGACTACATGAAACACCGATGCAAGATATGAATCTGGGGGTTCAACAGATCCATGCGTAGTTGCAAAATATTTGCATTGAAATGCAAATCTTGAAGCAGGACAAGACAGTTCGATCGGAGATGCACAAAGAGATATGGTGCCTGAAATGAAAGGGTCAGGGGCATGACAAGGACCATTGCCCGGTCTTTGCGAATTACATTGCAGGAGGGGGTCTGATGCCTTTGAGGCTGGAAGCTCAAGTAGGACCAAGTGTAGGGCCTGCATTGTGGTGCGTTGTATGTTAGGTAGCAGGTAAATGTATGATGGATAACTGTCATTTGCTTTAGAAGTTTGTATAAATAGCACAACAACTGTTCTGCAACTTCTGTAGGTTTGTAGGGCATGATGAACGCAACTGTAGAAGCTATGAATTAATGATGGATAGAACAACCACCTATAGGGTTCAGGTAGAAATGAAGCCTCTTGACTAGAACATGGGGATGGCACGAATAGGCTTTCAGGGGTGTGAACGAGGCCAAGGTGGAGGAGGACCTGAAAGAGGTCACGGATAACTGATTTTCTACAATTGCGGAGGACAAGAACACTATGCCCCCGATTGCACTAACCCAACACGTCCATCATGAAAATATTTCACTCTATTTGATCATGAGAGGGAGGACTATCCTATGCTGAAAGCGAGCATACGTGAAAAGGGGTGCTACCACCTCAGCTGACTTAGAACCTGTAGATGATGAGGTTTGAGCCTCGCGAAGAGGATTTGAATGTGAATATAGTGCTCCGAAGTAGAATTGCAATAGGGGATGATGAGGGGAAATAACCCTAAGACAACGCATGGGTTCGCAAAGCTCCGACGAAGGCGGCTGAATTCGATTTGGAGCGCGCACGTGAAACATTCATGGAAGAAAATAAGAGCTTCACTGAGGCCTCCACCTCAGGAAGCAAAAATAAGCCTGATCACAAGATGGACCCTTCTATTCTTACGACCTTCGTAGAGACTTGCATGAAGTTGCTGCGCGATAGCAAGGCTGTAAAGGGATTACAAGAACTTATAAATAGATGCACCAGAAACACGCCAGGTGAGCCATGCATGGTACAAAATATTGGTAAGAATAAAACAAGGACATGACAAGAGATGAGGCTGACTGCGCAGATAGAAGAGTATGAAATGGATCAAGTTATTTTGGACGTGGGGTCGGACACGAACATCCTACCAAAGAAGACCTAGGAGTGGATGGGAAGACCAGCGCTACAGTGGTCTCCGATTCAGTTAAGGATGGAAAATCAACAGAAGATCATCCCCATTGGGCAGCTTCAAGGGGCGACTATAGATATTGAAGGCGCGAGCACTCTGGCTAACTTTGAAGTAATATAAATTGTGGATGATAACAACCCCTATCCTTCACTCCTTAGCATTGATTGGGCTACTAATATGAATGGGGTAATCAACCTAAAGAAGCAAAAGATGATATTTGAGAAGAAATTGCTCCGCATAATATTACCCCTAGATCCTGCTGAAGTATCGCACTATACTGAACTAGTTCGCGATTATGAGAGTGATGACGATTTGGACTGTATCTATAAGATAATAGCGTGAGACCAAGATTGGGTGAATCCAACAGTGGATGGATTAATTACATGGGATCGCAAGAGTTCCTGTACCTCGGACTTTGATGAAGAACTATAGTGATGGCAGAATTGGTTACATGAAGCAACCACACTAAACTGTAACATGATGACCTGGTCACTGCATTGTCTGTTGTCAGAGGTAAGAAATCTGTCCACTTATGATGGCTTGAATGATGTAGATATCCTTTTGGATGCATTTGAGAGGGAGGTACCAGAGAACCAGCGCTTCCAGGCTTTGGACTTGGCACTACGAGTTACGCCCACAAGGTGGTGGGGTACGCACAAGGGTAGTTTTGATGATTGGCATGAATGTAGGAGGATGATGAGAACATGCTTTGCGAAGCCGAAGGTAGGGGTGATTTTAGGGGCGAATGTTCGCCCTTTGGCGAAATTAAGGGGTTTTAAATTTTTAGTGGGCGAATATTTTGTATCATAGTACATTTTTACAAATCACCTCAAATAGCCCACCTTATTTTAAGGGAGAGGGTAAAAAAGGTAAATTTAGCCCTTGAAATTAGGAGTTACAACCTTCCATTCACCCATTTTCAAGAATAGGTTTTATTTAAGTGAATCCATTGGCCCATTTTCAAGAATAGGTTTTATTTAAGTGAATCCATTGGCCCATTTTCAAGAATAGGTTTTATTTAAGTGAATCCTATGGCCCAAAGGCCCAAATACCATATTTATAAAAGAGGTATGGTAAATTAATAAAAATATAAATAAATGAGAGGTATGGTAAATAAATAAAGCATTTTTTATATTTACTCCATAAGTCACCTTATATCATGCAAGGGTGTAAACAAATAAAAATATAAGTAAAGTGGAGGTATGGTAAATAAATAAAACGTCTTTTTATACTTACTCAAAAGGTATGGTAAATAAATAAAAATATAAATAAACTAGACCCATGGTAAATAAATAAAACCTCTTTTTATATTTAGTCCATAACCCTCGTTCTATTTATGAAGGCTCAAGAAAGAGGTTTTATTTAAGTGAATCCTATGGGCCAAATACCATATTTGTAAAAGAGGTATGGTAAATTAATAAAAATATAAATAAGCGAGAGGTATGGTAAACAAATAAAACATTTTTTTATATTTACTCGATAAGTCACCTTGTATTTATGAATGTTATGGTAAATTAATAAAATATAAATAAATGAGAGGTATGGTAAACAGATAAAACATTTTTTTATATTTACTCCATAAGTCACCTTATATTATACTATGGGACAAATACCATGGACTAGATTGTTATTAATACCATGCAAAAAAACATTATTAACCCTAATATTAGTATTAATAAAAATAAAAATGGCACATGGTATTGACCCATAGTATTCATCAAAATGGCACATGGTATTGACCCATGGTATTCACTTGGAAATTAAACCAGCATAGATCCATCTTTACTCTGGATCTACTAACCCCCGAGAGGTATCAAATATCGTGATATGCAAACTAGCATAGAGTGAAAAAATATTTGATCCGATCAAGAGTAAAAATGGATGGTGTAACTTAATGTATGTTAAACATTTTAGCTTGGTTAAAATAAATAAAATAAAAATCAACTATTAATTTTATTAATTTTTATAAATTACTAATAGTAATTTTTAAGCTCCAGGTTTATGATAACCCATGGTATTGACCCATGGTATTCATGTGAGCATAGACTATTTAAAGGGGAAATTCTATCTTAGATCCATCTTAATTCTAGGTCTACCAAGTGCTCAGAAGGATAAATAGATTTCATCCCCCTAAGAGTGGTAGATGTGGAATTAAGATGGATATAGGTTGGTTTTTATGATAATGAAGATATTAAATAGACTTAGGAAATTATATTGTAAAAACATCTTAAGGTGAATGGTTAAAGCATAGACATTGGACAAGTATATTTGTATACTTTTGTTTTAAACTGAAACAAATCCAGGGCTAAAAGGAATGGATTGATTGCACTAGTCATCCTTCTATAACTTTCCAACATATGCTGGAGTAAACAGATTGTAATTTGGGTAATTTTTCTAATTGCAAACGGGAACATACTTGTGTATTGGCAGGGTGGTTACGAGGTCCCTAGAAGTGGAGTAAACAGATTGTAATTTGGGTGATTTTTCTAATTGCAAACAGGAACATACTTGTGTATTGGCAGGGTGGTTACGAGGTCCCTAGAAGTGATGAATTTGAATTTTTCTTGGTTTTATATATAGTATTAGTTTTTTTCTCATGCTTTCTGTGAATGGCACGGGTGAATTTTATCCTACACCCACTAGGTTATCGATATGTAATTTTGGTCATTTTGATTTCAAAAGATATTTTAAAGAAATGCAATGATTTCATTTGTGTATTCAATAAACAAAAGATTTTATAATTGAGTAAAATATTCGCCATGCTTGGTGAGAGATTTGCCAAAAAATTATATATACATATCATATTATTGATAAAATCGCCTTCCATTTTTCCTATATACCATGGAGATTCGCCCATTTATTATACATGTAAATTTAGGGGGGTTCTTAAAATTTTCCCTGGCCGAAGGTATGAATGACAGAAAAATATGATGGGTAGGATGATCTGTGTGCGCACATGGCCAAATGGGCTCAAGCTTATGGAGAGAATCGCCAACCTGAATGGGTGCACTTGTTTTGTCACACCCTGGATGTCATCTTGATGAACTGGTACATAGAAACAGAGCTCCACCATGGTATAGGTGAATGGGATATTCTATGCGAGGGATTCATAATGACATTCAACTTTGAAGACGGGTTTAACTGTATCGACGTGGCGCTACCAAAAGTAAAAGCAAAAATCTTTAGGATACCGCAGGATCCTTTGGACCTAATTCAGCTTGATTGGACTACTCAGCTGAGCCACGCACTAGAATGCTATAACATAACTGCTGAAGAAGAAGATGAGGATCCGTGAAATATTAACATCCCTAAAACAGAAGATCGCAATGAGGTTGAAGGACCGCAGGTTGAGAATCCTGATATAACTACGCCACCGAAAACGAAACAGGTAAACATTTGTACAGAGGCAAAACCCAAATTCGCGAATATTGGAGATTATTGGGATGACGTGACAGTGGATAAGGTCTTTGAATTGCTCTGTGAATACTAGGATTTTTCACTTACCAAGTTTACAGATCTAAAAGGGATAATCGGGGACCTATGCGTTATGAAGATCACATTGAAGCCCAACGCAAAGCTGGTTAAGCAAAGACCTTACCATCTCAATCCGAAGTATAAGGAGAAGATCCACTTAGAGCTGGACAATATGCTCACAGTACGCATCATTGAGCCTGTGGAAGAATCTGATTGGGTAAGCCCAATGGTGGTACAGGAAAAGAAGAAGAAGGATGAAATAAGGGTATGCGTAGATCTCCGGATGTTGAATGACGCTTTTGTACATGATCCTTTCCTGACTCCATTCACTGATGAAGTGTTGGACAATGTAGGTGGATAGGAAGCATATTCCTTCACTGATGGGTTCTCTGGGTACCATCAGATCAAAATCGCGCTAGAGGATAGGAGCAAGACAACCTTCGTGACTGAGTGGGGGTGTTTTCAGTACATGGTAATGCCTTTCAGATTGAAGAATGCACCTGCAATTTTCTTGCGCATAGTCATTGCTGCGTTTAAGGAATTTATTCATAAATTCTCGGAAGTGTACTTTGATGATTGGACTATGTTTGGGCTAGCGAAACACCATGTATCAAGTTTGCGCTTGATGCTAGATACCTATCGAAGATACCAGATTGCACCCAATCTGAAGAAATGCCTGTTTTGTGTTCCTTTTGGGACCCTGTTGGGTCATGTGGTTTGTAGACAGGGACTGATGGTAGGTCCTGCGAAGATCGCAGTGATACTTAACTTGGAAGTGCCAAGGAGTGTGAAACAGCTACATGCTACCGTAGGACATACTGGATATTATAGAAAGTTCATCAAAGGCTATGCCCAGATCACCGCGCCTATGGAGAAGTTGTTGAAGAGGGATGTCACATTATGCTGGAATGAGGACTGTAAGAAGAGCTTCGATGTATTGAAAGAAAATATGGTCATCGCGCCGATTTTAGTCTTCCCGGATTGGAAGAAAGAGTTTCATGTACATGTCGATGCGTCATGGATAGTGCTGGGAGCCATACTGACACAGGCTGGTGGAGGAGACTCGGACCATCCTATAGCATTCGCAAATAGAAGTTTATCTAAGGCAGAGAAGAACTATTCTACCTCCGAGCACGAAGGGTTAGCCATGGCATATGCACTCCAAAAGTTTAGACATACTTGCTGGGTGGCCATTTTAAGATGTATATGGATCATCCCATGTTGAAGTACTTGGTCAATAAGACTATGTTGTGGGGGAGAATTTGCAAGTGGCTATTATTCTTCCAGGAGTATGATTTTGAAGTTATTGTAAAACCTGGATGATTGAATGTGGGACCAGACCATCTATCATGCATCGAAATAGGGGAGGAGACCACTAATTTGGAGGAAGGATTGTCTGACACACAGCTCTTTGCAGTGCACATCGTGGATAATCATTTTGAAGATATCATACACCTCCTAATGATAGGAACTGGCCCAGAAGGATACACCATCCAGCAGAAGGAGTTAGTGGTGCACGCGACATATTTTTCTATCATTTCCAGGCATCTACAAAAAATGGGGTCTGATAAGATATTGCGATGATATGTATCGGAGTTTGAAAGGAGCAGTATCCTCGTAGACCCTCATGGGGGCGTAGCGGGAGGGCATTGTATAGGAAGAGCGAGCGCACAAAATATTCTACGCGTAGGGTTGTGGTGGCCAACCCTCCATGAGGATTCCAAAGATTACTGCAAAACATGTGATGTATTTCAAAGGACTGGTAGGCAATCGTGGAGGGATGAACTGCCTCTGAACCCCCAGATCACGTTACAACTCTTTGAGAAATGGGCAATAGATTTTGTGGGACCCATCCAGCCCCAAGGAAAGACGGGAGCAAGGTACATTATCACTGCGATGGAGTATTTGACTCGATGGGCGGAGGCAAAGCCTGTAAAGGATTGTATAGGCACAACTGTTGAGAAGTTTTTCTTTGAGTATGTACTGACGTGATTTGGTTGTCCAAAGATTTTGATGAGTGATCGCAGTACGCACTTTCTGAATGAGACGATCAGTGTGCTAAAGGAGGAATTTCAGGTATATCACCAGAAGAGCACTCCTTATCACCCACATGCTAATAGGATGGTTGAAGCATTCAATAAAGTGTTAGAGAATGTGCTGACCAAGGTTTGCAATGCTCAGCAAAGTGATTGGGACCTACACATACTCGTGGTACTATGGGCGTGTCAGAAAACATGCAAGAAGTTGACTGGAAAAACACCCTTTAGGATTGTATATGGTGTTGAAGCAGTGATGCCCATGGAATACATTGTGCCTAGTCTATGCATAGCGGCACTCACAAGTATGACGGATCACGGAGCCCTAGAAGAAAGGCTCGCGCAGCTGGCCGAGCTTGAGGAAGAAAGATTTCTAGTTGGATTTCACCAATAGGTCCAAAAGTAGTGCGAAAAAACATGGCATGATCAACACATTAAGCTGCAGACATTTAAGGTAAATGACTTTGTTTTGTTATATGACAACAAGTGTGATAAATTTCCACAAAAATTCAAAATGCACTGGTTAGGGCCCTATGTCATTAAGGAGATTACCGGCGGAGGAGCAGTGCAGCTGGTCAAATTGAATGGAGATCCCTTCCCATGAAAGGTGAATGGCACTTGCTTGAAGCCATACATGGGTGGTCTGACCATGTGACTATATGAAGGTAGCACAGTCTTAGCACTTCAGGCAGCTAAAAGGAGGTGTGGGACTATAAACTACACTGCCTGGGTTGGGGAGCTGCGTGATTGGAGGATTGTGCGAAGCAAGGAAGTGTCACAGGGTTCGCGAAAGTGTGAAGGGAGCTGCGCTACCCAAGGAGAAATCACGTAGGTAAGCTGATAAGTGATCATTAAAGTCACTATTCATGATTTGATGGCAGAAATGTATCCAAATGGAGTGGGCGGCTAGAATTTAAGACGCAATTTATGAGTCAGATCCTTGAAAATCTGCCACCAATCCATTATTAATGAAACAAATTTGGGGGGAATGTTTAGATTTGAATTCAAAATTCCCTATAAATTACAGGTGGTTGTCCAGCGAAAAAAACTTGGCATTTCGAGCATTGAGTTGTTGAACTCTTAGGCTCACATGAATCATGAGCACTACGAACTTCTGATAGCCAGTTCACTATTTGAGACATTGCCGAAGGAGACACAGGAGTGCTTGCAAAACATCATGTTGGCACCCACAGAAGCTATAGATACTGAAGCAGAGGTGTTGGTGCCGAAAGTGGTTATGGAGGCCGAAGAAACTACTCCCGAAGTGGCTGAAGTATTATCAGATGTCCCTAAATTGCCAATGACACCGAGACCAAAGTCGACCCTAACCAAGAAGAGTGCGAAGGATAAAATGGTCAAGTAGCCTGCAATACTGGTGTGCGCATTACCAAGAAGAAACCCACCAAAGCCTACCCCACAGGAGAAGGACAAAGCCATCAATCTAGAACCAGAGGAGGAAGAAATTAAAGACATCTCGATGGATGATGAGGATGTGGGATTATATGTGGAGGAGGTTGAAGCCCATGGTGATAATGCCATTACTCAGCTGCCTGAGTACGTCCCTCTGCGCAAGGGCAAGGCTAAGGTGCCGAAAGATATCGATGAGAACAAGGTTTCCTTGCAGACCCCTATGCTGCAGGATGAAATCATCTTCGAAGGACCGTGCTTAGGGTAGGTTCCTCTGTTAAGGCTGGAAGACTGGGACTTTTCCGACCATGAGAATTTCCCACACTTGGCGACCGAGCAACTGATGCGCCACATCATCTATAAAACCATAGGAATGACCACATTGGAGCCGCAAAGGTGGCTAAGAGGAGTAGACAAGGCAGGTTTTCTCAACCTGCTATGGGTGCCACACTACAACTACACCCTAGTTAGAGTATTGGTCATCAAGCAGCTACTATGCTTTTTGCATGATGGGTGTATTTGGCTAGAGAATCCAATACCCATCATTGTTAGGTTGATCCACAGGATCATATGGTCGCCTTACACAGGAGAAAATCCAGCTGTGATATTTGGTGGAAAAGGTGGTGAGCAAGCCCTCATGGAGGCGATGAAAGAAAAGTTTAAGCTAGTAAAGAAGCTGCGTGGATATGCCATATCCAACGTCAGTGACCATGCTATAAAGGTGGCTACACAGATTTTAGTAGGGAAGGTGATGAGGAAGTGTCACGCCGATGAGGTGTCGGTGCCTGTCGTCATGCTAGCAGCCCAATGTGGGGAAGGAGTTTAGTTCAATTGCGCAGACTATCTTCGAGGTGATTTCCTTGCGAACTGCCGCGAAGAATAGGAGCTCAGCAAGACGTTCCACTACGCGTGGTTGTTGTTGTTGATTGTGCTGGTAGCATGGGAGCTGCCATAGGACAACCAATTCCATTTGGTTGCGCCAGACATACCAGAAGCAGCAAAGTATTCTTCGTTGTGGATGACCAAGGATGAACAGCAAGATATTCTGGATCTTGATGGAGATGAACATTCGCATGGCCATCAATCACAAACCATGGTTTTAACCTATGGTGTTTGCGAACCTGCAGGGCTACGCAAAGTTTAAAGTAGATTTTCACCATGTGGCCATCAGGGCACAGAAGGACCATGTGCATAAATGGTATGACTTGCATTCTCTGGAAATGGATGATGCCATTGATGCAGTACTTGATCGATGGCCAGTAGAGTGGCACACCACAACAGACTTGGCGGTGGGAGGGAGAAAGTCTGCCACACAGAGAAAGAAGGAGGAGGCCAAACTAAAGATGACATAGCTATCTGAGAAGAGGAAGAAGGAGGCCACTGACAAGGCCCAGGCGGAGCGTGATGCCACTCAGCAACAGAGAAGAAAATGGGTGGAACAGAGTGAGGATCTGACAAAGGCGCAATGTCGCCTTCACCTGAGACAGAGGAGGAGATGGATGAGTAGACATAACAACATCTCATGGACCCACAGGCGACGTCCACCCACATCAAGTGTCCAAGGGAGCAGGAGAAAGGAGGGTCTAGGAAGAAATCAAAGGCTACTAAAACATCGTTGGGCCCAATCACCCTCATAGAGGGAAATTTGCATGAGATCGGTGACACGGTACAGGATGTCACTACGGAGGCCCTACAACAGTTTGAGCAGCAACAAAAAATAATCTTAGGGGCTATCTAGACAGGTTTGCAGGAGCTGCTGACTCTTCCATCACAGGCTAGCACGGTGTCTAC
Source organism: Pinus tabuliformis (assembly GCA_031772625.1). Lineage (NCBI taxonomy): Eukaryota > Viridiplantae > Streptophyta > Pinopsida > Pinales > Pinaceae > Pinus > Pinus tabuliformis. The sequence goes on from CM062815.1 coordinate 671,446,943, forward strand.
TAGCCTTGCTATCGATACTTCAGAAGCTTCCGAGATGTTGCGCGCGAAGGCCTCCAGCGCAATTGTGCTACCTGACGGAGCACTGACCCCAAAGAATGAAGCTGACAGGCCCACTGTCAGTGCCCTAAAGTAAGTAAGGTTGAATCTGGAAGCACTCCTTGGTGAAGCGCTCCACCTATTGCAGGATGGAGTGATTGCAGAGTTAAGGGTCCGTGAGCATCACTCCATCCAGTTGATTAGTGAGCAGCGGATCAAAAATGAGAAGATGGCACTACAGTGAGACTCTGCCATTGTCATTGTGACCGAGGTGACTAAAAAAACAAGCATATTCTACAGGTCGTCGAGGAGGCATGCCGAATGGTCCCAGAGTTGGCCATTCTTGAGGAAGAACCAGTTGAGGTGCGCATCCACAAGCTGGCTACAGTGTTGCGTGACGCATGTATAGAAATTGTGATCATTCAATTGGAGTTGAACCTGCAAATCACAGAGTTATAGTTAAAGGCCTAGCCTTCAACCCCGCCAGAAGTAAAGGAACAACGTGTGATCGCCATCACAGAAGAAATAGCGGCAGTTGACAGTGCAGTAGTAGACTACACGCAACTTTCTGAGGAGTCATTCGAGGTCCTGAAAAGCTTGCAGGAGGACCTTAATGTAGAATGACTAGAGACGGAGGCACGCGAGCTACAATACCGCTATGATGAAGTTAAAGGCACAATGTGAACCGTCACGCTTACACAGAGACTAGTGACGCTGTAGGAGGCCAAGCAGCTGAAGGAAGATGTAGGTGCAGCACTGCGCAAGGAAGTAGAGCTGAAGGCATGACTGAAGCCCTGGGTAGATGTGGCTTACATGGTGATAGCCTCTATTGAAGGAAATCTTATGACACTGCAAGCAACTCAGGAAAAGTTTCAGGCCCGATAGTTTAGGAGCAGTGATCAAGCAGATGGTTGAAGACACAAAGCAAGCGGCCGCACAGTGCACTACCGAGGTTGCGGTCATACGGGTCGAGCTGGAAGATCTTCGCGCTAAGATCTTCACTCCTGCCAAGTGACTCAAGGGTGAGTCACAATATTTTTGTTGGGTGCCTGTTGGGAATGGGATCCCCGAAGGATAGTTTTGGGGCTAAAAGCCCACGTTTTGGGTCAAATTTTGTAATAAAGTTGTAAAGACTCCACATTTTGTGGTTATGGACTGTGAAGGTGTTATGAGTCATAAAGGGTTGTCCACCCTTAATTTGTAAAGTAAAGTTGGCTGAAAATATTTACTCTTGGTCTGTAGACCATGGGATTGTATAAAAAGAGCTAAGTAAGCTCTAAATAGTCAAATGAGTCATAAGTTGTAAAATAAGTTTTGAGCGATAAGGAGAGAAGTCTAAATTTCGGGTCTTAGTGTAGGGAGAGGCTTTGCAGCTGAGTGCGCAGAGGCCTAGGGTGGAAGTGTGCAGCTGAGTGCGCGGACTCCTGCAGCTATGTGCGGATGGCAGATAGAGTCTGTAATTGTCTAAAGATATCAATAAAGAGGAGCATTTTACAAATTCTATGTCTTTGTTTCCTATTAATGCATCTTGTCATATTGGGTATAAATTTCATTTATAATGCTTATATGATGCGCGAATGTATGTAATTAAGTTGAATAATTGAACGCAAGTAATAATATTTGTTTGCGCATCGATAACTGTGATTGTTTAATAAGATAACTAAGACACTTAAGGATAACTTGGAAACCTGTCCTATATGTTGCTTTAGTAGTGCGAAAGTACCTGAACTACAGGTTAGGGCTGCGCAAATGTCAATCATACCCCTTCGCAGAGATACTGAAGGCCAGAATAAAGGGTTAGGCAAACAAAGCCCTAGAACTTAACGACCTATGCGAAAGCGGGAATAGGAGGAAGAAACTGACATCATGACCATCTCATGGTGTGGAAACTTGGTTCCATCATCACCCCATACTGCTTCGGGTGAAACTTTGGTCTACGCTCTGCGGGCTAATGCTGAAAGGGTCAGTAGTGTAGCGATTTGTTTGGCTAAATAATGTTGAACCTAGGTCAGGCCCCACCAATCCAACACACACGGAGGAGATTTTAAAAAGTCTCTGATTTCTCTCTTTCCAAATTTCCCAAATAATGAAACTGGGGGTGAGAATCCATAAATGATTGAGAAGCAGATTGTATCAAATTCCTTTATGCAAATAGGATATGGTGTTAGGGATATTGAGGAGATCTATGTTAGTGTAGGATAGACTTTTTTCAGGACATTCCTAGAGATCATAAGCATATGAGTAGTTATTAAAGAAGTGTTCCATGTTTCATTAGGGGAATTTTGAGGTCAAAAATTGGCTTGCTAAGAAAAATAATGAAATAATCATTAAAATTATCAAATGAGAGTTATGAATATTTAAAGGAAAAGAAAGAAACCTACTTTTTTAATTATATTTTTGGCTTATCTCCTCATAAGTTTACTAAAATGTGAAGTGTAGACATTTGTTGGATGTGAAATTAAATTCTAAATCCAACACGTACCCACTCGACATAATTATGAGTATACCCACATTAGAAAAAATGAAAATCATGTTCAACACACCTTTTTTCATGTATTTTCAACCTTTTTTTCGATGTGGGTCTCCTCAGAAGGATGTTAAGAAAGATCTCCTTCGACGTGGAATTTAATTTCACATACAATGGGTGTCTAAACTTGAAATTTGAGTAAACCTATAACGAAATAAGTCATAAATACAATTTTAAAATGTAATTTTCTTCTTTTCCATCTAATACATTTTCCCTTTGGAATAACATCATCATCTCAAATCCTATTTGTTCCTTAAAAGTTAATTTTCTTAGTACATTTTTTGTTTTGAGGTCCATTTTTTACCTCAAAATTCCCCTAATGTCAGAATGTTGTAAACATAGATGGCATCTAGATGGTCTCTAATAGACTCAATTTAATAAATTATCTTAACTTAATGTTTTGTTTTGAAAAAACAATAGAGAAAGAAGGATATTTTTGGAAATGAATATTGATTCCATATCTTTACCCATACCTGTTCTATAGGTATTGAGTGGTGGCCTACTTGTAATTGGTAAGCCTCTTGTACATTGAAGGTGCCTTTCATTGTATATCCTCATCTAAGTTTTTCTGGCTGATTAGATACGGGAATATTTTTTTGTTGGAGGTTTCTTCAGAACTGTTGCAAATGTTCTCCCTCTGGCTTGGGTTGCCAGAAGTCAGGTGACTACCATTGGTGCCATTGGGATGAAGGTTCATTATTGTACCAATATTCTGTAATTTTATTATATCCTTGAGTTCTCATTTTTTCTCTCATGTCATTAAATTTTTGGTTTTTTCTAAGTGTTTGGAGTTGTTGACAAGAGTTTTCCCAAAACATAGAAGAATTGTAGTCCTTAACTATCCAATTTTTTTTATAGACTATGTGCATGCCTCTCTGGCTAAGGACCATAAATATGAGCCAACTATTGAGGAGCTTAAACATATCAATATTTTTACAGGAGTATGAGGGACATATTTGTGGTTCCAGATGCACTTCTAGAGATCATAGCAATCTTGAACCCATTTCCACCACATTTTGGCTCCTAAGATTGTTGTGATGGTTTTTTTCCTTCTTCTATTTCTGCAAATCTTATCCCAACTCACTAGGGGCCACTTGCACTCCAAATTAGAGCCCCCTAGAGGAATTTACACTAAATTCACTTGATCTCTTGGTCAGTTGATGATGGTGCCATGAGCGCTAAGCATAAGTAAATGAAAAGGTCCTGAGGTATGGATTTTAATAGGACTAGTCTTATTGCAATATTCAATGTATAAAATTCCTATCCTACCAACTTTTTATTAAAATTCGTTATTACATCCTTCCATAAAATCCATCTCAATGAGATCTTGTCCATCACATCACTAAGGTATTTCAATAGTAACTTCCCTTTTTGAAACTCTATAATATTGGTGATATGCCATTGACAAGAATTTTCCCAAAACATAGAAGAATTGTAGTCCTTAACTAACCATTTTTTTTTATAGACTATGTGCATGCCTCTCTGGCTAAGGACCATAAATATGAGCCAACTACTAAGGAGCTTAAACATATCAAATTTTTTACAGGAGTATGAGGGACATATTTGTGGTTCCAGATGCACTTCTAGAGATCATAGCAATCTTCAATCCATTTCCACCACATTTTGGCTCCTAAGATTGTTGTGATGGTTTTTTCCTTCTTCTTTTTTTGCAAATCTTATCCCAACTCACTAGGGGCCACTTGCACTCCAAATTAGAGCCCCCTAGAGGAATTTACACTAAATTCACTTAATCTCTTGGTCATTTGATGATGGTGCCATGAGCGCTAAGCATAAGTAAATGGAACTGAGGTATGGATTTTAATAGGACTAGTCTTATTGCAATATTCAATGTATAAAATTCCTATCCTACCAACTTTTTATTAAACTTCGTTATTACATCCTTCCATAAAATCCATCTCAATGAGATCTTGTCCATCACATCACTAAGGTATTTCAATAGTAACTTTCATTTTTGAAACTCTATAATATTGGTGATATGCCATTGTAAAAGGATTGGAGCATTGAAAAAAAAAGAAGGGATTATATCATTTACTTCAATACCTTAGGAAAGTGAGAGCATCTATAACACACTTGTAATAACTCTTGAGCTTCTAAGGCTATCGATGTTCACATTCCCATAGTGTTATCCACAAATTGTTAGTGAGTTAGAGGCATATCTTCTCCAAATGGGCAAAGGCCTTGGAGAAAATTCCTATTTACTAATGCTTTTCATCACCATCCCAATATTTCCATTATTAGAATGAATAGAAATGGTGAAATTGGATCACCTTGCTAAATGCCATGATATCGTTTGAATTGAGATGAGGGGGAGCCATTGAAAACAAATGAAAAGGATGTAGAAGACATTATATTACCAATGAATCAATTACGTTCAGGGGTAAAGCAAAAACTATAGGAGATGTTGAACACATATTTCCAACTGAGCTTATCAAAGGATTTCGAGAGGTCAATCTTAAGGAGCATTCATGGCATAGATTGTAGCTTCAAATGAGTGAATTATCTCATGAGAAATCATTATCCCATGAAGGATTTGGTGGTCTTATATGAATGCATTTTTCTTAGATAATATCAAATTGGGAAGGAGAGGTTTAAGTCAATTGGGAATAATTTTTGTCATGATTGTGTAGATAACATTACACAGAGAAATGGGTATATATCCACTTATTTCATCAAATTTTTTATTGTTTTGGAAATAATGTGAGGATGGTAGCATTGAGGTTGTTAAGAATGAATTTGGATATTTGAAATTCTTCCACCGCAAACAACTTCTTAACTAATAATAGGCCAACAAGCCTAAAAGAATCATATGGTGAAGCCATCAGGGCCAAGGGATTTTTTATTTGGAATTTGTTAAAATTGGCAACCAGGGCAAAACTTCATGTGGTTCATCTTATTCATGGCTGATAATATTTTTATTAGATTCCTCTCGTCGAGAGGTGTAGGATTGATATAAAGATCATCCGATTCCGATAAGTATTCATGGAGATATGAATTTATTTTGATTATGGAATTATTATCAAGCCGACCTGCAACTCATGTAGGCTCAGAAGCCCAACAGTCGCATCTATTCACCCACCAACGTTGTTTATAAATATAAGAGGACTTTTCCTCATTTGGACTCACTCATCTCATCACATCTCTCTCTCTCTCTACTTCGCAGAAATGAGTCTCTTCTCTACTGTGCTGAAATGGGTCTCTCTCTCACACATGTGAAGCCGAAAGCTGTTGAATTTGAAGCTGTAAATGCAGAAGTAAAGATTGACTTGCGTGGCCTAGAAGATCTCCTCATCTAAACTGCACTGTAGGTTCATTTGAACCTCCTCTGGAAGCCGCAACTTTTGGTGGTGGAATGAAGTCAATCCGACGAACGGTTTGCAAGATATCGACTGCCCTAGTTTGAAGCCAGAAACTGCTGAAACTGAAGCTGCAACTGCAGAAGTAAAGATTGACTTGCGTGGCCTAGAAGATCTCCTCATCTGAACTGCATTGTAGGTTCATTTGAACCTCCTCTGGAAGCCGAAACTTTTGGTGGTGGAATGAATTCAATCTGACGGTCGGTTTGTGAGATATGGTCTGCCCTAGTTTGGTAATGAAGCCGCTAATGCTGATGTTGCTGATCTAGGGTTTGCCACTGTTGATATGAAGCAGATTTATTGTACTATTTCTCTCTGCTGAATTATTGAAGATAAAAGAAGATTTGATCAAAGGGTTTCCCCACACATTGTGGGGTTTGTCCCTGGCTAGCCGCCACATCTTGTGTCTCTTGTCTTGGCTTGTTTTCTGTCAATCGTTTAATGTTCTATCTGCACTTTACTTTATGTACATGTGATTGCTAATTGGTGGAATATAATAAGAGAAAGAAGTAAACTGTTATAAGCATAGAACATATCATAACTTAACATGGTATCAGAGCTGAGGTGAAGACAAATCTCGAGCAAGATCAAGAGAAATCATCGAAGAGAATATTGGCAAGACTATCCTAAAAGAATTATGGGGTCCTCAACACTCTTTCATGCCGAAGACAAGCTCCTTGAGAAAGCTAACTATCACGGATGGAAGACGTCTATCGATCTAACCCTTGAGAATCAAGGAGTGTTGGAGGCAATATTATTGAGCCTCCATCAAATGCATCCGCTGCTGCCTGGAACAAATGGAAAAATGGAGAAGTCAAAACAATAGAAGATCATCCGGGACTCTATCAACTAGCACTTGGTGGTCTTCATCTCTGAACTGGACACCTCCAAGGAAATATACAATATACTGGTGAGTTTATTTAAAGTTAATGATGCAAATCAAGTTTTTTTTCTTAGAAATAAGCTGAGGTAAATTAAGAAGAGTAAGGATGAAAGTATGCAAGCATACTTCTTAAGAATCACCGAGATCAAGAACGATCTCCTATCTATTAGGGAAACTATTACTGACAGAGAAATGGCACTCACAACTCTTGGAGGATTACCTTCCGAATGGTACGTGTTCAAGACTACTCTTCTGAACTATAATGTAATTCCTGGTTTCGAGGAATTAATGGCTAGATGCATTCAAGAAGAAACAAGGGAAGAAGTGCAAGAAATGCCCATGCCTAAAGGTCCTCCTGCTGCCTTTTCTTCTCATGCAAAGAGAAGAAAGGACTCACACCAAGACGATGATCAAAATCCCTCTGATGGCAAATCAAAGGAATGAAAAATTCAACAACGAATGTAAGAGGAGAGCTGGAGATCGAGGAAGAGGACAACCATTCAAGAAGGCTAGAAAGTCCAGGATGTATTAAATGCACCTAACCTCAAAAGGAACCTAGTGTCCATCTTGGCAATGGAAGACAGAGGCTGCAAGGTAACCTTCAGCAATGGCAAGGTATGTATATGGAAAAATAATGTTAAAGATGCCTTTACTCTTGGGTTTAGTGTTGATTCATTATATCAGGTCGATGGAAGTCCGCTAGGTGTCATGTCTTGTGACACAACTCTTTAGTCCGAACTTTGGCATCGGAGGTTTGCCCACCTTCATTACAAAGCTCTACCCGATGTAAGACAGATGGTAACAGGGATGCCCGAATTCCAAGTAGAGAAAGAAGGTGTATGTCTGGGATGTGCGAAAGGAAAGCTCAAAAGGGGACCATTCCCCTCAAGCCAAAGCAAGACCTCCGATATATTACAATTGGTTTACTCTGGCATACCTGAGGTTGGCATTAAGAGGGAGACTACTACACCACATACTCCTGAGCAGAATGGTGTGGTGGGAAGGAAGAACCACACGATGATGGAAGCTGTCGGGGCCATGCTACATGATCAAAGACTTCTAAAGTTTCTATGGGCTGAAACTACAATCACCGCCGTATATGTACAAAATCAATGCCCTCATCAAGCATTGGGTTCCTAAACTCCTGAAGAAATGTTCACCACCAGTCAAAGGGAAGTCGTGATTAGTCATGATGTCACCTTTGACAAAGATATGGCTCTCAGCAAGGTGGACAATCTGCTGACTTTGAGTAGCTCTCAAGAAGCTAACACCAAGCAACCGAAAGAAAAGGATGATGAATCAATGCCTGATGTAGAAGAACCCATGGATCCGATTGATCCTCATCCACATGAGCCTTCCTCTTCTAGGAAGAGGACTTCATGGCTTAGGGGGATACTTGATGATGCTGAAGGACATGCTGCACCCTGAGGAACCTTCCATCAAAGTAAGAAACTTAACAGGTATCAGGGATGCCTGACCATCATGAGCACGATCATACAAAATGAACCTTTATCATTCTCAGATGTCATCAAGCATTAACTATGGAAGGATGCTATGACCATAGAATATGAGTCTATTATGGAGAATGATGTCTGGGAAGTAGTTCCCAGACTCTGGACAAGACAATTGTTACTTCAAAATGGCTTTACAAGATAAAGCATGTAGCAAATGGAAGTATGGAAAAGTATAAGGTTCATTTTGTTGCTCGTGGTTTATCCCAGAAGGGAGGTATAGACTATGATATTTGCACCTGTTTCCAGATATACGACCATCCGCTTGATCATAGCCCTTGTGGCTTCACAAGGATGGAACCTACATCAGATGGATGTTAAGACCGCGTTCTTGCATGGTTCTATCAAAGAAGAGGTCTATGTGGAGCAACCTGAAGGATTTGAGATTTATGATTGAAAATCTCATGTATGTAGGTTGAAGAAGGCTCTCTATGGGCTGAAGCAAGCACCCCGAGCATGGTATGGGAGGATTGATAGCTACTTGATGAAGCTGTGATTCATTAGGAGTGAAGCTGATCCTAACCTTTACTTTAAGGTTGAAGATGACAAGCCTCTCATATTGGTGTTGTATGTGGATGACCTCTTTTTAACAGGTGCAAACCTTCTCATTCACAAATGTAAGAGGGAGATGGCTTCTAAATTTGAAATGAAGGACTAAGGACTTGAAGTGTGGCAGAAGCCAAGGGAAATTTTCCTATCTCAAGGAAAATATGTGGTAAATATATTGGAAAGATTCGGTATGATGGACTGCAAGCCTGTGACTACCTCGAGGATCTTAACTTTTAGAAGTTATATGGTAGTGATGTCGGACCAGACTTGGGAAATGCCTCTGAGTTTCAAAAAATCATTCACATTGATGTTCTTGGTGAACCTCTGTCCGAACATATGTTTTGCAGTTAGCATTGTGAGCTCATACTTGATTGAGCCTCACTGGATTGATGCCAGGAATCTTCTGAGATGTATTCAGGACACAATCTCTCATGGATTAAGATACACTGCCAAAGATGTGAGACTACTTGGATATACTGATGTTGATTGGGCAGGCAGTGTGGTGGACCGTAAGAGAACTTCCGGGTACTGTTTCACCTTGGGATCTACTTCGATATCCTGGATGAGCAGGAAGCAGAAGTTGGTGGGTTTGAGCACTGCCGAAGCAGGATATATTGTTGCTAGCATAACCTCATGTGAGGCAGTCTGGTTGCGAAAGCTCTTCAGTGAGCTGTTTGGATTTACATTGGATACCACTGTGATTCTTTGTAACAACCAGAGGTGGGATTCGATTATTGAGGAATCCCGTATTCGTCAATTGCTCCAGTAGATAGACATCATCTAGGATATGGTAAGTCGATGAGCAAGGAAGCTCCATCACATTAAGATGATGTACAGGTTGATACACCTTGCCAAAGCCCCCAGGAAAGATATAATCTGTGATTTTCCCAAACGACTTGGAGTCGGCAAGAAACCCTTGTACAAGGGTCCTGCATGTTGCATACATTGAGCTATGGGAGCTCTGAGGGCTTGCGGTTCCTACTGGAGCAACATATGACCACAGGGTGACTCACCCTCCCCTGGTGGTGCACACTGGAACAAGATGATTCGCTCTCTTGTGGTACAAGATGATTCGGTCTCTTGTGGAACAGGATGATTCGCTCTCCTGTGTAGCAGGATGATTAGTTCTCCTGTGAGGCCTGGATTGATGTGTTCTCCATGGCAGCCTGGATTGATGTGTTCTCCACGACGATTGTAGTAGGATTGATGTGTTCTCCTGTGAGGACAGGATTGATTAGTTCTCCTGTTGAGGCATCCTACCCATGCAATCTGGGACTCATGGGAAGTACCTCTCATCTGATCAATGAGCAGGGAAATGAAGTTAGGGACCATAGTAGTACCGATGGATGCATCGTTGTATCTACCGTACTCCCTACGCTAGGATGACCTCCATTGATCTGGGATCAATGATACTGGTCTGGGACCAGTGGTACACTCTCTGAGGCTGCGATATTGGTCTGGGACCAGTGGTAGGAGTTGTACCATACTATGACGCTAACTTCGGGTCGGTTGAGACTGGTCTGGGACCAGTGGTACATACTCTGAGACTGACTTCGTGTCAGTGTAGTACTGGTCTGGGACCAGTGAGAGTGGTACATACTATGACGCTGACTTCGGGTCGGTTGAGACTGGTCTGGGACCAGTGGTACACGCTCTGAGACTGCGATACTGGTTTGGGACCAGTGGTAGGAGTTGTACCATACTATGACGCTGACTTCGGGTCAGTTGAGACTGGTCTGGGACCAATGGTACATACTCCGAGTCTGACTTCGTGTCAGTGCAGTACTGGTCTGGGACTAGTGAGAGTGGTACATACTATGACGCTGACTTCGGGTTGGTTGAGACTGATCTGGGACCAGTGGTACACTCTCTGAGACTGCGATACTGGTCTGGGACCAGTGGTAGGAGTTGTACCATACTATGACGCTGACTTCGGGTTGGTTGAGACTGGTCTGGGGCCAGTGGTACATACTCCCAGACTGACTTTGTGTCAGTGCAGTACTGGTCTGGGACCAGTGAGAGTGGTACATACTATGATGCTGACTTCGGGTCGGTTGAGACTGGTCTGGGACTAGTGGTACACTCTCTGAGACTGCGATACTGGTCTGGGACCAGTGGTAGGAGTTGTACCATACTATGACACTGACTTCGGGTCAGTTGAGACTGGTCTGGGACCAGTGGTACATACTCCGAGACTGACTTCATGTTAGTGCAGTACTGGTCTGGGACCAGTGAGAGTGTTACATACTATGACGCTGATTTCAGGTCGGTTGAGACTGGTCTGGGACCAGTGGTAGGAGTTGTACCATACTATGACGCTGACTTCGGGTCGGTTGGGACTGGTCTAGAACCAGTGGTACATACTCCGAGTCTGACTTCGTGTCAGTGCAGTACTGGTCTGGGACCAGTGAGAGTGGTACATACTATGACGTTCACTTCGGGTCGGTTGAGACTGGTCCGGGACCAGTGGTACACTCTCTGAGATTGCGATACTGGTTTGGGACCAGTGGTAGGAGTGGTACTTACTATGAAGCTAACTTCGGGTCGGTTGAGACTGGTCTGGGACCAGTGGTACGCACTCTGAGACTGACTTTGAGTCAGTGGAGGATGATACTGGTCTAGGACCAGTGGAGTTGTACTCACTATGACGCTGACTTCGAGTTGGTTGAGACTGGCCTGGGACCAGTGGTACATACTCTGAGACTGACTTTGAGTCAGTATGATACATCCTCGATCATTTCTTCTTCTTCATAATTCGGACAAAAGCAGAGCAGAATAGAACAATGCAAGAGCAGACCAGAACAGAGCAAAATAGTACAGATCAGTGCAGGGCAGAACAAGACAAAGCAGAACAGGCAGAATAGAGCAGAGCATGGCAAGGGTCAGGCTGTACAGGGCAGTGCATTTTATGGATGAATAGTAACGACCGATAGACAGATTGCAGATGAAGTTCTCCATGGTTGAGAGGGAGTGTTAAAATTGGCAACCAGGGCAAAACTTCATGTGGGTCATCTTATTCATGGCTGATAATATTTTTATTAGATTCCTCTCGTCGAGAGGTGTAGGATTGATATAAAGATCATCCGATTCCGATAAGTATTCATGGAGATATGAATTTATTTTGATTATGGAATTATTATCAAGCCGACCCACAACTCATGTAGGCTCAGAAGCCCAACAGTTGCATCTATTCACCCACCAACGTTGTGTATAAATATAAGAGGAATTTTCCTCATTTGGACTCACTCATCTCATCACATCTCTCTCTCTCTACTGCGCAGAAATGAGTCTCTTCTCTACTGCGCTGAAATGGGTCTCTCTCTCACACATGTGAAGCTGGAAGCTGTTGAATTTGAAGATGTAACTGCAGAAGTAAATATTGACTTGCATGGCCTAGAAGATTTCCTCATTTGAACTGCGCTATAGGTTCATCTGAACCTCCTCTGGAAGCCGCAACTTTTGGTGGTGGAATGAAGTCAATCCGACGAACGATTTGCAAGATATCGACTGCCCTAGTTTGAAGCCGGAAACTGCTGAAACTGAAGCTGCAACTACAAAAGTAAAGATTGATTTGCGTGGCCTAGAGGATCTCCTCATCTAAACTACGCTGTAGGTTCATCTGAACCTCCTCTGGAAGCCGAAACTTTTGGTGGTGGAATGAATTCAATCCGACGGTCGGTTTGTGATTTATGGTCTGCCCTAGTTTGATAATGAAGCCGCTAATGCTGACGCTGCTGATCTAGGGTTTGCCACTGCTGATATGAATCAGATTTATTGTACTGTTTCTCTCTGCTGAATTATTAAAGATAAAATAAGATTTGATCAAAGGGTTTCCCCACACATTGTGGGGTTTGTCCTTGGCTAGCTGCCACATCTTGTGTCTCTTGTCTTGGCTTGTTTTCTGTCAATCATTTACTATTCTATCTGCACTTTACTTTATGTACATGTGATTGCTAATCGGTGGAATATAATAAGAAAAAGAAGTAAACTGTTATAAGCATAGAACATACCATAACTTAACAAAATTCCTTTGACAGTTGCCTCTATTTCCTCCATGGTAATTTTGAAGAGTAAGGATTCATTCTACTCAATATTAACCAAGCAAGTTATATGATTTGTGATGCATTGAATCACCTCGGTTTTGTTTCTAGGGGGTTCCATTAGAATACTTTTATAGTAGCGAATGAGTTCCTAATAAATTTCTTGGAAATTGTGTAGCTTTTCACCAAGGAGATCTTTTATGGAGGCTATCATATTATGGTGATGATGTTGGAGCATGTATTTATGGAAGAAACATGATTTTATTTGCCCTTCATTAAGCCAACAAAATTTCTAATTCTATTTCCATAGGAGTTCCACTTGTTTTCTGCACTCCTTTAGTTTGATGAGGGTGATGGCTTCATTTTCAATGAGAGAATATAATCTACCATGTAGTATATATTCCCGTTGTATGGACACTTTTTTTTGCTCCAACTTACTTTTCTCCTCAAGGAGAAGCCAAGGTGCATTACAATATTGTCCAAGCTTTCTTCAAGATAATCGTGGTAGAAGGTTGGCTAACCAAAAGCCCATACAATGATTTATGAGGGACTATTTATAGCAAACGGTGGGGTGACCCTTGACATTCCCCTTTGTGACCATTCAACTACCCTCATGACTCTTCACCTACTCTATGACTGTTACATCCACTATTGACACTTGACTTACACTTGACATGATTCAACATCACAATGCACATGTACCCATGTGAACAATGGCTTGAACAAGCGAAAATAGACATCACTCTAACATAGACAACTGTAGAAGTCCAATTGTTCGACATCCTCATGCTGATCAAGAGTAACATATTGATGCCAAGATTTGTAGTCCTTGATAGTGTCTGTGTGTTCCATTGTGACATCTGTCTGAAACCTAAACCTTGCCTCCATAGCATCTGGGTACACTACTCAGGCTCCTCTATCCAACTCGTCTGAAAGCATGCACATCATTGTCTTCAATGTCGCCAGACCAACAACATAATTGTTCATGATGTCTGCAATGATAGGAAAGTCTAGGCTGGTGGCGATGCACATCAACCCATCGAAGTACGAGTCAAGCTCTTACTAGACCTTCTTCTTTTTCTTCGCTTGGGTGACAGTTCCAAGTGATGGGATCACACGTGTTCACACCACAAAATCCATGCTCTTGAACACTCGTGCATGGGAGGCCGGTATGTTGATGATGATTTGTGGTAGGTCCTCATAGTTCCGGATCTGGCTCAAGATACGTGCTTGCAGCTCGACTGCATTGGCCCTCATCATCTTTGGCAAGCGAAGCAGGGCTCCCTTGTACTTCATCATCCATGCTTACATGTTGTCAACAAAAACATTTATGTTCATCAGGATGTGTGCTCTTCTTGCACATCGTTGCTGCCATCCGTGGAGATGTACGAATGCTTGGTGCACGGTGCCAAACTTGGAGTACAATGCTCACATAACTGTGTCAAGGGAAAATAGTTCATCTATTATTGCCTTCTTCAGTTCAACTCGAGCGGACCTTGTCACCAAGTCCCCTCCTTGCTTGGCCACTTGTAGTTCCTTCTTCATTTGCTCATTCTCAGCTATAAGAAAACGAACACTTGAGCTAGTAGCCTCAGCATACACTTTGGTTGCATCGACCAAAGCAGCTATATGATTTTGCACATCAGTCATGATCACTCGTTCTTCAACTTACGTAGGGGATGTTTAATCATATGGAGTTGATACTCTGCGAGATTAAACAACTCTATGTTGGGATTCATCAAACAAGATGTTGTGCATCGCTTCTTCGGTTGATCACCAAGGATCTCACTACCTCCTTGGTCATTTGATACTTTCTCTTCCTCTAGATGCATTGAAGCGAGTGCATCGACCTCTTTGTGGTGAGGCATGAGGTCGGTGTCCTGTTTCAACTCCTACTGCTCCATGTCTGCATCCTACTGTTGAAGTGCATCTTCTATCTCATGAGTAAAGTCTTTCCCTTGCAATGGTTCACCCTGTTCACCTGATGCCAGCTGTTCAGGTGAATCAACTACTTGTGCGGGCACTACTTTGTTTGTTTACACATGATGCACCCCCTGTTGTATCCGCTACTGCTACACTTCCCTCTCCTGTTGGCACAACTCTTGTTCTTTCTAGAGTTTCTCCCTGAGCTCATGCAACTCCTTCTCTGTTTCTTCCATTCTCTTCTTATCCCTTAGCCTTTGCACGATTCGCTTGTCGCGCTACTACCTCTTTGCCTCTATAGCCATAGCTACTTTCTCTACAAGTGAATCTGCTCGAAACTTGTAGCTTTGTTCCTCCTCCATGTGATTGACAATCTTCCTCTTCCCTTTGTCACGCAATGGTACGCTCGGCTCTGCTGCCACTTCTGCGACTTCTCCTATTGCTGGTGCTCTCCGCGATGCCGCTTCTCACTTCTTCGCTAACTACTCCACAACGTTTCTGAATTGTTCATTGGGTCTGGAGAAACTATAGCCATATCTCAATGGGTCCTCCTCGACCCAATGAAATGCCCCATAGATCTAGTTGGACTAAACTCTCGTGCAGTGATCCTTCACAATGCAATGTGGGTCATACGAATTGTAGCTTCGAAGGTAGAATGGGTATTTCTTCATCAGTTACACTTCGACATCCACTTGCTTGATACTTTGTATCTCATATAACCCAATCCACAATGGAAGAGTGGGCCAAGGTGCCTTCTTCCTCTGTTGCAGTATAGCTGTCAATGTTGCTGAGATGTGATAGGCTAGTTCCTGCATGACAAGTACATCCATTGCAAACTTTGGCAAAACATACAGAGCCTTCTCTACAGTGAACATTCGAATGAAAGTGTCGGATGGTGAGGCATACCAATGTGTAATACATATCAATGCCTCCATTGCTTCCTTTGACATGTAGGGTGGATCTGGTTCAAATATAATTTTGTACAAAGGGATGACAAAATAGTCAGAAAACTGTGTGATTACTCCTTTGAAGCTGCATTCAGACAAAAACTTGAAATATGTGTTCACAACAGTCTCCCCCGGTGACCATGCCCACTCCAAGCCCAGGAACTCATGTCGGGCACAAACTGCATCTAGGATGTAAGCGGACATGTAAATCTTTGCATGCATGCCTCAGGGTGATTGTCGAGCCTTCGTGACTTGCTCCTTCAGCTGATGAGCTAGTATGCCGGACCAATTGCATGGTTTTCCTTCTCTAACGACTTGGTTCTGTGCAACCACCCAACTCTGTGTGAAGGTTTCCGTGCTTGCTTGGCCATACAGTCAACAAGAAAATATGATTAAGTATTGGTACACCTTCCTCAATATATTTGTCTTATAGACCATGTTGGGTGTCATCATGAAATGATCTAGCTCCTTTACCCAATCCTTCATAATGTCTCTAGAGTTAGCACTATTGTTGGGTAAGCTTAGTGGAGTCTCGATAACAGTCATGGGCTTTGACATCTAATACATCTCATCATAATCCTATTCCCAGAAGGTCACAAGTTTCGTCCCAATAACAATGCTCAAGGTCATCGTCTCAGCATCAGTGTGAGATACAATCCAGTGTATCATGTCCGCTCATGGGAACACGAGATATCTGCATGCAATCTGGTATAAATCGGAATTGTGAATGTTCACATACACCTAACAGTCTTCGAGGTGTTCCCAAAAAGTGCCTATGAATGTTTCATTGACTTATTGCCACTTTAGTTTGATGTCCTTGTCTAGATACAACTTTGTATCTTCATAGATCAACAGACTAAAGGACACTTGCTCAGTCGCTACTCCAGCTGCATTTCCATTAGTGTCCTAAGATCCTGTTCCCTTGGAAGCCATTGAGATAGATCAAAATCTAAAATATATGGAGACAAGCAACTTGCCTGGAAAGAAATCTGTCAGCGACAACAAAGAAAATTCCAGGAAATGACACAACACATACTTGGGAAACTGATGAGCAAGATTGCACAATTTCTTCTGGGAGGCAGGGTGACTGCCTACTAGAACTGCACAAAACGCAGTCTAGGTTGTCTGGGAGGCAGGACTGGCTGTTGGATCTACGCAATGCACAATCCAAGCTCGTTGCTGGTTTCTGGGATTGTGCAATGCGCAATTCCAGCTAGGAAGGATTGCAGGCCCAGGGACATTTGCGCAATTTCTTGGGCCAGTAGTCATTGTTCTCCAGGAATGCACAAAACAGTCTTGAAGGCCAGTGCTAGGAAAAAATGCACTTTTTTGGAGAGGAAGGTAGAGCCTTCCTTCCCCAAATTGCGCAAAGAAGTCTCAGTGAGGCAGAGTCCGGGCCAAGGTTAGCCCGACTCGCCGACAGGCAACTGAAAGAAAATAACACAGTGAATGCATGGCAACACTAAGTGAAAGCAAAAGTGATTGGCAATGCATGCAAAACATGAGTGAAATATTCAACAAATAGATCAACATGCATGTGGGTGAAGTAGTTCGCCAGTTGGGTGAACGTTCGTGCAAAACAGTTTCATGCATGCGAAAATAGTGAGATGCAACGAAAACTGAAACAGAGTTAGGACAAGCTAGTATACATGTAAACAATAGCAAGTGCTCAAAGAAATCAAGAGAACAACACTCATACAAGAAAATACACAAAAAGCAACAAAAATGGTGAAAAAGACAAGTTGAGACCACTTACCTATGAATAATTGAGCCGGATGTGTCAAAGTGTCCTGGATGTGCTATGGGATGCTAGAGCTCCAAGATTGATGTGAAAGAATGAACTCTGATGCGTCAAATAAGTAAGTTTGGGCTGATGACGCGCATGCCACAAATCTAGGAAAAACCAACACTTGGAGGGAAACTTCTAAAACAACTTTGTATGTAACCTCGGCTACTAAAAACAACTCCTTGAATCATGGGATACATTTTGTGTATTGCCTTTTGCTATTCTAGGAATAAGTAGTCATGCATGCATGCGAGTCAAGTTTCCTCGGTCCTGAGTGGAACTGGTCAACCAGGCTACTCATGCATGCAACACCTCAACTGCCTGGAAAAAATGTGCATTCCCTGCTGGGAACTAGGTGTTGGGATTTCTAAGTCTGACACGTTAGAAACCCTCCATGCACTTTACTGATTTATTCCTACCTACTTGCTCTGTTAATTAACAAGTTATTTACCATGTAAATACTGAAAATAAATACAAGTGCATGCTTAACACATTACAGATCATCAACTAAAGGAAACAGAAATAAGCACACAAATGACACCATTATTTTTGGATTAATGTCCCCAGAAAAAACCCAATGCGAGAAAACTGGTGCAGATATCTAAGGTTTTTATAGTTAAGCAAGTCTTTTCTGGGTACATTGGGTGCCAAACTGGCTAACCTGACAGAGATAAAAAATTTGGCAGCAATACCTCTCTTTGGAAACAGGTATTTGGAAAGTCTGCTCCACGAAATCCCTCTCTAGCACAATCTGAAGCTCAGTGTCAACCCTGCTGGCTTCTGCTTCAACCTAAAACCGTCTGCATTAGCCCATTGAGGTTGTGCACAGTCTCTGTTGCTTCTGCGTGGCTCCCTCTAGCTCTACGTCTGCATCTCTCTGCTTCAGCGCTGGTCTCTCGACACTATCCCTACCTCTCTGCCTCGTACTCACCCCTTCGCTGCAACTCTCGATCACTAATTCTATCTCTCTTAGCAAACCCCACTCTAGAGAATAGAATGACTGATCACTTTGGTGTATTTTCCAGGTGCCCCTCATGCCTCCTCTTATACTTTTCCTGTTGACATCTCAATAGCTGAAATTAAGTCCCTAATCAATAGCTAAGATTAGATCTGGCTTGATCTGTATCTTTTGGACCATTCTAACAAATATTCATATTAATACACATTAATATTTTATTTTCCCTAAGTTTATACTTACAGACTCCATTAAAAATATTAATTATTTTAATATCTCCTTATCTTTTTAGAATCTCCCCAAACCATTTCTGGGTATTGGATATCTCATGTTCCCCAACCTCTCCACCAAATTTCGTGGCTAGAGCACATCCAATACTACCCCAAATCAACACTCCCTCTTGGCAAGGACTGTGCTCTAGCAATACCCCTCACTGAGTATTACTCTTGATCATCCGGCATCAGTACCTGTGCTGATGTTAGGCCTTCGTACCCAACATCCTCTGCACTACTGCATCTTGTACTAGTTCCCATGGTTCTGCCACTGCCACTACTACATATGTACGACATCTCCTTCTGCATCCTTTCTACTGCTGGTCCTTTCTCCCAGCACTGCATCTGCACCACACCTCCTCTCGTCATGCTGCGTCGTGCTACCCACTGCTACACTACAACTCAGTTACTAAGAAGTAAGTAACTGATCTCCCAATCTGACCTCCCTGTTGGGCTAGAGACACCCACTGATACTAAAGCTCCCTCTGCCACTGAAAAGTGCTCAGTCTCTGACCTCTACATTGTTGCAACAACTCCCTACATCTCACACCATTGCACACCGCTCTGTGCCATCCTACACTGGTGCAACGCTCCTGTACCTCTCGCATTGTTGCAGCCTTCTAGCCTTGTGCTGTCTCGAGATTCCTGCACTGTAACTCTATCTGCCACTCCATCTGCATCCTTCTCTACCCGACTCAGCCAATCCTACTACTCCTCGTCGAGGCTCTCATAGCAAGGTCTAATCCAAGAGACTAGGTACCTCGAGGATTCTGCCCCTCATCTCCTGTAGTCTGCTTGGCTACAGCTCGATGTCTCTGCACTTCTTCTCAAGTGGCGCATGTGCACTCATGGCACAATCATCGTCTGTCAAAACTTCCTTCTCTGCCTATTTTGGCGCTGCCTTAGTCTCAGAAGACACTCCCTTACTCTTCTTCCTTTGACACTGGTTTGTATAATGACCCAGCACCCCATAGTGCAAGCACTTGGTCTTGGAGAGGTCTTTCTTCTTCTGCTTCTCCTACTTTCCCTCAGATGCTAGGGCCACATCTTCCTCCTCCTGCTTGACTTTGATCCCTTTGTTGTTGCTACCCATTTTCGACTACCATCTGATCTCTTCCTGGCGAGGAGCTGCCCACATCTCGTCCCAAGGTGGGAGAGTCCCTCTGCCCAGTATACTCTAGACAAACACCTCCCAATCTTCTGAGACAACATTCAGGGTTGCCCTCACCATCAGCTCCTAATCCAGTGTCACCTCTATAGCAGTTAACTGGTCTCGGATCTCATTCAGTCCTCCGAGGAAGGTTTCAATTGCTTCTCCCTTCTTCATCTGATAAGACCTCAAATGATTCTCAAGAAGAATTCTTCTCTGCATAGAAGTATGCTAGTACAACTTCTTGAGAGCCTCCCACATCTCAAATGATGTTTCCTTCTCGGCTATGTGTGGTACTACATGATCCTTGACCCCGTCAAGGATAATGCTCTTAGCCCTCACCATCGCCTCCTCGTACTTGTCATTATCATTGGGGTCGATTGGGATAGCTATTACCTTCAAGGAAAATTTCTTGACATGATTCCTGTCAAGTACGAATAAGATTTTAGCCTTCCATATTGCGATGTTCGATGCTCCGTTCAGTCTATCCTGGTCTCTTACTCCGTGTAGTGCCATGATTCTCCTCTACTTCCCTCCTGGAAGTTCTCTGTTCAACTCCTCTGAGTTTCTACTTCCCGTCTAGAAGTTCTCTTCTAGACTGCCTCTAAGTCCTAATTTCCCTCTTGGAAATCCTTCTGTCGCTATCGAGATGCCCCCTACTATGATCATCTTGTGCAACCGCACTACTGATCCAGGTTCCTCTACTAGAAACCCTCGGTAGAAACTCCTCTGGCCTTGCTCTACCAGGTATTGTTCTGACTACAATACCTCACCAGCTCCACTCTACAATATTCCCACATCCTTTTAAACCTCAAAAACCTAAAAGTGATAGCTCCTAGGCTCTGTGCAATCCTAGCACCAACAACCCGACCTCCTTAACTAACTGCATCAACCCTTGCAGCTACTATGTGTCTCTTCACAAGGATTCTTTTGGCTTCCTTAGCCACTGTGTTACCTCTTCTTGGTGCACCCTTGATGACGTAGGCACTGTGTCACCCTTCCTTGTTGTTGCTCTGCTAGAAACAACTTCTGTCACCTCGGGACAACTGTTTTCTACTACTATTGCTCTGCTCGGCTGATGTCCTCTAGTCCTCCTGTGATCTGCAATCACGCTCTGATACCATGTTGGAATTCCTAAGTATGACACATTAGAAACCCTTGATGCACTTAAATACTGATTTATTCCTACCTACTTGCTTTGTTAATTAACAAGTTATTTACCATGTAAATACTGAAAATAAATAAAAGTACATGCTCAACACATTACAGAGCATCAACTAAAGGAAACAGAAACAAGCACACAAATGACACCGTTATTTTTGGCTTAATGTCCCTGGAAAAACCCAATGCAGGAAAATCAGTGTAGCTATATTAGGGTTTTATTATTAAGTAGCTCTTTTCTAAGTACACTGGGTGCCAAACTGGCTAACTCGATAGAGATAAAAAATCTGGCAACAATACCTCTCTTCAGAAATAAGTATTCGGAGAGCCTGCTCCACGAAATCCCTCTCCAACAAAATATGAAGCTCAGCGTCAGCCCTGTTGGCTTCTATGTCAACCTGAAACCCTTTGCATCAGCCCACTGAGGTTCTGTGCAACCTCTCTGGCTCTCTGCGTCACTCCTGCAGCCTTTGCGTGGATGACGCATGCCTTTCTGGCTCTGTGCAGTCTCTGTTGTGTCTACGTGGCTCCCTCTAGCTCTCCATCTGCCTCTCTCTGCTTCAGTGCTGCTCTCTAGGCAATGTCCCTACCTTTCTGCCTCGTACTCACTGCCCCCCACTGCAACTCTGGATCACTAATTCTATCTCTCTTAGCAAACCCCGCTGTAGAGAATAGAATGACAAATCACTCTGGCGTATTCTCCAAGTGACCCTTAAGCCTTCTCTTATACTTTTCCTGTTGACATCTCAACGACCGAGATTAAGTCCCTATTCAATGACTAAGATTAGATCTAGCTTGATCCATGTCTTTTTGACCATTCTAACATAGATTCATATTAATACACATTAATATTTTATTTTCCCCAAGTTTAGACTTAGGGACTCCATTAAAAATATTAATTATTTTAATATCTCCTGACCTATTTAGAATCTTCCCAAACTGTTTCTAGGTATTGGATATCTCATCTGCCCCAACCTGTCCACCAAATTTCGGTTCTAGAGCACATCTGATGCTACCCCAAATCAACACTGGGTTGACTTCAAAGGAGGGTTGCGCAATTTCTGGGAAGAGCATCTGACTACTGGCTAGATTTGTGTAATTCCTGGGATGAGCAGCCCTGGTGGGGAAATTTTCACAAATCCTGCTGGGAGTGTTGACTGGTAGGATTGCGCAATCCTGAAGCCCAGTAGGTTGCTTGACAGGACTGTGTAATTTCTGGAGGGAAGGTTGGTTTCCCTCTAGAAATGTGCAATTTCCAAGGGGAAACTGCTCAGCTTGCAACTGGACCAAGTCCGGGTGAGCAGCCTGTGAGGGGAATGCATCAAGACGTGCTCGACAGACTGCCTTTGTGCATGAAAAACATTGAAGCTTGTGTACTTGACGAAGGAAGACAAACTGTTGTGCAAGGATGGTAGGGAGGCTCCAAAACGAGCTAAGGCAAAATTTTGGAGGGTGGTTGTAGCCACTACAACATTACTATATATATGTATACTTGTGGGTCTTCTTTCTCTATATGAATTGTATTCTTCAATGATTATTGAGAGGTTTTCTCCTCCCTATGGTAGTTTTTCAAGTCCTCTCTCTTTCTCTAGTGTTCCCTTCAGTTTGTTTTCCACAACATTGCTCATAGGAAGCTTTCTAAGAGGTCATTCTTTCAAATACATGATTCAAAAATCTCTATTTATAAGCCCTTCTTCTTTCATAGTTCAAATCCCATATTACATATATCCACCCCTATGTGAAGGGTTTATTTATTTTAGACTTATACATTATTGAAGAAAAGAATATAGTTCTTAATTTTGTCCCATATTTTTGTGGCAATTTAGGTATGTGCATGAATCCATCTTCTTACTCTTTCAACCCTTTCACTTATTCTCATTCTTCAGCTCCTACTTTCAACGCAACTCCCAAATCACCTCTTGCATTTTTAGGGTGCAACCTCTCTTCAACTTATTGGATAAATTATAAAACAAGTTTCACATCAGATGGAACCAAAATACATAGCATTTCAACATATCCCTGCAATTGTGTGCAAATGGATTTTAGCAAAGGGTTCCCACTATAAGTTATTTTTATATATAAATATTATTCATATTCGAATAATCCATAATATGATATTTAACTATTTTGTAATATAGGATTTTATTAGAAACATGACATATCTTAGCTTACTTCCCTAAAGGATTTAAGAATAATATAAAGAATGAGATTAAATATACCTGGTGTGTTGTCTCTTCAGAAGATGACCACATATACTTGTGATTTAGTACTACATCACCACCAATAGATCCTTCAACTCAATTGAATATTGTACCTCAAGAAAATTGACAAGAATTTGAAAGCAATAGTTGAAGATTAAGAAACTTAACTCTATGATTTTCAGTCAGAAACACAAGGTTGGCTAGGTCATCGTCCTATGTTGAATTGTGAAGACCAAGTCAAAGAAGTTAAGGCTAAAGAATAAGAAAATCCACTACAACAATATAATCCATGATTAATAGAAATAACAAGGACTCCAAAAAATGGCAAAGAAATTTGCACAACACAAATAGAAATGACTTTAATAAATGTAGAAGAAGCTTCAATAAAAATAGGGAAGAAGAAGAAATCTCTAGTAGCATCTCAACCAATGGTGACAAGAAGCTAAGACTTCAATCTAATTCAATTATGTATTATTTTTAAATTTTATCTCTTTTTATATAACCAATTTATGTGCATTTACTCTTATTAAAAGTTTATGGAATCTATTTTTATTGAGTAATTAGCAAAATAGAGTAATAAATTTTAAGTTGGACTCTTAATCTTAGCCTTAAACCTTTGAAATAACCTTATCATTATTATCTTTTTGTAAGTCAAAATATTCCATTTATCTAGAAAGATTACATAGGTGAGTACATCTTCGTAAACTTTTATTGGCCTCACTCTTATTAGATTTATTGGCTAGTAAGCAATTGCCATAACATATAAAAAAATGCCAAAAAAAAAATTAGCTACCTAAAGTTGGAAAGGAACATAACACCAGAAAACCATAAATTTCATTAAACAACCAATTACCAATATGGATCAAATGGGTTAACTAGAGAAAAATGCTATCATCCAAAGCCTGGAGATGGTGGTGGACTAAAGTCATAATGTACATGTTTATCCATGTGAGCTAGTCTTTGCATAAAATGGTATAACTTCTCCTGAATGCGGCATTGACCAGTTTTCATGTTGGCAAAGAAGTCTTGCATATGCCACCATTTTCTCTACATATCATTCATAAAGGAAATTATAACATTATTGTCCTCAAGTCAATCTCTACTAAGCTACTCAGGAAACATTGTAACCTGCTTAAGCTAATTACCAAATTTAGCCGAGAGTAGATTGGCACCTCCATACCAAGAGTGTGGATTGGGTTAGGGTTGATAGCATTCCCTTGGCCAAGGTCCTCCCCAAGGTGCCTATCATGTTGGCCCCTCTTGCCCATCCCTCTTCTTTCCCTGCCTCTTTACTGAGGCATTAACAACTAAATTGTAAGCCCACAAAGTCTGATGGTGAAATGGCTACTAATTTTCCACAAGTGTCCCTCACTAAACCAAGGCATACCCCCCTCCAACACGCATCCACCTTGACCTCGGAAGAACACAACTTGCTATGAGGTTGTTCTCTCACTCCCCTCCTCTAAGAACATACTAATCCTTCCAAATATCGCCCTGAGAACCTAGAGAGACCCAACAAACCAATATGTGATCTTATCTAGCGCTAACTTCAAATTCTTTGCTACAACCAGGGTAGGCACCCCTCTAAAGTCTAGCCAACAACCCATAACAAAAATAACTACAACAAATCTAACCAAAGGCTGAGCTTCCAAATAAAGATAGCGAGATTCACACTCTATAGTACTTAAAAGAGAATCTCCCAAAGTAATCTTATTTTCAAACATCGCAACAAGCGGCACTACATCCCCTAAATAACAGTCCAACCTCAAAGGGTTGGGGGGGGACTAGAGAACTAGTGGTCAAACTCTTTCCTTTTCAGTTGAACCCACTAGGTCACAAACAGAGCAATAAAACCCCAAACACTAGTAGAAAATTTCATATAAAAATATACCGCATACTTATATGTAGAGCCCGTAACTTCTTAGTACTAATACTAACATTAGAGTATCAAATAAATACATAGTAAATACGAACCATACAAGGTTGTTGGGATAAATTTTTCTACGCTTGCGAACCCAGAATCATTCTCATCAGGTGCTTAATTGTGCATTAGGGCATCGCTGGCTTTGTGATATCAACAAATGATTTCAATTTTGCAAGCCTGGGGCTCCTAATTCTAGGATCCCAAACATGCTCTACTTGACTAACTTGACCTTTGACTTGACAACTCCAAGCTCTTGAGATCATCCACCACATAACACGAACCTCGTAGTTGGAGTGTATGCTTCCCATTGTTTTCAATTCCCACTTTGTGAAAATTACCCAAAATATCATACCATCAAGATCATTGCTATTTTTTGAGCTAGAAAGCCCCTAATGTTGTCCTTGTGCATTGCTCAAGGCCTCATTTAATTGATCGTCCACCATCCACTCGCCAACTTGTTTGACATTGAACATCTCATAGGAACCTGCATGTCAAGGGAGTGTCATGCCACTCTACAGTTATATTCAAGGGAGGCAGTGGACTGGTGGGCACCCTCCCCAAGACCCGCATCCCATTGATCATCCACCCCATGGAGAGAAATAACTTTATCATTATTAATTATATCCTCTTGACATATAATATTTTGATAAATATATTCATCAAAAAATTTTCCAAACTAGCACGAGTAAAGGCCACACTGCTCTGAGTAAAGGCCACACTGCTCTGAGCATGGAAAGATCTTTGTCCATGAAAGTTCAAAGCAATGACCTTTTCACTAGAAAATATCTTAATAAAACATGTCACCATCTATTCTACAGCCTATGAGCTATTCTTATTATTCATTTTTGAATTTATTAAATTTTAACATTAAAATTTAATAAACATATATATTATAATAAAATAATTATTTTTAATATTAATAAAAGAAATTATTAGATATTTAACATCATATATATATATATATATATATATATTTTATGGAGGTTTACCAAGACATTTAAGTTATTATATCATTTGTGGGAATTTAAAATTTTGTAAAGATCACAGCGATTCTACACAACTTGTGAGCTAACATCAACTAACATTATATTTATTTTATATTTAATATAATAGTGCAATATTTTTATTTAATATAAAACTGCTTCTGCTTGGCTAAGAGCTCGTCTTCCTCGGACGTAAGGAAACAGGTTAACGGCCCAAGACCCAGAGGCATCTGGCAGGAGTGAGACCCTGCTCCCGATTACGGACCACCAGCAGGGTTATGTTAGGTGGCGTGGTTTTCCTATTTAACAGTGATGAGTCATCCCAGCATTCGCGGATAGCAGCCAGAGATGGCTGTCCTCACTGTTGGTTTGACACCTGAGTTGATAGGTTTTACCACCTTCGGAAAAAAAAAATAAAATTTTTGAATAAAATTTTAATATCAAATATAATATTTCTATAGAAATTAAATTTAAAATTAAATATGAAGAAAATATTATTTTTATAATTTAAAAATATTTAAATTTGTAAAAGTATTTTCTAGGTAATTTACAAAAATATGTATCACTTGTACTTTCCACTTTTTTATGGCATAAATAAAAAAAATAAAAAAAATCAATATAATTTATAAAAATATTTACCACTTTCACGTTTCCACATTTCTCTTGCATATTAAAAAAAATATTTAAAATAGTTCAGCTCCTAGTTGGAGTCCACAACCACTCTGTATAGAAATATATAACACAGTATACACTGAATATGCATAGAAATATATAACACAGTATACACTGAATATGCACCTTCCAGGGAAGGCTCACGCGTGCATATAATATATTCAAATGCACTTGAATATATTGGCATGGGCTCTCATGGTGGCATAGGAGGGGCATATATCATCCTCCATCTGAACGAGAATGAACGCAATAGCACCAAGCACATCATGTCCTGCAAACTCTTAAACGGGATGTTTTTTCGCATCTTTCCCCACATGTTGACTTGCAATCTGTGTCAAGCAAGGCAAACAAATATGAGCAACAAGTGATGCCAAAGAAAAAAAATATTTAACACAAGCAAGATATACCGTAATAAACAAATGAATTAAAAAACTCCGCAAATGATATCCAAAATGAAAACATGTGAGAAGCGCCACAATTAGCATGAAAATGAGATGGTGAAAGCAGCAGCCGCAACAACAATAACAACAACAAAAATTTATGAATGAGAACACATACCCGTTATCAATCCTATCTCCTTGCAGCGGGAACAACGTAGACAGGGAACCCAATGTAATTCGTTACAACCATATAACATTGCGTCTTCCTGAGCATATTTATGAATATAATTCTTCGTATGAATGAATCATGCCCATCTTATAACTGTACTAACAACTTGTCTTGTTGAGGCTCCAGTCTGAACACCCTTCACATATTAATGATACCCTCTTTCTTCGGGTTCTAGTGGTATGGTATGATTCTGTTAACAAATTCTTGAAAAGATCTTTGGTGTAACGCCCTGGCAGATCGGGCAGGGCGTGCACGACAGCTCTGCACGACGGAGGCATGACCCGCGGGCAAACCGGGCTGGGCGACCTGTGCACGGTGACCCGGCGGGCGGTTGAACAAGGTTGCGGTTGGGTGAAACGGCGGACAGGGCGACGAGTTGGACGCGGGCGCAATCGCTCAACGGGCAAACAGGCGCACGAAGATATGTTGGACGGGCGGGCGACCCGGGTGAGCGACCCGCGGGCGACCCGTGCACGACGGGCGGGCGCCCCGGGCGCACGACCCGTGCACGACACAAACGGAAGGCAGATTCGGGCAGGCGGATAACCGGTGAACAGGAAGAGCTGCGGGCGAGGACGAGCCGCGGGTGGACTGTACACGGGTGTAGCTACCCGGACCAGCGGAACAGGATGCGGTTAAGGCTCGGGTGAGCCGAAACGGCGAGTCGACCCGAGGGCGACCCGCACCAAACGGGCGGGCGACCCAAGGGCGACCCACACCCGGACATGGACGAGCTGGGCATGGACGCGAGCTGGGCATGGACGCGAGCTGGACATGGGCGCGAGCTGGGCATGGACGCGAGCTGGACATGGACGCGAGCTGGACATGGACACGGGACAGTAGTTGGGCGTGTGAACGTGGGCGAAGGGAGGGCGACCCGGGTGGGTGCCCCTCCATACGACAGCGGGCAAGACACGACAGCGAACAAGGTGCAGCCATGAACAGCATGCGAGGAACAGGAACAACAATGCGGCGTTCTAGGAGGCACTACGAATTACACATAAAAGAATACGGAGGAAGTGCGAAAGTTTATAAGGGGCAGAGGTTGACCTTGCCTTAGGCAAGGGCCAACCTGCCCATAAAATAAAAAGGGGCTTCGAACGCATTCACTTTGGGGTCGGCTTGTAAGTTGACGCCCCTCAACAAATGAGATGAGATGGCTATAAGTAGAAGGCTCATTCGAACAAGAAGGAAAGCAAGTCTTGGAGCGTTCTCTCTACATACGCACAAGGATAGACGCAGAGATATGCGCACTTCTCATGCGCAGCAAGAGATAGTGCGGTCTTCTATCGAGTTGTTTGTGTGGACGAGACGGAGTGTTGAACGTCGAAGCAGGCCGAGTTGGTTGGGTTTGCCACACGGTGGCACGGTGTGAAAGCGCAGGCCGAGTTAGCTGCGAGGTTGAAACACCCGGTGGCACATTTTGTGCGCAAGTCTGATTTTCGGTGGTCTGGTCTACGGTTGGCACGGCATTTGTGCGCAGGTCGAGCGGGGAGTTGAGGCTCGGGTGAGCTAACTCCGCCCAAGGTACTTGTGTGCTGTTGTAAGGGCGTTGGCCCGTTTGTATATTCGGTTGAGTGTGGCCGTGGTTCTGCCCGGCACACGGTTGTAAATTATATCACTTGTAAACGGTACAATAATATAATTGGTTTGGGCGAACTCGTTCGGGAGTTGCCCCTCCCATATTACATTGGTGTGATTATTGTCGCTGTGGTTTTTTATCATATGATTATTATTGGTTATGAATGTTGATGAACGATTATAATTATTGATGGATGTTTAATGCACTTTACCCAATTGAAGAATTAAAGTTAAGTGTTTAATGGTTAAGGTGTAGTCCATAAACGTGCATTCGGTTAAGAGTGGGCGTTCGGTGGTGCCGCACCCCGCCCAATAAAAGAAAAAAAGATTGGGGGCGTGACAGGTGGTATCAGAGCTCGGTCGAAGAGCTGGTGTTGAAACATTTGAAACTTGGACAGGGTTGTCTCGGTTGAAATTGAAGGTGAATCTGCTTGTTCTAAAGCAGGTGACTTGGGGAAGCCGATGAATGGTCGAAACAAGGTCGCAAAAGAAGATGGCCGCTGACTCTCAAGCTGGATCTAGTCACACAATGAAGGATCCCGCAAAGGATCCTCATCTTGAGTTCATGGGAAAGGTGATCGAAAGGATGGAGACATTGGAGTCTTCTTGGAACCAAGATGTGAGCTCGCTTACTAAAGAACGAGAAGCTATCTTGAAGGTCAGAGAAGAGCTGGTGGAACTCCGTACACAACATGAGGAGCTCAAGACACAATATGAGTACACAGAATTTTTGTGTACACGGTTGGAAGAAAGGGTCAAAGAAGTTGAGGAATCAAGAGACCTAGGTCTCGCAGAAATTACAAACTTGAAAGGGACTCTTGACAAGGTAAATAAGAGTCTTGATCAAGCCAATGATGAGATTGCGGTATTAAAGAGAGCCATGAGGTATAACTCAGGTGGAGGAGTACCTCATGTGAAGGTCAAAGAGCCGGAATCTTATGACGGTACAAGGAGTGCAAAGACTCTTGGTAACTTCTTGTGGGATATGGAGCAGTACTTGGAACGGTTGAGTCTACCTGATGGTGAGACACAAGTCAAGGTGGCCGCTCAATTCCTAACAAATGATGCCAAGATGTGGTGGCGAAGGAGGGTAGATCAGATTATCAACGGTAATGCTGATGAGATCACTTCGTGGAGCGACATGAAGAAAGCTTTGCAAACCCATTTCAGTCCTCAGGATGAAACATGGGAAGCAAGGACAAAAATCAAGTTCATCAAACAAACCGGAAGCTTGCAGGCATATCAGCGAGAGTTTTCAAGTGCAGCTCTAGAACTTCCCGACATGGCGGAAAAGGACAAGGTGTTCAACTTTATTATTGGGTTGAAACCTTGGGCCCGCAACGAGGTGAAGAGACAGAAAATTAGAACACTTGAAGAGGCCTTTGCTGCAGTTGACAAGCTGCTGGACCACTATGATGAGACTTCTAGTGAGGAAAAGAAGTTCGACAAACCGAAAGACAAGAAAAAGGAGGATACTCCGAAATCAGAGGATGGTGCAAAGATAAAGAAGCCCTTGAAGTGTTGGTTATGTGAAGGACCACACACGGTGAAAAATTGCCCATCTAAACCAAAGATAGCTACTGTTACACAACCTGTTGAGGAGGATGACAATGCTTCCGTGGGGATGATGCAAATATTTGGTGCAACTGCTACTACGGAGGTGGCTTCTAGAAGAGATCCGGAAAGGAACAGGTTGGAATACGTTCAGATGAAGGTTGGTGGAGCCGATGTACTCACTATGGTTGATAGTGGGGCTTCACACAACTTCATGAGTGAAGACACTGCAAGGAGACTTGGGCTGAAATTTGTACCTGCAAAGGCACAAATGAAGACAGTGAACTCTCCTCCGATGGCGATCCTTGGTATGGCCGAAAAGGTGGACACCACACTTGGTGCATGGACCGGAAAGGTGGACTTCACCATAGTGTGGATTGATGACTATGAGGCAGTATTGGGGATGGAGTTTATGAAACAATTTGAAGCCATGGTTGTGCCACATTTGAGGAAGCTCTTCATTTACGATGGAAGGGAAGATGTGCCCATTGGTGTTCCAACCATTGGTGTAACAAAGCCTGATCGTAAGTTAGGAGGAATGCAGATGGAGGACAAAGTGAAGGTGGACAAGAGATTGTCCGCGATGGAAGCAAAGATAGCAGAACAATCTGTGGTCATCCGAGCACTCTCAGATAGCATCTCAGACTTATCGAGAAGGCTAGAGTTAGTGGAGGACGATGATGATGAGGATGAGCTATATATGAGGCCGAACATCCAGAAGGAAGATCGGGAAGCATATCTACAAAGGATGGAAGTTGAGGATCCTGATAGATGGATCGAACTGATTAGTGAGAGAGGGGCCCCAGGCTCTTCTCACCCTACATTTTCTTAGATGACATAGAAGATGGGGCTCATTGTTGACTGCTCAAGGCAGTGAGCCCTCACATGGTGATTGGGCAGGTATGAGGACATGCTGCAGAAAGATGGGGTTTCCATAGACCTGGGCATGGGACCGTGAAGTGTTGACATGCAGTTGACACATGGAGCTGACTTGGTGGAGGCAGAGTTTACATGGGTTGATGGTTACCTTGTATAAGGGAGCCTACATCATAGTAGATATCAGCCATGGTGGTGGTTGATGTGTTGTCGGGACGACAACGTCTTCGGGTGGAGGAGAGTGTAACGCCTTGGCAGATCGGGCAGGGCGTGCACGACAGTTCTGCACGACGGAGGCATGACCCGCGGGCAAACCGGGCTGGGCGACCCGTGCACGGTGACCCGGCGGGCGGTTGAACAAGGTTGCGGTTGGGTGAAACGGCGAATAGGGCGACGAGTTGGACGCGGGCGCAATCACTCAACGGGCAAACAGACGCACGAAGATATGTTGGACGGGCGGGCGACCCGGGTGAGCGACCCGTGGGCAACCCGTGCACGACGGGCGGGCGCACGACCCGTGCACGACACAAACGGAAGGCAGATTCGGGCAGGCGGATAACCGGTGAACAGGAAGAGCTGCGGGCGAGGACGAGCCGCGGGTGGACTGTACACGGGTGTAGCTACCCGGACCGGCTGAACAGGATGCGGTTAAGGCTCGGGTGAGCCGAAACGGCGAGTCGACCCGAGGGCGACCCACACCAAACGGACGGGCGACCCAAGGGCGACCCACACCTGGACATGGACGAGCTGGGCATGAATGCGAGCTGGGCATGGACGCGAGCTGGACATGGGAGCGAGCTGGGCATGGACGCGAGCTGGACATGGGAGCGAGCTGGGCATGGACGCGAGCTGGATATGGACGCGAGCTGGACATGGACGCGGGACAGTAGTTGGGCGTGTGAACGTGGGCGAAGGGAGGGCGACCCGGGTGGGCGCCCCTCCATACGACAGCGGGCGAGACACGACAGCGAACAAGGTGCAGCCACGAACAGCAATGCGAGGAACAGGAACAGCAATGCGGCGTTCTAGGAGGCACTACGAATTACACATAAAAGAATGCGGAGGAAGTGCGAAAGTTTATAAGGGGCAGAGGTCGACCTTGCCTTAGGCAAGGGCCGACCTGCCCATAAAATAAAAAGGGGCTTCGAACGCATTCACTTTGGGGTCGGCTTGTAAGTTGACGCCCCTCAACAAATGAGATGAGATGGCTATAAGTAGAAGGCTCATTCGAACAAGAAGGAAAGCAAGTCTTGGAGCGTTCTCTCTACATACGCACAAGGATAGACGCAGAGTTATGCGCACTTCTCATGCGCAGCAAGAGATAGTGCGGTCTTCTATCGAGTTGTTTGTGTGGACGAGACAGAGTGTTGAACGTCGAAGCAGGCTGAGTTGGTTGGGTTTGCCACACAGTGGCACGGTGTGAAAGCGTAGGCTGAGTTGGCTGCGAGGTTGAAACACCCGGTGGCACATTTTGTGCGCAAGTCTGATTTTCGGTGGTCTGGTCTACGGTTGGCACGATATTTGTGCGCAGGTCGAGTGGGGAGTTGAGGCTCGGGTGAGCTAACTCCGCCCAAGGTACTTGTGTGCTGTTGTAAGGGCGTTGGCCCGTTTGTATATTCGGTTGAGTGTGGCCGTGGTTCTGCCCGGCACACGATTGTAAATTATATCACTTGAAAACAGTTCAATAATATAATTGGTTTGGGCGAACTCGTTCGGGAGTTGCCCCTCCCATATTACATTGGTGTGATTATTGTTGCTGTGGTTTTTATCATATGATTATTATCGGTTATGAATGTTGATGAACGATTATAATTATTGATGAATGATTAATGCACTTTACTCAATCGATGAATTAAAGTTAAGTGTTTTATGGTTAAGGCGTAGTCCATAAACGTGCATTCGGTTAAGAGTGGGCGTTCGGTGGTGCCGCACCCCGCCCAATAAAAGAAAAAAAGATTGGGGGCGTGACATTTGGCCTCTAGAGTTTTAGTGTTTGGAATCGATTTACAGCAGTCTCGTCCATGTTCTATCTACCACTAAACCAGTTTTCCTCAATACTGATCAAAAAAAAAAACCTGTTACATTATCCAATGAATAAATAATAATTTTTCATTCCCTTTATAAGATATTATATCTATAAAAAAAATATAATAGTGATTAAACTGTGAGTTGTATTCTACAATCGTGATTAAATCATGAAGCTTATTCTAAAATAAATGTGTAATTTTATATATATATATATATAATTTTCTAAAGATAAAATAATTAAAAAAAAAAAAAAAAAAAAAAAAAAAACTTATATTTATTATATAAATATTTCAATATAGAATTTGTATAAACTATACTAAAATTTATATTAACTAATATATTTGAATATGAAATATATATATGTGTTAATATTTATTTTAGTAAATTTATTGGAAAAAAACTATGATTTATTCAATTCTACTATAAAATAATAATAATAATAATTTATTGAAAAATACAATTTAAGCATTAGAATATAGAAAGACATAAAACCATTTTATTAAGCACTAAAAAAGATTAAATCTTTTCACGTATAATTTGTTTTTTCATTTATTACATTTTAAAATAAATTTATATATAATAAAATTTGATTCATCTTAAATTCAAACACAAACTTATTGAAAAGACATAAATTTCTCATAAGAAAATATCAGATAAACAATCCCCTTGCTAAAGCTAAGGGAACTGCTGCAAACCAATTGGAATATACACAAAATGAATAATAGTTATAAAAGTATATGCCCTTTATACATTCAGCGTAACGTAGAGGATGTGTAGATGATGCTCTCAATTTATAGGGTGGAGAAGAATGTGAATGATAACTCCATCTTCGTTCCTAGGTAGTGATGAAATGATAAGTCTATCTCCCACGAATGCTGTGGCCTACTATGAGTACTGTGGGTGAGGAGCTGAATGCCACCTTCAACTGACGGGCCTAAGATGTTCGGAGTAAGATGCTTAAATTTATCGTTTAGTTGTCTAATTATTCTGGATTTTTATTGGAATTTGGCAACACAAGTTCTGTATTGTTAGGATTCAGTATAATAAGACTTTGGGTATTAAGATTATCGAGAGTTTACCATTTAAATTTGTGATTTTAATTTAAATTTTAGATAATTAAAATGCATTTAAAAAGTGCAGACAAAATCCATAATCCATTTAAATTAATATATAATTAATTTAAAAAGTACAGACAAAATCCATAATCCACTTCTACAACTACCATTAAAAAAAAATGTAATGAGTTTGATAAAAAAAAAATTAAATTGGCATATTCTTATGAACAAAAAGACAACTTTAAAGTGAATGAAAAGTATTCTACAGAACAAATGGTTTATAATACTAACTCAAATATACATCCATATCAAAAATGCATTCTATAACCCCCTAAAACTATAGCTCAAATGGTCAATCCCTAAAGCACAAATGCGACCTTCACTAAATTCAAAAACGTTGAGCGTTATTTCACTTTGAACCAAATCAATCCCCTTGAAAAAGAAAATAAAAAAATTCATTAGACGCACATATTTTATGTATATCCGATATGAATTCAGAGAATGGCATAACAGCTCTAACGATAGTGATTGTAGCTTACTTCCCTAAAGGGCTTAGGAAGAATATGAAGAATGAGATGAAATATACCTAGTGTGTTGGCTCTTCAGAGGATGACCACATATACTTGTGATTTAGTACTACATCATCACCAATGGATCCTTCAACTCAATTTAATATCGTACCTCAAGAAAACCAGCAAGAATTTGAAAGCAATAGTTGAAGATTAAGGAGCTTAAATCTATGATTTTGGGTAAGAAACACAATGTTGGTTAGGTCATCATCCTATTTTGAATTGGGAAGAGCAACTCAAAGAAGTTAAGGCTCAAGAATAAGAAAATGCATTACATCAAGATAATCCAGGATTAATATAAATAACAAGGACTCCAAAAAATGGCAAAGAAATTTGCACAACAAAAATAAAAAGGACTTTAATAATGTAGAAGAAGCTTCAATAAAAATAGGGAAGAAGAACAAATATCTAGCATCATCTCAACCAATGGTGACAAAAAGCTAAGCCTTCAATCTAATTCAATTATGTATTATTTTTAAATTTTATCTCTTTTATATAACCATTTTATGTGAATTTACTCATATTAAAACTTTGTGAAATCTATTTTTATTGAGTAACTAGCAAAATAGAGTAATAAATTTTAAGTTGGACTCTTAATCTTAGCCTTAATCTTTTGAAATAACTTCATCATTATTTTATTTTTGTAAGTCAAACTATTTCATTTATGCCGAAAGATTACATAGGTGAGTACATCTTTGTAAAATCCTACTGCCCTCACTCTTACTAGATTTATTGGCTAGTAGGAAATTCTCATAACAGATAAAAAAATGCCATAAAAATTAGTTATATAAAGTTGGAAAGGAACATAACACAAGAAAACCATAAATTGCATTAAACATCCAATAACCATTATGGATCAAATGGTTAACCAAAGCAGGATGCTACCATCCAAAGCCTGGAGATGGTGGTGGACTGAAGTCATTGTGTACATGTTTTTCCATGTGAGCCAATCTTCCATTAAAATGCTATAATTTCTCCTGAATGCGCCATTGACCACTTTTCATGTTAGAAAATAAGTCTTGCTTATGCCACCAGTTTCTCTACAGATCGTTCATAAAGGAAATTATAACATTATTTTCCTCAAGTCAATCTGTACTAAGATACTTCAGAAGCATTCTAACATGCTTGAGCTGATTACCAAGGTTAGCCGAGAGTAGACTAGCTAATCAGGTGATCAGTATTTAGATCAAAAATCAAAGTGCTCATAATCACTCAAAACCTAAACAACTGCGCCTGTCACGACAATATGATCCCAACGCAACTCGTTTCACTCAAAACAGAGCTCGTATGAGAAATATATCATTTTCTATCCGCTTTGCCAAACAGAGGAATTTTGAAAAAAAGGTAGACCCACTGCACATAGAGCAGTCCGTACTGTTGACGTGGCAGGTGACTGTGTAGGTCAAAGGTTTGGTCATGCCAAGTGGCGCATTTTGATTGGTCAACAACTTGATGAGTTGGCTTTATTTTAATGGACAGGGGAGAACCAATGAAGAGGAGACATTTGGCAAGCCCGGAGGCCGCCACATGTCCCTCCCCAACAGCCTATAGGCATTCGTGCATGGTGAAAAAAAATTATTGGTAGGCAGACGGAGTCAAACCCATGACCTCGCTTACACAAGCATAGAGTCTTATCACTATGTCATGCTATTGGTTCTTACCATTCAATGGTCACAGTTTGTATTTAAAGTTTAAGCACATGGTGGTTCTTGGGAGGAGAGGGCCAGCCTCGCGGGCGAGCTCCCTTCACATTTGACCATCACCACAAAACTAGAGGCTAGCGGTTAGCACTAACCATACGCTTAACTCGCTAAATGCAGATTAACACTAATTAAATCATGCTTATATTTAGCGATCTAACTTGGAAGATCTTTTGGCGAGTTTGATATATTCAACATTTCTCCAAATTTGGCGGGATTAACTGGAGTTTCTCTACTTTTGGTGGAGTCTTCCTAGGGGAAACTAAAGAGGCCATAGCTTTTGCAATTTTGGACCAATTTTGGCTCATAAAAAGTCATTCCTAGATGATTTGGATGTGCTGAGCACATTGAAGTAGGTTTCAAGAGTAGTAGAGCATTGCAAACAACAGTTTTTTCCATTTTGAGATAATATAGAGGCCTAAGCCATAGAAGCTGGACCAAGGAGATGTAGCCCAGGAGGGGTGGACTCCTTTATCAAAACATTGCGTTAAGTGTTCATTTTGATGGTTTGTTGTATATTTGTTTTCTGTTGTTCAACACTTTATTTACATGTTATTTTGTTCATGAATTTGGCATAATACTTGACAAATTTACCTGTTACATTCACAAACACCATAAGAAAACCTATGCACATGAAGAAAATGATGAGCAATTGTTTTTAATTCTGAAGTTGAAATTAGCACAACAAATCTAACATTCAACAACAATTCAAGTTTGGCATCAGAGCAAGGTTATTTGCTTGATTTCTTGAGTTTTTTGCAAGTGGAGTTTTAATGGTTGCAAATTTTTGATGCTCACAAGGTTAAAGTTGCAGAGAGGAGAAAGGAAACTATTGGTTGCAAATCCCAAGGCAATGCCAAGAAGAAGGAGAGCCATAAGGTGACAATCACCACACAAAGTTTCAATCTCAGCTGCACTTGAAGCACCTCAAGTTTTACCTTCATTTGAGATTGAGGAGGTACAAGCAGTACCAAAAGCTAAGCTTGAATCAAAAGCCATCATGTTTGGAGTGAGAGAGACTGAAGGTCTTTAAGAAGAGGAAGCATTCAAGAAAGCTTTCTATGATTTAACTGATCTGGTTAGAGTCCTCTATGAAGAGAGGAATACTAGGATGGATGGAGAGAGTTTTAAGTCCCCACATGGAGAGGGAATCTCAGAAGATAAAAAAATTGAAAAGAAGGATTAAAAGGGTAATGGAGGAAAGCCTCCACCTTATTCATCATATTACTCATCATATTTATCATCCTCATCATCACAAACAACATTATCTTCCACGTCCACCACAAAAATTGTTCATACTCATTCTCGAACCCCAAAAGGAAAAACTCCCTTACTCAAATTGGTCATTAAGTTTGAACTTGCCATGTACAATGGTGAGGTAAATGCAGAGAAGTTAGACAATTGGATTCGATAATTGGAGGTCTATTGGAGAATTTAGAACCTTCAAGAAGATAAAATAAAGATCCAGTTGGCTTCATCGAGGCTAGAAGGAGCAGCACTAGTTTGGTGGGAAGCAAAGACTCAAGAGGAAATGTGAATTCATCGTAAGATATCCATTTCTTGGGTTTAATTTTTTTCTTCAATTAAAACATAATTTTATCCTTTAGCCTACATGAAAAAATCCATTGTGAGTTGGCAAAATCTTAGGCAACTCAAGGGCCAAACAGTTCAAGACTATACCCAGGAGTTTAGGAAAAGGGCTTTGTTGTTTGGAGTAAACTTGAATTCCCAAGATACACTATTGAAATACATTGGGGGTTTACATTCCTACTTAAAACACACTATCCTTATGTTCAATCCAAGCAATTTAGATGAGGTATGTGCGCAAGCCATGCACTTTGAAGCAAGGGGAAAGAACATTCAGGAAGAGGGTAGTATGAAGAACCCATTCAAGGGTAAAGAGAAAGAGAAGGGTCGAAAATGGAAAGGAAAGAAGAATGCAAGTGTAAAGAAAGAAGGGGATAAAATTACATGCAAACATTATTCCAAAGAGGGGCATGATGAAGCCCACCGTTGGAAACTACATCCCGAAATAAGGCCTAAGAAACCAAACAATAAGGGGAAACAAAAGACGACCACTACCACACAACATGATCTCCGATCCAATTCCAATGACGAGACCAAGATTTCAGCCATGGTCACAAAGGGAAAATAAGCTATAGAAAGAACTAGTTCCTCACATAGTCACAACAACACTCCAAATGAAGAATCAAGGATAGAGTTGTTCCATGTAAGGGTAATCTCAAATCATACAAAGATTGATTGTTTGATAGTGGGTCACAATCAAACTTAATTTCAGAAGACTTGATCAAAAATCTTAACTTTGAAACTGTACCTCATCGCAAGCCATACCATTTGGGTTGGATATTCAATAATGCAAATTTACAAGTTACAAGGAAATGCTTATTCAGGTTTGCCATTACTGAAAAATTCATTGATGAAGTTGAGTTAGATGTAGTTCCACTTGACATCTCAGGAATTATTTTGGGAAGCCCATATTTGTATGATAGGAAAGAGGTATTTTATCACCATGAGAACAAATATCAATTGCTCAAGGATGGAGTGGAGTATATTGTGAGAGCCCATCACAAAAAGTTAAACATTTCTTTGGTTAATGCAGGGCAGATGAAGAGACTAGTAAATGCAAGTAAAAATTTTGTGCTTCTCATGATCAAGAAAAAGAATGATATAGATTATGAATCTTTTGAAGGTTGTGATGATAAGTTAAAATATGATTTGCTTGATGTGGTAAGCAAGCATGGTGAGATGTTTCAAGAAACAAAGGGGTTACCTCCCAATAGGGGAATTCAATATGAGATATAGCTGTAGTAGGATGTTCCACTTCCAA
Source organism: Pinus tabuliformis (assembly GCA_031772625.1). Classification (NCBI taxonomy): domain Eukaryota; kingdom Viridiplantae; phylum Streptophyta; class Pinopsida; order Pinales; family Pinaceae; genus Pinus; species Pinus tabuliformis. The sequence continues at coordinate 671,486,657 of CM062815.1, forward strand.
ATATTGGCATGTATCACATGTTGATCATGGAGAGCATGGAAATCAAGAAGCAAATTCAAGAATTGTTGAACAAAGGTATCGTACACCCATCTACTTCACCATGTGGTTCACCAATTGTCTTTGTGCAAAAGAAGGACGAGACTTGGTGCATGTGTGTGGATTTCCATGTACTGAATAAGATAATGGTAAATAATCATTATCCACTCCAAAGAATTGATGGTTTGCCTGATAAATTGAGGTATGCAAAGTGTTTCACTAAGTTAGACTTACGAAGTGGTTATCATTAAGTTAGAATAGCTGAAGAGGACATTTGAAAAACCACATTTAAAACTAAACAAGGATTTTTTGAGTGGCTTGTTATTCCTTTCGGTCTTACGAATGCTCCAGTTACTTTCATGAGAGTTATTGATTTGATAATCACCCTATGAGTGACCTCAGTTGAAGATTTATTAAACAAAAAGGTATTATAGACCCATGTGCTGGTGTGTGTGTTCTATGTTATTGAAACAACGAATCGATCAGATTGCCAATACATAGAAGATAAGTGGAAAGACAACAGAGAAATACAGTAAGCAACACAAATACACAAATAATTTTTAATAAGTAGTTCACCCTATTCTCCAGGGCTACGTCTCCGGTCCAGCTTCAGTGGTGGCATTGTTTTGTTGTGTCTTTAAGCAGAGAAATTACAATACAGTGACTCAATATGAGTTCTCCCGAAGCAGATTTTGCTTGGCAGTGTGGTTCTTAGATTCCCCAAGCCACACAGAGTTCACAGACTCCTTTTCTTCCTACCAGCTCTGTGACCCTTGGTCTACAATAGAAAGAACCAAATGTGATGCTCAGTCCGGACAGATTCCTCTATGGGAAGGCTTGAATCTTCAAACTCTCTGGTGATCGATGCTGCCTATGGCAACTTGGCCCTCTGTCTCCTCTACTTGGCTTTACTGCTCTTTGTGTTCACTGTCTCTCTTAGTTGCTTGGAATCCTCTCAATTCGGGTTTCCAATTAACTCTTCTCCCCTCTCTGTCTCTTACCACTTGATCTCCCTTCTGACTTTCTCTGTTTATGGCTTTAGTCATTCGATCCCTATGCCTGTTCGGTTCCTCTCCTGCCTGTGTCGATTCACCTTCTGTAGCTGCGCTTGGAATTCCCTGTTTGGCATCAGCACAAACGCTCAGGCACCAGCCACGTGTCTCCATCTAACTGGTGCTAGCACGCTCCGTCGGTTCATTCTTCCGTTACGTCGTGTATGCGTTCTTTCTCCACCGTGGCGGTCAAACAGACTCCAAATCTCTTTAGAACTCATCTTAATCCCCTGTCGATTCCGCTTCCTCCATCAGACGCAATCTCAGCCGTCTAATCTGGGCTCCTCTAGATCCAACGTGACACACACGTCGAGCACGGTTGACTTGCACGACCAATAGTGCGCAATCAACGACAATTTTTCTCTCACCTTCGTTGCCACGTGTCAGTTGCTGAGTGGGATCGCTCCGATCTCCTCCAAAACCTCTTACCTTTCAAGGGCGCCCCGATCAATACCGCCGATTTTCCAGAGCACGGGTCCCGCTTTTTCCCTTTAGCGCTTTTTGTTTCTCCGCCTGCGGTTCTCCGGCTCCCATCACGACCGAGTGCTTAAGGCTCTTCCATTTTGGCCCTATTTGCCCAGTGATGCGCGATCGCTAATCGTGCATCAAAATCGCCTCCTTTTCCTGATCCAGGGCTCCCAGGGGCTATTTTTACCTCCTGCGCAGTCTCCATGGGCCTTGGTTAGCGCGCTTTGACCGAGGTCCTCGTCATTCTATGTTGGCGGCCATTGCCATTGGTTCAAGGAAATTTTTATCGCTATTTTGGAATTTTCAAGGATTTGTTCAACTCGATACAGTCAAGTTCTTGACAGTCTTTTGTGGATCCGATTCGAATCACAGCCTCCCTACTAAAAAAGATTTTGGACCACCAAAAGTTGGTTTTCTTCAAGCATCGACTAAGTGAGGAAACTGTTATCTCACTTGTCGAATCTCAATCCACTTCGCACTGCTCGGCTTCGAACCTTTAAGCCCAACCTGCAAGTATTCCACCTGTCCACTATGCATCGTCCTTACCTTCCTATCCAGCACTGTGTCTTCCTATAATTCATTAAGATATACAGGTAGCAGGTCATCAACAGAAGGTAATTGACTCTGCTCTTCAGGGTCCTCGATCATTGAAGTTTCAAACAACCTCAAGCAATCTGCATTCACGACTGAGTAGATGTTCATGTAAGCTGGCAGATCAAGGCAAAAAGCATTTTCACCAATCTTCTCAAGTATCCTGAAGGGTCCATACCTAATAGGTTTTAGATTTTTACCTTCACCTTGCATCCTATCCTTGCTGATATACAACCAGACTTAGTCTCCAACTTGAAAACTATGCTCCATCCGATGCTTATCATGCCTAGCCTTGTACTTGGCCTAGCTCCTTTCTAGCTGTTCCTGTACTGCCTGGTGGATCTCCTGGATCTGTTTAATGAACCTAGTTGCACTGTCCACATCACTGTGTCTATCAACCATGGTTTCTTTACCAAAGACAAAATCCAAGGGAGACCTTGGTATGAAACCAAAGCAGGTCTCAAAAGGAGTCTCTGGGTAGAAGAGTGTTTGGCTCTATTGTAAGCATGCTACACATAACACAAGTGTTCATCCTAAAGCTTAGGGTGTTTGCTGCAATATCCTCTTAGTAACTGGATCACCGTCCTGTTAACTACTTCTGTCTGGCCATCTGTTTGTGGATGAAAAGCTATGCTTTTCTTTAACTTGGTGTCCATTAGTTCCCACAGACTTGTCCAAAACTTCCCCACAAATTGGGTGTCTCGATCAGATACAATAGAGGTGGGTAATCCAAAATGAACCCATACATGTTCAAAGAATAATTTTACAATTTGTTCAGCTGTAATCTGTTTACTACAGGGTATCAAAATACACATTTTGCTGAACCTATCCACAACAACATACAGATAATCATGACCTTTCCTAGATTTGGGTAGTCCTCCAACAAAATCCATGGAAATGCTCTCCCAAGGGTGAGAAGGAACTGGTAACGGAGTGTATAAGCCTAGTTTTCTATTGCTGGGCTTGCTTTTGGCACACATAGCACATCCCTTCACATATCTAGAAACTATTTCATTCATTTTCAGCCAATAGCAGAACCTTTGCAGCTGTGCAACTGTTTTACTTACCCCAAAGTGACCTGATATCAAAGAAGTGTGCGCTTCATTAATTATCTTTACTCTCTCAGTTTTTGGAATGTAGAGTTTCCCACAATGATATAAGAGTCGGTCCTTCACATGATAGTCCAATTCTTCTACTCTTTTGCCTTGACTCAAAATTGCATATACATCTTTAAAGTCCATATCCTAAGCATACTGTTCTATGTAGCTTTCATGCAGCACAAAATTATGCTTAAGTATGGTAGATGCATTTATAATGGGTCCAAATAACATATATGCAACCTTGTTATGTATGCCCTTTTTATATTTGATGACTAAATGAAATTGTTGTAGAAAACCCATCCATCTGTAATGTCTTGACTATTGCAACTTAGTTTGGGAGTGTAGATATTGAAGTCGTTGATGATCAGTATGTATTACTGTTTCTTTGCCCATTAAGTAATGTTTCCACTTTTTCACACTATGAACTAATGCATACAATTCTTTATCATATGTAGGATAGTTAACTACTGTAGGATTAAAAGTCTCAGAGTCATAACATATGGGTTTACCGTGTTGTGTCAATACTGCTCCCATGGCATAGTCACTGGCATCAGTTTGGATCTCAAATGGTCTTTGTAGATCTGGCAGTGCTAGTATAGGTGCTGTACTAATTTTTTCTTTCAAGGTGTCGAAGGCTTTCTGCTGTTTGTCTCCCCACTGAAACACCTTGTTCAATCATGTCAAAGCATGTAAGGGAGCTACAATTGAGGAAAAATTGGAAATGAACTTCCCCCAATATTGTGTTGCTCCTAAGAAGCTTCGTACTTCTGTAGCAGACTTGGGTTTAGGCTAGTTTACAATGACTGCCACTTTAGAGGGATCTATTTTCAATTTACATCCCCCTACTATGTGACCCAAATAATTTAGAGAGGTTTTGCCAAATTCACATTTGGAGAGTTTAACATAAATTTTTTCTCTTTTCAAAACATCTAACATCTGCTTAACATGATTTAAATGTTCTTCCCACGTTTTACTAAAAATCAGAATGTGATCCAGGTACACAATAAAAAAATCATCAAGAAAAGGTCTGAGTACATCATTCATTAATCTCATGAAAGTAGCAGGAGCATTAGTTAGGCCAAAAGGAATAACCAGCCATTCATACAATCCCTGCTTTGTTTTGAAAGCAGTCTTCCATGCGTCTTGCTCTGCAATTCTGACCTGATGGTATCCACTGTGTAAATCCAGCTTGGTGAAATAAACGAACTTCTTCAATTGGTCTAAAAGATCATCTATGCGAGGAAGGGGATAACGATTTTTTATTGTTATCTTATTTAGTGCTCGGTAGTCAATGCACATTCTCCACGAGCCATCTTTCTTTCTCACCAAAATGATTGGTGACCCACATGGTGATGTGCTAGGCCTAATGAACCCTTTCTCGAGCAACTCCTGCACCTGCTTCCTGATTTCAGCATTATCTAAAGCAGATAACCTGTACATCCCAATGTTAGGCAAAGGAACATCTTGCTGCAAAACAATATCATGTATTATTCCATTTTTGGGTGGCAGACCATTAGGTTCTTGAAATAAGACATCATACTCTGAAACAATCTTTTCTATATCAGCTTGCTGATCAGTATTACAACCCTCAAATACATTGGTTTTTTCAGGTGTCTTTTCCTTTACAACCATCAGTAAGAACTGTTTGCATGAATTTATCATTCTTTTCATCTGTCCTGAGTTTATGAGAGTATAATTATTCTTGAGCTTATGAGCTCTTACAAAGTATTCAATTCCATATTTAACAAGTAGATACTTGTTCTCAGCTCTATAGAAAATAGCCTTTCTATCATACAAGTAAGGACTTCCTAAAACAATTCCACATATATCCAAAGGAATTACATCTAACTCAACCTCATCTACAAATGCTGACCCAAAATAAAACTTGAGTTTGCACTGTCTAGTCACTTGTAGTTGTGCTTTATCATTCAACCATCCTAATGGGTATGGCTTCTTATGAGGTGTAGTTGCTAATCCCAATTTCTTTACAATTGCTTCAGAAATTAGATTTACTTGTGAGCCACTATCAAACAAAGTATCAATCTTTTGATTTTTGGAAATAACTCGAATATGGAAAAGCTCATGTCTTTTTCTCTCATGTTCTTCATTAATAACATATTGAACAAAATTACTAGTAGATGCTTCAGAATTCTTACCTTTTATACCTGTGGCTGCAATGATTGTTTCATCTCCTGAATGTGACCCCAAATCTTTCTGAATAGTTGCAGCAGTCTTCTTCTTCTTGCCTTCGGACTTCTTAAGTCTCAGCTCTGGATGCAGAATCTGACAGTGCTCATCATCATGCCCCTCCTTTTTATAGTGAGTGCATGAAGCTTTGCTTTTTTGTGTAGTGTTAGCCTTCCTTGCTTTCCACTTCTGCTTTCTTTTCTCCTTGCTCTTGCTTACAGTGGGTTGGGATGGTCCCCCAACTTCTGGATTTCCATTCTTTCCTCTAGCTTCTAGATGAGTAGCTTGTACAGATACCTCATCTATACTAGTGGGATTAAACATGAGGATGGAATGCCTCATGTAGCTGTGTAGACCACCAATGTACTTCAAAAGCGTTTTTGGTGAGTCTAATGAGATACCCAACATCAATGCTATCTTTCTGAACTCTTGAGTATACCCTTACACACTTTGCCCTTTCAACTGCCGAAGAGTTTGCCAACTCATCATGGCTTGTTGCATGTAGGCCAACGTTTAGAGCTTCTTTTTTATTGCAGCAACAAATTCAATCCAGACAGAGATGGTCTTACCATGCTTCTTCATATCAGCTTGGGTTTTCCTTCCCACCAAACCAAGGTAGTGCCTCCTAGGCATAGGCTTGCTAGCTGAATCTTACTCTTGTCTGAGTCTATATTTTGTACTCTGCAATACACATCAATTTGTCTAATCCAATTGTCCAACTTTTCAGCATTTAGCTCTCCATCATATATAGGCAAATCAAATTTAACATCTAACTTAATCAAAGATGCTTTCTTATTATCCACAGGGCTATTAGGAGGTGTGAGAAAAATTTCTTCTTTTCCCTTTCCTTTTGAGTGGTCATGGGAATGAGATTCATCTTCTTCTTTATCTTGCTTAGAGCCTGATGAATCTTCATCCTTATGCTTTCTAAAGTCCCTATACATTTCTTCTACCATAGACTTTATAGCTAGGAAACTTTCTATGAATTGAGGGTCTGGCCCTATAGAACCTTCTTCTGACATTGTCTTCCGAGAATAGACTCTCCCAATTTCAGGATTAGTTTCCACCAACTCTCCTTCTCCTAATTTGAGCTTTGATCTAGTGAGCATTCACAGCTAAACCAACACAAGCTTGTCTAACCTTACAGCCTAGAGCTTTGATACCACTTGATCTGATAATCACCCTATGAGTGACCTTAGTTGAAGATTTATTAAACAAAAAGGTATTACGGACCCATGTGTTGGTGTGTGTGTTCTGTGTTATTCAAACAACAGATCGATCAGATTGCCAATACACAGAAGATAAGTGGAAAGACAACAGAGAAATACAGTAAGAACAACAAAGACACAAACAATTTTTAATAAGGAGTTCACCCTATTCTCCAGGGCTACGTCTCCGGTCCAGCTTCAGTGGTGGCCTTGTTTTATTGTGTCTTTAAGCAGAGAAATTACAATACAGGGACTCAATATGAGTTCTCCCGAAGCAGATTTTGCTTGGCAGGGTGGTTCTTGGATTCCCCAAGCCACTCAGAGTTCACAGACTCCTTTTCTTCCTACCAGCTCTGTGACCCTTGGTCTACAATGGAAAGAGCCAAATGTGATGCTCAGTCCAGACAGATTCCTCTATGGGAAGGCTTGAATCTTCAAGCTCTCTAGTGCTCGATGCTGCCTGTGGTCAGCTCGACCCTCTGTCTCCTCTGCTTGGCTTTACTGCTCTCTATGTTCACTGTCTCTCTTAGTTGCTTAGACTCCTCTCAATTCGGGTTTCCAATTAACTCTTCTCCCCTCTCTGTCTCTTACCACTTGATCTCCCTCCCGACTGTCTCTATTCATGGCTTCAGTCATTTGATCCCTATGCCTATTCGGTTCCTCTCTCACCTGTGTCGATTCACCTTCTGCAACTGTGCTTGGAATTCCCTGTCTAGCGTCAGCACGAACACTCAGGCAGCGACCACGTGTCTCCATCTAACTGGTGCTAGCACGCTCCGTCGGTTCGTTCTTCTGTTACGTCATGTATGCATTCTTTCTCCACCGTGGTGGTCAAATGGACTCCAAATATCTTTAGAACTTGGCTTAATCCCCTATCGATTCCACTTCCCCCATTGGGCGCAATCTCAGCCATCCGATCTGGGCTCCTCCAGATCCAATGTCGTACGCATGTTGAGCGCGGTTGACTTGCACGACCGATAGCGCACGATAAACAATGGTTTTTCTCTCACCTTCGCTGCCACGCGTCGGTTGTTGAGTGGGATCGCTCCACTCTCCTCCAAAACCTCTTACCGTTCAACGGCACCCCGATCAATACCGCTGGTTTTCCAGAGCACGGGTCATGCTTTTGTCCTTTAGTGCTTTTGGTTTCTCCGCCCGCGGTTCTGTGGCTCCAAACGCGACCGAGTGCTTAAGGCTCTTCCATTTTGGCCCTATTTGCCCAACGATAGCTCTAATCGCGCATCAAAATCGCCTCCTTTTCCCGATCCAGGGCTCCCAAGGGCTACTTTGACCTCCTGCGCAATCTCCATGGGCCTCAGTAAGCGCGCTTTGACAGAGGTCCTCATCGTTCTACGTTGGCGGCCATTGCCACTAGTTCAAGCCGTTTTTGATTGCTGTTTTGGAATTTTCAAGGATTTGTTCAACTAGATACAGTCAAGTTCTTGACAGTCTTTTGTGGATCCGATTCGGACTAGTTGTGAATGATGTATTAAGACAATTTATAGATGATTTTGTCATTGTTTACTTAGATGATATTATCATATTTAGCAAATCTAGAGATGAACATGTCATGCATGTGACCAAAGTACTTGATGTCTTGAGAAAAGAACAGTTGTTTTTAAGATGTCAAAGTGTGAATTTGGCAAGACTTCTTTAGTGTATTTGGGACACATTGTTGGAGGAGGTGAGCTAAAGATAGACCCCTATAAGGTTGAGGTCATTGTGAATTAGCCAAAGCCCAATACAGTCACAAAGGTAAGAAGTTTTCTAGGTGCAACACAATATTGGAGGAAATTTATTGTTAATTTTTCTTCCATTGCAGCTCCACTACATGCATTGACTAGTGTCAAGAAAGTCCTCCATTGGGGAGATGCACAGAAAAAATAATTTGATTCTTTAAAAAAAAAGATCAGTTCAACACCAGTATTGGCTTTTCTAGATCTTAAACAACCGTTTGAGATTCAAACAGATGCTAGTGATTACGCCATGGGAGTAGTTCTCATGCATCATGGTAGGCCTATTTCATTGCATTCTGAAATTTTTAATGGTGTTGTGACTAACTATCCCACTTATGACAAAGAACTTTACGCATTGGTACAAAGTGTTAAAAAATGAAAACACTACTTGATGGGGAAGGAGACCATTATCCATACCAACCATCAACCATTGCAGTACTTACAATCACAGTCAAAGTTGCAGCAATCACGACACTTCAGATGGATGAGTTTTTTACAACAGTTTCGTTTGGTTATCAAGTACAAAAAGGGAATCTACAATAAGGTAGCTGATATGATTTCTAGACCTATTGTAAATTCATCTATTATACTCAAGAATAACTCTATTTTACATGAAAGTTACATTGAGAAATATGCATATGATAATGACTTTCAATATTTGTATGCAAGATTGAGGGAAGGAAACCATATTGAAGAGTTACATTACCATGTACATAACAGTTTTTGGTATCACTTGGGCAAGTTATATATTCCACAGGGAGAAAGAAACAATATCATAAGGGAGGCACACACTTTATTGGCCATGCATGTTTGATAATGTATCTCATTTCATTAGAGGACGTTCTTTGTGTGCAATAAGTAATCCTAGCAATAGGAAACTAGGATTATACACTCCACATCCAGTACCTTCACGCTGATGGGAGAGTATCTCAATGGATTTTGTAGGAGGTCTTCCATTGTCAAGGAAACGTCATGATTACTTATATGTACTTGTAGATATGTTCAACAAGATATGTATTCTAACTCCATGTAAAAATAAAATTACAGTTGAACAAACAACTCATCTTTTCTTTCAAAATATTTGGGTTCATTTTGGTCTTCTTATTTCCATTGTAAGTGATCGAGATTCTCAATTTGTTGGGAATTTTGGTCAAATTTGTGGGACATGATGGACACTAAGTTGAAGAAGAGTACAATCCACAAACAAAAGGACAAACTAAGGTGGTCAATAGGACAGTCATTCATCTTCTTAGAGGATATTGTAGCAAACATCCCAAGTTGTGGGATGAACAGATGCAATACATACAACATGCATACAACAGGGCAGAGTATTCTTCCACAAACACATTGCCATTTGAGGCATGTTTTGGGTACTTTCCAAGATCGCCATTGGACTTGATCTTTCAGAAAGATGTCATTATTGATGGTCACAATGACATCGAAAAGGCAAGGAAATTCATTGAGAAAATTCAGTTGATACATCACACAGTGCAAGAACAACTTGAAAAGAGTCAAAGCAGCTACAAGGCAAGGCATGAAAAACACTGTGTCGATCATAAATTTCAAGTTGGTGACGAAGTTTGGTTATGTATTAGCAAAGAGAGACTTCAAGGGGAAGGTAAAAGGCTGAGTCCAAACCATTATGGTCCTTTTACAATTATGGAAAAGATTGGTAACAATGCATTTAAGGTAGATTTTCCTCCTTATATGCATATATACTCTGTTGTTAATGTTGATAATTTGAGATTTTTTTTAGTCTCCTTTGATCGATGATCAAGGAGAGCATGTTTAGCTGCCATCAATAGATGATTTCTCACTAGAATATTTTAATGAACTACAACAAGATCTCATACTTGATAGAAGAACTAGAACTTCAAAGAGAGGGAATGTCGAATAACTTCGAGTGGGATTCAAGGGACAAAATCCTTCTAAGGCCAAATGGATACAATTTGACAAGGTGAGGGAGATGTACCATCACCTGTTGAACAATTGATAGTATCTTTGGGGGTCCAAAAGGCTTCCAGTGAGGAGAAATGATCAGGTGTTCAATATTTAGCTCAAAAATCAAAATTCTCATAATCGCTCAAAACCTGAAGGACCGCATCCATCTCAGTGACATGATCCCAACCCAACCTGTTTCGCTTAAAATGGAGCTCATATGAAAAATATATTGCATTCTGTCTGCTTTTCCAAACAAAGGAATTTTGAAAAAAAAGGTATAGTCACTGCACAGTCAGCAGTTTGTACTAATGACATGGAAAGTGACTTTGCAAGTCAAAATTTTGGTCAATGGTGAGTGAGGTCATGCCAAGTGGTGCATTTCGATTGGTCTATAGTTTGATGAGTTGGCTTTATTTTATTGGATAGGGGAGCACCAATGAAGAGGAGACATGTGGCAAGCCCGGAGGCTGCCACATGTCCGTCCCCAATAGCTTATAAGCATCGGTGCGCAGTGACAAAATTTTATTCGTAAGTCAACGAAGTCGAACCCGTGACTTCGCCCGCACAAGCCCAGAGTCTTACCACTATGCCACACTATTGTTCTTACCATACAACGGTCACAATTTATATTTAATGTTTAAGCACATGGAAGTTGGGGGGAGGAGAGGGCCAGCCCCCTCCGCAAGTGACCATCACCACAAAACTAGAGGCCAATGGTTAGCACTAACCATGCACTTAACACGTTAACTGCAGATTAACACTAATTAAATAATGCTTATCTCTAATTAAAGCATAGTTTAATTTGGCAGATCTTTTGGTGAGTAAGATGCTTATCGTTTAGTTGTATAATTATTCTAGGTTTTTATTGAAATTTGGCAATACAAGTTCAACATTGTTAGAATTCAATTAAAACTTTGGTTATTAAGATTATCGAGAGTTTACTATTTAAATTTGTAATTTAAATTTAAATTTTAGATAATTAAAATGCATTTTTAATTGCATGTATAATTCAGGTCCATGCAAGTAAAGAATTTATCATTTAAATTTGTAATTCCAAAATTCTGGAAGAAAAGCTCTAAAACATAAAACTTATAACATGTAGACTACTGCTATGGTAATTTGATCTTTACCCTGACGTGCGTACTGTTTCTAAGTAGCATATGGAGGCACGTGCGCACTTGTACCCTCAATAGTCCCACCGGCCCATGCTGCTGTAATTACACCAATTAATTAATGGTGGATATTGACGCGGAGACAGAGTGAGAAGGTGGCCCTCCAGAAAAAGGATATTTTCCATGTGTGATTGGGGCATTGTTTTTGTACATTGAATGATGTTGATACATTGAATTTTATGTTTTATGAAATGAAATGATATTTTTATAGTCCACTAGACTAAAAATAGTCTATGAGATCATTAGTTTCTTGTTTTTCACTCTTTGCAATTCAGTGCTTTTCTGATTCAAATTGATGATGAGCTGACTCAACTTTCCAACAATCCCTTTGCTAAAAAGACAATGCCAAGAAACTGATGCTAACATGTTTTCATAACTTTCTCTGATGTCTTTGAATGCATCACATTCCAAAATCAAATGTTTTTCTGATTCCACATCCCCATATGTCCAAAATGTACACACGGTTCTTACCAAGCTTCTTTAGGCCGTTTCCACCGTGTTGTTTCACACCGAAGATGGTGTGAGTTGGTCCTTAATTTAGCAAAAAGAACCTTTGCCCTCCACGAAATGCTAGCTCCAATGAACTCTTTTTGTTGTAAATCACATGTAGGGTTGAATTCCTCAATGTAATATTTCTTCTTTCTACCCAACTCTTTTCTCCATACCTTTTTACGAAACTTCTCCATAACAAAATCCTTTAGCTCCTTGCTATTTGTGGGACACGCATTGAAGTAGATATTCCATTTTTGCATCCATGTGTAGTTTTGTTTCATCCATGTTTTCTTTCTTTCACTCATGCCTTCATTGAAGATAACATTAGGCCATCTACTTACTCTCATTTGTTCAATTCTTTTTAGGTATCTTATGAGCCACAACATAGCAATTGCTTCAATGGAAGTTGCTCTTGTTTCACTCAACATTATCTCATAAGGTACCGAACATTTTATTTTGAACTTGCTCGTGATCAAGAGTTTTTGGATTTTCTCAATTTGTTTCTTTTTTGAGACAGGAGTGGTGCTAGCCCACAATTCACACCCATTTAGCATCACTGGACAAACTAGGAGCCCAAAAATCACTTTAATCATTTTCCAATCCCATAACTCTGCCTCTCTACATCTGTTTTGAAGAGCATATAATGCTTTCCACCCTCCTAAAATTCTCTTCTTTCTGTAGTCGTCCCAATTGAATTTGTTGTTGAAATCAATCCCAAGGTACCTGTACTCATTTACTTCTTCAAGAATGTTGTCTTCAAAGAAGAAAGTATTCAAGAATCTTTTCTTCAAAGAAGAAAGTATGTTGGCTCTGCTTCCTCTTATTAGAAAAAATAATTATTTTGGTCTTGCTATTATTGAGTTGCATGCCAAATTTCACAGCAGATCTATAACTACTCAGCATATTCAGAAATTACAGTGGTGACTAACAGGGGTGGAATTTGGATTTCTCTTTGCACATCATACAATTTTTTCTTGAAGTTTATGTTTAAAATTTTTCACTTCAAGAGTGATGTTCTCATAATAAATTAACCCTTCACCAATAAAGGTTTGACTAGAAAATTACCCTTCAATAACATAGCTATGTTAAAACATTTCAGATATTTATGGTAAGAAAAAAAAACAAAATGACTATAACACACAAATAACTTATTAAATCTTGAATTTTGGTAAGAAGATCTTACAAGACATATAATATGACAAACATAGTAAAACTATTGAATCATATCAATAAAAAATCAAAAGTAAATTAATTAATATGATTTATATTATGATTTACATAATCTAATATATATTATAGGATTTTAAGATAAATTTGTGTTGTATTTATTTTAGCATGTTTAATATCATGTGATATATACTAATATTAACAAGATTGAATGCATAGTATCTGAACTTCTTAAAAATTAAAATACTAAACTTACAGTAAATGGACATTGTGGATCTCTTATAGGATTATGTTATGAGTTCTTCCATTATTACATTCTCAAATAGAAGACACTTATAAGTATTAAATGTGGTAAAAACATGTTGTGATCAAATCTTTCTTTCTATTTATCATCAAAATTTAGTAAAATTTATGTGTGTGTGTGTGTGTAAATTATTTTTCAATTCAATTTATAGGCATTGGTTTTGTTGTTTAAACAACAAAACCAATGTTTATAAATTAAATTGAAAAATAATTTTTACCTTGATGTATTATTTATAGGCTATACCCTTTAGTCTAACTTATAATCATAAAGATATTTAAATTTTAATACTTTGACAACTACAATTGTGGAGGTTGCAACAAAAACTGTTGAACATTTGAAACATGTTTTTTTTCTTATTGAAAGTATATAATCAATCATAGGTAAAGTATTTGATGGTTATCCATTGCATATCTTTAAATTATCATTTAAAAGCAACAATTTTTAGATTCCCAATAAGACTAAGTTCCATGCAAATTCAGATATAATTTATGACAATCTAATATAAGGTTTGATACAAAATAGAAATATATGATACCTTAAAAAGGCACAAACACATACCACCAACCTCTAGTTTTCAAATCCATCCAATACAAAAAATGCATTTAGCAACAAATTATTAATTGGTAAATATGCATACCATTCTAAGTGATGGTTTATTCCAAATTCTAGTTACATCAAACTAATTTCACACGTTACAAGTTTCTAAATTCCTTTCCTCGAATGATAATGAAAGAATCGAGATGCCTCAAGTTGCATGGAAGCTATGCATTAAATCCAAAGAAAGAGGGGGATTGGATAGATGTGCAAAATAATCTCCTCTTATTCAAATGCATCTTGAGAATCATAAAGGCAAAGAAATTTTTCCGTTGTAGCAAAATGATCCAATCTAAATGAATCTCAAGTTGCATGGAAGCTATGCATTAAATCCAAAGAAGGAGGGGGATTGGATAGATTTGCAAAATAATCTCCTCTTATTCAAATGCATCTTGAGAAGCATAAAGGCAAAGAAGTTTTTCCATTGTAGCAAAATGATCCAATCTAAACGAATCACATATTTTACTATATTTTTCAAAAGGTTGATAAGATGTAGGCATTTTTCAATCTTGATAGCATTTTTCATGTGCCATCAACCTATAACAACAACAACTGAAAAATATTTCAAATGATATCTTCAATTTGTTCTTATGGAAGTCATCGTCCATGTAACTATTAATGTCTGTATTCCAAATTCCATCAATATACAAAGAGCATCAAAATTCCATATAAAAAATATAAATATAGTAGAGGACAACAAAAGTTAAAAATATATATATATGTATAAATAAACTTTGTGCAAAGTATAAAAACATGTAACTTAATAATTCTCACATGTCAAAATGTCTTTGTTCCTTTGCATCTTTCCAAATCTGATAAACTCATTCTGATTCTACCTCTATTGTTTTAGGACCTATTAATGGTATACACGTCAAGTGTGTTAATTGATAGTCTTGTTCTCCTTATATCTTTGATCATATTTTGCTTAGAGAACCCTCGTTCACATGCAACAGTGCTCATTGGTATGACAAGCATTGCTTGCCATAATTTTAGCATATTTGAATACCTAGAGTGTCAATCTTCTGTTTGAGAAAATATTTTCCATCCATCTTTCATTGGGAATCGTTCTTAAAATAAGTATTCGAAAAAACATACTTATTTCAAGTGAAAATATTCCTCTTAAAATTATTAATATACTATAAAAAAGATCCAAAATGAACTTCTATAATTACCCACCTACTTTAGACTGTTATTTTGAATTACGAACTAATCTTATTTGACTTCCTAACTATACCTAAACATTTTAAAAAATACCTCTTTTATTTATTAAGTGCACATTGAAATTCCTTACACTTATAAGAATGGATTATGGAGGTTACAAAGTTATTAGAGCTAATCAAATATATTGTTTTCCTCACCCTCCCTAGTCACCATATTTCATTTCCCTAGCCTTTGGGTATCCATCCTCACCATGAGTAACATGATATTAAGTAGTCATAAAATTTTAATGTGCGCTCACCTTGAGCCCTAATAAGTTTGAGAAGATTTGAAATGATGTAGTTCCTAATAGTTATGTAAAATACAAAAATGTTACCTTACTTAGAAAGAAAAGGCCCTTTAACACCCAAAATTAAATTCTATAATTACCCACTTATTTTAGAGTGTTATTTTGAATTATGAACTAATTTTATTAAACTTCCTAACTATACATGAAATTTTTACGAATGACCCATTTTATTTATGGAGGGCACATCGAAATTCCTTAAACTTCTAAGAATGGATTATTGGAGTTACAAAGTTACTCAATTAAGCAAATATATTATTTTCCTCACCCTCTCTAGTCTCCATCCTTCATTTGGATTGTTTTGGGTTATCCATCTTCACCATGACCGACATGATATTAATATGAAGAAGTAATAACATTTTAATATGTGCTAACCTTGAGCCCTAATAAGGTTGAGAATATCTAAAATTATGTATTTCCTAATAGTTATGCAAAATACAAAAATGTTACCTTATAATAGAATAAGTAGAAAGGAAAGATCCTTAATACCTCGTCTCCTTCTAACTATCTTTCTTAATTATATTTTTCATCTTAGTTATCTCTCTATGTATATTACAACCAATTATATATATATATATATATATATATATAATTTAAAAAGTGCAGACAAAATCCATAATCCACTTCTATAACTACCATAAAAAAGTGTAATGAGTTTGATCAAAAAAGAAAAAGATTAAGTTTGCATATTCTTATGAACAAATAAACAACCTTAAAATGAATGAAAAGTATTCTACAGAACAAATGGTTTATAATACTAACTCAAGTATACAGCCATATCAAAAATGCATTCTATAACCCCCTAAAACTATAGCTCAAATGGTCAATCCCTAAAGCACAAGTGCAACCTTCACTAAATTCAAAAACGTTGAGTGTTATTTCACTTTGAACCAAATATTTCCCCTTGAAAAAGAAAATAAAAAATTCATTAGACGCACATGTTTTATGTATATCCGATATGAATTTAGAGAATGGCATAGCAGCTCTAACGATAACGATTTTAGCTTACTTCCCTAAAGGGCTTAGGAAGAATATGAAGAATGAGATGAAATATACCTAGTGTGTTGGCTCTTCAGAAGATGACCACATATACTTGTGATTTAGTACTACATCATCACCAATAGATCCTTCAACACAATTGAATATCGTACCTCAAGAAAATCAGCAAGAATTTGAAAGCAATAGTTGAAGATTAAGGAGCTTAAATCTATGATTTTGGGTAAGAAACACAATGTTGGTTAGGTCATCATCCTATTTTGAATTGGGAAGAGAAACTCAAAGAAGTTAAAGCTTAAGAACAAGAAAAATGGCAAAGAAATTTGCACAACAAAAATAGAAAGGACTTTAATAATGTAGAAGAAGCTTCAATAAAAATAGGGAAGAAGAACAAATATCCAGTAGCATCTCAACCAATGGTGACAAAAAGCTAAGCCTTCAATCGAATTCAATTATCTATTATTTTTAAATTTTATCTCTTTTATATAACCATTTTATGTGAATTTACTCATATTAAAACTTTATGGAATCTATTTTTATTGAGTAACTAGAAAAATAGAGTAATAAATTTTAAGTTGTACTCTTAATCTTAGCCTTAATCCTTTGAAATAAATTTATCATTTTTTCCTTTTCATAAGTCAAACTATTTCATTCATGTCAAAAGATTACATAGGTGAGTACATCTTTGTAAAATCCTACTGGCCTCACTCTTACTAGATTTATTGGCTAGTAGGAAATTCTCATAATAGATAAAAAAATGCCATAAAAATTAGTTATGTAAAGTTGGAAAGGAACATAACACAAGAAAACCATAAATTTCATTAAACATCCAATAACCATTATGGATCAAATGGGTTAACCAGAGCAGGATGCTACCATCCAAAGCCTGGAGATGGTGGTGGACTGAAGTCTTAGTGTACATGTTTATCCATGTGAGCCAAGCTTCCTTTAAAATGGTATAATTTCTCCTGGATGCGCCATTTACCACTTTTCATGTTGGCAAATAAGTCTTGCATATGCCACCAATTTCTCTACAGATCATTCATAAAGGAAATTATAACATTATTGTCCTCAAGTCAATCTCTACTAAGATACTTCAGAAGCATTCTAACGTGCTTGAGTTGATTACCAAAGTTAGCCGAGAGTAGACTGGCTGATCAGGTGATCAGTATTTAGATAAAATATCAAAGTGTTCATAATCGCTCAAAACCTAAATGACTACGCCTGTCACAACAATATGATCCCAACGCAACTCGTTTTACTCAAAACAGAGCTTGTATGAGAACTATATCGTGTTCTATCCACTTTGCCAAACAAACGAATTTTGAAAAAAAGTGCAGCCACTACAGAGAGAGCAGTTTGTACTGCTGATGTTGCAGGTGACTGTGTAGGTCAAGGTTTGGTCACGCCAAGTGGCACATTTCGGTTGGTTTACAGTTTGATGAGTTGGCTTTATTTTAATGGACAGGGGAGAACCAATGAAGAGGAGACATTTGGCAAGCCCAGAGGCCGCCACATGTCCCTCCCCAATAGCCTATAAGCATTGGTGCACAGTGAAAAAAATTTATTGGCACGCGAATGGAGTCAAACCTGCGACCTCGCCTGGACAAGCCTAGAGTCTTACCACTATGTTGTGCTATTGGTTCTTACCATTCAATGCCCATAGTTTGTATTTAAAGTTTAAGCACATGGTGGTTCATGGGAGGAGAGGGCCAACCCCGCGGGCCAGCTCCCTTCGCATGTGACCACCACCACAAAACTAGAGGCCAGCGGTTAGGAATAACCACACGCTAAATGCAGATTAACACTAATTAAATCATGCTTATATTTAATTAAAGCACAGTTTAACTTGGCAAATCTTTTGGTGAGTCTGATATTTTCAACATTTCTCCAAATTTGGTGGGATTAACTGGAGTTTCTCCAGTTTTGGTGGAGTTTTCCTAGGGGAAACTAAAGAGGCCATAACTTTTGCAATTTTCGACCAATTTTGGCTCAGAAAAAGTCATTCCTAGATGATTTGGATGTTCTGAGCACATTGAATAAAGTTTCAGGAGTAATAGAGCATTGCAAACAACATTTTTTTCCATTTTGAGAAAATATAGAGGCCTAAGCCATGGAAGCTAGACCAAGGAGATGTAGCCTAGGAGGGGTGGACTCCTTTATCAAAACATTGCATTAAGTGTTCATTTTGATGGTTTGTTTTATATTTGTTTTCTGTTGTTCAACACTTTATTTACATGCTATTTTGCTTATGAATTTGACATAATACTTGACAAATTTACCTGTTACATTCACAAACACCATAAGGAAACCTATGCACATGAACAAAATGATGAGCAATTTTTTTTAATTCTGAAGTTGAAATTAGCACAACAAGTCTAACATTCAACAACAGTTCAAGGTTGGTATTAGAGTAAGGTTATTCTCTTGATTGCTTGAGTTTTGTGCAAGTAGGGTTTTAATGGTTGCAAAATTTTGATGCTTACAAGGTTAAAGTTGCAGAGAGGAGAAGGGAAACTATTGGTTGCAAATCCCGAGGTAATGCCGAGAAGAAGGAGAGCCATAAGGTGACAATCACCACTCAAAGTTTCAATCTCAGCTGCACTTGAAGCACCTCAAGTTTTACATTCATTTGAGATTGAGGAGGTACAAGCAGTACCAAAATCTGAGCTTGAATCCAAAGCCATCATGTTTGGAGTAAGAGAGACTGAAGGTCTTTAAGAAGAGGAAGCATTCAAGAAAGCTTTTTATGATTTAACTGACCTTGTTAGAGTCCTCTATGAAGAGACGAATACTAGGATGGATGGAGAGAGTTTTAAGTCCCCACATGGAGAGGGAATATCAGAAGATAAAAAAAATGAAAAGAAGTATTAAAAGGGTAATGGAGGAAAGCCTCCACCATCTTCATCATATTACTCATCATATTCATCATCCTCATCATCACAAACAACATTATCTTCCATTTCCACCACAAAAACTGTTCATACTCATTCTCAAACCCCAAAAGGAAAAACTCCCTTACTCAAACTGGACATTAAGTTTGAACTTGCCATGTACAATGGTGAGGTAAATGCAGAGAAGTTAGACAATTGGATTTGATAATTTGAGGTCTATTGCAGAATTTAGAACCTTCAAGAAGATGAAATAAATATTCAGTTGGCTTCATTGAGGCTAGAAGGAGTAGCACTAGTTTGGTGGGAAGCAAAGGCTCAAGAGGAAATGTGAATTCATGGTAAGATATCCATTTCTTGGGTTTAATTTGTTTCTTCAATTAAAAGACAGTTTTATCCTTTAGCCTACATGAAAAAATCCATTATGAGTTGGAAAAATCTTAGGCAACTCAAGGGCCAAACAGTTCAAGACTATACCCCGGAGTTTAGGAAAAGGGCTTTGTTGTTTGGAGTAAACTTGGATTCCCAAGATACACTATTGAAATACATTGGGGGTTTACATTCCTACTTAAAACACACTATCCTTATTTTCAATCCAAGCAATTTAGATGAGGTATGTGCGTAAGCCATGCACCTTGAAGCAAGAGGAAAGAACATTCAGGAAGAGGGTAGTAAGAAGAATCCATTCAAGGGTAATGAGAAAGAGAAGGGTGGAAAATGGAAAGGAAAGAAGAATGCAAGTGTAAGGAAAGAAGGGGAGAAAATTACATGCAAACATTGTTCCAAAGAGGGGCATGATGAAGCCCACTATTGGAACTACATCGCAAACTAAGGCCTAAGAAACCAAACAATAAGGGGAAACAAAAGATGACCACTAGCACACAACATGATCTTTTATCCAATTCCTGTGACGAGACCAAGATTTCAACCATGGTCACAAAGGGAAAAGAAGCTATAGAAAGAACTAGTTCCTCACATAGTCACAACAACAGTCCGGATGAATCAAGGATAGAGTTGTTCCATGTAAGGGTAATCTCAAATCATACAAAGATTGATGCATTGTTTGATAGTGGGTCACAATCAAACTTAATTTTAGAAGACTTGGTCAAAAATCTTAACCTTGAAGCTGTACCTCATCACAAGCCATACTGTTTGGGTTGGATAGTCAATAATGCAAATTTTTCAAGTTACAAGGAAATGCTAATTCAGGTTTACCATTACGGAAAAATTCATTGTTGAAGTTGAGTTAGATGTAGTTCCACTTGGCATCTCAGGAATTATTTTGGGAAGCCCATATTTGTATGATAGGAAAGTGGTATTTTATCAACATGAGAACAAATATCAATTGCTCATGGATGGAGTGGAGTATATTGTGAGAGCCCATCACCAAAAGTTAAACATTTCTTTGGTTAATGCAGGGTAGTTGAAAAGACTAGTAAATGCAAGTAAAAATTTTGTGCTTCTCATGATCAAGAAAAAGAATGATATAGATTATGAATCTTTTGAAGGTTGTGATGATAAGTTAAAATATGATTTGCTTGATGTGGTAAGAAATCATGGTGACATGTTTCAGGAAACAAAGGGGTTACCTCCCAAGAGGGAAATTCAATATGAGATATAGCTGTAGAAAGATGTTCCACTTCCAAACATTGACATGTATCGCATTTAGATCATGGAGAGCATGGAAATCAACAAGCAAATTCAAGAATTGTTGAACAAAGGTATCATACACCCATCTACTTTGCCATGTGGTTGTCTTGGTGCCAAAGAATGGGACTTGGCGCATGTGTGTGGATTTCAATGCACTGAATAAGATAATGGTAAATAATCATTATCCACTCCAAAGAATTGATGATTTTCTTGATAAATTGAGGTATGCAAAGTATTTCACTAAGTTAGAATTACGAAGTAGTTATCATCAAGTTAGAATAGCTGAAGAGGACATTTGGAAAACCGCATTTAAAACTAAACAAGGATTTTTTGAGTGGCTTGTTATGCCTTTCGGTCTTACAAATGCTCCAGTTACTTTCATGAGAGTTATGAATGATGTATTGAGACCATTTATAGATGATTTTGTCATTGTTTACTTAGATTATATTCTCATATTTATCAAAACCGAGATGAACATGTCATGCATGTTACCAAAGTACTTGATGTCTTGAGAAGAGAACAATTAATTTTAGAGATGTCAAAGTGTGAATTTGGCAAGACTTCTTTAGTGTATTTGGGACACATTGTTGGAGGAGGTGAGCTAAAGATAGACCTGTATAAGGTTGAGGTCATTTTGAGTTGTCCCAAGCCCAATACAGTTACAGACGTAAGAAGCTTTCTAGGGGCAACACAATATTGGAGGAAATTTATTGCTAATTTTTCTTCCATTGCAGCTCCACTACATGCATTGACTAGTGTCAACAAAGTCTTCCATTGGGGAGATGCATAGAAAAAATAATTTGATTCTTTAAATCAAAAGATTAGTTCAACACCAATATTGGCTTTTCCGGATCTTAAACAACCATTTTAGATTCAAACGGATGCTAGTGATTATGCCATAAGAGAAATTCTCATGCATCATGGTAGGCCTATTTCATTTCATTCTGAAATTTTTAATGGTGTTGTGACTAACTATCCCACTTATGACAAAGAACTTTACTCATTGGTACAAAGTGTTAAAAAATGAAAACACTACTTGATGGGGAAGGAGACCATTATCCATACCAACCATTGACCATTGCAGTACTTACAATCACAATCAAAGTTGCAACAATCACGACACTTTAGATGGATGGGTTTTCTACAACAGTTTCATTTTGTTATCAAGTACAAAAAAGGAATCTACAATAAGGTAGTTGATATGCTTTCTAGGCCTATTGTAAATTCATCTATTATACTCAAGCATAATTCTATTTTACATGAAAGTTACATTGAGACATATGCATATGATCATGACTTTCAAGATTTGTATGCAATATTGAGGCAAGGAAACCATATTGAAGAGTTACATTACCATGTACATAACAATTTGTTGTATCACTTGAACAAGTTATGTATTTCGCAGGGAGAAAGAAACAATATCATAAGGGAGGCACACACTTCATTGGTTGCTGGACATTTTGGTGTAGGCAAGGCAATAATGAATCTCCAAAGGCATTTTTATTGGCCACGCATGTTTCATAATGTATATCGTTTCATTAGAGGATGTTCTTTGTGTGCAATAAGTAAGCCTAGCAATAGGAAACTAGATTTATACACTCCACTTCCAGTACCTTCACGTTGATGGGAGAGTATCTCAATTGATTTTGTAGGAGGTCTTCCATTGTCAAGGAAAGGTCATGATTACTTATATGTAGTTGTAGACATGTTCAACAAGATGTGTATTCTAACGCCATTTAAAAATAAAATTACAGTTGAACAAACAACTCATCTTTTCTTTCAAAATATTTGGGTTCATTTTGGTCTTCTTATTTCCATTGTAAGTGATCGAGATTCTCGATTTGTTGGGAATTTTGGTCAAATTTGTGGGACATGATGGACACTAAGTTGAAGAAGAGTACAACCTTTCATCTGCAAACAGAAGGACAAACTGAGGTGGTCAATAGGATAGTCATTCATCTTCTTAGAGGATATTGTAGCAAACATCCCAAGTTGTGGGATGAACAGTTGCAATACATACAACATGCATACAACAGGGCAAAGCATTCTTCCACAGACACATTTCCATTTGAGACATGTTTTGGGTACTTTCCAAGATCGTCATTGGACTTCAACTTTGAGAAAGATGTCGCTATGGATGGTCACAATGACATTGAAAAGGCAAGGAAGTTCATTGAGAAAATTCAGTTGATACATCACACAGTGCAAGAACAGCTTGAAAAGAGTCAAAGCAACTACAAGGCAAGGCATGACAAACACCGTGTCAAGTTGGTGACGAAGTTTGGTTATATATTAGCAAAGAGAGACTTCAAGGGGAAGGTAAAAGGTTGAGTCCAATCCATTATGATCCTTTTAAAATTATGGAAAATATTGGTAACAATGCATTTAAGGTAGATTTTCCTCCTTATATGCATATATACTTTGTTGTTAATGTTGATAATTTGAGATTTTTTGAGCTCCTTTGATCGATGATCAAGGAGAGCATGTTCAGCTGCCATCAATAGATGATTTCTCACCAGAATATCTTGATGAACTACAACAAGATCTCATACTTGACAGAAGAACCAGAACTTTAAAGATAGGGAATGTCGAATAACTTCGAGTGGGATTCAAGGGACAAAGTCATTCTAAGGCCAAATGGATGCAGATTGAGAAGGTGAGGGAGATGTACCCTCACCTGTTCAACAATTGATAGTATCTTTGGGGGTCCAAAAGGCTTCCAGTGAGGAGGAATGATCAGGTGATCAATATTTAGCTCAAAAATCAAATTTCTCAGAATCGCTCAAAACCTGAAGGACCCGTGCATCTCGGTGACATGATCCCAATGCAACTTGTTTCACTTAAAATGGAGCTCGTATGAAAAATATATCACGTTCTGTCCGCTTTGCCAAAAAAAGGAATTTTGAAAAAAAAAAGTACACTCATTGCACAGTCGGCAGTCTGTATTGTTGACGTGGCAAGTGACTTTGCAGGTCAAAAGTTTGGTCAACGACAAGTGAGGTCATGCCCAGTGGTGCATTTCAATTGGTCTATAGTTTGATGAGTTGGATTTATTTTATTGGACAGGGGAGCACCAATGAAGAGGAGACATGTGGCAAGCCCAGAGGCTACCACATGTCCATCCCCAATAGCCTATAAGCATTAGTGCACAGTGACAAAATTTTATTTGCAAGTCACCGAAGTCAAACTTGTGACTTCGCCCACACAAGCCAAGAGTCTTACCACTATGCCGCGCTATTGGTTCTTACCATACAACGGTCACAATTTATATTTAATGTTTAAGCACGTGGAAGTTGGGGGGAGGAGAGGGCCAACCCCCTCCGCATGTGACCACCACCACAAAACCAGAGGCCAATGGTTAGCACTAACCACGTGCTTAACACGTTAACTGCTCTTTAACACTAATTAAATAATGCTTATCTTTAATTAAAGCACAATTTAACTTGGCGGATCTTTTGGTGGGTTCGATATATTCAACATTTCTACAAATTTGGTGCGATTAGCTGGAGTTTCTCTAGTTTTGGTGGAGTTTTCCTAGGGGAAACTGAAGAGGCCATAATGTTTGGAATTTTTTACCAATTTTGGCTAAGAAAAAGTCATTCCTAGATGATTTGGATGTGCTGAGCACATTGAAGCAGGTTTCAGGAGCAGTAGAGCATTGTAAACATCATTTTTTTTCCATTTTGAGCTAATACAGAGGCCCAAGCCATGGAAGCTGGACCAAAGAGATGTAACCTAGGAGGGGTGAACTCCTTTATCAAAACATTGTGTTAAGTGTTCATTTTGATGGTTTGTTGTATATTTGTTTGTTGTTGTTCAACACATTATTTACAAGCTATTTTGCTCATGAATTTGACATAAAACTTGACAAATTTACCTATAACATTCAAAAAAACCATAAGGAAACCTATGCACATGAAGCAAATGATGAGCAATTGTTTTTAATTTTGAACTTGAAATTAGCACAAAAAAAATAACATTCAACAACAGATCACTGGCACCTTCGTACCAAGAGTGCGTATTGGGTTGGGGTTGATAGCCTGCCCTTGGCCTAGGTCCTCCCCAAGGTGCCTATCATGTTGGCCCCTATCGCCCATCCCTCTTCTTTCCTTGCCTAATTAGTGAGGCATTAACAACCAAACTGTAAGCCCACAGAGTCTGATGGTGCACTGGTTACTAATTTTCCACAAGTTTCGCTCACTAAACCGAGGCATACACCCCTCCAATATGCATCCACCTTGACTACAGAAGAACACAACTAGCTGTGAGGTTGTGCTCTCACTCCCCTCCACCGAGAACACACTAATCCTTCCAAATATGGCCCTGAGAACCTAGAGAAACCCAATAAACTAATATGTGATCTCAGCTAACACTAACTTCAAATTATTGGCTACAACCAAAGTAGGCACCCCCCCAAAGTCTAGCCAACAACCCATAACAAAAATAACTACAATAAATCTAACCGAAGGCCAAGATTCCAAATAAAGATAGCGAGATTCACACTCTATAATACTTAAAAACAAAGCTCCCAAAGTAATAGTATTTTCAAACATTGTGGCAAGTGACACTACATCCCCTAATTAGTAGCCCAACCTCAGAGGGGGTGCCTAGAGACGTAGTGGTCAAACTATTTCCTCTTCGGTTGAACCCACTAGGTCACAAACAAAGCAATAAAACCCCAAACACTAGTAGAAAATTTCATATAAAAAGATACCGTATACTTATATGTAGAGCCCGTAACTTCTAAATACTATTACTAACATTGGAGTATCAAACAAATACATAGTAAATACAAACTATACGAGCTTGTTGACATAACTTTTTCTAGGCATGTGAACCCAAAATCATTCTAATCAGGCAGTTAATTATGCATGAAAGCATCACTCACTTTGTGATATCAACACATGGTCTCAATTTTGTTAGCCTAGGGCTCCTAATTCCAGGATCCCAAACACGTTGTACCTGACTAACCTCACCTTTGTCTTGACAACTGCAAAATCTTGAGATCACCCACCACATAATACAAGCCCCGTATCTGGAGTGTATGCTTCCCACTGTTTTCAATTCCCACTTTGTGAAAAATACCCAAAATATCATACCATCAAAATCATTGCTATTTTCTGAGCTACAAAGCCCCTAATGTTGTCCCCATGCATTGTTGAAGGCCTCATTTAACTGGTCATCCACCATCCACCGGTCAACTTGCTTGACATTGAACATCTCACATGAACATGCATGTCAAAGGAGTGTCATGCCACTCCACATTAATATTCAAGGGAGTTAGTGGGGTGGTGGGCACCCTCCACAAGACCCGCATCCCATTGATCATCCACCCCCATAGGGAGATATCAGAGAAGAGTGCGCTTCACTAATTATCTTTACTCTCTCAGTTTTTGGAATGTAGAGTTTCCCACAATGATATAAGAGTCGGTCCTTCACATGATAGTCCAATTCTTCTACTCTTTTGCCCTGACTCAAAATTGCATATACATCTTTAAAGTCCATATCCTAAGCATACTGTTCTATGTAGCTTTCATGCAGCACAAAATTATGCTTAAGTATGGTAGATGCATTTATAATGGGTCTAAATAACATATATGCAACCTTGTTATGTATGCCCTTTTTATATTTGATGACTAAATGAAATTGTTGTAGAAAACCCATCCATCTGTAATGTCTTGACTATTGCAACTTAGTTTGGGAGTGTAGATATTGAAGTGGCTGATGATCAGTATGTATTACTGTTTCTTTGCCCATTAAGTAATGTTTCCACTTTTTCACACTATGAACTAATGCATACAATTCTTTATCATATGTAGGATAGTTAACTACTGTAGGATTAAAAGTCTCAGAATCATAACATATGGGTTTACCGTGTTGTGTCAATACTGCTCCCATGGCATAGTCACTGGCATCAGTTTGGATCTCAAATGGTCTTTGTAGATCTGGCAGTGCTAGTATAGGTGCTGTACTAATTTTTTCTTTCAAGGTGTCGAAGGCTTTCTGCTGTTTGCCTCCCCACTGAAACACCTTGTTCAATCATGTCAAAGCATGTAAGGGAGCTACAATTGAGGAAAAATTGGAAATGAACTTCCCCCAATATTGTGTTGCAACTAAGAAGCTTCGTACTTCTGTAGCAGACTTGGGTTTAGGCTAGTTTACAATGACTGCCACTTTAGAGGGATCTATTTTCAATTTACCTCCCCCTACTATGTGACCCAAATAATTTAGAGAGGTTTTGCCAAATTCACATTTGGAGAGTTTAACACAAACTTTTTCTCTTTTCAAAACATCTAACATCTGCTTAACATGATTTAAATGTTCTTCCCACGTTTTACTAAAAATCAGAATGTGATCCAGGTACACAATAAAAAAATCATCAAGAAAAGGTTTGAGTACATCATTCATTAATCTCATGAAAGTAGCAGGAGCATTAGTTAGGCCAAAAGGAATAACCAGCCATTCATACAATCCCTGTTTTGTTTTGAAAGCAGTCTTCCATGCGTCTTGCTCTGCAATTCTGACCTGATGGTATCCACTGTGTAAATCCAGCTTGGTGAAATAAACAAACTCCTTCAATTGGTCTAAAAGATCATCTATGCGAGGAAGGGGATAACGATTTTTTATTGTTATCTTATTTAGTGCTCGGTAGTCAATGCACATTCTCCACGAGCCATCTTTCTTTCTCACCAAAACGATTGGTGACCCACATGGTGATGTGCTAGGCCTAATGAGCCCTTTCTCGAGCAACTCCTGCACCTGCTTCTTGATTTCAGCATTCTCTAAAGCAGATAACCTGTACATCCCAATGTTAGGCAAAGGAACATCTTGCTGCAAAACAATATCATGTACTATTCCATTTTTGGGTGGCAGACCTTTAGGTTCTTGAAATAAGACATCATACTCTGAAACAATCTTTTCTATATCAGCTTGCTGATCAGCATTACAACCCTCAAATACATTGGTTTTTTCAGGTGTCTTTTCCTTTACAACCATCAGTAAGAACTGTTTGCATGAATTTATCATTCTTTTCATCTGTCCTGAGTTTATGAGAGTATAATTATTCTTGAGCTTATGAGCTCTTACAAAGTATTCAATTCCATATTTAACAAGTAGATACTTGTTCTCAGCTCTATAGAAAATAGGCTTTCTATCATACAAGTAAGGACTTCCTAAAACAATTCCACATATATCCAAAGGAATTACATCTAACTCAACCTCATCTACAAATGCTGATCCAAAATAAAACTTGAGTTTGCACTGTCTAGTCACTTGTAGTTGTGCTTTATCATTCAACCATCCTAATGGGTATGGCTTCTTATGAGGTGTAGTTGCTAATCTCAATTTCTTTACAATTGCTTCAGAAATTAGATTTACTTGTGAGCCACTATCAAACAAAGTATCAATCTTTTGATTTTTGGAAATAACTCGAATATGGAAAAGCTCATGTCTTTTTCTCTCATGTTCTTCATTAATAACATATTGAACAAAATTACTAGTAGATGCTTCAGAATTCTTACCTTTTATACCTGTGGCTGCAATGATTGTTTCATCTCCTGAATGTGACCCCAAATCTTTCTAAATAGTTGCAGCAGTCTTCTTCTTCTTGCCCTCGGACTTCTTAAGTCTCAGCTCTGGATGCAGAATCTGACAGTACTCATCATCATGCCCCTCCTTTTTATAGTGAGTGCATGAAGCTTTGCTTTTTTGTGCAGTGTTAGCCTTCCTTGCTTTCCACTTCTGCTTTCTTTTCTCCTTGCTCTTGCTTACAGTGGGTTGGGATGGTCCCCCAACTTCTGGATTTCCATTCTTTCCTCTAGCTTCTAGATGAGTAGCTTGTACAGATACCTCATCTATACTAGTGGGATTAAACATGAGGATGGTATGCCTCATGTAGCTGTGTAGACCACCAATGTACTTCAAAAGCGTTTTTGGTGAGTCTAATGAGATACCCAACATCAATGCTATCTTTCTGAACTCTTGAGTATACCCTTACACACTTTGCCCTTTCAACTGCCGAAGAGTTTGCCAACTCATCATGGCTTGTTGCATGTAGGCCAACGTTTAGAGCTTCTTTTTTATTGCAGCAACAAATTCGATCCAGACAGAGATGGTCTTACCATGCTTCTTCATATCAGCTTGGGTTTGCCTTCCCACCTAACCAAGGTAGTGCCTCCTAGGCGTAGGCTTGCTAGCTGAATCTTACTCTTGTCTGAGTCTATATTTTGTACTCTGCAATACACATCAATTTGTCTAATCCAATTTTCCAACTTTTCAGCATTTAGCTCTCCATCATATATAGGCAAATCAAATTTAACATCTAACTTAATCAAAGATGCTTTCTTATTATCCACAGGGCTATTAGGAGGTGTGAGAAAGATTTCTTCTTTTCCCTTTCCTTTTGAGTGGTCATGGGAATGAGATTCATCTTCTTCTTTATCTTGCTTAGAGCCTGATGAATCTTCATCCTTATGCTTTCTAAAGTCTCTATACATTTCTTCTACCATAGACTTTATAGCTAGGAAACTTTCTATGAATTGAGGGTCTGGCCCTATAGAACCTTCTTCTGACATTGTCTTCCAAGAATAGACTCTCCCAATTTCAGGATTAGTTTCCACCAACTCTCCTTCTCCTAATTTGAGCTTTGATCTAGTGAGCATTCATAGCTAAACCAACACAAGCTTGTCTAACCTTACAGCCCAGAGCTTTGATACCACTTGATCTGATAATCACCCTATGAGTGACCTCAGTTGAAGATTTATTAAACAAAAAGGTATTACAGACCCATGTGTTGGTGTGTGTGTTCTGTGTTATTCAAACAACAGATCGATCAGATTGCCAATACACAGAAGATAAGTGGAAAGACAACAGAGAAATACAGTAAGAACAACAAAGACACAAACAATTTTTAATAAGGAGTTCACCCTATTCTCCAGGGCTACGTCTCCGGTCCAGCTTCAGTGGTGGCCTTGTTTTATTGTGTCTTTAAGCAGAGAAATTACAATACAGGGACTCAATATGAGTTCTCCCGAAGCAGATTTTGCTTGGCAGGGTGGTTCTTGGATTCCCCAAGCCACTCAGAGTTTACAGACTCCTTTTCTTCCTACCAGCTCTGTGACCCTTGGTCTACAATGGAAAGAGCCAAATGTGATGCTCAGTCCAGACAGATTCCTCTATGGGAAGTCTTGAATCTTCAAGCTCTCTAGTGCTTGATGCTGCCTGTGGTCAGCTCGACCCTCTGTCTCCTCTGCTTGGCTTTACTGCTCTCTATGTTCATTGTCTCTCTTAGTTGCTTAGACTCCTCTCAATTCGGGTTTCCAATTAACTCTTCTCCCCTCTCTGTCTCTTACCACTTGATCCCCCTTCCAACTGTCTCTATTCATGGCTTCAGTCATTTGATCCCTATGCCTATTCGGTTCCTCTCTCACCTGTGTCGATTCACCTTCTGCAACTGTGCTTGGAATTCCCTGTTCGGCATCAGCATGAACACTCAGGCAGCGACCGCGTGTCTCCATCTAACTGGTGCTAGCACGCTCCGTCGGTTCGTTCTTCTGTTACGTCATGTATGCATTCTTTCTCCACCGTGGTGGTCAAACGGACTCCAAATATCTTTAGAACTTGGCTTAATCCCCTATCGATTCCACTTCCTCCATTGGGCGCAATCTCAGCCATCCGATCAGGGCTCCTCCAGATCCAATGTCGTACGCATGTTGAGCGCGGTTGACTTGCACGACCGATAGCGCGCGATAAACGATGGTTTTTCTCTCACTTCCGCTGCCACGCGTCGGTTGTTGAGTGGGATCGCTCCACTCTCCTCCAAAACCTCTTACCGTTCAACGGCACCCCGATCAATACCGCTGGTTTTCCAGAGTGCGGGTCATGCTTTTGTCCTTTAGTGCTTTTTGTTTCTCCGCCCGCGGTTCTGTGGCTCCAAACGCGACCGAGTGCTTAAGGCTCTTGCATTTTGGCCCTATTTGCCCAACGATAGCTCTAATCGCGCATCACAATCGCCTCCTTTTCCCGATCCGGGGCTCCCAAGGGCTACTTTGACCTCCTGCACAATCTCCATGGGCCTCAGTAAGCGCGCTTTGACAGATGTCCTCATCGTTCTACGTTGGCGGCCATTGCCACTAGTTCAAGCCGTTTTTGATTGCTGTTTTGGAATTTTCAAGGATTTGTTCAACTAGATACAGTCAAGTTCTTGACAGTCTTTTGTGGATCCGATTCGGACTAGTTGTGAATGATGTATTAAGACAATTTATAGATGATTTTGTCATTGTTTACTTAGATGATATTATCATATTTAGAAAATCTAGAGATGAACATGTCATGCATGTGACCAAAGTACTTGATGTCTTGATAAAAGAACAGTTGTTTTTAAAGATGTCAAAGTGTGAATTTGGCAAGACTTCTTTAGTGTATTTGGGACACATTGTTGGAGGAGGTGAGCTAAAGATAGACCCCTATAAGGTTGAGGTCATTGTGAATTAGCCAAAGCCCAATACAGTCACAAAGGTAAGAAGTTTTCTAGGTGCAACACAATATTGGAGGAAATTTATTGTTAATTTTTCTTCCATTGCAGCTCCAGTACATGCATTGACTACTGTCAAGAAAGTCCTCCATTGGGGAGATGCACAGAAAAAATAATTTGATTCTTTAAAAAAAAAGATCAGTTCAACACCAGTATTGGCTTTTCTAGATCTTAAACAACCATTTGAGATTCAAACAGATGCTAGTGATTATGCCATGGGAGTAGTTCTCATGCATCATGGTAGGCCTATTTCATTTCATTCTGAAATTTTTAATCGTGTTGTGACTAACTATCCCACTTATGACAAAGAACTTTACGCATTGGTACAAAGTGTTAAAAAATGAAAACACTACTTGATGGGGAAGGAGACCATTATCCATACCAACCATCAACCATTGCAGTACTTACAATCACAGTCAAAGTTGCAGCAATCACGACACTTCAGATGGATGAGTTTTTTACAACAGTTTCGTTTGGTTATCAAGTACAAAAAGGGAATCTACAATAAGGTAGCTGATATGATTTCTAGGCCTATTGTAAATTCATCTATTATACTCA
Organism: Pinus tabuliformis; assembly: GCA_031772625.1. NCBI lineage: Eukaryota > Viridiplantae > Streptophyta > Pinopsida > Pinales > Pinaceae > Pinus > Pinus tabuliformis. The sequence continues at coordinate 671,518,835 of CM062815.1, forward strand.
AGAATAACTCTATTTTACATGAAAGTTACATTGAGAAATATGCATATGATAATGACTTTCAATATTTGTATGCAAGATTGAGGGAAGGAAACCATATTGAAGAGTTACATTACCATGTACATAACAGTTTGTTGTATCACTTAGGCAAGTTATATATTCCACGGGGAGAAAGAAACAATATCATAAGGGAGGCACACACTTTATTGGCCATGCATGTTTGATAATGTATCTCATTTCATTAGAGGACGTTCTTTGTGTGCAATAAGTAATCCTAGCAATAGGAAACTAGGATTATACACTCCACATCCAGTACCTTCACGCTGATGGGAGAGTATCTCAATGGATTTTGTAGGAGGTCTTCCATTGTCAAGGAAACGTCATGATTACTTATATGTACTTGTAGATATGTTCAACAAGATATGTATTCTAACTCCATGTAAAAATAAAATTACAGTTGAACAAACAACTCATCTTTTCTTTCAAAATATTTGGGTTCATTTTGGTCTTCTTATTTCCATTGTAAGTGATCGAGATTCTCAATTTGTTGGGAATTTTGGTCAAATTTGTGGGACATGATGGACACTAAGTTGAAGAAGAGTACAATCCACAAACAAAAGGACAAACTAAGGTGGTCAATAGGACAGTCATTCATCTTCTTAGAGGATATTGTAGCAAACATCCCAAGTTGTGGGATGAACAGATGCAATACATACAACATGCATACAACAGGGCAGAGTATTCTTCCACAAACACATTGCCATTTGAGGCATGTTTTGGGTACTTTCCAAGATCGCCATTGGACTTGATCTTTGAGAAAGATGTCATTATTGATGGTCACAATGACATCGAAAAGGCAAGGAAATTCATTGAGAAAATTCAGTTGATACATCACACAGTGCAAGAACAGCTTGAAAAGAGTCAAAGCAGCTACAAGGCAAGGCATGAAAAACACTGTGTCGATCATAAATTTCAAGTTGGTGATGAAGTTTGGTTATGTATTAGCAAAGAGAGACTTCAAGGGGAAGGTAAAAGGCTGAGTCCAAACCATTATGGTCCTTTTACAATTATGGAAAAGATTGGTAACAATGCATTTAAGGTAGATTTTCCTCCTTATATGCATATATACTCTGTTGTTAATGTTGATAATTTGAGATATTTTTTAGTCTCCTTTGATCGATGATCAAGGAGAGCATGTTCAGCTGCCATCAATAGATGATTTCTCACTAGAATATTTTAATGAACTACAACAAGATCTCATACTTGATAGAAGAACTAGAACTTCAAAGAGAGGGAATGTCGAAAAACTTCGAGTGGGATTCAAGGGACAAAATCCTTCTAAGGCCAAATGGATACAATTTGACAAGGTGAGGGAGATGTACCATCACCTGTTGAACAATTGATAGTATCTTTGGGGGTCCAAAAGGCTTCCAGTGAGGAGAAATGATCAGGTGTTCAATATTTAGCTCAAAAATCAAAATTCTCATAATCGCTCAAAACCTGAAGGACCGCATCCATCTTAGTGACATGATCCCAACCCAACCTGTTTCACTTAAAATGGAGCTCATATGAAAAATATATTGCATTCTGTCTGCTTTTCCAAACAAAGGAATTTTGAAAAAAAAAGTATAGTCACTGCACAGTCAGCAGTCTGTACTAATGACATGGAAAGTGACTTTGCAAGTCAAAATTTTGGTCAATGGTGAGTGAGGTCATGCCAAGTGGTGCATTTCGATTGGTCTATAGTTTGATGAGTTGGCTTTATTTTATTGGATAGGGGAGCACCAATGAAGAGGAGACATGTGGCAAGCCCGGAGGCCACCACATGTCCGTCCCCAATAGCCTATAAGCATCGGTGCGCAGTGACAAAATTTTATTCGTAAGTCAACGAAGTCGAACCCGTGACTTCGCCCGCACAAGCCCAGAGTCTTACCACTATGCCACACTATTGTTCTTACCATACAACGGTCACAATTTATATTTAATGTTTAAGCACATGGAAGTTGGGGGGAGGAGAGGGCCAGCCCCCTCCGCATGTGACCATCACCACAAAACTAGAGGCCAATGGTTAGTACTAACCATGCACTTAACACGTTAATTGCAGATTAACACTAATTAAATAATGCTTATCTCTAATTAAAGCATAGTTTAATTTGGCAGATCTTTTGATGAGTAAGATGCTTATCGTTTAGTTGTCTAATTATTCTAGGTTTTTATTGAAATTTGGCAATACAAGTTCAGCATTGTTAGAATTCAGTTAAAACTTTGGTTATTAAGATTATCGAGAGTTTACTATTTAAATTTGTAATTTAAATTTAAATTTTAGATAATTAAAATGCATTTTTAATTGCATGTATAATTCAGGTCCATGCAAGTAAAGAATTTATCATTTAAATTTGTAATTCCAAAATTCTGGAAGAAAAGCTCTAAAACATAAAACTTATAACACGTAGACTACTGCTATGGTAATTTGATCTTTACCCTAACGTGCGTACTGTTTCTAAGTATCATATCGAGGCACGTGCGCACCTGTACCCTCAATAGTCCCACCGGCCCATGCTGCTGTAATTACACCAATTAATTAATGGTGGATATTGACGCAGAGACAGAGTGAGAAGGTGGCCCTCCAGAAAAAGGATATTTTCCATGTGTGATTGGGGCATTGTTTTTGTACATTGAATGATGTTGATACATTGAATTTTATGTTTTATGAAATGAAATGATATTTTTATAGTTCACTAGACTAAAAATAGTCTATGAGATCATTAGTTTCTTGTTTTTCACTCTTTGCAATTCAGTGCTTTTCTTATTCAAATTGATGATGAGCTGACTCAACTTTCCAACAATCCCTTTGCTAAAAAGACAATGCCAAGAAACTGATGCTAACATGTTTTCATAACTTTCTCTGATGTCTTTGAATGCATCGCATTCCAAAATCAAATGTTTTTCTGATTCCACATCCCCATACGTCCAAAATGTACACAGGGTTCTTACCAAGCTTCTTTAGGCCGTTTCCACCGTGTTGTTTCACACCGAAGATGGTGTGAGTTGGTCCTTAATTTAGCAAAAAGAACCTTTGCCCTCCACGAAATGCTAGCTCCAATGAACTCTTTTTGTTGTAAATCACATGTAGGGTTGAATTCCTCAATGTAATATTTCTTCTTTCTACCCAACTCTTTTCTCCATACCTTTTTACGAAACTTCTCCATAACAAAATCCTTTAGCTCCTTGCTATTTGTGGGACACGCATTGAAGTAGATATTCCATTTTTGCATCCATGTGTAGTTTTGTTTCATCCATGTTTTCTTTCTTTCACTCATGCCTTCATTGAAGATAACATTAGGCCATCTACTTACTCTCATTTGTTCAATTATTTTTAGGTATCTTATGAGCCACAACATAGCAATTGCTTCAATGGAAGTTGCTCTTGTTTCACTCAACATTATCTCATAAGGTACCGAACATTTTATTTTGAACTTGCTCGTGATCAAGAGTTTTTGGATTTTCTCAATTTGTTTATTTTTTGAGACAGGAGTGGTGCTAGCCCACAATTCACACCCATATAGCATCACTGGACAAACTAGGAGCCCAAAAATCACTTTAATCATTTTCCAATCCCATAACTCTGCCTCTCTACATCTGTTTTGAAGAGCATATAATGCTTTCCACCCTCCTAAAATTCTCTTCTTTCTGTAGTCGTCCCAATTGAATTTGTTGTTGAAATCAATCCCAAGGTACTTGTACTCATTTACTTCTTCAATAATGTTGTCTTCAAAGAAGAAAGTATTCAAGAATGTTGTCTTCAAAGAAGAAAGTATGTTGGCTCTGCTTCCTCTTATTAGAAAAAATAATTATTTTGGTCTTGCTATTATTGAGTTGCATGCCAAATTTCACAGCAGATCTATAACTACTCAGCATATTCAGAAATTACAGTGGTGACTAACAGGGGTGGAATTTGGATTTCTCTTTGCCCATCATACAATTTTTTCTTGAAGTTTATGTTTAAAATTTTTCACTTCAAGAGTGATGTTCTCATAATAAATTAACCCTTCACCAATAAAGGTTTGACTAGAAAATTGCCCTTCAATAACATAGCTATGTTAAAACATTTCAGATATTTATGGTAAGAAAAAAAAAAATTGACTATAACACACAAATAACTTATTAAATCTTGAATTTTGGTAAGAAGATCTTACAAGACATATAATATGACAAACATAGTAAAACTATTGAATCATATCAATAAAAAATCAAAATTAAATTAATTAATATGATTTATATTATGCTTTACATAATCTAATATATATTATAGGATTTTAAGATAAATTTGTGTTGTATTTATTTTAGCATGTTTAATATCATGTGATATATACTAATATTAACAAGATTGAATGCATAGTATCTGAACTTCTTAAAAATTAAAATACTAAACTTACAGTAAATGGACATTGTGGATCTCTTATAGGATTATGTTATGAGTTCTTCCATTATTACATTCTCAAATAGATGACACTTATAAGTATTAAATGTGGTAAAAACATGTTGTGATCAAATCTTTCTTTCTATTTATCATCAAAATTTAGTAAAATTTATATGTGTGTGTGTGTGTGTGTAAATTATTTTTCAATTCAATTTATCGGCATTGGTTTTGTTGTTTAAACAACAAAACCAATGTTTATAAATTAAATTGAAAAATAATTTTTACCTCGATGTATTATTTATAGGCTATACCCTTTAGTCTAACTTATAATCATAAAGATATTTAAATTTTAATACTTTGACAACTACAATTGTGGAGGTTGCAACAAAAACTGTTGAACATTTGAAACATGTTTTTTTTCTTATTGAAAGTATATAATCAATCATAGGTAAAGTATTTGATGGTTATCCATTGCATATCTTTAAATTATCATTTAAAAGCAACAATTTTTAGATTCCCAATAAGACTAAGTTCCATGCAAATTCAGAGATAATTTATGACATTATCTAATATAAGGTTCGATACAAAATAGAAATATATGATACCTTAAAAAGGCACAAAAACATACCACCAACCTCCAGTTTTCAAATCCATCCAATACAAAAAATGCATTTAGCAACAAATTATTAATTGGTAAATATGCATACCATTCTAAGTGATGGTTTATTCCAAATTCTAGTTACATCAAACTAATTTCACACGTTACAAGTTTCTAAATTCCTTTCCTCGAATGATAATGAAAGAATCGAGATGCCTCAAGTTGCATGGAAGCTATGCATTAAATCCAAAGAAAGAGGGGGATTGGATAGATGTGCAAAATAATCTCCTCTTATTCAAATGCATCTTGAGAAGCATAAAGGCAAAGAAGTTTTTCCGTTGTAGTAAAATGATCCAATCTAAATGAATCTCAAGTTGCATGGAAGCTATGCATTAAATCCAAAGAAGGAGGGGGATTGGATAGATGTGCAAAATAATCTCCTCTTATTCAAATGCATCTTGAGAAGCATAAAGGCAAAGAAGTTTTTCCATTGTAGCAAAATGATCCAATATAAACGAATCACATATTTTACTGTATTTTTCAAAAGGTTGATAAGATGTAGGCATTTTTCAACCTTGATAGCATTTTTCATGTGCCATCAACCTATAACAACAACAGCTGAAAAATATTTCAAATGATATCTTCAATTTGTTCTTATGGAAGTCATCGTCCATGTAACTATTAATGTCTGTATTCCAAATTCCATCAATATACAAAGAGCATCAAAATTCCATATAAAAAATATAAATATAGTAGAGGACAACAAAAGTTAAAAATATATATATATGTATAAATAAACTTTGTACAAAGTATAAAAACATGTAACTTAATAATTCTCACATGTCAAAATGTCTTTGTTCCTTTGCATCTTTCCAAATCTGATAAACTCATTCTGATTCCACCTCTATTGTTTTAGGACCTATTAATGGTATACACATCAAGTGTGTTAATTGATAGCCTTGTTCTCCTTATATCTTTGATCATATTTTTCTTAGAGAACCCTCGTTCACATGCAACAATGCTCATTGGTATGACAAGCATTGCTTGCCATAATTTTAGCATATTTGAATACCTAGAGTGTTAATCTTCTGTTTGAGAAAATATTTTCCATCCATCTTTCATTGGGAATCGTTCTTAAAATAAGTATTCGAAAAAACATACTTATTTCAAGTGAAAATATTCCTCTTAAAATTATTAATATACTATAAAAAAGATCCAAAATGAACTTCTATAATTACCCACCTACTTTAGATTGTTATTTTGAATTACGAACTAATCTTATTTGACTTCCTAACTATACCTAAACATTTTAAAAAATACCTCTTTTATTTATTAAGTGCACATTGAAATTCCTTACACTTATAAGAATGGATTATGGAGGTTACAAAGTTATTAGAGCTAATCAAATATATTGTTTTCCTCACCCTCCCTAGTCACCATATTTCATTTCCCTAGCCTTTGGGTATCCATCCTCACCATGAGTAACATGATATTAAGTAGTCATAACATTTTAATGTGCGCTCACCTTGAGCCCTAATAAGTTTGAGAAGATTTGAAATGATGTAGTTCCTAATAGTTATGTAAAATACAAAAATGTTACCTTACTTAGAAAGAAAAGGCCCTTTAACACCCAAAATTAAATTCTATAATTACCCACTTATTTTAGAGTGTTATTTTGAATTATGAACTAATTTTATTAAACTTCCTAACTATACATGAAATTTTTACGAATGACCCATTTTATTTATGGAGGGCACATCGAAATTCCTTAAACTTCTAAGAATGGATTATTGGAGTTACAAAGTTACTCAATTAAGCAAATATATTATTTTCCTCACCCTCTCTAGTCTCCATCCTTCATTTGGATTGTTTTGGGTTATCCATCTTCACCATGACCGACATGATATTAATATGAAGAAGTAATAACATTTTAATATGTGCTAACCTTGAGCCCTAATAAGGTTGAGAATATCTAAAATTATGTATTTCCTAATAGTTATGCAAAATACAAAAATGTTACCTTATAATAGAATAAGTAGAAAGGAAAGATCCATAATACCTCGTCTCCTTCTAACTATCTTTCTTAATTATATTTTTCATCTTAGTTATCTCTCTATGTATATTACAACCAATTTTATATATATATATATATATATATATATATATAGATATATATATATAGATATATATATATATATATATATATAATTTAAAAAGTGCAGACAAAATCCATAATCCACTTCTACAACTACCATAAAAAAAATGTAATGAATTTGATCAAAAAAGAAAAAGATTAAGTTTGCATATTCTTATGAACAAATAAACAACCTTAAAATGAATGAAAAGTATTCTACAGAACAAATGGTTTATAATACTAACTCAAGTATACAGCCATATCAAAAATGCATTCTATAACCCCCTAAAACTATAGCTCAAATGGTCAATCCCTAAAGCACAAGTGCAACCTTCACTAAATTAAAAAACGTTGAGTTTTATTTCACTTTGAACCAAATATTTCCCCTTGAAAAAGAAAATAAAAAATTCATTAGACGCACATGTTTTATGTATATCCGATATGAATTCAGAGAATGGCATAGCAGCTCTAACGATAATGATTGTAGCTTAGTTCCCTAAAGGGCTTAGGAAGAATATGAAGAATGAGATGAAATATACCTAGTGCGTTGGTTCTTCAGAAGATGACCACATATACTTGTGATTTAGTACTACATCATCACCAATAGATCCTTCAACACAATTGAATATCGTACCTCAAGAAAATCAGCAAGAATTTGAAAGCAATAGTTGAAGATTAAGGAGCTTAAATCTATGATTTTGGGTAAGAAACACAATGTTGGTTAGGTCATCATCCTATTTTGAATTGGGAAGAGAAACTCAAAGAATTTAAAGCTTAAGAACAAGAAAAATGGCAAAGAAATTTGCACAACAAAAATAGAAAGGACTTTAATAATGTAGAAGAAGCTTCAATAAAAATAGGGAAGAAGAACAAATATCCAGTAGCATCTCAACCAATGGTGACAAAAAGCTAAGCCTTCAATCGAATTCAATTATCTATTATTTTTAAATTTTATCTCTTTTATATAACCATTTTATGTGAATTTACTCATATTAAAACTTTATGGAATCTATTTTTATTGAGTAACTAGAAAAATAGAGTAATAAATTTTAAGTTGTACTCTTAATCTTAGCCCTAATCCTTTGAAATAACTTTATCATTTTTTCCTTTTCATAAGTCAAACTATTTCATTCATGTCAAAAGATTACATAGGTGAGTACATCTTTGTAAAATCCTACTGGCCTCACTCTTACTAGATTTATTTGCTAGTAGGAAATTCTCATAATAGATAAAAAAATGCCATAAAAATTAGTTATGTAAAGTTGGAAAGGAACATAACACAATAAAACCATAAATTTCATTAAACATCCAATAACCATTATGGATCAAATGGGTTAACCAGAGCAGGATGCTACCATCCAAAGCCTGGAGATGGTGGTGGACTGAAGTCTTAGTGTACATGTTTATCCATGTGAGCCAAGCTTCCTTTAAAATGGTATAATTTCTCCTGGATGCGCCATTTACCACTTTTCATGTTGGCAAATAAGTCTTGCATATGCCACCAATTTCTCTACAGATCATTCATAAAGGAAATTATAACATTATTGTCCTCAAGTCAATCTCTACTAAGATACTCCAGAAGCATTCTAACGTGCTTGAGTTGATTACCAAAGTTAGACATGAGTAGACTGGCTGATTAGGTGATCAGTGTTTAGATAAAATATCAAAGTGTTCATAATCGCTCAAAACCTAAATGACTACGCCTGTCACAACAATATGATCCCAACGCAACTCGTTTCACTCAAAACGGAGCTTGTATGAGAACTATATTGTGTTCTATCCACTTTGCCAAACAAAGGAATTTTGAAAAAAAGTGCAGCCACTACACAGAGAGCAGTTTGTACTGCTGACGTTGCAGGTGACTGTGTAGGTCAAGGTTTGGTCACGCCAAGTGGCACATTTCGGTTGGTCTATAGTTTGATGAGTTGGCTTTATTTTAATGGACAGGGGAGAACCAATGAAGAGGAGACATTTGGCAAGCCCAGAGGCTGCCACATGTCCCTCCCCAATAGCCTATAAGCATTGGTGCACAGTGAAAAAAATTTATTGGCACGCGAATGGAGTTAAACCTGCGACCTCGCCTGGACAAGCCTAGAGTCTTACCACTATGTTGTGCTATTGGTTCTTACCATTCAATGGCCATAGTTTGTATTTAAAGTTTAAGCACATGGTGGTTCATGGGAGGAGAGGGCCAACCCCGTGGGCCAGCTCCCTTCGCATGTGACCACCACCACAAAACTAGAGGCCAGCAGTTAGGAATAACCACACGCTAAATGCAGATTAACACTAATTAAATCATGCTTATATTTAATTAAAGCACAGTTTAACTTGGCAAATCTTTTGGTGAGTCTGATATTTTCAACATTTCTCCAAATTTGGCGGGATTAACTAGAGTTTCTCCAGTTTTGGTGGAGTTTTCCTAGGGGAAACTAAAGAGGCCATAACTTTTGCAATTTTCGACCAATTTTGGCTCAGAAAAAGTCATTCCTAGATGATTTGGATGTTCTGAGCACATTGAATAAAGTTTCAGGAGTAATAGAGCATTGCAAACAACATTTTTTTCCATTTTGAGAAAATATAGAGGCCTAAGCCATGGAAGCTAGACCAAGGAGATGTAGCCTAGGAGGGGTGGACTCCTTTATCAAAACATTGCGTTAAGTATTCATTTTGATGGTTTGTTTTATATTTGTTTTCTGTTGTTCAACACTTTATTTACATGCTATTTTTCTTATGAATTTGACATAATACTTGACAAATTTACCTGTTACATTCACAAACACCATAAGGAAACCTATGCACATGAACAACATGATGAGCAATTTTTTTTAATTCTGAAGTTGAAATTAGCACAACAAGTCTAACATTCAACAACAGTTCAAGGTTGGTATTAGAGTAAGGTTATTTTCTTGATTGCTTAAGTTTTGTGCAAGTAGGGTTCTAATGGTTGCAAAATTTTGATGCTTACAAGGTTAAAGTTGCAGAGAGGAGAAGGGAAACTATTGGTTGCAAATCTTGAGGTAATGCCGAGAAGAAGGAGAGCCATAAGGTGACAATCACCACTCAAATTTTCAATCTCAGCTGCACTTGAAGCACCTCAAGTTTTACATTCATTTGAGATTGAGGAGGTACAAGCAGTACCAAAATCTGAGCTTGAATCCAAAGCCATCATGTTTGGAGTAAGAGAGACTGAAGGTCTTTAAGAAGAGGAAGCATTCAAGAAAGCTTTTTATGATTTAACTGCCTTGTTAGAGTCCTCTATGAAGAGACGAATACTAGGATGGATGGAGAGAGTTTTAAGTCCCCACATGGAGAGGGAATATCAGAAGATAAAAAAAATGAAAAGAAGTATTAAAAGGGTAATGGAGGAAAGCCTCCACCATCTTCATCATATTACTCATCATATTCATCATCCTCATCATCACAAACAACATTATCTTCCATTTCCACCACAAAAACTGTTCATACTCATTCTCAAACCCCAAAAGGAAAAACTCCCTTACTCAAACTGGACATTAAGTTTGAACTTGCCATGTACAATGGTGAGGTAAATGCAGAGAAGTTAGACAATTGGATTTGATAATTTGAGGTCTATTGCAGAATTTAGAACCTTCAAGAAGATGAAATAAATATTCAGTTGGCTTCATTGAGGCTAGAAGGAGTAGCACTAGTTTGGTGGGAAGCAAAGGCTCAAGAGGAAATGTGAATTCATGGTAAGATATCCATTTCTTGGGTTGAATTTGTTTCTTCAATTAAAAGACAGTTTTATCCTTTAGCCTACATGAAAAAATCCATTATGAGTTGGAAAAATTTTAGGCAACTCAAGGGCCAAACAGTTCAAGACTATACCCGGAGTTTAGGAAAAGGGCTTTGTTGTTTGGAGTAAACTTGGATTCCCAAGATACACTATTGAAATACATTGGGGGTTTACATTCCTACTTAAAACACACTATCCTTATTTTCAATCCAAGCAATTTAGATGAGGTATGTGTGTAAGCCATGCACCTTGAAGCAAGAGGAAAGAACATTCAGGAAGAGGGTAGTAAGAAGAATCCATTCAAGGGTAATGAGAAAGAGAAGGGTGGAAAATGGAAAGGAAAGAAGAATGCAAGTGTAAGGAAAGAAGGGGAGAAAATTACATGCAAACATTGTTCCAAAGAGGGGCATGATGAAGCCCACTATTGGAACTACATCGCGAACTAAGGCCTAAGAAACCAAACAATAAGGGGAAACAAAAGATGACCACTAGCACACAACATGATCTTTGATCCAATTCCTGTGACGAGACCAAGATTTCAACCATGGTCACAAAGGGAAAAGAAGCTATAGAAAGAACTAGTTCCTCACATAGTCACAACAACAGTCCGGATGAATCAAGGATAGAGTTGTTCCATGTAAGGGTAATCTCAAATCATACAAAGATTGATGCATTGTTTGATAGTGGGTCACAATCAAACTTAATTTTAGAAGACTTGGTCAAAAATCTTAACCTTGAAGCTGTACCTCATCACAAGCCATACCGTTTGGGTTGGATAGTCAATAATGCAAATTTTTCAAGTTACAAGGAAATGCTAATTCAGGTTTACCATTACGGAAAATTCATTGTTGAAGTTGAGTTAGATGTAGTTCCACTTGACATCTCAGGAATTATTTTGGGAAGCCCATATTTGTATGATAGGAAAGTGGTATTTTATCAACATGAGAACAAATATCAATTGCTCATGGATGGAGTGGAGTATATTGTGAGAGCCCATCACCAAAAGTTAAACATTTCTTTGGTTAATGCAGGGTAGTTGAAAAGACTAGTAAATGCAAGTAAAAATTTTGTGCTTCTCATGATCAAGAAAAAGAATGATATAGATTATGAATCTTTTGAAGGTTGTGATGATAAGTTAAAATATGATTTGCTTGATGTGGTAAGAAATCATGGTGAGATGTTTCAGGAAACAAAGGGGTTACCTCCCAAGAGGGGAATTCAATATGAGATATAGCTGTAGAAAGATGTTCCACTTCCAAACATTGACATGTATCGCATTTAGATCATGGAGAGCATGGAAATCAACAAGAAAATTCAAGAATTGTTGAACAAAGGTATCATACACCCATCTACTTTGCCATGTGGTTGTCTTGGTGCCAAAGAATGGGACTTGGCGCATGTGTGTGGATTTCAATGCACTGAATAAGATAATGGTAAATAATCATTATCCACTCCAAAGAATTGATGATTTTCTTGATAAATTGAGGTATGCAAAGTATTTCACTAAGTTAGAATTACGAAGTAGTTATCATCAAGTTAGAATAGCTGAAGAGGACATTTGGAAAACCGCATTTAAAACTAAACAAGGATTTTTTGAGTGGCTTGTTATGCCTTTCGGTCTTACAAATGCTCCAGTTACTTTCATGAGAGTTATGAATGATGTATTGAGACCATTTATAGATGATTTTGTCATTGTTTACTTAGATTATATTCTCATATTTATCAAAACTGAGATGAACATGTCATGCATGTTACCAAAGTACTTGATGTCTTGAGAAGAGAACAATTAATTTTAGAGATGTCAAAGTGTGAATTTGGCAAGACTTCTTTAGTGTATTTGGGACACATTGTTGGAGGAGGTGAGCTAAAGATAGACCTGTATAAGGTTGAGGTCATTTTGAGTTGTCCCAAGCCCAATACAGTTACAGACGTAAGAAGCTTTCTAGGGGCAACACAATATTGGAGGAAATTTATTGCTAATTTTTCTTCCATTGCAGCTCCACTACATGCATTGACTAGTGTCAAAAAAGTCTTCCCTGGGGAGATGCATAGAAAAAATAATTTGATTCTTTAAATCAAAAGATTAGTTCAACACCAATATTGGCTTTTCTGGATCTTAAACAACCATTTCAGATTCAAACGGATGCTAGTGATTATGCCATAAGAGAAATTCTCATGCATCATGGTAGGCCTATTTCATTTCATTCTAAAATTTTTAATGGTGTTGTGACTAACTATCCCACTTATGACAAAGAACTTTACTCATTGGTACAAAGTGTTAAAAAATGAAAACACTACTTGATGGGGAAGGAGACCATTATCCATACCAACCATTGACCATTGCAGTACTTACAATCACAATCAAAGTTGCAACAATCACGACACTTTAGATGGATGGGTTTTCTACAACAGTTTCATTTTGTTATCAAGTACAAAAAAGGAATCTACAATAAGGTAGTTGATATGCTTTCTAGGCCTATTGGAAATTCATGTATTATACTCAAGCATAATTCTATTTTACATGAAAGTTACATTGAGACATATGCATATGATAATGACTTTCAAGATTTGTATGCAATATTGAGGCAAGGAAACCATATTGAAGAGTTACATTACCATGTACATAACAATTTGTTGTATCGCTTGGGCAAGTTATGTATTTCGCAGGGAGAAAGAAACAATATCATAAGGGAGGCACACACTTCATTGGTTGTTGGACATTTTGGTGTAGGCAAGGCAATAACGAATCTCCAAAGGCATTTTTATTGGCCACGCATGTTTCATAATGTATATCGTTTCATTAGAGGATGTTCTTTGTGTGCAATAAGTAAGCCTAGCAATAGGAAACTAGATTTATACACTCCACTTCCAGTACCTTCACGTTGATGGGAGAGTATCTCAATTGATTTTGTAGGAGGTCTTCCATTGTCAAGGAAAGGTCATGATTACTTATATGTAGTTGTAGACGTGTTCAACAAGATGTGTATTCTAACGCCATTTAAAAATAAAATTACAGTTGAACAAACAACTCATCTTTTCTTTCAAAATATTTGGGTTCATTTTGGTCTTCTTATTTCCATTGTAAGTGATCGAGATTCTCGATTTGTTGGGAATTTTGGTCAAATTTGTGGGACATGATGGACACTAAGTTGAAGAAGAGTACAACCTTTCATCTGCAAACAGAAGGACAAACTGAGGTGGTCAATAGGATAGTCATTCATCTTCTTAGAGGATATTGTAGCAAACATCCCAAGTTGTGGGATGAACAGTTGCAATACATACAACATGCATACAACAGGGCAAAGCATTCTTCCACAAACACATTTCCATTTGAGACATGTTTTGGGTACTTTCCAAGATCGTCATTGGACTTTAACTTTGAGAAAGATGTCGCTATGGATGGTCACAATGACATTGAAAAGGCAAGGAAGTTCATTGAGAAAATTCAGTTGATACATCACACAGTGCAAGAACAGCTTGAAAAGAGTCAAAGCAACTACAAGGCAAGGCATGACAAACACCGTGTCGAGTTGGTGACGAAGTTTGGTTATATATTAGCAAAGAGAGACTTCAAGGGGAAGGTAAAAGGTTGAGTCCAATCCATTATGATCCTTTTAAAATTATGGAAAATATTGGTAACAATGCATTTAAGGTAGATTTTCCTCCTTATATGCATATATACTTTGTTGTTAATGTTGATAATTTGAGATTTTTTGAGTCTCCTTTGATCGATGATCAAGGAGAGAATGTTCAGCTGCCATCAATAGATGATTTCTCACCAGAATATCTTGATGAACTACAACAAGATCTCATACTTGACAGAAGAACCAGAACTTTAAAGATAGGGAATGTCGAATAACTTCGAGTGGGATTCAAGGGACAAAGTCATTCTAAGGCCAAATGGATGCAGATTGAGAAGGTGAGGAAGATGTACCCTCACCTGTTCAACAATTGATAGTATCTTTGGGGGTCCAAAAGGCTTCCAGTGAGGAGGAATGATTAGGTGATCAATATTTAGCTCAAAAATCAAATTTCTCAGAATCGCTCAAAACCTGAAGGACCCGTGCATCTCGGTGACATGATCCCAATGCAACTTGTTTCACTTAAAATGGAGCTCGTATGAAAAATATATCACGTTCTGTCCGCTTTGCCAAAAAAAGGAATTTTGAAAAAAAAAGGTACACTCATTGCACAGTCGGCAGTCTGTATTGTTGACGTGGCAAGTGACTTTGCAGGTCAAAAGTTTGGTCAACGAAAAGTGAGGTCATGCCCAGTGGTGCATTTCAATTGGTCTATAGTTTGATGAGTTGGATTTATTTTATTGGACAGGGGAGCACCAATGAAGAGGAGACATGTGGCAAGCCCAGAGGCTACCACATGTCCATCTCCAATAGCCTATAAGCATTAGTGCGTAGTGACAAAATTTTATTTGCAAGTCACCGAAGTCAAACTTGTGACTTCGCCCACACAAGCCAAGAGTCTTACCACTATGCCGCGCTACTGGTTCTTACCATACAACGGTCACAATTTATATTTAATGTTTAAGCACGTGGAAGTTGGGGGGAGGAGAGGGCCAACCCCCTCCGCATGTGACCACCACCACAAAACCAGAGGCCAATGGTTAGCACTAACCACGTGCTTAACACGTTAACTGCTCTTTAACACTAATTAAATAATGCTTATCTTTAATTAAAGCACAATTTAACTTGGCGGATCTTTTGGTGGGTTCGATATATTCAACATTTCTACAAATTTGGTGCGATTAGCTGGAGTTTCTCTAGTTTTGGTGGAGTTTTCCTAGGGGAAACTGAAGAGGCCATAATGTTTGGAATTTTTGACCAATTTTGGCTCAGAAAAAGTCATTCCTAGATGATTTGGATGTGCTGAGCACATTGAAGTAGGTTTCAGGAGCAGTAGAGCATTGTAAACATCATTTTTTTTCCATTTTGAGCTAATACAGAGGCCCAAGCCATGGAAGCTGGACCAAAGAGGTGTAACATTGTGTTAAGTGTTCATTTTGATGGTTTGTTGTATATTTGTTTGCTGTTGTTCAACACATTATTTACAAGCTATTTTGCTCATGAATTTGACATAAAACTTGACAAATTTACCTATAACATTCAAAAAAACCATAAGGAAACCTATGCACATGAAGCAAATGATGAGCAATTGTTTTTAATTTTGAACTTGAAATTAGCACAAAAAAAATAACATTCAACAACAGATCACTGGCACCTTCGTACCAAGAGTGCGTATTGGGTTGGGGTTGATAGCCTGCCCTTGGCCTAGGTCCTCCCCAAGGTGCCTATCATGTTGGCCCCTATCGCCCATCCCTCTTCTTTCCTTGCCTAATTAGTGAGGCATTAACAACCAAACTGTAAGCCCACAGAGTCTGATCGTGCACTGGTTACTAATTTTCCACAAGTTTCGCTCACTAAACCGAGGCATACACCCCTCCAATATGCATCCACCTTGACCACAGAAGAACACAACTAGCTATGAGGTTGTGCTCTCACTCCCCTCCACCAAAAACACACTAATCCTTCCAAATATGGCCCTGAGAACCTAGAGAAACCCAATAAACTAATATGTGATCTCAGCTAACACTAACTTCAAATTATTGGCTACAACCAAAGTAGGCACCCCCCCAAAGTCTAGCCAACAACCCATAACAAAAATAACTACAATAAATCTAACCGAAGGCCAAGATTCCAAATAAAGATAGCGAGATTCACACTCTATAATACTTAAAAACAAAGCTGCCAAAGTAATAGTATTTTCAAACATTGTGGCAAGTGACACTACATCCCCTAATTAGTAGCCCAACCTCAGAGGGGGTGCCTAGAGACGTAGTGGTCAAACTATTTCCTCTTCGGTTGAACCCACTAGGTCACAAACAAAGCAATAAAACCCCAAACACTAGTAGAAAATTTCATATAAAAAGATACCGCATACTTATATGTAGAGCCTGTAACTTCTAAATACTATTACTAACATTGGAGTATCAAACAAATACATAGTAAATACAAACTATACGAGCTTGTTGACATAACTTTTTCTAGGCATGTGAACCCAAAATCATTCTAATCAGGCGGTTAATTATGCATGAAAGCATCACTCACTTTGTGATATCAACACATGGTCTCAATTTTGTTAGCCTAGGGCTCCTAATTCCAGGATCCCAAACACATTGTACCTGACTAACCTCACCTTTGTCTTGACAACTGCAAAATCTTGAGATCACCCACCACATAATACAAGCCCCGTATCTGGAGTGTCTGCTTCCCACTGTTTTCAATTCCCACTTTGTGAAAAATACCCAAAATATCATACCATCAAAATCATTGCTATTTTCTGAGCTACAAAGCCCCTAATGTTGTCCCCATGCATGGTTGAAGGCCTCATTTAACTGGTCATCCACCATCCACCGGTCAAAGGAGTGTCATGCCACTCCACATTAACATTCAAGGGAGTTAGTGGGGTGGTGGGCACCCTCCACAAGACCCGCATCCCATTGATCATCCACCCCCATAGGGAGAAATAACTTTATAATTATTAATTATATCCTTTAGACATATTATATTTTGATAAATATATTCACCATATATATATATATATATATATCCTAATCATTATTAAAAATAAGTACACTTTCACTAGGGGTGTGTTAATAAAACACATATCACCATCTATTCTACACCCTATTAGCTATTTTTATTATTCATTTTTGAATTTATTAATCTTTAACATTAAAATTTAATAAACCTATATATTTTAATAAAATAATTATTTTTAATATTAATAAAAAAAATGATGAGATATTTAATATTATATCTATATATACTTTTTTATATAGAGGTTTACCAAAGCATTTAAGTTATTATATCTGAAATTTAAACTTTTGTAAAAAAGATCCGGGCCATTCCACACAACTTGTGCGATAACATCAACTAACTTTATATTTATTTTATATAATAATATATAATGTTTTTAAATAAATTTGATTTCAATATCAAATATAATATTTCTATAAAAATGAAATTTAAAATTAAATATTAAAAAAATATTATCTTTGTAATTTAAAAATATTTAAATTTATAAAAATATTTAGCTCTTTCACCTTTTCCACATTTCTCTTGCATATTAAAGAAATATTTAAAATAGTTCAGCTCCTAGTTGGAGTCCACAACCCCTCTTTATAGAAATATATAACACAATATACACTGAATATGCACCTTCCAGGGAAGGCTCACGCGTGCATATAATATATTCAAATTCACTCGAATATATTGCCGTGCGCTCTCATGGTGGCATAGGAGGGGCGTATATCATCCTCCATCTGAACGAGGATGAACCCGATAGCACCAAGCACGTCATGTCCTGCAAACTCTTAAACATATTATACGACGGGATGCTTTTCCGCATCTTTTCCCACACGTTGCATTGCAATCTGTGTCAAGCAAGGCAAAAAAATAAGAGCAACAAGTGATGGCAAAGGAAAAAAATATTTAACACAAGCAAGATATACCGTAATAAACAAATGAATTGAAAAACATCTATGATTGGCAACAGCCGCAAATGATATCCAAAATGAAAACATGCGAAAGCGCCACAATTAGCAGCAACAACAACAACAAAATTTTTTATGAATGAGAACACATACCCCTTATCAATCCTATCTCCTTGCAGCTGGAACAACGTAGACAGGGAACCATATAAAATTCGTTAGAACCATATAAAATTGCGTCTTATATTTATGAATATAATTCTTCGTATGAATGAATCATGCCCATCTTATAACTGTACTAACAACCTGTCATGTTGAGGCTTCAGTCTTAACACCCTCCACATATATCTGTTACATTATATTTTGTGAATGATGTATATCCCGGGTGGTTGGGTTTCTGGATGGTTTAATGATAGTTTCCTCATTCGGCTTCAATGATATGATAAGATTATTTTGACAAATTTTAGAAAACATCTCTAACCTCTGGAGTTTTAATGTTTGGAATTGATTTACAGCCATCTCACCCATGTTCTATGTACCAATAAACCATTCTTCCACTAAACCATTCTTCCACTGACGGGCCTAAGATGTTCGGAGTAAGATGATTAAATTTATCGTTTAGTTGTCAAATTATTCTAGATTTTTATTGGAATTTGGCTACACAAGTTCAGTATTCGTAGGATTCAGTATGATAAAACTTTGGTATTAAGATTATCGAGAGTTTACTATTTATATTTAATTTGTGATTTTAATTTTAATATTAGATAATTAAAATGCATTTTTAATTGCACGTATAATTCAGCCCCATGCAAGTAAAGAATTTATCATTTAAATTTGTAATTCCAAAATTCTGGAAGAAAAGTTCAAAAACATAAGGCCCGTTTTTCGTCACCGGCCGGAAAATTGTCCGGCTCCGGCCACCGGCAATCCCTCCGCCGTCAGCCACCCTCCCTAGCTCCGCCACCCTCCTTCTCGGCCACCCTCCCCTGAGAATCCTGACATTCCCTGACAAAATATCCGATGAGGGCCGGCAATCCTGACATCGCGTCCGAGCTGGAGAGTTATTGCCATTGGAAATTCGAAATTACGATCCCGCGGGCTGCTCACTCACCTTCCTCCTCGACTCGGCGCCTCCCGCTCTGCAATTCCTAAACTCTGCAGCTCGCCAAACTCTGCAGCTCGCCAACCAGGTACAATTCGGATGAACCTCCGACTCTGAAAACCCCACACCAGCTACATTACTGGTATTGTTATCGCTGATCGAAGACGGGTGAATCAGAAGAAGTAGCGGATTGACATCTAATCGATTACAGAATGGAAGACACGAGTGGAAGAAGGATATTAGTTGCAGTGGACGAAAGCGAAGAGAGCATGTATGCTTTAAAGTGGGTTGTTGATTATCTACATCTTGATTCCACCGACACTCTCATCTTGTGCCATTCCAAGCGCCTTCTCGGAGCTTATGAAGGGCTCGGAGGTCCTGGTATGTAAGGAATTGTTCTAATTATTTAGTTATTTTATGATTTTGTTTGTGAACAGAGTAATTCTTTTGTATTTCTAGCGTTACCTAGATTCTGCTTGTGCCGGTTTGCCCCTTTCTGCAATTTCACTTTCTTCTGTGGCTGTGGCGCGGGCAACTGGTGGCTTTCAAAGTGCCTCGTTGCTTAATGTAGCGAGGGTTTGGTTGATTTATTTAAGCACCTCTTGGCTGACGCTAGATTGATCAGAGAAAGAGGATCAAAGCCAACCTGGTTCAATTCATTTAAATACTTGTTAGGGTTTATACCTTGACTATGATTCATAATAGGATTTTTATCTTATCCATGTTAAGGTGTTAGTTTCATTTTTTTGGTTGCTAATATGCCTGGCTGATAATACCACAAAGGAATCCCCTGGGATTTTGATCTCGTGCTTGCAGTGAACAGTTCCAAGCTCACCAACTAAACTATTTAGTAATATTAACTTCTAAACATTATATAATAAAAAATTTGTTAGTCAAACTCTAAGAGTGATAGAGGACCAATCTTCAAACAGGGAAAGTGTTACAGTGTTGTATTCAGTTAATTAACATTTCTACTCATTTTACTGGAAAGTGTTCTCTTCAATTAATTAACCTTTCTACTTATTTCACTGAAATTTATGTGATTATTGTATTCATTTTTAATATCTGTTCTAGTTTTCTACTTACATGAAAACTTTGATGTAACCAATTTCTGTAGTGTTTTCATTGTTGCGAACTTCTCAACCATGTTCTCAATCATGTTCCTGTTCCCATTCGTATAAACGGCTGCCATGGTGTCAATGAGAAAAACAATCAAATATTTCCTTATAAGAATAACCCCACCCTAAACCGGGTCAACTCCTGCAAATTCCTCTTTACAGACTCTACACTAAGCAGAGTTACGGTAACTTCATGGTGAATGTAATGTTAACTTGCCTCATTTATAAGGGTAAAAGAGTGGGTTTAGTTCTTATTAAGTTTTAGGTTTAAATTTGATGGGAAAGAATCGAAGATGTAAATTATTTTTGGGGTTAAACTATTTAGGAGTATCTATCCCAAATTTACTAGTAATGAAATCCTCTGATGATAACATCCTACTGTGAGTAAATAGTTCTTCATTCCATAGATAACTGACCTGAAACTAAACTCAAAATAATGAAAAAAAAAAGGCAAGCAAAAACACTTTACTCATTTATTTAAATGCATCTGGAAGCTAGAAAATTGTCATCTAAGGCCAGGAATGATAAATAAATGCATCTGGAAGCTACAGAAAATTGTCATCTAAGGCCAGGAATGATTCTTTTGGTTCTACAGTTATATTCGTGTTGTTCTTATTATTTTATTCATTGTTTTGTGACTGTGATGAGAGCAGGCTTTGTACTTACACCGGAAGTTGTAATAGCTTTGGAGAAACATCAAGACCATGTTGCCGAGGCCGTCATGCAGAAGGCGAGGGATATCTGCAGCGGGACTCCGGTGCGTTTTCTGTACATTTTATATCAATTTAATGGGTTCTTAAGAAAAAAAACATAAAGGAGGGTATGCAATCATTGCAGTGAAAGATTAATTTGAAGAAAATACAATGGAAGAAAGCATCCAAGGTTAAAGGTGTTCTGGTCATTGTGTTTTGCAGGCGAAAGTGGAGGAGAAGATTGTAAAAGGAGATGCGAGAGATGCACTGTGTGATGCAGTGAAGAAGGTGGGGGCAGATTTTCTCATCATTGGCAGCCATGGTTATGGCACTTTCAAAAGGCATGTCTGCAAACACCATCAAGTTATTATCAGCTACTGTTTGTTTGCAAAGCTAGGGGATCTTGGTGGTGCATGGTAGGGGATTTTGGGTGGAAAGTGTTCAATAAGATTTGATGTTTTTTACTGGGTTCAATTTTCATAAATGATAGGTTTCAAGTCATTTAAATTTTGAAGAAATTTGATTCTTTTCTAGATTAGTAAAAAGTGACAAATTAGATTTCCTTGTGTAATTAGATTAGGAGAGTGCAATTCTTGTGTATGGATAGCTGTTTTTGTTTTTGATTTTTTACAAGTGGGGAGTTGTTTTTTAATATGTATGTTTTCTCCTTTTGTTCTTTATGTTTTCATGGTGGATCCTTGATGTTCTAATTATAAGGTGTTTTGGGAGCATGATTTTATAATAGGCACGGTGTTGTGATTGCAGAGCATTTTTGGGAAGCGTCAGCGACTATTGTGCCCACCATGCAAAGTGTGCTGTAATGATCATAAAGAAGCCTCACAGCTGATCTGCAATTTAGCTCCTGGAACACTCTGTTTTGGCTCTGCTTTGGAGAGTATAAATCATCCAAGGCATTTTGATGGTCTCCCTGTAAAGAATAAATCGGTTATCTCTTTTTCTTTCGTTATTTCAAGGCTTTGGACAGAGACCATAATTTCATTTTCGAATCCAATACCAGATTTTCTTCAAATAATAACAGGGTTTTGTAATTACACCTACATGCTTCGTTTTTCATTCAGTGTGACATTGGGCTGTTTGTATCATCGTCAGCTGCTAATGGGATTTTCTTCAGAATCCTTTATCCCTAACTCTTGTAGTTGTCCAGGTCAGAAAAACAAGACAAGCCCAATTATGGGTTTTGTAACATCAATAGAAAACTCTTCAATTATGTATCTCCCCACCAATAATAACATCGTGCAATTTTTAGATAAAAAATAACATAATGACCAAATGTGCAGTTTTCATATTCATAAAGAAAAAAGAAATCCTTATTTGTCATAGAAGATGATCCATGCAACTAGATTAACACAAGCAAATTCCATGCCATGATTACTTTTTGAGAAAAATATCAACCTATTTGTGACTACTACTAAAAATATTTCAAAATATTTTGTGGAAGATAAATCCCTACCATCCATGGAATAATTATTGATAATTAAATTTAAATTTTGGAAGCCCTATTCCAAAACAAACATGCCTATAGACATAATTAATGGGTAACAAAATGAATTTTCAAATTACCTTTCCATTATATATATATATATATATATATATATATATATATAATTTCATAAAATTAATCACTATATTGTATCATATATTAAATAAATATCTCAAATTTCACATTCTTGCATTTATATTTTATTTTTCGTTATTTTTAATTTTGACAAGAAAATTAACCACAAGATAACTTTACATATTATGACGTTCATATTTCCTCTTATTTTATATTTACATTTTATTTTCATATTTCCTTGCTTTCCATTTTTAATAAGGGAATCTAATTTTATTTAATTAATCTCTTTTGAAACAAATTAAAATACTTTTAATATATATATATATATGAGAGTTGCAATCAAACTATTTAATATATTAATACATAATTTTTTAAACAAATTCCCTGAAAATTATAAAGTTCTTAAAGATTTCAACAAAATTATTATATTCTAGAATTAATTTTAGGGTTTTAGCAATAGAGGCCATTTGATTTATACATAACTTAATATATTGTCTTATCAAAACACCATCTTACAAAACATATGAATTTGAAAGATTATTGGATCTATATCTATGGAGGGTATTTTGTTTGCTTCCAACCTTTGACAAGAGATTGGTTCAAATATGCTTCCATCACTAAGAGATTGGTTCAAATGTGCTTCCTTGTCACTATTATTTGGTCAATTCCAATAAAACCAATAAAACTAATAAAGGGATTTTCTCTCCTCCCAAGGCTGATGCACTTCAAACATTTGGTGGATGGTTGAGTTTTGACTTCATCCTTCTTTTTGCTTGGTTTTTTCCTTTATCTAGCTTTCAGGCCGACTCTGTTATATTGCTGGATTTATTTCCATTCACTGATGTTTTTGAAATTGTTTCTTCAAGATATGTCACGCAGGACCATGCTAGTCCATCCATTTCACCTTCTCAGCGACTCCTTGATAATTTTTTGACATTTTGATTCTTGATCGCCCTCGGCACACCTTTCCAATTCGTGGACATTTTTATAATGGAGGATGATATTGGGCTCACAATTCATAGAAACAAGACTATGTAACTCCTCTTTAATCTAATTAATGAAGGATGTCTGTTTTTTTTCTTTCGAAAAAAAAAAAACTTCATTAATTCCTCATATCCCAACTCTTGTTTCAATTCTAGAAATTCTAACATCGAACACTCATTTTCTCTTCAACTACCTTTAATGTCTCAATGCCACTGTCCTTCCTAATTTCCAACTACTTTTAAACTTTTCAATATATGTCGTTGTGTTAATTTTGTCTTTGCATCGTCTACATGACACCTTATTTTGTCTCGCACTAATCTTTCTTCCGTCCCTCTCATTTCCTCTCATACAAAGAAAGTCATTCTTGGACTTTATCACAATAACTTGCACTTTTGTGAATTCCTTTACAAAAGTTAAAATTTTCACAAACCACTCGAAAAACTACAAAAAAAACTATAGCATCTCAAATTTCATGCCTTTTAGAAACTTCATATCCAACGAAGTAGAACAACAAAGAATGTAGGAGAATTGAGCTCCAAATTGTTATATGCACAAAACCACAAACTTTCAACCATATCATCTTACTAAAATAAGATGACAAAATTAAAATGAATTCAAACTGGTCACAATGTATATGAGAATATATAGAGACTCTAAATTATTAATATCTCATTAACCATCTTCCACCAATTAAGCTTTTGCAAAAACAAAAAACTCACAATGTACAAAGTAAAACAACAAATAATGTTAAGAAAGTTCAGTTCCAAATTGCTACATGTATAAAATCATATGCTTTAGACCATGTCACTTACCGAAATTAAAATATATTCGTAACTTGTGAATGTATATGAAATTGCATAATGATTCTGAATTATTAATACGACATCAACCATCTTCCAAAAAAATTTGAGTTTGTGCAAAAGAGAAAAAATCTATTAATTTTTAATGTATACCAGAGTGCATAATTATTTTGGATTATTCTATGGTATTACCCATTTTCCAAAAAATTTAGCCTTTCTAAAAATGAAAACAAATCCAAATAAATAAATAAATAAATAAAAACAACAAAAATTAATATATTTATATACTCAGAAAACATCTCTTTTGTTTAAAGATTTCATTATTCATATAATAGATTTAATACAAAAGCATATAATAAGAATAGTACGTTAAACATTAATAATCTCACATATTAGAGCAGAACGTATCAACAAAAAATATTCACCTTTGCAAAACTAATTAATAGCACAACAAACCGTCCAAATCAATGAAAATAATATAGTAAAATATTTTATGTATTTTTTCTGACCTGGACAACTACAAGAGTTAGGGATAAAGGATTCTGAAGAAAATCCCATTAGCAGCTGACGATGATACAAATAGCCCAATGTCACACTGAATGAAAAACGAAGCATGTAGGTGTAATTACAAAACCTTGTTATTATTTGAAGAAAATCTGGTATTGGATTCGAAAATGAAATTATGATCTCTGTCCAAAGCCTTGAAATAACGAAAGAAAAAGAGATAACCGATTTATTCTTTACAGGGAGACCATCAAAATGCCTTGGATGGTTTATACTCTCCAAAGCAGAGCCAAAACAGAGTGTTCCAGGAGCTAAATTGCAGATCAGCTGTGAGGCTTCTTTATGATCATTACAGCACACTTTGCATGGTGGGCACAATAGTCGCTGACGCTTCCCAAAAATAATTAGAACATCAAGGATCCACCATGAAAACATAAAGAACAAAAGGAGAAAACATACATATTAAAAAACAGCTCCCCACTTGTAAAAAATCAAAAACAAAAACAGTTATCCATACACAAGAATTGCACTCTCCTAATCTAATTACACAAGGAAATCTAATTTGTCACTTTTTACTAATCTAGAAAAGAATCAAATTTCTTCAAAATTTAAATGACTTGAAACCTATCATTTATGGAAATTGAACCCAGTAAAAAACATCAAATCTTATTGAACACTTTCCACCCAAAATCCCCTACCATGCACCACCAAGATCCCCTAGCTTTGCAAACAAACAGTAGCTGATAATAACTTGATGGTGTTTGCAGACATGCCTTTTGAAAGTGCCATAACCATGGCTGCCAATGACGAGAAAATCTGCCCCCACCTTCTTCACTGCATCACACAGTGCATCTCTCGCATCTCCTTTTACAATCTTCTCCTCCACTTTCGCCTGCAAAACACAATGACCAGAACACCTTTAACCTTGGATGCTTTCTTCCATTGTATTTTCTTCAAATTAATCTTTCACTGCAATGATTGCATACCCTCCTTTATGTTTTTTTTCTTAAGAACCCATTAAATTGATATAAAATGTACAGAAAACGCACCGGAGTCCCGCTGCAGATATCCCTCGCCTTCTGCATGACGGCCTTGGCAACATGGTCTTGATGTTTCTCCAAAGCTATTACAACTTCCGGTGTAAGTACAAAGCCTGCTCTCATCACAGTCACAAAACAATGAATAAAATAATAAGAACAACACGAATATAACTGTAGAACCAAAAGAATCATTCCTGGCCTTAGATGACAATTTTCTGTAGCTTCCAGATGCATTTATTTATCATTCCTGGCCTTAGATGACAATTTTCTAGCTTCCAGATGCATTTAAATAAATGAGTAAAGTGTTTTTGCTTGCCTTTTTTTTTTCATTATTTTGAGTTTAGTTTCAGGTCAGTTATCTATGGAATGAAGAACTATTTACTCACAGTAGGATGTTATCATCAGAGGATTTCATTACCAGTAAAGTTGGGATAGATACTCCTAAATAGTTTAACCCCAAAAATAATTTACATCTTCGATTCTTTCCCATCAAATTTAAACCTAAAACTTAATAAGAACTAAACCCACTCTTTTACCCTTATAAATGAGGCAAGTTAACATTACATTCACCATGAAGTTACCGTAACTCTGCTTAGTGTAGAGTCTGTAAAGAGGAATTTGCAGGAGTTGACCCGGTTTAGGGTGGGGTTATTCTTATAAGGAAATATTTGATTGTTTTTCTCATTGACACCATGGCAGCCGTTTATACGAATGGGAACAGGAACATGATTGAGAACATGGTTGAGAAGTTCGCAACAATGAAAACACTACAGAAATTGGTTACATCAAAGTTTTCATGTAGGTAGAAAACTAGAACAGATATTAAAAATGAATACAATAATCACATAAATTTCAGTAAAATAAGTAGAAAGGTTAATTAATTGAAGAGAACACTTTCCAGTAAAATGAGTAGAAATGTTAATTAACTGAATACAACACTGTAACACTTTCCCTGTTTGAAGATTGGTCCTCTATCACTCTTAGAGTTTGACTAACAAATTTTTTATTATATAATGTTTAGAAGTTAATATTACTAAATAGTTTAGTTGGTGAGCTTGGAACTGTTCACTGCAAGCACGAGATCAAAATCCCAGGGGATTCCTTTGTGGTATTATCAGCCAGGCATATTAGCAACCAAAAAAATGAAACTAACACCTTAAAATGGATAAGATAAAAATCCTATGATGAATCATAGTCAAGGTATAAACCCTAACAAGTATTTAAATGAATTGAACCAGGTTGGCTTTGATCCTCTTTCTCTGATCAATCTAGCGTCAGCCAAGAGGTGCTTAAATAAATCAACCAAACCCTCGCTACATTAAGCAACGAGGCACTTTGAAAGCCAGCAGTTGCCCGCGCCACAGCCACAGAAGAAAGTGAAATTGCAGAAAGGGGCAAACCGGCACAAGCAGAATCTAGGTAACGCTAGAAATACAAAAGAATTACTCTGTTCACAAACAAAATCATAAAATAACTAAATAATTAGAACAATTCCTTACATACCAGGACCTCCGAGCCCTTCATAAGCTCCGAGAAGGCGCTTGGAATGGCACAAGATGAGAGTGTCGGTGGAATCAAGATGTAGATAATCAACAGCCCACTTTAAAGCATACATGCTCTCTTCGCTTTCGTCCACTGCAACTAATATCCTTCTTCCACTCGCGTCTTCCATTCTGTAATCGATTAGATTTCAATCCGCTACTTCTTCTGATTCACCCGTCTTCGATCAGCAATAACAATACCAGTAATGTAGCTGGTGTGGGGTTTTCAGAGTCGGAGGTTCATCCGAATTGTACCTGGTGGCGAGCTGCAGAGTTTGGCGAGCTGCAGAGTTTAGGAATTGCAGAGCGGGAGGCGCCGAGTCGAGGAGGAAGGTGAGTGAGCAGCCCGCGGGATCGTAATTTCGAATTTCCAATGGCAATAACTCTCCAGCTCGGACGCGATGTCAGGATTGCCAGCCCCCATCGGATCTTTTCTCAGGGAATGTCAGGATTGTCAGGGGAGGGTGGCCGAGAAGGAGGGTGGCGGAGCTAGGGAGGGTGGCTGAGGGCGGAGGGATTGCCGGTGGCCGGAGTCGGACGATTTTCCGACCGGTGACGGAAAACGGGCCATTCTACCGCCTAGGTAGACTACTCCTAAAACTTATAACACGTAGACTACTGCTATGGTAATTTGATCTTTATCCTGACGTGCGTACTGTTTTCTAAGCAGCATATGGAGGCGCGTGCGCACCTGTGTCCTCAATAGGCCCACCCGCGCGTGCTGCTGCAATTACAGCAATTAATTAATCGTGGATATTGATGCAGAGACAGAGTGAGTCAGTGGCCCTCCAGAAAAGTATATTTGGCAGAATTGTTTTTAGTGTGGTTTGTTGGAAATTTTTGGGGTAGGTTTTTTTGGAGTAATTTCTTTAAAATTATGGTAAGAATTTATTGAAATCACAAATTTGATGGGTACTCCTGTACAATAGAAGTGCCCTAAGGGTTTTCGAGGGTGCTGAATCTATATATATAATAAAAGATTAATTTAAATAACACAAATCAAAATTTCATTTCAATTTTCTCCACAAATTCTAACACTAAAAAGTCCAAAAATCTCACTAAAACAATTCCATTTTCCACATGTAAATGGGGGAGTCAGGGACTGCTTTTGTCCATTGAATGATGTTGATACATTGGATTTTATGTCCTATGCCAAATTTCACAGCAGATCTATAACTCGGCATATTCAGAAATTACAGTGGTGACGAACATGTGGACAATGGAATAAATGGTTCATTTGCACCACGAAATCAAACTGCCCAATACACTGGCCCATGTGCTGTGAATTTCTTGTATGGTACGCTATCTTCCCAGCAAATTAAAATAAAAAAATAGTATAACCGCATTTATGATTGCAGCGATTTATTAATATTATCTGTGGAGGTTTTGAATGCATGAAGAGACGTTCAGTTTGGTACAATACATCTGGACTCCGGAGATGTCTATTTTTTCAGAGAAAAAATCGACATGATATTATATTAAGGAAATATAATAGGCAAAATACATATCGGGCCATATTGATCTGACCAACAGTGCATGGCCACAAATAGATCAAATGCTGTCAAGATAAGAGAAGATACATTCCGGATGAGCAAATTAAATACCCAGAAGACCCATAACAGTCCAACAAAAAGAGATCCATAAAGGACGGCAATAGAAAACCATCAGAATCAAACTTGATCGAGCAAAGCAAAAATATGGATAAAGGACGGCAATAGAAAACCATCAGAATCAAACTTGATCGAGCATAGCAGAAATATGGATCGGAATGGAGGAACTGGGAGCATTGGAATCCTGAAAAATGCGCGCGTTCCTCCATTTCCACAAGAGCCAGCACGTGTAGATGAATAGCGATCTCCATTCTGATCGTTGATCGGACCACCATCTGAAACCATCCTGAACAGAAGCGAACACCTGGTAAGGAAAACCAAATGATAGGGAGAGATCATACCAGATTTGGGATGATGCCGAACATTGAAAGAACATATGGACATTTGTTTCAAACGACAGCACATAGAGCATCTACCGGGACCCATCCATCCCTTTCTTTGAAGAACCTCCCAAGTCAGATTCCTGTTATAGAAAACCAGCCATGAAAATAAAATTGCCTTAAGCTGACAGGGAGATTTCCAGAATTTGGAGGGAAAGGAGGGGCCGGGAAGCGGCGGAAGAAGGGATGAGGCAGCTGTGTATAAATCCTTGACCCGTACAGGCTGATTGGAGAACCCCATCGTCCAAACTAACTCATCTTTTAAACCTGTTTGAGTAATACCTTTCCCAGCAAAGCAATTAACAGCAAAGTCCCATGTAGGCCGTAGAGGAGGGGGCAGACCAAGTTCATCACCATCCTTCCAGATTGGCGCAGAAGACGACCAGGCTTGGATCAGTTTATTCCAAGTGAAGATCCCCTTAGTGTGAAGATAAGATATGAGATCAGGAGAAAGCGAGGATTCCAGCCCATATATAGTAGAATCAATACCAATAAGAACGTTGGAACCGGAGGAAAAGCGCCATTTTAAGAAACCTAGAAAGAGGGCCTGTACCTTTCTGAGGCTGAGCCAGATGGCAGAACCCCTCTCAGAACCCAGGGATTTCCTCCTATACCAGTAAACCATCGATCTTCCCTTCAGATATTTCTGTTTGATGATAGAGCTCCAAATGCCATCTCCGTAGATGCCTCTGTGCAGAGATTTACAGAGGAGGGCCATGCCAAATGACCGCATATGAAGAAGG
Organism: Pinus tabuliformis; assembly: GCA_031772625.1. Classification (NCBI taxonomy): domain Eukaryota; kingdom Viridiplantae; phylum Streptophyta; class Pinopsida; order Pinales; family Pinaceae; genus Pinus; species Pinus tabuliformis. The sequence goes on from CM062815.1 coordinate 671,549,335, forward strand.
CCCCAACCGCCATCCTTCTTCGGTCGAGAAATGGAATCCATCTTGACCAAATGAATCTTTGATTGATGTGATCTTCCACCCCATAGAAAGTTAGCAGTCAAAGAAACGATCTTTCTAATTATGGAAGCCGGAAGAAAATAAAGATGTGCCCAGTAAACGGCAAGGTGGGATAGGACCGATTGGACCAGGATGAGTCTGCCTCCCAGGGAGAGGAAACACATTTCCCACTTTGAGATTTTGTTATAGAACCGATCAATTAACCAAAGCCAGTCCATTTTTCGATTCCCTTTTGGTTTGAGGAGGAAGCCCAAATATTTAAATCCCTCGTTTATAGATGCCAGATTAATACCAAAAACCGCGGCAATCCATTGAACTAACTCCTGATTAGTGCCATTGTGATACAGCATGGATTTGATTTTGTTTATGACCAGTCCCGTGGCTGATTGAAACTTGAGAAAGATCTCATTTAGACAGAGCCAGCTAGATTTATGAAGCATGGCGCAGATAAGAATGTCATCCACAAAGAGGTTATGAGAAAGAAAAGTATTCTTACAGATCTTGATCGGAAGGCAACGCTGGTCAGCAACCGCTTTATTAATCCGTGTGCTAAGAGAGTTCATGACAAGGATAAAGAGAAGGGGAGAGAGGGGACAGCCCTGTCGCAGCCCCCTCTCCGCCTGAAAAAAGGATGATGGGATGCCGTTGATGATAACTGAGTATGAAACATTTTCGACACATGCCATCACCCAATTGATTCCCTGTGACCTCAGACCAATTTTTGCAAGGAGAATTCTAAGAAAGCCCCAATCAACACAGTCGTAAGCCTTTTCCAGATCTATCTTTAGGATAATGGCATCAGTATTTTTGGACAAGACTGAAAATAAACACTCCTGTGTCGAGGCGACTGCATCAAGAATATTCCTACCTGATAAAAAAGCATGTTGGTCCCTGGAGATGAAGGCGCTGAGAATATGTTTCATTCTCTCAGCAATAATTTTTGATATGATTTTGAAAAGGATGTTACATAATGCAATGGGCCTAAAGTCTGCAAACGATTCCGATCTCTCCTTTTTGGGAATTAATGCAATGAAGGTGGCAGAGAGAGTGCTGTTTATGTTCCTTAACAGACGAGTGGCATCTACCATCCCCAGACTTCGGAGATGTCTCTATATTTGCAAAAAGAAGAAATCAAATGTCTCTTTTACAAAAGTATTATAGAAGACAAAGTGCAGAATCTCAATCATAAGTTTTATAAACTAGTTTCAAACACATTATAGTTTTAGAAAATTAATTATAAACGACAAAGTGCAAAGCCTGAATCATTCGTTTTATTCGAGCAATTTCGAAACACATTATAGCTGTTCGAAGAAAGATAAAAAGAAACATCTCGGATTTAGTAGATACCGGGCGAAGAATCAAATGAATCCAGCAGATCAATTTGCATTGCAGAATGTAAAATTGACAAAATCTAGGGAGGTAAATTTTAACTAAGCCTTCTTAAACTAGTTAAGGTCGTTAACATAGATTATCTCTTGTTGAATTGAGGCTTCTGTGATCCATAACATTTATTAAGAAGATTTTCGGCCTAAATCACATGTAGAAAACCTTTGTCCACGTGTTTCGAACCAACTGGTGTGGTTCATCGTCAGGACAAGTTGAGGAGTCAGAACATTGCTACCAATTATATAGGGAGAGCAGATCATCCAAATGGCTAGGTTGACTTGGTTGACCATCAATGGCTATCTAAATTGACTAGATTAAAAATAATATTAAAATATTAATAAGTCAAAGGTAATAGAACAAATAACTACTTGTAATATATTAGTTATTCAATTTTATCATAATAATATTTTTTTTAGGTTAATAAATTATTCAATTTAACTCATTTATAATTTATTTATCTCTCCCAATTTTCCATCGGTTTTTTATTTTTTAATTATTCTTTATATATTATATAATATAATATATAATATGATATAATTATTTTATCTGTTTTATATATGATGAATTGGTAATTTATTAGAAAGTTGTTTATATATATAAACAGTTAGTAAAATAGAAATACTTAAAAATTTCATTTTAGTAAAAGTCGAGGGTGGATGTCGATGGTGACATTGGATGATGTCATACCATCCATGTGGCTTCCTCCAAGAGTGCCACGTGTCATGTTATTTGAGTCGTCTTAGGTCCATGAGAAGGCTAAAACAAGGTGCCACATGGCACTCACAAGGGCACCACATCACCCTCTACCGTGTAATGTGTCTTCTTATCTTGGGTCTTACCATAAGTTCCAACCCTTTGGATAGTGTATATTCATATTATAAGGGAATTCAGGGTTTTCCATTCATCGCTTTTCTTTAGGGTTGTCCAACCGGCCCCACTCTGACAAGTCTCCCTAGGAATAAAATTCCAGGAGTTTCCCTCAGGGCTCCCATCAAATTCTTCGGGGTAAAACTTTCAGGACACATGGGTGGCCAATAAAATTCAACTCTTGATGGCCCAAAACTCTCTTTGTTTAAGTGTTTGATGACCACGCTTGGTCATAGGATCAAAGAGGGTAAAGCCATTTCCTTCTTAAGTCTTATGCTTCAGACTTAAGAATTCCTTCCCCATTATTAGTAATTATTAACGCATGTATAAGGGCCTTTGCTATGACCTTTGATTGCTGGTCTATATATATACCAGGGTATAACCAAACGCTTAGAAAGTTATGCCTCCTCAAATTTACCGAGACTCGACCATGGCCTTTAATCTACTTTGTGTGTGTGTGTGTATACACATATGTATATAAGTAATTGTGTCATCTATTTTTAGCTTTGTATAAATACTAAGAACACATGTACATTTGTATAATGTTCATATACATATAGAAATGTTATTCCTCTTGAGCTTATGGGTAAAGACTCACCTGATAGCCAAAACATTTTGATGCAAGCATTCATTGATTAACAAATATTGATCAATCGCTTCATACACAGGCCATTTAGACCAATTTGTGGACTTAGGATGGAAACAGGGATAGATCCATTCCTAGGAAAATATCCAGGAAGTACTTCTAAATAGGAAATCAGATTCCTTATTATTAACCTAGGGAGTTTACCAACACAATGACTAGATATCAAAACATGTCAATGAAAATATTCAATCATTAACAAATATTCCCATCTCTTCATTCTCAAGCATTCCTGTGTTAATGTCCATCTCATAAATATTCATAAGAAATAAGACATTCCTTAGAATATTTAAACAAGATATTGACATTCATCATTCATGTAGGAAAACAACACTCCTCAACATTATCATGACAATATTTTGTTGGAATTGTTGTGTTGACATTGATGTCCACAAGTTCATGGTCATTCTTTTCATATGCATGTGTGATGGATGTTGACTTGGTGGTCCTATTGGTTGGAATTGATGTCAACTGTAGAGGTCATGCACTTATGTCAACCTCATGATGATGCAGATTGATGAAGCATGGTATGTGTCGGTATGTGTTGGCATTGATGGAGCTTGATGGTAGCATGATTGTATTAAAGGAGTTGGCAGGTGTTGGCATGTGCATTGATGTACATTTCACGATGGTTTGTTGATGTTTCTACAGGTAGAGGAGGTTGCTACAGGTGATGATCAAATCTACATATGATAGAGATGGTTCATGGCACACTAGTTGAGCTGTCAACTAGGTCTTCATCTAGGTCTCCATCTTTATGCTTCATGAAGATGACTTGTTGTAGTGTGATGAATCCATGATGATGATGTTGACATTGCAGAGGTGCTACAGAGGTTTATAGTTTTGTTTAGATGAGTTGCAGCTTGTTCAGAGGTGTAATGGAGAGTGGAGGACTTGTTGGCTTACTTGGCAACCTTGTTTGTTGTCCATTTTAGGTCAACTTGGCAGTGAAACTTGGGAGGCTTGCTTGATCCATTTGTAGAGGTGTTAGAGGCTATGTTAGAGGTATGGAGTCATGTACAGATGTTGGAGAAGAGGATGGAATAGATGACAGAGGTCATGAGCTGTAGGACTGATGGTTTCCCTTAGTTGTAGCCCTAGTTGCATGCATAGAGGCCTATGGTAGTGGTTGGAATCCTCGAGTCACATGGAGGCCAACCTATGGGAGTGGTTATAGCCCCATTCAAATTGAAATAGTTTCAATCATGTGACTATGGAATTTCATGCGATTCCCTCCGTGTTCCTCGCGCTATTCGGAAGAAAATTAGTTTGGAAATTCCCAAAGGCTTCCAGAAAAAGTGAAAAAAGTGAAAAAGCTCGAAATGGTTTGAAAAGGTCCTCTCATGATGTGAATGAATTTAGTGCACTAGTAGTGAACTTAGTGGATTGATTTGGTATAATTTGTGCACTTTTGATCCTAGCCCCAAGCTCAATTTCATCCTACATGTTTTATATACTTGATCTTGGAGCTATGTGATGGTTGATTGAGTTGAGGATGTATGTATGAGAGTGAGAAGGTATCAAAGAAGGATTTTATGCTTCAAACCTTTAGTACAGCCTAGATGGTTCAATCCATGAGCGCTAATGACTGAATAATGTTCATATCTAAATCATGTTCTAGTATAGATCAGAATTGGAGTTGCTGGTGTAGTGATTGATAGGAGCGTTTATGTATGCCATTGGGTAGAGTTTATGATGGTGATTCTCACATTTGTTTTATGCAAGAGTTGCTAATGCATTTGGGACATAGCCATAGTGACTTTTGTTGCTAGGTGTCTTATGAAACATTGTTTTTATGTGAGGATATGATTGTATTCATATTTGTGTGGCCACAGTATTTTCTATTTTGGAGAGCACACTTCTTTTGGTGTTCATATTTTGTTTGATGATGAAATCTTATTGTTGAGAGCATTTATGGAGAGCTAATTTCAAGAGTGTCTTTGGATCCAGTTTGAAAATACATGAAAGGAGGTCCGCATAGTGGTAGAGGAGCAGTGAATTCATGAGAGAGGAGCATGGATAGTGAAGCTTTAGAAAACGAACAAGTTTCTCATCCAATGGTGGTTGGATAGTTCAACAGAAACTGGGCGAGGCTCAATGGTCATGGTGGTGACCAGTAGATCAAAGTCTGTAGAATTGATTGTTAGTTCAAGAGTAACCAGGCAAGGATCATTGATCATGGTGGCCTTCAATGGATGGCAGTTTGTAGATCCATAGAGAACAGAATATTCCAACTGATCAATAGTATTGAGTCTCCTAGCCAATTAGAGTTGGCATCATGTATTTGAGGTGGATTCTTCATGCTAATGGGAGTCAACAAGCTATGTAAAAGACAAATTGTTTGACTAATAGAAATTTCTAGAAGAGCAGTAGCAACAAGGGTGGTTTTTCTCCTGGAAGGGTTTCAAACAAATCTTGTGTCTCATGTGTGATTGATTTGATGTGAATGTTGTTTTGTAGTTACTTATGGTTTTCATTTATGCTTATGTGATGTGAATGTTTAATGAATTGTTTCATATATGTGTGGTTCAATAAGTAAAGTAATAAAAGGCAAAAATTTATAAGAAGATCACACTATTGATTCACCTTCCCTCTCAGTAGTTCTTAAAGGTTTCTAACAATTGGTATCAGAGCAGGGCTTTTGGTTGCAACTTGATCGCAGGAGAGTAATCTGGGGCTTTATTGGCAAAAAAATGATTTTCTTTCAAAATGAGCAAGAGCAAGAAGAAACAAATTAAAAAAAAGAAATGGCCTTTGAAATAAGGGAGCTCAACCACAAAACATCATATTTCTAGTGTAAGTGGTTGAACAAATAATGTGCAAAAATCAGAAGAGCAAGAACCAAAGGTATTGCAGTAAAATGATTCCAAAGGTATAAGTGTTAATGATTTTATTTTGAGTTGCAATTTTGAGGATTCATATTTTGATCATGTTGCATTAGGTAGTGAAGATGAGAATGATATTAAGGATCTTAGATCTAATATTTCTAGACTAAGTGTTGCATGCAATTATCAATAAAAATTATTACAGATTTGTGATGATAAGGAGGCTAAGCTCAAGGAAGAGATAACGAGCTTAAAAGTTAAATTGGTAGGATTTGAGAAAGGTGAGGATGGTATGCGGAAGTAATACCAAGTAAAGGTTGAAGAGGTTGAGAAATTGGAAGTGGAAGTGGTTTCCTTGAGAAAGTAGTGAAATATGGAGAAGAGTGCCATAGTTGATCCGAACTTAAATAGGAGCCAAACAAATTACAGACATAACCATAAATATAGAGATACAACAAAAATAACACTTCATTTCATTAATATCAAATATTGAAATATGTTTACAAACAAAATGGAAATAAACTAGCTTGAGTGATGGTAGCTTATCTCTGAGAAGAGAGTGGCAGATACATGCCTCTGAGTTGTGTTACAATGAGTTTCAAAGGCCTATTTATTATTGAGAAATAATGGAAAACCATAAACATCCAAAAACCTAACCCTAGGAGATGAAGTGCAAAAACTATGGGCCCTGTTTGGGTAAATTGGTACATCAACTTCCTCGGGTCATAACTTTTCCATACTATCTTCGATTGACACGCACAATACCTCATTGGAAATATTTATCTGAGGACTACAAATTTTGAACGGAAAACATCAAACAAAGATTGACATTTTCCTATGTTTTCCCAAAAATTTCGTTTAGGGCCTCAAAACGACTCTCGGAGTTTACGACCTGAAAAACTAACAAAAATAGTAAACCATGCTACAATTAAGCAAATTGAAAAACTTAAAGAAATAGTGGTGGGGCTCTAAGTGGAATAGGTCGGTGGCCACCAACATCCACTTGGATCAGTCCTACCCCCTTACGAAGCAATGGTCCCCATTGTGTTGAGTGCCTCCATGAGATGTGGAAACTCATGTTGAACTTGGTCCCTGGTGAGCCACTTGACTTGATGAAGGAGTTGGACAACTTTGACAACCCAATATAGTTGGATCTTTTATTGGTGAGTGTTCTTGGTTTGTGTATCCATAATCTAATTAGTTGTGGACTATTCCATGCAGTATAGGTTTAACTCTATTGGTGTGAGTTGTTCTGCAATGTATGATGTGTTTAGTAATGGTGGGAAGTATGGAAAAAGGTGGTCCACATTGAACACTGGGTGCTGGACAAGGAATGGGGGAATGCGGAGCTCAAACGAATTGTCTCCCATAGCCTTGGTAATGGTGTAGGGACCATATCATAGTGGTCTGAGCTTTGATGGGCTCTGGTAAGGTGTTCTTTCTGCAAATACAACCAACTTTTTTCACCCATCTAAAACTTGTGTGGCACCCAATGTTGATCATGTCGCTGCTTGTACTTGGCATTTGACTTCTCCAATATGTCATGAACCTATTAGTGGATGTGTTTGATGCATTCAATAAATCTGGTCGCTTTATTAGCCTCAGACAATATGTGTGTGGATTTTGTCTGTGTAGTTGTGTTGGGCATGGCAACATCAATCAGACACAAAAGCTGAAATCCTAGACCCACTTGAAAGGGGATGCAACCAGTTGAGCTATGGAGACCTCTATTATAACTATGTTTCACATAGGGAAGACTCTCATACTAAGTTCGTGGATACTTGGAGTTGTACATCCAGAGTATGTGCACTATCATCCTATTGACAACCTCTGTCTAGCCATCAGTCTGGGGATACAAGGTATTTGACTTGATGTGATTGGTGTCGAATAGTGTCTAGAGGCTTGACCAGAATGTGCTCAGGAACCTTCTTTCCTGATCTGATATAATGTTCTGTGGGATCCAAAAATGTACCCACACTCGTTCAAATAAGAGTTTGGAAGTGTCCTCTACTGTGATACTCTTCTTGAAGGCCACCAATATAGCCATCTAATAAAATCTATCCACAACCACAAATACACAACCATTACCATGCTTGGTAGAAGGGAAGGCAAACATATACTCCATGGATATGGATTCCCACGGCTAGCTGGGAGTAGGCAGAGGAGTGTACAAGCCTTGCTTCTTGATGGTTGGTTTGGCGATGGCATAGACAGTGTAGGATCTGATATATTTCCCAACATTTGGTCAGAGTTTTGGCCAATGAAAGTACTTTTGTTGTATAGACACAATATTCTCCACAATAAAGTGTCCTGTGGCTCGATTGTAGTGTACCTCCTAAATCAGCTTGCATGCTCGCTTGAGGGAACACAAAGGTGGCCCCGGTAGCATAATAATGTGTCTTGTAAGTGGAAATCAAGAACTTTCTTTCCATCTACTAGCATCTGGTATGTGGAGGTGAACTTTGGATCATTTTTGTATAGTTTCATCAATCCATAGGTCTCGTGACCACAAGAGTTGAGAACAATAGTTAGCGTTGCAACTGGGGGCTGACTGAAGTAGTCTGTGACATGATTGGTGTTACCCTTTTTTTATTTGATGTTCAAGTGGAATTGTTGAAGATATCTAGACCACTTCTGATGTCGATCATTCTGTAACTTCCCTTGTGTCTATATAATCTGAAGAGGTCGGTGATCGGCGTGGATGACCATCTCCTTCCCTAGAATGTAATGCTTCTATTGCTAACATGCCTACATGATGGAATACATCTCATTATCATAGGTGGGGTACTTCTGAATTGTATCAGAAAGTGTCTCAGTATGATAAGCCACTAGATGCCCGTGCTGGGTGAGGACTGCACCAATATTAGGTCTATGTGTGAGTACTAGTACAGAGAGGATGTGGTGCTTCAACTCGACGAAAGCCTTCTATTGGGACTCGAACAAGAAAAAAAATTCTTTCGCCCCACCCTCAGTAATCTGACTCAAAGGCCAAGTGATATGGCAGAATCCTAGCATGAACCTCTGATAAAAATTTGCAAGGCCCAAAATGCTACAAAGCCCTGTTATAGTGGTTGGGGCTAGCCAATCCCGAATGAGTTGGATCTTATTTAGATCCATATGCACGCCATGCTCATTTATTATGTAACCCATATATTGGACCTGGCTCATGCCAAACATGCATTTCTCCAAGTTCCCACATAGCTTGTGTTGATGAAGGGTTTGAAGGACCTACCGAATGTGTTACAAGTGTTCTTCCGAACTCTTGTTGAATATGACGATGTCGTCTAGATAAACAACCACGAATGAGTTGGTGAAGGGCCGCAATATTTCATCCATTAGCCTCATAAAAGTGGCAGGGGAATTTGTTAGCCTGAAGGGCATAACCAACCATTCAAAAATGCATTCTTTGGATTTGAAGGCAACCTTCCATACATCTGTGGGCTCTATTAGAACATGGTGATATCCAGACTTTAGATCAATCTTGTTAAAATACTTGGCCCCCTTGAGTTTGTCCAAAAGTTAATCAATCCATGGGATTGGATACCTGTTCCTGATAGTGATTTTTTTTAGTGCCTGATAATTAATGCAGAGCCTTCAAGTCCCATCCTTCTTCTATAAAAGTACGATTGGGCTCGCACAAGGCGAGGAACTTGGTCAAATGTTCCCTTTTTTTAAGAACTCCTGGATTTTCCACTTGATCTCTTCATTTTCCATAAAATAGCAATGATATATCAACCCATTGGGTAGAGGTGCTCCAGGAGTCAGATTGATCGAATGCTTGACCTGATAGTGCAAGGTCACCCTCGTGGGTGAGGAGAAGATGTCCTATATTCTTCCATGACTGTATCCACTAGCTTCTGCTCATTGATGAACCCTTCCGGGGGCCCTGGATGTGGCTATGATCTTCCCCTTACTTTGAGAGTGAATCAGAAAGAAAAAAATTTCCTAGTCTGGGAGATGATTTTACTGCATTGCTTGGTAGAGATCAAAGAGATGGCAGTAGGTGGGGCTACCTCCAGTATCTTGTATAACTTATTACCCAATGAAATAATAACATAGGGAGTTCTAGACTCATATATAGCATGATGCTTCCACAAGTATGGTTGTCTTAATAATAAATCACAAACTTCAAGAGGAGCAACATCACACAATACCACATCTGTGAAGGAATTGATGTTGTAGGGAAGGTGGCACTATTAGCTGACGCGGAGATCTTGTCCTTTAGTGGAGCAAACTGATGTTGTACGACTATGGATGGGTTGTAGTTGGTAGGCCCAACCGCTTCATGACCTCTACTGAAATGAGGTTCTTTTGGCTCTCGATGTCGACAATGAGCTATAATAGGGAACCCTTCACCCACATTTGCGAGTGAAAGAGGCATTCCCCCTCCTCTAGATCTTTTGGCTCATTCTTCTGGATCTTGGTGGTGGCCATGGTGGAACTTGGCTCTGTGTCAATGATATGCTTCCCTTCGTCATTCCCCTTATCGGCTTCTAACTCAGAGTCGAAACATGCATCTGATTCAGAAGCCTTCAACTCGACCACTAGTGACTTCTTGGCCCGACACTCACTTGTGTTGTGAGTGGAGCTATATGGAACTCACACCATTTTCCTGTGCCCTTGTTTGTCTTCGCCGTCTTGTTATTTTCTTGTGGCTTCAGTGGGTTTTCGTGGGTCACCCCGCCTTGGCTTTGCCCTTTACTCTGCAGTTTGGGGGTCCCTTTCCCTTACTTTAGATTCATAGAGCCAAAGTCTCACTTCTTCTGTCTAAACTTCTGATCAATCTTGATAGCGTATCGGTACATCGTGCTGAGCGAGGATATGTCGAGGAATTCCATCTTGTCCTGGATGTACTTGTGTAGAGAACCATGGTACTTGAGTACCAAATGTCACTCAGAATCCTTGATACCAAACTTCGTGCAAAGGGTGTGAAAAACATTAGTAGACTTCGTCACGTCTTGGTCTCTTCCCTGCTGCAGCGTGGTCCAATATATGTATTTATCATTGTAGCTCCCAACGTTGTAGTAATACTCCTTGATGCCATCTCGGAATGAATTCCAAGTGGGTGCAACTGAAAATAGTGAGGGTGTACTTTCATCCTGGTTCTCACAAGAGGTTTCCCACTAGTCCTTGATGTGGGGAGCAGCTTTAAGAAGTGAAAAAGTAATTTTTTCCCAACTAGAAAAATCATGAACAGAAAAATATCCTTCTAGTAGATTTAAACATTTATCTACGACATCTACATCTATCTGAATTTCAAATATTGTGATGTCAAATTTAACTTGTACCTTAAAGGGTTTGGTGCTTCCAGAGTAGCTGTTGGAAGGAGATGTGTCACCTTTGGGTAGATGTTGAAGGATCTGGGCAATGTTGACCATCACCACGCTCCTATGTCGCTCGAGAGATTCCTAGAGCAAGATTTTGAAAGGATCTCTTGCCCTTCGTCTTTCTTCTCTTCCACCATGGGAAGCTGTTAGGATTTGTGATGGTGGTATTGCAAAGGTTCGACCAGTTCGAACCCTAACTCCTTATATCCTGACCTCGTTGGGGACATGCAAAGAAAAACAAAGAAAGAATAGACCACTCTGATACCACTGATATGAACTTAAACATGTCTGCAACAAATTACAAAAATAACTATAAATACAAAGCTGCAACAAAAATAACACTTCATTTCATTAATATCAAATAGTCAAATATGTTTACAAACATAATGAAAATAAAATAACACAGGCAATGGTAGCTTATCTCTGAGAAGAGATGTGGATGCTACATGCCTCTGAACTGTGTTACAATGAGGCTTGAAGGCCTTTTTCTTTAGAAACAATGTAAAACCATAAACATCTAAAAAGATAACCCTAGGAGATGAAGCACCAAAACTATGGGCCCTATTTGGGTAAATTTGTACATCAACTTCCCGGGGTCGTAACTTTTCCATACAATCTTTGTCTACCGTGCATAATACCTCATTAGAAAGGTTTATCTGAGGACTACAAATTTTGAATGGAAAACATCAATATTTGATTGATGTTTTCCCAACTTTTCCCAAAAATGCCGTTTAGGGCCTCAAAACGGCTTCGGAAGTTCATGGCCAGAAAAACTGCCAAAAATAGTAAATTGTGCTACAATTAAGGAAATTGAAAAACTAAAAGAGACAGTGGTGGGATTCTAAGTGGAGTAGGTGGGTGGCCACCATGATAGACTTGGATCAATAACCTTGGATAATTTTCTTGAGATCCAAAGATCACCATTGGATAAATCTAGTCTTGGATTCCAAAAGGATGAGTCTAGTTTGCATCTAGGTAAAAACACCAAAGACGAACCCAAGAAACCTATAGAAAACAACACTAGTAACAAAAGTGAGATCCAGGGAAGAAAGAAGAAAATTTAGCATCCAAGTAGCATTCAAATGAGCCTGCAGTAGAAAATCAAGCAAACCGAGTAGCCAATCATGCAACAAAACCTGTATTAGAGAAGAAAATATCAAGGAGCACCTACATTCAGAAGATCCTTTGCTCCTAGAGATAATTGTGATGAATTTGTAAGATTTCAAAGTAATCAAAGTACTTTTTTCCTTTTGTGCATAATGTAGAATGTTACAATTGTCACAATTTTGGGCATATTGCAACCAATTGTTGGAGCAGATCATATAAACCATATCAGTAGAGATTCCAACAATATCAGCCACCAAGGAAAATGGTCAACATGTATACTTGTGATTTTTATGGTTATTTCTACTCATGTCCCTTGTTTGGCCATAAGATAATAAATTTCAAGTCTAACCATTGGAGGAGAGGCACATTTCATGCATGGTTTAGATCTGGCATGACCAATATGACATTTGATTCTCTTAGCCATGTGGAGTGCTATATTTTCCATAGATTTGGTTATATGGAAAGAGATTGTTTGCTACCCCATTACTCAAGGCAAAATTGTCAAAGGAGAAAAAAACAAAGATGATATAGCATAGAGTAAGTGAAGCATGGAATGAAGGAAGAGAAGTAAGAGAAGAAGCAAATGATGAATGAGGAGAAGAAGTAACCCAAAACTGTGTGGAGAAAGATGGACCAACAACTTTTCATTTAGTGAATCGCATTCCCTCGTGTAGTCCATGATTATTCATGAATAATTATAGTGGAATGCAGATCATGAGTGGTGCACAACCTCACGGGGAGTGTATGATGGCGTTTTTAGTAGCATATGATGATTTCATTTCAACCTTCATGCACTTTCAGGTCCACATGATGAGCCTCTCTTACTGTAGATATATTGAGCTTAGGGGGAGCTATGCATGGTATGGATTTACATCTGTTACTTGGAATTTTCTCATTATTTTCAATTAGTATTTTGTGGAATATTTTCATATGTACTCATGAGTGGAAATGAGCACAATTTTCATCCATGTATATTTTTTTTGTTTCCACTAATAGCTAGCTGAAAAGATGTGCATCCATGCATAGATTGAGATCATGGCCCCAGGATGTATTGTGATGACATGTGGCATGGACTAACCATGTATGAGATATTGTATGATTCTTACTATAAACATGTATTTTCTATTGTTTCATCCAGTTATCTACTGGTTGAGAGTCCAGTCAATAGTTGTTGAATCATGTTGGTGATAGGCTTGTTTTGGAGGAGTCTTATCGAGTCATTTTGCAACCACATGTATGGGATAGTGATGATGTAATAGTCGTGATGTATCATGTTTTAAGTCATTGGTGAATATGATATGTTATAGCATCCATGCATTTCATTGATGTATTCATGTAAATTCTCATGGAGTCATGTACTTATGTTGTACTATATTTTCGGTCTTATAGCCATGAGTCATGAGGACATGTTATGGTCATATGAGTTATGTATGTGGTTTATTGTATGAATACTACAACCATGTATTTATCAATGTATATGTCACTTGATTCATGTTCGTATGGAGTCTTGGTCCATATGGTGCTTCTTATTTTCAAAGGAAGCATTTATTGCAGCAGAAGTAGTCATTTCAGCCCAACAATTGGTAACTCTATAGCTTGGAGATGGCACGTGTTTAGGGGGAGCACTATTTTCTATTATCACTTCAGCCATACATTTTTGGCATTCTAGTCCACTTGGAGGTGTTCATTATATGCCTCATTCTATGTTATGGTAGTGGGGCTCCTAGTCTCATGTGATGAGATGTTATGATAGTTTCTTTTATGTAGTTATGGGGGAGATTGTGTGTGGTTTCCTCGTGTGCTATTGCTACATATCATATGATGATTCATTTTATGATGTTTCTATGATGAGTGATGGTTTGATGATTATGTGCATATTGATGCATGTACTTGATGTTTAGCATAGTTTATATTATGATGATGTTTCATATGACGCTTATGGTTACCCTATGTTGGCATATGCTACTTGTTGTTAGTAGTTGTTGGTTGATATTTTGCTCTGAATGGTGATTGGATATATATGTTGCTTCCTGTTTATATGGAGACATGGATGATTATTGATTGCATTATACTTTGTCCATGTAGAGATGTATTAATCCAATTCTTGCACTTCAATTATTGTTTCCTATTCATATGGAATTTGGCCCTTTTCCATTGATGTCAAAGGAGGAGAGAATTTGGAGAGAATTTGGATGGATAGAGATCAACCTCACATGTTGATGAGGTTTACATCAATTCCAAAGGGGGAGTTTGTTGACATTTTTGTGTTAGCATTGATGTCAACGAGGTCACAGTCATACTTGTCATATGCATGTGTGATGGATGTTGACTTGGTGGCCCTATTGGTTGGAATTTATGTCAACTCTAGAGGTCGTGCACTTATGTCAACCTCATGATGATGCAGACTGATGAACCATGGTGTGTTGGTATGTGTTGACATTGATGGAGCTTGATGGTAGCATGATGGTCTTGGAGGAGTTGGAATGTGTTGGCATGTGCATTTATGGACATGTCATGATGGTTTTTTGATGCTACTATAGGTAGAGGAGGCTACTATAGGTGATGATAAAATCTACATATGATAGAGATGGTTCATGGAACACTAGTTGAGTTGTCAACTAGGTATTCATCTAGGTCTTCATGCTTATGCTTCATGGAGGTGACTTGTTGTAATGTGATGACTTCATCATGATGTTGCTAATGTTGTAGAGGTGCTACAAAGGTTTGCAGGTTTTTTCAAATGAGTCATAGCTTGTTCAGAGGTTTGATTGAGAGTGGAGGACTTGTTGGCATACTTTCGCAACTTGTTTGTTGGCCCTTCTCGGTCAACTTGGCAATGAAACTTGGGAGGCTTGTTTTATCCATTTTCATAGGTGTCATAGGCCATATTAGAGGTCTCGAGGCATGTACAGATGTTGGAAAAGATGGCAGAGGTCCTGAGCTGAAAAATTGATGGTTTCTCTCAATTTTATCCATAGTCGCATGCACAGAGGCCTGTTGGAGTAGTTGGAATGTTTCAGTTGAGTGGAAACCAACCTTTGGGAGAGGTTATATCCCCAGTCAAATTCAAATAGTGTCAAGCCTACGATTATGGGATTTCAAGAGATTTTCTCTACATTCATTGCGTCGTTCGGAAGAAAATTAGATGGGAAATTCCCAGAGGCTTCTATAAAAAGTGAAAAAGGTTGGAAACGGTTTGAAAAGGTCTTCTCATGATGTGAATGCATTTAGTGGACTAGTAGTGACTTTAATGGATTTACTTCATCCAATTTGTGCACTTTTGATCCTAGCCCCAAGCTCAATTTCACCCTACATGTTTTATATACTTGATGTTGGAGCTATGTGATGGTGGATTGAGTTGAGGATGTATGTATGAGAGTGAGAATCTATCAGAGAAGGAATTTATGCTTCAGACCTTGAGTAGAGCCTAGATGCTTTAGCCTATGAGTGTTAATAACTGAATAATGTGTAGATCTGGAGCATGTTTCAACATAGCTCAAAATTGGAGTTGTTGGTGTAGTGATTGATTTGAGATTTTATGTATGTTGTTGGGGAGAGTTTTTTATGGTGATTCTCACACTTGTTTTATGTAGGAGTTATAGGTGTATTATGAAACATTATTTTTTGGCAGGATTTGATCGTATTCAGATTTGTGTGGCTACAATATTTTCTATTTTGGAGAGCACACTTCTTGTGGAGTTCATGTTTTGTTTGATGATGAGATCTTGCTTCTGAGAGCATGTATGTAGATTTGATCTCTTGTTGAGCATATTATCTTTGGATCTAGTTTGAAAACACATGAAGAGAGGTTTTCATAGTGGTAGAGGAGCAGTTACTTCATGAGAGAGGAGCAGGGATAGTGAAGCTTTAACAAAGGAACAAGTTTCTCATCTAATGGTGGTTTGATATTTCGACATAAACTGGGAGAGGCTCATTGGTCATGGTGGTAACCAGCAGATCAGATTCTATAGAGTCGATTGTTAGTTCAAGAGTAACCGGGTGAGAATCATTGATCGTGGTGGCCTTCAGTAGATGGTAGTCTGTAGATCCGTAGAGAACATAGTCTCCCAATTCATCATTAGTATCGAGTCTCATAGCCAATCTGAGCTGGCATCATGTATATGATGTCGAGTCTCCATATTGATGGGAGTTAGTAAGATTTGTAAAAAAACCAATTGTTTGACTAATAGAAATTAAGAGCAGAGCAACAACAATAAGGACGGTTTTTGTCCCGGAAGGGTTTCCACTAGAAATCTTATGTCTCATGTGTGATTGATGTAATGTGCATGTCTTTTTGTAGTTACTTATGGTTTTCAATTATTTTTATGTGATGCACATGTTTAACGAATTGTTGCATATATGCGTGATTCAGTAACTAAAGTAATTAAATGAAAAAATCTATAAGAAGATCACACTACTTATTCACCCCATCCCTCTTAGTAGTTCTTAAAGGTTTCCAACATATTTCAGCACAATAAAAAATGACATGATAGGCATAAGCTCAAGGACATAAGATAATTCTTATCGTGTAAGGATATCTAGAAATTGATATTGGGACTCTAACTCTCCACCTAACCTTATAGATGCTACAACTACATTCAATTGTAGTTGTCACCCCCCGAGCCAAATTCTAGTGCTTGAGGAGGAGTGATTTTGAGAGGAAACTTAACTAATATTGACAGTTGAAACATGATGTCACAGGGCCACTCTACCTTCATCCACTAGCTACACAAGTTTCCTCTCAATATTTATAGAAATTTATAGATGATTAACATCCATGCCAAGTTACCACAATACAAACAATCTCATCTCACGTTTAGGACAAGAGTGCCCAGATCAAGGGAAGGTTCATCAGTGGATAAGATAATGATGAGTAAGATATCACCTCTCCAGGTACGTCATCAATGAGTCAAGCATGAGAGCTTCAACCCCAAAGCAACTTGCGGTGGTTCATCAACCCTGACAAATACCTTACTGTCTCTTCCCAACCCAATAGTTTCGTCAATCCACAAGCTTCTAATGGTTCTTTAGCCTTCAAACAAGCCACAATTCTCTATAATGTTTTCATGCAGCAAGCATCTTTGAGGGTTCCCGAGTTGATTCACTTTCTCTAGAGCTCGATCACTATGACCCAATCATTTCTCTCCTATTACACCTTCGACCCTTGGAAGAATTTCTCTTAGTGTTCATTATTATTCTATTCCATTGCGTATGCACAAGAGTGTTCCCTCTCTCCCCCACTAACCTATTTTTGTGCCCTCTCAACATACCAACCATTAGTCTTCTTCGAGCCTCCATGCAGGTCAAATTGCCTTCCCATTGTCGTTCTTTAATTTTTGTTCTCCTTTATTCCTTGTTGTTAGAGCTAAGAGACACCTGGTCCTATCCTTTTATTATCTGTTCCATATTCATCCCATTAAACTTCTCAGTGAACCCATGGTTGATACATTTAAAATCACCACACCCTCAAGCAATCTCCTTCCCCAAGAAACTTGATTTTTTGTCCCTTTCTCTCATATTTTATAAATAATTATAATTATTTACAATGAAAAAATATTAACGAGGGATTGTCACATTGAGATGGACATTTTCATATATCTTATTTACTATAATTATTGATAAAGTGTTTAGTGGGTCTCTTATATACAACAGATTTGTATTTGTATTTATTAAATTGCTAATATATATAGTTATATTTTATATTACATATTTTAATGGACCACATACATAATTTAAATAATAAATTTATTACGATGTTAAATTTTGATGGTCAGATTTAAATACCCAACATAAATATTAGTTATTTTTTACTATTCTTACTTGATTTAAAAATATTATTAAATTATCAATTTTTTGATTTCTATTAAATTAAATATTATATATAAATATCACTCGAGTCTATAACTTACTAAAACATTCATTTTTACTCATTGGATTTGATTATGTTAATGTAGCTTCCGGAAAAGTGTTATCCCCATGTTTTTTTTATAATCGATAGTTTTGTACCTTATATTTATTTAACTTATTAGCTTTTTCCCATGGTTTTGTACTTTATATTTATCATATTTACTAATTTTTATTTGTTAAATTTTATTTTATAAATTAAGATTATTGAGATAGATCATTGTCAATTGGAATTATTTGACGTTAGTTTACATTTTATATTTATATGTTTTTCAATTTGAATATTATGTAAAACATAGGAAGCTGGCATCTTATTTTGTCTTGATTTTTTTCCTTTATATATTTTTCCAAAGATTTAAAAGATTTCGACATACAATCTTACATTATGCCAACACATTTCCCCTATACCTCGATGCTACCATCTAACATGTTAGAAGCAAATTCCCCCCTTATTTCTATGAAAAATATCTTTGAGACATAACCACTTTCTTCTCAAAAACAATTTTAAATTAATGAAAATAAGAAAGGAATTAGATTTTTATTCAATGAAGTACATCCATGTTCTTAAACTAGAATCATCCACAAAAATAATCAAATACTTATTCTTGTTGAGTGACAATGATTGCATGAGTACACATATATCTCCATGTACTAGTTCCATTTTTTTTCCTCTTCAAGGTTTTCTGACTAAAAATGAGTCTATATGATACTTTCCAAGAATGAGTCCTTCATAAACTTGATCAACATCGTAGATAAGAAGTAAGGTTTTTGCCATTTTCTTATTATGTAATAACCCTAAACCTCTTATATTTAGATGTCCGTAATTTATGTTCCACAGTCAAGAATCACCATCATATCTAATTGTTAATGTTATATTTGCTTCAGAAGAAAAATTGAAAATAAACATTTTATTTTGTAGCATATTAATTTTGGCCTAATCTGATTATGATTTTATCTATCATATAGGATGCATTCATTATTGAATTGAGAGGCACATTATCATTGTGCTCACTTGGTTCATTATTAATAATCGAATTTAGTATGAAAAATATGTGATAAAAATATTTCACTTTCACTCTTGGAGTTATAAATAAAATAATTTGATGTCTCTGTTAAATAATCTAGATTTATATAAATTTACATAGATAACTAGTTAAAATAAAAAAAATAAAAAAAAATAACTTTTGTATCTCTTATATATAGAGAGATAAAGAAACCACTATTGGTCCATCTTAATCATGGATTTATCAAGCACTAAAAGGGATTAAATTTCTTGATGTGTAATTTTTTTTTCTATTTTTGTATTCTAAAAATATGTTTGCATATAATGAGATTTGATTCCTCTAGGCTGTTGGTAGATCTGCAGTTAAGATAGATATATATTGAGTCTTAAAAAAAATAAAATATACATTTTCAATTAGCTACCCCACACTCAACAAATTACATATAAAAGATTATCAATATGTTTTACTTTGCCTTGATGTATTTTTACTACAATTATTCATTTACCTTTAACTTCTAGTAGCACAAACTTATCTATATTTGCAATCACATTTTCCAAAATCCAAAATAAGTTAGCTTGTTAATATTTTTTGTTTTTTGTTTTTTCCAACAATTACGTTCATAATAGTGAAATCTTATACAATAAGAACATTGACGCTGTGATTTTTTAGTACCTTTACTTCCATCATTGCTATTCTTTTCAAAATAATTCTTAGGGTCAACTATATGCTTATCTTCTTCCTTTTGCATTAATGCTTATTGTCACCAATTTGACCCAAATTATATCTTGGCTCCTTTTATCAGTTTCTCCTTGTGCCTCCCTCATCATATAACTCCCTCTTATATTCTCGAGATCAAAAGCCCAAGTTTGTCTCACCGACATTTTGAACTTAAGGTAAAATTTCAATTTCCCTTCTGGAAAGCCCCCAGATGAGGATGGTCTTATTCAATCCAGGGTTATAGTTTCCTCCCTACCTCTCGTTTATTTTCACCCTCTTCAAAAAATTAGGCTACCTTTAATACAAAATACAAATCAATAAAAGGGATTAGAACAAACCTAAGTAGGTCTAATAATTAAGTAGCATTAAAGAAATGTCACATTATAAATATGCATATGAAACACATTATTATGATTTTAATTTTATAAGTCACATATAATTTCAAAATACAAATAATTGAAAGATTAAATATCACTAGCTAGTATATGTGACTAAACATAATTGAAATATTATTACTATAACAAAGAATTCTTAAAAATGGGGAAACATTGTCCACGAAAGGGGGGAATTAAATATACAAACGAATTATTTATTATGAAAATCCTTTAATGTCCATATATTATGGAGGGTTGAATATCCTGAAGAATGTGTGTATATTCGTAATGAATATTGAAAATAAATTTTCATCAATATTAAATCTCTATTTTTACTTCACATAATATTACCATTGATCTCATCATGAATTACTCTCCAAGTTTTAACTTTTAACTTCCATATATCTATGTCATAGGTACAAAACAAATTCAGGAATCATTTATTCAAATTTTTGCTATTTTAAAGCCATAAATCTTGAAAATATATAAATAATAAAAAATAATTAACCCTAAGAACCACATGCAATATCTAAAGTCATTTATTAAAATGATTGTTTTTTAAACATTTTCAATCATTTTTTTTTAAGGTTTATTAAAGATATGTGAGTCATGTTGAACGAAATATTACGGGAAAATATTGACTAAATCATTTGATATTCAACCATCGCTAAAACATTAAAGGTCATTGTATTAAGCGAGAGTGGATGCTACTATATTTATTAAGTCATCATACATAAAAAAATAGAGTTTTATGAAACCACGTGATCAGGTTAGTTCTTAAGGCCCACTGACATCACATCATTCTTATGGGTGCCATCAGGTCAAAAAAGGAGGTTAATTCACTGATAAATACACACCCAATGTGAAATTAGGGCTCTTCATTAAAACAAGATCAATGGAGGGGATTCCATTAGGTGAATAAGAGCTCATTTGGCCATCTCCTATTCCTTAAGGGATGTAAAATGAGAACCGTCAATTTAAAATGACATTAATCCCTAGGTTCTTTATCCCCACAACTTTGTTGGATCTTTCAAATCCTTTTACTTCCAAAATCTAGTTAATTTCACTAATAATTCATTTCACTTCATTGATGTTTTGTTTTTACTGTCAAGGTTAAAAAATATATTCTAAGGTTTTTATTTTTAAGAGGTTGGGAAGGTTTATGGTGTTTTACTAAGCAAAACCAAACTAAGAAGAAATGAAATAAATGTGCACACAATATGTCAATATTTTTTTTTTCAAGATTTAGGGTTTTTCCAACCTCATTGATTTCTTTGGTTGGGGTGTTATTTCAAATGAGATGCACCATAAGAGAATATTTTGTTATATTTTTAAGGGTTTTTCCACTAAGGGAGTTCGTAAAAGAAGCATGGGGTATGAGGTTTTACCTAAATAGTTTTTTTTCACAACATTTTTGAAATAAGGAAAAAACATTTACCACACTTTACATTTAATTATTTAAAGGACTCACTTTAATTTGTTTTATGCAAAATTAGACTATAATGGATTACTGCCTAGATAAATGGACATGTCTTAATGCTTGCCTTTTGAGGGAGAATGGAGTGTAATAATAAGAGATGCTATTCTATTTTGTTCTTTTTCATCATGATGAGAAACCAATAAATGGGGATCCAAGTATAGCAAACACTTCGTTTATTTCCTTTTTCTGTCACATTCGTCTCTAATTTGTGTTTTGTCAATTTTCATTGGATAATTAAGGTTTTAATAGTAATTATTGATCTTTTAATTACTATAAGTTCCCTTTCCCAAATTTCAACCTATATTTATTTAAAAGACAGACATCCATATCTATAATTTGGCCTATTTATTTGTTTAATTAGAATTCACACCATTTTACAACACATTTTCAATTTTGATTATCACCAAAGAATACCCCCTGTGGTGAAAGGGAGGTCAACCCTTGTCACCTAGAGTGGGCGATCTAGGATCCTCAGAGATGTGTTCTTAGAATATCCTGAATTACTGGGACAATTTGAGCACCAACATCTTTTGGCATCATTGTTGGGGAATGAAGGTATAGTTTTTGTTTCCTTTGGTAATTGAGTTAATGGTTAAATTTGTGACCCGTTGGTGGATAGGGTTATATTTTTATGTGCCTTATAAGTTTTAAGGTAAATATTTCTTATTTATTTGTTCACCTAGAAGCTCCTTAGTTTATTTTTATTGTTGATTTTGTTTCAGTGGTGGTTTCATGGATTTCTTCATGTTTTTCTCCTTTGAATTTTTATGATATTGTAGGTTATCCACATGATTTACCTGTCATAGACATATGAGGAGCTTACCTGCCCCATTTTTGAAATGAGGATGGTGATAGCCTGACACAACACCTTAGATATTTTCACGAGTGCATTCCAAATATGGGAGTACACCATGAAGACATTCTTATGAATCTATTCATGATGTCCTTGGAAGGTGACACTCAAAAGCGATATCGAAGTCTCCCTCTTGGTACAATTTCCTCTCTCAAAGATTTTCATACATTTTTTTGTGATTATCATAGATGTATGTATCCTATAGGACTACTTTACTTTGAATGTTACAAACATAATAATGATAATAAATTTGAAAACAAATATTATCATAACAACAAAGAAACCCAAATGGATTATGAATCTAAAATAGAAGGCAACATTAATGAATCTAACTTGGAAAACCTTGAAGAATCATCTTCTATCATATGGGCCAATGAATAATATGTGTTGTCAAATCTTGAAGATCATGAAAAAAAATATTTCTCTTTCTTTAATAGAATATCATACAACATATTTATGCTTAAATAAATATTCAGATTCTATAACTCCTAGTGGATTTAATTTATCTTTGATTTCATGTTTAGAAGAGGATAATAATGATAATAATAAAGGAGAGGTTACATCTGAAATATTTGATTCTACACCTAACCAATCAGACATTATGTTACATATTCTTGAAAGTCATCAACAACAACTGATAAACAAAGATATTCTTCCACCTATTGATCCTATTCTTAAACCTTTTTGTGATGTAATAGGGAAGCTATTACATGAACTTATCTTTGACTATTTTGACTCAACTTCACCTAGTGTTCATGTTGACCTTTCCCAACCAGTTGTTTATGATCAATATGATGATGAATTAAATCATGAAGTAGGCTTACAATATGATCATGAGTTTAGTTCTTATTTTGAACATACTTTAGATATTTTTAATACTTGTCAAAATAAGAGTTGTGATAACTTAATTGAATCAACATTTTTGCAACCTGTTTATGATAACTATGAGGAAAATGAATTTATAAATGAAAATGAAATTAAACATATCAATTCTTTCCTTTCATCTCCTCCTAGTTATTATAGCTATAACCAATGTAATAGCCTACAAGATAATCATGATTCAAATTCATAATTTTCAGAACGTAAGTCTTATAATAAAGAAAAAATAGTTTCTCATATTTCTAATGATGACATTTTTATTAAGAATTTTGAGGTTATCACTTCATATAATGATGATAATGTTTTTCATTTACAATCTCTTTCACAACATTCTAAGGAATTGGATCATAGTACAACAAGCTTTGATTTGAAACATGTTGATTTTTTCGAAGAATACTCTTAATATATTTTAAATCATGAATCTGAATAATGTTGTGGGACTAAATCTATCACAATTTCAGAGAGCAACAAGAAGCCCTCCTATGAAATAATTATTAAAAAAATTCACACTTGAAAATTTTGATCATTTAAATTTTCAAATGGGATATTATGACTTTGTGGAGAAATGAATAAATCAAGTTGTTAAGATAACATCTATGTCATGCTGCTCATACATCAACTCTCTTCTAGGATTCATGTTAGTTGACGAAACTTACTCTTTGCTTCATATACTACATTTTTGGTTAAGAGTGGAGACGAGTGTTAGGAAATTTGTCATTGATAAAAAATTTGTTTGTTTACACTCGATTTTTGATTTATTTGATAAATACTTTCATTAAAAAACATTATATATAAACCATGTACATAAATAAACCTTTTAAGATTCATAGGTTTAGAATGAATAAATATGAAGGTTTTTCCATTTTGAAGATCCTTTATGCGATCATAGTATAATGGAATATACATCTACGAATCCTTAGTATGAACTATATTAACAATTTTTGAATACTTATTTAAAGACTTGTTTGTAGATTGTTGTTAAGAAATTTATGACAGAGAGATAGATTATTACTGAGATTTACTGAGATTTATTGAGGTTTACGGAGAGGAATAATAAAATAACCAATAACAATACACATAACATTTATCCGGGAAAACCCAACCCAGTGAGATCTCATTAGCATTGGCCAAAACCCTGACCAATCCGGCCAAGTGAGCCTTCACCACTCACCTCCAGGCCTACATTACAATGAAGTATTCCCAATATTTTATACACTCCATTACATGTAATACCACAGACCATAATACCATGGGTAAACTATACCATGTGCCCAAAACCACTACTCTTTAACCCGGTCAACCTTAACTCAAACCCTAAGTCAATTTTACCTAGCAATTCCCCCCTTAAACTTGACTTGGTGTTCCTTGACTAAATCCAGCCAAAACCTGCTAAGTGAGACAATCCCACTTACTCTAGCCCTTACCCCCTTCAAAGTTTTTACCCGAGATTTGTTAACTTGACATCCCCTTATTACCTATGTCTAACCCAGACTTTACCAGTAATTACCCAGGGGTACGCATGCGTTAGTAGGTCTTACAACAGTATGCCCATTTACATGCAAATTAAAAATGTCACTCCATTTTAATATCTATATATATATATATATACATATATATATATATATATATATATATATATATATATATATATATATATATATATATATATATATATATATATATTTGTTTACCCTTGTCATTGTCTTTGTACCCATCTACCAAATTACATGGGTCACCAGCCACTGTAACTGCTAGTTATCTAGGTGTTCTTTTCAAGTACATGGTTCATCAATTAATTAATCCACGTGCTCATATCCTACTCATCCACTAAATCTCTCATGACCCAATAGTGAGAAGATTTGCTTCACAATCTATGGTTTTTGATCTAGATATGCAAGAAAAACTTAATTATCTCTCTATCTACCAAGGCAATACAAACCCTTGGCAACAAAAATGTCCTTTTGAAGCCAACTTAGCTCTGATACCAGTGTAGTTTTTAACCCCGTATATAGATTACATGCATACATATTCTAAAAATAGAAAATAAACAATGGCAAGAGCATAACACATAAAACAAATATACATAGATATTTTCCCCTGGATCCCAAAACTGGGACTACCAGATTGATTTTTCATTATATTCCTTTCAATGTTACAATACATATATATACATGTCCAAGCATCCATTAACATTAGATTAGAACATAATTGTAGTTCCCTTGACCGGATATACAAAATACCATGGACTGAAAACCATCGTGCCCAAAACCATGTGCGAAATCCATACACAAAACCATAGGTAGGCCCACCCACCCAATATAGGGTCCAAAACTAGGGCTAGCCATGGAAAGAATACAACATAACCGAAAATTCTCCCACTTGTTGTTTTATTTCCATAGGGAGCCACACGAGAGCTTACTACAACACCCATTGTTTCTCTACACCAAGGGAAATTCTCATTGCTCACACACTTTGTCAATGCATCTGCAGTATTCTTCAAAGTGTCCACCTTTACCATAAACACCTTTTTGTCTTCTACCATATCCCTCACAAAGTCATACTGAACATCAATGTGCTTTTTATTTGAATGATAAGGAGGGTTCTTTGCCAAGAAACTTTCACTTTGGCTATCATAGTCTATCCTTATACCTCGCTATACTAACCCCATACTTCAACACAATCTGATGCAGGAGCATCCAGCTAAGGGAGGTCATGACTGGAGTATTTATCTTTGCAGACAAAATGAGTTTCAATTGGTTTTTTTTATTCCATTTAAATTTCTAGTTAACAGCATTTAGGACTCTATGTTAAGTTTAAGGCTGTCTCAACCCACTGTTTATTTTTATTTACCGTTCCTTTTATTTTTTGTTTCAAATTAACTTTAGAATACAGACAAGGATGAATAGTTATCAATGAATAACTAAAATGTAACTACTGACAGTTTAAATAACTGTACAGTGATCTTTAAGAGAAAAAGTAAAAAGCCACTATAATTATCCATCATAGTATTTGAATAAAAAAGAAGCATGCAATCATTTTAAAGCAAGAAAATATGAGTATATATATTTGCAGCTTAAAGTTATTTAATCAAGTTCATCTACCCATTTCGTAATAGTGAAAGAGAGCAGGCATTATCACAGAGGCAAGAAGAAAATGTAGTCAAGGTCCATAGAACAACAGAGAGGGTTTGTAGAAGAGTTGAATACAACAAATATCTACAGGTACCAACAGAACTCATATCATCTCCTTTTATTATTTACTTCTCAAAAAAATCTCTGTGTATATATAGATATCAAAAATTTACAGTCCAAGATATAGTTATAAAAAAACAAACAAGCCACAAAACATAGGTCCTCCGTAACAGTGCCAAATACAACTACGAATTCACCATAGAACCGACATAAATATAGTTTCATAAGTTAACAGCCCAGAGGCATAAATACACAAAACAATGAAACAGTGAGACCGAAGCCACAACCCTCGACAATATAAGACTAATAGCAGAAAATTCTTCGAAATAGACAGACAGAGAAATGACAAGGCACAACCCTACCCGATGCAAGAGCATAGGTGTCAGGGCACGAGACCAGCAATCGGTGAGCCCAGCCATTCACCCGTTGTGGCCACCAAACAAGGCCATCAGAATCTAAGTAACAGAGCCATGAAAATAATTGAAGACAGTGCCAAGGATTTAAGACGAGTTCATTTACCAAAGGAGTTGAGCCTTGCAAATGGAGGAAGGAAGCCGCAGACCAAGGTCACAGTCGCAGAGCGCCCACTGCTCACAAGGAGCAAGAATAATCAGTAACAGTAGAAAACAAAGCAAAAGCTTAAGACATGGAGGGAGATCTTACCTCTGTTCGAATGTCGAATGAAAGCTGAGAGTCAAGCCACCCCACGACCATGACCTGCAACAAAATGCCAAGCTTATAATCAAATAGCGAGGTGAACACTTTGAAATCAACAACATAATCGAAACCAGTGTACAGAAAATGCCCACAAGTATAGGACCCAAAATCATAACTAAAGTTGAACAAATGGAGACCAAAGACTGAGACCAGGGGTCCCAGACCCGAAACTTTAGAACCGTTCCTAGAACAAGGAACATCACCAGAGCATGAAAGTAGAAACCCTCAGAGAGAACCATCCCAAGAATAGGATAGCTAAAGCCCTCAAGGAGCAGCAACCTGAACCAGAAGCAGAGGCCTCACTTTGAAGGAGTAGCAGAGCACCAGAACAACGACAGAATGACCGAGACTAGGGTTTATTTGGCATAGTGAAGAGGCGAGAGAAGCGAGACCCGAGGACACGACAATTGTCCTCACACCATTAAATCACCAATATCGTGCCATAAAACCAATCAAAAATAAAATCATCCACGTAATCACCCAATTAATGATATGCCATAAGTGATTAGGGCTGGTCCCATCAATTTTTGGTATCAGAGGAGGTTAGGGTTAATTTGTTTTTTTTTTTTTACAAAATGGAAGTCGGAAGAAGAGGTCGTGGTAGGGCTATTCAAAGAGTAGTAGATGAAGGATTGAGAGAAGAGATTAGGATCCTGAATTCCCATTTGGCAGTAGTAGAAGCAGGAAGGAGAAGGGATCCAGAAGGGGGAGACGACAGTGAGGAAGAAGCTACAGTTACGATAGATGGATTAGAAGAGGAAGGACCTGAAATCAAATTGTTAAGGTCAATTTTATTGGCTAGCAGTAAGCCAAAGCCTAAGATTTCAAACTATGATGGTAGTTTGTCCACAAAAGTGTTGTTGGACTGGATCAGTGAGTTAGACAAATACTTTGAATGTGAGGAGATCAATGAAGATAGTAAAGTTAAATTCGCTTCCACCAAGTTGAAAGGACATGCAGCCTTATCGTGGGATAGTGTCCAAGTAGAGAGGAGAAGATTAAATAAGTTACTTATTAAAAAGTGGACCAGAATGGTCACCAAAATGAAGGGTAAGCTTTTTCGCAAAGATTACTAGATTTCTCTGTATCAGTAGGTACAGAATTTGAAATAGAGAGGAATGACTGTGAAAGAATATACCGAAGAATTTTATCGGGTGAATCTGACCGCAGGTTACGTTGAAGACACTCCAGAAAGAACAGCAAGGTTTGTAAATGGCCTATGGCTGGAGATATTATATGAGATAAGTATTCTTTCTCCAAAAACCGTAGAGGAAGCATACCAGAGTGCCTTGAAGGCAAAATAAAAGATCACTAGGAAGCAGAACGCTAGAAGAGGACGTGGATGTGGGAGAGGGAAAGGACCATTCTTTGACAAAGGTAGGACTACCAACAACAATGAAGAAGGCAGCAGTTCAAAGACCTCAGGGACAACAAAAAAGGAAGGTAGCACTAGGGGAGGAAGGCCATACCAGCGAGGAAGGGGTAATGGTAGAGGCAAAGGAGCTACCTACCAGTGTTACAAGTGCCACAAGTGGGGGCACAGGTCCTTTGAGTTTCCTGAAGGTGAATAGGCTGGACAAAGAGGAGCATATGTTGCTCAAACAGAGGAAGTAGAGGCACCACCCCAAGATGTAGAGAATGTACTGGAGACAGGAGAGGCCTTAGTCTTAAATAAGGTACTGCTGAAACCAGCAAAGGAGACAGCTGACCAAACCCAGAGAAAGGCATTATTCCAGACTGTGTGTAAGTCACATGGAAAATGCTGCAAACTAATTATAGACAGTGGAAGCACTGATAATCTTGTTGCAACAGAGATGGTGGAGAAATTGGGTTTGAAAAGGTTAAAGCACCCAACTCCCTATAAGGTGTCTTGGTTACAGAAAGGACATCAACTGCTAGTTGATGAGCAGTGTGAGGTGGAATTCCATATTGGCAAGTATAGGGACAAGGTGACTTGTGATATCATGCCCATGGACGTGTGTCATATTCTACTAGGTAGACCATGGCAGTATGACCGAAAAGTTGTTCATGATGGAAAAACAAACTGCTACAAGTTTGTCAAGGATGGGATTAAGCATACACTAGTACCCATCAAGGAAGAAGAAACAACAAAGACTAGTGGGACAAAAGTGTTGTTGATGGGGGGAAAAGAATTTTTAAAACAGATTGAAGATAATGAGATAAAGTATGCCATTGTAAGGAGACCAAGAGCAGTACTGTTGCATACTGAAATTTATAACTTACCTGAAGAAATCCAGGATTTGTTGCAGGAATTCAGCGACATTGTGGTGGATGATTTACTAGATAAGTTACCACCAAAGTGAAGTATCAGTCATCACATAGATTTCATCCCCGGAGCTAGTTTACCAAACAAAGCTGCTTACTGGATGAGTCCTAAGGACAATGAAGAGATCAGGAAGTAGGTATAGGAATTGTTGGACAAAGGTTTGATACGAGAAAGTTTAAGTCCCTGTGCAGTTTCGACAGTTTTAGCTCCCAAGAAAGGAGGCGAGTGGCAGATGTGTACAGATTCAAGAGAAATAAATAAAATTACTATCAGGTACAGGTTTCCATTGCCACGAATGGATGACATGATGGACTGCTTGAGTGGAGCAGCATATTTTTCGAAGATAGATCTAAAGAGCGGATACCACCAGATTAGAATAAGAGAGGGGGACAAAAGGAAAACAACTTTCAAAACGAATGAAGGTCTGTATGAATGGTTGGTGATGCCATTTGGGTTGAGTAACACCCCTAGCACTTTCGTGCACCTAATGAAGGAGATGTTGAAGGAGTTCATTGGAAAATTCATGATTGTATATCTTGACGATATACTGATTTTCAGTATGACCAGGGAAGAACATTTTCGACACGTTAGATATGTTTTGGAGAAGTTATAGCAAAATAAGTTGCTGATAAATTTAAAAAAATGTTCTTTCTTTCAGAAGGAGTTAGTCTATTTGGGTTTTGTGATTGCAAAAAATGAGCTGAAAATGGACCCAGAAAAAGTTACAGCTATAATCAACTGGCCATCCCCTAAGAGTCTGTTCGAAGTTCAGAGTTTTCACGGGTTGGCAAGTTTCTATCGCAATTTTATAAAGAATTTTAGTGGAATCTATGCACCCATGTTGGATACCATAAAAAAGGCAAGTCAACCTTTCCATTGGACTGAAGCTGCAGAGAAAAGTTTCCAGATATTGAAGAAGAAGATCACTAAAAGGCCAATTTTGAGATTGCCTGATTTTAACAAACTTTTCCAAGTTCGTTGTGATGTCAGTGATATAGCCATTGGCGCCGTACTTAGCCAAGAAGACAAACTAGTAGCTTACTTCAGTCAAAAGTTAAATGAAAGTAGGCAAAAAAACGCATCTTACGATAAGGAATTTTATGTCGTCGTCCAAGCCTTGAAGCATTGGAGACATTATTTGTTGGGTAATGAGTTTGTCTTGTTTTTTGATTAGTATGTTATGCAACAGCATAAACTGAATCATTAACACAGAAAATGGGTCGATTACTTGCAGAGTTTTACATTCGTATTGAAGCATATCAGTGGTCAAGCCAACAAGGTAGCAGATGCACTAAGAAGAAGAGTTTTACTCTTAAAGGAGAGCACGATACTAAAGGAATTGTATCAAACAGATGTAGATTTCAAGGAGGCTTATGAAGCTTGCCAAAATCCCTTATTTAGGAATAATAGTCCATGGCTAGACTATAACTTATGGGAGGAGCTGCTATTCAAGGGAGGACAATTGTGTGTTCCAGAATTTGATGAGGGAGAACATCATCCGGGAAAAACATAGTGGAGGTCTAGCTGGACATTTCGGCATTGATAAGACCTTGGATCAGCTCAGTAATTTTTATTACTAGCCGAAGATGCGAAGAGACGTGCAACGATATGTAACTGGGTGTAAAATGTGTCAATTGGCAAAAGGGCACAGTCAGAATACAGGGTTGTATACACCCTTGCCTATTCCAAATAGATCATGGGACTCAGTCAGTCTAGACTTTGTCCTGGGTCTGCCAAAAACAAAATGGGTTTTTGACTCCATCATGGTGGTGGTGGACTATTTCTCCAAGATGGCACACTTCAGACCTTGCAGGAAAACCAGTGACGCCACCCATGTAACACACTTGTTTTTCACTGGAATTGTTAGACTACATGGCTTACCCAAGTCCATTGTTTCCGACAGGGATGTGAAATTCACAGGACATTTCTAGTGCACCTTGTTGTTATAGACATTTTTGGGCACTGCAACCCCAATCATATATGTCCATAAACCAAGGGCTCCTAAGCCCCTAAAAGTGTTGTTCCATACCCTAAAAGAACAAGGTCAGCTGATTACATCATCTCCCAGAAGTTCTCCATGAAAAACTGCTCAGAATTGGTCAAAACTGGACCATCCCACTTGCTCCATGATCAAAGTGCGATGCATCCCACCTAATGCACATGGGAGGTGCGATGCATACTGAAAATACCTTCTATGGGGTGCGATGGACGAGAATAAACAAGTGGCGGAGACAGTTTGTGAGGTGGATGATCATGGAATCTTCCAGAAACTTCTCCTATGACACTTGCCTCTCAGAATCGCCCAAGGATGAGTAAGAGATCAATGAGATCTCCAAGTGGAATCAAGAACTATCAGAGAGAAGACACTAATCAAAAACCCAGAGCTGACTCACACCTCTGCAAATATCTATATATAGATCTCTCATCCCAGAGATCTAGAGGTTGGAGGCTGGAATTTTGTATCTTGTAAGGAAGTGCTGCTGGTTTCTTGGTGTAACATCATAGTGTTGGGTGATCTAAGCTTTTCATGAGGTGAAGAAGGGCTTTCTTGCTGAGAGGATGACGCTGGGTCAGAACAATTGGTTGTAATCCTCTTTTCTATTCTTGATTATTAATAAAGCCATTCGAGTTTTCCTCCACATTCTTGTATGGTTGATTATATATGCATTTGTGTGGTCAATATATATCTAGTCCTATATTGTTTATAATAGTAGATCTCTGTTCTTGGATAGTGTTATGCTACTTTGATTCTACAGGCGCTCTTTGAAGCTGGGTAGACGAGGAAGTGAGTGGAAAAGACCTATCAGAAGGGAGAGGAATCAAGCAAGGAACCAAGCGCAAGACGAAGGTTGGTCTCCTTTTTCCCCTCCTGTCTACTTCTCATAAAGGAAACCAAAAGCGGTTTTAGTTTGTTTATTTCTAAGGTAGCTACCAGCCTTAGTGGGACTAGCAGCTCTACATAGACACTAGATTTCTCGATAACAAAATGGCGACTCCACTGGGGACCAAATAGATTGTTTGTTTGTCTATATTTGTTTGCTTTATAAACTTACAGACAGAGCCTGAAATCAAGCCAGCTAGCTTTCAAACTGCATTTGTTATGCAAATGCAAAGTAGATCAATGATGCTTCAGTCTATCTCCGGGTTTTGTTTATGAACTGAACAATCGATTTACAAGCTCTCTAATTGCCCTTGTGGTGGCTCTAGTAACCTCCTTAGATCTACCCCTATGATTTATTTACTGATTACCACTTGCTCGGCCTAAAATCCCTGAACTGTGCTGCAAACTATGATCAAAAACTGGATCAAAAGTCTCGCACTGTACCATCGGACCCTCTCTTCAAGGATATCAGTATGCATTGCACTTCCCGTGTGTTGTAGGTGGGATGCATACTGGAATCCTTGTGTAATAGGTGCACTGATCAGAAAGGGCTAATTTTGCCTCCACTTTGGTTTTTTCACTCTTTTCAGCTCTATTCAGGAGTTTTGATGTCTGTAGTCAGGATACCTTTGTTGGAAACCCCCTTCCTTGCCATTATTCCGCCTCCATTGTGCAAAGAACTATAATTTTTTTTTTATGTATTGTGAGCCATTTTCAGTTCTCTCTTACAAAGAAGTAGCGTAATTGAACTGTCGTTTCTTGATCTGGAAGTGTCGCAAGTGTCGTTTTCAGTCATAGAAGAGAATCCGATTGTTCTTGATAGTCGATTACACTATTACTCTTGTATTTGATTTGAATTAGTAGTTTTTCAAGTGTTGAAAGCAAGTTTTCAATTCCAAATCGCAAAGTGTCATCATTGTCTTCATTTTTTGTTGAAAAGAAACTTGTTAGTAATGTCGCTTTGAAAAATAATTCAGATTTGCGCTTAACTTTATTTTTATCATTCACACATTAAGAAGGCTGAAAACAAATACATGCATGTGCATTTGCATTTAGACTATTTGTTGTTTTGATTTAGGACAGTGCATATAGTGTGTGCTCTCTGCTCTATGTTGAAAGAATATCGTCTCTCTTTCCTTAGTACCTAGAATTTTCATTGCAAAAAGAAGATTAAACGATTGTTTATCATCTTAGATTGCATTTTAGGAATTGTATATCTACATCAGGCGCTGAACCTGAAATGAAAATTTCTTAAGCAAGATCAACTGTAAAATAAATTTAATGAATCTAAAAATGCTTAAGAACCTAACGCACAACATTTAGAAGTCTAGGCTAGAGACGTATTCCGGCGTCGTAAAGCCTGGTAATTGTTGTTTTCATTGTTGGTTCGGTGATTCCTCCACTTTGAGACGATAAGTGCGAGTATGGACTTGTGCTCCCACGTACCGTCGAGTATATATTGGGATACCACAATAGGCTTTATCCTTTATCCATAGGAAGCCGTGTCTGCCACCCTATCGATCGTAATGCACTGAACATAGCATTCGAGAAGATTGACTGCCGTACCGTAAAAAGTATTTTGCAGTTTTGCGATTGGTTTGGTAATCCCTCTGTCTAGATTTCCAGAGTAGTCTCTTTCGTTCCTTTTCAGACTCCTTAAAGGAAAAGGTCCATCTCAGCACTTGTCACTTCAAGCTCATTAAAAATCGAAGGCGACTAGAGTCATCTTTTGTTTTTTCTCGACTCTTAAAAATTGAAAAAACAAGTTGTGTCAAAGTGTCTAAAATTTATTTTAATTAGAATAAACATCACCTTTCCTACGTTGATCTTAGGTTGAGAAAAATGGAGTCCACCAACCAAGGATTTTCCCTTGGAGGAAATCCTAGTCCTTTCTCCTCTTGGGGAGATGTTGGTGCACCCCATATGGCCACATTGTCGCTTCCAAGATTGATAGTCAGCTTGCCTGTATGGCTCTTCTCGACCTCTGTCATTCAGAACACCGTGATTCCTAAACAATCAAGTCAGCAACTAAATGATACCAAGGTTACCCCCCAACCTTCTACTTCATCCAATTCTCTCTCTCCTCCTTCCTCTTCGCTTGATGAAGCTGGTAAAGCCAAAAATCAAGTAACTGAGAAGAAGAAGGAGAAAAAGAAGAAAAAGAAGAAGAAGAAGGGGCCAAAGGCAAAAAGGGGCAACCAGGCGCCGTCTAGCGAAAATCCACACACTGCACCGTCCAGGCCTAAATCGCCATGTGTCATTTGCAAAGGAGACCACTATCATCGAGATTGTCCTTGCATCCCTCAGATCCTAAGGGACTGGTCTCCTCATTTGCACAATCCAATGTCATCAACGTCTGACGGTCATGTTGAGAATACACCGTCAACTAGTGAAAGTGAAGCCCCTAGACAAAAAGGAAAATGTAAATTTCCTTGTAAATTGTGTGAAGGAGATCACGCTGTCCACCGTTGTCCCTTCTTAGACGAGGCTAAAAGAGTTTTGGACGACCATCTGGTTTCACCGTTACAGCTTCCTCCTGGATATAAGAAACTCTTGCCGATTTCGTCACTAGTTGAAAATCCGGATGACACACCATTGTGGTCAGCTGAAGCATCTATCATTGAAGATGAACCCTCTGAATCCACACCAGACGAAAGTCAAAAGGTCAAGGTGGCAGTTGACCCGGTCTTGCCTTCAGAAGATCCATCTTCAGATGATACAGTCACCAGAGAGAACAAGAACGACACCGTTCAAATTCTCTTCGTAAGCACAAACTCCGATGAATATGGGGGCAGTCTACCCATTCCTTTACCCCAGGAAGGAAGTTCATCAAAGTCATATCCGGCCATCTATTCAGTCCCGCCTCCAAGCAACCTAGTTGTTTCCTTCAATTGGAATCTACTAGGCAGACCCCGTTTACCGTCCAGTGTACCATTTCGAATCATTGCTCAAATATATAGAATGGTCATGGCCAGTACCATCATAGATGAAGGGGCTTCTGTGAGTATCCTTTCCTCAACTACTTGGAAAGCGCTTGGTTCACCATCGCTTTTGCCTGAAATGAGAAATCTAACAGGCTTTGACAAAGGAACCAGTCGACTGTTAGGGATCCTTCCCACTGTGTTGATAACATTGAGAAGGAAAACCGTTCACATGAACGTAATGGTAGTCCAAGGACCCCTGGATTATAATCTACTACTTAGACGCGACTATATTTATTGCATGGGAGCCATTGTCTCCTCACTCTTTAGAGTAATGTGTTTTCCGCATGAAGGAAGAATGGTCAAGCTCGTAGACCAGCTTTCATTCCCCGGTTCACACATATCAAATAGTCAAATACCATCCCTGAATGGTATTTTCACGCAAGGAATGTCTCATAAATCCCCAGTCCGTCCACCTGATGAGCACGAGTGATTTGGAGGACATGACTGAAACCCAGGGGGCATGCACCCTGGTCTGTTTCGACAGGAAAACCTTGGGTATAGGGTAGGTTTCCGTGAAGGATATATGACTAGTTTATGAGATTAGACTGGAATAAGATTCCTTCGTCAAAGTTATGTGCATGAAGCCAGTTGCGCCACTCACCTTTGTTTATTTCGGTAGACATCACCGAGGAAGTGTTTTGTCCGCAGTACGGATAAAAACATATATGGTAACTTGGAAATTTTTCGCTATACCCGGGGGCATGCAAACCTTTTGGCGTGCAAGCGAAGAGAAACCATTTATTTTTTAAATTTTTAGGTCCTCTAACTGTTTAAACTCGTAGGATTGGTCGTTTCCTAACTTGCATAAAGAAAGGATGCGGGGCAAAGCTTTGAAAAAATGCCATTTTAAATGAGACATCCTTATTATACGACTGGATCGAGCAATTTTAACGCGGAATTCAAGCTCGTTAAAAAATAAACATAAGCAATGAGCAAACGTTCCCCCAGAGTTTAAGCTCATTAAAAAATGAACCAATTTCCGGTAAATAACCATCGTGAATGAATTATCATCAACCTTTGAAGCCTTGGTCGTGTTCTCATCATCACCTCCACTCTGTACTGGCCGATCATTCACCTCCATTTGATTGTTTACCCTTTTTGAGGAGCAGCTGCGAAGAGTGATCCTGTTAGCCATCCTTGTGACACTGCCGTGATTGGAAAATTCCAAACCTTACCTGGAATTAGCTGCTACCCGAATTTATCACTCGTTCCTAGAAAAACAAGTCTCCTTTAAGCTCTTTTCATCTGACTCGTAAAATATGAAAAGATTGCCGAGCAATTGGCCTCTCCATCTTGTTAAAGTGACTGGAAGTGCTATCCCTCCTTTAGATTTTAATCTTTTTGGACTTGAGGGATTATTACACAAAAATATCGAGCACTTCTTTTGTTCGGCTCGTTAAAATTACCGAAAATTCATCCCTTTTGTATTATTTTAGACTTTTCGGACTCAAAGGATTATATGACGAAAAAGGATTATTGGAGTTTTCTTTACGTTCCTTTTCAGACTCTCTAAAATTGAAAAGGACCGAGTTATCTTTGTCGTTAAACTCGTTAAAACCGAATAGCGACAAACTTGTCCATACAGACAAGAATGAGTTTCACTATCGCTAGGCTCATTAAAACATAACGATGGGTTTGCTCGAAGGGAAAATTATAGAACAAGCATATGTTGTCCTCCTTAAGCTTGACAAAAATAAGAGGTACTGGTCAGCAATGACTGGGGAAAAATTGGGAAGAAAACTTGAAGAAACTTTATTGGTAGCAAGTCGCTCTTGAACATGACACTTTCACTCCGCATCCGAGTCGGGTTGGGTTGTTCCGTTCACTGGTCATATCACCATTGGTCCATTACACCATCCATATTTGGGGTTAACGCTACCAATCCATCATGTCAGTGTCGCCGATATGTTCAAGAGAAGTCACTCAGAGAATTCGCCTGTGTCTCATCCACTGCAATACATTTACGCTCCATTCTTTCATGACCGCCACCCTGAAACTTATGTCATCATATCGTTTTCACCTCCATTAAAATCATTTGCTCCGTTCCGTGTCATTGATGTAGGATTCACTAAGGCCCTCCTATGACGGATCGCTTCTTTTCGATATCAGCTCATTATCCAAGAAGTCGATCTAGGAACAACCCTTTCATTACTTTGAAGCTTGCATGCCTCAATGGCAAGTTTCTCACTTCCGGCGACAGGTTTACATCAATGGCCTTCGACCGAAATATTTTGCGTGGTGTTCGACGCCAAGTCCCTTATTCACACCATGCGAATTGTACTGTAGTACCTTGAGGGTCATCATCATTATCAGTGATTCCTCTCGCGCCTGTTAACAGCTTACATCATTGGTTGGTAATCAGACGATGTCTTTCCATGTTCGACTCTAGGACATCTCTCACATGGATCGACTTGTACTTTGAGTGAAGATCGAATGAGATTGAAGACCCCGGATCTAGTTTCATCCATCCGGGCTGCAATATATATTCAGGAGAATAAAGACATCAAATGTACATCATTGCTGCACAGATAATCATCCAATCAAAGGGATGATGGCTCTACCATAATCATCAGTCTGCACTCAGACGATTGTCTGTCTTATGTACATGAAAATGAATGTATAAAGCTGAGCATGGGAATGCCCGCCTCAGCTAGATCATGAAAATATTATGAAGATAATGTATTGTATTGTATCTTATTACAGGTCGCCTTCCAACTTGAAAATACTTCGGATCCTCATGATAAAGCATTTCACCCGACATCAAAAGATTAACGACCTCACTCTTTAGGGGGCAAATGTTATAGAAATTTTTGGGCACTGCAACCCCAATCATATATGCCCATAAACCAAGGGCTCCTAAGCCCCTAAAAGTGTTGTTCCATACCCTAAAAGAACAAGGTCAGCTGATTACATCATCTCCCAGAAGTTCTCCATGAAAAACTGCTCAGAACTGGACCATCCCACCTGCGCCATGGTCAAAGTGCAATGCATCCCACCTAATGCACACGAGAGGTGTGATGCATCTTGAAAAACCCTTCTATGGGGTGCGATGGACGAGAATAGACAAGTGGTGGAGACAGTTTGCGAGGTGGATGATCATGGAATATTCCAGAAACTTCTCCTATGACACTTGCCTCTCAGAATCGCCCAAGGATGAGTAAGAGATCAATGAGATCTCCAAGTGGAACCAAGAACTATCAGAGAGAAGACACTAATAAAAAACCCAGAGCTGACTAACACCTCTGCAAATATGTATATATAGATCTCTCATCCCAAAGATCCAGAGGTTGGAGGCTAGAATTTTGTATCTTGTAAGGAAGTGCTGCTGGTTTCTTGGTGTAACATCATATTGTTGGGTGATCTAAGCTTTTCATGAGGTGAAGAAGGGCTTTCTTGCTGAGAGGATGATGCTGGGACAAAACAATTGGTTGTAATCCTCTTTGCTATTATTGATTATTAATAAAGCTATTCGAGTTTTCCTCCACATTCTTGTATGATTGATGATATATGCATTTGTGTGGTCAATATATATCTGGTCCTATATTGTTTATAATAGTAGATCTCTGTTCTTGGATAGTTTTATTTTGCTTTGATTCTACAGGTGCTCTTTGAATCTGGGTAGACGAGGAAGCGAGTGGCAAAGACCTATTAGAAGGGAGAGGAATCAAGCAAGGAACCAGGCGTAAGAGAAAGGTTGGTCTCCTTTTCCCCTCCTGTCTACTTCTCATAAAGGAAAACGAAAGTGGTTTTAGTTTGTTTGTTTCTAAGGTAGTTACCAGCCTTAGTGGGACTAGCAGCTTTGCATAGACACTAGATTTCCTAATAACACTTGTGGAAAAAGATAGACACAAAGTTAAATTTCAACTCCGCTTATCACCCACAGACCAATGGGCAGATGGAGGTGGTCAACAGGAGTTTAGGAAACCTGATATAGAGTCTAGTTGTGGAAAATTCATGAATCTGGGATCGTGTACTTGCCCAAGAAGCATTTTCTCACAACAATTCACCAAATCAAAGCACAGGAAGTAGTCCTTTCTAGATCTTGTATGGAATGCATCCCCAAGAAGTGCATGAGTTACGAGATTTGGGACAGTTAGAAAGAAGAAGTGTTGATCAGGAAGATTTCATAAGAGCAATTAACAGCCTACATGAGCAGGTGAAGTCAAAATTACAGGACAACAGTCAAAGGTACAAACAGAAAGCAGATTTGAAAAGATGGGAGGTACAATTTAACATAGGGGATCAAGTCCTAGCACATCTGTGCAAAGAAAGATTCCCTAAGGGCGAATACAATAAGTTGAAGTTTAAGAAAATTGGACCTTGCAAGATTCTGCGTAAGTTTTCTGCAAATTCCTATGAGCTGCAATTGCCTCCAGGTATAGGAATATCACCCATCTTTAATGTGGCAGATTTATTCCCATACACTGCCAGTCCCGAAGAGGATAGTTCGGCAGAGCAAAATCGGGATACCCAGGAAGAGAGTAGTTCATGGATGAGATAAATGCCTTCAGCTCAACCACTTGAGATCGAAGGAATCCTCGATACACAAGTGGCCAGGCGGACTCGAAGAAAAGAGTACCTACAGTACCTCATCGAGTGGAAGAACTATCCCATTAAGGAGAGTTCGTGGCTTGACGCAGGTTAGATACAACGTGTAGGGTATTCTATCAAGGAGCTCATGGACCGGAGCCATGAATTTTCCTCTACCCTTTAGCCTGATGTAGGAGCATCCAGCTAAGGGAGGTCATGGCTAGAGTATTTGTCTTTGCAGACATAATGAGTTTCAGTTAGTTTTTTTTATTCCATTTAAATTTCTAGTTAACAACATTTAGGACCTTATGTTAAGTTTAAGGCTGTCTTAGCCCACTGTTTATTTTTATTTACCATTCCTTTTATTTTTTTGTTTCAAATTAACTTTATAATATAGACAAGGATGAACAGTTATCAATGAATAACTAAAATGTAACTACTGATAGTTTAAATAACTGTGTAGTGATCTTTGAGAGAAAAAGGAAAAAGCCACTGTAATCATCCATCATAGTATTTGAATAAAAAAGAAGCATGCAATCATTTTAAAGCAAGAAAATCTGAGTCTATATATTTGCAGCTTAAAGTTATTTAATCAAGTTCATCTACCCATTTCCTAACAGTGACAGAGAGCAGGCATTATCACAGAGGCAAGAAGAAAATGTGGTCAAGGTCCATATAACAACAAAGAGGGTTTGTAGAAGACTCGAATAGAACAAATATATACGGGTACCAAGAGAACTCGTATCATCTCCATTTACTATTCACTTCTCAAAAAAATCTCTATGTATATATAGATATAAAAAATTTACAGTCCAAGATACATTTATTAAAACACAGACAAGCCATGAAATGGAGGTCCTCCAAAACAGTGCCAAATACAACTAAGAATTCACCATAGAACCGACATAAATATAGTTTCATAAGTTAACAGCCCGGAGGCATAAATACACAGAACCATGAAACAGTGAGACCGAAGCCACAACCCTCGACAACAGAAGACTACTAGCAGCAAATGCTTCGAAACAGACAGACAGAGAAATGACAAGGCACGACCCTACCCGATACAAGAGCGTAGGTGTCAGGGCACGAGACCAGCAATCAGTGAGCCCAGCCATTCACCTGTCGTGGCCACCAAACAAGGCCATCAGAATCCAAGTAACAGAGCCATGAAAATAAATTGAAGACAATGCCAAGGATTTAAGATGAGTTCACTTACCAGAGGAGCTCAACCTTGCAAACGGAGGAAGGAAGCCACGGACCAAGGTCACAGTCGCAGAGTGCCCACTGCTCACAAGGAGCAAGAATAATCAGTAACAGTAGAAAACAAAGCAGAAGCTTAAGACATGGAGGGAGAGCTTACCTTTGTTCGAATGCCGGATGAAAGCTGAGAGTCAAGCCACCCCACGACCATGACCTGCAACAAAATGCCAAGCTTATAGTCAAATAGCGAGGTGAACACTTTGAAATCAACAACATAATTGAAACCAACATACAACAAAGACCCACAAGTACAGGACCCAAAATCATAACCAGAGCCGAGTAAACGAAGACC
This sequence comes from Pinus tabuliformis, assembly GCA_031772625.1. Classification (NCBI taxonomy): domain Eukaryota; kingdom Viridiplantae; phylum Streptophyta; class Pinopsida; order Pinales; family Pinaceae; genus Pinus; species Pinus tabuliformis. The sequence goes on from CM062815.1 coordinate 671,590,900, forward strand.
AAACACTGAGACCAGGGGTCCCAGACCCAAAACTTCAGAACCGTTCTCAGAATAGGGAACATCACCAGAGCGCGCAAGCAGAAACCCTCACGGAGAACCATCCCGAGAATAGGATAGCCGAAGCCCCCGAGGAGTAGAAACTTGAACCAGAAGCAGAGACCTCACCTCGACGGAGTAGCAGAGCACCAGAACTAGGGTTTCTTTGGTATAGTGAAGAGGCAGGAGAAGCGAGACCCAAGGATAGGATAGTTGTCCTCACACCATTAAATCACCAGTGTCGCGCCACAGAACAAATCAACAATAAAATCATCCACGCAACCACCCAATTAATGATATGTCGTAAGTGATCAGTGCTGGCCCCATCACAATCTCTGAAACCAAACTGCTTCCTTGGTTGCATGAGTGGCTTCCATGTACTTTTCCTCTGGAGTTGGTAGTGCCACTACAAATTATCTCTTACTCATCCAACTGGCTGCACCTCCAAATAGGTTAAACAAATACCCACTTGTAGATCTTCTCTGATCTAGATCTCCAGCGAGTCTACATCAACAAAGCCATGGATGTCCAAAACTCCACCCAATCCCGGTCTTTCTTGGTGGCACAAGCCATAATCACTAGTGCCACGCAAATAACTGAAAACCCACTTCACTGTTGTCCAATGCTCCTTCCCTGGGTTTTTACATAAACCTGCTCAATACTCCCACTACATGTGCAATGTCTGGTCTAGTAAAGACCATTGCATAGATCAAAATACCTACTACACTTGCATATGGAACATGGGACATGTCCTCTTCCTCTTCTTGCATCTTGGGACACTATTCAACAAATAAATTTACACCTACCGGAATAGGAGCCTTCACCAGTTTACTATCCTGAATATTAAACCTCTACAATATTGTCTCAACAAACTTCCTATGATTTAACCAGAGCTTCCTCTTTGCCCAATCTCACTTAATTTCCATGCCCAAAATATAGTTTGCAGCACCAAGATCTTTCATGTCGAATTTGGAGGACAATTGGGTCTTCAAATCTTGGATAATTTGTTTGTCATTTCCAACTAGCAACATATCATCCACATACAAGACCAGATAAATAACACAGTCACCAATTAATTTAAAATAAACACAGTGATCTTATTTTCTTCTCGTGAAGCCAAGTCCACATATAAATCTATCAAATTTTTGATACCACATCCTTCGTCACTATTTTAACCCATACAGAGACTTTTTTAACTTGCATACCAGTTCTTCTTACCCTTCGCTAAAAAGCCTTCAGGTTGCTTCATGTAGATCTCTTCTCCCAAATCCCCGTGAATAAATGTTGTCTTCACATCCATATGTTCTACCTCAAAATCAAAAGCAGCATCAACAAATAGAAGTAATCTAATAGAAGCTACCTTGGCAACATGTGAAAAAATATCACCAAAATCAATTCCCGACACCTGGGAATAACCTTTTGCTACAAATCGAGCTTTGTATTTCTCCACCTTTTCATATTCTTATTGAACACCCATTTTCTGCCAATGGGTTTCCTTCCAGTGGGAAACTCCACCAGATCCCGAGCCTCATTTTTGTGCAAAGATGCCATTCCATCAACTATGGCCTCTTTCCAAAGTTTGCAATCCTCTAAATCTATTGCTTCCTTCACAGTTCTGGGATCATCATCAGCAATAGACAAAACAAAATTTGAACCAAAAGTAGATGGAATATACCTTTTTGGCTGCCTTATTTCTCAAACTGATCTTCTCACAACCGGAGTTTGTGGCTCTTCATCTTTCGATTCCTCTTCTGTTGTAGAGTCTGATTCTTCCTCCTTTAGCTCAAACTCTATCTTCCCATGTTCCTTTCGGTAGGACTTCATGTTTAATAACATATTTCACCTCTCTAAACACCACATCTCGGTTGTACACAACCTTCCTTGTTACTGGGTTCCAAAGCTTATAACCTTTTAAACCATCCTTATACCTAATAAAGATGCACTTTTCAAATTTACTATCCAACTTTGTTCTTTTCTCCTTTGGAATATGTACATATGCATCACATCCAAATACCCTCAGATGTGAAAGAAAAGGTTTCTTACCAGTCCATACCTCTTTGGATTCTTATCCTCCAACGCTGATGAAGGTTATTTGTTGACCAGGTAACATGCAGTCTTCACTGCCTCTGCCCAGAATTCCTGTCCTAAACCGGCACCACTGAGCATGCTTCTTGTCCTTTCCATCAATGTCTTATTCATTCTTTCTGCAATTCCAATTTTCTCAGGTGTGTATGGATTAGTATTCTCCCATGTTATACCACACTTCTTACAAAACTCTTCAAATTCCTTCTTGCAAAACTCTCCACCGTTATCTGTCGTTGGCACCTTTATCTTCTTCTCTGTCTAGTTTTCCACTGGAGCCTTAAACTCTTTAAACCTATCAAAGACTTTAGATTTCTTCTTGAGAAAATATATCCATGTATTCCTTGATAAGTCATCTATAAATGATACATAGTACACAGAATTACCCAGTGATGGAACCGACACAGGTCCAAACACATCACTGTGCACAAGCTCTAATATCTGTTTCACCCTCTTACCACCAAAGGGGAAACTCACCCGATTCTGCTTCCCATTTACACAATTTTCATAGAAATCAAAATCCATACAGATATTAGACATACCTTCTACCATACCTTTAGCATGAAATATTCGAAGGCCCTTCTCTTCAGTATGTCCAAGCCCTTGATGCCATAGCATGGTCTTTTCTCCAAAGACCACTAGATTTTCTGCTCCGCTGTTAGGAACCACAGAAGTATTGCACCCATCAATAATAGTGCTACCTTGCGTCTTGTATAGAGTTCCAATCTGAACTGCCCGCATCCATACCAGTGCTCCCGGAACCATCTTATAGGTATCTTTATCGAACACTCCTTTTACACCTGCATCATCCAACTTGCTTACAGAAATTAGATTTTTGGCTAATGCAGGAATATGCAGAACACCCAAAAGTGTTCTAGTCCTTCCACCTTTCAACTTCAAATTGACTTTTCTGTGACCAATGATTCTAGCCTTCCTTCCATCCCCTAAGAAGAAATCACCACCATCATATTTCTTGTACTCGCAGAACCACTCTCTATGGGGAGTGAAGTGAAAGAATGCACCTAAGTCAATCAACCAAGCCTCATGATCTACATGTGTACTTGAAGAAGAAGCCAAGTACACATGTCCACCTTCATTTGAGGTGGTTTTCGCTTCTGCCGAAGGAGCATCATCAGATCCCTTTCCTTTCTCAAGAACTTCAGATTTACAGTCCCTTTTGTAGTGCCCTTCATTTCTACATTCCTAGCACACATTTACAGGTTTTCCTGGAGATTTAGATCTCCCACTTGAGGACTTATTTTTGTTTATGTTCTGGGAACATCCTCGTACAAACAAGGAATCACCATTCTAGCCCTCCATATTTTTCCATCTCATTTCCTCCATCAACAAAGATGAGACTATTTCATCAAACTGCAAGGCAATTGCATTGCTACCTATTGCAACAAGTAAATTACCCCACGAATCTTGTAGAGAACACAACAAACTGATGCACTTATCTTCATATGAAATTTTAATATCAACAGATAATAACTAACTTACCACATTATTAAATGCATCCAGATGCGCTGTCACTGAGTCTCCATCTTTCATCCTCAGGTTGTACATCTTTTTTCGTACGAACAGTTTATTCACCAGAAACTTATATTGGTACAAAGTCCCTAAATTTTCCCACAAAGCCTTCACCGTAGATTTCCCTGATACATTCAGCAATACTAAATCTGAGACACATAATGGTATTGTGTTTTTTGGCTTCCAATCCAACTTCTTCTAGTCTTCATCAGACATTTCCGTTGGTTTAGTACCCAGATATATAATGATCCACTGATATTTATCCACCAACAGATCCTTCATCTTGAGTTTCCACAACTCAAAACTCTGACCATTAAATTTCTCGATCTTTATCTTTCCAATGCTCGTCATCTTCTCTCACCACAAGAATCGATCTCACAAATCTCCCACTAAACAGGGTCTACCACAGGCCCGAGCAAAACCCCTCAGCAGCAAAGGTGTCCCCTTGAAGCCTAAACCCTAGACCATGGCTCTCATACTAGTTGTTAGGTATTTACCGTAGAGAGATAAATTATTATTGATATTTACCGAGATTTATAGAGAGGAATAATAAAATAACCAGGAACAATACACATAAATATTATACACATAATACTTGTCCAGGAGAAACCCAACCCAGTGAGATCTCATTAGCATTAGCCAAAACCATGGCTAATCCGGCCAAGTGAGCCTTCACCACTCACCTCTAGTTCTACATTACAATGAAGGATTACCAGCCTTTTAGAAGCTCCATTACATGCAATACCATGGACCATAATACCATGGGTACATTATACCATGTGCCCAAAACCACTACTATTTAATGAGGTCAACCTTGACTCAAACCCCAAGTCAATTTTACCTAACAATGTTTGAGGGTTAAAAATATTTAAAGGGATCAAATCTCAATTTATTTAATATCAACCTCATATTTAACATTCCTCACCACATCTCTCTTTCATACTACTTACACATATATACTAAGCAATCACATTAATTCATAAGAGCTAGACCTATAACCATAAGATTGATCTTTCATAAAACATAATTGAAACTTTTGTAGGTTACATTATAAACATGCATTATATATTTCCTTATCACCATACTATCGTAAGGATAGGAACCAATGTTTTCTTAGGTGGGGCATGCTGGTATCTTTACCGAGGCTATAGATGCTCGTTGGTAGCAGAGCAAGGCTTGTGGAATTAGATTAAAATCTAATGTGTAATCCTCCCACTCATTCTATTGAGGTAACTTCTGATGTGGAATTTTGACATCTCGACTAGGCCTATGAACACTTGTTGTTAGTGGAGAAAGGTTAGTGGTATTGGACTAAGTCTAGTGCATAATCTCCCCATCTCGTGAATGTTATGTTTGATAAATAAATTAAAATAAGAGCCTCTAACACGAAGTGAAAACAAGAATTTCGAGAGTTCCTTGTCTCAAGATAGTGGATGACTTCGTTAGGGATATGGATGCTCGTTGGTAGCATAGAAACATCTGATTCTAGAAACTCAATTTGTGTGACCAAAGGGGAACCAAAATCCCTGACAACTAGTCTCCCTAGTTTCAATAAAACTTTACTAAAAAATGGAAGTCACTCTTATGAATCTTAATTAGTTCTATGATTTATGTAATTTATTGATCATTAACTATAAACAGGTATGACTTGTTATAGTGTTGAATTCTCTTATGAAGAATGACATATACCAATTTAAGATCATGTGCCCTAACTCACTCTTATAATTACCTCATAAACTGAAAATTATGAACAAATGTTTTTTGAATATTCGTTAAACTGTTTAATTTTTGCATATTATGGATCTCATATATCTAACTCTTGTTTCATTATGGTTGTTGATTAATCAAAAATTTGAGATGTAAATACTTTCCTTCTTTTTGTTTACATTTTGTCCTTGAGTTTCCTTGTCTTCATAAGTCAACTCCATGCCTAATATGAACGCAATGGGTATGTGTTTTTTGATCCTCCACAAGGGAGCATCATCCATAGTTAGAGCCAAATGTTGTTGCCAATTTGACCCCAATTAGTTCTTGGCTCCTTCTGTCATTTTTTACTTATGTCCCCCTCATCATATGACTCCCTCTTATATTCTCGAGATCAAAAGCCCAAGCCCATCTCACTGACATTTTGACAATAAGGAAAAATATTAATGTCTCTTCTGGAAAGCCCCTAGATGACGATGGTCTTATTCAATCTAGGGCTATAGTTGCTTCCCTACCTCCTGTTTATTTTAACCCTCTTCCAAAAATTAGGCTACCTTTATGCACCCTCACCCACGCAAGCTTTTTTATATTCTGTCTTACCTAGTTCGACTCCCTAAAATACAAAAGACAAATGAATAAAATGGATTAGAAAAAACCAAAGCAGGGCTAATAATTAAGCAACATTAACGAAATGTCACACTATAAATATGCATATGAAATACTTTATTATGATTTAAATTTTATAAGTCACATATAATTTCAAAATACAAATAATTAGAAGATTAAATATCACTAACTAGTATATGTGACTAAACATAATTGAGACATTATTACTATAACAAATAATTCCTAAAAATGGGGAAACAATATCTACGAAAGGGGGAATTAAATATAAAAACGAATGATTTATTATGAAAATCCTTTAATGTCCATATATTATGGAGGGTTGAATTTCCTGAAGAAAGTGTGTATATTTGTAATGCATATTGAAAATAATTTTTCATCAAGATTAAATCTCTATTTTTACTTCACATAATATTACCATTGATCTCATCATGAATTACTCGCCAAATTATAACTTTTACCTTTACTTCCATATATCTATGTCATAGGTGCAAAACAAATTCAAAAATTATTTATTCGAATTTTTACTATTTTAAAGCCATAAATCTTGAAAATATATAAATAATAAAAAATAATTAACCCTAATAGCCACATACAATATCTAAAACCATTTATTAAAATGATTGTTCTCGAAATGTTTACAATCATTTATTAAAATTTTATTAAGGTTTATTAAAAATGTGTGAGTCATGTTGAATGGAATCTTATAAAAAAACATTGATTAAATCATTTTATATTCAACCATAGCTAAAACATGAATCTTCATTTTAAGTTGATGATACTATATTTATTAAATCATCATACATAGAACAAGAGTTCTATGAAACCACGTGATCAAATAAATGCTTAGGGCCCATTGACCTCACATCATTCATATGGTTGCCATCAGGTCAAAGTAGGAGGTTAATTCAGTAATAAATACACAACCAATGTGAAATGAGGGCCCTTCATTAAAATAAGATCAATGGAGGGGATTCCATCGAGTGAATAAGAGTTCACTAAGCCATCTCCTATTCCTTGAGGGATATAAAATGAGAACCATCAATTTAAAATGGCATTAATCCCTATGTTCTTTATGCGTGCAACATTGCTAGAGCTTTTAAAGCCTTTCGCTCCCAAAATCAATGGAGGGGATTCCATCAGGTGAATAAGAGCTCACTAAGCCATCTCCTATTCCTTAAGGGATATAAAATGAGAACTGTCAATTTAAAATAGCATTAGTCCCTATGTTCTTTATGCGTGCAACTTTGCTAGAACTTTTAAAGCCTTTCGCTCCCAAAATCTATTTAATTTCACAAATAATTCATTTTTCTTCGTTGATCACTCCCAAAATCTATTTAATTTCACAAATAATTCATTTTTCTTCATTGATGTTTTGTTTTTACTATCATGGATTTGTATGTGCAAAATATATTCTAAGGTTTTTATTTTTACAGGTTGGGAAGGTTTACGACGTTTTACTAAGAAGAAACAAATTGAGAAGAAATTAAATAAATGTGCATACAATATGTCAATATTTTTTTATTTTTTTTTTGCAAGATTTAGGGTTTTTCCAACTTTGTTGATTTTTTTGGTTGGGGTTTTATTTCAAATGAGATCTACCATGAGAGGATATTTCATAGCTTAAGTATGTATTGGACTTATTGTGATTTACTGTGATTTACTGTCAAGGGTTAAATCGAGAAAATAATCAAGTAAATTTGTAATTTATATTTTGTTATGTTTTTAAGGTTTTTTCAAGTGTTACTAAGGGAGATCTAAAAGAAGCATGAACATTTTTGAAAATCATTACCAAAGTACAGGTGCATGAAATAATTATGAGGTAAGGAGAAAACATTTACTACATTTTTATATTTAATTATTTAAAGGACCGACATTAATTTGTTTTATGCAGAAATAGATTATAATGGATTAGCACCAAGATAAATGGACATGTCTTAATGCTTGCCTTTTGATGGTGAATGGCATGTAATAATACATGATGTTATTCTATTTTGTTCTTTTTCTATTTTGTTTCTTTTCATCATGATGAGCAACCAATACATGGCGATCCAAGTACAACTAAAACATTGTTTATTTCCTTTTTCTATCAGTCATATATAATTTGTGTTTTGTCATTTGTCATTGAATACTTAAGGTTGTAATATTAATTATTGATTTTTTAATTACCATAAATTCTCTTTCCCAAAGTTTAACCTCTATTTCTTTAAATGACACACTTCCATATGTATAATTTGCCCTATTTACTTGTTTAATTAGAAAATCTATTTAATTCACACTATTTTACAATGACTATTGAATTTTGATTATCACCAGGGAATACCTCTTGTGGTGAAAGGGAAGCCAACCCTTGTCACTTAGAGTGGGAGGATCTAGGATCCCAATGATGCAGTCTCAGACTATCCTTAGTTACCATGACAATTTGAGCACCCACAGTGCTAAAAAATTTCTCATGAGAGAAATTATGATTTTCATGATTTTTCTCCATGAAAATATTGGCTTTTGCTTAAAAAGCTTGTTAAAAAAAGTCACCAAATTTATTCATCCTTTCTTTATCACAATAAAGAAATCCTATAAATTCATTGACTAAACACAAATGAGTTAAATGTTACTCTTAAATAACCGTAACAATAACATGAAATTTCAATACTCGTTGGATGCCAAAAAGAGATTTTAAATCATTGTTTCATTTTTTTTCTTTATTGTTTTTTAGATATAACGAACAAAAACTTAAACAACTATAATAATTGTTTTCCATCACATCTGAAAAATCTTGTGAAAAAAACTAAATATTCATTTTATTTTTTCAAAACCATAATTATTATTTTTTAAAAATTGGTTTTTGAGGTTTTCAAATATTAAAATCATTATTGCTTTTTGAAATTTTGGAGATTTCTTTATTGAACTTTTCAGCGTTGCTAGCAATAAAATGAATTTCTACCATATTCAAAAATTAATTTATTGTTACCTATACTAGAATCTACTTTGATAGAAGTGTTTGTACAATATTTATAAATTAATTTAATGTTTCATAATACTAGAATTTATTTGGGTAGAAGTCTTGAATTATTAAAATAAAAATATATTTAGAAATGATAATAAAATATACAAATATGGAATAAAAAAGGAAATAACTCTAAACAAATTCCTTTTTTACTCTTAAGCTTTAGATTTTTATAAATATGAAAATTAGTATAAATGGACTAGATTAGTTAAGGATAATTTTAACTTGCCCTAATTTATGATACTAGCAATAATAATTTATAAATAATAACATTTACAATAATAATAAATGAATTATTAAGGCACAAATATATTTAGAAAAGACAATAAAAATATACAAATATTGAAGCAAAACAACAAATAATTCTAAACAAATTCTTCTTTCTTATCTTTATAAATATGAATACAAATACACCAATCACATATGACTAATTTCTAATAACTGGTTAAGGATAATTTTGACCTGTCCTAATTTAATTTATGATGCTAGCCATAATAATTTATCAATAATAAAATATTATAATAAAAATCAAAATTAAATATTATTTTCAACAAAAATGATGTTATTTCCTTAGTATTGGATTTACCATGTGTCAAATCAACATGTTTTTACTATATTGTTTTTACAATCTGATGAAAACGAAGACTGGGTGATCTTCATTTTCAGTATTTTCACAAGTCCGATCTTGGGACCTGTGGGTTATGGGCCCATGAAAGCCATTCTGAGACTTCTCACGGTCTCCTTAACATGATTGCGCAGCACTTTCCATTGATCTAACCACGATGAGAGACATCTCTCGCCAGGCAGCTGCTTCCGAAATACAACAAGACCTGTAACATGTTCATCATCAGAACATTCATATTCAATCTCATAATCACAACTTAAATCCTCCACCATCTTCTTCTGAAATAGGAGCTTGTCCTTCACCTTGAGCATGTGAGAATCGCTCTTCACCATCTCCGCGTAGTAATCCGGGGGCCTAAGAAAGGGAACCCCCAGGGCCTGCAATTTATCATAGGCATCCCGAGTCCCCTCTAATGCCTGTGTGTAGAAGGCCATCTCGCGCGTTAGGTCATCATTGACATCGATTTCTTGTTCCGTCTTATAATTAATGCAGAGATTCTCCATCCAGTCCAGGTTACCGGGCCACGCGATTTCTTCAAGTTTTTCATGGAGTCCGGCGACGTTGTAGACTGCGTCCTTCACTGTCTTCCTCTTCTTCGCTTTCTCCTTTTTCTTCGCTGAAGTACAAGGAAGTTTTGTCTTTCGAGCCCGCCATCTCTCTGGCAAGCAACTTGCAAAACCCTGCAACTTGAACTAAAAAAATAATAAAAAAAAAACACAGAGACTTAAACTCTCAAAGACTCGTTCCTGTATAAATTCACAAAGAAAACACATTTTTATTATTTACAATCATTTAAGGCATTTCAGCCTTAATCCAGAATTTATCCAGCAATTACATTTTGCCCTCTTTCATGCGCACATGTTTTCTCTTCTCGTCTTCTTGATTCACTCAGGAATCTTTAAGTTCTTTATACATACATTTAGTCGTAATTGATTTTTTTAACTAAAATTAGTTCCTTGAACAGAATTCAGTTGTGGTTGGCCTGGCTGTCCACGTGATCGTCCACTTGTCTTCTTCCTTTAATTTTTTCATTGAGGTGTCCAGATGCTCCTGCATCATACTCCCGAGGTACAAAAAAATTATGACCTCCTGGTCATATGCTCCCGAGGTACAAAATTATGACCTCCTGGTCATATGCGTTTCCTTCGCAATTCGCAATTCACTTCGTCAGTGGAACTGCCTTCTGTGAGCTGCAACCAAACCTCTGCAATAGCAAGTCCTTCCTGCTACCAGATGCCCTACCAAGCTTCTCTGCTGAGCTTAGTCCTCCCGGCATCTCCGCGGTTCTCTCCTCTCGAACCAAGTGAGCACTCCTGCTCCAGTTTGCTGCAATCTTCTCACCTTCACAAACAAACTGTACCTCTTTTGCTGCAATCTTCTCACCTTCACAAACAAACTGTACCTCTTTTTTCTGCGTACCTCCTTTCTTCGCATGCAAAAAAAAAAAAACTCCTCTCCGCAGGAAATCTTTTCCCGCTCTGATACCACTTGATGAAAATGAAGACTGGGTGATCTTCATTTTCAGTATTTTCACAAGTCCGATCTTGGGACCTGTGGGTTATGGGCCCATGAAAGCCATTCTGAGACTTCTCACGGTCTCCTTAACATGATTGCGTAGCACTTTCCATTGATCTAACCACGATGAGAGACATCTCTCGCCAGGCAGCTGCTTCCGAAATACAACAAGACCTGTAACCTGTTCATCATCAGAACATTCATATTCAATCTCATAATCACAACTTAAATCCTCCACCATCTTCTTCTGAAACAGGAGCTTGTCCTTCACCTTGAGCATGTGAGAATCGCTCTTCACCATCTCCGCGTAGTAATCCGGGGGCCTAAGAAAGGGAACCCCCAGGGCCTGCAATTTATCATAGGCATCCCGAGTCCCCTCTAATGCCTGTGTGTAGAAGGCCATCTCGCGCGTTAGGTCATCATTGACATCGATTTCTTGTTCCGTCTTATAATTAATGCAGAGATTCTCCATCCAGTCCAGGTTACCGGGCCACGCGATTTCTTCAAGTTTTTCATGGAGTCTGACGACGTTGTAGACTGCGTCCTTCACTGTCTTCCTCTTCTTCGCTTTCTCCTTTTTCTTCGCTGAAGTACAAGGAAGTTTTGTCTTTCGAGCCCGCCATCTCTCTGGCAAGCGACTTGCAAAACCCTGTAACTTGAACTAAAAAAATAATAAAAAAAAAACACAGAGACCTAAACTCTCAAAGACTCGTTCCTGTATAAATTCACAAAGAAAACACATTTTTATTATTTACAATCATTTAAGGCATTTCAACCTTAATCCAGAATTTATCCAGCAATTACATTTTGCCCTCTTTCATGCGCACAGGTTTTCTCTTCTCGTCTTCTTGATTCACTCAGGAATCTTTAAGTTCTTTATACATACATTTAGTCGTAACTTATTTTTTTAACTAAAATTAGTTCCTTGAACAGAATTCAGTTGTGGTTGGCTTGGCTGTCCACGTGATCGTCCACTTGTCTTCTTCCTTTAATTTTTTTTCATTGAGGTGTCCAGATGCTCCTGCATCACAATCAATTAAGGAGATCTTAATTTTGAGGTAAAAATAGTCTCAAAATTAAAATTATAATAACAAATCAACTTTAAAATAATTAATAGATAAAGCATGATGTGATTATTTTAAAGAGAAGAAAGAAAACCAGCTAATTTAGTCACATTTTCTACTTATATCCTTCTAAATTTACTCAGATTTCAAAAATAAACATAAATATGCTCACTATATTATTATTATTTTTAATTGATTTTACTCCTATTAAATACAACTCTTCCAATTTAATTAATAAATAAATTAATAAAATAAACATTTTTTTTATTATTTTTAATATTATTTTATTATTTCTAATATAATTGAATGATTTTCCCTAACAAATTTAAAATTTTCCACGAATATATAATGCTGCCGAGATATACCTATTGTCCAAAATGACTACTGCTATACTCATTGTCCCAAAGCACTACTGCGGCTGTAGAAAGGGGCATTAGCTGACACCCAACCTTTATAATATATATCCATAAGTTCGAATATGGGAACATAATATTTTTGATAGGGGGATTTTCCATTATCAGGGTAGCACTTTTTCTTCTCATTTTTTTTTGTAAAATTTTGTATAATGCTATTTTGCTTAAGTTTAACAGCTGCCTAGCCATGTGAAAGGAAGATACTGGCAAGATATTACCTGAACAGATAGTTTGGTTTGAAATAGTTTATAATGTGACTTTTTGAAAGTCTTTCCTGCGGGTTTTTCCGGTCGAAATCCGGCAGTAATTTATTGGAATCGCAAGTTTGATAGCTAGTTTCTGCACAATGAAAGCGTCCAAGGGGTTTTCGAGGGTGCTGAATCCAAATATGCAGTTAAAAAACCATTTTAACTTCAACAAATCAAGATTTAACCTCAATTTCTTCCGCCGGATTCCGTCACCGGAATCTCCAAAAAATCGCATTATAGACAACTCGGTTTGGTTTGCTTTCGGGATTTTTTACTGATTTTCATCTTTACATTTTGATATTTTGATATACGGTTCTGGGCATTTGGCCGATGTATTTTGTATAGTTTTTATGACCTGTTTTATAGGATATATTCCATAGACAATAATATGATGTGAATAAACCATTACCAGATAATATAATATTATGCTTTTTTTCTTCCTGGAAAAAAATATATCCATAAATTCCGATGAATGCTAACAATGAACGCACTGCACTACATGTTACATCGATGTCATATTGATGAGTAATAATTGCAAATGGAACCATATGGATCGGTGATTTCGACATCTAACTTACCAAAAAAAAAGGGTAATATGACAATCAAGGAGATGTGAAGCAATAACGATGACTTAGACCAGGAGATACCTCGAGATATGAAGCAATAATTAGAGTTGCATGGTTGGATGTGCAAATAGTGAAGTTTTTTTTTGGTTTAAAATTATGAGTATTATTAGGGATGTGTGAAAACTGTTAAATTTAATAAGTGTGTCAGTTTTGAAATTTTAACTGATCAAAATTCTAAAATATTACGATTCTAGAGATATAATACAATAATTAGATTTGTATGATTAAATTTACAAATAAAGTATGTAATATATATATATATATATGAAGCAATAACTAGAGTTGCATGGTTGGATGTGTAAATAATTAGATTTGTATGATTAAATTTGCAAATAAAGCATGTAATATATCTATATGAATATAAATATGAAGCAATAACTAGAGTTGCATGGTTGGATGTGTAAATAGTTAAGTTTTTTTTTTTTTTTTTTTGGGTTTAAAATTATGAGTATTACTAGGGAGGTGTGAAAACTGTTAAATTTAACAGGTGAATTCGGAAACTGGGCATTAAATAAGAAATGGGAATTCGCGTGTAAGCGGGCTATCCAGCCTGCATCTCCCCGGGCATTTAATGCCCTATGACAGGCTGGTTAGCGGCTGCCGAAATTTTAACTCTAATATATCATGATCCTAAAGATATAAAACAATAATCAGATTTGTATAATTAAATTTGCAAATAAAGCAAGTAATATATATATATATATATATATATATATATATATATAGATAGATAGATAGATAGTACTTGCTTTATTGAATATGAAGCAATTACTAGAGTTGCATGGTTGGATGTGCAAATGGTTAAGTTTTTTTTGTTTAAAATTGTGAGTATTACTCGGGAGGTGTGAAAACTATTAAATTTAACTGGTGCATCAGTTTTGAAATTTTAACATCATGATCCTAGAGATATAAAACAATAATTAGATTTGTATGATTAAATTTGTGAATAAAACATGTAATATATATATAGATGTAATTTATTTATTTTAATTTAATTATCTAATCTTATGTGACATCGTTTTTTTATTTAAGATAATGAAAATAATTTTAACAAAATAAAATGTTATTTTCTTTATTTAAAATATATTTTTAAACCATAAATAAATTTAATGTCTTTTTCAGAAGTGTTGAAATATGTTTTACATAGATTTAACCGTCTAATTTTAACATTTTTAATTAAAAAAATAAAAAAGAGAATATATAAATTATTATTATTAATCATATTGTTACGAAACTCTATTTTAAAAAGGGAAGAAATGCAAATATATAGTTTTTTATAATTAATCATATTATTGCAAGAATCATTTAGAATGAGACAGTTTTGGATTTAACTGACACAGGTTTCTCGTAAATAGATACTCTAAAATGTACTCAGCGGCACATGGAGCATGCACAGTGGCCTTCAATTGGCCCACCCGCAAGTGCTGCCGCAATTAGCTGATGGCAGGAATTGATGCTGTGGCCCTCTCGAAAGGGATGGGGATGACACTCTTTGCTCATATTCATTGAATGTGTGTGGTATGCATATAACATGTACAGAATTCACGCATTTTTTGGTTTAGTATATGGTGATTAATATATAAGTTTTGATAATTAATTTAGTATATAGTATTTAATATTTGCCATTTTATAAAGCTTTGAAAAATTGTAATGTTGTTATATTTTTTAGTTTAGAATCATGAAACAAATTTAAAAATTAAAATGAGAAAATTTGTACTCTATCTATGTAATTGGTTGCTTTAGTTCAATGTAGATGGTTATGTTATTTTAATTCTAGAAAACAAATTTTCTGACAAGTTGGGCAATGCGTTGTAATTAAATAACCTTTTTCTAAACATTTATTTTATTGTTAATTTTATTCCAAATTTGACACAAGTTTTCAAAAATTATGAATTTAATTTATTTAATTCATAAAGACCTAGTGTCTCAAGAGTTTTTCAGATTTTTCAGGTGATGAATCAATTTATGCATTCAAAATTATATTTAAATAAAAAAAAATCATAATCTTATTCAAAATTATATTGTTTTTTGTAAGTTAAGTTTTTACATGTCCATTATTCACTTCGTGTAGCACAAGATTTGAATCCAAAATTTCTGATTTTGTGAGACTTCATTCCATGACCATCACCACTTAAACTACCCAAAAAAAACCAGTCAAAATTATATTATTAAATTAAAATATAAAATCCATTTTATTTATTAGTAATATTAATAATAATAATACACCTATAAACATACTTAACAACAAATATTCAACCAATTAAACTAACCCTGAGAACTTATATTTTATATATTGTTATTTTCGTTTTTAATTTATATAATTCTGTACACATTATTTTGCTTAGCTGTCAAAACTGAAAACTTATATCTTTAATATCTTTTCAAATTTGTTCAATCAAACGCTTCCTCGATACATTAAAATCAAACACTTCCTACATGCATTAAATTCCGATTAGGGGAGGGACGCCATTACCTGTGCGCCCTCCCCTCCACCTGGCGGACAAGCACGTTGCAGGCACGTGGCCTCGTACGACACCACGCCAACTCAATCCGCCACCTGTTAACATGCGTGTCAAGGGTTTACACTTTATTTAACGACCATGGATCCGCTCATTTCTGCCTTTACCGCGCGATGTATGCTCCGACTGTGGGTTTTCTGTTCGGGTCCGGTGTTTGTTCGAAGCCCTCCGCCGATGATGGCGTGGGAGGGCTCCATTACCTGTGCATGATGTCCGCCATGGTTGAGGTCATGTCCGCCAATTGCTGTTCAGCCTGGACCGCCGGTGGTTTAGGGTTTCCTGGGTGGTTGTTTAATTCGCGCTATTTGCCCGCCAATTGCTGTGCCAATAGCTGTTTAGTCTGGACCGCCGGTGGTTTAGGGTTTCCTGGGTGGTTGTTTAATTCGTGCTATTTGCTGTTTGGGGAGGAGACAGTACCAATTTACAGGTAACTACAAATTTCGGTGGTATTTGTGTGGTTTTTTGGGTTTTTTTCTTCTGCATTTGCTCATTTGTTAATTTTTTCCAATTGTTGCAGGTGTGGCAGGTCCGGCGAGCACTGGAGAAGGTCCGCCGAATGTGTGGCGAGCTCTGGACTGATGGCTTCTATCCGGTAGGATTTTTATCCTACCAGCCATTTTCTGAAGTGTTTTTCAACACCTCTCACCGTGTGTTTCTCAACACCTCACCTCGCTTATTGGAAGTTTTGTTGTAGCTTTTCGGTGTTAAGGTCTTGTGCTTTTTTTGGTGTTAAGGTCTTGTGCTTTTTTCTGATATAATGGTAGCCCTCTGGTTTTGTTGAATGTATAATTTATTAGCTGCTTTGTTGAAGGGTTTAGGGTTTTGGATTCTAATGGCAGCTTGGTTTTGGTTGCCATCTCCAAAGCTTGCAGCTAGTGTGAGACTCCGAACATACGGAAATGATGTTGTAGCTTTTCAGTGTTAAGGTCTTGTGCTTTTTTCTGATATAATGGTAGCCCTCTGGTCTTGTTGAAGGTATAATTTATTAGCTGCTTTGTTGAAGGGTTTAGGGTTTTGGATTCTCATGTGTATATTTCTTAATAGGAATTGTAAATGCTCTTCCGAGGCCAAGATATGCTATTTTTACTACACCTCTTCGCTTATCCACCAGGAGATTGTGAGGCTTCAGGTCCCTGCCATATTATAGGCTGCCTTTCAATATTGGAGCATGAACAAAGAATGTTTCAACTGCCTTTCGAGCTTCTGTACCATTCCATATAATTTAGGCATACTTCATGAATTGTAAGACTCCTAAGCCGGTGGTGTTCTAAATCCTTCTATGAGATGTAAGGTTGTTTGCTTGTAGGAAGTTTGTCAGACTGTCTTAAGGTGGCTAAGCTGTTTCTAGGGTTCTACTGCGTCTAGTCTTGTTCTGAGGGTTTGAAGGGAGTTATACAGATAAGAAGGTATGCGGATTCCTTCCTAAGCAGGTATTGTAAGGATTCAAGGTCTAGTGTTTCATTCCAAAGATCTAGCTTCCTCAGTCCTTCTAAGCTAATGTTTATTAGCTGCTTTGTTGAAGGGTTTAGGGTTTTGGATTCTCATGTGTATATTTCTTAATAGGAATTGTAAATGCTCTTCCGAGGCCAAGATATGCTATTTTTACTACACCTCTTTGCTTATCCACCAGGAGATTGTGAGGCTTCAGGTCCCTGCCATATTATAGGTTGCCTTTCAATATTGGAGCATGAACAGAGAATGTTTCAACTGCCTTTCGAGCTTCTGTACCATTCCATATAATTTAGGCATACTTCATGAATTGTAAGACTCCTAAGCCGGTGGTGTTCTAAATCCTTCTATGAGATGTAAGGTTGTTTGCTTGTAGGAAGTTTGTCAGACTGTCTTAAGGTGGCTAAGCTGTTTCTAGGGTTCTA
Source organism: Pinus tabuliformis (assembly GCA_031772625.1). NCBI lineage: Eukaryota > Viridiplantae > Streptophyta > Pinopsida > Pinales > Pinaceae > Pinus > Pinus tabuliformis. Next base: position 671,608,764 of record CM062815.1, read on the forward strand.
CTGCGTCTAGTCTTGTTCTGAGGGTTTGAAGGGAGTTATACAGATAAGAAGGTATGCGGATTCCTTCCTAAGCAGGTATTGTAAGGATTCAAGGTCTAGTGTTTAATTCCAAAGATCTAGCTTCCTCAGTCCTTCTAAGCTAATGTCTCAGACCATCTTCAGATTGTCTCTGTCCTTCTTCGGAATGTTGGTTTGCTTCTTGAAGGATACTAGAGCCTATGGTGTAAGCAGCTTACGTATTATTCATATATTATGATAGCTTGTTTCTCTGTATTGGTTACTAGTAATCACAATGCATAACCTTATGGACAGTGTTCACATAATCTACATGCCTTAATTACGATAAGCTCTTGTTCCTGTATTAGTATAGCTTGATTACAGTGATATCATAACTCTTACATATTACTGATATAAGCTCAATGTAAGGATATGGAATATGAAGCGTATAGTCTAATCACTTACACGGTATCAATTGATGTACCATATATAATTTACTAAGCTTAAACTCCATATTAGTAGAAGCTGTAATACATTTATACCTATAACTATTTCACACATATGGCTCCGATTCCCATTGAATTGATTACAATGATTACTCTTATTCAAGCATTGTGTTAGCTTCTCACTTCCATGGGACTAATCTGATGAATACCGATATAGTGCTTGCAGTAGTTTGGGTTAGGTTCCTAAAGACTATCTCCCATGTTTGCCTATGCCATTCAATTTTGTCTATCACATGCATTTTGTTCGTTTCCTTGGAACAATACTTAGCTCAATTATTTTAGAACTATATATGACTACATATTTGATTATATTAAAATCAGATTTGTTGGATTTATTTACTTATTTATGGTTGAGAATTTATTTGCAGCTCTGTGTCTTATTATCTCAGTGTTTCAGGTTTTCTTCAACAAATTTAAATAATAATTACTTCAAAAATGAAGAAAATGACTTCAAAGAGTCCAGTAGTTCCAATTGTAACTCTTTATGATCTTTGTGGAGTACATATGTTGTGTAGGCTTTAAGTTTAGTTCAGTTTTGGTTTTGAGCTATTGTTGTGTATTAACTTCTTTCTGTATTCAATAGAAGATGGATGTGTTTGAGAGTTAGGATATTTTACAGAAGTATGTGCTTGTAGGTAAGCTTACTTAGATCTAGGTTATTCTTTCAAAGTTGAAAAACTGCTTACAGTGGCCTGCTTTCTATGATACTTGTTGACTGCAATGAATAATTAGATCTAAAGCATATTGCTACGGTGACTGCATAAATACCATAAGACAATAATAATAAGCCCAAGACCACTGCACATTGACCATAAGAGACTAATAAAGTCATATGTTTTTCTGTTGGTGACTTTCCAAGTGTTTATCTAAGGTCTGGTTTATGTTTTCTGATATCTGAAATAGGCTTTTCGAGATCTGGTGTACTTGTTTTAGTAAGAAGAAATCAATTTGCTAAGGTTTAATATCCATAAGAAATCACTTATCAGTGTTGGGAGCATCATTTTGAAGCTAATGGTGAAGTATTAAGTGATTTATTTTGTGAAATATAGTTCATCTTTGCAGTGGAAAAAGATGCCCCAAGACATAATATGAATTGTCATAACAATTTCAAAAGGGGAATAAGTATCTAAGTTATCATTGTAGCGTCTTTTGTGGACTGATATCATTTGTGCTTAACTCGCAAATAAAACTGCTTTACAACCAACCAAGCTGCTGTTGGCTTTTCAATGTAGTGAATGCATAGCACCATAATGTTGTTAGTGTTTCAAAGCAATAAAACAACCTAGGTTGTAAGCCAGAATGTTTTTGTGACAAGAAAAAGACACAATCCATCCAAAATCCACATCATAATGTGGTTACAAACAAAAACATATGACACCCCTATTCTTTATGGCCCTGAGAATCTTGAGTGCCAAAACTCCCCGAGTTACCTTCTTGAGCCAAGTAGGTTGGCCTACCTGTCAAGGGTTGATTAGGAAATGGTTGATTGCTGCCATATGATTGACTCCAATTTGCAGCTTCCAACCATGGAGGTATTGAGTACCCATACCTCACATTTGCACTACTGGTCCCTGCATTAAGTGGAGGTGTGTAATGAGCATACATAGAATTGGCACCAACTCTGGTAGGAATAAGGCAAGTGGGTAAACCCTCAGTGGTATAGTGAGGCACTTGAATGTTTATGAGATCTTGGAATAATGGTGTATTATCTGCAATGGAGTCCAATGAGTTTGAAATAATTCTGGTTTCATTAGCTATTCTTGTATCATTGTCAACCATATTGATCATCCCTTGTTCCTTTTCAAGCATTTGTTGTGCCTTTCGTTTTTCCTTTTCCTGTCTTGCCATTTGCTTTTGTTGGTCCTTAATTTGCCTTACTTTATCTCTTTCAATCTTTTCATCTGCTCAATGTTGTGCTGCAACAATCCTTGCTGCCTTCTTCTCCTTGACTAGATCCTTCTTTTTCTGTTTTAATTCTTGCATTTCAAATTTCTTTTTTTCAGACTCAACTAACAGGTTTATATAGTCCTCTGAGGTGAGTAACTGTGAGCTTCGGCCCAGACGAAGACTACCTGGTGCACCTTGCTTTTTTTTCATTGATACTCTCTGTACTGGTAGCTTTAGGAATCGTCCAAGTGTCTTCTCCACCCCTCGCACCTGCATGTCATTGCTTGGTACTTCCCTTCCAGTTTCTGTTGGAACTGATCGAACTATATCATTATCTTCATTTGATGCCTCATTATGTCCTTCATCTTCTTCCATTGATATATTGTCCACAAAAAAATGAACAATTTCACTGTTCAATTCTGCTGGTTGTGAGGGCATGTTCATGCTTTCTTCATTGGTTGCTGAGACACTATGTGCATTCATATTGATCATTGCTTCTGCTAGCCATGAAGGTGGGGTTACTTGGCTTGGCAATGTCAATTGGTCATTGTCAACTGCATGTTCAGCAATAACATTAACAATATCAACAACAGGAATTTCATGTTCTTGAGTTGGTGGAACAATCTCCATGTTACTGCGAATTTGTTCATTGTTATATTGTGTTTCACATACAGTTTCATCATCTTCAGCATATAAGTGTCCTTGAGACAAGGAAATCATATTACCAGCTGCAACAACATCATCTTGGTCATCTACTTCTTGCACTTCAACACCTGTTTGGGCATTCCCTTCTTCCTGACCATCCACATGAAACGCTTGGCTACAACCAGTATCATGCATGAGAGCATCATAGTTCAGTGGCCAAATTCCTGTCCTCCTAAAGCCAGCCTTGATATTTGATGGTGTCAAAGCCCTTTTAAAAGCTTTACTTGCAAGCTCTGCTAGCTCAAACCTTTTCACCTCAACCCCTGGATTCTTTGCCATCCATGCAGCACGCTCCGACCTGAAATAGTTCTTGAAAGGGCCAAACACACTAACATCAAGGGGTTGCAGTCTATGAGTGGTATGAGCTGGCAATGTCAATAGGTCGATGCCTAAATTGTTTACTTCCTCAATTGTTTGTACAGCCATGTGGCTCCCATGGCCATCTAATATCAAAAGGTGTCTGTTATTAGGCGAGACGCCACCTGGTACCGATGCAGGAAAGTGAAAAAGCCAACTTAGAAACAGTTCTTTAGTCATCCATGCATGGGGATGTGCAGCCATGCATGCACCTGGTTCGCAGTTCTGTATATAGTTTTTCAGTTGATTTTTACCTTTGAATAGATAAAATCCTGGGATTGAAGTACCAATTGCATTAACACAACATAAAATAGTTATCCACTCCCTGCTCTTGGGAAAAATCTTTGGCACATTTCGGCTCCCTCTCTTGGCAATTACCCGCATGCCACAATTCCTCCCTGCCTGTAAACCTGTTTCATCACAGTTCCATATATGGTTTGCTCCCTAAGAATGTTTATCATAAGCACTAGAAAGTGTGTCATAGAATTTTTTGCACAACTGCAGGGCGCAAATTTAATGCTTTGTCTCTGTCAAGGCCCTCAGCAGTACGCAATACAAGTTCTGGATGCCTTTTTTTAAACCCAAGCCACCATGATTTACCAGGAAACCCATCTTTGAATGGGTTTGGCCTCCCTTGACAGATTTGAGCAACTGTTGATTTGAGTTGTATCAACTCTAGCCCATGTCCCAGTTGGGCCATCTCTTTACACCACTCAACCACCTCGGCCTCCTCATCCTCAGTCATAACTGTAAGAGGCCCTCTACGTTTTGTATGAGTCAGTCCATTTATCCAATAATGTATTGATGAGGGAGGAATACCATGTTTTTTTGCAGATGCCCGAACTGAGTATCCATTAAACTCTATGTCGTCAATTGCAACTAACATTTGTTCTTTTGTCCATCCTCTCATAGCACTGATTTTTTTAGTTGAGCTTGCCCCTTGGACTGTTGTTGATGGTGGTTCTGTGGCTGATGGTGTGTTAACATCAGCAGCTGTCACATGGTCATCTTCAACAATGTTCCCTGGTGCATTGCTGGCATCGACATCAGCTGGCTTGTCATCATCAGACGATGTGCATCGGAGCTGCGCACCCCTTGTCACTCTCCTGCCACTTCTCCTTGTACGAGCAGAGTAACTTCCTTTTGCCATAGATGCAACAACCTATAAAATTATTGCATGCATTTAGACATTAGAATATATGTTAAATTATGCTTTATTACTTCTGCAAAAATTATCCCTATGAAGCTGATGATCGAATAATTCCTGTAAGCTAACCTTCAATTCCTGTAAGGTAAGCAACAAATAAGGTCAACAAATAAGGTCAACAAATTATTACAGTTTTAAAAATAAAATTAAACATAAATAGATAGCATTCTTAAATTTTCAAGGCTAACAAAAGACTTACACACATGAATACCATTTTGAAAGAATTCATACCATTTGTAACTTACAACACTAGGTAGATCTTGAGATTAAGATTTTTTCTCATCTGTGATGTCAGAACAAGTTTTTACCATGGTGGTGAACTTGTGCTTTTATTTACATTATTGGGACTTTCTTTCTCTGCTTAGCATATCTGACTACAAAAATTTAGGTAGATAAGATGTTTTCTCATCTGTGGTGTCAAAACAAGATTTTTACGATGGAGGTAAACTTGTGCTTTTATTTACATTATTGGGACATGTCTTCCTCTGCTTCGCATATCTGGTTACAAAAACCTAGAAATGCTTCCCACTTGACTGATATGGAATTTGTGAGTTTGATTTTAGTTTTTCATGTAATGTCTAAATGAGTCTTTTTCTCTATCTTTACATAATTTCAAAAGAGTTGAAATTATTGCTTCAGTGCTTAGTATTTTATTGGTGTTTACCATGCTTACTGGAAATTTGGATTCAGTGCCCTGTTTTGATTGTTTCCTTTATAGTTACTCTGTCTCTTCTTTCAATTAATTTGTCCTTAGGCTTTTTGAAACAAATGGCTTGCATCTCCTCATATTACTTCACCGATAGTTCACTAAAATCCTATTTAGTTTGTTCCATGTGCTTGTTGCATGAGCAAAAATAAGCGCGACCTTTGTAAAATGTGACTGAACTTAAAATTCGGCTGAGAGGTCTCACTTTTCATTATATTTTGATATATTTGTGAAATTTTCTCTCATAATCATGTAAGTTCACGGGTTTCTTCAGTATCTGTTTTTCCTGGTATACCACTTAAGCGCGACCATTGTAAAATGTAACTGAACTTAAAATTCGGCTGAGAGGTCTCACTTTTCATTATATTTTGATATATTTGTGAAATTTTCTCTCATAATTATGTAAGTTCACGGGGTTTCTTCAGTATCTGTTTTTTTCTGGTATACCACTTTTGTTGCAGTTCCAAAATCTTTGCAATTCTAATATATATTCATAACATGACCAAGTGTGAAATAATAATTCTTACGCCAGGAGAACTTAAACTAGTATTTCTGAAATTGGCACCTTTAAAGTTTTGAGTTTTGCAGCTATGGCCTAATAGCGAGCTGGATTACTAATGTAGCCCAAGTATTTTTAAACTTAAAAACCCCTGTTTTATTAAGCAGACTTAAAATCTAATAGCATCTTGTCCTCTTATTTGATTTGCTGTCTTTCTGAGCAAGATGTTTGATAGCTTACTGCACTAATTTGTTTGTAATCCTAGAAAAAATGATCTATTTTAGAAGTCTGAAAGTTGAGCTTACTGTACAGTGTATTGTTTCATATTGCTTTTGTTAAGTTGGTCCAATCAACATGGACACAGCGGGGCTTTCGTTGCGCTTACTGTACAGTGTATTGTTTCATATTGCTTTTGTTAAGTTGGTCCAATCAACTTGGACACAGCGGGGCTTTCGTTGCGAAGACCCTACCGTGTATAAAGGGTTATCGGGAACGACAACAGGACGAGAAACGATGTTTAGAAGTTTCCCATTGAAGAAACTAGGAGACACGATGTTTAGATGTTTAGAAGTTTCCCATTGTATTCAATAGGTTAACTGTATAAGCTAGAACACATACATAAACTCTGTATAAAAAAGGTTAATTGTAACTGTATAGGTTAACTGTCACCACCCTATGGACAGAACTGTAATGTAAGAAATCTGATAAATGAATGGACAGAACTGTAATGTAAGAAATCTGATAAATGAATGGACAGAACTGTAATGTAAGAAATCTGATAAATGAAAACAATGAAAACAGAACTGTAATGTAAGAAAAATCTGATAAATGAAAACAGAACTGTAAGAAGAATGAGTTGTAATTCATATAACTAACTTGAATATATTGGCCACTGTTTTGTGATGTTGTCTTCAAGTTTGCTGAATAGTTTGAAAGCATAAGATACAACTTCAACAGTGGGTGGACTTGTTTTATAGTTTTGGGGACTTGATTTTAATTGGTGGATATGGATGCACATGGATTGCAATGGCTTCATTTTGAATGTGTGGTATGGATTTAATTTGCTGTGATCTAATGGTTGGGAATTGTTTATTTGTTGATCCATGTGCTTTGATTTGTTTTAATGAGAAATAGAATGAGTTGGGTGTCATTTATTGCAGTTATTGGGTCTGGGTGTCATTTATTGAACAAAGTGGATTTAATTGTTATTGGGTTGGGTGTCATTTATTGAACAAATTGGATTTAATTGTTATTGGGTTGGGTGTCATTTATTGAACATAGGGTGCTTAGTTGTTGAACAACACAGCAGTTATGGCTGACATACATTCCTTTTGTTATGTGCAGGTAGGCATATTTATTTGGGATGCAAAGTTGGAGTTCTCATGAGTGGGGGTTGAAGTGACTGTTGTTTTGTACTTCTGGAATAGACCAGTTTGGAAGCCTTTATGGCTCTAGCTGTTTTCTACTTGGGTCAATATGTTTTGCAATATTAAGTAGTAAAATACTATTTATGGACAGTTGTGGGCCCAGTCAATGTATGGGTGATTTTTGGACATAATTTAAAACTTATTTATACATAATGTTATTTATTTCTGTTTAAAATTTGGTTTCACAAGTCTTAATCACTGGTGGTTTGGTGGGACCAGTATTATATCAACTACTGGTCCCTGCACAAGAATAGGAATCCCTCCCCTAAACTCTTTCACGGAAATTGATGCAAATTTGAGAAACAAGCTTAAGTACATTGGCAGAAAGTTCACTTTCCTAAAAAGGGCTTTATAGAATTTTACGTTCTCGATATCTGATTGGTTGGCTTTTTGTCTAATTTCGCGGGAAGCTGAGACATTCTACATTCAGAAACGTTTTCTGAATTCACTTTTGGCTCTATATTTGGAGCGAGGCGAGATTAATATAAAATTAAAATAATCTCGAAACAATTTAATAATAATAGTAAAAGAAGATTAATATATTAAATAAATATATAATTTTTTTATTATATTTGCCGTTAAGTATATTTGTTATTAGTTTTTTTTTTATTGAATTGAGACTTCTATGATCCATATTAATTTGTTGAGGAATCTTCGGTGAAAATCACATAAAAAAACTTTTGTCAACGCGTTTCGAACCAGCCAGTGTGGTTCATCGTTTTTTAAAAGCTATCAAAATTTTAACATTATAAAATTAAATTTATTATTTTTAATTAAAATTTATTTTTATTTATTTTAAATATGATTAGTTGAAATATCTCCCCTCTTATTGTGTAATGATGATAAGAATTGATTTTGGTGTACTCTATTATTAATAACTATGTACTACATCACTTTTCTGAAAAAACTATGTACTACATCACTAATTACTATGTACAATAAATATAAATATTTTGAAAAAATAACATTATATATTAATTACTATGTACCATAAACACAAATGGTATTATTTTGTTTTTCATTAACTTCTTATTATTATTTTTATCAATGAATTTAGACTTCTGTGATCCATAACATTGTTAAGATAGTCTTCGGCAAAATCACATAACCAATCTTTTGTCGACGCATTTCGAACCAACCAGTGTGGTTCATCGTCAGGACAAGTTGAAGAACCAATCCGGCTTAGCTAGATTAAATAGAGTGTGCAGAGACTCCAACAGCTATAATGCTAACGGCTAATTTGACCTAATGAACCTGGTCAAGCTACTAAAATAGTTAATTAATATTTCTAGAAATAGTTAAAATAGGTAAATAAAGGAATTCATTTGTTAATTTAAAAATAAATAGATATATTATTATTATTATTTCAAATATTAAGAGAATCTATGGTATAATATTAATATTTTAATTATAATGGTCATTATATCTCATAATACATATTAAATGATTTATTATTATTCAATTATTATTTAAATACAAGTGAATGGTAATAAATCACTATTATTTTTATAATTTAGTTACATTAGGTAATTATGTAATAATTACTTAATGGTCCATTGGTAAGTTAGATCTTCATTATTTAGTTCTTTAAAATATATCATATTTATTATTTAAATATAATGGTCATTAAAATAATAAGTTATATAAAATAATATATGTTTATTGAATACTCTATAACTACTTAATAATTTATAATCCTCTATAGTTAATTAATTTTTTTTATCAATTTTTTTTAAAAGCTATCCAAAGTTTAACATTATGAAATTTAATTTATTATTTTTAAATAAAATTTATTTTTAATTTTTTTAAATATGATTAATTGAAATGTCCCTTCTTATTGTGTAATGATGACAAGAATTGACTTTGGTGTACTCTATTATTAATAACTATGTACTATCTCACTAATTACTATGTACAATAAATATAAATAATTTGAAAAATAACATTATATATAAATTACTTACTATGTACCATAAATACAAATGGTTTGTAATTAAATTCAAAAATTCTATTTTTTCAATGGTGTAAGGTTATACATTAATTACTATGCACCATAAACACAAATGGTTTGTAATTAAATTCAAAAATTTCATTTTTTTCAACGGTGTAAGGTATTGAATAGACAAATTTTATGGGTTTTATTTCTTAATTTAAAAAATATAATTTTGAAAAAAAAATGTAAAAATAACACATGTACCATTTGTACAACTTTCATTATGTCAATCTATACGCTAATGACATGCATTATATAAAAAACATTGTCATCATTCAATATTAAATAAATAATTATTAACTTGTTATCATTCTCTTCAATGTTATATATATATAACCTCTATCTACCAAAAAATTGTTTAATTATATTAAAAAAATGTTAAGTAAATATTCATATGACTCATTTTACAATTTTATTATTATTTGGAGTACATACAACAATATTTTATTAAATTAAGCGACAGGGAACGTTAGCTATGCAGCCTTGTTTATATGATGTAGTAGAACTTGTTTTTTTTATCATTTTATTGGTAAAGAAAATTAAAATTATATTGACTAAATTGAAAATAGTCACAACAATAAAATTGAAATACACTATAACAATAAACAATAGAATGTTTAATTAATCACAAATGTAAAAAAAAAAAATTGTTTATTAATATAGAAAATTAAAATAGGGTCGGTGCAAGGGGAGGGATGATCATTAATCTTATGGAATCATAGAATTGAGAATTTTGTGGGGATTAGATGCATGAATAATGCGAGTCGTATAGGCTTCTTATAGGAGTAATTGTGGCTAAATATTTACATCCTCTTAACCTCATGATTCTAGAAGACTCTTTTATCAATCCAACATCTTCGTCAAAAATCTTTGCCAAAAGAAAATCATTTAAAGATAATTCTTCAATGAGTGATTAGGATTATGGTTGGTTGTGAGCAAATTTCCTTTTCCATGTGCTAAGACAACAGAATATAGAGGCAGATCTCCAAGCAAACCATGCCTATAACATTCAAGTTGGACAAATGGAAATCAATGTGATCGGAAGGTGGTGAGACATTCCATGAAGCATAGCCCCTTAATTATTCTCTCCGCCTTAAATAAATTCCTAATGATACTCATCCAATGCCCAAGTCTATATCACCCCTTGGAAAAATGAACAAAAGGCATTGGCTTGTCAATTCGGTCGACATGTCATTCAGTAGGGCATCACTGCATGCATATGAGGTAAGACCTCCTCTCTCACATGTAGATAGTAACTTGATCCGATAGCGCTTAATTCATTTCATCGACCTCCCACTGCATTTGGTTATAGGTTCCTATATGGATAAAATTATGAAGCACCATGGTCAATTAAATGGTGAAGCATAAGAGCAACCTTCCTAGGTCAATAAATTCATGGCTCCTTGGCACTTTATTATCCGTGGATTGCATCCCATGGGCCTCCCTCCCTTCAAACTCTTTACGGGAGGACTTTTCGTATGTTATGCCCACCCTCAACCTTGCGTTGGTATATTTGGCTTCTTCATGAACATGATGGTCTAGTATTTCATGTGACAACACCAGTCGTTTTGGAGAAATTGACAATAGGCTTGGATTTTGGGCTTTTGACGTTTCTTGTTGGGAATTGAGTTGTTTTAGTCATGCATGCAAGCTTATTTTCCCAACCTCCATAAGTGATCTTCAATTTCTTCAAGGATTCTATCAACCCTTGAGCTTTTTTCAATTTAGAAGTCAATCTCTCATATCTTTGTGGCTCCTTGTCCCTCTAAAATGTTATATGGTCTAATTGGGTTTTGGCCTCAACACTTTAGCATTATAGGCTCTCTCACTCCCTAAAGTTCTTTGAATTATGGTGGGTCTCCTCAACCCTAGTCTCTATATCCCACTATTAATATGCAAGTTTCTATTGGGACCCTACCTTTATGCATATTGATAGTGTTCCCCTTCCTCCTTAAAGAAAGAAATATTTTGAGCACTCAACCCCTTCTTGGAATCAAGTTGACCATGAATTACAAACTTCCTATTTGTGTGAATTTAAAACTTTCAGTACATGTTCCCTTCCTAGAGAGGAAATGAAGATCCACAGAGAGTCCCACTCAGGTTTTAGGGGTCACCCCAAATGTCAACAGGGCTCCCACAAAGATGAATCCTTAAGCTTGGAGATCATGAAAACTAAAGTGAAATTGCAAGAACAAACCTAAGCATCATCATCAACTTAATGAAAGGAATATAGGAGCTTAAATTCAACATGGCTCATTAGGAAGATGGAGATGACATGATTTGCCAACCAATATATGCCCTTTAATGCCATAACATTACCAAGACAAGTATCAATGCAAAATCTAGTGCCCCTAGCAGGAATGAAGGAAATGACCTTGCAACCCTCAACAAACCTTTAGTTGTGGATGCCAACATTCTCTTATGATGTGCACTAAATTCAAGTGTGTCTTCCTTCCTAGAAAATTTTCTGAAGTGTTCTCATATCGCCACTGTGTTTTTGTATGTGTTTTAGTTAAAATTTTGGTGTTGGCAGAAATTTCCTCCCTGAAAAATCAGTTTGTAAGAGGAATCACATACTCTGTTTCCCATCATGGCATAGATTTTAATACAATATAGCTCATTTTTCTGTTAAAAGTATATAAAAATATAAAATTTGTAAAATATATGATTAAAAAGATAAATTAGTAAAATTTTACAATTTTTTTATAAAATTAATTAAAAAAAAAATCTTCATTAAATAATTTGATCTAGAATTATTATCTTCTAGTAAATGGGAAATTGAATAGATAATGACGTGGTGTACTATTAAAGAACTCCACAAATTGAAGGTAACTGGTTTGAAACTCCTTGGGTAAAAGATCTGTCATGTCAAGGATTGGTGTGGCCTAGGCCAGATGCGATCCTCATGTGATTTTGACAGCTTATCTACCTATGGGTCACATTTTTTCAAGACAAATAGTAAGCATACAACCATCTTAGGGCTCACACAACTTAGCAAACCCTCCAAAAAAATATAATTCTCTTTTACGATAAATTTATTAATAAATACCCTAATGGGGTTGGGATAACAAGGTACAAGTAGCAGGGATAGGGTGGAAGGGACCTGTGTGGTTGACACATGCAACAAATGTAAACGGCAGCTAGGAAAACTGGTGCTAGAGACAACAAAGACTCGAGAATGGGGAAGAAAGATATAAGCCCTGGATAGTGTTCAATTTTCTCCATTTTTGGTCCTTTGGTATAGGAAATAGTAGGGATGGTATATTTAATGTTTAGTATGCACAAGACGCTAACATGTGGATTCTTGTTTCGCTAGAAAACTGGGCCTCTGTCGTTGTTGTTGAGTGGGGAGAGTTACTGAGAGTGTTGGATTGGAAACCCTCTTGCTTAATGTGGGATCCTAGGGAAAGGGTTGATGGGATTCTGTAGTGCAACTGTTTTGTGCTGTCAGGGAGTATTGAGTTGTTGGTCAAGTCTAAGGAACCTGGTCAATGACCTATTTCTAGTAATATTGGTGGCACCCTCGTAAGTTTATTATTATAGAATTTTATGTGGGAGAATATTTTCTTTGTCTTAATATTAATAAAGTTTGTGCGATTTCATTTCATGTATTTGCATGGCACCTCTCTGTAGAGAAACTTTAAGCCAAACCACTTTAGGTCCTAGCGCCCTTAGGACTAGAAGTTATGAATTTTGTTTTTGGTGTGTCATAGTGTTGCAAAATGTGTAACTAGGTTTGGTCTTCATAAGCATGAAATGTATTCTTGTAAATAGTAAAATGAAAACAATGTATTATTGGAGCATGGGTTTCATGCTCAAGTTCTTTTATTTTATAGGTCAAGCACCCATTAAGTGCTTCTAATGATTGTAGAGTCATTGTAATCTATTGAAGACCCTATGGGCACATTGTATCTTCTAAAGAAAAAATTATTTTGTCTTTAAAGTGTCGAAATACCTCCAAGATCAAGTCGACCTAATGAGCTATCAAGTTGGTCTACATGAATAGCAACATCTCCCCCTAGGAAGAACCTATATATAGAGATGACTGCATCCTCCATTCTACATATTCACTCATCTCATTCTATGCGAAGAAGAGGAAGAGAAGAATTCAAAGAAGAGGACACGAATAAGAGGAAGTCAAAGAAGTCGAAGTGCTTGGGCTAGATCTCTCTCTCTCTTAAGAGGGTTGAAATTAGGGTTTCTACATTGGGACTATCTCTGGTTTGATCTTGGAAGAGGAAGAAAAGCAAAGGAAAGTGAAGGTTTCTTAGGGTATCTTAGTAGCCCTAAGACTCAAGGAAAGGAAAGCAAAGGGAGGAGAAGGCTATTCAAGGGAGATATAAGAATCGAAGAGAAGTAGCAATAGTTACAACAGTTACCGTGATCCAGAATTTTAGATCTACAATGGGTGGTCGAAGTCTCTATAGTTGGAGGCCGAGTTGATCTTGATCTTGGAGGGTATTTGTCTGAGTCACTAGGTCATGGTATTCGTCAATTGGAGAATCTATAAGAAGAAGATATTTATGGGTTTTCCCCTTAAGAGGAGGGGTTTTGGCCCTAACTTGCATCATATATATTGTGTCACTGTTATTATTGTTTTTGTAGTTGTTCGATGTATCACACATTGTAATAATAAGGAACAAATACAATAAGAAAAATGGTAACACAAACAGTTATCAAGTTAAGAGAACTAACCTACTTACTAGCTTACTGAATTCTAAATGTGGAATCAGAGCTAAGGTTATCTAAGGGCATCATGAATATCTCCTCTAAAGTGAAGAAGTTGATTAAGAAGATTGCAATCCATCTCAAGAATGGGATTAAGGAAGCATGGAATTTATTTTTCTCTACAAAGAAGGTATTAATCAAAGAAATGGATGAAGGTTTATTCTTGGCTCTTTCTGGCACATTCCAAGATGAATGCATTTGGGTGATTGATAGTGGTGCATCAAGGCACATGACTGGTCACTCCAATATATTGGATACCTTATCAAAAGGAAAGTCCACTTATTTAGTGGAACTTGGAGATAACAAGAGCTATCCCATAAAAGGAATGGATCGACCTCCATAAAGCTAGAAGACAGAAGCAACATCCACCTCAACAACATTCTCTTTGCTCCAGGTTTTCACAAGAGTTTAATTTCTATTTCAAGTCTAGAAGATAAGGGTGATAGAATAAACTTCATTGATGGAAAGGTAGTTGTTTGGGGAAAAGACTCAAGTATAGATCAAGCTAAAGTTATAGGCATTCGAGAAGGAAGACTCTACAGATTAATGTCTCTTGTGGCTCAAGCCCTAGTCCACATTGAAATTATCCCATATGAACTTTAGCATCAATGATTTGGTCATCTACATTTCAAAATGCTTCCAACCCTAACTTCCACAGTAGATGGAATTCCTAATTTGAAAGAGGATCATGAAGGTGTCTGTAAATGATGTGCATTAGGTAAGAATACCAAGAGACCATTTGGAAGCAGTTCTTCATGGTTAAAAGAAATATTAGGTCTCATTCAATCTGATGTATGTGGTCGTATGACTCCTAAATCAATTGGAGGCCATCTATACTATGTCACATTTATAGATGATCATTCATGAAAGACCTGGGTTTACTTAATGAAAACCAAGGATGAAGTATTTACAAAATGTCAAGAATTCAAAGCTGAAGTGGAGAACCTTACATAAAGAAGAATCAAGATACTAAGATCTGATATTGGAGGAGAATATCCATCCAAAGATACTGGGATTAAGAGGGACCTGATAGTCCCATATAATCCTGAACAAAATGGAGTTGCAGAAAGGAAGAATAGGTCCATTGAAGAAGGTGTAAAAGCAATGCCACACAATCAGGATCTACCTAAGTTTATGTGGGGGGAAGTCACAAAGACAACTTTTTACATTCAAAATTGAAGCCCCCACATATCTCTAGACAAAAAAACTCCCAAAGAAGTATTCACTAGAAAGAAGCCATATGTAGATCATCTATGGATCTTTGGGTGTCCTATATATGTCCATATACCAAAGGAAAAAAGAAATAAGTTGGATCTTTCAGGCATGAAGAGAACATTTTTTGGGTATAACAACTCATCAAAATCTTATAGGATCTACATGAGACATGGACATTACATAGAATTCAGTCGTGATGTCATACTTGATGAGAGCATAAAATTCAAGAGATCAAAGGAACTTTCCATAGATTCTGATGATGAGGAACTTCAGATATTTGAGGAACAAGTTGACCAAGGAAAATAAGAATCACACCATGAAGAAGAAGGTCCCCGTGAACCCGTTCAACTTGTGGCCATCCCTGAAACAAGGAAAGTACATAATTGGTTGAAATGTACACTACTTGATGCAGAAGGTCATGGAGCAACATGCTCATTTAGAGAAAGCAAGAAACTTAAAATATATTCTAGGTATGCTACATACATGAAAAAACTGATACACGCTGAACCATCCTCCTTTGAAGAGGTTGTAAATAATCGAGAATGGAAGGATGCCATGGATGATGAGTATCAATCTATAATGAAGAATGGAGTCCGGGAGATCATGCCTAGACCCGGAGACAAGTTTGTGGTTACTTCTAAATGCATCTATTAAGATGAAACATGCAGCTGATGGAAGTATCGATAAGTATAAAGAAAGGTTTGGGGTGAGAGGTTTCTCTCAACTATGAACAGACATTTCCTCCAACAACAAGATATACAATGATTTGATCATTAGTCTCTTTTGTAGCATTAATGGGATGGAACATCCACCAAATGGATGTCAAGGTTGCGAATATGAATGGAACAATAGATGAAGAAGTCTACAATGAGAAACCCTTGGGATTCTAAGTCCAAGATAAAAGTCATATGTTTTCAAATTGAATAAAGCACTATATGGCCTCAAACAAGAACCAAGGGAATGGTATGTTAGAATGGACGCATCCCTTCAAAAGATAGGCTTCAAAAAATGCTCTGTTGATTCCAACCTTTACATTAAGGTTGTAGGTAATGAACCTGTAATCATTCTCTTGTATGTAGATGAGCTTCTCTTAACAGGTGTAGAAGATCGAATTGAAGAATGTAAGAAGAAACTTGCAACAAAATTTAACATGAAGGATATAAGGCGGATACAATACTATTTGGGACTAGAAGTCTAGCAAGGACCTAATGAACTTTATTTGGGTCAAGAAAAGTATGTGATCAAGTTACTGAACAAATTTGAAATGATGGACTACAAACCTATGACTACTCTGACGATCACAAACTTGAAAAGACTAAGGAGTTCTGAATCTAACCCTATGGATCCTTCCAAATATAGTCAACTCATTGGTTCATTGATGTACTTGGTGAATACTTCTCTAGATATATGCTTTATAGTAAATGTACTTAGTCAATTCCAAGTGGATCCAAAGCATGATCATTGGGTAGCATCAAAACATATTCTCAGATATCTAAAAGGAACCATCCACTATTGTCTAAAATATGATAGAAGGAATGATGTCCAATTAGTTGGATATATAGATTCTAACTAGGGAGGTAGTGAGTAGGATGGAAGAATAACTATGGAAGGATGTTTTAGTTTGGAATCCTCCATGGTCTAATGGATGAGGAAAAATCAATACTCACTTGCTTTGAGTAACGTTGAAGTTGAATATGTTGCAGTCTGTAAAGTAAGAAAAGAAGAAATATGGTTGAGGAATTGTTATCCGATCTATTTGAAGGATCGATGAACCCTACAGTGATACATTGTCTAAAGATCCATTGTTTCATGGAAAGACAAAGCATATAAACACCAAGTATCACTATATCCAAGAGCTAGTACAAAATTGTGTGTTGAAGCTACAATACATCTCCATTAAGGAGCAAGTAGCTGATATATTGACAAAGTCATTTCCAAACAAGAAGCTTGAATATTTGAGGGAAAAGCTTGGTTTGGTAGATGTATCCTCCCTAATTGAGAGTGAGAGATGGACACTACATTCTTTTCTTCACTTGGGAAGAAAGAATGGAGGATTGGGTAACCATTTGGCATGCAATACTCTTTTAGAATGTGGTAGGGCATTCAAGACAAGAGTAGTCACAGACCGATATTCTTTGAGGACTAGCTATCCAAGATAAGAATAGTCCAAAGGAAATTCATACTCTGTGAACACCCAGGTGGAGTATGAAACTTGTGAGACAATGATTATGGTGTCTATGAACCATTGGTCTTGCAATAATTTTTCTCTGATCATGTGGATAGAGTTGTTATTCAAGGCCTTGTTATGTAAACAATGTTGGTTGATATGATGCTAGACAAACGGGTTACCAATCCAACTGTTGGGATGGGGTCCCCAGGGTCAATTTTTGTTAGTTAAGTCAATATTTGTAATGATTCTTGTTAAATAATGTAAAGTCTCTGCGAAATGTGGATCTAGAGTGTGAAGATAAGTAAGAGTCAAAGGGGCATTAGTGCCTTGTATGGGGAGGTGATAGGATGGTTTTTAGACCCGCCCATGGTCCGCAGACCATGGTATTGTAAAGAAAATGCTATAAGTAGTTGAGTCAAAGCGAGTCTAAGGAGATAATTTTTTGTAGAGAATTGTTGTAAGGGCAAGGTGCTAAGGCAGGAAAGGTTTGTTTCTTGTACTTAGGCGAAAGGGGAAGGCTTTGGCAGCTGAGTGCGAAGAGACCTTGTCAAGTTCACAACTGAGTGCGTGGGCCCCTATAGCTAGGTGCGCAAGGATAAGAAGTCTATATATGAACATTTATATCTTAACAAAGACAATTTTGAGCTGAATCTATACATCTGTGCCTTGTTTATTGTTTCAGTTAAGTTTTTATATCTCCACGATCTGTTATGAATTATATGAATTAATTCTTGTTTATTACGCAAAAGTAGTGGATCTGTATCTTTTATGCATGTTAATAACAATTTAAGACCTTCGCAAAAATCGGGAAGTCGTTAGATAGATTTGTTGTAGTTAGCTATTCGAAAAGGGTAGATCTGCGTGACGAAAGATCTAGGCCAGAAGGGCTTCAGAATACACATTTGTTGCGCAAAACTGGTAGATCCATAATCTTTCTACATGATAAATATAATTAAGCACCTTCATGAAGAATTGAAAGGATGTTAGAATAGATTTACAATAGTTGATCAATCTGAAAGGTTAGGTCTACACAAAGTCAGATCTAAGTCGTTAGGGTATCAGGAAACCATCACACACTCCTCTGGATGCACAAACCTGGTTCTACCATCCCCCAATACTACTTTAGGTGAGACTGCAGCTTGTGCTACGTAGGTTGTTGCCAAAATGGTTAGCAGTTAGGGTTTTGTTGGTTGGTGTGAATAACTCTGAATCCGGTTCAGGAACCCTCTCGCCAACAAATGGTTTCATTGCCAGGACTAGGATCTATTTGAGGAATGTGTGATGTCAAATAAGTGGTTCCCTACTAAGAAATAAATTGAGAAGCGGATCGATCGAAAGGAACACGTGTTTGCAGCCCAGGAGAATAAAAATCTAGATTATCCAAGGAGCAATGGTTCAATAGATACCTATACTCAGACAAAATTGATATTTTCTTTTGTTTCTTCCCTTGCAAATTGCACGAGTGGCTGTCTAGATTGGCGGATAGTCAGGGTACATGGAGACTTGACGGCCCTATTGTGTGGACTCTAGAGCTGGTGAGGCGCTTGGAAGCTTCATAAAATAACATCGCACGGGTTGTGGATCACTGGGTTGATCGTATCATAGGAGGATTTGTCACTAAGCTTGCAATTGATATATCCATCAGTTATAGCGAAGCAGAGCGCAAGCTCTTCAAGGGACCGCGAGGTAAGTATTTAAAGTCTCTGAAAACCTAGGTTAAGATGTTGTTGTGTGAAAAATGGGTTATGCCATTACCTGGATGTTTGGGACTACACGAAGCAGAAAAACCTTCAGAAGGAACACAGAACTAGGCTCCGAATATAGTCCGCTATTGGGATCCTCGTCAAGTGACGACGAAGGCACTATTCTGAATACATTATGAAATTTGTTGCAGTTGGTAAGTCAAGGTATCTCGCGGATACCTCATCCATCCACTCTGCCTCTACCTCCACCTCCACCGCATACACCTACATGGTCACCTCCACCTCCACCTCCACCTCCACTATTCAACATGACAAATGCAATGAAGATGTCGATCTTCAAAGGGGTAGGGAGTGAAGACCCCAAGAAATTTTGGTTTGTTGCAAATGTTGTGTGGAGAGCATAGTAGATCAATGATGATAATTTAAAGAAAGCACATCTGGTCACGGTGCTGCAGGATAGAGAGTTGACTTGGTATATCAAGTACTGTCAAGATCACCCTATCGAGATGTTGGAAGATACTCAACGAGCATTGAACAGTGAGTTTAAGAAGCCTAAGTCTCAGGCGCAGTCTATTACAGAGTTCAAGGAGATATAACAAGTGGTAAATGAATCCTCATGGGATTTCGATCAAAGGCTTAAATGCCTAATTCGACCAGCTAATATGAACATCAAATATGAACAACACAAATATTGGTGCATTGCTTCATTGTTGCCTCACCTAAGATTACCATTATCACACTAGAAGATTTCAACACAAGCAGAACTCGTGGATATCACGATGAGGTTGGAAGCCTCACCAATACAAGATATGAACATTGGAGTACAATAGGTTAACTCACAACTGACAAGTCTGCACCTAGAGTTGCAGACCTCGAAGAAGGGAAAGGAAGCCCAGCCTGAGGTGCGTGGTGAAGTTTGGTGCTTGAAATGAAAAGGCCATGGGCATGATAAGGACCATTGTTTGGTTTATCAGAATTATCTTTTTGGGGGAGGGCTTATCCTCATGAAGACATAAAATAACACTGGGCCGAGCACAGGAGCAACATCGTGATGCATTATTTGTCAGGTTATAGGACAACATGCAATGGACAATTTTTGTCTGCGACAAAAGTTTGAACAGACCCTTTAGTAGTTGTTTTGCAATTTCTGAAAATCTGTAGGACATGATGAGTGCCATTGTTGAAGTTATGAATTAATGATTGATAGAGCCCCTACTTATTGAATGCAAGCAGAAAATTGACCTCTAGATTAGGGTAGGGGTGTAGCACGAGGATGATTCCAAGGCCAAGGAAGAGGAAGAGAAGGAGGATTTGGTATAGGTCATGGACAAGTTATTTGTTATAACTGTGGTGAAGATGGACATTTTGCGTGCGATTTTCCGAACCAAACACATCCATCTTGTCAATATTGCAGAAAATTTGATCATGTGATATAAGAGTGCTCGACACTTATAGAAAAAATTTAAGAAAAGAAGACACAAACCCAACAACGTACACAAAATATCTAAATGACGAGGGCAGAGCCTCGCGAAGAAGACCACAGTGTCAATATTGTAATGCGCAGTAGTATAGTCACAAGTGAAGATAAGGGAAAGAAGCCAGAAACTGAGGGATGGGTGCACAAGGTTGCTGAAAAGGAAGTCGGGTTTGACCTCAACCAAGCTAAAGAAACTTTTATGGAAGCTAAGAAGAACTTCGCTAAAGCTTCTACATCCGGGAGTTAGGAGAAATCAATGGGGAACAATGAAGTAAAAGATGTGGATCCTTCGCTATTAGCTACTTTTTGAAAACCTATATGATGTTGTTAAGAGATCAGAAGGTAGTAGAAGGGCTCTAGAAGTTGATCAACAATTGCACAGGAAAAATTAAGATTCCTACAAAACAACACACTGTGAGGAAATTAGGTAGACATAAGAAGCGAACTGGGTGTGAGATAAGGTTAACTGTGTAAATCACAAAGTATGAAATGGACCAAATCATCCTGGATTTAGGTTCTGATGTGAACGTGTTTCCTAAACATACATGGGAAACGATGGGGAGCTCTGCGTTGCAATGGTGTCCTATACATCTACGCATGACCAATCAACAGAAGATCATTCCTATGGGGTGCCTGTATGGGGTAACAGTTGATATTGAAGGAGCAAGTGCTCTGGCGGGTTTTGAAGTAATAGAAATAGTAAATGACAACAATATGTACCCTGCGCCACTAGGAATTGATTGGGCCTTTGATATGGATGCGGTGATTAATCTGAAGAAGAGAAAGATGACATTTGAAAGGAAGGCACTCAATGTTATTGTGCCACTGGACCTGGCTGAAGGAGCATGCTATACTAAACTTATTCATGAATTTATGGAGTATGATGATGATCTAGACCAGATATACAAGATCATAGCATGAGATGAATATTGGATCAATCCTATGGCCGATGGATGAATTACGTGGGATAGGGATAGTTCATGTACATCAAACTC
Source organism: Pinus tabuliformis (assembly GCA_031772625.1). Taxonomy (NCBI): domain Eukaryota; kingdom Viridiplantae; phylum Streptophyta; class Pinopsida; order Pinales; family Pinaceae; genus Pinus; species Pinus tabuliformis. The sequence goes on from CM062815.1 coordinate 671,630,336, forward strand.
ATATGAAGAACTCAAGCACTAGCAGAAACGGTTCATGAAGTATCTACGTTGCACTGCAATATGATGACCAAATCACTACGGTGAATATCTATGGAGGTAAGAGAGCTTCCACAGTATGATCATTTAAATGATGTTAATCTCTTTTTGGATGAATTTGAAAAGGAAGTGCTCGAGGACCATCGATTCCAGGCACTTTAATTAGCACTGCGCACTATGCCTACCCGTTGGTTGGGTACGCATAAGGAAAGCTTCACTGACCGGAAGGAATATAAGCGGATGATGAAGCTGTGGTTTAGGTATGATAATACCAGGATGACTAAAAAATACAGTGGGAAGGATGATCCATGTGAACACATAGCATGGTGGAATAAAGCATGGGGTGAAGAGCCACAACAGGAATGAGTGCACATCTTCTGTCACACGTTAGATATTATTCTCATGAATTTGTATTTAGAAACAAAGACAGGCCACAGGACAGCTGAATGGGATATCTTGAGAGAGATCTTCTTATTAACTTTTAGCTTCAAGGATGAGTTTGAGTGCATTGATGAAGCACTCTAGGAGAATAAGGTTGCTATCTTTCAAACACCTAAAGAACCGCCAGAATGGGTTCAACCAGAATGGATTACATAGCTATTTCATAAGCTAGAATGCTATAATGTTACTACTAACGAAGAAGAAGACGATCCAAGAAAAATCAACATTCTAGAAATTGAAGTTCAGCACAAGGTTGAAGGACCTAAGATAGAGAACCCTGATGTAATAGAGTCGCTGAAAACCCAGCAAGTAAATATTGGATTTGATGTGGAACCTTAGTTCGCGAATATAGGAGACTGTTGGGATGAACATACAATCAATAAGGTGGTAGAACTGCTACACGAATACCAGGATCTATTCCCAACAAAGTTCTCGGACCTAAAGAGTATTGTAGGATATTTGGGCATAATGAAAATTACTTTGAAGCCTGACGTGAATCTCGTAAAGCAAAGACCTTATCATCTCAATCCGAAGTATAAAGAAAAGGTGCACAAATATCTAGACAAAATGCTGGAAGCTGGAACCATTGAACCGATAGAAGAACTTGATTGGGTGAGCCATATGGTGGTTTAGGAAAAGAAGCAACAGGGTGAAATCAGAATATGCATAGATCTCAGGAAGATGAACAGTGCATGTGTATGTGATTTGTTTCCCACACCTTTTACAGATGAAGTTTTAGATAATGTTGGAGAACATGAGGCTTATTAATTCATTGATGGGTTTTTAGGGTACCATCAGATTAAGATCGAGGTAGAGGATCGCAACAAGACAACCTTCATGACAGAGTGGAGGTGCTTTCATTATACAATAATTCCATACGAGTTGAAGAATGCGCCCGCAATATTCTATAGGGTAGTAATCATGACGTTTAAAGAGTTTATTCATATATTCTTGGAGGTATATTTTGATCACTGGACTATGTTTGGATTGGTGAAGCACCACGTTGCAAGTCTGCACCTCATGTTGGATACATGTCGTAGATACCGGATTGCGCTGAACTTGAAGAAGTGTATAATTTTGTGTGCCTTTTGGAATTTTGCTAGGTATTGTAGCATGTAAGCAGGGATTGATGGTGGACGCTGCAAAGATCACGGTGATTGTGAATTTAGAAGCACCCAAGAATGTTAAGCATCTGCATGTAACACTGGGCCACACAGGCTACTATATAAAGTTTATCAAATCTTATGCCTAGATAACCGCGCTGATGGAAAAAATATTAAAGAGGAATGTGACTTTTTGTTGGGATGAGGAGTGTCAATATAATCTTGATGTTTTAAAGGACAAGGTGGTGACTGTGCCGATCTTAGTATTTCCAGATTGGAAGAAAGAGTTCCATGTGCATGTAGATGCCTCATGTATTGTGTTGGATGCGTTATTGACCCAGCCTAACGAAGGTAATATTGATCATCCAATAGCCTTTGCAAGTCAGATACTGTCAAAAGTCGAAAATAACTATTCCACTACAAAGCACGAAGGGCTGGAAATGGTCTACGCGCTGCAGAGGTTTCGACATTATTTGTTGGGCATATATTTCAAAATGTATACAAATCTCTCTATTCTCAAATACCCAGTCAAAAAAGCCTATGTTGGGAGGGAATATCTGCAGGTGGTTATTACTATTGTAGGAGTATGACTTTGAGGTGATTGTGAAGCGTGGACATTTGAATGTGTGACCAGATCATCTATCTAGAATTGAGACAGGAGAAGAGCCAACGAATTTAGATGAAGGATTCCCGAATGCACAACTCTTTGTTGTGCGCATTGCAGATGACCACTTTGCTAATTTAATTCAGTTTCTAACTACTGGAACAATTCTAAAGGGTATTCTACTCAATAGAAGAAGGAACTAGTGGTTCGTGCCATTGATTTTTCTATTATCGCGGGACATTTGTATAAGATGGGAACATATGAAATATTGCGTCGATATGTTATGTAGTTTGAGCGTGCTAGTATCCCTGCCGAAGCACATGGAGGAGTGGCGGGAGGACGCTATGTAGGTAGAGCGACCACACAAAAGATTCTGCGCGCAGTGTTATTGTGGCCAACAATGCATAAGGATTCTAAGGCATACTGTAGGGCATGCGATGCTTGTTAGAGGATGGGAAATCCATCGCAAAGGGATGAATTACCTTTAAATCCTCAAAATTCATTATAGGTGTTTGACAAGTGGGCTATTGACTTTATAGGTCCGATACAGCCACCAAGGAAGAAGACTGGTGCGCAGTACATTATTACTACAACTAAGTATTTTACAAGTTGGACAGAAGCTCAACTAGTGAAGGACTGTACTTGCTACAGCCACAAAGTTCTTGTTTGAATACGTCTTAACGCAGTTTGGGTGCCCTAAGATATTGATGAGTGATAGAGGTATGCATTTCCTGAATGAAACAATGAGTGCAATGCTCGAAGAATTTTAGGTTTACCATTAAAAGAGTATGCCCTATCATCCCTAACCTAATGGTATAGTGGAAGCGTTCAATAAGATTCTGGAGAATGCAATGACAAAGGTTTGTAACATGAAGAGGAAATATTGGGATATATGCATACGAAAAGTACTATAGGCCTATAGGATGACAGGTAAGAACCTAACAGGACAAACCTCGTTCAGACTGGTCTATGGGATAGAAGCAATCATACCAGTGGAGTATATTGTGCCAAGTCTACAAATCGCAACATTCACTAAGATGGTTGATCACGAGACCATGGAAGAGTGGTTTGCGCAGTTACTAGAGCTTGAAGAAGACCAATTTCTAGCCAGATTTCACCAACAAGTGCAGAAGGAACATGAGAAGGCCTGGCATGATAGGCATATTAAGCTGTGCACCTTCAAGGTGAATGATCTTGTGCTGCTATATGATAGAAAGTTAACAAAGTTTCTGAGAAAATTTCAAATGCATTGGTTGGGACCCTATGTAGTCAAGGAAATTACATATGGTGGCATAGTTCAGCTCACAAAGCTAAATGGAGAAATATTTTCGGGAAGAGTCAATGGGATTAGACTGAAGTTATATGAAGGGGTTCCTACCCTTGCGCAATGAATATATGATGGGAGGACAGTCTTACCACTCCAAGCAACTGTAAGGGAGAGCGGGACTATAAACTACATTGCCCAAATAAAAGGAAAACATAGTTTAGGATTTGTGCGATGGACACAAGGGGTACAACAGAAGAAGATGCGAAAAAAGAAGTTGTATTGGATGATATGTGCCATGGGGGTTGGTGCCACACAATCGAGTCAAAAAATATCCATTGAAGATAATGTTCATGATTAGATAGGGAAAATTCCATTAGGAGGAGTGGGTAGGCGACATTTATGGCGAAAATCTTTGGAGATCTGCTACCAAAGATGCATTTATGATCATAAAATGGAGAGAATGGTCGGATTTGACTTTGAAACTGCCCATAAATCTGGCATGTTGGTCTTCTGTAGAACACTTTGCCTTCTGAAAATTGCATATGAGCTCTCTTGTTGTCACTCTATGGACTGACAGACTTGGGAGGATTTGGTTTCAAGCCTGACATTTGCGAGACTACCTGAGTGGAACCAGAAGATTATCCTGGAATAGATGTCTACTGTACCTGTAAGTTATGAAGTTGTTGTCTCTCAAGCCAAAGCCCCTGAAGTTGCATCAATGGAAGATATGACATACGTGCCTATGGCACCGAGGTCGCCTAGTCCAAAGCTATCTGTTGCTAAGGAAAAGCAGAAGAAACCCCAAGCTGGATTGGTGAGGCAGTCACCGAGGAAGATTCCAACAGAGGTTAGGCAGGAAGGAAAAATGCATAGGTCCAAGCAACCCCATGAACCCTTAGATTTGGATGAAGAAGAACTCCACAAAGGAGTTCAAGAGATGGATGCTAATGAGGGAGAGCCTCTCAGTAGGCTCCTTGAGTATATCCCTCCATGAAAATGGAAAAAGAAGGTTCCAAAGGACCCCAATAATGTGAAATTAATGATCTCTACGCCGCTATTTCCATAAGAAGTGGTATTTGAAGGTGTGCTCTTAGTGCATATCCCTGTGTTAAAACTGGAGGATTTGGATCTAGTTGATCACAAAAAAATTCCGCATTTGGCCACCAATAAGTACATGGCCAAGATTCACTATGAAGGGACTGGGGTCAAAAAGCTAGAACTAATGGAATGGATCAAAGGGGTTGAGCAGGCCAGATTTCAACATATGTTGTGTGTGCCACATTTTCATAGGTATCTTATCAATACTATATGTGTGCAACAATTTCTCGTGCTAGTGCACGATTAGTGTTTATGGTTAGGCGAACCCATCCCCATAATAGATATGTTGATCCACAAAATTACGAAATTCCCCTATAAAGGGGTGGATCCATCCAAGGAGTTTGGAGGCAAAAGCAAGGAGAAGGAGCTTGCAGATATAATGAAAAATGAGTTTGGAATGCTCAAGAGGTCTCATGGATACTCTATCCGCTATATTACAGATCAAGTGGTGCAATTTTCCACTCAGATTTTGGCCAAGAAGGTCATGCGAAAAAGTTGCACAGACGAGGTTCTGGTGCTAGTAATTTCATTAGCTGCACATTGCGTAAATTGGGTGCAGTACAACTGGGCATAATACCTCTCTGAATTGTCGTGAAGCATAGGATAATGGTAAAGAATTTCACTATGCCTGGCTCCTATTGTCGATTGTACTTGTTGCATGGTGACCTTCGAAGGATAGTCAATTCCTAGAGGTAGCAAAGTTTACTTTGCTGTGGGTGACAAAGGACCCGGAGAGGGTCAAAGAATCAAAATTCTTATGGATACTGATCGATATGGACCTCCACATGGTGATGAATCAGAGGATAAGGTTGTTTCCCACCTTTTTTGAGTAGTTGTAGGCCTACGTAGAATTTAAGGCCGATTTTCATAATGTATCCATTCGCCCGACGCCCGACCCCAAGAAGATATGGCACAAGTTTCCATACCTTATTATGGAGGCCAATGTATAGGAGATTATGGGGACATGGCTAGCGGAGTGGTGGTAACCCATAGATCTTGGCACAGGTATGAGCAATGTCGGCGGCAACTCCTCGACACAAACGATAGCTACGCAGAAACAAAAAGAAGCAGCATATCCAATAGTGTGAGAATTGGCCGATCATAAGAAGAAAGAAGTTGCTGCTAAAGAAGCTGCTGTTAAGGCAACTACTGAAAAAGCATGCACTACAAAGGAGACCACAGTGAAATTCAAGGACTCATCCTCCCAACATACTGAAGAGCAAGAATGGTCCAAGCAGGAAGGAGGTGGTGGTGACGTTCAGAGCACTCCTTTTAGGATGTCAACGCACCAAAAGGAGACAACTACCGGACCAAGGAAAAATCAGAAATTAGACAAGCAAGCGTGCATTGACCCAATGGTCCTCATAGAGGAGGACCTTGATGAAATTGGGGATTAGGTTAGAGATACAACAACAAAATTGTGGAAATAGTTCGAACAATAGTTCTAACAATCACTCGAAAGAATGCAAAAAGGATTGCATGAGCTGCAAATACAGATAGGTCGGCTACAAGTGAGCATGGGCCAAGTGAGCGGGATTCAAGTGAGCCTGCAACAAGCGAGTGAGAGCGTAATGGAAACAGAATGGACTTTGGACCTTAGAGTCATTCCCTTGCTAGAAAGAATAGTCCGCGCAGAGTCAGAGGAAGATAATGCCCAGCTCAGAAAGATCAAAGACATAGGTATGAGTTTAGTCACCCTGCCACTTCCAACCCTCCACGCACTTCATCTAGGGGTCTCACATGAGCTTTGGATCATAAAGTAGTATGCACTATTGGTAATTAGTGAAGTCAAAATGAATAATGAAAAGATATTCGCCGAAGAGGCTCAGGCTCTTAAGGAAAAACAAGAGCTTGTAGCGTGAAGCTAGAGCCTTGAAGCGGCAATTACACAAGTGTTTAATTCAGTACCAGAATTACACATTCCAAAGGATGTAGCAGCTTTAGAAAAGATTCATAAATTGGTCGCTGCAGTGCGATAGTATAAGGATGAGGTAGGGTGAGTTACTTTTGACTTTTAGATGAAGATCTCAGAATTTCAATTAAAACTTCAGCTAACTACTCCACCAGAGGTCAGGGAGCAGCACAGTGCAAGCATCAGAGAACACATGTCTACTTTGGATAACGAAGTATCGAGTTGCAATGGTCTTTTTGAAAATGCAATGGAGCTATGGACTACATTATAGGAGGACTCAAACCTATAGTGACTACGTACAGAGATCATAGAGGAACAACAACAAGTTGATGAGATCAAGGTGAATGTGTGCACTTTGGCGCTAATCCAACGCTTCATGCGCTTGCAAAAAATGAAGCTCCTGTAGACAAAGGTTAAGGAGCTACAACACAAAGAAGCAGTTTTGAAGGCTCGAATTCAAACATGAACAGAGGAAGCGAGCTATATTACTCTAGGAATATAGGAAAATATGAAGACGTTCCAGCGGACAAAAAGGACCATGCGCCTCGCAATGGAGGGGCCAACTACGGAGAAGCTCGTCGAAGATGTGCAGTAGGTTGTAGTACATAGCACAACGAACCTTGAAGTATTGAAGCTAGAGTTAAGTGACCTCTGCAATAAAGTGGAGAAGCCAGCTGAGTGACTCGAGGGTGAATCACCATATTTTTGTTGGGGACCTACTGGGATCAGGTTGCTGGGGTCAATATTTTTTCAGTTAAGACAATTTTTGTAATATTTTTTGTTAAAGAATGTAAAGTCTCCACGAAATGTGGAAGTGGAGCATGGAGCTAAGTAAGAGTCAAAGGGGAATTAATCCCTTCTATGGGCAGGTGATAGGATGGTTTTTACATCGGCCCATGGTTCGCAGAGCATGGTATTGTAAAGAAAATGCTATAAGTGGTTGAGTCGTAGCGAGTATAAGGAGATAACTTTTTGTAGAGAATTATTGTAAGGGGATTGTGTTAAGGCAACAATGGTTTGTTTCCGTACTTAGGCGAAAGGGGAAGGCTCCGTCTACAGCTGAGTGCTCAGATCCCTGCAACTAGGTGCGCAGGGATAAGAAGTCAGTATCTGAATATGTACATCTTAATAAAGAAATTTTTGAGCCGAATATGTGCATATATGACTTGTTTATTGTTTCAATTAAGTTTGTAGATCTCCATTATCTATTATGACTTACATGAATTAATTCTTGTTTATTACATGAAAGTAGTGGATCTGTATCTTTTATGCATGTTAAAAACAATTTAAGACCTTTGCGAATATCAGGAAGTTGTTAGATAAATCTATTGTAGTTAGCTGTTCAGAAAGGGTAGTTCTGCACGGTGGTAGATCTAGGCAAGAAGGGCTTCACAATACACATATTTTTTGCGGAACTTGTAGATCCATAATCTTTTTGCATGATAAATATAATTAATCACGTTCGCGAAGAATTGAAAGTTGTTAGACTAGATTTAAAGTAGTTGATCAATATGAATGGTTAGATCAGCGCAAAGGCCAATGTAAGTCACTAGGGTATTAGGAAACCATCACACAAGCCTCTGGATGCAAAAACCTAGTTCTAGCGTCCCCCAATATTTCTTTGGGTGAGACTGCAACCTGCGCTACATATGTTGTTTCTGAAAGGGCCAACAGTAAGGGTTTTGTTGGTTCACGCGAATAACTCTGAACCTGGGTCAAGCACCCTCAAGCCAACAAGAAGCTTGAATATTTGATGGGAAAGCTTGGTTTGGTAGATGTATCCTCCCTAATTGAGAGTGAGAGATAGACACTACATTCTTGTCTTCACTTGGGAAGAAGGAAGGGAGGATTTGGTAACCATTTGGCATTCAATACTCTTTAACAATGTAGCAGGGAATTCAAGATAAGAGTATTCATGGAATGATATTCTTTTAGGACTAGCTATCCAAGATAAGAATATTCCAAACGAAGCTCATACTCTGTGAATACCTAGGTGGAGTATGAAGCTTGTGAGACAATGATTATGGTGTCTATCAATCATTGGTCTTGCAAGAATTTTTCTGTGATCATGTGGATAGAGTTGTTATTCAAGGCCTTTCTATGTAAATTATGTTGGTTGATATGATGCTAGACAGATGGGTTACCAATACGACTCTTTCCATGAGATCTCTTCAGATTGAGAATGACCATGTACCTCTTATGGATACCTCCCTAGTTAAGAGGGAGTGTTGAAGAATATGTAACTAGGTTCGATCTTCATAAATATGAAATGCATTCCTATAAATAATAAAATGAAAATAAATTATTGTTGGAGCATGGGATTCATTCTCATGTTCTTTTATTTTATAGTCAAGCACCCATTGAGCGCTTCTAGGGATTGTAGAGTCATTTTCATATATTGAAGACCCTATGGGCACATTGTATCTTGTAAAGAAAAAAATATTTTTCCTTTAGAGTGTCAAAATACCTCCAAGATCAAGTCGTCCTAATGAGCTATCAAGTCAACCTACATGAAGGGCAACATATCCCCCTTGGAAGAGCTTATACATAGAGAGGAACCCATCATCCATTCTACACATCTACTCATCTCATTATATGTGAAGAAGAGGAAGATAAGAAGTCGAATAAGAGGGTAGGAAGAAGTCGAGAAGTCAATGTTCCTGGGTTAGTTCTGTCTCCCTTGAGAAGGTCAAAATAAGGGTTTCTAGGCTAAGACTATCTTACATTGGTTCGATCTTGGAAGAGGAAGAGAAAAGAAAGCAAGTGAAGGTCTCTTAGGGTATCTTAGTAGCCCTAGGAATCAAGGAAAGACAAGCAAAGGGAGGAGAAGTCTATTCAAGGGAGATCAAAGTCTCGAAGAGAAGTAGTAGCAGTTGCCATGAACTAGAATTTCGGATCTACAGTGGGAGGTTTAGGTATCTACAGTTTGAGGCCGAGTTGATATTCATCTTGGAGGGTATTTGTTAGATTCACTAGGTCATGGTATTCTTCAATTGAAGAATCTATAATAAGAAAAGATTTACGGGTTTTCCCCTCAAGAGGAGGAGTTTTAGCCTTGGCTTGAAACCTATATACTATGTCACTGTTCTTATTGTTTTTGTAGTTGTTTGATGTATCACACATTGTACTAATAAGGAACAAAGCTAATAAGTAAAAATGTAACACAAATAGTTATCAATTTAAGAGAATTAACCTACTTACTACATTACTAAATTCTCAACACATAGTGGTTCTATCGTGGAATTCTACATTTTGGTTGTTTTCTGCTCCAACTGGGTATTTGAGTATGGAGTTTGGTCGTTTGAGTTGAGAGGTTGGATTATTCTTCTGCATGCGGACTGTGACCTTGGGGTTTGTTGGAATAGGTAACTTTTTTGTGTTGTAGTTGAGTTATGCTTCTCGTGCTTCGTTGGCAATTTGGAGATGTCGAGGTAGTGAGGTTGGGCTCAAATAGGGACGGGGTCTCGCAACCAACCAATAGTCAGGGATGGTCGACTGATAGCATTTAAGGATGATGGGGTTGCAGGTTCTCATACGGTGGGAGAACTGGCTCATGATCGGAATCAGTTACCAGGTTGTGTAGACCAACCACCATCCATGGAATCTCCTTATATGCATATGAGAAGCGTTAGAGTGACTTTGAAGGAAATGAAGTAGTAGATATACGATGATCAAAATGAATTCATTGCATTTATGAATGACTTGAAAAAAAATCAATGGGGAATTCTTGACCACCTGACATCTCTACAAAGGAACTAGAGGTGCACCAATGACAAACTTGATGAGATGGAGGCTCACCTCGCTTATGTGGAATTTCATGTCCACCGTGACCTAGGAACTCCTCTTCCTTCCAAAGTTAGTCATGCACCTAATTTTCCCAATTAATATGTGATGACTGTTCAGTGTCTGTTGATTATCTTTGTTTTTTGGGCTATCTGGTCTTTTTTCTTCGCTTACTCAGTAAAGCATCACAATTTCTTCTCAGTTTTTTCATCACTCTCGTGGCCAACAAATTTGGCTGAAGTGAGGAAAAGAAAGAAATGGTCCTCATGTATATCTGACGTAATATTTTGAACAATAAATAAAAAGTTTTAGCCAACAAAATAAATAATTTATTAATAAGTGATAATAATAAAATTTGATAAAACAAAAATCATACCCTCCTAAATAAATGTATTATTAATTTTAATCAAAAATCAAAATCACATAAATAAATCTTTTCGATACTAACAAAAATCATTTATGAGTTGTTATTTTGGTATACCTACCATCAATTTTTAAAGCCAATACTTCATCTTTTTCATTTGAACCCCTACTCATTCCTACTTCAAATTTATACCAGTTAGTATCACATTTTAATTCCTCTGCTCTAATGAAAATCATAATCAAATATTAATTCTCCTGCACCTTTCATTAGTGGTTCTCGTGTATGACTCCTCGAAATAGGCCCTCACTGCAATTCTCTCTATAATTTATTATTGAGAAATTTGTGAAAACAATGTTATATATGAGTTTGGCCAAACAATGACATGGACATAAAATTTTCAATATGAAAATTTCCACCAGGGTTGAACTAGGAGTTTTGGAGGACAGTTTTCCAAAATTGTTCCTTTTTAGAAAGGCAATATGCCTACATATGAAGCAAATAATGTTTCCTCTCATGAAAGACAACATTGCTGACATAAAATTTAGGAGAAAAAATTGTATACCTTGAAAATGAGATAACATCTTATTATACTTGTTGAAGAAAGATTAAATTGCAATTGATTGCAAGTCAAATTAAGTTGAACTCAATTAGTTTTTAAATTTTTGAAAAGAAATTTTAAAATTTAAATATTAAATTGCATGTTTTTGAAATCAATATTAATTTTTAAAATTTAAAAATTTAAATTTCTATTTTTTTATTGGGGGGTGTACAAGAAATGACTATTTTTATGTGGTTTAATTATAATTGTCGGAAAATGAAATTACTTGAAAAAATAAAAACAAAAAAAATATTATCATCAAGTGTCCTAACTATTAGCACAACCAAATTAACAAATGTGATTGATATACGCTCCTAGGCATATATCAATCACATGCACAACCACATTAGTAAATGTCATTGATATATGGGTGTGTATGGAATGGATTTAATATTTATATTAATATTGATGATGATGATAATAATAATAATAATACTAATAATAATATGATTATGAATATGAATTATTATTATTTAAATGTTTATATTTTATTATAATTTTTTTCAAAAAAATATTTATAAAAAAAACTTGCATCTTCATCATGTCCAATATATCACTCTGATTAGGGCAGGGATTGAACCAATGACTTCACATCAAAGACTGTCTTAATTGAGCACCCGATTTCTATCTATTCAAGGCCTTGCGGACTACCCCATATATAATTTTATTTTTTTTAAATAAAAATTATTTTTTTATTCAATATATATTTTAAAATTACATTTTTAGCCCCAAATAATTTGATTACAGAAGGAATTAAACATATTATTCATTAATACACCTCCAACACAATTATATTTTCAAATTGTTTTTACATCGAAGGTGTTTTATAAGGGTTTCCCTCACCCTTTCATCATCTATACATATCCAATTAGAGAAAGACATGTATTAAGATTTTTTTATAGTTTTGTTTTTGGTTTTTTCACTCCATTCTTTTTTGTTTACGTCATCCATCCATCACCTGTCCATGGTACCGATTGAACAATTTCGACATTTGTCCATGACACGAATTCAACAAGTTTTGCATGGCCTTTCAGCTCTACCAATGATTACTAGTGAATGGATTTTTCGATTATAGAAATTATGTGATTCTTATGAAGCGGAAAGTGTAGTAACGAACTAATCAATGTTCCTTTCCTAATCCTTTTGTTCCTTGTATGTGTTGATGATTTCGTCATGTATTAGATCGTCAAACATTGTGATTGTTGAGGATATAGTCGCACACTACATCGTTAAAAATACATTTTGGAATCAACATAACTTGTTATGTAAAATTTACTCTACTAAGGTCTTAGTCAGCACAATAACACCAAAACCCATCATGGCCACAAACCTTAGGGTTAAAGGTATGGCTTCCATGATTATGGCCGAGAATATAAGCAACAATTGCCATGCATTATGCATCACCCTCTCTAGTGCTAGTATAAATGATAAGAAGACACCAGTGGTGATCAATGATGTGAGGGGTTTTAGCATCATAACTTACCATGGATGCACATGTGAAAAAATTGACTATAAATACCTCATAAATGAGGCCTCCTTTTATGAGATCCTAGAGACCATCAAGAGAGTCATGTATGTTATGTGCCTAGATGAAATCAATGTTAGAAGAGATTCAATAGTAGTTTCCAATGGTCAATATTACCCTTTGGCCATCTTCTCTTCACTGAATGACTCTATTTGTGTCAAATATGGTAGCAAAATCATGAAATATAATCATTCAATCCCTTGCCTCATGTGTTTCTTCTATCTTCACAAGCTTCCAAAATAGTCAGAGGACCAAGAACATGACCCTTGTTGTCGAGAATGAGAGGCATCGTGCTTGTGAGAGATTAGATGACAACGAGGTAACTATGAAATTGAAGGTTTCAATCGTTTTGAATTTTTTGAATTTTGAGAACCTTCTAATGGTAAGAGGCATTCATGGAGACACCTTCAAATTTAGTAGTTACATTCATCTGTTTGACATAAGAGCCAAATATATTGTGTGGGATTCGAGAGTGATTTCAATCACCACCTAATGCTTCCTCGAGCATTGAAAGGATATCCTCAACATTGCCTTTTTGGTCAACAAATGTTATAGCACACTCCTGGGGAAAGAAAATACAAAATCTATGACATTGTTCATTGTTTATTTATATATTACTTTTTAAATATTTTGATTATAGAAAGTGGAATACCCAAAAATAGAGTAGGCAAACAAATATTAGGAGACAAACTTTTGTGGGAACATAGTAAGTAATGACAAACTCTGCATTTAGTCAATGGACTTTTGGTGTTACATGATCATTGTTAGGTACAAAGGCACTTAACAGTCATGGGTCATCACCAACAAGGACTAGAAATAGTGGTGCTTCTGTTTAGCAATTTGGAGCACCAATGATTGCCAAGGTTACAATTAGTGGAAGTGGTTTCATAGCTTTGCATAAAGTTCTTGTAGAGAGAGGTGGAGAAAAAGAGAAAGCAACAAAGCAATGTTCACAACATATGTTGTCTTGTTTGAGTATATAAGTGAGGGTTGAAAATAATGCAGCAAGGGTGACCTTAAGGTCAATTTTTCTGCAACAAAGATGAGAAAAGCAAGCCTTGTGATGATGTATAAAGTTAATTATAGATTAGTCCTTAATTCTAGTTTCTTTATAATACAACAAGAGAGATGTTGCAAAACAAGTGGAACCTGATGCCTAGAACCTTGCTCAGTGGAAGAAAGATGTAGACACGACGAGGAGAATTATACTGGAGGGAGTATGGGACCACACTTCACCAATCTCCATGGGAAAGAAAATCCTTATGTAATGTGGTAGGCATTGACAGATCTATTCTAGAGTAGTAGTGACCACAGGAAATTGGCACTCAAGGATAAACTTTGAAATATCAAGATGTAGAAGAATGAATTTATCCTCCAGTATCTGAGTAGGTTCACACAAGTTTGTGATGGGCCTGTAGGAGTTAGTGTTACTATTTCAAAGGATGACTTGGTAAGCCTACCCTTTTGGGCCTTCCCAAGAGCTAACATAGCTTTCAAGATTCAATGAATGGGAGGGAGAAACTATCAAATTGGGAACACTTATGGTATGATTTGGTACAGGAGGAAATAAGGTGGAATACCATAGACGAGACCTCATCCAACGGAAAGGATGAAGAAAAATTCACATTGCTTAGAAAGGAAAAGAAGGGAAAAACGAAGAAATCTCAAACTAAGCCAAAATCTAGCTAAGGGGGAAAGAAGAAAGATTTTTCAAAAAATAAACATGGAAAATTTTAGGGGCTAATGTTCGTAGGTGGGCTAATTTTCCATGATTTTTCCAAAAAAAAGATTTTCTAATTTCTATTTTTTATAGAAATGATTCACCCATATGTTACAATATAAAATTATTTTACCCTAAAAATCGCCAACATTATTTAGAGAGTATATATAAAATCATTGTAAATTTGAATAATTTTATAAATACGTCAATAAACATTTTACAGTTTTCATATTAGGGACTAGTAATTTCATAAATGTTTTTAAACTTCAAGATAATTTTCCATCCTTAAATTTTCCTTGAAAGTAAATGCTTCCATTGTCATGAATACGAGCACTATGCCACAAAGTGTCCACACAAGAAGGCAAGGAAGAAGGCCTTAGGAGGAGCACTAAGTAAAGCCTTGGCTTCACAGTGCAAGCTTGACTTTATCCTTATCTCATGGATGTCCATCACAGTGATGGGGAGCGTGCGGTACTTGGACTCAGGTACACCATTCCACATGAGTGGGTTTAAATATTTTTTCAGTGACCTAGAGGAGAAAGATCTCCGGATGCACATCAATCTAGGGGATGGTGAAAGGTACAATCACCTTTCAGAGGGATTCACGCACCCCTCTCAGGCTCAAGGATGTCATTCTTGTTATAGGGCTAGAGAAATATCTCATCTATGTTGTAGTTTTGGAAGATCACGGTTATGATGTGATCTTCAAAGAAGGAAACGAACTCCTGAGACACATAGCCATGGGACAAGTGAAATAGATTGGGGTTCATGTGAAGAATTTGTATAAGCTAGGGTGGAAGATTGTGCTGCCTTAAGCACTAAGGAAGAGAAAGTATAGGGTCGCAATGTCAGTGAACTTTGTCACAAAAGACATGGCCATTTTCATCATGGCACCTTGAATATTATAAATCAAATAAATAATGGCCGCCATAAAAAATCACTTGAGGAGTAGGATGTATGCAAAGGATGTATGTTGGGTAAGTACACAAAATCCACATTCCATGATCGGTACAACAAAGCACATGTAGTCCTAGAAAGGATCCAATATGGTATTTGTTGACCTTTATCGACAACCTCCACTACTAAACATAAACATTTTATTTTTCATTTTTATTGATGAATTCTCATGGAAGTGTTGGATCTTCTTTATGCAGAAGAAAGATGATAAATTCTCCATGTTTTTATAATTCAAGGCATTAGTTGAGAAAGAAAATAGCAAGAAGGTGAATACTCCCAAGAGTGATAATGGAGTTGAGTACTTGTCAAATGAATTAAAAAATTTATGTGTGAAATAAGGCATTCGAAGAGAGTTGAGAACACCCCACAACCCACAATAAAATGGGGTGGCTAAGAGAAATAATTGTATGATTGTGGGATAAAAGAAGGTGATGTTGCATGACCAAGGGCTACTTGTGCATTTGTGGGCTAAGACATGCAACACAATAGTTTCTTTGCATAACCAGAGTCCTCATCGGATTCTTGGGATGATTCAATGGAGGAGGGTTTCTTGGGGAGAAAGTCAGATATGTCGCACTTTAGGATTTTTGTAGACTCTATTTACTGCGATATCTCCAAAGAATCAAGGAATAATCTTCAGTTGGCTGCAGAATTGGGGGTATTTTTGGGTTACATAGAAACTCCCCAAAACTACCGTGTATACTTTACATCCATTAGAATGACAATTGTGCGAAGGGATGTAAATTTTGATGAGGAGAAAGTGATGTAGTGCTCTCTTGAAAGGGAGCTTTAGATCCCACCAGAATAGGAGCTTTTATCTCCAAAGGAGGAGCCTAAGGAAGTTGTGTAGCAACCACAAACCGAGGAGTAGAGATTGGAGACATTCACTCAAGTAGAACCATCTAGAGAAGGTGGAAAAAGAACTAGGGAAGCTGGTAGACCTATGCAGGTTACGAGGGATAATGTGAATTGTGTAGATAAAGGAGGTCACCTGAGAGGTACATTGGCTAGATGGATGTTATGACTGAGCTTATAGAGAAGAGTGTTTGGGAAGTGTTCCCAAGACCAACATATAAATTAATAGTGCGTTCGAGATGGATCTTCAAGGTGAAGCAGGAAGTAGACTTAAGTAGAGAGAAGTATAAGGCCATATTTGTGGTAGAGGGGTACTCTCAAGTTGAGGGGATTGACTCATGAGGCTACCTTTGCTCTTGTAGCAAGGTACTCATCCATTATATCAATTTTTTCTCTGGCTACATAGATGGGGTGGAATATCCACCAGATGGATGTAAAAACAACATTTCTCAATGGGTTTATCGAGGAGGAGGTGTACATCGAGAAACCATAAGGTTTTGAGACATTTGATCGGGAGTCTCATGTGTGTAGACTCAAGTGAGAGTTATATGGTCTCAAAAAAGCACCACATGCTTGGTACACAAAGATCAACTGTTATCTCACTGGTTTTGGCTTCACCAAAAGTGACTTTGCAAGAGAATTTGAAATGAAAGACATCAGTCTCATCGACTACATCCTCAGGTTGGAAGTATGATAAGGCGATGGGGAATTTTTTGTATCTCAAAGAAACTATGCAAGTGAGATACTGCAGAGATTCGACATGGAGAGTTGTAAACCCATGGAGGCACCTCTAGAAAACCAAGGTAGGAAGGAGGATTCCACTTCAGGTGAAGAAGTGGATTCTACCATTTATCCATAGCTAGTGGGTTCACTCATGTATCCTATGAACACATGACCATATATGTGCTATGAAGTTAACTAGCTAAGCCAAGCTATGGTTAGGCCAGCAAAATTATTTTGGAAGGAAACTAAACATGTTTTACATTACCTTAGAGGCACTACTCAATTTGTACTATGGTACAGACGGGAAGAGGGAGTGAAGTTTCATGGCTTCATAGATGCAGATTGGGTGAGAATTCCATCAGACTGAAAGAGTACATTAGGTGAAATTTTTATTGTTGGGTCTGCAGTTGTTTCTTGGTAGAACATGAAGCAAAGATCTGTGGTGCTCATCTTGGAAAAAGTAGAATAGATGGTTGCATGTCAAGAAACATGTGAGGCAATATGGATGAGAAATATACTTGTTGGATAGTTTGGTCAGATGATGGATCCAACTATGATCTACTCTGATAATAAGAGTTGCATCAAACTCTTTGAGAATCCTGTATTTCATGATTGATCCAAGCATATAGATATCTGGTATCACCATTTACAGGACTATGTGAAGAGGTGGATAATGTTGTTACACTACATTCTGACAGAGGAACAAGATGGTGACATTTAAAAAAAAATATTTGTTAAGAGGGAAGTTCAAGTTCCACAGGTGCGGGATAGGGGTGGTTGATAATCCCTTACTTGCTGAGAGGGATTGTTGAAAAATGGAGCAAGAAATTCTCAATTTGATTTTTCCTTGATTAAATTGATAAAATTTGAATTTCCACATCAGCAAACAACTTGGATGTTGTTAACTTGTGTGGCATGGCTTGTGTCACCTAGTTTACTCAGTAAATTCCCATTGGAGGAGTTAGAGTTTAGTTAAGCATGTGTGATTTCTAATTTGTAGCAATCAAAGTTAGTTATATCAAGTTGTTTTCAATTACACTAGTTCCAACTATTGGAGGAACTAGTGGAAGGTCAGTTGTGTAGTGGGACTTTAGTGACAAGACGCATGTGGATGGTGACATCAAACTGAGTTGTGAATTAACAAATCCAACAATGAACCTTGTTGATGATGGTGAATATTCCAATAAATAGGTGAATAACATGTGTGATCTAGTTGGTATGATTGTAGTTGATGATGACCTCTTTGCATCATAGTTTGAGGCATTTAAGTTTGAGAATAGATTTAAAATATTATATTATTGGTATTGATTGCACCTTATTTGGAGATATCATTTGTATTGTAGGGGTTGGTACCTTTCAATTGGATGTGGTTGATGATGTGAAGACTATTAAACTTCTAGTAGAGATTCATACTAACTCTAACAAGCCTATGGATGCTTGTTTACAAAGGGAGACCCCTCTCGACTTAGTTTATTGGATTCTTTGTCTGTTCATGTTATTTGTTGTTCTCAACTTTCCTTCTCCAAGGGGTTGAGACTATTTTCTTCATTTATTTTACATGGCCCAGTGAAATAAGAATAATGGAGCTTGTCTCCACAACTTTTCCATTTCGCTAAGTTACAAATAAAAAGAGTCCAATTCTATAGCCAATAGACTAATAGCCTCTTGATACACCTTTAGTGAGCTATGCATATCTCTCACCTATCACTGTAGCTCAATGAAATAACATCTAATAGATCTAGTGGAAAAGAGTCCAATTTTATGCCCAAGACACTAGTAGAAATGGAGTAGTTGTGAAGGCAATGATCTCCATTGGGGATTTCCATTTTTACTGCAACAGACAAGAAGAATCTTGGTGTTGGAGGAAGATATAAAATATATCTGCCAAAAACAAAATGACATCGCTCTCCTGGTGCCATTAACTTTTGTAAACTCATTCTAATGCAGGTAATGCAGAATGATTCGTTAGTATCTATGAAATTTTCTCTCTTTCCAATAGAAAAATAGGTTCATCGTAATATTAATATATAAATAAGGTTCATTAATATGTATGGTTCAATTTTGTTTGATGATCCTATTTCTCCAAAGGATATCTATTTTTTGAATTCTGTTTGGTATAAGATATGGTGATACCTTTAAATATGAGGTAAATTTGGGTAAAATTAGAAGTGGAACAACAAGTTGGGGTTTGAATTTCCTTTCTAGTAGTAGGCTATATGAAATTTCTATCAAAATGTTTTGTTGTGGCCCAACATAGAATAATATTTGGATGGAAAGGTTCATTATGGGTGGTATGTTTTTTAGCCCTTCAACTCATTAGATTCTTTGTTTGTTCATGATATTTATCATTCTCAACTTTCCTTTTCCAAGGGTTGATACTATTTTTTCTATTCATTTTTCATGGCCAAACGAAAGAAGAAGAATGTGGCTTGTCTCCACAACTTTTCCATTTTGCTAAGTTACAAATAAAAACAATCCAATTCTATAGCCAAGAGACAAATTTGGACTCAAACTACCTCACTTGATATCAACTCTCAAGTAGTAGATCCATCGTAATATGTATCTCTTTCGACAATGAATTTTGAATACCTACCATGAAAGTATATATGAAACGATGCACAATAATGCTAAAAAAACCATATTTTTGGTTTTTGTTAGACATGTTATTGTTGGCTAAGGATGTATATAGAAATAGGTATTGTTGGTCCCACATTTGTTCAACCAAGATTTGCACAAGGATGGAGTTTTGGGAGTCTCTCGATTTATTGGAGATTTGAAAAAGAGCCATGGCCTTACCTTCTCCACACTAGAGGAACCCTTGTGGTGGACTCACCATGCAGAGCCTTGAAAATATATTTTCCCTACTAGACTCATTGTGCAGAGCCCCAAAAAGCTATTTTCTGGGCTATTGATATGAAAATTAACTAAAGAAACTTTACTGACTACGTTTAATGGTTATTCTCTTAAACCCCATGACGAGAGCATAAAAGTGTTCAAAGCTTATGAGTGTTCAAAGGATGTTTGATGCATTTTCCATATACCATTATGAGAAAATAATTTTATCTGTTTTTTATTTAAAAATGATGAATGGCATTCAGAATGTTAGACATGTTTAGAAGGTACTACAACTCAGTAGTTTAGTGGTATTTGTTGGAATTTCTAAGTATAACTCGTTAGAAATTCTTCCTATAGTATCTGGTTTATTTCTCCTACTTGTTTAATTGTCTTGAAGATGAACCACACTCACTAGTTTGAAACTCGTCGACCAAAATCTTCAATGTGATTTCTTTCGAAAAATTATTATACAATACTTGGCAAGTTTTTACCATGTAAATACTGAGAATAAACACAAGTACAATATCAACATCTATCGATCATCAACTGAAAGAAAACAAGCACACAAGTGACACCATTATTTTGGACCAATGTCCCCGGCAAAACCCAATGTGGGAAAACCAGTGCAGCTATTCAAAGGGTTATATTATTATGAATTTTATCTGAGTACAACTTGGCTCTACACAATCTCGACAAAGGCACCCTTACTGAGTACAACTAAGCCCTTAAGCAATTTTACTAGGTTTGGAAGAGTTTGACTCTTTGAAGAGCAGTATGAATCGATGACCTTCCTTTCTTTAAGATGGTCTTACTCCTTCACCACCTAGTTGGCTTTTAGAAATGATAGCTTAACTGGTTATGATACATTGTGAATGAGACTTGGTGTTTAGCGAATAATTTAGTGGTTGATGAATGTTTCTTTCTTTCTACTAAAATATCTTGGAGACTCAAGTAGTTGTAGCTACTTTTGTCCTCTATTGTATCTGAGATTCCTTGAATATACAAAATGCAAGGTCTTTTATGTCTCTTGTTACTAAATCTTAGGAATTTATTACTTGTGGATTTTAATTTGTATGATGATGCAATGGTCTTCAATATTTTGTGTTGGACATGCTTAGTAATGGTACAATTTTCATTAACACATTATAATCATTGAGCTTATTGAGTGTCTTAGGTCATACTGACAATTTCCAGATGAAACTTTTCCTCTGAGTTGATGTCAATGACTTTTCCTACAACAACTTGGGAGAACTATACAACGAAGACTTTTATTCTAGATACTTTTCTTGTGAGTTGATTTCAATGAATTTTCCTATAAAAACTTTGGAGAAACATGGTGATACATGAAGAAAGGTTGGCATAATTTTGGGCCATTGTGACCAGCAATAAGACCTTCAACCATGGCCTCATAACTATTGAATTTGGAATAGACCAACATATCTGAACATCATATGTTTTCTATATCAAACTCAAGAAAGTGCATGCTTAAACCGTCATGGATTGAAGCTTCAAAGCTAAATATTTGGATTTATTACACAATTTCTAAGCCACAAGTGAATAACTTGAGCCGCAACTTTGAAGATAAGAGAAGAATATTTTTGTTGTGTAGCAATAGAATTTCCACCCACATTTAACATTATTTGCGCTTATAATCGATTCCAGCCACATTCTTTATCCAATGAAATTGCGCTTTCTATAACACCATTTCTGCTATGTGAATGTGTTAGTTAAGGAAAAATACATATGATTCATCAACGTATTGACATCTGAAAACAAACCAAAAGCAAACCAACAAGGAAGTCCCTTACAAAGAATGGTTTGAGACTTAGCTTTCACAATACTATGTTCAATCCTTACCTTTCCAAGCTAGGCGAGTACCCTCCCATCTTTTCCATATAAAAACTACAATAGATTGTCATTGGGTGAAAAATAGTACGTAACAAAGCACTCACCTCTACCTCTAGAGCAACAAAAACCTCTTAACCTCACAACATTTTCATGCCGAAGTAATGAAATTTTTTGAGATCCTCTTGGAATTCTATTTCCTCCATCTTGCAACTCATCTTACTGATGCTTTTGATGATCACAAGAGATCTGTCTCTCATAAGAAACACAATAGTTGTTTTTCCCCAACAAATTATTTTCAGGGAAATATTTTGTTGCAGATTCAATTTCCTCAAGTTTAAATCTAATGTTCTAGAAGCGTTCACAACATATTCCTTTATCCACCAAAGTGTTCCAACCATTTGAATACTCTAGACTAATCAATTTAGTGATAGATTTCCTTCCAAAATCGTTTTAGTTATCGATACTTATTTTATTGTCTATTGTCTCGTAAGCACTGCTAATCTTTTGTTTTCTTCTTCAAAACCATGAGAATGTGAAAACGGTTTTCATGATTCCTCCACATACCAAGGAAATCACACCCACAACAATGGAAATGATTGTGATTTTAAAGGTTTTGGAGCAATTTTGGCAACTTCTTGAGAAATTTCCAGTTTCTAAGTGGGTCTCTATATTCCAATTGTCTTGTTACAATAGATATCCTATGTCAACAGTGTTCCCAACGTTCATCAAAAGTATGCTAACTATTGGATTATGCTTATTCGGTTGGCTGAGTGAATGCTTCCCTATTCATCAATCTCTTATGGAATCGACTCCCCATCCAGTAACCCCTACGGAGATTAATAACCTCAAAAAATTAATACTCAAAAGTTATTTTAACTTTTTTTCTCATAAACTTAAGTCAAAGGTTATATTGGACATTTTTTCCTAAGCAAGATACCGTGCATTAGGAAACATTGGTCCTTGCACTTTTTAAAAAATTTATTTCAAAAGTACACATTATTTCTATGCATTATTGTGTACCTAATTTCAATAATAAGTTTGAGGTGAATTATGATTCATCTTATCTTAAAATCTCTTTTAAATAATATAATAAAGTTGGAATCATAAATAAATTACATTAAGTAATTCTCCAACTTTTTCTTTATATCATTATTAACAATATTAATGATTTCCAATAATTAATGAGTTTTAATTTTAATGAGTTTATATATATATATATATATATATATATATATATATATATATATATATATATATAATATGGGTTTACTGTTTTTAAGGATCTATGTTAATTCTAAATTTATTTTAAGTCTATAACTTGCATCATAATATGACAATCATTACATTCCTCTCTGTCAAGGGTTCCGCTGTATTGATTGTGAAATAAGCCAGATGTGGTCCTGAGCAACTCAAGTTCCTGGAGAAGTGAGGCCCACTCACCCTTCCTTCTCAGATAAGTAGCATATTTACACCTCACTAACTGGTTTATGATTTCCTAATCAGCTACTAGTAATAACACTTCCGAATAAGAATAATTTTGTACACCTCATAACATCACTGAGTCATGATACCACTGTTATGCCTCGCTCACTATGTGCTGCTGGGATTCAAGGTCATATTTGAATCTGTGTGTATTGGACCTGCAAGGGAAAAAGCTTGGACCTATTAGTGTTAGATCTATATTTAACCAATAATTACATATTAAAAATAAAAAATTACTCATTAAGTATTTAAAATTATTTTTGTTTCTATATTTTTTTACTAAATTTTATTTTTTTAATATAATCAATTTACAATATTATATTAATTTGATTTTCAAAATCTTATTTTACAATATTTTATTCTATGTTGCACGAGTTTTTAGAACATGGGAACTTGGGTACGGTTTTCCAGAATGACTAAAGTTTCCCTAAAATTTATAGGAAACAATTAATGAGAAGCGGTAATATTGGTAAGATAAAAATATACAAAGCCCTAACTAAAAGAAAAAAGACAGTATATTCGTAAAGGACAAGAGAATCTCTTACACCTCTCTAAGGTAGCTCCTAGGAAATTCTGGAGGCAGATTCTAACTAGGAAAACTAAAGATAATAATAAAATTGCTTTACACGACTAGAATTCCTATCTTAAAAAGCTTTATGAATCTCCAAATGTCATGGATAACTTTGAAACCCTGCTCACAACTAAAGAAGTTTTCTCATTAGAAGCAGGGAAAATTTTAAGAACCACCCTAAATTTATATGTGTAATAAATGGGCAAATCCGGGAAAAATGGGGGGCAATTTTATCACTAATATATATATATATATATATATATATATATATATATATATATATATATATATATATATAGATATTGGTGAATTTCTCACCAGATTATATTATCTTGTAAAGTCATGTCGAATTATAAAATCTTGTAAGATCTTGGAAAATATTTCACTGAATAATAAAACATTGTGAAGTCTTGGCGAATGTTTTGTTAAAGCATGAAACCATATATGATAATAATAAAACATATTCATTAGACTATAATATACTAACATACATGTTTGGAAAAAAGAAACATAATTTTCACTTCCTACAAACAATGTTGCAAGTTTTAGTGGCCATGTTTGTCATGGTAGGAGAGATTAATGTTTTCTCTACCACTTTTGTCAAGCTACCACTTTTGCCAGGCTATCAAATTTCTTTCTTATTCCATAGACTCCAACTGGGAGATAAAAAAAAACACATCAAGTTTGTTTACATCAACTATATAATATAATGAAGTAGTAGGTATCCCAAAGGCCTGAAGGGGATCTAATGGAAAGAAGTGACCATTGTCAAAAGCCTTCCAATCAATATATAGATATATAAATGTAGATTTATTATTATTTTAATTGGAAATCTTCTATTAAGTAATAAAATTTAATTATGTCTCTCCCAATCTAAATTTCTTATTAGCATAATTCACTATCTTCATACCATTTTTAACAGGGTTGTAACATGTGGATTAATTTCCTTTTTGGTACACAATCTCCACCTTTTAGGAAAATATGGTGCAGTGACCCAACCCCTACAGATCATTACGACAAACAAAGAATAGCAGATGAAAGGTTGTACACACCAACATATTTTTCAAACAAAGAATCCAAGATCAGTACCTTAACTTTTTCATGAAGATTTCATATTGAGCATGTTTGAAAAATGGTGGGAAATATGGGCAGCGACTATCTCTCTTCTGCGAGGGTGATGTAGAAAGAGTTAAGATTTCATTGTTTTAATTTTTTTTTTGTTAAATCAGAAAAACCAATATTAATGGAGATATCGTTATTTTTTACTAAATTGTGTGAAGTGACTAAATGTAGCTTTAACCATTCACCTTAAGATTTTTTTACAATATAATTTCCTAAGTCTATTTAATATCTTCATTATCATAAAAACCAACCTATATCGATCTTAACTCCACATCTACCACTCTTAAAGGGATGAAATCTATATATCCCTCCCAACACTTGGTAGACCCGGAATTAAGATGGATCTAAGCTGATAGAATTTCCCCTTTAAATAGTCTATGCTCACATGAATACCATGGTATTACCATGGGTCAATACCATGGGTTATCATAAACCTAGAGCTTAAAAACCACTATTAGTAATTTATAAAAATTACAAGATCCATTTTTACTCTCGATCTACCAAGCCCCGAGAGGGATCAAATATTTTTTCACTCTATGTTAGTTTGCATATCACGATATTTGATCCAGAATAAAGATGGATCTATGCTAGTTTAATTCCCCCCTTTAAATAGGCTACATTCCATGTGAATACCATGGGTCAATACCATGTGCCATCTTTATTTTTATTAATACTAATATTAGGGTTAATAATGTTTTTTTTTCATGGTATTAATAATAATTTGGCTCATGGTATTTGGCCCATAGGCTTCACCTAAATATAACACATTATTTGAGTGTTCGTAAATATAAGGTGGCTTATGGAGTAAATATAAAAATGTTTTATTTATTTACCATACCTCTCGTTTTTTTATATTTTTTTTAATTTATCATACCTTTTTTATAAATATGGTATTTGGGCCATAGGATTCAATTAAATAAAACCTCTTTTTGAGCCTTCTTGAATTGAAAGATGGTTATGGACTAAATATAGAAAGAGGTTTTATTTATTTACCATACCTATAGTTTATTTATATTTTTATTTATTTACCATACCTTTGAAGTATAAAAAGAGGTTTTATTTATTTATCATACCTCCACTTTATTTATATTTTTATTTATTTACACACTTGTGTGTTCATAAATATAAGGTGACATATGGAGTAAATATAAAAAATGTTACCATACCTCTCATTTATTTATATTTTTATTAATTTACCATACCTCTTTTATAAATATGGTATTTGGCCCATAGGATTCACTTAAATGAAACCTCGTTTTTGAGCCTTCTTAAATAGAAAGAGGGTTATGGACTAAATATAAAAACAGGTTTTATTTATTTACCGTACCTCTAATTTATTTGTACTTTTATTTATTTACCATACCTTTGGAGTAACTGTATAAAAAGAGCATTTATTTATTTACCATACCTCTACTATATTTATATTTGTATTTATGACTATCATAAATAGATTTTCTTGAAAATGAGGGCGAATGGAAGATTGTAACTCCTATTTTCAAGGGCTAAATTTGCCTTTTTTGCCCTCTCCCTTAAAATAAGGTGGGCTAACATCCATAACTAATTTTTTTATAAAATAAATTTCAGGTGATTTGTAGCAATGTACTATGATACAAAATATTCGCCCAATAAAGATATAAAACCCCTTAATTTAGCCCAAGGGTGAAAATTCGCCACTAAAATTTTCCATGATTAGAAGACATAGATTTTGGGGTTAATCGCTTGGCTAATTGGAAAGCTAAGGAAATTGAATGTTACCAGGCGGAAATATTAAAAGTTGGAGGTCCTATCCTCATCCCCCACATTCACAAGCTTTTCAATCAAGTGGTCAAGCAAGGGTTCCCTAAACCATGGACTCAAAGCCTCATTATCCCTATTTTTAAAAGTGGGATACAAATAATGCCTCTAATTATCGGAAAATTATGATCAACCCTCTCCTAGCCAAGTTATATGGCATTATTTTGGAAAGGAAGTTGAGCATATTTCTTAAAAGTGAAGGTAAGCAGGTTAAAGGCCAAGCAGGTTTTAGAAAGCAGCACTCAACAACAGAACACCTTGTTACGCTTAGGATCATTGTGGAGGAATGCCGTAAAGATAAATCCAATCTCTTTTATTGCTTTGTGGACTTTAGAAAGGCTTTCAATATGGTTCCTAGAAACAACCTTTGGAACAGATTAGAAGAGCTAAAGGTTCCTTTTGAGTTGAGAGCTACCGCTATAAGGTTATACGAGAATGTAATTTCCAAGTTAAAGAGAAATGAGGGGTGGTCAAAAGATATTAAGTGTAGTATCGAAGTTAAAAAAGGTTTCCCCCTCTCCCCTACCCTATTTGGCATTTACATCGACAAGCCAGAAGGTTGTTTAGAGGAAGCAGGATGTGCTGACACGATCCTAGCTATAGTCATCATCCTTCTTCTCCACGTTGACAATATTGTTCTTCTCGCAAGGTGCCCATCTAATCTTGATAAGCAACTTATACTTCTTAAGGATTTCTGCTCTACCATGTGTATGATTATTAACATTGACAGAACAAAAGTTATGATTATCAAATCCAAGAAGGACACTTACGCTAATTTTATGTATGAGAATAGTAACTTGGAGGAAGTATCTTCGTACAAGTACCTAGGAATTGATATTCATCACAAGTTCAACTGGAACTATAGCATTGAGAAAAGGATTAATCGGGGATGGAAAGCTTATTTTTGTCTTGAAAATAATTGTGAAATGACAAACCTCGTAATGTGGGATAGAAAGAAGTTCCTCTATGAAACTCTAGTCACTCTAGTTACCTTATATGGATGTGAGGTTTGGGGTTGTAGCATCTCTAGATAATCCTAGAGAAAGATTGAGCAAATCCAGAAGCGTTTTATAATGTATAACCACAAAATTAAAAGTAACACACCCTATCCGATTCTCCTTATAGAAGTGGGTCTTTCCCTATCAATAGCCTAGCTATGACTAGGTTTCTATTGCACAAGCACAAATTCAATAACATAGGAGACCACAGACTTCCTCATATAGCTTTAAATTCTAACCAAAACCACCTAAGGCTCAAATGAGGTTGGTATAAAGAAACCAGGTCCTGGTTAAACCATTGGTATATCGACGAGAATGTTGCATTGCAAAACATTAATAACATTAAAAATATTGTTACTTCTAAGTTCAAAGAAAAAAATGTGGTGTGAGAAAGATTTAGCAGCGAAAATAAAATTAAGATATTATAAGGAGGTCATCAACCCCACCCTAGAAGATCAAAAGTATCTCTTTGTTTTAACTAGCTCAAAGAAGAAAATTAATATAGCCAAGATTAGGACAAACTCTCATGAGCTCCATAGTGAAACGGGTCATTGGGAAGTTCCTAAAACACCATGGATGGAAATCTTCTGCCATCTCTATGAGAATACGAACATCGAGGATGAAAATCACTTCCTCTTGTTGCACTCTCCATTAATGGAGGTGTTGATCCAACGCTCCCATGTGTTTCGTGGCATGTGCTTAACACTAGCGATGTGTCTATTTACTAACAACTGCAGGTTTTGGTGTAACGACCATCGTGACTCCAACAAGTTGTATCAGAGCTAGGGTCGAATATCCATTGTACAAGCCTCTTAGTGCCATCACCTTACTCTGGCAGCGTTCCCTAAAAGATTGGTTTTTACCCCTGGAGCTATTGAAGGATCTATCTAGGAAATAGCTGAGGAACGTTGGAACTAAAAGACAGTGGCTGCAAGAAAAACAACGTTGTGTACCTATGTTGAAACGTGTTGCTAGAGTTTGAAACATGGAGATCCGTGGAGTTTGGAGTTGAAACGTGGTGTTTGTAAGTTTTTTTACATCAAGCTTGCACATATACGTCAAGTTTTTTCTCAAACCAACATATGTATGTGTGAAATGTGAAAAGGTCAAAACATTATATATGTTTTTATATTTATTATGAAACATATATAATTATATGTTGGAATTTTGAAAAGTATATTTTAAAAAGGAGCAGGAATTTTGAAAATGGTATTTTAAAAGGAGAAAGGCCATTATTACTAAATTTGAAAGAGTAATAATTAAAGTTTTATTTTTAAGTGGAGTTTTTTTGTTTTGGGGCGTGAATTTGATTGAAAATGGAGACAACAGTTACAAATATGGAGAAGTTGAGCAGGGCTAATTTTGCCCTATGGAAATCACAGATGGATGATATACTGATTTTAAAGGATCAGTGTTTGCCAATTGAGGGCACAAAAAAGAAACCCTCATCGATGATAAATGAAGAGTGGAATAAGATAGATAAAAAGGCGATTACAACAATCCACCAATATTTAACAAAGAATGTGCATTTCAATGTGTTCGGAGAAAAGACGACAGAAGGATTATGGAAGAAACTCCATGATCTATATGAGAAGAACACAGCATTAAATAAAGTGTTCTTGATGAAGAATCTTTATAATCTCAAAATGAAGGAGGGTGCTTCACTTGCAAATCACTTGAATGCATTTAATATTATTACTAATCAACTTGCCTCTGTTAAAAGCATTTTAGATGATGAAATTAGAGCCATATTTTTGATGTGTTCTATGCCAGGCAGTTGGGAAAATTTAATTGTAGCGATGAGCACTTCAGCAACTATAGGGACCCTAAAGTTTGATGATGTTAGCAGCAGTTTAATGAATGAGGAGCTATGACGCAAGTCAATTACGGAAAACTAGGGAGGAGAGGCTCTAGCTCTAGCTAATCGTGGTAGGAGAATGGATCGAGGCCGACAAGGGCGATTAAGATCGAGAGTCCGAACAAAATCAAGGAGAGGCAGGATCATCTGCTTTCATTGTGGCAAACCTGATCACATGAAGAAAGAATGTTAATTCTGGAAGAAAGGACAAAAGGATCAGAGACCGTCCAGTACAAATCACAAGTCATCTAGCACAAATGAAGGTGAGACTACTGCTGTAGCCACATATGGTGATGTGTTGTTTACTGTTTCAGTAGAGGATGCATGTGTATATACATCTAGCAGTAGCTTTGATTGGATCCTTGACTCTGGGGCATCTCACCATGTAACCCCATGCAAAGATAGTTTTGTTTCATATAATCCTGGTGATTATGGTAGAGTGCATTTGGGGAATAATCATTTTTGTAGTATTTTTGGAGTGGGAGATGTCCAGATCAAGATGAAAGATGGACAAGATATATTGTTGAGACAAGTCATGCATGTACCAAAAATGCGCATGAGTTTAATCTCTATGGGACGATTGGATGAGGAAACCTATTCGACAAGCTTTGGAAAAGGAGGCTGGAAAATTAGAAAAGGTGCATTGGTCATGGGCAAAGGACCCAAGACAGGAACATTATACATATTCAAGACACTGATAGAAAAATCAGATTTGGTTGCTGTCACAAAAGAAGGAAATTAAGTAGATCTGTGGCATAAGCATTTGGGTGAAATGAGCGAGAAGGGCTTAAAAATCCTTGTTGGTAAAAATTTATTGCCAGGTTTGAAATCCTACAATCTTGATCTTTGTGAGCATTGTATATATGGTAGACAAAGAAGGGTTTCATTCCTTAGAGGTGGCCATGACAGAAAGAAAATGTGTTGGAATTGGTACAATCATATGTGTTTGGGCCTGTTAACATCAAATCATTAGGAGGAGCATCATATTTTGTAACATTTATAGATGATGCATCCAAGAAGGTTTGGGCATATGCTATGAAAAATAAAAGTGAAGTGTTTGGAATATTTCAAAAATTCCATGTTGCTATTGAAAGAGAGACTAACAAATTGCTGAAGTGTTTAAGAACATATAATGGTGGAGAATATTGCTCAAATGCATTTAAGGAATATTGTAACAAGTTTGGCATAAAGCATGAGAATATTGTGTCTGGCACTCCTCAATAGAATAGTGTCGCAGAAAGGATGAATCACACCATTATGGAAAAGGTGCGAAGTATGTTGTCCAATTCCGGTTTGGAGAAGCATTTTTGGGCTGAAGCAGTCAGGACCGCTTGCTAACTCATAAATAGATCTCCAACTACAGCCTTGGATGGTGGTATCCCTGAAGAAGTTTGGACTGGTAAGAATTTGAATTATTCTCACTTGAAAATCTTTGGATGTGAAGCATGTGTACATACTCCCAAAGAAAATAGAACTAAGCTAGATGATAAATCTATGAAATGCTTTTTTTTTGGATATGCAGATGAAGATTTTGGTTATCGTCTATGGGATCCAGTCAAACATAAAACTATTAGAAGCAAGGATGTTATATTTAACGAGTCATAAATGTTCAAAAGGGCTGTAGGTGAGTTGGAGGTCAAGAAGGTTATTGATAGGTTTGAAGAGCAGCAGGAAAACATACCACCAATACAAGAAAATGAACAACAAATTCAGGAGCATGAAGAACAACAAGTGGTATCAGAGTTAAAGGTCTCAAGTTCGAAACACACTTGGCTCGTGTTGAGGGGGGAGATTGTTGCACTCCCTGTTAATGGCGGTGTTGATCCAATGCTCCCGTGTGTTTCATGGCATGTGCTTAACAATAGCGATGTGTCTATTTACTAACACCTGTGGGTTTTGGTGTAACGACAATTGTGACTCCAACACCTCTTACAGTGCCCCACGTACAACCACATTAGATTTCAGTTTCAAAATCTTTGTTGCAATACTGACCTTCCTAGCCTTTTACGTTGTCAAAATTACAGTGAGCTTGGGAGGCTTCTCTCCAAGCTTTTTGAGCATAGGAATAAAATCTTAAATCAAACTAAATAATTCATTTCTTTAGGTTAGATAGACCAAAGTTTGGTCTCAGTGGACATTAACCACCACCATCATCATCATCATAATAAAAAAATTAAAAATTAAAAATTAAAAAATATTTTTTTAATTATATAATTTATATAATAATCAAAATTAATATTGATTCAAAATACTCAAATATTAAAATCAATTTAAATATATAAATATATAATATATAATATATTTTTTATATACATAAAATGTCAAGTTCATTATGAGTTCTCTCACATGTTTATCTAATTATTCTTACGAGAAAAAACAACTCTAATGTTTAAGCATTGAGTGCCACATACAATATGCACACATCTAACATGTTTCTCTAGTTATGCTTACTAGAAAAACAACTCTAATGTTTAAGCATTGACTACTACATACAATATGCACAGACTGCGATATATATAGCCCTTACTTCGAGGTGCCACATGCTTCCTTAAAGCATCAAGATATTGCTCCAGTTTCTCAATTAAGGATATTGGTGTTAAAATGTCTTTGGCCTTTCTCCCTGAGAATGATTCAATATAGCCTCATGTTTTGTGGGCAATTCAACATATTTCTCTACAGGTTTTGTGTTCCCCAACCTTAGAGAATGTTGGAACTCCAAAAAACAATCTTCAAAGCTCCCAGAACTTTCCCAAACCACGATCAAAGCTCTCCTCCCATGTAACAAAAAATATATTATTTTTATTTTCAAAAATCTATTTTGAAATTCAATATAACAAAAACCTATATTATTTTTATTTTCAAAAATCTATTTTGATTGCATAGAATAACAATTAGTATGATGTAGATATCCAACTTGTCTACCAATAAATTATCATGCACAATACCACCCTTCACAAATTCTACTAATGGAGAAAGTCATATGACTCCTCTGATCGATGTACTTCGATTGGTGTGCACACAACAACTTAATAAATTGACTCATTCTCGTATTTGATATAAGACAGAATAACATGAAGTGCTTCTTTTCATCGCGCAAGTAAATGTAGAATTAGTTCACATGGATTCCGCTTCATTTATTGCGACTCTTATTCACCTCACAGCCAAACATTTTCTACAACTTTAATGGCACAAGAAAATGTATAGTTCACAAGAAAAACCTCTTTCATTTATTGCCTCCCTTGTTCACCTCACACCCATTGATTCTCTAAAATTTAATGTCATCGTTCTCTTCGCTGTGTGACTATAGCCGCTTCCACGTTGCTCATCAAATGGACTGACCAACACTCTTACCAAAAGGAATAATGAGGTATAGGTTCCTGGTCCATATCCAACAAATTTAAGCTTATTCTGTTCTGTTCTCCGCATCTTCTCGGTTTCATAAAAATAAATAGTTCTCGGTTTGATAAAAATAAATAGTTAGAATTGTAAATTGGAGTTGTTTATCAAGGGGGATGAATTGTCATGACAGTTAAAACTGGTTTGAATTTAGGCCAAAAAAAAATTGTAAAGGTAGTGTTTGAATCATATTTTTGACAGTGGAAATGGTTTAAGGTACTTAAAATTTTGAAATTTAACAACTATAACTTGGATTTATATAAATCCCCACAAAATTTTCTAAAAATATGGCCAGAATTTCTATAACTTTCGCGGAAAAAAACAGTCTTGTTAGATAACTTCGCGGAAAAAAACAGTCTTGTTAGATAACTG
Source organism: Pinus tabuliformis (assembly GCA_031772625.1). Lineage (NCBI taxonomy): Eukaryota > Viridiplantae > Streptophyta > Pinopsida > Pinales > Pinaceae > Pinus > Pinus tabuliformis. The sequence continues at coordinate 671,663,598 of CM062815.1, forward strand.
CTTGCTTGTAGATTTAAATTAGAGTGTTGGGAAATTTTCAAATACTATAAATTTGTTTAAATACATTTTAAATGATTAAAATAATAATAATATAGTTTAATTATTTTAAGTTTTTTTGTTTTTTGAATTTAGATGATTTGTTTTTATAGTTTAATTGTTTTAACTGTGTTAGACAACTGCTTGTAGATTTAAATTAGAGTGTTTGGGAAATTTTCAAATACACATTTTAAATGATTAAAATAATAATAATATAGTTTAATTATTTTAAGCTTTTTGTTTTTTGAATTTAGATGATTTGTTTTTATAGTTTAATTGTTTTAAGTTTTTTGAATTTAGGCAATATAGTTTTTTATTTATTATTTAACATAAAATTTTAAATATATAAATAAATTTAATATTATAAAAAAATTCTAAAACATTTCCATTATATATATATATATATATTAAAAAGCATTAAATAAATTAAATTATAATTAATGTAAAAAAAAATGATATAATGAAATTCCCAAAAATATCAAAACATAAAATAATTCAATTTTGTAACCTTATAACTACTTTTATGTAGCTAAAGAATCTCTCGAAACACTATACATCTAACAAAACTGAAAGCCTATGTCTTACATACCACCAACTATTCATTTCCGTTGATGTAGTTTTCATAAGTTTCCCCTCTTTGTAGATAAACTGCAACACCTCATCGTCTTACATTTTTTGTCGTAATCTGCGAGCATATATGTTAACTATTTTCTCGGGAACCTGAATGTACCGGGAATCAGAAGATAAGTTCCACAAGGTTGCAGCACATGGGCCGGCGTGTCAGGTAGTTCATCCTCCATGCACCAAACGAACCAATCCATTCACACTAAAGGACAGAAATAATTAAATACAGAGATCCTTAGCATTGTATTTCTGAATATGCGATTCGAGTTACAGTTAACCTTGCAAAAGCGACAGGCGTGACCCCTCATCACATGGAACGGCCAAATATCCTTTTCTAGAGGCCCACCTCCTTTCTCTTGGCTTGCATCAATGTCGACCATTACATAATTGCCCAACCATGTGCCGCAGGCCTAGCGAGCGTCACGTCCCATGTGCCGCTTAGTAAACAATGCACATTTTTGTTCAAACATCAATTTACGATGAAACCACGGCCAGAAACAGAAATTCTTGAATGCTGCAGCTGTTTGAAGGATAGGAATGATACGTCTATATATAGACTGCACAATCCTCAAATTTCAAATGCAAACAAACAAGCCCCCCGCTTTCGTCTGTTATCATCATTACTTCTGATCTCCTTGATTTTCAGAGTAGCGCGGTTCTGATTGGCTTAATATGGTAAGCATGAGATCGATGGCACGGGTGAAGAGCATTGCATTGGTCTCAATGTCAACAATTATCTGGTTGATAACTGGAGCTCATGGATATGGAGACTGGGAATCAGCTCATGCAACTTTCTATGGTGGCAGTGATGCTTCTGGGACAATGGGTAAACTTCGGCAACCATATAACTTTTTCTGTATTTCATATATGCTACACTGTTTTTTTTATGAATTTACGAACTGATTTGGTTGTTTTGGAACTTGAATCAGGAGGGGCGTGTGGGTACGGTAATCTTAACAGCCAAGGCTATGGAACCAACACTGCTGCTTTGAGCACTGCGCTTTTCAACGATGGACTCAGCTGCGGAGCCTGCTATGAAATGCAATGCAATGACGATCCCCAATGGTGTTTGCCGGGGACTGTCACGGTTACGGCTACTAACTTCTGCCCGCCAAACAACGCTCTCTCCAACGACAACGGTGGATGGTGCAACCCACCGCTGCAGCATTTCGATATGGCGGAGCCCGCTTTTCAGCAGATCGCGAAGTACAAGGGGGGGATCGTCCCTATCCTCTACAGAAGGTATTTCTTTGCCCCATAATTGGCGTAACCAATTTGAATTCAAGTTCGCATTCCAATTTCCTCAGTACTCTCTCTCTATACTAATTTCTAGGGGGCTGGCAATGCAGGGTCCCCTGCGTGAGGAAGGGAGGAATTCGTTTCACCGTGAATGGCCACTCATATTTCAACCTCGTGCTCATCACAAATGTTGGAGGACCTGGAGATGTCCACGCCGTTTCCATAAAAGGGTCAAGCACTGGTTGGCAGCCCATGTCACGCAACTGGGGACAGAACTGGCAAAGCAATTCGTACCTCAACGGCCAGAGCCTTTCGTTCCAAGTGACCACCAGCGATGGTAAGACATTTGTTTCATATAACGCCGCTCCTTCAAGCTGGCAATTCGGCCAGACATTCGAAGGATGCCAAGTCTAAGGATAGCCAAAGTCAATTGACTCTATATAGCCATCAATTGGGATGATGTGGTGATTCGAACAGTGGACACCCTCTCCCCCTCGTTATCACTTTTATGTGATTCATGAATTCTACTCTATATATTGATTGATTGTGTAGTCCTCACTCTGCTTGGTTACAGCTCTCACTGTAACTTTACTGTCTTAACAGAACTCTTGAAATAATTGTTCTGCTTAATGCAATTTCTGCTTATATCGGCGAACCAAAACGGCTATGTATCGCCTTTAAGATTAGATTCAAAACAATATGAAGTCTGTGGCTATATAGGAGCAGGACTTGAACATGTAGTTTATTCCATGTATTTTATTCCATCCACCCCTTAAGGTAAATTGAATCAGGCCTCTGAACATCTTTCATGCAACAACACGACGGTTATAGCACCGATGCGCCAATAAAAATAATCAGCCACTCACTTATTAAATACCCGTTGTCACTGCTTTAAGTAGGCAGTCTTACATTTCGAATTAATTGATTCCATGGAAATTTGAAAGGCTCCGAATATAAATGTCAGAAAGATTTTGTATTTGCACCAGATTGAGACGCGGGGATTTGATCCTGTATTGTATATCGGGGGAATACGTACTGCTCAATAGATTAAGCGCGGGTAATTTAGGTAATTTCTATTTCCACTTTTATAAGCAATTTCTATTTCCACTTCTATAGCATTATAAATGCCTTCTGACATATGAGGGAAATAGCGCTCACCCTTTCTCTACCCTCCATTCATTTGTTTACGTGCTGTTACTTAAAAGGCGAGCACTATTTCCCTCGCATGTCAGAAGGCATTTATAATAAAAATGGAAATAAGAGTTTCCACTAATTTACACATCATTTGTTACAAAAGGTACAGTGTATAGGAGTTCAAATCATAATCATAATGTTGTGTAATTTCTAACGCATCACACAATTAAATAGAAATATCATTTACCATATTTAAATAATCAACATTAAAATACTTTTGTTATGATATATGTTATTTTGCCAAAATAAAAATAAAAATTAATCTATAGACTACGCCATTACCAGTTGGACAAGAAATTGATTCGTCCAGACGCAACCAGTTGACTGAAAGAACCGGTGTGCCAGGGGTTATCCTCGGCCCAAGGTTTCCCTCGGTACTAAAGGTCTAACCGAGAGGTATTACTGATGCTGCGCAGAGCAAAAAAGTCCTCGGCCAAAGGTTTCCCTCGGTACTACAGGTCTAACCGAGAGGTATTACTGATGCTGCGTAGTGCTTTTCGCTCTAGACCCCTCCCTAGTTCCCATTCTCTCGCTTGTTGAGCCAGATCGGCTACTACATGATATGAGAAAAATGGGGCGGGCCCTACTTATAAAGGCAGAACAGAATTTGGGTAGGCGCTAGAGATCTACAGTGCAGGCACAAATTCTGAACCTTCACAAATGCATAACGTTACCTTTGGTCTAATATTACTGACATAGTGAAAAGTGGGAGTCGCGGAATAGCCAGCGATCAATTTATTTTTTCTGCTCCCGAGCTGGCTACTTATAAATAGGGGCGCGGACTTAAATAAATATACATATAAATGAAATATCAAAAAACCATCCAAAATAATTAAAATATTATTTTTTATTAGGTGTTGTAATGAAAAAATTAATATATAAGTTTTATATATATATAACAATTTCATTTTATCATATAAATTCTTAATCTATAAATATGCTTTATTACAATATCATGGATTATAAATTATGGCTTACTAATTCTACACCACTACTAATATTATAATTATAAGTGCAAAAAATCATAAGCTCAAGTTCATGGCATTTTTTTTTCAATTAACCAATTTAATTAAGAGCACAGAAAATGATGAAATTACTTTTGAAATAAATCTCAACCTTTGATTTATAACTACTACTAAGAATATTCTAGAATATTTTGTGAATGTTATATCTCTATCATTCTTTTTTTTTTTTAAGTCAGAATAGAGCATTTATATTACTTTAACCAAAACAAAGTACAAAATAGTAGCTAGTCTACTAGATTGGAAACCAGACCAGCTGGAAAAATAGACTCTCTTAACACTGCTTCTGTCCAATAAAACCATTAAGTCCTTTTGTTTCTTGTTCCACTTATACGACTCCAAAAACTTACTACTATGACTATAGTCGCTATGAGGTCTGCCTAGTTGATATCTCTAGTAACCCTCGTTTACAAACCTACATTTTACAAAAAAACTACTAGCCTACATAATTAAGCTAATGTCTAAATAACCTTTTAACAAAGTAAACTAGCCGAATAGAGCTTCCGCATACCCGAACCTCATTCCACAGGAACCTCGCCAGATGTAGCTTTCAATGGAGCCACCGTTGGAGTTGTCGCTGAAGGGTTACCAGAACCTTTGGCCTCTCAAGCCTTGTCCTTCCCCGGGCAGGCTAGTTCGCCTTTAGCTTTCCCCATGGTTATGCCTATATTATGAATATACTTGAGATAAATGGTAAACGTAATGGTCAGGTCATTGATGCGATTGTCCTGCAACTTCTCAATAGTCATCAACCCCTTCAGGACCGATTCAGTACCTCCCAATCGTTGGTTGATGGCCCTCAATTAGATTAGAGTATATGTTTGACCTTTGGCCCTTTCTTCTCATGCCTATGTTTGTAGCTTTCCCACTAGGGTTTTCACATGCCATGTCATTTCAAGGTTTTTATGCTAGAGGGTTGTGTGGGTCCTGGTTTCTCCCATGTCAATGATCCAGTTGACCTCCTCCTCTATTCGACTATTCAAGAGATCCCTCCTCTTCTCGTGAACCTCGTTCTCCCAAACCTCCACCACTTCTTTAGCTTTCTGCACAACTGTAGCGTGAAAAGCATCTGCTGCTACCCTCATCATCATTTCCATGCGAGAATGCTTACTATAGCCCGCCCCTTGTGCCTCTTCTCTCGGCTGCCCTCTCATCCTGCCTGCTGAATACCTAATTTTTCCCATTCTCTACTCAAAAACCTTCCCCAACTTCAGAACTACTTCTATCAAGGCTCTCTTAATCCACCAATGCCTAATTTCCAAGCACAGGTCATAAAATAGAGATTCCATCCCATAATTTAAAGCATTTTATGCTAAACTACTTCGTCATGTCGGATTTTCGGTACTTTCCATCGTAATCTTCGCACCCTCCGATCTGCCTAGGATAAGCTTACCACTCTATGTGAGATAGTTGTATCTCTCCATGTCATTTGCCAAGCTGAGAAAATTTTACAAACTCATAATCACCATTTGTAGTGTCTCGTATGTATCCTCTGCTAATCTCATACCTACCCACCTCTCAGTCACCTCCTTATCATTTACAAACCAGCTTGCATGACACACCTTGATTGGAGTGTTTGTAACTTCACTGCTTTGGCCACCACCTTCTCCATGCAACAATTCCACATGCTCATTCTCCCACCTCATTTTGATATTCCTCTTGGTTCCATGATCTCATATTAATCAATCGTGTGAGAAAGTGAGCCTTTGCTTGACCATGGGCCTGCCTTTCCACTGTCCTCATTGTCGAATATCATGGAGCTATCACTTTCCACCAACTTCTGGCATTCTTTGTTGAGTTATCCCTCCTATAGATCTGGGCAAGCCACATTAGTAAGCGTTTGTAATCTAAGAACCCCTTCATTAGCCAAACTGTCTACCACTGTGTTTGCTAACCTTTGAACTAGGCTAAATTCGATTGTTATCAAAGTCACCAGGTGGTGTTTGTATGCGCTGGATTTATTGCTCCAAACCCCAATTCCTCATAGTCTTCCTTACCAATGAGTCAGATTGTACTCTCCTTCCCACTTGGATGGCTATCATGGAGTCTCCTTCTACAATAGCATTAACAATTCTTTCTGGAGACAGAATTTCCAACCCTTGTTCCAATGCAAGGAATTCAACTGTGTTGTTGGATTCATGTCTCAAACTTATGAAAATTACCCTGCAAACTATCCCTGTCCAATCTAGTATAACTCCACCTACTCTTACGCTACTGGGTTTCCCTTTCAAAACCCCAGTAAAATTCAACTTAAACATACCTTGGGGGGGAGGCATCCAGATCATTGAGCCCAACTTGATACGAGGATCTCTAACCCGGGACACCTACAAACCAGGTTAATCAATCTCCAGGAGCTTCAAGAATCTTACCTCCTATGCAGATGGTTGTTCCCCATATATTTTTGGTCCTTTACTAATTAACGTTTCCTTCAGCTAGCACCGAATTGATTCCACCAAGCGTTCTACAAGGAGCTTCTTACTCTATAATATTCATCAGTTATGTTCCTTCCATACTAACTAGAGGATGAAACTAGGAACTTAACGCCAGGTGAGGTTTACCACTTCATTCTTTGTGTAATTTCCTAGACATTTCCTAATAGTCTCTTGTATATTGTCCCTGATTCTATCAGTTTTCCTGAAGATATAAACCATCCAATCCCATATGATAGATGTATAACTATAGGTGTTTAAAAGATGATTTAGGTTTTCCTCCTATCTTTCACAAAGACAACACCATGAGGTGCCAATAAAACCTCTCTTCACTAGATCTTCCCATGTGATAACTTTCTTGTGCAGCACCAACCATAGGAAGGTTTTAATTTTCAACCATTGGGGTGATGACCACAATTTCTTCCAAGATGGATTAGTTGCCTCACCTTGAGCACCTTCTATATAAAAGTTTTCCTCCTTGAGATGAAATTCTCCACCTTCTCTTTTCCCCAATCTTAATTGATCCTAGTCGGCATTACAGAGGAATCTTCATGTACTTAATTCCTCTACTAATCCTTAACCCTCCTGTTCATTCTAGTTGGGATCCTGAAAAAGACTAAGGTTCGATTTTCACCATTTATTTCCATCCAACCCATATTACCATAACCGGTGAACTTCCGTTTGGCCTTGGCTCTTAGTGAATAATTGGATGGGTTGCCAATCATGAGTTCTTAAATTGGGTTATTGTTGCCGCATGCCTTCCCAAAACAAAGCCGAATTTCGATTTCTGATCTCCCAAAAGTAGTGTTTTTGTATTACTTCTCTATTTTCTCGGGCTAGATTCCATATCACCGAACCTTGAATTAACCCCAACATTCAAACAACGTCTTGCAAAGACCAGCTGGGGGCATATTTTTCCCCTAGAGTTGGGCCCATGACGTCGCCCCTCCTTTCAGCCAATGCCATGAAAGTTTAGCTCCAATCACTCTATTGACCGTCTCTAGATCTTGTAAGCCCATGCCCTTAGAACTTTTTGGTTTACATATAGTGTTCTAGGCTACCAATACCCATTTTCTCTTATCCTCAGCTCCTATCAATAAAAAAAATCCTTTGAATTTCGCAATTTCTTTCCAAAACCCCTTTGGGAGCTGGGAGTATTGATAACATATACCCCAAAATCACTTGCAAGATGGCTTTAGTCAGGACTAGCCTACCTAGAAGATTTAATTTTCTAAAAGTCCATCTTTTAACCTTATCTTCCAAGCTCAACACAACCTTCTCCTAATTCTATTTCTTTCAGGCTTGGACAGTAAGAGGGATACGTAGATATTTGGAAGGAAGACATTTCCTTTAAAGCCTAGGATAGCAGTTTAATTTCTCTGAATAGTAATATGTGTAAATTGAATAAAAAAAATCATAGATTTGGAGTGGTTTATCTCCATACCTAAAATTGCTACAAAAGTTTCCTAGATAGACTTGAACAGTGGGGATTCCTTCACTGTAGGGATACCATGTAACATGGTATCATCTACAAACTATTGGTGCATTGTAGCTAGATATCCTTCATGCAATTGGAGATCCCTAATGTCCCCATTCGTGACAGTTGTTGAAATCGTTGTTCTTAGGCCTTCCATGATAATGAAAAACAAGAATGATGACATAGGTTCACCTTGGAGTATTCCCATGAAAGGGAAAAAAGGTTCTGCAGGAGCACCATTTAGCAAAATAAAAAATATGGGAGAGGTAATTAAGGCTATTATCCAGTTGATCCATCTATTATCAAAACCAAAGGCTAATAAAACTACATTCATGTATTCTTAGCTGATATTATCCTACGCTTTCGAAAGGTCACGCTATATTATCATCCCTGCATTCCCTAGGGTTTTTGGAGAATGGGAAATCTCATGGGCATGAATCACGTTATCGAGAATTTTCCTACCTTCCACAAAGCCTGATAGTTTTTTTGAGATCAATATAGGAAGAACCATTTTGATTTGGTTCACTGCCACTTTTAATATAATCTTGTATAGCACATTGCAAAGAGCTATGGATCGAAAATTCTCAAGTGTACTTGTCGTTTCCTCCTTCGAAATAAGAGTGATAAACGTAGAGTTTAGAGCTTTAAGTTTTGTAGTTAAGTCCTGGGAGTAGGCCACAACCTCAAACACATCTATCTTGACTATTTCCCAGTAGAAATTGAAAAAATATATCGTAAATCCATCTGAATCTCGTGCCTTCTCATTAGGCATCTCATTTGCCCCCTCGACAACTTCTTCCATGGAGATGGGCTTATTTAGATTCTTATTATGCTCGTCTATTATAGGTTTTGGAATATTCTTTACTACTTTCGGAATGACTTTTGATATATCCAATAGGGTCTACTTAGTAATATTTTGAATGTGATAAACCAATACCTTCTCAATGTCTTGGTAAGTTTCATAAAAATTCCATGTCTCATCCTTAATCTCGAGAATTCAATTGGAGTTTTGGTGTTCAATTACCAATCTGTGAAATAATTTAGTATTATTTCCCCCCTCCTACAGTCAAAGGACCCATGAATTTTGTTTCCATAATATTTCTTCCTGAAGGAATATTTCCTCCCATTTATTCAGAAGCTTTGTTTCCTCTTTCTTCCTTTCCTTAGTATACCCTTATTCAATCAACACTTTCTATAACACCTCCATCTTCAGTTCAAAATCCCTTTTGGCCTGAAAGATGTTATGGAACTCTACCTTATTCCAATGCCTTAGCTAGGTTTTAATATACCTAAACCTAGCCTGCAATTTAAACATCTTAGATCCCCGGATTAGGAGTGGACCTTCCCACCATTTTTTTATATGTTTCATAAATGAAGGGTGATGTATCCAAAAGGCCTCAAATATGAATGGTCCATTTTTAGGCATACCCATCATTGCAATCGTTAAAATCGTTGACCAACGATTCAAGCCCCCATAGGGGAGAAGAATGACTTCCATATCTTAGGCATCAAGAAATCCTCCGATATTAGGAATCTGTCCAACATTGAAGCAACTTGATGCTCCCATCCATGCGTGTTGCTCCAGGTAAAGAGTCCATTACCTGTCTCCATATCAATTATATTTTCTTCCTCAATGAAATTTTTAAAATTCTCAAAATCTTCGTCAATACGCCTTTGACCGCCCATATTTTCTACTAGAGAAGTGACCATATTAAAGTATCCCCCTATAGTCCAGGGGATATGGAATTTTCTATCTCTAAGATCCTTAAGGGCTTGGACAAAAATTATTTTTTCATCTATCCTCTGTGGACCATAAACATTTATGAACGTAATTGACCAAGGGTCTCTTATTATCTACATCTCCATAGATAGGAAAAACCTGGTGGCTTCCGCATCTACGAGATTCAAAACATGTAGACTCCACCAGGTCACCAAGCTCCCTATAGTACTATGGGTCTCCACCTCTAAGTATGTGAACCCTCTTCCTAATTTCTTATCACTTCCTTAATCTTCTTTATTGAGAATTTCGATTCTTGTAGGAACACAACATCTGGATGTTCCTTTTTTATCTTTTTCTTCAACAGTGTTTATTTTCATAGGCTATTGATACATCTTTCTTTCCAAGTCACAAATTCCATTTTTAACTATGGAGAGTAGGTGACGATCTTAGAGATATCATATTAACTAAGTTGATCAACATTGCTCCCAATTCCTCAAGGGCTATGTCGTTTGACTTCCTTCCTCTTTATTTCACAGTTTCCTTGGTGCTAATAGGGTCTAAAATTCCAAAGCCTTGATGCCCATCTCCCGAATGTATTCATGCGTTTGTTTATTTCCTTAGGGTTTTTCCTCCTCCCACATCAAGTGGATGCATTAGATACGATCCATCTACTCTGTTAGGATGGCCTCAAAACCCATATTTCTCTAGTGTTCCACCATAATCTATAAGTATATCCCTTCCCTTTCCACTCTTTCCTATATATCCGAGTCATCTGTTCCTACTTCACTTGGGGTCATTTCATATTCCCCTTCAAAGTCTTTGCCCAAATATGATATTTCCAAATTTTTAACAAGGTCTTCCAATGCTTCGACCATTCCTTCATGTTTTTCCTCCTTTTTATTCTCATTTTTATCATCTTCATTACTGTTTTCCTATGGATTATAGTTTGAAAGAATCCCAAAATTGTTCTTTGATGCCGATATTCCTCCTTGATTTATTTTTTGTTGTCTCTTGTTCATGCGTTCCCTTATGTTTCACTTTACAAGTCATCTATGTCCTTCTGCTCTTGTTATTTACCCAGCTCCTCAGTTCTATTCAGGGGATAGTCCCTAATCAGATTCTCATGTTCATGGTAGTGTCTACATCTAGAGGGAATTTGTTCATGATTAACAGGCTGTAGCCAGATTTCATCCTAAAATTCCAGTTGGACAACTTTTGGTAGTGCTCCTAACACATCCATCTCCACACAAATCTTTGCATATGATGTGTATCTACCTTGTAGTGTAGCATCTAAGATCTTGACAAAATTCCCTAACGTATCGCCTATAAGATTCAAGGTTGAGGGTAACCAATAATCTAAGGGTATGGAATACAACCTAACCCAAACCGAAACATTTGTGAATGTCTATTTTTCTGGGGTAAGGTTCTCCTTCCATGGTTGCATGTACAAGCCTGTATAGGTAAAGAAATAGGGACCTACACACTAGTAAAAATAGGGCCAAAATATGACAGTTATTCGACAGATATACAACTTATTGATGTCGACTGTTTGACACATTGGAGCTAAGAAACCCATCTTTCACATTGTGTCGAATAGTCGACACTTCATCAAACGTCAGATATTCTACAGTACAAACATTGATTATCCAACACAAAAAATGGTTGCAATTGTTATTAAAAATCCGACGCTTTGAAGTTAGTTTTGTGACACTTAAATCCATAAAATATTTGATGAAGAAAGTGTTGGTTGAGATGCCCATATGCATGGAATATCCAACGGGACCCATGTTTAGTATTACGGGAACGTATAATGTTGTGGCATCAGATAATTGACGATATACTTATATTGTGCGACGAGATTTTTATCCCTATAACACTTGCATCCGTCAGTATGGAGCGACAAGTTCAACAGGGTAGCATCGAATATTCGACGTTATATTAAATTAGTTTGACTTGAGTTTTATATCACAAATGCATCGTTCCATCAATTTTAAGTAGCAAGTCCAACAATTTAGTGTAAGATATTCGATAGGATAACAATTTTGTCTTCTACACGCTGGATTCTTTCTTCCATCAATATTTCATCAAATATCCAACAATTTTCCCGTTGGATAAGATTATGATATGAGATGACTTCCACGTACCATTGAATATCTGACAGGTGTCTCCGCATTATTATATATATATATATATATATATATATATATATATATATATATATATATATATATATATATATATATATATATATATATATATATATATATATATATATATATATATATATATATATATATCTATATATAATTTGATGTATTTACATGATGTTTATTGCTTTCTCTGTGACTCCATCATATTCATTCCAAATCTGAAATACCAACTACTCTATTCAATAATTCAACCGCTATAATCAATAATCCATAAATCAAAATTACTCAAAGTTTAAAGTGATTAAGCAATGCTATAGATTGAAAAATTTAGAAACTTTTTGCTAGATTACTAAACTGACTTAAAACCCAAGAGTTGAAATGGTCTCCATAACAAAAATTGCAAAACCTTCCTCTGCAATACAATCCCAATTCTTAATTAGCTATCCAATTCATTACTCTTATTTTTGTCTTTGATATCTACATGCATAATTTTCTCTTGTACTATTCTTCCTAGTTTTCTGTATGGAACTAGAATTATAAGCTCCTCTAAGACACATAAGTAATTTTCATGTTGTAGGTTTTAACCCCGTACAGAAATTACCTACATACGAATTCTAAAACATAGAAAATAAACAATGTGAGAGCATAACACATAAAACACATATACACAGATATTTTCCCCTGGATCCCAAAACCGAGACTACCAGCTTGATTTTTCATTATGTTCCTTTCAATGTTATAATACATATTTATACATGCCGAAGCATCCAATACCTTGGACCAAAAACCATCGCGTCCAATACTATGGTCCGAAAACCATCGCGTCCAAATACCATGGACCGAAAAACCATCGTGTCCAAAAAACATGTGTGAAAATCATACACAAAACCATAGGTGGTCCGCCCAACCTAACATATGGTCCAAAACCAAAATTTTCGGGGGCGCTGCCCCGGACCCCATAAAGTGGGGTTACGGGTGCCCTTCAAACCCCCTGTTAACTATGTGGAAAGAATATAACACAACCCAACATTCTCTCACTTGCTGTTTTCTTTCCTCAGGGGGCCGCAAGAGAGCTTAGTCATTTTCCTAGCCCTGAAATGCCCATTGTCTCTCTACACCAAGAGAACTTCTCAGAGCTCACAGATTTTGTCAATGCATCTGCAGTATTCTTCAAAGTGTCCACCTTTACCAGCAACATCTTTTTGTCTTCTATCATATCCCTCACAAAGTGATACTGAACATCAATGTGCGTTGTCTTTGAATGATATGCAGGGTTCTTTGCCAAGAAAATTTCACTTTGGCTGTCACAGTCTATCCTTATAGCTTCCTATACTAACCCCATACTTGAACACAATCTCTGCAACCAAACTACTTCCTTGCTTGCATGAGTGGCTGCCATGTATTTTGCCTCTGTAGTTGATAGTGCCATTACAGATTGTTTCTTACTCATCCAACTGACTGCACCTCCAAATAGGTTAAACACATACCCACTTGTAGATCTTCTCTGATCTAGATCTCCAGCCCAGTCTGCATCAACAAAGCCACGAATATCCAACACTCTGTCCAATCCTGGTCTTCCTTGGTAGCACAGACCATAATCACTAGTACCACAAAAATACTTGAAAACCCACTTCACTGTTGTCCAATGCTCCTTTCCTGGTTTTGACATAAACCTGCTCAATACTCCCACTGCATGTGCAATTTCCAGTCTAGTACAGACCATTGCATACATCAGGCTACCGACTGCACTTGCATATGGAACACGGGACATGTCCTCTTCCTCTTCTTGTGTCTTGGGACATTGTTCAGCACATAAGCTCACACCTACAGGAATAGGAACCTTCATCGGTTTACTATCCTGCATATTAAACCTCTACAGTATTGTCTCGACATACTTCCTCTGGTTTAACCAGAGCTTCCTCTTTACTTGATCTCTTTTAATTTCCATGCGCAAAATATAGTTTGCAGCACCAAGATCTTTCATGTCGAATTTGGAGGACAATTGGGTCTTCAAATCCTGGATAATTTCTTTGTCATTTCCAACCAACGACATATCATCCACATACAAGACCAAATAAATAACACAGTCACCAATTAGTTTAAAATACACACAATGATCTACTTTGCTTCTGGTGAAGCCAAGTCCCCGTATAAATGTCTCAAATTTCTGATGCCACATCCTTGGAGACTGTTTTAACCCATATAGAGACTTCTTTAACTTGCATACCAGTTCTTTCTTACCCTTCACTACAAAGCCTTCAGGTTCCTTCATGTAGATTTCCTCTTCCAAATCCCCATGAAGAAATGTTGTCTTCACATCCATCTGTTCTACCTCAAAATCAAAAGTAGCAACAACAGATAAAAGTAATCTAATAGAAGTTACCTTGGCAACAGGAGAAAAAATATCACCAAAATCAATTCCCGCCACCTGGGAATAACCTTTTGCTACCAACCGAGCTTTGTATTTCTCCACTTTTCATTCTGCATTTGTCTTCTTTTTGAACACCCATTTGCTGCCAATGGGTTTCCTTCCAGTCATCAACTCCACCAGATCCCAAGCCTCATTTTCATGCAAAGATGCCATTTCATCAACCATGGCCTCTTTCAAGAGTTTTCCATCCTCTGTATCCACTGCTTCCTTCACAGTTCTGGGATCATCATCAGTAATAGACAAAGCAAAATTTGAACAGAAAGCAGATGGACTATACCTTTCTGGCTGCCTTCTTTCTCGGACTAATCTTCTCACAGCCGGAGTTTGTGGCTCTTAATCTTCTTATTCCTCCTCTACTGTAGAGTCTGATTCTTCCTCCTTTAGCTCAAACTCTATCTTCTCAGGTTCCTTTGGTTAGAATTCATGTTTAATAACATCTTTCACCTCTCTGAACACCACATCTCGGTTGTACATAACCTTCCTTGTTACTGGGTTCCAAAGCTTATAACCCTTCAAACCATCATTATACCAAATAAAGATGCACTTTTCAGATTTACTATCCAACTTTGTTCTCTTCTCCTTTGGAACATGTACATATGCATCACATCCAAATACCCTCAGATGCGAAAGAGGGGGTTTCTTACCAGTCCATACCTCTTATGGAGTCTTGTCCTCCAACACTGATGAAGGTGACCTGTTGACCAGGTAACATGCAGTATCCACCGCCTCTGCCCAGAATTCTTGTTCTAACTCAGCACCACTGAGCATGCTTCTTGCCCTTTCCATCAACGTCTTGTTCATTCTTTTGGCAACTCCATTTTGCTGAGGTGTATATGGAGTAGTCTTCTGTTGTGCTATACCACACTTCTTGCAGAATTCTTCAAATTCCTTACTGCAAAACTATCCACCATTATCTGTCCTCAACACCTTTATCTTCTTCTCTATCTGGTTTTCCACTGGAGCCTTAAATTCTTTAAACCTATCAAAGACTTCAGATTTCTTCTTAAGGAAATATATCCATGTATTCCTTGAGAAGGCATCTATAAATGATACATAGTACACAGACTTACCCAGTGATGGAACCTTCACAGGTCCAAACACATCACTGTGCACAAGCTCTAATATATGTTTTGCCCTCTTACCACCAAAGGGGAAACTCACCCGATTCTGCTTCCCGTATACACAATTTTCACAGAAATCAAAATCCAGAGCTATTAATCATACCTTCTACCATACCTTTACCATGAAGTATTTGAAGGCCCTTCTCGCTAATATATCCAAGCCTTTGATGCCAGAACATGGTCTTTTCTCCAGAGACCACTAGATTTTCTGCTCCACTTTCAGGAACCACGGAACTGTTGCACCCATCAACAACAGTGCTACCTTGCAGCTTGTACAGAGTTCCAATCCGAACTCCCTGCATCAATACTAGTGCTTGCCGAACCATCTTGCAGGTATCCTTCTCGAACACTGTTTTTACACCTGCATCATCTAGCTTACAAACAGAAATCAGATTTCTGGCTAATGCAGGAATATGCAGAACACCCGGAAGTATTCTAACCCTTCCACCTTGCAGCATCAACTTTACTTTTCCACAACCAATGATTCTAGCCTTCCTGTCATCCCCTAAGAAGACATCACCACCATCATATTTCCCATACTCATAGAACCACTCTCTATGGGGAGTGAAGTGAAAGGATGCACCTGAGTCAATCAACCATACCTCATGATCTACATATGTACTTGAAGAAGCCAAGTACACATCCCCACCTTCATATGAGGTGGTTTTCACCTCTGTAGAAGGAGCCTCATCAGATCCCTTTCCTTTGTCAGGAGCTTTAGATTTACAGTCCCTTTTGAAGTGGCCTTCCTTTCCGCATTTCCAGCACACCACCTTTACAGGTTTTCCTGGAGATTTATATCTCCCTCTAGATTTAGATCTCCCACTCGATGACTTATTTTTGTTTCTGTTCTGGGACCGTCTTCATACAAACAAGGCATCACCATTTTGGCTCTCCATATTTTTTCGTCTCATCTCCTCCGTCAACAAGGCTGAGACTATTTCATCAAACTGCAAGGCAATTGCATTGCTACCTATTGCAATAACCAGACTATCCCACGAATCTGGTAGAGAACATAGCAAACTGATGCACTTATCTTCATCTGAAATTTTAATATCAATAGATGCTAACTGACTTACCACAATATTAAATGCGTTCAGATGCTCTGTCATTGAGTCTCCATCTTTCATCCTCAGGTTATATAGCTTTTTCCATAGGAACAGTTTACTCACGAGAGACTTAGATTGGTACAAAGTCCCTAACTTGTCCCACAAAGCCTTTGCTATAGCTTCCCCTGATACATTCAACAATACTGAATCTGAGACACACAATCGTATTGTGCTCTTTGCCTTCCGATCCAACTTCTTCCATTCTTCATCGGACACTCCCGTTGGTTTAGTACCCGGATCTACCGCGATCCACTGATCTTTATCCACCAACAGATCCTCCATCTTAAGTTTCCACAACGCAAAACTCTGACCATTAAATTTCTCGATCTCTATTTTTCCACTGCTCGCCATCTACTTTCACCACCAGAATCGATCTTATAGATCTCCCACTGAACAGGGTCTACCATAGGCCCGAGCGAAACCCCTCAGAAATAAAGGCATCCCCTTGAAGCCAAATCTGCTCTAATACCAAATGTAGGTTTTAACCCCGTACAGAAATTACCTGCATACGAATTCTAAAACACAGAAAATAAACAATGCGAGAGCATAACACATAAAACACATATACACAGAGATTTTCCCCTAGATGCCAAAACCGGGACTACCAGCTTGATTTTTCATTATGTTCCTTTCAATGTTATAATACATATTTATACATGCTGAAGCATCCAATACCATGGACCGAAAACCATCGCGTCCAAATACCATGGACCGAAAAACCATCATGTCCAAAAAACATGTGCTAAAATCATGCACAAAACCATAGGTGGGTCTGCCCAAACTAACATATGGTCCAAAACCAAAATTTTCTGGGGCGCTGCCCCAAACCCCATAAAGTGGTGTTACGGGTGCCCTTCAAACCCCCTGTTAACTACGTGGAAAGAATATAACACAACCCAACACATGTCTAATGGATGCAGTAATATACCACGAGGAGAAGTTTTCTATGTAAAATATAATATTCAGAGTTTTTTTAATGGTTGGAAGGTCTAGAGATGATATATAATTGTAATAAGATGGATTTTGTTCCACACGAATACTCTCTTCTTTTTGTATTTAAGAGTTTGAGAAGTGACTAATTTTAACCTTTAAATAGTAAGCACATAGGTTCACAAAAAATGTGAGTAGAAGCGTAAATATTGCTATGCTAATATTATAACGAGAGAGAATAATATCACATAACTCAAATGCCTCTATGATAAAGAAAACCTACAATTTATAATGAACTTCAATTGAACAAAGTTTTTGATGTATGTTTTGTTAGGCAAAAACAAACCACACTATATGATGCTTTATGGATTAATACCATCAAAGAGTTAGGAGAGGGGAGTTTATTAATTTGTGATGTAGGGATTATTAATGTGGAAATAATCCCAACACCCAGAAGGTCGATTTCAAATTAACAAACCCTTTTGTGTATGCTTCACTATCTCAAAACAATCCTCAATATGTAAAGCTTGAATATTTAATATCACCAAATGGTTAGGCACATGTTGTTATGATAAGATAATTTGCAACATAACATAAACATTGACCATATCTCAAAAAAAAACTTTTAATGTTGTGTTAAGATAGTTTGCAACATTAGATAAATTCTAAACATAACCCAAAAACATCTCATAACATATACATAAAAGACTATTAACAATATTAATATTAAAACTAACATTATCATTAAATTATAAGTGTAAAAATATATCAATCTAATAAAACCATCGACAATGCTACTAAAACTAATGTAACTTTGAACAACCATATATATGAAGCTTAATGGTTACTAAAAACATATTAGGAAGCCTATGGGGAGTGGGTGTCTAATAACATAGGATTCTAATAAATAGATAGCCACCCATATATCAAAATGGCTTATAACATATAGTATTGCAATATTTATATTGTTTACTTTTTGGTCAAGTAAGAGTGGATCCTTCAATTAACTGAACAAAGATTACATATGATACACGTCTTTACAAGTGTAAAGACCAACAAAAGACAGACTGGTATAAGATCAACAAACAGCCGGGACATCCGAAACCAAAACCTTACATTCATACCCACCAAAGCTCTCTCAGCAAAAACCTAAATGAATAGACTGTCGATCTCTCTGCAATTCTTCTCCTTCAAATCTTACCGCTCAATCTCCCCAAAACTTAACCCTCAAACCCCACCGTCGATCTAACTTTCCATCGGATGGTTGAAAAATTCTCCAATCTACTGAGATCCACCGTCTATCTTACCTTCAATCGGATGGTAGATAATCGCTCTGATCAACTGAGTTGCACGGTGATCCTGCACCGTTGATCAAAACCCATTTGATCTGATGGTCCACAAGTCATCGCTGCTGAAACTTACGTGGTATTTACCCGCTTTACGGACCCGATATAGATTATAACCTTGGTCTAAAAAGATATCGGGTCCGCTCAACCCCTTAACTTCCGATCAATTTGAAACCCGATATCCATTCGATATCGAAGGCCAACAGAGTTTATGGTCTGTAGCCCTTCAATAAGCACGTTGTTTATCCCATCCTCCACTCCCTCCAAGCACGTTGTTTATGCTATGGCGTAAGCATTGACTGTGGGATCTACAGTTAGGATTCGCTCTGGCACTTCAACCAGGCTCCAGGACTTCTGCTCTTTCCCACTCCCACTAGTCTTCCTCCTGCTCATTATTCATGATCTGGAAGTACTCTATATCTTTGGCCGCCTGTCTATGACAATCTTCCCTTAGTTTACCAGAGGGTATAAAATCCCAGTCATACCAGATATAACTCTCCTTGCATATCACGCCTTCATTTGCCAAACGATCAGCTAACATATTGGCTTTTCTTCGTACATGAACAAAATTGACTGTTCTCAGGGTTCACAAGTGGGAGTGAATGCGTTAAAAGACTTGCAAGAGCCTCTAATGTTTTAACACTTTTCCAGGTGCCGTTCCATTGCACATTTTCTTGGTCGCAGTAATGACCAATTCTGAGTCAGCTTCAGTGATAACATTGTGTAAATTTAACTCAATCAGGATTTCCAGGCACTGTTCTAAGGCCATGAGCTCTACCATGTTATTAGTGGCAGTGCCCAAATGACTATGGAGGATATCCTTTATGCTCCCCTGTTCATCTCTTATGACACCTCCAAATATAGCCATCCCTGGGTTGCCCTTAGAGGCCCCATCAATATTGATTTTCAAAGAACCATGAGGAGGAGGCTGCCGGATATCTTTACCAGCAGTTGTTTTGCTCACACCCTTAACAACGCCAAGGGGAACCAAATAATGGAGACCCAACTGCCTCAAAATGCAAGCCTCCTGGGCCGAGGGGGGTCCTCAGGAATTTTCCACATAAGGGCTCTTACTATATCTTTGATCTGTCATAGAATTTGGCCAATGATATTCTAGGTTGAGCCTGCTTTGTTCTTGAACATCCTGCCATTGCATTCTTTCCAGAAATCCCAGATAATAAAGCCTGGAACCAGAGTCCAAGCCTTGTTAATGATTTCATTACCTGAGAATTCTTTCCTCCAATTCTTCAATGTGTTGGTGATGCTGAGTCTGTCTCTGTCAGTTTGCCTGAAGACTGAGGCTACTCAATCCCACAAGGTAGAGGTGAAGGGGCAATGGTTTAGTAAATGTTCCATTGTTTCTTCCTGTAATCCACATAGATGGCATTTGGATGGGCCAAAAAATCCCCTTTTCAGAAGATTCTCCCAAGTGAGAATCTTCTTTTGGTGAACTAACCACATAAATAACTTGACTTTCATCCATTGCAGGTTCCTCCAAAGGTTATTCCAAACCTGGTCAAGGTTTGGATAATCAAAACCTAGGGCCATGCGTTTATCTTCTTTGAGGTTAAAGGTTCCTTCGGTGTTTCGACCCCATCTCAGTTGGTCAGACGAGGAAGACACTAACATCTTCCTCTTTTCCAAGTCTAGAGCCAGTGAATCTGCTTGTGCTTTCAAAGGGCTCCCTTCACTATAACCAAGATTCTTCCACATTCACCATTTGCCATTGTCCCTTACCTGATCTCAGAAGTCACATACCATGAGTGGACCTTTGTTATCAGTGTCATTTTTTAGAGCGGTTAGTTCTTCTCTAAACAAATTTGGTTCCTGCTACCAGTTATCCTCTCAAAACTGTGCAATGTTCCCAGCTCTAATCTCCCAGAAATTTTGCTGCTGGACAATGCCTCTATTCTCCCAAGCAAGGTTCCAAATGTGGGAGCCCTTGATGAGCCCTGACATTCTGATATGATCCCTCTCTTGTCAATTATTTGCATATTTCTGCTTCCAAAACTTTGCGCAAGGGGTTGTCGATTCCTTGAGCCGCCTCCACCAAAGTTTTTCTCCTGAAACTCTGGTGAGGATTTCAAGGTCATGAAGCCCCAAACCTCCATGGGCCTTAGGTTTGCAGAGCTTGTCCCAAGCTACCAATGCCCACTTCTTTTTCTCTTCCCCTGTGCCCCAAAGAAAATCTCTTTGAATACTCTTGATTTGTTGTATAACACCTTTGGGAGCAGGGAGAGCTGAAAACATGAAAATGGGTATAACCTACTAAACAGCCTTTGTAAGCACAGGACGCCTCACCAAGTTCAAAGACCTACAGGTCCATTTCCTGACTTTATCCTAAAGTTTATTGGTGACTGGTTCCCACACTCCCTTACTCAGAGGTTTGTCAGTAAGAGGCATTCCAAGGTACTTGGAAGGTAACTGAGCCCTTTGAAACCCAAGAATTCTGGTGAGGTTCCTCTGAATAGCAATGTCAATATTGAAAAAACCTTTGATTTGTCAAGGCTTACCTTTGTACTAGTTGCCAAAGAAAAGTCATTCAGGATTTTTCTGAAAGCTCTGACTTCCTTGACCATAGGAATGCCCTGCAGCATTGTATCATCCACAAATTGTTTATGAGTAGAGGCATCCCCATCTGGGTTAAGTTTTAGACCCTGTATTCTTCCTTCACCATTTGCCATTTTGATCACTCTTCCTAGTCCTTCCATCATGAGAACAAAGAGGAAGGGGGAGAGCGGATCCCGAGGAACTAACCGAGGATACAAGGGTCATAACCCATCATATCCAGTTGTGGTCGAATCCACAAGCTCTTAGCACTTCCTTGATGTATGCCCAACTTAGCTTATCATAAGCTTTCGCTAGGTCCAGTTGCATGATCATACTAGCTTGCTTCTTGCTCTTAAGAGAGTGTACCACCTCGTGAGCTTGTATGATGTTGTTGAGAATCTGTCTTCCTTCCACAAAACTAGTTTGCTCCTCTGAAACGAGAGCAGGAAGAAGAGGCTTTAGTCTATTAGTGATCACTTTGGACATAATTTTGTACACCACATTACATAAGGCTATGGGTTTGAATTTGTCCGGTGTCATAGCTTTTTCCTGCTTTGGAATCAAAGCTATGAAAGAGGCATTAAGAGCTTTCAAAACAGTTTTGGATCTTCTAGAGTCTTCCACAACCTCAAGGATATCTTGTTTGACTGTTTTCCAACAAGCTTTGAAGAAGTCCACATTGAAACCATTAGGGCTAGGAGCTTTCCCATTTTGCATCTCATTGATAACTTCACTAACCTCCTCTTCAGACACTGACCTGTTAAGATTGTGGTTGTCTTCCCTGGTTACAAGCTTAGGAATGAACTTTGTGAATTTGTTAATGAACCGAGATCTGTCAACGAGAGGCTCCTCTGCTATGCTAAGGAAGTGTTGAACTAGGACAGATTTTATTTCTATGTGTGAGACAAGCTCTTTCCCTTGAGAATCTTTAAGTTTGGAAATTCTGTTATGAGATCTGTGATCCAAGGTTGATCTATGAAAAAACTTTGTGTTTCTTTCTCCTTCTCTAATCCACTGCACCCTCGATTTCTGTCTCCATAAAATATCTTCTTGCATGCACCACTCTTCCCATTCGTTCTGAAGAGAGTCAGCCTGAATTTTCCTTTCCTCGGTAAAACCCTCTAAGATGTTGATTTGATTAATCTCCTGGATTTTCTTCTCAACTTCTTTTTTGGCTTTAAAAATATTGCCAAACTCTTGTTTATTCCAATCTTTAAGCCTAGATTTGATGTGCTTGAGTCTCTGCTACAGTATGAACATTTTAGTGCCTTGAACAGGTCTATCTTCTGTCTACCATTTTTCAATATTGCTGGTGAAGTCAGGGTGAGAGAGCGAGATATTTTCAAACCTAAAGGGTCTGTTCCTTGGTGTACCCATAAAAGTAGCTTCCATCTGGATAGGCTAGTGGTCTGAGCCTCTGAAGGGAAGGATTAAAGCTGACATATCAAGGCCTATGAGAAGGAGTTCCTCTGAGATTATGAATCTGTCTAGTTTAGAGGCAACTTGAGAAGCTCCTCCCCTCTTATTATTCCAAGTAAAAATGCCATTTGTTGTTTCTGTGTCCACTAGCCCCATGTTATTCATGAATTTCTAGAAGGCAATGGAGTCCCCGCCTAGTTTTCTTGCACCTCCTTCTTTCTCTATAAGAGATTTGATCATATTGAAATCCCTTGCCAGAATCCAGGGCATATCAGGATGTCTCTCCCTCAGTTCCTCTAGGGATGTGAGAAGCTTTAGTTTTTCTTCTAGTTTTTGAGGACCATAGACATTAGTGATCATGTATATCTCCTTATCCCCTAAAGGTTGAATCACCATGGATAGATAATTCCTAGAAGCTTTAGTGTCCAGGATTCCAAGTTTTTGAGGATCCCATAGAGTGAGAATCCCCCCCGCCGAGTTATCTGCTTTTACCTCTAGATACTCATACTTGATTAACCATTTGTTATGTATCTCTCTAATCTTGTCCATCAAACATTTTGTTTCCTGAATAAAAATCATATTTGGTTTTTCTTCTTTTATTCGATTGCTAAGATTTATTTGCTTCCTTTTACTTCCTAGACCCCTAATGTTCCAGGTTGTAAGCTGCATTAAGAAAGGTTTGTAAAGGAGTAACTGGTAAGATCCTTCATCTTACCTGAGTTAATCATAAGTTTCCCACATTCGGACAGCAGCTCATTCTGTTTTTTCCTTCCTCTTTTCCTACCCAGGTTCTTTGAAGAAAGCATCGATGTATCCTCCATCGTTTTCACTCCCCTATTATCCTAGCTGTCATGGTTTCTTTTGATTCCAGAGAACTTTGTTTTTGATCTCCAGAGGAAGATCCATTGAACCTTGTCAAACTCTGCTTTTGGTAGAGAGTCAATCCCTTTGGTGATTCCCTGCTCCAGAAAATTTTCTAGATCTAAATTCTCCCTATCTAGAATCTCCTGCAGTTCATGGTATTCCATTCCTGCCTCACATGGAGTCATCTTGTGGTCCCTGTTGAGCTCCATCATGCTCGGCAAATCATCCGTTTTTTTGTTGTTTTCTAGTATATCCTCCATGTTATCATCCCCTTCCTTCTCATTGGGAATATTCTTCGATTCTTGGTTTGTCCCATTGTTTTCGACTTCTTCTTCTAAGATCTTGAAACTATTGTGGTTCGGTTGTCCATCTTCAGTACTTTTCTTTTGGTACCTCTTGCCTCCTTTCCCTTTACCCCCTACCTTAGTAAAGCCTTTGGGATCCTTGCCTATAGTGGCTTTCGTGTTGCTCTCCAGCTTGTTCAAAGGGCAGTCCCTATATAGGTGCCCGTGTTCATGGCACTTACGGCACCTGAATGGGACATTTTTATAGTCTACCATTTGCACCCATTCCTCGTCATACACTTCAAAAATGATTGCATCTGGAAGTGCCCCAGATAAGTCCATTTCCACACATATCTGGGCAAAGGAAGTGTATTTGCCTCTTAGAGTAGTATCTGAGATTTTTATAAAATTCCCTAACTTGTTACCGATAGCCTTTAGAGACTCTGGTAGCCAATAATCTAAAAGAAGAGAGTAGAGTCTTATCTATACCAGTACCGAGGTGAAAGTCTCTCTTTCTGGGACAAAGTTCATTACCCATGGTCTCATGTAAAGGCCTGCAGATGCGTAAAAATAGGGTCCTCCCTCGAACACTCTGTCTTTGTCCTCTAGGCTTGTGAACACCGTCGTGAAGAAACCTTTGGATTCGTGGTGAAGGTCAATTTTCCCCTTTGGTTTCCAGTGGTTCCTTATCCATGCTTGCAAAGCCTTCTCCGTCAGCCAGATCCACATAAATTTACAGATAACAACATATTCCTCCATGTGTTCTCTCTGCACCTACAACAATGGGTCACTTAAAATGACTCGAGGAATAGCGGTCGATTTGGGTTTACATGCCCCCGATGTATTCATGGGAGCAACTTTTTGACTGCTACCCTCTGCCCTCTTCTCCTTACTAGCTTCCTCATGGTCCTCTTCCTATTCTTGAGGTCTAATGGTTTCCGATTTTTCATTATTCGTAATCTCTGTTGCCACCTCCTCTAGTTTCTTGAAGCGATGGGAACCACCTCCCTTGCTTCTGTCCACAACTACTTAACTATAGGAGGGAGCAGAACTCCCTCCTCATCGCCCCACCATAGTAACCAGCTACAAAACCCTAAAGCAAAACCCTAGATCAGATTTGTAGAGCTCCCCCTTGTGTTAGGATTCTTTATTATCGCAATATTTATATTGTTAAATATAAATATAAACATAAATTTAAAAGACATAGATTATATCGTATTTATTTCAATCCTATCAAATGATATTTTGAATAGCAAATTAGTAGGCGGTATTGTAAGTAAACAAAGGATTTACATACATTCTTTGACCAAATTGATTTACTAATGATGCCATGGGGATGAATATGGCATTCAAGGTTGTGAAGATTATTTTTGATTTCCTTCAAAATGAGTTTCATGACATGGATGTTGATGAGTGTTTCTAGCAAATTTTGTGCAAACAAAAAACCCACTGCTGTGAACTAGATTGAAGGGTGTGGAAAATCAGTGGTGTATGATGCTATCATCACCAAGGAATTTGTTAGGAAGGTTTAAAGGCAACTATTCGATTTTTTTTTATTATTTTTTTTTAAGTTGAACGAGCTCAAGAACGTAATTGGATCTACAATAGCTAGTGTAAGGGGAGGCTTCAATACTCGTATTTATTGTAACTAATCTATATATTGGTTGCATTTTCTAATGTATATTAGTCTAGCAAAATTCTAACATATATTAGTTATCAATTCACAATAGTTTGTGATTATGATGAAAATTTAAGTACATATGAGCATAATGTCCATGATGGGATATATGAATTATCCTCCCCACATTGTCCATCAATGATTATAACTTGAATGGGCTAGCACTGGTTTGCCATCATCATTTCAAAATGACCCGACAGACGAAAATTAACCATGTTAATCATCATCACTTCACATTGTCTCATAGATGACCCCTTCTACAGATTATATGCATGGATTTATAGCTGGCCATCCCTTCTAAATAGCTTATGATTTATTGTGACAACAGTTGAATAAAGGACAATTTATTAGTAGGGGATATTGTCAACAAAGATTCGCTCATATGTGCAGCAGGAATTGTGGCCATAAATAGTTCTTACAACGGGCTATCTGATGAATTGGTCACTATCAACTATAACTAACTGTAAGATTCCATAAGAGGTATGGATAGGTCAACCTTTTGATTATTCAAATCTTAAAGTTTTTGATTGTGATGCCTATGATGTTATTCCAAAGAAGAAGCACCTTGTAAGTGCGGGTTTTTGGTAAACCACTTTGTGGTGCAGGTTAATGATAAGCTAAAAACCACTTGTGAGAGGGAAGTAGACAGGGATTCCTATATCATGCATGAGCGTCAACTGAGAAAACCCATAGTATGGTTGAGTGTCATCCAAGAAAATCCATAGCATAGTTGAGGGTTAGCTGAGAAAACCCATAGCATTGTTAGGAGTAAATTCAATACAACCTAGAGCATGGTTACAAGTAACCTAAGGAAACTCATAATGATGATGTTGCAGAAAGTAAAGGTATAGGTACAAGTGTGCATACATGATGGTGGAATGAGCCATGTACACAAAGTACATCCTAGCAAATTGATGGTTGCAGCGGTTGGGTACCATGTCTTCCTCATTGATGGTTGTTTCTTTATATGAACACCAACAATTTTTTGGTAATGGTTGTAGACACTAGGTTGGACCATAGATAAACTTTGTCGATCAAGATCAAAATGTGTACTCACTAATGGAAAGTGTTAGAGGATATAACTCCTATTTGTCTTTAGTGTGATCTTTAATTTAAGGAGTTTATTCCTATTAATTAGAAGGTTGGTGAGACCTAGTCCGTCGAGATATTCTCTCCAACTAATTATCCTCCTCGATTACATTAAAATATGATTGAGATATTTATTCAACTAATTAATTACCTATCTAAAATAATTTTATATCTTAAAACATAATTTAATATATTAATATATCTTAAAACATAATTTAATATATTAATATATGTAACATTATTAATATTAATATGAAATACTCTCTGATTTAATTTACATTAACCTAACAAAAATTTGTTACGAAAGATTGTTAAAATTGGCCAAAGCGTACGGGTATTAGCGGCCCCACGCCACAACCCTAATCCAACCCCAACCCCAACCCCAAATATGTACACTAAAATTCAAGAACACTGAAAAAGGGATAGCGTTATTATAAAAATTCATTTTTTTGGCAAAAAATTATATACCTTTTCGGTGCGTTAATATAACAATTCAATTTTTTAAACTAAAAAGTATATACCTTTTCGGTGCAAAAGAATGTAATGAGTCATAATATATTTTGAAATATATTTCTCTAGTGCCTATTCAAAGAATATCTACACTCAAAAGCATGGAAAGGGACTTTGCTGTTATGAGGTTTCTGTTATGTTATATATTTTATAAAATAGATAATAAAATCTATAGATGAGTAGATATATTTTTATAAAATTAAGAAATATATAAATTTATTTTAAATTTAATATTTAATTGAGCTAAAATAAAATAAATAATAATAATTTAATATTAAAATTATGATAAAATTTAAGTTACTATATAATAATTATTTTGATAAAAATAATTTTAATATTAAAATAAAATATTGGCTACAATAATAAAGTTAAAGATTTGATTTCAAAAATAAAAGAACTAATAAAATAATACATTATAATAAAGTTAAAGATTTGATTTCAAAAATAAAAGAACTAATAAAATAATACATTATTGAATGTTATGACAAAAAAAATAGAAAATATAATTAACTAATATAGTTTCTATTAATATATATATATATATAAACACTTCAATATATATGTTTATTTTATATATGTGTTTTTTTTTTTCATTAACATATACAATTTTTTATAATTAAGTATATTAAGATATGTTTTTAATATAATAATAAATTAAAAATATAGACCAAAAAAAACTATAATTTATGAAAGTAGAAATAATAGAAAAAAGAAATAAAATAGAGAAACAAAAAGTTAAATGAAAAAGAAATAAAACTAAAAAAAAATAATATTGCAAATAAATAAATTTAAATAATAATAATAAATAACAAAAATTAAATTTCCAATATTAAATTATAAATAAATGACAAAAATTAATACATAATCAAAACAAAATTAAATAATAAACAAAAATACAACTACTCTACTTTCTCTGAATTTAAACTCATAACTTCCAACCAAAAAAAACCAAAAACCAACAACTATACTTTCTTAAAAAGAAAAGGTTAATAATTACATGATTTTTTATTTCCCAAACCTTACAAAATGTTTCGTCGTTATCTATATTGCTGAACGCCAAATATGCTACTCAATTTTCACCGGGCCACCTCTAAGCGTTTGGATGAAGAACGGTAAACTTACTCTGACTTGGCATGAGATGCAAGAAACCCATGTACGTTAAATCCTGAGTAAAACAATCACGCCTAAAACTTGAAATGTACTTATGTAAACTCCATGAATGGCCAGTATAGTTTTTCTCTTCAATTCGACATTACTGTTTAGCAATTGTATCAAGAATCTTTCTGATCTTTAAACATTAATGTCAATCAACACAAAAAAAAAATTGAGGCGGCGCTGGCTTCACACTTTAGCTGCAGCCTTCCGTTTAAGATTCTCCTTTCTCATCAAACTTTTTCTATGCTTTTTTCGGGATCTTTTTACAGCAAGTGTGGGATCATTTTAAACTAGCATACCCCGGAAGGCCGAATAGTAAAGAATGTGCAGCGATTTTTATTTTTACTTTTTATTTTCATAATTTAAAGTTAATTTTTTTTTTCTCACTGTGAAAAATAATTTGGATATTGCAGGTAAATAATTGACCTAAAGATTCAATTCATAATAATATATTAAATGTGGTAAAATGAAATTAATAGCTTAATTAAGAAGATGACAATGTGCTCGAGAATTTTTATGAACAAAAACCAGATCACCGATGGCTATAGAGATGTAAAACTAGCATTTGCTTTGCCCATGTTGATGAGAAAGTGCTTTTCGTTCCATCGAACCTTGAATAATCTTGATTCCTACATAGACACAACAACAACAATATTTACGATACCCATCTATTTATTAGAGTGGTGCCTTGTGGGTTGGTTCTAGGACCATTTGTACATGTTGAGGTACCCAAAATCCCAAGACTTTCCACTCCGTTGACTAGATATCTCTAGTTAAGCACACAAGCGAACTTCATATCCCCATGGAAATGCTATATTTTGTTCAATGTTTGAACTTTTTAGAGAATCCAATATTCCTCTAGTTCTACATGTGCCCTTAATGGCATAAAGGGTTAAAAGATAAACCAAGCGTATCTCTAAGTTGGATAGCTCACCGGTTCTACACCATATAGGTAGTGGGTATCTTTAAGGCCTCTCAAAATGACATCGAGTTTCTCAGTAAATTTGATAATGGAAGACTTTAACAAAAAAATAAAAATAATGTTTATAGTGAAATCATTTTTAAGAAGTTGGCTTTTTCATTATCCCATTGAGAATTTTGGCTACATATTAAGATCTGTGACAAATCTGTAATAACTCCCCATTAAAGTCTTATGTAATAAAAGATAATAAAGGCAAAATAAAACCAAGGTCATAGGACAGGTATTCCAAGACGAATGTTAAGCAGGTACTATAGTGGGTTTCACTTTTGGTTTATTTATGGCTATGAAAATTGAGAAAGAATTTGACATAGGAAAAAAGGAAATAATTGGCATTTATTTATTAAAATAAAATAAAATAGGAGAAAATGAAGGTGAAGGGACACAAATTTTCATGTTAAGGAAATTAGAAGGAAAATGAAGCAAGTAGAGATATCAATAATAAAAAGGCAGAGAACCACTTCACAATTTTTGCTAGTTTAGCTTTTGTCAATTTTTGTCTTGAGAATATTGTTAGAGAGAGAAAGAGAGCTCCAAAAGGAGAAAGAAGGCAAAAAAAAAAAAAAGATCAAACAAAAGGCAATGCTATCTTGGAAAATTGGCTTAGATCTAGGGACCGTAGACACTGAACTAAGGATTTTTGGTGATAACCACATGGAGGCAAACCTATTCGGGTTTTGGAGGCCTATAATCACACCCTTTCCTTGATGTGGGTGCACTTGGGGTGTTAGGTTAGTGAAAAAGGTGTTCAACTCAAGGATTGACCACCTGGGTTGGTTTGCGGCCTTCTGAGTGGTATGTGGTCTCTGAGGGGTGTCAGTAAACTTGTTAGTTTGTTGGTCCCACTTCCATAACTGGGGTGTCAGTAAACTTGTTAGTTTGTTGGTCCCACTTCCATAACTGGAACTTAGAGGTCAAGTCATGTCATAGTAAGTCTCCAATTCACATTTACTCAGAGGGCTTGTAAAAGTAGGTAAATGTAAAAACAGGTAAGTTTGTTAGACACAACTATTATTCTCACCCTATGGATGTCTATAGTTGCATGCATGGCAAGAGAGAAATTGATAAACTCCTCACTGTATTTGTGGAGATTTAATTCTAATTCCACTCATAACTTCATCTAAAACTATTATTCTCACCCTACGGGTGTCCATAGTTACATGCATGAGATGAGAGCAACTGATAAACCCCTGAACTAACTATATTTGTGGAGATTTAATTCTAATTCCACTCATAACTTGATCTTCACTAGAGACTTGTTCCCAAAGAACATATTGGATGATATAGTAGTGGCTCATATACATGGCATTTTGCTATAGGATAAAGAGAGTAAACACTTATATAGCTTGCAAGTAGCTTACACAAGCTTTTGATCTTGCCTTCCACTTATTGAAATTCAACTTTTTTTAAGTAGAATATCTATTATAGTGGAAACTAGTAGAAAATTAATTGTATTCGAGTTGCAGCTGCAACAATTCCTAGTGAAGCTCCTAAATAATTTTCTCCTAGGAATAAGAAGAATGAAATACTATAAACAAAGGGCCTCCCAAAATGTTAAACTTCTAATGAGCTTCCGATTAAGGTACGAGACTAAGTATCAAAGTAGTTAATTATTTTTAATTATAAATAATAATCATTAATTAAAATTACATAAATATAATATAATGAAATTAAAAAATTAAAAATAAATATTTATATATTTTAAATTACACTTTCTAATCATATAAAATTATAATTTAATAAAAAACATATAACTTAATAACAATAATAAATTTCTACATATTTTAAATTTCATTACTTTTAAACTAATTTGAATTTAAATTTAATACCCTGATAAACCTGAAATATCATATCTTTAATGATAGGCTCTTTACGAAATAAAAAAATTTGCAAAGTCAATAATTCAATAAACAGGGGTTTTAATTTGAACATCATACTATATAGAAACCTGAAAATTAACGTAACCTTATAGATAGTTTGTCTTTGATTATCTTCAAAGATGTCAGGCAGACCCTTTACATGCAACAGGAAGAAATGGAGAAATACTAGCTCGATTCTCCACGACCGGTTGGCCTGCAATGGCTACGATGGGTGGATAGTGTTCTCCTTCAAAAATACCATATGATAATAGAGATAATTTGCCAGCTCGGTGTAGTCGTTGTACTTATGAAATATTATCTTTTTAATTAACTCAACAGTAATAAACCTGTTTTTTAGGGATTTAATCTTCAAAGTAATTGATTTAATTAATTTCTTTTATTTTTAAAAATTAAAATTTTATTTTAATTATGAAGGATTCTTGAGTAAATGGTAAGTATTTAACTTCTTTAGAAAACTTAAAATATTTTATATGAGAATATTATTCTATATAATAGTTTGAAATTTATTTTAAAGGTAGATCTGTGTAACATGAATATATTAAACAAAGTCTTTAGGTAGAAATTGCATGAGAGATTTTTTGGCTGATGCCTTTCGAACCAACCAGTGTGGTTCATCATCAGGACTATATGAAGATGTAGAACATGGCAAAGGCTTAAATAGAGAGCAATGTAGAGACATAATTTCAAGTAACGGCTATATTTGAACAATAACGTTTAAATTATAATAATGAATATATTAACTCATATTATTGTATCAATCTATATTAAGTTAAAAATTAATTTTCCAGAACAATGTTGTTATATGTATTCTTTTAATATATTTGTTTAAATTTTATAATATTTTTTTTATAATTATAATTAATAATAATATTAATAATTTAAAAATAAAATTACAATTTAGTTAATTTTATGATTTTTTTTTTTTTTATTTTAAAAATATAAAAATATATTTGAAGTATTTATTAATTATTTAATTTATATAGTTCATTTAAACCTATCTCCCTCAACTATATCTATATATATATATATATATATATATATATATATATATATATAAATTATAAATTGTAGTGGATAAATTGTGTTTGAAACTTAATTGAAAATGATTTTGAATTGTAAATTTTAATGATTCAATTTACAAATTTTAGATATTAGATTTTTTCCAATTAATTTTTTATTAAAAATATTTATAAAATATTTATTTTTATTAAATTCGGTAAAATCTGATCCAATTTAAAACCATAATCTACATAATTAAATGTTTCAAAATTTAATGATTCAATTTACAAA
This sequence comes from Pinus tabuliformis, assembly GCA_031772625.1. Taxonomy (NCBI): domain Eukaryota; kingdom Viridiplantae; phylum Streptophyta; class Pinopsida; order Pinales; family Pinaceae; genus Pinus; species Pinus tabuliformis. The sequence continues at coordinate 671,696,124 of CM062815.1, forward strand.
TTTTAGATATTAGATTTTTTCCAATTAATTTTTATTAAAAATATTTATAAAATAATTATTTTTATTAAATTCGGTAAAATCTGATCCAATTTAAAACCATAATCTACATAATTAAATCTACATAATTAAATGTTTCAAAAGAAAATTCAACGCGCTGCATTTGTTTATACATTCACATTTAAAAAAAAACCTTAACGTACCTAAAACATGATTCAAAACCCAAACTGTCACGCCCCTACACCTGCGGTAGTCTTCCAACCGCTTGTAGCGAGGTGCGGCACCACCGAACGCTTTCTTTTTAACAATACTAACATTCATGGACTACGCCTACTCCAACATTAACATACTTGGTTTGTGTTTCACAACCAAGTAAAAGCATTATCCTTTATACTTTAATGAAGCCCATACTCATTCATTATCCATATGCAATTAACCGAGAACATCAACAATTGCAAACAAGTATAAAGGGAGGGGCAACTCCCGAACAGTCTGCCCAACAATTTTATTAAGAATATCAGATTACAGTACGACAGTGTGTCTTGGCCGAACCAAGTCTCACACTTAACCAATTTTTACAATAAATAGGCCACCTGCCTTTTACAACGTGTCGTGCACCTTTGCACAAGAAGAGGTGGTCACCCGAGCCACCCAACCTTCCTACCAAATCCTGCACGAAACCATACCCAAGAATCCACTCAACACACGGCACACTTGCCAACCATTAACATAAGACAAATCTGCGCAAACTCCAAGTCTCATGCGCATGAGATATGCGCATGTCCTTTCCACTATGCACTCCTCTTATCTTATGCGAAGGCTTTATGAGAGCGAATGTTCGTTGGTTGATAAATGAGCTCCCAAGCTCACATATTTATACACTCCATACGTATGTACCAAGGGGTGTGCAGCCCCATGGCCGACCACACATGCCCACACGTATCTCCTTTTACATGTCGGCTTCATGTAATCTTAACTTCGCATATATATGTCTTCACGCCTAACGCTTAGTCGCATAAGCGTCCTCAACGTCGCATATATATTGTCACATAATGTCGCAGTCCCGTCGCAACCTCGTCGCACTTCCGTGTGCGTTCGCCCGCCCGTGCGCCCGTCCGCTCGCCCGTCCGCGCCCTCGTGCACGATCGTTCGCCAGCGCCCGTCGCGTTCACTTCACGAAGGCCTTACATCCTCCTCCACCTGAAATCGTTGTCGTCCTCGACAACATACCATCCCAGTAGCCATCCACCAAGATCATCATCATCCATGATGTCGACCTTTCTACACAAGGCAAACACTGTTGTAACATATGTAGAGACTCTTTCTCCACTATGTCCCGGCCTAGTGACCACTGCCACCAAGCTCACCATACCAAGGTATGTATCTTCATCAGATGTCATCTCGATCCATGATTACCGACCTCTTGTCCTCACCATGTGTCCTCATGTGAACTGCTGCCATGATACTCCAACACGATGCCCACATCAGTTGTTTCTCAAAACATCCTGTCACATCCTTGACTCATCAAGAATCTATCTCCACAATCCATGCTCAGGTCCATGGAAACTCCATCCATCTCATCTGCAACATGTTGTCCATATGTGTGTCTCCTCCATGTGAAGAGATCATCTCATCAACCCACTTTCAATGTGCCCCATTCAGGTCCATGAAGCCTCTTCATCATCTGCAATGTGCCATCCTCAAGTCTCCATAGAAACAAGTATGCACTTGTCTCACCTATCCATGTGTCAAAGTAGTTGAGTCTTGGCTCAACCCATGCCCAAGTGCAGCCACCAAGGCATCATCATCATCGTTGTAACTCCATCACTCCAAAGTGTCTCATATCGATCCTCTACATCAAGTCACTCTTCCAAGCCATGCCCATACATGTACTTTGAAAGTATGCATACCATACTGCATCAAAGTCCCCTGACCTCAGCTCCTCAATGCATCAAATCCTCTAAGTCCACCATATATGAAGTCCCTAAAAGTCACAACAATCTCATGTCATCATGAGCTCCATGAGTCATCTCCAACCAACATCTGCCTCAGCTCTCCATGTAGTAGGAATGCTCCATAGTCTGCCCACAACTCCATCCAAGTTCATGGTCTTGTTGCACAAGAGTGTACAACCTCTCCATAGTCTCATAAGTAATAAGTCTCCATGTCACATTAGCAAATCCATCTGCACAACATCTCTGCCTTGTCACTCCTCCTTGGATGTCCATGACACCTCTACAAGTGCTCCCACATAATGTCCTTGCATAAGACTGCCATGCTCCATGCCTCCAACCTGATGTCCATGACTAAGTTGCCCATGTAGTCCAACCAAGTAGACTCATCACAACCATCGGTCATCCTCATCCAAGTCTACAATCTTCGGTCTAGTGAACTTGGTCACCCAACCACATCATCATGTCATGAGTCCCTCCACCATAGCTCCTCCACCAAAGTGTCCACCAAGACTATCTCTTGGTCTCGGCCATGAGAAGTCCACCCAAGCATCATCATCACGAGTCCCTTCCATCACAGCTCCTCCACCAAAGTGTCCACCAAGACTGCCTCTTGGTCTCGGCCATGAGAAGTCCACCCAAGAGTGTGCCCTTCAATCTGTCCATGAGTCATGCCGGGCACTTAGCCATGTGGCTGAAGCATGACCCATTCATCCACAATGATCATCAAGTTCCACCCTTGTCACAGGCCATTGCACCTTCTACCATAAGGTCACAACTAGCCCCAACAAGTCCTGCAACAATCGACAATCCTTGCTTCTCCATACAAGGTTCCATCATAGTCATCCATGGTAAGATCCTCCATAGCATAGGCAAACTGGCTTTGCCCTTCCCTGCATACGGTCCATCTACCAAATGCCCAAATGAAACACAAGTATCAACGGTACTTACATCATCAACATGAGGCTCCTCCATGTGAGTATCCTCATTCATCCATGTCTGCAAACTGCACGATCCTGGTCCAACTTGATCATCCTCAAGTTCATCCTCCATCATGGTCATGTCTGCAACATCTTCAACTACCACGGCTTCCTCTTCCTTGTTAGCACAATCTGCAACTTCACCTTGCTCCATTGTCCAACCAAGTCGAAGAAGCTCTCCTTCAACATTCTTTTCCAAGGCTTCAAGTTCTTCACGGATACAGGGCTTCTCTTCCTTCAACCTTTTCAACCTGTCCAAGGTAAGCAAGAGCTTCCTTCCACCTTCTCCCAAACTTGCCATGCCTTATCGTTCAGCTTGGTCCAAGCACTGAGCTTCACCTCTGCTAAACCTGCTTCCATTGTCACGAGCAACCTTTGCTCACCAGCTCCGACCGAGCTCCGATACCAACTGTCACGCCCCTACACCTGCGGTAGTCTTCCAACCGCTTGTAGCGAGGTGCGGCACCACCGAACGCTTTCTTTTTAACAATACTAACATTCGTGGACTACGCCTATTCCAACATTAACATACTTGGTTTGTGTTTCGCAACCAAGTAAAAGCATTATCCTTTATACTTTAATGAAGCCCATACTCATTCATTATCCATATGCAATTAACCGAGAACATCAACAATTGCAAACAAGTATAAAGGGAGGGGCAACTCCCGAACAGTCTGCCCAACAATTTTATTAAGAATATCAGATTACAATACGACAGTGTGTCTTGGCCGAACCAAGTCTCACACTTAACCAATTTTTACAATAAACAGGCCACCTGCCTTTTACAACGTGTCGTGCACCTTTGCACAAGAAGAGGTGCTCACCCGAGCCACCCAACCTTCCTACCAAATCCTGCACGAAACCATACCCAAGAATCCACTCAACACACGGCACACTTGCCAACTGTTAACATAAGACAAATCTGCACAAACTCCAAGTCTCATGCGCATGAGATATGCGCATGTCCTTTCCACTACGCACTCCTCTTATCTTATGCGAAGGCTTTATGAGAGCGAATGTTCGTTGGTTGATAAATGAGCTCCCAAGCTCACATATTTATACACTTCATACGTATGTACCAAGGGGTGTGCAGCCCCATGGCCGACCACACATGCCCACACGTATCTCCTTTTACATGTCGGCTTCATGTAATCTTAACTTCGCATATATATGTCTTCACGCCTAACGCTTAGTCGCATAAGCGTCCTCAATGTTGCATATATATTGTCACATAATGTCGCAGTCCCGTCGCAACCTCGTCGCACTTCCGTGTGCGTTCGCCCGCCCGTGCGCCCGTCCGCGCCCTCGTGCACGATCGTTCGCCGGCGCCCATCGCGTTCACTTTACGAAGGCCTTACACAAACGATGTCACTTCTTTTAAATAATATCACTTTTATATATTTGGATGAAAATCATCAAAATACCAAAATCTACATCGTTTAGAATTCACCTCATTCTTCACTTAATGATTCACTTAACTGATACCACTTACCTTAAGTTAATTTGGGTTTTCTGGTCAGTTAATTTGTCTCATTCTCTTGAGAACCACCCGTTATTGCTGATTCAATAGAGAGGATAGCTGGAAGATTAGTAGTTGCTGGGTCCCAGCGATCTCTTCCTAATCGTTTTCTCCCTTGAGTGTTTTTTTTTTGGGCAAGTTCTTTGATTCTTAAATTTAAAATTAATATATTTTATTATTATTATTATTATTTATTTTTTAATTTTTTTTAATTTTTTTAATTTATTATTATTTATTATTAATTAATTATTATTATTATTATTGTTTTTTTCAACTTCTTTGATTTTTAAATTTAAATTTAAATTAATATTTAATTTAATTTAATTTAATTTTTATTTTTATTTTTTAAACTAATATACTAATTTTTACCCTTAATAACTATTAAGTAAATACTTTTATCATGTTATTCTTTGACTATGAATATGAAACTTATTTATTTATTTATATATATTTTAGAATTAACTATTCTATATTTATATAACCTCGTTGATTTATAATTAATTTATTTTAAGATTTAAATCTCCTTTTATCTGATATTTTATTTGAAATATAATTAACTTATGTTTATAGTCAACTATTATCTATTTTTAATTACTCTATTATTTTTTAATATATATTTATAAAATTGTCTATTTACGTTAATAAGAAAATTAATAAACCGAATTAACTGATTTGAATATAAATAAATAAATAAATAAATATTTTGGTCTAACTAGCCGTTTTCTGGTCAAATCTAGCCGTTACCTGGATATTCTGCCAGATCTATTTGTAATGCATAGCAAGATCTGCTCATTCAACTTGTCTTGACGATTAACGGATATTCTGCCAGATCTATTTGTAATGCATAGCAAGATCTGCTCATTCAACTTGTCTTGACGATGAACCACACTGGGTGGTTTGAAAAGCGTCGACAAAAAATTATCTCTATATAATTTTCGCCGAAGATTCTTCTCTAAAATTGTAGTTACTAAAATAATAACCATGCCTTTTTGGATAGTTGTTGAAAGCTTCCTTTTCACAGTGAACCAACACTAAGAATACCTTATATTTGTTTTCTCGCATGGAATCGCATGGAATTTATTGTCACCGTCCTTAAAACGTTGTGCTCAAGGCAGGGATCATCATGCTTTGACTCTCTGGGAAGATGGTATATCTTATCAGATACGTCGTTATCGTTAGAGTACCATTGGCGTGGAGGTGAACAAGTAACCAGAGACACCCCCACTAAGTAGAACGAGGCCATAACTCAAGCTACGAAATTCAGTCATATTTAGTTTTTCGATAGTATAGTTAGAGTTGGTTTTCTAAGGCTTGAATTGTAAGTTCAAGTAAGGACTTGCATCTGCCCAATTATCATAATTAGGTTACAATTATCATAATTATCTTTAACCTAGGTTAAGTCTCTTCTTTTAATATTTCATGGAAATTTTCTATGTACATTAGAAAAAACATTGTAAGTAAATACTTTTATGTAGTATAAAAGTAGTATGAGGATAAGCTATTCCTTCCCCACTCGCTAGTATGAGAATAGGCGATTCCTTCCCCACTAAATTTCTTTTTTTTTTTTGGAGTTTCTTAAATTTTTTATGATCTGAGTGGAGTTATGTTCTAGTGAGATCTGTTACTGTTTTTTATTGTTTAAATGTGGGAGAGGATGATACTTAGGATTTGTCTTATTGGTTTCTTCCTGAGTCGAAGACCTATTCTTCTATCTAATCAATAATGAGATGTCACGTTTTGGCTAGCAATCTCTGTGTGGTTGTAGGGCGTGGGCTTTCTGCGAGAGCTCAAGGAGGAGATCTCCAGTGTGATAGGGACGGCTAGATCTGGATCTGAAGAGTGGTTTGGTCTCTCGGAATCTTGGCAATCAATTATTCACTTACGTCAACGTCCTCTTCAAAGAAGAAGTTCAAGGAATTTGTGGTTGGAATTCCCCATATTTGATCTTTCCTGATATCATTGTCATGTAACTCTTCTTCATGTTGGACAAGTAATTGAATTCTTTGCAACAACGCTCTTGTAAAATATCTACTTGGACAACGATATCAAAATTATTGTCCACTATAGGAATATCAAAACTATTATCTAATTTGATCGAGAATTATGATTTAATTTAAGGAAGATCTAGATCCCATATTATAGTAGGACAATATACTCAATGTGATTTGAATTTTGATTTAATAAGTTTCACCCAACAGGCGTCTCACCATATATGGATGATCATAAATTGTTGGTGATAGTACAATGGATTGGAGAAATTTTAAGTGCTAATATTCACAGGTGGACTAATCTTCTATGTTTTTTCCAAATTTTTTTTTGCTAATATCATTATTTTCTAAAAATTATTAAGCCAAATTCATAATATAATATCATTTTACATTGATAATAACCAAAAATTTATATAGAAACTATACAAAATTATTAGAAATTTGAATATTTATACAAAAATTTACCAAAATTTTTACAATTTGTATATTATAGATCTTATTGAAAATTTTTAAACTTAAAAAACTTTTTCCATCCTTGAAATTTTCTCCATACTGAATTCCGTTTTATATATTCAAATTTTCTCTACACTGAATCCACTTTTATATATTCAGTGGCATTCACTCTGTGCGATTGATGAGCAGAACCAGCCACGGACGATGGTTTCTTGCTCTAGTCTCTACTTCGGCGGTTTTCCTGAAAGTATAGCTCGTTCCATCTGTGTTTACGTTTTCAAAATGATGTGATATATCGACATCAATATTATCCCTCCCAAACAACCAGTCGGAGTTTTGGGCCAATGCCCTATGTTATGTCCCGTGGACGAATTAGTCTGATCCCATCAGCCTGTAGATTTGTTGAGTTTCATAGTTCATACTTTTAGCTGGTGCTTAAGTTTTTTGGTACGGTTTAATCCCCATTTCTGCACCGGGTCGCCTTACTGTCCGAGACATGTCTAAATTGCTTCAACACGGTTTCTTCAATTTCTTCCGGGAAGAAAGTTACTTGATCCAGATCGTCCCCTGAATCCGTTGTGTCATTCTTCATGTTCACTTATTCATATTTTTCTCTAATTCTACACCGATTTCCTCAATTTCTAGCAGACTCACAACTTTAATTTGCTCAGAAATGAAGTCCAATTTTTCATCCTTTCCGAATTGCTCACAAGAAAGCCACTTTAGATTGGCAAACATTTTGGGCCCCACATCTTCTTGTTGCCGGTAGCATTCGTTGGCAAGATCGATAAGCACCACGTCGTGACACACTCAAATTTGTTGGGAGCCTTTTTTCACTAGAAGTGATTTTGGGCAACAGTTATTTGGGATATTCTTTAATGGGATATACTTTAATGATTTTTCTTGAACTTGTTTTATGGGCACACAATTTTAAACCAAGCATTTTAATTCCTAAGGAATTTATTTATTTTATAATTTAAGGCCATTTTGCAAATGATTTTTATTGAATAATTCCATATGTGTATATGGTTGGACGTCATGAAATCTTTGATTGTTGGTTAGTTATGCAAATCTAGCCGGATTAGTTTGATTTGTATTATTTTTGGAAGTATAAAGTTATTGTGTTGTCATTATCATTGTTCTTTTATAGCAATTTTTTTGCTTTTGTAGCAAGTGGAAATAAATTTGTTATCTTGTTATTTTCAAGATGGTAAAAGATTGCAAGAGCTTCATGAGAAGAAAGTAGTTGATGAATTTCATAAAGAACTCCTTCAATTGCAATCAATTATAACTTTATTTCAAGCTTAAAATGCAACTATTAAGAATAGGTTGCAAACTTCAATAGCTTAGGAAACCAAGAAGGTTGACCATTTGGATTCAACCATGGGAAATTTTTTCCAGATTCTTGCAGATGAATTTCAAGAGAACACTGACCTCCACGATGACTTGGAGGAAGAAGTTGAATCTTTTTCTGACTCAAAAACATAAAATTTGAAGAAGTGGCTTGGAGACAAAAATAATAAGCAGGTTATGGAGATTATCTGCTGAAAAGAAAAAATGTTGGAACAATATCAACTTTTGAAACAAGATTATGATGCATTGTCACAACAATTGATTAAGAAGCATTAGGCTATTCAAAACTTGCAAGAGTATAAGCAAAAACTTGAATTGGGAGTTAGTCTCCAGAAATCTGAGATGGAGACGGTTGATGTTGAGCTATCAGGATCATCTTCTTGCACACTTAATGACATTGAATGTTAAAAACCTTTTGTTGATGATCATGATGCATCACATGCCATTGTCACATCCAGTTTTGAAAAACATACTACTAGTATTAGGTCTCAATTGCTGAGAAAAATGGGATATACTAGAGGAGGAATTGGGAAGAATGGACAAGGAACTATTGCTCCTATTCACCCTATAGTGCAAACATCAAGAGAAGATCTTGGATACAATCCTACTTCTCCCTCATTACCTATGTCCAACTCTATTGAGACTTGAGAGGTGTCATTTGTTGTGAGAGAAATTCAGACTAAAGTGTTGGAAAAAATGCTTCTACTTATCCTGATAAATAGATTAATGACATGGCTACAAATGTCAATCAAAATGAAAGTGTTTTTGCACTTAACTCTGAGTTTGTAGAGGAAAAAATTGAGGCATTTGCACATCCTCATCAAAATAAATTATCTAGGAACCAACATTCTTGGCCACATAGTAGTCCTGCATTCATATCCTTATAGAAGAGATGTGAGAGAATGAATCATGGACTAGTGACGAACATCAAGATAGTTTGTGGATGGATCGATGGATGATCATGGCATCATTTGAACCAATTCTTGCAAAATTCATATCATCGTGTTGCATCAGTTGTTCATTGTTGATTGCCACTATTCCCTTAGTTGTTTTCTAGGAGGGGAATTTGCTGAAAATAGAGGCTATTGATTCTCGCTCCTTCCAAAATTGTGTTTAGGAGGGACAATTAGATGGTGATATATATAGTTGTTGCTTTGTCGACTATTATAATTTCTTTTGTTTGCTCAGTGTGATGGTGACGTTGTTCAGACAACTTTAGGAGTGTTGTTGTATGGCATTTGGGTTGAGTTTTCCATACTTACATGTTTCAATATTTGCTTTTTGGTTGATGGTGTTGCTTTGTCCCAGTTCTTTATCAATGCCTATTTCCTATGAATCTTTTTGGGAGAAATTGATGGTGTTTGCCACCCTTGTGCCTCTGCAACATTTCTACTTTAGAGATCAGCCAACCACATTGAAGTTTCATGGATTTAATCTTTAGAATATTGGTACTACAACGTTTTGTACTTCTTGATTGTAGAAGGCCTATATTTTTGTCATTCAATGGATTGCTATGAGATCTATAGTTTCAACTCCATGATAGTTTGAGCATAAACATATTTCTCTTCTTTGGGGGAGATTTTTCTTTCACGTTTTTATCTCTTTTTCTGTTTATGAGAGCTTGTACATGGGTACCTAATGAAGCCTCGTTGCTGGGACCCATTCTTTGTTTTCTTTCTTTGTTAGTTACTCCCTATATTTCGCTTAAGGGGGGGTGTTAGAGTTGGATTTTCCAATGCTTCACCTCACTATGAGCTAAGTATGGTGAGTTCTCAACTCACATAGGGACTTGCATCTGCGCCATTGTCATATATATCCTTAACTAACACTAGGCATCCTCCATTGCTATATAAAGGAGGTCTTCTACGTAGTTTTAAAAAACATTGTGAGTAATAAAATAATCTTACAAGCACTGGAACGTGTTAAGAGAGACAATGAGATGATGTATTTGTGATACATAATTTCAGAAGGATAAGATATGTGGTGCATAATTTGTGACTGATATTTCTGAGGTTGAATATATGATACAATTTCATAAGTACAAGATATGTGGTTCATATTTTTAAGGTTTAGTAATTTGCGAGCTATTATTGTTTTAAAAAGTGTTTTTTTTTTTACAATTTCTTCTATAAGCATGTCATTATCTTATAGGTGTGTTTATTTTTACGAGGGTTTTTAGAGTTTTTATTTAATTATTTATAATTATTACGCGAATAACATGAATTTAATCTGTCTGGAATATTTTAAAATATGAATTGTAGAATACACAAATCTAAGGTTGATATCTTCCAGAATTTGAATTTAATATCAATAGTTATTAACTGGACCAAGTGGATTAAACTTCCATGGAATATTATAGAGATTTCATAGTAGCATACACAAATCAAAGGCTAAGAAGTAGTTATGGCAATTTTTCCCTTTTTAATTAATTTGATTAATTTAAAAAAAATGTCATATGAATAAGTATCATTTGAAGTGACTTATGGTTTTTTGAGCATGTGGTATTAATAAGACATGGTATTGTAACAAAGTCTATTTACAGATTAAAAATATCCATTGTAAAGTTGGGGTAAATCTTCAAAATTAAGAATTTTTTTTTCGTGTATTTTTAAATGTATATATATTTAACTTATATATTATTTTTTTATAATAATAATAATAGTCATAATAATATGGAAATTAGAATTTAGCTAGTTTTTATGAATTTTTAATTTTGTATGTAAAATTATGTAAGTGTTTTGATGCTTATTATGGATTGATGCATGTCAACATCTATGAGCCATATAATTTATGTGGTTACTATAGTTTATTGCTTTTTAGTCGAGACGACTAAAATTAAATAATATATATATATATATATATATATATATATATATATATATATATATATATATATATATATATATATATCATGTTTAGTGTTTCCCTATTAATTAAGGCTAAACAATTATTTGTATGTTAACTATTTATTAATGAAGAAGACACGCTATGCCCCAAAATTTTTTACATAGTCGCTATTAGTGTCTCACAACCTAGGAGCGAAGCATAGACATGCGCCAACCATATTTCACTTAATTAGGTGAAAGGATTTGGAATATAAAATAGCTTGTCGTGGAGTTGTAAATCCATCACAATTAAGATGAACCTCGTTATGACGTTTGCACAACCACTATTCATTGGGGAGCTGTGAGTGGCCATCGGTCTATAGACCCGATGGTCGGAAGGAAAGTGTGATGTGGCTGAGAGATTCAAACAACAATTACCTTCCAGTTGTTTGGAGTGTCAATGCCACAATGAATTGTAAGATCAATATTGGTGATTGTTGCTCAATAAAATGTTGTTGAGAGAGTACTCGAGGTTGCTCATTGTTAGAAAAGCTTCCATACCAATAAATTAATCGTCATGACAAACCATATCGAGAAGGTAACTGTATGTCATAGCTTTAACCGTGAGCCAACACCCTAAGTCTGCTAAGAATTCAACCTGTTGTTGGGAAGGACTCAAGATAATTCATTTGTAAGTAATTTTTTTCATTTTGTGTTAAGCACCTAATATTCATGATTAAGGACCTAATTTTTTTCATTTTGTGTTAAGCACCTAATATTCATGGTTTTGTGGCCTTCAATAGCATGTGGCAACCATGAGTTGTAGTCCAAGGAAGTTCTAGACCTTATGAAGGTCATCGGTGAAGTATGCTATGTTGCAAAAGATTGTATGAATGTAGAGACGTTCTCTGTGTCTTATGCCTTTAAAGGGGAAACACTGTCATAAAACTGAAAAATGGTGAGAGTCATATAGTATTGTTTGTAGAAGAGACTAGTCTTAAACACACACATGGCAACAACAAAATGTGAATGATAAACAGGAGAGTACCTCTATTATTAACAAATGATATACATTTATAGTACATTGTGTGACTCTTGGTTTCATATTCCAAGGTCTCTTGGTCTTCCTTAGTCTATTCGGCTTCCACACTAACCCATAGAGGATTAGGTGTCCAACATTCCCCCCCTTAATCCGAAGGGTTATGTATGAGTCCAAGAAGAGAGCTGTAATACAAAATGTGAAAAAATGCATGGCAGCACTAGGCTGAATGTGCTCTCTGAAATGTTGGTATAAAGGGCGGTGGTTTAAGGATGACCACCAACACTGGAACGCTTAGTGCAGTTCCTAGAATTCTTCCAAGTTTGGCAGGAAGCTCAAGTATTCTGCTAGAGGAAGTGCTTATGATGTTTTGAAGAGGGAAACATTCAACCATGAAAGGGAGGTCTCACCCCTCATAAAAGGGAGAACCTTAACCTGAAAAGGGAGGTCTCAACCTGTGATGGTTTAAGGATGACCAACAACTCTGGAATGCTTAATGCAATTCCTGGAACTCTTCCAAAACTGGCAAGAAGATGAAGTCTTCCGCTAGAGGAATTGTCCTCGATTCTTTGAAGAGGCTTCACCAACTGAAGGCATGCTTAGGGGCATCTTTGTCTCTGGCTAGAACTCTAAATCTGGTGTGGAAGGTTGTGGCTCAGGCTCGCTTGATGTAGCTTTGAAGCTTGTAGACGACCATCATTTCCCCAACTGTCAGATACAAGGTGAGATGATGAAGAAAACTCAACTAAAATACTGTTCAATACTCTAGAAGAAGTTCTGACATGTGACCGAAATATCTTCTTAGCTGTTGATGCCCATTGCCAAGAAGCAATCCATCCAAGATGAATCTTTGTTCTTGAAGGAGGTTTGTTTCTAAAGCATCTGTTTAAAGAATGACTAGTTTTATGACAGTGCTTACATGGATGAAGATGAAAACAATGATCTTTTAGATGGCCAACTCGGTCACAGTGTTGGCATTTCATAATCTGTTGTGGCTGCTGTGGAAGAGGGGTAGAATTTGGAAGAACTGGAGTTGAACTGTAATGAGGAGCAGGTGTTATCAGGAAAACTAGAGTCCATTCAGAGTTGCTAGTCCCACTAAGACGGGTAGCTATCTTAGAAACAAACAAACTAAAGTCACTTGTGTTTTCCTTTATGAGAGATAGATGAGAGAGAAGCAGAGAGTACCAACCTTAGTCTTTCGCTAGTCTCCTTGCTTGTTTCCTCTCTCCTTTGATAGAGCTTTCGCTACTCCTTTCTCACTTGTCCCGCTTCAAAGAACACCTGTAGAGCCAAGGCAACAAAATACCATCAACTCATAGAGATCTATAACCATAAATAATGTAGGATCAGATGTACATTAACCATATAAATGCATACATAAACAAGATTCAGAGATATACAAGCATATGGAGGAAAACTCAAATAGCTTTATTGATAGAAGTAGTAGAAGAGAGGATTACAACCAAGCTGTCTGATCCAGCATCATCCTCCCAGCATGAAAGCCCTCTTCACCTCATACAAAGAAAGATCGCCTAACAATGTCTTTAAAGAGAAACCAACAACACTTCCTTGCAAATTACAAAATTCCAGCCTTTGGATCTCTTGGATGAGGGATCCATATATAGATGTTTACAGGAGAGTGAGTCAGCTTCTGGGATTTCGATTAGTGTCATTTCACTAATAGTTCTTGTTTCCACTTGGAGATTTCAGATCTCTTACTCATCCCTAGGCGAATTCAGAGAGGCAAGTGTCATATGAGCAGTTTCTAGAAGATTCTTTGGGTTTCCAAATAGCAAACTGCTTCTTCCATTTGTCTGCTCTCGCTCATCACACACTACAAAAGGGCTTTCCAGTATGCATCGCACCCCCCGTGTGTAATAGGTTAGATGCATCGCACCCTATGCATGGAGCAGTCTGTATGGTCCTGTTTTGACCAGTTCTGAGTAGTTTTTCATGGAGAACTTCTAGGAGATGATGTAATTAGCTGACCTTGTTCCTTTAGGGTATGAAACAACACTTTTAGGGGTTTAGAAGCCCTTGGTTTATGGACATATGTGATTGGGGTTGCAGTGCCAAAATATGTCTATAACAGTTACCTCGTAAAGCATGAGGTCGTAAATCCTTTTGATGTCGGGTGGAATGCTTTATAATGAGGATCCGAGGTTATTCGAACTGGAAGATGACCTGTAATAAGATACAATACAATACATTATCTTCATAATATTTTCATGATCTAGCTAAGGTGGGCATTCCCATGCTCAGCTTTATAAATTCATACTCATGTACATAAGACAGACAATCGTCTATGTGGCAGACTGATGATTCTGGTAGAGCCATCATCCTTTAGTTTGGATGATTATCTGTGCATCTATGATGTACATTTGATGTCTTTATTTTCATAAATATATCGCAGCCCGGATGGATGAAACTAGATCCGGGGTCTTCAAACTCGTTCAATCTTCGTTCGAAGTACAAGTCGATCCATGTGAAAAGATGTCCTGATGTTGAACATGGGAAGACATCGCCTGATTACCAGCTAATGATGTAAGTTTTTAACAGGCGCGAGAGGAATCACTGATAATGATGATGACCCTCAGGGTACTGCAGTACAATTCATGTGGTGTGAATACATGAGTTGATGTCGAACACCACGTAAAATCTTTCGGTCGAAGGCCATTGATGTAAACCTGTTGCCGGAAGTGAGAAACTTTCCATTGAGGCATGCAAGCTTCAAAGTACTGAAAGGGTTGTTCCTAAGTCAACTTCTTGGATAATGAGCTGATGTCGACAAGAAGTGACCCGTCATAGGAGGGCCTTAATGAATCCCACTTCTACGACACGGAACTGAGCAAATGATTTTGTCGAGGTGAAAACGATATGATGATATAAGGTTCAGGGTGGTGGTCATGAAAAATGGAGAGTGAAGGTATTGCAGTGGATGAGACGTTGGCTAGGTTGGTGAATTCTTTGAGCGACTTCTCTTGAACATATCGGCAACACTGAAATGGATTGGTAGCGTTAACCCCAAGGTGGATGGTACGGTGGACCAATGGTGATATGATCGGTGAACAGAATAACCCAACCCGACTCAATCATGGTGACGGAGTGAAAGTGTCATGTTCAAGAGCGACCTGCTACCAATGAAGCTATTTAAGTTTTCTTCCCTTTTTCCCCAGTCATTGCTAACGAGTACCTCTTTATTTTTTTCAAGCTTGAGGAGGATAACATATGCTTGTTCTATAATTTTCCCTTCCGACAAACCTGTCGCTATGTTTTAACGAGCCTAGCGATAGTGAAACTCGCTCTTATTTGCATGGACAAGTTTGTCGCTATTGTTTTAACAAGTTTAACGACAAAGATAACTCAGTCCTTTTCAATTTTAGAGAGTCTTAAAAAGGGATGGAAAGGCAACTCCAGTGGTCCTTTTTCGTAATGTAATCCCTTAAGTCCGAAAATGTGTAAAATAATACGAAAGGGATGACTTTTTGATAGTTTTAACGAGCCGAACAAGACAAGCGCTCGATATTTTTGTGTAATAATCCCTCAGGTAAAAAAGGATTAAAATCTAGAGGAGGGATGGCACTTCCAGTCGCTTTAACGAGTTGGAGAGGCCAATTGCTCGGAAATCTTTTCATATTTTACGAGTCAGATGAAAAGAGCTTAGAGGAGACTCATTTTTTGAGGAACAAGTGATGTTTTGGATAGCAACTGTTTCCAGGTAAGGTTTGGAACTTTTCAATCACGACAATGTAAAGAAGGTGGCTAATAGAATCACTTATCGCAGCTGTTCCTCAAAAGGGTAAATAATCAAATGGAGGCATATGATCGGCTAAAACAGAGTGGAGGTGATGGTAAGAACACGACCAAGGTTCAAAAGCTGATAATTTTGCGATCGTAAAGATTATTTACTGAAGGTGGGGTTCATTTTTTAATGAGCTTAAACTCTATGGAAACACTTGCTCATTGCTAGGTTTATTTTTTAACGAGCTTGAACTTCGTGTAAAGCTGTTCATGGCAAGGTTTATTTTTAACGAGCTTGAACTTTGCATAAAACTGCTTGTGCCCGTCCTATAATAAGGATGTTTCATCAGTACGTTCATTTTTTAGAGAGCTTGCCCCATGTGCAACTTTGCTCTGGAGCCTTTTGTATGCAAGCTAGGAATGACCAACTACTGTCCTAGGGATTAAAGAACTACTGAGGTTAGGTAGGATAGCTTCTCGGTGGGAAACATCTCCTTTACTTTACCGTTTCCATTGGTCCCGAAAAAGGTGAATGGTTGATCAGACCAATCACCTAACTTAAGCAGTTGAAGTTAGTAAAAAAATACGAGGTTAGAGTTACGCTGGTCGCTTTTCACTTACGCACAAAAGGTTTGCATGCCCCCAGGTATAAAGTAGAGTTTCCAGGTCACCATATGGAAGTTCTTGCATTAGCAAGATTGTTCCACCTGCGTTGCAGACAAAACACTTCCTTTGCAATGTCCATCGAAATAGAGGAAGGTGACTGTTGTCAGTCCCAATCACATAAACTTTTGATGAGGGAATATTTTTCAGCCCAAATCCATTTTCCTAAATAGACAGGGTTATCAAACTAGTCATACTCCTACGTGGAACCTACCTTATATCCGGGGTTATTATACCAAAGCAGATAAGGGCGCATGCCTCTTGGGTTTAGTCACATTCACCGAATCACTCGCGTTCATTAGATGGATTGACTGGAGATTGATGAGACATTCCTTGTGCAAAGAGACCAGTTAGGGATGGAATTTGACTAATAGCTGTGTTTGAACCAGGGAATGAAAGCTGGTCAATTAGGTGGATCACCCTACCTTCATGTGGAAAACACATCACTCAAAATAGTGAGGAAACAATAGCTCCCATGATGTAAATGTAGTCACGTCCAAGGAGTAGACTGTAATCTAATGGCCCTTGGACTACCATCGTGTTCAAATAAACGGTTTTCCTTCTCAAAATTATAGGCAAATTTGGAAGGATCCCTAACGGCTGACTGGTTCCTTTGTTGAAGCCTGACAAATTTCGAATCTCAGGCAGAAGCGATGGCGAATGAAGCGCTTTCCAAGCAGTGGAGGAATGGATACTCATGGAAGCCCCTTGGTCTATGATAGTACCAACCATGATCATTATGTAAGCCTGTACTATGATCCGGAATGGTACATTAGATGGTAGGCGGGGTCTCCCTAGTAGATTCCAATCGAAGGAAATGACTAGATTGCTTGGAGGTGGGACCGAATAAATGGTCAGATAAGTCTCTGACGAACTTCCTTCCTGCGGTAAATGAATGGGTAGATTTCCCCCATGTTCATCGGAGTCTGTGTTTATGAAGAGAATTTGAACGGTGTCATTCTCATTCTCTTTAGTGATAGTATCATCTGAAGGTGGGTTCTCTGAAGACAAGATTGGGTCGACTTCTGTCTCGACCTGTTGACTTTGTTCCGGTGTGGACTCAGAGGGTTTATCTTCAATGATAGGTGATTTGACCGAAAACAACGGTGTGTCAGTCAGATTTTCAACTAGCGATGGACTCGGCAAGAGTTTCTTATATCCAGGAGGAAGTCGCTGCGGTGATGCAAGACGGTTATCCAAGACTCTTTTAGCTTCGTCTAGGAAGGGACAATGGTGGAGGGCATGATTGCCTTCACATAGTCTGCAAGGAAATTTAGATCTTCCTTTTTGTCCATTGACTTGGTTTTCACTAGTTGACGGTGTACTTTCAACATGATCGTCAGAGGTTGAGGACACTGGATTGTGTAAGCGGGGAGACCAGTCCCTCAGGATCTGTGGGATACAGGGACAATATCGATGGTAGTGGTCTCCCTTGCAAATGACACATGGAGATTTAGGTTTGGAAGGTGCAGTGTGTGGATTTTTGCTAGATGATGCACGGTTGCCCCCTTTTGTGGTTGGATTCTTCTTCTTCTTCTCCTTCCCTTTCTTCTTCTTCTCAGTCACTTGGTTTTTAGTGTTACTAGCTTCACCATGTGAAGAGGAATAAGGAGAGGGAGAAACAAATGAAGTAGAAGGTTGGGGAGCAACTTCATCTAGTTGCTGATTGGATTATTGAGGAATCACGGTGTTTTGAACGACAAAGGTCGAGAAAAGCCATACTGGCAGGCCAATTGTGAGTCCTGGGAGGGACAATGTAGCCATGTGTGGAGCACCAACATCCCTCCAAGAGGAGAAGGGACTAGGATTTCCCCCAAGGGGAAATCATTGATTGGTTGATTCCATTTCTCAACCTAAAGACCAACAAGGGAATAGTGACGTTATTCCGATTAAAATAAATTTTATGAAGCTTTGACACAACTTGCTTTTTCAATTTTTAAGAGTCGAGAAAAAGCTAAAGATGACTCTGGTCGCCTTTGATTTTTAATGAGCCTGAAGTGACAAGTGCTCAGATGGACCTTTTCTTTTAAGGAGTCTTAAAAGGAACAAAAGTGACTACTCTGGAAATCTAGACAGAAGGATTACCAAACCAATCACAAAACTGCAGAATAATTTTTATGGTACGATAGTAAATCTTCCCGAATGCTGTGTTCAGTGCATTGTGATCGATAAGGCAGCAAACACAGCTTCCTAAGGATAAAGGATGTAGCCTATTGTGGTCTCCCAATATATACTCGACAGTACATGGGAGCACAAGTCCGTACTGGAACTTGTCATCTCAAAGAGGAGGAATCACCCAACCTACGATGAAAGTGATAGTTACCAGGCTTTACGACGCCGGAATACGTCTCTAGCCTAGACTTCTAAATGTTGTGCGTTAGGTTCCAAAGCATTTTTATGTTCATTGAAGTTTATTTTACAGTTGATCTTTCTTAAGAAGTTTTCCTTTAAGGTTCACCACGTGATGTAGATATACAATTCCTAAATATGCAATCTAAGATGATAAATAGTCATTTATTTTCTTTTTGCAATGAAAATCCTAGCTACTAAGGAAAGAGAGATGAAATTCTTTCAACATAGAGCAGAGAGCACACACTAGATGCACTTTTCCTAAATCAACTTCAGCGTGCAGTCTTAATGCAAATTCAATTGCATGTATTGTTTTTCAGTTTCCTTAATGTGAGAATGACAAAAAGAAAACTAAGTATAGATTTGAAATATCTTCTTTCAAAGCGACAATACTAACAATTTTCTTTTCAAAAAACGAAAGTAAGGTCAAGTCGACACTTTGCGATTTCGAATTTAGAATTGTTTTCGACACTTGAAATACTAATGATTCAAATCAAATACAATGGCAAAAGTGTAATTGACTGTCTAAAAGAGGAATGCTTTGTGACACTCTTTTTCTTGATTGAAAATGACACTTGCAACACTTTCAAATCAAAAGCCGATAGTTCGATTAAGCTACTATTTGCAAAGGAGAACAGTAAATGATGAAAAATACATAAAAAACATTCACAATTCCTTCTGATGGAGGCTGAATAATGCAAAGGAAGATGGTTTCAACAGAGATATATTGATCATAGACAGCAAAACTACTGAATAAAGCTGAAGACAATGAAGAAAAAATCAAAATATGGAGGCAGAAACAGTCTCATTCAATCATCGCACCTGTAACACAGGGAAACAGGGATGCATCTCACCTGCAACACATGGGAGGTGCGATGCATCCAGGTTGCCAAGAAGAGACAGTGTGATGGTCCAGGGACGAGACTGTGCTTGGTTTTCACTCACAGTTTGTAGCTAAGTTGAGGGATTTAGGCTGAGCTAATGATAGTCAGTAAACACAAAGTATAGGGGCTGATCTAATGAGGTTATTTGAGCTACCACCGGGGCACTTAGGATGTTTGCAAGCTAGATGTTCATTTCATAAACCAACCCGGAGATTGACTGAAGCAGTGTTGATCTACTTTGCAGTTGCATTGCAAAAGCAGTTCGAAGGCTAGCTGGCTTAACTTCAGGCTCCATCTGTGGTTTATAAAGCAAACAACAATATCAAAACAAATAAACTATTCGCTCCCTAGTGGGGTCGCCATTTTGTTATCGAGAAAACTAGTGTCCATTCAGAGCTGTTAGTCCCACTAAGACGGGTAGCTATCTTAGAAACAAACAAACTAAAGTCACTTGTGTTTTCCTTTATGAGAGATAGATGAGAGAGAAGCAGAGAGTACCAACCTTAGTCTTTCGCTAGTCTCCTTGCTTGTTTCCTCTCTCCTTTGATAGAACTTTCGCCACTCCTTTCTCACTTATCCTGCTTCAAAGAACACCTATAGAGCCAAGGCAGCAAAATACCATCAAAGCATAGAGATCTATAACCATAAATAATGTAGGATCAGATGTACATTAACCATATAAATGCATACATAAACAAGATTCAGAGATATACAAGCATATGGAGGAAAACTCAAATAGCTTTATTGATAGAAGTTGTAGAAGAGAGGATTACAACCAAGCTGTCTGATCCAGCATCATCCTCCCAGCATGAAAGCCCTCTTCACCTCATAGAAAGCAAGATCACCCAACAATGTCTTCAAAGAGAAACCAACAACACTTCCTTGCAAATTACAAAATTCCAGCCTTTGGATCTCTTGGATGAGGGATCCATATATAGATGTTTACAGGAGAGTGAGTTAGCTTTTTGGATTTTGATTAGTGTCATTTCACTGATAGTTCTTGGTTCCACTTGGAGATTTTAGATCTCTTACTCATCCCTAGGCGAATTCAAAGAGGCAAGTGTCATATGAGCAGTTTCTAGAAGATTCTCTGGGTTTCCACCTAACAAACTGCTTCTGCTATCTGTCTGCTCTCTCTAATTGCACCCTACAGAAGGGATTTCCAGTATGCATCGCACCCCCTATGTGTAATAGGTGAGATGTATCGCACCCTATGCATGGAGGAGTCTGTATGGTCCTGTTTTGACCAGTCCTGAGTAGTTTTTCATGGAGAACTTCTGGGAGATGATGTAATCAGCAGACCTTGTTCCTTTAGGGTATGAAACAAAAATTTTAGGGGTTTAGAAGCCCTTGGTTTATGGACATATGTGATTGGGGTTGCAGTGCCCAAATATGTCTATAACAGCAGGTGAAGGAGGTGAACTATCATGAGGAGCAAGTGAAGATGAAACATCCTGAAGAAATCCAACACTTTGAAATTAGATTGGTTTGGAATAGTCTGGAATATGAAAGGACAGGTCCTTGTAATATCCAAGATCAGTTTGGTTCTTGTTGTGGACAAGCTGTTCCCAAGGTCTGATGATTGGCTTGGGAAGTGTTGGCTTAATTTCTACGTTTGTATGCAATTCTGCTACTTCATTGGGCAATAGATTTGAATCAAATTCAACAATATTGACTTGCTTCTGATGGGTGGTTGTCTCAATTTTCTGAACAAAAATAGGTTCAAAATGATGTCTATTTTGATGTAGCTCTTCTTGTTATAACTGTGATTCAAGCTACAAAAAATCGATTTTTTCCTGTGCATTATGCAGGCAGGTCTGAATGTCATAGAGAGTGTCTTAATTGATGTTTACCATCCCATCGTCATTGGATTGTATCAAAGTATTTAATAAATCTAATACATCATAAATTAAAGCCATTTTCTGGGCGTTAACAATCAATGTTCCAATCAACTAGCATCAATCATTGTGATGCTAAAAGAACACTACTTTCATGAACCATACATACTTATGCAGCAGTCAATATAACAAGTAATCAACAACTATGGAATCAACAAGTTAATAGCACTTTTCTTCAAAGATATAATGTCATTATCCTCTCAAGAGGGGGTTCAATTCATATAGAGTTCAGATGAGGGTGTCAGAAGATGTTGAAATCCCATCTCAAGTCAGTCGATGTAGAGTTGTTTTCTTGTAAGAATCAACACGTTGATCTGGAGGCTTTATCAAAGAAGTGGTAATGAAAAGGAAAACATGTATGTCCAACAAGTGTCTAGGAATAATAATTACTCGAAAATTCAAGCTACAGCAAGAGTTACTTTCCCCACATCTACACCTAGCTTCACTTTATTCAACTAATACTTATTAAATAGAAATTATGCTTGTTATTCTAAAAATACTTTAGGCTGAAATATACTTCAGGTGACATATTTATTATGGCTGTTGAATCATAAGGATTGATGTAGTCAAACTCCAAGTCTGATAAGCATATCAGCTGGTATATGGCACAAAATTGATTTCACAATGCACAATATAAAATGAATCCCAAGAAATTTACAAACGAAACAAATGAGGCTCTAGCTACAGGTCTGGAGATTGCTACAGAATCTGGTCACACCTAATACACTCCTGTACAATTGGCCATAGCTCTTACCGAGGAAAAAGGGGGTAGTCTCTGTCAAGCGATTTCATCTACTACAGGTGGAGAGGAAACTGTGGAAGCAGTACAAAGAGTCCTTCAATAGGCACTGAATCAATGATGCTTATACCCCTCAGTTCATGTACCAACGATACAGCAGAGTTGGTGTGGAGGAGGCTACTGAATACGAAAACCCTTGCCAATACGAAAACCCAATCCTTATAGTTGAATTCTTTCGCTATGGATCACATGGAAGGAAAACATGCTCCCACACCTTTGGCACATGCCTCTGATGCCGGCGCGACATGGTCAATGTGCCCGTCAATCTATTTGAAAGAAGAATGAGAAGAAGGCTAAAAAGGCTACAAGCAGCGGAAAATCAACGAAGCCTACTCCATTGGCCAAAGCATAGTCACAAGCCCAACAATCACATTCCTTTAAAGCAAGTTTGCAAAAGACCAAAAAGGACAAGGAAGAGAAGAGTAAACGGATTGAAGATCCAAAGACATGGAGACAACGAATTTCTGGAAAGATAGCTACAAGTGTAAATAAATTGGCAACTAAATCCCATTTGCCAAAGTAACAACAACTGAAGCCTGAGAATGTTGAGGTAACAGAAGCTACCTCAACTCCTCTAATTGAAGTGGCTATGTCAGACTCTCCCAATTCTAGGTAGCTTGATGTATAGCCAGAGCGTAATAACAGCTTTCAATCTTCATCTTTTAAGCTCTAGAGATCTGATCTTGAGGAACCTTCTGAAGCAATGGTTGTGCATGCCTCATCTCTTGATGATCCAGATTCAAACAGTTTTGAGTTCAGATTAATACCTGAAAATGATATCCCCTCTGAAGAAATATGTACTCCAAAGTTATGTAATTTTGAGTTTGGAAAACCTCTTACCATTGTCTCCAATTCTCCAAATTCAAGCCCACAGTTACAGAGAGTAGCTCAGGTCCCACCATTGGTCTCCCCTGTAACTGACAATAAAAAGTTGGATTCAACACATTCCTGTAGAAAGTGGGGCAATTCAGAAAACACTACCAAAGGATTCAGAAGACTTCTGATGTTTGGCCGAAAATCCCGAAATTCTCATGCTGAAAAAGATGTGGATGGCTCAAGAGAAGGACGGGTCCTCGTTTGAGAAGATTGAGTCGATACCAAGAGAAGGAAATGAAATTGGCAAACAAACATGGCAGCTTTTCATTAATTGTCTTCACAACTGTCTGGAACAAAGCTAGATACTAGGTGTTACATTTGGGATGCGTTATGCTTAGTAGAATGGCAGCGAGAATGGCACTGATATTCCCAAGGGAAGGAGTGTTATATTCATGCACAGGGAATCACCAACGTTTAGAGTCAATATGCCGATCTCTTCTACGCATCCATCTCCCAACGTTCAGATTCAATATGTCGCTTGGTCTCTTCTACACATCCGTCTCATAGTAGTGAGGTAAAGAGTGCAGGCTTGAGCACAAGAATAAACATCATCTTAAAATAACTAAGTAATCAGACCATATCAGCAAGCCATAAAACTAGTGGCTCACAATAAATAGGCAGAGCAAGAATACACCTGTAGCTCTAATACCATGTTAAACACACACATGGCAGCAACAGAATGTGAATGATAAATAGGAGAGTACCTCTATTATTAACAAATGATAGACATTTATAGTACATTGTGTGACTCTTGGTTTCGTATTCCAAGGTCTCTTGGACTTCCTTAGTCTATTCGGCTTCCACACTAACCCATAGAGGATTAGGTGTCCAACAACTAGTGTGACAACGAATAGTGTATTTCATTGGGATGTAAAGTGAAGTAGTCAAAGAAGGAGTTTTTCATTACTAGCACCTAGTTATAAATGTCTCAGACCACTGTGACATTGAGAGCAAAGACTTGAAACAACCAAAGAGAAAAGAGACTGACATAGAGAGGTTTACAAATTAGAGAGAAGTAACGCTACAAGCAAAGGTCGCTCCATGTGATTTCCTTGATTGATTACTCTTGATAATTTCAGCAGCGTGGAAGAGGCAAGGTGTCATTTCCAGTTTATAGATTTTTATCAGTTGTCAGTCTTAATCTGACTCTCTCACTCTATAAAAAACAAGCTATTTTGATGGGTTTCTTTAGCATTAGCGCTGTTGCAATGAAGGTTGTTTCTCCAACAAAGTCCGAATATCAAGGTATTTTTTGGAACTTTCAAGATTAATTTATAAATGTATTGATTCGTCGAGACCATTTGGTTCAATCTAGCCGAGTTATAAAGAGTGCCCATACTATTTGAATACAAATCCTTGGTCTTTTCTCTGTAATTAGTAATCCTTGCTGATGTACCTTGAGAAGAAAATTCATCGAATTGAGAACCATCTTATAGATTGAGACAAGTATAAAATTGGTGCCATTCCCTTTGGCCTCAGTAGAAGGGTGAAAAGTTAGAGCTTACTGCCATTTTTAAAGGAGTTTTGTAGATAGGTATGAGCATTGATCCGCCGATGAAGTTGATAATGTGGAATTATGAAAATGGTAAACATTTTTTGTATCAACCAACTTGAAATATGAGAAAAATTCTCCAATGGATCGAGGGGCAGAGCATGCCATTGTATGGTGTATTTATTGGCCTTACCGCATGTTGATCTCTTGCGTGGACTTTAAGGAGGTAATATATGCTCCCCAACCTGTCTGTTTGTCAATTGTTTTGAAGAAAAAACCAGGAAAGCAACTTTTGTGACTTAATTCTCTTGAGAAAAAATTCTGAGAATATTTCCCTTATAGTGAAATAAATATACATGGTCAAATTTTCATGATTGTGAATTAGAGATATAGTGCTTTATCTACCCTATAATTTAATTTTTCAAGCAGATTAAGTCTTTGCTAGGTTGTCTCTAATTAAAGGTGCATGGTTTGATCAATCTTTTTTGAGTTTAATTTAAATGCTTTTATGAAGGAATTGCAGTTATAGTTACAAAACTGCCAAAGTTTTGACATCCGAATTGGAGAATCCCTTCAGACGTTTGCAAATCTTTAAAGTATAAAATTTGTGCAGAAATCATCATGGTTGGATTGATTCTCTTCAAATTGATTGAAGGAGGTATGTTTTGGTGCTGATATTACAAATTTTCAAACCCTATCACGATGAATAATGAATGATTTTAATAGTATCGTCTCAATATGAGTCTTGTGTGTGCAAGTTGTTGCTTGATACCCAATTTTTTTTACTCTTGAGTTCTCAAAAAATGAGGAAGAAGAAAGTTACCATGAAGTTGTAGGGTGCTTAGGACCAAATTCGCAAGAGGATTTGCATGCAAAGTGAAGGTGTGACAGTCCAACCTTAGTGATTAGATGTGACGTGTTTTGAATTTTCCTACCATCAGGGTTATTATATATAAAATGGTTAATATCTTTCATCAGTCTAAGAAAATTGTTTGAGTGTTCATGGCCAAAGAATTAGAGTATTTGGGATACATTTATACATGATGAAGTTGAACTTGTAAAAATAAGGCATCATGGTTAACAACATTGTTGTTGTTGCATTTGGTGTATTAAAGGTCACATGTTCAAATCTTTGTGCTTGACAATTTTAATTTTATAAAACAAAAAGGGTGTTAATTTTGGAGGTTTCAATACTTGCTACATTGGTTGGGAAATGAGAAGAGGACATTTTGGTTTCAACAATTTCACTTTTATCTGAGTATGTCACTATTTTTAATCCACAAAATTTTTGTTTTCATATTACTTTTTAAAACACATGCATTTTCGGTTGAACCCAACACTTGAAATTGACTAAAATGACTCAAATTAAAAATGTATTAGAATTTTTAAACAATCTCATTAGTTGTACTACTGATGAAACAATAAATATCAACAAAGTAAGTCTTGTTGATATTAGAGTCTGCTTACATGATGCATTGGAGACAATTAAATTTATCCAAGTTGAGTCTCAAGTACATCGAGACAATCTTAATTCCAAATAGCATTCGAAGATTAATGAAGCCATTTTAGAAAAAAAATGGATGCAATTAAAAGTCTTGATGTGAAACTGTTATAATACCTTGGGGAGAAATTATGCATAAAAAAAAAAAATTGATTTGGGATATAACAAGGATGTGTTGGATGTATCTTTTCATATTATTTATTTTTATAAACCTATACAATTTCGTAGCGCTGGATTTATGGATCGTGTTATTCCAAAACAAGTTGATTGATGCCAACATTCTGATAGAGTTGGACATGTGAAAGATCAATGTTTTGATCTTCACCCATGTGAGCATTATGGAAAGTGCAATCACGATTCAAATAGGTGTTCCAAAAAGAAGACTACTGCAAAAGAGAGAATTATTTTTGGATGGATTACTTCTTAGAATTGGTCTAAAGCAGCCAAGAATATTTACAGGCCATACTACAAGATATGTTTGAGAGTATTGGCCAACCTTGCAGTGATGAAGAATACTTCATAGAGTTGTGATGGTTTGCTATAGGTTGAAAGATTTTTCAAGCGATCCCCAGTCATAGATTCACGAGTGAGGCTAAGCCACAACATGTACCAGTTAGAGCCATATTTGTAGCTAGAGAGACTTCATTTTTTGCTGAATGATTATTTTGTGAACGAGCAATTCTAGATTTGGAATTGTTCGAGGAATTACATTGAAAGTTCCAGAGTTAGCGGTTACCTTAAAACCACATTTTTGGTTATTCTGAGAACTTCTATGAACGTTTCATATTTTGTGTTGGTTGAGATTTTGAGTTCTCCCATACTTTGGTATCATTTGTGATTTTTCCTTAAAAACCACCATTATTGGTTTGTGGTCATCCTTAAAATGCCATTTCTGAGAGACATTAAGCTCTTGGATGAGGTGCATTTTTGCATTTCTAGCTCTCATTATTGGAATTTGACACTTCCCTTCGGATTAAGGGGGGAATGTTAAACTTTATAATCCTTAGGATTAAGGTTGGTTTAGTGTGTGTTATGGTGATCAATTGTTAGAGTCCAAGAAAACTTAGAAACTGAATCAACAATTTTTTCTTTGTATTATTATGTATACTATGTACACCATTCATTGAGATCAATTCTTAATATAGTTGAGTTTGGTTTCCAATTTGTGTTGTCTTACATTTTGGAGGTCAAAGTCATTCACTAAAATCAAGAGATTACCCTATGATTTATGGAGGATATTTTGTACCCTTCAAATGTTTTTAAAGTGGTAGTTATTTATCCTCTTTTAAAGGGTGGTGAGATATATTTGTAAATTTTTTTTGGTTACGTTTAAAAAATAATTATGATTTTTTATTTATTTTTGGAGATATGACTATTTAAAAGAGGTGAAAAGTGGTTTGACTATTGGTTGTTTGAATACTATTAGTGTAACAATGAGGTTTTTATTAGGGTTTCAATGAACTAGAAAATTAAGGAGAATTTATCCAATCCTTAGTGAGGGGGCGATATTATAGAAGTCAGTCATGGCTTCCACTAGCAATGATAAGGCATAGGGTTCCGTACTTAATGGGACCAGCTATTTAATGTGAGGAATAAAGATGAATATTTTTTTGAATAATTTGTATTGTGCGAAAGAGGTAGTCACAAAATGTGAAGAACATGAAGCTACATACTTAAAAACAATGATAAAAGACTAAAGAGATGCTTCAGTAGAGAGGAAAAGAAATGATTGAAGAGCACTATGGAATCTGCATAATGGAGTTGAAGACTCCATATTTCCTAATATTTGTGTAGCAACCAGTGCTCGTAAATCTTGAGAGATTTCAGAAAAGGCATACGAAGGAACATACAAGGTTAACAATGCCAAGATTCATATTTTCATGAAAAAGTTTGAAAATCTACAAATAGACCCTAAATTAGTAGATCAGTTTATGACTTAGGCCATGGAGGTAATAAATCATCTCGCAGGTCATGGAGAGAGTCTTACATATCAAAAGGTGGTTGAGAAAATTCGATGAAGCTGTTGTGCTATTCAACAACCCCCCATTTGTTAATAGTAGTAGCTGAAATTTCATTAATAAATGGGGACCCTTTAAAAAATCTTTCCAAAAATAAGTTTAGCATTTAGGCATTTTCCTTATTTAATTTTGGAATAAAACAAGATATCAATCAAACACCTTTAACAAAAAAAACTATTAAATGTCTCCCTTTCCTGCATATCGTACGATCAAGCGTGATTGAAAGCTGTGCTAATCCATCAAATCTAGCGAAAACCGATCAAAAGAGGACCCTGCGCTTTAATACTTTGAAACTAGCAGGTTTCTTATATAAACTAAGTCCAAGGCATTTCTTATTAAAACTGAGGCCCACGTCACATATCGCTAGTTTTAGAAAGCGCAGCTTAATGAGTTACCTTATAATGTGCAAGATGCGAAATTGCGATAACAACATTTCCTTTACCGCATCGCATTTCGGATATTTAAAAGAACACTGCAAACTTACCATCCGTCGAGATTGTGAAATGCGATTGAGTCATGGACCCACTCCCGAGATACATCACAGACAAGTATTTAGGTTAGTTGCTTAATAAAAATTGCTTTACACAAGAAAATATGACAAATGAGCTATGTCCTGGAAACAACAGTAAGTGCCTGCATCTCGCATCTCACAGAAACAATAAAGAAAGCATACAAACATAACGCGATAATGTGATCTGCGAGATTGCTTCGCAAATTGCAAAATTGCCATTTTTGTAATTTAAAGGCTCGTCACCCTAGAAGATTTCTTCTCGACTTATGATGCAGACATTAATGAGCATTAAAACTAAGATATAATGAACCATAAGTGGGAATTTAGTAAACGTTAATGGCATTTATGTGTGAAAATACATCCAAGGTGATATGATGTCTCCTCACTTGCATTCAAATAAAACTCCTTTCTTATCACCTTTTCAAGTTATCTGTATTATCCCAACTTACGTTCATTCTTATCTCTATATATCTGATAGCTATTGTTTTTCTCCATTTTCAGGGAAAATCCACAAAAGGAGTCTTTGGGAGCAATGGAAAATAAGGGAAAGGTAGTTGCATCTGATAAATAAGAAATGAATCCTTTATTCACAGATACTACATGTAGTAGAGAAGGAGGGACCTCTACATGGGAAACCATGTATGATTTGTTGGAAGAAGAACAACCAAGACCTCTGGAAACAAATTTCACAGCTAGCGGTCGTGCTTCCTCAGATGCCACTATTTTTGAGACGGCATGCTCATTTTTGCATCGCAAAGCTGCACACCCAAAGGTAATCCCTTACTTAGATATGGTCAAGTGGATTATTGATCAGGCCGATATCTTAGACAAATAATTTAAGAATAGAAGCCAAGAGGTTATGGGATATTTTTTGCCAAACAACCTACGAATTTTGTACCACCTATCAGAGCCACAAGCCATCTACAACAAAAAGGTCCTTGAGAATTTTTCCAAAGAGAACAAAAACCCATCAAATGTCACCCAGACCTGATCGAATAATGAGGCCAAGATGAAAAAGGACAAAGCGGGTATGTACTCTACTATATCTATTTCTCCTCCACATAGTTTTGTAGCAACCATGCTATGTAGGATGTTTGGAAAGCCCCATAGCACTAAATTTTCCCCAGAATGGCTGCCATTAATAGATGCAGTTGTAAACACAACCATAATGAATTAGGCCCAAATTTTGTCTTATAATTTAGCAAAGGAAATAATCGATTAAAGGAGGAAAAGGAGTGTCTCAATGAGGGTTTACCCTCCATTTTTATGAGTGCCTATGTGATGGATGCAATATGTTTTGGTTCAAAATTTCCTATCATGGGATGGAAGTAGACTGTGAAGGATCCACTTCCCATTCATATATGTCATAAGGACATGTGGGAGTCTTAGTTTCACCCGCAGTTTTACAAAATTGGTCATGGGGTCATGCTACCTATCCACAAACAGGTTTACAACCGAGATGCCCCTAGGTTTTCTAAGAAAGATGAGGTAGATATCCTCCCAGTGGCCAGATGGTTTGGGAAAGAAACATTTACATATATCAGGGTTTTTGGTAGCATCACCTCACCTCATGTCCTCCCATACTATGTTCCGGAAAAATTGATGGCTAGAGAGATAGCCTATCAAACAACTAGTGAGGGTGGGATAAGAAAATGATTAAAGGAAGCGAAAAAGGCCATTTGGCCTGCATTTCCATTACAGTGTGAAGCATTTGCATTACATGATCTGGGCCATGCATTAAAAGAAGCAGAGATCATGCAATCTCTGAAATTACCTAAATTCCCAAGTCGCTAGTATGACCCAAATGACATTTAGTCATGAGGAAGATGCATTTGATGACATCTTCCTACAGAAGGAGACATTCGCAGAAGTGAAGAACATGTCATCACTACTTTTTGACCCAGAAGAACTTGAAGCCTTTCATCAATACAGAGAAAGGAGATTGTTAAAGGTCCCATTGGACCAATTATTGACTAAACCAATAAGGGAGCCAACTCCTAGCGTAAGCCTAGGAGGAAGCTCCAGAGGAAATTCCAAGAAGAGTCACAAGAGAAGTCTACCAGGGAGTTAGAGAAATTAGAGAAACAGTCATAGAATGGGGGAAGAAAAGGAAAGGATTCAGAAAAGAATACAACCCAATCTACAGAAAAGACAGTTGAGTAAACCTTAGTGAGAAAACAGGCTGAAATTCATTCCACCTCCACCTAGTCAACAAACCCCCGGTGATTGATTCAGGGAAATAATGGGAGAATTTTAATAAAAAGCTCCATATAGAGAAACAAGCACCTGAGCCACAGGCTTCCCAACACAAAACAACTCAAGAAATTATAGTAGAGAAAACTATAAGTACTCAAGAGGTAGAGCACATTCCCGCCACTCCTACCTCTGAAATTGTTTTGAGAATTGAGGAGATTCCTTCTTTAGATGTGTTCTATAGCCCAACCCACAAAGTTGTTGTCAGAAGGCACAAAAAGAAGAGGAAGTTGGCTGCTACAGCTGCTACTAAGTTTGATAATGAACCAATGGATATTGTCTGGAAAGATTCACCCATCGACCCATATGATAACCTTATGGGATTGTCTCAATTTGTAGGAGCCTATGATACAATGACTATTGAAAAAGCAACAAAAGTACAAATTTTGCTCAGAGAAAAGGAAAATAAAATTTTGTTGTTAGAACAACAGTTAGAGCAAGAAAAATCTAACCAACAAACGGAATTGCAAATAGCCAAGCTCCAGCAAGAATTTGAGCAGATGAAAATAAAACATCAAACCAGTTTAGCAGAAAAGGAAGCATAGATACAAGCATTAACAGATAAATATAAGGACAACCCAAATATTAATCAGTTTATAGTCGAAGCGGTCAACCTGAACTCCCAGCTAATGCATAAAAGAGAAATTCTATGCCAGAAGATCTCGCAGTTAAGTCCTTATTGCGAGACTAGTGACAAGTTAACGAGTCAAGTTGTTGACATGAGACTCGAATATGATGAAGTCTTGAAAAGAGTTTCCGACTTCATCACTTCGTAAAATTTAGAGGATGAGAGGAAGGTCGATTTTCCTATACTGGAGGAGTCACATAAAGAAATATTATTTGCAGATTGGGATTCTCGGCTTAGGAAAGCAGAAAAGGCAATGACGGTCGTAGCAGCAACAACAAATTGTGTTAATTAAAACTGTTGGCATTATGACTCAGATTTGGAACTATAACACAGGTATTGTCCTTGATGGCAACTCACGCAGATGACATATCTTAGTTCAGTCTCACATAATGAAGAAAGAAAGGTATACACAGGTTTTTGTTGACCAAGCCACGTGTACACGCAAGTTCGCAGACCAAAAGGCGCATATGCGTACATACGCACTTTCATGAAAGGAAAGGCGCGTACATGATGGAAAACTTGGTTTTGATCCATGGTATTTGGTCCATGGTATTGTGATCCATGGTATTGGTCCAAGGTATCTTGTCCGACGTGTTGACCCCAGGTATTTGGTCCAAGGTATTGTTTCTAAGTGGTTTTCAACCATGGTATTGAGTAAGGCCTAAGAATATAAAAGGAGGAGAAGATCATTAGGCAAAGGCACTCATGAATTGAATATCTAATGAAGAGCAAGATCTAGAATATAGGTCACTAGGTTATGGTGTACCGCTGGATCTGAATCAAGGATGAACCTGAGCGCTTGAGGAAGGATAAGTTCTATTGATGGGTCAAGATCTTAAGGCCTGAAGAGAAGTATATTTGTGTGGTTTTGATATTTTATCTGAATAATTGGCGCATGCCGTAATCTGTAAATTTGATGATCTGGGTATAACTGATGTCTGAATAATTGTAAATGTTAAAATCATCATTTACAGACCTGTACGTAGGTTCATTATAGCAAAGGTACGTATACACGCTGGTTCGACATTTCAAAAGTGCTTATATGCGGGTTTGCCTTGATACAAGTGCATATGCACGCAGGTTCGTCACATTGAAGTAGCGTACACCTCATCAAAATATGCTTTAGCTACTTCTAATTACTGTTACTATATTCTGGGTTCTAGCTTGGGTTCTGGTTACTGTTACTGTATTTTGGTTACAACATTTTAGAGAAGTGATTGTTTGATTCAGTTTTGGTTGGTGCAAAGGAGATTGGTTGATGCAGATATATTTGATGGTTGATTGATGTTATTAATGGATCCAGTCTGAAAATTTATGAAATGTGGTCCCTGGAGGAAAATAGAAGGTTGTAGCCTTCTGTAGGTCAGCACCTACGTACTAGTACATTAGCTAGTACAAGAGCTAGGGGGTTGTAGCTCCCTTCCGGGAGAAGCTAGAGAACGAGAGAAGGTTGTAGCCTTCTGCACGTAGAAGCTTGCATAATGGCATAAGACTGCACCAATACAAAATATTGTAAAAAGAAGTTTCTTATTAAAAGAAAGATAGAGACGATTGCAGCAGGTGGTTTTCACCCACATTAGGTTTCCACCTTATATCTTCTGTTCATGTGTGTGACTGTTTGTTTTGTTTTTACTGCTCTTGGTTACTGTTTAAATGGTTTCGATGCACATATTAAAGATCAACATATGAAGAATTAACTAAATTATAAGTTTACAGGGTAGACGCTAGTTTCCTTATATCCAGTTGCATATACACGCAAGTTTCATTAACTGAAGTAGCGTATATGAATCAGAATATGGAAATGAAATATTATTGACTTGCTAATACTGATTCACCCCCCCTCTCAGTATTATTTCCAACAAAAACATCAACAAAAATCTACACAGTGAAAACCTCGTGGCAGAGTCTGTATTAGGTTTTCTTCCGAATGTCAAACAACTTGAACAACAGTGGAGGCAGGCAATAGGAGAAAAAGAGGAAGCAATTAGGAAAATGACTAGGTTAAACTGGGAAGTGTACTGGCAACATTTAGTTAAACCTTACAGCCAATGGATGACCCTGTGATGCCTAACCTCTTCCATGCAGAAAATGGTTCCAGCACTGACCGATGTCATGTTCATTGGGCAGTTGAAATCTACGATCAACTGACTGACACAATTCAAACTCATGACAGACATGTGCGATCTTAAATATCAAACGCAAAGGAGTTAGTCACCATGTTTCAATTTCTAATTTTTTTTTTGTTTTTGACAATTTGAGGAAGGTCGTTTAAACCTCCTCAACTATTTTTGTAATAATCTTCTATTAGGTTTTATAGTTTTGTATTTAAACCCCTCCCATGCATTTAGAGAGGCGTCTAGAAATTTTATCAGAAACAATAGTTTTATATTTAAACCCCTCCCATGCACTTCTGTCCCTTTGAGGAAGTTCTGGTGAAATGAATGGAACAAGATTTATTTTTATCTTATCTGGCATCTTCTACTAAAATTTCACTTTTGTACTCTTAGATGGTGTTGGATTGATTAGAAGTAGGTCAATATTTCTGAAACACATGAGCAAAACTTATTACAAATGGTACTTTTATCTCGTGATTTTGTTTTGTTTACAAATTAAGCAATACC
Source organism: Pinus tabuliformis (assembly GCA_031772625.1). Taxonomy (NCBI): domain Eukaryota; kingdom Viridiplantae; phylum Streptophyta; class Pinopsida; order Pinales; family Pinaceae; genus Pinus; species Pinus tabuliformis. The sequence continues at coordinate 671,730,467 of CM062815.1, forward strand.
TTTTCTTCAAATTGTTTATGTATGAAAGTTTAAGGCTTGGTTAGCATTATTGCACTTTTGTATGGTGATGGCCTAAATTTTATGCTGAATATATGAATAATTTCTTATGTGATATATCTTTGACAATCGTTTCTGCTAACTATTTATCTGAAACGATTATTGTTAAAACGATTTCACTTCCTATTGCAGTTGAATTATCTTTATTACTAATTTCTCTAGGACATTATTGTAGATCGCATGTTTCAATTTTATTCCTAGCTATAGTCATAGCTAGATAATGTTTAAATTAGGATATATGCATGTGATTATTAGTTTAGATTAGTTTACTTTTAGCTTAAACATTCCACCGAATTATCATATATCACCCCATCAGCACTATCATAATTTATATTGGGAAATTGGTCCCATTACCCCCAGTTGGAGCCACTACACCAAATGGAAAAGGAGCTACCAACCAGGGTCCGGACCGGGTGGTTTTTCCCCAATGTTGTAAGAAAATATTTTCGAGGCTTCAACATTTTTGGTGCTAGAAGGAGGGCTTGACTGTGAATGGCAAGTAAATCCAAATTAACAGGCCATTCTAAGAGTACAACTCCCTCACGATCACGTCCAACTTCTCAATCGAATTTAAAATCTCCTAATCCTAAGTGAGAAGTTCTAAAAACAACAACAAAGACGATTGCTAAAATCCCAAAGAACCCATATCATTCTTCTTCTACCGAAGCCCCTGAAGTCTAATCTTTGATTCATAAATTACAAGGGATTTTGATATCTCAAGAGGAATCTGAGTTATCCCAAGATAGTGTTACCTCTCAATTTACCCCATCTCAACGGTTAACTAGAGCATAGAGAGAAAAGCTTGGAATCCCACCATTCGAATTCCCTCTACCAAGCCATAAGAAAGCTAGGAAGACACCATCTGAATCTCACAATGAGGTTCTTTCTTCAACACAATCATCATCTTCATTCATTCCATCCATATCATCATAAGAACAATCATCCACCTCGCCACTCCAGATCGTGATTCACACAGGTACTGTAACTCCAACTCCCTCTACCCAATCACCTTCAACCATTGCCACATCTTCCTCTTCTCCAATACCAATAATGGCTCAACCTCCTCAAAGGCCATGGACAAATCCAGGAGCTGTTAGGATGGTTGCACCTTTACATCTGTTGCCAGCCCATCCAGAGAAATGGTTACCAAAGTTCAATCTTGATAGTGGCCTATTGGCTGAGGAACACATAAACAATTTTATGTTGTCCATTAACTTGAACAAAGTAGTAGAAGAAGATGCAATTGTAAGATTATTTCCATATACTTTGCAAGGAGTAGCAGGATTATGGTACTTCTCATTACCATCAGGTTCTATTAATAATTGGGATTCTTTTCAAGAGCAATTCTTAACTAAATTTGGAGATGATAGTTCCACGGCTACCCTAATCAATGATCTCTCCAATTTGAAAGATGAACCTAAAGAACTAATAAAAGACTTCAACTCTCGATTCAATAAATAATTGAATAAGATATCGGCGGCATCTAAGCCCAGCAATGAGGTCCAAAATGAGTGGTATATTTCTACTCTCCCTTCAAACACAGCTATTTTTGTCGATAGAGCTGCCAAATCAACCTTGACAGAAAATATGAAAGAGGCAATCACTGTAGAAAATATTCAAGTTGTAGATAAGAAAAATGCATTAGAAGAACGAAAATCCAAGAAAGTGACTTTTAGGGATGAATCCAAGAAGAAACCACCAAAATATCCTTTTGATCTTGAAGGTTTGCAGAAAGTCCTCAAAACCATGTCTAATGAAATGGTTGATATTAAAAAATAGGTAGCAGAGACTTCCTCTAAGAAATATTTTATACCATTTAAAAGGAATTCCCCTGCTGATCCTAAACCTCCGAATGCTATATCAAATGTTGAATCATATGGTGAGGAAGATGAAGTTTCAACAAATGAAGAGCAAATCAATCACAAAGAAGTGGCAGAGTTACAAGGAATGTGGGATTTTATACTTCCCAATGAAGAAACGCAAGAGGCACTGCCTGTTGCCACTCGAAGTAAAAACCCTTTTGATTTTCCACAAACAAATTCAAAGTAGAAGTCTTCAACATCACCTTCCAAGTACAAAACAACAGTTAAGAAATCTTCATCAAAATCCACTCAAACTACTCCTCCTTAGTTGAACTCTTCATCTTCAACTAAAACCCTGATAGTATCTGATGAAATGGAATATAATATTGTTGGTGATATGAAAAAGACTAGGGAAAACATCACCTTTCATGAGCTTACCAAGTTAAAACATCAACATAAGCTACTCCTTAAGGAGCTCAAAGCAGTACCTACTTCACCTCTTCCTACTGCTATGATCTCACAAGATGCCAAGAAACAGGAAGACCCCCTAGCACCTCTTTAAACAAAATTGATCCAACTAACATTGCTATGATTGGAGGATGATCTAAATCTCATACTCCTCCATTCCTCCTTAATTTTGAAATTTTTAATAGAAACTTACACAACTATTTAGTTGATTCAGGAGCTTCATCTAACATTTTACCTAGAATAGTTTGTGTAAAGTTGAATGTTTAGCCTCAAAAATCTGTTGTAAGCATTATGCAATTAGTTCAGTCTCAAGTCGAATTTGTTGGGAAACTTAATCAAGTAACTATAAAACTCTCATCAAATCCCAAAGTCTGTCAAATCAATGATATTATTGTAGTTGATATTCCCAAGTTCTATGGCTTAATCCTTAGTAAAGACTGGTCAGAAAAGCTTCATAGATATTTAAAGACTGACTAGTCTCACATGTGGCTTCCCTATAATGGAAAGCCAAATCAGATAATGGTTGATCGTGAAAAACATCAAAATACATAGTCATGGAGCTAGAAGGAGAAAATGAACCAGTGGCATATAGCAACAATATGATCGGAAACTACTCAGTAGAATCATTTCTAGGAAATTTTAATGCTTATACTTCAACTTTCTTGGAAAAATTTGTAGTATCTCAAGTTGAAAACTTTTCCCAAACAGATACTTCTAAGTGTGTAAACTTTAGATACACCTGTAGTTAGCTCTTTATTTTGGAAATTATTTTTTGATGGATCAAAATCCAATGGTGGAGTAGGAGAATGATGTATATTAGTTAGCCCAGAAGGGGAAAAGACAATGCTATCATGCTGACTTGAATTTTATTGCACAAATAACACTAAAGTATATGAAGCATTAGTTCAAGGTTTGTATAAGGCCATTGGCCTTAATATCGAACACCTCCAAGTGTTTGGAGATTTAGAAATTCTGATAAAGCAGCTAAGAAATACTATACACTGTTTTTCAAGACATTTGAAACACTATCAGCCGTTAGTCCAAGACTTGACTTCCCACTTTACAGTGTTTAATATTTCCCCTATTTCGGGACTCCAAAACGCAACTGCCAATATCTTAGATAATGTGGCTTCCAAGCTTATTCCACCAGAAGATTATAGCCTTGGTCACTTTTCTATTGAATTGAGTTTTAGGCCTTCTATTCCCGACAATATCACCAACTGGAGAGTCTTTAATAGTGATCCGGATATCATAAGCTTTTTGACACCAGAAGGCTCTTATAATGACCAGATAGTTGACGAAGACCAGCATAACAACCAACTTAAGAATGAAACAACCAATAATGTTATACCAAAGTCTGTGGTTAAGTTGGAAGATTATATGACCTTAAGGACAGATTCAAATGACCCATCAATTCAAAACTTTAGAGTTCAACTATGAAGTTTGAATTGATTAACCTTGGAACTGACCTAAAACCTCAAAATATTAATCTAGGCCTCAGACTTATGTTAGATGAGAAATCAACTTTTATACGTTTGTTGAAAAAATATAAGAATGTCTTTGCATGGAAATATGAAGATCTTAAAACATATGACACTTCTATTATTCAACATACTATCCCCATGACGTCTGATGAGAAACCTGTTCAGTAGAAATTAAGAAAAATCCATCCTAATTTAGAAAATCAGATTAAATCTGAATTAAACAAACTGCTGAAAGCCAATATTATTTTCCCTGTCAGACATTCCAGGTGGGTCTCCAATCTTGTCCCAGTTAAAAAGAAGAGTGGCGATATTTAGATATGTATAGACTTCCGCAATCTAAACAAAGCATGTCAAAAGGACAACTTTCCATTGCCTCCTATGGAGTAGATATTGCAATCAGTTGCAAGCATAGAAATAATGTCTTTCCTGGATGGATTCTTAGGTTATAATTAGATCGTAGTACATCCAGATGGCTAGCTGAAAACTATATTCAGGATAAAATGGGGCACTTATGCTTATTAGAAGATGCCATTTGGACTAATTAATATTGGTGCTACTTTTCAAAGAGCCATGGACATAGCCTTCAAAGGTTTAGTAAACAAATCAATAGTAATAGCCTTTATATTAAAAAAAGTGCAATAATCATGTGAGAGATTTAAAACAAATATTTAAGCATTGTCAAAGGTATGGAATTTCTCTTAATCCTAAGAAATATTTCTTCGCTTTAAGTGAAGGAAAACTCCTTGGATTCATTGTATCCAAAGTAGGGATTCACATTGACCCTGATAGAATAAGAAAAATCTCTGAAATTCCTTTACCTCATAACAAAAAATCAATGCAATCTTTCCTAGGTCAGATTAATTTTGTTAAAATATTTGTCCCTAACTTCTCACAGATTGTCTTACCTCTCCAATCTATGATAAAGAAAAATTTTCTTTTTAAATGGGGACACACAGAACATGAAGCTTTTGATTTGATTAAACAAGCAATCATTAATGTCCCCTCTTTAGCAACTCCAAATTTTTCAGATCATTTCATTCTATATACTTTCGCTTCCGAGAAATCGTATGTAGCCATATTGACACAAGTCAATGAAGAAAAAACTAAAGCCCCAATCTCTTTCTTTAGCTCCAATTTGCAGAGGGCTGAATTGAATTATTCAAATGTTGAAAAACAAGCTTTTGATGTTTTGAAATCAATAAAACACTTTAGACCTTTTCTCCTCAAAATGCACACCAAAGTAATAGTTTCGTTCTCAGTAGTGAGAAATTTGTTGATACAAAGGGATGTAGGGGAGAAGAGAGCAAATTTGGTGACAGCTCTGCAAGAATATGACATTGAAATTAGACCAGCAAAAATTGTAAAAGGTCAAGGTTTTTGCAGGATGTTAGTAGGAGGATTTGATTTATCAACACTACAAGACTCAGGTGATGATGTACAAGTCTAAGAGGTTAGCCTTAATGACATTGAGTCAAGTTATGATGATATCATGTTTTACTTAAGAAATGGATATGCCCCAATGCAATTAAATTCTAAAAAGAGAAGGGCCCTGAGGCTAAAATCTAGAAAATATCAAATCATCGATGATGTGTTGTTTAGAATAAATTATGATTCTATTTTACTTAGATGTCTTGAAAAATCTGAGACAGAAAAGGTGTTGCAGGAACTCCATGATGGACAAGTTGGTGGACAGTTTGGAGGAGATACCAATGCGCATAAAATCCTACATGCTGGCTACTACTAGCCAACATTGTTCAAGGATGCACATATTTATGTAAGGAGATGTAATGTTTGTTAGACAGCTGCTAGGAGATAGAGAAAACCTGCATTACCATTACAACCAGTCAATATTGAACAACCATTTGAGCAATGGGGATTGGACATAATAGGTGAGATCATTCCTCATTCTTCTAAGTAGCATAGATATATTCTTACAACAATTGATTACTTCACAAAATGGGTGGAAGAAATTCCACTCAAGGTAGCCAATTCTAAAAACATCATTGAATTCATCGATCAATTTATCATTACCATATTTGGTCTACCATCTGCCATGATGTTTGATAATGCATCTTATTTTTCAGGTAATGCTATGACAGAATTTGCTCTTAAAAGAGGTTTCAAGCTCAAATACTCTGCTAACTATTATCCACAGGGAAATGGTTTAGTTGAATCTACAAAAAAAAATCTCATAAGGATTATTAAATGAACTGTCGACCAAAATTAGAAGAACTGGCATAAGCCTTTAATATGTGCTCTATGGGCATATTGAATAACTCATAAGGTCTCCATTGGAACTTCTCCTTTTAATATGGTTTATGGGAATAAGCTGTCTTACCTACAAATGTAGCTATTCTCTCTTTAGCCCTAGTTCAGTTCATTGAAGAAACTCCTTCCTCTTCTATGCAAATTAGATAGTTACAAATCCTTAAGCTCAACGAGGAAAGGGAAAAGGCTAGATTCACACGCACACATCATCAACAGTTAGTCAAATCTTCCTTTGATTCAAATTCTGTGAGTTCAAAATCATTTCAACTCGAAGACCTAATATTGAAATGGGATAAATCCCACGAAGAAAAAGGTAAGCATACCAATTTCCAACAAATGTGGCTTGGCCCATTTCATATTGTGGAACAAATAAGCACATCAACCTTTTTATTGCAGGATTTATCAGGCAAGAGAGAATCTCTACCTGTTAATGGGCAGATCTTAAAGAAATATTTTCCATAGAAACTGATCTCTTCTATTCACTCTATATTATTGCCTTTATTTTATTTTTCTAGAAAGAATAATAAAAATTGAAGAACATTTACTTTTGGCTTTACAAATAATACTCTCTTTTTATTTTTTGACTTTTTTCTTATATAAGTAAAGATTATTATGAAAATGATTTCCACACATAAAACATAAGGTTAAGTCATGTTGCTCTCAAATTTCTTTTTCTCTCCCAAAATTATTTGATCTTTGATAAAACTTAACTTTAGAAAGGAACCTTGCGTCTACGTCAGTCAAGAAAAGTATTAATAGCAAAACAAAGTCTCTTTATAGAAAAGCATCTTTAAAACTCTACAATTGTCATACAGAAGCTCTTAAGGAGCCAATGATTCTTCCCCATCTATTCAGTTTACATTTTTTAGAGTGTAATTCTAAAATATACTCAAAGCTTAAAGGATAAGAGGTCTCATTAAGAGCCGGCTTACCATGATCATAAGGTTGTAACTAGATGACATTACCAATACTACATATCAAAATAGGGTAATGGCTTGAGATTGTATTATTCAAAAGACAAGGGGTCTCATCAAGATCCAGCTTGTTCAGTTAAGTTATAATCAAGTGAATGGCATTGTCAATTTTTGTCACCAAACCAAGACATTGTCCTTTAAGGGATAAAAAATGAAATTTTGAAGAAAAAGAATTATTTTAGAAAATAAATGGAAATAAGTATACAATCTGAGCTTATCTTTAAAAATTGTATTCTGACCAAGGTGGGATACTGAATTATTTCTAGTTAAAAGGTAAACCTGTCGAGGCTATGAATGCCTACTGGTAGTAGAGGCTCTATCTATGACAACTGAGTACACCAATAACTGATCTGTGAGAGGCCTCCCTGTTTTTATCTTTAAAACCAAGCAATGATTGATATAGACCAAGGAAATTTCTTATGTAAGAGGATAATCAAAAGGATGATAGTTATGTGGATGTTGTTTAAATATTCAAAGAGCAGTATGACTTATCTTATATTTCACATAAATTTTATTTTCTAAACCATCTTTATTTTGGAAGTTTTTAGAAATTTCAAAAAAAAAAAAAAACTCTTAGAGATAACTGGTTCTTCCAAGTGAATTGCCAATAGTTGTGCTATTCAACAACCTCCTATTTGTTAATATCAGTAGTCAATATTACATTAATAAATGGGCACCCTTTAAAAAATATTTCCAAAAATAAGTTTAGCATTTAGGCATTTTCCTCATTTAATTTTGGAATAAAACAAGATATCAATCAAACACCTTTAAAAAGAAAACTATTAAATGTCTCCCTTTCCCGCATATCACATGATAAAGTGTGATTGAAAGCCTTTATAATCCACCAAATCTAGCGAAAAGCGATAAAAAGAAGACCCCTTTGCTTTAATACTTTGAAACTATTACGTTTCTTATATAAACTAAGTCCTAAGGAATTTCTTATTAAAACTAAGGCCCACATCGCATATCACAAGTTTTAGAAATCACACCTTAATGAGTTACCTTAAAATGTGCAATATGTGAAATTGCGATAACAACATTTCCTTTACCGCATCACATTTCAGATATTTAAAAGAACATTGCAAACTTACAGTCCGTCGAGATTGTGAAATGCAATTGAGTCCTGGACCCACTCCCGAGATATGTCACAGACAAGTATTTAGGTTTCTTGCTTAATAAAAAGCACTTTACAAAAGAAAATATGAAAAATGAGGTATGTCCTAGAAATAACAGTAAGTGGCCCGCATCTCGCAGAAACAATAAGGAAATCATACGAACATAACGCGATAATGTGATCTACGAGATTGCTTCGCAAATCGCAAAATCACCATTTTCGCAGTTTAAAGGCTTGTCATCCTAGAAGCTTTCTTCCTAACTTACGATGCGGAATATAATGAGAATTAAAGCTAAGAGATAACGAACCATTAGTGGGCATTTAGTAAAAGTTAATGGCATTTATGTGTGAAAAGCCATCAAAGGTGATATGATATCTCCTCACTTGCGTTCAAATAAAAATAATTTCTTATCACCTTTTCAAGTTATATGTATTATCCCATCTTACGTTCATTCTTATCTCTGTATATCTGATAACTGTTGTTTTTCTCCATTTTCAGGGAAAATCCACAAAATGAGTCTTTGGGAGCAATGGCAAAAAATGGAAAGGCAGTTGCATCTAAGAAATCAGAAATGACTCCTTTATTCATAGATACTGCATGCAGTAGAGAAGGAGGGACCTCTATGTGGGAAAACATGTATGATAGTAGAAGAAGAACAACCAAGACCTTGGGAAACAAAGGTCACAACTGATGGTCGTGCTTCCTCAGATACCACCATTTTTTAGATGACATTCTCATTTCTGCATCGCATAGCCGTGTTCCTAAAGATAATCCTTTACACAGATATGGTCATGTGGATTATTAATCAGACCGATATATCAGATATATCATTTCAGAATAGAAGACAAGAGGTTATGGGATCCTTTTCTCCAGACAACCTACGACTTGTGTACCACCTACCAGAGTCACAAGCCATCTGCAACAAATAGTTCCTTGAGATGTTTTCCAAAGAGAACAAGGACCCAGCAGATGTCACCCGGACCTGGTTGAATAATAAGGCCAAGATCAAAAAGGACAAAGCGGGTATATACTCTACTGCATCTATTTCTCCTCGCCATAGTTTTGCAGCAGCCACGCTATGTAGGATGTTTGGCAAGCCCAATAGCACTAAATTTTCCCCAGAATGGCTGCATTAATAGATGCAGTTGTAAACACAACCATAATGAATTGGACCCAAATTTTGTCTGATAATTTAGCAAAGGAAATAATGGATTATAGGAGGAAAATGAGTGTCTCAACGAGGGCTTACCCTCAATTTTTTATGAGTGCCTATGTGATAGATGCAATGTTTTGGTTCAAAATTTACTATCATGGGATGAAAGTGGACTGTGAAAGATCCACTTCCCATTCATGTATATCATAAGGACATGAGGGAGTCTCAGTTTCACCCACATTTTTAACAAAATTTGTCATGGGGTCATGTTGCCTATCCATAAACATGTTTACAACCGAGATGCCCCTAGGTTTTCTAAGAATGCTGAGGTAGATATCCTCCCAGTGGCTAGATGGTTTGGGGAAGAAACATTCACATATATTAGGGTTTTTGGTAGCATCTCCTCACCTCATTTCCTCCCATACTATGTTCCAGACAAATTGATGGCTAGAGAGATATCCTATCAAATAGCTAGTGAGGGTGAGCTAAGCAAAGGATTAAAGGAAGTGAAAAAGGCCATTTGGCCTACATTTCCATTACAATGTAGAGCATTTGCACTACACGATCTAGGAAATGCATTTAAAGAAGTAGAGATCATGCAATCTCTGAAATTACCTAAATTCCCAAGTCACCAGTATGACCCAAATGGCACTGCCAAAGACTTCACTGCCATGGTAAAAGTGAAGGTATTCAATCATGAGGAAGACACATTTGATGACATCTTCCTATAGAAAGAGACATCCATAGAAGTGAAGCACATGCCATCACTAATTTTTGACCTAGAGGAGCTTGAGGTCTTTCATCAATATAGAGAAAGGAGATTGTTAAAGGTCCCATTGGACCAATTATTGATTGAACCAATAAGGGAGCCAACTCCCAGCGTAAGCCTAGAAGGAAGCTCCAGAGGAAATTCCAAAGATGATTCCCATGGAGAGTCCTAGGAGAAGTCTACCAGGGAGTCAGAGAAATTAGAGCAATAGTCACAAAATGGGGGAAGCAAAAGAAAGGAGTTAGAAAAGGATATAGCCCAATCTACAGAAAAGATAGCTAAGCAAACCTCAGGTAGAAAACAAGCTGAAATTCATTCCACCTCCACCCAGTCAAAAAAAACCTCGGTGATTGATTTAGAGAAAGAATGGGAGAATTTTAATAAAAATATGCATACAAAGAAACAAGCACCTGAGCCATAGACTCTGCAACAAAAAAAAAACTCAAGAAATTACAGTAGAGAAAGTTGTAAGTACTCAAGAGGTAGAGCACATTCCCGCCACTCCTACCTCTGAAATTATTTTGAGAATTGAGGAGATTCCTCCTTTAGATTTGTTCTATAGCCAAACCCACAAAGCTTTTGTCAAAAGGAAGTGAAAGAAGAGGAAGTTGGATGCTACAGCTGCTACTACGCCTGATAATGAACGGATGAATATTCTTTGGAAAGATTCACCCATCGACCCATCTAACAACCTTACTAGACTATCTTAGTTTGCAAGAGCCTATGATACAACGAATATTGACAAAGCAACAAAAGTACAAATGTTGCTCAGAGAAAAGGAAAATAAAATTATGTTGTTAGAACAACAATTAGAGCAAGAAAAATCTAACCAACAAGCAGAATTGCAAATAGACAAGCTCCAACAAGAATTCGAGCAGATGCAAATAAAACATCAAGCTAATTTAGCAGAAGAGGAAGTGTAGATACAAGCATTAACAGATACGTATAAGGACAACCCAAATATTAATCATTTTATAATCGAAGCGCTCAGCCTGAATTCCCAGCTAATACATCAAAAAGAAATTCTATGCCAGAAGGTCTTGTAGTTAAGTCCTTATTGCGAGACTAGTGACAAGTTAATGAGTCAAGTCATTGACATGAGACTCGAATATGATGAAGTCTTGAAAAGAGTTTCCGACTTCATCACTTGGCAGAATTCAGAGGATGGGAGGAAGGTTGATTTTCCTATACTGGAGGAGTCACATAAAGAAATTTTATTTGCAGACTAGGATTCTTGGCTTAGGCAAGCAGAAAAGGCAACGACGGTTGCAACAACAGCAACAAACTGTGTTATTGAAAACATCAATGAAAATCTACACAGCGCAAACTTGGTGGTAGAGTCTGTACCAGGTTTTCTTCCGAATGTCAAATAGCTCGAACAACAGTGGAGGCAGGCAACAGGAGAAAAAGAGGAAGAAATTAGGCAAATGACCAGGTTAAACTTGGAAGTGTACTGGCAATATTTAGTTAAACCTTACAGCCAGTGGATGACCCTACGATGCCTAACCTCTTCCATGCAGAAAATGGTGCCTGCACTGACCGATTCCATGTTCATTAGGCAGTTGAAATCTGTGACCAGCCAACTGACACAGCTCAAAATCATGATGGACATCTGCGATCTTAAAGATCAAACACAAAGGAGTTAGTCACCATGTTTTAATTTCTATTTTTGTTTTGTTTTGCACAATTTGAGGAAGGTCATTTAAACCTCCTCAACTATTTTTGTAATAATCTATTATTAGGATTTATAGTTTAGTATTTAAACCCCTCTCATGCATTTAGAGAGGGGTCCAGAAATTTTATCAGAAATAGTCTTCAAAACCTGCACTTTTGTCCCTTTGAGGAAGTTCTGGTGAAATGAATGGAACAAGATTTATTTTTATCTTATCTCGCATCTTCTACTGAAATTTCACTTTTGTACACATAGATGGTGTTGGATTGATTGGAAGTAGGTCGATATTGCTGAAACACATGAGCAAAACTTATTACAAATGGTACTTTTATCTCATGATTTTGTTTTGTTTACACATTAAGCAATAATTTTTCTTCAAATTGTTTATGTATGAAAGTTTAAAGCTTGGTTAGCATTATTGCACTTTTGTATGGTGATGGCCTAAATTTTATGCTGAATATATGAATAATTTCTTATGCGATATATCTTTCACAATCGTTTCGGCTAACTATTTATCCGAAATGATTATTGTTAAAATGATTTCACTTCCTATTGCAGTTGAATGATCTTTATTACCAATTGCTTTAGGACATTATTGTAGATCACATGTTTCAATTTTATTCCTATGTATAGTCATATCTAGATAGTGTTTAAATTAGGATATACGCATGTGATTATTAGTTTAGATTAGATTACTTTTAGCTTAAACATTCCACTGATCTATCTTATATCACCCCATCAACACTATCATAATTTATATTGGGAAACTGGTCCCATTACCCCCAATCAGAGCCACTACACCAAACGGAAAAGGAGTTGCCAACCAAGGTCTGGAGCGGGTGGTTTTCCCTCAATGTTGTAAGCAACGATTTTTAAGGCTTCAATAGAATCCTACCACCTTCATTTATATTCTTGTTACATGCATAGAAAAAAGTGAAGTTATGAACCAATTTTTAATTGTATAATTGATAGATTCAATGTTGAATCACAAGTTAGGGATTTAAGGCAGAAATGACTCAATAAACAACACATTTCAATCTCAAGCCACAATCAGTAGAGGAAGAGTTAGAGGTACTAGATGAAAATGGAGAAGAGGAAGAGGATACTCTAGTAGCAAAAACAATACATTAAGTCAACTTGAGCAACCATAAGATCAACCTCCAAATCAAACAGGGAGAGACAAAAAGAAAAGAGGAAGAGGAAGAATGGACAAGTCAAATGTATAGTGTTACTATTGCAAGAAGTATGGTCATTTTGAAAGTCAATGAAGGAAGAAGTAGGCATATTTGAACAAAGTTAGTGAAAACATTTTAAGCAATGATAAAGGAACATCAATTCCCATGTTTCTTTCTTATTCATCAACTCAAGAAAACAACAATGAAGTTATATGGTTACTAGATAGTGGTTGCAATAACCATTGACAATTAACACAAATCTTTTTCCAAAATTTGATGAAATATATAAAACTCACATTAAGTTGTGTGATGAAAATCCTATTAATTACTTAGGCAAACACATTTTTATAATTGTAACCAAGAATAATGAAAATAAGGAAATTCTTGATGCCTATTATGTACAATTTGTGAAACATAATCTATTAAGTGTAGGACAAATGAATCAAAATGGTTTGAAGTCAATTTTAAAGGTCCTACTCGTAGAATTCTTGATAGGCCACCTAGTAAAAGAGCCATAGAAAGGATCCAAATGACCAAAAATATGATGTTTCCTTCATTGATGAGAAATGTCAAGCATTCATTATCATATGATAAATTTTTAACAAGTTTTGATGAAACTTGGTTATGGCATCTTAAATATGGCATTGAGTTTTTAATGGTCTTGAACTTTCAGAAAATAAGTCTATGGTTTTAGGTATACCAATGATATATGTAAAGCATAATCCATGTCAAAGATGTATCCTTGCCAAACAATAAATTTTTTTTTTTTTTTTTCCAAATGCTATAAATTATAGAGCCAAATGTCTATTTGAACTAGTACACAAACCTTTGTGGTCCACTGAAAACCCATTCAATAGGAGGAATTGTTTACCTTCTAACCATTATTTATTAATTTAGTAGAATGAAATTGATCTTCTTCATTAAAAACAAATATGATACATTTGAAAATTTCAAACAATTCGAAGCCATGATAGAGTAAGTGGCAAAGAAATTAAAGTATTAAGATCAGGTTGAGGAGGTGAATATGATTCCAAAGAGTTTGCATCATATTGTAAGAATCAAGGTATAAAGAGAAAATATACAACAAGTTACAGTCCATAGCAAGATGGAGTTGCAGAAGAAAAAAAAAAAAAAAACTATCATGAATATGGCAAGAAGAATATTGAAGGAAAATAATTGTCCATGTTAGGTTCTGTTGAAGCCCCGAAAATCGGGTCGACAACAAGGGGGATACCCTCCCGGTCCGGACCTTGGTTGGCAGCTCCTTATCCATTTGGTATAGCGGGTCCGACTAGGGATAATGGGACAAGTTTCCCAATCTAAGGGGTGTGTGTGTGTGTAGAGTTGGATGATGCTGATCTAGGAGTATTTAAAGCTAATTTAATTCAAACTTCTAGACTAACTCTATGCTATTGTAATCTAATGAGAAACAACACATCTAATCTACGCTAACCCGGGGTGTATTTCTTCTATTATGCGATCTAAAGAGATTTCGAACAATAACTGGTAATAAAGATCATTCAGCTATCATAAGAATAGAAATCAATTAAGATAAACCATTCTGCATAAAAAGTTAAGCAAAACAGTTGTGAAGAGCATATCGCATAATAAGTTATTCATATATCAAACACAAATAAATGACTCCACCGTACAGAAGTGCCAAATGGTAACCCACACATTCATGCATTAACATATAAACAACTGAAAACTGCATATCACTTTAAGAATATAAGCAGGAATTGGTCAAGAGATAAAAGTACCATTTATGACTGGTTCCACTCATAAGCTTCAAGCAATAACGATTTATCTCTACTTGTTCTAACATCTACTAAGAGTAAAAAAGTGCAACATCAGTAGCAGACATCAAATGCAAACATTGATAAATCTCGATCCATCCATTCATCAAAAACCCCCTCCGAGGGTGCAAAAATGCATGTTCTGAGGACAAGTTTTTTTGACAAATTTCCGGACCCTTCTCCAAATGCCTGAGAAGGGTTTAAATACTGCTAACTAATTAATCTTAATTACATAAATTTAGGACATGGTTTCAAATGACCGCCCTTCTACTAAAGCAAATTTATTTCTAAAAATTGAATCTAATTTCTAACCGTTTCTGTATTTGCTCCTCAGTGCTGTAAGCAATGCAACATTCGCTTGGGAAGAGTCGGCTGGTCGTCTTCTCTTTTCGTTTGAGCTATGAAAATAGAAATAACAAGAGCTGGCACCGCTTTCTGGCAGACTAGAAGATATTTTCGAAAATCTTCCTCTGGCTTGGTGTATTCACTGTGTGTATACTTGGTAATAACCCAAATTTCTCTCAAACTGATTGTGCTGTTGCTATTTCGGTTTCCGGCCTTGCGAATGACTGAATAAGTTAGGGACTTTGCTCTCTGAACAATTTTCTGTATTGAAAACTGCTTCCGTTCTTTGTTCCAGGCTTTTCTGGTGCGTTTTCCCTCTTTAGCGTTTTTCTTTTTGCTTTACCCAGTCTAAGCTTCAGGATCTTTTGTAAACATGCTGCTTTTGTGTGCCTTTGACTCTGAGTTTTGGATGGCCTATTGACATCAGTATCTGTTGAGTGATACTCTGGAATCCGCGGTCCTGTTGCATGAGGCATCCGTTTGCGAAGGCATCTCTTCTCTGTTCTCCGAGTATTGAAACTTTCCCCTTTTCCTTAGATGTTTCCTGCACATTGCTTTATGTTAGTTGCTATCTTACAGTTTACGCAAAGGAAAAGAGTAATGACGAAAAGATTGACATGAAAGCTTTAAGCTCTAATGAATGCATAATCATGACACCCATAATGAACTGACTCTTCGAAAAACACACGCAATCCTTCTTGGATACTTTGGCGTACAATCATTACTTTCTTTTAAGGCACGCGCCCAATTTTGGTCTACAGATAGCTTTCCTTGAACACTGTGTCAAGGAAATTTTGTAATGAGTGATTTCTGCGACTCGCATCGCAGTATCGAGGATTGCGTCGTTAAGATGTGTCATCGCAGGAATTGATGATCGCATACATCGCAGATCGCAACATCGTAGATCGCAATATCGCAGATCGCACTTAGTCATCCAATCATTGTGTGCTGCTTATGCGATGTTGCGATATGCGACGTCGCATATCGGCCGTCGGTGATTCCTTAAGTTTTTCATTTAAGAGCGCTTCACAATATATGCGATGCGATGAATTTCGCGTTGCTTCTTCGCAGCTTATTATGCGCATAGGAAAACGTTTCACTCTCTTCTCACGATGCGATAAAACTTTAGGGAGCTAAAATACAAAAAAATTTGATAAAATGTTTTTTTGGATTTTTTGTTGAGGGTCCCCATTTGCTTGGAGTTATTGCTAATACCAAACAAAGAGGGGGGTTGTTGGTGACCACAACAATGGCGATTCGCTGTGAAGAACCAGTTATCTCTGCTTTTCTATTGAATTTTAACTTCCGAAGCAGAAATTTTTTTCATATGTCTAAATTTTGTTATGGACAGATAGAGTACATTACGCCTTATCCTATCAATGATATTTTGTCTCAACTTTTTCATATTCCAATTGTTTGTTTCCTCAGGCTTAGTTCTTGTATTCATACGAGACATTACTTGGTCTTTTAAAGATAAAATACAGTCTTCTTTGCGTGCTGGCTTTTAAAATATGCTCATTTGTCATAGGTAGAGCCTCTGCTGCCCGCAAGCGTCCATAGCCTCGACAAGGTTACCTGTTACCCAGCAATGATCCTTTATCCTGCTTAAGGCTATTTACAACTTTTCAGAGAAAAACCCTTTTTGACACTTTTTCCTTTTTTATTCTCTAAAGAACAATGTCTTGGTTTGGTGGCCAAATTATGACACAGTCATTCACTTGATTTACACTTTTGCTGAACAAGCTGGCTCGTGATGAGACCCCTTGTCTTTTGATTGCAACAATATTGAGTCGTTGCCCTGTTTTGGTAGACAGTATTGGCAAAGTCAGCAAGTTATAATATATGTGATCATGATAAGCCGGCTCGTGATGAGACCTCTCATTCTTTGAGATATAGTGTTTTCTCGAATTGTTCCTCTGAATGCTGCGATTTCCTTTAGCAGGGAGGAAGTCATTGTTTTTCCTTAAGAAAGCTCTGGACGACAATAATAGAGTTTGAAAACAACAGCTTTACAGAGAATATTTATTTTATTATTGATACCTTTCATTGTGCTGATATAAAACAATTTTTTACCAAAGGTTGCTTTCATCAAATTTTTGAAGTTGAAACTAGTATCATATTTAGGCTAAAGTTAACTCTACCTGTCAATAATAAAGATTAGATTTTTCGAAAATTTTTGCTACTTGTACAAACGAAAAGCTCAAAATCTGATAGAGAATTGGTGTCTTTTTCATGAACCCTTTTAGTGACCATCTACAACTGGTTTTATTTATAAGAAAAAGAAAAACAAATAAAAACTAAAACTATCCTACAAAAATAGAAGAGTGATCTTCTATGGAAAATATATTTTAAGGATCTGTCCATTAGCAGGCAAAGAATCTCTTCTACCTGCTAAATCCTGGAACATAAACGTTGATGGGCCTATGACTTCTACAATCTGAAAAGGACCAAGCCACATTTTCTGAAATTTTGTATGTTTGCCCTTTTCCTCATGAGCCTTATCCCATTTCAAAACTAAATCTCCCATCTGAAAATTCTTTCTGGTCATTATGCTTGAGTCAAAAGAGGATTTTATCAGCGCTTGGTGATGAGCATGGGTTTTCTTAGCTTGTTCTCATCGTTCTTCTAATTTAATTATTTCCATTTGTCTTAGTTGTATGGAGGAGGTAGATACCTCATCGATGTGTTGTACTAAAGACAAAGAGGGGATGACTAAGTGAGTTGGAAGAACCACTTCTTTCCCATAAACTAAATTAAAGGGAGAAGTGTCAATTGAAGCTTTCTTCATTATTCTATCTGCCCATAAAGCATTTACCAACGCTTTGTGCCAATTCTTTTGGTTTTGGTCGACTGTTCTTTTAATAATCCTGATCAGGTTTTTATTTGTTGATTCAGCCAGTCCATTACCTTGCGGATAGTAGTTGGCCGAATATTTCAGTTTGAACCCTCTTTTAAGTGCAAACTCAGTCATGGTATTTCCAGAAAAGTATGAGGCATTATCAAACATTAAGGCCGTTGGCAATCCAAACCTAGTGATTATAAATTGATCTATGAATTCAATAATGTTTTCAGAATTAGCTGTCTTGAGAGGAACTGCTTCTACCCATTTAGTAAAATAATCTGTTGCCATGAGGATGTACCTATGCTGCTTAGAAGAGTGAGGAACGATCTCACCTATTATGTCCAAGCCCCACTGACTGAATGGTTGCTCGATGTTTACCGGTTGTAGTGGCATGGACGATTTCTTTTGTTTCCCTGCACCAGTCTGGCAGACTTGGCATTTCCTCACGTAACTGTGTGAGTCTTTGAACAGCGTGGGCCAATAATATCCTGCACGTAAGATCTTATGTGCAGTAGCATCTCCAGCATATTGTCCGCCCGCTGGTCCATCGTGGAGTTCCTGCAAAAACTTTTCGACTTCAGTTTTCTCAAGACACCTAAGAAGCATAGAATCGTAATTCCTTTTAAACAGAGCATCATTTATGAGCTGGTATTGTTTAGCTTTCAATCTCAGAGCTCTTTTCTTGGTGTGATCCAGGTGTGATGGAGCATACCCGTTCTTAAGATAATAAATGGTGTCAGCATATAATGATTCTGCATCGTTTAGGCTTACCTCATACGTATGTACCTCTTCAGATGAATTCTCAGGAATTTGCGATGCTCCAGCCAACATTTTGCAGAAGCCTTGACCTCTTACAATGTTTGCTGGTTTGATCTCAAGATCGTATTCTTGTAAAGCGGTGATCCAATTTGCCCTTTTTTCGCCCACATCCTTCTGTATTAGAAGGTTTCTTACCACTGGAAATGGTACTATGACCTTAGTATGGGCTTTAAGTAAGAAAGGTCTGAAATATTTGATTGCTTTGAAAACAACATATGCCTGTTTCTCCACGTCTGAATAGTTGAGTTCAGCACCTTGTAAATTCGAGCTAAAAAATGCGATTGGAGCTTCCGCTTTCTCTTGATTTGCTTGAGTTAGAATCGCGGCATATGATTTCTCTGAGGCAAATGTGTATAAGATAAAAGATTCTGAAAAATTCAGGGTTGCTAAAGATGGAGCGTTAATGATAGCTTGTTTGATCAAGTTGAATGCTTCATGCTCATCTTGACCCCATTTAAAATTTGAATTCTTTTTAATCATATTTTGCAAAGGAGAAACAATACATGAAAAATCTGGGACAAATCTCTTCACAAAATTGATTTGACCAAGAAAAGATTGCATGGCTTTTTTGTTATGAGGCATGGATATTTCAGAAATTTCTTTGATTCTGTCAGGTTCAATATGAATACCAGATTTTGACACTATGAATCCTAGAAGTTTTCCTTCACTTAATGCGAAAAAAGATTTCTTTGGGTTAAGTGAAATCCCATACCTTAAACATCGTTGAAAGATTTGTTTCAAGTCTTTGAGATGGTCGCTTCGCTTCTTGGAGTACACTGTTATATCATCCAGGTAAATCACTACAGATTTATTGACTAAACCTTTGAATGCGATGTCCATGGCTCTTTGAAATGTAGCGCCGACATTGATCAAACCAAATGGCATCTTCCGATATGCGTATGTGCCCCATTTAGTTCGGAATGTGGTTTTTAACTGATCGTCGGGATGTACCAGCACTTGATTGTATCCTGAAAATCCATCCAAAAAAGACATTAATTCTGAGCCTGCTACTGCCTGTAATATCTGCTCCATAGGTGGGAGGGGAAAATTGTCTTTTTGACAGGCTTTGTTGAGATTCCAAAAATCGATACAGATTCTAATATCTTCGTTTTTCTTTCTAACGGGTACCATATTGGAAACCCATTTGGAATGTATGACGGGGAAAATTATTCTGGCTCTCAATAACTTATTTAGCTCAGTCTTTATCTGATTTTCTAAATTGGGGTGGATTTTTCTGAGTTTCTGTTGGACAGGTTTTTCATTGTCAATCATAGGGATAGTATGTTGAATGATAGAAGTGTCGTATGTCTTCAGCTCATCGTAATTCCAGGCAAAAACGTTTTTGTATTGTCTCAAAAGACGGATATACGCTAATTTTTCTTCAGGGGCTAGGCCGTGGCCTAGATTAACGTTTTGTGGTTTCTCATCGGTTCCTAGGTTTACCAATTCGTAGTTCAGAGTCGAACTGTAGAGCTTAGAATTGGTAGACCTTTTAAACCGACTTTTCAAATCATATAAGTCTTCTAACTTAACCACCGATTTAGGTATAGCATTATCAGTGCTATTTTGTTGTATTTGGTGATCATGATGGTCTTTGTCAATTATTTGATTGGAGTAGGATCCTTCAGAAGTGAGGAAGTTTACAATGTCAGGATCGTCATTGAATACTCTCCAGTTTGTAATGTTGTCAGGGATGGACGGTCTAAAGATTAATTCTATTGAGAATCTATCTGGACTGAAATCTTCGGAGGGAATAAGTCTAGAGGCTACGTTAGCTAACAGGTCTGCGCTCGCATTTTGGAGTCTTGGGATTGACGAAATATTGAATGCTATGAAATGTGCAGTCAGATCTTGTACTAAAGATTGATAGTGCTTCAAATGACCTGATAGGCAGTGTATGGTGTTACGTACCTGTTTGACGACAATCTCAGAGTCTCCGAAGACTTGAAGGTACTTAACGTTCAACCCGATTGCTTTGTATAGGCCTTGCACCAAGGCCTCGTATTCCGCTGTATTGTTTGTGCAATCGAATTCAAGTCTGCACGTAAGCATGGTCTTATTTCTGTCTGGGCTAATCAGAACGCATCCTGCTCCTGCTCCCTCATTAGATTTAGAGCCATCAAAATATAATTTCCAAAACAAAGATGTATTTACAGGTTTATCTAAAAAATTAACACACTTTGAATTATCAGTTTGGGAAAAATTTTCGACTTGGGATAAAACTGAATTTTCTAAGTAAGGTGAGGTATGAGCATTGAAATTGCCGAGGAAAGAATCTACCAAGTAATTGCCTATGATATTGCTGTTGTATGCTATTGCTTCATTTTCTCCCTCCAATTCCATTACTATGTACTTCTGGTGTAACTCTCGTTCAACCTTTATTTGATTCGGTTTACCATTGTAGGGTAGCCACATGTGCGACCAGTCGGTTGAGAAGTATCCATGGAGCTTTTCGGACCAATCCTTGCTAAGAATTAAGCCATAGAATTCAGGGATATCAACTATTAGAATGTCAATAACCTAACATACCTTCGGGTTAGACGACAATCTTATGGTCACTTGATTAAGTTCACTAATCACTTCGACTTGAGATCGATCAAGCTGAACTATGCGCACTGCGGATTTTTGTGGTTGAACATTCAACTTGGCACATATTGATCTGGGTAAAATATTCGTTGAAGCACCAGAATCTACCAAACAATTGTGCACGTTTTTATTGAAAATTTCATAAGTGAGAAGAAAAGAGGGAGTGTGAGACCTTGATCTTCCTCCAATCAAGGCGATGTCATTTGGGTTAACCTTATTGATCGTGTTGGTTGGAGGTCTTCCCATGTTGTGAGAAGCTACAACTGTAGGCAAAGATGTAGTAGGCACGGCATGTAATTCTTTCATCATTATCTTCTGTTGATGTTTCAATTTGCTCAACTCATAAAGAGTGATATTAGCCCTAGTCTTTTTCATGTCATCAATAATATTGTACTCCATTTCATCCGACACAATCAGTGTTCTTGATGGAGGTGTTTGATCTGATTGGACTGGGCTAGATTGAGTCGCTTTAGCGGTCGTTTTCTTTGTTGCGACTTTATCTTTTGCTACAGGGCTTGCGCCTTTCTGCTTAGGGGTAGTTTGGGGAGGATCAAGTTGATTTTTGCTTCGTGTGCTAACCGGAAATGCTTCTTGATCTTCTTCTTGCGGGAGGATGAAATCCCACATTCCTTGTAGTTCCACAACTTCTTCGTCATCGGTCTGCCCTTCAGTGGTATTCTCTTCTTCTTCCTCTTCTTCGAATTCGACGTTTGAGATAGCGTTGGGTGGTTTCACATCCATTGAAGGATTTCTTTTAAAAGCTCTGTAGGGATTTTTTGAAGAAGTTTCTACTACTTGTTTTTTTATGTCAATTATCTCATTGGACATGATTTTTAACACTTTTTGTAATCCTTCCAAATCGAAAGGGTCTTTCGTTTGTTTCTTCTTGGGGTCTTCCTTGAAGGAGACTTTCTTAGATTTGCATTCCTCTATCGTAGATCTTTTTTCCAGGGCTACTACACGTTTCTCTACTGCTATTGCCTCTGTCAAGTTTTCAACTAAGGTTGTCTTATTTGCCCTATCCACGAAGATTGCCAAGTTTGATGGTAAGGCCGTAATATACCATTCACATCTCACTTCTTCGCTGGGCTGGAAAGCAGCGGGAATTTTGTTGAGGATTTTATTGAACCGTAAATTGAAATCTTTGATGGGTTCTCTAGCCTCGGCTTTAAGATTGGATAGGTCATTGATCAACGTCGCCGTTGATCTGTCATCACCAAACTTGGTAAGGAATTGACTTTGAAAAATGTCCCAACTTGTGATAGACCTAGAAGGTAATGAAAAGTACCATGACCCGGCTGTTCCTTGCATTGTATAGGGAAAAAGCCGGACGACAGCATCCTCGTTGGTAACTCCGTTGAGATTAACAGAAAGCATGAAATTATTAATATGCTCTTCAGCTAGCATGCCTGCTTCTGGATTGAATTTGGGTAGCCATTTCTCAGGATGGGCCGGTATTGGGCTCAGGGGTGGAGGCATTAAAACTGCCCCAAGATTGTTCCATGGAGACTGGGCCATCGTTGAGCTGCTAGTAAATGAAAGTGTAGAGGATGATCCCTGATGCTGGGAAGATGAAGATATTATGATCTTTGATGATTGAAGAGGAGGGGTTGTGGAAGATGGATGAGTGGTTTGGAATGAAGATGTGGGTGGCTGACTTCGCGGTGAGGGAGTTGAAATGGACGACGTAGATGAAAGAGTCTCACTGTTAGACTCTGGTGGTGTTTTCCTTGCTCTTTTCCTGGTGGGGAGAGGGAATTCAGTTGGCTGGATGCCAAATTTTTCACTCTTTAATCTGGTCAGGGGATGAGCAGGATTGTACTGCGAAGTCACGCTGCTTTGAGATTTATCAGACCTCTGAGTAAAAATAGAAAATCCCTGGAGTTTGCGAATCAGAGTTTGAACTTCACAGGGTTCAATGGTAAATTGGTCTGAAATATTAGGGTATGTAGCAGCGGTTGATACTCGAGCGACTTCTGACTCTGGATTTAAACGTACTGGGGAAGTCGGGGGAGTTGATGAGGGCGATTTACTCTCAGAATGGTATTTAGATTTTGATTTAGGTGCCATTCATAGTTCAGGCCTTCCTTCTAGCGCCAAATATGTTGAAGCCCCGAAAATTGGGTCAACAACAAGGGGGATACCCACCCGGTCTGGACCTTGGTTGGCAGCTCCTTATCCGTTTGGTATAGTGGGTCCGACTGGGGATAATGGGACCAGTTTCCCAATCTAAGGGGTGTCTGTGTGTGTAGAGTTGGATGATGCTGATCTAGGAGTATTTAAAGCTAATTTAATTCAAACTTCTAGACTAACTCTATGCTATTGTAATCTAATGAGAAACAACACATCTAGTCTATGCTAACCCGGGGTGTATTTCTTCTATTATGCGATCTAAAGAGATTTCGAACAATAACTGGTAATAAAGATCATTCAGCTATCATAAGAATAGAAATCAATTAACATAAACCATTCTGCGTAAAAAGTTAAGCAAAACAGTTGTGAAGAGCATATCGCATAATAAGTTATTCATATATCAAACACAAATAAATGACTCCACCGTACAGAAGTGCCAAATGGTAACCCACACATTCATGCATTAACATATAAACAACTGAAAACTGCATATCACTTTAAGAATATAAGCAGGAATTGGTCAAGAGATAAAAGTACCATTTATGACTGGTTCCACTCATAAGCTTCAAGCAATAACGATTTATCTCTACTTGTTCTAACATCTACTAAGAGTACAAAAGTGCAACATCAGTAGCAGACATCAAATGCAAACATTGATAAATCTCGATCCATCCATTCATCAAAAACCCCTCCGAGGGTACAAAAGTGCATGTTCTGAGGACAAGTTTTTTTGACAAATTTCTGGACCCTTCTCCAAATGCCTGAGAATGGTTTAAATACTGCTAACTAATTAATCTTAATTACATAAATTTAGGACACGGTTTCAAATGACCACCCTTCTACTAAAGCAAATTTATTTCTAAAAATTGAATCTAATTTCTAACCGTTTCTGTATTTGCTCCTCAGTGCTGTAAGCAATGCAACATTCACTTGGGAAGAGTTGGCTGGTCGTCTTCTCTTTTTGTTTGAGCTATGAAAATAGAAATAACAAGAGCTGGCACCGCTTTCTGGCAGACTAGAAGATATTTTCGAAAATCTTCCTCTGGCTTGGTGTATTCACTGTGTGTATACTTGGTAATAACCCAAATTTCTCTCAAACTGATTGTGCTGTTGCTATTTCAGTTTCTGGCCTTGCGAATGACTGAATAAGTTAGGGACTTTGCTCTCTGAACAATTTTCTGTATTGAAAACTGCTTCCGTTCTTTGTTCCAGGCTTTTCTGGTGCGTTTTCCCTCTTTAGCGTTTTTCTTTTTGCTTTACCCAGTCTAAGCTTCAGGATCTTTTGTAAACATGCTGCTTTTGTGCGCCTTTGACTCTGAGTTTTGGATGGCCTATTGACATCAGTATCTGTTGAGTGATACTCTGGAATTCGCGGTCCTGTTGCATGCGGCATCCGTTTGCGAGGGCATCTCTTCTCTGTTCTCCGAGTATTGACGCTTTCCCCTTTTCCTTAGATGTTTCTTGCACATTGCTTTATGTTAGTTGCTGTCTTACAGTTTACGCAAAGGAAAAGAGTAATGACGAAAAGATTGACATGAAAGCTTTAAGCTCTAATGAATGCATAATCATGACACCCATAATGAACTGACTCTTCGAAAAACACACGCAATCCTTCTTGGATACTTTGGCATACAATCATTAATTTCTTTTAAGGCACGTGCCCAATTTTGGTCTACAGACAGCTTTCCTTGAACACTGTGTCGAGGAAATTTTGCGATGAGTGATTTCTGCGACTCGCATCGCAGTATCGAGGATTGCGTCGTCAAGATGTGTCATCGCAGGAATTGATGATCGCATACATCGCAGATCGCAACATCGCAAATCGCACTTAGTCATCCAATCATTGTGTGCTGCTTATGCGATGTTGCGATATGCGACGTCGCATATCGGCCGTCGGCGATTCCTTAAGTTTTTCATTTAAGAGCGCTTCACAATATATGCGATGCGATGAATTTCATGTCGCTTCTTCGCAGCTTATTATGCGCATAGGAAAACGTTTCACTCTCTTCTCGCGATGCGATAAAACTTTAGGGAGCTAAAATACAAAATTTTTTGATAAAATGTTTTTTTGGATTTTTTGTTAAGGGTCCCCATTTGCTTGGAGTTATTGCTAATACCAAACAAAGAGGGGGGTTGTTGGTGACCACAACAGGTTCCTATACCAATAGGTTTCATTTTTCATGATTGACAATAGAAGTGCCAAATATGTTCATCCTTGCATGCTGCAATGGTTCCATATTTTGTATAACAAAAGAAGAAAATTAAAAAATGTAAAGAGGGTATGCCCTAAAAGAAAAATCAAAGGGCAAGAAAAATCAATTGGTCAGAAAAAATAATAGAAATGAACCCCAAAGAAAGACCAGGAAAGTGGCCAGTCAAAATGCCACTGCTAGCTTGTTTGCAAGTTCACAATGTGCAGATATTATTGTTCATCACACTTGATGGATGGCCCAACAGTTCAATCTGGACCATGCCATGTTTAAATTGCTTGTTCTAGACTAGAGAATGAATATCTGTCCAAACAGTTCAAGCTTGGCAGATGAGTAGATAGGCAGAGAAATTAAGGAGCCCAACTGCTTAATCTGGGCCCTTGGATGAGATAAGGGTAGATTTAGATAGGAGGACAGTCAAAAGAAAAAGAGGACAATCAGGGTTTGCTAGTTCAAGTGCACCCAATCAAAAGGAAGAAAATATGTTAGGTTTATTAGGCTGGGTAGGCAGTTTGAGGTTGCAGAAGCAGGTGGGTGCTCATTTTTGTCTTGTCAAGAAAGACTCATATCATCAGTGACATAAGCACTAAGGCAGTTGTTGGACTGCAGAACAATGGAAGCATGACTAATTTCCCTTTTATTCCCCACAAACCATTTACTAACATCCCCTCCAGCACCTTGGGATCTGCCCAAGGGTCCTGTTTCACTTCATTTCATGATAAAGGCTGAGTTGAGTCTTGACTCCACTTAGTGGAAAGAAGCCACATTTCTTGTGTAAAAATCATTTCTCCATACCCCTTTCATCTTCCTTGTGCCTAAGTTTTTCACTCCACATACTTAGCATTTCATCCATTCAATTTCAATCCATAAAGCCATATTAACTTCTAACTCTATTATTTAGCTCCCTAACTCATTTCCCTATCCCTATTATACAAAAAACTATATAAAAACCCAAAAAAGTATAAATATCCCCACCCCTTGGCACTATAGCCATATAAACCTAGTTCGGGGAAATGTTAAGTCCATCTGGGACTTATATTTAGCCCTTCCGCGTATATACCTTGGGATTAGTTTAACCTTTGGTTAAATTAATAACCGTGTTAACCCCCCTCCTAAACCATACTTTATTTACCCTCCGCGCTCATATATACTTTGGGTTTCGTTTGATATTTGAATAAACGAATAAACCATAACCATCAGCGCCGAAAACCCATGTAACCAAAGTTTATGCCCCGAATATATTACAAAACGTTAAAATGTGCGGCGGGTCCCGCGTCCAAAGCTGCTCGCCGCTCCGCGCTCCCCATCCGCCGTCTGATCCCGAGCTTTTAATCCAACGGTGGGCGGCTATATCGGGCGCCCCGATCTGCCGAAGATTAGCGTCCGGGGGATGGGCGGTATTGCTACCGTACCCCCGCCACGCGTCGATCTCCCGGCGTGATCGGAGGCCCTCTCTGCAAAACCGCCCCGGGCCAAAGGTGGTGCGGGAGAAACCGGAAACCGCCCGCCTGTCCCCTGACGTCAGCTCCCCGTCACCTACCACGTCACGTCCGCGTCGGCCCGCCGCTGCCCTGTACCACTGCCACCTCATCCGCCGACGTCACCACCCCGCCAACGTGTCGTCTGCCACGTCATCATACACATCGACTGCCACGTCACCTCCGTACCCACTACGTGCCAAAATGCGTCATGCTGACGTCATCCCCCAAAAGCGCCAAAATGTCCCAAATCCAATAAAAAGTCATGAAAACGACTATTTTGTTTATTTTTATTATTGCACCCGTGGAGCTTATTGCATGCGATTTTACGTTCAATCACCCACCAACCTACACAGTGCGTCCACCTGCGAATTCGGCTCCATAGCTCGACTCCACAGCTCAAGGCATCCCTGCAAACTGTCCTCGGCGTCATAAAACCAGGTATTTACCCGCTGATTGACCTGCAAACCCTATTTTTCCTCAGTTTCTCCATTAAAATAGATTGAACATCTGAAAATCTACACTAAAAGGCACTCGACCCCCTGAAATTCTACCTGTAAACTCACCTGTCAACCCCTTGTTCAAAGGTAACCTGGCAAACTTGCCTGCTTCTGCAAATTCACTGGTAAAAACGCATTTTGAGCTCGTTTCCACCGGCAGGTTCCCCAAACTCTCCCGGCATTCACTTCCTTTGCCAAAATTCTCTGTAAAATTTCACCCCTTTGGCTAGAAATCCCATTCCCTCTGCAGTTTACCCACAGAGCCTATCAATCCAGTGAATTCATTCAAAGACTTGTCCAAATTCTGCAAAATTTGCTATTTTACCATAAATTATACACAGTGAAGGCCAATGCTATAGCTAAAGCTTATTCTACAGCTTCCTGACAAAGTTTCTAAGGCAATTCTCACTGTTTAAGTTGTTACACAAATCCAAATTTCAAAATACAGACACAGAGCATACAATATGGCCACTCCAGCAGCCTTGAACATTGCTCCTCTTAATGCACCTCACAAGGAACTTGAAGCATTACCCCTGGCTGATAGGGACCACCTTATTCAAGATTTGGTTGGGGATAGAAACCACTTGCAGACCTTCTGTCAGCTCAGAAACAGTTACCTAAATAACAGTGACATCTATGGCATTTGGGAATCAAACTTGCCCATTTACTTCCTCCCTTCTATCAATATTTTCCTTGAAATCATTCGCCTCTGCTGTGAAAACTATGACCCATCTCAAAGAGCAGTCAAGTCTCCATCTGGGAGCATTCTTTTCCAAATAACTCCTGATTCAATCAACCAAATGCTAAACTTCAAGCAAACTCACCTTCTGGTCCCTCTTTCTATGAAATTTCTGCTTGATGAAGGTCCTAAACTCTCCAGCTCAGAAATAGCCCGAATTGCCAAAGTTTTCATGAGAGCAGACCGCCAGCCTATAGGGCCACCTCCTTTTCTCTATGAATGCTTCAATGAAGTGGGCAAGTTACTAGTTGACATGATATCCTATGTACTAGGGTTCAAAACAAGTGAGCACATTGATCTAACCATATTGGTCTTGCTATCTGCATATAGCCTAGGGCAGCCCCCTGCTGTCAAGTACAACTATGCCAAATTCATTTCCAACAAAATACATGACCAACTAGTAAAACTGGATAGGGAGGGAGTTTTCAAATATTCATCATACATTTATCATCTATTCATGTTTTATCAGCCAGATTGCTTCCAATGCCCCATCAAAAGATTGGACTCTAAAGGAGAAAAGAGGTATGTGATTTTCTGGACCTCAGTCTTTCATGAAGTCAAGAACTCCCCCTACTCTTACTGTGAGTTCATTGACCTATTTGTCTATCCAGTCTCTTGTCTCCTAATGAGAACTCCTCTTGCTAGGCTCTCCTATGACATGCAGAAGATATTATAGCTTTCAAAGAACTACAAAATAGGTGACTGGTACTTTTACCAGAATCACAATGTCATTAGGATCTATGGCTGTGAGCTCTATCCCTACAGGCTCCCAAGATATGTGCCAATGAGACTCTTTGGCTTGGAGTATTATAGGCAACTCATCAATTCAGATTTAACTCATTTTCACAGTGCCAAGAAGAAGGCTCGCCTGAAATTCAAAGACCAACTAGGCCCCTTTGCCATGAACAAGAAAGAAGGTTGGAAAGATGCTGATCAAATATTGGGGGAAAAACTCAAGTTGAAAAGGAGTTTTTGGTGGGTTCCTTATGACCCAGATGGCTTTATCAGTGCCAGAAAAGTAAAATACAGGTTGACAGCCTATGAACATTGTAAAATCCCATAGATTGAGCAATATGCTAATCAAGATGAGTGGGTGCAAGGTACATTAGTTGAGGAATTCACTCAAGAAGAAATTATGGAGCAAAATGTCAAAGATTTAGAAAAAACTCTTGACTTGGATTCTTTTGAGCATATAACATTCAAACTACCACAACAAGTCGGAGAAGGCCCATCAAATGCTGTAGCTTCCCAAGCTGCCCAACAAAGGTCTACACCAGCAACAGATACAGCTAAAGGCAAGGAGCCAATGGATGCAAAACAAGAAACGGTGATAGAACATCCTGCTACCTCAAAGGAGAAGAGTCAATGGCAAGCCCCTCCACAGCAGACTGAGCCACCATAGATTCCAGCATTGCAAACTCCTACCAATGAAGAAAGAGGCAAGAAGCGAGATAGGGAAGAAACTACACCAGCTAGTGGCTCAACACAACAACCAGAAGCCAAAAGACAAAGAGTTGATCCTCAAGTTGAAGAGGAAATTAGTGAAGAAGTCCTAGAAAGCCCGAGGGGTGGAAGAGAAACAAGCCAGCAAACAGCTACCAGCTCATTCCAGCAAGAACAAGAGAGGCAGCATGGTATGGAGGTCTCTTCCTCAAGGCAGCAAACCAAACAACCGCCTAGCATCAAATCAACTTTCATGGAAATCAAGGCTCAAAATGAATTGTTAAGAGTGCAACTATATGATCAGTTTCTCAAGGCAACACCCTCCAAACAACAAAGATTAATGGCAGCCTATGACTTCAAGGAGGAAAAGATGATTCTGAGTCATTTTAAGCCTAAGATACCACAGCCCCAGACAGCTGCAGATTATATAAAGACAAGCTTAGAGGTCCTCTCCAAGGACATACATCCGATGGACCAGATAGAGCTGCACAAACAAATGGGTGAGATGGTCTATGCCACCCTAGCAGACAAGGCCATGCTAGCTCATCAACTGAAAGAGTCATTGAAAAACACAAACACTCAATTGGATTTGGAAAGAATGTCTTCCTCTGCCAAAGATAACCGAATAAAGACATTGGAGGAAATTATTGTGGATCTAGGACATGATCCTAAGAAGGATGCTAAAGCCATCCAGGCCCTCATAAGGAAGAAAGAGGATGATATTGCTGCACTCAAAAAACAATTGAGGCTGCCTTCAACTATGCACCCTCAAACTGCAGAACTTGTACAAGAAAAGGAGGGAGAGGATACTATGGATCTACTGATGCAAATGAACCAAAGAATAATTCAAATGGAGGAAGAGTTGGAGAAAGAATTGCAAGGCAAGCAGGGAGAGTCGACCTCCCAGCCACCTAAAACAGCTCCAACAATTGTCACTGCTCCTCCCACACAAGCAGCAGCAATCCCTCCTGCCATCCCAGCATCCACAACAGCTACATCAACTACAGATGCTACAGCAGCAACAACAACAACACCTGAATCTAGCATGAGCATGGAGGAAATGATAAAAGCTGTCAAAGAGCTAGAAGGTCAGGTGACAGAGGTGAAAGAGGCCAAAGAAAAGTTGGCCAAACTGGAAGTAAGCTACGACAAGTCCAAGATGACAGTAGCTGAAAAAACAAGGGAGATTAAGGCCTTGAATGAAAAAATAAAAGCCTTAGAGAAGGAGCTTAATTTGGATAAAACTCTAGCTGAAATAAAGAAGATTTTGTGGGCCAAAATTGGCCAATCAATCACTGACCAATGGCGATCTATTCAGGCCATATATGAACAAATACAATTAATAGGCCTAGCTCAATTTGAGAATCAAAGGGCTAGGGCAGCATTGGGAAATATGCCTGAGCAGGCTAATAAAATGATTCACTTCCTGAACACTCATACTAAAGAGGAGTTGGCAGCATTAGACATCAGCAACAGGACAGATACTATTCTGACAGCAAAAAAGGTGCTGACCCTAAGAAGTTTTGTGCAAACACTAGAAAGAAAGTGTCAGGAAATGCAAGCAGATATAGATGACTTCAAGCTAAAAATGGCAGCATTGCAGAGCAGAGGATTGCCCAGCTTATTGACCAGCGCTGGAAGACTGCTGACCCGTGAGCAGTATGCTACCAGGATGAATAATTATATTTCAAATCAGATTACAGCATCCACAAGTACCTCAGAGGAAACAGGGCCTCCCTCAGGACAGAGTCTTTATGACAAGTTAGAGAACCTGTTTTACATTGAACATGAAATAAATCATCTTTTTGAGGTTCCACCAAATTTCTATAGATATACTGAAGCTGATGAAACACTCATCAAGATACAAAGACATCAGCTGCCTAAAGAAGATTGGTGGCAAGCAATGCTGGAGATTTTTCCAAAGTAATTTCGGTCCTTTCCCTCTTTTGATCAGCTTCAGATTTTGGTCAGCTATAGGTCAGCGAAATTGGGTACACAGGCCACCGGTTAAAGCATGAAGACAACAGGCAAAAGAAGTCAAAATATGACTACAGCAATTTTATAAAAGGCCAAGTATGCATGCCAAGAGCAGGACAACAAAGCAATGACTCAGCAAAGCACCAGCAAAGCAAACACAGAAACCATAAATTAAAGACGCAGCTTCAGCCGACTCAGTTGGCCCAAAAAGTCAAATTTCTCTGACAAAGTGGACAGCTAGAGCACCAACAATTACTGCAGCATTTATTTCTTTCATTTACTTCCTTGAATAGTTGGTGAGGGAACTTATTACTTGAAGACTTATCTGCAAGATATTTTGTATCTCATTTTTGTATAAATACCTCCCCATAGAATGTATTTGGGGTTGGTGATTTTCTCTCCAAGCTGCGCTGTAATTTCTGAGACTCTCTAATACAAATGGCTGTTGAAGTTCATGGTTTCTGCGCTGTCTGGATGTGCAAATGATGTTCTAGGACCTGCTACTGAATTCCTGAGTCATGCAATGGAACAATAAGTTATTCTAAACTGTGTTTTATGTTTTCTGTGTTTACAAATTCCACATATGTTTCATAATCTTGATAACAGGGAGAAAGAATAGCCTAGGATTTGTTTAATTACACCCTGTGCTCAATTTCTGCTATCACTTGTGTTTTCCTCAGAATTAGTCATAGATATGAATTCTTAAATGCTCATGTTTGCACTAATTCCTTCATGTTGAATACTATTTGGGAATTCTTAATTGCTCCTAGACAATACTCATACACTTTCCCTCTGCCAGCATAATGAAAGATTCTTGATTGCCTTTCATTCCCTGACTTCATTCCATCATTTCCAGATTTGAAAATTGTTCCAAAACTGCCTATCTTGCTCTGTAGCATTACCATTTATCCAAGAGACATTTCAGCTGTACTCCATCATCGACTCCATAGCCCAATGGAACAGACTGTCCTAAACTTGCCTCCCAGCTCTGCCTGAAATCACCATCCAACAAATTTGAAACAAAAACCTGTGCATCATAACTAGCCTAAAATATTCCAAAAACAAAGCTAAATTACAAAGAGAGAGCCCTCTTTGGTTACAGGCAGGCTAGGACCTGCAGCTAAAAGATTGGTTAGTGGTTACCTCGGCCGTATTCCCTACAGGAGGCAGGGAACAACCTGAGTGATAACAGTCCAAATGACTATTGGGTAGAAGTAGTAGCATGTTCAATTTATATTTTGAATAGATCGCCAACCAAAAGTTTCAAAGATAGAGCTCCTTTGGAATCTTGGAGAGGTGTGAATGCAAATGCATCACACTTGAGAATATTTGGTTGTGTAGCCTATGCATATGCTTTAGAAGAAATGAGGAGAAAATTGGATAATAAAAGTGAAAAATGCATATTTTTTGGATATAGTTAAGAATCCAAGGCTTAAAAATTGTACAATCCTGTCATTAGGAATATGATAAATTCTTTGAAGATCAAGCAAGGAATGATAAACATGAGGGGGAAAATAGGAATGAAATTTCTCCACATGCATTTCAGGCAGGTGATGCAACAGATGTAGAACAACCAAGACAAGGTCCATGCCTACAAGTTCCAAATGAAGGAAAAACAATAGAGTATAACTATTAACAAAACCACGCTTAGTGCGCTAATCCTCCATTAACCTCGAGTTAATCATGCTTACCATAATTAATCCACTAGATAACATCAATTTAACTTGGTGATGTGCTTAGCATATCTGATAAATTCGGAGGTTCCACCAATTTTAGCGGAGCTAACTGGAGTTCCTCCAGTTTTGGAGGAGGATTTCTAGGGAAAAATAGATTGGGTCATAACTGGACCATTTTTTGACCAAATTGAGCTCAGGAAAAGGTGTTCCTTGCTAATTTCAACATTCTGAACACATTGAAATAGGTTTCAAGAGCAGCAGAGCTTTGTAAACAACATTGTTTCAATATTGAGCTAATACAGAGGCCTAAGCCATGGAAGCTGGACCAAGGAGATGTAGCCCAGGTTGAGTGAACTCCTTCACCAAAACACTGTGTTAAGTATTCAATTGATGGTTTTTTGTACTTTTTATTACTGTTGTTCAAAACTTGTCTTTTATGCTATTTTTCTCATGAATGTCACTTTAAACTTGATAAAAAACCTGTTTAGATTCACAAACAACCTAAGGAAAAGTATGCACAGGAAGCAATGGTCAAGCATTTGTTTATAAATCTGTAATTGAAATTAGCACAGAAAAACTAACATTCAATAAAAAATCAAGTTGGTATCAGAGCAAAGGTATATTTTCTTGATTGCTTGAGTTTTGTGCAATTATGGTTTTAATGGTGGTAAAATTGTGATGCCTACAAGGTTAAATTTGCAGAGAGGAGAAGGGAAACTATTGGTTGCAACTCCTGAGGTAACGCCCAGAAGAAGGAGATCCACAAGGCCACAATCTACACCCAAGTTCCAATTCCAACTGCACTTGAAACACCTCAAGTTTTGCCTTCAATTGAGATTGAGGATGTACAAGCAGCACCAGAGGAAGAGGAAGAATGGCCAAGTCAAATGCATAGTGTTACTATTGCAAGAAGTATGATCATTTTGAAGTGAATGAAGGAAGTGGTAGGCATATTTGAACAAATTTAGTGCAAATATTTCAAGCAATGAAAAAGGAACATCATTTCCCATGTTTCTTTCTTATGAAACAACTCAAGAAAACAACAATGAAGTTCTATGGTTACTATATAGTGGCTACAATAACCATTGACAAATAAAAAATATATTTTTCCAAGTTTTGATGAAATAGATAAAATTCATATTAAGTTGTGTGAAGAAAATCTTGTTAATTCCTTAGGAAAACTCATTTTTATAATTGTAACTAAGCATAATGAAAATAAGGAAATTCTTGATGTCTATTATGTACAATGTTTGAAACACAATCTATTAAGTGTAGGACAAATGAATCAAAATGGTTTGAAGTCGATTTTAAAGGTCCTACTTGTAGAATTCTTGATAGGCCACCTAGTAAAAGAGTCATAGAAAGGATCCAAATGACCAAAAATATGGTGTTTCCTTCAGTGATGAGAAATGTCAAGCATTCATTATCATATGCTAAATTTTTAACAAGTTTTGATGAAACTTGGTTATGGCATCCTAAATATGGCATTTAGTATTTAACGGTCTTGAACTTTCAGAAAATAAGTCTATGGTTTTAGGTATACCAATGATATATTTAAAACATAATCCATGTGAAAGTTGTATCCTTGCCAAACAATAATGATTTTTTTTTCCAAATGCTATAAATTATAGAGCCAAATGTCTATTTCAACTAGTACACAGACCTTTGTGGTCCATTGCAAAACCATTCAATAGAAGGAAGTGTTTACCTTCTAACCGTTATTTATTATTTTAGTAGAATGAAATTGATCTTCTTCATAAAAAAAATATGATACATTTTAAAATTTCAAACAATTTGAAGCCATGATAAAGCAGTAAAGTGGCAAAGAAATTAAAGCATTAATATCAGGTTGAGGAGGTGAATATGATTCCAAAGGGTTTGCATCATATTGCAAGGATCAAGGTATAAAGGGAAAATATACAACAAGGTACAGTCCATAGCAAGATGGAGTTGCAGAAGGAAAAAAATCAAACTATCATTAATATGGCAAGAAGCATATTGAAGGAAAATAATTGTCCAAATGAGTATTGGGTAGAAGTAGTAGCATGTTAATTTATATTTTGAATAGATCTCCAACAAAAAGTGTCAAAGATAGAGCTCATTTGGAATCTTGCAGAGGCATGAAGCAAGGAAAATTTTAGGGGCTAATATTTGCAAGTGGGCTAATTTTCCATGCTTTTTCCAAAAAATAGATTCACTAATCTTCATTTTTTTAATTGATTCACCCATATTTTATCATATAAAACTATTTTGCCTTAAAAAACCGAATTTTTTATTATATATAGACTATATAAAATTATTAGAAATTTGAATATTTCTAGAAAAATATCGTCAAACATTTTACATATTGCATATTATGAACTAGTGAGATTCGCCAAGGTTTCTAAACTTTAATAGAAATTTCCATCCTTAAAATTTTCCCTCCTGTAAAGGAAAATGTATCACACTTGAGAATATTTGGTTGTGTAGCCTATGCATATGCTTTAGAAGAAATGAGGAGGAAATTGGATAATAAAAGTGAAAAATGCATATTTTTTTGGATATAGTCAAGAATCCAAGGCTTAAAAATTGTACAATCCTGTCATCAAGAATATGATAACTTCTTTGAAGATCAAGCAAGGAATGATAAACATAAGGGAGAAAATAGGAATCAAATTTCTCCACATGCATTTAAGCAGGTGATGCAACAAAAGTAGAACAACCAAGACAAGGATTTCCATGCCTACATGTTCTAAATGAAGGAAAAAAAATGGAGTATAGAATGTGAATATTCCATCCTCAAGTGGCCAATTTTAATCCAACATTCCATAGAAAACAAAAAGTTTGAGAGAGATTTATGAATATCTAGATCATGAACAAGTACATTTTTCTTTACTATCTTCCTAGCCAACACATTTTGAAGAAGCAGTAAAAGAGAAAGAATAGGTTGAAGGTAAGAATGAAAAAAATTCATCTCGTGAGAGGAATGATACATGAATTCCTATATATATACTAGAATAAAAATAATCATTGGAGTCAAAAGTGTCTATAAGACAAAATGTTATGAAAAGGAGTAAATTGAAAGGCATAAAGCAAAATTGGTAGCAAAAGGATTTGCACAATTTAGCTAAGAGTGGATTATGAGGAAACTTTGGCCCTAGTAATAATATTGGACATGTTCATAATAAGATTAGTAATAACAACAAAGAACCATTAGGGATTTTATCAGATGGATGACAAATCAACATTTTTAAATGAGATCTTAAAGATGTTTATGTATATCAACTTCTAGGGTATGAAATCAAGGGTCAAGAACACAAATTTTATAGAATAAAGAAGGATTTTGTGTGATTTAAAACAAGCCTCTAGAGTGTGGTCCAACAAAATTGATTCATATTTTCTCAAAAAAGGATTCAAATAAAACATGAATGAAACCACTCTCTATACAAAAACAAATATACAAGGTAATATTTTAGTTGTTTGCATTTCTATTGATTATATGTTTTACATAGGAAATTTGCAGCTTGAAAATTTTCAAATAGCCATCAAGAAGGAATTTGAGGTGACCGATATTGGTCACATGAAATATTTTCTCAGGATAGAAGTTGAATAGCCTGAAAAATGAATATTCATTTGTTAAAGAAACTATGCAAGGGATATCTTGACAACATTCAATATGAGTAAATACAAGCTAGCAGGTATACCAATTGTCTGAGGAACCAAGCTAAGAAAATATGACAAAAATCCAATAGTCAATTCTACTTTGTACAATAAACTAGTATGAATCCTATTGTATCTTGTAGAAACAAGACTTGACATAATGTATTCAGTTAGTCCTATATCTGAGTTCATGGAGTCACCAAAGCAAACTCATTGAAAAGAGGGAAAAATGATTTTAAGGTATATTACAAGAATAATACAACATGGAATCTTTATACACTGATCCAAAGAAAAAACATCTTGTTGGATTGTGAAATCCATTTAGTAACTAGAATGAAAAGCTATGCCTCAAGGGTATTTTGGATTGTCTTTATTAATATTTGTTCATGTTCATTCTATCAAATGTGAGAATGATGTTTCAATGATAAAAAAATATAATAAAAACAATTATTAATATTAATATTAATATGAATATGAAGTAAAATATTTCAATGTTTATTTGAATTAGATAATTTTATATCACTTATATACATGAAAATAATACAAATGAGATATGAAATTTCTTGTATTTAATATGAAATTGACAAATAACATTTTAAATATTTTGATATAAACCATAAATACAATATTTGAATTTCTACTTTAAATAAAAAACGCAATATAGATTTTATTAAGGTGATAAAATTCTTCCAAATCCATGATATGGTAGGCTTTGAGTTATTTATGTTTCATGATGAACCCTTGTTGTGGGTTGAAAATTTCCTTAACTCAATACTTATTATATGATAGATATGCAAGAAGTTCTTGTTTCAAGGCTTCTATGGTTAGAATTTTAAGAAGAGAAATTTGGGATATGGAAAATGTTTTTACAAAACTCTAAAATGTAATAATGATTTTTTCTTATGTATAAAGAAAGTAATTTTAGAGACTCTTGTTCCATACTCCACCCTCCTCTTAGTATCTACTCTATCCACTATTGGATTTTTTCCTGTGATTCCTTATAGAAACATATTGTCTTAACTATTAGGCCCATTCAAGCGAACGACTGCAAATACCACTTAACATTAGATTTATCATATAGAAAGAAGAATCAAATCTCTTCAGCTAAAAATGTTTTATTAAATTAAAAAAAATGAAAAAAGTATTGGAGTTCAAGGGATTTGATTCCCTTTGATGTTGATAGATTATTATTTAAAAATTATTTACCCTAGTTATAAAGAGTTTCAAAACCCTTATCATGAATCGGCTAAATGGAAAAATTGTATTTGAATTAAATTTAAATATGGAAGTAGCTACGAGGCCAACTTGGAGTTGGAAGAACAAGGGTACTTGCATATCTTACTTTCCCATTTTTTAAGTTAGGAGGTTTTCTGTCCTTCCTCTTTTTTAAGCTAGGAGCCTTAGCAAACTGAATATTTCTTTTAAAGAGAACTTTGAGAGTCTAATTCTCATTTTTGGAAAATGATTACGGACGTTACATTGTCTTTTAAGGAGCAACTTACCTTCATGGAGATTATTGGGCTCATATCTCAAGAGCATATTTTCAAAATGAGCATTGACATCACCGACCCTTTAGGTGAGAACGGGAGTGGAGATCTTCCAGTCCATTGACCTAATTTATTTCCATATATGTCACTCCATTGTACATGAATGACATGAGTTAGGTCCCATTCGCGATGCACATGGATTTCTTCACATGTAGAGAGCAATTGAGTAATTTGGTTACATGATATTTGGTCTATTCTAGTTTCTTATAAGCTCTAGGTATTTTCTTGGTTGGTAAACCACCAAAATCTCCCATCCAAAGTCTAACTAGCCAAAGGTGGCCTCTTTAATTGCATTTGGCCCATTTCATTGAAGTCAAAATCGACGAAGCACATCTTGCGTGAATTCTCCCTTACAAGATCTTGTTTGGTTAAAACTCAATCTCGTTAGGTAAATACTTTTCAAGAACATTCACAATTGTAGGCACTTTTGTTTGGTGATTTTAAATATTTGATCCAAGATT
Organism: Pinus tabuliformis; assembly: GCA_031772625.1. Taxonomy (NCBI): domain Eukaryota; kingdom Viridiplantae; phylum Streptophyta; class Pinopsida; order Pinales; family Pinaceae; genus Pinus; species Pinus tabuliformis. Next base: position 671,769,595 of record CM062815.1, read on the forward strand.
CTTTAGCTAGTGTTTGACATTGTTTGAGAGCTTTTGCTTTGTTTGTCTTTTAAAAACTCTATTGCAATTTTTTTTTTAACGAAATTTGTTCTCAAAAATCTTTTTCTTAATCATGACTAAATGAAAAATGTATGTAAATCTTAAGAAAAACGATATTATGACTAACCATACCAAATTATGAAATTTCCATTTTTTTATTATGATTTAAAAATTATTTGAACCACTTTCTACCAAAAAAATATGATGTACATTATATATTCTCTTTTGAATTTTTCATATATATATATACACACAAGTGTTTTTTGTTTTTTTTTTTTTTCACATTTTTTTTTTCTAATTAAAGTTTATCTCTAATATTCTATAAAAGAACCATCTACCCACTTGTATGACATTGTCATCAAAATTATGTATTATATATCCCATAAATAACTTTCAACCTAAATTATTCCCATAAAAATTCAATATATAACTTAATATAAACTTTTAACTTAATTTTTAAGTTTCGAAGATCATGATAATGAACCTACTCTTTCTTCTAAATACATTTTCAAACTCTCACACAAATAGACATAACAATTAATAATTACACTTGGGCTGTTTGCGAACTAAAGACTCAACTGACTCATTCCATTGTCCTTGCCTTCTTTTCTCGTATATATGAGAGGCAAAAATTTTGCCGTGCATATGCAAGGAAACCATTGATAAATTGAACGTGAAGCACCTCGACACAGAAAAAATGAACAATTTTCATTTTATGTAATTTTTTCTTGAAAAATAAACTAATTATTTTCAGTAGTTTCTCTACATGTGAAATGTCACACGATTGTAATTTTTCGTGTCCTTGATTAAGTTAGTATATTTGGTATATAAAATAAAAATTATATTTTATATAAAATTAATTTAATTATATAAATTAAATGAGTGATAAGTTTTAATAGACATAAATTTATAATAAGTATTTTCATATTACATTTTATTGTGTTAAAATAAAAATAAAAAAATCATAAAATAAAATAAATTTTAAGTTGATTTTAAATTAATATTTATTAATATTAATTATAAAAATAATTAATATATTAAATTAGTATATAAATTAAAATTTATATATTTAAAAAAATATGGAACAAGAATTTTTTCTATGAAAATTTATTTCAATTTACCATGAAGATTCTTATTCTATAATTTAAGTTTGTTACAATACCATGAGTCAATATCATGTCTTATGCATACCAAATGTTTAAAAAAACATAACTCATTACACTTGTTTATATGAGTAAAGGAGTTGATTACGTTGAAATAGGTTGTGCGAAGGAAGGAGTTGTTTCCATTGCAAAATCGATAAATCTGCCGCCAAGAACCAAAAGATCAAAACATCAGAGGGTTTTTTTTTTTTTTTTTTTTTTTTCTGCGCGCTTCTGGCCGTGAACGCATCCTCCAGTTCCCAGTTTCCAGTTCTCAGCTTTCCGACTACAACAACCGGATCCAACAGCTTGACAAATACCATACCCGCTCAACCTCGTGGGCGCTGGAAACGGACGACGTCGTTAGGCTTGATTCATGCACCCAAAACACGAGCGGGCAAATATACTCGACGAAAGTCAAAACGCGGATAAATCTGGCGAAGTATTGAGCCAAAGCGTGATAAAACGCAGGTTTCTTCTGCGCGTGGGCCTCTACCAAATCATTTCGCCATCCATCTGATTTCAAATTTTTTTATTTTTTTTCTGCGCGCTTCTGGCCGTGAACGCAGCTGGCCAGGGTTTCTTCTGCGGGCTTTTGGCCAGGGTTTCTTCTGGGCCTCTACCAAATCGCAGGATTTAATATTCTGGGCTATTTCTTTGCGGCTGGGTTCTAATCCTCTATAGCTAGATCTAGATCTAATCTTTTCCGACTAGATCTAGATCTAATCTTTTGCCTTTTTCCTCTACGGCTGGGTTCTACAGGGAAGTAAAATATGGCTTCCAGCTTCGCGAAAATAGCTGCTGGCTCAGTGTCGTCAGCTCCTGGAGGGCAAGCTCCTTCCCATATTGTCAGTGAAGCTCCAGCACCCACTATCCAGGTGGTCCAAGCCTCACTCGATGAGGCTTTGAAGTTTTCTGAAAGTGCCCTAATTTGTCGGTTCAATGGTTTTTGGCCGCGACTAACAGCGCTCCACAATTGGATCTCGGAGGTATGGAAGCCTGTAATTTATGATGAAATTAATATCTACCCCTGTGCTAGGGGTTTCTTTATAGTAGATTTTGAAAATCCTGAAAGCAGACAATGTATTATGGATTCTGGCCCTTGGTTTTGGGAAAAATCAGGGTTATTCATGAAGCCATGGAACCCATCATTCGATCCCTCAACAGCAGTGATAACCTCAGCACCAGTTTGGGTGAGATTGCCAAGCCTACCCTTGCATCTCTGGAATCTCTCCTCGCTAAAAGCCATTGGAAATGCAATTGGGAAATTTTACTGCAGGTGTCCAGAAACAGAGGAATATGCCAGAACCACCTATGCACGCATTTGTGTGGAAATGGACTTCAGTGCCGGATTCCCAGCGGAAATAAACCTAACAAGTAAAGATTATGTGTGGAACCAGAAACTCGATTATGAAAGTGTCCTCTTCCGATGTCAATCTTGCTTTGAGACAAGCCATCTAGCCAAAAATTGCCCAAAAGCCTCCCAGAAAAATCCTGGTAAAAAAAGCCACCACAGATCTACTTGGTGGGAAGGAGCACAAAAAGAACACTACACTGTCATCAAAGAAGAATACTCTAGAGAAAACTCTAAATCATAAGAAATTGGGCAAGACAGAAACAACTCTCGAGACAAGCATGGAGAAAGCCCTGCCCAACAACAAAAAAGTGCACTCGACAACCCCTCAAGTGTCAACAGTTATGAGGATTCGAATATCATGCAAAATAAATCTTCATTTAACAACAAAGCAGATCTCCTAGACCAAACCTCTTCTCCGACTATCTTCAAAAGGACGAACACAATTGATCGCGAAGCTAAGACACCATTGTCTCAAGAACCAGAAGAGATGAAGGAGATGCAAGATAAAGGAAGTTGGAAGACCGTAGAGAAAAAAAAGAGAGCTACAACACCAATCTCGCCAAGAAAGACGAGGAGCCAGACAATTAAATATTAAAAATATTATAGGTCCGATAGACCAATTTGGTCTCAGTGGACGGTAACCACTATCATCATCATCATCATCATGATAATTTTCTAACTAATAGTATGAAACTCGTTTGTATGACATTTTTTTAATTAATTAATTTTATTAAAAGGGAAAAAATGACATAATTATAATGGATATAATTTTTATTTTTTTATTTTTTTTCTATGTGGTTCACAAGCCCTAGAGAATAGTAACTCTTATGTCCATGGAATATTTGTACCAGGGAGATCTATCCAAAGGGATTGCTCCCTACCACCTCAACCATCACTTCAACCATCACTACAGATCCATCCAAAGGGATTGCCCCCTACCACCTCAACCATCCCTCCCTACCAGCTCAATGACAACCTTACCCTGAGAGTGTCAAGAGAATTGAATCCATGACCTCTCAATAGTAAAGGTGCTTTAACAATGGGGATTTGACCAATTAAACTAACACTCGTGATAATTTTAGCCTTTACTTTGTTTATACTATTCAGAACATAATAAAATATTCCATAGAAATTAAATCCCTACCTTTCACCAAATAATTATTGATTATTAAATTAAAATTCTCAAAAAGCTATTCTAAAATAAACATACCTATCTACATAATTATAATCTATTTAAATTTTTCTTTAATAAACTCTATCGTGCTAATAACCCACTAACCAACCATTATGGCTGACCAATAATATTAATAATACAACATTTAGATGCCATAGTGTCCGACCATGTAGGTTATCATCTTAGTTACAGATTAGACAACCGTGATAGATCTAATAATTACAATACTCGATCGAGTCATTGATTGGATTTTGATGCTAAGGTTGAGATATTATTAATCGTAGAAGTTGATGCTGAAATTATATGGAACATTTGGCACAAAATGAATTCATGGGCATTATTTTATCCGTACAATTTAAAGCATAAAATACACGAGTATCCTACGTTAAAAATACAATGAACCGATTTGAAATAGCGTAATAAGCAAAATAGATGTCTGGGGGCCATAATTACAATTATTCATCATTTACATAGTATCATTGCTTGAACAACTTTAGTTGCAATCAACATGAACATGCTTGATATTTCTCTATATTCGTTCCTCTTAATCTATAAACCATAACTTGCTATTGTCCACTAACATACCCTACTTGAGTGCACGCAACCACCTCATCCAATCCAAGTATCTATTACTTTTGTTGTTTAGATTTAAACATTTTTCTGTCAACTGATCTGGAATCTGTTTCATTCAAAGACTGTTCACTCCTTCACTCGCTAGACGATCTACTAGGCCATTGACCATTTGAGGAAAATGGAAGGAATTAATAAAAGAAATAAGACTAATTAACTCTAAAATTTGTTGTTATTCGTTAGAGGGGTACCCATGGTTGGTAATCAAGTTAGTATTTTCTCCACACTAATTTTCGTTAACGAGTGATCCAAACTAACTCCTTAAAATATGAGTGTCCAATAAGTTGTAAAATGGTTGACAGATATTTTTTTCACTCACCATGTTTTCATCTTTAGTGGATTTCATGTCACCTCCAATGATGAAACCTTGCATATGATTATGAACTCTTTGGTATGTAAGGAGTTTATTGACATTTTTGTTGTATAGTATCATTTTAATACCCCTTAATGAAAAGTTAATATTTCATTTATTTTTACTAAAGTAATTTGGTAGACTTTCTGACATGAATATATATTAAATATGAATGTCTATTTTTAGTTTTATTAATTGAAGTTGGTAATGTTTTACCAAAGAAATACCGAAGGAAAAAGATACTAAGCAAGGATTTTACTACATATAGTTAAGAGATAGTTATTCCTCTCCCTAGAGATAAATTATCTCAGTTAGGGAAAAGGGGGCCAAGATGGTAAGAGCGAAAAAGCATGAGGAAACCTAGAGACTTGGAACCTAGTGGGAGGAGGTCCAAGAGAGGAAATGAAATTGATTCCTGAGACAGGATGTTATTAAGGAAGGGTAGGACGGGTGCCAAAGAAAAGGGTTCTTGAGCTGGTTGGCTAATGGAACTCCCTGTTAGATTGCTAAGGTCTATGATAAACCTAGACAAACCATGTGTGGTTAGAAAGTTCTAGGTGGACTTGTTTTAGTCCCTGTCTTAAGAACTATTCTGGAAGTAAACTAGCTCGGTGGGAGTACTGGTAAAGGTTATTTAAACTTGTTGGTCGGGCAAAGAAGTCTTTTATCCTAACTAATTTTATGGTGGCCTAACTAAATTGAAAAATATAAGTGCTTTTCTACTATGATATGATTCTATTAGTATGTGAACAAATCTTTCCATGTTATTTTGTTATGATGAAGGATTAACTTGTGTTTTTAAACAATTTTGTGTGAACAGAGAATGATTCAATAATGGTGTAATACATCATATAATTTGAACAATAAATAATAATCATAAATAGGGTGTGTGATAGGTTATTCCTAATCAGTACAGGTCTCGACCTGTTAGTTTGGAATAGTCCAAGACTCGTATAATAAAATATGGAAAAAGAGGTAGGTCCTTGAGTTAGTACCCATGTAACGATTCTAGATTTAATATAATAATAAACATATGTATGCAAATATATCTATAACACCACAATAATTATACAAGCGAACTGAGTAATAATAATTGTAAGGCTTTTAATAAATAACCAAATTATGCTGAAAAGTACATGCTGTATGTAGAAACTTTCATTATAATCTAAAATTCCAAAAGAGTAATTGTTGTTTTGAAATTGAGTAAGACATAATGTAGAAAGAAGAAATTTATAAATATACACAAGTAGTAAGCATGGCATTGAAAATAAACTGCAGATTACACAAGTATCAAACACCATATGTTACGAGAGCATGAATCTATTGCAAAAAGAGCACAAATACAAAGATCTTTGATGAAAAATCTAGTATTTGTAGTATGGCGTAAACAACATATTTTCAAATTACCTATTAAAAAAAACAAATTCATTACGAGTATTATAATCTCGAAATATCAGAACCAAGTTATACAAAAAGGGAAAAGCCTTGAGGTGTTAACATAAATTACATGGGGAATGAGGCCGATGACGAAAACCTAAATATACTTTCACTAACATATAAAAACCTTTTTGAATATTTATGGAAAACTCGTAGTTCAACCTTGAAACAAAAATTGTCCTATACAGAGAAGTAAAGAGTACAAACTTAGAAAAACCTAGAAACAACTTGGGGAACTGATAAATTTTTTCTCTCAAAACGGTATAAATGGAGTATCTGTGCAAATCATCGAAGGAAAGGAATTACGAGATAATATGACTAGGAATAAAATGATACAAATTCAACTAATTGAAAATAAAATGAATATAGAATATAACCAATAATTACTCGAAACAAACATGAGAGCATCTCATAAGCATGTTCAATATCTGGAATGCAACCTTAAAATTCAAAATGAGAAATGAGGAAAGATTCAGGGAGCATAGATATCATTTCTCTCATAAACATAAAGAAAACTTAAACCACATCTAGAGAAAATAGGTTGAATAAACATTTAGAAAACGACTTCTGTGGAAGTATGCAAACAATGAAAAATGGGCACTAGAGCCCTGGGTAGTTTACTTGCAAGTAGAGACAGTCTGACAGTAAGATAAGTGGGAAAGACATTGTAAATACGCATATATTTAAATATAAAGTTTAACCACAAACTTTTGTGGCAAAGGAATCGACCTGAACATGTGACATCCCATAGCCTACCTCTGTCATAAGCCTAAACAAAAGTGTTGGAGTTTGAAAGAAACTAGGAAGAGTTGTTAAGAAATATAGCGAGGAAACCCTATGGTGGAAATTTGCTTGGTTACCTATGTAAGGTTTCCCTAATGCTCTACCAATAGTTTTGCATTATAGGGATTCTAGTACCATATGGTAGAAAAGAAAACTAGGATGAGCGCCTTATAGGAATTGTAAAGAGCCATTTTAGTTTACAAAGTATGAAGTAGGATGAATAAACCTATCATGTGAAGAGATTCATGTCCTCTGGAAACCCTTGTGTTGTTGTGGCTTATGGATCCAGTAACATTTCCATCAAGATTATAATCACCTGTAGACTCTCGAAGAGGGTTTTGCCCGAATAAACGCTTAGAAAAACATGAAACCCTAATTGAGGTTCGAAGTGAGAAGCCTGTGGAAGATAGTGAGGAAAATGAGCTCCATGCAGTATGAGAGGTGGAGAGTCATTACCCTATAACCTCACTAGTTGTTTACCACCGTCAATTTCCATCAAAACCCAGAGCATTGTATATTACTTCCCTTATCCCAAAGTCCAAGATGCCAAGTGAAGGGTTTGGAGAAAATTCCCAAATGTTTGAAATTATATATGTATATTCAACCCAAAAAACTATACTACATAAAACAAAGGGAAATAAAAAAGATTTGAGCATCAACAAGATTCAATCATTTAACTCACATACCCATTTTTTATTAATCTATTTATGAACAGTTCCAATTCCCTATATTTCTAAGTGTAAAATGACATTGAACCCATGGTTATAACCATAGAATGTTAATAATAGCGTTTCTCATATGATAAAAATAAAGCATGAATCTATACTCCTGACTAACTCATATGGCATAGTAAAAGTAATAAATAAAAGATATTGCTTTGGAGAGGTCTGACAAGTGGCATCAGAACTGAAGGCTTCAATATTGTGGCCTGTGAAGGGTAGCTAATAACAAATGGGTTCACAGGAAAGAGGAGAAGAATTTGAAATATGGAAATGCCACCTACATGATCAACTTTTGCACCCTTACTTAAATAAAATCTTGAGATATGGGTGGAGCTAGGCAAAGAGCTTTGATCCATATTCATTATGGAGAAAGGAGGGAAAAAATAACTAATTAAGAATTGGAAACAATAAATTTCCACCTTATAAAGGAAAGGCAAAGATAAGTGGAGAATTTGGTCATGAGCATATTGAAATGAATTCCAATCTATAAATTCAGTGATAAAAATATTAATTGAACTATTAGAACTGCTATATTGGGTGTCTAGGTGTTTCCGGCAAAACTAGTGTCTTTTCGATCGACTAACCCTCTAGGATTGGCAGCTATCCTAGAAACAAACAGTTTAAAGCAATTTTTGATTTCCTCTATGTATGATAGATAAGAGAGAGGCAAAGGAACCAACCTGGATCTTCCACTTAACTCCTTGCTTGATCTCTCTCCCCCTTGACAGAGCTTGCACCTCTTCTCCTACTTATCCCACTTAGTGAATACCTGTAGAGACAAAGTAACAAAACACCATCAAAGCATCTTGATCTATTATATCATAAGAATTGTAGAATCATAAATACAATGAACATACAATACCATTCACAAATAAAAACATTCACAAATACACAATTGTATGGAGGAAAACTCAAAGAACTTTATTAAAATAGAAGGGAGAATTACAACCCAGCTGTCTAATCCAACATCATCCTCCCAGCATCAAAGCCCTCTTCACCTCATGAAAAGCAAGATCACCCAACAATACAATGCTCTTTCTCATATACAAACTATCAACACTTCCTTACAAATTACCAAATTCCAGCCTCTAGATCTCTCAGATGAGGGATCTGTTTATAAATGTCTGCAAGGGTGTGAGTCATCTCTGGGTTTTTGATTAGTGTCATTCCACTTGTTGTTTTTGGTTCCACTTGGAGATTTCTTGGATCTCTTACTCATCCCTGGGTGAATTCAGAGAAACAAGTGTCATATGAGAAGTTTCTAGAAGATTCCATGAGCATCCACTTAGAAAACTGTCTTGGACATTTGTCCATTCTTGCTCAACGCATCTCACAGAAGGCCTCTTCAGTATGCATCGCACCTGGCTAGTGTAGAATTCAGTATGCATCACACCCTGACAGTGGAGCTCTCAATATGGTCCAATTCAGGCCAGTTCTGGATGGTTTTTCAGGTGGAACTTTTGGGGAATGATGTAATCAGTTGACCATGATCTTTTAGGGTATGAAACAACACTTTTAGGGATTAAAGAGCCCTAGTTTATCGACATATAAGATTGGGGTTGAAGTGCCCAAATATGTCTATAACAGTTGCCCCCTAAAGCATGAAGTCGTAAATCTTTGATGTCGGGTGAAATGCTTTAACATGAGGATCCGAGGTTTTCGAAACTGGAAGGTGACCTGTATAAGATACAATACAATACATCATCATCATATAATTTTCATGATCTAGCTGAGGCGAGCATTCCCATGCTCAACTTTATAAATTCATTTCATGTACATAGAACAGATAATCATCTGCAGTTGCAGACTAGTGATTCTTCATATGTAGGGTCATCGTCCCTGGCTTGGATGACCATTTGTGTACATTTGATGTCTTTATATTCCTAAATATATCGCAGCCCGGATGGATGAAACTAGATCCGTGGTCTTCAAACTCGTTCAATCTTCTGCCGATGTACAAGTCATTCCATGTGAAAAGATGTCCTGAAGTCGAACATGGAAAGACATTGCCTGATTACTAGCCAATAATGTGAGATGTTAACAGACGCGAGAGGAATCACAAATAATGATAATGACCCTCAAGCTACTACAATACAATTCACGTGGTGTGAATATATGATCCGATGTCGAACACCACGCAAAATCTTTCGGTCGAAGGCTATTGATGTCAACCTGTCGCCGGAAGTGAGAAACATGCCACTAAGGTATGCAAGCTTCAAAGTACTAAAAGGGTTGTTTTTGAGTCAACTTATTAGATAATGAGCTGATGTCAACAAGAATTGACTCATAGTAGGAGGGCTTTAATGTATCCCACATCTACGACACGAAACGAAGCAAATGATTTTCTGGAGGTGAAAACGATTGACGACACAAGGTTTAGGAATGGCGGTCATGAAAAATGGAGGTTGAAGGTATTGTAGTGGATGAGGCATTAACTGGATGGTGAATTCTCAACTGAATGAATTCTCTTGAACATATCGGCGACACTGAGATGGATTGGTAGCGTTAACCCCAAAAATGGATGGTGTGAAAGACCAATGGTGAAATGACCGGTGAATGGAATAACCCAACCCGACTCAATCATGGTGATGGAGTGAAAGTGTCATGTTCAAGAGCGACCTATTACCATAAAATTCTTTAAGTTTTCTTCCCTTTTTCCCTAATCATTGCTGACCAGTACCTCTTTATTACCATAAAATTCTTTAAGTTTTCTTCCCTTTTTCCCCAATCATTGCTGACCAGTACCTCTTTATTTTTGTCAAGCTTGAGGAGGATAACATATGCTTGTTCTATAATTTGCCCTTCGGGCAAACCTATCACTATGTTCTTAGCGAGTCTAGTGATAGTGAAACTCGTGCTTGTCCTAGTGGACAAGTTTTTTGCTATTTTTTTAACAAGTTTAACGACAGAGATAACTTGGTCCTTTTCATGTTTAGAGAGTTTGAAAAGGGATGAAAAGAAAACTACAGTAGTTCTTTTTCGTAGCATAATCCCTTAGGTCCGAAAAAGATTAAAATAATACAAAAGGGATGACTTTTCGATCACTTTAGCGAGCTGAAATAGAGAAACACTCAAATTTTTTCGTGAGATAATCTCTCAGGTCTGAAAAAGATTAAAATAATATAAAAGGGATGACTTTTCCGATCACTTTAGCGAGCCGAAAAAGACAAGCACTCGATCTTTTTCGTGAGATAATAACTTAGGTCCGAAAAAGATTAAAATATATAGGAGGGATGGCGCTTCCAATCACTTTAATGAGTTGGAGAGGCCAATTGCTCAACAATATTTTCATATTTAACGAGTCTAAAAAGGGTTTAAAGAGGACTCATTTTTGAGGAACGAGTGGTGTCTAAGATAGTAACTGGTTCCGGGTAAGCTTGGAACTTCTCAAAACATGGTGGTGTGAAGAGGGTGGCTAATAGGATGACTTGTCATAGCTATTCCTCAAAAAGGTAAATAATCAAGTGGAAGCGCATGATCGGCCAAAAGAATGGAGGTGATGGAAGGAACACAACCAAGGCTCAAAAGGTTGATGTAATGGCAATCACAAAGGTTATTTACCGACCGTAGGTTCATTTTTTAAAGAGCTTGAACTCTGAGGGAACATATGCTCTATTTGGGTGCAGGTTCATTTTTTAATGATCTTGAACCTTGTGGAAAATATGCTCAGTTTGGGTGCAGGTTCATTTTTTAATGAGCTTGAACCTTGCGGAAACTATGCTCAGTGTGGGTTTATCTTTTCATGCAAACTAGAAATGACCAAACTAAAAGCTAAAAAACTAAAAAAACTAAGGAGCTGCTGAGGTTAGGTAGGATGGTTTCATCAGTGGTTAGACAAAACACTTCCTTTTTCTTCATCTTCAGAATAGATGAAGGTGAATGGTGTGTCGGACTAATCACCTGACCTCAGGAGTTAAAAAACTAAAAAGCAAAAAAGCTAAAAAGTTAAAAAAAACTAGGAAATGAAATTTGTCATTTTTAGCTTGCATAAAAATTTTGCATGACCCCAGCATGATGAAAAGGAGAGTCTCCAGTAGCCATATGGAAACTTACCGTGGTTATGCAGGATGGTTTCGTCCGCGAAACAGACAAAACACTTCTTGCACTTTGTCTGCCAAATAGACAAAGGTGAAAGGTATACCAGACCAATCACATAACTTACAGGGAGACCTATTTTTCACCTGGGTTTGTCCGCAAGATAGACAAGGGTGCATGCCCCTTAAGCTTCATTACATTCACCAGATTACTTGCGGTAATTAGGTGGATGGAATGAAGGTTGAAGAGACACCATGGATATAAAAGGACCATTTAGGGATGATGGTTGACTTGGAGCTATGCTTGAATCGGGAAATGAAAGCTGGTCAATGGTGACAATTTTGCCTTCAAGCGGGAAACACATCTTTTGGAAGAGTGTTGAAACAATAGCTTATAAACATAGTCACGTCCAAGGAGTAGATTGTAATCTAATGGTCCTGGGACTACCATCATGTTCAGGTGAACGATTTTCCTTCCTAAAGTTATCGGTAACTTAGGAAGGATCCCTAACGGTCGACTGGTTCCTTTGTTAAAGCCTGACAAATTTTGAGTAACAGGTGTAAGCGGTGGTGAACCAAGCGATTTCCAAACAGTTGAGGAAAGGATACTCACTGATGCATCCTCATCTATGATATTTCCTGACACGATCATTTTGTAAACTTGTGCTATGATCCGGAAAGGTACATAAGAAGGAAGGCGAGATCTTGCTAGTCGATTCCAATTAAAGGAAGTGATTAGACTGCTTGGAGGGGGTACCAAATAAACAAGTGAAATAACCCCTTGAGTAGCGGGAATTGGGGGGTTCTCTTCCGGTTGTGAAGGAATGGGTGGATTGCCCCAAGTTCGTCGAAATTTGAAGTAACAAACAGAATTTGAACAGTATCGTTCTCACTCTCTTGAGGATGGCTATGATCTTTTGAAGGTAAAACTGGGTCAACTGCCATCTTGACTTGTTGATTTTGGTCTGATACGGTCTCAGAAGATTCACTCTCAACGATTGGTGTTCCGACCGATGGTTCAATTAAGTCAGTCGAATTTTCCACTAGTAAAGGACTAGGGGAGAGTTTCCTGTATCCAAGTGGAAGTCGCTATGGTGAAGCACGACAGTTATGAAAGACTCTTTTGGCCTCACCCAGAAAAGGACAACGGGGAAGTGTATGGTTCCCTTCACATAACTCACATGGAACTTTGAATTTTCCTTTCTGTTCGTGGACTTCACCATCACTAGTTGATGGTGTTTTATCAACATGATCAGCAGAGGTTGATGACACCTGTTGGTGCGAACGGGGGGACCATTCTCTCAAGATCTGAGGAATGCACGGAAAATCTCGATGATAATGATCTCCTCTATAGATTACGCATGGATATCTGGGTTTATGAGCTGTAATGCGCACATTTTCACCAGCTGATGCATCCAAATCTATGGTTGGTTGGTTGCCCCCTTATTGAATTGGCTTCTTCTTCTTCTCCTTACCTTTCTTCTTCTTCTTCTTAGCCACTTGGTTATTAGCATCACTGCTTTCACCAAGCGAAGAGGAAGAAGGGGAGGGAGAAACAAACAAAGAAGAAGGCGAGGGATCAACCTTAGCATCAACTGGATGCTGATTCGATTATTGAGGAATCATGCTATTTTGAACCACAAAGGTTGAGAAAAGCCATATTGGTAGGCCAATAGTAAGTCCCAGAAGGGACAAAGTGGCCATATGAGGAGCACCAATATTTCCCCAAGATGTAAAAGGACTAGGATTCCCCTCAAAAGGGATTCCATGATTGGTGGACTCCATTATCTCAACTTAAGATCAACTATGGAAACAGGGATGTTATTCTGAAATTAATAAGTTTTAATGACACTTTGACACAACTTTTCTTTTTCAATTTTTAAGAGTAGAGAAAAAGCTAAAGATGACTCTAGTCCCCTTCGATTTTTAATGATCCTGAAGTGACAAGTGCTCAGATGGACCTTTTCTTTTAAAGATTCGAAAAGGAACGAAAGCAATTACTTTGGAGATCTAGACAGAGGGATTACCAAACCAATCGCAAACTGCAATATACAGCTTGGTGATAAATTAAAGAGAAATTACCAAGGACTTATGTATGGTAGTCAATCTTCCCGAATGCTGTGTTCAGTGCATCGCGATCGATAGGGCGACAGACATGGCTTCCTATGGATAAAGGGTATAAGCCTATTGTGGTCTCCCAATATATATGCGACGGTATAGGGAGCACAAGTTCATTCTAGCACTTGTTGTATCAAGGAGGAGGAATCACCCAACCTTCAATGAAAATGATAGTTACTAGATTTTACAACGCCGGAGCACGTCTCTAGCCTAGACCTCTAGATGTGTTGCGGTAGGTTCCAAAGCATTGTTAAGTTCATTGAAATTTATTTTAGAGTTGATATTGTTTAAAATTTCCCTTTCAATGGTTCACCACGTGATGTAGATTTAAAATTCCTAAATATGCAGTCTAAAATGATAAACAATCGTTGTTTATTTTGATCAATGAAAATCCTAGCTACTAAGGAAAGAAGATTACGATTCTTTCAAACAAAGAGAAAAGAGCACACACTAAATGCACTTTTCCTAAATCATTTTTCACACAAAGTAATTATGCAAATGCAAATGTATGTATTTTTTTTTCATTCTCTTTAATGTGAAAATGCCAAAAAGGAAAACTAAATGTAGTAAAGATCTAAAATATTTTTACTCAAAGCGACATTTTGACAATTTCTTTTTCAAAATAGAAAGGAATACTAAACGACACTTTTCGATTTCGAATAGAAAATGATTTCGACACTTCAAATATCAACAAATCAAATCAAATACAGGACAAAAAATTCAATCGTCTATCCAAGGAAGGAAGACTCAACGACACTTCTCTTTTTGACACAAAATGACAGTTACGACACCTTTTGCACCAAAATGACAGTTCGATTTAAGCAACTTTTCGACAAAGGATTGTAAATGATGGACAAATACATAAAAACATTTACTAATCCTAATCAATGGAGGCTGATCTATCTGATGCAAGGACGCTTCAATAATGAGGTACTGTTCATAAGTAGCAAAACAACTAAACAGAGCCGAAAACAAGGACAAAAACCCAAAATTTCAAGAAGGGAAATAGGCTTAGTCAGTCATCGCACCTGGGCTTTAGAGAAACAAGGATGCATCACACTTTTCAGACACGAGAGGAGTGATGCATACTGGAAGACAGTGAAAGACAGTGCGATGGGCCAGGGAGCGCAACTAAGATGGGTTTTGGCTCAAATTTGCAGCTGATTTGAGTGAGTTAGGCTGAGCTATGATAGGCAGTAAAAATAAAAGTATAGAGGTATGATCTTGGGAGGTTACTGAGCTACCACAAGGGCATCTAGAATGTTTGTAAGTCAAATGTTTAGTTCATAAACTAAACCGGAGATTAACTGAAGCAACATTCATCTACTATGAAATTGCAGAGCAAGAGTAGTTCAAAGGCTATTTGACTAACTTCAGGCTTCATCTATAGTTTATAAAACAAACAACAATAACCAACAGACATCTATTCAATCCCTAGCGGAGTCGCCATTTTGTTTCCAGGAAAACTAGTGTCTTTTCGATCAACTAGCCCTCTAGGATTGGCAACTATCCTTGGAACAAACAGTTTAAAGCAATTTATGATTTCCTCTATGTATGATAGATAAGAGAGAGGCAAAGGAACCAACCTGGATCTTCCGCTTAACTCCTTACTTGATCTCTCTCCCCCTTGACAGAGCTTGCACCTCTTCTCCTACTTATCCCGCTTAGTGAATACCTGTAGAGATAAAGTAACAAAACACCATCAAAGCATCTTGATCTATTATATCATAAGAATTGCAGAATCAGAAATACAATGAACATACAATAGCATTCACAAATAACAACATTCACAAATACACAATTGTATGGAGGAAAACTCAAAGAACTTTATTAAAATAGAAGGGAGAATTACAACCTAGCTATCTAATCCAGCATCATCCTCCCAACATCAAAGCCCTCTTCACCTCATGAAAAGCAAGATCACCCAACAATACAATGCTCTTTCTCAGATACAAACTATCAGCACTTCCTTACAAATTACCAAATTCCAGCCTCTAGATCTCTCAGATGAGGGATCCATTTATAGATGTCTGCAAGGGTGTGAGTCATCTCTGGGTTTTTGATTAGTGTCATTCCACTTGTTGTTTTTGGTTCCACTTGGAGATTTCTTGGATCTCTTACTCATCCCTGGACGAATTCAGAGAAACAAGTGTCATATGAGAATCTTCTAGAAGATTCCATGAGCATCCACTTAGCAAACTGTCTCGGACATTTTCCCATTCTCACTTAACACACCTCACAGAAGGCCTCTTTAGTATGCATCGCACCTGGCTAGTGTAGAAGTCAGTATGCATCACACCCTAAAAGTGGAGGTCTCAATATGGTCCAATTCAGGCGAGTTTTGGACGGTTTTTCAGGTGGAACTTTTGGGGAATGATGTAATCAATTGACCATGATATTTTAGGGTATGAAACAACACTTTTGGGATTAAATAGCCCTAGTTTATCAACATATAAGATTGGGGTTGAAGTGCCCAAATATGTCTATAACACTAGGGGAGCAAAAAATTGTTTGGACGACTTAAGCATTAACACATGTTAAATAGTAAACTTTGTTCCATGACTCCGGGATAGTGAATAAGGAAAATTTTATGATTCATAACAATAGGGATGTATATGTGCAGATAATCAAAGCATATATTAGCGTAAATGAAGTAAAGTGTTAAGTCCCATACTGTTAAACAATTGCAAAATATTCTTTGGGTATGTTAAAGGGAGAAGATGAGGTGTTGTATATGGAATCACCTTGAAAAGTATATGATGATCTATATGATGATTGTGTGTTATTAGTTGCAAAAATCATAAAATTCATTAATTTAAAGATCTAGTATGGATTGTGAAAGAAGAAGACAAGTATAAAAGCGTGGAAAGATACTTAATTTCCACGCTGATACTTGTATGGTATAAACTACCTCCTTGTATATATATTGGATATTGAAAAATAACCTCACTACGAAAATGATTTGGAATACTTGAAGGTATAAAAAAATGGGTGATTTTACCTGTGTATGAGAAGAAAAGTAAACATAAGGAGGCTATAACAACTTTTTTGAAGTACTCAAACTCAAAACAATAAGCATAATGTATATTTAAAGAAGAATGAAACAAAGAATATACATGGATGAAAGTAGCTATGGAAATATAGAAAAGAAATAAAGGGAACCCTATAATACTTAAAGTGAAATATACATGAGGAAGAAGTTTGGGGCATACCTAATGATAACCTTTGTCAAAATTGAATGCTTAAGATTACAAAATATATGTATGAATGTGATTTAATTGAGGTTATCCTAGGTGATAAATGGTTAGAATTATTCCACCAAATTAAGAAATAGTGAACAACATGGAAAACATTGATAGTAATGATAATGAAACATGAAAACATGCATTTTAACAGGAATAACAAATCCAATGTAGTAAATGCTGGATGGTACAAATCTTATGATTAATGAAAATAAATTGGTGATGGGATTAATGAACTTTTTCAACAAAAAGCCTCTTCATGAAGGGGCCCACCAAAATATTGGTCACAATGGTACAATAATTGACACAAACCATCAATATAAAGGTTTTCAAAGGTTATCTGTGGGATCTTAGATAGATGGTAATCGTGTGCTCTGTTAAGGAACTCATTCATGTGAAGTCATCGGTTCAATTCCCCACTGAGATCGGGCTGATATATTGGATATGATGAAGATGTTGTCCTACTTGCAAGCTTATAAGTATTTCTTATTTGAAAATTAATAAAATAATACAAAAAATAAAATAGAAAAATGAAGGTAAGTTGTGACAAAATAACATGATAACCTGTGATGAGAAGGAGTTTAGTCTCTGAATAGTGAATTAAACACTATATTTGAGACTTTTAAGTTGAAAGAGAAGATAATAATTTCTGAGTTATGCCAAGGTACTAAATGAACATAGAACCACTTTGAAACAATGGTGTTGATACTTAGAAAGACATCAGCTTCACATCAAATTTAGTAAGCATAAAAACAAGCAGGATTAAATTCAATATCAAGAATATGGAAAATTACTAGGTGTGGTGAAGTAAAAGTAAAATTATAAGTGCGGACACGACCGAATTCCTCTAGCTCGATAATGGGTCTAGCCACAATAGATACATTCTATGGAAGATTTCCTTAGATTAGAATCAATCAAGAGGGCCTACCTCTTAGTCGCTTATCCTGCTTGATGATGTTCTCGCTTGCTCTCTCCAACAATCTCTCGCTTCCTTCTTCAAGCTCCTAAAACAACTAAACAGCAACAACAGACAAACATAATAATAGACAAATTGCAATTCAACCTACTTAATGAGTCAAGAAGTATTAAGAGATGAATATGTAATATTACAAAACATGTAGGAAATCAATCAATAGTTGCATATATTAATATCAAAGAGAGATTACAACCATTCGACTTGACGTCATAGTCTTCCTTTGACAAGACCAGGGTACCACACACTTCTGCTAGCACTTCATGATGGCTTCAAACAACAATAGTTTAAAGACTCTCCCCTTTAGTCTTCACTCCAAACCAAACACACTTCTCCCTCACACAACTAGATGGCTACAACTAGTAATAGCTTGCTTTCCTAGTATATTTACACTTAGCCAAAACTTTAACTCTAATTTTCACACTAGTCACTAGTTTGTGCTTGGGAATAAGGGAGGTTTATATAGGAAAGATGGATGGGAGATGGATCCTCTTCTCATGGGAGAAGGACTTATCCCTTGAGGTAGTTCCATCATTATAGGGGAAAGGAGCCCAAACTATCATCCTCGACCCCATTCGGCCAAACCATTTACCAAACTTCCGTTACGAAGTTTTTAGAGATGGAAGCTTCAGCTCTAATTTAAAAAACTTTCCATAACAAGACCAACGCGACTGGAACATAGCTCAGTTGCACCGATCGACGTGGGGAATAGTGCTAATCTCTACACATCGATGTGGGGAAGACAAAGGTCATTAGTGCCGGTCTTGTAAATTGGGCAAAACAGAAGTTTCAGGGGAAATGTTGCAAAAGGGAAATGATCTACTCATGAAGAGGGACAGAATGGGAGTTTCTCCATTAAGGCAAAGCACGCGAGCTTCACTATAGATGTCCTCCAGGATCAAGGAACGGGGAGTATAGGGACAATGAAAAAATGATGTGTAACAGATGCCCCCTAAAGCGTGAAGGCTGAATCAAAGTGAGGGATGAAATTATTTATAAATCAGTGTGGGGAACTGGTTTGTCGTTGGAAAAGCTACAAGCAAGTAAAGATACATATCCATAAACTGAGATCTTTGTCAAATGATATATGAATCGTGGCATAGACGCAATCATTCAGAGAATGATCATGTAAATGGATCCAGGTATGGGCACAACCATCTGTCAAAGAGGATCATAACGAAACCAAGGTATGGTCGTAGCCATCTAATAATGAGAAGGATCACATATGATAACTCATGGTCTGGTCGCAGCCAACCATCTAATAGACACATGCATATCATCATAACCATGTCACACCACTTCGCAACCTAGACTTTCATGATCTGTGTCGAGGGTCTTGTGCTCCAACACGACCCAACCAAAGTATAGATCCTAGCATGCAAATAGATGTGTTGATGTCGAACATGCTAGAAATTCTCTTGATTACCAGTCAATGATGTAAACTATTAACAAGCATGAGAGAAACCACCAATAATGACAATGGCCCTCAAGGTACTATCAGCACAATTCACGGAATGTGAATATAGTAACTGAAGTCGAACACCTGTGAAATCACTCGATCAAAAGCCAATAACGTGAACTTTTCGTCGAGTACGAAGAATTTTCCATTGAGGCATGCAAGCTCTAAGGTACTGGAAGGGAGTCTCTCGATCAAATTCCTAGATAATGAGATGATGTCGACGGAAAGTGATCATGTCTAAGGAGGGCCATAATGAATCCCACATCATCGACGTGAGATGAGATGATGCAAAATGATTTGGATGATACAAAGAAATAGAGGTAAGTGTAACTATATAAGGACAACTCTTGAACATATCAGCGACACAACTGGAAGTTTGGCAGCTTTTAGATCCATAGGATCAGTGGTCATGGTGACGTAGCAGAGATCATATGGAAGGCAAAAATGAACATCCCAAACCTAGGAGGGTAAACGATGTAAAGGAGGATGTCCCAACCGGACATGAACCAAAAAGTTTCATGTGCAAGAGTGAGCTGCTGACACGACTCGATATATTTCCAAATTTTCCCCCACCATTTCTGGCGAGTACCCCAATTATTTTTTAATCATAAGCTTGAATGGGATAGCATGTGCTTGCATTGTAAGTTCATCCTTCGGACGAATCCGACCTAGTAAGATTAACAAGACCTAGGAAGGAGAAGCTCGTGTTCGTCATGGTGATGAATCCGATGTCGTTTAATAGTTTAACAAGTCCGACAAAGGTGTAACTCGGTACCTTTTTCATGATTATAAAGTTTGAAAAAGACACATAAAAGAAAACTCCAAATGGTCCCTTTTCGTAAATTGGTGTCTATCGAGCCCGAAAAGGTAGAAAACAATACTTGAGAGAACTGCGTGACCATTTCAGTCAAGGAGTACCTTTTTGGTAAATAGTGCCTCCTAGCCCAAGAAAGGTGTAAACTTATATTGGGCGCATGACGTTTCGCATCCGTTAACGAGTTCGAAATGACAAGGGCTCAACCATCTTTTCGTTTTTTAAGGGTCGGAAAAGAGCTGAAAGCGAACCCCCAATTTTTATTCACTTTAACGAGTCAAAAAGGGAAAAATACTCAGTGATCTTTTCATATGGGTTTAACGAGTCGAGAAAAGAGCTGAAATATGACCCATTGCCATCGTCGCACATCCATCACTTGTCAGTGCACAAGCAAAGAAAAGTGTATTATCGAGTCCCTGAGGCAAATTAGGTCAAAAATATTTACAAAACCTGATATTTTAATGAAAAAATGAATAAAAAGGGGAAAAGTAAATATATTTTTACCATTTACCATTTTACCTTTATAGTGAAGACTTTTACCCACTTTTGCCTTAGTTTTTCAGGAGCGGATTGTAGGAGATCCGGGAGGTCAATCGACGAGCCGTCAGTTCCAGGTAACAACAAAAGCCCTGAGATCCATTTTCATGCTATTTATTTATGCCTTTAATGATTTTTTGGATTTTCAGGGAGGGTTTTGAGAAATTTTTTGCCCTCGGTCGGCGCAATTTCCAGGCATGGGATCGCACCAGTCGAGGGTTATTTGCACGACCATCTGCACCGACCAGTGCGACTGTTTCTAAAACAGGTGCACTGACACCGTGGATTGGGAAAAAACAACTTTTCTCAAGAAATGACCATTAAAATTTGACTTTTATGTGCCAAAATTGATGATTGACTCAAATAAATGGCTTTTGTAGGAGAAAAATCGTCGAAAATGGTGGATTGGAAGGAAAGAGAACACGAAGATGTGGACACCCAGGCATTGAATGATCCAAATTGCCTGGAGGTTTTGAGGGCTTGTGGGCTCCTCCAATTTTTCCTTACACCAAGGATGCGAGCCCAGCCCGAATTGCTTTGATATTTGATAAGCCTTTAGGACATCAATCGTGAGATTTTTGTTATTGGGGACCAAGAGCTGGAGTTGAAAACTTTAGACATCTACTTTATCATTGGATTGTCTTGCAGAGGTGAACCAGTGAATTTGTATGGGTCACGTCTAGTCAGGGCAAGCATATCTTCCCTGCTTGCCGTGCATTGTCCTGAGGCCCTGAAATCCAAAAGTAGGAAGATCGAGATTTCCAGTCTGCAGGATTTGAAATTGAGGGTGCTTCTGTTGCCCATCAATAGAGTGGTAGGGTCCCAAGTAGAAAATGAGACTAATAAGTCGAAGTTCCTTTATGCTATTGACTGCACAACTCCTACAATCTTCAACTGGGCAGAGGCCATGAAGATGAACATCAGGACCCAGCTGTCCAAGGCCAAGGTGGGAAATTTGAAGCAATTTGGCTTTACATTAGTACTTGTGACCTTTTTCCTAGAACGAGTGCCATTGTTCCAGTATCAGTTGACTGAGGTTGATCCTCCTGTGCCATGCAATCCGCAGATGGCCCGCTAGAGTTGTTTGATGCCCAGGATCACTGGGGGTCAACAGATGTCCTATCGACCAACATTCGTTTTGTGGCTACAATGACAAAAAATCATCGTGGAGGAATGGCCGTACAATGGCACTGATTTCTGTGGAGACTCGGATATGCCCTTGCCAGATGGGGAGGACTTTGATGACGAAGGTAAAAACCAAACCAAATTTTTATTTTGATGTTTTTTAATTTGTTTTTAGTATATGCATGCTTATAACATTTCTCTTGTGTATGTAGATGTTGGACCAGAGCGGCCAGTCAAGATGTCCCCGATAGACAGGCGCTATCCTCGTCCTATTGATGTTGTTGCCCCTTATCAGGAACAGAGCGATAACGAGGAGGAGATTGCAAGGAACCTCGAGGGGTTGACTCATGGTATCCCTAAGTAAGCTCGAATAGGAGACATGCCTCGGCAGTACTAGTAGCACACAGTGGAAGTCTCAGATCGGATCCGCCAATTGTTGAGTCGCGTAGTACGAGTCGTCTTGTGCTATCCTGACCACCACGCTAAGTAGTTCTTAGGTCTAGTACTCACATATTTTTTAAGGTTTGTATGCCACGGATGTGCAAGGCCTGGGAGCTGCCGATGTTATTATGGACATACATATTATTTTTGGGGGCTTTAATGTATCAAACATTCTCACATATGTATATATGTTCTATTTTCTTGTCTATTATGGTACAAATGGTTTGTCTTATCTTTTACATGTTTCGCAAATGTCTATCCAACATATGTAATTAGCTAATGCATATGTTAATGTATTCATGCATCTAGGAATATGATGATATGTAATATTATCAAAATGTCTTTCCAACAGACGGATACGGAGATACTTTCATAATATTTGAGGGTTCCTGATAGAATATTACCCGATGAGTTGAAGGATGACAAGCTATGAATCTATGTTGACAACCAATTCTCTGATGTCCAGAGTGATGACTTCTGATAACAGTTCGATGACCGCATTGTATTCAATAATGTTGTTGGTTGTACGACCTAGGCAGATACCTTGAAGGTCGATCAACTCACCATTAGGGTTGTAGATAGCCCATGCCACGGATGATAGGTTCCAAGTACTTCGGCAAGCACCATCAGTGAAACCAAAGTGAGGAACTGCAAACATCTGTAAAGCATGAAAAGCATAGTAAATAGGAGAGTTGTTTGAAAACTTTCACACAAAACCACGTTGTACAGAAATTAATCACACACTAATGTACATACGTAACCATGCAAGATGACCTAAGCATAGTTCTTTTTGAGGTAAAGCCTGTTTCGGGGATTATCGAGAGGATTTCCTTCATAATCAATAAGTTCATAGTATCCTTTCTGCAAAACACGTTTTAAAATATAGGGCCCATGCCACATAGATTCAAACTTGCTTGCCCCCATCTTATCATTAGCTTGTTCGTATAGCAGGACCAAATCACCCTCAGAGAAAATGTGAGGGGAGACCGACTAGTTGAAATGGGATTTGACCTGTTTCTTTTGTGCTTCGATGACCAAGGCAGTGAGACAGCAAGTCTCGTCCAATCATTCTAAATATAAGAGGCGTTCCTCTTGAGGTGATGTTTCAGGGAGGAGTTCAACAACTAACTTAAGTGAAGGAATCTCACATTTGATTGGCAATGTTGCTTCCAGACCATAGACCAGCTGGAATGGTGTGAAACCAGTGGCGTCTTTGGTTGAAGTTCGGTAGGCCCACAGAGTTGAAAAAAGCATGAGATGCCAATTTGATTTGTGCATCCCAATAGTACGTTGAAGCATGGTGACCAAAACTTTGTTCACAACTTCAACTTGGCCGTTGGCCTGAGGGTAATATGGGGTTGAGCCATCGTGACACAAGCCCAACGCAGATGTTAGTTTTGCCATCATGTAACCTCTGAAATGGGAGCCATGATCTGTGACAATGGGTTGGGGTACGTTGAACCTGGAAATAACATGGTTAAAATGGAATTGAGCTACCGTCTTAGCACCTGCCGAATATGTAGGCATCCCTTCGGCCCATTTGGTGAAGTAATCCACAGCAAAGATAATGCAGCCATGCCACCCGGTCGAACTAGGGTTACATGTCATATAATCGATGCCCCATTTGGCAAAGGGACCAATGGTAATGACGGGGTGTAGGTGAGCGGGTGGGGCACGCATCTTGTGTTGGTAGATTTGGCATTCGTGACACTTGCGGACAACAAGAATGCAGTCTTTGAAGATGGAATTCCAGAAATAACCAGCGCGAAGGATTTTTTGAGCTGTAGCATAACTAGACATATGAACACCACATGCCCTGGAGTCACTTTCATTGAGAACTCTTTCATCTTCCTCAATTGCGAGGCAATGGCGAAGAGAAAAATTGACACCGACACGGTATAAAGTATCACCAATAATGCGGGAGGGTTGAGAATGATTCCGAATCCTACAACGATCATCTTTGGTTAATGCAGACCGAAATGTGGAGGTTTGGAGATACACGATGATATCACTGTACCATGGATCAAGGGTGCTAATCAAGAAAAGGGTCTCATATGGGAGTTGTCCATCTACACCAGCAGGGAGAGCTTTGGAGGGAAGGGAACAAATCAATTCCGCAAGAACAAGTGAATTCTTAGATTTGGCTGTAGTTAAGAACAAATCGAATTCTTGTAGGATAACTATCCATTTAGAATACTTGCCCCCCAGCAATTGACGAGTCAGGATGTAGGTCATAGGGTTGCATTCATAAATCACTGTAGTCATTCATAAGAGAATATAATGCCAAAAATGTTGAACAGCCTGGATGGTGGCCAAAGCCAACTTCTCGACATGTGCATAACGCGTTTCAGTGTCGAGGAGATTTCGACTCAGGTAGTAGATCACATGTTCAGTGCCTTCGTTGTCATCTTGAACCAACACCATAGCTATGGTGCTAGGGGCTGTGGCTAGGTAAAGGAAGTAATCTCGATAATAGTCTAGTGGATGCAATAGAGGAGCATTTATGAGGACAACCTTAAGATCATCGAAAGATTTTTGGGCTATCTCATCCCATGCAAAGGGTGTTCCTTGTTTGAGCAACCAGGTAAATCTTGTAGCTAGCCCGACGTAGTTGGGTATAAAATGACAAAGAAAATTGGCCTTTCCCTGAAGGCTCTAGAGTTGGTGCAGTGAAGATGGAGGGGGTAAATTTACAATGGCCTCAACTTTTAGCAGATCCAAGCAAATCTCGTCCTTGGAAACGATGAAGTCGAGGAGTCATATTGATTCCACGCAGAAAACACATTTGTGTGGATTTAATCGAATGCTATAGTGTCTGTAGCATAGAAAAATCTATCGAAGGTGGTTTGGGTGATCTTGTCTCTTACAAGAATGGGCAAGAAGGTCATCCAAGTAAGGTTGGACAACATTGCGAATATCATGAAATGCATAGGACATTTCCCATTGAAAAGTGGCCCCAGCGTCTTTTAGGCCGAAAGGGAGCTTCTTGTATGCGAACATACCCCATGGGCTAATAAAGGCTATCTCCTCTTGGTCATCTGGTGTGACATTGATATGGTTATAACCAAAAAAACCATCCATAAAGGAAAAGATCTTGCTCTTGGCACATTCATCAATGATTTGATCAATGAAGGGAGTAATAGTTGTCTTTGGGACAGGCATGATTAAGATCTCTATAATCCACGCAAATTCAGATCGTGCCTTGTTTTTTATTCACCAGGATGATATTGGACACCTAGTCTGTAGGAGGAATGGGATAAATGAATCCAGCTTGGAGAAGTTTTTTGACTTCGCCCTTAATAGCAGAGGCCTTTCTAGGGTTAATCGGACAAAGTTGTTGGCGAACAGGGTTCACATTCGGATATGTTGGTATTTCATGCACCACAATGCTGGGATCAATGCCAGACATTTCTTTGTAAGACCACACAAACACATCATAGAATTCCTGAAAAAGGCGAGTGTATGTCCTGATCTCATCTGGAGAACAAGACACCCCGATATGAACGTGTTCAACGACACCGGGTTTGATAGAAATGTCAATTGCCATCGTTTGGGTAATATTACCCAAATTGCCTTCCGACCATACTTCATGAGTAACATTCGATGGTGGAAATGGAGAAGAGGACTCTTTGAAAGAGGTAGACAAGACCATCAAGTGAGGCAGGAATGAGGAGCGATGATGGGTATCGATCCATGGTGGTTCCTCGTGAGACATGATCTCCATGATACCTTCATCGGCAAGGAAGGTCTCGGCTAAGGGGTAAGATTATTCCAAAGTGCCAAGACAGGGGGATTGAGAATACATATCGAGAGAGGTCTTCGAAACATGAGAATCAAAGGATGCAAATTTCGCAACGGAAACAATTTCCACGTAATTGACTTCGGCAAGACTAGGCGGCATGACATCACCCCAAGCATCAACCAGATCTGGTGCAGGTATGACCCAGGGATCATATTTGACCGAGATCATGTTGACGGAGGCAACATGAGGAGGTGGGAGTGGAAAAATCCACATTAAGGCAAAATCTTTGAAGAGACTAGCCCACACACTCTCAAAGGGAGCACCAAAGTGATTGACATATGGAATGTTACATCAGACGAGGGAGAGGAAAAGAAAGACAGCTGATCAATGGTGACCGTACTCACTTGATGGGGAAAATGGATCACATGAAACAAAGAGGAAGCCACGACATGCATGGCATGGGTCCAACTTTGGCCGAGTAGAAGATTATAATTGAGATTAGCATCAACAATCTCTACTTTGACTTGCACTGTCTTGCCTTCCAAGGTGATGGCAAGGTTGGGTAATACACCGAAGGGTGGCGAATGGCGCCCATTGAAATCTTCCAATGTGTTCAGATACCGGTTCAGTGTAGGGGAACCGATAGCCTTCGAGCACATAGTTGACATGATGCAGATAGAAGCACCTTCATCAATAACAGTGCGGTGGATGGTATTTTCATTAATGATTACCTGAACAGAAAGGCAATTTGATGAGGAAGTATCAGAACATTGTTCTCTAGATTGAAACAGATCAAATTAGAATCGGTGGGATTGATGCCCCCAATAGCTGATAGCAAAGATTTCCGCTATGATGAGCAGCTTTGGAGTACCTCGAGAGCTGACATAGCCGACGACACCTAAGCCAAATCTTCAACAACATTGTAATGCTGAGTAGCTCAAGTGTTGGGATTGTATGAGGATTTCTGTAGCACACCTCGAGAGGGTGGTTGTCGAGTGGAATTAGGGTTAGGGCACTCGATTTGCAGAGGGTTAGAACTCGTGGTAGAAGAATAAGGTGGAACTTCTTTTTCTTTCCCTACTATGGGAGCTGGAGTTTGATAATCCTTCGATTGGGTAGCCACATTAATGGGTGTTCTCATCATGAACACTTGAGATCTAGAGGAAGCAGATCAGGGTTGGTCTACCATTTGACTCTGCTAAGACGTAAAAGGCTCTTTGAGGACAGCAGGGGTCCCTTTGAGCAATGAATAACTTCGAATCGTCGTGGACAATCCTTAGTATAGTGATCCTCCTTGCAAATGAGGCAGGGATACTTAGGTTTTCGTTGCGATGACTTACCAATAGATAATTTGGGAGGACCCTGTTTCAGGGCATCGACTTTAGCTTTTCCTTTGCCTTTCTTTTTCACTATCGAGGATTTTTCTGCTATGGTAGATTGGACAGCATGGATCTCTAAGGTTTTACTAGGGCCTAGAGGGTTTTGAGATGAACTGTTGGGAGTAGTATTCGAGACCGACTTCTGTTTGGAAGAAGTTTTGGCAGGGGCCTGGGATACTGAACCAATAAATCCATCAATGAGAGGGACAACGGGTGACTTCGATGTCACGGGATCGGATGATGGCCGCAGAGCATTGGGTAATAATTCATATAAGGTGCCAAACTGAGAGTAGACCAGGTCCAAGTACTGGGCACGAGCGATGGCTTACTCTTCAGTGACGCATCCACCCATGGCTATGGGCTACAAACGATTTATTAAACCATTCGGTGAGCAACTGATCAGCTATCTCGAACTTAATCAGTCAACGTCTACATCTCCATTCATGGATATGATTAGAGATGTGTGTCGCAGTGTCTTGCTTAAGCAATGTGAGCAAATAGGTACCCGTTTCGTAATGAACTAGTAGTTGAATATGTGTGAGAAAGGCCATGGCTAACGAATTCAAGTCATGAAAAGTACTACGAGGTAGCTCGATGTACCATTTTTCTACAACACCCGTGAGGGTTCATTGGAAAAGATGAAGACGAAAAGAATCGTGCACGTATGAGTTCGATGATCTTTAGAGGTGATATGTCATCACATGGGCCTAAGGATCTTCTTTAGCTTTTCCATGGAACTTTGGGCAATCACTTGGTATCTTGTATGGCACCGAATGCCACTACATGAATGAAGAATCGGGTCATTCGTAAGACACATTACATCCAACAACTCAAGTGTAGCCAAGAAAGGTAATTGAGTGTTAAAAGGCATGGGAGGTTGATAGGTGGGCCCATAAGGAGGAGCCCATCCCTATTGGTAAGGATTTTGACCCCATAGTGGGAGATTTTTGCCATATGGTATATGAGGCTTCCCCCATTGCGGATTACCTTGACCAAAGGGAGGATTCAGACCTTGAATACATTGAAACTTTCCATGCACAGGTTGTTGATAGGCAAGGTATGGGTTAAAAGGTTGCTAAGCCTGTTGACCTTGGACATGTGGGTATGGGACCTATTGTCCTGGAACATACGGCTGTTGGTCCTGTTGTCTTTGGACAAGAGGGTTCTGGACCTACAGTCCTTGGGCATAAGGTTGATACACCTGTTGCCCTTGAATGTAGGGATTCTGTACCTAGTGCCCTTGGCCGGTAGGATTCTGAACCTATTGGCCCTGGACAAGAGGATTCTGCACCTACTGCTGTAGGATTTGACCTTGAACCTGTCCCTGTAAGGGTTGCCCTTGTTGATAGGTATACAAGGGTTGCTGCTGCCCAGGTTGGTTTTAGTAACCTTGCGGTTGCAAAATTTGTCCCTTGGTTTGCAAAGGTTGGTCCTACGAGGGTATGGGTTGAGAGGTATGCAGAGCATATTTCATCTACTGATTCACGGCCTACTACAACTGCTGGAAGGGCTAACCATGCATTTGTTACAGGTGACCTTGTTGCGAGATAATTTGCCCTTGTTGTTGTGTGGAAAGCCCTTTCTGCAACAAAGGTTGCCCTTGCAGTAACAAAGGCTACCCTGGTTGTTGCAAAAACTGTCCTTGTTGTTGCTAGGGAACTTAAAGAGTTCCCAGGAAATTATCGAATTAAATCTAGCTGTAGCCAGGTTGGATGTACTTCCTAGATGGGATGGTGTAAGGTTGGTTAACCAATCCTTGAGAACCATATGGAACGTAAGGATTTTGATATTGGACCTGAACCCCATAGGGATGCTAATACTAAACATTGTTAAATCCAGACGAACCACCAAGATTCTGAACATGTTGGTACTGGACATTGCTTGATCCAGTAGGGTCAGCAGGGTTGTAAATAATACTAGAAGAGAGTTGGTTTATACCAAGCATGTGAGCTTGTGAGCTGCTCACATTAGTGGCACCTAGCACCATAGAGACATTTAGATTCTCCCACCAAGGCGGTGGCACAATCTGGCCACTGACTAATGGGACAAAAGAACTGGCAGAGAAAATATTTGAAACTACCGGTTGGGACTGATGCCTAACTAGGATTGATGGTACAAGAGTGTTCGGGATGGTGGGTTGCATCAGGACTGAAGTAACAACTGTTTGGGAGGTCGTGTTCATGACGAACAGAGCTGACGTAGGTCTGATGCCTGATGCCCAAACAGAGTTATGGTAGAGTGATGAGGCACTCAGTGTGCTTGAAACTAAGTGCCCTAAATACACAAAGCCAGGTGGCAAGCTGGTGGGAATACCTTCTAAATAAGGGAAACCCTTGGGATGGAACTGCAACTGCAATTCTTCCCCCTCAGTAGTGTGTGGAGTTGAGACTTCAGAATCATCCGGAGAAGTGACTGAAGCATTGCCTTCAGGTTCCATGTCTGGAAACAAACGACGATGGACAGGTGAACGTGCACTCGGGGATAGTTCCAAAGGAACACCCGGTTGATCATACGGACTATAAGGGCACTGTGGTGATATCTCAATAGCGTCAAATAGAGGGTTCGAAGGATAGATAACTAGTCCAGGCTGATCATCAGTGGTCGACAAGTTCTCTAGAGTTCGAACGGAATTATCCGAAGATTCTGGGTCAAGACCAACAGATGACCCTAAATCGAAAGTAGGTGTAGGATGAGATGATAATGGTTGAACACTCAAAACAATTGTGAGTTCTAATTTTTGGTCCTCAAATGGCTCTGATAACTTAGGAAGTGGCTCCTCGGACAATCTTTTAGATGGAGGAGAGGAAGAGGAAATGGGTGAACCAGATGGTGCAACCGCAATGACCTTGTCTTAGTCAACAAAACAAATAACTTCAAGGCTTTAAGATATCCTTTTAAGGGAACTCACGATTTGGTCAAAAATCTAACAAGATTTTTCGGATCATGGGCAATCAATTATTTAAGATGCATAAATGACTGATGTTATTTCATTTTTTAAGAGTCGAGAAAGAAACAAAGATGACTCTATCGCTTTCGATTTAAATGAGCTCGAAAGGACAAGTGCTCGGGTGATATTTTAAGTTTAATGAGTCAAAAAGATCAAATGACTGCTCTAGATGATCTAGGTAAAATGGATTATCAGGCAACTGTGAACTGTAGAGTACCTCCTGGTGAACCAAGAAGTACGAGTAGGCAATCTCCCCGAATGCTATGTTTGGTATATCACATTCGCAAGGAGGCTGACTCGGCTTCCTAAGGATAAAAGGATTGCATCCTAGTAGGGTCTCCTGTTATATACGCGACGGTACGGGGAGAACAAATCTGTGCTAGTGTTGTTTAATGCCAAAGCTAACGAAAACTGTTAGGTTTACAGATGCTGGAAAATGTCTCTAGCCTAGAGCTTCTAGATGTCATCGTTAATATCAAATTAACCTTAGGTAAATTGAATTCATTTTAGATTTGATATTGAGTAAAGTTTCAGTTTTCAAGTCTTAGCGATGCTACTAGAAAAACCTAAAATGCAACTAAATGGGACAAGACCCTTTCAATTCAACGAAATGCCTACACTAGAGAGGGTAGAAACTACTCAATCAAATGCAAACAACCAAGGAACTGAAAACGAAATGATTTTTCACTACTTCACTTTTTCAAAAAAATAAGCTAACGAAAAATGCATTCCAATTCCTAATTTCCTGACAAGCACTTATCTATTAGTCCTTTCAAAATGAAAAAATTTCTCTTCCTTTTCAAATGCTGATGCAATTCTAGTTTTTAAGAGATGTGAATCATAATGAAGCAACAAGCTAGAATTTCATATTTTCTCATGAAACAATGAAAAAAACTTTCGCATACAATCTTTCAATGAATTTTTTTTTCAGACTGTGAGCTCTTCAAGAAGATGAAAACATGAAAAGAGAAGTTCATTCAGATCAATGAAGCACCAACTTTGCCAAACACAAGATCGACAATGTAATCTATGTCGTAAAAAGATGTTCAAACTAATAAACAAAACTTTTTCAAACTTGTGCAAAAATAGGTCAAAGTCGTAAGGGGGACCAAAAACAAATGCAAAGAGAAAACACACCCACAACCGGACTTGATGAGTCCACAAGCTGCTGAATGGACGACTAGCCAGATGTCCCAGTGTCGCTCACCATTCAATGACTCGATTAATCAAACAGCAAGATGACAAGCCTACAAGCAAACATAACCAAATGAAAAGTAGCTTTGTAATCAGGGAGAAAAATAGTCAAAAGGTTCACAGGGTCAAAAACACAAGAGCATAACAAACTGGCCAAGATTGGGGTCTAGCCCTAATCTTCACTTACAAGAATCGGTGTGACTGCCTAACTGACAAGAAGCACTAGAGGCGGGTCGGCGCAACTGTTCCTTTGAAATTCACACTGATTGACGCGACTGTTAGCCAATTAAACGCACTGTCTAAGGAAACTAAGAAAAAACTAAAAACTTTTCAAAACAGGGATTAGATTTGCTACTATGGATTTTAGAATTAGGCTAGTAAGCAGGATAAAAGCAATAGAACAAAAGGGAAAATGCGAAACTAGAAAATTTCTCATGAAATCATGAAACCCAAAACAAACAAAAGGATGTGATCTCCCCAGCGGAGTCACCAATTTGTGGTGAAGTAAAATTATAAGCGCAGACACGAACGAATTCCTTTATCCTGATAATGGGCCTAGCCACAACAGATACATTCTATGGAAGATTTCATTACATTAGAATCAGTCAAGAGGGCCTACCTCTTGGTCGCTTATCCTGCTTGATGATGTCCTCGCTTGCTCACTCCAGCAATCTCTCACTTCCTTCTTCAAGCTCCTGAAACAAGTAAACAACAACAAGACACAAACATAATAATAGAGAAATTGCAATTCAACCTACTTAATGAGTCAAGAAGCATTAAGACATGAATATGTAATATTACAAAACATGTAGGAAATCAATCGATAGTTGCATATATTAATATCAAAGAGAGATTACAACCATTCATCTTGACATCGCAGTCTTCCTCTGATAAGACCAAGTTCCCACACACTTCTGCTAGCACTTCATGACGGCTTCAAAAACAATAGTTTAAAGACTCTTCCCTTTAGGCTTCACTCCAAACTAGACACACTTATCCCTCACACAACTAGATGGCTACAACTAGTAATAACTTGCTTGTCTAGTATATTTACACTTAGCCAAAACTCTAACTCTAATTTTCACACTAGTCACTAGTTTGTGCTTGGGAAGAAGGGAGGTTTATATAGGAAAGATGGATGGGAGATGTATCCTCTTCTCATGGGAGAAGGACTTATTCCTTGAGGTGGTTCCATCATTATAAGGGAAAGGAGCCCAAACTATCATCCTCGACCCCATCCGGCCAAACCATTTACCAGACTTCCGTTACGGAGCTTCTAGAGATGAAAGCTTCAACTCTAATTTAAAAAACTTTCCATAAGAAGACTGACGTGACTGGAACACAGCTCACTCGCATCGATCGGCGTGGGGAATAGTGCTACTCTCTGCACATCCACGTGGGGAAGACAAAGGTCATTAGCGCCGGTCTTGTAAATTGGGCAAAACAAAAGTTTCAGGGGAAATGGTGCAAAAGGGAAATGATTTGATCATGAAGAGGGACATAATGGGAGTTTCTCCATGAAGGAAAAGCATGTGGGGTTCACTGTAGAGGTCCTCCAGGATCAAGGAGTAGGGAGTATAGGGGTAGTGACAAAATTCGATGTAACACTAGGAACGAATAAAATGACCCTTAAAATGTAGGAAATAAATCAAGATAGTTTTGAATTTCCTACAGCTAATGGATGAAGAGGGCTCAAGATTGTTAAAATATATATACTCATGACCCTAAATCATGGGAGGGTTCGCTAGTTGGTCTATTTTGTAACTACCTCGTGATTGAAAAGGTCAAGTTTGACTGAAAACAAGATGAAAAAATAATTTTGATTTATTGCAAGGAGTATTAATTGTAAAATTTGATCTAAATTGGTGCATTAGATTAAAAAAGAATAGACGGAGGCCAGACACCATGGGAAACGTAGCAAAACTGCAAATAAAATATATATAAGTATAGATTAAGGCCAAATGATACAACTGTAAAACTAATAGGGGAAAACTATTAACCTTGTTTCTGTTGGTCCGATGCATTTTGGAAAACAAATATTAAGTTGAAAATTACAACATAGAAATATGCATATATACATATGTTAAGTACAAACGAAAATGAGCATGTAGTAAATACTCTAAAGAGTATGTTTCCTTAACGTGACTTAAAGTAGTGGATATAGGTAAAATGTGCTTAGAAAATTCGTGGGTAGTTGAGTAAGGTAATATTGAGTTCTAATAAAGTGAGTGTTGGTAGCATACTGGTGTAAGTGTAACTTATATTTTTTATTGTGTGATGATCCATCAAGGAAAGCACAACGTTCACCCAGTCTATGGTACCCCAAATAGGTACCTCAAAGAACTTAAATATGATTTTTATGGAAATAAATGAAGTTACAAAAAATGTCTTTTTAGAATGAGCATGATTTGGTTTTAAGAAGGAACACAACGAATTACAGGGATAACCATAAATACAGAGATGCAACAAAAATAATACTTCATTTCATTAATGTAAAATACTAAACTATGCTTACAAACAGAGGTGGAAATAAACTAGCTCGAGCGATGGTAGCTTATCTCTGAGGAGAGATGTTGCAGCTACATGCCTCTAAAATTATCTTACAGTGAGGTGCAAAGGCCTATTTATTGTTGAGAAACAATGGAAAACCCTAAAAATCCAAAACCCTAACCCTAGGAGGTGAAGCGCCAAACTATGGGCCCTGTTTTGGGTAAATTGGTACATCAACTTCCAGGGGTTGTAACTTTGGCATACGATCTCTGTTTGATGCGCACAATACCTCGTTAGAAATATCTATCCGAGGAATACAACTTTGGGAAGAGAAACATCCGTCCATGGACCCATGTTGCTCCCAGGTTTCCCAAAAAACATTGTTTAGGGCCTCAAAAAGGCTCTGGAAGTTCAGGACCCGAAAAACTGCCAAAAATAGTAAATTGTGCTACGAATAAGCAAACTGAAAAACTGAAAGAAACAATGGTGTGGGTCCAAGTAGAATTGGTGGGTGGTGACCAATATCCACTTGGATCATTCCTCCCCGCTTAGGAAGCAATGGTCCCCATTACATTGAGTTCCTCCATGAGATGAGGAAATGTCTGCTAAACATGGTCCGTGCTGAGCCACTTGCGCTGGTGAAGGAGTTGACTTGCTTTAACAACTCGATACAGTTGGATATTCTGTTGGCGAGTGTGCTTGATGTACGTTTCCATGATCCTTTCAATTGCATCTTGTTCCATGCAATATGGATTTAACTCTATTGGTGTGAGCTGTTCTGCAATGCCAGATGTGTCTAGTAATGATGGAAAGTATGGCCGAAGGCGGTCGACATTGAACATTGGGTGCAAGCGAAGGAATGGGGGAATGCTGAGCTCAAATGCATTCTCTCCCAAAACCTTGGTAATGGTGTAAGGACCATATCGGAGTGGTCTGAGTTTCTGATAGGCTCCGATAAGGCGTTCCTTTTGAAAATGCAACCAAACTTTGTCACCCACCTGAAACTTGTGTGGGACATGATGTAGATCATGTCGCTGCTTGTACTCAGCATTTGATTGCTCTAGAATGTCATGGACCTACTGGAAGATATGTTGGATTTGCTCAATGAATCTGTTTGCCTTATCTGTTTCAGACTGGACATGAGCCAAATCTGCCTGAGTAGCTGCAAATGGCATGGCCACATCAATGGGACATAGTGGCTAGAATCCCAAGCCCACCTAAAAATGGTTGTGGCTAGTCAAGCTGTGGTGAGCCCGGTTATAGCTGTGATGAACATAGGGGAGGCTCTCATCCCATGTGCATGGATGCTTTGAGTTGTACATGCGCATAATGTGTACATTCATCCTGACATTGACAACCTCTGTCTGGCCACCAGTTTGGGGACGGAAGGCTATGGACTTAGTTAGTTTGGTGTCGAGCATCGAACAAAGACTAGACCAAAATGTATTGAGGAACCTGCTATCCCAATCTAAGATGATAGACAGTGGGATCCCAAAGTGTACCCACACTCGTTCAAAGAAGAGTTTAGAAGTGGCTTCTGCTGTGATATTCTTCTTGCAGGCGGCCATAATGGCCATCTTT
Organism: Pinus tabuliformis; assembly: GCA_031772625.1. NCBI lineage: Eukaryota > Viridiplantae > Streptophyta > Pinopsida > Pinales > Pinaceae > Pinus > Pinus tabuliformis. The sequence goes on from CM062815.1 coordinate 671,805,307, forward strand.
GAGAACCTGTCAACGACCACAAAAACACAGACATTTCCATGATTAGTAGAAGGAAGGCCCAACATTTAATCCATGGAGATGGATTCCCAAGGTCGACCAGGGATAGGCAGTGGAGTATAGAGGCCTTGCTTCTTGATGGTTAGTTTGGTGATTGCGCAGGCAGTGCAGGATCTAATGTACTTCCTAACATCCTCTCAAATATTTAGCCAATAGAAATACTTCTGTAGTACTGCTACCATTTTCTCGGCCCCGAAATGCCTAACAGCTCGACTATAGTGTGTTTCCCAAATCATCTTGGCACGCTCACTTGAAGGAACACAAAGGTGACTCAGGTGGCATAACAGGGCATCCTGGAGGTGAAACTCTAGAACATGCTGACCCTCCAAGAGTGTCTGGTATGTTTGGCCGAATTCTAGGTCGTTTTTGTAGAGAAGTGGCCAATCAGAAGTCTCATCCCCAGAAGAGTCAAGCACGGTGGTTAACGCCATGATTAGTGGTCAAATGAGGCAATTCGCAACATTATTGGTGCTACCCTTCTTATACTTGATATTCAAATGGAATTGTTGCAGGTATGTGGACCACTTCTAATGGCGATCATTTTTCAGCTTCCCTTGCATCTGTATGAGTTGCAGGGGCTGGTGGTCTGTGTGGATGACCATTTCCTTCCCCAAAATGTAATGCTTCCATTGTTGGCAAGCCTGCATAATGGAATACATATCTTTGTCATAAGTGGGATACTTCCAGACTGTGTCTGAAGTGTCTTACTGTGATATGCCACTAGATGCCCGTGTTGAGTAAGGACTGCCCCAATAGCAAAGTCAGAGGCATCTGTCTTGATCTAAAATGGTTGTTGCAAGTCTGGTAATGCGAGCATTAGTGCCGAGCAGAGGTGATGTTTCAACTCTATGAATGCGTTCTGTTGAGATTCAAACCAAAAGAATTTTTGTTTTCTCCTCCCTTGGTGAATTGACTCAAGGGCCAAGTGATATGAGAAAATCCCAACATGAACCTGTGGTAGAAGTTGGCAAGACCTAGAAAGCTACAGAGCTCTGTCAGAGTGGTTGGAGATGGCCAGTCCCGAATGACTTGGATCTTGGTCGTATCCACATGCTCCCCCTGTTCATCAATAATGTATTCCAGATAATGAACTTGGGTCGTGCCAAAAGTGCATTTCTTCAAATTGGCACATAACTTGTGTTGTTGCAGTGTTTGGAGAACCTGTCGGATGTGGTGGAGGTGCTCTTCCCAACTCTCGTTGAAGACCAAGATGTCATCCAAGTATACCACTATAAATGAGTTGGTGATTGGCTCCAAGATGTAATCCATTAGCCTCATGAAGGTTGTAGGAGCATTCGTCAACCCAAAAGGCATAACCAACCATTCGAAAAGGCCCTCCTTGGATTTGAAGGCATTCGTCCACACATTAGAGGGTTCGATTGGTACCTGGTGATATCCTGACTTCAAATCAATCTTGTTGAAATATTTTTCCCCCCTTCAGTTGGTCCAGAAGGTCACCAATCCATGGGATCAGGTAGCTATTCCGAATAATGATCTTGTTCAGTGCCCGATAGTCAATACAAAGTCTCCAAGTCCCATCCTTATTCTGTACCAACACGATCGGGCTCCCATAGGGTGATGAATTCAATTGTATGTGACCTCTCTGCAGCAGATCCTGAATCTGTCTCTTGATTTCATCGTTCTCCAGAATGGAGCATTGATAGATTGGCCCATTGGGTAGCGACGAACCTGGGGTCAGATCGATGGAGTGCTTGACCTGATAGTGCAGAGGCACCCTTGTGGGGGAGGTGAAGATGTCCTTGTACTCCTCCACGACCTTGTCCATCTGTAGTTGTCATGTGGAGGGGCTATGTCTAGAGGTCATGTTCACCGTCTTCTTCTTTCCTCGAGGGTGTATCATCAGGAAAACAAATTTCCCGATTTTGGAAATGAGCTTACTACACAGTTTTGCAGTAACCAATGAGATGGCGGTAGGTGGTGCTACCTCCAGTATCCTATACAACTTATTTCCCAAAGTAACAATAATAGCACGAGGCCTTGACTCATATACATCATGGTTGGCCTAGTAATACATCACAAACATCAAGGGAAGCAACGTCACACAATACCTCATCTATGAAGGGTTTGATGTTGTATGGAAGGCGACACTGCTAACTCACACAAAGATCCTGTCCTTGGTGAAGCCACCCGATGGTGTATGGTTGTGGATGTGTTGTGGTTGGTAAGCCCAACCACTTCACGACCTCCACCAAAATGAGGTTCTTTTGGCTCCCGCTGTTGATAATGAACTGTAGCGGGGAGCCCTTTACCCACATCTGGGAGTGGAAGAGGCGCTCCGCCTCCTCTGGATCTTCAGGTTCCTCCTTCTGGATCTTCATGGTGACAATGGTGGCATTGGGCTCCGCATCAATAATCTGCTCCCCTTTATCATTCCCTTGATCGGGTTTTGACTCAAAGTCTGAACATGCATCCGATTACAAAAACTTTAGCTCGGCCACCAGTGACTGCTTGGCCTGACACTCACTTGTGTTGTGAGTGGAGCTCTTATGGAACTCACACCACTTTCCCCATGTCCTTATTCAACTTCACAGTGTTGTTTTTTTCTTGTGGCTTTGGTGGGTTGTCTTGGGCCACCCAACCTTGGCTTTGTCCTTTGTTCAACAGTTTGGGGGTGCCTTTCCTTTTGGATTTACAGATCCAAAGTCTCATTCCTTCTGTTTAAACGTCTACTCGATCTTGACAGCGTATCAGTACGACGTGCCGAGCAAGGAGATGTCTAGGAACTCCATCTCATCTGGGATGTACTTATGTAAGTAGCCATGATATTTTAGTACCAAAGGCAGCTTAGAATCCTTGATACCCAACTTTATGCGAAGGGTATGAAAAATATTGGTAAACTCTGGCACGTCTTGGTCCCTTCCCTGCCGCAGTGTGGTCCACTTTATGTATTTATCCTCATAGATTTTGACAGGGTAGTACTGCTCCTTGATGGCATTCCAGAATGAATTCCAAGTGGGTGCACGGCTGAAAAAGGTGAGGCCGTTCTTTCATCCTTTTTCTCGTAGTAGGTTTCCCACTAGTCCTTTATGTGGGGTGCGCTTTGAGAAGAGTGAAAGTAATCTTTTCCCAACTAGAAAAATCATGAATAGAAAAATACCCTTCTAGAAGATTTAGCCATTTATCTACAGTGTCTCCATCTATCTGACCCTCAAATATGGGAATTTCAAAGTTAACTTGTACCTTAAAGGGTGTGGCGCTTCCAAAGTAGTTACTGGAAGTAGATGTGTCGGCCCTGGGTAGCTGCTGAAGGATCTGGGCAAAGTTGTCCATCATCGCGTTCCTTTGTCACTGGAGGGCCCCTTCGAGCAATATTTTGATAGGATCTCTTGCCCCCTTGTCTTTCTTTTCATCTGCCATGGGAGGCAGTTAGGATTTTTGAGGTTGATCTTGCAAAGGTTCAACCAATTCAAGCCCTAACTCCTTATATCCCGACCTTATTGGGGACATGTAAAGAAAAACAAAGAAAGAGAAAACCGCTCTGATACTAGTGATCCAGATTTAAACAGGAACATAAAAAATTACAGAGATAACCATAAAAATGTAGTAGAAATAATACTTCATTGCATTAATGTAAAATACTAAACTATGCTTACAAACAGAAGTGGAAATAAACTAGCTTAGGCTATGGTAGCTTATATCTGAGGAGAGATGTGGCGGCTACATGTCTCTAAAACTGTCTTACAATGAAGCTTGAAGGCCTATTTATTGTTGAGAAACAATAAAAAACCCTAAGCATCCAAAACCCTAACCCTAGGAGATGAAGCGCCAAAGTATGGGCCCCGTTTTGGGTAAATTGGTACATCAACTTCCCGGGGCGTAACTTTGGCATACGATTTCCGTTTGACGTGCACAAACCTCGTTAGAAAGATCTATCCAAGGACTACAACTTTAGGAAGAGAAACATCAGTTCATGTATCCATGTTGCTCCCATTTTTCCCAAAAAACATCGTTTAGGGCCTCAAAACAGCTCCAGAAGTTCAGGACCCGAAAAAATGCCAAAAATAGTAAATTGTGCTACAAATAAGGAAACTAAAAAACTGAAAGAAACAACGGTGGGGGTCTAGGTGGAATTGGCGGGTGGCCACCAATAAGCACCTAGATCAGAGCATGTGTATACAGAGTCACTATATCAAGATAACCACATTAATTATATGTGATGAGGCAGCTAACAGGTACAAAAATGCAAGGGGGAAAAACACCGTAGGCCATGTAAACATAAACACCTTAGTTAATAATTTATAGGATAAAGAGGGATGTAGCCCTAAGAAGAGAGTTGTAAGAACTCATGGCTTAGGCATGTTGGAAAAGCAAGGTTGCAAGACTTGCTAATGTATTTTTCTTGTTATTTTTTGTTAATTTTAAGCATGCTAGTACTATTTTCGGTTATGCCTTTGAATTGTCATAATGGTTCTTTTAATATATCCTTGTGCTTTTGGCCTTGATGGTATATTAAGAGAAGGATAAAGTAAAGAAAACATTTGAATTATAAAACCTTTATCCAATTTTTTCCATGAAACAACTGGAAAATAATTAACATGGGCATGTCTAAGTCCGCGCATGCAAAGAATAGTGATAATAATAATTTTCCTCAAACCTTGGTAATGTTGTGCTATGGCATGTTTTATATTATGGATTTTGATGCTACTTAAAAAACAAATAATTGGTGGTAAGCCATCATGGGGTTGAGGTAAAGAAATATTCCTAGGAAAGGAAAGGAAATAATGATAACAAGTAGGATTAATAGGGTAATGGTATAAAATGAAAATTAGTTGTTCTCCTATTAGAGATAACATTTTCGTTTATTAACAATTCCACAAGAACTTTAAGCTCAAATATATTAAAATAACCCATTGTCGAATAATGTGAATAATATCCTATGGACCGATGCTAAAGAAAGAACTATAATAAATTAAAATAGAGAGTATGAGACTATTAATATGATTACAAGAAAAAAAAAGAGAAAATCATATGACTACACACATAAGAAATTGAATATAACTTTCTTCCATGACCTGTAACACAGGATGACAAAGGGTCGAAACCGAGGGAATGCTATAAAGTAGACTCCTAGCCTATGAAAAAATAAAATATCAAAGAAACTCAAGGTGGGCATAACTGAGTTTACTTAGACAAACTAGGTAGCAATATAGCCTCCTTGAACATGGAAGGCAAATAAGATTATTCTAAGCTCTACTTATATATGATGAATGCATATGTAACATTTGGAATTAACTAAAAGCATAGAATAGTATCGAGTACGACAATGCACTAACTGCAAAATATCATAAAAGACATCAACAATAAATGGTTTTTCAAAATATTACTACCACTAGATGAATGTTACAAATAAAATTGATACCCCTGATCTAAAATTTATAGAGGAACCATGTGATGGGGTCTTTGGAAATCGGCATAGCCATTGGGTAAGAAAACAGATTAATTGATTTCATTGATGAGCTACAATGATGCTACTAACTCTTATTGAGTGATGGGTTGCTGACCATTGTTAAGTGTGACGCATGTTGATGAACCTTTATCGGTACATAAATAACCATTGATGGTGCTTGTAATTGAAACCAATGGTGCCTATAACAAAATTTGAGATGATTATCTATATACATGTTTCTTAAAATATTTTCGATGGAAACTAATTACAACTTTGATGATCATGAATGTAGGTCAAACCAGATGAAGAACTCCTGGTAAACCTCTCAATATTCTTGATCGGAGAGAAATCATGCTATGAAAAAAAGTTATCACCCAGATTAGGTGCAGTGAAGGCACTTCATCATGAAAGAGGCAATCTGGGAAAATGAAAATTTCATGCATGAAGCATATCCCAGTATATTTTTAAGGGCTACGGAAAAACACCGATGATGGTGTTTCACTCGAGGGGGGGAAGAAGTAATACCCCTCAGTGAAAATTAAATATTTAATTTACTTTTACTGAAGTAATTTGGTAGACTCCATGACATGAATAGATGATAAACATGAATGTTTATTTTTAGTTTTATTAATTGAAATTGGCTATTTTTTACTAAAGTGTTACTAAAGGGAAAATATGTTAAGGGAGATCTTTACTTACTGCACATTTAAAAGACAATTATTCCTTTCCTTAGAGATAAATTATCTCAGTTAGGGAAAAGAGAGCCAAAAGGGTGAGAGGGAAAAATCCCTAGGCAACCTAGAAACTTGGAACTTAGTTGGAGGAGGTCCAAGAGAGGAAATGAAATTGATTCATCAGGCAAGACGTTGTTGAGGAAGGGTAGAATGCTACCAGAGAAAGGGGTTCTTAAGATTGTTGGCTAGTGGAATTCCATGTTAGAACTATAAGGTTTGTAATAAACATAGAGAAACCTAGTATGGTCAAAACATTTCTAGGTGGACCTGTTTAGGTCCCTGTATTAAGAATTTTTCCTAAAGTAAGCTAGCTTAGCAGGAGTATTGGTAAACGTTAACTGAACTTGTTGGTCAGGTGGAGCAGTATTTTCAACTTAGTAATTTTGTTTTGGCCTAACTAAATTGAAACATATAAGTGTTCTGCCAATCTAATATGATTTTATTAGTATGTGAGCAGTTCTTCCTGTGTTATTATATTATGATGAAAGATTAAGATGTGTTTTTAAACAATTATGTGTGTGAATGAATACTGATTCATTATCTTTGTAATACATCATATAATTTGAAGAGTAAATGCTAATGATAAGTAGGGTGCATGCTAGGTTAGTCCAAACTCGAACACGCCTCAACTTACTAGTCTTGAATAGTCCAAGACCCATATAATATAATATGGAAAATAGAGGCAGGTCCCTGAGTTAGGACCCACCTAAGGATTCCAGATTTAATATAATATAAATATATGTATGCAAATATACCTATAACACAACATTAATTATAAAAGCGATCTGAGTAAAATAATTGTATGGCTTTGAATAAATAAAAGAATGATGCTTAAAATTATGTGATGTATGGATATGAAACTTTCGTTATCATCTAAAATTCCAAAAGAGTAACTTCTTGTTTTCCAATTGAGTAAGACAAAATGTAGGGAGAAGAAATTTATAAATATACATGAGTAGTAAGCATGGCATTGAAAATAAACTGCAGATTACAAAAGTATCAACAATAATATCTTATGAGAGCATGAATCTATTGCAAAATAATATACTTGTATAAGAGGAAAAATTCAGAGATCTTCGATGAAAAATTTAGAGTCGACAGTATGCCATAAATGAATACTCTTAAATAACCTATAAAAAACAAATTGATTACAAGTATTGTAATCTCGAAATCCCTAGATCGAGCTATACAAAAAGGGAAAAGTCTTAAGGTTATAACATTAATTACATCGGGAGTGGGGCCAACGAAAAAACCCTAAACATAATTTCAAAACCTACTCAAATATTTTTGGAAAACTCGTAATTCGACATTGAACCAAAGATTGTCCTGTGCAAAGAAATAAAGAGTACATAATTAGAAAAACTTGGAAATAGCTTGGGTGACTACAAAAATTTTACTCTCACAACAATATTGATGGAGTAGCTTTGCAAATGGCCGAACGAAGGGAATTACGAGATGATATAATTGGAAATAAAACAATACAAATTCAACTAATTGTAAATAAAACTATTATAGAATATAGCTGAAAATTACCTAGAACAAACTTGAGAGCATCCCGTGAGCATGTTAAATATCTGGAATGGAAACTTAAAGTTTGAAAATGTTAAATGAGGAATTATTTGAGGAGTAGAGATATCATTTCTTTCTTAAACATATAGAAAACTTAAACCACACCTAGATAAAATAGGTTGAACCCACATTTAGCAAACACCTTATGTGGAAGTAGACAGATAATGAAAAATGGGCTCGAGAGCATCGAGGTAGTTTACATGCAAGTATAGATAGTCTCATAAGATAAGTGGGAAATAATATGTAAATACATGTATATTTAATATAAATTTTAACCACATACTTTGGTGGCAGAGGAACTAACCTGAACAGGTGACATCCCATAGTCTGCCTTGTGAGAAGCCTAAACAAAAGGGTTGGAGTTGGAAATAACCTGAGAAGAGCTATTAAGAAATATAGTGAGGAAACCCTTTGGTGGAAATGTGCCTAGTTACTAGCATAAGTTTACCTTGGCGTTGCACCAAAATTCTACATGATAGGGATTATAATAAATTGTGGTAGAAAAAAAAACAAGGATGATCATATCATAGGCAATATAAGGAGACATTTTAATTTACAAAGTATGAAGTAGGATGAATAAACTTACCAGGCAAACAGAGTTATGCCCTATAAAAAAACCTGCCTCATTGTGGCTTATGGATCTAGTAACATTGCCATGAAGATTATGATCACCTATAAACTCTCCAGGAGGGTTTTGCATGAATAAATTCTTAGAAACACATGAAACCCTAACCAATATTGTTGAGCAAGAAACTAATGGAAGATAATGAGGCAAGTGAGCTCCTAATGGCACGAGAGGTAGAGGGTCGTTACCCTCTAACCTCATCGGTTTTTTACCATTGTCAATTTCCATTAAAACCTAGAGCACCATAGATTACTTCCCAAATCCAAAAGTTTAAGATGCCAATTGGAGGGCTGGGAGAAAATTCCTGATTGTTTGAAATTATATATGTATATTCAACCTGGAAATCTATACTACATAAAACAAATGGATATACCAAGGTTCAAGCATCAGCAAGAGTCAATCATTTAACTCACATACCCCTTGTTTGATTAATTGATTTATAAAGAGTTCCAATTCCCTAGACTGCTAAGTGTGAAATGACATTGTACGCAAAGTTATAACCATAACATGTTAATAATTAGGTTTCTCATATGATAAAAATAAAGCATAAATATATACTCTAGACTTAACTCATCTAGCATGGTAAAAGTAATAAATAAATAAATCAAATATTTTGGATTGGTGTGACAAGTGGCATAAGCTGACGGGTTCAACCTGTGGTTTGTTAAGGTTAAATAAATACAAATGGGTTCACAGAAAAGAGGAGAAGACTTAAAAATATGGAAATTACGCCTACAGGATCAACTTCTGCACCATTACTTAAATCAGATATTGTGATATGGGTGCAGCTGGGCAAAGAACTTTGATCCATATTCACTATGGAGAATGGAGGAAAAAATCACTAATTAAGGGTTGGAAACAATAAATTTCTATGTTATAAAGCAAAAGAAAATACAAGTGGATAATATGGTCATGAGAATATTGAAACGAATTACATTTTGTAAATTCAATTACAAAAATACTAATTGAACTATTACAACTGATATGTTGGGCGTCTAGGAGAGAAAATAGTTGTTTGGAGGACTTGATAATTAACATATGTTAAATAGTAAATTATGTCCCAGGACTGTGGGATAGTGAATAAAGAAAAGTTTATGATCCATAATGATAGGAATGTATATGTGCAGATAATAAAAGGCCATATGAGTTTAAATGAAGTAAAGAGTTAAGTCCCATACTGTTAAACAATTGTAAAATATTCATTGGGTATTTTAAAGAGAGAAGACGAGGTGTTGTATATGGAACCATTCTAAAAAGTATAGGATCATCCATATGATTATTGTGTGTTATTAGTTGTAAAAATCATAAAATTCGTTAAATTAAACATTTAGTATGGATTATTAAAGAAGGATACAAGTATAAAAGGGGGTAAAGATACTTAATTGTTACATTCATTACTTGGATGGTACAAAATACCTCCTTGTATATTTATTGGATACTGACCAAGAACCTCGTTGCAAAAATGATTAGGACTACTTGAAGGTATAAATAAAAATGTGATTTTACCCATGTAGGGGAATAAAACTAAACAGAACGAGGCTATAGCAACTTTGTGAAAGGAATCCAACTCAAAATAATAAGCATAATGTATATTAAAAAATAAAAAAAAGCCATAGAATATACATGGACGAAGGTATCTATGGAAATATGGAAAGGAAATAAATGGAACCCTATAGTACTTAAAGTGAAATATATAGTGTATTGATATATCTGATAAAGCGGTCTGGGCAGACCTAATGATAACCTTTGTCAAAATTGAATGCTTAAGATTAAAAAAAATATGAATGAATGTGAGTTAATCAAGGTTATCCTAAGTGATAAATGGTTGGAATTCTTCCACCAAATTAAGAAATAGTAAACAACATTGCAAACATTAATAGAGTTGATAATTAAAGATAAAAATATACATGTTAATAGGAATAATAAATCCAATGCAGTAAAGACCGGATGGTACAAATATCATGATTAATGAAAATAAATTGGTAAAGGAATTAATGAACTTTCTCACCGAAAAGCATCTTCATGAAGGAGGCCACATAATGATTGGTCACAACGGTAGAATAATTGGCACAAACCATCAATATAAATGTTTACAAAGGTCAAGTAATTAAGAGATGTTTCTTGTTTGAAAATTAATAAAATACCACAAAAAAATAGCAAAATGAAGGTAAGTTATGACAAACTAACATGATAACCTGTAATGAGAAGGAGTTTAGTCCATTAATAGTGAAGTGAACAGTATATCTAAGACTATGAAGTTGAAAGAGATGATAATGGTGTGTGGGTTATGCTAAGGTACTAAATGAAGATATAATCACTTTGAAACAGTGTTGTTAATACTCATAAAGGCATCAACTTCTGTTCACGGTGTTGGACCCACCAACATTCAAGGGGTCTCCCTGATATGTGGTCCCAATTAGACCTCACACCATTTGGTATAGGATCCCCACCAAAAATATGGCCCACTTACCAATTATCTTAATGATATGCCTTGGCTCTAACTGTAAGCAAGAGAGAGGGGTGCAAATGTTACTTCGAAAGTCAAGGGGGTGTGCCTGGTGAGTGTTCATTAATGGGTGTGTCAAAGTTCTTTAACTATGCATGGGGAACGAGAAGTGAGCCTATAGGAGAGAGGTAATAGTACCACCCTATTAGATACACATGTAAACTAGGAGAATATGTTCAACTTCAAGCGAAATAGTCAATAGAGATGTGATGGTCATTATAACCAATGAAATGAGGAAGACATGTCTATTATCCACTGAAATAGTCAATGATTATGCGACATCGATAATAAAAATTACAACATGTTCTCAATATGAAAAGTACCAAAATAACTAAAATAGTTCAACTACTTTAGCACAGATTAAAGTAAACATGTATTGCAAACATTCACAAAATATTGTTACAAATATCCGTAATCCATGCCTGAAGAATGTGTTGTCCACAAGGCTTCTGATATTAAGTAGAATTTCCAAGACACATGTATACAATGAACACCATTAGCTCCAAGAGTGGAGTGCTGGAGCTACTCCTTGCTCCTCAAAATAATTAATTTCTCTCTCTAATGCTTTGTGGGAAGAGCAAAGGTGGCAAGTTCTTTGCTTATACAATGAGGGTGTATATATTACCAATGACCTAAAGCTTCACCTTACTTGTGACTCTTTGACCACCCTCATGACTCTTTGACTTCCTAGCAATTTTCTACTTTACATGACTCTTCATATTTTGAATACGTCATTTGGACTTCCACTTTACAATACATTTTGAATAGATAATTTACATCATCAACAATATGGTGTGGCATGTGAAAACTCACGACATGACATGAGACTACTAACATTAACTTCTTGATGATATGGCAATGTCAAGCCACTCTTGTTGCTCCTTGCTATGTGTGTGTTTGAGAGTGTTTTTTTATCCACATCCATATGACTTGAAAGTAATCATCTCGAGTCTTGAGTTTTGGTCACAAACTAGTGCCCCTTTGCTTTTTCTTGGTTGATCAACTTGCATACTCATCTACAAAAAGGTATTTCAACATGTTTCCCTTCTTTATCTCCTTATTCATCATCTTGAAATGACATGATAAGGTTATTGCATCTAGAATTCACTCATGACGAGACGATATCGGTTTGACAAAACCTGTAGTCTAAGATTGTGCTTATTGATCCATTGACTCAACCAGAATCAGATGAAAAGCTGGGAGAGGGGCTCAATGACACAAAAATGGCACAAGTCAAGAAGCTGCAGGTGAGCATTGAGCCTTGAGACCATGAAATGCGCATTTGAAGTTGGACTGAGGGAGGAAACTGTGCAATTTTGAGGTTAGTGTGAAAAGATGAGGGGATGGGAACTGAATCATCCTTTTGCATAGTTCCAGGAGACATATGAGATTGAGCCATTACGCAATTATGTAGTTGAGGGTCTCAATTATTGAGCTTGAGGTTAGGGATTACATAATGCGCATTTGAGGTGAGACTAGGAATATGGATTACGCAATTCTCGGAGCCAAGGTTTGGGCTTGAGCACTAGAACTACGCAATGCAACAATCTTGGGTGGCAGGAACTGTGCATTGCACAATTTCAAGAGGAAAATTCATAGATAGAGCATTGAGACTACACAATGTGTAGTTCAGGAAAGCTAAATGAGGCTAGGTTACTTGATAAGAAAGTTTTGACGAATTGGCTAAGTGCGGGATCGGTGAGGCTGATGTAAATAGTGTTAGGACTTCGAATGTGATCTCACACTTAGAATACTTGATGAAACAACAAAATAGATAATTTTTGACATGTGAATAAGAAACTTCCCTCAATGTGACAAATTTACGACCACTTACGACAAGTGCGACACTAAAGATACACTTTGTGACGACCATGACAACACTTGTGCGATAGTGCTTGAAACTTTGGAAATGAGTGCAGTGAATGTTTACATGGGGATATTAACTCAGTTACACAAAGGGATCCCCTTGAAACCACTATAATAGGCTTATACACATTGTACGAGTGCCAACTCGTGAAAATATGAAATTTTTCCTACCTTGCAAGAGGGACCAAAATACTTCAAGAAAAGACATGGAAAGAGTTTCAATGTTTGTGATGAAAATGTATAAGACCAAGGAACGCTATGAAATTTAGTGTAGGAAAAAATTTTGAAGTGTTTTGTTACAGTGACAACACTTGGCGACACACTTGTATAATTTTGGCTTCTCTACATTGGTTAACTCTTTTATACAGGGTCTTGGTCCTTCAGGAAGTATTGATTCACTGTGTAGATCACTTTTGGTCTCCCCACTTACCCCATGAGAAAAATAAATGGTCCCCGTGATACCTTATCAGTTGAGCACAACATAAGATTAAAAAATATCACAATGTTTCGAGTTGGGAATGGTAGTGAAGTTTGCGAGCTTAAAATTTTCAGAGTATGATTTTTCATCTCTGGTGGTGCTCTGCTGCTAGTAGGCCTAAACAATACCCCGATGGAGTCACTACAAGAACACAAAAAGTTCTCAACTTTCAGTGAGCCTCGTGAGTACCCTAAAGGAATTTTCTTACTTCACTTATCTTCATAGGATGCCTTTCTCTTCTTTCACATTTATTTATTTATTTTATAGGACTGTGCATCAACACTTATTCCTTTTATGGGCGGAAGAGGGATCCCGAATTATTGAGAGAAGGAGAGGTTGTTCCTTTAGAGAAGAATATAGAGAATTATACTTTAGGTTTTCTCATTTAGATTTTCCCCCTTCTCCTCTTCTACTAATTGGATAAGCGATAAGACACTAGACATAAGAACTGAGTGTGGGCATAAGGTTTCCTGGATAGACATAGGTTCATGGTTTAATGAAAATTCTCCTCATGGATATATCATATTTTCCGTCAGAATTTCATCGACCAAATATATAACCAACATAAGGAAGATGAACCGAAGGTTAGCGAAATGTTTAAAGTGTCACAAGAATCTATTTAAATTCAACAACACACAAAGAAGTCGGAGAACACATTCACATACAACATTTATTTACATGATGAAAACATAAAGAAAAATCAAGAAAAAACGAAAATATTATGTATATGGTGTATGGCACAGACCCATATCTCCATTGAAAATAATGCCTTAAATATTAGCCATTGATAGGGAGAGAGTCAATCTTTCTGTCTAGTGATCGTAGATGATATTTGTGTTGGCCAAACTTTTCGTGAATAGTGAATGGTCTAATACACAAGGATTGAAACTTGGTGTGTTTTCCTTTGTCCTTGTGGGATTTGTCCCACTTTAAGACTAAGTCACCCACACTAAAGTTATTCTTCCCTACATAATTATTGTCAAACCACCTCTTCATGCAACTCTGATGAAGGAAAAAAAAATATTTTTCTTTCAAACTTTCTTCCTGTAGCTTATAAAGAATGTCCATCTTGTGTTGAACCAATAAACAAGGCTTGCCTTGGGATTCTTGTGAAAGTTGAAGATAAGGTAAGTAAATGTGAGGGGGAAGGATGAATTCTTTTCCATACACCCAAAAGTAAGGGGACATGTTCAAAGAGGGGTTTGACATGACTCGGTTAACCCATAAGGAATTTACCAAAGAAGAGTGCGAGTTCCTTTGTTCAAAGAAGATGGTGTTCATGATGATGTGGATAAAGTTATGATTTGTGGAATCAATAAGATCATTTCCCTATGGATAGTAGTTAGTTGAATGTTTCAATACAAGTCCATTTTCTAATGCAAAGCCTTATAGTTTTAATGATGAAAAATATGTTGCATTATTGAAAAAAAGTGAAGTCAGAATGCCGAACTTGGAAATGATATTCTGATTAAGGAAGTTGATCACTTCATGATCATTCACCTGCTTAAGCGGAACTACTTTTTTCCACTCCATAAAATAGTCAGTAGCAGTGAATATGTAGTTGTGTTTCTTTGATGACTGTGGAAATATTTCTCCGATGACATCAAAGCCCCATTGTTGAAATGGTTCTTCCACTGTAATAGGCTATAATGGGCGTCTGACTTCTTGTTTCAATCGACACACCTTTGAGATACCAGACACTTGCAGGTGTTGGTGTTAACATATTTGAATAATGTGGGTTGATATAAACTGATCTGCATGATTTTATGTGAATTTGTGTTACCCACAAAGTTCCCCTGGCTAGTTAGTCATGGAGAACATGTAGTACTTTCTTTGAATTGTTTGCTTCTATAAACTTGAGAAACACTCCATTATGGTGCTTCCTGAAAATCACCCTATGTACCAACTGATAAGATAATGCTTTAAGTATGAGTGCCTTATTTTTATATGCGGATAAATGGGAGGGCACAATGTCATGCTAAAGGTATTAACACACATCTGTGTACCAAGAGTTCGCAATGGTATTGGGGAAAGCTCACTTGACATTATACATTTCGATTTCGTGCTCCCATCCTGACGAATCTTATTCTTTCGCATCTAATGACTCTGCTGCTAGTTGACAAAGACTGTGGCCCTTGATTGTGTGAACTAGTTTGAACTCTAGATCGTATTCCTATCAACTAGTCATCCAATTCGCTCTTCTCTTACATAGCTCTTGCTAAGAAAACAATGATCTGACTTCTGGGTGTGGAACAATGACGATGTAATAATTTTTCAAGAGATAAAGCCGGAAATGTTTCACCACCATATATACTATGTATGCCTTCTTATAAATTGTTGGATAGTTGAGTTTAGGTCCTTGAAGGATGACACTCATGAAATATACTGACCGATCATTATTATGGTCATCCTTTTGAGTAAGCACTGTGGAAAGAGAAGTATCAGAAGCGAACATGTAGAGAAAAAAAATCTTTGTTGAAATCTAGCCTATAAAAAGCGGGTTCTTTTGCAATGGCTTTCTTAATATGGGAGAACGATTCATTTTCCCTTTTATCCCATTTTTATACAGTTTCCTTCTTAACCATCTCCTATATGGGTTTAACAAATTGAGCATAATTGGAGAAAAGCTTGAACAGGAAATTCATCTGCCCCAAGAAGGACTGGATGGATTTATTTTTCACTGGGAAGGGAATTTGTGTGATGAATTGGACCCTCTCTTGGTCTACTTTAATACCACTCTTTTCCATAATATGGCCTAAGAGATTTCCCTCAGACACTTCGAATATGTTGTTTTTTGGATTAAGCGATACCCCGTATTTGCGACATCACTCAAAACTTTTCTTCAGGTGGCGTATGTGATCGAGTCTCTTCTTGGAAAATACTGTGACATCATCGAGATAAACCACTATGCTCTATCTGATCATTCCGTGGAATTTGATTTCCATGGCATGTTGAAATGTTGCACCAACATTGATCAACCAAAAAGGCATTCTTTTAAATGCAAACGTACCCCACTTCGTGTAGAATGTTGTCTTTAGTCTGTTAGGATTTGAGAATAGAACTTGGTTGTACATAGAATACCCATCCAATATATAAAACATATTTGACCTCGATATTGTTTGCATTATCTATTCCATACGCGACACAGGGTAATTATCCTTCTCCGAGGTGCGAATGAGGTTGTAGAAATCAATGCACAAATAGATTTCCCTGGAGATTTCTCTCATCGAGACCAAGTTCGATACCCAAGTATAATGTTGCAATTTGTATATGATTTGAGCATCTAATAGTTTCCTCAACTTCTTTTGAATAAGAGGCTTAAGCGTTAGATGCACCTTTCGCAGCTTTTGTTGAAATGGCTTGGCCCCTTCTTTGATTGGAATCACATGTTGGATTATTCACGTGTCATAAGTTTTGAGCTCATCGTATTTCCACGTGAATACATCTCCATACTCTTGAATAGACGGATGAAATCTTGTTACTTCTGTGGTGTGTAGCAAGTACCAAGATTAACAAACTTCATATCCTTTTGTGTACGAAGATTTATTTTCTCATGCAGAAGCATTGAAATATGGTTTTTATCATTGACTGGAGCTAAGAAGTGGTTCTGCGAGCCATAAAGATTTTCTAGTGATACCATGCCTTTTGCTATGGGGTTCTCTTTCCTTTCACAAGATGCATCCTGCAACACTTTCTTGTGCTCATCTTTGTTGATAGATACATACTTGAATATATCATCATGAAAATGCGTAAGTTAGTGATGTTGACCGGGACAGATGGTTTATAAATAATCTCTATAGAATAACTATCCCTAAGCGGTGACAACCTAACAACAACATTTTCCAATGCATCTGCAACTGCATTGCATAATCTAGGAACATAAATAATATTGAATGCTTGGAAATTCAAAAACAAACACCATACCTCCTCTTGGAAACTCTTGAGATGAGGTGACATACAATGTATAGTATCATGTACCTATCATACGACAATTTTTGAGTCACTTACTGCTTTAAGATTTGCAACATTGAGGTCGATGGGTCTTTGTAAACCCAAGATGATTGCTTCATATTTTGTGGTGTTGTATTCTGCAGTGTTGTTTGTGCACTTGAATTCCAGGTGGCTTGAGATAAGATGTTTCCTTTGTTGTAGGTCTACTAAAACGGAGCCATCTTCTGATCCGTCTTGTGTTTTGGAACCATCAAAATACAATGTCTACACATCATATGTACAAGGACTATGTGATACACTATTACTATTATTACTACTACTACCAACTGTACAAATGTCATTTTCACTAGTTAGACTAGGAAGGAGCTCCAACTATGTGTCAGGTGGTACTCAGGATGGTTGAGTAAGATAGCATCCCAGATCAGTTTAAAGAAAGAAATTCCCAAAGATAAGTTTTGTGAAGGCCATTGGATCATTTTAACCCTCTAAAGGAGTTACCGTGTGTTTCATGTATCGCTATAAGTTCAGCTGGATCTGATTTTTTATGCCCTTGTATGGAAGCCACCAATGTGAACAATTCATTGTAAAATACCCCTGTAAATTGCTGGATTAGTCTCTGCTCAACAATACACCATATGCTTCTGGAATGTCAAGAATTACTATGTTTATACATTGGTGAACGCGTTAGTCAAATGATAAGTGTATCAAGACATTTCTGAGTTCACCAATCACATGCACAAGAGTCCTTCCCATCTAAATGATATGTGCACCTATTTTATCGCATTTTGCATTGATTTTATATGCTATTGATAAAGGCATTACGTTTACATATTCACCAAAATCAACTAAGAAATTGTACACATTAAATTTAAAATTTCGAATATTAAGAGAAATGGAGGGCAGAGTGTGTTTGCATCAAACGTTAAAGCATTAAGTAAAGATTCGAGAGAACGAGAGGACGTACCAAATCCCTTCTGTGAAGAAGCATGGTTACCTGAGGCAGACTTTTTGAGTGTACATGCAAGAAGTTCCTGCTGGCTCATGATCTTAGTCAGTTGAAACAGTTAGATATTCTCGCAATCTTTCTTCATATTTTCAACTATGTTCTAATGTAGTGTGGGATACATTGCAAAAGTTTCTAGCGAAGTTTCCTTATCTGCTACTTCCAGAGTGATGGCCTTACTTTTACTATTTACTGAAGTACCTTTTATTTTATCCAGGTTGCTAGACTTTCTCTGAGTCTTCTAAGATGAGTTGATGGGCAGTGTGATCTTTATCAACAAATGTTATTTCAACTTTTGTTTCATCAACTCTTGTGCGGAGGCCGGCCCTTGACTTCTCGAGTTGTATCAAGTGTTCTGTTGTTGAACCGAGGCCTCAATTAGTGGTTGTCCTTTGGCACTCTTCTTTTCAACTGTGAAAACTCAACTGATTGTGTTTACTACATGTTTGACACTTGTAGATTCTTTAGTTGTGGAATTTTCTTCCCTCTCTTCCACAAGTTCATTCTGCTAATCTGAAAGCACTGTATCAATAATGTGTGCAACAAGAACGTTCATTCTATGGTTCCACTGTGGGCATGTCTTTTCTCAATGATACTCTTGATGAAATGAATAGTATTGATCCATGCCCATGCTTTCATCATTCAGCACAATGTTTGAGCTTTACATAGACCTGGTTGGTTGGTTGTTATTGTTGACAGAGTTAGCAACCCTCCTTAGAATGTTGAATCTAAGAGGCTTGTTGGCTATAGTGATCTCACTTGGCCTTTGTTTCAATTCTTATAATTCATTGGACAAATACTTAATAGTGTGGATCAAGCTCTCAAGATCAGTTGCTTCTTTCTCCTTGGAATTTCTTACAAGGATCTAAGAACTTTTCCCCATTTCTTTGGAGTCCTTTGTTGATTCATGATCTGCGATGAATCCAATCACACGCAAGTCATTTTCAACTGTAATTTCCTCTTTAGAATTGTTAGCCAAAGTTGGCTTCACCATTCTGTTCATGAAATGTGCAATACTTGTTGGTAAGGCAGATGTAAAATAATGGATAGTGATGGAGTCATGAGGTTTCATGTCTACCAGAAATCTATTCATGATACGATTAAACCTCTTATTGAAATATTTCAATTTATCTTTCTGCTCCATCTTGAGACTGCCCAGCTTTCATAAAATCATGGCGAGGGTTTTATCGTCAACAAATTTCTACATAAATAGCTTCTTAAAACCCCTCCAATTCTAGATTGAGTTCGGAGGAAGGCTATGATACCATATAGTTTCTCGGCCATCTAAGGTACATAGAAAAAGTCTACATGCAACATCATCATAATGAACCTCAAGCGTTTATAGATACAAGTAAAATTTTTCCAGGTGATTCTCTGCCTTTACTGCATTTTCAGGGCCATATTTCATTAACAGCTTCTCCAGGTGTCTCAGCATTTTGTATAACACACCCGAATGTGAAAGTGGGCCTTGATTCATCCCATCTAGATCTTGGTCCGCCATGTGTTCATCACTATTTTCCCCTTATTCTTCAGAATCTGATTGGTCTTCTTCTTCTTCTTCTTCACCACCTAACTTGCAAAAATTATCATCCAAGAGTACCACATTATCACCGTCACCACTGTTGAAGGTTGGAGGCTGCTTTGTTTTTTTTGCATTCTCTTTAGAGTCTGCTAACTCTTCAAGGGTGGTGAGAAACAAATATTGGACTGTTGAAACCACTATCTCGTTGGGGTTGGTTAGGTTCTTCTTTGGAAAATATGGAAGATTATGTACTATGGGTATCAATCTAATAGAATTTAGAAACTTGTGGATGATAGGGAGGATGGCTCAAATATGGTCATAAGAAATCTCACAACTTTGTACAGTTTTAGGATGAGAAGGATTTCCAACTTCAGGAATATGCACAGGGGAGGTGATGGGGACATTAATCCGTTGACTGGAGGAAGTAAGATTTGGGTGGCTAAGGTTATCAACCATAAAAATATGGTTTCCCTCCTTCTAGCGCCAAAAATTTTCACTGTGTTGTACCCACAAAATTCAAGGGATATCCCCGATATGTGGTCCTAATTAGACCTCACATCGTTTGGGATAGGATCCCCATTCAGAATTTGGCACTCGTTGATGGTTTTTGTAAAGATATGCCTTGGCTCTAACTTTTAGCAAGAGAGAGGGGTGAAAATGTTCCTTCAAAAAGCAAGCGGGTGTGCTTGGTGAGTGTTTAGTCATGTGTGTGGCAAAATTCTTTTACTGTGGAAGGGGGAGGAGAAGTGAGCCTTTAAGAGAGAGGTAATAGTACCACCCTAGTAAAGACACACATAAACTAGAAGAATTTGTTCAACATCAAGAGACGTAGTCCACAAAGATGTGATGGTCATTATAACCAATGCAACAAGGAATATCTATCTAATATCTAGTGGAATAGTCCACAAGGATGTGATAACGATAATAATAATTACAACAATTTTCAACATGATAAGTACCAAAATAACCGAAATAGTTCAACTACTTTAGCAGAGATGAAAGAAAACATGAATTACAAACATTCATAGAATAATCTTACAAATATCCATAATCCATGCATGAAGAATGTGTTGGCTACAGTGCTTCTAATATCAAGTAAAAGTTCAAAGACACATGTATACAATGAACACCACTAGCTCCAATAGTGGAGTGGTGGATCCACTCCTTGCTCCTCAAAAGAACTAGTTTGTCTCTCTAATGCATTGTGGGAGGAGCCAAGGTGAAAAGTTCTTTTCTCATACAATGAGGGTATATATATAACCAATTAGGTGATGCTTCACCTTCCTTGTGACTCTTTAACAACCCTCATGACTCTTTGACTTCCTATGACTTTTCGACTTTACATGACTCTTCAGATTCTAAATGTGTCCTTTGGACTTCCACTTTACAATACATTTTGAATAGATAATTTACATCATCCACAATATAGTGTAGCATATGACAACTCATGACATGACACTGCTGACATGGACATCTTGTTCATATCGTAATGCCAAGCCACTCTTGCTTCTCCTTGCTATGTGTCTTCCTGAGAGTGTTCTTTTATCCACCTTTGTATGACTTGAAAGTAATGATATCGAGTCTTGAGTTGTGGTTGCAACCTAGTGCCCCTTTTATTTTTCATGGCTAATGAGCTTGCATACTTAGCTACAAAGAGCTATTTCAAATTTTTTCCCTTCTTCACATCATTCTTCATCATCTTTCCATGACATGATAAGGTACCTACACTTGCAATTCATTGATGACGAGATAACATTAATGTGACAAAACTCGCAGTTTAAGATAGTGAATGTTGATCCATAAAATGAGTAAGAACCGATCAAGAGCTAGGAGAGGGGCTCAATGACTGTGAAATTGCATAGTTCAAGCAGTCGAGGGTAACCCTTGAGACTCTGCAATGCATAGTCTAGGCTAGGTTGAGGGAGGAAACTATGAAATTTTGAGGTTAGCATGAAAGGTTGAGGGGATGGGCACTAAATAATCCTATTGTGTAGTTCCGAGAGACAGAGAAGACTAGGCCATTATGAAAGTACGTAGATGAGGGGCTCAAAGTTTGAGCTTGAGGCTAGGGATTCCGTGATGTATAGTTGAGGCCAAGTTGGGAAGATGGATTGCACAATTCCAGGAGCCAAGTTTCGGGGTTGAGCACCGAAACTGCCTAGTGCAACAATCTTGGTAGGAAGAAACCACGCATTGTGTAGTTTCAAGAGGAAAGGTCATAGCTAGAGGTTTAAGAATGTGTAATGCATAATTCAAGAATGTCGGATGAGGGTAGGTTGCTTGATCAAAAAGTTTTCACAAATTGACTAAGTGCAGGATCAATGAGGCTGATATGAAGAGTGATAAGACTTTGTCTATGATCACATGCTTAAAATACTTGATGACACAAAAACATAGATCATCATAGACACGTTAACAACAAAATTCCCTTAGTGTGAAAACTTCCCAACCACTTACAACAAGTGCGAAACTAAATATACACTTTGCAACGACCATGATGACACTTGTGCGACAATGCTCGAAACTTTGGAAATGAGTGTGATGGATTTTTACATGGTTATATTTACTCATTTTCACAAATGTATTCCCTTTAAACCACTAGAACATGCTTATACACGTTGTGTGAGAGATAATATGAGAAAGATAACATTTTTCCTACCTTGCAAGAGGGACCAAAATACTTCAAGCAAAGACATGGAAAGAGTTTCAATGTTTGCGATGAAAATATATAAGACCAAGGAAGTCTCCGAAATTGAGTGTAGGCCAAAAGTTTGGAGGGTGGTGTTGCAACGACAACAACTTCACATAAAATTTAGTAAGCATAAAATGAGAAACATTAAAGTCAATATCAATAATATGGAAAATTACTAGGAAGGAATACAATGACTCTTAAAATGTACGAAATAAATCTAGATAGTTTTGAATTTTCTGCAACTAATGGATGTAGAGGGCTCAAGATTGTTGAAAGTTACAAACTCCTGACATCGAATCATGGGAGGGTTCACTAGTTGGCCTTTTTTATAGCCACCTTATGATTGAAAAGGTTAAGTTTGACTGAGAACAAGATGACACGATAATTTTGATTGATTGAAAGGAGTGTTAATCATAAAATTTGATCTAAATTGGTATATTAGATTAAACAGGAACAAACACACACCAAACACCATGGGAAATATAGAAAAAATCCAGATAAAGTATATATAACTATATAATAAGTCTGAATGATACAACCATAAAAGTACTAGGGGAAAACTCTTAAACTAGTTTCTACTGGTCCGATGCTTTTATAGAAAAAAATTATTAAGTGGAAAATTACACCATATAAATATGCATATATATGTAAGGTATGAAAGACAATGAAGGTGTATTAAATACCCCTAAGAGTCTATTTCCTTAATGTGACTTTAAGAATGGATAGTGGACATCGGTAAAATGTGATTAGAAAACTGGCAGGTAACCGAGTAAGGTAATATTAAGTTGTAATAAAGAGAGTGTGCTAGCATACTGGCGTAAGTGTAACTTATGATTATTATTGTGCGTTGAGACATCAAGGAAAGTGCAGTGTGCCCAATCTATGGTTCCCCAAATAGGTACCTCAAAGAACTTTAATATGACTTTTATAGACATAAATGAAGTTACAACAAATGGTTGTTTAGAATGAGCATGCATATACAAAGTCACTATATCAAGATAACCACATTAACAATATGTGAAGAGACAACTAACATGTATAAAAACGTGAAGGGGAAAAACCCCATATCACATCTAAACATAGATTTCTTCATTAATAATTTACATAATAAACAGGGATGTAACCCTAAGAAGAGAGCTGCGAGAATCATGGATGAGGTTTGTTGGAGAAGCATGGTCTTAAGACTTGGTGATGTAATTTTATTATTATCTTTTGTTAATTTAAGTATGCCAATATTATTTCTAGTTGTGCCTTTGAATTTTAATTTTGGTTATTTAAATATTGCCTTGTTCTTTTGGCCTTGATGGTCTACTAGGAGAAGGATAAAGTAAAGAAACCAGTTGAACTATAAAACCTTGATCCATATTTTTGAATGAAACAACTGAAAAATAATTAACGTGAACATGTCTGGGTCCACTTGTCCAAAGGGAAATGGTAATAATAATTATCGTCAAGCCTTGGTAATGTTGTGCTATGGCATCTTTTATATTATGGGGTTTGATGCTCCCTAAAAAATAGATCATTGGTGGTAAGCCATCATGGGGGTGAGGTAAGGAAAATTTCTTAGAAGAGGAGAAGTAAATAATGATAACAAGTAGGATTACTAGGGTAATGGAATAATATGAAAATTAGTTGTTCTATTGTCAGAGATAATTTTTTTGTTTATTAACAATTACATGGTACTACTTTGCAGGTCAAATATATTAAAATAACCCATTGTTGAGAAATGTGATTAACATGTTTTCGATTGATGCTAAAGAAATAACTATAATAAATTAACATAGAGAGTGTGAGATCGTCAATATGCTTACAAGTGAAAATGCGAGAAAATCCTATGACTGCATACCTAAGAAAATTGCATTTAACATTTATCCACAAGCTGTAACATAGGATGAAAGAGGGCCAAAATCGAGGGAATGCTGCAAAGAGGACTCTTGGTCCTATGCTGAAAGAAAAGAGAAAAGAAACTTAAGGTGGTCATAACTAAGTTTACTTGGACAAGGTGGGCAACAATATAGCTGCCTTGAACATGGCAGGAAAGGAAGGTTATTCTAAGCTCTCATTATATATGACAAATGCATATGTAAAGTTTGGAGCTAAACTAAAAGTATAGAAAAGTTACTGAGTACGACAATGCACTAATTACAAACTATCATAAAAGATAATAACAATAAATGGTTTATGAAAATTGTATTACCACTATATGAATATTACAGATAAAATTGGTACCCCCTGATCTGAAATTTACAATGGAACCATGTGATGTGGTCTTTTGCAATCGACATTTCCATTGGGTAAGAAAAATGATTAATTGCTTTGTTGATGAGCTACAATGAAGCTACTAACTCTTACTGAGTATAGGTTGTTGACCCTTGTTATGTGTGATGCGTGTTGATGAACTTTGTTAGGTACATAAACAACCATTGATGGTGCCCTTAATTGAAACTAATGGTGCCTATAATATAATTTGAGATGACTATATATATACATGTTTCTTAAATAATGATCAATGGAAGCTAATGACAACTTTGATAATTACGAATGTAGGTCAAACTGGACAAAGATTCCTTGGTAAACCTCTAGGTATTCTTGATTGGAGAGAAATCATGTTATGTAAGCAAGCTATTACCCATATTAAGTGCAGTGAAGGCACTTTGGCCTGAGAGTGGCAACTTGGGAAAATGAAAATTTCATGTGTAAAGCATATCCTAGTCTATTTTGAAGGGCTAGGGACAAACACCGAGTATGGTGTTTTGCTAAAGGGGGGAAGATGTAATACCCCTTAGTGAAAAGTAAATATTTAATTTACTTTTACTAAAGTAATTTAGCAGAGTACCTAACAAGAATAGGTAATAAAAACTAAAGTTTGTTTTTAGTTTTATTAATTGAAATTGGATATGGTTTACCAAAGAATTACTGAAGGGAAAATATGCTAAGAGAGAGTTTTACTTATGAGATTCTTAAAAGACGGTTCCTCCTCTCCCTAGAGATAAATTATCTCATTGAGGGAAAATGGAGCCAAGAGGGTGAGAGGGAAAAAGACTAAGGCAACCTAGAGACTTGGAACCTGGTTGGACAAGGTCCAAGATAGGAAATGAAACTGATTCCTCAAACAGAACACTGTTGAGGAAGGGAAGGATGCTGCCAAAGAAAGGGGTCCTTAGGTTGGTTAGCTAGTCAAACTCCCTGTTAGACCTATAAGGTCTATGATAATATTAGACAAACCTGTTGTGGTCAGAATGTTCTAGGTGTACCTATTTTGGTCTCTGTCTCAAGAACTATTCTGGAAGTAAAATAGCTAAGGGGGAGTATTGGTAAAGGCCACCTAACCGCATTGGTCGGGTGAACAAGTCTTTTCTCCTCAGTGATTTTGTGGTGGCCTAACTAAATTGAAACAAATAAGTGTTATGCTACTACGATATGATTTTATTAGTATGAGAACCATTATTCTTGTCTTATTGTATTATGATGAAAGATGAAGATGTGCTTTTAAACAATTTTGTGTGTGAACAAAGAATGTACATCATATAATACTAAATAGTAATCGTAAGTAGGGTGTGGGCTAGGCTAGTCCAAACTGGTACAAGCCTCTGCCTATTAGTTTGGAATAGTCCAGGACCCATATAATATAATATGGAAAATAGAGGTAGGGGCCTGAGTTTGGAACCACCTATGGATTCTATATTTAATATAATAATAAACAACAGCATGCAAATATAACTATAACACAACAATAATTATACAAGCAAGCTCACTAATAATAATTGTAAGGCTTTTAATAAATAAAAGAATTATGTTGAGAAGTATGTGATGTTTGCATATTGAAATTTCATTATAATCTAAAATTCCATAAGAGTAATTGTTATTTTCCAATTGAGTAAGACAAAATGTAGAAAGAATAAATTTATAAATATAAACCAACAGTAAGCATTGCACTGAAAATAAATCACATATTACACAAGTATCAACAACCATACATTACGAGAGCATGAATCTATTTCAAAAAAACCTACTTTCATATGAGCATGAAGATAAATATCTTCGAAGAATAATTTAGATTTGACAATATGCTGTAAATGAAATACTATCAAATAACCTATTAAAAAAATCATTACGAGTTTTATAATCTTGAAATCCCAGAGTCGAGTTATACAAAAATGCAAAAGTCTGAAGGTTGTTAACATTAATTACATGAGGAATGGGGCCAACGAACAAACCCTAAATATAATTTCATTAACATATAAACCATACTCAAATATTTCTGGAAAACCAGTAGTTCGACCTTGAACCAAATATTGTCATGTACAGAGAAGTAAAGAGTACACAGTTATAAAAACCTGGAAACAACCTAGAAACATCTTGGGGAATCGATAAACGTTTTCTCTCACGACGGTATACATGAAATACCTATTGAAATGGCCAAAGGAAAGGAATTACGAGATAATATGATTGGAAATAAAATGATACAAATTGAACTAATTGAAAATAAAATGATCATAGAATATAGCTGATAATTACATGGAACGGACTGAGAGCATCCCATGAGCACATTAAATATATAGAATGGAACCTTAAAATTTGAAGAGGTGAAGTGAGAAATGATTAAGGGAGCAGAGATATCATTTATTTCTTAAACATAGAAAAAATTAAACCACACCTGGAGAAAACAGGTTGAACCCACATTTATCAAATGCCTTCTATGGAAGTAGCCAAAAAATGAAAAATGAGCATGAGAGCATCAAGGTAGTTTACTTGAAAGTAGAGATAGTCTGATGGTAAGATAAGTGGAAAGGAAATTGTAAATATGCATATATATTTTAACCATAGACTTTGGTGGCAGAGAAACCCACCTGAAGAGGTGACATCCCACAGTCTTCTTTCGTGAGAAGCCTAAACAAAAGTTTTGGAGTTAGAAAGAAGTTGGGAAGAGTTTTTAAGGAAGATAACGAGGAAACCTTCTAGTGGAAACACAATTATCTAGCTATGTAAGGTTTCCCTGGTGCCACACCAACATTTTTGCATGACAGCGATTCTAGTACCCTGTGGCAGAAAAGAAAATGAGGATGAACATCTCATAGGTAATTTAAGGATCCCATTTAATTTACAGAGTATGAAGTAGGATGAATAAACTTATTGAGAAAAGAGAGTCATTCCCTCAAGAAACCCTTGCGTTGTTGCAACTTATGGATCCAATAACATTGCCATGAAGATTATGATCACCTGTAGACTCTCCACGAGGGATTTTCCCAAATAAACAATAAAAAAAACATGAAACTCTAATTGAGGTTGCAAAGCGAGAAACCTATGGAAGATAGTGAGGAAAATGAGATCCAGGTGGCATGGGAGGTGGAGGGTTGTTACCCTCTAACCTCACTGCAACCCAAAGCACCATAGATTTCTTCCCAGATCCTAAAGTCTAAGATGTCAAGTGGAAGGATCGGAGAAAATTCCCGAATGTTTGAAATTATGTATGTATATTCAACTCGGAAAACTATACTCCATTAAAAAATTGAAATAACAAGGGTTTGAGCATGAACCAGAGTCAATCCTTTAACTCACATATTCCTTATTTGATTAAGTTATTTATAAACAATTTTGATTCCGTACACCGCTAAGTTTGAAATGACATTGTACACAAGGTTATAACCATATCATATTAATAATAGTGCTTCTCATATGAGAAAAATGAAGCATGAATCTATACTACCAACTTAACTCATCAGGAATGTTAAAAGTAATAAATAAATAAAATTATTTTTGAGAAGTTTCACAATCATATTTTATTGCCCAATAACGTGTCAAAAATAGAAGCCAACATTCCACAATTCAAGAACTCATTTGCAATTAGAAACATTTGTCAAACATATTCAATCCTACATCACATTAAAGTTAAGCTTATGCATGATTAAGGTGAACTCACAAAACAAGTGGAGCACTCATAAAACTATTTTAGAAAACCATAGGCACGTACATCCAGTAAATTTGATCTATCCAATGTAAATGGTCCTCATATGTGATGCAATCTTCACACTTCGAACTTCTTGTAAAATGTGTCATGGTCAACTATGATATCGTTGATGTGCATAATTATGCAATGTTTAGCGTGTTTGAGTTAAGCATGTATTCATGGAGATATGGTTTTGTTGGATAATCCCAAAAGAAGCCATCTAATCATACTTCCACATCACTATATCGAAATTTTTTGTGTTGTCGTTGAAGAGTTGAGGTAACTGTTACAAGGTAAAAGTGTTGGAAGATCATGGGTTGTTAGCATAGATGAATTGTGACTAATTAATTTAATTTGGTATAAAAAAATATAATTACACTATGAAATTTGAACTATATAGCATTTCCGTCGTAGGGTTGTTAGCCTACTCCTAGGCCTTGTCAAGTAATCATTATATCCGTAGAAATACTAGTCCTAGTTCTTGTCAAGTAATCATTATGTATAAATAGAATCATATAAGAAATTTGCGAAGAAATAGATAATCATTCAAACTTTTCATTACTTACATGCCAACCAATGTGTTTTTTTTTTGAAGAAGATGGTAAAGAGGAGAACTGGCTCCAAGCCATGAATGAGGAGATCGATTCCATAAAAAAGAATAATACATGGATTCTAGTGGACTTACCAACATGTAATGATAGTATGAGTGTGAATTGGGTTTATAAAACCAAATTTAATGAAAAGGGCGAAGTTGAGATATATAATGTAAGATTAATATTAAAGGAATTTGCACAATGACCTCGATATGGTTTTGGAGAAATTTTTGTAGTAATGGTCAAATTAGATATAGCAAAGGAACTCTAAGAAATAACTACTCAAAGAAATCGAAGGCGTATCAAATGTTTATGAAATCCACATTCTTACATGACATTCTTGAAGAATAAGTTTTTGTGTAACAACCATTAGGATATGACATATTTAAGGATAGGATGATAAGGTATATATGTTGAAGAAAATTCTTTATGGGCTTAAGAAAGCTGCAATAGTTTTCTACCTAATGTTTAAGAGCATGTGTTTCCTTTTAAGAGGCCATAAGTTCAAATTCAAATGAGGGTAGACTAGGTATGCCTCCATAGATCTTAATAGTCAAATCATTGCTTGTAGACATGTACCATTTCTCACAAACAAGAGAATCACATGCACCAATTTAGTGTTTAGCTTGATTGTGATATTAAAGTTGGATTAGTATATAAGAATCTAATGATTATTATTATTTACATGGTCAATACACTTATGAACCACTTTGAATAGATTTAGTTGCACAAAATTTAAACTTTTAATTCTATAGATTAATGAAATCAAAACAAATTATATATTAATACTATACTAAAAATTAAATAAATGTGTTTAATCATAATTTTTTTATATTCCAAAAATTGACGTATAAACCATGGGTCTTCCATTAAAATTAAAGTATAATATATATTAAAATTCACAATGATGATAAGAATATAAGAGAGAGGTGAATATAGGGAGGTTTAAGCTTTCTTAATATTTCTATTTTATGGACTTTAGTTTTTTTTTTGTTTTATTATTATTATTATTATTATTTTGTGGTTCATGGTCTTTGGAGATTAGTGATCACTACGTCCACAAAATAATTATATTAGGAATATCTATCCAAAAGGATACTTCCTGTCATCTTAACCATGGAACTTGAACCCATGACCTATAAATAACAGAGGTGTTTTAACCACAAAGACTCAACTAACTAAGCTAACCAATATTTTTTATATATGCGGTTCACTATCTCAAGAGATCGATGACCTACATCCATGGAATAATTGTACTAGGAATATGTACCTGAAAGGATCACTTCCTCTCACCTAAACCACAAAGCCTACCCTCGAGAGTGTCGAGAGAGTTGAAACTATGACATCTCAATAGAAGAGGTGCTTTAACGAAGGGGAATCAACCAATTGAACTAACCGTCAAGACTATTTTATGGCATTTAGTTTTTAATATGAAGATTTTTTATATGCATTTAGATGAGCATTACTAAATGAATTCTTTCTTTTTTTCGTTCATACATATAAAAATTTCAATTTAGGTAGAATTTTTTTGTTAGAAATGTTGATCGCTATGGTACTTTCAAATATTGTGTATAAGTTTCTCTTTAATTTTAATAATTATGAATATACATATTTTTTATTATATGTTAAAGTTTAACAAATGCATAATTTTATATGATATTGATAGTTCCTTAAGTTTATTATTTATATGTCTAATTTCAATCATTGTAATAGTAATGGAGGATATTATTTGCACTGACAACCATTATGAATTGGAAATACAAAACAAAGTTTTTGAAAGATGATTTTTAATGTGCCTAGGACCTTTTACTCAATATATGACCTTCTACTCAAGATATATCATATTTATGCAACAAAATCTAGTGGTTAAAACCATTTTTCCCCTATTAGGTCAAATCCATTTACCAAACGAAGGTGTTTTCCTTAATTTTCTTTAGATTGTATTATTTTCTAAGTATAATCTAGAATAATTTATATTGTTGGAAGGGATAGGATGACTCCCATTTGATAGATATGTTAGAGGTCAAATTTAAATAATATAGTAATTTGTAGATAATTCAATGAAATTGATTGAGATTGTTGAATATGGGTACGAGATCCTATATAATAGAATTTTAATGTAATTGAGAGAGTTAGAGAAGGTGCGATTTTTTCTTAGTTTTAAGAGTGGGGGATTATGTTAAAAGAGGAAGATTGCAAATACAATTGTTGATTTTTTAATATTCATTTTCATATTCAATTAATGTATATCTCAGTTGTGTGTTCTTATGTGACTTTTTATGATAACCATGACTGATTGAATATAGACCAAAGTTTTTTTATTTTCATCGTAGAAGCACTTGAATGTAAAGACCAAGCCATGGTTGAATATAGGTTGTTAATAGTTCCATTTCCAGGGTTATAGTTATTTGGGTTTGTAGTGCAATTTTAATATCTCATCGGATCCATTTCAATCATTCAAAAACACCAAATCCATCAATTGGTAGATGTGTGAATAGACCTATCAGAGATTGTTGTCAATCTGGTTGGTAACATTATCCAGTTCAATAATAGTGCAAGCAATGAAATCATAACCAGATCCAGATTGAAAGTTGTGGACCCCATATTCAAGGGGGTGAATATTCAAATCCCCAGATTGAAGTGTTAGTCATGTGAAAGGAGATATTTGAAATAAGTGATATCTAGATTAAAGCGACATTTAAATTTCATTCAGATAATATAAATCCATGGATTGAACACTTTCATGTTGACATATTTAGTTGATAATCATATCTTGTTAGAGAGTAGTTTCTGGATTAAATGACATCCGGTTTCGCTAAGATTGTCAGATTTTGGATTGGTTCTAAAAGTAAGGTTCCCCTTTTAAATGAATTTGGGATTTAAGTTCTAGTGGCACATGATTAGTCCAAAATATTGATTTGAAGTCGATAGAAAAAAACTTCATGTAGGGTTATGATTATAGAGTTATATATAATAGATATCTAAAGAAAATTTTAGATAACACGATCTATGAATAAAGGAAAAAATCAATAAAGTGAGATCTTAGGATCAATTTGGTATTGGAGCATACTATGTGCTCTCAGACATGGTAGAAATAAATATAGGAGTAGCTCAAGGCATAGGTAGAGGAATACCTATAGCAAATGTAACACTACAAGCTGAGATCAAACACATTTAGATGAGGTTAGAGGCAATGAAAACTACCTAGAAAAGGGAATCTAACATAGGAGATGTCAGCAAGGTAGAAGAATAATATTGTAGTGAAGAATCAATAAAGGAGAGAATGTTGAATATGGCATCTAAGATGAGTGTAAAAAACAAATGGAGGCACCCATTTATGAAGGCAGTTTCAGTGTTGATGAATTTATTTATTGGATCAATGTCATGGATAAGTATTTGTATTATGAAGATGTTGAAAAAGAGAAAAGAGTGATATACATAGTGATAGGATTGAAAGTTCATGCAACTCTATGGTGGGATGAAGTGTAAGAAGATAGAAAGAGGAAAGGAAAGTCCAAGATCAAAAGCTAGGATAAAATAGTTGCAAAGTTCAAAGGCAAGTTCATGCCTAATTATTATTATTTAAATGTTTTCAAGAAATTTTAAAATATTAGACATATATCTATTTTGTATATGGAATACACTAGGGACTTTTATAAAATAAACATCAGAGCTAGTCATGTTGAAGAGGATGCTAAAAGGATTGTTAGGTAAATTAATGGTTTAAGGTATGAAATCTAAGATGAGATTGGTATATTATACCTAAGAAAAATTAAATATCCATATCAAGCTTCTTTGAAAAAATAAGAGAACATCACCATAAAAAAAATTCAAAAGAGTAGAGGAATAAGTCATTAAAGAGGAAAAGCTTAATAAAGTGGTTGAGGAAGATTCTAGTCTTCAGGGGAATGTGGAGGCTCAAGTAGTTAGACACCAAGAGGAGGTTATTCTAGAGGATGGATATATTTCTTGCGAGGTAGAGGCAAAGGTATAGATTACCAACCTAGATGTTACATATGTGGAAAGTTGGATATATGTCATGGGATTGTCTAGAGAATATCTCCGAAAGTTAGAGAAGCATCCATGTGGTAGAGGGAAAAGAGGAAAATGTGAATTTAGCGGAAACTAAAGAAATTCTTAAATAAGGAGAGTCTTTGTTGATGAAAAGTGTTTTGACCAAATAATAGAAAGAATCCAAGGAGACAATACAGAGGAAAACCTTATTTAGAATTGTGTGTAAGTCAAATGATAAGTGTTTCAAAGTTTTGATTGATAGTGCTAGTTTAGATAATTTGTTTTATATTCATAAGGTAGAAAATCTAGATTTAAAAAGAAAAACAAACCCTTCGCCTTATAAATTATCATGTACGTAAAATGTACCTAAATTTTTTATGAATGAATAGTGCAATGTGGAGTTTTAGATTGCCAACTATATGGATGAGGTATTCTGTGACATAATTGCCATGGATACTTGCTATATGTTTTTGAGAGTACTTTGGAAATATGATAAAAAGGATATTCATAATGGTAGGAAGAACACCTAAACTCTAGAGATGAATGGAAAAAAACATTTTTTGTTACATTTTTAAGATGAGCAAGTACATGTAGAAGTGGGTTGTAGTGTGTTGTTGGCTAGTGGAAAGGAGCTACTACAAGAACTCAAAAAGGAAGAGGTACATTGTGCATTGATTGGAAAGCCCAAGGTAATTCTTAGTAGCCAAAGATTAAACGATTTTCCTAAAGAAGTCAAAGTTATTTTGGATAATTTGTTTGATATTTTTGTTGATGATTTTTCAAGAATTTTATCTCTTATTAGAAGAATTAGTCACCATGTAGACTTAATGCTAGGATCAATTCTTCCAAATAAATAAATAAACTCAATGATTCCATAAGAGAATGAAGAAGTGAAGAGACAAGTGCAAAAAATGTTGGATAACGGTCTCATGAAGAAGAGTTTGAGTGCATGTGTTTCTCCAACAATGTTCAACCCAAGGATGGATGCTAGATGGAGCATCTGTAGTGGTTTTAGAGCCATAAATAAAATTTCAATCAGGTACATAATTCCACTTCCATGAACTGATGATTTAATTGATTGTTTAAGTAGTGATATGTATTTCTCTGAAATCGATATGAATAGTGGATACCATTAGATTAATTTTAGAGAAGTGGATGAATGGAAGACAATCTTAAAAACATATCGTGGATTGTATGAATGGTTTGTGATGACTTTTGGTCTAACTATTTACCCTATAACTTTCATGAAGCCAATGAATGATTTTTAAAAGGAATTTACTAGTAATTTGTTTATAGTTTATCTAGATAATATCTTGGTATATAAGCAAACAAAATAGGAGAATTTGAGACATCTTAGATTAGTTTTGAGTACCTTGCAGAAAGAGAAATTATTGACTAATTAAGGAAATGCAGTTTTATGAAGAAGGGATTCATATACTTGGGCTTTTTTATTTCTAAATATGGTTTATAGATAGAACAGGGAAATTTTAAATAAATTATTAATTGGTCTCTTCCAAAGAACGTCCTTGAGATGAGAAGTTTTCATGGTCTTGCAAGATTTTATGAAAAATTTATTAAGAATTTTAGTAGAATTTCTACTCTTATTGTAGATACCATCAATAAAAAAAAACCATCGAAATGAACATTAGAAACTGATAGGAATTTAAAATTTCTAAAACAAAAGATAATGACAAATATTGCATTGGCCTTGGAAAACTTCAACAAAAATTTCTAAGTTTGGATAGATGCAAGTGGAGTTGCCATTGGAGCTATATTAAGCCAAGAGGGGAGATCGATTGCCTATTTTAGTGAAAAATTGAATGAAGAAAAATAGAAATATTCCTCTTAAGACAAGGAATTCTATGCCATATCTCATGCGTTAAATAAATGGAGATATTATCTCATACCCAAGGAATTTTTTTTTGTATACAAACAATCATGCTTTGTAGTTTATCAATAGTCAACCAAAATTTAATCAAGGAAATGGTAAGTGGGTATAATGTTTGCAAAAGTTTACATTTCTAATTAAGAATACAAGTGGTTCATCAAATAAGGTAGTTGATGTGTGACGTAGAATTAATTTTATTCTACATGAATTTCAAGTTAATTGTTTGGGATTTGATGAGCTAAAGGAGATATATAAACATGATGCAGATTTTAAGGATGCATATGTAGCATGTGAGAACCTAATCATCATGAATAGTACTCAATGGTTGAGTTACATAATTAATGAAGAACTGTTGTTTAAGGACAATCAACTTTTCATACCAAAATTCTCAATGAGGGACAATTTGATAAAGGAAAAGCGTAGTGGAGAATTGTCATGACACTTTGGATAGGATAAAACATTTTATTTATTTAATGCTTTTTATTTTCGGCTAGGTATGCAAATAGATCTAAAAATATTTGTTGAATGGTGTAGAGTATGTCAACATTATAAAGGAAGGAGTCAGGATATATGTTTATATGAGCCATTATCAATTCTAAGACATACCATGGGACTTTGTGAGTATGGATTTTATCTTGGGATTGCTTGGAACTCATAGAGATAATGATTCTATTTAGATGGTTGTCGATATATTTTCAAAAATGGCATAATTCATAGCTTGTACAAAGACCAATGATATGACAATGTTGATAATTTATTCTTTAGATAACTTGTGAGATTACAGAGTTTTCATAGAAGCACATGTATTAGAAAGAGATACAAGATTTGTAATCCATTTTAAGAGAGCATTGTGGAAGAATGTAGGCACAACCTAAATTTTAGCTCAACTTAGCACCCACAAACTGATGGGAAAATGGAGGTGGTAAAAAATGTATAAAAAATATATTGAGCAGCTTGGTGAGTGACCCAAAGAATGGGATCAAATGTGTACTTAGGTTGAATGCACTCATAGTGATTCAACCAATAAAAACATAGATATGAGGCCATTTGAGATAGTATATGGAATGCATCTGAGAGGAATTTATGAGTTGAGAGTGGAATCACGAATTAAGGGGTGTTCATGGTGAAGACTTTGTAGCAAACATGTAGGAGTTGCAATAAATATTCAAATAATAGTTGCAAGAAAATAATAGCAAATATAAGCAAAGAGAAAATATGAAAAGAAGATAGATGGAATTAAAATTTGGCAACTTAGTAATGACATATCTAGGAAGGAAAGGTTTCCCATAGGGAGATAAAAAAAAATAATAAGAAGAAAATTGGTCGATGTAAGATTTCAATAAAAATTTCTTCTAATGCTTATGAGCTAGAACTCCCAAGTGATATTCGGATTTCTCCAATTTTTAATATTTCTTACTTGTATCCCTTCAAGGAGATGAAAAGTTTTATAATAGATGAACATGTAAGTGATGAAGAATAGACAAATGGATGGAGGAAACAAATACCAAAATTAGCATAGAAATTGATTGAAGTAGTGTTTGATCAAAGGGTAACCAAGACACCAAATGTAAAGAATATTTTTGGCATTTGGTCAAATGAAAGAAGCAACCAATAGAAGATACTACTTCGATGATAGAAACATAAATCTCCAAGTATGGTGTGAACGTTGAAGACCGTATGAATAGTTCATTTTCCCACTCGGAGTCCAATGTAGGAGTATCCTATATTTAAAACCATTTTGACCCTATTTAGTCAAATCCATTTACCAAAGAAAGTCAGTTTCCTTAATTTTATTTAAATTGTAATATTTCCTAAGCATAATATAAAATAATTTATATTGCTATGGAAGATAGGATGAATGTAATTTGATAATTATGTTAAGGGTTAGATTTAGCCAATATAGGAACTTTCACATTTTAAATGAACTTGGGATTTGAGTTTTGAGTTCTCTTGGAATGTGATTAGTGAAAACTATTCAGTCGACATTGATAATGACTTGTTCCACAGAAGGTTATGACTATAGAGTGATTCATAGTAGAAATCTGAAGAATATTTTGAGGAGAAAAATCCATCAATAAAAGAGGGAGAAATCAACAAAGTGATATCTTAGCATCATGTACCATCTCAACCACCAGCCCATGTGCTATGAAATGATGACCTTTCCATGACTATCATGTACACCCTTGTTGGGATACCATGTTGCCACAACTTTCATCTATTGACATACTATGTTGGATCACATAGTATTTTTAAACAAGGAGAAGATCAAATATTCAATGACTCTCATCCCCACAAAGTAAATGAGTTTAGTAACCACTCTTTAAGTGTATTGCCAATGTGAATGTCATTGAGAAGGAAAAATAGGTTATTTTTTAGCTTTCCATTGCACATCATGTGAAACCTTGGATCTATTGTAATTTCCTAGGACACAATTAGTTCATGTTTTGGGTGTTTGGTGCACATTAAGTGAAATCCTCATTGTATTTTCTCAATTGAGTGTGTCAAAGATCATTTTTCTATCTAGAGACATAGTTTGATGCATTAATATTTGTAATGTTTTTAACCTTAATATAGAGATATCAAATAGATATTATTTGTGTAATAATTCTTTTCTGTCATCTTAACATGGTATTAGAGTAGCACTAGGTGTAACTCCCTGATGAGAGGCATATGAATATGGAGAGAGTAGAGTAGTGAGTTGTTTAATATTGCAATTATATAATTGTAAATGTTTTTCCATCATGATAATGAAGTTGTTGCTTAAAAAGGAGGCCAACCATCATGAAGTGATCTGGGTGTGATATATTAGCTAGTGCTATCAAAGTGTTGCCTAATAGAACCTTGATGAAATATACCATTGCTTGTGAATAAAGTTATGTGAAGAGAATTGTGATTTATCTAATAAATGCAGAGGAAAGGCCATTGAGGGATTGACCTCCATGGATTTATTCCATAGATATCCACCATCTAAACTATATAAATTTGCAAGTTAGTTCAATATTCATTGTAGGATGTGCAAACTAGAGCCCACGAATCCTTTGTAACTATTATCCAAAAATAATTTTTAGTTTTCTTAATTTCATAAAACAAAGCTACAAATGTGGCACAAGCAAAGAGATTGATGGTTGGGGAATGCAATTGAGGGAATATTTTTTTCAACTGGAGCTTAAGTCGAGCATATTTCTAGGCATTCCAATATAACTTCTGCTAATGATAAAAATTCTCGGAAGAATAATTAATGTAGGAAGAAAATTGAGTCAAACTCCATATAAAAATTGAAGGGTAAAATGTGGTTGTTAGAGTTGTGTAATGGGCCAAAATGCAAGCATTTGTTGTTGTGCAACCTGTCCATCTTGATGAAATTATTTTGAGAGCCATGTTTTAAATGAGTGATGGAAAATTGGGAAAGAATTGTTTGAAGAGATTTAGTTTGAAAATGAAATAATTTGATTGAAGCACAATATGTGGATATTAATACAACATAAAACTACATATTGTAGGTGTACTTCTTATCATGTGGCTCAAAAGAGTAGGCTGAGTAGCTATCCAAGTTCATCATTTCCTTATTTGTGTTCGACGAATCTCTATTATAATAATGGAAAAAGAGAAGATCAAGGTTGAGAATATAATTATTGAGATAGATGGGGATAAAACTACTAGGTTCATCTGAACGATCATCAAGGACAAGCTTACCTTTTTTTGTATAGTTGGATATTAATCATTTTTATCTAGCACTTCCCCATCCTCAGGCCAGGTATGATAAGTTTACCGTTGGGTGTCCATAAGCCACATTGATGTATAATTCTTCCATCAATAATGCAACCATCACAAGCTCATGTCAAGGAATTGGGCTTGAAGGGCATGTGGAAGAGTCGCTAGTGGTACTGTGAGAGATCACTCTCATCATTGTGTAGGTGATAGGTTTAATATGTAGGGAAAAGGTGAAGATGAATATGTCCATGATACTAAATCAAGTTGTTGAAAAGGGAAGTTTTCAATCATAGTTTCTTTAGAGGTGGAGAAGATCATATCAAAGCTTCATAAGAAGTAGACCTACATGAATCCAAAAATGGTGATTGTGGAAATATTCATCCATGCTAAAGTAGAACATGTCATTAAATTTATTTGGAGTTTGGGAAGGGAATCAAGTTGAGAAAAATTAACTCAACATGGAAATGCAAATTTTTAAAATTGATTACAATTTCATATTTGGAAACTCCAAAGAAGAACAAGTTAATTGTGATAATTAGAAATATTTTAAAATTATAATAATTTACATTGAGCATAACTAACTCAATTTAGTGGTTTTATTTCCACCACGACGGGTGCCTAACGCAGATGGATCTTAGAAGATGATCAGGGCCAAATTGGAATATTATCCATCTTACCTAGCATTCAATACTCTACGATGCTCGAATCCATCTTGAAAATATGCCCACACTAGTTGAACCTTCGTCATCATACTCCTCTCTTGGTTTTTGTTGCGATAAAATTATGGCTTCTCATAATTATTTACTGTGGTTAGTTATTCAATTGCACAAGGGTTGCGTCATGGTGAGCTAACAATCCCCCTTCGACCTATTTATGTTACTAGTATATTGTCACAAGAGTTATTTGAGAGGGGAAATGATGAGCTCTATTTTGTTATTGCAAGGGAATCATGCCTTTGATGCTCATACTTTCATTACAATCTATATTGGTAATATACAATTACTAGTATATTGTGAGAAGACTTATTTAACAGGGGAAATGATGATCTCTTTTGTGTTACTGCAAGGGAATCATGCCTGTAATGCTCATACTTTCATTACAATTTATAATCGGGTTGGTTCTCAGTATGTTTTGATATACTCAACACTAAAATGTCTGCATTGTTATAGGTTTTTCACTTGACCACCCCACAACCTGCCTTCATTGTAGGATGGTTTTGGAACCTTCAACGGCACCCTAGCTTCACCATTCTGGTGCAACCTTCCTATTGAATCCTCATATTCATCACAATTCGAAGGATCTACCTTTTTAGGCTCCATCAATGGCATTGTCTAACTCTATCCTCTAGTCTAAGTCAATTACACAATTCTTAGTGATCAATTTGGGCTTAGGAAATTCTGAAGTCTTATGTGGTCTCATGGTTGATAGTATGGCATCTAATTTCAATCACTCTCCCACTCGCACAATGATAGTAGATTACTATTGGTGGAAATTAGTGTCTTCCAAAGGTATTCCATGTCTCATAAGCCACTAAGGATAAAAACCTAGGGTGGGTAGCTCAAATATAATTCAACAAGCTTCTCTGTGGGGCTAGGTTGGTGGCCATATGCAAAGGATGGCTCTGAATCAATTTATATGTTGGATTAATGCTTCATGTGGCCTCACTTCGTAGGGGTCCAGGGAATCCCTTATCGATGGCTTTGGCCAATAGCTCACGACATTTATTAGAATGACCTGGCTTGTGACTCTTCGCACTTTGTAGGTGGTTTTGGTTTACAGTATATGGGATTACTCAGAATCATGGGTTGGTAGGAGGCTCCTGTTGATTTGTGACTAGTGACTTTTTCTTGGATTGTGACTCATGCCTCTTTGTTGATTGATGTTTTGTAGCTCCTCGTGTGTCTAAGGTTCACGATCCATTAATGGAAGTTGGTTCATGCTTAGTCCTAGATCATGCTATGGTTTTATGTAATGTCTTAGATTAATAATGGATAATATCTGTTAATTTTGTTTTTGTCTAGATGACTCTATGAAATAAAGATAGCATTTTTGTAGCCTTTTCCATAGTAGCTTTGGCACTACTCCATCTTTTATTCTACTAGATATTCTCATCACAAGAATAAATTGTAATATGAAGAATATTAATTTTTGTTAATATGTCGGTTTCCCATTAGGGTGGCTTGTAACACAAGGAAAAAATCATTCCTAATTCTACTTAGAGTGAAAATGTCATAGATAGAAAAGAGTTATACCTACATGTTTTTTATCCATAAATTATTTTTCAAATGGTGCATTATAAGGTATGACTGAAAAGTGCAAAGAATGAAAGACTGATACTAATACACCCCATATCAAGTCTACTTTCCTAGATAACTTGAGAATGTAGTGGATGTCATGCATGTGTCTTGAAAGATTGAAGTAGATCCATATGATGCTTAATTATTTAATATTCATGGTCAAATTGATGATAGGCCCTAAAGTACACTATTTTCCTACTCAATCTAAGGTATCAGTGGTATGATTGGTTTCGAGTTGGTGCATGATGATAGTTATTCCAGTGAAGGGAGTAGCATGGAAATTTTTTGTGGAAGTGAGTTTCATTTTTATAATTTAAGAAATTGAGATTGTCTATAGGATAATGTTTTAGAGATTGGTTTTAGGATAAAATTTTAGAATGGAATGACGAATTTATAGAAGGAAGAGCAGAGAGGTCGTGTAAGAACAATAGAGGTATTGGTACTCCTATCATTCCGCTGCAACCAAGAGAGAATAGAAGCATGTGGTAGTTCATGTTGAAGCATTGTGGAAATGGTAGACATTGGTTGGAAAAACAACACTAGGGATTGAATGATGGTGGAAAGATGTAGGTAAATTCGTATTTAATAAAATAGACTCAATATCATATTTTCATGTGAGTCATACATGTATTTATAACAAGTTTATTATGGTTTGATATAGTGTCTCTTGAAAAGTTTGTACCTCACATCTCCATGAGTCAGAGAGTCTATGTAACATGAAAAAGACATATTGTTATAATACATTGAGAGGAATCCATACCCATTTATCACGTTTCCTTGATAATGACTTGGTTGTTTGTATAGTTCAGTTCAATATCCTTTCTTGGGGAGTTCGTTAACAATTAGAGGAGTGGGTCATTTATTGGATGGATGTTGTATAAGGGGGCCATATTGTTGGTTATAAAAATATAAGTGAACCGTTTTGATAACAAAATGAATGTGTATTCTAAATGTGATTGCACTCTTTACTTTTAAATGCATAGGCTAAATGCTCTTATACTCTTTAATTTTATTTTATTTTTAATTCTTCTTGCAACACATGAGTTACACTTTTCCTTCTCTCTCTTGTAAACAACTTTCAATTTAATTATAAATTTAAAATAATTAATTTAGATTTATTTTAATTTCAAATTTATTAAGTGTAAAAGAAAATTAAATTGTTTAGCATTTCTTTTTACAAAAATCAAGAAAATATCTACACCTTAAAAAGTTTGATCTTCCTAGATAATTAATAATTCCATAATTAAATATGATTTTTTATTAATATTTTATAATATTATTTATATTATATATAAATTTAACATATCTATATATAAAATATTTTTATTTTTATTTTACTAAAAACTTTATGATACATATAACTACACATATCCATATGGTATTTTTCTTTGACCTATTTTATAATATTTTTATTTTTATCTTTTAATGAGATATGTAAAACATAGAATATATGCATATATAGTTAAAAATTATTATAAATATTAAGTGTATATATTTTATTAACTTAATTTAAGCATAAAAGTTACCAAAATCATGGTTGTAAATACGACTCATCATCATTTTAATTTATATGATAAGATAACATATGTGATACAATATATGGTGCACTTTGAGGGGAACTAACTTTTAAGGATATGTACTTCTTTGTAAGATTTCACAAGGGGTAGAGTATGTACACCTTAAATTTTAATAGTCAAATCACTCCCTTATCTCTAAAACAAAGAGGTCTCATAGACCAATTTGATGTCTGATATATATGCATATTATGTAAGCTATGTATAAATTTCCACAAGTTTATGGTAAAATGATTATATATATAAGCTTGGCAAGACTTATCTATAGCGGTGGGGTGACTTCACATCAAGGAGTTCCTTAACAAAACACCTGATCACCGCTTATCCAAGATCCGTAAAGACACACACATATGTTTTAATTAAATAAATAAATAAAAATAGTAATATCATCATCATCATTATTATGGTTTATGAACTATTATGATATAAATGTAATATATATTGTTATTAGAATTTAGTAATAAAAACAATATTTCGATAT
The DNA here is from genome assembly GCA_031772625.1 of Pinus tabuliformis. NCBI lineage: Eukaryota > Viridiplantae > Streptophyta > Pinopsida > Pinales > Pinaceae > Pinus > Pinus tabuliformis. The sequence continues at coordinate 671,848,222 of CM062815.1, forward strand.
AAAAAATTCAATTCTAAAAACTTATTATTCTCATGAGTAATTTTATTACATTTTTAATTGAGTCAGTGCTATGGTGTTGTTATTTTCTATTATTTTTCAATGATACATTTTTATATGGAGTAGACATTAACCTTTTTGTTTTAATATTATTTTAGATAGAATCCCTCATTGATCTAATGCTTCCACGACATCTTCATCTTCTTCAAAATGTGTTGTAGAGGAATTTTCTTTGTAATTATTCGATTTTTCAATTAAAATGGTTGACATTGCATAAACTAATCCAACCATATACATTAAATAGTTGGTAAATACAGACATGCATTAATCCATATTAAATATGGAAACTCTTATTTCATATTATTTTTATTGTTATTATTATTTTCAAAAGGAAAAAACATGTAGTTTTATTCAACTTTAAACAAGGAACAAAATTACATGTACTATATCTTGAACAAATTTAGTAAGAGAATCTTTTCAGGTTATGCACAAAAGAAGAAATAATCACTTAACTTTTATTTCTTACTTTTCTTTTTCTAGGACTTCTACTTTAAGTTGGAGTTAGGATCTACTAAAGCCATTGCCAAATCACTTCTTATTATTTTCCATGGGAGTTTTGGTTTGAATGAGATTTTAAAAACATGAACTCTCTTTGTAACCTATTCCATACTTTGTACCCTATTCCACATTATTATTATTATTATTATTATTATTATTATTATTATTGTTATAAAAAATAATATATAATTGAAATATATATACATTTAAAAAAATAAGATTGTTAACTATGGTGATTCACTCCACCTTATCATGAAGATTCTTAATTTATACATAAGATTTGTTACAATACCATCTCTCGTTAATACCTTATGCCCTAAAAGCCATAAGTCTTTTCATATGATACTTTTTATTTGATATTTTTTTAATTACTCAATTAAATAAAAATGACATAACTATGGAAATAAATCAACAACTGAACATTACTAAGAATATTTTAAAACATTTCTTGAATGTTATATGTGTAACATCCACTAAATAATTATTGATATTGAATTAAAATATCAGAATAAATAAGTATTTTAAATGCTTTTCAGTAAATTAACGCATTCAAAAATACAATTTAAATAACAATATTTAGATGATAACTAGTGCATCCATATAAATTTAATTGCTAGTAGATGCTATAGGTATGAATCCATGATAAACATCTAAAGACTTCATGGTCATCACACATTGTCAAGATTGTAAAAAACTATTATTATTTTAATTTAATTATCAATAATTATTAGGAGGTTTATGCATTCAAAAATACAATTTAAATAATACTATTTAGATGATAATTAGTGCAACCATATAAACTCAATGGCTAGTAAACGTTGATAGACATGAATCCATGATAAACATCGAAATACTTATTTCATGATACAATAGAAGACTTCTTGATAGAACTGTGTATAGGGTTTTCATTCTATCCGAGGTTTTGGGTGGACACTCCAGGCATCATTAGGGAATAGAGTAAAGGATTCTTACTCTTTGTTCCTTAATGATGGGCGAGTGTCCACCACAAATTGGATGAGATAAAAATCTTATACACAGTGCTATCAATATGATTAACTATGTAAATTCAATTCTATTACAACTCACGTTGCCAATATTGATAAAAAAAAAAAAGCGTTAAAAATGTAAAGTATTAATATTTTATTTTTTAAGTTATATATTTTCAATTTTTTTAAACAACCATCCCTAAATCAAATTATATAATTATTTGTGAAATAACAATTTTAAATTACTTTATTTACATTTATGTTGGTTATTTTAATTGAATAATCAATAATTGTTAGGCCGATGTTAGGGATATAAATTCTATAGAATATTCACAATAGTCACATAAATCAAAAGTTGAGATTCATCTTTAAAGTAATCATTCAATTTTGTATTTTTAATTAAATTATTTAATTATAAAAATGTTATATAAACATGTGTCATATAAATTGTGTTATGGTTTTTTGGACATGTGTATTGATAAGCTATGGTATTAGCCCATAGTATTGTAAAAAAACATATTTACATATTAAGATCTTCCATAGTAATATGGAGGTAAAAATTTTTAATCAAATTCACATTCCATAATTTTTTTAAAAATATATTTAACATTCATTTTTATAATTAATAACTATAATAATTTAAAATAAAATTATAATTTAATTAATTTTTTAATTTTAACTAATAATTAAATAAAAAATTTATGTTTATTATAAATTGATATCATATTATAAATTATTTAATTTATATAATTACACTAAATTTTGAATACCTAAATCAATAAAATCGGCATTTATATATATTACGATAAAAAAAATCAATCGAAAAACATTTTTTATATAATCCACACAAATTTAAAACGTATAATATAATGTAAACCTTAAACTTATTGTAACTACCTATCTATAAATATCAAGAACGCAAGAATAATAGTAGGCATACGGTGCATGCGTATGATAGCTACATATGCATGTGTCACATACACCACACTAGTATTATTATATACTAAATTAACTATAAGTGCTAAAGACCATGACACTTCTTTAAATAGAGGTTCTACTCATCCATCACTATTGCTTAATGTATCGGTAGATATTAAAAAAAGACTATATAAATTATATATATTCCAGATTATTGATAAAAAATATATTAATAAATTAATAAAATAAATTTTAAAATATATATAAGAAATTAATTAAAAATCACAGTAAGTATAAAGTTATAATGTTATATTAAAAGAATACTTTAATAAAACACAATGTGATATATTAAAACATAAGACATATATACCATATACATAAGACATATATACTATATGATGTTTATATTAAAAAACAATATTTTAATAAAACATAATATGATTTATTAAAATATAAAACATATACATTCGTGACTTTTAAAAGAGATAAGGGAAGAATACGTAAGGAAGGAGTGTCACGAGCAGACTATACGGTGGGCTGCAGAAGGAAGAGCGGCCACTGTCAAACATGGGTTCAGCTAAGAAGCTTACTCGATTGGTTATGCTTAGTTTGGCTGGGTGGATTCGGTCTTTTGGTAACTGTAGCAGTGCCGCTGGAGGCATCTTCAACCGCAGGGCACAGGTAGATACTTCAGCGATTCTGTCAGTTGATTTTTGTAAGATTTTCAAAAAATTGTTTACATGTCTTTACACTTATCCCAAAATGAAATGTATAATGCTTGAAGAGTGGTGACAAGTAATAAACAATGTTGGACAAATCACCCTGAATACACTATTTTACATAGTGATATCGACTAAAATCCTCCAATAAAATAATCGGCCGCACTATTAAAAAATGGCGGCATGCAAAATCTGTTGAGGCTGACTTTCCGCCTTCAACTCGTCGTCGTTACTTAGAGCTTGGCCTAGCGTTTCATGTTCATCCATGATTATAGCGACTAGAATTTTTCTCGCTAGAATGTTTGCCACAATATTAGGGAATGCAAATCATTATGCGAGTTGTCTCCGATGCTATTCAAATTGGCAAAATGTGCTTACCATCTGCTTTCCTAATAAATTGTAATAGCATTTGTTATTCATGCATTTTTATAGAAAATTTAAGGAGAATGAGCACTGTACATTAATGCTATAAAAAATTTTATCTATGAAATGTGGATTTGTGAATTTGAATTAGGTTGAATTATGTGAAATGGGAGCTCAAATCCAATTGGATATATTATGAAATTGTTTAAATTTTATGGAAAAGAGAGTAGCCGAGAAATTTATAAAAATTACATTGCCTTATGAAGGTTTCGAATCCATCTATAAATAATTTACCCCTCTCATATTAAATTTTAAATAATATTGAAACTAACACAACCAAAAATCCAAGTAAACCTAAATAGAATAATAAAAATAATAAAAAATAAAAATCTGTGTTGTGGTGGCAACAATGGCAGAAACGTTGAATAGGAGCATTGAACACATTGCAAAGCATAAAAAATAACAGTGAATACGAGCATTGAACACATTACAAATCATAAATTAATTCGATTACGTACAACAATTAACTCGGGGAATTTTCAGCTACCCACCAATACCTGAAGAGAAGTAAATTTCTGCATGCCTCCTGCCAATTCCTGACAATTGGCCCAACTCCTAAGAGTCCTAAGTCCTGTCCAGTGCCCACAACATTTTCTGGGCAGCCACCATAAATTCCTCACGATCCAAATGAAAAATGATCGCACTACTGTGAGTAATACTGGTACTATTCTAACATGGAACGTTCTAGGTACTAGTGCACGACTAATTCAGCTAGTCCCTACTCGCTTCCTAAAATTAGGATCATGGCTGTTATGAAAAACATGTTAATTAATAAACACTTAATGTTTAGCAGTCTCCTTAATGTGTTTGCTAGATATAAAATACTTTACGATCCATCATCCTATTGTAAAATTAGGGTCATGGCAGTTCTGAAAAATATTTTAATAAATAAGAAATAGGATCATGGCTGTTATGGAAAAGATAATAATTAATAACTATTGGAACCGAGTCATTAATGTTTTTGCCAAATAGACTCCACTGAAGTTGAAACTATCTTCGGTTCCATCATCCCAATGTAATATATTTGAAATGTCTCCAGATCCCACCGCTCATTTACATCAATGATAGTTAATAGATAATGACAATAGTAGTTGCAAGTTAAATGAAGATATTTACAGCATGAATAGTTAATTGAGTCAATAATTAATTGCCTTCTTTAATGGGTGAAATGGTATTTGAAAGGACTAGTGAAGAGTAAACTGCAACAAGATTGCCATAATTACAAAAAAATCAAAGTTCCATCTACTATGTAAAATATTATACTAATCCATTATTTGCCACCATCGTGGGATTTAATAGTAGCAGTAAGAGCACACTGACACTGCAAAACGCAGCTACAGCGGCAAGATTACACAAACAAATGAGAAAGCCGAGAGTGGGATATCCTGCATCTGGGTATCCTAATTGTATTTGAGTGGGATATCGTTTTTGTGAGGCGGTGTGGCGGTGGTGACCTTGAGAAACTGGATGAGGCAAGGCGGTGTGGTCGCAGGCCGTGTGACGGTGGGAAATAATTATATTTGACATCCTCCCCCTTAATTATTTCAACCAAAAAATCATTTTTTTTATTATTATATGAAAATGCATTTACATCATACACATTCTTATATTTTCCCAATGTGTTTCAAACAACTCTTTTCCCAAGGCTTTTGTAAATATCTCTGAAAATTGATTTTCTGATCTGCAGAATTCCATATATATTTAATTGTTTCTTACTAATTCTCGAATATGTTTACTCTTCTTATGCAAAACATGATTTCATACATTTTTCATTATTTCTTACTAATTCACGAATGAAGTTATACCTTGGAACAATATGTTTACTTTTCTTATGGAAAACACAATTTTTTGATAACACAATAGAAAATTTGTTGTCACAAAAAATAAAATATGAGTTGGTTGTTTGTATTCATGCAACAATTTAGCCAATATTCTTCTCATCCACACAGTTTGAAGTGTTGTTGTCGTTGCAACATACTCTTCTTCAACTCATGATAGAGTCATAATGGATTGCTTCACTTATGCCCATGAAACTGCAACTGAACCGAAACTAAACACGTGTTGTTGTCGCTGCAACATACTCTTCTTCAACTAATGATAGAGTCATAATGGATCACTGCACTTATGCGCATGAAACTGCACCTAAACCGAAACTAAACACATAGTCAGGTGTGTTCTTTCTGTCATCAATATTGCGTCAAAATCACTATTTGTATATCCTGTTAGTTTAAATCTGAATCAGATATATACATGATTCCATAATTTCTTGTTCCAACAACATATCTTAGAATTGTTTTTTCCAAAAAACCAATGGGTACTCCTTAGATACCATGCATTTGTAAATTAAAGATACAACAAATATTATATCGGGCCTTTTTGCACTCAAATACATAATATTTCCAACTAATTTCTTATATAAGGTGGATCAACATGTGAACGGTGTTCATTCTTACTGAGTTTTATACCAATTCCAATTGGGGATACAACTTGCTCACAATTTTCCATTCTTAACCTTTTCAATATATCCTTTGAATACTTAGATTGACAAACGAAAATACCATATTTAAGTTGAGTTACTTCAATACCAAGGAAATATTTCACTAGGCGTAAATCAGTTATCTCAAATTTTGTTTTCATGCTTTTCTTAAAATCATTTATTGAAAGATTTGCATTGAAAATAAAATCATCAACATATAGACACACAATCAAAATTTTACCTTCTTCGTTTACCTTTGTACACGGAGTAGGCTCACTTGGACTCCGGATGAATCCATTTTTATTCAGAGATTCATCAATTCTATCATACCATACTTAGGGTGCTTGTTTCAATCCATATACTCCTTTCTTTAATTTGCAAACTCTATCTTCTTGACCATCAATTTCATATCCACAAGGTTGTTTCACATAAACCTCTTCTTGCATAAAACCATTTAAACTTGTAGACTTAACATCCATGTGATATATTTTCCATTTACTTTGTGTAGCAATAGATAATACCATTCTTATTGTGTCAAGTCTATCTACAGGTGCGAAAGTTTCATTATAATCAATACTGGATTGTTAACTGAACCTTGAGCTACAAGTCTTTCTTTATGATTTTCAATTTCACCTTCAACATTGACATTAGTTTTGTAAATCCATTTAACACCTATAGTATTTTTATCTTCACGCAAATCTACAAGTTCCCAAGTATTATTTCTTTCTATAGCATCAATTTTTTTATCCTTGGATTTTATCCAAACTTTTTCTTTCACACCTTCATCAAAGTTCATTGGATCATATGCAAGTAATGCAAACTTTGAATATTGATCTATTTCATCATTCTGCTCATACAATTCCTTTAAACTTCTAGTCTTCTCAACTTTAATTCTATTCTTTAATCCAGCTATTCTAGGATTATATTCATTGCTCACCTTTGATCGTGTTGTTTGTTGTCCACCATAACCTGATGGTTCACCATGTTCTTGATTTCTTAGTGTTTTGAACTATAATGGAATGAATCTTGGTGACTGACTTGCTAAAGTTCTTACAATAAGTGTATATGGAATGGACTTTCCACCTCTTACCTCTTTCTGATCTTCATTATTATCTCCATGAGATAATACAACTCCGTCTGCAACATATATATCTATGCTTCCATCCCAAGTTTCTTCTTCCTTGAATTCAACATCTCTAGCGATAATATATTTCTTGGTGATGGGATTATAGAGTCTTGTTGTAGCAGCTCCAACACCTTCCAAAATTTTGGCTTGCATCCAATTTTCAAGCCTCTTTTGGGAGTTTTACTTGATGACTGCACATACTCGGGTTCACTCTGTGAGCTCATGTGAGTCTTCACACCCACCTTTCTTGATCATTCAAGTGACAAATTTTGCATGTTGATATCAATGTCATGCTTGTGACCATGTTCTAGTCATACACAAGGTCTTCACTTCATGTGTACATGTTGTGTTCTCTATGTAAACATTCGTCGTGCCCACACACAGAGTCATATACATTGTCGCGGAAGTGTCATCGCGGTCATCCAATGATTAGTCACAAGTGTTGCACTTGTCGCTCACACCGTTGGTTAGTCATGTTGAGCATATGTGTCTGGATGGTTTGAGTCGTCTCGTCATCAAGTCATGTAAGTGTGTGTTTGCAAGATCACGTATGCACCTTTTCACTTGTTCACACACTTAGTCATTTTGCTGAAGTTCTGATGACCAGATTCCCCTCAGACATCTAGACCTTCACCCCGCTATCGACTCGATCGACTGTCACCCTGAATATCGCAGAAGCACCAAGAAAGCCATTTCAAGCTGCGTTTCCCGCAAGAAGATCATTCAACCTTCCTGCTGGTCAATCGGAGAATTTGACCCTACAGTCACCCCGAGACTGATTCCCCTAAAAAATTGCGTAGAGGCTGCAGACCTTACCCACTCCACTAAATAAGAAAATTACACAGATAGGTGGGATAGACACCCAGTGTCTGTCACTGTCTCTCTCAGAAAATTGCGCAGCTTTTCCAGCCAGCCCACGAGTTAGTCTGCCGGCTGCTCACTCGGAAAACTGCACAGATTTCATGAGAAATCCCTTTGCTTCCTAGAAGTCTGCTCAGCTCAGAAACTATGTAGAGGTGATAAATAGGCTAGCCACCCAGCATCAACACTTTTTTTCCCGCCAAAAACTCCCGATAGCTGACTTCCATTTCCCTTAAGGAATTATTCAATTTTTGTTGCCAAACTCTAGCAGCCGACTACTAGTTCCATCCAGGAATTGCACATTTTTTGTTGCCAAGCTCAAGCAATTGATTGCTAGTTCCCTCCAGGAATTGTTTCATTTTTGTTACCAAGGTCCCAATAGCTAGCTTCCAGTTCCTTCTAGGAATTGCGTAGTTTTGGCTGTCAAGCTTCCGGTGCCCACTCCTTCCAGAAGTTGCGCAGATTTTGTATGCCTAGCCTTCCCGTAGCCCGGACTGCTCCTCCCAAAATTTATGCATTTTTTTCCTCTAGTTGAGCCAGACCTCGTGGACAATCATTGTCAATCTGAATTGCCCATCTCCATCACCTAGTGACTTCTACGCAATTTTCGTCAGCGGTGCCCAGAACCTCCATCCTAACTTAAAACTCGCAACCTCGCCTCCTCTTTCAGTCACCTGCATCTAAACAATCATGCATCATGGTAGTCTAGGAGGTTTATGGATTTGATGTCGTTTCTTCATGAGTGACTGCAGATACAGGTACACGAATTAACATGGCACACTAACAGATGGGATGAACAAAGGGAGTACATGTAGAAGGACATGTTCACCAACGAACAAACATGCAAGGATGTGTTCGCACACGGATGTACGGATGAGCGAACATGCAAGATGTGTTCACGGATGGACGAACAGATGAACATGCACTTTTTGCAAATGAGCGAACTTGTCAAACATGCCAACATACAAGCAAGGAGAAACGTTAAATGCAACATCAAGCGAACCCAATGACCATCAAAGACTCTACACATTTTGCCATGCGGAAGTGAAGTTGTGACACACGATGAGGAAATCCATCAACGAGTAACACTGTGGCTCGACATGCACACCAACAGCTACATGAATGTACCAGCACTGTCATGTCGAGTCTTTTCATAAGTAATGTCATCCACATCCCTATTGTGGGCCATACTGTTAATTAATGTAATGTAATGTGGAAGTCCAAGAGACCCACTTGTCATATGAAGAGTCATGTGAAGTCGAAAGTTCATGGAAGTTAAATAGTCGTGAGGGTAGTCGAATAGCCACATGGGTCAGTTTCACCCTTTGGCTATAAATACCCCCTCATTTTACATGAAAAATACATTTCCACCTCGGCTTCTTCCACATAGCCTTGAGAGTCTGTAATAGTTTCTTTGAGGAGTAAGTAGTGGCTCCAACACCCCGCACACAGGGTGAGTGATGTATCATGTAAAGATGTGTCTTGGAACTTTCACTTAATTCAGAAGCATGCTAACATGCCAATGCATTTTCACACATGTCTTATAATTGTTGTAAGACTAATCTTGAACACTTGTAATACATGTTGGTTTAACCTGTTTTTAACACTTGAACTCATTCAATTGTTGTAATACATGTATATTAATGAAAATTTTTTGTATGAGTTGTTAATGTTGTCTTGCCCATGTTGGTTATCTCCCTGAACATGAGACAGGCCTTTTAGGTAAACTTGCTATAACGACCGTCGCACTCACATGAACTCCTCTGTTGTTTGTTGTACATTTTATCTTTCCTTGTGTGTTGTGGTTGCCGCATCCGTGTTGACTACTCCTCCGGAAGCTGTGCACGTGCTATTGTGTTGTGTATTCCTAACAGAGTTGGGACTTCCTCCCATTCGACTTGGGACTCACTCCCACCTTCTCCCTCTACGGTGAAAGAAGATTTGACACAAGTAACACTAGCAATCACCACGCACATGAACCTCACTACTCAAAGACAAATCAGTCCACTCTCCTGTGCTGACAAGCAAGAGATGAGTCAAATATTTTACGATAATGGCAATTGGGTCATCATACCAGATGAGAGTCCCACACCAAATGATGTGAGGTCTAGTTGGGACTTCATACCGGGGTGATCCCCTGAATGTTGGTTGTTCCAATACCATCAACAAGTCTATATGCTTTAGACTACTCACTATATCCAATAAATATACATTTCTCACATCTATCATCTAACTTCTTTCTCACTTCTTTAGGAACATGTGCATAAACAACACAACTAAAATTAATAAATGAGATATATTACAACTCTTACCACCTTTATCTAATCTCAAAATTTTAATATTCCTTGAACTTTCCTTTTCAACCATAGTTGTAAATATTTTAAATATAGAACATTCTTCATATTTGTGTTTCATAAGATAAACCCATGTTTTTTTACTATAGTCATCAATAAAAGTTAAAAATTAAACATTACTGGGAAAAGAAGGTGTTTGCATCGTTCCACACAAATTTGTGCAAACAATCTCCAATGGAGCTTTCGCCCAATATGAAACTCTACAAATTTTTGTCTATGATGCTTTGCAAGTATGCAACTTTCACATGATCTCGTTGGATGTTGAAACTGGCTAACCCTTTCACCATTTGTTTCTTCTGTAGCGAATCTAGACCACTAAAATATAAATGACCATATCTTAAATGCCATAACCACGATTCATCGAAATTCTTAGTTTTATAAGCATTCAAGGAGGGAGACAATTCATTTCTCATTATAGGTGAAAACATCCTATTCTTTGTCATTTCCACTCTTGTTATCAGCTACTTGCTTGGATATTTTTCAATGATAGTACATACATTATTCTTGAAAAAAATTCTATAACTTTTCTCTATCAGTTGTCGAATGCTCAACAAATTGCATTTTAAGCTAGGTACATAATACACATCATCAATTTTTCTACCCTCACCATTTTCAGTATAAACAAAAATCACTCCTTTACCTTTAACACATACCTTATTATCGTTACCCAACTTGACTTCAGACGGAATATCGGTTTCTAGAATGGAAAACAAATCATTTTTTCTAGTCATGTGATTGTCGCAGTCACTATCCAAAAACAAAATATCATTCGAACATTCTTGAGTTACATTAGAAGTCAAAAAAACTGGCTTCTGACTATCTTCAAATTCTTCTGAGATGTGTGCAGATTGCTTACCAGCATGTGCCTGCCTCTTTAAACACTTGGTAGAAAAATGTCCATATATTATGCAATAATAACGCTGAACAATAGACATATCATACCACTTATTTCCTCAATGCTAGGTTCTATTGTTACTCCCCCTTAAATTAGAAAGGCATTGCTAATATTTTTCTTCATGAACATAATTAGCTTGCAAACATATTTGATTGGATATGCTGACACCTCTTCTTCTACTACTCGATCTTCCTCTGCCTATGCCTCTATTAAATTGCAATTGAGTTTTGAAGGCAATTCCAACATCTTATCATTGTATCTTGATATTCTAGATTCATCTACAATCAACGAACCAGTCAATTCTTAAATTTTCATTTAACTTGTGTCCTTGAAGTCTTTTATGGATACGACAACAACTTCAAATTTATTTGGAAAAAATCAAAGGAATTTTTCGATCACTCTCTTGTTTGAGAGGTATTCTCCATACTGTATTAATTGATTAACAATACTCATGACTTGAGTCATAAAAGCATCCACAGTTCCATTGTCTTTCATTTTCATATTCTCTAAATCTCTTCTCAAATTCTGCAACTTAACATTCTTCATTTTCGATACACCCGGATAAGAGGATTCGAGAGTGTCCTGTGCCTTCTTTGAATATTATGCACTTGAGACTTTTGAAAATATCACATCATCTAACCCTTGCCGAATAAGGCTAAGAGATTTATTTTGCTTCTTTCTATTCTCTATCAAAAATGTTCATTTAACATTTGTAAAAGCCATCTTTATTCCCTAATCAACTGGCTCTATATACCCATTAGTAACAAATACCTAAAGATCATGAGTTCACAATATTGTTCTCATTCGAATAGACCAAGAATCATAATTGTTCTCAGTTAAAATATTGACAGAGTAATATTGGTATTTGAAGCCATTTTAATTCAGTTTACAAATGATTGCGATCTTTAATTTCTCCAAATAATTAAAAGCTCTTCCTTGGCTCAATCCACAATGGTAGAAGACTTTAAATCATTAACCACTCAATGTTAGTCAGCTAAATAGAGCCCACAGTGAAACAAATACTTGGTCAAAATTATGATGCCAAAATAAATAAATAATTTATAAAAGTTAGGCCCAAAATACAACCAGTTTATAGTCACTATTGTTAGAGGGATTTAGAGTTACATGGATCCCCAATATGTGAAAACACAAATATATTCAGCTCAAAGTGATGCGTATATATTTGGTGTGCTTCTGCTAGAACTATTACAGGTTTAAAAGTGGTACATGAAGACACGCCTCTAGAAGAATGGACTCAAACATATCATTTCAGAAATCGCATAAAATGATTCATGACAATTGTTCAGCGTGATGGAACTACAGATTATGATCAAAGTCGATAATTTATGCTTACCGTACATTAGTGAAGGGAGACCTCTGATGAGGGAAATCATAAATATGATGCAGGAAACTGGAAATATAAAAGGAAATTGGAAGTTATTCCATAAAGCTGAAGCTCCTTCTTCGGGAAATGGAAACTTGTCTGATGGTGGTTGCTACTACTATGAATCAAATTTAGTTGAAGCTCAAGTAAGTAAAGATAGAAAATTTTACTCCATCGTGGTCATGCTACACTATGAGTTGAAATTAAGAGGAAGTTGAAACTTAATTCTGCCTACTCCACATACTGCAGACAGGCCTCACAAATATTCCACAAGAACTATGTTAGCAATATAACTCTACTCGCCCATGCACAGCAATAGATTTTCATGAAATCTCACAGAATAAATTCTCTCTGGCTCACTCTCAAATTCCAATTATCTGCAACACTAGCCCTGACACCAGTTGAAGCAAACAACGCAACCCAAAACTAGTGGGCATACTCTAGTCATGTCCATGATATTCAAGAATTGACAAGAATGTTAATGGGAAAACTAGGTGGCTTACTAAATGGACATGCAGTTCCTAGTTCTACTTTTCATTGAATGCCTGGTTTGAAAATACAATCATTGGAAAATATAATTATGGTTTCCAAAAGTTTTTGAAAATACAATCATGAATTCCAACAAATTGTTTTTGAAAATACAACCATTAGATACAAATTGATTTCTTTTTAGTATATAGTGGTATGGTTGGCTTGGTTTCTTTTGTACTCCTGGCTCTTACTTTAGGTCTCAAAGACCTTTGTTTTAGTTTTTTTGATAGTGTAACTACTTTCGGCACCTATTCTACAAGGTTTTCACCAACTGTTTTGCAATTCATTGTTTGTTTTTTTAATATGGTCACGCATTATGTAATTCAATATTGATTAAGTAGTTACTACAGTTCTCTTAATTCTACCAAGTACCAACCAATCAATAGAGATTTGAGATTAGAAGCAAGAAGGCACATCATAAATATTATCTTCAATGTTATCTTCTTTATTAGTGGAAGAAGACACTAAAGAGGAAGCTCCAACATAATGTTTTTCTCCCTTGCTCGATTGGCCTCTATAAGCACCTTTTCCAACAAGAGCTTAGCCTGTAGATTGAGTTGACTTTTGAATTTCTAGTGTAGGCCAAACCAATTGTTCTGCAGAACTGGGATTCAGTAAGGCTACACAGGAAGAATGTGTGTACTTAAACCAATGGTTCTGCAAAACTGGGATTCAGTAAAGCTTCATAGGCAGAGTGTTAGTACTTAAGGGTTACTGGATATAGGATGCGTCTGCCAAGTAAAACACATTAATTAGTAGTCTAGAGAAATCTCTTGGTAAATTCTCTCTTTTTATATCCTATTACAGTAGTCCTATATGTAACAAACTAAACATGTAATAAGTTTTCAGTAAATAGGATGAATGAAATTATGCATTTGGATAGAGTTAAGGATGCAGCTCGCTAGATGTGGTCGGCACACAAAGCCAACAATTCTTGTGCAGAATCCAAGTAGCCTACTTGAGCAGCAAGGTGCAGAGTGTAGAAGCACGCTCCCTGGTCGTATGTAACAAAAAAAACATACAAACAAAGGTGGGTTTGATTAAAAACTGAGGTGGAAGAAGCTTTGCCTATTCAGTCACAAACAACAAAAATACAAAGTTGACAGAATTTCCTTTCAAGTTCTGATAGAGCACATGTTGTTCAGGAAAGAAAGATCCATTTGGCACAAATTTTCAAGAAAAAAACCCAATTTTCACGAAAAAGGCACACATGTTATTAAAATGAAGAGAAATATTTCAAATGTGACAACTATATTTTTGAGGATACAAAAAAACTAATTACAAAACTGGGTGTCTCTATCTCTTACTCGTGGCTCTATCTCTTACCCATGAGCTCCAATGGTTTCACAAACTAAAGCCCCATTTCTCAACAGTGACTAAACAAACTCTACATGTTTCATTTGGGCCGCAAGGTGTAATGAAATGGCTCCAACCCCATTTATCGCATTTACAAACCCGGAAAATACCCAAGAGTTTGCAACGAGAGTAGACTAGGTAGCTGAGAGAGTGGATTCCAAGAAATTAGTGTGCTCATCGTTTGCTGCATAGTGCAAGCAAATTTGCCAATACAACGAGTCAAACAACATTATATTTGCACCATCTTGTAGAAGCCTCTCAATGTAGGAAACCTTCCCATACATGGCGGCCATCATGAGAGGAGTATGTTTGTTGGGACTCAAGGCATGAGGATGCAACCATTCTCGCACAAATTCCAAAGTCTCCTTTGTAGCAAGGTGCAGTGGCATGCTCCCTGGTCATCTGTAAGGGAAAAAATATACAAATAAGAGTGGATTTGTGTAAGGGAAAAAACATACAAGCAAGGGTGGATTTGTTTAAATCTTGAGGCAGTGTGAATCTTTCCTATTCAGTCACAAACAACAAAAATACAAAGTTAACAGAATTTCCTTTCAAGAGAGCAGCCTACACCCTTTGCAAATCCCCTTGCTGGACTACAGAGAAGAAGGCATTTTCATTGGAGACACTATAGCTCAAAGTCTGACCCATTTATTACCAAATCTTGCATGCTGAATCCCTAATGCCTTGAGCTCCTTATCATCACCTCTCAGACATTTGAATCTTGAAGAATATAACTCGAGAGTCTCAAATAACTTACCAGACAACCCTAATAAAAGGTTGTTTCACCTTGTTGGTAGAATCTCAGTGCATGGAATACCATGGTGAAAGTGTATAATGTGGGTGCATCCAATCCCATGGTGGAGGTGTCGATTCCTCGAAAGAAACATTTCCTGCATACCAAACCCTCTCATGCTGCCATAAGTGAAATAAAAGTTTAAGCTGCCATAAACAAAAGAAAAAGATTAAGCCGCCATAAGCAAACGAAAAAGATTAAGTCTTGATTGTTATTGTTTCAGTTATAACGAGATTTTTTATTAATGGTGGTAAATATTTTAATCGTCTAACATAAGATCAAATGGATCATAATAAGACACGTAAGACAAGAGAGGAGTTAATTTCAGAGGGGAACACCTTACGGCGTAATTATTACATTTATATATTATTATTTATCATTATGATAATTATACAATTTACTCTAATACTAAGTCTATGCAATGTTTCTTTTCAATTTTATTCTATCTTTCAAAACACAATCATTACATATATAAATATTCTATGTTTGTTTACGTACTTTATTTTAATAAAATATATTATAAATTTGCATAATATATATATATATATATATATATATATATATATATATATTTTTATAAATTAATAAATCAAAATTTGTAAACTTATTATAATAAACTAATCTATAAAGATTTTATATTTTAAATTTCAATAGCTTTATTAATATCTATAAAATTTTATTTATATTAATAATTATAAATATATATATATATATATATATATATATATATATATATATATATATATATATATATACTAAATTAAAAAAAAAAATCAAAATTCAAACTTCACACTTCAAGTTAATCAAAATAGTAACTAGAAATCAAAGATGGAATTTGACTCAAATTGAGAATGAATGAAATTAAAGAAAAAGTCCTTTAATACTAAGTCCCTTTTCTTTTCTTTATTATCATTTTTTAATTTCATTTATCTTTTAAAATACAACTATTGCCTATTTGAACATTTTGTTTTTATTCATAGTTTTATTTTAATAAAATATACTATAAAGTTATCTACTATTTACTTTCTATAAATTAATGTACTCAAATTTGTAATTTGAGTTAACTTGAGTGGTACAACGCAATACTTATTATTCACCCCACCCAGGTTGAATCTTTGTGAGTTGATATGTTTAGGATTGTTTTCAAATAATTCTGTTCTACTCTATTGGATTCCCTTAAGGCAAGGACCAATAATGAGGGTTGACAATATTCACCCTATCCGGGTTGAATTTTTGTGAGTTCATATGTTTAGGATTATTTCGGAATAATTCTCTTGGATTCCCTTGGGAAAGAATCAATAATGAGGGTTTACTATTTACCTTATTTACTATCTACAAAAATTAGGAAAATATTGAAGTGTTTTTAATACTCTCATTTTAAGTAAAATAAATAAATAAATAAAACTAAAAAATAATACATCAAAATTTATAAACTTAAAATAATATAATATTGTACTAAACATAAAATAATGCAATAAAAAATTTATATTCTAAATTTTAATAGCTCTATTAATATCTATAATTTTTTTGAAAATATTAATAATCTTAACAAAAAATTATTATAAAACCTTATATATATATCTTAATTTTCAACTCTACTAAACTAAAATTGCAATATGTAAATTAATGAACATAATCACTGGGATGGAACTTGACCTAAGTCATTAATGAATGCGATTAAAGAAAATATCATTCAATACCAAATCCATCCCTTTGATTTTAATTCTGTTTTACATATGTGAATATTTTACTTTAATAAGATATATTATAAATTTATATAAAATTTGTTTCTTGAAATTTAATATAATTTAATGTAAATTAGAATTTATAAATTTAATATAATAGAGTAATGTAGTAAAAGTAAAATAATGATGTAAAGAGTTTATATTTTAAATTTTAATAACTCTTTTAATATATATATATATATAAATTAACAATAGACTAATATTATAAAATTTTATTTATATTTCTAATTAAAGAATATATATATATATATATATATATTTCTCAACTTTGAATTATGTACTGAATTTTTTAATACAAATTTGAAATGCAAATTATAAGTTAACCAACATATCACTATAAGTCAAAGATGGAATTTGGTTTAAGTTGTGAATGATTATGGTCATGTTGTGTGTGTATGTGGGCACACTCATATTATGGTTTTAACTATTAATTCATACTAATTATGATAGTTCTTAATTACATCGTAGATTAGAATTATATATATATATATATAACAACAACAACAACCACCAGTTGTAGCTGCTGCAACCACCCTCCAAAAATTTTCTTTAGCTTCGTTTTGGAGCTTCCCAACCAACCATCCTTAGCAACATGTCTTGCATTGTCCAAGTACATATGCTTCAATTGAGTTTCAATGGCTTACCATCTTGTGCTTGCCAGCTTGTTTACCTCCCAGCCACACACTGACATTCTGAAGCTTGGTCGTTTTCTGGTTATGATGCTCACGTGGGAAATTGCGTAAGTCTAGAGGGGAACCAACCTTCCTCTCCAAAATTGCGTAATCCATCTAGGTTGCATGTTGTTCTCGAGAAGTGTGTAGAATAACTAGGCAACCTTCCCTCTAGAAATTGCGTAGAGCAACCCATCACTGGGCTTGCTCTAAAAAATTGCGCAATTTTGGCTAACAGTCAGGGCTTTAGTCCAGAAATTGTGCAGAGCCTAAGGGTCAGGTAGACTTTTTCAACCCAGAAATTGCACAAAAGTCACTCCAAGGCTTGCAGGTTGTTGCATGTGCTCCCAATTTGACGATTCCCTCTAGGACTGAAAAATATTTGAGTTGCATGCATGGGCTTCTTTTCCATAAAAAACAAAAATGCAAAAAGGAAAAAATGCATCCCTAGATTTTAGGGATCCATTTTTAGCAGCTAGAGGATACATGCAAAAATCGTTTTAGAAACCTCCCACCAAGTGTCGCTTCTTCCTAGATTTGTGGCATATGCGTCATAAACCTCGATCTTATCAAAACTATTTATTTGATGCTTTAGATCTCATTCCTCACATCGATCTTGGAGCTATGGCATCCCACATCGAATCTAGGATCATTCAACACACTCATCTCAACTTTTTCTCAGTAAATCTGCTTTTCATGTCTTTTGCTGATTTTCTGTCACTTTTTGTATTTTGGTTTATCTGAGTGTTGTTTGCTTGCTTTTGTTGAACACTTGTTGTCGTTTCAATGCATGCTAGCTTGTAGATACATTATTTCAAGTTTTTCATTGCATCTCACTAATGTCGCATGCATGACACTATTTCTTCACTAACAGTCGTCATTGCGGCAACTCGCTTCACACACTTGTTTTCATGTTTTCTGAATCTTGCACTCATTGTTTGCATGCATGATCATTCACTCTTGTCTATTCTCATCTTCTCCATGCATTCAACCATTTTATGTTTTCAATGACCCATCAGTGGGTTTGGGCTGCCTTGGCCCGGACCTTACCTTGCCTGTTTTGCACTGCGGATTTCTGAGAATGAAAGCTCTGCCCTCTTCCCAGAAATTGCATAGACTTAGCCCAACACTGGCCTCTAGGATTTCTCTACGCAATTCTGAGAGGCAGCACCCTGATGGCCCTAAAAATTATGCAAATTAATTCTTGGTTTGTATTCATTACTAATTGAAACTGTGCATTGCGCAATTTCAGTCTTCAGAAGGCCAAGCTGGACTGTGCTCTACTCAGTTTCAGTAGTCAGTCAACCCAGTCCAGACTATGCTTTGCGCAGTTTTGGTAGAAGTCTCCCACCCTCCTAGTGAAAATTGCACAATCTTTCTAGTCAGTCACCCCAGTGTGTTGCATGACAATCCTCAAGTTTCTTTTGGTTTTCAACTGACATATTTCTGGCCATGAGTGTTTCTCTATCTCCAGGTATTGCATTTTTTTGTTTGTCTCTTAGAAGTACAGGTATAATGGCCTCCAAGAGAGCAGGGTCAAAGCACGTTGTCGATAGTGAAACTGGAGATGCAGTTGAACAAATGTTTATGAGCTTGCCCATCTATGAAGACACTAAGTTGTTCATAGACAAGGAGATCTAAATGAAATGAAAGGACATCAATGACACCTTCTCAGGTACATTTGAGGAGAATCTAGAAGACCGAAGGGTGTATGTCAACATTCACAAGTTTGGCTTTTACTAGATTGCATGCAGGTATCCTGTTTTACCATGTGAGAACATGATCCACTCGATTGTCTTGCATATTGTTCTAGAGACAATGGTGTTGAGCAGTGTTAGTGGAATAGAACTTGCTACCTTCAGGGAAAATGACTTTCAGGAGATGTATCACTTTCCGCATCCAGTGATCACAATGGATACACCCTTCACCACATCCAACAACAGTGCAAACACAAGGGACATCTTGAAGAGCTGGTTGAAATAGCCATCCAAGTTTAGGACAAGACCCAACTAGGTGTACAAGACAAGGATACCGTGGAAGGCATATCATCTCTTGGTCATATTTTCATGTCACTTATACGACCAAGAGAGCACGTAAACCTTCCAGCAGAGTTGGGTGATTATGTTGGATAAACTAGCGAACGAAGGGAGACCTTTCAACTCATCCAACATGTTGGCTCTCAAGTTGAAGGAACAGGTAATAGAATCTTGGCATCCACCCAAAGGTCAGCAAGCGAAGCTATACATGTCTGCTTACATACGTGATGCAGTTTGTGCTCGTCAGCAGTTCCCAAGCTTGGGTTAGGCATGGACACCTTCAGAAACCTCTATGCACACTTATTGTAGGTTGTTCTCTGAATGTAGCTTCCATGAGGTTATCATACATTTATCAGGCCACTTCGTCACCCAGGTATATAGGATCATCTTTGAGTAGGATCCACCTTGCATGTTGCAGGAAACAATAGAGGCATTGATCAACATAGCAGATTGTTATGCCTCATCCCTTGGGACCTTCATAGGGATGTACAACATGGAGAAGGCTTTGCGTGTTTTACCGAAGTTTGGCATGGATAAGTTGGTCATGCAAGAAGTGTCCTATCACATCTCGATAGGGTTGTCAGCTAGATTGCACAGGAAGAAGAAGGCACCTTGGCTCGCTCTTCCTTTGTGGATCAGGTTGTATGAGATCCAGAATCTCAAGCATGCTAAGGCTGAGAGAGAGGAATTCAAGAGATTCACCTTCGGCACCAAAAGTTTCAATCCGTATGACCCGCATTACTTAGTGAAGGACCATTATTTGAGAGTGCAACATCCTTGGATCCATGGGGCATGTCATTGGCCTGAGGAAGACCCATGGAGATATTGCTATCACTTCTCAAGGCTCAATGAACCGATCAGCATAGTTGTAGAGTGGTTAGAAAAGCAGAAGGTAGCAACATCTCAGAGAGCAGCATCATCAGTAGCAGTAGAGGGTAGCAGACTTGCGCTTGACAAAGGCAAGAGGAAGGTTGTAGATAGCACAGAGACAGAGCAAAGCTGCAAGTTCAAAGCAGATCCACTTGTGTTGAGAGTAGCTTTGGAGATTGAGGCTAAGAGGCGACATCACAACACGAGGATCACGCAAAGGTAAAGGGAAAATAAAAAGCCGGAGGAAGCAGAAAAGGAGTTGTAGGAGTTGAAGTAGCAACTTAGGGAAGAACAGGAGTTGCAGAGAAGAGAGAAGGAAGCACAACTGGAACATGAAAAACAAGAGGTGCATCATGTACATATTGATGAAATTGTGCCCATGCAGGTTATTGACTCATCCGAGTAGCTGGCACAGAGAGGACAGGGTGAGCAATCGTAGGAGCAGGACTTTGCTGAAGAGATTAAATAGATGCTAAAGCAGATGGACATGGATATGGTTTAGCCAGCGTCAGATCAATATATTTACCTCATGCCTCAGAACCAAGAGGTCACTCCACCATCTTCACCAGATGCGGAAGTAGAGAAAGTCTCAAGCGATCAAGGAGACACAGAAATCCTTGAAGACAATCCAGAAGCAGATATGCACAACATATCTTTCGACAAGTCACAACACAGAGTTGTGCAATCATGCAAAGTGGCTACTCCGAATTTTCATGTATCTCATGCGCAGTTCGAAAAATGAGTGATCGTATCCGATGTGTGCAGAAATCTAGCTACATTGGCCAATGCTACCAAATCATATGCCAAAGCCACCAGCTCGAGTGTTGGATTCTTGATAGCTAAGAATGAGCGAATGGCTAAGCAATAACAAGCGCCCAAGCAAGGAAGAGAGTAGGGTATATCATCCGCCAGAGCAGAGTTGAGGAGAGTGATACTAGATGAAGTATCATCTCTCAAGACCGTCATGCAAAAGTTGTACTTTCGATTCATCACTGTGCATAAGTCAGTCGTCCATCTCAATGGTTGGCAAAGCGCTATGCTAGGAGAGTACATATCTTGTCAGACTTACACACTACAGTCGATCACATGAAAATATGGATAATGAGATACAAAGGATCCCCATTGCACTTGCCAAAGATGATGAAGCCAAAGGCGGTAGAGTTGAAGGCACGCATTCAGATTCAAATCCAGAACTATGAGGAACTCCCGTAGTTCATCACCAGTTTGCAAGCTTCACATGCACGGGTGCTCAGGATCATGGATTTCATTGTATGCATGCATGCGATCCCATCCATCGGCACACTCATCAAGGCTAATACAAAGAACCAATTTTGACTAGAGCTGGACATGTACTTTGATTGGTTGATGCACGTAGCTGCTAGTGCAGACTTGCAGATGAGAACAAACAGTATGCACCAGTATGTTGCTGGTCTAGCTGCACTCAAGACTATGATGTGCATGCTATTAGGCGAGTTAGAAAAAGGTTCCAAATCAGTATACCCGGATACAAAAAAAGCAAGAGTTTGCTTTTAGAAGGATGTCACCGCAGAGCATGTGAACAACATAACAGACTACCAAGCTTGGCATCAGTTCGCCACCATCAATCATTGCGAGGATGTCGAAGAGTTAGTCTTCCCACAACTGTCTAAGTTACTCAAGCCTATTTTTTCTCACATTGATACATGTGAAGATTGTAATGTAAACTTGTTGTAAAAGTGAAAGACCAAGTGTCGATAGTAGAATGTAACAATCATGTAGTAGTTGAAGAGTCATGAGTGTAGGTGAAGAGTCACAAAGGGGAATGTCAAGGGTCACCCCAACCTTTGATATTTATAGAACCTCATAACTCATTGTACATGATTTTGGGAGCCAAGCTTCCTATACGATAACTTAGAGAAAGATTGGATTGTATTATAACGAGCTTTGGCTTCTCCACAATGAAGAGCTAGTACATCTCTTTGGAGGAGCAGGCAAAAGTGACTACAATGTTTCGCTATCGGGGCTAGTGGAAGTCATGGTTGTATGTATGATTGGATCTTTCACTCTTTTAATATAAAAAAGCCAACACGTTTCATAGATATGTTGTTATTGTAGTTCGACTATCCTGGTTACTTTAATGATATATGTAGTTATTATTTACGCATGTATGTATGGAATATTCCATATGTGTTTGTATGAATCTTATCAAAGCGTGTTGTTGATATAATCCATCACTTTGGATCATTGACTATCCTTATTTACATCTCATGATGTCTTTCCCCTCGTGCATTCCCTTTCAAGCTATGTGCTATCATGGTTTCTAAGGGGCACACTCACTCACCCTTATGTGTGTTAGAACCTTTCATGCATCTTCCTTGACTTGCTGCAAGGTCACACCCTTGCTACCAACAAGGAAATCTTACTTACCTCTGTGCACAATCGCAGTCAAGGTGATATCATACTACCCACTGTTGGGACTCCTACTCCAAACGATTTGAGGTCTAGTTGGGACTTCTTACCAGGGAAATCCCCTGACATTTTGGCGAGTCCAACACTGTCAACACAACCTTATGTAAAGGGTTAGTGGTAATAAGATTTTAAATTTTATTTAATAATAATTAAAATACACATGAAATTGAGATTCCAGTATCACCATAAATGAGAATTGTACATGTTACAGTTTAACTAATAAGACTTAGTAAATTACAAAAGAATATAAAAATGTTCAACCTTAAAGTTTCTTCACATATTGGTAACATTCTTCAAACAATACATAATTAGTAGTTATCACTTTGAATGTAAATATAGTAATCATTGATTCAAGACTTATGAACTTAGATGCACGATCCAAGAAAAATAAATATTCATTACTTATGATGCATTGTTAAAGTCGATCTATTTTATTATTGGGTAAAGTGAAACAATACAAAAACAAATTAAACTAAAATATCCATTCCACAAATATGCCAAAAACTAAAACTTAAATTCTATAAAAAATATGTCGAAATATTTGGGAGAATAATTTCAAAAGGAGACTAAAAACATGGTGAATAGAAAAATTGTTCATTGTTATGAAACTTTTGTTTTCCAAATCCTTTCCGTCCTAACTATTTTGAACTGAAAACCTACAAACTTTGTGCATTTTGTGTATCCTTTCGAGCTTGGATGTGTGTATTGCTTCTCCCTTCTGGGTGAGTACATGATATAAACCTAATTGATAGCGATTAACTTTATTTTATAGGTGTAAATTATATATATATATATATATTTTATATTTATATATATATATATATATATATATATATATATATAGTTTGTTTGTTAAGTTATCTATGATCCTCCAAGCTTGACTTATGGCATGAGGAGCCATGAACCAAAGGAATCTAAGTTGTCAAAGTCACCTAGGGATCGCATTCAGCCACGGCCACACCAACCCTTAGCTGACTGAATTTTTTAGCATGTCTCCTACCCCTAGAACAGGGCACAACCAACTCATGTGCACAACCAACCCGCGCGAGGATTGATCCCGGGTTGCCTTGCTAATGAGACCCGTCATCAACTAGTTGTGATAGTGGAACTTAATAATAAAGGTTTTATGTATTAAATGATATTAACCTTAAGATAGTTGTAAATTACAAAATATTATATTAAGAAAAATATTATTCTTCATCTAGTGCTTTAAACAAAGTTTACAATGCTTTAAACCTAACCATAGATATAAATAATATTAAAAAATTGTTATATGTATTAAAATATAATAATTATAGGTATAAATTATAAAATAATATATTAAAATATATATTATTATGTCTGAATAATCCTTTAAACCGAAATTATACCGAACTTCTAGTGTTTTAACCTCAACATAGGTATAAATTATATATTTTAATAAACTTTATATATGTTAAATTAGGTTAACTACAAATTATAAAATATTATATTAAGAATGTGAATTTAAAAATATTATATTTTTATTTTAAAAATTTTGACCAATGTACTACCCTTGAGTGAAAAGTAAACCTTTAATTTACTTTTAGTGTTGAGACTTGGTAAATCTTGGCTAACGGAAAAGCCTAGTCAGAAACTTTAAGGCTTAAAATTTTATTTTAATTTTATTTTAAAAGGTTATGGAATTCTTAGAATTCACAAGATACCCTAAACGAAAATTTTCATTTACCAGACAATTACATCCTCTCCACATAGAGATAAGACATATCAGTGGGAAAAGAAGCCAAGGAAGGCTAGAGGAGAAGTTCGAGTCATCTTCGAGGGAAGGAAAATTGATAGACATTGAACAAAATGTTGTTGAAGGTAAGACAGGACGTGACCACAATGATGTTCTTGAGCTGAACTATGAGCTAGTGGAAAACCTAAGATAGACTTGTGAGTTTGTAAGTTCTTGGTTGGATTAGCTGGTATTGATGCCAAAGGACATACCTAGTTAGGTCATTGTTCATATGTTATTTTGGAAATTGAAAAGTTTTAGGGGGGAGAATTAGACTTGATTGTCAATATCATGGGTTGGGAGGAGTGGTCTATCTCCAAGTGGAATTCCCTAATTGAATAAATTGAAATAGATAAGTTTTTTTATTTTTTATTTCTAGAAGTTACATTGAATATGTAAGTTACATAGGTTTTATGTTAATAAGAATACTCTGAAATAAAAAAGAAGAGAGACTATAATGTGTAAAGATAAATATATGAGGTTCCTACTGACGAATGATGTTAAAATTACAGTAATTTCTGTAGAGTAATAAAGAATATAGAGACCTAAATCTAAGAACTCGAGCATCTGTTTGTGATTGTGGAGGATACATGCAGTTTTCTAAAAGGGTAAATTGTTACAATTTAACGCTTTCTCACATTTTGAACGAGTTATGTACACGGTAAGAATGGTTGGTTCATGTAGAAAATAAAATGGGTTTGAAATACATAACAAGTCATCTCCACATAATAATAAACCTATACACTTATGTTTCGTACCTTTTTCCATGACAGAATGAACAATTGCATAGAGGCCTGATCAACGGAAATATGAGTAGAACCCAATGTTAGAGTGTTAGTATGTTATTTAAATAAGAAAAAAAAAAGGATAAATCAATATAAGTGAGTACGTGTAAAACCATTCCTATCTAAAATAGTTAAAGGTAGCATGTTTTGAGACCCACGTTAGTCTATAAGTATGAGTCGTTTCTAGGTCATAGGTCTAAACTTGCAAACCCGATGGTTTAATAATATGGAAAAAAAACAAATATTAACTGCTTCATGCACCATATTGATAATATAAAAGAACAGTATAAACTATTAATTAATAAAGAAAATTAAAGAGAAAGAATTATATTGGAAACCCTTAGTAATACGGTTGAGCAATTAGATACACAAGAGCTTATAACTTGACCAAAATAAACACCATCAAGTTTATTGATTCTAGTTAACTGAAAAGAAAAAAGGCTTTTAGAATCCTAAGAATCTGTATGGACAATAGTCCTGGGTATTGTATACCATTAACTAGGAAAAACGATACATGAAAGACCTAGTTTGATAAAGGATCATTAACTCCTTATAGACTTTAAAGTTACAATAAAAGAACTCCCTGTAACTGTAAAACATAAATCTTCTTAACGGTATTATATTAGTAAATCTATATATACATTTTAGTCACGGGTCAAAAAAAGGAAACAAACTTCTATTGTTCATTTAGTAGTAAAACGTTCTGTAGAATTAATTCTTGACCAAAAAGATAGGCTTGTTTCACAAAAGAAAGGGAGCATGTTTAAGGAAAACCTGGAAAATTTGAATACAGATCAGCGGCCATAAGAATTTCAATAAAAGGGTAAGAAACACTGAGCTAATGAGATTGTACATTACATAAATACACCAGTCAGAGGAAAACTCAAGCCTCAAGGGAATTAAGTGCTAACAGAAGAATTAACAATGAAACAGTGGAATTACCTTTATCATGAAACCCCTAAATGTTCCACCTTGAAGGGAATAAACCTAACTGTGTTAATTGGAAGGAGCGAGGAATGACTGCAAAAGAAAACCTAAGACCCATTCAGAATATGCATATACTAAAAAGAGAGATTACCTTGAAAGAAAACCCCGACAAATTTAAAGTTGTGAACATGCCTACATGGTACCTGTAATCTGTAAAGATACAAGTCTGGGACAGGGTCCTTATTCCACCTTCGTTCCTAACAGGACTCATGGACGTAGCCACGAAACCCTATCTCCAATTACCTTTTGGTAAGCCAGGAACAATGTTAACCTTGAGCTATAAAACAAAAGAAAATTTATAAAATTATAACAATTCCTATCGCAGCCACAACCCAATACCTTGGTAGCAATCCCTAGAGCTCCAAGTGGAATAAAATGATGATTACAATGTCTAGGGCTCGAACCTTTAGTGACTCATGCTTAAAGAAGCGTAGGAGTTGAGAGTGGCTTGAGGAGGCAGTAGGATTGGGGTGGTTACACTCATAATGGACACAAATCCCTCTGGATTGTCAGATTGAGGAATCGAGAGATCTATGGAGGATATCTTGCCACCTCTTAGCCACAAATATGAGCCACCTGTTCATTAAAAAATATATAACAACGATAAGGGTTTAGAATATGCCCATGTAGGTATTGAAGTGCTATGACTCCATTACCAAATAAGATAGCAAGTTGTGATAGGAACGAGACTAAGGTCTCAAAAATGCATAATGACATGTTAGCAGCACACCTCCACACTTTGTTGAGTGGGACAATATTTACATGAATATCAAGGCATAAGTTCAACCCTCAATTAACAACTAGTAAGCTAATTAATTCATGCCTTCCACATGGTAGAGAAAAGTACCAACAATTAAATATTTTGTCTTTTTGAATGAATATTCAAATAACACAAATGATATAATTTGTTCTTATTGAATTAGAAAAAAAAAATACCTAACTTAGTCATTATAAATAATTAATACAAGTAAATTTCCTTTTATTATCTTTTTAGAGTTGATGGATGTGACAAGTGGTATCAGAGTTGATTTATTCAACATTGTAGCTTATGAGCCTATCTACAACTCAAATAACATATTCTTATCAGAGGAGGAAGAAAATACAATTTCCATAGAACCAAAGAAAAAAGAATTAAAAGAACTTTTTCGTAAGTAATTGGAATAAACTATGTTACACTATTAAATTGTTGTTGAGGTACCCTTACCTACTAATAATGATACGTTGGGTGCTTAGCAGAGTAAACAATTGTTTGAAAGTAATGATGAAGAAATATATGTGTAGACGAGCATAAATGAAATAAGGTAACAATACATTGTTAAAATTTACAAAACATTAAATAAAAATGTTTAAGGAAGAGGGTAGGATGTTGTATCTGAAACCATCTTGAAAATAAAGGATTATATACTTGATGATTGTCTGTTAATAGGTGCGAGCCATTTTGTTAATTTTCATAAAAACATTGAAAAACATATAAGATTGATATTCATGAAAATGTTTTATGTTAAACACCTAGTATAGATTGTCGAGGAAGGAGAGAAATATGACTACAGTGAGATAATTACAATGGCAAATAATTACTTGATTAGTATGTTCTACCTTCTTGCACATATATTGGATGTTGACCAAGAACCATGCTAGAAGAGTGAAAGAAGGAAGTACTTGATGGTAGAAATATATCTTAAAATCTTAATAAAATTGTGATCTTATCTGTATATTGGAAGCAAGCCAAAAATAAAGAATATACACAGAATAAAGTGTATATAGAATGAGGGGAATGAGAAACATATAATACGTAAAGTCATAAAGGAAAGAGCATAAGGTGTATTATTATACCTAAGGAAGTGGTCTGGGCATACTTAATGATGACTTGTCAAATTTAAATGAAGAAAGTATAACACTTGTGATTATAAAATATGCATAAGGGTTATCATGGGAAATTGGTTGGAAGGGTTGGAATCATATTTACCAAATTAAGCATAGGTAAGTGACATGGTAGGAATCAATAATGATAACAATAAAAGATAAAAACCTATATGTTAACAATATAACTAAGATATAAATAAGTTCAATGTAGTGATAACTAGGTGGCATGAGTAAGCTCAAATTTTAAGATTAATAAAAATTGGTAAAGGAAACTAATGAACTTATAAATTGGGGAGTCTCTTCCATACACCTTTAGTTTGGAGGAAATTATTTAAATTAATACCCTTTGGCCAGTGATCTCATCGGGGACCTTTAGAGATCTATGGTGCACATCGCACCTGCGCCATAACTTCTCACCCCATAGAGCTTAAGCCTATACATGACATGGGCACGTGTCTTCTCCTAATAAGTGCAAGATATAAAGTAGTGTTCCTACCCCTTGGGAGCTATAAAACCCAGGGATATATCGACCCTTGGTTAATTTGGAGATCTGAAGAGATTGAAGGCACATGTTTAACCTATACTAGACCTACTTGCTTTAAAATTATAAGAGTTATGGTGTGCAGTGGGATATTATGTCTGTCATATGTTTGAGAAGAAATCCTTTTGATATCTTAGAGTAAAAAAAATCGTAAATATTGATTTTTTGATAATTTAAAATTTAATATGTGCAACGAAAGGAAAGAGAATTTCTCCAAAACAAGTTACACATGAATGAGTGAAGAATTGAGTCACAAAACATGACCCATAAGTCCTCTTTTCTTTAAATAAGCAACACCAAAATAAACGAGCTACAAAAGGGAGTATTATGAAATTGAGGACTATAGTGGAATTGTTAGGTAAATTTTTTGTTTAAGAACCAACAATATGGAGATAAGTTACGAGAAATGATGCAAGAATATTGGCCTCATAAATAATAAGGTAAGAAACATAATTGATACTTTTATGTTGGAAGTAATGTGATAATAGTGTTTGGGTTATTTATTCACAAAAAAAAAATATGGAAGCACATCGGAACAATGTTGCTGGTATCGAGAAAGATAACAATTTTACATCAAAATTCATTGAAATAAAGTAAGTAAGATTAGAGTGAATTTCGAAATTTTTGTGAGTTACAGACTCACAATACTAAATCATAGAATGATTTTATAAGTGGTTTATTTTGACCTCTTCACAATTGGGTAGGTTTTGTATGATAAGAAATAATATGATAAGAGAAATTTCAGTTGAATGAATGGCTGATCTGATACTTGAATATTTGAGATGGGTTGATACAATAAGATAAATAGGAATAAATGCACGCTAAAATTCATGTTGAATTTAGTAGAACTATGTATAGTGAAACCATATGATACAGTTGTAAATTATAATAAGGAAACTCTTAAGAAGATCCTTGTTGAAATGATGATTTTTCTTTAAATCTTTTTGTCAACATCATAAGCTGAAAAGGACAATATAAGAGAATATATATATATATATGTATATATATATATGTGTGTGTGTGTGTGTGTGTGTGTGTGTGTGTGTGTGTCTGTGTGTGTGTGCTAAGTACACACTACAACAAACGTGTATGTAAAATACTTCTAAGAGTTCTTTGTCTTGACATTACTTGAAGAATGGATAGTGGGTATAGGTAGCATGTGATCAGAACTCAACACATAGTCGAGTAAGGTAATGAAAGAAAATGTGGCACATGATTTTATGGAAATTAAAGTTGTCTTAAAGAGAATATTGATAGCATATGGGCACAAGCATTACCTATTCTTGTTGTAAGGTAATGTACTAACATGGAAAATGTAGCGTTCCACTAGATGAGTACCTTAAGAAACTTTAATATGACTTTTATAGACATGAATGAAGTTTCAAAATGAACATATTCTTCCAAAATCACTATTTCAAGATAACCACACTAAAAATATGTAATGAGGTAGCTAACAAGCTGAAAATGGAAGGGGAAAAGAACCTTGTAGTTAATGCACTTAAAAAAAAACATTTAAACCCTAAGACACCTTAATCAATAACTGCAAAATATAGAGGGATGCAACCCCAAGATAATAAATATGAGAATTCATAGGAAGAGTGATTAGAAAAGCATAGTTGTAAGACTTGATGATGTAATTTTCTTTTCATCTCTTTTGAATTTAACCATGCTTGTACTATTCCTAGATGAACCCTTGGATTGTGATAATGTTTTATTTCAATATTGGCTTGCACTTTTGGCCCAATTGGTCTACTAAGAAAAGATTAGAAGAAGAGTAAAATCAAGAAATTGATTGAATTATAAAAGTTTGATCAATATTTTGCATGAAATAGCCAACAAACAATTAGCATTGACATGTTTGGCTTCACTTGAGAAAAGGACCATGATAATAATAATCGTCCTCAAACCTTAGTAATGAGGTATTGTGACATCTTTTATATTATGGAAGTTGTTGTTGTCTAAAGGACATATCGCTAGTGGTGATCCGTCATGGGGAAAGGTAAGGAAATATTCTTAAGAAAGAAGAGAAGGGATAAAGATTAGAAGCTTAAATTCGGGAATAATATAATGAGATAATTCTCTTATTGGGATAAAAGTGTAGCTTATTAAAAATTCCATAGCACCTTATAGGTCCAAAGTATTAAAATGACATGTTTGTGAATGAAGTGAACAAAATTCTTTAGATAGATGTCTAATTTATTTTTCTTAAATTAACATAGAGAGAAAGGGAGAAATCATATGATTGCTCATGTTAACAAAGTTGTGTAAATTTTTCATCAACAACCTGTAACATAGGAAGACAAGGACCAAAATTGAAGAAATGTTGCAAAGTGGACACCTGGTTTTTTTCTCGAAGGAAAATAGAAAAGTAGCCTAGGATGGGCATAAGTAAGTTTACTTGGATAAGTAGACAACAATACAATTGCCTTGAACATGGCAAAAAAAACAAAAAGGGTTGTCCTAGACCTCTACTTATATATGAGTAATACGTATGTAACATTTGAAATAAAATTAACAAGCATAATAATGCTACCTAGTATGGCAATACGTTAATTTCAATCTATCATAATAGGCAAAGAAACAACAAATGATTTCTAAAAATATTACTACCATTATATAGATAGTGCAAATAAATTTGGTACTTCCATGATTTGAAACTTACAATGAAACCACATGATGGAGTCCTTGGCAATTGACATAGCCATTGGGTAAGTAAAATGATATATTGTATTGTTGATAAGCTACAATGATGTTTCTAACTCTTACTGAGTGCTGCATGCTAACCCTTATGGAGTTGATATACATGTGATGATCCACGCTACGTATGTAAATAAAAATTGATGGTGTATGTAATAAAGTTTGAAATATCTATATGTGTGTGTGTTTAAATGATGATAGATGGAAACTAATAACAATCGTAATGATTGTGGATGTATGTCAGAAGAGACAAAGTATTACTAGTCGAACCTCTGTGCATTCTCAATCAGAGAGATATTATGCTTTAGTAGCAAACGATCACCCAGATTAAAGAATAGTGGAAACACTTCAGCTTTGGGAGGTTACCCGAGAGGATGAATATTTTATGTGCAAGGCATATTCCAATGTGTTTCTAGTACTAGGAAAAACTGAGGAAAATGTTTTGCTCAAGAGGGGGAAGACGTAATACCCCTTAATGAAAAGTAATTCTTTAATTTAGTTTTACTACACAAAATTGGTAAATCTTGGGCTAAGTGAAAAACCTAGTGGGAAACTTTAATGTTTAAAATTTTATTTTAATTTTATTTTAGAAGGTTATGGAAAGTCTTGGAATTCACGAGAAAAGACCCTAAAGGGAAATATTCATTTACAAGACAATTAGAGGATAGTTAGTTCCTCTCTCCCTAGATATAAGGCATATCCGTGGGAAAAGAAGCTAAGAAAGGCTAGAGGAGAAGCAGGGGGCAGCTTGGAGGGAAGGAAAACTAATAGACCTTAAACACGATTTTGTTGAAGGTAAACAAGGATGCTGCCAAGAGGGTGTTGTTGAGCTAGACATTGAGCCAATGGAAGCCCTGATATAGACTTGTGTAAGTTCTTGGTTGGACTAGATGGTCTTAATGCCAATGATAAAACCTGGTTAGATCATTCATCATCTGTTGCTCTGGAAATTGTAAAGTGCTTATGGGGGAGAATTGGATGTGATTGCTAACCTAATAGGTTGGGAGGAGCATTCTATCTCTCTGTGGAATACCCTAGTTATCTAAACTACAACATATAAGTATCTTTATCTCTTTGTTTTCACAAGTTACATTGAATCTATATATAACATTAGTTATATAGGTTTTATGTTAATAAGAACATTCTGAAATAAAAAAGAAGAGAGACTATAATGTGTAAAGATAAATATATTAGGTTTGTGTTGATTAGTGATGTGGAACAATACTTTATATAGAGTAATAAAAAGTATAGAGAGATGAATTCAAGAACCTAATGAGCACTTGTTTATGACTATATAGGATACAGGTCATTGTTCAAAAAGGTAAACTGTTATAGTTTGACACTTTCTCACATTATGAATGAGTTATGTAAATAGTAAGGAATGGGTTGGTTCTTGTAGAAAAGAAAAAGGGGTTGAAATAAGTAACAAGTCATCTACAAAAAGTAATAAACATATACAATTTTTTTGCCTACCTTCTGCCATGATAGAAGGCGCAATTGGAGGGAGACGCGGTCAAAGGAAATATGAGTAGACCCAAATGTTAGAGTGTTAGTATGTTGTTTAAATAAGAGGAAAAAACTAATAAATTAAGATAGGTGAGTGCCCGTAACCCCATTTCTATCTAAAATAGTTAAAGGGAGCAAGTTTTGAGACCTACGTTAGCTCGTAAGATGAAGATGCTTCCAGGAGCCTATGAAAAATCCTAGGTCTAAACTTTCAAACCTAGTGTTTTAATAATAAGACACCAAAAGAGATATTAATTGCTTCATGTAAAGTATTGATAACATAAAAGAACATTATAAAATGTTAATTAGCAAAGAAAAGGAAAGAGCAAGAGTTAATTTTGAAACCCTTAGTAGTATTATTAAGCAAGAAGATATAGAAGAGTTTACAACTTCACCAATATAAAAATCATCAAGTTTATTGATTAAATTTAATTGAAAATAAAAACGTTTTTTGCCACCCTAGGTAACTGTATGGACAATATTTTTGGGTACTGTATACCCTTAAGAAGAAAATAAGATACAAGAAAGAACCAATTTGATAAAGTATCACTAACTCCTTATAGACTTTAAAGTTGCAAGAAAAGAACTCCCTATAACTAAAAAACATAATTGTTCTTGACGGTATGATAGTAATAACTCTCTACATAGATTTTAGTCACAGGGTCGGAAAAAGGCACCTGTTTTTAACAAAACAAAGTCTCAAAATCCAATTTATCGCACTGGTCTTAAAAACTCAATTATCGTATTTAAGGAAAAAGGTAGGAGCTTGGATTTAGTAGGCAGTCTCGGAAATAATCCTGAATCGGGGGTGAGGACAAGAATTTATTGTTTGGTGCCCGCTGGGGAGGAGCCATCCAAAAGTTTGGAAGTATATTTCTTGTTTGGCTATATAGTTATCTCACCCTCAATTGATTGTTATACACCCTCAGTCCAACTGAAAGTTCAATAAATAACTCTTATGAAGGCAGCTTCAGCAAGTTACTCTTAAGGTAGCTTCATCTAGTCCAACCACTAGAAAGTTAGGAAGGATGGCTAGCCAATCGAAGGCAAGTTGAACCGAGGTTGGGATAGTTACTATTCCCCCGAGCCAAAAGGTAGGTAGGCAGGTTGAAATAAGCAGGAAGGAAGGTTTTAGCTGGGGAACCCAGTAAACGAAATAGTTTTTTAGAAAGAAACATGCATTTTCCAATAGGATTTTAGGGCTATTGGTTATTCCCATCGATTTTATTGAGGATCCCTGCCCTCACTCACCCCTGGATGGCCTAATTATCTTGGGAATTCTAGGTTGATGGAACCCTCGGTTGAAGATGGAGCGGTGGCTATAGTTCCTGATCCTTCCACGGGAATGAAATTTTCTTCTCTAAGATTTCATTGAAGGTAATGGGAGCCCTCAACGACAGGAGTTGTCTACCCAGGGAGATCAAGAAGGGATTTCTAGCCTAGGAAGGGCAGTTGTCCTTCATTCACCCTTCATTGGATTGTGAGCACGGAGATAAGTAGCAATTATAATGGTATGATATAGAGAACTTTAGTCTTATATATTCATTTGGTCTACGAGTACCTCTTATATTCAGTACATCCTTGTTCCTCGTCAATTATGTCACGATTAGTTCCATTTCTACTATATGTTATCACACATTACCAAAAACTTATAAATAAAAAAAGTTTAAACAAAATTTGATTTTTTATTTTCACACAATATTGGTAAGTGAGTGGAATCACATCTATCCTTCATCGGAAATAAATCCATGTTATGTATTGCATGGGAATACTCATGTTGTCACCTAGTAGAATCTAATACTTTGTGCCAAAGGATGTGTCTCTTATATGTTATCATTTTGGCATACTCAGTGCACTTTTGTCCAATTTTGATTTAGCTCAAAGACACAAAGTTGGTCTACATTGTTACAGAGGTCAAGCTCTACGAATTTGCGGTTCTCTTCTCCTGAAAGATTGAATTAGTATGTAGGTTGTAGCTCTTTCAAGATCCCAATGAGAATTCTATAAGACCGCTCATATGCATGAACATGGCCTGCAAATAATGTCGACTTTGTATCTTATGAACCACTACTCAAACATAGTTTAGTTACAAGATAACCTCCAAATTTTCAACAAAGGATACATGATAGCCAATTCATTAAATTGATAGAGGCTACATGATAGCCAATCCATTAAATTGAGGATACAGGATAACCAATCCATTAAATTCAAGTACGAGAGGTAAACCCTAGACTGAGGAGAAATTGCAAAAGATATAGCAAGAGCTAGATCTCTTTTAACAGTGAAGGCTTGAATAGAAAGAGTAAAGTCTTGAACTGAGAAAGATAGCAAGGGTAGGATGAAAAAAAGGGAAAAATATTTAAAACAAAAAATATAGCGGGAATTTCCTCTCAGTAACAAGAAGTTGTGCACATGATGTCGGTTTCGCAATACTAAATCTGGCTAAGTGATTATATATGGATATGGTCAAGGCTGGCTCTCATAGCAACAACTTAACCATTTCAAGGGGCTTGAACTCGATCTAGCGATGGAAACCGTAAGGGATCGAGCCAGACATGGGAGGGGACTTATATTTTTTCTCTCGTGTTTGCGGTGAGGCATTCTTCTCTCATCCTCTGTTAGTAATTCCTTCTTTGCAGTAAGAAATTCTCTGCGGTAAGGATACTTCTCGTTGGTCATGGCGCTAAGAAAGCATGAAAACATATGCAACATGCGACTTTTATTCCAGCTACTCAGACATGAGGTTTTACTACCATGCTACTATCAGAGGACGTTGTTATGGATTTAGCAGCGCTAACAGGTAAGTCGTTCTCTAGGTCATTCTCCAAGTCGCAAAGTTGAAGCAGTAAGCCAACCCATTTCTTCAAGCATCCTATTCATTCATCTCTCAGCTGATGGTGTAAAGAATGTCCTTCCCCTACCGTTCGACTAGCCTGTTTAACTATTCGCCATTGTTATTTCGAATTGAAACGATTTCTCCCCTACTTAAGACAATGAAGGAAGCTAGCCCCATTAAGTTCATCGATGTAAGGTCATTTCATTTCTTTTAGGTCAATACTTGGCTTGTCCTGATTAAACTTTCTAGCTATTTTTAGTTTATATGGGTAATTATTTTGATGGCTTTTTTAGTGGGCATGGTTTGTATGTTGGGTGTGGAGCCTGATTATCTTCTATATTCAAAGGTATCGCCACATAGGACCCCAGTTCGAAATGGGCCGCCCGTAAAATATTCGTTGCGGGGGGGGTCCAGGTGGGGGCGGCTGCGACCTTTGGGAGCCCCCCCCTTGGTGAGGGGGTTTCGGGGGCAGCGCCCCCGAAGCTAAAAATAGCTGTAAAATTGCCTTGTAAAAGTATAGTAATTTCTAGTCAATCTGGGCCGTTCATTAGGCGGATGATCTGACGGTAGAACTTATGTTTAGTTTAGGGTTTTTTGCCCTAGAAGGCAACCCCTCTCTTTGTATGAGGGTATTGTATTTGAGGCTGTGTGATAGATGTGTATTTTGGTGTGCGAGAAACAGAGAGGTGAGACTGTGAGAGAAAACAGAGGATATTACAGCGGATTTGCTGTAGGTTGTGTCTCTTCATTTTGCTGGATAATAGAAAGGAAGGATTGGCTGTTCGGGGTGGACGTAGCCCAAACTGGGTGAACCACGTATATCTGTGTCTCTCTTGTTTTGTGTGTTTTCTGTGTTTATATTTATGCAATATTTTATGTGTTCCATTGCTCCGTAATATATAATTTTCTAACAACTAGTATCAGAGCCGAAGGTCTATTTGGCTGATAAACTCGCAGGAAAGAAGGGTTCCTAGTTCGAGTGGGAGCAATGGCGGAAGATGGTAAGTTTAGGGTTGAGAAATTTAACGGCCAAAACTTCTCGCTGTGGAAGATGCAGATGGAAGATTATCTGTATTAGAAAGATCTATACCTACCATTGGGCGGAAAAACAAAGATGCCGACGGGTATGAAAGACAAAGAATGGAACCTTCTCGATAGAAAGGCACTCGGAACAATACGGTTTTGCCTTCCTGCGTCAGTCGCCTTCAAAATTTCGAAGGAAACCAGGACAGAGGGTTTGATGTAGACGTTGTCGAAACTATATGAAAAACCCTCGGCCTCAAACAAGGTATTTCTTATGAAACAGTTATTTAATATGAATATGTCGGAAGGTGGATCTGTTGCAAACCATTTAAATGATTTTAATACAGTTACAAGTTAGTTAAGTTCTATAGGGGTAAACTTTGATGATGAAGTTAGAGCTCTGTTATTCTTGTGCTCATTACCAGAAAGTTGGAATGGTTTGGTAATGGCCATTAGTAACTTTGTTTCTGGATCTAGTACTTTAAAGTTTGATGATGTTGTCGGTGCTATCCTTAGCGAGGAAATGCGGCGGAAAAGCTCCGGTGAGACATTGGGAAATGCTTTGAGTGCAGAGTCTAGAGGAAGAAAAATGGAAAGAGGAAAGAGCTCAGGATATCACAGTAAATCAAGGAAAGGCAGATCCAAGTCCAGATCGGGGATAGTGTGCTGGAAATGTGGAAAGAAAGGACACCTAAAGAAAGACTGTAGATCTCGGAAGGGAAAAGAAGGAGATGCACAACAAGAAAACAATCATGAAGCAAATGTGACAGGTGAGGTGTTACAAGATGCTTTGATTCTTTCTTTCGAAAATATTACTGATTCCTGGGTGGTAGATTCAGGGGCTTCATTCCATGCCACACCTGATAAGAAATACTTTCATGACTATGTTCAAGGAGATTTTGGACAAGTTCGTCTGGGTGATGATAAACCCTGTAAAATCGTTGGAATGGGTAAGGTTCTTGTAAAACAGCAGAATGGAAACCAATGGCTATTAAAGGAGGTAAGGCATGTTCCAGATCTAAAGAAAAATCTGATTTCAACAGGGTAGTTAGGCGGTGAAGGTTGTGTGACAACTTTCACAGATAAAGCTTGGAAGGTCACCAAAGGAGCCCTGGTAATAGCAAAAGGCAAAAAGGTTGGTACATTGTATTTATGCAATGGTATTTCTAACTCTGTTAATGCTTTAACTTCCAAAGGAGCAGATGCAGCATTATGGCATCATAGGCTCGGACACATGAGTGAAAAGGGGATGAAGATTCTTCACTCAAGGAATTTGTTGCCAGGTTTGAAGAATGTTGATTTGGACTTCTGTGAGAATTGCATTTATGGAAAACAGAAGAGAGTCAGATTTCTCAGAGTTGGGAAAGAAAAGAAGAATGAAAAATTAGAGCTTGTGCATACAGATGTATGGGAACCTGCTCAGGTATCATCTCTCGGTGGCTCTCGTTATTATGTTACTTTTATTGATGATGCAACTAGAAAAACTTGGATTTATTGTATTAAGAATAAATCTGATGTATTTGATACTTTCAAGAAATGGAAAGCTTTGGTTGAGTTGAGACAGGAAAGAAATTGAAGTGTCTTAGATCAGACAATGGAGGTGAATATTGCAGCAAAGAGTTTGATAGGTACTGTTCAGAGCATGGAATTCGCAGAGAGAAGACAGTTCCAAGAACACCACAAGAAAATGGTGTGTCAGAAAGGATGAACAGAACAATCATGGAGCGTGCAAGGTGCATGAGATTGCATGCAGGATTGCCTTTACAGTTTTGGGCAGATGTTTTAGATACTGTTGTTTATCTAATAAACAGAGGGCCTTCAAGTTCCTTGGATGGTGGTGTTCCAGAGGAAGCATGGACAGGTAAAAAGGTAAACTACTCTATTTTAAAGCCTTTTGGTTGTGAGGCCTTTGTCCATATTGATAAAGAAAATAGAACAAAGCTTGAGGCAAAGTCAAAGAAATGTACCTTTATTGGATATGGTGTTAATGATTTTGGTTATCGCTTATATGATTACGAAAATCACAAAATCATTAGGAGCAGAGATGTAATATTCAATGAAAAGGTCTTGTATAAGAATCAGTTGCAGGAAAAGAAACAGGAAAAGGAAAACAAGGAATACGCAGTTCTTGATGAAATCACTGAAAAAGTAAAGGTGCCTGAAAATAATAATAATCAACAACAGCAACCACCACAACAACAACAGGCACCCCAAACACCTGAAAGTGGTGTTAGAAGATCTACCAGGATAAGTAGACCCCCTGAACGATACTCTCCTTCATTATATTATTTATTGTTGACTGATTCCGGTGAACCCGAATGTTATGAAGAAGCAATGCAGGTTGAAAGCAGGAAGAAGTGGGAGGTAGCCATGGAAGAAGAGATGGACTCCTTAATGCATAACCAGACTTGGGATTTAGTCAGGTTGCCTATAGGAAAAACTACATTGAAGAATAAATGGGTTTACAGGCTGAAGGAAGAAGATGGAGGAAAACAGAGGTATAAAGCTAGACTTGTGGTGAAGGGGTTTGCACAGAAGAAAGGTATTGATTTTGATGAAATATTTTCTCCTGTTG
This sequence comes from Pinus tabuliformis, assembly GCA_031772625.1. Taxonomy (NCBI): domain Eukaryota; kingdom Viridiplantae; phylum Streptophyta; class Pinopsida; order Pinales; family Pinaceae; genus Pinus; species Pinus tabuliformis. The sequence goes on from CM062815.1 coordinate 671,887,938, forward strand.
TTAAAATGACTTCAATCAGAACTATTTTAAGTCTTGTAGCAGCTGAAGATTTGCATCTTGAGCAGTTAGATGTAAAGACAACCTTTCTCCATGGGGATTTGGAGGAAGAGATATATATGCAGCAGCCACAAGGATATGAGGTGAAAGGGAAGGAGAAACTAGTGTGCAGGTTGAAGAAGAGCTTGTATGGCTTAAAACAGGCTCCAAGGCAGTGGTATCTAAAATTTGACAAGTTTATGTCTGAACAAGGTTATACTAGATGTCACTCTGATCATTGTGTTTATTTGAAAAAGCAAAATGATGGCAGCTATATTATATTGTTATTGTATGTAGATGACATGCTTGTTGTAGGATCTAACATGCAGGAAATAAATGTGCTCAAAAGAAAATTGGCAAATTCATTTGCAATGAAGGATTTGGGAGCTGCAAAACAAATCCTTGGTATGAGAATAACTAGAGACAGGAAAAATCGTAAATTAACATTGTCTCAGAATGAGTACATACAAAAGGTGTTAAAAAGATTTAACATGCACAATGCAAAACCAGTTAGTACACATTTTGCTAGCCATTTCAAACTTAGCAAGGAAATGTGCCCAAAGACCCAAGAAGACATGGATTATATGTCTAAAGTTCCATATGCATCAGCAGTTGGAAGCTTAATGTATGCAATGGTCTGCACAAGGCCTGATATTGCACATGTAGTGGGAGTTGTAAGCAGGGACATGAACAATCCAGGAAAGGAACATTGGATGGCAGTGAAACGGATTTTCAGATATTTGAAAGGTACCACAAATCAAGCATTATGCTTTGGTGGTTCAAACATCTCCCTACAAGGATATGTTGATGCAGATATGGCAGGTGACAGAGATAACAGGAGGAGCACTACAGGATATGTATTTACTGTTGGAGGAACAGCTGTCAGTTGGGTTTCAAAAATCCAAAGTGTTGTTGCACTTTCAACAACAGAAGCAGAGTATGTTGCTGCTACAGAGGCTAGTAAAGAAATGATTTGGTTACAAAGGTTTATGGGTGAATTGGGTAAGGAGCATGATATGGGCACGTTATACAGTGATAGCCAAAGTGCCATTCATCTTGCAAAGAACTCAGCATTTCATTCAAGGACTAAACACATACAGCTCAAGTACCATTTCATACGATCAGTGTTGGAAGATGGAGAGTTGAAGCTGGAAAAGATACACACTAGCCAGAATCCTGCAGATATGCTAACAAAATTTGTAACCAGGGAGAAACTGAGAATATGCTCAGTTTCAGTTGGTCTTCAAGGATGATGATGAAGATGAGAAACAACCAGGTCCAAAGAGGAGTCATTGTCCAGCAAATGGAGCGGCGGTGGAGTTGCTACAATCAGTCTCCAAGTGGGAGATTGTTGGGTGTGGAGCCTGATTATCTTCTATATTCAAAGGTATCGCCACATGGGACCCCAGTTCGAAATGGGGGCGGCAACGCCGCCCGTAAAATATTCGCTACAGGGGGGGTCCAGGTGGGCGCGGCTGCGACCTTTGGGAGCCCCCCCCCCCTAGCGGGGGGGTTTCGGGGGCAGCGCCCCCGAAGCTAAAAATAGCTGTAAAATTGCCTTGTAAAAGTATAGTAATTTCTAGTCAATCTGGGCCGTTCATTAAGCGGATGATCTGATGGTAGAACTTATGTTTAGTTTAGGGTTTTTTGCCCTAGAAGGCAACCCCTCTCTTTGTATGAGGGTATTGTATTTGAGACTGTGTGATAGATGTGTATTTTGGTGTGCGAGAAACAGAGAGGTGAGACTGTGAGAGAAAACAGAGGATATTGCAGCGGATTTGCTGTAGGTTGTGTCTCTTCATTTTGCTGGATAATAGAAAGGAAGGACTGGCTGTTCGGGGTAGATGTAGCCCAAACTGGGTGAACCACGTATATCTGTGTCTCTCTTGTTTTGTGTGTTTTCTGTGTTTATATTTCTGCAATATTTTATGTGTTCCATTGCTCCGTAATATATAATTTTCTAACACTGTATGTTTTCCATAACAAGTGACTGGCTTAATAAAGTAGCTAGCTTAATAACCTAAGAACTTAGAAGGCTACTTGTAAATGAATTTAACAAAGGAAAAAATTGTTTATTTCTCTAGAAACCACAACATGTTCATACCATTTAGCCATTACTCTAGAAACAACAACAAAATATGAACATACTAGTTAGACATTAACTGGCTCTTGCAGCCAAATTCCCAAACAGAAAGTCTTTTTTTGCTCCAGTTAGTTGATTTGACACCCATTGTCTGCAATTGAATCAAGACTACCCACTGTCTGCAATTGAATCAAGATTCAATTAGTTTCAAGAAATTGAATCAAGATTCAATTCGTTTCAAGCAAAAGTGAAGTCAAAGAGAAGGAGTTGTGTGCATAGTAACACTAATCTCTATCAAAATTATGCATATGAGCAAGGCTGAAAGGAAACATAATTTTTTTTTTAGAAAACATTGTGGTGGAAGGGGAATATGAAAAGAAGCAGGAATAGGCGCAAAGCTAGATGTCATTGGTGACCCACAACCAGATGTCACTGGTGAGCAATTGTCACTAGTCACCAATAGAGTCACAGATGTCATGCCAACAGCCAAATGTCACGAAAGGCAATGAGAAGGAGTTATAATGAATATTACATACTGGTATTATGCGCAGATAAAGACGGAGGAATGGTTCAAGCCCGATTGGATATGAATCTTATCATTCTTTTTCCAAAACATTTAATTCTTTTTCCAAAACATTAACTAATGCTAGTATTAACTTGTAGTTTAGTTTGCAGTTTCCAAATATGAACGACCCATACAAACTATTATCCAAGGTTTTGGCCTCCCCGCCTAGGGAAGAGGCCAAATAAGAAGATAGTTTAATTCTATTGGTTCCTCGTAAATTAATACATAAATTTTATAGGCTCCAATAAGCTCTGCAGCTAAAAAAATTAGGTAAGCTGTGATAAAGATTAATGTTGTGATAATGATACTTTAGGTACTTTAGCTTTGCTTTTAGTCATCCGCATTATTAACAAGGATTGCAAGCAATGGTAATCCATGTCGATTTCATAGGAGATTGAGAAAAATTGGCAGCAAGGAGATTTAAGTGGATCATCATTTACTAAAATTAAATTTGTGAGACAGGTATATATTAGGTGTTAGAAGCTTGCGCAGTTTTATTAGGTTATTGCAAGAAACATTTAAAAGTTATTAATAAGCATTGCAAGCAACAGTAGTCCATGTCGATTTGACAAAAGATTGAGAAATTTTGGCAAGGAGATCTAAATTTATCATCATTTAGTAAAATTAAATTTGTGAAACGTATATATTACGTGTTAGAAGCATGCATAGTTTTATTAGGTTATTGTAAGAAAGATTAAAATTTATGTGCTACAAATTTTGTCACATGGAGAACCCCACCTCAATTCTGTACTCACACTACAGAACCTGTTTTCTAAAAGAACTAGAAAATGTTGTCGTTTAAATCAGTGTTTTGGATTTGAATAGGAAAAAAAAAAGCAACCACTTAAACGGTCCATATTCACAAATTAACCTAAAAATATTACATTTTAAGACTTCCCCTAAGACATCACCAATCCAAAGTGCAGCTGGAAACTACTGCATTCAGACTTTCCACAATAGTGACCTTGTGGGTGTCTAATGAACACAGAACCTTCAAATTTATTGGCTTAAAATTGAAATGATGTGGCACCGGTTAGGATTTGTTGTTTGGAGAAGAATGCTATTTTTTCTTTACTGAATTGATATATCCATGGGTGGAAATTTGAGCATTTCCTTGGCATTCAATCAAACATATAGAAGACCACACTAAAAATAATAAAAGAACATCGAGGAACTTGTGCTTGTCAATCGAAAAAACAACCACTGAAGATGCCTCTCAGATTAAAGCTATGAAACATACAATCCTTGTCGAGAAGTTTCTTTGCAAAAGTCAAACTTATGTTTTAATACATGTTGTTTTAATATACTCGGAAGAGATTTGTTTCTAACCATATTAGCTGTCAGCTCCAACTTGGACATGCAGCCCTTATTCTTAAAATCTTGTCATACATACTCAATTAAAATAAATATGAAAACACTATAAAAAGTAATAAATAGTGCTAGAATGCAATAAGAACCAGAAGGATATAAATATATTAATAAATTTGATATAATTAAGTTCTACTAAGAATAAGAGAAATATATAGATCTACAAATTCAAAGAGAAATTAAATTTATTTAGGTACAAACTTTTTTTTAAATTTTTACTAGAAAAATATTTTTCTACCAAAATATTTATCTATAAGAATTTGCTAAATCCACAACTAAGATAAATCTATACTGATTTAAATAAAATATAACCACAAACATATGCAAACCTTTTAAATGTGCAATAAAGATATAACCCCAAACCTTTTACCTGTGCAATAGGGGGATAGAGACGCAAAGCCTCTGATAAAGCTGCATGAAGATAATGCATCTTGTCCAAGACTGTATGTGTTAGACTTTCGCAAAACCTAGTTACAGTTTCTTCCAGGGGCACACGTTCTTTCTCCTTGACCAGCTCACAGATTTTTGAAGAATCTTTTTTTCAACATCTGGAGTCTTCGAAAGCATATGGAAAAACCAAGAAAGAGTAGTTGCAGTGGTATCCCGCCCAGCAATCATGAAGTTAATAACAATATCTCGTAGATACTTATCGTTCCCAGAGTAATCGCCTTGATTACTGTCAGTTACTTCCATAAATCGAGATAGCAAATCTGGTTTCATCTGTAGGGAGAAACAAGTAAACGGTGAAAACGAAAAAATGGTCGATGTAGGATTTGTTTGAAGAGAAAGTTAAAAACTAATACTGGGTCAATTTAATTTGTTCTTTCTTACACATAAACCCTAACCCTAACCCTCTACAGACTCATCAAATGATTAAAAAAGTTTTCAAAACTAAATACGGAGTCTGTTGTGGGTGTTGCCTTACATTAATAGTTTGCAGTGAAATCTCATGTCTTCTATTCCGAATGACATCGTACACAAAGTCATCCACGATTTTGATGCATTCCTTTATGATGACCTCCGACCCTACGTTGAAGTACCTTTTTAATTTCCAGATAGGGTCATAATGACGCGCGAAAAGCAAACCATTTGCAGTATCAAAAGCCTTTGAAAAAGTTGCCCCCGGTCCAGAGTCATCCATGGATAAGCTATTGACTTCTAGTCCAAACGCGAACTTGGAGATTCCATCCATGGTTGATCTCAGAAAGAGACGTTGTTAACATTCATTCACAAAAGATAACCAAGTGTGAGTAAGTGGAAAATAGTTAAATCTAGATATAAACTCTGAAAGCCAAATGATTTAACATGCATGCCTGCATTTCTATTGTGCTTTGCTTAGTTTGATAAACTTTCAGTAAAATTTTGGAAAGTTTCAATGCATTCTCCCGGAAAACAACACTGTTATAATCCCTCAATTGTTTTGTGGAGAATTCCAAACTAGACAATTTTCGGTGTCTCCGCCACTCCACTCCATCAACGTTGAAAATGCCATCCCCAAGAAGGTCTTCCATAACTTCGTGGATGGAATCTCCCTGTGAATTTCTCAAACAACTTGGTAATATAAGTGATTGGAGACTTTCACTTTTATTCATATTGTTGTAGGCCATTTTTGGATTAGAAATGTATAATATTTGTGATTAGTCTAATGTTTAAGATAATAACTCCATCCATCATCACAAACTAAATACAAATATCATATAGTTGTAATTCAAAAATCTCCAACACTTTTTTTCTTTGGCAACATTTTTGTCATTTCCTAGCAAACCATCCACACCCTTACTTTTCCAATTTTCAAATATTTTAGAAATAATAAAAACATAAAAACCTAAAACCTAACTCTATTTAAAGAGTAAAATGTCTAAAAGTCTTGTAAAATATTTATTTTAAAAAAATCATCATGTTGGGTGTGGAGCCTGATTATCTTCTATATTCAAAGATATCACCACATTGGACCCCAATTCGAAATGGGGCGGCAATGCCGCCCGTAAAATATTCGCTGCACGGGGGTGGCTGCGACTTTTGGGGAGCCCCCTCAGCAGGGGGTTTCAGGGGTAGTGCCCCCGAAGCTAAGAACAGATGTAAAATTGCCTTGTAAAAGTATAATAATTTCTAGTCAATCTAGGCCGTTCATTAGGTGGAGATTTGATGGTAGAAATTATTTTTAATTTAGGGTTTTTTCCTTAGAAGGCAATCCCTCACTATATATGAGGGAATTGTATTGCATCTATGTAGATCTGTATCCTGAGTGAGAAAGAGAGAGGAGATTGAGAGCGAAGAGGGTGTTACAACGGATCTGCTGTAGGTTGTATCTCTTCAGTTCGCTGGATAATATAAAAAGGACTAGTTGTTTCTCCGTGAACGTAGCCCAAACTGGGTGAAGCACGTATATCTGTGTCTTTCTTGTTTTATGCGTTTTCTGTGTTTATATTTCTGCAATATTTTATGTGTTCCATTTTTCTGTAATATATAATTTTCTAACAACTGGTATCAGAGTCGAAGGTCTATTTGGCTAATAAACTTTAGCGGCCAAAAATTCTCACTGTGGAAGATGCAGATGGAAGATTATCTGTATCAAAAAAAATTGTACCTACCATTGGGCGGAAAAACAAAGATGCCGATGGGTATGACAGATGAAGAATGGAACCTTCTCGATAGAAAAGCACTCAGAACAGTACGGTTATGCCTCACAGCGTCGGTTGCCTTCAACATTTCAAAGGAAACAATGACAGAGGGTTTGATTAAGGCGTTGGTGAAACTATATGAAAAACCCTCAGTCTCAAACAAGGTATTTCTTATGGAACAATTATTTAATATGAAGATGTCGGAAGGTGGATCTGTTGCAGACCATTTAAATGATTTTAATACTGTTACAAGTCAGTTAAGTTCTGTAGGGGTAAACTTTGATGATGAAGTTAAAGCTTTATTATTTTTATGCTCATTGCCAGAAAGTTGGAATGGTTTAATAATGGCCATTAGTAACTCTGTTTCTGGATCTAGTACTTTAAAGTTTGATGATGTTGTCGGTGCTATCCTTAGCGAGAAAATATGATGGAAAAGCTCTAGTGAGACATCAGGTAATGCTTTAAGTGCAGAGTCTAGGAGAAGAAAAATGGAAAGAGGAAAGAACTCAGGATATCGCAGTAAATCAAGGAAATGCAGATCCAAGTCTAGATTAGGGATAGTGTGCTGGAAATGTGGAAAGAAAGGACATCTAAAGAAGGATTGTAGATCTTGGAAGGGAAAAAAAGGAGATGCAGAGCAAGAAAACAATCATGAAGCAAATGTGACAGGTGAGGTGTTACAAGATTCTTTGATTCTTTTTTTCGAAAATATTACTGATTCCTGGGTGGTAGATTCAGGGGCCTCATTCCATGCCACACCCGATAAGAAATACTTTCATGACTATCTTCAAGGAGATTTTGGACAAGTCCATATGGGTGATGATAAACACTGTAAAATTGTTGGAATGGGTAAGGTTCTTGTAAAACAGCAGAATGAAAACCAAGAGCTACTAAAGGAGGTAAGGCATGTTCCAGATCTAAAGAAAAATCTGATTTCAACAGGGCAGTTAGGCGGTGAAGGTTGCATGACAACTTTCACAGATAAAGCTTGCAAGGTCACCAAAGGAGCCTTGGTAATAGCAAAAGGCGAAAATGTTGGTACATTGTATTTATGAAATGGTATTTCTAACTCTATTAATGCTTTAACTTCCAAAGGAGCAGATGCGGCATTATGGCATCATAGGCTCAGACACATGAGTGAGAGAAGGGGATGAAGATCCTTCACTCAAGGAATTTGTTGATGGGTTTGAAGAATGTTGATTTGAACTTTTGTGAGAATTGCATTTATGGAAAACAGAAGAGAGTCAGATTTCTCAGAGTTGGGCAAGAAAAGAAGAGCAAAAAATTAGAGCTTGGGCGTACAGATATATGGGGACCTGCTCAGGTATCATCTCTCGGTGGCTCTCGTTATTATGTTACTTTTATTGATGATGCAACTAGAAAAACTTAGATTTATTGTATTAAGAATAAATCTGATGTATTTGATACTTTAAAAAAATGGAAAGCTTTGGTTGAGATTGAGACAGGAAAGAAATTGAAGTGTCTCAGATCAGACAATGGAGGTGAATATTGCAGCAACGAGTTTGATAGGTACTATTCAAAGCATGGAATTCGCAGAGAGAAGATAGTTCCAAGAATACCACAAGAAAATGGTGTGTCGGAAAGGATGAACAGAACAATCATGGAGTGTGCAAGGTGCATGAGATTGCATGCAAGATTGCCTTTACAATTTTGGGCAGATGCTGTAGATACTGTTGTTTATATAATAAACAGAGGGCCTTCAATTTCCTTGGATGGTGGTGTTCCAGAGGAAGCATGGACAGGTGAAAAGGTAAACTACTCTTTTTTAAAGCCTTTTGGTTGTGAGGCCTTTGTCTATATTAATAAAGAAAATAGAACAATGCTTGAGGCAAAAGCAAATAAATGTACCTTTTTTGGATATGGTGTTAATGATTTTGGTTATCGCTTATATGATTATGAAAATCACAAAATCATTAGGAGCAGAGATGTAATATTCAATGAAAAGGTCTTGTATAAGAATCAGTTGCAGGAAAATAAATAGGGAAAAGAAAATAAGGAATACACAGTTCTTGATGATATCATTGAAAAAGTAAAGGCGCCTAAAAATAATAATAATCAACAACCACAACAACAGCGACCACCACAATAGCAACATGCAACCCAAACACCTGAATGTGGTGTTAAAAGATCTACCAGGATAAGTAGACCCCCTGAATGATACTCTCCTTCATTATATTATTTATTGTTGACTGATTCTGGTGAAACCGAATGTTATGAAGAAGCAATGCAGGTTGAAAGCAGGAAGAAGTGGGAGCTAGCCATGGAAGAAGAAATGGACTCCTTAATGCATAACCAGACTTGGGACTTAGTCAGGTTGCCTGCAGGTAAAACTACATTGCAGAATAAATGGGTTTACAGGCTGGAGGAAGAAGATGGAGGAAAACAGAGGTACAAAGCTAGACTTGTGGTGAAGGGGTTTGCACAGAAGAAAGGTATTGATTTTGATGAAATATTTTCTCCTGTTGTTAAAATTACTTCAATAAGAACTACTCTAAGTCTAGTAGCAGCTGAAGATTTGCATCTTGAGCAATTAGATGTAAAGATAACCTTTCTCCATGGGGATTTGAAGGAAGAGATATATATGTAGTAGCCACAAGGATATGAGGTAAAAGGGAAGGAGAAACTAGTGTGTAGATTGAAGAAGAGCTTCTATGGCTTAAAACAGGCTCCAAGGCAATGGTATCTAAAATTTGACAAGTTTATGTCTGAACAAGGTTATACTAGATGTCACTCTGATCATTGTGTTTATCTGAAAAAGCAAAATGATAGCAGCTATATTATATTGTTATTGTATGTAGATGACATGCTTGTTGCAGGGTCTAACATGTAGGAAATAAATGTGCTCAAAAGAAAATTGGCAAATTCATTTGCAATGAAGGATTTAGGAGCTGCAAAACAAATCCTTGGAATGATAATAACTAGAGACAGGAAAAATCGCAAACTAACACTGTCTCAGAATGAGTACATACAAAAGGTGTTGAAAAGATTTAATATGCATAATGCAAAACCAGTTAATACACCTTTTGCTAGCCATTTTAAACTTAGTAAGGAAATGTGCCCAAAGACCCAAGAAGACATGGATTATATGTCTAAAGTTCCATATGCATCCACAGTTGGAAGCATAATGTATGCAATGGTCTGCACAAGGTTTGATATTGCACATGTAGTGGGAGTTGTAAGCAGGTACATGAACAATCCAAGAAAGGAACATTGGATGGCAGTGAAATGGATTCTCAGATATTTGAAAGGTACCACAAATTAAACATTATGCTTTGGTGGTTCAAACATTTCTCTACGGGGATATGTTGACGCAGATATGGTAGGTGACAGAAATAACAAGAGGAGCACTACAAGATATGTATTTACTGTAGGTGGAACAACTGTCAGTTGGGTTTCAAAAATCCAAAGTGTAGTTGCACTTTCAACAACTGAAGCAGAGTATGTTGCTGCTACAGAGGCTAGTAAAGAAATGATTTGGTTACAAAGGTTTATGGGTGAATTGGGTAAGGAGCATGATATGGGCACGTTATACAGTGATAACCAAAGTTCCATTCATCTTGCAAAGAACTCAGCATTTCATTCTAGGACTAAACACATACAGCTCAAGTACCATTTCATACGATTAGTGTTGGAAGATGGAGAGTTGAAGCTGGAAAAGATACACACTAGCCAGAATCCTGTAGATTGGCTAACAAAAGTTGTAACCAGAGAGAAACTGAGAATATGCTTAGTTTCAACTGGTCTTCAAGTATGATGAAGTAGATGAGAAACAACGAGGTCCAAAGAGGAGTCATTGTCCAGAAAATGAAGCAGCGGTGGAGTTGCTATAATCAGTCTCCAAGTGGGAGATTGTTGGGTGTGGAGCCTGATTATCTTTTGTATTCAAAGGTATCACCACATTGGACCCCAGTTTGAAATGGGGTGGCAACGCCGCCTATAAAATATTCGTTGTAGGGAGGGTCCAGGGGGGGTCCAAGGGGGGGCGGCTGCGACCTTTGGGGAGCCCCCCCCTGGTGGGGGGTTTCGGGGGTAGCGCCCCCGAAGCTAAGAATAGATGTAAAATTGCCTTGTAAAAGTATGGTAATTTCTAGTCAGTCTAGGCCGTTCATTAGGCAGAAATCTAACGGTAGAAATTACGTTTAATTTAGGGTTTTTTGCCCTAGAAGGCAGCCCCTCACTATATATGAGGGAATTGTATTGCATCTATGTAGATTTGTATCCTGAGTGAGAAAGAGAGAGGAGATTGAGAGCGAATAGGGTGTTACAGTGGATCTGCTGTAGGTTGTATCTCTTCAGTTTGTTGGATAATATACAAGGAAGGACTGGTTGTTTTTCCGTGGACGTAGCCCAAACTGGATGAACCACGTATATCTGTGTCTCTCTTGTTTTATGCGTTTTCTGTGTTTATATTTCTGCAATATTTTATGTGTTCCATTGCTCCGTAATATATAATTTTCTAACACATCCTAAATCCTTGTAGATCTAAATAACCTTAAGAATTTTCTAATTCTAGATATAACTCTTAAACACTATTCTATTCAATTGGATGGATGTCTTACTCCTTAAAATTTCTCACTGCATATATTAGATACATGTCGGTATAGTTCATTTGAGTTATTTTGTTTTATGCATAAATTAGAAGAATATGAATACTTTGCCATATAGCTCTAGAGCTTTGCGAAAACCCGACACGTTCAAGCCTCTAAAGAATGCTTAGTTATGGTAGTGTGTTATTGGTAGTTTTAAAACCCAAACAACACCTTTCCAATTTGATTTACGACTCATGTTTCCCTTTCAATTCCGCCTTTCTTCTTGCCTTATCCATCGATATGGAGGCATTCGATTGTTGATTAAGTTGCCACACAAGACGTCCATTGGATAATAGTTATCCTTATGGTGGTGCCCATAAAGAAATTCAGTGGATAATTGTCACGCCATAAACGCATTCAATTTGGATAATGGTTATCTAGTTTTTTCCAACTCACGAGATATTGTTAACTCCATCTTAAAGAGTGCCTATATCCATTATATTATTGGTTCTGAGTTTTTAACACTGGTTTTACCCTCTATTGTGAGAGAAATATGTGAAGTAATTTCCTCGATTTCTCCACTAGGTGAGTGCATTTCACTGGGGAAGAGATGGATCTAAGTGTTATTCCCTCAACCTTTGTTCTCTCTCCCACTTATTGGGTATGCTGGTAGAGGGTTCATATAAGTTCCGACCAATCTACTGTGAACATACCATAGGCTCCGGGTAACGTGCTCCTTTTAATTGTGCTACTTATTGAGTATTAGTAATTAAATGAAAATAAGCGGGATGCTATACCCACAGTGATAATGAGATATCTAATTAGATAACATGTAGTACATACGTAAGAATATTATATATATTGAAATTGAGGTAAGAGAAGGCTCAAATACTAAATGCCTCTACATAAGAGGAGTAAAGAATATAATGAGCTTTAGGAAGAATAATTGATATATTATGTAATGAAAGTTATGAATAAATAATGGTGGTGAATAAGTTATTTTTAAACTATGGTTATTGTATTGAATGTTTAGATGATGGATTTTAGTAGTGTGGTCATCATGAAAGAAGTAATGGTGGATAAAGAAAGTTTGAATCCTATGTTTAACTACGGGCCAATGGTCTCTTCTTCTATACTGTCATCATATTATTTAGACATATTAAAATTAAAATTATGAGTGGTATGATTGCTATGCGTATTCTATTCAAGGACATAGCTTAATAGAATGAAGTTATACTTATAAGAGATCTTAAGGGAATAAATGTTGAACCCTTATGAGATAACTGACAAACAAAAATAGATAAAATGACAAGTACTCTTTCCATAGATCCTAGACATCATGAGGAAAAATAAAAAATTAAAGTATATATATGGAATCTATATAAGTCTTAGGAAATAAGTTCACGAAATTCTATCAACATTAGAAGAAATTCATGGTTAATTAATTTTGTTCCAACCTAGAACAAATTCTGAAGTTTTTCCTTAACTGGATCTATTCATGAAGTTTCCCATGAAATATCATTAAGCTCATGAAAGACATGTCTCTATATGTGGTATGAGACTATGTATTTTTATTAGTTATACTTGTCTTTCAATTTAATATTTTTTTGTTGATTGGTGCATCTACATGTAATGATGCAATCCATTTTGGAATGTGGTTTTGCCACTGGTTGAGCTGTTTAATTCACCTTATTAGGAAAATACTCCAAATATACACTATTGGAGGGAACTAAAGCTTACGAGGTCATTATTCATATATTCAGTAGCAACATGCATATTTAATTATACGCGCATAGCTTGGAACCTACAAGTTTCTTTTGAGTAAAGCAATATCTCAATAATTGTAACTAAGAGATGTAAGAGGCATCTAGGCTGAACTAGATTTAGAGTTAGATCTAAGACTTTTGTGATCCATAATGTAGAAGAAAGTCTTTCGGATTAATCACATTGTTAGGATTTGGTCGATGTTTCGAACCAGCTAATGTGGTTCATCCTCAGGGCTAGGTTCGAAACGTCAACCAAATCCTAACAATGTCATTAATCTAAAAGACATTATTCTAGATTCAGAGTTGTGAAGCATATGCACACAAGTAATAAAACTCACTGTATACATGTTGAAGAAGGCATTATACATTAATAATTTTATGACCTTCATAAGTAGGTCAATGGGATTGGCACCCAAAAGTACATCTAGTGTAAATACATAATAGGAGTGTAAAAGCAGCTCCTAGTGCTTCTCGATTAATAGCAGAAACACAACATTAAATACAATGCAAGGGGACATTCTTAAGATCACTCAAATTCCAATACATCAATTATTACGCAACCTCAAACTCCATAACGTTGATGTGCATATCAATCCAGATATAGAAGGGTTTATGTTAATAATATCTCACAAATATGGAACTTTCAAATCTGTACCAAGAAAAAGATGCATCAAGTAGAATGATGGTAGATCTTACGAATGTACTTCTTGTGGAAATTGATATGATTGAACTGGCATTTATAGTTCTATTATATATAAAGAAAGTATACATTCTTTATGGAAATAAAATGACAAGCATATTAGATATGGTGGTGCTCGATGCAATTGAAGTAGAAATAGAGAAATTCAAAGAAGCCTAATGACTAACAAGAATGGTCCACTAGATTCGGAACATGACTTGTCTGAATTAATAAACAAATTTTTGGTGAACCAAAAGGTTTCACATTAATACAGCTTATGATGATCTAAGGATCTTATGCTAGTAGTAAAATAATACATGCACCAAGTAAGGTGTGACATATAAAAGGTTCTAGGTGATGAAGAGAGAGGATAACCAACCATGCAACAACTCATTGTTAAATCAATAGGATGCTTCAACCATATTGGATGGCTAAGTGCTACTGGTAATCGAGATTGTTGATATCTAGCAATATATTCAAATTAATTAACATTGTACAATTTGAGATGCATATTTTGTACCACTATTTCCTATCAAGTGATCTTGGAGAAGTTTGTCTCTTAGATTGTATTGATAGTTTTGTGTGGTTCTGAGTATGACAACATAACAATTATTGTATAAACTATTTATGTTAAAGAATTTAATAATTGATTTGGTTTCCAAGAAATGAATTATATTCTACCAGGTCATGGTCTAGTGTTAAGATGGGGTGTCAACATGTTAATGACCTAGGTACAGACCCTGGTACACATAGTACTCAAGAAATTAAGAGCTTGGGGAGTGTGAGAACATTGTAACCTTCATTTATGACTGATGTATAAGAGGTGTATGTACTTACATACTGATTGTTTGATTGGTTTTGAATATACACTTAATTATTCATGGCCAACAAGGTGTTGGGTGTAGTCGTAAAAAGACAAAATAGGAAATTAGATGGCATAAATAGATTATGGGTGGAGTACTTTTGAGTAACAAACAATTTTTTTCATGGCTAAAGAAAAGGTTAAGATTGTTATTAAACTTTAAATATAACATTCAATTCCATACTAGACTAACTATCATAGTCAATAGCCTGTTTTATGATTGGGTGAATGTCATATTTTGTTCTTATTAAGACCTTGTCTAGTGACATATTCAATCCCAAAACTCAAAGTTATTGGTATTGTAAACCTGTATTATGCATGATTATCTCTATGCTATCATTTTGCTAAAATTTTCCTGCAACCACAAGATACATGAAAATGATTAGCTAAATAAAAGCACTTGAATACTTTGACATAAAAAAGTTTAGCTATGCTCTGGTTGTAGAAGTTGAACACATGAATTATTTATTTATCCAATCGATAAACCGAGCATGGTTTGATTGGACTTGCCTAAAGGTAGTGCGAATAAATAAAGGAATTTTTGGCATTGACTTGATGCAAACATGTGGACAAGATACATGTCACGCATGTGATGCTATGGACATTTGGTATTGTGTACATGTTGTATGGGTGGTATTGTGTACATGTTGTACAGGTAGTACTGGTGTGGATGCAGGTAGTGCATGAGGTTGGATGACATGTATAGTTGTATGTGTGTGATGCACACTATG
Organism: Pinus tabuliformis; assembly: GCA_031772625.1. Taxonomy (NCBI): domain Eukaryota; kingdom Viridiplantae; phylum Streptophyta; class Pinopsida; order Pinales; family Pinaceae; genus Pinus; species Pinus tabuliformis. The sequence goes on from CM062815.1 coordinate 671,903,199, forward strand.
TGTATGTGCACATGGTTGAGGAGAAGGCACTGGGTTGTTGTCTGATGTGGCACCCGATCTGGAGTGCGTGCAAAATAAAGACCTAAGTAGAATTTAAGGAGTGATTAAAGGATAAGTATCAGTGTTTTATTTCAGTTTAGTATGCTTATGATTTATGATTCTGGTTTATGATGGTTACATGTGATTTATGATTTTGATGGTTATGTTTTGAGCTAACCTGATGTGATATTTTATACATGTTGATTGGTCAAATGTGCTAATTTGAGTTATCATGATTAATTCAGGGAGACTGCAAGAATCAAGTGTTTGGAAAGAACACAAATGCATTGGAAGGACATGCATTTATTCCTATTATTTAAATACAATGGAACTGAAGATGAGGAATCATAGTTAAATGGTGGCAAACATTAACCCGTAGTTACTCAAATAGTAGTACTATTATATCAAGTTATGACATTAATTGTGGTAAACAAAATTGAGTTTTTGTTAAGGAATTCAAGTCCCTCACAAAATTGATTGAAACAAATGTTACATGTAGAAATTGAAGGAGAATTGCTAGTAGAACTCCTTTGTAACCTATATATCGGAAGATCTTATTCAGGTGGCAAGGCCATGAAAACCTGTAATTCAGAAACAACCACCTGAGAACGAGGAAATAAATTGTAAGATGCATAAAAACACCGAGGACTGTGTGAATTTAAGGGGGTGAATATGTAACACCCCTCCGTTGTATGTAACACTCTGTTGCTATCATGCCAAACCTAAGCTAAGATTGAGTTGTAACAAAAAAGATAGGTTTAAGGCGTAAAAATGAAAATAAATACTTTATTATTAAATAAAGAAATATAATTTAATCGCTTGGAAAATGAGACACCAAGAGATGAGATTCTTGCTAAATGAAATATTGTTGGTGAATGGGAATGCATAATTCTTTCATGATAAGACTTCTAAATCAATTTATGGATAAGCTTAATGGCATGGGAGATAAATATCCATTAAGTTTCTTAGCTGGAGAAAGATGCTAAGTTTAAGAAAAACATAAAATCCTTGCAGGAGAAAAATGAAAAATTTTATGGGAAAGGCCTTGCGGGAGAGAAATGCGAGCAAGAAAAACATAAAAGTCTTACACGAGAGAAAGGAAATATTTTATGAGAAAAGCAGGTGAGATTTTCTAGGGAAAAGCCTAGGCAAGTGGATAAAATATCCCCCAAAAGGCGGATGTTGCTAAAGGAAACCATATCATGAAAGAGTGAATTAAATACCCATTAAAGAGATCAACAAGAGGAAATTGATCCATGGCAAGAACTCTCAACTTGGAGGTGAACTTGAGGAAGTCAGTTATAGGTTGGCTGGCGATGCTCGATTTTGTAAGTGACATTCTTTCAATTAATATGGTTTGAACTCAATGGCATGGGATGTTTTGTATGTTGGCTCCTTGCTCTTTATATTCTAGAATACTTATGCATATGAGTATCATTTCATGTGTTATCTTTGTTTATGAGATGACTAAATACTTATGCATATGACAACTATTGAATATAAATTTAATCGAAGTTAAATTTAGTGATTGGAGCATATTAGGTGGTTGTTAATATTGGGTGAAGGAGGTATGTGGCATTCGTCCATGGCTGCATACAAATTTCTTTGGCATAATCTCAAATTGTACCAAAGGCTCGGTGACCTTCCTCAGGCTTTTGGCTATGGATCTCTATTTCTCTTAGACAATCGCATTAATCTTCAACATTAGTTTAGTTTCTTGTAGTTCGGTTGCTTGCCTCAAATGACTATTAGAATTAGCTTTGTGTATAGGTAGCTTTCACAAGGGAAATTAATCGCTCAGATTGTCACTCAGTAAGAAATTGAGCTTCAAATGCAATATTGTGTCCAACACCAGCGAGGTGACAACATGGAGCTTGCCACGAGGTTGTGCATAGCATTGGAGTGGTGGCTTTCGATATGTATTACACTTAAGAAGAAAACATTAAATGTTTCCTAAGTAATGCTAACTACAAGCTAGCATTAAATTTCCATTTGAGTGAAATTTGAAAGGATTATCATGTTTTAATAAAATCATACTCTTTGCATGCAATAAGAGGTCCAAATAAAAAAATTGCATAATTTTTTTTTTGATGAAATATTTCCACTGAAACATTGATTAAACGGTGAATATAATTATTAGTCAAAGCAATTTAATGCTAGGTAAATGCCCATCGATCACTATAGTCTGTGCATTGTTGAAGGGAGAGACTAATAACATGTGGTAGCATTTATTATTCATTCATTTACAGAAAATTTAAAGAGAATTCGAATTTTACATTAATGTTATTAAAAATTTAAGTTTTGACGAAATTTAGAAATAAACCACATAATTCGCGTGTGAGTTGAGCTGCATGAGGAGGTTGCCTAAGCATCCTTTCTAAACATTCATTGAATAAACAATCAAAAGATACAAATATTATAGAAGTCCATTTAGTTAGGGAGATCAAACAAATTCCCAAAAAATAAGGTCTAACTCTTAAATACACACAATAAAAAATACCTACTGAATCCATTCTTCATTATTTAAGGTCCCCCTTAATGGAGAAATGATTCATTAGGTAATTTTGATTGTGTGTGTATTTAGGAGTTAGTTCCTATTTTTTGGGAATTTGCTTGATCTCCTTAACTAAATGGACTTCGATAATATCTGTATCTTTTCATGGTTTATTCAATAAATGTTTAGTAGCCCTGCGAGCTCGACTCACCTATGAGTTGTGTGGTTCATTGTTAAATTTCGTCTTCCTCGACTCACTTGTGAGTTTTGTGGTTCATTCTTAAATTTCTTCTTCCATATTTTTTAGTATATGAAATGTGGATTAGTGGATTTAAATCTTATGAGAAGGAGATGAAAGCGGAAATCAAGTTGTATCTTATAAAATTGTTTCAATTTAAAGGGAAAGGTTGCATCTTATAAAATTGTTTAAATTTAAGGGGAAAGAATTTAGAGCATAAATCTATAAAAAAATAGATTGTTTCATATATGTTTAGATTCAACATAATTTCTCACAAATCATTATTGTTTATTGAGCCGAGAAACTCATTGTACAACCCATTATGATGTGTAACATTGTCTATGCCTCATCAAAGTTGAAATTTTTCTCATACAAGACCAAATAAAAATTGAAAAATTAAAATTAAAATAAATAACTAAACAAAATATTTAAATAATGTTGGTTCATAAAATAAAATTACACCCCAAGAAAATGGATCCCTCTAAGGTCATGTTAAATCCTTATTCGTATTTAGCATGGATCTATTCTGGTTATAATTATTTTATTCCATATTAGAGCTTAAACAATATTAAAAATAAAACTAAAATTTTAAAAAATTATAAATAATAAAAAAATAAAAATCTCTCTTAGAAGAAACTGCTTGTGGTTGGTGAAGAGTTCACTTTCTCTTGGGAATTTTTCATGGGAAAATACCAAAACCAATTAAGCAAATACCACAGAGCCAATGCTCTGTTCCAATTCTTCCAGGACCTTTGCACAGCGAAGCTATTAAAAACAAAATGACTCATAACAGTCCATTACACAGCCATAAAAACATTCCTATTGCTTAAAAATATAAAGCCTGAAACAACATTCATCCTCTTTCACTCAGAGGGATTTACCAAAAATACATTCAGCCAACTCTGATACATATTCATCCTCTTTGCTGAGAGGGATTCACCAAAAACAATATTCATCCAACAAAACATTTACTCTGTCTCCTCCTGAGAATTTTATGTGCTGGGTTTACTGCTGTAAAACCCATTTTTTTTCATTTACTGTGTAAAACTATTTTTACACATACTGCTGTAAAAATATTTTACACATACTACTGTAAAACAAACTTTTACATATGTAGCTCCAAAAAAAAACGTTATGTGCTTCTGCACATTACAACATCTCACAAAATATTTTCAAATACAATACCAAAGACTTGGCTTCATCTTACGCTGCTGCTTTTCTGGTTTTTCAAAAAAAATCAACACTGATTTCTTTATACCCTCCTTGCTTCACACTACGCACTGCTGTGCGATGTTCTACACATACCTCACTCAAACATATTCACTCCACTTCTGCTCTTTTTCATGCACTGATGTGCACTCTTTTCTTTCGCTCCCCCAAGCTCTCATATTACAAAATGGTCAATACATAACAAAAATTACACACGAGCTCTCTGGTCTTTCGCTGCTGCGCTCTTACATATCTCCCATGTGCAACAACCAACAAAAACCGTAGCACATTTCACTTGTTATATTTTCATAACATAATGGTCAACGCCCCAACAACAAAAAAACAACACGTTTTCTTATGTATATTAATGTGCCGTATGAGAAAACTAAATGCATTACCTACACCTATGACAATGCATTAAAAAGAAGTATGGTCAACGAAACTTAATTTTACTCCACGCAACATAGTTAATATTTGCCGTATGCAGGTTTGAGCAATCAACGGACAAAAACGCTGGAGACAATCGAACGGTGGAGGAGAATATCGGGAGATCATTTTCTGCAGAGCTTTATGTCCCGAGAATGTCAGACATGGTGACGTAAGGGGACTACCACGCGTCAACTCCAAATTTTCTCGGGCTCAAATATACGGAAAGTCCCTCTACCGGAAAGTGGCCCGAGAACTCTCCGGCGGGTTTGCTGGATGGTTTATGGCGATTTACATCAGCGTTGAAATTACACATTCAACACTCCCCTTTAATTTCAACTGTTGGGCATTCAATCTTACCCAAACACTTCCTCACATAGAGGGATTCACCAACTGTTGTTACAATGACATCTTCCTCACATAGAGGGATTCACCAACTGCTGTTGATGCAGTTCACAAACAAACAAAGTTGTCTTCCTCTTAATAGAGGGATTAACCTGAAACTGTGCTTAAGAGCACCTTCCTCATGACAGAGGGATTCACCATAACAATGTGCTGAAGAGCACCTTCCTCTTGACAGAGGGATTTACCATGACACTGTGCTGAAAAACACCTTCCTCTTTAACAGAGGGATTCACTATGAACTTCACTTCCTCTCACGGAGGGATTACTGCCAAACACTACTTTAGAAGCAGTTTCAAAACAAAACATTCATTGCACTGTTGTGCATACTCATTACATTGTTCTTTTATGCTGCTGCATATTCTCTGTTGCACTGTTGTGCCATCTTCTTTGCTGCGTCTACCCCACACTGCTGTGTCTACACTTGCTGTTGTGTTGCTGCACTTCACTTACATTTCTTTGCAAACTCTGCATTGCTGTGCATTCTTCAAAGACAGAATACTCTGTCTTTTCTGGAACAATTACTCTGTCCCACCTTACAAATTTACACTGCTGTGTGTAAACATTTCTTACATTCACTGTGCTGCTGTCCATAACTTCTTGCTGCTACATTTTTCATATTTACTGTTGTCCATACCCATAACCGTAGACTGTCATCCCTGAGTTTTTATTTGCTGCTGCGTTGCCTCTGCAATTTGCACTGTGGCTACCTTTTGTTTCATCATACTGTTGTGTGCCCATTCACTAACTCTTTACTCTCCATTACTTGCACATAGAGAGAAATCATCCTCATGCTGTTTTGCGCTGCATTCTTCACACAACAAAAAAAATTAACACGGGCTGCTGCCTTTTCTTTTTACACCCTTGCTTCACACAATCTTATTCTTCATTCAATTTTTTTATTTACACAATGCACTGCTGTGCAATTCCTTTCGTTTTTCTACTGCCATACACATTCTCATTCATCCCATGTGCATTAAAAATATATGCTGTCCCTGTTTTTCCTTAGGCATTTCTGTGCATGTTGCATTGCATACAAAAAAAATATTACATTTTTCACTGCTGTGTGAAAAATTTCATTGCATTCTCAGCCACTGGGCATTTACGCTCTGCTGCGTTTTGCCTTCTTCTCATTTTCTTCTCACTGCTTTGCATCTTCATTCCCAATACAAAACATTTCCATCTGCTGTGTATTATATTCACTCTGTTGTGAGTATATTCTCTCATATTTCATAAAAGGAAAACTACATTCCATTGCTATGCATTTCAATGCATGTGCTCCAAAATTTTTTTCCAAACTGTTGTTTTATGTTCTGTCTTCCCACTGCTGTGAGGTTCTTCTTGCTTTGCATACTTTTCTTCTCTGCTTCTATGGCAGATTTAACTTCATATCTTTCCCTTATGAAAAGGTCTTCATCAAAGAGTGACTGTTAATACAGTTCAGCAATAAATAAATAAAAATTACAGGCTCCCCTTTAATGTATGCATTGTTTTCTTTTGGTAGACTCTTCTCAAAACAAATTTAGATCCACTGGGGAGTTCAAGGGATTTTCAGGTTGCCTTTCCTTCCTTCTCCATACTTGTGTAACTTTCTTCTTTTGCATGGGTCTAGCTTGTGTAAGAGCCCATGTCAAGTTACAATCTCGTGCCATATGCCCAATGTTATGACACTTGAAACATTCAATATTGTTCATGAATAAGAATTCATGATTTCTTCTTGCAAAATTATTTCTTGGAGATTGTCGGGGACTACAACATCTATCTCCATGAAATGCTCTACAGTGTTTTGCCATATGACCAAAGTTTGAGCAAGCATAACAATAACCAAAAAATGAACTTTGGTACCTGGGAGATGGAGGTTTCCTTGATGTACTTCTGAAGCCTTGCTACCTTGAAATCCTTTGATGATAACCATTGCATCTTACCTTTTTGCCATCAGCTACATTTCTTCTTGGAGCTGGTTTTCTACTTGGAGCAGGATTTCTTCTATTGCAGCCTTCATTTTTCTCCTTGCCTTTGCTGGAACTAGGAGCATCACCATCTCTTTCTGGCTTCTTCACATCTCCTTTGCTTAAAGCATCCTCATCCTTGTTTGAGGGTTCACCTACATACCCAAGTCCTGATTTATCAGATGGAGATCTGTGATAGCTGAGCATGTCATCCAAGGCTTGAGAACTCTTCATGATTTTGTTCATCCCTTCAACCTTTTTCCTGAGGAGGACAATCTCTTCTTCCAATTGTTCACATACATTGTTTTTCTTTGCTAGTTGTCCCTCAGTTTCTTCCTTGCTACGAGTAGCTTTAGCTGCTACTATTTTGAAGGAGATAATATCTGTCTTCATTTTGGAGATTTCTGCTTGATTGCTCTCCATTTTCTTTTTAGCTCCTTGTGCCTGCTTCCTGGCTTCTTGTAGTTCAGACTTAAGGTAGGAGACCTCTTCCTTGTACTGTCCAATCTCTTCTACAAGCTTGTTCACTATCTTGTGCCTTTGTTCAAGTTGACTTGACAAGGCGTCTTCCTGCTTTTTTGCTCTGTTCAACTGATTTGTCATAGACATGACTTCTTCATGATGTTTCCTCTTGCATTGATCAAGCTCCTTCCTAAGCTTGGCAAGCTCTTCATCCCTTTCTTTTACTTGAAGTTTGATGAGGTCAAGCTTTTCATTCTCAGCTTCTATGATGGGTTCATAACTTTCTTCTTCACTGATGGTCATGGTCAGTGTTCCCTTTGCATGAAGGTCATGCAGTCTGTCCCATACATCCTTTGCTGATGTATATTTTCCTAGATTCCTCTTCACAGAATCAGGCAGTCCATCCAAGATAGTCTTTGTTGCTTGTGCATCATACTCCATGGATTCTTTATCCATCTTGCTATCATCAATCACTGATTCCCAGATTTCACTCCCTTGAAACTGTAAGAAAGCCCTCATTTTTATTTCCCATATATCAAGGTTCCCATCGAACCTTGGAACCTCAAATACAATGCTTTCAAATAGATTGCCTTCTAGTTTAGTAGAGGAGGGAGACACATTTTTAGCAGGCTTGGAGGCTTTCTTCTTTGACCTTGCCATTCTTAACTAGGCTTCAAATACTTGACTGTGTTTTTTTAATCACTGACTGTTTCTATAACAGTAACACAAAGGAAAGCTTGAGGAATACCTTAATCCTTTTCGCTGAGGCTTCACACTGCTGGAGAGGTTTGACTGCGGCAACAACACCTTCCTTCAGCTTCTTTGACACTTCAAAGAGCCTGAACCTGCTCTGTCACCATCAAAGAGCCTGGACCAGCTCTGATACCACTGTTGGGAATTTTTCATGGGAAAATACCAAAACCAATTAAGCAAATACCACAGAGCCAATGCTCTGTTCCAATTCTTCCAGGACCTTTGCACAGCGAAGCTATTAAAAACAAAATGACTCATAACAGTCCATTACACAGCCATAAAAACATTTCTATTGCTTAAAAATATAAAGCCTGAAACAACATTCATCATCTTTCACTCAGAGAGATTTACCAAAAATACATTCAGCCAACTCTGATACATATTCATCCTCTTTGGTGAGAGGGATTCACCAAAAACTATATTCATCCAACAAAACATTTACTCTGTCTCCTCCTGAGAATTTTCTGTGCTGGGTTTACTGCTGTAAAACCCCTTTTTTTTCATTTACTGTGTAAAACTATTTTTACACATACTGCTGTAAAAATATTTTACACATACTACTGTAAAACAAACTTTTACATATGTAGCTCCAAAAAAAACGTTATGTGCTTCTGCACATTACAACATCTCACAAAATATTTTCAAATACAATACCAAAGACTTGGCTTCATCTTACGCTGCTGCTTTTCTGGTTTTTCAAAAAAAATCAACACTGATTTCTTTATACCCTCCTTGCTTCACACTACGCACTGCTGTGCGATGTTCTACACATACCTCACTCAAACATATTCGCTCCACTTTTGCTCTTTTTCATGCACTGTTGTGCACTCTTTTCTTTCGCTCCCCCAAGCTCTCATATTACAAAATGGTCAATACATAACAAAAATTACACACGAGCTCTCTGGTCTTTCGCTGCTGCGCTCTTACATATCTCCCATGTGCAACAACCAACAAAAAATGTAGCACATTTCACTTGTTATATTTTCATAACATAATGGTCAATGCCCCAACAACAAAAAAACACGTTTTCTTATGTATATTAATGTGCCGTATGAGAAAACTAAATGCATTACCTACACCTATGACAATGCATTAAAAAAGGTATGGTCAACCAGAACTTAGTTTTACTCCACGCAACATAGTTAATATTTGCCCTATGCAGGTTTGAGCAATCAACGGACAAAAACGCTGGAGACAATCGAACAGTGGAGGAGAATATCGGGAGATCATTTTCTGCAGAGCTTTATGTCCCGAGAATGTCAGACATGGTGACGTAAGGGGACTGCCACGCGTCAACTCCAAATTTTCTGGGGCTCAAATATACGGAAAGTCCCTCTACCGGAAAGTGGCCCGAGAACTCTCCGGCGGGTTTGCTGGACGGTTTCTGGCGATTTACATCAGCGTTGAAATTACACATTCAACACTTTCCTCTTTAAAAGATAGGTTAAAGGTGCCATATTTAGAAGTATATCTGGCTAGAAAAAATTAAAAAGTAGTTCTAAATGGTTTAGTTTTTTGGAATAATACTGGTGACTCAACCGGCATTAACAACTACTAACCAGTGTTTACTATCTTCCCTATATTTTTCCATATTTTTGCCAAGCATAAAATTTAATTGGATTACGTACGACCATTAACTCACATTGAGTTCTCAGCAATCCACCGATACCTGAAGACAAGTAAATTCCTGCATGCCTGCCAAATCCGAGAGCTAAGACGAGTAAATTCATGCATGCCTGCCAAATCCGAGAGCTAAGACAAGTAAATTCATGCGTGCCTGCCAAAAGCGAGAGCTAGTGTTTAAATCAGTTGACAATTGGTCTGACTCCTCAGTCCTGCCCAATGCCTACAACGTTTTCTGGGCAGCGACAATAAATTCCTGACGATCCAAATCAAAGATGAACGTACTACTGTGGGCGATAGTAGTACTACTCTACCAAGAACGTTGTAGGTACTGGTGCACCCCTAATTCAGCTACTCACTACACGCTTCTTAAAATTAGGATCATGACTGTTATGAAAAAGATGTTAATTTATAAACAGGTACGCTAGCAGTCTCATTAATGTTTTTGCTACAGATAATCTGTAGATTTGAAATAATGGCGAAATATCTTCTGATCCATCAACCTATTCTAAAATTAGGATCATGGCTGTTACGAAAAAGATGTTAATTAATAAGCAATAGGATCACGGTTGTTATGAAAAAGATGTTCATTGATAAGCAATTATTCAATCAGACTCGTTAATGTTTTTTGCTAAATAGACACCGTTGGATTTGAAATAAAGTTGAAATCATCTTCGGATCCAGTATCCCAATGTAACATATTTGAAATGTCTTCGGATCCCACTGTCCATTTACAGCAACGATAGTTTAATAGATCATGACAATAGTAGGTGCAAGTTAAATGAAGATATTTACAGGATAAATAGTTATAAATCATGACAAAAGTCGGTGTAGATTGAGTGAATGTTTAATTGCCTTCTTTAATGGCTAAAATGACATTTGAAAGGACTAGCGAGTAAACTGCAACGACGTTGCCATAATAAGTTTTCTGGCAGGGACATTCCAGATAATCAAAGTTCCATCTACTATCTAGAATATTATGCCAATCCATTATTTGCAACTGTCCTGGCAATTAATCGTAGCAATATAACCATTACAGGCTTTTCTTTTTTTTTGGAAATTCTGTAATACAATTTTTTAACATCTCCTAAAGTTTAGTTTTTTAAAATGTATTTTTTGAATGTAGGGATAGATTTAAGGCACTCAGAAAACTGGAGCATTTGATTTCCAGAGATTCTTAAACCTCAAGATTTCAAAAAATCCAGCAAAATTAACTAGGAAAAAGAAAAAAAAAAAAATGTAGCAGTTACACTACAGCGAATTAATTTCCAGAATAACTGTATTAGTTTAAAAGGTCAAATGATTCGAACTAACCATGAAAGAAAGGTATTAAATTAAACTACCGAAGCAAAGCAATATGTTCAATCATTAGCAAACCTCGACGTGAGTATCTGATTTTGTTAAGCAATTTGTTAAAAGCTAGTCGCCACTAATTCTAGAGTATTATATATATTGGCCCCCACGCTCACTTTTCGAAAACATAACGAACACAGTTTTTGGCGACCTCTTCTTCGCCATCACTCAAGTATTCTCTCAGTCCCCTTTCTTTCCATGTTGATTAATGTAGTTAGTGACGTTTTGAGTGAATTTTCTATGCGAGAATACTCGTTGAATTGATGAGCTTGTTCTGTTGCAGGTTAATGGCGCACATACAAAGCATTGCGTTAATCCCATTGTTGGGATTCCTATGGTTGCCAGCTCGCGCTTATGAATACGGTCGCTGGCAATCAGCCCATGCCACGTTTTATGGTGGTAATGATGCTTCTGGAACTATGGGTATGTTAGCCTTGTATTTGGATTACAAATGTTCTTTTTTTATTGATTTAGGGGCATGTGGTGATGTAGTTCATTCGTAGAGAAGCTCCTGGGGTCAGTTTGTTGAGTCGTTAAGAACGAGAATATAGCCAATGGCAAACCAGCCACCTGCCTACCAGTAGATCCGCGGTTATATTAGCCTACCGGTAAAGCGGACTACCGGCCCAGGTAGATTTTAGGTTCTTTCAATTAAAATAAACGGCTGAGAATGTCCAAAGCTGAGGTTGTAACAGAGGTTATAATTCGGTTTTAAGGAGTGTTAGAAATATCAATCTATGCTGCGAGCAAGGTCATCAATGATGAAATGAGGAGATGCATATTAATGCTAAGCCCGGGATAAGTTCTTAGATTCAAGTCCATCGAGCCGCTTCCACTTGCAAAACTGAGTCAACTATTAGACTGTAATTTCATTTCAAAGTGGCTGGATTTTGATTTCTGATATATGTCTTTTACCAGGAGGGGCGTGTGGGTACGGTAATCTTTACGGCCAAGGCCATGGAACGAACACTGCTGCTTTGAGCACTGCGCTTTTCAACAATGGCCTCAGCTGTGGAGCCTGCTATGAAATGCAATGCAATAACGATCCCCAATGGTGCTTGCCAGGAACTGTCATAGTCACAGCCACCAACTTCTGCCCACCAAACAACGCTCTCCCCAATAACGACGGTGGATGGTGCAACCCACCCCTGCGACACTTCGATATGGCGGAGCCCGCTTATCTGAAGATCGCTAAGTACAGGAGTGGGATCGTCCCCATTGTCTACAGAAGGTGATTAATCAGTCCATTTGTATAAATTCTTTGAATTCAAATTCGCCCACTTACAATTGGTTTCTGAGAGGGTACGAATGGGATGCAGGGTCCCTTGCTTTAGAAGGGGAGGAGTCCGGTTTACAATGAACGGCCATTCATACTTCAACTTAATCCTCATCAGCAACGTGGGAGGAGCGGGAGACGTCCATGGCGTTTGGATAAAAGGTTCAAGGACTGATTGGCAAGAAATGTCCCGCAACTGGGGACAGAATTGGCAAAGCAACTCCAACCTGAACGGCCAGAGCCTGTCCTTTAAGGTAACCACCAGCGACGGCAGGGAAACTGTTTCGTATAACGTCGCTCCTTCGAACTGGAAATTCGGCCAGACCTTTGAAGGAAAACAATTCCCAGAATGAGGTTCTCAGACAGAGGCAAAAGCTTTTGTTTCTCTGTCCCTCTGTGAAAAAGATTGTAATAAATATTTGAGTTGCTGTAAAAATATTACTTGGCCTGGTACTGCTCCAACTTGTGGGATTTATCTGTCTAATTAATTGAATCGAGACGATGAAGAGTATATATAGAAACATTTATCTGTGTTGAGTTTGGAAGTGGGTTTTTCTAATTTCAAATTAATTATTAATAGGTGAATAGTGAGGGTTTAATTTTATAAATATTTATGGGATATTTCTCAGAGTAATAAATAAGGTTTGAAATTTATATTTGTATCATTTCTCATTAATTAAACCATTATAAAACTAAGTAAAAGTTATATATATATATAGACGTGTTATGGATAAATTATGATATCCATCCATTGTTTATTTAAAATTTACAGTGGATAACTCTGTTATAGGTTAATAAATGTATGTATTAAGTTTTTTAATATTATTAATAATAAATTTTTTAAATAAAGTTATAATTTAGGTTATTTATATGAAATTTTATATTTTGATAAGGTAAAATATATAATAAGAAAAGTGTTTTATATATTGGTTTAGATAATTAAATTAGTAATAATATATTAAAATTAATTTTAAATTATAAAATAAAATAAAAAATTATTTAAAGAGAAATGTTTTATATTTAAATTTTAAATTTTAAAATAAAATAAAAAATCATTTAAAGAGAAATGTTTTATATATTTTTTTGTAAATGTGATGGTTTAAATAATTAGGAATGGCATTTAATAGAGTAAATATTTTCAAATAAAAATTATATATGTTTATTTACCCAAAAAAATTATTAATTTAAGTTTTTTAAATAATTTTTTTTATCAAGTTAGTGTTTTTTTTAAATAATATTAATTATAGTATAAAAAGCGTTTATTAGATATAGAATTTTTTTTTTAATAATATTAGTTATAATATAAAAAGAGTTTATGGGATATAGAGTAGTTGGTTTTTCTCGAGATTATCTCTCATTAAGTTATTGATTCACATGAAAATGAATCATGCTCGAGGGATTTAATATTAAAACTAATTCAATCTAAACTTAATCTAAAACTAGCCATATGACTATAATGTGGTTGATATGACTATAAATATGATTGTTATAATTAGATCTATCTTAAATAATCTAATATGAGTTGAGAGGGATCTTCTTAAATAATCTAACATGAGTTGAGAGGGATCCATTTTTTTTACTTGCAATTTTTTTACGAGATATTATTTAAATATTTTGCATAGCATTTTATTTTATTTTTTATTTTAATTTTTAGATTTTTAATTTTTTTTATTTTATTTTGGTCTACTTGTGCAAAATTTCAACTTTGATGATGGGACACATTACACATCATACTCTGTGGTAGAAGTTGTAGAATGAGCCTTTAGGCTCAATTAATATTATTTTTATTATTAATTATTATTATGAGTGAATTAACAATTAATAATGAATGAATAAAATAACTAATTTAATATTATTTTATTAATATAAATATAGTTAATAAAATATTAATTAATATAAATATTGTTAAAGATAATATTATATACCTTCCGTTTATAATATTAATCCTTTTGTTTATAATACTTTGTGTTTTAAGTATAAATCCCTTAGGTTTAATAAAAGAATATTATTAATGCTAACTAATAATATTTATTAATAAAAGAATAATAATAAATATTGATTTTATAAATAATTTGTATTAATAATTTTTAATTAATTAATAATATTATATTTAATCCAAGGACTAATATTAAAAATCATATGAATAACATTATAATATACAAATATGAACCCTTAGATCCATAAACAAGGGATTGATATTATAAACCCAATGAAACAATAAACCCAAAGGATTAATATTATAAACCCAATGTATATAAAAACTAGGATAAATATTATAAACCCACCTAAAAAAAGCGTCGGAGATTGATACTAAAAACCCGAGGGCTTATAAACTCACGGGAATAGTATTAAACCCAAGGGATTAATACTACAAACCCAAGAGATTATAAACCCTAAGATTAATATTATAAACTCTAAGATAAATATTATAAACCCAACAACAAAATCATAGGCACAGAATGATAATAATACAAAAATACTATTGTAATCAGAAAAATTATAGGCCCAAAATGATAAGAATTTTGTGCTTGAGTTGCACCCATTTTAAATGTATATTCCTGAAGCCTTCATTTGTATCTACCATTCACAAATATATAACAATAGAAATAATAATATCAAAAAATATTGCAACAAAAATATTATTATTATCATTATAATCAATAATAAAAATAATATTACAACAAAATTATTATTTTGGGTTGGGTGAGACTTCATTTGCATGACCATTGTGAATTGGGCTACCCCAAGAAGTCTTCTTGGAGTAGCTCAATTGGCAATGGTCATGCAAATGAAGTCTCACCCAACTGAAAATCTTAAGTTCAAATCTTGGGATATCCCCTTGATTGGAGTGAGAAGTTGGACATGATGAAGATGTAGTCCTACCAAGCTTACAAAAGAAAAATATCAAACAAAAACCCTTTAAAAAAAATATATTATTATTATTATTATTAAATAATATTAAATAATATAGTTAAATAATAATGTGAACCCTTGGATTATTAAACCCAAGGGATTCATATTATAAACCCAAGGGAATAATAAACCTAAGGGACTAATACTAAAAACAAGACATTATAAACCCAAATGATTAATGTTATAAACTCAAAGTATATAAACAAGACAATCTTTGTCACAATGCAACATTGAACCATGGTTGACCATTGTTGATTTTCATATGGAGACAATCTTTGTCACGATGTGACATTTGAACATGGTTGATATTATAAACTCAAGGGATTGATATTATAAACCAAAGAGAATAATAAGCCTAAGGGATTAATACCAAAACTCAAAGAGACTATGAAGCCAAGGAAATAATATTAATTCTAAAGGGCTAATATTATAAACCCTGAGATAAATATTATAAACACTAAAATAAACATGGTTTATTTTCATATTGAGACAATCATTTTCACAATGCGACATTCAACCATGGTTGGCTATGATTGATGATTGTTGACCATGATTGATTTTATAAATCTAAAGGAATAATAAACCCAAGGAATTGATATTAATAACCTCACGGAATAATAAACTCAAGAGATTGACATGGTATAATAAAATATTGTTATCTATTTATAATATTATTATTTATTTATAATAATATTTATATTTAATAATATTATTGTTTAATAATACTTATTAATTTATCAATTTATTAATTTAAATTAATAGATTGAAATTATTATTACTATTATTATTAAATGAAAAATAATATCAACTTACCTCTTAAGTATCAAAAATAAAAATATATTTTTTATCATTTTAAAAGACTACTAAATTAAAGATAAATCAATATATAAATTACTAAATTAAATTATCTTAATCCATATCACAAAAAAATATTTTAAAAAACATGAATATAAATAAAAACCAAGATCATATTACAAGCACATCTATATTTTACAACACAGCGAATCTTTTACAAAACGTATTGGCCATATAATTCCTCTAGTTGGAAAATTTGATGTCACATCTCTTTTCTTGACAGCAGACTATTATAGTGGAATGGGATTTGTATCTCTAATTTATGAAGTGGATGACATAATTACCCCGATAGGCGTCTTTCTTATTGGAGTTGGGCATTTTAACGATTTTACTAATAAAGAAAATTGACTCGAGGATTTCAATTTAAAGATGCTAGTATATTCTCATCGTTGCCACAATATCAATGGATTAAATTCACACTACTAACTTCCCTGCATATCTAAATCACATGATTAAACCTTGTTTAAATTAATTTTTTACAAAGCTCCATTAAAAATTTACCGTGCCATTTGTTAATTGATCAGGATTAACCATAATGGGAAGACTACAAAATGTAACACACACCATATACATACACTTGGCATAGTAGTGGAAAGGTGTATTTCCCAATAAGATGATCATCAGTTTCAAACAATTGGTAACGTGTGTCCAATTCTAAATAATAGGTGTCGATAAGTTAAAAACTAACTTAGGAAGAGAAAGGGCGTTTTCTCTTAACAAGAAGTTTAACACTTCTTTAAATTTCCTTGTAAAATAACCTATTATGCATTTAGTTAGAAAGGAGACATTTTCCTTAATCTCTTTCTTATTAAGCTAGGAAACATATGTTATCATTTAATCTTTAATTTTTTCCGTGGCAATAAACTTTGTGAATGTAACTATATTCACATTCTTTTAGGATGGAATTTTACAATGACAATTAATTTTTATTTCTCTTAAGAAGGATTATTTCCAGTATGAATAAATTTTTTGGCATTCACTCATTTTATGAATCTCCTCATTTCAATTGACATTTAATAATTTCTTTTTTGTTGAGTGATATTTTTCATTGTACCAACTATTACAAGCTATCTTATTGTATATTTTTGTACATATCTTGGAAGCATTCTTTCTTTATCCATATCAAAATATTTCATAAAATTGCATATATTTACACATAGGTCAATTTCATTATTTTCCCATAATTAGATATTGAGAGAAACTAATGATGAAATATTGTGAATATGTAGATATTGAAATAAAATAGTGAAGAAATGTGTTGAATATGCATATGTAGATATTGATATATAATGAGATGTCAATATATAATAATTTAAGGATTATGAAGTTTTTAAGTTGTTAAAAAAATTAATTTAAAGAAAGGACAAATTAATTTTTTAAATTGATTTTTGAGTTTATGGATGAACTAATATATTAATAAATAATGATAAATATCTTCCTTTCCTTCACTATTTGATTCTGGAATTAATAATTAGTTTGTTAATTAATTGATTTTTCTTAGATATTCCCATTTAACGTAATTAGTTTACAATGTGCAATTGGAAAAACCAGATAGAAAATTCTCTATTATGTCATTTTTGAATTTTCCATTTTATACTTTAAAACTCCTTTATATTCTTAGATTAAATAATTCTTTTTTTTCTTTACTTCTCTTACTTCCACTTAATATATATCACTTTATTTTATTATATATATATGGTGATGATGATGATGGTGGTTAACGTCCACTAAGACCAAACATTGGTTTATCGGACCTAAAGAAACAAATTATTTATTTTTGTTTTAATATTTTATTCCTATGCTCAAAAATCTTGGAGAGAAGCGTCCCGAGGTCATTATAATTTTGACATTGTAAAAGGCTAGGAAGGTCAGTATTGTAACAAAGATTGTGAAACTGAGATCTAATGTGATTGTACTATAATTTTGACATTGTAAAAGGCTAGGAAGGTCAGTATTGTAACAAAGATTGTGAAACTGAGATCTAATGTGGTTGTACGCGGGGCACTCTAAGAGGAAGTGGTTTTCATTTTCGATATTCCTATTCTCACATATATGGCAGATCCTTTCCATCCATGGCGTTTTAGGAACTGCCCAACGACTTGTTTCACTATGGAGCTCATGAGAATTCGTTCTTATCTTTGCTATATTAGTTTTCTTCTTTGAGCTAGTTAAAATAGAAAGATACTTTTTGATCTTTTATATATATTAAGGTTTAAATAAACCTTAATTAAAATAATTTTAATAGTGATTTTCAAAAAATTGTTTTTTATGAAATAGTTTTTTTTTTCTTTTTTTTTAACTTTAAATTGACTTTTTACTTGGAGAATAAAAATATAGTATTAAATTGACTATTTTAAAAAAAAAAAATCTAACTTTGGATCATAGTTTTTGTGAACCTAAATGATAATGATAATGATTAATATCTATTAAAACCAATATAATTTATTAGAAATTAAGAATGTAAAAAATTAATTAAAAATCTTTAATATTTTACTTCTATGTTATAACTTTCAATACCTTTTATTGCCACTTTTAAATTGATGTGCAAAAAACACCATAAACTTTTAAATTGATGTGTAAAAGCACGATAAACTATTCTCTGAAGATTTTATTTTATATACAAACCTAGGGTTGGAGTGTTTACTTTGAAAAATGAAACAACGACTTTGATTATTTTATAATTTAATTATAATTCTTTAAATCGAACGGACCTTTGTAGTTTGAAATGTTGTGAATTCCATATACTGAAGCATGGGATTAGATTAAACGTTGTGACTATTTATAGTTGTGTTTCTTCCTGATGGATGCAACTCCTGGTTCCACTTCCTCTCACAATCAGCGATCAAAATTGACACGTTAGAGTTTTTCAAAGGGCTTCTAGCACGTTAGAGAAGTTGGCAAAAAAATTTACTAGTCAAAAAAAATAAAATTTGAATTTTTTCATTAAAAAAAAAAATGGAATAATATCTTAAAATGTTTTAAGAAGGGCTATTAAGTTGTCAACCTTTTTTTTAAATTTCATTTTTTCTGAAATCAAATTTTAAGAATTCCAATTTCCAATGGTTAGTCTATCACAAACTACAATGGTTAAATTTGTGAATTTCCTTTCTCAAGTGATGTTAAAACTTAAATCCCGAGTTGCTCCCATTTCAATTTGAGTTGCTTTTTTTAATTGTGCATATGATGCAAGTTCTTATTAATTATTATTTCACAACTACCCTTTGATGTCATTACATTTGATAGTTTCAATTGAGAGAGACTAGATGTCAATATGGGCCATGTATTAAGTCTGTAATTTTACTCGGTTGTGACTGAAGGCTGCCCCTAAAGCTAAGTTTGATGACGATTTAAGCTTGAGAGTAGCGTAGATTCATCATCATCATTCAGTAGATGCCTGTCAAGCAAGTTTTAAGTACGATTTATGCTTGGAGAGGAGCACATTCAACAGGCTTCCTAACATACTGAATTTGATTTGTTTGCGGATTCCCAATTCCTGGTATGTTTTCACATTCCCAATTTCTGAGTGAGTTACTTGTATGTGTGTTAGTAAATGTTGCTAGTCACTTGGAGGTAGGATACTAATTTGCCTCCAGGTAATCATAGATCAGATTAGGTTTATCTTTGTTTATCATAAATGTAGATGCCACCGCAAATTGTAAAGTATGTTGTCGAAGGCTTGCCATTTTCTTACCTTACTTTTCTAGAGAACAGCAGGTATTCCACTAACATGAGATGTGAAATACGAATGGTTCTTATTACCCCGCATCTAGCAATTAATCCATTTTCTCTAGCCAATTGAATGCCTCTGCTAAGATCATCAATAACTAAAATAAATAGTAACGGAGAAAGTGAACAATCTTGTTTTAGTCCCCTGTAGATTCTGAAGAAGTTAGTCGTTTCTGGTTGATGAGTATTGACAGGTTTGTTGAGGAAATGCATGCCATAACCTAACAAGATTCGGCTAGATCTGTATAGCAGGCAATGCTCTGTGATCTGTAAATAAACATGTACTCATTTTTAATCAATCGATATCATATTAAGAAATGCCACCCAATTGTGACTTCTCCCATGAATATTAAAAAAATCAATCTAATCCTATTAATCTAAAAAAAACATAATATATTAAAATGGTGTGACCAATCAACACTAATAACAAGATATAAAATATAAAATAATGCATAAAATATAAAATAACACAGAAAAGAAAGGAGAGACCAAAAACATATACACCTTTGTACACTCTTTTGTTGAATCCTAAACCTGTTTAGAATTTTACTGAATTTTTTCATTCATGCAATAAACTTAAATTTGATTGAGCTACTCATATATTGGCCTAAACATTCTAGTCACAAAAATTTCCTACAAAATTAATCCTTATCTGAACTGGAGTAGGGATATAGGTTTCCTGGCTGTCCATTAATGGCAAATGCATCTGATATATTAGGTGTGGCTCCTATCAGACCTACCTAATACACAACATTCACAACATCCATGGGGTTGTTGTTCCACCATTCTCCTGTTACTCATTAAAATACATGTAAAGTTTTCTTTCCTTTTTCGTTTTTTTAAAGACAAGATCTAGCTTAGGCTAGGCTAGCCCATTTATATATCAAAGAACAACTATCCACTCATATCATCAAGACTATTAATTATTAATTTCTCAAAACTAATGAGGACTGATCCCCACACAAACCCACTGTTCTATACTTTATACTATGCCCATAAAAAAATTTATGGGCATCAAAAATGATTTTGTGAACTATATAAACCTATTGCACTCACCTAAAACGATTGTAGCTTCGTCTTTGGGTTTAGGAAAAGAATATGAACTGCCCTTCTTTGGATAGATCATGATTGCTCCATGGACCATAGTTTGGAGCCATGATACATGAGTGTGCCACCACAAGGTTCCTTCCTAATCAACAATGGTGAATCTATGTATGTGTAACTTCCACCTGGTTGAATTGAGCACTGTGTAATATACTCGGGTCCATGAGCCCAACGTGTATGTAGTTGGTGTATTCCATGCCTGCCATGATTGAAATATCTATGTAGTTGGTGTATTCCATGCCTGCCATGATTGAAATATCTATCACTCTCAGCTTTACATTATTACTTTCATATAGTAAAAGAGGTAGGTTAACACCCCAATGAATTACCCTTTTCCACAAGTTTAAAATAGTGAGAGGTTAAGAAATCTATTTCAAGGGATATTCAACATAAAGTATTATTGTTTGCTGAAATTATTTTTGTTCTTTGAAATTATACACAAGACTTATTTATGCATAATCTGAGATTGCCCATATCAAAGGCAATAGGGACTTCGAAAATGGCTAGATTCATTTTTACAATCAATATCTACAATTTTAATAGAGTAGATTTGAATTAAATTTGATATTCCAGGAATCTGTAATGGATATAAGTTAATAGATGGTAGATTTGAATTGAAGTGGATATTCCAGGAATCTGTAATAGTGGTAAATAGTAAATTTGAATTGAATAAGATATTTCAGAACTCTGTAATCAACATAAGAAATTGAATCTCCCCATTGAAATAAGTTAGATGAATTTGAATTGTGAATTTGAATTAAATTAACCTCACCAAATATTGAATCACCATATTCCAATTAAGGGATATCGAAAAAATGAGAGGAAAGACAAACTAGTGAATAGTGGCATTGTATGGCCCATTATTATAGATCTTCACAACCACAGTGTCCCCGCTGTTTACAAAGAGAGTTGGTCCTGGTAACTAGGCATTTACAGTGACTATATTGTGCATCTGGCATAATCTCTGAATAGGGGTGACTTCAATCTACTCCAATAAATTGAGATTGTAACAATATAATGAGACAAAATTTAGTTCAAATCATAGTTTGATATATGCCCATTAGTTTATTCATCTCCTTTCACGCAAAAATATTATATAAACTTTTCACAATATATCAATAGAGAGTTACCAGAACGAGCAAACATCACAAATAGCATTACAAAGTCATTGTTCTAAACAAAAGAGCTATGACAAACATACAGTGAAAGTATGATGGTGCATGTGTGACGAAGAATTTCTATGGACCAGATAGTTTGCAACGCCCACCACTATGAGTATCAGTAACCCAACTGAGCATCCTGTCCAAAATACTCGTCCCACAAGCATTGGGATTCATACGATCCCGTCCTGAGTTGAAGCTCAGTCTCAATATTCAGCGCGCAGTGTTAGGCCGCAAAATTGTTTCAAGCGATTTGGTTGGAATCGCTTGACTAGCCAGGCAAATAATGAATGAGGATTGGAGATTTTAAGCAGTGTAATAATATTTGGTGATACAATTCAAATCAACTTCCCTAATGCCATAGGTTTGCCATCTATGTTACAGACAAAAAAAGGAGGTTGATAAGTGAAAAAAAGAGGTTGATAAAGTGGAGGAGCAGATACACCGGTCCCTCCTCGGGGAAAAGAGGTTGTCACTTCGAGATTTATATAGATTGATAACATACTTTGCCTCGAGATCGTTACTTCTAGATTTCTAAATTGAGAACAGACAACGTCTCTGACTGGCTAACTGAGATGATTGAAAATACATATGAGAAGGCAAATTACATCGCAGTTGTCCATGATGCCTCAATTATGAACCCAACTATATTTATATATCGAAATGGTGCAACATAACTTTTTAATAGGGGAACGTGTTATTTCTATCCTAATCTATTTAAAAAGATTAAGATAAATGGTATCTGTATTTATCATAATATAATTTTATATCTAATACAGTTTTATATAGGGTGGAAAAATTTATTATAATTTAGTTTTAAAATCAACAGCTAAGACAGTGATTTCTGGCTGCGATTCTCAAAGGCACGCTGACTCATCACAGTTATTCAAGGAAAACCACGCCACCTAAAATATCCCATTGGTGGTCCTTAAGAGGCAAATAGGCTTTCACTCCTGCCAGATGTATTTGGGTTTGGGGCCATTAACCTCTTTCCTTATGTCCAAAGAAGACGAGTTTTTACACGGCATACTCCAGACCCAGTGTTCATCATATTTACTCTTAATTTCTAATTTATGTATTTTTATTTTGGTTCAGGGAGTATTTTAAAATTGGATAAATAAGAAAGAGATCAATTTATTGTTAGTTTCTTTATTTATGGAAAAGAAAAAGAAATCAATAATTTGATCGGTTTTCTAAAAAACTATAATTCAAATCAAAATAACCATTTATTAATAACTTTAAAATGTATAATTAAAACTTTTGCCAGCAAAATGTATTTTTCAAAATTACAAATTGTAATGTACACATTGTAAGGATAAATAAAATTGTAAAAATAAATAACATATACATGTGATGTGCAAGCATTATTCCTTATTCCTTTTATATGTACTAGTGGTCCAAAGGCACACAATTATAAGATTGATATACATAAAAAGGAAATTAGAAAAAGTTTGGACTAAAGAGACATCACATTTAAAAAATAAAAATGTTTTATATTTATAAAGATTTGTTCCTAATTATTGAGTTTTATTTAATGGAATGTTACAAATATGTTATTAATATATATTTCTATGTTATTAATATATATTAATAAAAAATATAAAGTTAGAATAAAAATATGTAAATGAGAGTAAATGTTTTGTTTAATTTTAGATTTATTAAATATTGGTTATAAATTAATTATTTAAAATAATTATAGAGGCTTTTTTAATTTTGTGAATTTTTTTTATGAATATTTGTTATATTATAGAATTAGGTTAATGCTTAATAATATTGGTGACAATTTTGGACTAAGTTAAGATGAAGCTATGATATAATTTTGGACTAGGTTAAGATGAATCTATGATATGTTTTTAATGTATTCAAGTGGTTTTTTTTATTATTGTAATATTGACATTAAAGGTAAAAGAATTTTTTTTTGTCATTTTTTCAAGGAAAATTTTAGGGGCTAATGTTTACAAGTGAGTTAATTTTCCATGGTTTTCTCAAAAATAGGATTTGCCAATTTCCATTTTATTCTAAAAATGATTCCCCTAAATTTTATACTATAATTTTTTTTATCTTAATAACTGCCAAAAATTTAGAGACTCCATAAAATCATTAAAAATTTAAGTATTCTTACAAAAATATTGCTAAACATTTTTTAGCTTAATATTAAGGATTAATAAGATTTACTAACATTTTTAAACTTGGAAAGTTTTTTCCATCCTTCAAATTTTCCACCTTCAAATTGAAGAAAATTTTCAGTCCTTAAAATTTCCATACTCATTTTAATTTAGACACATAATTCATACATTTAATTAATTCAATCTAAATGCAAAACACCTCATTCTCCTAGCTGTAATAAAGCTTAATTTATTCAATTTATAAGAATTAATAATAATTTCAAATGAGTGGCAATTAATTTTGCTCATACATTTGAGTTGAAGATGAATGTATGCTCCAAAACATAAGATCCCAAAGTCTAATTCGTGAACCGCGACCAAAGCGCTACATTGATTGATTTAACAATAGCCCAATATAAGAGATTTAAAGGGAACAAACATTGAAAGATTATCAATTTCATTAACATTGTATCGCAAATAAATTATGTATCCCAAACTCTAATTCATGAAGCTAGACCAAAGCGATACATAGATTGATTTAATTATAGCACAATATAAGAGATTTAAGGGGAACGGACATTGAAAGATCAATTTCATTGCCAATAAAGTTAAGGGTAAAGTGATTTAGAATCAATTGCATGCAATAAATTGATTCGTCTCTCATAATAACTTATTTTGAAGAGAAAAGTTTAGTTAATGAAATGAACCTAGAAGAATAATGAGTAAAAGGAGAATAATAAGATGTAAGTGGAAAAACATTAACACCGATTTATTTTCTTTTTTAATATGTCAATCATCTTTTTTTACTAAATGTAATATGGATTTCAGTTTTATAAATTAAGAAGGAAATATTTTTTTTTTTTATATTTTTTTAAATTAAACAAAGAAATTTAAAATGTTATATTTTAGAGTAGAAACACAAGTTTTTGGTCATGATATACAAAACAATTTAATTACACTAGAAAAAACTCATAGTCATGAGTGCATTGATTATTGTTCATTCACTTTGTTTATTTTTACAAAAATATAAACAAGCATTTCGAAGGATAAAAAAATTGGAAGTTATTCAATCAATCAAAGTATTGTTTTAAATCCCTATACAATAATGCCATTGATCAAAGTATATCTACCTATATTTTAATCCTAGAGACGTCTAATATCACATGTTTGCAATAGTGAAATGAATAATGTTAATTTATTATAGAGAAATCCAACATACGAAAAACAATAGATATAAATCCATATAGGAAAATAATAATTAATAAGATAGAATGAGTGATGGCTTTACAATGCCATGTGATAATATGTTTATATGTGTTGACTAGTCAATATCATGTTCATTATAACAAGTTGACTTGAGATGCAATGGAATGATTTGAAACATCCCAAACCATTGTACATTGTTCAATGCATTTTTTTTATTGTATAAAAGAAGGATAAATAGATGAACAAAAATATTCCACTAATAAAGTCATGTAACAACTCAGAGAGAGAGGCATTTGTTGTTTTTATTTTCCCAAAGCAAAACACACAATAAGAGTAATTGAAACAATTGAAATGCACACTCTTTCATGTTTGTAATTTTATCTGAGATGTAATTAGAACCATAACATTGAAATGTACACACAGGCATGTCTGTAATTTTATGTGTGATGTAATTAGAACCATAACATTGAAATGTACACTTGTTGAGCATTGAAATGTGGACTTCTAGTTGCCCACCTCCACTCTCAACCATATATAGTTGTTAACATACATAACAATCATGGAACCATGCATGTGAATGTTCATGGCTATCCCAATCATCTGGTGTTAGCAGTGTTGGGAGATAATCGTGTGTGATTTTTATTCATTATTTATTATCCAGCCGCACCACCTTGTACAGTTGAATTATCTTGCCAATTTCTACCTTCTAATTATGGGTGGGTGTAATTCAATTGCTCAGCATTAGTTTCTTCATTTGAGACAAAAGGAATCATATTCATTCTCTTCTCTAGTTGGAAGTGTGTGTCAACTCTTCTCAATAAGTATCCATACATGACAGATGCTGCATATACTTGCCACACTTGAACTGCCAACTATTGGCATGCTTTGTGCATCCCCTTTTTTTTATTGTTGTCCTTGTGAATTGTGACGCCTTCTACATTACAATTACTGAAAAACAATTTGAGATATTCCTTATTATAGAACAAATTCCATTTTGGTGATGGCAATGTGCATAACCTTCCATGAAGATCAATGTTAATTTTAATTTTGCATGATCAACAGACCTATGTGTGTGAGATCTATTTGTTGCTTTTCATTAGTTTTCATATGAATTTTGTCGTACACTGTCTTATTTTCAAAGAATATTGTGTATTTTTATATTTATTTATATTTTTTGTTTTGTTGATTATATGTATAAAATGCCACCTCTTGGTTGCCCCAAAAAGGATCTGAAACAACTTTCACTTTCCGATGCATTTGGTATCTCTCAATGTTCTAATCAACTGCATATTTATGAAAATGAAGTATATGATCATGTGGATAAGGACCATGAAGCGGATAGTGTAGAACTTCTTGAAGAGGAACCAACATCCCAGAGGTACAAAAGAACATTCAAGTCCAAATGGAAGCTGAGATTTCCATGGGCTTATGCTGTAAAAGATTTTAATGGTTTTGAAAGGATAAAATGTTAATGGTGTGTAAAATTTAAAAGGTAACTCCATTTGCTAAAGATGGAAGCAAAACCTTTCAAGTTAGTGATTTAAACATCCATGCAACATCATAGGCTCATAAATTTGATTTGCAACTTGTAGAGAGAGAAAGTAAACAGAGTACTCTACCTATTACAAACCATGTAGAGCTAATGGTTGATGCTCAGAAAGGAAGAATTATATCAGTTATTGAGAACATGTATTTTGTTGCAATAAAAGATTTACCTTTGGAGTATATAAGCCAATTTGTGACTTGAATAGGTATAAAAACATTCCTCACATGCCTCTAGCAGATGAATACTCAGCATATACAAATACAACATCTGGAAAAGACTTTCTAGAAGCCGCTAAGGAGGTATATTGGAAAAAAATTAAAATATGAGATTTTCCAAAGTCCATATTACTCACTTTTAGTTGATGAAAGCACTGATCAGACTATGGTGCAACATTTGATTATTTATATTACATATTTGACAAATGAAGGAAGAGGTCCATGTGCTACACAATTCATACAATTGCTACAAATTAGGGATGGAACATCGCAATCTATGTATGATGCTGTGACATCTCTTTTAGCAGAGATGAATCTATCCATGACAAAGTTAGTTGGATTTGGATCTGATGGACCATCATCCATGAAGGGTATTCATGAAGGTTTATCTACTAAGCTTCATCAACATGCCCCTCATTTAGTAGATATCCACTGTATAGCTCATCGAGAAGCATTAGCAACAAATGATACTTCATCTTATTTTGAAGAGTTGCAAGCTATTGATAAGTTTGCAAACAAGATCTATTCATGGTTAGAGAAATCTACTAAAAGACATGGAGAATTGAAAGAGCTAATGGAGTCATTTCAAATCACAAGGCTAGAAGTGTTACAAATTCATCATATTAAATGGCTTTCTCGAGGAAAAGTCATGGAAAGACTCGTTAAGCTCATGCCTACTTTGTTAAGAGACTGGGAGTTAGTGGAGAAAAAAATGTATGAGATGGCTATAATAGTTCAAGTTCAATTTCGCATCTACTTACTTGCAGATGTGCTTATTCAATTAAATAAACTGAATCAAAAGTTTCAAGAAGATCATGTTGACATTACATCTATTGGAACAACTTTGGATATCACTATTAGCTTGCTTCATAAGCGATTTCTAGGAGGCACATTTGGGGCAGGTGCAATACACACATCATCCTTTCTAAGTAAAACACAACAAGGAACTCTTGAGTTTGCAGATTGCACAGGTATAGTGCATGTAAATGAATTGAGGTTTAAGCTTTTACCAAAGTCACAAAGTTTAGGGACACTAGATGATTGCAATATGTTCGGAAATGGTTTTGTAATGAAGGTAATTGACTCTCTAAATGCAAGGTTCACAGATTTACCTATTTTTAATGCAGCTAAGTTTTTTAGTCCTCGTAATTATTATGAGGATATGGATGATAGAGACTCTCAAACAAGAAGATGGTTGATATGTTTATGTGAAAAATTTAGTGTTGGAAGCTTGCTTGTTGTGGACAAGATTAAATGTATGGGTGAAATGGATGAATTTATATGTACTATGTATAAATCTTACCCAAAAAAAACATATGGTTGGAGCATGGGATCTATGTGGAGGTGAAATTGAATGGTTTGAAGGATTTCCATGCTTAATGCAACTATGACAAGCAATTCTTGTTATTCCGGCTAGTACAACAGTTTGTGAAAGAGGTTTTTCAAAATTAAATCGGATAAAAAATGATGATAGGTCAAGACATTCTTTAAAAACATTGGATATGCTAATGTTTATCTCTCTCAGTGCACCTAATGCTCTAAATGAGGTAGATTGGAATGCTATTTATGATGAATGAAAGAGATAAAAACTCAAAAACATTTTCCACGATCAAAATAGATTTAAAGAACTAGTAAGTTTCAATATTTTTTTACCATCATTGTCTTACTCTATCAAGCACTTGAATGAACCATTTTGGTAAGTGAAATTTTTTAGTTTTATACCATTTGAATTTTGTATATTAAAGAATAACCATATTTTTCAAGTTTGTATGTGAATTTTTTTTGAAACATATTGAATGTAATCATTGTAGGATATTGCACAAGATATGCTAAGATGGAGGACCACAATTGTCAATGTTTTATAACTAAAAGAAGACGCTATCTTAGATCAATTTTGTGGCCAAGTCTAGGGACTGTAGTTCCAATCATTTGAGATGTGTAAATATTGGAAGTCTAAACTTTCCAAACGAATTTTAATAGACAATAGAATAGTAATTTGGTCAAATCTAAAGTTTATAAGTTAGAATTACACTAATACCTCCTATATAAGCTAGAATTTATTTTTAATTTTATAAATGAGACCTTCCATATAATTTTAATATAAGTATTTTTGTTTCTTCATATTTTTATTCTTATTTCAATTTCATTAAGATGTAATTATTTCTTTATGTTTATTTTTTGTTATTACTTTAGACTCATATGCAGTTTCCCAACTATGATTTTGTCCCTATAGTGTTGGAAATAATACTGAGAGGGGGGGTGAATCAGTATTATTAGATCAATAAAACTTTTCAAATACTCTGAAACATATACGCGACTTCAGTTAAGTGAACCAGCGTGTACACGCTACTGTGTCTAAGGAAACCAGCGTATAACCAGAAAACTTATGATTCAGTTAGTTTATCTTCAGTAAATGCATCAGGACATTATTAACCATATTAAAAGTAAACAGATGCAGTATAACAGATCATCACACAAAAGCCACACACATGAACACCATGATATAAGGTGGAAACCCAATGTGGGTGAAAACCACCTGCTGCAAGTTGTCTCTATCTTTCTTTAATAAGAGCTTCAGTTTACAATCTTTTGTACTGGTGCAGCCTTATACCAGTACGCAGGCTACAACCTGCAGAGGGCTACAACCCTCTCTCGTTCTCCAAACTTCCTTGGAAGGGAGCTCCAACCCCCCTTTGCTCTTGTACTAGCTAAGATACTAGTACGTAGGTGCAGGCCTACAATCTTCTTTCCTTCAGGTACCACTTTTCATACATTTTCAGACTGGATATTTCTGAAGCACAACATTACAATCTGAAGACCACAATTCATTCAACTTTCATAGCAGATTACAAAACAACCAATACTTGCATCAACAATCTCTGAATCACTGAACCACTGATGCCCTGTCAAACCCAGTCACCAAAACACAGAGCAGACTACAGAACACTGCAATAACAGTCAGACCCAACTGCAAACCCAAAAATCAAGCTTCAAAAGATATACGCTACTTCAATGAGAGAAACCCGCGTATACACGCTCTTTTAACGAAGACAACCTGCGTACAGATCTAAAAATAAATTCTCTTAACTTGCAGCTGTACCAGACATCAGTTATTGCGTCAGTATGCAGATCTAGAAATACGCATAATCAACCATATCATAATAGAACATTTCAAACCATTAGATCCTGATCTGTCCTTAGATCTAGTCTTCCATCAACCGATGTGATCTCTCCTTAGCTTAGATCAAGCAACCCAGAACCTGCATACGAGATCTCTTTCTTTATCAGATATTCAAGACTTTTTCAGTGTATATGCCTAATGATCTTCTTCTCCTTATATAGCCTTAGGCCTTGCTCAATACCAAGGGCCAAACCATAGAAATCCAATACCATCAGCTTCAAAACTAGAGATCAACACGTCTGTCAAGATACTTTGGTCCAAAGACATAGGCTCAAGTACCGAGGACTAACTACCACGGACCAAAGGGAAGCTTCTCGACATGCACGCCCTTTTCTGTTCATGAATCTGCGTGTATACGCGACTTTATATATATCGAACCTGCATATCCGCGACTTAGGCTATAGAGTACCTGCGTGTATACGCAACTTTTGCTTAATGAACCTGCGTATATGAAAATTCTCTTCATACTTGTAGTCTGGACTAAGATCTGTCATCAAGGAGAGTTGCCATCAAGGACAACACCTGGATCGTAGCGCCACACCTGTGCCAAAATGCCAACAATCTCCCCCTTTGGACTTGATGGCAACCCCAAGATCCGTAGAATCATTCTCCCCCTTTGTCATCAAGGGCAAAGGGCTGTGCTCCCCCTGAGTACATGCTGATATCTCTGCTTGGCTGTGCTGAAACATGCTCCCCCTGACTGTAGGCAATATCTGCAAAAGATGTTCTTCAAAAGAGCCAAGACTGATACACCATAAGGGACCTTCCTATCACCAAAAGACTCAATGCATACATCCATGCTCCCAACTAAGAGGGGATACATCAGAACCAACCAATTATATTACATCATTCATTCATCCCAGGCATAGTGGGGAAACCAACAAAGGCCGTTATATGACCTTGACACCATAGAAGAGATATCACAGAAGAGATACATGACATAGAGACAACAAATCTAGACCAAGACTTATGAAAGTCACAAGCAGCATCTGATATACATCTTTTAGATCAGCAACCAAGATTTCCTTCTGAGCTCCTTCTCCTGAAACCAACAACAGTTGTGTACTAGAACCAAAAGCATCTAAATGCCAACAATGCTTTATGAGACTTTAAGCTGCTCCCCCTGAACCTGTGCCTGCTGCACCCTCTGAAACTGTGCCTGAAGAATTCTGGCATACCCATCTCAGACCTTCTCCAACCAGAGTCTGCCTTTGCTGTTCAGACCTCCATATACGCGACTTCTCCTGCATAAAACTGCGTATGCACGCGGATATGCTTTCGGCAGAACGCGTACACCACACACGCAACTTTCCCAGCATAAATCGGCGTATATACGCGAATATCCTTTACGTAACTTGCGTATACCAACTTTTCTGTAGACAAGCTTCAACAGCAGGATGAAGCATCAACTACTCCCAGCTTTTGTCTGAGATATTCAAAAGTTTCCCTGGGCAGTGGTTTTGTGAGAATATCAGCAACTTGTTCCTTAGAAGGAACATACTCCAGCTTGACTTTCTGCTCAAGCACTTGTTCCCGAAGAAAATGGTACTTGATTGGTATGTGCTTGGTCTTTGAGTGCATGACTGGATTCTTTGAAATGCTGATTGCACTTGTATTATCACATAAGATAGAGACTGGTGGAGTGCACATGATTTGAAAATCCTGCAAGGTCTGCATCATCCAAAGAAGTTGTGTGCAACAAGATGCCGCAGCCACATATTCTGCTTCAGCTGTAGATAAGGCAATCGAACTTTGTTTCTTGCTGAACCAAGATACTAATCTGGAACCCATGAAGAAAGCACCACCACTTGTGCTTTTCCTATCATCCACACTTCCGGCCCAATTTGCATCTGTGTAAGCATGAAGAGTGAGATCTGTATCTCTAGGATACCATAAGCCATAGTTTTGGGTCCCTTGAAGATACTTGAAGATTCTTTTGACTGCCTGAAGATGAGTTTCCTTTGGGTTGGCTTGAAATCTTCCAACAATTCCTATTGCATGCATAATATCTGGTCGGGTACCTGTCAAATAAAGCAAACTCCCAATCATGGATCTATAAGTTGGTTGGTGAACTGTTGCTGATTCATCATTTGCACTGAGGCTGCATCCTGTAACCATGGGGGTACAAACTGGCTTTGAATCTTCCATGCCATACTTCTTCAAGATCTGCTTGAGGTACTTGGTTTGAGACAAGAAAATACCTCCTTCATTTTGTTGGATTTGCAATCCAAGAAAGTATGTCAATTCTCCAAGCAATGACATTTCAAATTCTTTCTGCATAACCGAGGCAAAGTTTTGACTCATAGCCTCTTCATTGCTGCCAAAGATAATATCATCTACATACACAACAAGTATTAGCAATTTGTTATTTTCAACTTTCATATAGAGATTGCTATCTGCTGATCCTTTTGAAAAACCTTGTTGGTGAAGATATTTGTCCAAACGATAGTACCAAGCCCTTGGAGCTTGTTTGAGACCATAGAGAGCCTTTTTCAATCTGCATACAAGGTTTGGATCATTCCCAAGAATGAAACCATCTGGCTGCTCAATATATACTTCTTCTTCTAAGTCTCCATTCAGAAAGGCTGATTTCACGTCCATTTGAAATACCTTGAAGTTTTGAAAGCTTGAGAGAGCAAGGAACATTCGGATGGCCTCAAGTCTTGAAACAGGAGCAAAGGTCTCTTCAAAATCTATTCCTTCTTGCTGCGCATACCCTTTACAAATAAGTTTGGCCTTGTTTCTAATTACTTCTCCATTTTCATTCAATTTATTTTTGAAGACCCATTTAGTCCCTATGACATTTTTATCTTTTGGTCTGGGAACCAATTCCCAAGTATTGTTCTTTTCGATCTTCTCAAGTTCTTCATCCATTGCTTTGACCCAACATTCATCTTTGCATGCCTCTTTCACATTTTGTGGTTCAGTGGAAGAGAGTAATGCCAAATAGCTTGAAGCTTCTGCAATTTTTCTTCTTGTTTGTATTCCTGCTTCTTTCTGCCCCACAATCTGAGATTCTGGATGATTCTTTTGAACATATCTGGATGGAGTCTTCTCTTCTATTCTTGTCTGCTCCTCTGGTTCTTCCTGAGGTTCTTCTTCTTCTTGAGGTTTTTCTTCTTCATCATTCTGCCTTTGAGGGTAGCCTTCATCTTCTTCAATGTCTTCATGATGAACTTACCTAGGAATATATCCCTTCTCATCGACCACTACATCAATGCTGTCAACAATTCTGCCAAGTCTTTTGTTGTAGCACTTGTATGCTTTGCTATGTGGAGAATAACCAAGAAGAATGCCTTCATCTGCTCTTGGTTCAAGTTTTCCAAGTTGCTCATCAGTATTCTTAATATAACATTTTTTCCCAAAGATTTTGAAATGCTTCACCGAAGGAGTCTCACCACTCCAGAGCTCATGAGGTGTTTGAGTGCTGTTTACTCGGACATTTGTTTTGTTAAGAATAATAACTGCAGCATGTGCAGCCTCACCCCAGAAAGTTGCGGGAGTTCCTGATTCATCAAGCATAGCACGAGCCATTTGTTGAATTGTTCTGTTCATTCTTTCCACAACCCCATTTTGCTAAGGAGTTCTCGCTGTAGAGAATTCTCTTCTTATCCCATGTTCTTCACAGAAATCGAAGAATTCGTTTGAGGTAAACTCCCCACCTCTGTCAGATCTGAGGCACTTAATTTTGTGTCCTGATTCATTTTCAACCAAAGCTTTGAAGGATTTGAATTTTTTGAATGCTTCATCTTTGTGCTTCATAAGCCCTAACCAGAAAAACCTGGAGAAATCGTCAATGAATAATATCAAGTATTCTTCTCCTTGAGGTGTTCTTTTTCTGAATGGACCACATGTATCTGTATGTACTAACTCAAGAGGCATGCTAGCTGATCCTTCCTTCTCTGGAAAATTAGTTCTGGTTTGCTTTCCAAACTGACAAGATTTGCATATAGTGTTGTCTGGAATTTTGATATCTGGAAGACCACGAACTGCCTGATATTTGCATGCTTTCCTTATTTGTGAAAAGCTTAGATGCCCCAACCTCCGATGCCATAGCCAGTGTTCATCATCCTTGCTCAAATAGCATTGTTGTGGTCCTTCTTCAAATATGTATAGATTATTTGGAGTCCTTCTTCCTTTGATCATTGTTTTACCTGTATCAAGGTCACGAACACAACATCCATTTGATCTAAATATTACCTCTGTTCTTTGATCACACATCTGACTGACACTCAGAAGATTATGCTTCAATCCATCAACATACAAAACATTTCCAGCTTTGACCTTCTCTTTTAATGGAGCAACACCTTTTCCTTTTATGGCTGCAGAGATGTCGTTTCCAAAAGAAACTTTCTTCCCCTTTTCTAATGCGGTATATGACTCAAGTTTTTCTTTGTCCCCTGTCATATGCTTCGAACATCCGCTGTCAATGTACCATAGACTTTCTTGACCTTCTGCATAAAAGGCTATCCCACATCTTTTTGGTTGCGGTTCCTTTATTCTCCATGTTCTGACATTTGAGGTTTGTTCCTTCTGAGTTGTCTTTCGAAACCTGCTCCTGCATTCAGAGTCTTCATGACCAAAGTTATTACAAATAGAGCATTCAACTTCATTTTCAAGAACTGAAAAGTTGTTATAAGTCCTTTTCATGGTTCCAGTCATTCTCCCTTGCTTTTGAGCTTCTCTAGTCATGATTGTCTTGTAGGCAACACATTGAGCTGCTTTGTGACCGAAGTTATGGCAAGAAAAGCATTGGCCATTAAAGAAACTTCTGCGATAATCAGATCTATCATCCAACCGATTGTAGCTTCTATTCACATTCATTCTTGGAGCAAATTGGGAAGATTTTACCTGAGGCTGATTGTAGCTTTTGTTTATCCTTAAGGCAGTTTGTCCCTGAGTTTCTTGATGGTCTTTATTTGTTCTTGAGGTAAACTGTCCCTGATTCACCTGATGACTTTTATTTGGCCTTTGCTCGCTTCTCCTTGCTGCATCAAGATAGCTTTTAGAGGTGGATGCTTGAGATGTTTCTCCATTATATCCAAGACATGTCTTGATCAGAGGAGATTGCTGCACATTGATAATCTCATCCAAGGTTTCAGATCCTTTAACAAATTTAAGATTAATCGCTTTTGTTTTCTCAATCTCCTTTCTAAGACAAACAATCTCACATTCCAATTTTTCAAGATGTTTTTCCTTTTCATCAATTTGAAATTGTAGAGTATCAATGATCATATTCTTTTCTTCTATACGTCTCTTGAGTCCAGTAATTTCATCATAAAGGTTATCCATATCTACAGCATCCATATAATCATCATCTTCAAATGCCATTAACAACTTATATTCATTACCTCGTTCATCTTCATCACTGTTTGATAGACCATAACTATCTTCATGAGTGTAGTAGCTTTTCTTATTTGCACTCTGTTTCTTGTTCCATCTAGCAGGTTCCTTTCCCTTGTCATTCTTATCTTTGTGAGGACATTTGGCAGCATAATGACCTACTCTTCCACAAGCAAAACACTTAAAAGGTAACTTACCTCTGAACCTTCCAGAACCCCTTTGAAGATTTCTGACGAAATTTGATTTTTCTTCTTCATCTTCTGGCATGTGACTTGTCTCATAATAATCTTCTTTGCCTGAAGCCTTGAAAGCAGCCTCTCTTCTGTCTGATGGACCTCCTTTTCTCATTTCATAAGTAGTTAGAATTCCGTGAAGCTGAGACATAGTAAGAATTCGTAGATTTTCCTTTTCTTCTATTGCAGACACTTTAGATTCAAATTTGGGGGACAATGATCTTAGAACCTTTTCAACCACAATAGCCTCTCTTATTTCTTCACCCAAGTTTTTCATGCAATTAACAATCTCATCTACCCTAAGGAAATAGTTAGCCACACTTTCATCATTATACATTCTGAGAGTCTCATACTTAATCCTGAGAGTTTGAAGTTTAGCACGCTTTACCTGTTCGTCTTCTTCATAGCTCGTGACAATTTTGTCCCATATTTCTTTTGCGGATTTATAGTGCATTACCTTCATGAATTATGATTGGGATATACATCCTAATAGAGTACTGACTGCTTTCGCATTTGTTTCATACTTCTTTTTCTCGGCTGGATCTGTAGGAGTAGCTGAAGGAAAAGTGTAGCCTGACTCTACGATGTCCCAAACTTCTGTACCAAGAGATTGAAGATAGGCAATAACTCTTACCTTCCAATAATTGAAGTTTGTCCCATCAAAAACCGGTGGCCTGATTGATGCTTCTTTCTCGTAGTTGCTCATGATGAATGATCTACCTTCAAGCGATCAAGCTTCTCTGAAGGACCTGCTCTGATACCAATTGTTGGAAATAATACTGAGAGGGGGGGTGAATCAGTATTATTAGATCAATAAAACTTTTCAAATACTCTGAAACATATACGCGACTTCAGTTAAGTGAACCAGCGTGTACACGCTACTGTGTCTAAGGAAACCAGCGTATAACCAGAAAACTTATGATTCAATTAGTTTATCTTCAGTAAATGCATCAGGACATTATTAACCATATTAAAAGTAAACAGATGCAGTATAACAGATCATCACACAAAAGCCACACACATGAACACCATGATATAAGGTGGAAACCCAATGTGGGTGAAAACCACCCGCTGCAAGTTGTCTCTATCTTTATTTAATAAGAGCTTCAGTTTACAATCTTTTGTACTGGTGCAGCCTTATACCAGTACGCAGGCTACAACCTGCAGAGGGATGCAACCCTCTCTCATTCTCCAAACTTCCTTGGAAGGGAGCTCCAACCCCCCTTTGCTCTTGTACTAGCTAAGATACTAGTACGTAGGTGCAGGCCTACAATCTTCTTTCCTTCAGGTACCACTTTTCATACATTTTCAGACTGGATATTCCTGAAGCACAACATTACAATCTGAAGACCACAATTCATTCAACTTTCATAGCAGATTACAAAACAACCAATACTTGCATCAACAATCTCTGAATCACTGAACCACTGATGCCCTGTCAAACCCAGTCACCAAAACACAGAGCAGACTACAGAACACTGCAATAACAGTCAGACCCAACTGCAAACCCAAAAATCAAGCTTCAAAAGATATACGCTACTTCAATGAGAGAAACCCGCGTATACACGCTCTTTTAACGAAGACAACCTGCATACAGATCTAAAAATAAATTCTCTTAACTTGCAGCTGTACCAGACATCAGTTATTGCGTCAGTGTGCAGATCTAGAAATACGCATAATCAACCATATCATAATAGAACATTTCAAACCATTAGATCCTGATCTGTCCTTAGATCTAGTCTTCCATGAACCGATGTGATCTCTCCTTAGCTTAGATCAAGCAACCCAGAACCTGCATACGAGATCTCTTTCTTTATCAGATATTCAAGACTTTTTCAGTGTATATGCCTAATGATCTTCTTCTCCTTATATAGCCTTAGGCCTTGCTCAATACCAAGGGCCAAACCATAGAAATCCAATACCATCAGCTTCAAAACTAGAGATCAACACGTTTGTCGAGATACTTTGGTCCAAAGACATAGGCTCAAGTACCGAGGACTAACTACCACGGACCAAAGGGAAGCTTCTCGACATGCACGCCCTTTTCTGTTCATGAATCTGCGTGTATACGTGACTTTATATATATCGAACCTGCGTATCCGCGACTTAGGCTATAGAGTACCTGCGTGTATACGCAACTTTTGCTTAATGAACCTGCGTATATGAAAATTCTCTTCATACTTGTAGTCTGGACTGAGATCTGTCATCAAGGAGAGTTGCCATCAAGGACAACACCTGGATCGTAGCGCCACACCTGTGCCAAAATGCCAACATATAGTTGGTTCAATTGTGGCTGTACAATATGATCTTATGTGGTTACATTTCTCAATCACACATGTGTAAGAGTAATGCATTTATTAATGTAGCCTTTGACGTAGTAGTATCTTTCTGTTTGTGAAAAAATAAAAAGAAATTTGAAAATAATTTACTGTTGTCAATTGAATTGCCTTTTTTCAGGAGTTGTCTTTAGTGCGACTTTTTGGAGATTCCGGTGACGGAATCTGGCAGAAAAAATTGAGGTTAAATCTTGATTTGAATTATTTAAAATGGTTTTTTAACTGCATATTTGGATTCAGCGTCCTGAAAAACCCGTGGGACGCTTTGATTGTGCAGAAATTAGCTATTAAACTTGCACCGGATTTTGACCGAAAAACCCACTGGAAAAGCGTCCAAAAAGTCTCTTTAAAGACAACTCCTTTTTTTTTTATGCTTTTCATTATGGAAATGCAACCTGAATATGTGCCCTTCTAAACGAAATTAAGACCTGCCCTTCATATTTGATCACTACTCACAATGTTTAATCAATCTTAACTAAACCCTTTTTTATATATCCCCTACACAGTGGTAGGTATGCCCTCCCCTTCCTTCACGATACGATGGGCGGCGTGATATGAACCGATGGATTACACTATATAAC
The DNA here is from genome assembly GCA_031772625.1 of Pinus tabuliformis. NCBI lineage: Eukaryota > Viridiplantae > Streptophyta > Pinopsida > Pinales > Pinaceae > Pinus > Pinus tabuliformis. The sequence goes on from CM062815.1 coordinate 671,941,927, forward strand.
TCAGTGACAGACTTGGATGAGTTTTAATCCAATTACCCTACGTTCATCCCCAGTCCATGATTTTTTTTCCATTCTTTTTTCAAACGACTCTACCAAACACCGTACGGTGATTTGGTCGCTCGCAGATTAAACACTCATGTAATTCACTTCACTTTATTCACTTGCATGATAATTGTTTTTATTTTCTGATATTCCAGTTGATTTGCTTTAGAACCTTAACGAATTTTCTAGAAATGAGAACCTGAGAACCTTAACAAAATTTTTGGAATTGAGAACGTGAGAACCATGACGACTTGTCTGAAATTGAAAAGTGGGTGGTTTTTTTTTTTTTTTGCCTTAATCAATTTTCTAGAAATGAGAACCTGAGAACCTTAACAAATTGTTTGGAATTGAGAACCTGAGAACCATGACGAATTGTCTGAAATTGAAAAGTAGGTGGTTTTTTTTTTGTGATTTTAGTTTTGTTTTTCCAATAGTATGATATTTTTGTTGTTGCTTCGTGCATGAATATACACAAATGCTCTCCATCAAATTTCACACTATTATAATCTTTTTGTTTTTTAAATTTAGGGTAAGATTGAAAGAAAACAAAGGTTAAAGTTAATAGTGTGGATATTTTTAATTATTTAAAAAAATTTAGTGATAAAAGGGATAGTTTGTATATTATTAATTATTTAAAAATTTTGAGTGATAAGAGCAATAGTGATAATGATAGTGATGAAAGATTTTTCTACCATTTTAAAATGATTTGGATTCAATTATCTCGGAATACGATGATCATCCGTTTGAAACCATTGGTTCCCTATCCAATTTGAAATAGTTGTCGGTAGTTTCATTAAATTGTACATCAATTTCACCCTTTCCTGCTGTTAATAATAACTCAAAAAAATAGGTGTCCATAAATTTTACCACTCCAGCAATCATTCCATAACTCCAAAAAATAGGTGTCAATCAATTTCACCATTCATGCTCTTAATAATAACTCTGCTAGTCCATCTATGATTGTAAACTGGAGAAATAATAGAATAACACTCCCACTCCATCTCCGATTGTAACCACTCCATCTCTGATTGTAACCTTGAGGAATCACCAATATTTATTGTACTTATTATTCATTACCATTCCATTTATTATAATCAAAGGCTCCATGGATGCATGCATTTCTTTCTTAGTGCTTGGATTATTGGAATTGTTGAAGGGTTAATGGAACGATTGCTGGAAGGATTACTCGAAATATTTGAAGGGGCTTCTCTCGGCTTCTATGTGGTAAAAAAGGTGCAAAATCTTTGGTAGCCTTCCTTTTATCTACCTAGTGTTTTTTCAGGGTTTCCTTCAAGATGCATTGGAGGAACCCTTTTGGTTGAAAATGGTAATAGTAGCAGCAAGAATTAAAATTCCTTTATCATGAGCTGCATGAGTAAATGGTACAAGTAGATGGTGATAGGGGGATGTGGGGAAGAACCATAGTTTTCTTTTAGAGTAATTTTATTGAGAAAAAATTAATGAATAATCTCAAAACCTAATGAATAATCATATTCAAATTGTCAAATACTTAGAATTGTTTTTATGGTTGAACCTCAAATAAAAATATTACTTGAATTCAAACAATTTTTGAGTTCCAATCTCATGGGGAGTTCCACTGCATCTTACATTTGACGTGCATATCTTACCACAATTAAAATGTTTTCTGCATAAGGAATGAATATATAACATATACTAGAATTATAAACTAAATGGCTTTGAAAGCAAACCAACCAAATGGTAATAATCCAGCGATGCAAGTTCTCTTGTAGTATTGGTATTCTGGTAACAAGAATAATTCATCCACATCCATTAAGAAATATCTTCCCAGACTTGCCATTTCTTCACCCAGTCCTGAATAACCCTTGAACATCCACGAAGAAATATCTTCCAGAATTTTATGTAGGCCAACAAATTCCATATAAGACAATATTATAACTTAACCAGCAATCCCACCCATGCAAATTTAGTCTCCTGTATTTATAGTTTGCTACCAGTTTGGAAATTTGAATTATTTGGAGCCCAAGCCAAAGCTGAGCCCTCCAAAAATTCTCGAAGGTCAAGGCATAGCCCAAGCCAACGAGGGGGGCTATTGAGGGCTGGAAATAGCTTTCAACCAGCAATTGACACTCCTCATTTTACCTCACTGGATGCGTCATTTCCCTAAGCGCAAAGATGGCTACGTATCATTTGTTCCTCTTCTTTGTATTTCTTTTTCTGAATTGTGAGATGTGTGAATGTTCAATTATTTGGATGATTATAATGTTTAAAGAGCAGATCCATATGTTTTTTTGAATGATATGTGAATAATTAATTAATAATATATATGAAAATTTTATTTGTTTATATTTATGTGAAAGTAAATGGTAATTATGTAGTATTTTAAAAATTAAGGTTATGAGTTTAGTGTTAAAAACAAGATTTTGTTGAGTTAATTATATATGGATATTGAAATATGAAGAAAATGAGGATGACTTTTATGTATTGAAACTTTTTAGTGGTTAACTGGTACAATTTAATCAAATAGGTAAAAAAATATTGGGTGAATTGGAATAATTAGGTTAAAGTGCACAAGCTTTAGAGAAGATGTTAGCATTAGAGAAGATGTTTCTCACTTTCACTACACTATCACTAATGGTCATTTGAGTTGGGAGATATTAAAAGACAAACTAATTTCTCAACAATCTTTTAATAAATTCATGTTACTTGTAAACATTCACTGACAAAACTTTGATACCTTAGGTCTGAATTGACATTAAATACCTCTCCAACTAAAATTCATTTAATACCCATGTGATTGTTAGATCATTCTCCTCTATAAATTTAATATAATTATATTCATGTGTTGTTAGATTTTCTATTGTTTATAATTTGGCAAAGATTGTTTGGAATTACAAGTAAATTTGAGTGAACAAAAAAATTAAAAATTACAAGTAAATTTGAGTAAAGATTGTTTGGAATTACAAGTAAATTTGGAAAAGATTGTTTGGAATTACAAGTAAATTTGAGTAAACAATATAAATTAAGATTGAGTCAACAAAAAATTGTCAAATTCCAACCAAAAATTCCTAAACATCTAGGTTTTAGACAACCCATTAAAAATATTTATAAATACATAAAATAAATATAATAATTCAATTTTAAGATTAAGATCAACTTATATATCATTATTTTTTAAAACAATGGAGACATATAAAATTAATTGTTTTAGAAACACATTTTCTTAATGGTTAAGAACATTTAAATTATAATTATTATGATTACTGTATGATTAAAAATTACATTATTAAATAAGAAATACTATATTAATAAATATTAAGAAATTCAAATAATTAAAAAAAATTATAAAGATATAAAATTATGTTGAAAAATAAACATAAAACATACTACATTTTTTATTATTTAAAACATACCACATAACCATAATCATGTAGATATTAATGTAGTCCATTCAAATGATCAAGTTGTGATATTAATGGAGTGCATTACAATGATTATCTTCTGATATTAACAATCTATTGTTTTATTAATAAATAAGTAAAATGATTTTAGATTAATTCTAAATATGAAAAAAATTAATGTATAAAAATGTGTTGTTTTAGAAATTTAGTAATATAATTTTAATTTGGTATTTATTGATTCATTATGATTGAGTAATTTTTTTTTGTCAAATTCCAACCAAACAGTATTTAGATGGTTATTACACCTTAAAGACTACTCCTTATTTAGGTGGTTATTACACCTAATCACAATTGACAATAGTTTATTATGATTCACATTACATACAAAATTAAAACATATAACGAAACTAAATTCACTACTATACAAAACAAGTAGGCATGTGATCTTGAATCAAGAAAAAAACCAAGTTGCTCCCCAACTATTTTTTATTAGTTAAAATTTCACTCTTACACAACCATTAACATATGGGTTTTAAATGTAATTGGTTGTTATTATTATTATAGGAATTTGGATAATGTATATGTGTTTAGTTGGAATGTATTAATTTAAATAATTAAATGTTTTTAATATGTTATTGAGAATTGTTTAAACATTTCTTTTAACTTTTTTCAAAGAAATAGAACTATATAATTATATGAGATAATAATGAAAAAAATCTTCTCATTATATTACATACATATTATAATATGTTAGCAAAATAAGATATGGATTTTATAAACTTATATTATAAAATGTTATATTAAATCTCTTAGTGTAACTTTTTTTATAATTTTTTCCTAAATTATAATTAAAAAAAAAAACACCGTATATAAAAATATGTATAAGAATAGATTAATTAAATAAATAAAATCTTTTCAACCTTTTTTTTTTTTACTTTAAATACCTTACTTAATATATGCTTAAATTCATGTGTTGTTAGATTTTATATTGTTTATAATTTGGCAAAGATTGTTTGGAATTACAAGTAAATTTGGGTAAAGATTGTTTGGCATTACAAGTAAATTTGGCAAAGATTGTTTGGAATTACAATTAAATTTGGGTAAACAATAAAAATTAAGATTGAGTCAACAAAAAATTGTCAAATTCCAACCAAAAATTCCTAAACATATAGGTTTTAGACAACCCATTAAAAATATTTATAAATACATAAAATAAAAATAATAATTATGTTTTAAGATTAAGATCAACTTATATATCATTATTTTTTTAAAACAATGGAGACATATAGAATTAATTGTTTTAGAAACACATTTTCTTAATAAATATTAAGAAATTCAAATAATTAAAAAAAGTTATAAATATATAAAATTATGTTGAAATATCTCACAAACTTAAAACATACTACATTTGTTATTATTTAATTTTCCTAATAATTATTAATTTAACCTTCATATACCACATAATCATAATCATGTAGATATTAATGTAGTCCATTAGAATAATTAAGTCGTGATATTAATGGAGTTCATTACAAAGATTATCTTATGATATTAACAATCTATTGTTTTATTAATAAATAAGCAAAATGATTTTAGATTAATTCTAAATATGAAAAAAATGAATATATAAGAATGTGTTGTTTTAGAAATTTAGTAATATAATTTTAATTTGATATGTCTCAATTCATTATGATTGAGTCAACAAAAATTTGTCAAATTCTAACCAAACATTATTTAGAAGGTTATTATACCTTAAAGACTATTCCTTATTTAGGTGGTTACTACACCTAATCACAATTGACAATAGTTAATTATGATTCACATTACATACATAATCAAAACATATAACTAAAATAAATTCACTATTATACAAAACAAGAAGTCATGTGATCTTGAATCTAGAAAAAAAACCAAGTTGTTCCCCAACTATTTTTTATTAGTTAAAATTTCACTCTTACACAACCATTAACATTTTTTATGGAAAATTGTGTAGTCCAACAAAAACATAACATGGTGTTTTCTAGGCAATTTTTTGTTGGCATTATGAATTAGGTGTTTTCCTTCATGGCAACCTACCTAATGAGTTGTTCTTATTTGATATTATAAATACATTTGTAGAAACATTATAGCATCGATATTAAACATAGACCTTAATATAAACATAATTATAGGTTTACTACAATAGAGATTAGGTTTAAAAAATTGTGGAATTGTGTTTGGTGTCGTAATAATGTTATCATCGCTCATTTGATTTTATACAATGTGTCTATGTGAAGTTTTTTATATGTGTAAATGGTAAATTATGTATTTATGTTAATTTTAATTTTATTCAACCCATGAGGCTTTGGATTGATGGTGAATGGGTGCGTTGTTAAGGAACTCCTTGCGATAGGTCACTGGTTCAAATGTGTTTTTTATTTTACTATTAAGTGATTTCATTGTTTGATCATGGATCCAGCTATTTGAAGTTTTCTTCCATTCAAAGTTCTTGAAATTTTCTTCATGTGGCTCCCTTTATCGGTTGTGATAAAGTTTAGCACCGTTTGTAAGAAATGGAAGAATGTTTTTCAAAACCCTTCTTTCTTGTTATGTTGCAAGAATGTCTCTACGAATGAATTTGGATTTCTTGTTCCTTTCTTCAATAGCGAAGACAATTGTTTTGTTGCTCAATACCTTAATCAGAATGGGCACATATCTCAGTTTCATTTGTGATTCATAGATTCAATATACAGAGTAGAGTGTATTGTTGGACCAGTGGTGGTTTTCTCCTTACCAACAGAATGCTCCCATACACACAACTATTTTTTAACGAATCCATCTACAAATGAATTTAAAAACATATGGCCAATACGAATTGGAGATTGGGGATTATTTTCATTATTAGAAAATGTAAGCAACAGAAAATATGAATGTGTTGTTCTAAAGCATATGTATGACAGAATGCAATCCAAATTTTATGTTTGCAGTAGTCTTGATAGGGTATGGCAAAGGGCTATTGTTCCATTTGGTGGCACTTCACCCCCTAAGAATGTAGTGTTTTATAAAAGTAAATACAATCTATATACAATCTATTGGTTTGATGTAATAAAAAATGAATGGGGTTTTTCATTTGTTCCAATCAGTGACATACGGTGCATGTCATTAGCAATATACATGAATCGGTTGATATGCCTTATCAATGATGGTTCCACTTCTATATGGTCAATTGAAGAATTAGATCATTTCCAATATGGTCAACCATGTGTTGAACGAAGAATTGACTACTTTGAAGATGATTGGGGTTTTAGATGGAAGTTGTTAGGAAAACATTTTGTAGATATAAATAGAAAATGTCCTGGGTATCTTCCATTTCGAACAGTCGATGGTCTAGTTCTTATGTGCAATTGCAGTGAAGTTTCTTTCCTATTATATGACATGATGACTTGCATCTATTTTCCAATAGATATTGATAATTCAACTAATGAGCAGATGTCTTGGTTTTGGTACCCAACATTGGAGGATTGCAATGATTTGATTGAGTATGGAAATGTTTTTTCAATTGCTCCCCGTATGGATTCTGTTGATGAGATTCCACCATTGGATATGGATATGGATTCTTAGGATATTAGTATTCTTAGGAGTTCTTGTAAATATTTCCATTTTATATACTCTTTATGGTTATGGAAAATATTTCCATTTTTGTCTATATACATACTATGGGTCTTTATGGTAATACTTTAAAATTATGTTTGTATCGATCTTTATGATGTAAAATATTTCATATTGTTTCCCCTAAAGTTTTCTTATTTACATGTAAATGTGTCTCGATGTTATGCATTTTTGTTTGTTTGTATAATTATAATTTCTATGAGTTATGTTATACATGTTATTTGTATTGGTTTTTGTCATTGATTCTCAAACATTGTTATATGTTTATGTACATTTTAATATTTGCATTTATATTTTGATAGTATATTGTTCCAAGTTTTTTGATATACTTCCAATTCAAATAATTCTTAGAGTATTGTGTCCCAATAGTATGGGTTTCATTTTGATTCTAATATGATACATCGAAATTTAGACTTTTTTGTTTAAGCCATTTGGAAGAGTTCATTTCTATTTTTTTCCATTTTGAAAAATTTGTTTTTGTTTTTAGCTATTTAGAAAAAGCCTTATACATTTTGATAAGTTTATATGGTTGGAAAAAAATAGCATATACACTTTTTATGTTTTTTTATGATTTCCAAAATAAAACTTGTGCCTTTTTCATTCTTTTTTGTTTGTTTATATTAGATATTTGTTATGTTCCATGTTTATGATTCCATAATGAATATTTTATTATTCATTGTAGACATGTCATTTGAACACACCACCAAGTGTACAAGAGAACGAAATTTGTCACCAGAATCACGTGAGAGGTCTAATGAAAGTCGTCGTTTACGATATCAACAAAATAAGGATTCCATAAATGAGCATAGGAGAGCTACATATAATATAAAAACGAGTGAAGCCACTCTTGAAAATGATTTTATAATTCCTCTTAAATATTGTACTATGGATGATATAATGGAAAGAACATTTCCTGTTGATAGTTCATTATCGAGATATGATCCTCATCAGTATAATCTTGTTATTCGATGCTCTCCTAAAAATGTTCATAACATTAGGGAAAAATCTTGCAATCAGGAAGAATGCCATATTGATAATGTGGATGAAAATGTCCACCCTAACCCTTCCGTGTGTCAAATTGCATGTTTTGATGGAAAAATGTTGCCAAACATCCATGGTGGAGGTAATGATGACATTTTGTGTGATGATTTGGATGATATTTTAGCTAGCCATTTGTTTGATAATTTGGAGTGAGTTGCTCAAAACATCGGATCTTCAAATCCCGCTTCTCAAAATAATGTGGTCCCACCAAGAGAATCAGTCATCCCTGATAGAATTTCGCATGGAACAATGGATGTAACACAATGATATTTTAATTTTCGGTGCAATAGTGGTTCTTTTATTATGTTCCTATATTTACAAACTTTTGTTTACTAAAATTATGTTATTTTATTCTCTTGGAATAGGATACAACTTGTTTTAATAGAGGTCTACAAATTAAATCCCAAAGTGTTCCATCTACTAATCTAAGAGGTGAAGATGAAGCATGTCATAACCTTCCTGTGCATTCTCCTTGACGATCAAATTGCCAGACTAATGTAAATTTTCAATGTTTTTGATTTTCTTTTCATTTTTTAAATTTCTAGTTGCTTGGACATTAAATTTTATGGCGTATTTTATTTTCTTTGAATAGGACACAAGTCATTTCAATAGAGGCATACAAATTAACTTCGTAGATGTTCCATCTACTAATGTTAGAAGTGAAGGGGAAGCATCTCAAATCTTTCATCCACATCGCCAAACAAATGTAAATGTTGAGTGCATTTGATATTTTTCTCATTTTTTTTTTTACAGTTTCCTGGAAATTGTATTTCGTAACCTTTCATGGAGAAACCATGATCTCATCTCATTAGGTTGGAGAATTCGAATCCAAAAAATCAAATTGTAAAACTAATGTAGATGTTTAATGTATTTGATTTCTTTTCCATTTTTGAATCTTTCTTTGTTGGACATTTAGTTTTATAACGTATTTTATTTTTTTGAAATAGGAGACAACTCATTTGAATAGAGGCATAGAAACTACATCCCAAAACATTCCATCCACTGATGTTAGAAGCCAAGAGCAACCATCTCATAACCCTCATACACATCAAGACACAAATGTAATTTTTGAATGCATTTGATTCTTTTTCATTTATTTCATTTATAATTAGTTGGAAATTAAATTTTAAAGTCTTTTATGATAAAGAGACCTTTACATCTTCTCAGGTTCGCGAAATACACACCATAAATTTGGAAAGACATTCTCATAGATCCATTCCACATGCGTCAACTTTGCAAAGGGAATCTCATGTTCCTAAATATGAAGTACATGTTATAAGAAATTTTACTCTTCCAAATGATTTTCAACATGGTTTGGCCAGTAGAGATCATATTCATTTTGATGAAAGCATGACTGCAGTGCATAAAAGATTTCGAGCAAAGATAGATAGCTTGTCAGTTGTCCAAATGTTCCACATTTGCCAAGAATCATATCCCGGAATCCATGTTGTGAGACATTCTGAAGGACTTGTTTCCAGACGATGTAAGAGTGAAAGAGGAGCCCATCGTTTTTGTCGATATAATAACATGGATCTTAGTGATCAACCTCATATTTTAAGAGTTCTTACTCAAGTTGAATAAATGCCAATAGCACGTGTGAATCCTATTTTGCAAGTGACACATGCTCGAGGTGGGAAATATAAGTATAGTGGTCATACAATTAGCTTTCCTTGAGATATTTCTACAATTGTACAAAGTCTTCCCCGATATGTTGAAGATATTGACTTTCTAATCGTGAGGAGACATGTTGCTCAGTCTAAATATTATGAATGTTATGTCAAAAGATCTCGAGTGATGGATACATTGCTTTTAAAAATCCAACATGATCAATATTATCGAGATGTTGTAATTGATTATGATTTAGAGAATGCTCTGCCCGAAATATCAACAGATGTCTCCTACAGGCTTAAATTTGTTGATTGTGATATTGAAAAATCTTAGATCAATGAAACTAATAATGAAGGGTTTCTTGCTGAGCATTTTCCCTCTCATTCTTCTTCTTTTGTTTCTCACCTACCAAACCAACAAAGAGAAGTGGAACAAAATTAGAGCATTTCTTAATAATGTTGATTCTTGACATGTTCAAGACATGGATTGGCCCAGTATTGGAACCTCTCTAGTGAATGAATATAATACAGAGGGGTTATTAGATATGGAATTCCAAACATTGTTCCCCACTGGTGATGCTGATTGGTTGCAACCACGTATTTGTAGTGTTGAACTTCATGAGTATGCATTACATCTTCTTAGGTACTATGATCAGAGATTTGGAAGCCACCCTCGCTTTCGATTTTACCTATTAAACATGATAATGCAGCATCAAAGCAAAGAAACTATTGCAGTTTTTGCAAAGAAACATTTACATGATAACTCACCTACAACAATTGAAGAGTTGTGTCACCAACTATCTAATCTACTAGATAATAAGTTTTTTGAGCATATTATGCAGTTTGGTTCTTCTCTAAGAGGTACAAGGGCATACTAGACTAAGTGGTGATATAAATTGACGGACATGATTACTCAGTTAGGATGTCCATCTTTATTTTTTACTTTGAGTGCAGCTAACACAAAGTGGCCAAAGTTACGTAACCTCATGCCCATGCATTCACATTCTCGTTATTCAAATGAGCATCTTATGAAAATTGAGAATGTTATCCAGTACCCTCATATTGTTGCTACATTTATACACCACAAATTCAATATTTTTCGAGAGGAAGTTATCCAAAAACATCTTAAAGCTAAAGACTTCTGGTACAGCTTTGTGTTGTTGATTTTTTTTTTTCTATACTTTTTCAACTTCTAATATGATTATATTTATATTGTTTTTAGTAACTATATCTTCATTGTTTTCAAATATGAGTGGAAACATAGAGGTTCAACACATATCCATGGTTTCCTATGGTTAGAAGGCACTCCTGACATGGAAATACTTAATTGGTCAAATAGTTATGATGTACAACTTGCAAATATATTCTTCGACAAATATGTAACCGCATGGAATCCGCATGACATACATCGTCACAACATAATGGTTCGACAAAGCCTCAATGATGACCCTTTCCTATTGAATACTGGTTGGATTTTCTCTTCTAATCCTCATAACGATTATTAAGAATTGTTAAACCGTGTACAAAGGCACACAAAGTGTACTGTAGATTCTTGTTTGCACAAAAAAGGTACTATTCTAACATGTCGGTACAATTCTCTATGGGATCTTTGTGATGAATCAATATTGTTCATAGATGATCAAGGAAGAAAAAAATATGAGCCAGCAAGAAATGATGACACGCTTAATCTACATAACATTGACCTTCTAACAATGTGGTGTGCAAATGTTGATTTCCAGCTAGTGCTTTCTCGGTATGTTGTCTTGAAATATATTTCTAAGTATGCATCAAAAGTAGAAAAAAGGTCTAAAAGTTATCATCATATGTTAACTAGAATTTCAAATTTTGTTGGCTCTAAGGATCTTGCTTTATGTGCATATAGAAAGTTTCTTACAGAAATGATTGTTGACCATGACATTGGAGCACAAGAAACATGCCATATGTTGCTTAATCTACCTCTTTTTATTTGTAGTCGGAAATTTGTTTCCTTAAATGTTCGAAGAAAGTTTTTAGGAAAATCTCAAGGGATGGCTTGCAATGTTCATCTGAGAATACCTTTCTTCAACATTATCAAAAGAGACTTTTTTTCCTTGAACATTTATCTTTGATAGAAATAGCAATATCTTGCACATTTGATAGCAAGCGTAAACAAGATCCATGGAAGCCTACAGATGTTCATGCTATTGTTCAATTTTGGCCATGGTTTTATTCTATTCTTGGTGAGGCTTCAGAGGAATTTGAAACCTTTTGTTGGACAAAATTTCTCTTGTACAAGCGCTTTCGTGAAATTCCTACAGAAATTGGCCTTTTAGTTGAAATTATTATTGAAATTTGGAGGAATTTTCGATATCGAGCATGGCATGTTGATCAAAATCCATCAATTATAGGCAATATTAAAGATGAAGAAGATGGTGATTTTTCTAACCAGGAAATGAATCTTGAAATTGATTTTCAAGAATGGTAGATTTTCTCTTGCTTGGTTCCACCAAATGATATGAAATGTTTCTAATCTTCACACCCTTGGTCAAAGGGACTTTGATATATTCTTTGACTAGGAAAGTACAATTATTTCTGATGATGTTGCAGAAGAAGCTATTAACTTTGTAAGGAATGAAAAATCAAGGGGTGATATTGTTGACCTTTCAAATAGAACATTTGCATCTCTAGATTCTTTGTTGGAAAAACAATGACTTCCTTTTGAAATTGTCTTAAGGAACTTTGCTGAATATGAGATTCGTGAAGCTCTTCTTATGATTATTTAGGGCACTGCGGGCACTAGGAAGTCTTTCCTTATCCATTTTATTTTTGAAGCTCTTTCTAATTCATCAAGTAATGGAATAATCCCTTTGCTTCTTCTTTCCCCAATAGGAATAGTTGCTTTTAATATACATGCAAAAACAATACACTCAACTCTAAAAATTCCAATTAAAGATATGCAGCCACTATAGGGGCAGTCACTTGCAGTATTCCAAGAAGAAATGCAACATGTTAGATATATATTGATTGATGAAATGAGCTTTCTAGGATCAAGGTTGTTTATGCAAATAGATGCTCGATTACGAGAAGCATTCCTAGAGAAAAAGAATTGTCCTTTTGGTGGGAGATCCATCATCCCTGTGGGTGACCTTGGCCAACTGCCTCCTATGAGAGATAATCCTTTGTACGCAGGTAATACAGAAGGGAAATTCTTATGGAAAAAATTCAACATTTTTTTTTAACTCTTGACACAATCTTTGATCAACAAGGGAATAATGAGAAACAATCTTGTTTTCGTAGAGTCCTCAATAACATAAGAAATGTAGAACTTGTTCTTGAATATTGGGAGTTTCTTATGTCACGGGATGATATGAGGTTGCATCCTAGAGAGAGAGATTTATTTAATGCAGTAGTTCACATGTTTCCAACAAATAATTTTGTCTCCTTCCATAATAGGGTTATTTTAAAATCATTAAATTATCTAATTGCACAATGTGTTGTTGTGCATTCAAGGCATTTAGAAATCAGTGGTGTTGATGATGATCAATTGGACCATGAAGTTTTGTTGTGTCGTGGTCAGCATGTTATGTTGACATGTAATTTATGGGTTGAAGCTGGCTTGGTGAATGGTGCACTTGGTTATGTTAAGGATATATTTTATCCACCTACCTCTAAGCCACCTCAACTTCCAATGTTCACAACTGTTGTTTTTTATAAGTATGTTGGTGTTCCATTTGATGCAAGCAATCCAAACATTGTCCCTATCACACTAGTGATAAGAGGAAATCGAAAACAAATTCCTTTGAAGATGGCATGGGCTCTTACAATCCACAAGTCACAGGGATTGACTTTAGAATGAGTGTCAATTGATATCGGGAATAAAGAGCAGCAAGGCCTTACCTTCACAGCCATATCAAGAGTGAAATCAATAGATGGTTTACGCATTGCACCACCTTTTTCTTTTCAACGTTATGCCAAGATGAAAGATAGTGCATATGTTACAATTAGGAAGAAGGAAGAGGAGCGATTGAAGTCCATATCGCTATGACATACAACTAATAACATTGTGACCTTATTTATAGTATGTTTTTTGAATTTCTTTTATTGTCCTCTTGATTTACTTTTAATATAATAATCATTTTCATATATTTATTAGATTAATAAATTCATCATATTCATAGTAATATTTGAGAAAGTTGTTTACATCGTTTTTCATGTTGTTCAATTTACTTTTTTTTTTTAAGTGCCTATTGCTCTTTTCTTTGCAACAGAGCATTCAAATATAAACAACGAGTTATATGAACCAATCATTCAAAATCATTTTTATAACTAGTTCATATTGATATTAATATTGTGGATTCATATTACATCATGAAATGCAAAAATGGAGGTTTTGAATATTGGCCATCACCATGGCCAATATTCATTTTTTGAATATTTTCCATGGTTTTATTTTATTTCCACTGTTTTTTCTATTGTATTGTGAAATGAGGCTTATGTTTGTAGAAATTTTTATATCATTTGGTTCATGTAACACTTGATTGTTTTTTTTCATGTAACACTATAACATTAAGTTTTTTAACATAAATACAAATGGGGTGTTACGTTTTATGTATATGTGTGTGTGTGTGTGTGCTTATTTATTTGTGCATGTCTTTATTGATTTTTCTTTTGTTTTTGTGTCTTTCAAATACAGATGTGGACAATAATGATGTCATCTATTATTCTAGAACAATACATGATATTGCTGGAGCTATAAGCTTTCTTTCCTTCTTCGGAATAAGTTTGATAGAAAACATGGGTTCCATCCTGCTTTTATTGATGATCATATTCATGAGCTAGATCAAACGAAAACACATGTAAAAGACTTGAAACATGTGCACTAGAGAGAGACTGGGAGGAGAACAAGAAGGGATTGGTTGGAAAGTGTTAAGTATCATGATCATTATCCTGTTGATTTGAAATGGTGTTGCTTTTATCATCGGTCTGGTTGTGTTTTGGAAGAGGTCGTTCCATAATCCGTTCATATTATTATTCCTTTGGGTTTCTCATATTAATCCCCTGGGTTTATTATTCCCTTAGGTTTATAATATAGGTCATGGTAAACGATTTTCAATCATAGCCAACCATGGTCAACCATGCTTGAATGTCACATTGTGACAAGGATTGTCTCACCATGAAAATAAATAATAATCCCTTGGGTATATTATTCCTTTGGGTTTATTATATCAATCCCTTGGGTTTATTATTCCCTTGGGTTTATATTATTAGTCCCTTTTGTTTAATAGTATTCCCTTTGGTTCATAATCCCTTGGGGTTTTAGTATTAATCCTTTGGGTTTATAATATCAATCGCTTGGGTTTATTATTCTCGAGTCAAACATGGTTTATCATGATGTTGACCATGGTCCAACATGGAATTGCGATAAGGATTCTCTCAATATGAAAATCAATGATGGTCGATGATGTTTATTTTAATGTTTATAATATTTGTCTTAGGGTTTATATACGTTGGGTTTATAATATTAGTCCCTTGGGTTTAATATTATTCGCTTGGGTTCATAATCCCTTGGGGTTTTAGTATTAATCTATTCGCTTTATTATTCCTTTGGGTTTCTTATATTAATCCCTTGGGTTTACTATTCCCTTTGGTTTATAATATTTATCATGGTAAACCATTGTCAATCATAGCCAACCATAGTCAACCATGCTTGAATGTCACATTGTGACAAGGATTGTCTCACCATGAAAATAAATCATGTTTATTTTAGTGTTTGATATATTTATATTTGGGTTTACGAATGTTGGGTTTATAATATTAGTCCCTTGGGTTTAATATTATTCCCTTGGATTCATAATCCCTTGGGGTTTTAGTATTAATCCCTTTGGTTTATAATATCAATCCCTTGGGTTTATTATTCCCTCGGGTTTATAATATCAATCATGGTCAACCATGCTTGAATGTCACATTGTCACAAGGATTATCTCACCATGAATAAATCATGTTTATTTTAGTCTTTGTAATAATTATATCTGGGTTTACAAATGTTGGGTTTATAATATTAGTCCCTTGGGCTTAATATTATTCCCTTGGGGTTTTAGTATTAATCCCTTGGGTTTGTTATTCATTTGGGTTTATAATGTAAATAACTTAGGTTTATTATTCCCTTAGGTTTATATTATCAATCATGGTCAACCATTGTCAATCATATTCAACCATGGTCAACCATGTTTGAATGTCGCATTGTGACAAGGATTGTCTCACCATCAAAATAAACTATGTTCATTTTAGTGTTTGTGGTATTTATATTTGGGTTTATCAATGTTGGATTTATAATATTAGTCCCAGGGGTTTAATATTATTGCCTTCGGTTCATAATCCCTTGGGCTTTTAGTTTAGTCTCTTAGCTTTATTATTCCTTTGGGTTTATAATATCAATACCTTGAGTTTATTATTCCCTTAGGTTTATAATATCAATTATGGTCAACCATTGTCAATCATAGCCAACCATGGTCAACCATGGCTGAATGTCACATTGTGACAAGGATTGTCTCACCATGAAAATAAATCATGTTTATTTTAGTCTTTGTAATATTTAAATTTGGGTTTACGAATGTTGGATTTATACTATTAGTCGCTTGGGTTTAATATTATTCCCTTGGGTTCACAATCCCTTAGGGTTTTAATATTAATCCCTTGGGTTTATTATTCATTTGGGTTTATAATATCAATTCCTTGGGTTTATTATTTCATTAGGTTTATAATATCAATCATGGTCAACCATGGTTAAATGTCGCATTGTGACAAGGATTGTCTCACCATAAAAATAAATCATGTTTATTTTAGTGTTTGTAGTATTTATATTTGGGTTTACCAATGTTGGGTTTATAATATTAGTCCCATGGTTGAATGTCACATTTTGACAAAGATTGTCTCACCATGAAAATAAACCATGTTTATTTTAGTGTTTGTAATATTTATATTTGGGTTTACCATATTAGTCCCATGGTTGAATGTCCCATTTTGACAAATATTGTCTCACCATGAAAATAAATCATGTTTATTTTGGTCTTTGTAATATTTACATTTGGGTTTATGAATGTTGGGTCTATAATATTAGTCCCTTGGGTTTAATATTATTCCCTTGGGTTCATAATCCCTTGGGGTTTTAGTATTAATCCCTTGGTTTTATTATTCATTTGGGTTTTAATATCAATCCCTTGGGTTTATTATTCCCTTAGGTTTATAATATCAATCATGGTCAACCATGATCAACCGTGGTTGAATGTCAAAGTGTGATAAGGATTGTCTTGCCATGAAAATAAATCATGTTTATTTTAGTCTTTGTAATATTTATATTTGGGTTTACGAATGTTGGGTTTATAATATTAGTCCCTTGAGTTTAATATTATTCCCTTGGGTTCATAATCCATTGGGCTTATTATTCATTTGGGATTATAATACCAATCCCTTGGGTTTATTATTCCCTTAGGTTTATAATATCAATCATGGTAAACCATTGTCAATCATAGCCAAACATGGTCAACCATGGTTGAATGTCACATTGTGAGAAGAATTGTCTCACCATCAAAATAAACCATGTTTATTTTAGTGTTTGCGGTATTTATATTTGGGTTTACCAATGTTGGGTTTATAATATTAGTCCCATGGTTGAATGTTGCTTTTTGACAAAGATTGTCTCGCCACGAAAATAAACCGTGTTTATTTTAGTGTTTGTAATATTTATATTTGCATTTACAGATGTTGGGTTTATAATATTAGTCCCATGGGCTTAATATCATTCCCTTCGGTTCATAATTCCTTGGGGTTTTAGTATTAATCCATTGGGGTTTATTATTCATTTGGGTTTATAAAATCAATCCTTTTGATTTTTTATTCCCTTAGGTTTATAATATAAATCATAGCAAACATGGTCAACTATGTTTGAATGCCGCATTGTGACAAGGATTATCTCACCATCAAAATAAACTATGTTTATTTTAGTGTTTGTAGTATTTCTATTTGGGTTTACCAATGTTGGGTTTATAATATTAGTCCCATGGGTTTAATATTATTCCCTTCCATTCATAATCCCTTGGGGTTTTAGTATTAATCAATTCGTTTTATTATTCCTTTGGGTTTAGAATATCAATAATGTGACAAGGATTGTCTCACCATCAAAATAAACTATGTTTATTTTATTGTTTGTAGTATTTATATTTGGGTTTACCAATGTTGGGTTTAAAATATTAGTCCCATGGGTTTAATATTATTCCCGTCGATTCATAATCCATTGGGGTTTTAGTATTAATCCCTTAATTTTATTATTCCTTTGGGTTTAGAATATCAATCATCGTAAAACATTGTCAATCATAGCAAACCATGGTCAACCATGTTTGAATGTCGCATTGTGACAACGATTGTCTCACCATCAAAATATACAATGTTTATTTCAGTGTTTGTAGTGTTTATATTTGGGTTTAGCAATGTTGGGTTTATAATATTAGTCCCATGGGTTTAATATTATTCCCTTGTGTTCATAATCCCTTGGGGTTTTAGTATTAATCCCTTAGTTTTGTTATTCCTTTAGGTTTATAATAGCAATCCCTTGGGTTTATTATTCCCTTAGGTTTATAATATCAATCACAGTCAACCATGTTTGAATGTCGCATTGTGACAAGGATTGTCTCACTATCAAAATAAACTATGTTTATTTTAGTGTTTGTAGTATTTATATTTGGGTTTATCAATGTTGGGTTTATAATATTAGTCCCATGGGTTTATTATTATTCCCATCTATTCATAATCCCTTCGTTTTATTATTCCTTTGGATTTAGAATATCAATCATGGTCGACCATTGTCAATCATAGCAAACCATGGTCAACCATGTTTGAATGTCGCATTGTGACAACGATTATCTCACCATCAAAATAAACCATTTTTATTTTAGTGTTTGTAGTGTTTATATTTGGGTTTAACAATGTTGCATTTATAATATTAGTCCCATGGGTTTAATATTATTCCCTTGGGTTCATAATCCCTTGGGGTTTTAGTATTAATCCCTTAGTTTTATTATTCCTTTAGAATTATAATATCAATCCCTTGGGTTTATTATTCCCTTAGGTTTATAATATCGATCATGGTCAACCATTGTCAATCATAGACAACCATGGTCAACCATGGTTGAAGGTCACATTGTGACAATGATTATATCACCATGAAAATAAACCATGTTTATTTTAGTCTTTCTAATGTTTAGATTAGGGTTTACCAATGTTGGGTTTATAATATTAGTCCCTTAGGCTTAATATTATTCCCTTGGGTTCATAAACCCTTGGGGTTTTAGTATTAATCCCTTGGGTTAATTATACATTTGGGTTTTTAATATCAGTCCTTTGGATTTTTTATTCCCTTAGGTTTATAATATAAATCGTAGCAAAATATGGTCAACCATGTTTGAATGTCGCATTGTGACAAGGGTTGTCTCACCATCAAAATAAACTATGTTTATTTTAGTGTTTGTATTATTTATATTTGGGTTTACCAATGTTGGGTTTATAGTATTAGTCTCATGGGTTTAATATTATTCTCATCGGTTCATAATCCGTTGGGGTTTTAGTATTAATCCCTTCATTTTATTATTCCTTTGGGCTTAGAATATCAATCATGCTCAACCATTGTCAATCATAGCAAACCATGGTCAACCATGTTTGAATGTCGCATTGTGACAACGATTGTCTCACCATCAAATTAAACTATGTTTATTTTAGTGTTTGTAGTATTTTTATTTGGGTTTAACAATGTTGGGTTTATAATATTAGTCCCATGGGTTTAATATTATTCCCTTGGGTTCATAATCCCTTGGGGTTTTAATATTAATCCCTTAGTTTTATTATTCCTTTAGGTTTATAGTATCAATCCCTTGGGTTTATTATTCCCTTAGGTTTATAATATCAATCATGGTCAACCATTGTCAATATCAATCATGGTCAACCATGGTTGAATTTCACATTGTGACAAGGATTGTCTCACCATGAAAATAAACCATGTTTATTTTAGTCTTTCTAATATTTATATTAGGGTTTACTAATGTTGGGTTTATAATATTAGTCCCTTGGGTTTAATATTATTTCCTTTGATTCATAATCCCTTGGGGTATTAGTATTAATCCTTTGGGTTTATTATTAACTTGGGTTTATAATATCAATCATGGTCATCTGTATTAATCTCTTGTGTTTGTAATATCAATTCCTTGAAGTTCTTGATCCCTTACATTTTTAATATTTATCCGTTGGGTTCACTAATTCCTTGGGTTTATAATATTAAACAGTTGGGTTTATTAGTTCCTTAGGTTTATAATATTAGTTCCTTTTGTTTAATATTATTCCCGTTGGTTCATAATCCCTTGGGATTTTAGTATTAATCCCTTGGGTAATAATAAACAAAAGGGACTAATATTATAAACCCAATGTATACAAACCTAATTGAGATTTGTGGCTCCTTGACAGATTTGTGGATCCTTGAGGGATCTGCGGCTCTTCCGATTGAGATCTGTGGCTCTTCCGATTGAGATCTGCGTCTCTTCCTTTATATATCTGCAGCTCTTCCTTGACACTGGTGCCCGCCAGAGTTGGCCCTTCTGTGCCTGCAGTCCCACCTACAGGGGGCTTGTTCTGCAGAGGAACCACAAGACCTTCTACTCTGTAACCCCGCATTTTGTAATCGCCGAGAACTTTGTAATTTATATAAGGGCTAGACGATTCCATTGGCAGCACTTTGGTTTTCGGCTTTGAATCTACGCCTTTCGTCGTGGGTCATGTGGAGGGCTTCGAATCTGTGACTTCCAGGATTTCCACATGGCTCTTCAGATCTTCACACTGCTGCTCTTCAGATCTTCACTTTGTGGCTCTTCACACTTCAGATCTATGGCTCTTCACCTCAGATCTTCACATTGTAGCTCTCATGACTGTCTTCCAGGATTTCCATGTGGCTCTTCAGATCTTCATGCTGTAGCTCTTCAGATCTTCACTCTGCGGCTCTTCACGCTTCAGATCTGCGGCTCTTCACCTCAGATCTTCACGTTGCGGCTGTCATGACTGTCTTCCAGGATTTTCATGTGGCTCTTCAGATCTTCACATTATGGCTCTTTAGATCTTCACTATGTGGCAATCTTTCTATGACCTTATGTGGCCCTCGGCACTGGTGCTACATCTGTCGATCTTGTGGCTACCCAAGAGAGCATTCCCCAGATGGCTCCCAGCTTCGCGAAAATAACTGTTGGCTCAATTCCGTCTGCCTCTAGGGGGAAAGCTCCTGCCCATATTGTTAGTGAAGCCCTAGCTCCCACTGTCCAGGTGGTCCAAGCCTCACTCGATGAGGCTTTGAAGTTCTCTGAAAGTTCCCTAATTTGCCGATTCAATGGTTTTTGGCCGCGGCTGACAACTCTCCACAGTTGGATCTTGGAGGTATGGAAGCTTCTAATTCCTTATGAAATTAATATCTACCCTTGTGCTAGGGGTTTCTTTATAATAGATTTTGAAAACCCTGAAAGCAGACAATGTATTCTAGATTCTGGCCCTTGGTTTTGGGAAAAATCAGGCCTATTCATGAGGCCATGGAACACATCATTCAATCCCTCAACAATAGTCATAACCTCAGCACTAGTTTGGGTGAGATTGCCAAACCTACCATTGCATCTCTGAAATTTCTCTTCGCTAAAAGCCATTGGAAATGCAATTGGGAAATTTTACTGCAGGTGCCCAGAAATAGAGGAATATGCCAGAACCACCTATGCACGCATCTGTGTGGTAATGAACTTCAAAGCCGGATTCCCAACTGAAATACACCTAACAAGTAAAGACTGTGTGTGGAACCAAAAACTCGATTATGAAAGTGTCCTCTTTAGATGTTGATCTTGCTTTGAGACAGGCCACCTAGCTAACAATTGCCCAAAAGCCTCCCAAAAAAATTATGCTAGAAAAAATCACCACAGATCTACCTGGTGGGAAGGAGCACAAAAAGAACACTACGTTCTCATCAAAGAAGAATACTCTCGAGAAAACTCTGAATCACAAGAAATCGAGCAAGAAAGAAACAACTCTCAAGACAAGCAGGGGGAAAGCCCCGCCCAACAAGAAAAGAGTGTACTCGACAACCCCTCAAGCATCAACAGTTATGAGGATTCGAATACCGCACAAAATAAATCTTCATTTAACAGCAAAGCAGATCTCCTAGACCAAACTTCTTCTCTGAATATCTTCAAAAGGATGAACACAATAGATGGCGAAGCTAAGACATCAATGTCCCAAGAACCAGAAGGTATGAAGGAGATGCAAGATAAAGAAAGTTGGAAGATCATAGAGAAAAAAAAGAAAGCTACAGCACCAACCTCGCTAAGAAAGACGAGGAGCCAGACAATTAGAAACTAAGAAAATTATAGGTCCGATAGACCAATTTGGTCTCAGTGGACCTTAACCACCACCATCATCATCATCACTAAAATAAACATGGTTGAATTAGTAAAGCCTATGAATCATAATAATAATAATAATGATTATTTTTTTTCTATGTTAAGACTAACCTAAGTACCCACGGGGGATTTGAACCGGTGACCTATCGCAAGGAGTGCCTTAACAAGGCACCCATTCACCGTCAATCCAAAGCCCCGTGGGCAATAATAATAATAATAATGATTATTATTATTATTATTATTAATTAATTAAAATTACTAATATTATTATGAGTTTATATTATTATAATAATATTAATATAATAATAATAAATATATAAGAATATCGTTGTTATTATTTATATAGTTATTAATTATCATAAATAGTTGGTCTTTAAATAATTACACATAATAATTCATTTATCACAATTCTAATTATTATTGGATCATGGTTGTTATTATTAGCTAATATTATTATTATAATAATAATTGAATATAATTGTGATTATTATTATTTTATATTATTGTTATAATAATATAATAATAATCATAATATATTATTATAATAATAATAATAAAATAACATAATAGTAATTATTATTATTAATATAATAGCTATTATATTATTATTATTATTATTATAATAATTATATTTATATATTATTATAATAATATAATGATATTATAATATTATTATAATAAGATATTATTATTATTAATTATTATTATTATAAATATTTTTTTTATTATAATAATAATACAATATAATTGTTATTATTATTTTTATAATTTTAGAGTATTATTATAATAATATAATATTAATTATATTATTATATTTTTTTTAATAATATAATGATAATCTATAATTATTATGAGCTATTCTTATTATTAATTAATACTACTTATATTATTAGGAGTTTATTTTATTAATATAATATTCATATAATAACATATATAAATAATCTGGTTGTTAATATTTATATAGTTATTGATAATCATAAATAGTTGGTGTTTAAAAAAATACCCATAATAATTATTAATGTGGTTGATATAAATCTATGGGCTTATATCAACCACATTGGAAAATGTGGTTATATATATGTTTCATATAGACTTATCTTGCCTTTTTCAACCACATTGGTAAATGTGGTTGTACTAGTTCTATAGTGATGGAGGCCTAAAGAGAGAGGTGGCACTTCGCACTACGGGTTGAAGAACATCATGTTGCGGATCACAAAAGAAGAAATCGTCAATTTTAACATTCATATCCTAAATTTGTACTGCAGAGACACAGTGTTTGAGTTCCAATAATTAAATTAGAAGTGAAATTAGATGCTTCGCAATTGGATGTCTCTGCTCTAGAAACTCGTCGCGTCGTATTGGTAGTCCGAATCCTAATCCCGTGGGGCAAACAACAGGAGTATGTTAAATTAAATAGAAGTAAATTTCTCTTAAGTACATCGCGAGCTATTGACGTGACAAAGCGAACTTTGGATACCAGTTGATGAGATTTTAGGCTTTGTCATTGGGTATGGCTAGTTTTTCAAGATGGTTCAAATTTCATTGAACTCTCTCCACATGCCTGATGTGACCACGCGTAAATCCATGTCGAATCCATACAGCCAAACTGAGTCCAATAATGAGTGTGCCAAGAGGACTGATACATCTACTTCAGTGTGATAGTTCTTGCGGGCCAACTCATTGTTTAGCTCATTAAATCTCACCACACAGCAGGATTGAAGGGGAACCGGATTGCGGAAGAACCTGTTTGTGGGAGAAGCGCGTGGAGCTGTAGCCGTAGTTGACGTCGCCCAAACATCTGAAATCTCAGTTTCATTGAATCCACTCCACCCGCGCCATATAAATTCTAGCTGTGGATAATGCTTCAGACGAAGCATATTCCCAGCACATTAAATCTTCCACCCTTGACTTCAAAAGTCCATGAACCCTGCCCCAGCTCAAAATAAATATTACATAAAAATAGCCTAAAAAATTGTTTCTATAAAAAAAAATTATAACACATAAATAAATTTGTTTTAAAAAATTATAACAAATAAATTAATTTGTTTTATTTTTAAGAAAATAATAATAATAATAATAAAACAATTCAGGGGACGTCATCCCTATGTTAAAACTTATTTTATTTTATTAAAAAAAATCACCACCAAACATAAATACTACGTTGAGTAGATGTAACATCACCCCATTAAAAGTATATAAAAATATCTTAATTGAACTCTGAAACAACAATTATTTCTAGCAGACAGTGGAGGTAAAGGGTATAATTTTATGAGCATATTCTTTTTGTTACTTATTTATTTTTTCTTTATTCCATTACTAATGTTGATGCCCTTTGGTCTTGTTGTTCGCATAATAAATATAGTTGTAGCTGGCGCAACTATAATGCACATTATTTTATATATATTATAGTTATTTAACCCTATAAAAGTCATTATATGTTGTTTTATATAACTTTACGCGGCCTAACTGTCTCGACATTTCTAATATTACCCTGGTTATTTTGGCTAATGCATTAATCACACTTGGAACTATTACAACGAACCCTCTGGATATCCTAGTTGTCACGAGTGTTCCGTCCTAGCACTATCTAGGTGTTGGCAGACCTTTCACTTAGCTCATTAGGGTTTCTATCTGACGACTAGGAATGAGCGGGGCTTGTTTGGGGTAACTACCCCCTCACTCTGTTGCGCTTGCAACTCTTACTTGCAACTTGTCGAGCCACTGGCTGGGCTCTGAAATTGGTGCTCAATAACTTTGATATGATTCATGGCTACATCGCTTTAGCTGTCGAAGAAAAGATGGTATAGGTAAGACTTATTAACTTCCTTATTTTTTTTTTCGTGCCTTTTATGTACAACTTGGGACATAATTTTTTAATCGATAATGTTTTCTTTCTAGGTTCTCAATATTATAAGTTGGAAATATATGGTTTCACCGTATTGTTCGACAATATCAAAGAGTTTGCGTTGCCTCCCATTCTACAAAGGTATAAGAGAAACCTCTCTTCATACTTCAATTTTGTTCTAAGGGTTTCTTTTCATTTTATTTCAATTGCAGTTTCTTCATTCGCATTGATGGTTGGCTATTGTTGTTTTCTTAGCATGGAAATAGATTTCCCTTGGGTTCTGCAATGTCACTACTAACTACAATTTTCATCTCCTATTCATCAGTGTTTACAGTCTATTGTGTTTCTTACCCATGCAGTCTATAATGTTATCTTGACTCGTTTCAAACCCTTGCAGGTAGTGTTTCCACCCTTGTGTCTCATACTTGATTGAAAGCACGCTTCCGAATTATGGGGTTTATTTCTAGTTCTTTAACTAGGTTCTCACAATTCTTCCCTATCTGCTTACAGTTTTTTAATTAAACACATGATGGTTTACCCATCATGGTGGAAACCCAACACATTCTCGCTTCTTCCCGTGAAGAAAGTTTACGACCTTCAGATCTTAGGTTACCTATTAAAGGTTTTGGGCTTGGAAGAAATGAGTGTCACATCTTGCCACTCAACCAATCTATAGTCTTCTCTCGTAATGAAAAACCCTTCAGGCGTATCTTTTTTATAGCATTCCTTCCATGGTTCTCTCAAGCGATAATCTATGTATAGTTTTTATGTAGATTTTTGTTGTTGGACTCTTCTAATGTACACACACATTGTATGGACCCTTGCTTTTATTTACATTCGTTCTCTAGGGCGATTAATACTATACAATGTTGATAAGTATGAGTTAGTATTATGAAACTATAAATATTGATGTTCTTTTCAAGTCTTCTACTTCCTTCTTATAAGTTTTATTAAGCAACCCTTCTTACTAAGGTTTCATATTTCCTTTTTAAAGTTCATTACTTGAGATACAAGTCTATACTATATTTTGATAATGAACCAAATATATTTCTTTTCGGTTGTATTTGTATTCCTTCTTCTCGCAATTTACAATGAATTTTGTTATTAGATACAATTTTTTTAGTATGATTAGTGGTTTTTGTCAAATATTTATACAAACTCATTTTAGGTATAAAACAATAATTACTTGTATTGTTTTTCCTCTTATATACAATCATACCTATTATTCTTTTTACCTTTATATACAATCATAGTTATTATTATGTTTATTAATTTGTTCTGGAGTAACCAATGCAAGCTTGTACTTGAGGATTGTTATTAGATACAATATTTTTTATATAGCCATTGGTGTCTTTCAAATATTCATACAGGCTCATTTTAGGTATAAAACAATAATTACTTGTATTTTTTTTCCTCTTATATACAATCATAGTTAATGCAAGCTTGTACTTTAGGATTTCCTTACATCTGTAGTCCTTTCCCTCTTGAGTTCAAAACAATTTTCCCTCTTCAGTTCAAAACAATTTCTAGGTTGTTGGTTCTCAACCAACTTTGTCTGGAAGCTAATCTTACTCACCATATAGTGTTAATTATGTCATTGGTCCTTTGTGTATCAAATTAGTACTAATTGTCTATTAGCCTATCTTTACATAAATTCATAGCAGTTACTTTTATATATTGATTAATTTTGTTATAGTAAGTCACCGTAGTTTACTGTCCATGAGCTATTAGTTCCATTTCCATGGAACATCCCACAAGAAAAGGGACAATATGTGCCTTCTCCTCCCCTTCAAACTTCCCATACACAACTTCAATTCCTATTGAGCACACCATTATTTTGTGAGGGAGATAAATGGGAAAAATACATGATTTGGATTGGTTTTTAAGCTTAAACGCAACATCAATAACTTCCCCTCCTCAGATCTTTGAATCCATGTCCACTCCTCCAAGTCAACCATATTTGCATTTTTACATTTATTAACATAATAAATATACATGGGACATTTACATGGCGGGTAGAAAAAAGGGTTGTTATAACACTCCTCTTATGTGACTCTCCTCTAGTCCCCCCTTTTTTTATGCTACACTTCCAATGCTCATTTCCTTTTCTAAGAATTCTAATGTTCTCTTGCTATGCTAAGATTCATTGCTCTTCTCCTATGTTTGTATCACACTTCTATCTATCCTCACTCTACATCCCCCATCCCTTACCTTTGTTTGGCTTATCCCTCCTTTCTTTCTCATTTTCATCTTATTCTACCTAATCAAATCCTTAATCCCGACCCTTCTCATGGCTTTTTGCTCCTTTCTTACCTCGACTCCTATAGATCCATATCTAATACTTATTTTAGATATTATTTCATATTTCCCCCATCATCCCCACCCACCACTTAGAATGGGGTTCTACTATTCCATTTAGGTGGGCTCCATGCTCATCAAGCCCATATCTAGAAATAACATCTTAATCCATAATAGATTGCTATCCAAAAACTTTCCTTAGGGGACATTGTTGAACTTTCTCTCTAGGTTGCATAACAATTCAAAACATTTGACTAATAATTCTGTCAAGTAACCAACTTTAACTTATTCGAACCAAAAATAGATATCATTAATACATGTTTTGTTCAATATCTTTAACCAATTAACCATCTCTTGGTTCCAATTCATCGGTTCTTAATTTTTTTTTGATAAATTACTAGTTTGTTATAGCTTTTTGGATATTTTTTACGTTCGTATTTGGTGATTTTTAGCATGAGTGTTTTCCCTTTAGCGATATTTTGGTGCATGGCTGTTTTCCCCATGGTTTTTTAAATCAGGTCAAAGGAACAATGGTTGTATTATAATCTAGGATAGTCTAGGATTAATGGTTTGGGGGCTTGTGAATGATATGGCATATATATATTGTATTCTGCTATTGTAAAGTGAACATATGAAAAGTCAAGCTGGTTTTTTCAGTTTTTCATTTCCGAGATAAAATCTGGGTGTTTATTTGTGTGTTTTATATTGCATCTTTCTATTTTATTTAATAATAAATTTGAAACAAATTATTTTGTACAAGGTTAAAGCCTACACAAAGAAAATATGGTGAATATCAATGTAAATATACCTTTTCCTACACCTTTCAATATTAATCCTTAATTTTTTGGTTCCTTGTTGAGAAAATTATTCTCCCTAAAAACTAATCATGTATAACTTCTTGTGATGGTTTCCACTTCATCAAATCATCCTCAACAAATATCAAAAACTTTTACATTCCAATAATGGAACCATTTTTTGGCAAGTATTTTTCCCAAGGTTTGAGCTCCTTAGCAAGCAAAACCTCTTAAGCATTAGTACTTTTAATCTCCAAAGGTTTGAGAAGGTATCACCTAAGACACTTACAGGAATTGCAAAACCAACTAATCATGATCTGGTGCAAAGAATTCATCTTTATAACATGGAATCTAGACATTCACATCTTAAACATTTATGTAAATATGGTGCTAACATCCTAACAATTGCAAAGAACATCACAGGGAATACTCATAGAAGTCAAACTAGAAATATATTTCATCAATTCATTTTAGAGCTAGGATATTTAGATGAAAAAACACTAGATACATTCTCCAACAAAACTTGATATATCTACAAAGACACCTCAAATATTATAGACTCTTATTCTCTACTAATACATCGATCCAGATAATCATTATTATTCGATCCTTTTATATGTTTTCCTCATGGGTATTGTACTAAAACATCCCAAATTAAGTTGCATAACAAACACAAAAAAGATTACCATTCATTTCAAGTGTTGAGTCTTCTGTGAATGCTCACGCAATATGCTCGATTATGGTGAATGGTGTCTTGTGCTAAGTCTCTCCACTTGTCATGTTGACCTTGGTACTTGGTACATTCTCCTCAACTTAGCATAGTGTTCTTTGACTTGTCAAAATCTTGGCCTTGTAAAAAATGTGGCCCTCCCCTAGTGCCAGTAAATGTAAGCTACCCATTTTGCAAATGAAAAGAAATAAACAATGGATGCATGAATTTTTTTTTTAGTTTTATAGGAATAGTAAAATTCTTCCATTATTAAAATTAAAGTTTCCTTTAAAAGGTTAGGATTTCAATTCTAAAATAGAGAGATTTTAATAAACAATTGTTCTCTTCATGCTCTAACTATTAAATTTGTTCATAGTTAAATTAGTGTGAGATAATAATATTATTCATTTAAAAATACCATGGAAATTTCTTCCAACTCTATGAATTTTCATTTAATCATATAACTCGATTTTTTTGATTTGAAGTAAACAAAAAAAATGAATTCAAATTAGTGTGGCATGGGTAGGTTTTAACCCTATACATAAATTACCTGCAAACAAATTCTTAAAATAGAAAAATATACATTGGTGAGAACATAAAATATACATAGATAGTTTCTCCAGAACCCAAACTCGGAAAACCAGATTGATTTTTTATTATATTTCTTTTAATGTTACAAAACATTATATACATGTTGAAGCATTCATAAACACAAATCCATTAACCCTATATTAGAACATAATCATAGTTTCCATAACCATATGTGCAAAACACGATGGTCAAAAAACCATCATGATCAAAACTATATGCAAAATCCATGGGTAGGTCCACCCACCATCCTTAGGTCTGCATAAAAAAAAAATCCTAGGGCACTACCCCAAAACTTGTGAAGGGGGTAGTAGCCCCCTACAAACTCCCCGACAAGGGGGGCTTCCGCCCCCCCCCCTTTTCGCCCGACATAATGTAACAACATCTACTACTAGTCATGGAAATACTATAACACATACCCAACATTCTCTCACTTGTTGTTTTATTTCCACAGAGGGGGCTACAAGAGTGCACAGTCGTTGGTCCCTAGCTACAACATCCATTGTTTCTCTACACCAAGAAAACTTCTCCTTGCTCAGAGGATTTGACAATGCATCTACAACATTCTTCAAAGTGTCCACCTTTACCAGCAACACCTTTTTTTCTTCAACCATATCCCTCACAATGTGATACTGAACATCAATGTGCTTTGTATTTGAATGATAAGTAGGGTTGTTTGATAATAAAATTGCACTTTGGCTATCACATTCTATCCTTATAGATGTTTTTACCAACCCCACACTTGAACACAATCTCTGCAACTAAAATATTTCATTTATTGCATGACTAGTGGCCATGTATTTGATCTTTGTATTTGAAAATGCCACGAAAAATTGTCTCTTTCCCATCCAACTAACTACTCTTCCAAATAGGTTAAACACATACTCACTTGTTGATTTTATTTGATCCAAGCCTCTAGCCTAGTCTATATCAACAAAGCCATGTATGTCCAACACTCTTTCCAATCCTATTCTTCCTTGGTGGCATAAACCATAGTCACTAGTGCCACAAAAATACCTAAAAACACGTTTGAGTGTTGTCCAATGATCCTTCCTTGCTTTTGACATAAGACTACACAATACTCCCATTGAATGTGAAATGTCTAGTTTTGAACATACAATTGCATACATCAGGCTACCAGCTGCACTCGCATATGGAACATGGGACATATCCTCTTCATCTTCATGTCCCTTAGGACACTATTCAAGAGATAAATTTTCACCTATTAGAATAAGAACCTTCATTGATTTACTGTCTTGCACATTGAACCTTTGTAATATCATCTCCACGTGCTTCTTTTTAACCAAGGCTTCCCCTTTACCAAATCTCATTTAATTTCCATGCCCAAAATATATTTTTCAAAACCAAGATCTTTCATGTCGAATTTAGAGGGAAATTAGGCCTTAAAATCTTGGATAATTTCTTTTTCATTTCCGATTAGCCATATATCATCAACACACAAGAAAAAATAAATAACAAGGTCACCAATTAAATTAAAATACATACATTGATATGCTTTTCTCCTAGTGAAGAAAATTCCTCATATATATGTATCAATTTCTTTATACCACATCCTTGGTGATTACTTTAACCGATATATAGACCTTTTTAACCTGCATACTAGTTTTTTCTTACCATTGATTTCAAAACCATTTATTTGCTTCATGTAGATATCTTATTTTACATCCCTTTGAAGAAATGGTTTCTTCACATATGTCTTTTCTACCTCAAAATCAAAAGAAATAACCACAGATACAAGTAATCTACTAGAAGCTAACTTGGAAAAAAAAGAGAGAATGTCACCAAAATAAATTCTCGGCACCTTGGAATAACCTTTTTCTACCAACCAAGCTTTTTATTTCTCCACCTTGCCTTTTGCATTAATCTTCTTCTCAAAGACTCATTTCATGTCAATGTGTTTCCTTCCAACTAGCAACTCCACTAGATCCAAAGCGTCATCTTTATCCAAGGGTTACATTTCTTCAACTATTGCCTTGTTCCAATGTTTTTCATCCTCTGAATCCAATACCTCCCTAACAGTTCATAGATCATCATTAGTAATAGATAAAGAAATTTTTTGAAACAAAGCATATGGACTATACCTCTTTGATTCCCTTCTCTCTCGAACTCGTCTCCTCAAAACTAGAGTGTGTGGCTCTTCCTCTTATGATTCTTGTTTTCTTGTAAAGTCTCATTCTTTCTCCTTCATTTCAAAATCTATTTTCTTTGGTTCCTTTTCTTTTGGTAGGATTTTGTGTTTCATAATATCTTTCACCTCTCTAAACACCACATCTCACTTATACAAAACCTCCGTTGCTTTTGGGTTCCAAAGCTTATAACCTTTTGAGCCATCCTTATACCCAATAAAGATGTGCCTTTCATATTTACTATCCAACTTGGTTATTTTTCCCTTTGGAACATGTACATATGCACGGCAACCAAATACCCTAATATGTGAGAGACAGGTTTTCTTACTAGTCCATACCTCATGTCGAGTCTTGTACTTCAACGTTGATGACAGTTATATGTTAAACAATTAACATGAAGTATCCACTTCCTTTGCCCAAAATTCTTGTCCTACTGTGACACCACTTAGCATGCTTATTTCCTTTTCCATCAATGTATTGTTCATTCCTTTTACAACTCCATTTTACTAAGGTGTGTATGGAGTAATATTTTGTGGTGCTATACCACACTTCTTACATATCTCTTCAAACTCCTTCTTGTAGAACTCTCCTCCATTATCTATTGTTAACACCTTAATCTTATTATCTACTTGGTTTTCCACTAGAGCCTTAAATTCTTCAAACCTGTCAAATACTTCACATTTCTTCCTGAGTAAATATATCCATGTATTCCATGAGAAGTCATATATAAATTAGAAATATTACACAAACTTACCTAGACATGGAACTGAGACAGGTCCAAACACATCGGTGTGCATGAGATCTAATATCCCTTTCGCCCTCTTAGCACCAAAGGGGAAACTCACCAAATTCTGCTTCCCATATACACAATGTTCACAAAAATCAAAATCCAAAGAGAAACTAGACATTCCTTGTATCATACCATTATCATGTAGTATTTGATGTCCCTTCTCTTCAATATGTCCAAGTCTTTCATGCCACAACATAGCCTTTTCTCCAGAGGCCACCAGATTTTTTGCTTCACATTCAGGAACCACATAACTATTGCACCCATCAATTACAGTGTCATCCATAATCTTATACGTAGTTCCAATCTGAGCTTCCCACATCAATACCATTACTCCCCAAGCCATATTGAAGGTGTGTTTCTCAAACAATGTTTTTACACCTCCATCATCCATCTTGCTTATAGAAATTATATTTATTTCCAATGGAAGAATGTGCAGAACACTAGGAAGTGTTTGCATCCTTTCACCTTACAACTTGAAATTTATTTTTCCATGTCCTATGATTTTTGTCTTCCTATAATCACCTAGGAAGACATCACCACCATCATATTTATTGTACTCACAGAACCACTCCCTATGGGGAGTCATATGAAAAGATGCACCTAAGTCACATCAACTATTCCTCATGATCTATGTGTGAAGTTAAAGAATAAGCCAAGTACACATCCCCACCTTCATCTGAGGTGGTTTTCACCTTTGTAGAAGGAGCATCATCAGATCCCTTTCCTTTCTAAAGAGTTTTAGGTCTATAATCCATTTTGTAGTTCCCTTCTTTTATGTGTTTCCATCATACTTTTACAGATGTCTTTGGAGATTTAGATCTCCCACTTAAGTACTTATTTTTGTTTCTATTCTTGTAGTGCCCTCTTATGAACAATACATCTCAATTCTGGCTTTCCACATTTTTTTGTCTCATCTCCTCTCACAACAAGAATGAGACTATTTCATCAAAATTCAAGATAGTTATATTTCTACCTATAGCAACAACCAAACTATCCCACATGTCTGGAAGAGAAGACAACAAAATGATGCACTTATCTTCATCTGAAATTCTAATATCAACAAATGACAACTGACTTACAACAGTCTTGAAGGCATTTCTTTTTTCATAGAAATGGTTTGTTCACCAAAGAATTAGATTGATACAGAGTCCCTAATGTCTGCCACAAAGCATTTTTCATAGCTTCCCCTGATACATTCAACAATACTGAATCGGAGAGGCAAAATCATATTGTGCTTTTCACTTTCTGATATAACTTTTCCCAGTTTTTTGCCAACATTATTTTTTGCGTTGTACTTGGATCTACAATGATTCACTAATCTATATCCACCAACAAATCCTACATCTTGAGCTTCCACAACTCAAAGCTTTCTCCATTGAATTTCTCGATCTCTATCTTTCCATTGTTCGCCAACTCGTTTCACCGCAAGAATCAATCATGTAGATCTCTCACTATAACAACGTCTACCAGAGGACTGAGAAACAAACCCCTTAGAAACAAAGGCGTCCCCTTGAAAGAAAAAACAACTCTAATACCAAATGTAGGTTTTAACTTTGTAGATAAATTACCTGCAAATAGATTCTTAAAATAAAAAAAAGTATACAATGACGAGAACATAAAATATACAAAGATATTTTCTCCTACAACCCGAACCGGGAAATGAGATTGATTTTTCATTATATTCCTTTCAATGTTACAATATATTATATACATGATGAAGCATTCATAAAAGCTCACTCTATTAACCATAGATTAAAGCATAATTATAGTTTCCTTGACCGAATCTACCAATATACTTAATAAAAAATTAAATTATTTAAAAAAAATAAACTACTAACCAATCAAGTAATTAAATAATTTCTAGTTCCTTAGGTAACGAACTCAATGATATTAATTGAAATCCAAAAATATTAAGAAAATAAGCACATTTATGATGTAATAATCAATTAATAAATGCAATGTTAATTAATTACTATAACATGTCATACATTTTAATCTTCATCTTAAGAATCTTAGTATATCAAACACCTAAAATAACAACTGCATGAGTTGAATTTATCAATATTTAATCTCCCTTAAGGTCCCTTGTCGCAACATCCTATGGATATATGACTACTTTGTAGTGAAAAAAATATCAATCTATTAAGAAAATAATAAACCCATGAAACACATAAAATAAATAAGGAATGTTAGGATTCCATAATGCATACAACTTCACAATTAATCATTCTAACTTTCCATTACATATATTAAAAATCACAATAAGTACCTATTGTGCTTATCGTACGAAGGACCATTAAACTAATGATGTATAATCCTATGATCTGATCATTAATCAAAATGGAGGTGTAAAGGAGGCATGTTTGGATTCCATAAAGGATACAACTTCACAATTAATCATTTTACATTTCAATTACATATACAACAAGGAGCCACTGTCGTGGCGGTAGTCCCTGCCGAGGACTGCAAGGAAGTGCAGAACTTGGAAAAATTGGCTTGGCGGAAATTGTTCCAAGTCTAGAAAGGATGGGAGGCAGAGGTCAAGGAATAAATGGAGTGAACCACAAATAAGTAATTAATAAAAGTCGTTGAAGGCGGGCAAGTACTCTCAGCCATAAATCATTTCACAATGGATGCAAATATTACATAGTAACAAAATAGCTATGGGGCCAGTTTGTTGACTGGCCTACATGCTACAGAGCAGTGACCATTTGCATCCATCTGTCCAGGTATGACAAGAACGATTATGAACTTAAAGAAGCTTTATTTGAATGAAGATGCTAAACAGAAATGCAGAAAATGATTTAGGAACAGGGTTTGGAGATACAAAGTGATCCCTTTCAATAATGCTCAACCACAAATAAACATTCTGTTCAATGTTGACTGAAAAATTAATTGCCTAGACTGAAAAATATCTTTAAATCTTAAAACCAATAATTCATATAAATCGATGTTTAAACCTTAAAACCAGTGATTCATATAAGTCGCTCAAGGCAAGCAGGTACTCTCAGCCGTAAATCATTTCACAGTGGATGCAAATATTACATAGTAACAAAATAGCTATGGGGCTAGTTTGTTGACTGGACTATGTCAGAAGCACTTCTTGTTGCATGAGTTGCATCAGCAACAACAATTCCTATGTCTGCCTTTTTTAGCCTGCAATCGTTTAACAATCTTGTACTTATGCTCTGCAATGACCAGTCAAAATCAGGAAGGATATGGAATCAAACACTAATTAAGGAAATGAAAAAATAAAAGTATCTGAAAAAACACAGAAGTAAAAGATAATTGTTGCTCACCAGGGAAAACACCAGCAAAACCATCAGCCTTCTCTATCAGTTCATCAACTGGCGAAGCTGCAATTGATTCATCTTTGTCCTGACCTAGTAAAGAGGATGATGGATACATGTTTGTACCCATGTCCAGTCGGCAAGCTGTCTCCTTGGCAATAGCCAATTGATCTCCTGATGAACATTTGCAAGTAAATAGTTAAATGTTGGCTCGTTGCATTACAAAAACAGTAGTGAAACTGATGACAGCATAACCTCACCATACCTGTGATCATTTTGACATTTACACCAAGATTAAGAGCCCTTGTGATTGTTTCAGCATTGTCATGGCGTGGGGGATCAAAAAGAGGCATCAATCCAATAAAATGCCAGGGCCCTCCTGGACTCTCCTTCCTGCCCTTTGGAACTTGCTGCAAAGATTTTGAGATAGCTATAAAGATATACATAATCAACAAGAAGAACTTACTGGGAAGATTCAGCCCACGGATAAAGCAAAAGAAGCCATATTATTAACCTGATATGC
Organism: Pinus tabuliformis; assembly: GCA_031772625.1. Taxonomy (NCBI): domain Eukaryota; kingdom Viridiplantae; phylum Streptophyta; class Pinopsida; order Pinales; family Pinaceae; genus Pinus; species Pinus tabuliformis. The sequence goes on from CM062815.1 coordinate 671,978,075, forward strand.
AACTGCAAGAGAGCGAAGTCCTCGTTCAGCAAAGTTGTCAATAACTGTATGAACTCGCCGGTCAATTTGTGGCTTATTATGTGCGAGGTTAAGAATCTAGCAGAAGGTATTTGGTCATTTCAGTTTTAATAAAATGTGTACAAATAAGTTTTGAAGCACTTTCTAAACAATACAGCCCATTACCAAGTCTAATGAAGAAGGTCAAATTTCCAAAGAATAATACCTGCTCTGGAGCACGTTTACTAACTTGATGCATTTTCCCTTCATTGTCAATATAAGTGAGAGTTGTCCTCTTGTCAGTTGGATTAAAAGGAAGAAAATAGAGCTCTTGAATGGCTGCCCGCGCCTTTTAGATGCATGGATGTTAAAAGCCACAACAAAAGATACAAATCAGTAAAATAAGCATAGGCCTGCTTATCAACTAAAATTTAATATGATGACATAAAAAAAATACTTGCCTCCTTAGGATCCGTAAGCATGCCAACAATTGCTGCATCAATGGCATCTTGATTCTCTGTTCTGGATGCTCTTGCAGCCATCAGGACAACAGCATCCTTGTCATATCCTTTCATGAAAACCTATTCATGACAACAATTAGTAATTGATACTTGTTTGAAGGAAACTAACAGTACTGGATCATCCAATATTACCATGGACCCTAACTAGCCAATTTGGTACAACTGCAGTATCACCAAAAATTATGTATTTATGAAATAAGAGAAAGGACAAAAAAAGAATCAGAAGTCCAGAATAAATACCAACCTTTTGGAAGTGGCCAACTTGGTTTGTACTGTTGACAATATGTGCTGGTTTACCAAAAAAGGTATGGACCCCAGTAGCAATGACAACACATTCAAGTTCACCTTGTTTGCAAGTAGAGCTAGAATAGACCCCATTGCCAGGACCCTTTGTTACTGGTAATGACTGACCACTGAGGGCAGACTACACACATTCAAAAATATTGTCATAAAACGTGGGTTAGGAGAAGTACCAAAACAGTCGAAGTTAATCCCAGAAACCATATAAAAGCATACCGAAAATTCCAGTACTTGTAATCAGAAATAAGAAGTAAACAAAAGGATTGGATTAAGACCTGATCAATCTTTAAAGGATCTCCTTCAAGAAGACGTGCATGCACAAGAACTATCACCACAATTAGATGTCATTTGCTTTGCGATTGTTAATTCATTTAAAAGCATATTCTCTGCAATATGCATCCAGTGGCTTTCAATATCTTTGCAAATAGGTGACAGGTAGATATTAGACTGGCTGCAAATGCATATTGGAAACTTTTGGTAAACCAATGGTTCATAATGACCACTAACAGGATTTGCATCATGAAAGAGAATGCAATATGGAATTGTATTTTCATGTTGATTAAAAAGCAAATATCTTGTTTTTCTTGTCAATGACCAAACTGCAATTGATATATCTATCCATTTAGCTAACCAACGTATGCAAAAGGTATCACCCCATAAACCTTGGTCAGACTCCTTTATATTTGTAGATGCAGAACAACACATTTTATGAAGATATGTACCAATATCATTAATACCATGTAACTCATATAGGAAGTCAGGTGCTAGTTCATACTCATATGACTCTATTGCTTCAACATCATTGTTGTTTAAGCAAAAAAGAAAGTGTTCTATTAACCCATTTCGCAGTTCATTTGAAGTATAATGAAAATGTAGAAGCATTTCGAATAAGTCAAATAGACAATCTCCTACAGCATATGAAAATGCATTTAGTCTAAAAAGACCATTTCTTTTTAATACAATATCAATATTGTCAGGCAAAATGCATTGCAATCTGAATTTGTAACGGTCAACATCTATTATTTCTTCCATCATTTGCAATTGCTTACCAGAGTTGCCTTCTGCAATTGTCTTCTACAGCTTTGCAAAAAATATTGATCAAATTAGCAAAAAGTGAAGATGATTGTTTCGAACAAAATATATATATTAAAAAAATAGGATCTTGCATTATGTTGCCAAACAAATATCAAATTTCTAGCAACAAGTCATATTTATAAATAACAAAGAAATTGGAAATGGAAACAGTGGAAAGACATAATGAAAAAATGCAGCATAACTTTAAGAATATTTCTGCAAGTTAACAAAAGGAAGCAGTGGAAAGACAAAATGAAAAAATGCACCATAACTTTAAGAATATTTCTGAAAGTTAACATTATTGTTGATTGCATTTGTGAAATAAAATAACAATAGATTGTCTATTGAAATCTATATTTTACTACTTAAACATGTTGCCCAATGTTGTATATTGCCTTTATAACATCACTTGGATTGTCATGAGTTATGAGCACTGAAAAATAAGCGATAGAACAACAGGAATTTGAGAAGCTTCAAGAAAAGATGTGAGATGTGAGTTAGCTAACATGCTTGCTTTTAATTTTTGACGATTGACCAAGCAGAACAATATAGGAACTGTTCGTATGCTTTAATTTGCAAATTACAAAGGAAACAAAATAACATAAACTTGATGAGCGGATACCTTAACATTAACAGAGAGTTAACCTGTTGTGTGAAATTAAGAAAAAACATACCAGAAATTAACAGTATTGAGAATCATATATCCTGAAAACAAAAATCTTGAACCTCAAAAACCTAATCTGAATGTTGACAAATTACTAATATTCATGGCAAAAACCTAGTCTGAATGAAAAGTGTTTCTGAAAAATAATACTGTTTGTCATTCTGCAAACAATTTGAGGGCATAATTGGTACAGGCATCAGACAATCAGAGCATGATCTGTAAAGATTTGATAGCCTGGAATTTTGCCCAACTATAATTCCCCTGTAATCGTGGCACACAGCAAATCCCGTCCATAACAACCACAGATCTAAACCAGAAACGACGGAGCCTAGGCACAGAAAGAAAGTTTTGTTTACAGTGATGCATTATGTGATGCCAAAGAGAGAAATGTTGTCACTAGATTTATTTTTCAACACGAAAAAAACTGTATAATTGTAGTGAGCCAGATAAGTAAAACTATCTTATAAAGTGATTTAGAAAATCTGTTATGTATTTGTATATATATATCTACATGTCGAAGTTACTAGACTGAAGGAAATTATATATCTTCATAAATAATTATATCTACAGGTCAAATGCTCTTAGAGTGTAGAAAATGACAGATTACCATGAGAAATAGTAGGGTAGTCTACAAATAACTTTTATGAAAATAAACAGGTAGAAGGATAACAAGAAATGGTAAAGGTAGCAATTAGAATGAGAAAGCTTGTAGAAAGAAATAATAATAAACAAAATATAGAGTTTGAACGTGGGAATTCCAACATTAAGAAAGGAAAACAAGTTAGATTATACTAGTATTAGAAATTAGGTTATCGAAGGTGTAAACTCTGTAATGAAAACCATGCAAGTATAAGGGAACAAAGACTTATTCATCCAGAATTACTTTTTCTTTCCAGAATTACTTTTCTTACGGACATTAACACAAAAACTCCGGCTAAAGTAAACAAATCCTGAATAGTAGTAGGGTCATAGAAGAGCAACCATATGGTTGTATAACAGTTAGCTGAAAGCATTCACTATACCATAACAGTCATACAAATACCACACATATAAATATATTCTAGACAGTGATGAAACCCTGAGTTTAGGGGAAACAAACCAAGACAAACAATCTTCAGAAATTCCTTTTGTTTAATCATTCTGGGTAATGCGAAGGAACAAAGAAAAGGAAATTATTGAATAAAAATGCTCTAAACAAATTATGAATACTGGAACAACTACAACATGGCAAACGCCAACCTCAGAAGTCTCGGATAGGCATTTCTGCAAGGTCAGAAACGAACAATATTATAATACTCAGAACGAACAATATTATAATACTCAGAATGAACAGTTGCGATATAAAATGGAAAACACTAAATAATCTTCATAAATTCCTTTTGTTTAATCATTCTGGGTAATGGGAAGGAACAAAAAAGGGAATTTATTGAATAAAAATGCTCTAAACAAATTCTGAATACCGGAACAACTACAACGGCAAACGCCAATATCAGAAGTCTAAGTAGGCATTTCCGCAAGGTCGGAAATGAATAATATTACAATCCTAAGAATGAACAGAGAGTTACAGTTGCGATATAAAACGGAAAACATTATATTTTCATTTAGAAATCCCCGATGGGGTTATCAAAAAAATAATTACGGTTAAAACATCTGAATATTTCAAATAGTGGCTAAGAGTCAATATCGAAGCCTAAAGACTGGCCTCTAGAGCATATCCGCGAAGGCCGAGCCAGATCACTCTGAGTCCATTAAAAAGGACAGAGACGAACAGGCCTCGACCTCGCAATGTCTTTCCTAACTCAAATACATACCACCATTATGGGTTGGCAAACTTTACATTCAAATAAGGAATTAAGACTACAAATAAATAACAAGCATGTTTAGACAAAATCGTTCCGTGGAGTCGAAACTCATCAGCCATAAAAACTTGATAGAAAAACCCTAGACTAGTTCAAGTACCCGATAAAGGGGCTGAACTTCCAGCACGATACACGACGAATTGAGCAAGTGTTCCTCTAACTCTTCATCCCAGAGTCTTCTTTGCCTGCAAAAACCTCCACCCTAACTGGGAGGAGTCCACAATTAGAAGTTCGCATTTTAAAAACAATATACATGTATAAACCGGGAGTTTGCACCTAACAATGGAAATTAACTTTCATAATACCTGTATAAATGAAAGTTCCCAACGTTGTCGAACTGTTGAAGCATAGAAACCTGTTTGACCATCAGAAGAACCATAATACAACAACAAGGGACCAGTAAAGTAGCTGACATTGAAGAAACTTGAGCCATAGCCATGCGATCTGGTACCAACTATTAAATTGGTGACAGATGAATTGAATGACAAGGGTTTGGATTCGTGGCGATGACGACTTACGACAAACCAACTTGCCGTCCTTTGCATCGAACAACGTGAATCCGTAATAAGACTCCAATTATTTTCCGCACCAAAACTTTGCTTAGACTTAGGTTAAAATGCCAATATACTAAAAATATAACGGTCAAACTACTCGGTCAGTGATCAATCGATTGCCAATAGTCCCAGGCAGGGACTAATAAGAACCTATTGTGCTTATCGTACTAAGGACCATTAAACCAATGATGTATAATCCTATGATCTAATCATTAATCAAAATCGAGGTGTAAAGGTCGTTGGGGTTGTTGAGCTTTGACCCAATCATTGGTATTCTACTCAACAAATTTAATTCGATAAAAAAAAAAATGGTTTAGTATTTTCCATATTTTTCATAAAGTAATCAAAATAGGATTGTCGAATAACTCCAATTTTCCATTGTTAACTATTAAAATTTGACGTAGGTTTTTTTATTAAACATGAATATTCAAATTTGACGTATATTTTTTATAATACATGAATATCTATATTGTAGAAGTCCCTCAATTATTTTCCATAAATATTTCAATAATTTTTTTTTTTGAATTTTTGGAGTTTCCCAATATATGTTTCACAAAATACTAACTAATAGATTCATGTTTTTACCCAACTACCTTCATAAATATTACCCTTCAAATATGGCTTAAGCTTGAAATGCAGAGAAGTTTAGCAAAAATACAATATTTCTACAAATAACTCACAATTATAAAAAGTTTCTCACTGATAACTAATCAACCTCTATGTGGTTAATAGCCTCTACTCTACAACAACTCCAAAACCCTCATAACATGATACACTAAGGTCTTATTACCACCCCTTTTCCTAACAATCACAACCACACAAAGTAGTGGCTCCATGTAAGGGTTTACTCCCACCTTCACCCTTAGTGCATGTGATCACATTTGATGGAAGTATGCCAAGGAACAAAAAAAAAAAAAATATAATACAAGTAGCCAAGCACAAAATTAGCCCCCTATTCTCTTAGTTCACTCAAATGAAGCTAGGAAATGCAATAATATACTTAAATATAGAATTCAAAATAATTTGTTTCTTTAAGGGAATTGGAAAAATCTCAATACATCCATGATTAGGTCATCGAAACCAAGAATCCATTCAAAGAAAGTTAGGCAATACAATAGGTAGAGTATAGAATTCAAAATCATATATTTCTCAAAGGAAAATGGAAAAATCTCAATACATCCCCATTAAGTCATCGAACCCTATAGAGAATCCCTTTGTAATCCTTCCCAAATGTAACATCATTTCTAATATTTGATTCTTAGCCTTCCAATTTCGTTTCCTTCTCATGCAAGAGTAAATTTCAGCGTAAATATGAAATTACCTTCCAATTTCCTTTCCATCTCATGCAAAGTAAATTTCAGCATAAATATGAAATTACAAAGGTAAAAAATAAGTGAATTTTTTTCTCCTTCCCCAACTAAGTGAGTTTTAAGATCTAAAATAAGTGATCTTTGTCCATATGAGATTCCTTGTTAGTCATCGAGCTTCTAGACTTATCAACTACCTTTTGTGACCACCTTTTTTACACATTCAAAATCAAATTTTATTTTTGTCCCACATCTCATTTGACAATATCTACATATGGTCCAAAGTGACCTAGAAGTCGACCATGCATATGAAAAATCAAAGAAACAAAGGATGGGTAAAAGAAAAATTCTTCATGACACCTAGCTTTAACTAAAATCACTACTTTCTACGTATTCTTTCTTTTGCAAAATTCCAGCATAGGTCTCTATAAATGCCATGTAAATGATTAATAACTGACTAAACAATAGAAGATAATAAAAGCCTTTATACATAATATGAAATTGAATCTATCTTTTTGAGACATTAATTACAGGGTTTATTACATGATATGATAATTGAGCTTAAGTTTTAGGGTAGATCTCAAGTTTAAATATGTAAAAATTTAACATGTCAATTTTTAATGTCATTTTTATTTAAAAATTAATCTTATTATTATTATTATTATGTATAAACATAAAATAAATTTAAAATATAAAAAGGTTTACTAAAACTCAAAAAAAGTATGGAAAATAAAAAAATAAAACCTTTTTTTATATTTACTCCGGAGGTATGGTAACTACATAAAAATATAAAAAAACTAGAGGTATGGTAAATAAATAAAACCTATTTTTATATTTATTCCATAAACTTTTTTATATTTAGGAAAACTTAAAAAAGAGGTTTTGTTTAGGTGAAGCTTATGGATTAAATACCATGGGACAAATTATTATAATATCATGGGCCAGATACCATATTTATAAAAGAGATATGGTAAATAAATAAATATAAGCAGTATATAGAGGAATGGTAAATAAACAAAAATATATCAAATAGGATTAGAAATCAACATCTAATTATATACCAAGCCTATGGGCCAAATACCGTGATAAATAAAAGAGATATCATAAATAAAAAAATAAACCAGAGGTATGGTAAATAAATAAAATCTATTTTTATATTTACTCCATAAACCTCTTTATACTTAAAAACACGAAAGATGAGGTTTTACTTAGGTGAAGCCTACGGGCCAATTATTATTAATACCATGCAAAAAAATATTATTAACCCAAACATTAGTATTAAAATATTAATATTATTATTATTATTAAATCTAATAGCCATATTAATATGTTATAATATTAATATTATTAAATTTAATAACTTTGAGTTAATACAATATTAAGTTTTATTATATTATAATATGTTATAATATATCATGATATGCCTTAACTCTATATATATATGGGAGGGAAGAAGAAAGACATAGAGTGATATAGGCGGAGTGATAGGGGGACTGAAAAGGGAGAGATGGAGATAAACTAGAGGAGAGGGGAGAGGAGGAATTAAGGGAGGGAGAGGGAGAGATAGATGCAAATATGGATGCGGAAGAGAGAGAATGAGAGAGGGAGGGAGATAATGAGAGAGTATAGAGAGAGAGAAAGATAGGGGAAGAGGGAGGGAGGTAGGAGAGAAAGGGAGAGAGAGGAATTGAGACAGAGGAGGAGAGAGGTAGAGATAGAGAGATGGAGTTTCAGTGGGAGAGAGGGAGGGAATAAGAAGGACATAGAGAGTGAGAAGTGGAGTGAGAGAGAGAGTGACAAGGGAGATATTGATGCAAGGGCATTTAGCCCAAGGAAAATCATTATAAAAACTAGACATAGGGGGTCATGAATTTTACGAAATAGTTTTCCTAAGTTCCAGGTCAATGTAATATTTAGACCTTTAAGTGTGATTTAATTATATAATGGGAGAATATGTAAATGCTTTGAAAATAAATAAATGAGAACATGAGTGGTAGAAATCAAATCCAACTCTTAAACAGTTCCACGATTCTAGGAACAAGAGAGAGCTTTTAGGCATTAAATGGGAAGCTGATAAGAAGACTTTTCTATTTTGAAAGAGAGGAAAAGATGGAATGGATGAAGTCTCAAGGAGACTTTTCTGCCACATGTGTATGCATGCAGAGAGATTTAGGGCTTTTGTTAGAGGGGTGATCGGATCCTCCAATGATCCAATCCAATGCATTCTTATAAATAGTGAACCTGCGCGTTCAATAGGCAGAGGCCACAATAGTAGAATCTGGCCTGTGTATGTGTGTGAGTGAGACCGAGGAGTCTCAAATGTAATCGTTGTTTTTAAATTAATATATGCAGAGTTGTTTCCTGGCTGTGTTAGAATATTGAAGTATTCCATGTATGAGTTTACTGTGAATTCATAGGATCTGCAACAAGTCGCAAGCAAAATTCTGAAGGACACAGAGGGACAGAGTGATTCAGAGGAATCACAACGGATTTCGAGTCCAATTGAAATAACAAAGCGAAGCTTAGGAGAGATAGCAAGTTGAGCGTGCAAGTCTAAGCTTGGAAGAGATAGTGTGTAGTGAAATAGAAAAAGTCTAGAACCCTTTGAAAAAACCATATCACAGAGGAAATGCTGAAGACTTAGCGTAATGTCTAAGAAAAAGGAATAAAGATAGAAGTGCAAGTGACGCTCAGTAGCTGTTAGATCTTATATATCAATGACTGTGATGAAATCGCAACGATGGAAGACCCTTTTAAAGTGATCAGAATGAGCCTTGGAGAATTGCAAAGAGCGAGCAACGATTAATTGCAAACCATTGCATCGTGGCTAGATCAACGGTCATGATTAAATCGCATATCGGTGATCGGAGGCGCCAAGGGTCAGCAGTTTAGGAATGTTGCGATATCGTCGACAGTGATATATTGGCAATCAAAGGTTCAGAGATCAAGAATCAGTGGAGGTGGCACCGGAAGTGTTCTGGAGCAATAAGTTGTGGACCTGACAACATTTACAAGTGTCGGTGCATAAGATTTGAAATCTGGCGTAAGGGTTCGGAGTGGGAATTCCTTTGTATTCCCAAGTGGTTAACATTTTCGATAGTTATATGGTGTGATCCTTTTAACACAAAAGCATGTGTTATCGCTCCGATATTCGGAGATTGGAGTCGGAGAAGGGTGATGGAATATATATGTATGACCCTTGGATATTGCGATGGCCAATTGCGATGAGGTTTTAACCTCAAGGTCTGTGCAAAAGTCGTAACCAAGGGCGAAAAGATATGTTGTGGAGTAATTCCTTTGTAAATGTATTTATAAGGGAATTGCGCGGTTAAAGGGTTATAAAGTCCCGAAAGGCAGATTTGAGATAGCCTTTAATAGAAGAGGCTGAAGTATGCTTATAAGGGTAGATTGAGTCCCGATAGGAAGTCTTAGGTGGGGTGATTGAGTTCCCATGTACAGGAACTGTTGATAAATGGGTTGTGACCATTTATGGTCTGAAGATTTAACTCCATTATAGAGTTAAATACTTGGGATAGTTGTGGATGCATTATTGATAAATGCATACTATGGGTATGTGCGGGTGTTATCCTGGCATCAGTTTGCTAAGTACAATTATATGTCGGGGAAAACCCTGCACCATTAGTGGTATCAGAGCATAAGTTTTATCAGAGTAGATTTGTAATCTGTAAAAGGAGAACTTTTGAAGTTCTTGGAAGATTGTAGCAGTTCCAGCAGAGGCTTGGAGTAAATAGGAACAGAGGATTCCTTGAAGGAATGAGAAAGAAAGATTGCTTAATGAAAGTTCTGAAGGAAATATGACCTAGAAACCAACCAGAGGACAATCCATTCAAAATGCAGAAGAATGGGTGAAGCAAGATCATGTTGAGATCTTGAAGGAGAGGTAATATGTTATGTGTTGTTTTAAATTAAGAATGTGTGTTTTTATACTAATGCATAGGTGACAACAAGAGAAGCTGTGAGAGAAGAATAGGTGAGTTCTTGAAGACAGAGTAAGGAGAATACTCTGAAGAAGAAGTGCCAGTGAACCTGAGGAATCCAACAAGAGATTGGACAGAGAGGATAGTTGAAGTGTTCTCAAGAGAGAGTGAGAGATTGCAGAAGCCTAGAAGGACGAAAGGTGTTGCTCAAGGGGAGGTTCTAGATAGAGGACTGTGCTTACCAAGAGACTGAGTGAGGAGAGCTTAGTGAGGTAAGATTGTAGCCAGGAGGACTAGTTGTTGCAAAGGCTTGTTGCAAAGGAGCTCATGAAGAAGGAAGAGAAGAAGATGACTACTAATAGTCATAGCAAAGGTTCAGAGAGAAGCCACAGTAGAGGATATAAGAAAGAGGATGCCAAAGAAAATGGCAAGAGGATGAGTCAAGAAGAAATTGACAAAGAGGTTGCTGAATTAAAAGAACAACTCAATGCATTAAGGAGAATGCTTGAGGAAAGCCAGAGACTAGGATGGGTCTTGAGGAAAAACCTTGTGAAGTGGCATGAAATATAGAGAAGGCTACAGCAAAAGCAAGTAAAGTGGCTGAAGGAAAAACTCAAGGAAGTTGAGTTAGAAATGGAAGAATCCATTTGTGAACCAGAACAAGGAGAATTTATGGGAGAGACTGAAGATGAAGACTTGAAGACTGAAACTTCAAGTGAGACCAAAAGGTCTGATGATTTTTCTGACAATTTGTGTATGCTTGCAAGTGAAGGACAATTGGATATTATTGTCATGAAGAAGGAAGAAGACCAGCAGAATCTAAATTCTGTTCTAGAAAAGGATGAGATAGATAGATTTCATATACAGCTGGAGAAAGATATCAAGAAACTAAGTGAAGGGCTTGAGGAGATTGAAGAAGAGATTATCAAAGAATTTCTGAATCATATGAATGATTTAGAACAACAAGGAGTTATGATGGATGAACCATCAAGTGAGACCATAGGGTCTTATATTTTTAAAACTGATAGTTTGTGTATGATAGCAGATATTGCGGGAGAAAAGCAGCCATTTGAAGATATTGTCAGAGGAGATAAACAGCAAGCGATTGAAGGCAAACTTGAGGAAGAAACTATGTTACCTAAAAACATAGTAAAGGATAATCAATTCACTATGATGATAGGCACAGTGGAGATGGCCATGGAAACTGTTGAGACAGGCAGTAGGGAAGAAGGACATCTACTGAAAGATGTTAAAAAGGAGGAACCCTATGCAAAGGATTTAACCTTGGGAAAAGGAACACTAACAAAGGAGTGTTTTGAAGAGGATGGACAGTCTTTTGAAGATGTCGAAAGTCTGGAGGAGTACTCTAGGAGAATAGAGTATGATGAAAGAGACCTCTTGAATGAGGGAAGTAGTGATTTGCTACAGTAGAAATACCTTGAGATTACAAGGGTCAAAGGAAGACAATATTTTAATACTATAAAACAACATGTAAAGGATGAAGCTGGAAGAAGAAAGCATTATGATGAAGTGCTTGCTAAGTGTGAAGATGAAATTAAATTGTTGGAGAAACTGATGAGAGAACCTGATGGTAGAACAGAAGCTGCAGTTACAGTTTCTGAAGAAGAAGATGTGTTTCAAGTAGCCATGGAGACAGCAAGATGCAATCATTTGTTTGCAGGTTCATTAAAAAGCATGAATGAGTATGAGTATGTGATCAAATAGATTGAGCAAAGGTTGTTTGAAGATGGTAAAGAGGTGGTAGGAATCAAACAATTTCAAAGTGAAGATAAACAACAACAGGTTAAAGGAGGAAGTTCACTATTGTGAACCCAAGCAGGAAAGCATCATTAGAACAGATGGTGTGAAAGAGAGACTAACTGATAGTCTCACAAATTCTGCTAAGAATTCGAATCAGCATACTAATATGCTGATAGAGAAGGAGAAAACAGAGCGTCAAACTAAATTGATGCCAAAGGGAAATAAGGCATAACAACCTTATGTTTTTAATTTTAACAAGTGTTTTGAGTGTGTAGGTTTTGTTTCAAATGCTGGTGGAGATTTGGCACAAGTGAACAACCAAATAAAAGTGAAAAAAGATAATTCTATGGAAGAATTCAACCCATGGAATGGAGAAATTAATTTGCTGGAGAAAGTGTTGAAAAATCATGATTCAATCATGAAAAAGGGTAAGGATGGTAGGGAGGCAGCAAGTAAACCAAAGAATGAAGCAAGAGTTAGCATAGAAGACAGCAACAGTAACCTGGAACAAAGAAATATGAAGCAGAACATGGACCAGCCCAAAGATATGTTGGACATAGAAATTGAAGAAAAGTGGTAGCAGATGATGAAGCAGTCCAAATGGAGGAACATGGTAGCAGCAGGAAAGATGATCAATCAGAGTTTGAAGTTGATTGACAAGAATAAGAACATGGAGCAAAAGACAGCATACATACAGTAGCAGCAAAGGTACAAGGCATATGGACAGTTACAGAACAAAGTGTGGGATCCAGGAAGACAAAGACCAAAAGACACATGATCAGGAGATCATGAATATTTCATACTTTGGGAGTCTGATGCAGGAGCATTCAGCCCAAGGAAAATCATTGTAAATAGTAGACATAGGGGGTCATGCATTTTAGGAAATAGTTTTCCTAAGTTCCAAGTCAATGTAATATTTAGGCCTTTAAGTGTGATTTAATTAGATAATGGGAGAATATGTAAATGCTCTCAAAATAAATAAATGAGAACATGAATGGTAGAAGTAAAATCCAACTCTTAAATAGTTCCATGATTCTAGGAACAAGAGAGAGATTTTAGGCATTAAATGGGAAGTTGATAAGAAGACTTTTCTGTTTTAAAACAGAGGAAAACATGGAATGGATAAAGTCTCAAGGAGACTTATCTGCCACATATGTATGCATGTAGAGAGCTTTAGGGCTTTTGTTAGAGGGGTGATCGGATCCTCCAATGATCCAATCCAATGCATTCTTATAAATAGTGAACCTATGTGTTCAATAGGCAGAGGCCACCAATAATAGAATCTAGCCTGTGTATGTGTGTGAGCAAGACTGAGTCTCGAATGTAATCGTTGTTTTTAAATTAATATATGCAGAGTTGTTTCCTGGCTGTGTTAGAATATTGAAGTATTCCATGTATGAGTTTATTGTGAATTCATAGGATCTGCATCAGGTTGCAGGAAGAATTCTGAAGGACACAGAGGGACAGAGTGATTCAGAGGAATCACAATGTATTTCGAGTCCAATCGAAACAACAAAGCAAAGCTCAGGAGAGATAGCAAGTTGAGCGTGCAAGTCTAAGCTCAGAAGAGATAGTGAGCAGTGAAATAGAAAAGGTCCATAACCCTTTGAAGAAACCATGTCACAGAGGAAATACTGAAGACTTAGCGTAATTTCTAAGAAAAAGGAATAAATGGAGAAGTGCAAGTGATGCTCAGCAGCCGTTAGATCTAATAGATCAACAACTGTGATGAAATCGCATTGGAGTAAGACCCTTCTAAAGTGATAGGAATGAGCCTTGGAGAATTGTGAAGAGTGAGTAGTGATTAATCATGGACCGTTAGATCGTGGTCAGATCAACGGTCACGATTAAATCGCATATCGGTGATCAGAGGCACCAAGGGTTAGCAATTTAGGAATGTTGTGATATCGCCAATAGCGATATATCGATGATTCGAGGTTCGGAGATCAGGAATAGGTGGAGGTCACAGCGGAAGCATTCTAGAGAAATAAGTTGTACACCCGACGACATTTATAAGTGCCGGTGCATAAGATTTGAAATCTGGCGTAAGAGTTTGGAGTAGGAATTTCTTTGTGTTCCGAAGTGGATAACATTTCCTATAGTTATATGGTGTGGACCTTTTAATGCAAAAACATGTGTTATCGCTCCGATAGTCAGAGATCAGAGTCGGAGAAGGGTGATGGAATATATATGTATAACTGTTGGATATTGCGATGGCCAATTGCAATGAGGTTTTAACCTCGAGGTCTGTGCAAAATCCGTAACCAAGGGCAAAAAGATATGTTGTGGAGTAATTCCTTTGTAAGTGTATTTATAAGGGAATTGCGCGGTTAAAGGTTTATTAAGTCCCGAAAGGTAGATTTGAGATAGCCTTTAATAAAAGAGGCTAAAGAAGGCTTATAAGGGTAGATTGTGTCCCAATAGGAAGGTTCATGCAGGGTGATTGAGTTCCTATGTACAGGAATTGTTGATAAATGGGCCGTGACCATTTATGGTATGAATATTTAACTCCATTGTAGAGTTAAATACCTGGGACAGTTGTGGATGCATTATTGATAAATGCATATTATGGGTATGTGTGGGTGTTATCCTGGCAACAGTTTGCTAAGTACGGTTATATGCCGGGGAAAACCCTGCACCAGATATGGAGATAGAGAGTATGTTTAGGGGTTAGATAAAGAGACAAAGAAGGAGAGATGGAGAGAAGGGGAAGAGAAAGAGAGATAAAGAGAGAGGGATGGATATAGTAACATAGTTGGAGAGAGAGAGAGAGAGAGAGAGAAGAGGAAGAGAGATGATTGAAAGACAAACGAGAGAGAGAGAGAGAGAGAGAGAGAGAGAGAGAGAGAGAGAGAGAAGGGGGAGGGGAAGAGATACATGACTTGAGAGAGAGGAGGAAAGTGAGGGGGGAGAGAGAGGATTGGAAGGAAAGAGAGAGAGAGAGAGAGAGAGAGAGAGTGATGGGGGAAGAGAGAGGGAGGTAGGAGAGAAAGGGAGGGAAAGTAAGGACGAGAGAGAGGGCTTGAGAGAGGAGATGAGAGAGGGAGGGAGAGAGGAGGAAAGAGGGAGGGATAGAGAGATGGATTTGGAGGGGGGGTGAAGGAGGGATGAACAAAGACATAGAGAGTGAGAAGTGGAGTGACAAAGGGAGTGACAAAGGATAGATGGAGAGAGAGAGGGAGTGACAAGGGATAGATGGAGAGAGTGTGTATGTTTGGGGTTGAGATAAAGAGACAAAGAAGGATAGATGGAGAGAACGAGGAAGAGAAGGAGAGATTATGAGAGGGAGCGATATAATAACAAAGTTGGAGGGTGAATATAGAGAGAGTGAGAGAGAAAGAGAGAGAGGATGTGAGAGAGTAGAGAGAGGGTGGGAATGAGAGATGGAGTTGGAGGGGGAGAGAGAGGGAGGTAAGAATAAATAAATAGAGATATAAAGGTAGAGAGAGAGAGAGGGAGTGATAAGGAAGATGGAGAGAGAGTGAGAGAGGACATCAGGAGTGAAGAGAGATAGAAGTGGGGGAGAGGAAGTGAAGGGGAAGAGAGAGAGGGATAGGTGGAGGGATGGATAGATAGATAGATTGGAGAAAGAGATTGTAAGTTTTAAGGGTGATATAGAGAGAAAAATGGAGATACAGATATAAATGGAAGGTGAAGAGATGGAGGAAGAGAGAGATGGAGAGAGGGAGGGAGGGACAGAGAGATTGATAGGTACAGAGTGAGAGAGTATGTATGTTTGGGAGGGTGAGATAGAGAGAAGAATAATGAGAGATGGAGGGAGAAATAGATATAGATTGAGGGGGGTGAGAGAGGGAAGATGATTTCTTTCACTAGATGCAATGATTTTAGTGTAGATGGCGATTTCTAATCCTATTTGATTCATACACTATATGAATTGATTTTAGTGTAGATGTTGATTTCTAATGCTATTTGATTACTTACACTAGATGCATTGATTTCAATGTAGATGATTTCCAGTCCTATTTGATTGTTTTCACTAAATGCATTTAATTCAGTGTAGATGGCGATTTATAATCCTATTTGATTGCTTGCACTAGATCCATTGATTTCAATATAGATGTTTGTTTCTAATACTATTTGATTGCTTGCACTAGATGCATTGATTTCAATGTAGATGATTTATAATCTTGTTTGATTGTTTTTTATAAATGTATTAATTTCAGTGTAGATGGTGATATCTGATCCTATTTGATTGCTTGTGCTAGATGCATTGATTTCAATGTAGATGTTGGTTTCTAATCCTATTTTCTTACTTGCACTAGATGCATTGATTTGAGCGTAGATGTTGATTACTAATCCTATTTAATTGCTTGCATTATATGCATTTATTTCAATGTAAATGTTGTTTTCTAATCTTATTTGTTTGTTTGCATTAGATGCATTGATTTCAGTGTAGATGTGGATTTCTGATTTCATGTAATTGGATGTATGATGGGATATTAATTTTAAAGTGACTGCATTAACATTGTGCATTGATTTCATTATAAGAAAAAATAATTATTGACTACGTACATTAATTTTTGTGTTATAGTAATTCAACCTATTAATATTAAAGGGAAAGAGAGACAAGGTATGATATTTACTACAGCATCTCGAGCTAAAGATTTGAATAGCTTATGATTCCTTTTCATATAATCGATATGAAAATATGACAAAAGTAACAAGGGTGAAAATAAGAATAGTAGAAGAAAATAGTTTGATATTAATCATAATGAAGACTACTTTTAATTGACTACATTCTTATTATTCACAATTTCTATCATTCAACACTACTACATTGTCACTTTTCATTCAAAATGTGTATTCCATCATTAAAATTATGAACAATATTTATTATCTCAACAAACTGAGGTAACTAAGAAAATTTAAAATTAAAATGACCAAATTAATCTCAGACATATTTAGCATATTTAAAATTATTATATTAATATTAGATGTATTTACATATTATTAATAAATTAATCATATGTTCGATATATTTTCCTTGGATGCACACTATTAAAACCAGCATAGATCCATCTTAAATCTGGATCTCTATCAAGCACCGAGAGGGATCAAATCTCTCAAGGTGCAAACCTTTCGTCAAATTTTACACTCAAAAAAGAGGTTTACACCTCAAGAGATTTGATCCCTTTCGGGGCTTGATAGATCCCAAGTTAAGATGGATCTAAGGAGGTATTTATAGAAATGACCAAAAAAAATATAATTTTATTGTGTATAATATTTTTTAAAATATATATAATATTTTATGAAAACAACTAGTATAAAGCAATTACTTATTTCAAATGTTTAAATAAAATAAAATATTTATGTTTTATCATAAAAGTAGGAAAGTCGTTTTCTTTATCTTTTTCTTTATCTCACATAGTGACAAATTTTCCCCTTGGGTATATATATTATATCTATGAATTTTGAAATAAAGATGCATGTATAATTTGTTATCCTATCTAAAAATATTTTGCTACTAGTTATTTAAAATAAATAAATACTTTGACTATCTCAGACTTTATTTTCACTATAAAATATTTAATTTAATTAAGTAAAAAACTTTAATCACATGTTTAAACCACTTAAATAATTTTTATTTTATTTTTTTTAATCAGACAATAAAGGCCAAATATTAGTAAAACATTCATTGAAAGCAACGAAACCATCTTTTTTCAGAGGAAAAAAACATTAGATTCTATTATGTAAGAGATCAGTACATATAACCAAAACATATATCAAAAATAAGTTCAAAAGGAACTACATTCTAAGAACATGGGTCCATCCTTATGCTTCATTTGATTACAACTATTGATAGACCATATTTTCTGAGATATATGAAAAGGAGAAACTGTAAAAAATATGCTATAAAAAATACACAACAAAAGTCTTTGAAATACATAACCAAAAAAATCTAGGGAGTATAATTCCAGGTATCATGTCACTCGATATTGAAAACCCATTCA
Source organism: Pinus tabuliformis (assembly GCA_031772625.1). Classification (NCBI taxonomy): domain Eukaryota; kingdom Viridiplantae; phylum Streptophyta; class Pinopsida; order Pinales; family Pinaceae; genus Pinus; species Pinus tabuliformis. The sequence goes on from CM062815.1 coordinate 671,996,022, forward strand.
TCAATGATCAACCCTCTTTCCACTAGTATTGGATAATACCAAGAGGAGAATTCAGTCCTTCCTTTGATAAGAAAACCACGAGCTCATTCCAGACCTTGAAGATATGTGAGAATGTGATTTCCATGAATGACTTAGTCAAAATAAATATGCACTCTAACCAATTGGACAAAGAGGTATTGGAGACACTAGCCCAACCATTTACAGTCTCAATAATGACTTTATAATCCCCATATATAACAATATGACAAATATGGATATGTTGAACAAATTGTAACAGTCCCCAAAGTGTCAATACTCCGAAATGAGTATTGGAACCAACCCCACAATTCCAATGAAAAAGGTATATGGTATGAGGACTGATCCTAATCATAACTCTACATCCACATTTTCCAGATTGGGTAGCCCCGTTGAAGAAACCTGCAGGAAACAAAGATTGAAATGATATGTCAGGTGAGGTTTGTAACTATGAATTAAATTTTGTTTTTCATTAAGAGAGAATATGAATATATGCAAGGAGAGGTAGATCATTAGGTTTCATATCCCAATGTGTCTTCGTCTTCCCACTTCCTTTATTTTTCTATTTACAATATTTACATATATTTTTATAATCCCAAAGATTAGGTGTCAACATTTATCCCCCCTTAATCTAAAGGGATGTTGGTGATCAGTCCAAGTTGCATCATTTTGAATCTTTCAAACTTTTCTCTTCCAAGCACTTTGGTGAATATGTTTGCAATCTGCTCATTTGCGGAACAATGTCGTAGGTGGACTGTATTGGCCTCAACATGATGTTGAATCAGATGGTATTTTGTATTGTTGTGCTTCGTTTGATCATGGAAATTTGGATTCTTGGCTAAATTTATTGCAGAAGTGTTACCAATCAAAATAGGATTTGAATGCGCTTGTTTCACCTGCAAGTATTCCTAAATTTTCTTGAGCCACATAATTTCCTTTGTTGATTTAGTTGTTGCCATATATTTTTCCGTAGTTGTGGAATCTGCTTTAACTGATTTTTTGTGTGACCTCTAAGAGACAAATTTTGATCCATGATTCATAACATAACCTAAATTAGATACTCTAGTTTCTTTATCTCCATCTAAATTTGAATCACAGTATCCAATCACGCTGAAGTCGCCCACCTATGTATACTTGATTCCAATGTATTGAGTTCCCTTCAATTACTTTAGAACTCTTTTTATAGGAGACCAATGACCCTCACAAGGATTTTACATAAACCTTGAGAGGATTCCAAAAACAAATGAAATGTCTGGTATGGTAGTAGTCAGGTAGTTGAGACTTCCTACAAGTTATTTGTACTTTGTTGCGTCCTCTAGTTATTTTCCTTAAGTGGATGCGAGCTTTAAATTTTGTTACATTGGAGTAGTCAAAGGATTGTACTCAGCCATGCCAAACTTGTTCAATAGATCTCCAATGTAATTATTTTGAGAGAGGAATATAAACTTCGGATGTTGGGTTACTTCAATACCAAGATAGTAGTGAAAGTAACCAAAAGCTGTCATTCCAAAACCTTTTCTCAGTTCTTCTTTTATGGATGAAATCTAGTTCTTATTATTCCCAACCATCAAAATATCATCTACATACACCACAAGATATACAAATGTTTTTCCAAGATTCTTGAAAAGAAAAGTTGCATCATCAAGTTCATAATGCTTGAAATTGAGTTTCAGAAGATTCTCATTCAATTTCTAATACCAGGCTTGCAGTGGTTGCTTGAGGCCATGCAAGGATTTTACAAGCTTTCATACTTTATGTTGTTGGCCCTTCACAACAATTCCTTCTGGTTGGGACATCAAAACATTTTTCTTCATATCTCCATTCAAGAAAGAAATTTTTACATCCATTTGATGGAATTTCCAACTGTTCTGAGTTGACAAGGAAAAGAGTTTCGGGATGGTAGCCCATTTTGTTGTGCGGGAAAAAGTCTTTGCATAATTGACCCCTTCTTTCTATGCAAAACCTTTTTCCACAAGCCTAGATTTATGCTTGTCAAGTGATCCATCTACTTTATCCTTGTCCTTAAAGACCCACTTGTAGGTTATTGGCTTGGTTCCCAATGTAGGATCAAACATTTAAGATGTTATTCTTTATCAAAGAATAATATTCCTTTTGCATTGCTTATTTCCATTCATAATGAGAAGTAATTTTTTTGAAGGAAGTTGGTTCAAAATATGTAGACAAATTAAGTTCACAATCATATGAAACATCCATATAAACAAGTGAATCAAGATCATTTACATCACCTCCATTTTTTCTAACATAGATTCTTGTTCCTATCTTTCCAACCTCATCTTGATGAACATTTTGAAGTGTTTTTCTGAGATGGCCCAAACTACTCAGTTGATTGAAATGTGGTTGAATCAATAGTTATCCTCCCAATTATGTCAATCACTTCACTCAGAGTGTCATCTTCATAACTGGTTAGAGCTTCATGAGGGGGAAAGAGTGATTCAAAAGGAGATTCCATAGATTTATCCAGTATAGGGATCCCCCCTTCAAGATGTGGAATCTCATTATCAAATTCTTGAAAATACTTTGCATGTCCAAATCTATCTATGTAAGTTGTTGCTCATCAACATTTTCAGTCTTGGAAGAATCAAGAAAGATCACATCTCTCGATATTATAAACTTCTTATTAAGTTCATCATATAGACATTATGATTTTGAGGTATCTGAGTACCCCAAGAAGATACATTTACAACTCCTTTCACCGAGTTTGTTTCTATGTTTCTTAGGTATCAAGGCATAACAGGTGGAACCAAAAACACTAAGATGCCTCACTGAAGGAATGTGACCATACCACATCTCATGGGGAGTCTTGTTTTTTATAGCATGAGATACACACATATTCTTTATATATACAACACATATAACTTCATCAGCCCAAAACATTAGCTCAAAATTCTTGAAAAACATCATCGAACGTACCATATTTAAGATTGTCTTGTTCATTTTTTAAGCTACTCCACTTTGTTGGGGATTATAAGGCACGATTTTTTGATGTTTTATCCCATTTTGGCAAAGATAGTTTTCAAATTCATTTGAAGTATATTCTTTTCCATTATTAGTACAAATAAAGCCAATATGAGATTGTGCATCATTTTCAATCCATGTATGAAAGTTCTTGAATGTTTCAAAATCTTCATATTTTTTCTTCAGTAAATCAACCCAACACATTCCGATGTAGTCATCAATAAATGTCATCATATATTTATTAACATTTGCAAAAGGAACTAGAATTGGGCCACATAATAAGAATGATAGAGTTCAATTTTTATATGTGCTCTAGAATGAGAATCATGAAATGATTGCTTTTTGTGCTTTCCTAACATACAAGCATCACATTACTTAAGTTTTCTAAGAATTGTAGGCAAACCAGTAACACCATTTTTCTTCAAAATATCAAGGTTTTCATAGTTCATATGTCCAAATCTAGCATACCATAAAAACCTTGATGGAAGTATACCTTCATCATAGTTAGAACTGTATGAAACTTTTTGTGCATGAGTAGGGGTTCGTTGCAGCTTCTATAGTCTTTCTTCATCTATCGCATTCATGAAAATTGATTGATGTTATGGTTTTATGACCTCAACCTTTCCATCAAATATACGAATGGAGTGTCCTTGTTGGCGGATGTGGACCAAAGATAACAAGTTTCTCATCATGTAGAAGAAATTCTGGAAGACCACACATTTTGATCCTGATGGTGCCAAGCTCCGATGTCTTGAGTTTTGACTTGTTTACAAAGTAGGTTTCTCCATCAACATTGTCAGTGAATTCTTCAAAGAAATACCTTTTGAAAGCCATATGGCAAGTTGCTACTGAATCAAGCAACTAAACATATTGCCATGAAGCAATTGAAGCATTAAATAAGTCTTCAGTTACCACAATTTTGCAATGTACCACAACATTATGAGAGGACTCAGGTGCTTTTCCTTTCCCTTTACCGAGTGTTTTACCTTTTTCTTCATTTACTTCCTACTTGATTTTGTCCCAAGGAATCTTACATGTTAAATCATCATGTCCATTTCTGTTGCATCGTATACAATAAATATCAAACTTTTCTCCTTGGAAATGTCTGCCTCACTTCTTTTAAAATTCTTCCTTCCTCTTCCTCTTCAGCCACCTCTTCCTCTAGAAGAATCTTGTCTTTGATTCTTCTCATTTTTGTAAGGAAAGCAACTTCTTCAAAAGACTTAGGAGCTCTCTTTTTCCCAAAATTCTTCTCTCTTTTAGCAAAATTATTCTCAAGGGAGTCAAAAGAAATCTTCTTAATTTTGCGACTTGCTTGCAATGACTCAAGATAATGTGGATAAGCGAGATATAATGCCTTGACATAGGCTATTATAGGAACATATATTTCAACACCAGTGGCTTTTACGTCATGCATAATCGATCTTATTTATAATGCTAAGGCAAGTGAGTCATCATTTTTCAACTCAAGATTGAACGACTTGATCATCAATCGAGCAACTTCAAGCTCAAAGTGTGAGTCATATAATTCCTTCAACTTCTTTAAAGCTTCAAGGGCATTTAAAAATTGTGAAATATGATGACTCACCTATTCATTTACTAATTCTACAATCAAGGCATAGTCCTTGTTGTTTTTGTTTTACCAAATGGAAAGCTCCTTGTCAGAAGTGGGCTTCTCAAGTTCATTATCTCCTTCTCCTTCACAAACTACTTTCCACACTCATTGAAATGTAGATGTGTTTTATTTTCCTAAACCACTCATGGTAGTTCTCTTTTCCAATAAGAACTACTCCCACTATAAAGATGAGTGAATGCATTTCTATAAAGCATTTGGACTAGACCTTGAATGTACAAAAAAAAAAATGCACCAATAATCTTTATATTTTTTCTTAAAAATCAAATAGTTCGATGTATATATATATATGAAAAGAATACATAACGAGACACTCCACATGTAAACTTTAATATTATATTATATTCAGATATATTGAACTCAAATGTAATGAGCACATAAAAAATATTCACCCTCATTCAATTCCATATAACCCATATAAGGCTTTTGCTTTAAACCTCATATAAACCCACCATACAACCCTTTGTATATGTATATACCATGTCATTGATGTAATTTTCACCATTTAAAAACACCATTCATTCTTCATAAAAAAGATATATTTTCACCATTTAAAGACACTATTCAGTCTTCATAAAAATGGATAATGCCAATTTACCAACACATGTAATGGATTCAACAGAAAAACCCAACGCATGGTACTCGTCACAGAAACCAATGCATGGCATATTCAATGCAACATAAACAACCGACAGCAGAATTTCGATATAGATACTCCACGTTCACTGCATCACAAAAAATAATCATATGACCCTGTGTAATTGACCATACAATGCACGATTAAAAAGGAACATAGATGGCTACAACACTAACACAACAACGCACAGTCTTCACAACTAACATATATTCTTCAAAAACGAACCAACGCACATTTCACAGATATGGTCGTAGCCTTCGTAGAAGTGTATACAGTTCAAAACTTTTCAACGGACCATATAAATGACCATACACAGTAGTCATGCCATCAAGGCACATAGCATTTTAAAACATAGATAATTCACCGCACCAAATTTATAGTATTCCTTACGCAACCATTACACGGTCTTTCTGGAAGTGCTAGGAGCTACAATTTTCAGAAAAAACACAGAGGACCAATGCACCAAAATTGGGAACATTATGTAGCAAAGATTGATAAGAGTTACAACCAAAAAAATTAAATTTGGGTCTGATATATTAATATGTATAAGAATATGTATAAGAAGAGGGAGATAATTGAGTTTCATCTTCTAATATGTCTTCGTCTTCCAATTTCATTTATTTTTCTATTTACATATATTTTCCTAAACCCAAATATTAAGTGTGAACATGATAGCTCACCGTGTCTGGACGGAGATGGAATTGGAGTTTCCCTACATGAAAAATATAACCAAGAAATAATGAAAGAACATACTCTATATAAAAGTGGGGAAAAATTGTCAAATATTAATCAATTCATCCATTTATAAATCTACCAAATAGTAAAGAAGGGGAGCGTTTTGGTGTTTCCTTTCTAAGCAGCCCACTAGGAAAAGAAGGAGATGATTGAGGAGAAGGATGGCAGAGTAGGGACTCGAAAATGTGCAATAAGATAACTCTAGACAAGCTTAGAGAAGAGACATAGTATGAATATGCGATTCAAACACTTCGAGGACCACATTTATAGAACGAGAACCAGCCGATGAGACCACATTTGGAGAGATCATCCCATGTGAGAATATGGTTGTGCCTGACAAGCCACCCAAATGACATGATCTTGAGAGGTAGCTCCCATTGCCAAAAAGAGTAGAACCAACAACGACCAGGACATGTATCTCGTAATCAAGAAATTTTTTTTATAGGTATTAGCTACAATAAACACCCCATATCGCAATAAACCACCCCATCTTATGGGGTTTCCACTCCGTTTCCTCCATAAACCGGCCATTCAAAGTTGACGAATATATGCATTTCAATTCACTTCATCCACATCAGTGAGTCCAAGAGTAACAACCTCTTTCCAAATAGGATACATGACAAGGAAAAAAATATTGATCTTGTTGAATCTGAGCCAGATGTATAATTTTGTTTTGGTACCCAGTTCGGAAATAAAAGTATATATACAATTTATGAACAACTTTTCTACTACCGAGTGTCGTTCAATTCACCTACGTTGCATTATTGAATTTTCCAAAGTGGTTCCACATTGTGCTCGATTTTCAACAACTCCTCATTTTCATTTAAGCCAACCAAACTATTAATCTTTTGTGTGCTTCAATTGTTTACTTGATGAGCTATTTCAGTATTTCAGATCATTATTTGCATATTCCCACAGTCAACTTTTCTGATGAAAGTCGCATAATTTTTTTGTGGTGGTTGAAAAACAATCACATGGAATCACATTGTAGTGAAAAGTCATGTTGCGATTCATTTCCTCCACCGTTCCAATTACTGATTCTTGTCCACAATCCACTTCCCAGTTGGAATTTTTTAAGTTCTTTTCTTCTGCTTGTCTCCTACTCGTGTGTGAACGACATCCTAAATCCATTGAAACAACATTGCAACTCATAACCATGATTTCCTCCAAAACTTTTGTGACATTCTATTACATAATCATAGAGATCTTCATGCCACTATTATATCCAATTTCCACCATGACAATTTGTCTTGAATTTGTTAAAACTAACCAGTGGAGATATAAATGAAATCAATTCGAATTGTATGTATTTCTCATCATTAAATACACTTTACAATGGATCAAGAATTTTCCAGAGTTGCCTAAGATTAACTATTTATAAAGCTTTAGCTAGGATATAAACACTTTGATCAATTCAAAAACTAGTTTTACTTCTGGATACTCACAACTCTACATTGTACAAGCTTTATTTTTTCTTTTGCTCCAAACTTTTTATTTGTATACTTCTGTTAATTTTTAATTTCGAGTTTACTCTGGTTATCTCATTTATTAATTTTTCATGTTCAATATGATTTCAGTCTGATTCCTCTTCTATATCCACTTATACCTCAGATTGTTTTAATTGAACTTTTATGTTGACTTAAGTAAAATCAAAAGCAATATCTTTATGTTCTTTATCTCTTTTTCCATTGTCGCAAAAGCTTCAACAATTTTAATGGTTTTATTTGTATTTTTTCTTACCTCTATTGTTGTAATGATACTGACTTCTCCATACATATTTTCATCTCTATCATATTTTATCTTTCAAGACACTCTTTAAGAAAACGTAATTAAGCTTTATAATCAAATTAAACTTTCAAATTCAACTTTCACTACTAGGTTGTTCTCATATATTGCTAATGCAAAAGTAGTTTGAGTTACATCATCTTTAAGTTCAATTTCATTTTCCACACCTGTACTACATTGTGGGCTTCACTTTTAACATCATGCTAATACTTTTCTTTTCACTTGTGCAAGATTTTATATGATTTGTCCAATTACTTATGAGATATCGAAATATTTGGCTTCCCTTTTACATTAACAAATTGCAATGTTTTAGTAAATGGTTGCACCATTCATTTTGTTCACGGAAGATTGATCTTTTTAATCTTATGCCATAGTATAGTATACCAGCTGACTTGAGGGTTAAGCATTTATCCCCTTCATCTTCGAAATAACTTCAATCCCCTTTTTCTTGTCAACTACAGCTTCTAAACACCCACTTATTCAGATGTGGCTTACTTTATTCCAGCGAGAACAACTCCTTTCAATGATGGCTTTGGCTTCTTTTTTCCAGATTCCTCTCGATGGTGGTAACTTTGCAGAGTAGTAATCCTGGCTAAGCGACAATGAATTTGCAAATAGAGAAGGTTGCAGGGTTTAATCATAAAACAAAAAAAACCAAAAACCTCTTATACTTAGAAGCTTAAATATTTTCCTTCAGATTCTTCATGATCGAAAATTCAAATCCTAAATCTTATAATATGCTTTCCACTTTTTGAAGAGGCATAATCTTGCTCAAAAAAATTGGAAAGACGTCGGAGCCTTTACAATGCACATCCTTCGTAGCATTAAATATACGTTATAACATATTAGGAGATTAACTTTTAAGTATCTAGTATTTAATGTTTTCTAACATACCAAGATTATTTTTAATAGAATTATTAATTAACTAAAATTATGATTGAGCCGAAAGGTTCATTCTACAATTAATTGAGGGCAATGGAAAGGTTCATTCTACAATCCACTATGACGATAATGTGTAATCCTATTGGTAGCTTAACTTATATTTGATTTGTGTTCTTTTAAAAAATACTTTAAATGAAGAAATATTGTGGACTATAATAAAAATATAAATGATTATACATAATTGGTTGTTTTTAATTAAAAACATTGTAAAACTCATTCTCATTGTGCTCACTTACTTAGTTGATATTTCATTTTTTTTTTTTTTTCTTAAGCAAGAGTCGTGCCTTCTGTTTCATTAAATCAAACATAATTTACAATATATATACTTTTCCACCCCATTGAGTGGTGAAAGATACTGAAGAAAGATGTCCTAAAGAATCTTGGCCCTCCAACCTCAAAAAGTGCTCGCCAAACACATTTGAGTACAGTCAGAAACAAGCAATGGGAGACGTAGGGCCCATGTACCCTCCCTACGAATACCCGCGCCGACAAACCCTTAGCCTGCCTCAAAAAAGCTATCGTTCATGATCCTACTTAAACCCAACGGTGGAGATGCGTATCGCTCCAACAAGAAGCCAGATGTTTAACCCCCCGGCCCCACCAAACCACTCGCCTCATCCTGATCGTTGATCGGGCTTGCAAGGATCGGACGGCAGCGCTGATAATCGCTCGCCTGAAATAACCAAAGTTTATTGTGTGATGAGGGTGGTTTTCAGACCCCGCCCTCATCCATGTGTCAATAGTTGTGTGGTATCGCTGCCTCGAATTCGAAACCGCCTTCAGCTTGAACGTTGTGCGATCGCACCAAAACCACCCGAGAAGTGGTTTTATCTCCCAACGCTGGAAAAAATGGGAAGTGATGCCGCCCGAACAGGGCCATCGGTTATTCTTCTCATCCTTTCCCCTGGCTGTGAGAACCAAACTCCCGCCTCCGGGGATTTTCGTTGTTATGGTACCCATAGTTGCTGAGGCCGCCCCTGGCGAGCAAGCTACCGTAGACCTGTCTAACCAAAAATGCAAGTCCTGCATCAATCTGCTCATTGCGTATTGGCTTCCTTAGTTTTCTCCTGATATACTCTTTTATCCTCTTCCGCCTGGTTATGGCAAAGTTCTTTTAGGCCGCTTTGTGGCATTGCAAGCCAACCCCTCGAAATTTTGTTGTCCTTGTAGGTGACACCTTGGTTGGCTAGAATGTCCGCCAATTTGTTGGCCTTTCTACGCACATGGATGAATCTAAGTGTGCGTAGTCCCTGAAGATGATCCTGAATTTTATGGAGCACTCTTATTAACCTCCAGTGTTTTGTGACTTTTTCTGGTCCTGTTCCATGACTAATTTTCTTAGCTACGTTGATGACTAACTCTCAGTCAGCTTCTATTATCACATTTTGGTAATTTTCCTGTTTCAGAAGTTCTAAGCATTGCTCCAATGCCATTAGTTCCACCATGTTGTTGGTGGCTTTTCCTAAATGACAATGGAAAAGGGAGATGATGCTTCCATTTTCATCTCGAAGAACTCCTCCAAAGCCAGCTATACTCGGGTTATTTTTTGATGCTCCATCGATGTTATATTTCAAAAAGCCTTCCATGGGGGGATTCCAGAATTCTTTACCTTTTTCCTTCATGCTTATTTTCCTATCCAGAGCTTGTGGAATGAGCCCCTGCATGTCTAACTGCTTGAGTATTCCCAACTCTGTTTTTGAGGGAGGATTCTTGGGGAGATCCCTAACTGTTGTGCTTACTGTCTCTTTTAACTGTTTCAAGATCTGCTCCAACAGGCGAAGAGAGGAATTCTTCTCTTCTTTGAAAATTCTTTTGTTTCTTTCTTTCCACACATTCCATATTATGAAACTTGGCAAGAGAGCCCAGGCAGAGTTAAGAACTTCATTATCCGAAACATTATTCCTCCAATTGTTTAGGATGTTGGTGATACTATCTTTGTCTCTGTCAGACTGCTTGAAGAGGGTGGCAAAAAAATCCCATAACCTTGAGGTGAAAATGCAGTTGTTGAGAAGATGTTCCATTGTTTCCTCTTGTGCTTCACAGAGCTGGCATTTGGAGGGCCCCAGCATACCCCTCTTTCTAATATTGTCCCAGGTTAGGATTTTCCTATGGTGAACTAGCCACATAAAGAGTTTGATCTTCATCCAACTTTTGCTCCTCCACAGCTTCTGCCAAATTCTGACCAGAGCTTGGAATTCCAGCCCTAGGAGAATACCTTTTGCTTCCTTAATATTGAAGTTTCCCTCTTTGTTGCTACCCCATCTTAGTTGATCCTGCCCTTCCGTTACAAGAATCATCCTCTGATCCATCATCCGCTTTAGGGTCTCTCCTTTACTATTGAGGGTCCTATTCTCTCTACCATCTATTTTCTTCCATGTTCTCCATTTTCCTGTATTGTGAGTTTGATACCAAAAGTCCTTTACCTTTACCAAACCTTGGTTGTCTATTTCATGCTTGAGGCCCATAAATTCCTCTTTCAAGAGTGTTGGTTCTTGTTGCCATTTATTCTCCCAGAATAGTGCATGATCTCCTTCTCTGATTTCCCAGAAATTGTTTTTCCGTACCACCCCTAGATTATCCCAAGCCTTGTTCCATATGGGAGAGCCCTTTATATTTCTAGACATTTTTATTAGCTCAGAAAAATGCCAGGAGTTGGCATATCTTTCCTTCCATATGCTTTCCCATTGAGCCTTATGATGCTTCACCCACCGCCACCAAAGCTTGGCCCCAAGAACCTTATTGAGAATCTCTAGATCATCCAATCCTAGGCCTCCTTGGTTCTTGGATTTTCAGATCTTTTCCCATGAAACTAAAGCCTATTTTCTCCTAGTTTCCTCCTTGCCCCAAATAAAATCTCTTTGCATATTTCTAAATTGCTCTAAGACTTCTTTTCGAACTAGGAGAGCTAATAGCATAAAGATTGGGATAGCTTGGAGCATAGCCTTTGTAAGGACCAGTCTACTAGATAGATTTAAAGACCTGATTGTCCATTTTCTAACCTTATCTTTCATCTTGATGATTAAAGGTTCCCAAATGCTCTTATGAAAAGGTTTGGCCATTAGAGGAACTCCTAAATACTTAGAGGGGAGGTACTCTCTTTGAAAGCCAAGAATTCTGGAGACATTTTTCTGAATGGCAATGTGGGTGTTGAAGAAAAAAAAAATTGATTTGGAAAGATTGACCTCCATACCTGTTGCCATTGCAAAGTCATTCAATATTTGTTTTTAAGCAAGCACTTCCTTCACTGTGGGGATTCCCTGTAACATGGTATCATCTACAAACTATTGATGGGTCATAACTTGACCATTCTTTGATAATTGGAGTTCAGTTGATATTTCACTTTCATTCTTAAACTAATAAATAAATTATTTCAATGTATATATTAAATAATATAATTTTATGTAACTTTAGAATTATAAAGTAATTAAAAAAAAATTATATTTCTCTTATAAATATTTCAATATATAATTTAAATAAATTGTTTGAATATTCATGTTGATTAATATATTTCAATTTTAACTCTCTCTCATTCTATAGATAATGTGTGTTAATGTTAACCTTAGTGAAATGTTTCGAAAGGAAAAAGTAATTAAAGGTAAAATGATTTAGTTACTTTCTAATGAGAGGAAAATGTATAACTCATTCAATTTTTAATATAAAATATTCATAATAATAAACTATTCAAAAACATAATTTAAACACTAAAAAATTACACATGGTCTACATATAGACACATAAAACTACTATGGGTCTATCTTAATTATGGATTCATTAAGAAATAAAAGAGGTTAAACCTCAAATGTAAATATTTTTTCTAGTTTTGCATTCTAAAAGGTGGTTTCCCTATAATGAGTTTTGATCCCTCTCTGATCAAGAAGAGACTCATTGAGACCACAACTCATTGTACAATCTAGTATGAGGGTGATGTGTAATTTTGGCCGTGCTCAACTTGGAGTTGACAAGGTTCTCTTAAAAAAACACATCTCTTTAAAAGGAACTCTTTAAATGAAAAACATTGTCAACTATAGTAAAAATATAAATGAATTAGTTTTAATTAAAAGCATTATAAAACATTATAATCCCATTGTCATTGTTCTCACATGGTGAATTGATATTTCACTTTCACTCTTCAAGTAATAAATAAAATATTTCGATGTTTATGTTAAATAATATAATTTTATATAACTTTAGAGAGATAAATTAATTAAAAAAAAAACTTGTATTTATCTTATAAATATTTCAATATAGAACTTAAATAAATTGTTCCAAATATGCATCATATATATCTATATCTATATCTATATCTATATCTATATCTATATATATATATATATATATATATATATATATATATATATATATATATAAGTGTGTTAATGTTTACTTAGTAAAATATTTCAATGTTCAAAGTTATGTTACTTCTTCATAGGAGGAAAATGATTAGCTCATCTATTTTTTAATATAAAATATTAATAATAATAATTTATTCAAAAATACAATTTAAACAATGAAAATTACACACGGTCTATATAGCTAGAGAGACACAAAACTACAATAGATATATATTAAACATGGATTTATCAAGCATTAATTTCTCCATAGAGATCCGCTTCATAGGATTTCACACCATATAGAATTAAATGCCACAGGACTTGACTCAATACCTCTCATAGCATGTTGTTTGAACACTTAACACACACACCTCAATTCCATCACTATTCACCCATAAGGAGCCACACCAACCTCTGATACCAAATTAAAAATAATAGATCATACATTGAAATTACTTACAACCATGAGAAAAATGCTCATGGACCACACCACATCAATCCAATTGATCATCAAACACTCACATTTATAGGAGTATTATAGGAGTATCATATTCTTGAGAAGTTAGAACAAACTCCTAAAAAAATAGGATCTAATGCCAATTCAATCCTAAACAACCTCCAACCACACTCTATAAATATTTGAATAATTAATTTCTCCATTATTTCTCCAACATTTATTTACTAAATTACAATGTTTTTGTATCTTCTCTCCTTAGCCTGTGTTGTGGCACTCAACTAACAAAATAATTTACATGTCAAACTAATTACCTATCACTATATTTAATAAATACGATAAAAAATGTCGATGCCTATATTTACGATACAATTGACCAAGGGATTGTAAGGTGAATAAGTAAAGAAAGGAGGTTATACAATTATACATTGACCAAGAAAAGAATATAACTAACAGTAAAACTGAATGCACACACACAAGAAACAACACAGGATTTACATGGTAAAACCTTGACAGGGTGTCAAGGAAACATCCACGGGGCAAGGGATTGGAATCTCTATTCAATCAATAATGATTCTCCATACAATAGTGTGGGCATTCATTTGGTTTTATATGTGCCTCCTTAGTTACATAACCGAAGATTCGGTATAAAACTAACTTGTTACATTTTACCCAAATTTACATAATTAGTTGTCAAACTTCCAACAAACTCCACCTTGACAACAATTTTCCTAATCCCTTACCTGGGCCCATTAATCATCTTTTCTGCAATCCAAGAGAAGCTAAACACCATCGCAGCTTCTCTACTGTAACTGGCTTTTTGAATATGTCTGCACAATTCTCTCATGTATGGACCTTTCGAAAAGCTACTTTTCTGCCATTGATCACATGTCTCAGAAAATGATACCTTACATCAATGTGCTTGGTTCTGTTGTGATAAGCAGGATTTGTAGCCAAATGAATTACACTTTGACTATCACAAAGTACATTCACTTTCTCCTGCATCATTCTAATCTCATTAAGTAGACCCTTTAACTAGATTGCTTCTTTGCTAGCATCTGAAGTAGCTATATATTCAGCTTCAGTAGTGGACAATTCAACTGTTTCTTGAAGCTTTGACATCCAACTAATTGCTTGACCTGCAAGAGTAAAGATATAGCCTGCAGTAGATCTTCTTTTGTCCAAATCACTATGTCTGCACAATTCTCTCGTGTATGGACCTTTTGAAGAGCTACTTTTCCGCCATTGATCACATGTCTCAAAAAATGACACCTTACATCAATGTGCTTGGTTCTGCTATGATAAGCAGGATTTGTAGCCAAATGAATAGCACTTTTACTGTCACAAAGTACATTCACTTTCTCCTGCGTCCTTCCAATCTCATCAAGCAGACCCTTTAACCATATTGCTTTTTTACTGGCATCTGAAGCAGCTATATATTCATCTTCAATAGTGGACAATGAAACTTTTTCTTGAAGCTTTGACATCCAACTAATTGCTCCACCTGCAAGAGTAAAACCATAACCTGTAGTAGATCTTCTTTTGTCCAAATCACCTACATAATCAGCATCTACATATCCGCAGACTGATCCTTCACTACCTATAAAGATGATGCAATGGTCACTTGTGCCTCTTAGATATCAAAGCACCCATTTCACTGCTTGTCAGTGTTCTTCACTTGGATTTGCCATGAATCGGCTGACAACTCCAGCTATATGTGAAATGTTAGGTCGTGTAGATACCATCGCATACATTAAGTTGCCTACAGCATTTTCATATGGTACATGAGACATATACTGCTTTTCTTCATCAGTTCTAGGACTCAAAACTGAAGAAAGCTTAAAATGGGAAGCTAATGGAACATTAACAGGTTTCACATTGTTCATACAGAACTTTTCAAGTACTTTCTCCACATACTTCTACTGTGATAACCAAAGCTTACCATTTTTCCTGTCTCTGTGTATCTCCATGCCCAAGATATGTTTTGCTACTCCAAGATCCTTCATATCAAATGTCCTAGAGAGCTGAGCCTTTAACCTATTGATCTCTTCCATGTTTTTGCTTGCAATAAGCATATCGTCAACATACAAAGCTAAGATAATGAATATGCAATTGAAACTTCTAAGGTATACACAATGATCATACTCACTTCTTATAAAGTTCTAGCTCACCATGAAGGAATCAAACTTCTTGTACCATTGTCTGGGAGACTCCCTCAGACCATACAATGATTTCCTGAGCTTGCAAACTAATCTTCTGCTGCGACCTTGTACAAAACCTTTTGGTTGTTCCATATATATCTCTTCATTCAAATCACCATGTAGAAAAGTTGTTTTAACATCTAACTGTTCTAACTCAAGGTTAAGTAATGCAGTTATTGCCAACAAAGTACGAATAGAAACAAGTTTTACAACTGGAGAAAAAATCTCATGAAAGTCTATAACTTCAACCTAAGAATACCCTTTTGCTACCAGTCTTGCCTTATACCTTTAGATACTTCCATCAACTTTTCATTTCAGTTTGAAGACCCACTTGCATCCAACAACACTTCTCCCTTCAGGAAGTTCTATAAGATCCCTGGTATTGTTCTTGGCTAAGGAATCCATTTCTTCTTTCATAGTCGTTTTCCATTTTTCGCTATCTGTATCATCTACTGCTTCCTGATAACAAGAAGGTTCCCCATATTCAGTAATCAAAGCAAAAGATGAAGCAGAATCTTCATACCTTCTGGGAGTTTTTCTTTCCCTTGTAGACCTTCTTAGAGTGACTGGTTGCTGAACTGGTTCAGAAACTTGAACTGGTTCAAAAACTTCAACAACTTCCTTTGTATCTTCAACACCATTTTATCCAGAAGTCTCTCCTTTTGTTTAAATGTCACCGAAAGGCCTAGCCTCCAACTGAACTTGTTGATTTGGCGATACCTATTCCTGTTCAGTTCTTTTAACATTCGATTTTAAAAGAGAAGTTTCATCAAATGTTACATCTCTATTAATGACTATCTTCCACAATTTAGGATTCCACAACCTGTATCCTTTCACTGCATAGTCATACCCAACAAGGACATAACATTTTGATTTTGGATCTAATTTTGAACGCTGATTTTTAGGGATAAGAGAATAAGCATCACAACCAAATATCCTTAAATTTGAATAATCACAAGACTAACCTGTCCAAACTTCTTCAGAAATTTTACAATTGATTGCTACTGAAGGTGATCTGTTAACTAAATAACAAGCAGTAGATACTACTTCTGTCCACAACTCCTTTTGCAAGTTAGCATTGATGATCATGCTTTTGGCTCTTTCCATAAGAGTCTGATTCATACGTTCAGCAACACCATTTTGCCGAGGAGTATAAACAGTAGTTTTGTGTCTAATGATTCCTTCATCCATATAGTATTGTTCAAATTCTATTGAAGTGAACTCACCACCATTTTCAGTTCTTAAACATTTAATAGATTTGCCTGTTCTTTTCTCTACCATTGCTTTAAATTGTTTAAAGACATTGAATACATCAGCTTTCCTTTTTAGCATAAAGACCCAAACTTTACTGGAGAAATCATCAATAAATGTTAAAAAAATATAGAGCACCTCCATATGATACAACAGGGGATGGTCCCCACAGATCAGAATGAATATAGTCTAAAATATCTTTACTATTATGATTTCCAATTTTAAATCTCGGTTTACACTGTTTTCCATACACACAATGTTTACAGAAATATAACTTCAAAGATTTCAGATCGAGAAGAGATTTACATTTCATCAGTATCTAAAGACCTTTCTCGCTCATATGACCTAATTGTTGATGCCATAGACGAGTACCTACTTCTTCCTTTTCTGACACAACCGCTACTTCACTAACTTGAGTACTTCCTTTTAACCTGTAAAGATTTCCAACCTTTTCTGCTTTCATAACCACTAGGGCTCCTTTAAAGACTTTCAACACGCCGTTCTGACCTGTAAAATTCTAACCATCTGAATCCAAAACTCCCAAAGAAATCAAATTTTTCTTCAAATCAGGTACATGTCTAACACTAGTTAATGTTCTAACTGTGTTATCATACATCTTAATCCTAATATTTCCCATCCCAACAGTTTGACATGACACATTATTACCCATAAACACAGAACTACCATTTAAATTTTCATATGAAGTAAACCAATTTCTGTGTGGACACATGTGATGAGAAGCACCAAAGTCTAACAGCCAGTGTTCTAAACCTTGAGAGACATTACATTTAGGTGAAGTTTCATCTATCATACATAATCCTTCAGCAGATAAAACTTCGTCTATCATACCTGAATCGACCTGATTCATTTCCTTCTTCGGGTTATTGGATTCTTTTCGTTTCCAACAGTCTTTATTCAAGTGTCCAATTTTATTGCAGTGCCAACATTTTGCCTTACACTTCATTCCCTTAGATTTAGATCTGGAAGACCCCCCTTGGTTTTTCTCCTCTTTCCTTTGAGCATCCTCTAGCTACCATGGCTTCTGATGCAGCTGTTTCCGTACTACATTTCCTTCGTACTTCTTCAGACAAGAGAGCTAACACGACTGATTCAAACTTCAAAGAATCAGTAATGCGTAAGCTGATTGAAGTTATGAAGTGATCCCATGATTCAGGCAGAGAACACAGCAAGTTTATGGCTTTATCTTCTTCCTGAATTTTAACTTACATATTTGTTAATTGGCATATAAGTGTATTAAAAACATTCAAATGTTCTGCAACTTTTGAACCTTCTTTTGTTCGAAGACTGTACAACTATCTTCTCAGATAAATTCTATTGGTCAATGACTTTTTCATATAGAGTTTTTCCAGTTTTTCCCACAATCCTGAAGTTTTATTCTCTTCAACAATGTTCAAGAGAACCTCATCCGCCAGGCATAACATGATGGTACTGAGAGCTAGGGCATCCAAGTCCTCCCAGTCAGAATCAGTTATAGTTGCAGGTTTCTTAGTTGCCCCACCCAATGCCTTGTGGAACCCTTGTTGCACAAGCAGATCTCTAACCTTCAATTTCCAAAGAGCAAAATTGCTCTTTCGGTGAATTTCTCCACCTCGAATTTCGCATTCGACATATTGGCCATTTTTCTAGGATTTCAGTCTTCCAACTATCCCTTTCTTAAAAAAAAAAACTTTGGTTTCCCTTTCTTTAAAAAAAACAAAGCCCCCCTTTTTCAACAAACAAATTTCTTTCTACAATTTTGAGCCTTTGTTTTTTATTGATGGTCTGCAGTTCTTTTTTTAGATAAACCCTTCAACAAATTTTACTGAAAAAATAAAACTTGTTCTTCTTAATGAAACCCTGCTCTTTATCAATTTTTGACAACTTTCTTTTCCACTGGTTTTTAAGCCCAAACCAAATATTCTGGGTAAACAAAAAATTGTCTTCAACAAAGATTAAATATTTTTTTTTTTTTTAATTTACCCATATCTTACACAAGCCAGGCCTCTGGCCTCACGTGGGCTTTGTTCTGGCAGCAGTATTCAAAAAACAGTGACAGGCTATGCGTTCCATCACGATCTCTGCTCCAGCAGCAACTCCAGCACGCAGAGGGTAGTGGCTCCAGCATGCAAAGGATAGTGGCTCCTTCACGCAACAAAGCCTCCTTCACACATAGAGGATAGAGGGTACCTTCACGCTCTCAATTACACAGGGACTATCCATGCAGAGACGGGTTGCGTACTCCTCAACGCAGAGAAAAAACAAACACGCCTTCCCAACGTAGGGCAGAGGGTTTGCACTCTGATCTTCACGGCTTGTCTTCATAGAATATATGACACAATAGCAGCTTCCCTCACGCAGAGACAACAGCAGCTCTCGCACGCGACAGCTCCGCGGACAAAGAGAATACATGGCACAACAACAGCTTCCCTCACGCAAATTGATAACACGCAGATCAGTGCTTGGCTTTACCTTCACGTAGAACGCTGGACAGTAGCGATTACCTTCATACGCGCAGGCTCAGTTCCTCACTGGACAACAACGTTTACCTTCACACACGTAGGCTCTGCCCACCTTCACACAGAAAGGAAGTCGTCCACACGTAGGCTCTGCTCTCCACGCAAGTGGATTTCTTATCTATGGTTTTGATACCAATTTTAAGGTGAATGAGTAAAGAAACGAGGTTATACAGTTATACATTGACCAAGAAAAGAATATAACTAATAGTTAAACTGAATGCACTCACACAAGAAACAACACAGGATTTACATGGTAAAACCTTGACAGGCGTCAAGGAAACATCCACGGGGCAAGGGATTGGAATCTATATTCAATCAATAATTATTCTCCATACAATAGTGCGGGCATTCATTTGGTTTTATATGTGCCTCCTCAGTTACATAACCGATGATTTGGTATAAAACTAAATTGTTACATTTTACCCAAATTTACATAATTAGTTGTCAAACTTCCAACAGTGATTGCTTTCTTAAAAACAAATTTCGGATGGAATAGTTATGATGTACAAATTGTAAATGACAGAGGACTATGTAGGAACAAGGGTAATAGCTGCATAGCAACATGGTCCCTACCTCTTTGTGCAAGGTCTGTGTTTTATCATTATTTGAGAAAGCTTCATTTCTGCAATTGTTTCTATGAGCTACACCTCCACAATCCTCCCTCTACTGCTAATTAAATGATAAATGCCGGGTCTTCTTTTTGTAGCATATTTCTTTTTTGTAATCATTCTGCAAGTCTAACCTCTACACTGCTCCTTCTACTAATAATTAAATGATTAAGATAATGTGGGGTATGCATTTTTTTTTGTTATCGGAGAACACTTTGTCTTCACAATTTGTAGTTATTCCCTTTTCCCCACTTCACGAAAATATTAATATTTTCATATTGTCTCCCTCCCACTCCCAATGTTGATACAATGTGTGGAGTGAGGAGTTGCAAAAGAATCTTTCATCGTTAAAAATGCTGGAGCGACCAGGTATGGAGGAAAAAGTCTCTTAAGGTCTTTGCAGCCCTGATTTTTCATTTTAATTAAAGCTTTGAGATTTCTAGGGGTCTGCCACCTAGGATTCACTTTATCTTTATCACGTTGCTCTATTTTCAACATTCAAACTATTGACCAACCTTACCATCATAAATTATATATAATTATTTATCAGTTAAATGTATTGTCAAGACTGATTTTACATTATGTCAAAAATTGTTAGGCGAATTAGCATAATCAATTCACATTCCTTAGTAAAATTAGTTAGAAAGGATTAAATTATGAATTTTCAGGTGAAAATTATCCCACTCATATATGAAATTCATAAATTATGTAATATGAATGAGAGTACTATATCCTAGTTTCTTGTGTGAGACGACATTATTAAATAAAAAACAGCGTAGATAAATGGGATGTTCTTTTACCCACCATTCTAGTTAACTCATAAGTTGATGTCCACCCTCTAATTATTGTTCTAGTCGTAAATCAAGAGGCACAGAAACAAAATTCAAATGCCAAGAGTGGAGTATTCACATTACACATTTACAGTAGCTTTAGTAATTCATGGAAAGAAAAAACCATGATTTGGTCCCTATATTTATAAATTAACACGAAGATATGTATCTAGCCTGTCTCTCTCGTTTTGTTCCTAATTGGTTGAACCAGTTTAGAGGTTCAGTTTAGAGGTTCAAATATAGCCAAAAGTGACTCTAAAAAATATATAGAGAGGCATAAACATTCATTTTGAATGATTGGCTTCCACATATGGAAAAGTTGAACGAAGAATTATATTAGAGAAAGTGTGTGCATCGAATGTAGGTGGGAACGAAGAATCGAAAAGTGTGGGCAGGGAATGCATGCGGGAGGAAGGGACACCATTTCCCCGCACACCCTTTCTCTTCACTCTTAAACATGGAATCTAGAATTCTACAACATTAATAATGTTTATGGTTCCATTAGTAACATTTAATTATGTGTATGGTGTCCTAAAGCTTGACCTAAAACTAAAAGTCTAGCTAGCCTGCAACAAGGGTGAGTGTTATTGTTTTCTTTGTTTAGATTTACATCTTGCAACATTTATAGATTTTACAGAATCATTGCAATTAACGCGATTGCTTGCTTGTGCAGGATTTGAATACAATGTACATCTAATTTCTCATAAATCATTTTTTTCCCATTCGCTACAAAGTTAGAATTGAAGAACAAAAATATATTATATTTGCGGCTAGATCTATTATAAATTGAGGCCATCATCCGCAAGAGAGCATTCCTGGTTCGTGTCCTGTACAAAGTCTGGCAGAGCAGAGAACGATCTAGTTCATGTAACATACAAATTTTTGCGGCCCAGAGCTTCAGATTATGCAACGCGGAGTTTCCATTCTTATCAATTGTAATAGTAATTGTAACATGGAGTTTCCATTTTTTCCTTTCATTTTCAATTTGTTCTGATCAATAATGCCCATGGATTAGTTTAGATGATATTATTAGTCTATTCCTTTTCTATTCAGTGAAAAATGAAACATGTGCTAACTTAACGAGAATATGGGAATCCATGTTGCCCTGTCACGGACCCAAAATGAATTTTAATGTTCACGTCAAGCCTTTAAAAACAAAAAACAAAAATGTACGCATGGTTTTCAAAACATTAGACAGTCTAGGAATCCGGTCGATGGTTGTATACGACTATGGAAGGGCAATTCCATCCTCAGGTGTAGAATATTGCAGCAACAAAATCGAGAAACATATGCTGCCTGGTGGTTATTCGAATGACAGTATGACGTTCATTAGCATATTCGATCATAGCAATGTCAATATGATCATGAGAAAGATTGATTACTTGACATTGTTACTGGGACTATTCTGAGCGCTTGACATTCATGAGTTTCAAATGTGATTGTTTGAATAACTATTCTGAGTGGCCAGTGCTAAGGAAATTATCTAGCAGACTTTGAAACACTGTCTTTGATGCTAAAAGAATGATTGGAAGGTGATTTAGCGATTCTTGTGTACAGAGTGACATGAAACACTGGCCCTTCACTATTGTGGGAGGTCGAAGCAATGGCTAGACCACGATCCATGTGGATCACAAAGGCAAGAGTGAACTAGAGTTGCAATAGAGCATATGTCTTCTGTTACTGAAAATGAAAACAATAGCCCAAGAGTTCCTCGGCTATGATGTAAAAAATGCAATGATCACTATGCCTACCTATTTTAACAATTCTCATAGCATGGCTAGTAAACATGTCACTAATGTTGTTGGTCTTCGTGTAAGGATAATTATTATCGAATCCACTATTGCAGCTATAACGTATGCATTTCACCCAGATGCTTATTCCTCCAATGTAAGGAAGACAATCCTAGATTTTGACTTGGGTGCAGGCAGCTCAGATGTCTCCGTTCTTGAAGTTCATGGTGGTAAATTTGAGGTGAAGCAGTGGGTGGGAACACACATTTGGGAGGCGACGATTTCACAACATATTACTCAGTCACTATGTTCAACACTTCGAAAGAAAAACCAAGCAGTTGAGCACAAGTGCCAAAGCTCTTCGGGGACTCGATTCATAACGCGAGAAGGAAAAGAGAATTATATCTTTCGCGATGGAGAGTGAGAAAGCTATCGATACTCTCTATAACGAATTATATATCAACATGAAGATCACAAGAGCTAACTTTAAAGGGTTCAATGCCAGTTATGGATCCTAGCGAAATCGTTGGATATGGTGCCATAGTGTGGGCGGCTACATTGAACAATGAAGAAATCAACATAGACATCCACGAAGTCATGCCTTTGAACACTGAGGATGTAATGTCTGTAGTGGTTCCCAGAAATACTATGCCTTCCACCTGAAAGGAGGAGATGAATATCACTATAGCTATACAGAACTTCCCACACTCCCGCACTTCCAACCTTAAATAACTGACTCATTCAATGCCTCATGCTGTCTTAACTGAGTTTTTCAATAACCTAATTTGCATTTGATATTGAAGCACTTTTTTGAATGAAGGAAGGTGTAAGTTCCTTTGTTACT
This sequence comes from Pinus tabuliformis, assembly GCA_031772625.1. Lineage (NCBI taxonomy): Eukaryota > Viridiplantae > Streptophyta > Pinopsida > Pinales > Pinaceae > Pinus > Pinus tabuliformis. Next base: position 672,019,510 of record CM062815.1, read on the forward strand.
TATGAAAAGGGCGAGTGATTATGTAAATCAGACCTTGCCCATCCAGTAAGTTGTAATACTGCCTAATAAGTTGTAAGACCGTTTATACATGTTATTAATGAACATATATCAAGTTTTCCTTTGCTAGGAAAATTTGATTAACTAATATCTGGCTTGGCATGGCATAACAAAGGAGTTTTGGGTGAAAAAATGATCATGTTCACATTAGTTAAGTGGACATATTAGCGTTATGAAGTTTTTTACTCTGGTAGAAACCTTACAAATGTGAACATTATCAAAATGAAAAAGAGCCTATCTCTCGTTGATATTTTTTTAATTATTTTATTTTATTCGTATTAAACATTTTCCATGAAAATACTTAACTCTACCCAAGGGAAATGGTTTCTGAAAAATGAAACTTATCGAAATCGTGTTGACTTTGGAGGTGATATGTTGGAAATTTCTGTTTATTTCAAACACAAAATAAATTTGCACAGAGAACAACGCTCTGGTTTTCCACAGGATCTTTAATCATATAAATAATAATAAAAACTGTTACAGAATTTGTCTTCCTCGACTCAGAGGGATTTACAACAGGAACTTCAGTTCCAGAATTTGATTCCACTATCTCAGAAAGTAATCTTCAGCACTGCTGTGCGTTGCAGAGAAGAATGAGCTCTTCTTGCTAATACTCTCTCTTTTTTCTACACTTGCATTTTCTTTTTTTTATATCGAACAACACAAAAATATCTTTTACAATACGTGTTGCTTTTCCCCACTTCCGTGAAAATAAAAAATAGTAAAATTTAAGTTTTCACCTACATTTACCAACCCTAGTAAATATCATTTATTACACGGTTGAAAATATCTTGCTGGAATTTAATGCATGGCTTATCACACCATCGCATCGCAAGAAGAGAAGGATGTGCCACCGCCTCTATAACCTTTAAATCATGCGATCTGCGATCGCATCGCAAATATCGCATCGCAGACAATCAAGCATGCAGCGAAGGGTGACGAGGGAAAAAATGCGATATGCGATCAGATCGCATCGCAGGGAAAGTCCAATCGTTGTTCAGCTGTCGGCAGATTAAAATTATCATTCCAACACTCCCCCTTAATTTTAACTGCTGGGTTTTTCTGCATACCCAGGCATTTCCTGAAATGATCAAAGCTTTTCTTTGCCAATGGTTTTGTCAAGATATCAGCTAGCTGATCCTCTGTTCTGCAGTGCTGCAAAACAATCTCACCATTGTTAACCAATTCACGTATGAAGTGAAATTTGGTGTCTATATGCTTTGTTCTTTTATGAAAAACAGAATTTTTAGACAATGCTATTGCTGAGCTATTGTCGCAGTAAATGGGTGTGCCGTTTTCTTGTTCATGACACAAATCTCTGAGAACTCTTCTCAGCCATACTGCTTGGCATGCTGCTGCTGTTGCTGCCACATATTCTGCCTCTGCTGTTGACAAAGCTACGACTGGTTGCTTCTTGGAAGCCCATGAGATGGCTCCCGATCCCATATGAAACACATATCCTGATGTGCTTTTCCTATCATCAACACTTCCAGCCCAATCACTGTCAGTGTAACCTGTCAACATGAAACTTTCAGAAGAGGAGTATAAAATACCAAACCCCTTCGTTCCATTCACATACCTTAGAATCCTCTTGGCTGCCTGCCAATGAGTCTCTTTCGGTCTTTCCATAAATATGGAAATTAAACTTACAGCATGCATAATGTCCGGCCTAGTCGCAGTTAAGTACATAAGGCTGCCAACTATGCTCTTGTATAATTTTGGATCAAAATCCTTGCTGCTGTCTTCTTTGGTCAATTTCAACCCCACTACAGTTGGAGTCACAGCTGCCTTGCTGTTCTGCATGTTAAATCTCTTTAACACCGCTTCTACATATTTATCTTGAGAAATGAAAACGCCATTTTCACTTTGGTCTACTTCAATTCCAAGAAAATATCTTAAGAAGCCTAAGTCAGTCATTTCAAATTCACTTTTCATGACTGCTTTAAAAACAACAATGAGTGAAGCATCATTGCTTGTAAAAATCAAATCATCTACATATAGAACAACGATAAGAATCTTACCGTCATTCTCCTTTATGTAGAGTGTGGGTTCACCATCACACTTGTCAAACCCATTCTCAATCAGGTAAGCATCTATTCTGCTGTACCATGCTCTTGGAGCTTGCTTCAGCCCATAAAGAGCCTTCTTCAGTTTACAAACTTTATGCTCTTGGCCTTCAACTTCATAGCCTGGAGGTTGTTCAACATAAACCTCTTCTTTTAACACTCCATTCAGAAATGCAGATTTAACATCCATCTGATAAATCTTCCATTTGTGTTGTGCTGCAATAGACAACACTGTTCTGACTGTTTCCATCCTTGCTACTGGTGCAAAGGTTTCATCATAGTCTTTGCCTTGTTGCTGCTTGTAGCCTTTCACAACAAGTCTTGCTTTGTGCCTGTCAATCTTGCCTTCAGCATTGCTTTTGGTCTTATAGACCCACTTAACTCCAATGGCATCTTTGCCTACAGGGAGGTCCACTAACTCCCATGTTTTACTCTTCTCAATTGCACCAATTTCTTCATTCATTGCTTCAATCCATTTATCTTCATTTACAGCATCTTCAAAATGGACTGGGTCATCAACATGACAATATAAAGCGAATAATGAATTCAGACCGGTATTGTTACTTACCTCTCCTTGTTCATAAATCTCATTCAGATTTCTGAATCTTGGTCTTCTTGGTGTACTTGGAGTTCCATCCGAACTTGAGGGTATTTCTGATCCCTGTGGTGTGCTTGGAGAAGCACTTCCTTGACTTCTTAAGGCTGTTCGAATTCCAGTTTGTGGTGTGGTTTGTTGTACTTGCTGTGGTGTAGGAGGGGCCACCAAGGAAGGATTATTTGTTGTTGTCCCTTCCTCTTCTTCTTCGTGAGACACAATTGTCTTCACATTCACTGTCTTCTCTAAGCTTCCATCCCAAGCTTCATCTTCAATGAACTGCACATCTCTGCTTACTATCAATTTCTTGGTAGATGGATTATAGAGTTTGTATGCTTTTGACTCATCACAGTAGCCAATAAAGACACACTTCTCCCCCTTACTATCAAGCTTCTTCCTTAGTTGATCCAGTACATGTGCATATGCCACACAACCGAATACTCTCATGTGAGTGATAGTTTGCTTTTGACCACTCCATGCCTCTTCTGGTATTCTGTTCATGACAGCTTTAGTTGGGCATCTATTCAAGATGTAAACTGCGCAAGTGACAACTTCTGCCCAATACTCATGCGGCAAGTGCTTTGCCTTCAGCATACTTCTGACCATGTCAAGAATGGTCCTATTCTTTCTTTCAGCAACTCCGTTTTGCTGAGGTGTATACCTCGTGGTGAACTACTTTTGTATGACATTCTCTCTGCAAAAACGCAGAAAGTCTTCGGAGATGTACTCTCCTCCTCTATCTGTTCTGAGCACTTTGATATAATGCCCACACTGCTTCTCAACAAGAGTTTTGAAGTGACGAAATTTCTCAAACATTTCACTCTTCTGTTTCAGCATATACACCCATGTCTTTCTAGTGTAATCATCAATGAAAGTTAAAACATATTTATTTCCACCAAATGATGGTGTTTGCATCGGTCCACACACATCAGAATGAACAATTTCCAATGGTGCTTTTGCCTTTATACTCTTTCCTGTTGGAAAGCTTTCTTTGTGTTGCTTGCCCAAAATGCAGCCTTCACAAAGGCTGTCTGGTTTCTCGATCAATGGTAATCCCTTTACCATTCCCTTTCTGTGCAACAGATTCAAGCCTCCGAAATTGAGATGTCTAAATCTCAAATGCCACAACCAATTCACATCTTTCAATTGTTCCTAAAAGACTTCTTGTGTTACAGCCGCAATAGTTCTGCCTTCCTTCAAATCTGCCCTGAGTTTGAGAGGAAACATTCTATTGCTGGTCATCTGCACCTGTGCAATGATCTTCTTACTTGGAGGTATGTCTCTGATTGTACACAAATCATCTTTGAAGAACACATTGTAACCTTTGTTAATGAGCTGTCCAATGCTCAAAAGATTACATTTCAGACCAGGTACATAGTATACCTCTGGCACAATCATCTGTTCTCCATTTGTTGCTCGGATACTGACTCTGCCCTTACCCTTGACAGATATCGTATCATCAGTCCCTGTTGTTACCTCAGATTTCACATTTTCATCCAGATTGGCAAACATTGCAATATTTCCAGTCATGTGATTACTACAACCTGAGTCTAAGAACCAAAAATCTTCTTGTTTGTCTTGTGCCATGTTACATGTTAACAGCACGTTCTTTGGGTTCTTATCTTCTTCATTTGCAAAATTAGCATTTTGCCTATTATTCATGTCACTTTGCTTTTTCCTACATTCATTGGCATAGTGCCCATATTTCTTACAATAATGACATTGGACTTGGGATTTGTCATACCTTTGTCCATGAGCTTGCTGTTTGCTTGAACCTTCATCTTGGTTCTGATTGCAGCTCCTTCCGCTTGTGCTTGCAGGATAATTTCTGCCTCTGTTTTGGCTTCTTCCACAACCTTTGTTATTTGCTCTGCCTTGACCTCTACTTTGGACAAAAGACATCTGAGTCTTGAATGCTTGCTCAAAAGAGGAATCTGTTCCTCTACTCAGTCTATGTTCATGAGACAACAGAGAAGCACTCAGCTCATCTACTGTGAACTGTGAGAGATCTTTTGTTTCTTCTATTGCTACCACAATAGATTCAAACCTTGAGGGTAAACATCTCAAGATTTTCTCTACAATCCTTCTTTCTTCAAGAATCTCACCATGAGATCTTATCTGGGTTATTAGGCCAATAACCTGAGTGAAGAATGAATCTATTGTTTCAGATTCCTTCATGCTGAGATTTTCAAAGTCTCTCCTCAGCATCTGCAACTTTGCAGTCTTCACCTTCTCCATGCCTTGATAGGCAGTTTTGAGAATATCCCATGCCTCCTTGGATTTTGTTGCTGCTGCAATCCGCGGAAAAACACTTTCATGTACTGATTGGAAGAGGAAAAAGAGGGCTTTAGCATCCTTCTTCTTGTCGCCCTTCAACTGGTCTCTTTCTGCTGCTGTCAAAGCAGCCAACGCTGTTGCATCTGCCGGTTCAGCATAGCCAGTTTCAACCAGCTCCCATATTCCTTGAGAAGCAAACAATGCTTTCATTGTTATGGACCAATAACTATAATTTTTTCCATTAAACTGTGGCAGTTGGGGATTTGTCAACCCAGTTCCAGCATCTGCCATCTTAACTTGTGAAAAATAAAGAAGAGATACTTACTGTAAAAAAAACAAGCAAAAACTTTTCTCTGCTGAAAAAAAAATGCTCAATAAGCTTCTTACAGCTCCTACAGTGAAAAAACCACCTCTGTTTTTTTTTTATTCACTGAGTGCCTAGACTAGCTCTGATACCATGTTGGAAATTTCTGTTTATTTCAAACACAAAATAAATTTGCACAGAGAACAACGCTCTGGTTTTCTACAGGATCTTTAATCATATAAATAATAATAAAAACTGTTACAGAATTTGTCTTCCTCGACTCAGAGGGATTTACAACAGGAACTTCAGTTCCAGAATTTGATTCCACTATCTCAGAAAGTAATCTTCAGCACTGTTGTGCGTTGCAGAGAAGAATGAGCTCTTCTTGCTAATACTCTCTCTTTTTTCTACACTTGCATTTTCTTTTTTTTATATCGAACAACACAAAAATATCTTTTACAATACGTGTTGCTTTTCCCCACTTCCGTGAAAATAAAAAATAGTAAAATTTAAGTTTTCACCTACATTTACCAACCCTAGTAAATATCATTTATTACACGGTTGAAAATATCTTGCTGGAATTTAATGCATGGCTTATCACACCATCGCATTGCAAGAAGAGAAGGATGTGCCACCACCTCTATAACCTTTAAATCATGCGATCTGCGATCTGCGATCGCATCGCAAATATCGCATCGTAGACAATCAAGCATGCAGCGAAGGGTGACGAGGGAAAAAATGCGATATGCGATCAGATCGCATTGCAAGGAAAGTCCAATCGTTGTTCAGCTGTCGGCAGATTAAAATTATCATTCCAACATGATAGACATGAACATCCATATATTGATTGAGTCTCATTAGGTTTAGATATGAATAACTTAAAAAATCAACCTCGCCAACTGAGACTCAACGATTGTTTCTATTTTTTTGTTGAAATTATAATTTCCAACTACAGCGTACTATTTCACAAAACCGCCGGTCTTCGATCGCACCGCTTTTCATCGAGTGGGGGATAACATCCATCGACTGACACGTGCATAGCAGTTTTACCAAAGCAGTTTTTTTCCTGGAGCATAAACTTCAGCAAATAGAGCCGTGTGATATGGATGGGCAGCTGTCGGATTAAAGTGGGCCAGATCTACGGTCATGGTATATGGATTCCGTGGTTACCATAGCAGACTTGGCGTGTGATCGGGAGGAAGAATTATGTGACAATGGTTGTATGAATGGGTCTCATGAACCAGAGGGGAAGGACAAGAAATCAATTAATCTACCTGAAGTAGTTAATGAAATTTACTACGGTTGGTATATGTTGGTAAGGTTTTTAATTTTATCATTTTTAAATTCATGGGAGTAAGTCTTTTGTTTTACAGCACAAGTAAAAACGTTATGTTATGTTCTTTTGTTTTAGTGTTGAATGTGTAATAAAACGCACAACAGTGTGAAGTAACAAAAAAGGGTATATGCAGCAGCATATGTAATGTAATGCAAAGAGAAACTCGCCGCAGTGAAGTAAGGAGAATGCTTCCAGTAGGTTGAATCTAATACACACAGCAGTGTGGATGAAATGCAAAGAATACGCAGCAGCGTAGAATTGCATATGTAAGGGAAGCATGCAGCAGCGTGAAGTTTGTTTTTTTGTTGTTGAATGTGAGAGAACATGAAATGTAATGCGCAGTAGCGCGAGAGCAATGTAAGAAGTTGTTTTATGCACAGCAGTGCAGTGATAGAGAGGTGATGTGAGACGCAGCAGCGCACAGGTATTGAAAGTTTTACACACAGCAGTGTAATGTTTTTCAGTAAAAGACAAAGTCTATAATGCACAACAGTGCAAAGATATTACAGCCTAAGCACCATTGTGAAGAGCAGGCAATAGCAAGAAAGAGAAGAAATATTTGTACGCACAACAGTGCAAAAGTAAAAAGAAGAAGAAGTGAAATGTTTTTCACATAGCAGTGGATGTAAGAAATATTTACACACATGAGTGTAAATAAATTTGTAAGCTGGGACAGAGTAATTGTTCCAGAAGAGACAGAGTAAATTTTTTTGTGTGGAGCTGAAGCGTTCTTGGTGAAATCCCTCTGTAAGAGGAAGATGTTTTTTTTGTAACAACAGTCTTTTAATGAATACAAGTTTTTATGTGTGTGGGTAAAACTCTGTTTTCTAGAAACATTTTTTTTGTTCCGCTGTGTTAAGATCGTGTGATAAAACAGAGCATTATTCTCTGTTCAATTTTGTTTTGGAATTAAACAGAAAATTCCCAACATGGTATCAGAGCTTGTCCAGGCTCTTTGAAGGTGTCAAAGAAGCTGAAGGAAGGATTTCTTGCTGCAGCAGCTTCTCCAGCAGAGTGAAGGCTCAGTCAAGAAAAAAATCAAAGCTTAACAGCTCGAAGGTCGACGTTTAGAACACAAATGGCGAGGTCAAGGAAGAAAGTCTCCAATCCTCCTAAGGATGTGTCTCCCTCTACTATTAAAATAGAAGACAATCAATTTGATGAGGCTCCAAGGTTCAATGGGAACTTTAATATATGGGAAGCAAGAATGAGGACTTTCTTACAGTCTCAAGGGATTGAATTTATGGAATCAGTGATTGATGATAGAAGGATGGATAGAGAATCCAAAGAGTACAATGCAAAAGTAGCAAAGACAATCTTGAATGGGCTACCTGATTCTGTAAAGAAGAATCTAGGAAAACATTCATCAGCAAAAGATATATGGGACAAAATTCATGACCTTCACTCAAAAGGAGCACTGACCATGACCATCAATCAAGAAGGAGATCCTGAACCCATCATAGAAGCTGAAAATGAGAATGATGACATCAAGGCTGAAGCAGACCTAGAAGATGAAAAGAGTGAAAAGGACTTTGTAGAAGAACTCCTCGCTCAACTTATGACTGCCATGGAAGAGATTAACAATTTGAAAAAGGAAAATGAGGCACTTAGGAAGATAGCTCTAGTTGGTAACCAAGATCAAACAAGGAAGAAAGTTGACCTCATCAAGCTTCAAGTACAAGAAAGGGATGAAGAGCTTGCCAAACTTAAGAAGGAATTTCATCAAAGCAAAAGGAAGCATCATGAACAATTCATATCTATGAAAAATCAATTGAATAAAGCAAAGAAGCAGGAAAATACTTTATCCAGTCAACTTGAACAAAGGCGCAAGAGTGTGAACAAACTTGAACAAGAGATTGGTCAGTACAAGGTAGAGATCTCCTCCCTTAAGTCTCAATTACAAGAAGCCAAGAAACAAGCACAAGGAGCTGAGAAGAAAATGGAGTGCAGTCAAGCAAAGAATGAATAAATCTTCAAAATGAAGTCAGATATCATCTCCCTTAAAATAGTAGCAGTTGAAGCTACTCGTAGCAAGGAAGAAACTGAGGAACAACTTGCAAAGAAGAATAATGAGTGTGAAAGATTGGAAGAAGAGATTGTCCTCCTCAGAAAAAAGGTTGAAGGGATGAAAAAAATCATGAAGAGTTCTCAAGCCTTGGATAACATGCTCAACTATCACAGATGTCCATCTAATAAATCAGGACTCGGGTATGCAGGTGAACCCTAAAACAAGAATGAAAATGCTTTAAGCAAAAGAGATGTGAAGAAGCCAGAAAGAAATTGTGACGCTCCTAGTTCCAGCAAAGGCAAGGAGAAAAATCAAGGCTACAATAGAAGAAATCCTATTCCAAGAAGAAATCTTGCTCCAAGTAGAACACTAGCTCCAAAAAGAAATGTAGATGATGTCAAAAAGGCAAGAGGCAATAATTATCATCAAAGGATCTCAAAGCAGAAAGGCTTTAGAAGTACATCAAGGAAACTTCCATCTCCCAGGTACCAAAGTTCATCTTTTGGTTATTGTTATTCTTGTTCAAACTTTGGTCATATGGCAAAAGACTGTAAAGCATCTCATAGAGATAGATGTTATAGTCTCCGACAACCTCCAAGAAACAATTTTATAGGAAGAAGTCATGAAATCTTATTCATGAACAATGTAGAATGCTTCAAGTGTCATAACATTGGGCATATGGCACGTGATTGTAACTTAACATGGGCTCTTACACAAGCTAGAACCATGCAAAAGAAGAAAGTTACACAAGTGTGGAGAAGGAAGAAAATAAAGTCCGAAAGTCCTTTGAGCTCTCCAGCCAATCTAAGCTTTTTTTGAGAAGACTCTGCCAAAAGGAGACGATGCATACAGTTAGGGGGAGCCTGTAATTCTTGATCATTATCGCTGAGAGCAAATGACCCACTGATTTTCCCAGAAAGCACAAGTGCAGATCATGCCCCAATGGATATAGCCAGCTGCAAAGACAGTACTCTGATTCCCCAGAACAGTAATCAGGCACAGTTTTGTGGCTCAGGATTGATTGGAGTGCCTAAGCACAGTGGTGAAAGCAATGAAAGGAAAGCTGATACGAATAGGTAGAAAAGTTTTGAATTTTTGAGGAAATGTCTAAGTATGACTGATAACCTAGCAGTTGAAATTAAATGGGAGTGTTGAAATTATAATTTCCAACTGCAGCGTACTATTTCACAAAACCGCCAGTCTTCCATTGCACCGCTTTTCATCGAGTGGTGGTTTTCCTCCGGAGGGCAGCGATAACATCCATCGACTGACACATGCACAACAGTTTTACCAAAGCAGTTTTTTTCTCGGAGCATAAACTTCAGCAGATAGAGCCGTGCGATATGATGGGCAGCCGTCCGATTAAAGTGGGCCAGATCTACGGTCATGGTATATGGATTCTGTGGTTACCGTAGCAGACTTGGCGTGTGATCGGGAGGAAGAATTCTCTGACAATGGCTGTATGAATGGGTCTCTCGAACCAGAGGTGAAGGACAAGAAATCAATTAATCCACCTGAAGTAGTTAATGAAATTTACTACGGTTGGTATATGTTGGTAAGGTTTTTAATTTTATTATTTTTAAATTCACAGGAGTAAGTCTTTTGTTTTACGGCACAAGTAAAAACGTCATGTTATGTTCTTTTGTTTTAGTGTTGAATGAGTAAGGAAACGCATAGCAGTGCAAAGTAAAAAAAAAGGGTATATGCAGCAGCATATGTAATGTAATGCAAAGAGAAACTCGCCACAGCGAAGTAAGGAGAATTCATCCAGCAGGTTGAATCTAATACACACAACAGTGTGGATGAAATGAAAAGAATACGTAGCAGCGTAGAATTGCATATGTAAGGGAAGCACGCAGCAGCGTGAAGTTTGTTTTTTTGTTGTTGAATGTGAGAGAACATGAAACGTAATGCGCAGTAGCGTGAGAGCAATGTAAGAAGTTGTTTTATGCACAACAGTGCAGTGATAGAGAGGTGATGTGAGACACAGTAGCGCACAGGTATTTAAAGTTTTACACACAGCATTGTAATGTTTTTCAGGAGAAGACAGAGTCTGTAATGCACAGCAGTGCAGAGATATTACAGCCTGAGTGTCATTGTGAAGAGCAGCACAATAGCAAGAAAGAGAATAAATATTTGTACGCACAGCAGTGCAAGAGTAAAAAGAAGAAGAAGTGAAATGTTTTTCACACAGCAGTGGATGTAAGAAATATTTACACATAGCAGTGTAAATTTGTAAGCTGGGATAGAGTAATTGTTCCAGAAGAGACAGAGTAATTTTTTTTTGTGGAGCTGAAGCATTCCTGGTGAAATCCCTCTGTAAGAGGAAGATGTTTTTTTTGTAACAGCAGTCTTTTAATGAATACAAGTTTTTATGTGTGTGGGTAAAACTCTGTGTTCTGGAAACATTTCTTTTGTTCCACTGTGTTAAGATCCTGTGATAAAACAAAGCATTATTCTCTGTTCAATTTTGTTTTGGAATTAAACAGAAAATTACCAACATTTTTCCATGCAGTAATCAGACTTTGATGAACTTTTAGATTCTATGAGCGTTATCATTATTATATTATAATTCAACCTGATGTGGAAGTGTACATGTGCAGGATGTCTCCACTTCCCACACCTCCGCACTCCCACACCTTCGTGCTTCTGGTTTAACTCTCAGTGAAGTTTTTCAACAGCCTGCTTTGCTTTTGATATTGAAGCACGGTGGAAGTGCCTTTGTTACTTATGAAAAGGGTAGGACATTATGTAATTCAAACCTTTCCCATCCAGCAAGTTGTAACATTGCCCAATAAGTTGTAAGACTGTTTATACTTATTATTAATGAACATATTTCAGGTGTTCCATTGCGTTAAAAATTTGATTAACTAATATCTGGCTTGGCATTGCATAGTAAAGGTATATTGGGTGAAAAAATGATTAAATGTAAATTACATAGGTAGATTATGGTCGTAAAGTTTTGTAGTCTTTTACAAACCTTACAAATGGGAACTTTATCAAAATGAGAGACAGCCTATCCCGTTGATATTTTTTTTAATTATTTTATTTTAGTTGTATTAAACATTTTCTAAAAAAATATTTAATTATGCCCAAGTTTCAAGGGGAAGGGTTTCTAAAAAATGAAACTTGTTGAATGTGCATTGATGGTTGGACGCATCTCGAATTCCCGAGGTAGAGGAGATGAAATTGGTAGTAGTAGAACCATGACATTGAAAAGGAATGCTTGGGAATATTCTCATGATCAGATCATTGTGTGAAGGTGGTTTTTGTTGATTTTCCAGGTAATTATGGGAAGGATGTTATAAAAGGAAAAAATTAAGATCAAGGTTATGGGACATGTATTCCAAGATGAATGGTGGGAAAATATTATAGTGGACATTACTTGTGGTTTATTAATGGCCATGGAAATTGACAAAGGAAAAGAGGAAATAAATAGCATTTAATTAAGGAAATAAAGGAAAATAGGAGAAAATGAAGGTGAAGAGACACAAATATGTATGCAAGGGAAATTAGAAAGGAAATGAAAGGATGAGATTAGACATCAATGATAAAAAGGCACCTGAGGAATAGTTGACAATTTTTTCTCAGCTTTGGATCAGTTTTAGCAAAGGAGAGAACAAGCAAGGGAGTGCAAAAGGAAGTTTGGAAAATAGCAACTAAATGTAGAAATTAGTTGTGGATTGCATGTAACAATGAGCTTGCGAGATTTAGCATGTTGGGATTCAAATGCATGGTGGATGCATTGGTTTATTGTTTATGTTTGTTGTCACTCACATGGGATTTCCCTTCATTGACAGTGGTTTCAACATTTCCTTTCCATTTTCTGGATAGTCATGGCATTGTGGGTTCCTTGTTTTGGTTTATGCTTTGGATGACCAATAGACTTGGATCCTGGTTGAGGTGGTCTCGGGAAAATTCCCAAGGGTCAAGGGTAGAGATGGGATTTCTCCTGGAACTCTTGACAAATGGGTGGAAACAAGAAAATTCCTTTGGAGATGGTGAAGCAAGTCAGAGGCATCCCAACGTGTTTTGGTATTAGTGATTTTTGTACTGGTTTAGGTGAAATCACTCTGGTTAACGGTTGAGGTCGTTTGGCATTTGGAATCCCTAATTGATTCTATTTTATATTAACCCATATGATCTGAGATTCATTCTTGGAATAGGGAATGGGAGTGATTGGATGAAAGAGAGATTTGGTTCAGCCCAATCTATGGTCGGGTGGTACGTGGAAGTCCCTGACTTGGTTGGCATTTGCATATGTTAATTTGAGTTATTTTCTTATTGTGATCTATGAGCACAGGTACTGATTATTGTGTTGCCCTTATGGCTAATTTTTCATGAATTATATTATTGTTATATGTTGGTTATATGCATGGTTATATGATGTGCTCTTGATATGGATCTTGTTTATGAATAGATAACTTATTAAATGGTTAATGTATGAATGGGATAACAATTGTTGTTGCAACTAGTTGAGAGGGAATTGATCATTCTTGATGGTTCTTTGATGAAGTTGAGAGGGAATTGATCATTCTTGATGGTTCTCTAATGAAATTAAGAAGATCATGATCAGATATGCATTCATGACCTGTAGCTACTATGTTTAACATATCTTTGGCAAAATGTCTAATATATTTTAGGCATGTCTTGGCCAAGATCTATCCTCAGTATTGATTATTTAGACTTGTGATCATCCTATATCTGATTCTAGGAAGTTTTGGGTTGTTTTGGGTAGTGGCTTGTAGGCTAGCCCTCAAAAGGTGGCACTGATCTCACAATTGCAGGCACATAACTAGATAATTTTTGCTATAACCACATGCAGGAAGGCTCATGAGTGTTGTTAGAGCCTTACCACCACATGCACAATGTGTCAAGAGTGTGGTTGGGGTGTAAAGCTGGAGAAAAAGAAGTTCCAACTCAGAGATTGATAACCAGTGGGTTTTGTCAAACACCTGGGTGATATGGTGTCCTTGGGAGGTATCAGTAAGTTTCGGTTTGTAATCCCCACTTCCATAATAGGAACTTGGAGGTTGGGTCATGTCATAGTAACACTCAGCTCATTTTTACCCTGGAGAGTTAGTAAAAGCGGGTAAATGTGGGGTGGGGTGGTTATAGGGTGGTATCAGAGTGAGGTTACAACACTAAACCCCAAGGTAAAGGTAGATTGTTATGCATGCATGTCAGTTGTTTATGTGTTTAACATGTAGTCACATTGGTTATTTATTGTTATGGTTATCATATCCATGTATAAGTTGGTATGCATGGGATGTTGTATCATGATAATTTGGATTAGCCTGTGCAAACGCAATAGCCTCCCCTGAGATACTTTGAGGTATGTTTTTTAGTATGTTTTACATAGCTAAAAATGGCATATTGCAGGAAATAGAAGGCTGAGAGATGAAGAGAAGAATAGTTGAGTAAAGTTCATACAACTCTTCGTATAGGCCTGAAGAGACATTGGTAGTGTAGGAGAGATCAGTTGTGCAGTAGGGAGAATGAAATTCTCCTGGTTTGGGGTACACATTGAGAATTTTTAAGGCAGAAATCATGAGTTGCAAGGTAGAAAATAAGTGGTTGATTGAGGCACAGGAAAGGCTTCCAAGAGTTGAGGAAAAGCAAGTTGAGGTTAATGTAGTTATTGTTTAGAGCCTTTCAAATTTTTAGAAGCAATGATAGTTGGGAATCAATCATGGGGACCAACAAGAAGAAAACAAAAATGGTGCAGATGGAAGTAGGTCTCATAAAGGGCAGAGGATGGATAGAGATGATACAATGAGAGGTGGCGGATCGTTGGATACACCTAACAGGAGGGCTAGTACTCATGGATTTTATTCTAGCTCCATTTATAAGAGACATTATCACCATTAGTGCCAACATCCTTATAGGAGGATTGAGAGGATGTACATTCCAAAATATTTCAAGAAATAAAAGCCTCATACATTTGATGGGAAGAGAAGAAATTAGAAGATGCAGAAGTATGGATGATGGGGATGAAGAATTTCTTTAGATTGTGTGATTAAACAAAAAACATGAAAGCCAAGATAACTACCCTCTGTCTCCGGGGACAAACATATGTCTAATGGGATGATGTTAAACATATCAGAGGCATCACAGAAGAGGAGTTGATTTCGAATGAGTTTGAAAGACTCTTCAGGAATAAGTACATGTTTGAGAGATATTATGATGGGAATACTAAGAAATCCTATGAGCTTAAGATGGGCTCCATGACAGATGAAGAGTACGTGACCAAGTTTCTAGAGCTATTGAGGTATGTGCCCTACCTCAAGGATGAGAAAACCACAGGGGCTTCACTGGGGGAGAAATACAATACCACGTGGGTTCATATTGGGGGATATATAATGAGGAAGAAAAAGACAATGTATTGAGCATACATTAAGTGGTAAAGGGTTTTTATATTGGAAAGTATAAAAAATGGAGCTCAAAGTTAATGAAAAGATATAAAGGGTTATAAAAAATGTTAATGAAAAAATGGATATGTACAATATCTAGTGAAAGTAGGGGTTTTTTAAATTGGGAAGGCATATTGGGTTTATATTGGTAGGGGGGTAAATAATGTGAATTTTAGAGTTATTTTCCAATATGTAGTCAAATTAGGGGTATTGTTTAGTATGCCATGAATGCACGTGATATATCATAGGTTCTTTGAGTGAAGCCCCCGTGGAGAAAACAAAGGTGCAATGGTTCACTACTGGATTTCCTTTAGCATTCTAAAATCAGATTGAGTATGATGAGCCTCGATCATTGGAGGAAGTCATTAGGAAACTGACACATTGTTATGAGTAATCAAAGTGCAATTACGAGTTTAAGCGTGTTTGGAAAGGTAACAAGAAGACTAAAGGAAAATGGCTTGAGAAGCGAGAAATATCTGAGGATTCACATGAAAAGGAGAATGTGGAACCCTATAAGAAATTCAATGCAGTTGAGAGAGGACATGGGTCTCAGCCTGTAGAGAAGTAGAATAAAGGAAGTGGAAAAGAACCATTACAGTGTTGAGCCTGTGCTGGAGACCACCATAGGGAGTATTTCCCTTTGTATCAAAGTGTTGTAGCAAAAGCATGGCAGCATCAAATTTATAGTGTTAGGATGTGCAGATAGTTGGGGATGTAGGTCAAAGTATTCCGCATATCTATGTAGTATTGGATAATAGGCATGTAGGTAACCAAGAATCCATCATTAAGGTGGAAGGAGAACTAGAGGGAGAGTTCTAGGAAGAGGCTGAATGCATATTGCAACGAAAACAACTCATGCTTTAAAACTGAGCAATAGAGCAAGTTAAAGTGTGTGAAAGCACATTAGGGTTGAGGAACCTACTTGGAAGATGGTTGATCAGATGCAGGAATAATATTCAGTTTCCAGTTATAGCTGAATTTGTCAAGGGAGTTGGAATCCTTTGGGAGATGATATATGCAAGTGTTTAGTTTCAAGGCAGTGTGCTCGGTACAATAGGGAAAGGTAACTGGGATATTGTTATATTCATTTATGCACTAAAAATTGTGTGTTTATGGTGGTATGATGTAGGGAATTTCATGGAAAAATAGACTTCCATAGGTATTGAGGAAGGCTCATGTTGGGCTTTCACTCATGAACCTTTGGAATCACTGGGAACCATGGGTTTTGATTCATGTGTCTATTTAAAGTTTTGATCTATGGATGTTTTGTGATTTGGTTGTACTTGATTTTCAGTTTTTTTTGTGATTGGTGCATGGACATGCCATGGTGTATTGTTGTTTGGTTTTCCTTATTTTCCTTATCTTTCTTTCTTGATTCTTGTCTTTTATGTTTTAAGGGTCTTGGGAATTGGTTGGGGAAAGAGGAAATTTAATGGAGCTCGGGAAGAGCTGAGTGAAACCCAATAGGTAATGTAAGACTCAGATGGAGCTTGGTGTGTGAATAAAGGGCAGATGAAGGAAAAAATATGATAGTCAGTTGGGTTTCTTAGGTCCATTGGGATGAATGGATAGTGGCAGTACATTCATGAGAAAGGTAACATGAAAGATAATGTAAATGGGCTTGAGGTAACAAATACCTTGACTATGTTGGGAATTGTTGCTATCAATGGTGTGGATGTCTTACACGGATAAATGAAGTTCTCTTAGCATTGACATTATAGATAGTGGTAATTGTGTAGTGATCATGATTATGCTAATGTTTATGTGTGTGTGTGTCTGTGTGAATTTCATTGTCTAACAGGGTCATGAGGGATCATTCTTATGGAAGAATGATTGTTTTATGTAGGTGAATGACATTAAACGGTTCGTAGTTTATGAGGATTCATATGGGCAAGTATCCCTAAGAGGTTTATGAAGTTAGTATCATATGGATATAATTTGATATTATTTGCTTTTAACTATGGCTATGTTTATGTTATTGGAGGATATGTTGAAGGATACATCAACAGAATGAAAGTAGTGTGATCTACAACATGTTGGGATAAGCATGGATAGTGGAAATAACCACAACCATACAACTTGGGTTGTGGATGAAAATAGTAAGTCATGGAAAGACACTACAGACAAGATTTCTTGGTAGAGACAGTGTAGTCTTTAGATATGCAATACTATTGTTGTGTACATATTGCATGTGTTGTGTTGTGTACATGTGGTACTATGTCATGTGTATTGTGCAGTCATTGTATC
Source organism: Pinus tabuliformis (assembly GCA_031772625.1). Taxonomy (NCBI): domain Eukaryota; kingdom Viridiplantae; phylum Streptophyta; class Pinopsida; order Pinales; family Pinaceae; genus Pinus; species Pinus tabuliformis. The sequence continues at coordinate 672,036,813 of CM062815.1, forward strand.
ATGATAGGTGTATTGATTGTGTTTTACTATGTGTACGCATATGTCTTGTGTTTTACATTGTGTATGTGTATGTGTTGTGAAGGGGATTGGTTCTCAGGATCCCTGTAGGCTATGGGTTGGAGCCTTGTAGCAACTTCAGTCTCATGGAGGCTATGGGTTGGAACCCTATAATAGCTTGGGTTCCCTAGAGGTTGTGGGTTGAGATAGTAATGCCAAAAGCCCTAGACAACTTGGGAAGAGACCAAAGTTTGAGTTAATGGTATTGAGGGCAAAGGCAATATAGTCTATGGATGCCATTGATTGCCGATATTGAGGGAGGAGTTGATATAGTCTCTGGATTTCCTTATTTATTTGGACAAGAAGAGAAGAGAAGGCATTGCGTGCTTACTAGGTTTGGTAACCAATTCAATGTGTATAGAAAAAAGACAAGCAACAAACGTAGAAGAAAACAATAATTTAAAGATAAGTATCAATATTTTATTTTAGTTTTAATTATGCACATAGTCTAAGATTTTGATTTATGATGGTTGAGTTTTGAACTAACCAGATGTGATATATTTATATATGATGATGAGAGTAAGGAGCTAATTTGACTTGTCATGATAGGAATTAAACATAATTTCAAGTGTACCTTATTGATGAGCTATCAATGAGGTATGATTTGAATTTATTACAATTCCTTTTGAGTCTAATGGAAATTATCTGCTTTGTACATGAAAGCATGGAAATGCCTGGATTGTGTAGTTGGAACTGACTCCAAGAGTATTGACAGCAAAAAAAGGAATTGGAACATGCAACAGTGTGTTGGTAAAGCATTCAAGAGCAGATCCATTGTGCGACACTGGTACCTAATAGTGTCCATTTATTACCATGAGCATGTTATCACTGGAATTATGGTTTCGAGGTAGGGACGCTCCTTGATTTTTGGACCTTCCGGTGCGAGGAAACCATTCGAAGGGATGGATCACTCAAGGGATTGAGAAGTAGAGAAGGGGATGTTAGGGAAATTGGAAGTTGAGTGATTGCACAGAAGGGAGTGATTAGTTTTCGCGAGGGACTGAGAAGTGGAGAAGGGAAGGCAAAGGAATAAACTTGTTTTGGTCATTAGCATTGCGATATGGAATCAAAAGCATAATGGGAGTGTTGGAGAGGTAAATCCCCTCTACGGATAGAGGCGATCCCTACTAGCCCAGCAAGGGTCTAGCAACAATCACACAATGTTGCCATGCATGTTCCTAATTACAATTAAACAAGAGGTAAAGAGCACCTACTTGGATTCCAGCGCTGTCGTTTGACGAAGAGATGCTGCCTTCGCTCCTTCGCTTTGGCTGGTCACAATCCTCCGCGATCCCCGCGAATAGACACCTGCACACACGAAGAGGAAACAAACGCAAGCGTGAAATCTAATAAAAGCAACCATACATCGGTCAGGAAAAATGTAATTCACATTTAACCATTGCAAGTACAAATGAGAATGGAACAATAATAGCAGTCATCTATTATTAATCAGAATAGAGAAGAGTACAACCAAATGTTCTGACGTCGGTAACCTTCTCAGGAGGGGCCAGTCAGCATGTATCTCAAGCATTCACCTTTGAGGATGATTCTCCCAAGACAAACAACTCTCTCTCACACACAAGCGACACAAAACAACCTTCCCTAAGCAATCAATCACTTCCACACCTAGCACACCAAATACCTATAGTAGCAGCAATCTGAGCACTATAAGCTCTATACAATCCAAGCTATGTCTAACTAGCTGCTCATGGTAATGGTGGAAGTATATGTAGGAGAAGGAGCCTCCTAAAAGGGTGGAAGGATGAGCTTATCTTTGAGGGAAATGGTTGCAAAAGGTCGAACAGACATGCCATGGAAGGGAGTCGACATTCACAAAGCTAACAACCAAGCCTGGAGTTATCTGGAAGGCTGGTTGTTCGAACAAAATCGCCCAAACTGGATCAGCGCGGATTATGAGGTAACTGACGTGATGTCGCCGCGTCTACATAACTAGGAAAGTCATGTCAGCGCGGAAGAACACGGGAAAGGCGCGCTGGCGAAAAGCGCGGAAAAGTGATGTCCTTCCGAGCTGGCAGCGCGCGGAATACACTATGGAGCGCCAGTCATCGCGGGTATTTTGCGAACAGACGCGCTGATGAATAAAACTTTAGGAAAATGGGTTTTTGGGCCAGTTCAGAAGGCATGAACTTAGTGATTGGCACAACAGGGTGACTGACAGGAAGGCAGTGACAAATTACTGTGTAACAGGGAGTGTGTCCTAGAACAAAGAGTCAGTAAGTGTTCACTAAGAGAACAAGTAGTGTAACGATTGTAGGACTAGACATTGGAGGAAGACTTTGATCTTAGTAATGGTTCTGAACTTCCTCATAAGGAAGTGAATCCCTCATACTACTTTTGAGGGTAGAGATGTGAGGCTCAGGATTCCCTTGTTGCTAATGTGGGAATTGTATCCTTTTATTTGTTGGCTAAAAAAATGTGTATGCATATATGTGTATTTTATTGTGAATATTGTATCAAGTTGGGTTTATAAAGCTCCATAAGCAGTATTTTTTTCATGTTTCACCAGTTGTCATTGTTAATACTTCATTGATTTGTGTTTATAAATCTCAATAAGTAGTATGTTTTGTTGGTCATAAGTTTCATAGGACATGGAGGATGGTGTTCCCCCAAAGGTAAGGGGATTCTAACAACCCCAGGTTGATTTTCTGAGTAATTGGAATGATATTATAAAAAGAGAAAAATAAGAACAAGGTCATGAGACACATATTCCAAGTTGAATGGTGGGCAGCACTTGCGGTTTATTAATGGCTATGGAAATTGGAGAAGGAATTGGCAAAGGGAAAGAGGTAAGAAATGGAATTTAATTAATGAAATAAAGGAAAATAGGAGAAAAGGAAGGTGAAGAGACACAATATGCATGCATGGGAAATTAGAGAATAAATGAAGGAAAATCAAAGAAAAATGAAAAAAAGAAAGGGAGAGACTAAACAACAATGATAAAATAGCACTTGAGCAACAATTGACATATTTTTCTCAGCTTTGGATTAGTTTTAACAAAGGAGAGAGAAAAGGCAAGGGACCAAGCAAGCAAAGGAAAGTAAGGGAGTGCAAAAGGATGTTTGGACAGTTGTACCTAAGAACATAAATTAGTTGTGGATTGCAGGTAACAATGTGCATGTGAGATTTAACATGTTGGGATTCAAATGCAAGGTGCATGCATTGGTTTATTGTTTATGTTTGTTGTAATTGGCATGGGATTTTCTTGGATTGATAATGGTTTCAATCTTGCCTTTCTATTTTTTGGTTAGCCATGGTGTTGTGGGTTCCCTATTTTGGTTTAAGCTTTGGATGATCAATAGACTTACATCATGGTTGAGGTGGTCTCGAGAATTTTCCAAAGAGCCAAGGGAGGAGATGGGATTTCTCCTGGAACTATTGACAGATGGGTGGAGACCACAAAATTCCTCTTGAGTTGGTGAAGGAAATTGCAAGCATCCAAGCTTATTTTTGTATTAGTTATTTCTGGATCAGTTTAGCTGAAATCACTATGGTTAAGGGTTGAGTTGGTTTGGGAAATGGAAGCCCTGGTTGGTTCTATTTTGATTTTACCCAATGATCCCACATTCATGCTTGGAATATCGCATGGGGTTGATTGGCTAAAAGAGAGATTTGTTTTAGCCCAATATATGATCGGGTGGTACGTCGAAGTCATTGACTTGGTCGGCATTTACAGATGTTGATGTGATTTATTTTGTTATTATGATCTATGAGCACATGTACTGGTTATTGTGTCGATCTTATGGTTGGTTCTTCATGGATTTTATTTTGGTTATATACATGGTAATATGATGTGTTCTTGATATATATCTTGTTCATGATTCCATAAGTTATTGAATGGTTACGCGTGGGCTAACAAGTGTTGTTGTAGCTAGTTTGAGAGGGCATTGAGCCTTCTTGATGGTTCTTTGATGAAGTTAAGAATAATGTAATATCATATGAATTCATGACCTATGGCTACTACATTTATCGTATGTTTGGAAAAATGTATATTATATATTAGGCATGTCTTGGACAATATCTAACCTCAGTATTGATTGTTTAGGTTTGTGTGTTGGAAATAATACTGAGAGGGGGGGGGGGTGAATCAGTATTATCAAATTCTTATCAATCTATCTTCTTTATTTATACTTTGAATAATTCTTCAAATATTGATCATTACTTTGTATGTCAGTATCATAAAATAATGAGCAGGAACAAGAAAAGCAAATAGTCACACAAAAGAACACCAGATATAAGGTGGAAACCCAATGTGGGTGAAAACCACCTGCTGCAATATGTCTCTATCTTCTTTCAATTAGAAACTCCTTTTACAATGATTTTGTACTGGTGCAGTCCTTTACCAGTACATAGGCTACAACCTGCAGAGAGCTACAACCCTCTCTCGTTCTCCAGCTTCTCCTGGAAGGGAGCTACAACCCCCTTAGCTCTTGTACTAGCCAAGATACTAGTACGTAGGTGCTGGACTACTGAAGGCTACAACCTTCTCTTTCTTCCAGGGACCACGTTTCATAAATTTTCATACTGGATCCATGAACATCAATCAATCATCAAGTATATTTGCATCAAACAATCTCCTTTCCCAATTAGCACTGAATCAAGTAAACACTTCTCTGACAGCTGTACCCAGAACACAGTAACAGTAACCACACACCAAATTCTGAACCCAGAATACTGCAGCAATAGACAGAGGCAGCTAGATCATAATTTAAAGATATACGCTACTTCAACAACCTGAAACCTGCGTGCAGATCTATAAAGGATAATTCCTTCTTTCAAATATTCAGACACTAATTAACCCAGATTGTCAGATTTATAGATCAAGCATGCGCCTCATATAACAAATCAAAATCATGCAAAGATACTATTATTCAAGCATAAAGATTATGACCCATCAAAAGAACTTATCCTTCTTTATGCGCTAAGGTTCCTCCTTCATTCAGATCCAGATCTGCACCATAACCCAATCACAAATATTTCAGATCTAGCACTTATTAGATATTCAATTCAATCGATGATACTTTGCCAAATGATCTCCTTCCTCTTTTATAGTCGTAGGCCTTCCACAATACCACGGTCCAAAACCATAGGATCAAAAAACTGTTGGACTAATACCATGAACCAACCATGAAAGTGCGTGAGATCAACAATTTTGGATGCAATACCATGAGCCAAAACCATAAGATCAAAAACTATAGGACTAATACCATGAACCAACCATGAAAGTGCGTGAGATCAACACTTTTGGATGCAATACCACGGACCAAAACCATAGGATCAAAAACTGTCGGACTAATACCATGAGCCAACCATGAAAGTGCGTGAAATTTTCTCTTCATGAAAGGAACTTTTCTCTGCATGAAAGTGCGTGAACTTTTTCTCTACATGAAATAAACTTTTCTCTGCATAAAAGTGCGTGAACTTTTCTCTACATGAAATAAACTTTTCTCTGCATAAAAGTGCGTGAACTTTTCTCTACATGAAATAAACTTTTCTCTGCATAAAAGTGCGTGAACTTTTCTCTACATGAAATAAACTTTTCTCTGCATAAAAGTGCGTGAACTTTTCTCTACATGAAATAAACTTTTCTCTGCATAAAAGTGCGTGAACGTTTCTCTACATGAAATAAACTTTTCTCTGCATATAAGTACGTGAACTTTTCTCTACATGAAGGAAACTTTTATCTTCATGAAAGAAACTTTTATCTTCATGAAAGTGCGTGAAATTTGTTGCACTATAATTTATCATCTGAGATGAGTGGGTTGCCATCAAGTACAACATATGTATCATAATGCCAACAATCTCCCCCTTTGGACTTGATGGCAACAACAACCAATCATTCTCCCCCTTTGACATCAAGGGCAAAGGGTTATGCTCCCCCTAAGAACATGCTCCCCTGACTATAAACCAGATCTGCAAAGAAGAACCATAATCCATCAAACACCATAAATGACCATGAAAGAGATAGAGATATATTGCAGCAATATTCAGACCAGCATCCATGATCTCCTTCTGTACTTCCTCCATAATGCCAACAATGCATGATATGCTCCCCCTGAACCTGTGCCATTCGATCTTTGACCAATCCACAACCCAGCACATGTACTCATATACTTCAGATGAACCTTACGTACAACCAACAATCAGAAGAGATTCAACAACAAGATGATGCATCAACAACCCCCAGCTTTTGCCTGAGGTATTCAAAGGTCTCCCTAGGCAATGGTTTGGTGAGTATATCAGCAACCTGTTCCTTAGAAGGAACATACTCCAACTTGACCTTTTGTTCAAGCACTTGTTCCCGGAGAAAGTGATACTTGATTGGTATGTGCTTGGTTTTTGAATGCATGACTGGGTTCTTTGAAATGTTGATTGCACTTGTATTATCACATAAGATGGAGATGGGTGGTGTACAAGTGATTTGAAAATCCTGCAAGGTCTGCATCATCCAAAGGAGTTGAGTGCAGCAAGATGCAGCAGCAACATATTATGCTTCAGCTGTAGACAAGGCAATCGAACTCTGTTTCTTGCTGAACCAAGATACTAATCTGGAACCCATAAAGAATGCACCACCACTTGTGCTCTTCCTGTCATCCACGCTTTCAGCCCAATCTGCATCACTATAAGCATGAAGTGTGAGATCTGTATCTCTAGGATACCATAAGCCATAATTTTGAGTCCCTTGAAGATATTTGAAGATTCTCTTTACTGCCTGAAGATGAGTTTCCTTTGGATTTGCCTGAAATCTTCCAACTATTCCCACTGCATGCATGATGTCTGGTCGGGTAGCTGTCAAATAAAGTACACTTCCAATCATAGATCTGTAGGTTGGTTGATGTAGTGCTGTTGATTCATCATTTGCACTAAGGCTACATCCTGTGACCATGGGTGTACATACTGGTTTTGCATCTTCCATGCCATATTTCTTCAAAATCTGCTTGAGATACTTGGTTTGAGACAAGAAGATCCCTCCTTCCTTTTGTTGGATTTGCAGGCCAAGAAAATATGTCAATTCTCCAAGCAAGGAGATCTCGAATTCTTTCTGCATCACCAAGGAAAAGCTTTGACTCATAGATTCTTCATTGCTGCCAAAGATAATGTCATCTACATACACAACAAGTATTAGCAATTTGTCATTTTCAATTTTTATATAAAGATTGCTATCTGCTGATCCTTTTGAAAAACCTTGTTGATGAAGATATTTGTCCAAACGATAGTACCAAGCCCTTGGAGCTTGTTTAAGACCATAGAGAGCCTTTTTGAGTCTGCATACAAGATTTGGATCATTTCCAAGAATGAAACCATCTGGCTGCTCAATGTATACTTCTTCTTCTAAGTCTCCATTCAGAAAGGCTGATTTCACGTCCATTTGAAATACTTTGAACTTTTGAAAGCTTGAGAGAGCAAGGAACATTCGGATGGCCTCAAGTCTTGCAACAGGAGCAAAAGTTTCCTCAAAATCTATTCCTTCTTGCTGCGCATACCCTTTACAAACAAGTCTTGCCTTGTTTCTAATTACTTTCCCATTTTCATTCAACTTATTTTTGAAGACCCATTTTGTCCCTATAACATTCTTATCTTTTGGTCTAGGAACCAACTCCCAAGTGTTGTTCTTTTCAATCTTCTCAAGTTCTTCATCCATTGCTTTGACCCAACATTCATATTTGCATGCCTCTTTTACATTTTGTGGTTCAGTGGAGGAGAGTAATGCCAAATAGCTTGAAGCTTCTGCAATTGTTCTTCTTGTTTGTACACCTGCTTCTTTCTACCCCAAAATGCGAGATTCTGGATGATTCTTCTGAACGTACCGGGATGGAGTATTCTCTTCTATCCTTATATGTTCCTCTGGTGCTTCTTGAGGTTATTCTTCTTCATCATTCTCTCTTTAAGGGTAGTCTTCATCTTCTTCGATTTTTTCATGATTTACTTGCCTAGGAATGTATCCCTTTTCATCAACCACTACATCAATGCTGTCAACAATTCTTACAAGTCTTTTATTGTAGCACTTATATGCTTTGCTGTGTGGAGAATAACCAAGAAGAATGCCTTCATCTGCTCTAGGTTCAAGTTTTCCAAGTTGCTCATCAGTATTCTTAATATAGCATTTGCTCCCAAAGATTTTGAAGTGCTTTACTGAAGGAGTCTCACCATACCAGAGCTCATGAGGAGTTTGAGTGCTGTTCACTCGGACATTTGTTTTGTTGAGAATAAAAACCGCAGCATATGCGGCTTCACCCCAGAAAGTTGTGGGAGTTCCAGACTCATCCAGCATAGCACAAGCCATTTGTTGGACTGTTCTGTTCATCCTTTCCACCACTCCATTTTGCTGAGGAGTTCTAGCTGTAGAGAATTCTCTTCTTATCCCATGTTCTTCACAGAAATCGAAAAATTCATTTGAGGTAAACTCCCCACCTCTGTTAGACCTGAGGCACTTAATTTTGTAACCTGATTCATTTTCAACCAAGGCTTTGAAGGATTTGAATTTCTCGAATGCTTCATCTTTGTGCTTCATAAGTCTTAACCAAACAAACTTGGAGAAATCGTCAATGAATAATATCAAGTATTCTTCTCCTCAAGGTGTCCTTTTCCTAAATGGACCACATACATCTGTATGGACTAGCTCAAGAGGCATGCTAGTTGATCCTTCCTTCTCTGGAAAGTTAGTTCTTGTTTGCTTTCCAAACTGACATGATTTGCATATGGTGTTGTCTAGAATTTTGATATCTGGAAGACCACGAACTGCCTGATATTTGCATGCTTTCCTTATTTGTGAAAAACTTAGATGCCCCAACCTCCGGTGCCATAACCAGTGTTCATCATCCTTGCTCAAATAGCATTGTTGTTGTCCTTCTTCAAATATGTATAGATTATTTGGAGTTCTTCTACCTTTGATCACTGTTTCACCTGTATCAAGATCACGAACACGACATCCGTTTGATCTAAATATCACCTCGCTTCCTTGATCACACATCTGGCTGACACTTAGAAGATTATGCTTCAATCCATCAACATACAAAACATTTCCAGCTTTGACCTTTTCTTTTAACTGAGCAGTGCCTTTTCCTTTTATAGCTGCAGGAGTATCATTTCCAAAAGAGACTTTCTTTCCCTTTTCTAAAGCAGAATATGATTCAAGTTTTTCTTTATCACCTGTCATATGTTTCGAACATCCATTGTCAATGTACCATAGATTTTCTTGTCCTTCTGCATAAAATGCTATCCCACATCTTTCTGTTTGAGGTTCCTTTATTCTCCATGTTCTGGTGCTTGAGGCTTGCTCCTTTGTCTGCTGAAACCTACTCCTACATTCAGAATCTTCATGACCAAAGTTATTGCAAATAGAACATTCAACTTCATTTTCAAGAGCTGAAAAGTTGTTATAGGTCCTTTTTGTAATCCTGATCATACTTCTTTGTTTTTGAGCTTCTCTACTCATGATTGTTTTATATGCAACACATTGAGCTGCTTTGTGACCAAATTTATGGCAAGAGAAACATTGCCCATTGAAGAAACTTCTGCGATTATCAAATCTACCGGCCAAATGATTGTAATTTCTATTGTCATCCATTCTTGAAGAAAATTGAGAAGATTTTACCTGTGGCTGGTTGTAGCTTTTGTTCATCCTTAAGACAAATTGCCCCTGGTTTACCTGATAGTCTTTGTTCGTTCTTGATGTAATTCGTCCCTGCTTTACCTGCTGATCTCCATTGTGCTTTTGCTCATTCCTTCTTGCTGCATCAAGATAACTCTTTGAGGTGGATGCTTGAGATGTTTCTCCATTATACCCCAGACCTGTCTTGTTTAGCGGAGAACGCTGTACATTGATGATCTCATCCAGAGTTTCAGATCCTTTGACAAACTTAAGATTAATAGCCTTTGTTTTCTCAATTTCGTTTCTAAGGCCAACAATTTCACCTTCTAACTTTTCAAGATATTTTTCTTTTTCATCGATTTGAAATTATAGAGTATCAATGATCATATTCTTTTCTTCTATACATGTCTTAAGTCTAGAAATCTCTTCATAAAAACTATCCACATCTATAGCATCCATGTAATCATCATCTTCAAATGCCATTAAAAGTTTATAGTCATTACCTCGTTCATCTTCATAACTATTTGATAGACCATCACTGTCTTCATGAGTGTAGTAGCTTTTCTTATTTGCATTTTGTTTCTTGTTCCATCTGGCACATTCCTTTCCTTTGTCAATCTTATCCTTATGAGGACATTTGGCAGCATAATGACCTACTCTTCCACAAGCAAAACATTTAAAAGGTAGCTTACCTCTGAACCTTCCAGTACCCCGTTGAAGATTTCTGACAAAATTTGATTCTTCTTCTTCTTCTGGCACGTGACTTGATTCATAGTAGTCTCCTTTGCCTAAAGCCTTAAAAGCAGCTTCTCTTCTGTCTGATGGACCTCCTTTTCTCATTTCATAAGCAGTTAGAATTCTGTGTAGCTGAGACATAGTAAGAGTTCGTAGATTTTCCTTTTCTTCTATTCCAGACGCTTTAGATTCAAACTTGGGGGACAATGATCTTAGGACTTTTTCAACCACAACAGCCTCTTTTATTTCTTCACCCAAGTTTTTCATACAATTAACAATCTCATCTACCTGAAGGAAATAGTTAGCCACACTTTCATCATTATACATTCTGAGATTCTCATACTGAATCCTGAGGGTTTGAAGTTTTGCACGTTTTACCTGTTCATCTCCTTCGTAGCTCAAAACAATCTTGTCCCATATTTCTTTTGTGGATTTATATTGCATAACCTTCACGAATTCAGATTGAGATAGACATCCTAGAAGAGTATTAAAGGCCTTTGCATTTGTTTCATATTTCTTCTTCTCAGCTAAATCTGTAGGAGTAGCTGATGGAAAAGTATACCCTGTTTCTATAATGTCCCATACTTCTGTACCCAAAGATTGAAGATAGGCAGTAACTCTTACCTTCCAATATACGAAGTTTGTTCCATCAAAAATCGGTGGCCTGATTGATGCTTCCCTCTCGCAGTTGCTCATGATGTTAGATCTTCCTTCAAGCGATCAAGCTTCTTCAGAAGGACCTGCTCTGATACCAATTGTTGGAAATAATACTGAGAGGGGGGGGTGAATCAGTATTATCAAATTCTTATCAATCTATCTTCCTTATTTATACTTTGAATAATTCTTCAAATATTGATCATTACTTTGTATGTCAGTATCATAAAATAATGAGCAGGAACAAGAAAAGCAAATAGTCACACAAAAGAACACCAGATATAAGGTGGAAACCCAATGTGGGTGAAAACCACCTGCTGCAATATGTCTCTATCTTCTTTCAATTAGAAACTCCTTTTACAATGATTTTGTACTGGTACAGTCCTTTACCAGTACGCAGGCTACAACCTACAGAGAGCTACAACCCTCTCTCGTTCTCCAGCTTCTCCTGGAAGGGAGCTACAACCCCCTTAGCTCTTGTACTAGCCAAGATACTAGTACGTAGGTGCTGGCCTACTGAAGGCTACAACCTTCTCTTTCTTCCAGGGACCACGTTTCATAAATTTTCAGACTGGATCCATGAACATCAATCAATCATCAAGTATATCTGCATCAAACAATCTCCTTTCCCAATTAGCACTGAATCAAGTAAACACTTCTCTGACAGCTGTACCCAGAACACAGTAACAGTAACCACACACCAAATTCTGAACCCAGAATACTGCAGCAATAGACAGAGGTAGCTAGATCATAATTTAAAGATATACGCTACTTCAACAACCTGAAACCTGCGTGCAGATCTATAAAGGATAATTCCTTCTTTCAAATATTCAGACACTAATTAACCCAGATTGTCAGATTTATAGATCAAGCATGCGCTTCATATAACAGATCAAAATCATGCAAAGATACTATTATTCAAGCATAAAGATTATGACCCATCAAAAGAACTTATCCTTCTTTATGCGCTAAGGTTCCTCCTTCATTCAGATCCAAATCTGCACCATAACCCAATCACAAATATTTCAGATCTAGCACTTATTAGATATTCAATTCATTCGATGATACTTTGCCAAATGATCTCCTTCCTCTTTTATAGTCTTAGGCCTTCCACAATACCACGGTCCAAAACCATAGGATCAAAAAACTGTTGGACTAATACCATGAACCAACCATGAAAGTGTGTGAGATCAACAATTTTGGATGCAATACCACATGGTTGGTTCATGGTACTTGATGGCACTGATCTCGCAACCACAGGTATAGGACTAGAGAATATTGGTTATAACCACATGTAAGAAGGCCCATGTATTTGGTTGCAGCCTTCCAACCACATGCACAGTGTGTCAAGAGTGTGGTTGGGGTGTAAATCCCGAGAAAAAAAGAAGTTCCAACTCATAGATTAATCACCAGTGGGTTTTTTGAGACACCTAGGTGATCTGGTGCCCTTGAGAAGTATTAGTAAATTCTGATTTGCAGGCCCCACTTTCATAATTGGAACTTAGAGGTTAGTTCATGCCATAGTAACACTTAGCTCATGTTTATCCTGGAGAGATGGTAAAAGAGGGTAAATGTTGGGGTGGTTACATTTTTCATTGTGTGAAGGTGGCTTCACACTCTACATAATGAAAGGAACATCCACACATATCTTCATGATACAAGAATGCTCATGACGCTGAAATGCATGGTTGATTTCTTGTAATTCAAGTGTTAAAATTGTATAATGTTTTTATAGGACATTGGGAAAATAATAGATGAATTGGAGTTAGCCGGCATGTGAATATTTCTAATGTTCATATTTAATTTAGTTATTTGTTTCAGATAATGAATCTTAAGAAAAATGTGAATAACATTTTGAGGAAGTGTGAAACTTATGGTTGAGTTATAGTTATTCACAACCTGTCAATGTATTTGTAGGTTTTGACATGTTGCAATCACCACCATGATCATCTACAAAATCATAAAGATAGAAATAGATTACCTTGTGAGGGAAATTTGTAACAACATTTCATTGAGTGGAGATGGCTTTCATTATGTAGAAAGGGAAGCCATTTCCCCACTTCGCACAATCAAAACCACCTACTCACTCCACATAATGATAAAATCATTTAAAAAAAATTGATGTAGAGTGAAGAGTTATTTTAAATATATATATAATACTAATATAGATTTATGTTAACACTAGATTCCATTGCAAATTTTATTAATTTAAAAAACCTTTGTGTAACTTTTTAATTAAAATAAAAAAATTTCATGATTCACATAAATACATAACATACATATATTTGATTGGGAGGATAACATATGGACAATTTACAATTGGACACATTTTGGATTAATTACATGGAAATGTCGCACAACGTTTGATGCCTTTAGATGGAGGAAGGCCCAATTACCCATTAGTGCAGACTAAGTCTTGAGATCGAATGCAGCATAAAAAAGGAAAGGGATACTCTCTTTATTTCAATTTTTCTTTTTTAATTTTCTATGTAAAATTTATCTAAATTTGTAATATTTCATTATGCTGAATGCATAGAAATCTTTCACTGCGATTCCTCCGCACCTTCACACAATGAAATCTTTTGCACTTGTGAAAATAAATTTATGAAATTAAAAACGGTAAACTATGTTCCTCCTGGGACTTAAAATGGAACAAAGAATGTGTAGATCAGAGCACATTCAATTGTTTACTTATGTAATTACCATATGTTGTTGTAGAGAGTAGAATTCTAATAAATGAAGCTAACAACACAACACTTGGTGACAATAACAATGTATCTAACTGTCACATGTCAGTAAGTAACAAACTAAATTCGTACATAATATATATATATACCAAAGCCTAAACGATTACTTTGAAAAGACAGCTATTTACTAATGAAACTACCAACGGATTTAGTTTTATTCTCATACCACATGCGAATATGTAATTGGTATTGCCCTTATGATTATATAAGTCAATGCTACATATAATTGTTGGTTGTATTACATAATGGTTGCCATTGTGAAACATTTAAACTATATCCTAAACCCTTAAGTTTTATTTGAAACATAAATACGAAAGTTATATGCTGCGTGATCTGTAAATTGGTACTGCTTCTTTGAGGTAGACATTAAATCGGTTTGGCCACCTGCCTAGGGATATGAAGTCACTCCTTCATGAGTCTTTGATCTGGGCTACATCTGGCCTCCAACTACGTGGATGACCATGCCCCATCGACGGTTCTGCTTGCAGCTGGTCATCCAACGGTGTAGACTAAGGCAAAATACCTTAAGCTAGTGTCCGGATCGAAATGGGGCTTTTTTGTTGGCATTTTCACGGAGGTTTCGGCTCCATCCTCCGGTAGAGGGTTTCCTAGTGAGTATCGCTCAACCCCTTTGCAACTGTTGAGTTTCTAAGTGTTTGATATTGCTGGTGAGGTCTTGTTGTTCCTCATTGTTTATGTTTGCCTTCAGACTCTGTCATGGTTAAAGTGGGACTGGGTATGTTGGGGAAGCTCCTCAACAAGCCGGAAGTACTCAACATCTACCTGGATAAGTGTCGGCATCTCAGTTCATGTATCTTTTATTATTTTGCTTCTCGTTATATTTATGGAAATCTGACTTTCCCAATTGCTCTATCAGGATTCGCAGGCTTCGACCCTGGTGGTTTCCTTCTGGCTGTCACTTCTCCAGGTGCATCCATTGACTTAAATCGGGTATGAGACATAGTGTACATTGTTCCAAGGTTTAAGGCTTGTATTTGACATGACTCTTGGACTAGTCCTTACTTATTTTGGTTATGCTATTTTCTTGGAGAGGCTCATTCAAGTTTTCGTTTGAATTAATGCAAACCCTCTTCATGAGACTTCAAGTCTGTCAGTCTATCCGAAGACTGTGCTCAAATTGGCTAGGGTTTGGTCTTGGAAAAATGATTCATCCAGAATTAGTCATTTCTTTTTGTTTAAATGTAAGTCCTAGGGTCTATTATGTCGGTTCGGCCATCTCAAGTTTTGGGGTCTGTTGGCTGGGGTATCATTTATACCAGCATTTCGCATATGTGACGTGATAGATGGACAACTATTGGTATTACAATTACAATTTTATTTCTTTTGGTGAAGGCGAGGAACCCTCGCGTAATCCGGTTGTACATTTTGATAACTGCAATACATTATACAAGAATTCTCCTTATATATTTTGTGGAAATTTCCTACTGTTTTCGCAAATGTTTTCCATGGTTTATTGTTGTAATATCAAAGAGTGGATTTTTTGTGAGATCTTATGCATTATCTATTAGATGTATATGTCATCTCCAGGAGGACAGTCTTTTGATTTCCCAAGAAAGATAGTTATTCTTCGGTATATGATAAAATCGAGTCGTGCTCTTTTCTTTTTATAAAGATAGGTGTTGATAGAGCCAAATACATCTTTTAAGACTTGAATATATCTGTTGTGTTTTCTGTGTTCACTCTTTAAAATTCCTTTAATGTATCTTGTAGTTTTTATTTGATAGATGTTTACAGAATTGTACACATCTTTTAAGGCTTGTATATAACTGTTAATTTTTCTGTGATCACTCCTTAAAGTTCCATTATTGTATCTTGTAGTTTTCCTTCTGTTTCAAGCTCCTTCGATGGTGATTTTACTTGCTACCTAAAGAAAGAATGACTAGTCTTAGGTTTATACCTGCTATGTTCAAAATCTAAATTGAGTATTTCTTTCTTTATAGTTATTTCCACTCATTAATGGTTATTTCTATACTACTTGCAAATGTACAGAGTTATTCTCAGTTTTTCCTTTCGCTAGAATTTGCATGTACAAGTACTTAAAACTTCTGTATTATCAGCACATACTTAAACAGTGATAAATAAATAAATTGATTCTATCTTTCGAACTAAAATAACTCTAACATCTGCTAAACAAGACATTCTCTTATATAATTCTAATATCAACTAAACAAGATATTCTTTCCAGATTAGTACTTATCTGGTTATCTGAACAATTAGAATTGTTAACTTGTCTTGCCTCCCAACCTTGAGACTTGCACCATAGCGCCTCTGTCTCCCCTTGAGCTGCCCATTTTCGAGTCTCTTTTTTTCAAGAATTGATCTGTAGTAGTTATCTAGTCCTAACTAGACTTAAATACAATAGTTCTTGCTTGTTCTTACATCACAGTTCCTTTTTTCCTTCATAAGTTTTTCTCTCTCCCTAATCTCAGATCCCCATCCTCTTGATCTTTTGGGATGAAAACCTTTCTTAGGAGTAGTTAGGGTTGGTAACTACCCAACTTAACTATTTCTTGAGAATTACACCCATCACCCTTTGACAGATGTCTTCTCATGAAATTATATTAAATCACCTTCTTGTCAAAATTCCAGCACTGCCTTTCTTTTAATAATTTCAAAACAGAAATTCTATTTATTACCAAAAACTTAAACCAGTTTTCCAGTTTGTCTTAATATGCAGTAAATAAAATAATATTCACATTCACAGGGATATCACACTAACAACATTGTCAATAACAATTTTCCAAGCATGAAGTACAACATCGATAAAAACATTTCAAAGACTGATAATAATTACAGCAACACATTTATGAATAGTGAAATAAATAGCATTTCCAACGAGGGCAATAGTTATTGGTCCAACACTAATCAACAACATTAGTTCTAACACAAGTGATAACATTGTTTCCAAGATGGACAACAATGTCAGTAATATGTTATCAATTAAAGAGATGATCTGCATATCAAGCTTCGGAGACAAGACTGATTCTAACAAAGGTGACAACATTGTGTCCAAGTTGGAAAACATTGACAACAACATGTTATTGTCTAGAGAGATATCATCGTATCTAACATTGAACATAACATCGTCCCGAACTCCATAGAAAACATAGCCCTCATTAGTAGTATAATTAGGAGTGTTCTAAATAGCAGGGTGACAACTGCACACCGATTGACAACAATAATACTACCATCATGACTAATTGGATGAGCACCATCATTTCGAGTGGAGGAAACTATTTAACTAGTAATTTAGATTGCATTAGCCAATGTGAGTGTGAAGGTGGCTTGTGCGAAAGAAAGCGTGTACAAGGAAAGGGACATAAGCTGTCATCCGCTCATAGCTGACCACAATAGCAGACTCCATCCTCACTACCCCACGCTTAAGTAAATTATGTTCAGGGCCTCGATATTTGTTCATTCTGCCTTCCCCTACTCACCCTCTCACTTAATTTAGCACGTCATCCGTTCTGGCATCATTAGTTAGATTAGTAGCAGTATTAATGTCGAAGCATTCACTAATTGAATGGTCACTTACAAAATTAGTTTTCTTTTAATTTTAAAATTATTTGTGAAGCAATAACAAATATTGAAAATAAATTTCCCTCTACTAGGAAATTATGTCACATCAAAACTCACACAACTAATAAAAAATTACAAATAAAATTTGTAAAAATTAAAATATTATTTTTGAAATTACACAATAATAAAAATATTCAATTTTTTCTAAAAAATTTAGTTAAAATGATGAAATTTAAAAAAAAAATTGAGAGTTAAAAGAGTTTGAACCCAAGGCAGATGCAATAGTCTCTAAGGAGGAAAGGAATAATAATATATATAAATTTGTAAATTTGAGAAAATCAGATAAGATTACATGGAATGGTTAGATGAAGTGATTATGATCGTCTTCATCTAAATTCAAATCTCATAGTTTAACCTAGAATGAAATAGAATGATTATGTTACATTTTAAGTTAATTTCCAACAGTTTAGCTTACCGAGATTTAAGTCAGATAATTTGACCTGCAATAAAATAACTATATTACATGCTTAAATGAAACTTAGACTTTTCAGCAACAATCGAATGCAAAGATGGATATTTAAAACAACCCAACCTAAAGCCTGGCATACACAGATATTTAAAGTTCGAACAATTTTCAACGGGTAGAAGATTAGCCATTATAATTTAAAAAGCAAAATGATAGTGCGTATACCTTAAACTAAGAGCGAGTAGGGGGGCAATAAAGAAGTTAAAAAATGGAGAAATGGGTATCTATGAAGTGGGCCTAATGTCTATTACGCTGAACAATGGAAAGAGATTTTAATCCAGCTGAGATGTTTAATTTTTTTTTTATTTTTTTTTTCCTTAAGCACGAAAAAATCTTGATATATATTATATTAAGAAAGGATATACATTGGGCATATTTCATTAGATGCCATTTTGGCGAAAAAACAAAATATAGAACCCGTGATTTTTAATAGTCAACTGTGACCTTGAAACATAGTCCAAAGACCATATACATCAAGACAATTCAGAAAGCATAATATGCTTAATACAAGTTCCTGTATTGTTTATGACAGAAAAAGCATATTTCAGCAGCATATGTCTATGAAGTAGACAAAACATCGGTTGTGGCTGTAATGTTGTCTTGTATTTCATATTGAAAGTGGATATTCCCCCTTTAGAGAATCCTGTAGCATTTGATAGGCCTGTTACATTTGAGCCTATAAGCAGATATGAATATCCATATAGCTCGACTTGTTAATGATAAAAATGGCAATGTTTGTATTAAAATAAAACCCACTGGTTAGCTCTACAAAAGAGAGTCTGAACCAGGAGAGTCTGGCTCTGCAGAACGCTCTACATTGTTCATCAACATTAAACATTAAATAGAATACATAGTTTTAAGGAAGTTAGAACGGCATCCAAAGAAATAGAAACTAATTCCTATCCTGAGGCTACGTGAACCAACTCTACCTATTCTAGGATATTCTCCATTATCTTCAACACTCCCCCTTAATGGAGAATGGGTTCACATATATGCCTAACATCTCCCTAAACATTTGAAATTTTACTTTTCCAAGGGGCTTAGTGAAAATGTCCACAACATTATCACATGTATTACAATATTCCAGATGAATTTCTTTGGAATGCACTTTCTCCCTTACAAAATGGAATTGAGTATCAATATGTTTAGTGTTTTTGTGAAACACCGGATTGTTGGCCAACTTGATTGAACTTTGATTGTTGCATCTGATTGTTGTTGCGATTGTCTGTTCTTCCCCAACATCCTGGAGAAGTCTCTGCAACCAAACCGCCTCGCACGTTGCTGCACACATGGCTTGATACTCTGCTTCTGCTGAGGACAAGGAGACTGTGTTCTGCTTTTTGCTGCTCCATGTGATCACCCCGGATCCAAGACTGAATGCATAACCTGTTATAGATCTGCGATCATCTACATTTCCTGCCCAATTTGAATCTGCAAATCCTACCAATCTAACATCAGAAGAGTCAGTGTAAATAATTCCATAATCTACAGTACCTTGTAGATACCTCAAAACATTCTTCGCTGCATTCCAATGGCTTTCAAGTGGCTTAGACATAAATTGGCTTAACACATTGACTGCATAAGCCAAATCAGGTCTAGTGGTGGTTAGGTAGATCAGACTCCCAACCAGTTGTCTGTAAAGTGTTGCATCCGCCGCTTTTGAGCCATCCTCACACTGCAATTTGATGTTCTGTTGCAATGGTACCGGTGCAGACTTACACTGATCCATTCTAAACTTTTCTAACAGGCTTTTGACATACTTTTCTTGAGAAAGAAATGTTTGACTTGAATTTTTCCAAATCTTGAGACCTAAACAGTATCTGAGTTCATCGAGATGCTTCATCTCAAACTTCTGTGACATCTGCTGCTTGATTTCATCAATTAGATATATAACATCACCTACAATTATCAAATCATCTACATATAATGAAATGAGCACTACACACACTTGTTCATCTTTCATGGTGTAAAGATTAAGGTCATTCTTACTTCTACTGTAGCCAGCTTGTAGAAGAAGTGAATCAATTTTCTCATACCATGACCTAGGAGCTTGTTTCAGTCCATAAAGTGCTTTCTTCAATCTATAGACTAAATATTCTTTTCCTTTCTAGACAAACCCTTCCGATTGCTCTAAATAAACCTCTTCTTTCAGTTCTCCATTCAGAAATGCAAACTTTACATCTAGTTGGTGCATTATCCAATGTTTCTTAGTATTTAAAGAAATTAACATTCTGATAGTGTTCAATTTAGCTACAGGGGCGAAGGTTTCTTCATAATATATCCCTTCTTTTTGTGTGTACCCCTTTGCAACCAACCTAGCTTTTAGTTTTTCTATAGTTCCATCTGCATTAATTTTTGGTTTATATAACCATTTGCAACCTATGACCTGTTTTCATCTAGGGAGTTCTACCAATTCCCAATTGTTGTTTCTTATTATTGAATCATATTCCTATTCCATGGCTATTTTCCATTCATTATTTTCATTTGCTTCTTTATAACTAGACGGTTCAACCACACTAATCATACTAGTTATAAATGCATTTTCCCTATATCTTGCAGGCATTTGAGCTTTCCTACATGATCTCCTAAGTGGTGGGGTGGTGGTTTCAAACCTTATTTCTTCCTACTGTTGTTGTTGTTGTTGTTCATCCTCTGCCTTTGTTTGTTGGTGACCTTGATTGTTCTCTGCTTCTTCTTCATCAAAGTACGGAATGTCCCATCAGTCATAATGCTCATCGGTTTCTTCTTTATCCTGCTCATGGAATTTAAATAATCTGTATGCTTTATGTGACGAACAATACCCTATAAAAGTACATTTGATAGCTTTTGAGTCTAATTTCTTTCTATCTTCCTTTGGTATGTGGGAAAATGCTTTACATCCAAATATTCTTAAGTGTTTTACTCCCGGTTTATATCCATATAAATCTTCAAAAGGAGTTTTAAACTCAAGACTTCTTGTAGGACTCCTATTTTTCAAATAAACCGCAGTATTCACTGCTTCAGCCCAAAAACCATTTGAAAGATTCTTACCTTTAAGCATACTTCTACCACATTCCACCAAAGTTTTGTTCTTCCTTTCTGTTACTCCATTCTATTGTGGAGTATGGGGTAGTCTAAACTGTTGCAAAATTCCATGATCTTTACAATATTTGATCAACTCATCTTTCTTGTATTCTCCCCCTTGATTAGAATGGAGAATTTTTATCTGTTTCCCTGTTTGTCTTTCAATCATATATTTAAACTTCTTAAAGGATTCGAATGTATGACTCTTCTTACTTAAGAAATACACCCAAAAAAACTTCATAAATTCATCAATAAATAGTAGGAAATAAATTGCACCTCCTATTGATTTTGTCTACATGGGATCACAAAGGCCTGTGTGCACTAACTCCAGTATATCCCTCTGTTTCTTTTCTACGCTAACAGGGGATTATTCTCTACGCATTTTTCCTAAAGTACAAGCATCGTAATCATTATGTACTTGCTTTAGCATAAGAAGATCTCTTACCGTTTCTTTCCTCTGTAGTAATAGCAAATCATTGTAATTGATGTGGCAAAATCTCTAGTGCCAAATCTCTTCCGTAGTCAAGCTCGTTGCTATCAATGCTCAAACCAGTGCAGGTCTTACATCCAACTTGTATAGTCATCCTGTTTGGATCCATGTAGCAATTGTCTTCATTCCATCTAGCAGATCCTTAATGTAACAATTAGATTGTAAAAATTGAACTCTTAAATATTGATCTGTAATCATTGATACATAAATCAGGTTCTTAGTTATGTCAGGCACATACATTACATTATAAATTTGTTTGATATTACCATAAGGTAGAATGATAAAAACTTTCCCACGTCCTTTTATTTGATGAATTCTTTCATCTCCTAGGTAAATCTATGTGCCTTCATTAATCTCTTTAAAATCCTCCAGCCAGTGCTTGTTCCTTGTCATGTGCGTTGACACTCCTGAATCTACATACATGATGTCTGCATCAACATTTTCGTCATGATCTGCCATGAACAACCTCAAATTCTGCACCTGATCACCATTCACGATATGACCTGCATGTCTCTTTGGCTTTTGTTGTTATTCATGATACTTCTTTTTCCTACATTCCCTGGCAATATGACCCAATTTTCCGCAATAAAAACATTTTGTTTCAGAGTATTTTTTATTCGGATGCATACCTTGGGTCAGATTTGGCTGTTTATGTGAACTTGCTCCATTTTGCTGTTGTGGACCTCCTTTCCCTTTGTAGAAGTTCTTCCTCACCACCAATGCAAGATCAGTACTCTGGGGCTTCAGAGTCGATCTCCTCTCTTCTTCCTGTGTCAGTATACCTGTCAGTTCTTCAAAATGCGGGATCTTTTCTCTAGTATTGATCCCAGTGATGAACATCTGATAATTGTTAGTCACACCATTCATTGTAATGGTCACAAGATCTGTATCGTCCATTGTATGACCAATATCTGATAATTTGGTTTTCAGATCCTTGATCCTTGCTACGAATGAATCAATTGTTTCATTCTCGTCCATCTTCATGGAAAAAATCTTACTCTTGAGGAACAAAAGACGATTTGAATTTCTAATCTCGTACAATTCCTTCAAAATTCCCCAAATCTCGTTAGCTGACTTACCTTCTTGATGTGAGGTATAATGCAGTCTTTCACTGACATCTTTAACATTGTCCTTGCTATGTTTTCTTGTTTCTCATATTGAAACCATCAAGCTTGTTATGCTCATTCATGCATGCTTCAAATATGTTGTTATTCATCTTGGTGATTTAGAAAAAAAAAAAAAATGGACAGGTAAAAGATGTTAAATTTACCCCAGATCTGTGACAGAGACATATCACTGTTGTTCGATCTCGCAGCACACGCGCAGATCACTGTGGCTTTCTTCTCAGCCTCTAGACAACCTCCTGTTGTCAGCTACAGCCTTGTTATTGGCTTCCCTACACAGCTCCTCTGATAGCTACAGCCTTGTTCTTGGCTTCCTCACGCAACCACAACCTTGTTATTGGCTTTCCCTGATCGTCGCAGAAGTCCCTGTCTGTTCTGTGACACAGTCGTAGAGGTGCATGTCTTTCCTGTGACAATCTGCGGCGAAAAATTCGTGTGAGGTGCTATAGTGCCCTCGTCGCAAAGGTACACACCTTTCCAGCGACGATTTCAGAATCATCGCAGTTATCCACCTTCAAATACGATGATCTTGGTTTCAATGAACCACCCACCAGCTAGCGTACAGGTTCCTCAACCCTCACACTCTGATACCATTATAAAAATGTCAATGTTTGTATTAAAATAAAACCCACTGGTCAACTCTACGAAAGAGAGTTTGAACGAGGAGAGTCTGGCTTTGCAGAATGCTCTACATTGTTCATCAACATTACACATTAAATAGAATACATAGTTTTAGGGAAGTTAGAACAGCATCCTAAGAAATAGAAACTAATTGCTATCTTGAGGCTACGTGAACCAACTCTACCTATTCTAGGATATTCTCCATTATCTTCAATAGTTCAGCAGAGGGGTGAAAAAAACTTTTTGTGTTGACACCATCTAACGAGGAGGCTCAAGAGATTCCCTCGTAGAGGACACTGTTTTTGCCCAGTGGCCAAGCAGAAAAAAACAAAAAGTTTCAAAAAATTTCAAGAAAAGGGAAAAAAGTATCCATGCACTACCATCTCAGCGTTTTTTCACAGTTGATCAGCCTTTTAGGGAAAAACTTGCTGAGCGTTAATTCCCCCCAAAAAGCAGTCATGGGAAATATATACATTATGTAAACTTATGTTTTGGAAACTTATAAACCTATACAAACAAAATTTACAAAAAAAACAGACTTTATGAGACTTGCATAGTGAAAGATTAACCCGGGTTTGGAAAGTCCTCCATGTCAAAAATATTATGCTCCCATGTTATCTCTAGATACCATTTGTCAATGTTGTCCTGTAGTCCTTTTTTTGATAGTCTGTCTGCATCCTGGTTGAGACACCTACCAATGTGTTGGATTGTGTAGTTGTCTTGAGATTTCCATAAAAGTTCAATTCTTTCCATCCATCCTTGTAGACTGGGATTGTTGATGGATGCCCTCCCCAAGACTTGTTCGATTATGATTCTTGAATCACCATATATATGTAGTGTGGGGTTCCCTAGGAAAATTTTTAACCAAAGGAGACCGTAGAGAGCTACACCTTCAGCTTTAGTATTTGTACCAATACCGCAATTCCAGTGCATCTTGTATGACAAGTCAGCATTTATAGCAATCAAAAAGCCACAGGCACTGTTATTCCTTTGTGCTGCCCAATCAGAAAAACCCATAGGATAAGAGAAATGAAAATCTTTATTTCTTTTAGATTCATCTTTCGAGTATATGTGTTGTGCAGAGAAAAAGGAAAGATTTGTGATGACTTTTGAAATTATTTTAGAGAAATCCTCTCTATTGTTCTGGAATATGCTTCTATTCCTCCATTTCCAGATTTCCCAAAAAAGGAAAAGTGGGATAATTCGCCAAGCAAGCTTCTGAGTGCTCCACCATATGAAGGCTGAGATGACGTTTATTTTATTAGATTCCAAAATATTTTTGAAATTTAATTAATTCAAGTAAATTTTATGTTTTCTAAATAATTATTTTTTTATATTATCTTTTTAAATTTCTTAAATTATTTATTTTAAATGTTTTAAATTTTATAATGAAATTATACTGAAATTTCTAATTCCACTAAAATATTGCTAGGGTGGAAATAAATTTTAAAAGTACAATATAATAAATTTAATTAGTAAATATGAAACCTTAAGTCATAATCTAATACATTGATTTTTTTTTTATAAGAATTATAAAATACCTCTAAACTAAAGATATAAGAATAAATATCATTAACAAATAATAATATTATTATATAATTAAAAAATAAAAAATACAATGTAAGTTTGTGTGATTCATAATGTTAATAAATAGTTGTTTGAATAAATCATATTAAACATTTTTTAATTGATGTATTTCGAACCATAGAATAGAAAGAAAACAAACATGCGCACACAATAAATTTTTCCAGTACACACTCAATTACATCAATTATATATAGTATTTATGAGATTTAACAATAATTTCTTCTATTATGCTCTCATAAAGCACTCAATTACATCACATATCTATGGTACTTTTGAGATCCAATAATTTCTAAAGTGAGAGATTCTTGTTGAGAAAATATCTCAACACCACAATCCACTCAACAAACCAATCCTAACTATTTAATATTGTAAGTGTTTTTTCCAAGTCCCTCCTTTAATTCTTACATTATTACATAAATCACAAATTACATATAAATAATATATGTCTAATATGTTCTTCATCACCAATTAGATCTATTATGGAATCTCGTACACACCATTCTTTCTTCACCACCACTCAAGCTACCGCGTGAACTCCATTTAAAGCATAATTGTCTCTAACCATCGTTGATGATCTTGGAAGATCAATAATAGTGACAAACTCGACTCGTCAGGGTTTCCGCGATAAGAGCTTCCAAACGATGAACCACTCTATGGACCTACCATCATCCGTCAGATAGTTTTCTTTTAGCTATCTGTTAGTTTCTAGGAAGGTGGTATGGATATGAAATGTGTTAAGAAGTTGATTAAATAAATTGACCTCTTAAAAGCATAAGAAATGATTTTTCTCAAACTGGGACTTCCAAGTTAAGAATTACTAATATAATTCACAAATACACAACAATAACCTGTCTTACACACATGGATCTCAGAATGACTAATAGTTGTTTTAGAAAGTTTGACAGTTCTACATTATTTGTTTTTTTTTTTAAACAAACTTATTAAGAAAATAAAAATTGCCCAACAAAGAACACAACAAAACCAATCACAATTATTTTACATCAACAATGCTTCCTATCCCTTTAGAATTAGTTTTGTAATTGGAGAAAGGTGAGAATTGGTTCTGCAATTGGAGTAAGACGATATCTTAAGACCCCAGACAATGAAACAATCAACAGATCTAGCACATTTCGGTGTTCTGATAAAAATATTCTCAACAAAACAGTGAATACAAAAGGGATGTTGAAAAAGGAAGCCCTTATTTCAATTAATACTTAGAAAACAAGACATGCCCAAATACAAGAAAAATAATGGAGCCCATGCCTCAGCATACATGGTTTCTCAGTGCACAAGAAATCAGACGTTGAAGCACAATCGTGGACCCTGGATGGACCCACCAGAAAAATCACACCCGTGGGTTTTTGTCTCGACGATCAAACTAGAACTGGTCTCACCAAGTTCTTGAAAAAACATAATAAGATGAGCAAATCCCCATGATCCCATTTTCAGGATCCTATCCCCCTTAATAAGCTTGATAGACTCTTTAGAAACCTTATTTTATTATTTTCCCTCAAAAAATGAAGGAAAATACCATGGGATGATATGATGGGAAAATACCACGGTAAATACCATGGGCAGATTCCGTCCACTTTGACCATATCAAGAAAAGGGAATATTACAAATCCTCTCGCCCAAATATTGTTTGCCCTCAAGCAATCCACTTATATCCACAGAAAAAACATTTGTATACTGATACCAGGATCCCATACAAACCAGTGTGTTATCCCATGCCTCCATGCTAAATGATCTTGAATGGATCCTTCGATACTTTCATCCCAAACAATCCTCCAACCAATCCTGCCCTCAATAGATTCACCTAGATCCCAATACCACCTAATTCCTCGGACTTGTGGGTTATGATACCATCTCAGCCCTCCATCAATGCTCATGCCTAAGGGCCCAAGCTGCAATATGCTGTTGGCTAAGTGTATCCTCTTAGGGATCATCCCATCAATAGAGTTTCAACTCATAATCTCTTGCTAATCCATTTCATGGGAAGGATCTAATGCATGAATTCTTGCACATGGAATATGTCTACCATGTAGATGTTAACTAATGCTCAACTCATGTTTCTCCACCCGGTCACCCAACATGATTCATTTGTAGAACTCTGTCATTCTCTCTCTAATGTATAAAGTTGGGTTGGTATAACTACAAGCCCTATCTATGTACTCATGTAGACGCTGCTCTAGAAATCCCAAATGTATTCCTCCTGCTCCCTTGTGAGGGAGTTGAGACATTTCACTACACTAAAAATCTTGGTCGCTAACTTAGCACATATCCCTATGAGATCCTCATTTTTTATGTTCTCCTGTAAGATACCGTTGTGGGATTTCTAGACTCTCTACTTCAACATCATAAGATATGTCTTGAAATTTGTGATCTTTCCCCATAAGTTCTCCACTGGTGATTTTGGTGCTCTGCTGAATGTCTTTGTACCTTTCTACACCAAATACCCCATTGCCACAACTTCAACTTGAGCCTTTGACCAACTCTCTAGGAATGGTTCATCCTACACATTATGTATGTCATGCTCCCCCTCATGATCATTCTCATCATGCCAATTCACTACTGCTGGCTTCTCATTCAAGTTTTCCTTACCTCCTCCATCTGTGAAGACAATATGTTTTTCATCCTCTTTAGTTGTCAAGCATATATGCATTGGTGGAGTGTTATTTATACTTGCCTATACATATTCTTTATGGACATCCCCTTGGAGATCTGTGGACTTAGTTGTATAGGAGGCTACCTCATCAATACCATTAGGTAGAATTTCCTCATGCACTTTTGAATGTTTGTCATCCTGCAAGTCTCCCTGAATAATATCACACAACTTCTCACTATAATAGCCCATGGTTAAAAAAAACGATTTAACAAAAGTAAATAAAGGAAAAAATAATACCACAAGTAAGGGACGTATATTCAAAGCTGAAATTTTGGCAAGACATCCTGGTGTGGGTGTTAATTTCGGTTTACTATGGCTAAGGAAATTGGCAAAGGCATTAAAAAGGAAAAAAGGCATTTTTGCACATTTATTGATGAAAATAAGGGAAAATAGGAGAAAAGGAAGGTGAAATGACATAGGATGCATGTGAGGAGGAAGTTGAAGGAAAATAATGGGAATTGAAGAAAATAGAGGCCTCATTGATAAAAAGGATTCTGTGAATCAGTTGACAAGATTTTGACAGGTTTTGATGGAGCTCTCTTCTATTCTTCTCTCTCATAGTTTTGAACACTCAGAGTTTTCTTAGAGCACTCTAGCTTTGGAGCAAGGAAGGAAAAAACAAATAAAGGAAAGTGTTGGACACCTAATCCTCTATGGGTTAATGTGGAAGCAGAATAGACTAAGGAAGTCCAAGAGACCTTGGGATGTGGAACCCAACGGTCAAACCATGTACTATAAATGTATATCAGTTGTTAATAAAAAATGTACTCTCATGTTTTATCTTTCGTATTTTGTTGCTTCCCATGTGTGTGTTTAACATGGTATCAGAGCAGCAACTGTATTCCTGCCCTCCGTAATTACTTTGAGCCATTTGTTTTATGGCCTTTCTATGCAGGTCATTTCTGCCATGGCTTTTGCATTTCATGAATATTTTCTCAGCTAAATTCTAGCTGCAACCTCTGTCATTTCTCCAACGCCATTTTTGGCTCCCTCTGCATTGTAACTCCCTATTCTGCTGATTTTTGCTAAGATTGGAAGCTCTGATGCTGAAGCTTCCATTGGTCTGACAGTTTATTCATTGATTCTGGCTAAGCATGTTATAGATCTGATCTAAAAATATAAGATAGTGTAAATAAACCCAAGAAATAATAAGATAGAAATAGATAGAAATGATTCTCTTTATTAATCAAAACCCTTAAGGTAGGGCAACACCATACATTCACTCCTTAAGGAAGGAGAACACTCCACAAGCCATATGTCTATTCATACAATATTCCTTGACATGTCTCCATGTGGAGTCTCTAGCCTCTATATAGGCCTCATACATACAATACCATGGGTCATTACCATGGTTCCCTCATACCATCGAACTAATACCATGGGCCCATTACATTATTAATAACTACTTGTGGTCCCTTACATGATATGGATTAACCACCTTATTTATTACTATGGCCCATCCCATTATTACATTATTACCTTCGGTACCTCCCTTTGTACCCCATATTACCCCCCTAGGTATATAACATTCCACCCCCTTAGCATGTTTCATCCCCGAAACATGGGAAGAACACAAATAATAAGATTTACTCAAAAGAGTAGTCCACTGGTACAATGCATGTGCATCTAGCCATCCAAGGGAAAGGTGAACCCTTGATCTCACTGGTGCCTCTCTCGCTTGAGATGGAAGTTGACCGTGGCAGCTCTTCTGTGTTGATGTGTAGTAGGTGGATCTTCGCTCTTCTCTATCCGTCATGTGGGGGTGGTTGTCCTTGTGGCTAATTGGTTGCCATCTTGTTGGTTGTTGTCTTGTGGGGTGATGTGGGTGATGATATGTTGAAGTTTTAACCCATAGTGTCTTTTTCTTTAATTCACCCCTTACTATAGCTTGACTGTTATCTGGTGCATGTTGTGGTGCCTGCTATGGTGTCTTATCATCTAATATTACTTCAACCACTGAGCCCTCATCTGATGTATGAGCACCTGTAACCTTTTCTACTTTAGCCTCTATTTGTGTTTGATTTTCAATCATCACTGGCTCATCATCTGAGATGTCAGTCCCTAGAACATCTTTTGCTTCAGCCTCCTTGGACTCTACCTGTTTATGGATGGAAATATCCTGTAATGTAATTTTCTTCCTTTTATACCAGAGCTTCAAGAATTCCTTCTGCACATTAATATTGATAGTACCCACAGATTCCATCCAAGAATATCCCAAAACAACATCCATATTATTCATCTCTGAAGTATAAAAATCACCATGCAACACATACTTATCCATAGAAATCTTCAAATCCTTATACATTTGAACATCCTCATCATCCACCTATGTGTTTTCAATGTGTTCTACTGGAACTTGCAATTTTTTTGCCAAATTAACATTGATAAAATTATGCTTGCAACTAGAATTTATAGAAACAATGATCTTCTCCTTCTGAATCAATCCATGAACCTGCAATAAGGAGATACCAACAGAAAATAACCCTTTAGGTTTCTTGGTTTCCTTCTTTCCTGTAAAAATAAAATCTTTGCTAGGCTGTGTGTCTGTCTGTGTGAGCTTATCCACAAGATTATATTTACGGTCAAAGTGGTCCATAAGAGTTTTTTTGAATGTGTCCCAAGTCAAGGGCCTTCCATAGCAATGTTGATGCCCTTGCCACCATTGCCATCTTTCATTGTCCAAGTACATTTTTCCCACACTCAGCTGAGTCTCATCATCATAGATGTAATTCAATTTGAAATATTTCTCCATTTGTGCTAGCCATTTGGCTGGATGAGAGCCATCAAATTTATACAAGTCCCTCAAATTCTGATCTAAGTCCGCCATCACAAAAAATTGGCGAAAATTTGAAATGGTCACAATTCCGTCAATATTGCTCAGAATCCCTATTATGACCTGTTTTTGGAAATTGAACAACCATTCTGCATCTGCCCATGTGATAGAAATCTTGATCCAGGCACTGGAATTCCAGATCTGTGCTACAACTCTCTCGTCGTCACCAAAATTTCTGAAAAAAAGCGATGATTTTAAATCAACGATATCTCCCTCATCCGGTCTCCAATTCAACTGATTTTTTCTTTTAAATTGGGTATTTTTTCACAAAGAATCGAGATCTGCAATTAGATTTTGTAGATTTTTCCCCAGAACATACAGATCTGATCTGCAAACTCGCCGCCCCCGAAATCCTTAAAAAAATAAAAAAAAATCTCCACTTTTGCCCAAGAAAGTGCTCTGATACCACTTGTTATAGATCTGATATGAAAATATAGCTCTGATAACACTTGTTATAGATCTGATATGAAAATATAGCTCTGATACCACTTGCTATAGATCTGATATGAAAATATAGCTCCGATACCACTTGTTATAGATCTAATCTAAAAATATAAGACAGTGCAAATAAACCCAAGAAATAATAAGATAGAAATAGATAGAAATGATTCTCTTTATTAATCAAAACCCTTAAGGTAGGGCAACACCATACATTCACTCCTTAAGGAAGGAGAACACTCCACAGGCCATATGCCTATTCATACAATATTCCTTGACATCTCCCATGTGGAGTCTCTAGCCTCTATATAGGCCTCATACATACAATACCATGGGTCATTACCATGGTTCCCTCATACGATCGAACTAATACCATGGGCCCATTACATTATTACTAACTACTTGTGGTCCCTTACATGATATGGGTTAACCACCTTATTTATTACTATGGCCCATCCCATTATTACATTATTACCTTGGGTACCTCCCTTTGTACCCCATATTACCCCCCCTAGGTATATAACAAAGCCTGGTAGCACATAGAACATTTTGAGTTGCATGTTTCTGCTCCTATAACTCCTATTTACCTTCATTATTCCCTGACATCGAGAAAGCATTCTCTGCTTTCTACATTGAACAACTTGGTGTGTGTGTACGCTGGTCTGGGCGCTTAAATGAATTGAAGGCTGGACTGTGATTGTGCGTTGGTGTATTTATCCTGTGCACGTTGATTATGGTTGTTGAAATCAATACCCTGAACTATACCAGTGCATTGGATTGTAAGATCTGCATTGAGTTCCTTTTATATGGAAGTAAACTATACTATATGTTGAATCTATGCAAAAATTTTTGGAATCCGTTGAACTAATTTCGAAAGCTGATGAATCAATTTTGGAAGTTGTGCACATGCATTGGTTCTTATTGAATACTGGATTTATGGTGCATTTGAACTATGCATTGGAACTATGCTGGTGTGATGTGCGTTGAACGATGTGTACTCCTACAAAATCGTATGTGTATGAGCCGTCATTGCTGATTGCATATATATTCCAAGTGTTGTCTTTAGGATTGGTATTGTGACCAATGGTGAAAGGCTGGCAAGACAAATCGTGTGTTTAACAGATGTGGAAAGGTTGTTCTCCAACAATGACAAGTTTTCCAGGTGGACCAGATTAACAATTGTTTCAAGAATCATTCCATTCAGCTGATTTGTTGAAAAATCGAGAACACCGATGCTCCTAAGCTCGTCAATATTGTGCGGGGTTTGTCTAAAGAGCTGGTTTTTCTAGAGATAGAGTTCTATCATCAAAGTGGTAGGAGACAACATCATCAAACTGCTAGGAGACACGATTAATAGAGAGATCCAAGTGCCTCTCTTGTTCAGGAAATCGATGCATTAATCTCATCATAGGGCCTCGGTGTGAAGCATTCAGGAAATTGGAACTACTGTGATTGAGGGGAAATGTTTTTTGAATAATTGTGTATCTGAGATATCTAATAAGATAACCAATGCATGAATCGATTGTTGTGCCAGGGCCTGCGCTCAAGACCATAAAATCTCGAGCATCTGAGAATGATATGTGCCATCGGTTTGGCACCTGGTTCATCGCATTCAAGTGAGCTGCGGTGGAGATTCATCTTCTGAATAATAAAGATAGAGAGAACAACAGCCACAGCTACAAAATGAGTCCATTTTTGCAAAAAGGTTGCGAAGAAACTAGTCATTTTCATTATTAGAAGGTCTGAGTTCCAAATCCCCAATTTCTTCACCACCATTACTTCGATCATTAGCGTCATTCTGTCTTTGCATAAATCAACGTGCAGGGACTCTGGATAATCTGGAGCAATATCTTATCTAGGCCTGCTAATACTGTCATCAGGTTCCTTCTCTGACAATACCTGCCTTATAAAATCCTCATTCTCTTCATCCTCGCCCTCCTGTCTTTGTTCGCTACTAATTTCGTCATCAAATTCGCGCTCCTGCAATACTGGCTTGCTCAAATCTACATCAACCTTAGCATCAAATTCGCACTCCAGTGTTATTTGCCTGAGCATAAAATATTTCCTTGGAAACATTCACCATACTTCATCAAGCATAGGAGTTGGACTACTTGCAATCTTAGGCCGAAATGCATTAGGATTACGCTCAAGTATCTCATCAACAACTTCTCTTAGGCCGAAGTGCAGAAAGAAATTTTTTAGTGTTTTCCAGCTAAGATTGAAGCCAGAAGTCCATGGAGTTCTGACAGACAACTGGTTCAAAAGCTGCCCATCGTAAAGCCGGATAAGCAATTTATCATCAAAGGAATGTAGGAACTACTCATATTCCAAACCTCATTCAAGGAGAGGATAGATTGATTGATCTTCATGGTCTCCATGTGAATGAAGCCATACATGTATTAAAGAATGAACTTGCTGGTCTCCATAATAAAGCAAGGTCTATTGGTCAGCGGCAACAGGTTTTAATTTGTGTTGGGACAGGACACCATACAAAGGGATCTCGTACACCAGCAAGGTTGCGTGCTGCTGTTGAAAGGTACCTATTAGAGGACAAGCATCTTGATTACACTGAACCACAGCCAGGAATGTTACGAGTTTCTATATACTGACTAGAGATATTTGAGATGTGCAATATGGTCTCCCTTCCAAAGGCTTTCATAATTCTCATTTAGTGTATAGGAAGAGCAACAGGGATCTTGAGTCCTTTTCAATATCTGCCCGTGGAGTTCTGTGTGACAACTGATTGCAATACCCAGTGAAGTTTCTAAGGGGCTTACGAGCTGTTTGAACCTCTATACTTCCGCCACAGTTCAGTAAAAAAGGGCCTGAGAACCTAGGTGACAGTGGGCACAGATTTTGGCTATAGCAACACATTTCGTAAGGCATTCTGGTCAGAAATTGAAGCGTGAATTTCAAGGGGAATTTCTGTTGTATTCTAGCACATAAATTGAGGCATTCTGAGAGGGATTGTGCACAACTTTCATAAGCATTAGGGGTTGTTTATATTCTTTAAGTTGCAACTATTTGGCATTGTGTGATATATATAAGTTTACTTGTACTTTTACATTCTAAGAATGTGCATTTGTAATTAAAGATTTTTTTTGAAATGGATCAAATGGATGATGAATTACAGTTATTGAATACCCTAATACATTCCAGTATTGATGGGATGCTAAAAGTTAGCATGGATTCTCTCTCTAAAATTCAAACCTATTTACAAAATGCAAGAGAAAACATTGAATTTTTGCAGCTTGAATCACAACTACAGCAAGAGGAGTTATAGAAGTATAGTCAGCATTTTGAACTTCTTTATGTTCATAATAATTCTCCTTTTGAATCATAAATTGACTCCCGTCAACATGTAGAAAATAATGAAGACAGTAAAGTTGAGGCTGATTCAAGAGCAGATGTGAATGCAGATTTAGAAGTCTAGCCTACACTTCCCAAGCCAATCATCAGACCTTGGGAAGAGCTTGTCCACAACAAGCATAGAACTGGTCTTGGATATGACAAGGACGTGTCCTTTCATATTCCAAACTACTACAAGCCCATTCAGTTTCAGAGTGTTGGATTCATTCATGACAGTTCACCTCTAGCTATTCCATATTCTGCTCCTCTTCCACAGCAACAACAACAGATTGTGAAATGCCAACACTGTGACCGAGTTGGCCATCTGAAAGATCATTGTTTTGATCTTCATCCATGTAAACATTGTCATAAAACTAGTCATTCTTCAAATAGGTGCTTCAGAAACAAACCTCCTGCAAGAACAAAGATTCATCTTGGATGGATCGCTTCATGGCAATGGGCATCAATAGCCAAGAAGATATTTCAATCAAATGTCAGAACTTGTTCAAGAGTATTGAACAGTCTTGCATTTGAGTTTTCTTCATCATCTCACCTTGTATCTAACAGGGGGGGGGGAATGATGGTCATCTACAAGCTTCAAAGCCACATCAAGAGAGACTGAGCCACAACCTGCCATACCAGATTCAGAGTTGTAGCTAGAGACAAAGATGCCCCTGAGCATGCCTTTAGTTGGTAATCTGGGACACTTCCTCTGGCAAGACTTCAGCTTCTTGCCAGTTTTGGAAGAATTCCAGGAACAGAATTGGGGACACTTCCTCTAGAAGAAGACTTCAGCTTCTTGCCAGTGTTGGAAGAGTTCCAGGAATTGTATTAAGCATTCCAGAGTTGTTGGTCATCCTTAAACCATCACAGGTTGAGACTTCCCTTTTTATGTTGAAGTTATCCCTTTTATGTGGGGTGAGACCTCCCTTTCATGGTTGAAGATTTCCCTCTTCAAAACATTAGGAACACTTCCTCTAGCAGAAGACTTGAGCTTCATGGAAGAGTTCCGGGAACTGCACTAAGCGTTCCAGTGTTGGTGGTCATCCTTAAACCACCTCCCTTTATACCAGCATTTCAGAGAGCACATTCAGCCTAGTGCTGCCATGCAATTTTTCACATTTTGCATTACAGCTCTCTTCTTGGACTCATACGTAACCCTTCAGATTAAGGGGGGGAATTTTCGATACCTAATCCTCTATGGGTTAGTGTGGAAGCAAAATAGACTAAGGAAGTCCAAGAGACCTTGGGATGTGGAACCCAATGGTCAAACCACGTACTATAAATGTATATCAGTTGTTAATAAAAAATGTACTCTCATGTTTTATCTTTCATATTCTGTTGCTGCCCTCATTGATAAAAAGGATTCTGAGAATCAGTTGACAAGATTTTGACAGGTTTTGGTGGAGCTCTCTTCTATTCTTTCTCTCTCATAGTTTTGAACACTTGGAGCACTCTAGCTTTGGAGCAAGGAAGGAAAAAACAAACAAAGGAAAGGAAGGAAAGAAAAGATAAAGCAAGGAAGAACAGGATCAAGCAACTTCAACAAACATTAGGGGAGTTTTAAGGTCTAAAATGGGCCTCCTAAGGAAATTATAAAATAATAGTGAAATAAATCAAATAAGATTAGATTACATCATCAAATTTTAGAGGGAAGAATGAAAACAATATCTTTTCAACTCATATTTTCAACTTATCTCCATATGGGTTTACTCAAATTTTAAGTGGAAAAACTCATTGGGTGCATAATTTGATTCCTTATCTAAGGAGTACCCATGTTGCATACTTTCGATGTCCCCTGCTACACAAAAAAAGAGAAATACATGAAAAATGTGATTGCAATCATGTTTTTTCATGTATTTCTCCTTTTTCGTGTAGCAGGGTCCCTCGAAAATATTCAACATGGGTACTCCTTGGATGACGAATTAAATTTTTCATCCAACAAATACTCACGCTCAAAATTTGAGTAAAATTTTAGGGAGATATTTTTAAAATACAAGTTGAAAAAGTAGTATTATTATTTTATTATTTTTTAATCTTTTTACATTTTACTCCAAAAATGGTGAATCATCCCCCATGGTTGACATCATCATCTTGAATCCTATTGGTTCTTACAAAGTTTATTTTGGTTGTACATTTTTCTTGGGAGGCCCATTTTAAACCTCAAAAGTCCCCTAATGAATACTTGTAGGTAACATGTTGCATGTGTGATTTACTAGTTGGTCTTGACATGCATGGACTTGCATGTTGGTATATGGTTCTCTTGTTGTCAATGGAATGGTTTTTCCAGGTTATGACAATTCTTTTCAGCCTAGCCTTGCCATTTTTCAGATATCAATGGTGTGGTGGGATTAATTACTTGGTTTTGAGCTTTAGAATTTCTAGATGGTTTCAGAATCTCGGTGAGGGTGGTTTCATGAAAATTCCCAAAGGCCTAGTAATCCCTTAACTAGTTTTGGTGGGACACACGGTAAACCCTGAGGGTGGAGTCACGGTCTAGAGCCTAGTGATTCGGTGTGGATTATAGTAAATTGCGAGAGATAAGGAGATGAAAAAATCCTCAAGGATAGTGATGAAGTTTGGAAGAATTCCAGGCCAAGTTTGGCTTTGTGATCTTAGTGCTAGTTTTGGTGTGATCACGGTTTGGTGAGCGAGGAGGTGGTTTAACCTCTAGATTCCCTTGGCTTTTTTCATTGGTTTATCCATGATATCCCACATTCATGGTTGGAATATGTCACATGGTTGACTTGCTGAAAGAAAGATTTGGTTCAACCATGTGTATGGTCTGGTGGCACGTGGAAGACTCAAGCCTGGTCAATTTTGCCTATGTTTAATACACGCTAAGTTCTCTTGATTTATACTTATTAATGTGTATATTTAATAGTTGTTATCTCATTGTTATTTACATGTTTAATGTTGGTTATAATCATGGTTATATGATTGGTTATTGTCATGGTTATTTCATGTATTTACTTGTAGTTGAAAGGGTAATGGATGAAATACCTAATTAATGTCAAAAAAGTTAAAGGAATAGGGTGGTGATCCTTCTCTTCAAGTCTCATATGCGGTATCACGCATTTATGCTCTATTTTTTATTCATTTCCGGTAGATTTCATTAATGCCAAGTGTTTGATAGAATGTCACTAACAGTTGGGGATGGTTAGGCCTAGTCCTGGAGTCAAATTTTCTTTTTAATTCTTTTCATTATGTAAATTATGGATTCTGGAAGTGTTCTTGAGTTTTGGGTAGTGACCTGGGCTCTGCGCTTGAAAATTTGCTCAAATACCGAGGACGAAAGAATAGATCTGAGCAGGAAAGTCCCTCGACATTGCCATACTCATGTTGTGCATGCGTCCATAGGTCGTCAGATGCACCCTTGCGCATATCAAGGGAGTGTCTAGGGGTTTTGATCCGAATGGAAAATGACATACACCGATGGTATTCATCCACCCATGGAATTTACCCATGATATTGTAAGTGGCATATATCCATGGTATTCATTCACCCATGGTATTTTCCCATGATATTGTAAGTGTCATCAACCCTTGGTATTCATCCTCCCATAGTATTTATCCACTCATGGAATTTACCCATGGTATTGTAAATGGCATCTACCCATGGTATTCATTCACCCATGGTATTTACCCACCCATGGAATTTACATGTGGTATTGTAACCAAAAAATCCTATAAGTAACAAGTCGCATTTTGTAAAAGGACAGATTGTCCACCACAATGTAGCCTTTACAATGTGTTTTCTCCTTTTCTTTTTGGCATTGCAATTTTTCAGATCTTGGGGGCATCCCCCTCAAGATCCATTTCATTTTTTTTAGATCTCGGGGACCTCCTCCCAAGATTCGAATAAGTGGTATCAAAGGCAGGTTATGATTCCATGAGAATGAGTGTTTGATGCATTTTTAGTTTCAAATTTTTGCATCAATATTCAACAAACTTTAGGCGCATACTATGACCTCCACATAGCACTTTCTTGGGTAAAGGAGGAATAATTTTTCTTTTTTTCATTTTTTGCAAGATTTTTTTTTGGGTAGCGAGTTTGCAGATCATATATGAAACTTTTTGTGCAAAATTTAAAAATATAAATAATAGATCTAGATTCCTTGAAAAAAATAACCAAATTCACAAAATAAATTGGCCAAATCGAAGTCTGAATGAGGGGGATATCGTTGATTTAAAATAAGCTATGTTGCAGAAATTTTTCTAATGGAAATTCGTGCATGGTTGCTCTCCTATCATTTGTTTGTAGTTTTTGTGCAGAATTGTACAAAACTTATTGGAGATATGAGCTCCTCTCGAAAAATATCCCAATCTCAAAAAACAAATTGGTTGAATCGGAGTTCGGATGAGGGAGATATCGTTGATTTAAAATCTTCCATTTTTTCAAAACTTTTGTGATGGCAAGATAATTGCAGCTCGAATCTGAGTTTCCAGAGTGTCCAGATAGCGATTTAAATCACATAGAAACATGCAAAATGATCGTTCTATTTTGAAAAATAGGTTATAATAAATATTCTAAGTTATATTGACCAAGTTATGTCCATTTTAAACATGGACCAGCATTCAGAGCAGGTTCCCTTTGGAGATGTGCCCTGCCACCCCACCTTAGTAGGCAACTGCTTCACATTCATCAGTTTCATCATAACAGCATCTGACTCGACTTATTTAAATATGTTCCCTATCACACCAAGTTATGTAGGCACCTCTTACTTCATCAACAATTAGTATCACGGTTATGGGTCAACCGCACAAAATCTTTGTCATCGAAGTCCATTTACTAGGTCGCACACTACTAGTATCACAGTTGGTCACAAGCATTACAAGGTATATATATCCTCAGATCTTCATTTTTCATGGTTATGGGTCATCCACAAACCCACACTTTATCGAATTCCATTTACTAGGCCGCACATTGTTAGTATCACATTTGGTCATAAGCATTACAGGGTATCTCTATCCTCGGATCTTCATTTTTCATGGTTATGGGTAATCCACAAACCCACACTTCATCGTAGTCCATTTTCTAGGCCACACACTGTCAGTATCACCGTTAGTCAAAATAATTACGGGGTATCTATATCCTCGTATCTTCATTAATCACGGGTATGGGTTAACCACACAAAACCCTTCTCTTCAATGGCTCTACATATTCAACAAAAGCTTCTCAGGAGGGAACTTCACACAATTGAGACTATTTCTTCATAAGGAGGGAGGAATGATCCGAGTGGAAAATGGCATCCACCCGTGGTATTCATCTACCCATGGTATTTATCCACCCATGGAATTTACCCGTGATATTTTAAGTGGCATCCACCCATGATATTCTTTCACCCATGGTATTGTAAGTGGCATCGAAACTTGGTATTCACCCTCCCATGGTATTTGTCCACTCATGGAATTTACCCATGGTATTGTAAGTGACATCCACCCATGGTATTCATTCAACCATGGTATTTACCTATGTAACAAGTCACATTTTCTAAAAAGACAGATTGTCCACCACAATGTAGCCTTTTGAGTTATTATCTGTTTTAAGAAAAAAAAAGTTTCCTTGTGGTTTTGTTTACTGTTTGTTCTCTTATTGTCATTCTGGAATTACAATTTTTCAGATCTTGGGGGCCTCCCCCCAAGATCCATTTCAATTTTTTAATATCTTGGGGGCCTCCTCCCAAGATCAGGTTCAGGTTTAGTGGTCTAAAAGTTTAGTGGGACCCAGTGACTGGCTACTTGAGTGGTTGTGATGGTTCCACTTCCTTGAAGTCAGTTAGGAGGTTGAATCATATCATGGTAATTTATCGTCACATGTGTAACCTAGTTGGGTGATTAGTTGGGTATATGTGGGAGGAGGCCGTTAGAGAGTGGTTTTCGGAGTATGGTTAACCCCTCGGATTGGATGGATGGTGTGTTGGTCATGCATTCATGTTGGTTTCATATGTGCTTCTTCTGTTGTAAGACCATGTGCTTGTCACATTTGCATGGTGTTGATCATGGTTGTAGTGATGTTGCCATGTGAAGGTTGACGATGTTGTTATGGGATGTGTCATGATGAGTGTATGGTTGTATATGAATTTGTTATGCATGTTAGTGTCTTTATGCTATTATTCATGCATTGTCATGGCTATGGTTATGCCTGTATGGTAGGCTAGTGTTATAGACATTTTTGTGCCTTATAGCTATAAGCATGAAATGTCCATAATCTAAGGGATCCAAAGTCCCTAAACATGTTGTTCCTACCCCTAGAGGAACAAGGCTAACAAATCACAGCAATTCACAGAAGTTCTCCACCAGAAACTGCTCAAAAACAAGTCAATTCAGGATCAATTCAGAGGCTCCACTAGCTGTCTGTGCTGAAATGCAAAGATTACACTGGCTAGGTGCACTGCAACGCAGGTAGAAGCACTACCAGGGTGCGCTGAGCGGGAAGTGACAAATGGCAAGTTCATTCAACGAGGTGGAAAAGACCCTGGAAGCTTCCAGAATCTTCTCCAATGACACTTGCCTCAATAAATTCGACTAGTGATGAGTAAGAGGCTCTTAGTCTCCAAGTGGAAGCAAGAACTGACAGAGGGAGAGGACACTAGTCAGATCTCAAGCTGACTCATCCTCTCTCCAAACATCTATATATGGATCTCTCTTCCATGAGATCCAGGAGGCTGGAATTTTGTTGTTGCAAAGAATTGCTGTTGGTTTGAGACTGGAATCATTGGGTGCTTAATGCTTTGAAGGGAGGTGAAGATAGGAATTTCATTTGCTGGGAAGGAGATGCTGGATTGGAACTCTCTTGGTTGTATCTCCTCCTGAACCTTGTTATTCATCAATAAAGCTATCTTGGTTTCTCCTATATACTGATGTATCTTTGATGTATGATTGCATTAGTATGTTTAGTTTATTTCTAATCCTGAACTAGTTATGAATATGAATCTATGTCTTTGTGTAGTGTTCTCTTCTTGTGATCCTGCAGGGACCTGTTGAAGCTGGGCGAACGAGAAGGCAAGTAGCTGGGAACTCTCAAAGAGAAGAGAAACCGGATCGAGGGAAAAACGGAAGACACCGGTTAGTCCATCCATCTCTCTTCATTCTTAATTCATAAAGGAAGAATACTAGAATAGCTGTGTCTGTTTGTTGCTAAGGCACTGTCACACCTTAGGTGGATAGGATCGACCTGCATAGGCATTTTTCCCCACAACAAATTGGCGACTCCGCTGGGGAGATCTTTTTAGTCATTTTACTTGTGTCTCTATCATTGTTTGTTTCATAGACTCAACAACAACAATCGAACTGCATCTACTATTCTCAGATGCAAAGTAGACAGCTGCTGCTTTGATCCAATCACTGGATTTGTCTATGATCTGAACAATGGACTCACAAATGATTTGATGATCCTTTGTGATAGATCTTAGTCCTCCCTCAAAGCATCCCTTTGATTGTACCTTGCTTGTTGCTTTTATTTGGCCTGAAACCGTAGATTAATCAGCAAACTGTGACCCAGAACCCAGTGAGGAACTCTCGTTTCTCCTTCAGTGCAGACTCTGTGAAGAGGTTCTGCATTTCAACGCAGGTCTCGTGAAGGCTACCTGCACTGAATGTCAAAACCTCTGTGTTGAGGGTGCGTTGATCCAGTTAGGCCTTGTGCAGCTGGGGTTCTCTGCTCTGTTTTGCCTTGTTTTGATCTCTGATTTTTGCAGCCTGTAACCAGCATAGGTACCTATCTGATAACTCCTTTTCTCTGCTTAAATTCCGCCTCCTTTTGTACAAAAAGACTGTGAGTGTTTTTATGTGTTTGTGGCGTCATTTACAGTTTTTCTTTGCAAGAGTGAAATAATCATCCTATAGCCCTTGATTCAGATCTGTTGATTGTGATCTTAGGAGAGAGTTCATTGGCTGTTTACAGTTGATTATACATTTACTTTTGCTTTTGGTTTGAGTTTGTCTCTTTTAAGTGTCGAAACAAGTGTTCATTTCGAAAGTCGTAAAGTGTTGTATTCTCTTCTACCCTTTCTGATTTCGAAAAAGTAAACTTGTTTGTATTTGTCATTTAAAAGCAAATTCAAAGTTGTACAAAGAGCTTTCTTTTTAGGCATCAATATTAAGAAAGCAGAAAACAAACACCTACATTGTGCATTTGCATCTTGATAGTTTGCATGCTTGATTTAGGAAAAGTGCATTAGAGTGTGCCGATTGCTCTTTGAGAAAAGATGGTGTCTTTCTTTTCCCTTTGTAGCTAGGATTTTCATTGTTGAAAAGATATAAAAGCTTGCTTATCATCTTTAGACTGCATTTAGGAATTGTATCATACATCTCGTGGTGATCCAAAAAGGCAAACTTCTAAAAAGATCAACCTAAAATAAATTGAATGAACTCAACAACGCTTTGTAACTTAACGCACAACATAGAGGTCTAGGCTAGAGACGTGTTCCGGCGTCGTAAAGCCTGGTGACTGTCGATCTCACTGATGGTGGGTGATTCCTCCTGAGGGACGATAGCACCAGTACGGATTGTGCTCCCACGTACCGTCGAGTATATATTGGGAGACCCCTATAGGCATAAAACCTTTATCCTTAGGAAGCTGTGTCGGCCGCCCTACTGATCGCAATGCACTGAACACAACATTCAGGAAGATTGACCGCCCGTACCTTAAAAAGTATTCTGCGGTTTTGCGAAAAGTTTGGCACACCCTCTACCTAGAACTCCAGAGCAGTTCCTTTTGGCCTTTTTCAGACTCTATAACGGAAAAAGTCCATCCGAGCATTTGTCACTTCGGGCTCGTTAAAACATCGAAGGAGACTAGAGTCATCTTTAGCTTCTTCTCGACTCTTTAAAATTGAAAAAGCAAGTTGTGTCTAAAGCGTCGTTAAAATTTATTTTAAACGGAACAATCACCCCTTCTTCCTGCGTTGATCTTTAGGTTGAGAAAATGGAGCACACCAACCAAGGAATTACCCTTGGTGGAAATCCTAGTCCCTTCTCCTCTTGGGGAGATGTTGGTGCGCCCCATATGGCCACATTGTCGCTTCCAGGACTGACAATTGGCTTGCCGGACTGGCTCTTTTCAACCAATGTCGTTCAGAACACCACTATTCCTGAATAGTCGAATCAACAGTTAGACCAGACCAGAGTTACCCACCAGCCTTCTACCTCATCTAATTTTTCCTCTCCTCCTTCCTCTTCGCTTGACGGAACTGGTAAAACGAAAAACCAAGTTCCTAAGGAGAAGAAGGAAAAGAAGAAGAAAGAGAAGAAGAAGAAGGAGCCAAAAGCGACTGGGGGCAAACAAGTGTCGTTTGACAAAAATCCACACACAGCACTGACTAGGCCTAAATCGCCATGTGTCATATGCAAGGGAGACCACTTCCACAGAGATTGTCCCTACATCCCTCGGATACTAAGGGACTGGTCTCCTCGTTTGCACAATTCGGTGGCGTCAACCTCTGATAGCCATGTTGACAGCACACCGTCAACTAGTGAAAGTGAAGCCACAGGACAGAGAGGGAAAGCTAGATTTCCCTGCAAACTGTGTGAAGGCGACCATGCCATCCACCGTTGTCCCTTCTTAGACGAGGCTAAAAGAGTTTTGGAAGATCGCCCGGTTTTACCAGCGCGACTTCCTCCTGGATATCAAAAACTCCTGCCAAGTCCTTCACCAGTTGAGAACCCGGATGGCCCGCTCAGGTGGTCAGCCGAAGCACCTATCATTGAGGATGAACCGTCCGAATCCATACCTGACGAAAGTCAAAAGGTCGAGGCGGCAGTTGACCCGGTCTTGCCTTCAGAGGTTCTATCTTCGAATGATACCATCACAGAAGAGAATAAAGACGACACCGTCCAAATTCTCTTCATCAACACAGACTCCAACGAACAAGGGGGCAATTTGCCCATTCCTTTATCGCAGGAAGGAACTTCGTCAGAGTCATACCCGGCCATCTATTCGGCCCCACCACCAAGCAACTTAGTTGTATCCTTCGACTGGAATCAACTAGGCAGACCCCGGTTGCCAGCAAGCATACCATTCAGAATTATCGTTCAAATATACAGAATGGTAATGGCTGGCACCATCATTGATGAGGGGGCATCTGTGAGTATCCTTTCCTCTATTGCTTGGAAAGCGCTTGGT
The DNA here is from genome assembly GCA_031772625.1 of Pinus tabuliformis. Classification (NCBI taxonomy): domain Eukaryota; kingdom Viridiplantae; phylum Streptophyta; class Pinopsida; order Pinales; family Pinaceae; genus Pinus; species Pinus tabuliformis. The sequence goes on from CM062815.1 coordinate 672,080,976, forward strand.
TCGCCAGCACTTTTGCCTGAAATGAGAAATCTGACAGGCTTTGATAAAGGAACCCGTCGACCTTTAGGGATTCTTCCCAATGTGCCAATCACATTGAAAGGGAAGACCGTTCAAATGAACGTGATGGTCGTTCAAGGACCCTTGGATTATAACCTACTCCTTGGACAAGACTATATATATTGCATGGGAGCCATCGTCTCCTCACTCTTTAGAGTAATTTGTTTTCTGCACGAAGGAAGAGTGGTCAAGCTCGTGGACCAACTTTCATTTCCTGGATCACGCATCGCAAATAGTCATACACCATCCCTAAATGGTCTCTTCATGCAAGAAATGTCTCAACCCACGGTCCGTCCTCCCGATGAGCGCGAGTGATTCGGAAGGATATGACTGGAACCCAGGGGGCATGCGTCCTGGTCTGCTTCGGCAGGAAAACTTTGGGTATAGGGTAGGTTTCCGCGGGAGAATATGACTAGTCCGTACCCCGTCCGGCATGGAAGAGGGGTTGTTCTAGAATAAGATTCTTTTGTCAAAGTAGCACATGACGTGCATGATGTAATGGTTGGGGAGGATGGCTTTCACACCCCCCACCCAAGTTCGAATCCTGCAGAGGTTGTAAAAATGTTGTATGTGGAAAATGAGAGGGTCCCGCACTAGCTTACAAAAAAAAAAAAGATTCTTTTGTCAAAGTTATGTGAGTTGACAGACGGAGTCTCTCACCTTTGTCTATTTCGGTAGACATCGCTGAAGAAGTGTCTTGTTTGCTGTGCAAATGAAACAATCTTTGGGTAACCTAAAAGAGGTAGGCCTTTCCTGGTAAAACAAATGTTTTATCTGCAAATTGAGGGGTAACCTTGAAATCGTACTTTATACCTGGGGGCATGCAAACCTTTTGGAGTGCAAGCAAGGGGCGGCTATTTATTTTTTAAATTTTTAGGTCCTCCCTTTAAACCTGTAGGTCTAACCCTTTAAACTCGTAGGATTAGTCGTTTCCGAACTTGCATAACGAAAGGATCCGGAGAAAAGCTTTGTAAGATCTAAGCTCCATAAAAAATAGCATCTTCAATGAGACATTCTTATCATATGACTGGATTAATCGAGTAGTTTTAGCACACAGTTCATGCTCGTTAAAAAATAAACGCAAGATCCGAGCAGTTTTAGCACATAGTTCATGCTCGTTAAAAAATAAACATAAGACTGAGCAGTGTTTTTCCGCGTTTAAGCTCGTTAAAAAATGAACTATCTTCTGGTAAATAACCACTGTGAATGTAACATTATCATCCATTAAAGCCTTGGTCGTGTTTGCACCGTCACCTCCACTTTTCCATTTGCCGATCGTTCACCTCCATATGATTGTTTACCCATTTTGAGGAACAGCTGCGAAGAGTGATTTCACTAGCCATCCTTGTGACACTGCTGTGATTGAAAAATTCCAACCCGTACCTGGAATCAGCTGCTAACCCGTTTTATCACTCGTTCCTCAAAAGACGAGTCTTCTTTAAGCTCTTTTCATCTGACTCGTAAAATATGAAAAGATTGCCGAGTTTCGGCCTTCCAGCTCGTTAAAGCGACCGGAAGTGCTATCCCTCCTCTAGATTTTAATCTTTTTGGACCTGAGGGATTATTGCACAAAAAGATCGAGTGCTTGTTTTGTTCGGCTCGTTAAAACTATCGAAAACTCATCCCTTCTGTATTGTTTTATACTTTTTCGGACTTAAGGGATTAGATGACGAAAAAGGACTTTCGGAGTTGACTTTACGTACCTTTTCAGACTCTCTAAAAATGAAAAGGACCGAGTTATCTTTGTCGTTAGACTCGTTAAAATCATTAAATAGCGACAAACTTGTCTTTAGACGAGAACGAGTTTCACTATCGCTAGGCTCGTTAAAACATAGCGATGGGCTTGCCTGAAGGGCAAGTTATAGAACAAGCATATGTTATCCTCCTCAAGCTTGACAAAAATAAAGAGGTACTGGTCAGCAATGACTGGGGAAAATTGGGAGAAACTCGAGAAAACTTTGATGGTAGCAAGTCGCTCTTGAACATGACACTTTTCCTCCGTACCACAATCGGGTTGGGTTGTTTCATTCACCGGTCACATCACCATGGTCTCACCATACCATCCATATTTGGGGTAATGCTACCAATCCATCGCATAAGTGTCGCCATATGTTCAAGAGAAGTCGTTCAGAGAAGTCAACCGTGTCCCATCCATTGCCGTATATTATCCTTCATCCTTTCATGACCGCCACCCTGAATCATATGTCCTCAGATCGTTTTCACCTCCATCAAAATCATTAGCTCCGTTCCGTGTCATTGATGTGGGATTCATTAAGGCCCTCCTTTGACGGATCGCTTCTTGTCGACATCAGCTCATTATACAAGAAGTTGATCTAAGAACACCCCCTTCAGTACTTTGAAGCTTGCATACCTCAATGGCAAGTTTCTCACTTCCGGCGACAGGTATACATCAATGACCTTCGACCGAAAGATTTTGCGTGGTGTTCGATGCCAAGTCCTTTATTCACACCACGTGAATTGTACTGTAGTACCTTGAGGGTCATTATCATTATCGGTGATTCCTCTCGCGCTTGTTAACGGTTTACCTCATTGACCGGTAATCAAGCGATGTCTTTCCATGTTCGACTTCAGAACATTTCTCACATGGATCGACTTGTACTTAGAGTGAAGATCGAACGAGTTTGAAGACCCCGGATCTAGTTTCATCCATCCGGGCTGCAATATATATATTCAGGAAAGATAAAGACATTGACATGTACATCATTGCAGCAGATAATCATCCTACCCAAAGGATGATAATTTCATCAAAATTATCAGTCTACCATCAGACGATTGTCTGTTCTATGTACAGAAAAATGAATTTATAAAGCTGAGCATGGGAATGCCCGCCTCAGCTAAATCATGAAAGCAGTATGAAAAATAATGTATTGTATTGTATCTTATTACAGGTCTCCTCCCAGCATTGGATGAACTTCGGATCCTCCTAATAAAGCATTTCACCCGATAAACGGCCTCATACTTTAGGGGGCAACTGTTATAGACATTTTTGTGCCTTACAGCTATAAGCATGAAATGTCCATAATCTAAGGGATCCAAAGTCCCTAAACATGTTGTTCCTACCCCTAGAGGAACAAGGCTAACAAATCACAGCAATTCACAGAAGTTCTCCACCAGAAACTGCTCAAAAACAAGTCAATTCAGGATCAATTCAGAGGCTCCACTAGTTGTCTGCGCTGAAATGCAAAGATTACACTGGCTAGGTGCACTACAACGCAGGTAGAAGCACTACGAGGGTGCGCTGAGCGGGAAGTGACAAATGGCAAGTTCATTCAACGAGGTGGAAAAGACCCTGGAAGCTTCCAGAATCTTCTCCAATGACACTTGCCTCAATGAATTCGACTAGTGATGAGTAAGAGGCTCTTAGTCTCCAAGTGGAAGCAAGAAATGACAGAGGGAGAGGACACTAGTCAGATCTCAAGCTGACTCATCCTCTCTCCAAACATCTATATATGGATCTCTCTTCCATGAGATCCAGGAGGCTAGAATTTTGTTGTTGCAAAGAATTGCTGTTGGTTTGAGACTGGAATCATTGGGTGCTTAATGCTTTGAAGGGAGGTGAAGATAGGAATTTCATTTGCTGGGAAGGAGATGCTGGATTGGAACTCTCTTGGTTGTATCTCCTCCTGAACCTTGTTATTCATCAATAAAGCTATCTTGGTTTCTCCTATATACTGATGTATCTTTGATGTATGATTGCATTAGTATGTTTAGTTTATTTCTAATCCTGAACTAGTTATGAATATGAATCTATGTCTTTGTGTAGTGTTCTCTTCTTGTGATCTTGCAGGGACCTGTTGAAGTTGGGCGAACGAGAAGGCAAGTAGCTGGGAACTCTCAAAGAGAAGAGAAACCGGATCGAGGGACAAACGGAAGACACCGGTTAGTCCATCCATCTCTCTTCATTCTTAATTCATAAATGAAGAATACCAGAATAGCTGTGTCTGTTTGTTGCTAAGGCACTGTCACACCTTAGGTGGATAGGATCGACCTGCAGAGGCATTTTTCCCCTCAACAGCTAGGAATGCATTATGAGGTCATTGTATGCAATTAGGTCATCGTGAGGCTATTGGTATGTTATGATGATAATGTGTTGAAGGAGGTAAAGTAGGAGATTAAGACTATCAAAGTGAATTTGTAGCATTGGACGTTGAGGCAAAAGCATGTCGTCATACAATTTTGTATGTTGGTGATGCAGGTATGTGGTTAAGGATTGTTATATAAATTATAGTTATGTGAATTTCTTTCATTCTATTGATGTTATGGTTACATACATGATAGATGTTAGTTGACTAGTTTAGTCATATACACGTGTCGGATAGTCATGAATGATAGTAACTTGTAGTTGCATGCATCGTTATTGTTTTTTTCTATTAGATAACTTGATGCTTATGTTATATGTTGTTGATAAGTATGTTATAGGTTAACTTGTTGTTGTGATATGTTAGTAACTTTATGATTAGGGTTATTACATGAAGATATTGATGTTATACATATCATACCAATTTGAATTAGTCTATGCAAATGGTTAGGGTTATGACATTCAGGTATGAGTTAATATGTTGTGATATTATGTCATACTAATCTAGACTGACTATGAAGACGTGATTATTATGTATGAATGATATTTGTTTATGAGTTTATATGTGAACATGTTATCTAGTGACTATTATGGATATCATGACCTTATTTACGTTTGAGTTGATGTGTTGTGAAGTTATATCATGCTAACTAGATTGATTGTGCAAACAAGATAACCTCCCCTGAGATACATTAAGGTATGAGTTTGCTTATGTCATCTACCTTGTGCTTGAATGTTTGATTATGTCATTTATCTATTGTTGAATGTTTGATTAATCGCATGAAATGAGTATGTTTCTATAATATTGCATGAAGGAATGATATTGTTTTAAGATGGTTTTACTCACACATATGTGTTGAGATAGTTGATATGTACTTGAGTGTAAGCATACGTATTTGAGTATAAGTAAGTGATAGTTGTAGCATTATGTCTAATGACAATGAGTTGACTATGTATTATGACATGATTATTAGTCTTCGTAAAGGATGATTTCAAATTAGTAAATATGTTTTTTTGATCTTTGGAACATTTGCATGTCATATGTGTTCATTTACAAGGTAGCATGCTTGGCACAACAGGATAATACAATTGGTATATTTCTACATTTACTTATGCACTGATAGTTATGTCTTTACGGGAGTATGATGTAGGGAGTTGCATGACAAAGAAATTTCCATGGAATCTTGAAGAAGGCTTAGGTTGAGCTTTTCCTTGGAGGTTTTGGAAACCATGGGATTGAGTCATGTTGTTTGTTTCTAGTCTTATGCGATGTTTTGTGATTTTCTTGTGCTTGTTTTTCAATTTTCTTTGTGCCTTGTCCATGGCCATGCCACTTTTGTTTGCAGTATCATGCTATTATCAGTTTCCATGATTTTCTTCTTGTTTGTTTCTTGTTTTGCCTTCTATGTTTTCAGTGTTGGGAATTGGTTTGGGAAGGAAGAAAGTTAATGGAGTTTGGGGAGAGTTGTGTGGTGCCCAACAGGTGATCTAAGGCCTGGTTGAAGCTCATTGCAGTGATATTGTTGTTCATATGTTGTATATGTTGTACATGTTGCATATGTGATGTTATGTGCATGCATTGTTGTGTATATATAGATTGTGTACATGTTATTTATGCAATGTTATGTACAAGGTGGTACAGATAATGTTGTGTGAATATTTCATATGTAGTGTAGGGTCTAGACGGTGCTATGTACATGTTGTATATGCGGTATTGTGTACATATTATATTATGTGCATGATGGATATGGGGCATGGTGTGCATGTGGTGTTGTGCACATGTGAGATATGCAGTGATGTATACATATGATGCTATGTACATGTTGGATATGTAGTGTTATGTACATGTGGTGATACATGCATGTTTTACATGTGGTGCTATGTACATATGGTGTTATGTGCATGATTGTACAAGTGGTGCTATGTGCATGTGGTGAAGTGTACATGTTGTACAAGTGGCATTGTGTGTAGGTGGTGTTGTGTACATGTCATGCATGTGGATTTGTGTACATGTGGTGTTATATACATGTCATGCATGTGGTACTATGTCCATATGGTGTTGTGTACATGTTGTACATGTGGTGCAGTGTACATGTGGCGTTGTGTACACATTATGTAGGTGGTTTTGTGTACATGTGATGTTGTGTACTTGTCATGCAGGTGGTGCTATGTACAGGTGGTATTGTGTACATGTTGTACATATGGTACTAGTGTACATGTGGCATTGTGTGCATGTCGTACGTCTTGGGTTTCAGGCATGTGGTACTATGTATGTGAATTATGTAGTCATATGTATTCATGGTGTTGTACTCTATGTATGTATTTGTGTTATGTTTACACCGGATGTAGGTGTATGTATTGTGTTGTGGTGTCCACTAGATGTAGGAATATGTATTGTGTTGTGTTGCACATTGGGTGTATGTGTATTTGTGGTATGTCAGGTGTAGGTGCATGTATCACATGGTGTTGTATGTCGAGTGTGGTTGTGTGTGTGTGATGCACACTATGTGTATATGCACATGGTTGAGGAGAAGACACTGGGTGTTTGCCAGGTGTGGCAACCGATCCAGTGTGCATATGGAATACAAACAAAGGTAGAATTTAAGCATGGATTGGAGGATAAGTATCAATATTTTACTTCAATTTTATTATGCATGTGATTTATGATTCTGGTCTATGATGATTACATGGGATCTATGATTCTGGTTTGTGATGGGTACAGGGGATTTTTTATTTTAATCTATGATGATTGTGTTTTGAGCTTACCTGATGTGATATGTTTATACATGATGATTTCATCAAAGATGCTAGTTTGACTTGTTGTGATAGGAAACAAATAGAATTGCAAGTGTACCTTGTTGACATGCCACCAATGAGGTATGATTTTAAGTTATTTCATTTTATTTGAATCGAAAATTTTATGCTTAGTATAGGAAAGCATGGAATAACTGGTTGGGTGGTCGTACTTGATGACAATCATTACCAGCAACAACAGACAGAATTATAATAGGTAGCAGTATGTTGGTAAAGTACTTCAGTAGCAGGGCCATTATGGGACACTAGTACCCAATAGTGTCAATTTATTTCCATGAGCATGCTATGAATGGTATGATGATTTTTAGGTAGGTATATCCCCTGGTTGTTTGAACTTCCAATGCGAGTAAGCCTTGCCAAGGGATAGATCACCTAGGATAGGGGATGTTGGGGAACTTGGAAGGTGAGTGACTATACAGAAGCGGGTGACTGGATTGCCTGAGGGACTGTGTAGGACAAAAGGGAAGGTCAGGATTTTTTTTTTTGGTAATTAGAATTTACAGATGGAATCAGATGCACATTGGGAGTGCGCCATGGAACAATGAGACGATAATTGTTTACTTAGAGTACGAGTGGCACAAGATTGTAGCGTTGGACATTGGATGCAACTTGACTTTGATAGTGGATTCGAGACCTCCCGGGAAGGGAGTCAATCCTGGTACTTTTGAGGGTGGACGTAGGAGCCTCAAGATTCCCTTGTTGATTGGTTATGTGTATATGTGGTTATCGTAAATACCATAATGAGCTATGTTATAAATCTCCAGTACGCAGTCTGTTGTCATGATATTTTTCTTATGAGTAGGTATTTCATTGTAAATACTTCAACGAGCTATGTTCTAAAGCTCCATGGGTAGTATGCTTTCTTTTCATTAGTTTTGTTGAGGCCTTGGTGTGGTTTAACATTGACGACGATGTCCCCTAAGGGGGAGGGGTATGTAACAGCCCCTTGTTAAAAAGTCGATGTAACAAAAGTAAATAAAGGCAAAAATAAGACCATGGGTAAGGGAAACATATTCCAAGTTGAATGTTGAGCAAGACATCCTGGTGTGGGTGTTCATTTTGGTTTATTATGACTAACGAAATTGGAAAATTCATTAAAAGGAAAAAAGGCATTTTGGCACATTTATTTATGAAAATAAGGGAAAATATGAGAAAATGAAGTTGAAAGGTCACAGGTTGCACGTGAGGTGTAAATTGAACTAAAATAATGGAAGTTGAATAAAATAGAGGCCTCATTGATAAAAAGGATTTTGAGGATCATTTGGCAAGATTTTGATAGGTTTTGGTGGAGTTCTCTTATATTTTCTCTCTCTATCATACTCTTGGACACTTAGACATTTCTTGGAGCACTCTAGATTTGGAGCAAGGAAGGAAAAAGAAAAAAAAGGAAAGGAAGGAAAGAAAAGATCAAGTAAGGAAGAACATGATAAAGCATCGTCAACAGGAATACTTGCAGGTAACATATTGCATGTGTGATTTCCTAACTAGTCTTGACATGCATGGTTTTTCATGTTGCTATATGGTTATATTTTTGTCAGTGGCATGGTTTTATTGACTCATGATAGTGGTTTCAAACCTATCCTTGCCTTTTCCCAAATAGCCATGGTGTGATGGGATTGTGTTTCTTGGTTTTGAGCTTTGGAATTGCGGGATGGTTTCGAAATCCACGATGAAGGTGGTCTCAGGAAAATTGCCAAAGGCTTAGGAATCCCTTGACCAGTTTTCGTGGGATACATGGTAAAGCCTAAGGGTGGAGTCTCAGTTTAGGGCCTAGTGATCAAGTGTGGATTGTGGTAAAGCCTAAGAGATTGGTGTCTCAGTTTACGGCCTAGTGATCTAGTGTAGATTGCGGTAAAACTTGAGAGACAAGGAGACAGAAAATTCCTCAAGGATATTGATGGAATCTAGAGGCATTCCAAGCTCGGTTTGGTTTTGTTATCTCAGTGTTCGTTTTGGTGCAATCATGGTTTGGTGAGGGTGGAGGTGGTTTAACCTCTAGATTCCCTTAGTTGTTTCTAGATTGGTTTATCCATGAGATCCCACATTTATGCTTGGAATATGGCACAGGGGTGACTGGTTGAAGGAAAGATTTCATTCATCCATGTCTATGGTCGGGTGGTACATGGATGACCCGAATCAGATCGGCTTTGCCTACGTTTAATAAAAGTTAAGTTCTCTTGCTTTGTATTTATTAATGTGTATATTTAATGGTTGTTATCTCATTGTTATTTACATGTTTTAATGTTGGTTATAAGCATGATTATATGACTGGTTATTTTCATGGTTATTTCATGTATTTACTTGTAACTAAAAGGATAATGCATGAAAGACCTAATTGATGTCAAAACAGTTGAAGGAAGAGGGTCATGATCCTTCTTATCAAGTCTAATATGAGTTATCGGTCATTTATTCTGTGTCTTGTATTCATTTCCTATAGATTGCATTGATGCCAAGTGTTTGACATCATTTCAGTCCCGGTTGGCGATGGTTAAGCCTAATCTTGGAGTCAATTTTGCTCTGTAAGTCTTGTCATTAATTAAATTATGGATTCTGGAAGTGTCATTGAGTTCTGGGCAGTGACTTGGGCTCTGGGCTTGAAAACATGGCTCAAATCCTAGCGATGCAGGGATAAGTCTGAGTAGGAAAGTCCTTGAACACTAACATACCCATGTTGTGCATGCGTCCAAAGGTCCTAAGATGCACCCTTTCCCATATCAAGGGAGTGTCTAGGGGTTTAGTGGTCTAAAAGTTTAGTGGGACCTGGCCACTGGCTACCTAAGTGGTTGGAATGGTTCCTAGGAGTCATATTGTTGATGTGGATGTTCTGTATGGTGTGTTTCCATCGATTCCACTTCCTTAAGTCATTTATGAGGTTGAATCATATCATGGTAACTTCTCGTCACATGTTTATCCCTATTGGTTGGTTACTTAGGTAGATGTGGGATTAGAGCATTACACTCACCATCTTGAAAATCAATAGACCCAACTATAGAAGATTCCCCATGATCTGAAGGACTCTCCCCTTGTTCTCTCCTTGTTGCCTTCTTCTTATCGCCTTGACATGAATGACAGGTTCCCAAGGTGCCTTGCAGATAAAGCATAACCCGATCCCTCTTAGTTCATTTTTTTTGCAAGTTTTATTACCTTTGTTATTGCTTCCTCCATCTATCCTTTTAAGATCCTTCTTAGTCAGCACCCTTTTGAGCAATTTTATGTTTTGCATGACCAACTTCTTCATTAGATCATAGGTAGCTAGTGATACAATTAATTCCTTCCTCCAAATGGTCAATAGTTTGGATCTTAATATCTTGTAGATGTCAGCATCTCCTTCTATGAATAAGGACAAAATCTTTTGCATGTTTGTTTTGACATGGTCTCGATGAGCTGATGTAATGTTGGTGTAAAAGTTCTAGAACACCTGAAAGATTAAGTTGTCACATTCGAGTTTCAACATGAATGTGCCAAAGCTAAACTCTACCATGAGTTTTAATATTTTTCATCACTTTTAAAAGGTAGGAAGCATGATGTTGTTCAACTCATGAAGGGCTTATCCTATCAACTAAAATATCTCTTTCACGATATCATTATTGCAAGGTAGTAGTGGTGATGTTAAAGCTATGATCCTGGTGAGACAATAAGTAATTTTGAGCCCAACCTCTTTGCAAGGATGCTCCCAGAGTTTGGGTTGTATTAATGCAAGAATTGATGACTTGAGATCCCAACTGAGTTTCTTCCATTCTCGATTCCCCACCTTAGAAAAACATGTGTCTAATTCCTCCAACTTATGAAGGTTTATGTCTAACTTTTTTGTTGCAATTCAAATCCAAGTGTGAAGAGCTTAGCCCCTCCTCTCTATCCTTCCTTCACTTCACATGGGTGCTTTGACTGCAGAATGACATGGACCCTTTTCGAGAATGGTTTGTTGCCTTGACCTATTTTGGTCTAAGGAGTTATGCATAAATGACCATATATTCTCACTAGTTCATCAAGAAGTTTCTGGGTGTTTTCCAAGGTCTCTTCAAGACAGTCTATCTTCTCCCATACCAAAACAAGAAAATATGCAAGAATATACTAATTATTCATAGCGAGATTCTGTTAATCATGCATTCCCAAACAATTTCAACAAATTTGATCCAAAAATACTATAGCCATAGACTTAGGAACGACTCTCCCATCACTTTTTTTTTTCCAAAAACCCTTATGTCTTGAAATAAATAATAAACCCCAAGAAATACAATCCTTATATCTCCATGCCTCTTTTTACAAAATAAAAAAATAAAAGAAATAGATAAATAAATTCCAAACATAAATTACTCACTTTCACCCATTTTTTTCTGTCTCTTTTTTTAATTAATTTTTTTATTTAATATATAATTTTTTTTTATTTAAAAAAAAAAAAACCCTCTAATATGAACTATACCATACACCAAACCAAAATAGTCGAGGAACTCTCGTATTTTAGTACCAACACAAATAACAAATAAATATATTCCAAATATAAATTACTCACTTTCACCTCTCTTTCTCTTTTTCTTTTTCTTTTTTCTTTTTTCAATTAATTTTTCTATTTAATATATATTTTTTTTATTTCAAAAAATGCTTCTAATATGGTGCGGGTCAGAGCCAAGGTACCATGGGGTAATCACTTCCCTTGTCATCTCGTGTGCAGAAGAAGTGTTGTATTTTATTAGATCTCGCTAGAAGCTTGGACAGTGCATGTTCCATCGAGTCTCGGTACTAAAATAAGAGAGTTCCTCGACTATTTTGGTTTGGTGTATGGTATAGTACTGAGCTACTGATTGCACCACCCGACCGGCGATGGCTTGGACAGTATATTTGAGTCCTCTCGAAATTGTTAGCCTCCAATTCTTGGCAACGATGGTAACTGTATCCTCTCGGCCTTCGATCTACAATGGTGGTCGTGATCCAACCTTATTTTATTTCCACTCCAGTAGTTGTTGTAGATTTGTTTGAGAAATGTAGTTTTTCTTGTGCCTTAATCCCACTCGGCTACTATAGGTGTCGACTAGACAAGTATTCAAGCTCAACCTGGCGGCAAGACAATATCCTTACCTGCGCACAGATCCCACGCCAACTATCCGTTCACACTGTTGCAATTTCATCAACATTTTTTTCCCAGTCTGCCTAATGGTTGGTCAACTCTCTATGCCACATCCGTCTACCCATTATGCACCCTCTGAAATGGTTCTCACCCTTATGTCTACTCAGTTTGCGGCCCTAAGAATAAATCTGCATTCATGATCTGTAAGTGCACTATGGGTTTCCTATTGAACCCTCAAATTAATTCGGTCAGTGGCTAGCATAGGCCCACATCTCCATTTCTTATTTTCTTGTAGATCCGCATTCCACGACCCATGTTGTTTCTCCACGTTACTCGACCTTTGAGATTCGTCTCCGCAACTTGCTTGAATTTAATCGTCAACTACACAATTTAATGTGAATCAACCAACGTACATTTGTAACTGCAAAAGCATGTCTTGATCCAACCTGCTATGTTAACTGGCACGGAGTTCGCTAGACAGATGAAGCCAACATGATGATAATTCAGCAGATATTGAGTCGAAAAATATTTTCAAACTTGCCTTCAGCTCGGCGCTGGTGAGAAATAATCCTGTGCAGTACGAATATGACCTGTCAGTCTTGTACCCCTCCGTAGGGCTAATAAACTTCACGCACACTGGTATGTCCGTTCTTGCGCACTGCACTTGGTTTTATTCAATGAAACTATGATATAGCACTTGGCATACTAAACAATATTCTTAATTCCACTATATATTGAAAAATAATTTTAAAAATCACATTATTTAACCCCTACCAATACAAACTCAATACACATTCACAAAATAAAAAACCCCTACTTTCTCTAGATATGGTAGGTATCGATTTTTTCATTAACATTTTTTATACCAAGTTTATACATTTTAATTAAATTTGGGCCTCATTTTTTATACCCGCCAATATAAAACACCTTTATTCCCTATTATATTCTCAATATATTATATTATTGTTTCTTCAATATATATCCTCCAATATAAATACACATGGTATGGTATTTCTCCCACGAAATCCCATGCCACACTTATGATCTCAAAAATCTTGAAATTGAGCAAACAATTAGTGTTCCCAACCTTTAAATGTCAATGTCCCCCACCATGGAACTATATCATTGGATTTAGGTAGGTCCCATTGGTGCTGCAATAAGAATAATTTTGGCTTTGATGTTGTTAAACAGTGCTTCCACTTACACCTAGGTTATGTTGTTGTTAAAGGGAACTTACTCACACACATGAACTATGTTGTTGCTTCCATGCACATGGTGCAATGAAATGGTTTGAGCCTTATTGACTATGGCTACCCACTACGCTAATCCAATTGTTGGACACGATAAAGCTAAATCTCATGACATGTAAATGGCTTGCTTCTATGTTGGTCGAGACCTTTTTCACCCAGAGAGGATTAGCATTGACTAACTAAGCAGCGGATTTGCTAAATGTCATTGATCGCAATGGATGGAAGACCATAAGAATCACTAAATGGCCTCTCAACCCTTTCCTTTGGTTCTTCATGTATTCGTAAATTGATTGAATAACCCTCAGCCTCTACACCTCAATCTATGTATGAAACGACAGTTGATTAATACACTAGTAGTCTGGCCTCCTTAATAGAGCAACATCCGTCAACCCTACCGCAATTGAGGATGATGTACTCCTCAACGAGGGTTCGCGACCTCTCCATATGGCTCCCTAGTCGACACAACTATTATATGGCCACCAAACTGATGCAATGAACCTTTACATGGCCATCGAACTGATGCAATGAACCTTTACTAATACTTTCAGTCTACGAATCAGTGGACGACCCCTTTTTGATCTCAACAATTATAGAAACAGATAAATCATAAAGAAAATTACGATCAGCCTTATACAATAGTTTCCATAAAGAAAACACATGTTATTTGAAAGATGGAAATGTATATATAAAATTATCCTATGACGAGGTCGGTGGGCTTAAATCAACAATGATTGGATCCCGACCACTCTATATGATTATGCAAGATATATGTAACCAACATATTAGGATCGACTTCTTTGTTGTGAAATGAAATGGGTAAATTCCTTGTCTGAAATGAAATATTGCCTTTGTCTTGCCACAACTCAGTCTAGATAGTCTCTCTATACTGCGATGTTCTTTGTACTGTAGATCTCTAAAAGGGGCAATAGATCTCAGCCCTTGATAAATAGATCTACCTCGTAAACCCACAAAAATATTCAATGTTAAGTTGCTTGATGGAAATATCTATGCAAATATTAACTAGGGTGGATGTCAATAACCCACTAAAATTGATAGATTGCTAGCTAGGGTGATTATGGCGGATCACCCCAAACTAGTCTCGAAATTTTTGTGCAATAAAGTTTAAGGTGGCAGAAAAATGACCTCTGATACCATTGTATAACTCCAGGAAATGTGTACGAATTTACAGGGTAAGTTCCTCAGACAGAACACCAAAGGACACCACTCACAAACAAATTACAAATCAATACACCAGTATTCTTGACGTGGTTAAAACCCTCAAAGAGGGAAATGGTCCACGACACGAGCCAACATGGTCACTTCAGGTAATTTATTAATAAAAGAATGAAAATTTGCATAAGCTTCTCTCATGAACGGTCACCTTACAAATGACCCTCCATGCTCTTTAAATAGAGATCATGAACCAATCGGGTGTTAAGCCACGGATCAAGTGTCAGTAATACCGAGGAGAGAATGAGCTATCAGATCACTTCATGCCTAGAACATATCATGATCATCGGATTGTAAGTTACAAAAGTACATAGTAAACAAATAAACTTTACCTAACTCTAAACTAAACCAAATTATACTTAACTATTTCCTATGCATCGGAATATCCTAATATCCCCCCTTAAGAACAACTTGGGATAGGATTGAAGGATGTACAAATATGACACAATAGGAGAAGCAAGGAGCCATTAGAGCCTATCCCCCATTAGTGAAAACTTCCTAAACTCCAACCATAAATCGAAGTTTAGTAAACTTCACCTCTGTGAGAGCCTTTGTAAAGATGTCTGCAACTTGATCATCGGTTGAACAATATTGCACTTGAAGAACATGGTCATGAATGAGCTTTCTAATGAAGTGCATGTGTAGTTCCATGTGTTTGTTGCGCTGATGTTAGACTGGATCTTTGCATAGTTGAATGGCACTTTGATTATCACACCAAAATGTAGTCGAATGCTACTGCTGAAAGCCAAACTTTGATAGGATTTGATGAAACCACAAGATTTCCTTACTAGCTTCTATGGTACCACGATTTTTTTCTTCTACTAAAGAAAGAGAAATGACACTTTGTTTCTTGCAAGCCCATGTAATAGGTCCAGAACCAAAGGTGTAGACATAACTTGTAGTAGACTTCCGATCATCAGGGTCACCAACCCAATCAGAATCAGTGAAACCAACCAATAGAGGAGATGCTTCTGCACTGTAATGAATCCCAAAATGAATTGTACCTCGAACATAACGAAGTATTCTTTTAGCTGCTTTCCAATGACTTTCATGTGGGTTTTGCATAAATTGAGCAATAAGGCCAACAACAAAGGAAAGGTCAGGATGTGTATGGGTCAGATACAAAAGTTTTCTTACAAGCTGATGGTATAAGGAAGCATCAACTTCAGGGGAAGTACAAGTGACTAAAAGTTTGACTCTAGATTGAAAGGGAGAAGGGGTTGGCTTACAATCTTCCATGTGAAAGTGGCGTAGAAGATCACAGGCATACTTGGACTAGGAAAGGGAAATACCTTCCTTGGATTGCAAGACTTGAAGACCAAGAAAATAATGCAAGTGTCCTAAGTCTATCATTTCAAACTTCTTTTTAAGGTTGGACTTCACATGGTTTAT
Source organism: Pinus tabuliformis (assembly GCA_031772625.1). Classification (NCBI taxonomy): domain Eukaryota; kingdom Viridiplantae; phylum Streptophyta; class Pinopsida; order Pinales; family Pinaceae; genus Pinus; species Pinus tabuliformis. Next base: position 672,096,880 of record CM062815.1, read on the forward strand.
AAGGTTCGGATCACTACCAGTAAGGATAAGATCATCAACATAAAGACCAAGAATTATAAGAGACTTTCCCACTTTCTTGGTGTAGATTGTATAGTCAGAATGACACCTAGAAAAGCCAATATCTAAAAGAAATCTATCCATTTCGGCACACCAAGCCTAAGGTGCTTGCTTGAGACCATAAAGGGATTTCTTAAGCTGACATACAAAGCTAGAGTCCGGTTGTATAAAGCCAGGAGGTTGTTCCATATAGATTTCTTCATGTAAGTCAACATGCAAAAAGGCAGATTTAACATCCATCTGATGGAATTCCCATTTGAAAGAAGCGGAAAGGGAAAGAACAAGGTAGATAGAGTTCATTTTGGAAACAGGGGAGAAGGTTTCAGTATAGTCAATGCCTTCAACTTGTGAAAAATCCTTAGAAATAGGACGAGCTTTATGTTTGTCAACTTTTCCACTTGGTCCATACATGGTTCTATAAACCCATTTGTGTCTAACAAGTTTTCGTCCCTTTGGAAGAGGAACAAGTTTTAATTGAACTCCATGCTTCTTCTGAAGTGATATTCTTTAAAACCTTAGTAGGAGTACGATTTACCATGTAATTTGCACAGTTAATTGCTTCTACCCAAAAATTAATACTAACTCCTTTAGATTGAAGCATACAATTATTGCTTCTACCCAAAAATTAAGACTAAATCCTTTAGATTGAAGCATACAATTAGCCATTTCCTTTAAGGTGCGATTCTTTTATTCAGCTACACCATTTTGTTGTGGAGTATATGGAACAATATGTTGCATTTGAATTCCATGCTCAGTGAAAAAGTTGATGAATTTGTTGTTAACATATTCTCTGCCATTATCAGATATTAGCTTAAGAATTTGATGTTCAGGTTGCTTCTCAACAAAGGCATTAAAGGCCAAGAACATGTTAAATACTTCACTCTTGAGTTTTAAGAATTATACCCAAGTGTGTCTGGAGAAATCATCAATGAAAGTTAAGAAATACTTGTAGCCAGAGAATGAAACAACTGGAAGTGGACCACATAAATCACTATGCACAAGCTGTAAAGGGGCTGAGGCGTGCCAAGAGGCACGTTTTTCAAAACAATCTCGATGATGTTTTCCAAGTACATATCCAGAACAAGCACCATCTCTGCAAGATACCATTGGAAGACTTGTCACCATATTTTCTTTACATAGATTTTCAAGGTAGCAATAGTTTAAGTGACCAAATCGCTCATGCCAAAGTTTGCTCACTTTATCATTATGAGCAACAGATACCGAGGGTAGTGTTTATGACCCAAAGTTGTTAAACTTATACAACCTTGTAGAATCATCAACAATTCCAGTAGCTAAAATTTGTCTAAGATCTCCTAGGTCCTTAATTACAACGTCGCGAGGTGAAAATTCAATGATTTTACTTTCACCTGAATGAGTTATCTGATATACAGATAGAAGGTTGTAGGATAAGGATGGAACACATTATACATCATTCAATTGACCATTGTCTAGATGAATAGTTCCAGTCCCTACAACACTAAGAGATCTATCATCACCAACATATATATTTTTGGTGTTACAATCATTTAAAGAAGAAAACATGGCTTTGTTTTTGGCCATGTGATAAGAAGCTCGAGAATCAATGATCCACTCATGAGAATGAGAAGATGAAGATACATTTAGTGCATAACCAGACCGAGATGCTTGACAACCACATGCAGAAACTGCTATTCCTGAAGATGAAGTTGAAGTTGAAGAATAATCCAAATGGATGTTATGCTTCTTCATTGTTGCTTCCAAGGCTTCCATCTTCTTAAATAATTTGGATTCTAAGTGGTCATCTCAATTACAAAAGATGCAATGTCTATCAGTGTTCTTCCCTTTGTTTTTATTTTCCTTATCATTTTTTTGAATTGATTTTTCATTTTGTTGAGACTGAAAGTGCTTAGGACCCTTTTTTGGTTTAAGACCATTCTTTTTAGGATACTATTTCTTAGGATTCTTTGAACTTGGTTGTTGCTGGGCGGCTAAGGATTTCTTAGAAGAGTTTCCCAAATTAAGAAGACCAAGATGTAAGAGTTTTTCTTGTTCTTTTATCAAAGAATCACAAAAGGCATCAAAAGAAGGGGACATGTAGTTTTCTCCTTGAGAAATAAATGCTTCTCTAGTAGAATGGAAGGTGGAAAAAAACACAAAGTAGGTTGGTTCCAACTTAGTAAGAATGGAGTAGATAAGGCTACCATCTTCTTTCTTAACCTTAACACCTTCCAAGAGAAGTCTAAGGGTTTTAAACTTGGACAAAAAAATCTTCAATGAAAGAAAAATCATTGGGGTCCAAGGTAAGTGACTCATTTTTGAGTTGATGGGCTCTAATTTCATTTTTAATTCCAAAAACTTTAGTGAGTTGTTTCATTGCTTCATTAGGGGTATAAAGTTCTGCAATATGGAATCTAAGGTCTGGAGAAATAGACATCCCTATCAACCCACGTGCTTCATCTTGCCTATTTTCCTATTTTGTTGCCTTATCTTCATCTTTAGGTTTTGTTTCTTGGCCTGAGGCTATTCTGTAAATACCTTTACTTCTAAGTAAATCCACAATGTAAGACCACCATTGGAAGTTGTTGGTGCTATCAAGAATAACTTGGAATGAAATTTCCATTTTAATAAAAACTGAAGCTATAGATGTTTAATCTATGTGTTTTAATGGAAGATTTCAAAAAATTAGGCCGTTTAAAAAAAACGGCATTGAAAACGACTTTCGGATGAAGAAGTTATGGCTTTTTGAAGAAAAATTGTTGAAGATGCCAACAAAGTGTGTGAATGTGCAGAAATGAATGATAATGTTATATTTAAAAAAAATCTCCCCCCTTTTCAATCTTAATCTAATTAGATGACTTTAAAAAAAATTATGTGACCCACTTTTATAAATAAGTGAAAATCACTTTTACAATGGTACTTTATGAGCTATCCACTAAATTGTAACTTAAATAAAAGATAAAGAGACTTTAGAATTATAAGTGGCTCACTTTTTATAATGGGTGAGAACACTTTTACATAAAGTAACTTTAAAACATAAATTACATGTGTTTTTTGAAAAAATAACTCAACATACATGTGTTTTTTGAAAAAGTAACTCAACAAAAAGAAAGACTTGAACTCAAGAGCTCTATTCTCATAAAGTAACTTTGAACCAAGTGAGCTGCTTTAAAAGATTAGTAATTTTTGAAAAATAGGTAGGGTTTTTTTTTTTTTAGTCACTAAAGCTTTCGGGTGCGTGCTTACTTGAAAAAAATCTTTTTCCTTAAAAACAAAAAAACATACAACCCGACACAGAAATACAAAAAAAAAAACCTTACGGCTTGAAGTTAGCTTTCGCCGGAAAAAGAATAATTTCCTCAATGTTTCTGATTTTTCAAAATCACACTAAGGCGCAAAAAAAAGAGCATACACATGAGAAAAAACCTTCCTTTATGTTTCTGATTTGCCCAGATTGCATAGAGTCGTGGGGAAAAAGCATATACAAAAATGAAAGGTATAGATCCATTAATAAAAAATAGAGAGATAAATAAACCGAAATAAACAGAGAGATGAATAGCTTAAACTACAAATAAAGACTGTATACCTCCAAATCTTAAAAATGATGTCGCTAGGGCTACCGGAAACCTTTTTGTATGAAACAAAAGGGGTTCCTCACTGGAGCAAATGCTCCTGACATAATAGAGCAGTCCTCTCGGCCCGAAAGTGTTGGGTATAAAATCCCCAAGGGCAGTTTTGGGGCTTAAAGCCCATATTTTGGTCCAATTTTTGTAATCCAAATGTAAAGGTTCCGCATTTTGTGGTTGTGGAGCACGTAGATGTTAAAAAGTCATAGTGATATAGGTAGATATTGGTGGCCACCCGCTAAGTCCACTTGGATCCACACCATTGTTTCTTTCAGTTTTTCAGTTTTCTTAATTGTAGCACAGTTTACTATTTTGAGTAGTTTTTCGGGTCCTGAACTTCCGGAGCCGTTTTGAGGCCCTAAATGACATTTTTTGGGAAAACTGGGAGGAACATGGGTTCATGGACCGATGTCACTCGTCTCAAAGTTGTAGTTCTCGGATAGATCTTTCTAACGAAATATCATGCATGTCAAGTGGAGATCATATGCCAAAGTTACGACCCCAAGAAGTTGATGTACCAATTTACTCAAACGGGGTCCACAGTTTGGCGTTTCATCTTCTAGGGTTAGGTTTTTGGATGTTTATGGTTTTCCATTGTTTCTCAACAATAAATAGGCCTTCGATCCTCATTGTAACATAGTTCAGAGGCATATAGCCACCACATATCTTCTTAGAGATAAGCTACCATCGCCCTAGCTGGTTTATTTCCATTTTTGTTTGTAAGCATATTTCAGTATTTTACATTAATGAAATGAAGTATTATTTCCACTGCATCCTTGCGTTTATGGTTATCTCTATAATTTTTGCATTCCTGTTTAAATCCGGATCAATGGTATCAGAGCGGTTTGCTTTTTCTTTGTTTTTCTTTGCATGTCCCCAACGAGGTCGAGATATAAGGAGTTAGGTCTTGAACTGGTTGAACGTTTGCAAGACCAGTCTCAAAAATATCGATGGCCTCCCATGGTGAATGAAAAGAAAGACGAGAGGGCAGGAGATCCTATCAAAATCTTGCTTGAAGAATCCATTGAGCAACAAAGGAATGCAATGATGGACAACTTTGCCTAGATCCTTCAACCGCTACCCAAGGGCGACGCATTAGCTTCCAACAGCTACTCTGGAAACGCCACACCATTTAAGGTACAAGTTAATTTTGAAATCCCCATATTTGAGGGACAAATAGATGCAGATGCCATCGATAAACGGTTAAATCTGCTAGAGGGTATTTTTTTGTTCATGATTTTTCTCGACTCAGGAAAAGATTATTTTCGCTCTTCTCAAAGCAGCCCCCCATGTCAAGGATTGGTGCGAAACCAATTGCGAGCAGAAGGATGAAAATACAAGCTCACTATTTTTAGTTGCACCCACTTGGAATTCATTCCGGGATGCCATCAAGGAGCAGTACTACCCTGTCGAAAGCTATGAGGATCAATACATAAAGTGGACCGCGCTATGACAGGGAAGGGACCAAGACATGCTAGAGTTTACCAATATTTTCCATACCCTTCACACAAAGTTGGGTATCAAGGATACAAAGCAGCATTTGAAACTCAAATACTGCAGTTGCATGCACAAGTACATTAAGAAAGAAATAGAATTCTTGAACATCTCCTCACTTAGTACGGCATACTGATATGCCTTCAAGGTCTAGAAAAAGTTTAAACAAAAGAAGCAAGACTTTGGATCTGTGAATCCAAAGCAAGGGAAAGGTGCCCCCAAACCGCAGAACGAAGGACAAAGCCAAGGAGGGGTAGCCCAAGACATCCTGCCAGAGCTACAAGCAAAGAACAGCACCATGAAGCCGAAAGAGGACACGGGAAAGTGGGGTGAGTTCCATAAGAGCTCCACTCACAACACAAGTGAGTGTCGGGCCAGGCAGTCATTAGTGGCCAAGCTAAAGGTTTTAGAATTAGATGCATGTTCTGACTCTGAGTCAGAACTTGACAAGGGGAATGATAAAGGGAAGCAGATTATCGAAACGGTGCCGAACGCCGTCGTTACCACCATGAAGATCTAGAAGGAGGAACCCAAAGATCCAGAAGAGGAGGAGCATCTCTTCCACTCCCATATGTGGGTAAAGGGCTCTCCGCTACAATTCATTATCGACAGTGGGAACCGAAAGAACCTCATTTCGGCAGAGGTTGTGAAGTAGCTGGGCTTACCGACCACAACACATCCACAACTGTACACCATCTGGTGGCTTCACCAAGGACGGGATCTTCGCGTGAGACAATAGTGTCACCTTCCATACAACATCAAGCCCTTCACGGATGAGGTACTGTGTGACATTTCTCTTCTTGAAGTTCGTGATGTATTATTAGAACAACCATACTTGTGGAAGTGACATGCTATGTATGAATCAAGGCCCTATGTTGTTATTGTTACTTTGGGAAATACATTGTATAGGATACTGGAGGTAGCACTGCCTATAGCCATCCCTTTGGTTACTTCAAAACAATGCAATAAGCTCATTTCCAAAACCGGGAAATTTGTTTTCCTAATGGTATGCCCTTAAGGAAAGAAGAAGACGGTGGCCACGACCTCCAGACAGGGCCCCTCCGCACGACAACTACAGATGGACAAGTTCATGGAGGAGTACGAGGACATATTCACCTCCCCTGCAGAGATTCCTCTGCACTATCAGGTCAAGCACTCCATCGATCTGACCTCAGGTGCATCGCTGCCCAATGGAGCAATCTATCAGTGCTCCATTTTGGAGAACAATGAAATCAAGAGGCAGATTCAGGAGCTGTTGCAGAAAGGTCACATTTGTCCGAGTTCATCGACCTGTGGGAGCTCGATCATGTTGGTACAGAAGAAGGGTGGTACTTGGAAACTTTGTATTGACTATCAGGCGTTGAACAAGATCACTGTTTGTAATAGGTACTCGATCCCACAGATTGATGACCTCCTGGACCAACTGAAGGGGGAAAATATTTCAGCAAGATCGATGTGAAGTCAGGATATCACCAGGTACCAATAGAACCCTATGATGTGTGGAAGACTACCTTCAAAGCCAAGGAGGGCCTTTTCGAATGGTTAGTTATGCCTTTCGGATTGACGAATATTCCTGCAACATTCATGAGGCTAATGGATGACATCTTGTTGCCATTCACCAACTCATTTGTAGTGGTATACTTGGATGACATCCTGATCTTTAGCCAGAGTTGGGAAGAGCACCTCCACCACATCCAATAGGTTCTCGAAACACTGCAGCAACACAAGTTATATGCCAATTTGGAGAAATGCACTTTTGGCATGACCTAGGTTCAATATCTGGGATACATTATTGATGAACAGGGGGTGCATGTGGATGTAGCCAAGATCCAAGTTATTCGGGATTGGCCATCTCCAACCACTCTGACAAAGCTCCACAGCTTTCTAGGTCTTGCCAATTTCTACCCCAGGTTCGTGTTGGGATTTTCTCATATCACTTGGCCCTTGAATCAAGTCACCAAGGGAGAAGCGAAAGAAAAATTCTTTTTGTCTGAATCTCAACAGAAGGCATTAATAGAGTTGAAATATCGCCTCTACTCGGCACCAGTGCTCACATTACCAGACTTGCAACAACCATTTGAGGTCGAGACAGATGCCTCTGACTATGCTATTGGGATAGTCCTTACTCAACACGGGCATCCAGTGGCATATCACAGTGAGACACTTTCAGACACAGTCCGGAATTATCTCAGTTATGACAAAGAGATGTATTCCATTATGCAGAACTGCCGACAATGGAAGAATTACATTTTAGGGAAGGAAACAGTCATCCACACAGACCACCGACCCCTGCAGTTCATAAAGACCCAAGGGAAATTACATAATGATCGCCATCAGAAGTGGTCCACATACCTACAACAGTTCCATTTGAATATCAAGTATAAGAAGGGCATCACCAATAATGTTGCAGATTGCCTCAGTCGACCACCGATCATGGCGTTAACTGTCATGCTCAACTCTTGTGGGCACGAGACATCTAATTGGCCACTTCTCTTCAAAAGCAACCCAGAATTTGGCCACACATACCAGACACTCTTAGAGGGTCAGCATGTTCTGAATTTTCACCTCCACGATGCCCTATTACGCCACCTAGGTCACCTTTGTGTTCCTTCAAGCGAGCATGCCAAGATGATTTGGGAAGCACACTACAGTCAAGCTACTAGGCATTTCGAGGTCGAGAAAGTGGTGGCAGTACTGTAGAAGTATTTCTATTGGCCAAATCTTCGATAGGATGTCGAGAAGTACATTAGATCATGCACTGTCTGCGCCATTGCCAAACCGACCATCAAGAAGCAAGTCCTCTATACCCTGTTGCCTACCCCTAGTCGACCTTGGGAATCTAGCTCCATGGATTACATGTGAGGCCTTCCTTCCACTAAGCATGGAAATGACTGTGTTTTTTTGGTCATCAACGGGTTCTCGAAAATGTTCATTATGGCGGTCTGCAAGAAGAATATCATAACAAAAGCCACTACTAAACTCTTCTTTGAATGAGTGTGGGTACACTTTGGGATACCACAATCTATCATCTCAGATCAGGACAACATGTTCCTCAGTACATTTTGGTCCAGTATCTGGTCGATGCTGGACACCAAACTCACTAAGTCCACAGCCTTCCATCCTCAAACTGATGGCTAGACTGAGGTTGTAGAGAAGCTGATAGTACACATTCTCTGCATGTACAACTCAAAGCATCCACACACATGGGATGAGAGCCTCCCCTATGTTCAACACAACTACAACCAAGCTCTCCACAACTCGATTGACCATAAACCTTTTCAGGTGGGCTTGGGATTTTAACCACTATGTCCCATTGATGTGGCCATGCCATTTGCAACTACCCACATAGATTCAGCTCATGTCCAGTCTGAAACAGATAAGGCAAACAGCTTCATTGAGCACATCCAACATATTCACCAGTAGGTCCATGACATTCTAAAGAAATCAAATGCCAAGTACAAGCAACGACATGATCAACATCGGGTGCCACATAAGTTTCAGGTGGGCAACAAAGTCTGGTTGCATTTGCAAAAGTAACGCCTTACCGAAGCCTATCGGAAACTTATACCACTTCGATATGGTACTTACACCATTACCAAGGCTATGGGAGACAATGCATTTGAGCTAAGCATTCCCCCATTCCTTGGCCTGCACCCAGTGTTCAATGTGGACAGCCTTTGGCCATACCTTCCACCATTACTAGACACATCTGACATTGCAGAACAACTCACACCCATAGAGGTAAATCCAAATTGCATGGAACAACATGCAACTGATCATATCATGGACACACAGATCAAGCACACTCACCAGTAGAATATCCAACCATATTGAGTTGTCAAAGGAGGCCAAATCCTTCACGAAGGCAAATGGCTCACCAGGGACCAAGTTCAGCAAAAGTTTCCTCATCTCATGGAGGAACTCAACACAATGGAGACCATTGCTTCCTAAGGGGGGAGGAATGATCCAGGTGGATATTGGTGGCCACTCGCCAAGTCCACTTGAACCCCCACCATTGTTTCTTTCAGCTTTTCAGTTTCCTTAATTGTAGCACAATTTACTATTTCTAGCAGTTTTTCGGATCCTGAACTTCCGGAGCCGTTTTGAAGCCCAAAACGGCGTTTCTTAGGAAAACTGGGAGCAACATGGGTCCATGGACCGATGTTGCTCTTCCCAAATTTGTATTTCTCAAATATTTATTTCTAATGAGATATTGTGCACGTCAAATGGAGATTGTATGTCAAAGTTACTACCCTGGGAAGTTGATGTACCAATTTATCCAAATGGGGCCCACATTTTGGCGTTTCATCTTCTAGGGTTAAGTTTTTGGATGTTTAGGGTATTCCATTGTTTCCCAACAATAAATAGGCCTTTGAGCCTCATTGTAACACAGTTCAGAGGCATGTAGCCACCACATCTCTTCTTAGAGATAAGCTACCATCGCCCTAGCTGGTTTATTTCCATTTCTATTTGTAAGCATATTTCAGTATTTTACATTAATGAAATGAAGTATTATTTTGGATTGCAGGTTTCTGTGGAGTGGTTTTTGAGAGATTGAATTCGGATAATCCATAGTATTCATCTTTTTTATTTTTGTCGACGTTTCGAGCCTAGAGCAAGACTCATCATCAGGACTTGATATACAGAGAACAGAAAAAAGAGTTTGAGACAACATTGTTTGAGGAAGTATAGATCTGATTCTTTTCTCTGTATTTTGACCCTTGTTTTTTCGAGATTTCGCATCTCTTTCCATGTATCCCCTCCGTACAGGGAAACGATTTTGGATTGCAGGTTTCTGTGGAGTGGTTTTTGAGAGATTGAATTCGGATAATCCACATTATTCATCTTCTTTCTTTTTGTCGATGTTTCGAGCCTAGAGCAAGACTCATCATCAGGACTTGATATGCAGAGAAGAGAAAAAAGAGTTTGAGACGACATTGTTTGAGGAAGTATAGATCTGATTCTTTTCTCTGTATTTCGTCCCTTGTTTTTTCGAGATTTCGCATCTCTTTCCATGTATCCCCTCCGTACAGGGAAACGATTTTGGATTGTAGGTTTCTGTGGAGTGGTTTTTGAGAGATTGAATTTGGATAATCCACAGTATTCATCTTTTTTATTTTTGTCGACGTTTCGAGCCTAGAGAAAGACTCATCATTAGGACTTGATATACAGAGAAGAGAAAAAAGAGTTTGAGATGACATTGTTTGAGGAAGTATAGATCTGATTCTTTTCTCTGTATTTTGACTCTTGTTTTTTCGAGATTTCGCATCTCTTTCCATGTATCCCCTCTGTACAGGGAAACGATTTTGGATTGCAGGTTTCTGTGGAGTGGTTTTTGAGAGATTGAATTCAGATAATCCACAGTATTCATCTTTTTTCTTTTTGTCGACGTTTCGAGCCTAGAGCAAGACTCATCATCAGGACTTGATATACAGAGAAGAGAAAAAAGAGTTTGAGACGACATTGTTTGAGGAAGTATAGATCTGATTCTTTTCTCTGTATTTTGACCCTTGTTTTTTCGAGATTTCGCATCTCTTTCCATGTATCCCCTCCGTACAGGGAAACGATTTTGGATTGCAGGTTTCTGTGGAGTGGTTTTTGAGAGATTGAATTCGGATAATCCACAGTATTCATCTTTTTTCTTTTTATCGACGTTTCGAGCCTAGAGCAAGACTCATCATCAGGACTTGATATACAGAGAAGAGAAAAAAGAGTTTGAGACGACATTGTTTGAGGAAGTATAGATCTGATTCTTTTCTCTGTATTTTGACCCTTGTTTTTTCGAAAAAAACAAGGATCAAAATACAGAGAAAAGAATCAGATCTATACTTCCTCAAACAATGTCGTCTCAAACTCTTTTTTCTCTTCTCTGTATATCAAGTCCTGATGATGAGTCTTGCTCTAGGCTCGAAACGTCGACAAAAAGAAAAAAGATGAATACTGTGGATTATCCGAATTCAATCTCTCAAAAACCACTCCACAGAAACCTGCAATCCAAAATCGTTTCCCTGTACGGAGGGGATACATGGAAAGAGATGCGAAATCTCGAAAAAACAAGGGTCAAAATACAGAGAAAAGAATCAGATCTATACTTCCTCAAACAATGTCGTCTCAAACTCTTTTTTCTCTTCTCTGTATATCAAGTCCTGATGATGAGTCTTGCTCTAGGCTCGAAACGTCGACAAAAAGAAAAAAGATGAATACTGTGGATTATCTGAATTCAATCTCTCAAAAACCACTCCACAGAAACCTGCAATCCAAAATCGTTTCCCTGTACGGAGGGGATACATGGAAAGAGATGCGAAATCTCGAAAAAACAAGGGTCAAAATACAGAGAAAAGAATCAGATCTATACTTCCTCAAACAATGTCGTCTCAAACACTTTTTTCTCTTCTCTGTATATCAAGTCCTGATGATGAGTCTTGCTCTAGGCTCGAAATGTCGTCTCAAACACTTTTTTCTCTTCTCTGTATATCAAGTCCTGATGATGAGTCTTGCTCTAGGCTCGAAACATCGACAAAAAGAAAAAAGATGAATACTGTGGATTATCCGAATTCAATCTCTCAAAAACCACTCCACAGAAACCTGCAATCCAAAATCGTTTCCCTGTATGGAGGGGATACATGGAAAGAGATGCGAAATCTCGAAAAAACAAGGGTCAAAATACAGAGAAAAGAATCAGATCTATACTTCCTCAAACAATGTCGTCTCAAACTCTTTTTTCTCTTCTCTGTATATCAAGTCCTGATGATGAGTCTTACTCTAGGCTCGAAACGTCGACAAAAAAAAAAAGATGAATACTGTGGATTATCCGAATTCAATCTCTCAAAAACCACTCCACAGAAACCTGCAATCCAAAATCGTTTCCCTGTACGGAGGGGATACATGGAAAGAGATGCGAAATCTCGAAAAAACAAGGGTCAAAATACAGAGAAAAGAATCAGATCTATACTTCCTCAAACAATGTCGTCTCAAACTCTTTTTTCTCTTCTCTGTATATCAAGTCCTGATGATGAGTCTTGCTCTAGGCTCGAAACGTCGACAAAAAGAAAAAAGATGAAGTATTATTTTTGCTGCATCCATATGTTTATGGTTATCTTTGTAATTCATTGTGTTTCTGTTTAAATCCGGATCACATAGGGTTGTCTGCCCTTATTTTGATAATGTAATGTCAGTTGTAAAAGATATACCCATGGTCCGCTGACCATGGGATTGTATAAATAGAGTGAAGCTCTAAGTAGTTAAAGGACACAAAGGAATCAATGATCAAAGATGTATGAGAGATAGCTGTGAAGTAGAAGTCTAAGTTTTGGGTCGTAGCATAGGTAGAAGCTCTACAGCTGAGTGCGCAGAGGCCTAGAAGTCTACAGTTGAGTGTACAGACCCCTGCACCTAAGTGTGCGGGGCGAGTTGAGTCTGTAATCATTTGGAATTATCAATAAAGAGAAGTATTCTATAATTTCTATGCCTTTATTTCTTGTTTATGCATATGTTATATTGGGTATGAATTTCACTTCTAATGCTTATATGATGCGTGAATATATGTAAGTGTGTTGGTTAAGTGAACGGAAGTAATAACATATGTTTACACGAAGCTAACTAAGATCTGTTAATAAGATAAGTAAGATACTTAGCCTAGTTTAGGAGATATTGCAGTTCACTACCCTAGTAGTGTGAAAGGACTTCAACCCTTGGTTAGGGCTACGCGGAAGTTGATCGTAACTTTTTGTGGAGGTACTGAAGAGTAGAGCAGAGGGATAAGAAACCTGCGCAAAGGCAGGTATAGTTGGAATAAAGCGACATCAAAACCATCTCAAGGGTGCAGAAACTTGGTTCCAACATCCCCCCATACTGCTTCAGGTGAAACTTCAGTCCATGCTCCGTGGGCTGATGCCGAAAGGGCCAGTAGTGTAGGGATTTGTTTGGCTAACTAATGTTGAAGCTGGGTCAGGCCTCCACAATCAAACGAATGGTTTCGTTACCAGGACTAAAATTTGCATGACGGATGTGTGATGTCGTATCACTAGAATCCAACTAAGAAAGAAATCAAAGGCTGGTTGGATAGAAGGATTCACGAGTTCGCAGCACAGGAGAATAGAAGCCCGTGACTATAAAAAGAAAAGTGGTTGGACCAATACCCGTATACGGAGATTAACGAAATCTTTTTCGCCTATTTCCCTATTGAGCTATACGAGTGGATCGCGAAGCTAGCAGACAGCAAAGGAAGGTGGAAACTTGATCGTCCTATTGTGGACCCCAGAACTAGTGCGAAGGTTGGAAGCATTGGAGGATAAGATTGTGCGTGCCATCGATCATTGGCTCGATCATATTATAGGAGGATTTGTTACTGAGTTCGTGATCAACACCTCAGTCAGCTATAGTGAGGCAGAGAGACGCTTTTTCAAAGGATTGCGAGGTAGGTACGTAAAATCTCTGAATACTTGGATTAAAATTCTGATGTGCAAAAAATGGGTTATGCAATTACCTTGATGTTTGGGACTATGTGAAGCAGAAAACATTACAAAAACGAAGGAAATAAGGGTCTGGAGTATAGCCCACTGATTTCACCACTGCGGGGGCACAAAGAAGGGATAGCGAAGGTCTCTCCACAAAGTTCTATTCAGTTGATAAGACAATGATTTCCGTGAATACCACCTCCACCCGCACCACCTCCATCTTCACTGCCATCACCTCCAACTTCACCCGTACCACCTCTGCCACCACTACGATTCAGTATGGAAAACACAGTTAAGTTTCCTTTGTTCAAAGGCTTGGGAAATGAGGACCTGGACCAATTCTGGTTTGTTGTGAGGGTTGTATGGGAAGCTCAAGGTGTTACAGATGATAACATAAATAAGGAAACACTGGTTAGTGCTCTGCAAGATCACACGCTAACCTGGTATATTAAGTACTCTAGCGATAACCTGAATGCTAGAGTAGCAGACATCCAAGCAGCACTGAATAGAAAATTTAGCAGGCCTAAATCTGAAGCACAGTTGATTGTGGGATTCAAAGAGATCACGATGCTACCAGGCGAGACACCTGCGAAACTAGATCAGAGGCTGAAATGTACAATATGTGAAGCCAACATGATTTTGAAAATGGACAGCATTGCGACTGGTTTGTGGCTTCGTTACTACCACACTTAAGGAGTGCGTTGTCATAGCAGAAGATAACAACTCAGGAAAAGGCCTTGGAGATTGCCATGAGACTACATGACTCTCTGATGCAAGATCCTAATCTAGGAGTTCAATAGATTCATGCGCAGCTGAAGAATCTATGCCTTGAGATGCAAAGCTTGAAGCAGGATAGGATGGTTCGACCAAAGGTACGCGCAGAGGTATTGCGCATAAAATGCAAGAGTCAGGGTCATGACAAAGACTGCTGTCTGGTCTTTAAAAATTACCTTGCAGGAGGAGGACTAATGCCTTTAAGGTCAGAAGCTCAAGCAGGACCTAGCGCAGTGCATGCTTTGTGGTGAGTTATCTGTCAAATAGTCGGAAAACATGACACGAATAAATGCCACTTGTTACAAAAGTATACACAAACTCCACAACAGTTGTTCTACAACTTTTGCAGATCGGTAAGACATGATGAGTGTACTTGCAGGAGATATGAATTGATGATGGATAGAATGCTCGCCTACAGAGTTCAAGTCGAAACACGACCCCTTGAATAGAATGTAGGGATGGCGCATATAGGATTTTAGGGGCGCGAACGAGGCCAAGGTGCAGGAGGATCTGGTAGAGGTCATGGATAGTTGATTTGCTACAATTGCGAAGGGATAGGATACTATGCCTGCGATTAACTAATCCAACATGCCCGTCAGGCAAGTATTGCATGCTGTTTGATCATGAAACATAAGATTGTCCTACGCTGATAGCCAGGATACATGACAAAGGAGCGCTACCACCTCCCCCAACTCAGAACCTGTAGATGATGAGGTCTGAGCCATGCGAGGAAGATCTAAATGTAAATATAGTGCTCTGAAGTGGAATCATGACAGGAGATGACAAGGGGAAACAACAAGAAGACAATACCTGGGTTCGCAAAGCCCCGGTGAAAGAAGCTGAGTTTGATTTGGAGTGCGCTCAAGAAAACTTCATGTAAGCTAAGAAGAGCTTTGCCGAGGTCTCCACTTCAGGAAGCAAGGATAAACCGGAGCCGAAGATGGACCCCTCTATGCTCGCTACTTTCTTGGAAACCTGTATGAAGTTACTACGCGAAAGTAAGGTTGTGAAATGGTTACAGGAACTTATCAATAGATGTGCTGGGACTGCGCCAGGTGAACCGCACGTAGTCTGCAAGATTGGAAAGCGTAATACAAGGACAGGGCATGAAATGAGACTGACCTCGCAGATCAGAGAATACGAGATGGATCAAGTCATTCTGGATTTGGGATCAGATGCGAATGTTCTACCAAAACAAACATCGGAGAAAATGGGGAGACCTACACTATAATGGTCTCTGATTTAGCTAAGGATGGCCAACAAGCAAAAAATCATACCCATGGGGCAGCTGGAGGGAGTGATCGTGGATATTGAGGGAGCAAGCGTGCTGGCAGATTTTGAAGTAATAGAGATTGTTGATGATAGCAATCCATACCCTACACTCCTGGGAATTGATTGGGCTACTGATATGAATGGGGTAATCAATCTAAAGAATGGAAAGATGATTTTTGAGAAGAAATCACTGCATGTAATAATACCCCTGGATCGTGTTGAGGGATCGCACTATAGGGAACTAGTCCATGACTATGAAAGTGATGATGGTATGGATTGCATCTATAAGATAACAACACGAGACCAAGACTGGGTGAATCCCACCATGGATGGGTGGATTACATGGGAGTGCGAGAGTTCCTGCACTTCGAACTCCGACGAAGAAAAAGAATGCTGGCAAAATTGGTTACACGAAGTAACTACGCTGAATTGCAACATGATGACCTGGTCGATGCACTGTGTGCCGTCAGAGGAAAGAAATTTTCCTACTTATGATGGCCTGAATGAGGTAGATACCTTTTTGGATGCATTTGATAGGGAGGTGCCAAAAAAGCAATGTTTCTAGGTCTTGGACTGGGCAATGAGCGCTACGCTGGCAAGATAGGAGGGTTACGCACAAGGGGAGCTTTGATCATTGGTGCGAATGTAGGAGAATGATGAGAGCACGATTTGGAAACCTAAGATTCAACTGACATACAAGTATGATGGGCAGGATGATTTGTGTATGCATCTACGCTGGACTATGAATAAATTCCCCAACCTGAGCAGGTGCACCTCTACTTCGCCCTAAAGTACTTGGTCAATATGCCTGCGTTGGAGGGGCACATGTACAGATGGATTTTATTGTTCCAGGAATATAGTTTTAAAGTTTTTGTGAAGCCTGGATGATTAAACGTGGCACCAGACCACTTGTCGCACATTGAGACAGGGGAGGAACCCACTAATTTGGAGGAAGGATTATCTGATGCGCAACATTTTGTTGTGCGCATCGTGGATGGAAATTTCGAGCATATAATAGACTTCCTAACAATTGGAACTGCGCTGGAAGGATACTCTGTCCAACAAAAGAAGGAATTAGTGGTGAGCACGATAGATTTTTGTGTCATTGCTAGGCATCTCTACAAGATGGGGACTGATGAGACACTACGAAGGTATGTACCTGAGTTTGAACGAAGCAACTTCCTTGTGGATGCTCATGGGGACGCTGTGGGAGGACATTATGTAGGAAGAGAAACCGCGCAGAAGATTCTACGTGTAGGGTTATGGTGGCCAACCCTTCATTAGGATTCAAAGGCATGTGATGTATTTTAGCGGACAGGTAGGCCATCACGAAGAGATGAAATTCCTTTGAATCCACAAGTAACGTTGCAACCCTTTGAAAAGTGCGCAATAGATTTTGTAGGACCTATTCAGCCTCAAGGAAAGACAAGCATGAGGTACATTATCATTGCGACAGAGTACTTGACTCGTTGGGTAGAAGCACAGTCGGTGAAGGATTGCACGGCGTGTGACTGCCACAAAGTTTCTGTTTGAGCATGTACTGGCATGATTTGGATGTCCAAAGACCTTGATGAGCGATCATGGTACACACTTCTTGAATGAGATGATCAGCGCGCTAACGAAGGAATTTCAGGTGTATCACTAAAAGAGCACACCTTATCACCCACATGATAACGGGACAGTGGAAGTGTTCAAAAAAGTACTGGAGACCGCGCTAACCAAGGTATGCAACACTCAGCGAAATGATTGGGACCTACGCATACCTGTAGTATTGTTGGCTTATCGGACAATGTGCAAGAAGTTAACAAGACGGACACCCTTTAGGCTAGTATACGGGGTTGAAGCAGTGGTGCCTAGTGCCTAGTCTACGCATAGTAGTGCTCACAGGTATGATAGATCGCGAAGCCCTGGAAGGGAGTCTCGCGCAGTTCGCTGAGCTGGAAGAAGAGATATTTTTGGTTGGATTTCACCAGCAAGTCCAAAAGCAGCGTGAAAAGGCATGGCACAATCAACATATTAAGGTGTGCACCTTTAAGGTGAATGACTTGGTGTTGTTGTATGACAGTAATTTTGATAAATTTCAAAGGAAACTCAGAATGCATTGGCTGCGGCCGTATGTTATGAAGGAGATTACTAACTGTGGCACGGTCAAGTTGGTTAAGTTGAATGGAGATCCCTTCCCAGTAAAAGTGAATGGAAATCATTTGAAGCCATATATAGGTGGCCCGACCATCAGACTATCTGACAGAAGCATAGTCTTAGTGCTCCAGGCAGCTGAAAAGAGGCGTGGGACTATAAACTACACTTCTCGGGAGCTGCACGATGTCAGGACTACAAGAAGGAGCGAAGTGTCACAGGGTCTGCGACATAGATGAGAGCAAGAGCTCTCTGCAAAATCCACTGCTCCCAAATGATATTGTTTTTCAGTGACTGCACTTAGCGTGAGTTCTTGTGTTGAAGTTTGAAGATTAGGACCTCGCAGACCATGAGAAGTTCCCTCATTTAGCGACTGAGAAGCTAATGCACCAGAGGATTTACACGACTGCTGGAACAATTCAATTGGAGCCACAGACATGGCTCAGAGGTGTAGAGAAAGCTAAATTTCTTAGCCTGCTCTGGGTGCCACATTACCACTGTAGAAATTTCCCCTGTAGATCAACATATTATGCAATATACTAAAACACAATACAAGATCTACTTCTACAACACTTTGTGGAAGCTTAATTGAATTGAGCAAGATCAAGAGAACACATATAACTGAGAAATGAGAAATCAATCACACATAACACAGAAGAAATAACCCGAGGAAAGCCTCAGCCTAAAACCCCAACTCTGTATTATCATACAAGTGGAAATCTTGTTCAAGTTACAAAAACGAATCATCTCTCGAGCTATCCTGCTCTCTCTCCAATCAAACAATATGGCTCATAGACTAAATAGACACTGTATATGTCCTCCTCAAGCCCTCCAAGCCTCCTATTTCCTTGCGCAATTTTTCTTGGGGTCCAATGATGTCACATGTGTGAATTGGCCTCATCACACTCACTAAACCTAAAGAAGTAATTGCGCAATCCTCAAGGAAATAATTCCTTCTGCATGTAAGGAATATTCACAATGGAATATTCTAGCAACTGATAGTACACTGCCCCTCCATCTGATCTCAACTGGGTCTCTGTCTGAACTGACATGCATGAGTTATTTATGAGAGAATACTCAGTTATCTGAAGTGCAGTAGTTACATGCATGCAAGCATTAACTAACTGAACTTACATTAATTCAACAAACTGTTTGAATTAATCTAACTGGACTTGACTCAATTAACTAAGTCAACTAATTACAACTCAATATTACAACTCATCCTTATCTCTTTAACTGATGGATAAATTCCTCAATTAATGGAGAAACTATTGCATGTCCCCACATAGACTTCATGTTTTATTTTCATTAACTAATTAACTCAAGATGAATTAATTAATTAATTTACAAACATCTGCTAAGATCAAATTCGAATTTTACTTCATTATTTTAGTTTAGGGACTGACTAAAATAGGAAGGTATCCCGAAATGCTATTTATAGAATGTTATTTTTAGCACTTCCATTTTTCCATCCATTGTTGCTAAGATCAACACTGGCTGAACTGCTATTTATAGCAGTGCTATTTTTAGCAATTCTATTTTTATCATTTCTTGTTGCTATTTTCAACACTCCCTCTCAACAAGAAAGGGATTATCAGTAACCCCAATCCTGTCTCTGTGGAACTCGAACTTGCATCTTGACAATGCCTTAGTCAAAATATCTGCATCCTGTTCCTCGGTCGAAACATACAGCAACAACATGATCCTCTTGACCACACAATCTCAAAGATGGTGATACCAGATATCTATGTGCTTGGACCTGTCATGAAAAACTGGATTCTCAGAGAGTTTGATACAACTCTAGTTATCGCAGTAGATCACTGTAGGATCCATCATCTGACCAAAAAATCCCACTAGAATCTTCCACATCCAAATGGCCTCACATGTAGCCTCACTAGCAGCCATGTACTCAGCCTCTACTGAGCTAAATGCAACTGATCTTTGTTTCCTGTTGTACCAGGAAACTGTAGTTGAACCAAGGTTGAAGATTTCTCCAGAAGTTCTCTTCCGGTCTAATGGACTCCCTGCCCAATCCACATTTGTGAATCACTGAAGCTTCACTCCCTCTATCCGTCTATACTAGAATCTAAACTGAGATGTGCCCCTGAGGTATCTTAGCACATGCTTCGTTGCCTTAGAAAACAGCTTGGTAGGTTGAACCATAGCTTGACTCAGCTGGTTCACCGCAAAGCATAAGTCGGGTCATGTGTTCACCAAATACATAAGTGAACCCACCAGCTGTCATAAACAGTAGCAGCTACTACCTCACCTAAAGTAGCATCCTCCTTCCTCCAGTTCCTAGCTAGAGGAGTTTGCATGGGCTTGCACTTCTCCATGTGAAAGCACCTGAGTATCTCATTGGCATACTTGCCTTGAGACACAAATACTTCCCCATATTTCTGCCATACCTCCATGCCTAGAAGGTAGTGCATAAGGCCCATGTCCTTCATCTAAAACTCTCTTGCAAGATCCTCCTTGCAACACTGTATTAGCTGAAAACCACCTGTCAAAATTAGATCATCGACATAAAGAACAATGATCAATGGTTTACCTTCTACCATGATGTGGTAAAGGTTCGCATCTGCTTCACTCTTGGTGAATCCCAAACTAGTGAAATAGTTTTTGATCTTGGTGTACCAAGCACAGGGTGCCTACTTCAGCCCATACAGAGCCCTCTTGAGTTTACACACATGCGACTCATGATCGAAGTTTTCAAAACCTTCTGGCTACTCAATATACACCTCCTCCTCAATCTTCCCATTGAGGAATGTTGTCTTCACATCCATCTGGTGGATCTTCCACCCCATCTGAGTTGATAGTGCCAACATCAATCTAATCGATGAGTACCTTGCTACGGGAGAAAAAGTCTCATCGTAGTCGATCCCCTCGACCTGTGAGAAACCCCAGGCAACAAACCTTGCCTTATGTTTCTCAACACTGCCATCCACTACCTGCTTTACCTTGTAAAGCCATCTAGAACTCACCACTGACTAGCCCTAAGGCCTTGGGACAACATCCCACACACTCTTCCGAATGATAGAGTCGTACTCCTCTACCATTGGATCAAACCAGACTGGTTGTTGCACTGCCTCCTCGAATGAAGAAGGTTCGGTATCTACACACTCCCTAACCAGGGCCATGTACCCAGTGTACCACTTGGGTGACCTCCTCTATCTGCGTTGAGAAGATGGCTATCCCACATTCTCCCGTGCATCCAGCATCAACCTGTCAGCTTCCCTTGAGTGTTTCCACCCATTTCTGGAAGTATCAGCATGAGTAGATGTCTCCACTCCCAGATCCTCTACATGCACCTACCTTGCATCAATCTGAGGCTCCTCATCCTTAGGAACTGAAAGTTCCTTATCTGGATGCAACTCGAGCTCCCTCTCAAGTGATAAGTGCATGGTTTTCTACTCATCAAACTTCAGATCCCTGCATACCATAGTCCTCTGAGAGGAAGGCAAGTACACCTGATAGTTGTGGGGTGTATCCGTGTACCCCAGAAGCATTCCCAACTTAGCTATTAGGTCTAGCTTCTTACTGGAATCTTTGGTCACATGACAGTAAACTGATGATCCAAAGATTCATAAGTGACCTACATCCAGTATACGGTGCGGGCTTATGTTATACAAGTATACTGTTGTATTGCATGCCTCAGCCCACAAATGTAGTGGTAGGCTTTGGTCATGCAACATCGCTTGAGATGCTCCCACAATCGATATGTTCTTCCTTTCGGCCACCCCATTCTGTTGTGGGTTATGGGCTACCGTCAGTTCCTGTTTAATTCCTTCTGCAACGCAAAAGCCTTTAAACTGTTGGGAGACATACTCTCCACCATTGTCACTACGCAAGGCTTTTATTTTCTTTCCAGATTCTTTCTCTGCCAAGGCTTTAAACTCACAAAACCTCAAGAAGGTCTGGTCCTTCTTTTGCATAAAGTAGATCCAACATCTATGAGAAAAATCATCAATAAAAATAACATAGTACCTTTTTTTATCCATGGAGGCTATAGAGAAAGGTCCACAAACATCTGAGTGAACTCACTCCAGGATTTCTCCAGCTCTACTGTCTCGATCCGAAAAGGAAGATTTTACATACTTACCCAAGGTACAACCTTTGCATGTAGTTGTCTGCTCAAGTTTTCCCTTGGGTAATTCGGTAGAAATTTGCTGCATGATACTCAGGGCTCCATGGTGCAAGTGGCCTAGTCTTCAATGCCATAGCTTGCCAACATTTTGGCTCTACACCATCTCAACTTTGGAACTCAAAGTATTACATTCGTCTACCTCCAGCTTGTAGATATTCTTGCATCGAATCCCTATTCGCTTTGTCTGTCCAGTATCAATATGCCTCAATAATACCTTTCCTTGACTAAATACTACATCATAGCCTTTATCTTCTAGCATAGCGATAGACACAAGATTCTTCTTCAGACTTGGTACATACTTTACATCAGTCATCGTGATGGGAACTCCATGCTCCCTCTAAAACACAACCGTACCTTCACCTGAAACATGGTATTTTCCATCATTTCCCATCTCGATCCGCATCTGGAGATCCTTCTCCTCTAAGGTACTGAAAAGATTCTTGTCACTTGACATGTGGAATGAAGCTCCACTATCCAGGTACCACACAGATCCCACCATGGATGAAACCATGCTTGTGATAAGCGAGAAATCCAGCTCAAACTGTGAGGCCAATGCCTCACCATCAGATCCCTTTGAGGAACCCTTCTTGGATTTCTTCTGTGGACAATTCATAACATAATGGCCCACTTCATGACAATGAAAGCATCACACTTTCAATTTGTCAATCTTTTTCCCACCATGGGAAGAATCGGATTTGGGATGGGATGCCTTCCCTTTCCCTTTCCTTGCCTTACTCGCTAAGGCTATATTTTCCTCATCATCTTACCTCGATGAGGATCCATCTCTGGTGCTTCTTCTTATTTCCTCCTGCATTGGATCCAACCAAAGTCGTTCCCAATCTGGCAGTTTTTCTCTTTCATTAACCAAGTCATGGTAGCTATGCCAGCTCTTAAGAAGACTGAGGAGTGCAAGACTCACCATGTCATCATCAACGGTAGTGATCCCTACCCTTCCAAGCTTATCCCTGCAGGTGGTGAGCTTGTTCAGATATGTAGAGATCGTGTCGCCCTTTTCACACTTGATCTTACGAAGCTTATCTTTCAATACCAGCTTCCTCTGATCGCTGCTATTCTGATATAGGTCTTTCAATGTTTTCGACATCAAAAATGGTGTCTCCTTCTCATGGAGGCTCGAGACAATGTGGTCTTGAACTCCCTCTAGGACGATTCTTCTTGCTCTAGCCACACGTTTCTTCCATTCCTCTAGTTGAGTAGCATCAATCGTCTTGGTGACTTCTTGATCAATGAAGTCCTTTAAATCGTTATCCTCTAACACTAACTCCATGCAATCCTTCCAGGCTATATAATTCAAGCTGCCATCAAGGGCATACTTGAGTCTTAAACCAGTGAACGCCATAGGTGAAATAGAGATGTGATAAGAACTCAATTTCTATATTCAGAAACCAAACTTCTAATTTCTCCTTCTTGTATACTGTTCTTCGCCTTGATCACCTTTTCTCTAATACCATGTAGAAATCCCCACTTAAGATCAATAGATTATGCAATATACTAAAACAAAATACAAAATCTACTTCTACAACAGTTTTTGGAAGCTTAATCTAATTGAGCAAGATCAAGAAAACACATATAACTGAGAAATGAGAAATCAATCACACATAACACAGAAGAAATAACCCAGGGAAAGCCTCAGCCTAAAACCCCAACTCTGTATTATCATACAAGTGGAAATCTTGTTCAATTTACAAAAAGAATCAGCTCTCAAGCTATCCTACTCTCTCTGCAATCAAACAATACGGCTCACAGACTGAATAGACACTGTATATGTCCTCCTCAAGCCCTCCAAGCCTCCTATTTCCATGCGCAATTTTTCTTGGGGTCCAATGATGTTACCTATGTGAATTGGCCTCATCGCACTCACTGAACCTGAAGAAGTAACTGAGCAATCCTCAAGTAAAGAATTCATTCTGCATGCCAAGAATATTCACAATCGAATACTCTAGCAACTGATAGTACACTGCCCCTCCATCTGATCTCAACTGGGTCTCTGTATGAACTGACATGCATGAGTTATTTATGAGAGAATACTCAGTTATATGAAGTGCAGTAGTTACATGCATGCAAACATTAACTAACTGAACTTACATTAATTCAACAAACTGTTTGAATTAATCTAACTAGACTTGACTCAATTAACTAAGTCAACTAATTACAACTCAATATTACAACTCATCCTTATCTCTTTAACTGATGGATAAATTCCTCAATTAATGGAGAAACTGTTGCATGTCCCCACATAGATTTCATGTTTGATTTTCCTTAACTAATTAACTCAAGATAAATTAATTAATTAATTTACAAACAGCTGCTAAGATCAAATTCGAATTTTACTTCACTATATTAGTTTAGGGAGTGACTAAAATAGGAAGGTATCTTGAAATGCTATTTATAGAATGCTATTTTTAGCACTTACATTTTTCCATCCATTGTTGCTAAGATCAACACTGGCTGAACTGCTATTTTTAGCATTTCTTGTTGCTATTTTCAACAACCACCACACTCCAGTGATCGTCTTCATCATCAGGCAGCTGCTCTGCTTGGTGCATGATGGGTGTTTGTGGCTAGAGGAGCCCATCCCCATCACAAACCATCTGATTCACCAGATTACATGGCTACCTTACTCAAGGGAGAATCCAGCCAAGATATCAGAAGGAAAACGTGGCGAGTTGGCCCTCGTGGAAGCGATGAAGAAGAAGTCAAGGTTACGACAAAAATACTAGTAGGGAAAGTGATGTATAAGTGCTACGCGAATAAGGTGCTCGTGCCCATGGTTGTACTAGCGGCCCAATGTACGGAAGGAGTCCAGTTCAACTAGGCAAACTATCTATGCGGTGAGTTCCTTGCAGACTGTCACGAGGCACAAGAGCAGGGAAAAACGTTTCCCTATGCGTGGCTCCTATTTTCGATAGTATTGGTGGCATGGAAGCTGCCCAAAGTTAGCCAGTTCCCTTCAGTCACATCGAACCTTCCAAAGGCAGCGAAGTACGCTTTGCTGTGGACAACCATGGATGCACAACGAATAAAAGAAAGAAATATTTTTTGGGTATTAATGGAGATGAATATTCGGAAGGGATCAATTCCAAGCTATGGTTGTCACCCATAGTATACGCCAGTCTATAGAGCTTTGCAGAGTTCAAAGCAAATTTCCACCATGTTTTTATCAGGGCGTGGAAGGACCCTACAAAGACATAGCGTAACGTACCATACCTGGCAACTGATGATGTCATTTTCACAATTTTTGAGTCTTGGCCGCCAGAGTGGTGCTCTCTAGCTGGCTCCATGGTGGAAACAAACAAGTTTTCCGCGCAGTGCAAGAAGGAAGAGACAAAGCTTCGAATGGCGTCGCTGGTAGAGAAGCGCAGAAAAGAGGAAGAAGAGGCTAAGGCCTAGGCAGTATGCGACGCTGTGAAATTGGCCAAAACAACAGTAGAAAATAGGAGAAGAATGTGAAGGACAGTAGTCACCTTCGCCTGGGACTGAACCAGAGACAGAGACAGAATAAGGTGGCGCGGACCCGCAGACGATGTCCACCCAACTCAAGCGTCTACGACCATGAGAGAAATAAAACCAAGGCATCCAAAATGTCCTTCGACACAATCACCCTCACTATGGGGGGTTTGCAACATTGGAGAAATGGTGAGGGATGTCACCACGGAGGCCCTCCAACAATTTGAAGAACAACAACAACTTATATTGGGGGCCCTTTGAACAGAACTAGAGGAGTTGCAAGTTTGAACTCCATAGGCTGGCACTATGTCCACCAACCTCGCAATCGACACTTTAGCTACCAAGGAGATGTTGCACACAAGGGTGACCAACACAATAGTACTACCAGATGGAGCACTCACTATAGATAATGAGGCTAACAGGCCCGTGGTCAGCAGTCTCAAAGGGGTAGAATTAAATATGGCCACGGTCCCTCGGGAGACACTCTATCTCTTGCAGAATGGAGTCACCGTGGAACTTCGGGCCACAGACAGTCATGCTCAACAGGTAATGAGTGAGCAACGCATCAACATTGAGTAGTTGGGCCTACAACGCAATGAAGCAGTAGAGCAGAATAAGCAAATAATGCAGGTAGTGGAGGAAGCCTGCCGGATGGTCCCGGAATTGGACATTTAGGCAGAAGAACTAGTGGAGGTGCATGTCTGCAAATTGGTCACAGGGGTGCACGACGCCCGAGCAGAGATGGGCAGGGTTCAGCTAGAGTTGAACCTACAAATTGTAGAATTTCAATTGAAGGCGCAACCTTCAACTCCATTGGAGGTCAAAGAATAGCGTACCACCGCTGTAACAACAACAATAGTGGCGGTTGACAGTGCAGTGGAAAACTGCATGTAGCTT
Organism: Pinus tabuliformis; assembly: GCA_031772625.1. Taxonomy (NCBI): domain Eukaryota; kingdom Viridiplantae; phylum Streptophyta; class Pinopsida; order Pinales; family Pinaceae; genus Pinus; species Pinus tabuliformis. The sequence continues at coordinate 672,123,180 of CM062815.1, forward strand.
TTCGAATAGTCATTTGAGGTCTTAACCACCCTGCAAGAGGACCCAAATGTAGAGTGCCTAGAGACAAAGGTGCGTAAGCTCAAACAGAGGTATGATGAGGTAAAAGGGACCGTGCAGACGGTTTCCCTTACACAGAGGCTTGCATTGATGCAGGAGGCAAAGGCGCTCAAGGAACTGGTGGATGTCTCTCGGCACAAAGAAGCGGTCTTAAAAGCATGCCTACAACCATGGATAGATGAGGCTTATGCGATCACAACCTCCATTAAAGGAAAGCTCACGAAACTACAGGCATCTTAGTAGAATATTTAGAGCAGTAGTTCAGTAGCGGTCACTGAACAACTTGTGGAAGAAGTTCAACAGGCAGCCACTCAGTGTGCTGCTGAAGTTGCGGTGATCAAAATAGAGTTGGGAGGTCTAAGATCTCCACACCTGCAAAGTGACTCGAGGGCAAGTCACGATGTTTGTGTTGGGGGCTTGTTCGGCGTGGGATCCCCCAAGGGCAGTTTTGGGCTTAAAGCCCATATTTTGGTCCAATTTTTGTAATCCAAATGTAAAGACTCCGCATTTTTTGGTCACGGAGTGCATAGATGTTAAAGAGTCATATGGTTGTCCACCTTTATTTTGATAATGTAATTTCAGTTGTAAAATATCTACCCATGGTCCTCTGACCATGGGATTGTATAAATAGAGCGAAGTTCTAAGTAGTTAAAATACATGAAGAAATCAATGATCAAAGATGTATGAGGTATAACTTTGAAGTAGAAGTCTAAGTTTTGGGTCATAGCATAGGTAGAGACTCTGCAGCTGAGTGTGCAGAGGCCTAGAAGTCCACAGTTGAGCGTGTGGACCCCTGCAGCTGAGTGCGCAGGGTGAGTCGAGTTTGTAATCATTTGGAATTATCGATAAAGAGAAGTATTCTTTAATTTCTGTGCCTTTATTTTTTATTTATGCATCTGTTATGTTGGGTATGAATTTCACTTCTAATTCTTAAATGATGCGCGAATATATGTAAGTGTGTTGGTTAAGTGAACGCAAGTAAGAACATCTGTTTACGTGAAGCTAACTAAGATCTGTTAATAAGATAAGTAAGATACTTAGCCCAGTTTGGGAGATATCACAGTTCACAGCCCTAGCAACACGAAAGGACTTCAGCCCTTGGATAGGGCTATGGGGAAGCTGATCGTAACATTTCATGAAGGTATTGAAAGGTAGAGCAGAGGGATAAGCAACCAGCGCGAAGGCAAGTATAGTTGGAATAAACCGACATCACAACCATCTCAAGGGTGCGAAAAGTTGGTTCTAACATCCCCCCATACTGCATCAGGTGAGACTTCAATCCACACTCCATGGGCTGATGATGAAAGGGCTAGTAGTGTAGGGATTTGTTTGGCTAACTAACGCTAAACCTGGGTCAGGCCACCACAAGCCGACAAAAAGTGGTAAGAAATAGTAGATCTAGAAAACGACAGTCAGATGTAGTTGTCCTAGATTTCGATTTGGATCACCAATGGATGCGGTCCTCAAATAGCTCTTATACCATGTAGGAATTTATATGGTAAGTTCCTCACACAGAACACCAAAGGACACCTCTCACAAATAAATCACATATCAATACACCAGTGTTCTTGACATGGTTAAAACCCTCAAGGAGGGAAACAGTCCACGGCCTGAGCCAACGCGGCCACTTAAGGCAATTTATTAATAAAAGAATGAAAATTTACATAAGCTTCTCTCATGAACGGTCACCCTATAAATGACCCTCCATGCTCTGTAAATAGAGATCATGGACCAATCAGGTGTTAAGCCACGGATCAAGTGTCGGTAATACTGAGGAGAGAATGGGCCGTCAGATCACTTCATGTCTAGAACATATCGTGACCATCGGATTGTAAGTTACAAAAGTACATAGTGAACAAACACACATTACCTAACTCTAAAATAGACGAAGTTATACTTAACTATTTCCTATGTGTCGAAATATCCTAACAAAATGAAATAATCAACAAATCTGGCACATTTAGGTGTTTTGAGAAAAATACTTTCAACAAAATACTTAACAAAAAAAGGATCTGGAAAAATGCAGCCCTTATTTCAATAAATACTTAAAAAATGAGACATGCCCAAATACAAGCAAAATAATGGAACCCCTACCTCGGCACGCAACACTGCTCAATGCACAAGAAATCAAAGACTCTTAAGCATAAGGGAAAATACCATGGGAAAATACCATGTATATATCATGGGAAGATTCCATCCACTTTGATCATATCAAGAAAAGAGAATATTACAAAATCGTTTTTTTAAATAGACAGACCGCAAGTAGCCACACTCTACTAAAAATTCATGATGTTATTTAAATATTAAAAACAACATTAGAAACTCCTCTTTCGTATGGTGGGCAAAGTTTGGGGCTTCTATACAAAATATTTTAGCTTACCCATCTTAACAAATAACCAGATTTCCCATTTCCCATTGCACAGTTGTTGAGCTTATGTCGATTCCAGCATTGATGAATTCGAAATTAAACAACATGAGGTCCTCATCATCAAGGCTGCTACTCCATTCACACACTTAGACACAAGTTTGCTGTGACAGAGCACCAAATTTGAAAAGGGTCAACGCTAATATGCTATGGTGTTTCACTCCACGTAGGTGACCACTCCAAACATGGGTCCATTACCGTGTCAAGAAGAATATTTTTTTCACGTTACATAAGTTGATTCAACCCTTTAGAAAAATATAGACAGAACTAGTGTACTTCTCCCAGCGGCCTGAAGCTTCTTGGCACAGGGGAAAGACACAATGCAGTCAAGCTTTCTGGCACAGGTGAAAGAAACGATGAAGTCAATTAGTCAATGGTTGGAAAATGCAGTATATGGCATGACATACAGCTTGGGTTGTTTGGTTTTAAATTTGAGTCCCTCGGCAAGCTTAATTCTCTACATAGGTTGGCAGGCGTAATGCTTATGAACAACTCTCTCCTTTGACTGTAGATTCACCAAAATAGCATAAGCCTAAATTACGGCATGACATATATAATATTCACCAAGCCTTCAGTAAACCCTCAATGGCTTCTTGTAATAACCATGATCATTGCTGAGACTGAGACTGAGAAGAGGACCAAAGAAGATGTTAAATTTCCTCCGTCTCCTCCAAAGTCACTTTCTTATTCGCACTACTCTAGCGGTAGCCACAACCCTCATCTGTAGGTTTTTAGAGGCTAAAACTTGCTTGAGGTGGATCTCAGTGCAACATATCGGCCTTGGATATGTCAGATCTCAAACTGCCAATAAGATTAGTTAGTCCTTAGATCTCTCAGATCTCAAACAGTCAATAGGATTAGTTAGTCTTTGGTCGCTTTGATATGGGTTAATCATTTTATTACTTTCACATGGGGTATTTTTAAGACAATTTTTTGAAGATAAAAAAAATATGGTTTAAAAAAATTACTTTTTGTTTTAGTTATTTTACATTAAAATTTAATATCAATTGAATTTTTTTAAATATAAAATTAAAGACAAAAACAATTTGAGAAAAAAAAATTTAAGACAAAATTTTATATTTAAAGCAAAAACTATTTAAGACAAATATTTTAAGAGAAAACTTTATATTTAAAACCATAGTTATCAAATTCGAATTCTTCGAAAAAATTGGACTACGAAAATTACAATACCGACAAAATTCGGAAATATAGATCTTCCAAAAATAAATTATTTTTAAAATTAAAAAAAAAAAAATCTATATTTACAATATATTTTAAAAAATTCACTCAATCAAATCCTAAATTTTAATATAAGGCTTAAAAATGATAACATTATTAATTAATAACTAAAACAACCTAAATGTCTCTTTGTAGATTTTTCAAAGTGTTGTTTAGAGTGTAGATAGAAGCACACACAAACTTTAATTCATGGATTCGATTTCTTTACTATGGGAAGAAGAGAAGTATGAAATTCAAATAGAAAAAAATGGAGATTATATATTTTATAAATATTTATAAATAAAAATTTATTATTCTCTGTTATAAGAAATTATTACTTTTAACTAGTATAAACTTACTATTTTCTACAATATTTTAATATAAAATTTGTTGTTTTTTACAACTGTAATTTTTTTAATATGCAATTTACTATTTACTATACTTTTTTAATATAGAAAATTCTATTTTTAATCTTTAAAGATTTAATTTTTTATTAACAAAAATCCTTACCAAATTAGATCGTAACTACAATTTTTTTAATATTGAATATTATGTTTTTAATGTTTTGAGTAATGTAGAAATTTCTATTTAAGTATTAAACTTTTTATTAACAATTTTAGATGGTAACTACATTTTTTTTAAATTGGAAATTGATACTTTTAATGTTTTGAATAATATATAAATTTCTATTTAAATATTAAATTTTATATTAAGAATATTTTTTATAAAATTAAATAATATAGAAATGTCTATTTTTAAATATTAAATTTTATATTATTAAAAACACTTTTACCAAATTTCATCATAATTATAATATTATTCTTAACCTACAATTTACACTTTATTATAATTTTTTTTAAACATAAACACTTTATTATAATTTTTTTTAAACATAAAAAAAATTATTCGCTAATTCCATCCTAATTATAATATTTTCAACCTACCATTTACAATTCATTATATTTTTTTTTAATATAAAAAAATTTATTTAAAAAAAATACTGTACCAAATTGCAATTTCCAAATTCGCAGCCGAACCGAATCATACTATTGTATTTTCGAATTTTTTTGGCCCAATACGACCAAATTTGGTAGCTATGATTTAAAACATAGTTACCAAAAATTAAAATTCGGCAATATATCTTTTACATATATTTAAATATATTATTTTTCCAATGTTTTAAATCATTCAAAGGTATAATTTATAATATTGAAAATGATAAAAAAATGTTTTAAAATTATTTGGATTTGCACATAAAATTATATATTAGACTTTTAGTTTTACATTTAAAATAGCAAGTATGATAATAGGTTTTAAGAATTTTTGTATTGTTACACCATAAATTATATGATAATTAATATAGAGTGAATTTCCAAAATATTCCACATTACAATAAACCATCTAAATTTTATGTTATCAAGTATTTTAGATTGATAATGAAATAATATATTAAATATTTGTAAATATTTTTTAAAAATATATACTTAGAATATCAATTACTAAATTTCAATAAAAAAATCTATTTTGAAAAAAACAAAATTTTCTATTTACTCAAATAATTTATACAATTTTATAATTATCATAAATTTCTAAATATTTCATTTCTTGTAAATTTCTTGTTGCCTAAAACTACATCTACCATTATCATTTATTAACGTTAATCGTATGCCATTAACAGTAAATGGGATGCTCGAATTTGTAACTATTATTAAAAATCTGCGAAAAATCTAATATCGTGAACTCAAATATCAAATGCATTTTACCGAATCCGAACTCGAATTGCCGTTTTAATTCGCAAATCGAATCGAACTGTCGAATTTACGAATTTTTTCGGCAATACGGCCGAATTTGGTAACTATGTTTAAAACAATGGCCACTTAAGACAATGGAAATTAAGAGGAATCCCATTTAAGATAGTTAACAATTAAGACAAAATCATATCAATTTAAGACAATATTATCTAGCACCTACAAAATTGACTATGAAAGTGCACCCTAAGTCTGCTAGCTTGCAGGCTACTAGTGTCGCATGCCTACATTGAGATTGATATTTCACTTACCATTTACATAATCTTATATAAATACAATGATTTGTTGGGCTCTTCATTTTGTGGGGGTAGTCAACTATGAGGAACGCGGCAATTTTTCGTAGCAAGATTTCCTGGACATCAATTCCTTTTCTATCCCTCTGTTATCTTCTTCTACAATTAGAGACAACCTGTCTGTCGTTGCATTCGAGAAGTTTGCACAGAGATTCCATGTGTGGATATGGGATAATTATATTTTTTATTTTTGAAAATAGATATTCAAACCACATGAAATTTAATCATAACAATTTCTTTCTTTTTTATTATATTTTTCCTTTTTCATTAATCTTTTGTAATTAAATATAAATTAGAATATGCCAATTATATTAATTTTTTTAATTAATTATAAAATTAAAATATAACATTTTGAAAAGTTAGAATATTTTTAACTAGTACAACCACATTAAAAATATTAACGTGTTTGATATAGATGAAGGCTTCATAAATATAACCAAAAAAATATTGCAACATGAAGAACGCCTTACTAATGCACATATTTACCTAATTAAGCACATATAAAAAGGTTATGGGTCAACAATAAATTAAGAAAAGAAAGGAATTGCGTAAAACGAACCGCTTTGCTCAATAAAATTTGGTTATATATGTTTGAATGTTATAAATAATAATGAGGAACTTATCATGGATGAACTTATTAGAATTGGAATAATCTCAAATCCCTAACAAAATTGTCGGTGGGGAGCCACGTGGCGAATCTAATTTTTTAAATTTATTAAAAGTAATGGACCATTTTGATAAATAAAATTTGTTTATAAATAAATGAATGTTATAAATAATAACGAGGAACTTATTATAATTGGAATAATCTCAAATCCCTAGGAAATTGAAGGCCGGCTAATTTTTAAAGTTATTAAAAGTCAATGCAACCTAAAAAACTTTGTAATACACTACAACCCATAAGCATTAAGGCTAAGAATATGTTGAGCAGATTCCCTTGAGTATCAATCTAGGCCCTCAATTAAACAAATAAAAATAAAAAGTCAATAGATACTCATCCATCTTAAAATGAAATAAGAAGCCTTCGACAACTAGCACAATCACATTAAAAATATTAATGTGGTTGACATAGCTAAAGGGTTCATTTGTATTTACCATTGATAAATATATAACAATAGAAATAATAATACAAAAGAAACAATTGCAATAATTTAACAAAAGTAAACATAAATGACATTAAACATTAATTTTCAACCTTGGAATGTGTTGTGCCACCCAACATGAATGATATAAATCCAAACATTGAGGTGGAGTAGGGGAAAATGAGGTTGAGATGTGAGAAGTTAAGCTAACATAAGTCAATTGAATTGAAATTAGATTTGGAACACGTGTTGAGGTGCCCAAAGATAAAACCAAATTGGATTGTCGGTTTCCAATCGCCACCTTTGGGAGGAAAGGCTGAGGGCACCATTATCGGATAATAACAAAAAAAATACGTTAATATCGTCAATAAGATATGTTTCATGGGACAGGAATGGAATTTCGAGAGACTTTATGTATAGATTCACCTTTATAGGGAATGAATTGACAGAGGAGCGGCTGCGAGGATGAACCATGGTGGAACCCTAACCTAGGGTTTGTTACAGGGTCCCCGTTTCATGGCGGTTGGCACCTGGAGCTACTTGGGATCGACAACACTGACCGCCTGAACACCGACAGAGGCTTCGATATTCACGGGATTCTTTTTGTCTTCTACGCTGCGGTCCCCTCCCCGTTTACCTTCTGGCGCACTGACCTCCGTTCTTCTCGCTGGACGGTCCCCGGCTCGATCTCTGTTTCTGGCACTATACTCCGACAGAAACAATGGGCGACGAAGATTTAGTGGATTATGAGGCGGACCCCATGCCCCACCAGGATATCTGGGCTCACACTAGTAGGCCTCACATGATACCGAGGAGTGTAGCGCTCGGGGTTGAGACAGGTGCTTCTTCGCGGCACCCGCACTTGCCGCACAAAGGGAAGGATAAATCTCCTGAGTATACTCTCGCGGATGCCACCCCGCTGGAATGCCCGCCGTTATCTCCTGCTACGTTACAGATATTGGGTTCTTGTTTCCAAACCTCGCCATCTCTGGACGCTCCGCTTCAGCTTCACAATAGGCCTGACTTACCTCCGCCCCCGCCGCCTCCGCCCCCATCTAGCTCTCACTCTCCCTCAGTCTCCTTTATGCCGCAGACCCAACGGCTCCCCCCCCACTCCTCCCTACCCTTCCTTCCGGGTACTAGTACCTCGGCTCCCCGTTCCCCTATTCGTTCTGGCTGTTTCACTACTCCGCTGATACCTGTTCGCTCCGCGGGCTCCGCACAGCACAGCTCCTCGGACCCTTGCCGCAAACTTCTGAAGGAGACCCCCTTTGGCAAGCGCTCTGAGAAGGTGACGAAAGGTAGATGCCTACGTGCTATTGATTCTGAATTCAGTGTTATCTTTGGGCCTGAAGCTCCGCTGCCGGACGTGATGGACGCTGCTCGCAAGGTCCTGGTTGGTAGGGTCCGTGGACGCACCTACACGGCAGAACGATTAAAGCTCTGGGTGGAGGAGATATGGGGCTCACTGCTTAAGGAATTACCAGAGGTTATGGTCCTCACAAGGGGCTGGTTTGCCTTACACTTCCGTCGTCCTGATCTCACCCAGTGGATTCTTTCACAATATTGGCACATTGAGCTAGCTCCAGTCATGCTCAAGCGATGGGATCCTTTATTTGATCCTGAACGAGAACAATTGGGGGCCGGCCCCATCTGGGTTCGCCTACCTGGTCTGCCATGGCAATTTTGGAGCCCGTATGCATTCAAGAGGATTGGGGACACTCTGGGCACATACTTGGAGCACGACCGATCATATGAGAAAACGGGCAATAGGACCATGGCTCGAATTCTTGTCCACCTGGATACCAAACCTGGCCTTGAGGAGAAAATCACTCTGCACCACGGCCATGTTTCCCGGAAACAGTTACTGGATTATGAAGGCGTCCCCTTCCGCTGTCGTAGATGCCATAAAATTGGTCACCTGTATAAGGATTGCCCATTGGTTACAGGGGTGACATCGGAGGACCCCAAAGGACCTCGATAGTAGACTACTGTGGACCAAAATGCCGGAGATAACATTCCAACTGAAGGTGGACTGGCTCATCAGGAGATTCCAACAAAAAAGCCGGGTGATAGTGCAAAAAAGAGTACTCGAAGGAAGGCATTGTCTTCCTCAGAGCCGCCGCGTACCCGCTCTAAGACTGCAGAGGCTGCACCAAGGTCGGCAGAGGCAGCATCTACTTATACGGGGAAAGAAATGCGCTTGTTGACCGACTCTCGAAAGAAGCGGCGGATCGCCCTATAGGAGACTGGCAGATTGAAGAGTACACTCCAGAAGGCATGCACAGATTCTACCACCGCCCATACATCGACGGCCTACAACAGGGGGAACCTCCCCCTACTTAGAATTTTTTGATCTACATGTTCATATTTTTTGTATATATCAGCTATGCACTGTTTCGGCACTATATCTATTAGCATGAGGATGTATGCCTCAGTTATCTGTCTATTTACCGGTACATGAGACACTGTTATTTTGGTTTCTTTTTGGTTCGGATACTGAACACAGTACCTACAATTTGGTCATTTCAGGATGTTATTTTGTAGATCCTTTGATCAGTGGTTAACCACATATAGCATATGCCTTGGCATCAACAACATGTAATCTCTATTATTTTCTTTTTAATAGAAATTACGAACTCTATTTCCTCGGAAAAAAAGGAATGGAATTTCGAGAAAAATTGTGGCCGTTGAATCAAAAGAATAATATATTGCTCACATCAAATTTTTTAAATTTATTAAAATTGAACGCAACCTAATAGACTCTCTAACACACCATAGTCATTGATAAGCATTTAGACGAAGCATCTACTAATAAATTTCCCTTGAGAATCAATCTAGGTCATCAATTATAAAAAATAAAAATAAAAGTCGACAAACCCTCATCCACCAGAAGTTGAAATAGGAAGCCTTAGGAAGTGTATTTTGTTGTGGGGGCGAAAGTCTCCTCATAATCGAAGAAGTCTCCAACTCAATGCAACGTTTAGTCCTCCATACAATTCAACACAACATATACACAGTGCAAACACACCATTCAATTAAGATCTCACTCAAATGAATGCACCACGGACTCTACAGGGGTCGAGCGCACATGGTCTTGATGCCTACATGTTGGATCTCAATGCTAGGCAATGTTAGTCCTTAAAAAAATTGTAATGGTACACAGGTAGGAAATGCTCAATCTAATATCAAACACAACCCAACACTTCATAGTATTAAATGCATCCAACACACAACAACATAGTTCCAACACAAAGAGCATTGAACACACCAAATAGCATGGTCCACGACCATTAGAAATGAATCATTACAATATTTAAACAACCATCCATCCATCTATACAAAAGACTTGCAAACTTATTCAGAACTTAAACAATGATTAGGGTTAGCAAGGGTTATGAACAAAGTAATATATATGCCACAACTCTTTTATAACAGTGTTCATTTTTAACGTCTCACATTACAATCTCTACCAATCCAACACATTTCAATGCAAGGTTTGCATGCAAAAAAATCAACATCGTAGCAAGAGAGCATGCATGATCTAAGATATTTGACTTAAAGATGCATAAATAATTACATATGACAGAGCATATTAACTAGGAAAACTAAAAGCACATAAAATGAAGAGGAAAGAACATAACAATCATGAGATCATGACACAAGAATTTTATTACAGAGTTCACCCAATGTGGGCTACTCCTTTGGGCCCTTATCAATAGTGGGGAGGCCTTCTTTAATTAAGTGGCATCAAAGAGAATAAGTACAAGAAAACTTTACATAAAAATCCTTATACTTCCAAGTTGGAAGATGGTCGAAAAATGGAGAGCCCAGATGCTGAAACTAACATCACCACTAAATTCCTAGTGGTAAATATTGCAAAAAAGATCATAAATTTGTTAAATTCTGACAAAGTCATCTTCTGCACCCTAGGGAATCTTTCTGATACTTCAGTGCGTCAATACCTATCAAATTGTTGCCTCCTTAAGCCTTCCACTTGTCCACTTTGACAAAAACTTTATCTGTGAATAAATCAACCATACAAACTCAGATTTGAGTTTCGTTCACATCATTGGAATCATGGTGATGAGCCCTTTGATCTGATTCTAGTTTTGCTGACATGTGACCACTTTGATTTTTGAGATATTTTTAAGGCCACTTGTAGTACTCTGATATCCTCTTGGATCATCACTCCCCACTGAGGAGCTTTTGGTCCTCCGAAGGGATAGGATACTATGCCTGCGATTAACTAATCCAACATGCCCGTCAGGCAAGTATTGCATGCTGTTTGATCATGAAACATAAGATTGTCCTACGCTGATAGCCAGGATACATGACAAAGGAGCGCTACCACCTCCCCCAACTCAGAACCTGTAGATGATGAGGTCTGAGCCATGCGAGGAAGATCTAAATGTAAATATAGTGCTCTGAAGTGGAATCATGACAGGAGATGACAAGGGGAAACAACAAGAAGACAATACCTGGGTTCGCAAAGCCCCGGTGAAAGAAGCTGAGTTTGATTTGGAGTGCGCTCAAGAAAACTTCATGTAAGCTAAGAAGAGCTTTGCCAAGGTCTCCACTTCAGGAAGCAAGGATAAACCGGAGCCGAAGATGGACCCCTCTATGCTCGCTACTTTCTTGGAAACCTGTATGAAGTTACTACGCGAAAGTAAGGTTGTGAAATGGTTACAGGAACTTATCAATAGATGTGCTGGGACTGCGCCAGGTGAACCGCACGTAGTCTGCAAGATTGGAAAGCGTAATACAAGGACAGGGCATGAAATGAGACTGACCTCGCAGATCAGAGAATACAAGATGGATCAAGTCATTCTGGATTTGGGATCAGATGCGAATGTTCTACCAAAACAAACATCGGAGAAAATGGGGAGACCTACACTATAATGGTCTCTGATTTAGCTAAGGATGGCCAACAAGCAAAAAATCATACCCATGGGGCAGCTGGAGGGAGTGATCGTGGATATTGAGGGAGCAAGCGTGCTGGCAGATTTTGAAGTAATAGAGATTGTTGATGATAGCAATCCATACCCTACACTCCTGGGAATTGATTGGGCTACTGATATGAATGGGGTAATCAATCTAAAGAATGGAAAGATGATTTTTGAGAAGAAATCACTGCATGTAATAATACCCCTGGATCGTGTTGAGGGATCGCACTATAGGGAACCAGTCCATGACTATGAAAGTGATGATGATATGGATTGCATCTATAAGATAACAACACGAGACCAAGACTGGGTGAATCCCACCATGGATGGGTGGATTACATGGGAGTGCGAGAGTTCCTGCACTTCGAACTCCGACGAAGAAATAGAATGCTGGCAAAATTGGTTACACGAAGTAACTACGCTGAATTGCAACATGATGACCTGGTCGCTGCACTGTGTGTCGTCAGAGGAAAGAAATTTTCCTACTTATGATGGCCTGAATGAGGTAGATACCTTTTTGGATGCATTTGATAGGGAGGTGCCAAAAAAGCAATGTTTCTAGGTCTTGGACTGGGCAATGAGCGCTACGCTGGCAAGATAGGAGGGTTACGCACAAGGGGAGATTTGATCATTGGTGCGAATGTAGGAGAATGATGAGAGCACGATTTGGAAACCTAAGATTCAACTGACATACAAGTATGATGGGCAGGATGATTTGTGTATGCATCTACGCTGGACTATGAATAAATTCCCCAACCTGAGCAGGTGCACCTCTACTTCGCCCTAAAGTACTTGGTCAATAAGCCTGCGTTGGAGGGGCACATGTACAGATGGATTTTATTGTTCCAGGAATATAGTTTTAAAGTTTTTGTGAAGCCTGGATGATTAAACGTGGCACCAGACCACTTGTCGCACATTGAGACAGGGGAGGAACCCACTAATTTGGAGGAAGGATTATCTGATGCGCAACATTTTGTTGTGCGCATCGTGGATGGAAATTTCGAGCATATAATAGACTTCCTAACAATTGGAACTGCGCTGGAAGGATACTCTGTCCAACAAAAGAAGGAATTAGTGGTGAGCACGATAGATTTTTGTGTCATTGCTAGGCATCTCTACAAGATGGGGACTGATGAGACACTATGAAGGTATGTACCTGAGTTTGAACGAAGCAACTTCCTTGTGGATGCTCATGGGGACGCTGTGGGAGGACATTATGTAGGAAGAGAAACCGCGCAGAAGATTCTACGTGTAGGGTTATGGTGGCCAACCCTTCATTAGGATTCAAAGGCATGTGATGTATTTTAGCGGACAGGTAGGCCATCACGAAGAGATGAAATTCCTTTGAATCCACAAGTAACGTTGCAACCCTTTGAAAAGTGCGCAATAGATTTTGTAGGACCTATTCAGCCTCAAGGAAAGACAAGCATGAGGTACATTATCATTGCGACAGAGTACTTGACTCGTTGGGTAGAAGCACAGTCGGTGAAGGATTGCACGGGTGTGACTGCCACAAAGTTTCTGTTTGAGCATGTACTGGCATGATTTGGATGTCCAAAGACCTTGATGAGCGATCATGGTACACACTTCTTGAATGAGATGATCAGCGCGCTAACGAAGGAATTTCAGGTGTATCACTAAAAGAGCACACCTTATCACCCACATGATAACGGGACAGTGGAAGTGTTCAAAAAAGTACTGGAGACCGCGCTAACCAAGGTATGCAACACTCAGCGAAATGATTGGGACCTACGCATACCTGTAGTATTGTTGGCTTATCGGACAATGTGCAAGAAGTTAACAAGACGGACACCCTTTAGGCTAGTATACGGGGTTGAAGCAGTGGTGCCTAGTGCCTAGTCTACGCATAGTAGTGCTCACAGGTATGATAGATCGCGAAGCCCTGGAAGGGAGTCTCGCGCAGTTCGCTGAGCTGGAAGAAGAGATATTTTTGGTTGGATTTCACCAGCAAGTCCAAAAGCAGCGTGAAAAGGCATGGCACAATCAACATATTAAGGTGTGCACCTTTAAGGTGAATGACTTGGTGTTGTTGTATGACAGTAATTTTGATAAATTTCAAAGGAAACTCAGAATGCATTGGCTGCGGCCGTATGTTATGAAGGAGATTACTAACTGTGGCACGGTCAAGTTGGTTAAGTTGAATGGAGATCCCTTCCCAGTAAAAGTGAATGGAAATCATTTGAAGCCATATATAGGTGGCCCGACCATCAGACTATCTGACAGAAGCATAGTCTTAGTGCTCCAGGCAGCTGAAAAGAGGCGTGGGACTATAAACTACACTTCTCGGGAGCTGCACGATGTCAGGACTACAAGAAGGAGCGAAGTGTCACAGGGTCTGCGACATAGATGAGAGCAAGAGCTCTCTGCAAAATCCACTGCTCCCAAATGATATTGTTTTTCAGTGACTGCACTTAGCGTGAGTTCTTGTGTTGAAGTTTGAAGATTAGGACCTTGCAGACCATGAGAAGTTCCCTCATTTAGCGACTGAGAAGCTAATGCACCAGAGGATTTACACGACTGCTGGAACAATTCAATTGGAGCCACAGACATGGCTCAGAGGTGTAGAGAAAGCTAGATTTCTTAGCCTGCTCTGGGTGCCACATTACCACTGTAGAAATTTCCCCTGTAGATCAACATATTATGCAATATACTAAAACACAATACAAGATCTACTTCTACAACACTTTGTGGAAGCTTAATTGAATTGAGCAAGATCAAGAGAACACATATAACTGAGAAATGAGAAATCAATCACACATAACACAGAAGAAATAACCCGAGGAAAGCCTCAGCCTAAAACCCCAACTCTGTATTATCATACAAGTGGAAATCTTGTTCAAGTTACAAAAACGAATCATCTCTCGAGCTATCCTGCTCTCTCTCCAATCAAACAATATGGCTCATAGACTAAATAGACACTGTATATGTCCTCCTCAAGCCCTCCAAGCCTCCTATTTCCTTGCGCAATTTTTCTTGGGGTCCAATGATGTCACATGTGTGAATTGGCCTCATCACACTCACTAAACCTAAAGAAGTAATTGCGCAATCCTCAAGGAAATAATTCCTTCTGCATGTAAGGAATATTCACAATGGAATATTCTAGCAACTGATAGTACACTGCCCCTCCATCTGATCTCAACTGGGTCTCTGTCTGAACTGACATGCATGAGTTATTTATGAGAGAATACTCAGTTATCTGAAGTGCAGTAGTTACATGCATGCAAGCATTAACTAACTGAACTTACATTAATTCAACAAACTGTTTGAATTAATCTAACTGGACTTGACTCAATTAACTAAGTCAACTAATTACAACTCAATATTACAACTCATCCTTATCTCTTTAACTGATGGATAAATTCCTCAATTAATGGAGAAACTATTGCATGTCCCCACATAGACTTCATGTTTTATTTTCATTAACTAATTAACTCAAGATGAATTAATTAATTAATTTACAAACATCTGCTAAGATCAAATTCGAATTTTACTTCATTATTTTAGTTTAGGGAGTGACTAAAATAGGAAGGTATCCCGAAATGCTATTTATGGAATGTTGTTTTTAGCACTTCCATTTTTCCATCCATTGTTGCTAAGATCAACACTGGCTGAACTGCTATTTATAGCAGTGCTATTTTTAGCAATTCTATTTTTATCATTTCTTGTTGCTATTTTCAACACTCCCTCTCAACAAGAAAGGGATTATCAGTAACCCCAATCCTGTCTCTGTGGAACTCGAACTTGCATCTTGACAATGCCTTAGTCAAAATATCTGCATCCTGTTCCTCGGTCGAAACATACAGCAACAACATGATCCTCTTGACCACACAATCTCAAAGATGGGGATACCAGATATCTATGTGCTTGGACCTGTCATGAAAAACTGAATTATCAGAGAGTTTGATACAACTCTAGTTATCGCAGTAGATCACTGTAGGATCCATCATCTGACCAAAAAATCCCACTAGAATCTTCCACATCCAAATGGCCTCACATGTAGCCTCACTAGCAGCCATGTACTCAGCCTGTACTGAGCTAAATGCAACTGATCTTTGTTTCCTGTTGTACCAGGAAACTGTAGTTGAACCAAGGTTGAAGATTTCTCCAGAAGTTCTCTTCCGGTCTAATGGACTCCCTGCCCAATCCACATTTGTGAATCACTGAAGCTTCACTCCCTCTATCCGTCTATACTAGAATCTAAACTGAGATGTGCCCCTGAGGTATCTTAGCACATGCTTCGTTGCCTTAGAAAACAGCTTGGTAGGTTGAACCATAGCTTGACTCAGCTGGTTCACCGCAAAGCATAAGTCGGGTCATGTGTTCACCAAATACATAAGTGAACCCACCAGCTGTCATAAACAGTAGCAGCTACTACCTCACCTAAAGTAGCATCCTCCTTCCTCCAGTTCCTAGCTAGAGGAGTTTGCATGGGCTTGCACTTCTCCATGTGAAAGCACCTGAGTATCTCATTGGCATACTTGCCTTGAGACACAAATACTTCCCCATATTTCTGCCATACCTCCATGCCTAGAAGGTAGTGCATAAGGCCCATGTCCTTCATCTAAAACTCTCTTGCAAGATCCTCCTTGCAACACTGTATTAGCTGAAAACCACCTGTCAAAATTAGATCATCGACATAAAGAACAATGATCAATGGTTTACCTTCTACCATGATGTGGTAAAGGTTCGCATCTGCTTCACTCTTGGTGAATCCCAAACTAGTGAAATAGTTTTTGATCTTGGTGTACCAAGCACAGGGTGCCTACTTCAGCCCATACAGAGCCCTCTTGAGTTTGCACACATGCGACTCATGATCGAAGTTTTCAAAACCTTCTGGCTGCTCAATATACACCTCCTCCTCAATATTCCCATTGAGGAATGTTGTCTTCACATCCATCTGGTGGATCTTCCACCCCATCTGAGTTGATAGTGCCAACATCAATCTAATCGATGAGTACCTTGCTACGGGGGAAAAAGTCTCATCGTAGTCGATACCCTCGACCTGTGAGAAACCCCAGGCAACAAACCTTGCCTTATGTTTCTCAACACTGCCATCCATTACCTGCTTTACCTTGTAAAGCCATCTAGAACTCACCACTGACTAGCCCTAAGGCCTTGGGACAACATCCCACACACTCTTCCGAATGATAGAGTCGTACTCCTCTACCATTGGATCAAACCAGACTGGTTGTTGCACTGCCTCCTCGAATAAAGAAGGTTCGGTATCTACACACTCCCTAACCAGGGCCATGTACCCAGTGTACCACTTGGGTGACCTCCTCTATCTGCGTTGAGAAGATGGCTATCCCACATTCTCCCGTGCATCCAGCATCAACCTGTCAGCTTCCCTTGAGTGTTTCCACCCATTTCTGGAAGTATCAGCATGAGTAGATGTCTCCACTCCCAGATCCTCTACATGCACCTACCTTGCATCAATCTGAGGCTCCTCATCCTTAGGAACTGAAAGTTCCTTATCTGGATGCAACTCGAGCTCCCTCTCAAGTGATAAGTGCATGGTTTTCTACTCATCAAACTTCAGATCCCTGCATACCATAGTCCTCTGAGAGGAAGGCAAGTACACCTGATAGTTGTGGGGTGTATCCGTGTACCCCAGAAGCATTCCCAACTTAGCTATTAGGTCTAGCTTCTTACTGGAATCTTTGGTCACATGACAGTAAACTGATGATCCAAAGATTCATAAGTGACCTACATCCAGTATACGGTGCGGGCTTATGTTATACAAGTATACTGTTGTATTGCATGCCTCAGCCCACAAATGTAGTGGTAGGCTTTGGTCATGCAACATCGCTTGAGATGCTCCCACAATCGATATGTTCTTCCTTTCGGCCACCCCATTCTGTTGTGGGTTATGGGCTACCGTCAGTTCCTGTTTAATTCCTTCTGCAACGCAAAAGCCTTTAAACTGTTGGGAGACATACTCTCCACCATTGTCACTACGCAAGGCTTTTATTTTCTTTCCAGATTCTTTCTCTGCCAAGGCTTTAAACTCACAAAACCTCAAGAAGGTCTGGTCCTTCTTTTGCATAAAGTAGATCCAACATCTATGAGAAAAATCATCAATAAAAATAACATAGTACCTTTTTTTATCCATGGAGGCTATAGAGAAAGGTCCACAAACATCTGAGTGAACTCACTCCAGGATTTCTCCAGCTCTACTGTCTCGATCCGAAAAGGAAGATTTTACATACTTACCCAAGGTACAACCTTTGCATGTAGTTGTCTGCTCAAGTTTTCCCTTGGGTAATTCGGTAGAAATTTGCTGCATGATACTCAGGGCTCCATGGTGCAAGTGGCCTAGTCTTCAATGCCATAGCTTGCCAACATTTTGGCTCTACACCATCTCAACTTTGGAACTCAAAGTATTACATTCGTCTACCTCCAGCTTGTAGATATTCTTGCATCGAATCCCTATTCGCTTTGTCTGTCCAGTATCAATATGCCTCAATAATACCTTTCCTTGACTAAATACTACATCATAGCCTTTATCTTCTAGCATAGCGATAGACACAAGATTCTTCTTCAGACTTGGTACATACTTTACATCAGTCATCGTGATGGGAACTCCATGCTCCCTCTAAAACACAACCGTACCTTCACCTGAAACATGGTATTTTCCATCATTTCCCATCTCGATCCGCATCTGGAGATCCTTCTCCTCTAAGGTACTGAAAAGATTCTTGTCACTTGACATGTGGAATGAAGCTCCACTATCCAGGTACCACACAGATCCCACCATGGATGAAACCATGCTTGTGATAAGCGAGAAATCCAGCTCAAACTGTGAGGCCAATGCCTCACCATCAGATCCCTTTGAGGAACCCTTCTTGGATTTCTTCTGTGGACAATTCATAACATAATGGCCCACTTCATGACAATGAAAGCATCACACTTTCAATTTGTCAATCTTTTTCCCACCATGGGAAGAATCGGATTTGGGATGGGATGCCTTCCCTTTCCCTTTCCTTGCCTTACTCGCTAAGGCTAGATTTTCCTCATCATCTTACCTCGATGAGGATCCATCTCTGGTGCTTCTTCTTATTTCCTCCTGCATTGGATCCAACCAAAGTCGTTCCCAATCTGGCAGTTTTTCTCTTTCATTAACCAAGTCATGGTAGCTATGCCAGCTCTTAAGAAGACTGAGGAGTGCAAGACTCACCATGTCATCATCAACGGTAGTGATCCCTACCCTTCCAAGCTTATCCCTGCAGGTGGTGAGCTTGTTCAGATATGTAGAGATCGTGTCGCCCTTTTCACACTTGATCTTACGAAGCTTATCTTTCAATACCAGCTTCCTCTGATCGCTGCTATTCTGATATAGGTCTTTCAATGTTTTCGACATCAAAAATGGTGTCTCCTTCTCATGGAGGCTCGAGACAATGTGGTCTTGAACTCCCTCTAGGACGATTCTTCTTGCTCTAGCCACACGTTTCTTCCATTCCTCTAGTTGAGTAGCATCAATCGTCTTGGTGACTTCTTGATCAATGAAGTCCTTTAAATCGTTATCCTCTAACACTAACTCCATGCAATCCTTCCAGGCTATATAATTCAAGCTGCCATCAAGGGCATACTTGAGTCTTAAACCAGTGAACGCCATAGGTGAAATAGAGATGTGATAAGAACTCAATTTCTATATTCAGAAACCAAACTTCTAATTTCTCCTTCTTGTATACTGTTCTTCGCCTTGATCACCTTTTCTCTAATACCATGTAGAAATCCCCACTTAAGATCAATAGATTATGCAATATACTAAAACAAAATACAAAATCTACTTCTACAACAGTTTTTGGAAGCTTAATCTAATTGAGCAAGATCAAGAAAACACATATAACTGAGAAATGAGAAATCAATCACACATAACACAGAAGAAATAACCCAGGGAAAGCCTCAGCCTAAAACCCCAACTCTGGATTATCATACAAGTGGAAATCTTGTTCAATTTACAAAAAGAATCAGCTCTCAAGCTATCCTACTCTCTCTGCAATCAAACAATACGGCTCACAGACTGAATAGACACTGTATATGTCCTCCTCAAGCCCTCCAAGCCTCCTATTTCCATGCGCAATTTTTCTTGGGGTCCAATGATGTTACCTATGTGAATTGGCCTCATCGCACTCACTGAACCTGAAGAAGTAACTGAGCAATCCTCAAGTAAAGAATTCATTCTGCATGCCAAGAATATTCACAATCGAATACTCTAGCAACTGATAGTACACTGCCCCTCCATCTGATCTCAACTGGGTCTCTGTATGAACTGACATGCATGAGTTATTTATGAGAGAATACTCAGTTATATGAAGTGCAGTAGTTACATGCATGCAAACATTAACTAACTGAACTTACATTAATTCAACAAACTGTTTGAATTAATCTAACTAGACTTGACTCAATTAACTAAGTCAACTAATTACAACTCAATATTACAACTCATCCTTATCTCTTTAACTGATGGATAAATTCCTCAATTAATGGAGAAACTGTTGCATGTCCCCACATAGATTTCATGTTTGATTTTCCTTAACTAATTAACTCAAGATAAATTAATTAATTAATTTACAAACAGCTGCTAAGATCAAATTCGAATTTTACTTCACTATATTAGTTTAGGGAGTGACTAAAATAGGAAGGTATCTTGAAATGCTATTTATAGAATGCTATTTTTAGCACTTACATTTTTCCATCCATTGTTGCTAAGATCAACACTGGCTGAACTGCTATTTTTAGCATTTCTTGTTGCTATTTTCAACAACCACCACACTCCAGTGATCGTCTTCATCATCAGGCAGCTGCTCTGCTTGGTGCATGATGGGTGTTTGTGGCTAGAGGAGCCCATCCCCATCACAAACCATCTGATTCACCAGATTACATGGCTACCTTACTCAGGGGAGAATCCAGCCAAGATATCAGAAGGAAAACGTGGCGAGTTGGCCCTCGTGGAAGCGATGAAGAAGAAGTCAAGGTTACGACAAAAATACTAGTAGGGAAAGTGATGTATAAGTGCTACGCGAATAAGGTGCTCGTGCCCATGGTTGTACTAGCGGCCCAATGTACGGAAGGAGTCCAGTTCAACTAGGCAAACTATCTATGCGGTGAGTTCCTTGCAGACTGTCACGAGGCACAAGAGCAGGGAAAAACGTTTCCCTATGCGTGGCTCCTATTTTCGATAGTATTGGTGGCATGGAAGCTGCCCAAAGTTAGCCAGTTCCCTTCAGTCACATCGAACCTTCCAAAGGCAGCGAAGTACGCTTTGCTGTGGACAACCATGGATGCACAACGAATAAAAGAAAGAAATATTTTTTGGGTATTAATGGAGATGAATATTCGGAAGGGATCAATTCCAAGCTATGGTTGTCACCCATAGTATACGCCAGTCTATAGAGCTTTGCAGAGTTCAAAGCAAATTTCCACCATGTTTTTATCAGGGCGTGGAAGGACCCTACAAAGACATAGCGTAACGTACCATACCTGGCAACTGATGATGTCATTTTCACAATTTTTGAGTCTTGGCCGCCAGAGTGGTGCTCTCTAGCTGGCTCCATGGTGGAAACAAACAAGTTTTCCGCGCAGTGCAAGAAGGAAGAGACAAAGCTTCGAATGGCGTCGCTGGTAGAGAAGCGCAGAAAAGAGGAAGAAGAGGCTAAGGCCTAGGCAGTATGCGACGCTGTGAAATTGGCCAAAACAACAGTAGAAAATAGGAGAAGAATGTGAAGGACAGTAGTCACCTTCGCCTGGGACTGAACCAGAGACAGAGACAGAATAAGGTGGCGCGGACCCGCAGACGATGTCCACCCAACTCAAGCGTCTACGACCATGAGAGAAATAAAACCAAGGCATCCAAAATGTCCTTCGACACAATCACCCTCACTATGGGGGGTTTGCAACATTGGAGAAATGGTGAGGGATGTCACCACGGAGGCCCTCCAACAATTTGAAGAACAACAACAACTTATATTGGGGGCCCTTTGAACAGAACTAGAGGAGTTGCAAGTTTGAACTCCATAGGCTGGCACTATGTCCACCAACCTCGCAATCGACACTTTAGCTACCAAGGAGATGTTGCACACAAGGGTGACCAACACAATAGTACTACCAGATGGAGCACTCACTATAGATAATGAGGCTAACAGGCCCGTGGTCAGCAGTCTCAAAGGGGTAGAATTAAATATGGCCACGGTCCCTCGGGAGACACTCTATCTCTTGCAGAATGGAGTCACCGTGGAACTTCGGGCCACAGACAGTCATGCTCAACAGGTAATGAGTGAGCAACGCATCAACATTGAGTAGTTGGGCCTACAACGCAATGAAGCAGTAGAGCAGAATAAGCAAATAATGCAGGTAGTGGAGGAAGCCTGCCGGATGGTCCCAGAATTGGACATTTAGGCAGAAGAACTAGTGGAGGTGCATGTCTGCAAATTGGTCACAGGGGTGCACGACGCCCGAGCAGAGATGGGCAGGGTTCAGCTAGAGTTGAACCTACAAATTGTAGAATTTCAATTGAAGGCGCAACCTTCAACTCCATTGGAGGTCAAAGAATAGCGTACCACCGCTGTTACAACAACAATAGTGGCGGTTGACAGTGCAGTGGAAAACTGCATGTAGCTTTTCGAATAGTCATTTGAGGTCCTAACCACCCTGCAAGAGGACCCAAATGTAGAGTGCCTAGAGACAGAGGTGCGTGAGCTCCAACAGAGGTATGATGAGGTAAAAGGGACCGTGCAGACGGTTTCCCTTACACAGAGGCTTGCATGGATGCAGGAGGCAAAGGCGCTCAAGGAACAGGTGGATGTCGCTCGGCACAAAGAAGCGGTCTTAAAAGCATGCCTACAACCATGGATAGATGAGGCTTATGCGATCACAACCTCCATTGAAGGAAAGCTCACGAAACTACAGGCATCTTAGTAGAATATTTAGAGCAGTAGTTCAGTAGCGGTCACTGAACAACGTGTGGAAGAAGTCCAACAGGCAGCCACTCAGTGTGCTGCTGAAGTTGCGGTGATCAAAATAGAGTTGGGAGGTCTAAGATCTCCACACCTGCAAAGTGACTCGAGGGCAAGTCACGATGTTTGTGTTGGGGGCTTGTTCGGCGTGGGATCCCCCAAGGGCAGTTTTGGGCTTAAAGCCCATATTTTGGTCCAATTTTTGTAATCCAAATGTAAAGACTCCGCATTTTTTGGTCACGGAGTGCATAGATGTTAAAGAGTCATATGGTTGTCCACCTTTATTTTGATAATGTAATTTCAGTTGTAAAATATCTACCCATGGTCCTTTGACCATGGGATTGTATAAATAGAGCGAAGTTCTAAGTAGTTAAAATACATGAAGAAATCAATGATCAAAGATGTATGAGGTATAACTTTGAAGTAGAAGTCTAAGTTTTGGGTCATAGCATAGGTAGAGACTCTGCAGCTGAGTGTGCAGAGGCCTAGAAGTCCACAGTTGAGCGTGTGGACCCCTGCAGCTGAGTGCGCAGGGTGAGTCGAGTTTGTAATCATTTGGAATTATCGATAAAGAGAAGTATTCTTTAATTTCTGTGCCTTTATTTTTTATTTATGCATCTGTTATGTTGGGTATGAATTTCACTTCTAATTCTTAAATGATGCGCGAATATATGTAAGTGTGTTGGTTAAGTGAACGCAAGTAAGAACATCTGTTTACGTGAAGCTAACTAAGATCTGTTAATAAGATAAGTAAGATACTTAGCCCAGTTTGGGAGATATCACAGTTCACAGCCCTAGCAACACGAAAGGACTTCAGCCCTTGGATAGGGCTATGGGGAAGCTGATCGTAACATTTCATGAAGGTATTGAAAGGTAGAGCAGAGGGATAAGCAACCAGCGCGAAGGCAAGTATAGTTGGAATAAACCGACATCACAACCATCTCAAGGGTGCGAAAAGTTGGTTCTAACATCCCCCATACTGCATCAGGTGAGACTTCAATCCACACTCCATGGGCTGATGATGAAAGGGCTAGTAGTGTAGGGATTTGTTTGGCTAACTAACGCTAAACCTGGGTCAGGCCACCACAAGCCGACAAAAAGTGGTAAGAAATAGTAGATCTAGAAAACGACAGTCGGATGTAGTTGTCCTAGATTTCGATTTGGATCACCAATGGATGCGGTCCTCAAATAGCTCTTATACCATGTAGGAATTTATATGGTAAGTTCCTCACACAGAACACCAAAGGACACCTCTCACAAATAAATCACATATCAATACACCAGTGTTCTTGACATGGTTAAAACCCTCAAGGAGGGAAACAGTCCACGGCCTGAGCCAACGCGGCCACTTAAGGCAATTTATTAATAAAAGAATGAAAATTTACATAAGCTTCTCTCATGAACGGTCACCCTATAAATGACCCTCCATGCTCTGTAAATAGAGATCATGGACCAATCAGGTGTTAAGCCACGGATCAAGTGTCGGTAATACTGAGGAGAGAATGGGCCGTCAGATCACTTCATGTCTAGAACATATCGTGACCATCGGATTGTAAGTTACAAAAGTACATAGTGAACAAACACACATTACCTAACTCTAAAATAGACGAAGTTATACTTAACTATTTCCTATGTGTCGAAATATCCTAACAAAATGAAATAATCAACAAATCTGGCACATTTAGGTGCTTTGAGAAAAATACTTTCAACAAAATACTTAACAAAAAAAGGATCTGGAAAAATGCAGCCCTTATTTCAATAAATACTTAAAAAATGAGACATGCCCAAATACAAGCAAAATAATGGAACCCCTACCTCGGCACGCAACACTGCTCAATGCACAAGAAATCAAAGACTCTTAAGCATAAGGGAAAATACCATGGGAAAATACCATGTATATATCATGGGAAGATTCCATCCACTTTGATCATATCAAGAAAAGAGAATATTACAAAATCGTTTTTTTAAATAGACAGACCGCAAGTAGCCACACTCTACTAAAAATTCATGATGTTATTTAAATATTAAAAACAACATTAGAAACTCCTCTTTCGTATGGTGGGCAAAGTTTGGGGCTTCTATACAAAATATTTTAGCTTACCCATCTTAACAAATAACCAGATTTCCCATTTCCCATTGCACAGTTGTTGAGCTTATGTCGATTCCAGCATTGATGAATTCGAAATTAAACAACATGAGGTCCTCATCATCAAGGCTGCTACTCCATTCACACACTTAGACACAAGTTTGCTGTGACAGAGCACCAAATTTGAAAAGGGTCAACGCTAATATGCTATGGTGTTTCACTCCACGTAGGTGACCACTCCAAACATGGGTCCATTACCGTGTCAAGAAGAATATTTTTTTCACGTTACATAAGTTGATTCAACCCTTTAGAAAAATATAGACAGAACTAGTGTACTTCTCCCAGCGGCCTGAAGCTTCTTGGCACAGGGGAAAGACACAATGCAGTCAAGCTTTCTGGCACAGGTGAAAGAAACGATGAAGTCAATTAGTCAATGGTTGGAAAATGCAGTATATGGCATGACATACAGCTTGGGTTGTTTGGTTTTAAATTTGAGTCCCTCGGCAAGCTTAATTCTCTACATAGGTTGGCAGGCGTAATGCTTATGAACAACTCTCTCCTTTGACTGTAGATTCACCAAAATAGCATAAGCCTAAATTACGGCATGACATATATAATATTCACCAAGCCTTCAGTAAACCCTCAATGGCTTCTTGTAATAACCATGATCATTGCTGAGACTGAGACTGAGAAGAGGACCAAAGAAGATGTTAAATTTCCTCCGTCTCCTCCAAAGTCACTTTCTTGTTCGCACTACTCTAGCGGTAGCCACAACCCTCATCTGTAGGTTTTTAGAGGCTAAAACTTGCTTGAGGTGGATCTCAGTGCAACATATCGGCCTTGGATATGTCAGATCTCAAACTGCCAATAAGATTAGTTAGTCCTTAGATCTCTCTGATCTCAAACAGTCAATAGGATTAGTTAGTCTTTGGTCGCTTTGATATGGGTTAATCATTTTATTACTTTCACATGGGGTATTTTTAAGACAATTTTTTGAAGATAAAAAAAATATGGTTTAAAAAAATTACTTTTTGTTTTAGTTATTTTACATTAAAATTTAATATCAATTGAATTTTTTTAAATATAAAATTAAAGACACAAACAATTTGAGAAAAAAAAATTTAAGACAAAATTTTATATTTAAAGCAAAAACTATTTAAGACAAATATTTTAAGAGAAAACTTTATATTTAAAACCATAGTTATCAAATTCGAATTCTTCGAAAAAATTGGACTACGAAAATTACAATACCGACAAAATTCGGAAATATAGATCTTCCAAAAATAAATTATTTTTAAAATTAAAAAAAAAAAAATCTATATTTACAATATATTTTAAAAAATTCACTCAATCAAATCCTAAATTTTAATATAAGGCTTAAAAATGATAACATTATTAATTAATAACTAAAACAACCTAAATGTCTCTTTGTAGATTTTTCAAAGTGTTGTTTAGAGTGTAGATAGAAGCACACACAAACTTTAATTCATGGATTCGATTTCTTTACTATGGGAAGAAGAGAAGTATGAAATTCAAATAGAAAAAAATGGAGATTATATATTTTATAAATATTTATAAATAAAAATTTATTATTCTCTGTTATAAGAAATTATTACTTTTAACTAGTATAAACTTACTATTTTCTACAATATTTTAATATAAAATTTGTTGTTTTTTACAACTGTAATTTTTTTAATATGCAATTTACTATTTACTATACTTTTTTAATATAGAAAATTCTATTTTTAATCTTTAAAGATTTAATTTTTTATTAACAAAAATCCTTACCAAATTAGATCGTAACTACAATTTTTTTAATATTGAATATTATGTTTTTAATGTTTTGAGTAATGTAGAAATTTCTATTTAAGTATTAAACTTTTTATTAACAATTTTAGATGGTAACTACATTTTTTTTAAATTGGAAATTGATACTTTTAATGTTTTGAATAATATATAAATTTCTATTTAAATATTAAATTTTATATTAAGAATATTTTTTATAAAATTAAATAATATAGAAATGTCTATTTTTAAATATTAAATTTTATATTATTAAAAACACTTTTACCAAATTTCATCATAATTATAATATTATTCTTAACCTACAATTTACACTTTATTATAATTTTTTTTAAACATAAACACTTTATTATAATTTTTTTAAACATAAAAAAAAATATTCGCTAATTCCATCCTAATTATAATATTTTCAACCTATCATTTACAATTCATTATAATTTTTTTTAATATAAAAAAATTTATTTAAAAAAAACACTGTACCAAATTGCAATTTCTGAATTCGCAGCCCAACCGAACCATACTATCGTATTTTTTAATTTTTTTGGCCCAATACAGCCAAATTTGGTAGCTATGATTTAAAACATAGTTACCAAAAATTAAAATTCGGCAATATATCTCTTACATATATTTAAATATATCATTTTTCCAATGTTTTAAATCATTCAAAGGTATAATTTATAATATTGAAAATGATAAAAAAATGTTTTAAAATTATTTGGATTTGCACATAAAATTATATATTAGACTTTTAGTTTTACATTTAAAATAGCAAGTATGATAATAGGTTTTAAGAATTTTTGTATTGCTACACCATAAATTATATGATAATTAATATAGAGTGAATTCCCAAAATATTCCACATTATAATAAGCCATCTAAATTTTATATTATCAAGTATTTTAGATTGATAATGAAATAATATATTAAATATTTGTAAATGTTTTTTTAAAATATATACTTAGAATATCAATTACTAAATTTCAATAAAAACAAAATTATTTTGAAAAAAACAAAATTTTCTATTTACTTAAATAATTTATACAATTTTATAATTATCATAAATTTCTAAATATTTCATTTCATGTAAATTTCTTGTTGCCTAAAACTACATCTACCATTATCATTTATTAACGTTAATCTTATGCCATTAATAGTAAATGGGAAGCTCGAATTTGTACCTATTATTAAAAATCTGCGAAAAATCTGATATCGTGAACTCAAATATCAAATGCATTTTACCGAATCCAAACTCAAATTGCCGTTTTAATTCGCAAATCGAATCGAACTGTCGAATTAACAAATTTTTTCGGCAATACGGCCGAATTTGGTAACTATGTTTAAAACAATGGCCACTTAAGACAATGGAAATTAAGAGGAATCCCATTTAAGATAGTTAACAATTAAGACAAAATCATATCAATTTAAGACAATATTATCTAGCACCTACAAAATTGACTATGAAAGTGCACCCTAAGTCTGCTAGCTTGCAGGCTACTAGTGTCGCATGCCTACATTGAGATTGATATTTCACTTACCATTTACATTATCTTATATAAATACAATGATTTGTTGGGCTCTTCATTTTGTGGGGGTAGTCAACTATGAGGAACGCGGCAATTTTTCGTAGCAAGATTTCCTGGACATCAATTCCTTTTCTATCCCTCTGTTATCTTCTTCTACAATTAGAGACAACTTGTCTGTCGTTGCATTCGAGAAGTTTGCACAGAGATTCCATGAGTGGATATGGGATAATTATATTTTTTATTTTTGAAAATAGATATTCAAACCACATGAAATTTAATCATATCAATTTCTTTCTTTTATATTATATTTTTCCTTTTTCATTAATCTTTTGTAATTAAATATAAATTAGAATATGCCAATTATATTAATTTTTTTAATTAATTATAAAATTAAAATATAACATTTTGAAAAGTTAGAATATTTTTAACTAGTACAACCACATTAAAAATATTAACGTGTTTGATATAGATGAAGGCTTCATAAATATAACCAAAAAAATATTGCAACATGAAGAACGCCTTACTAATGCACATATTTACCTAATTAAGCACATATAAAAAGGTTATGGGTCAACAATAAATTAAGAAAAGAAAGGAATTGCGTAAAACGAACCGCTTTGCTCAATAAAATTTGGTTATATATGTTTGAATGTTATAAATAATAATGAGGAACTTATCATGGATGAACTTATTAGAATTGGAATAATCTCAAATCCCTAACAAAATTGTCGGTGGGGAGCCACGTGGCGAATCTAATTTTTTAAATTTATTAAAAGTAATGGACCATTTTGATAAATAAAATTTGTTTATAAATAAATGAATGTTATAAATAATAACGAGGAACTTATTATAATTGGAATAATCTCAAATCCCTAGGAAATTGAAGGCCGGCTAATTTTTAAAGTTATTAAAAGTCAATGCAACCTAAAAAACTTTGTAATACACTACAACCCATAAGCATTAAGGCTAAGAATATGTTGAGCAGATTCCCTTGAGTATCAATCTAGGCCCTCAATTAAACAAATAAAAATAAAAAGTCAATAGATACTCATCCATCTTAAAATGAAATAAGAAGCCTTCGACAACTAGCACAACCACATTAAAAATATTAATGTGGTTGATATAGTCAAAGGCTTCATTTGTATTTACCATTGATAAATATATAACAATAGAAATAATAATACAAAAAAAACTATTGCAATAAATTAACAAAATTAAACATAAATGACATTAAACATTAATTTTCAACCTTGGAATGTGTTGTGCCACCCAACATGAATGATATAAATCTAAACATTGAGGTGGAGTGGGGGAAAATGAGGTAGAGATGTGCACAAGTTAAGCTAACATGAGTAATTTGAAATGAAATTAGATTTGGAGCACGTGTTGAGGTGCCCACAGATAAAACAAAATTGGATTGTCGGTTTCCAATCGCCACCTTTGGGAGGAAAGGCTGAGGGCACCATTATCGGATAATAACAAAAAAAATACGTTAATATCGTCAATAAGATATGTTTCATGGGACAGGAATGGAATTTCGAGAGACTTTATGTATAGATTCACCTTTATAGGGAATGAATTGACAGAGGAGCGGCTGCGAGGATGAAGCATGGTGGAACCCTAACCTAGGGTTTGTTACAGGGTTCCCGTTTCATGGCGGTTGGCACCTGGAGCTACTTGGGATCGACAACACTGACCGCCTGAACACCGACAGAGGCTTCGGTATTCACGAGATTTTGTCTTCTACGCTGCGGTCCCCTCCCCGTTTACTTTCTGGCGCACTGACCTCCGTTCTTCTCGCTGGACGGACCCCGGCTCGATCTCTGTTTCTGGCACTATACTCCGACAGCAAGCAATGGGCGACGAAGATTTAGTGGATTATGAGGCGGACCCCATGCCCCACCAGGATATCTGGGCTCACACTAGTAGGCCTCACATGATACCGAGGAGTGTAGCGCTCGGGGTTGAGACAGGTGCTTCTTCGCGGCACCCGCACTTGCCGCACAAAGGGAAGGATAAATCTCCTGAGTATACTCTCGCGGACGCCACCCCGCTGGAATGCCCGCCGTTATCTCCTGCTACATTACAGATATTGGGTTCTTGTTTCCAAACCTCGCCATCTCTGGACGCTCCGCTTCAGCTTCACAATAGGCCTGACTTACCTCCGCCCCCGCCGCCTCCGCCCCCATCTAGCTCTCACTCTCTCTCAGTCTCCTTTATGCCGCAGACCCAACGGCTCCCCCCCCACTCCTCCCTACCCTTCCTTCCGGGGACTAGTACCTCGGCTCCTCATTCCCCTATTCTATCAGGCTGTTTCACTACTCCGCCGATACCTGTTCGCTCCGCAGGCTCCGCACAGCATAGCTCCTCGGACCCTTGCCGCAAACTTCTGAAGGAGACCCCTTTTGGCAAGCGCTCTGAGAAGGTGACGAAAGGTAGATGCCTTCGTGCTATTGATTCCGAATTCAGTGTTATTTTTGGGCCTGAAGCTCCGCTGCCGGACGTGATGGACGCTGCTCGCAAGGTCCTGGTTGGTAGGGTCCGTGGACGCACCTACACGGCAGAACGACTAAAGCTCTGGGTGGAGGAGATATGGGTCTCACTGCTGAAGGAATTACTAGAGGTTATGGTCCTCACAAGGGGCTGGTTTGCCTTACACTTCCATCGTCCTGAATACACCCAGCGGATTCTTTCACAATATTGGCACATTGAGCTAGCTCCAGTCATGCTCAAGCGATGGGATCCTTTATTTGATCCGGAACGAGAACAATTGGGGGCCGACCCCATCTGGGTTCGCCTACCTGGTCTGCCATGCCAATTTTGGAGCCCGTATGCTTTCAAGAGGATCGGGGATACTCTGGGCACATACTTGGAGCACGACAGATCATATGAGAAAACGGGCAATAGGACTATGGCTCGAATTCTTGTCCACCTGGATACCAAACCTGGTCTTGAGGAGAAAATCATTCTGCACCACAACCATGTTTCCCGTAAACAGTTACTGGATTATGAAGGCATCCCCTTCCGCTGTCGTAGATGCCATAAAATTGGTCACCTGTATAAGGATTGCCCATTGGTTACAGGGGTGACATCGGAGGACCCCAAAGGACCTCGACAGCAGACTACTGTGGACCAAAATGCCGGAGATAACATTCCAACTGAAGGTGGACTGGCTCATCAGGAGACTCCAACAAAAAAGCCGGGTGATAGTGCAAAAAAGAGTACTCGAAGGAAGGCATTGTCTTCCTCAGAGCCGCCGCGTACCCGCTCTAAGACTGCAGAGGCTGCACCAAGGTCGGCAGAGGCAGCATCTACTTATACGGGGAAAGAAATGCGCTTGCTGACCGGCTCTCGAAAGAAGCGGCGGATCGCCCTATAGGAGACTGGCAGATTGAAGAGTACACTCCAGAAGGCATGCACAGATTCTACCACCGCCCATACATCGACGGCCTGCAACAGGGGGATCCCCCCCCTACTTAGAAGTTTTTTGATCTACATGTTCATATTTTTTGTATATATCAGCTATGCACTATTTCGGCACTATATCTATCATTCATAGCATGAGGATGTTATGCCTCAGTTACCTGTCTATTTACCGGTACATGAGACACTGTTATTTTGGTTTCTTTTTGTTTTGGATACTGAACACAGTACCTACAGTTTGGACATTTCAGGATGTTATTTTGTAAATCCTTTGATCAGTGGTTAACCACATTACAGCATATGCCTTGGCATCAACAACATGTAATCTCTATTATTTTCTTTTTAATAGAAATTACGAACTCTATTTCCTCGGAAAAAAAAGGAATGGAATTTCGAGAAAAATTGTGGCCGTTGAATCAAAAGAATAATATATTGCTCACATCAAATTTTTTAAATTTATTAAAATTGAACGCAACCTAATAGACTCTCTAACACACCATAGTCATTGATAAGCATTTAGACGAAGCATCTACTAATAAATTTCCCTTGAGAATCAATCTAGGTCATCAATTATAAAAAATAAAAATAAAAGTCGACAAACCCTCATCCACCAGAAGTTGAAATAGGAAGCCTTAGGAAGTGTATTTTGTTGTGGGGGCGAAAGTCTCCTCATAATCGAAGAAGTCTCCAACTCAATGCAACGTTTAGTCCTCCATACAATTCAACACAACATATACACAGTGCAAACACACCATTCAATTAAGATCTCACTCAAATGAATGCACCACGGACTCTACAGGGGTCGAGCGCACATGGTCTTGATGCCTACATGTTGGATCTCAATGCTAGGCAATGTTAGTCCTTAAAAAAATTGTAATGGTACACAGGTAGGAAATGCTCAATCTAATATCAAACACAACCCAACACTTCATAGTATTAAATGCATCCAACACACAACAACATAGTTCCAACACAAAGAGCATTGAACACACCAAATAGCATGGTCCACGACCATTAGAAATGAATCATTACAATATTTAAACAACCATCCATCCATCTATACAAAAGACTTGCAAACTTATTCAGAACTTAAACAATGATTAGGGTTAGCAAGGGTTATGAACAAAGTAATATATATGCCACAACTCTTTTATAACAGTGTTCATTTTTAACGTCTCACATTACAATCTCTACCAATCCAACACATTTCAATGCAAGGTTTGCATGCAAAAAAATCAACATCGTAGCAAGAGAGCATGCATGATCTAAGATATTTGACTTAAAGATGCATAAATAATTACATATGACAGAGCATATTAACTAGGAAAACTAAAAGCACATAAAATGAAGAGGAAAGAACATAACAATCATGAGATCATGACACAAGAATTTTATTACAGAGTTCACCCAATGTGGGCTACTCCTTTGGGCCCTTATCAATAGTGGGGAGGCCTTCTTTAATTAAGTGGCATCAAAGAGAATAAGTACAAGCAAACTTTACATAAAAATCCTTATACTTCCAAGTTGGAAGATGGTCGAAAAATGGAGAGCCCAGATGCTGAAACTAACATCACCACTAAATTACTCAAACACCCCATACTTGCCAAGAGTTTATAACAAAATCTCTCTCATCAAGTTTTACAAAGTAGAAACAAATACCCTAGCTACTCATAAGAGGCCAAAAACATCATCGTTGCTTTATTAAGCGATGGAAAACACATCATCACTTTTACATTTATTCGCAACACGTGATTTAAAAATTGTGGCCATGACCAAATAATACATCTAGAAAAACCATATTTTACTTAATAAAGCAGACCACTATGAATGTGTTGGATTTGTTTGTTGAACATTTTCTCCTGCTAGCTTCTTTATCAATGATTTCTGGGCATAGAGAATCTGACACGTGGCTCTCTAGTGTCCAATATTGTTGCAGTGGCTACAATAGTTCTTTCTACTCCAAACTTTCGTGGTTATCTTTGAGCACTTTCCCCTAGTGTGCCTCTGATAAGTGTTCATGGATCCCTCACTATCGCTGGAATGCGATGAAGTGATCTCATCATTTGTCATTGGTTGGTCACTAGTTATTTTGGAGCATTCCCTAACTTCCTTCTTGACATAACCAAGTCCTGCATAATGAGGAAATTCCTCTACTTTGATGGGGTTCATGATGCCTTAGCCATTAATTGGAAGGCCCTTTCTTTGATACCCCATTTTCTTCAGTAGTTTGGATCCAATTCCTGTAGTATGTCTCTCAAAAGAAGAAAAATCATCATCATGAAAAGTACATGAAATTGAAGAATCACGTTTTACTTTAGGTTGGTTATGTTGCAACTTTTCTGTGGACTCCTCCTTAGCTTGTAATCTGTGTTGCAAACTTTGTTTCTCCTTCTCTGCTTCTTGTAGGAGTCTCCTTAGTTCAACATTCTCTACTTGAATGATTTGGTTAATTTCTTTGAGTTCTTGAATCCATGATGGATTTGGTTCCATTTTTCGTCTTTGGTACAAAATCTATTGAAACTTTTGTCTCATTGCGTGAATAAGAGCCCAAGTCGATGGGTCCATATGTTGTGATCCCAAAAGCTACAATCTTCATTTCTTCACCTAAATCTGACCCCAGGTCAATTGGTCCACTACATGTGAATCCCACAGCTGTGACCTTCTCATCCTCCTTTGATTTAGATTCTTCATCTTGTTGCATGGTGGCAATTTTCTTTTGCTTCACCTTTCTGTCATTCCTCATCATGCCCTTCTTTCTCACAATGAGTACACGAGGGCTTTGCTCCTCTTCTCCTAGCTGCTGCTACCTTTTTTTGGTGGTCATCTTGTTCATGCTTCCCCCTACTTTCAAGATGAACTACCTCCACACTAGCACCATCAAGAGTTTTAGGTTCAACCAATAATAATGAATGACACTAATAACTATGAAAAGAGACGATATATTTTATCGATCCCTCAGGAGTGTCTAGGGGAACATTCAATGCAAGAGCTTGTTTCCTAAACTCTTTTATAAAAATATGAAAATTTTGACCTTTAATTTGTTTCAAATGTTTCCATTCCATCATGGATTTTTGTTGGTAACCTAATGGGTAAAACTGTCCCCTTAAAGTAGAAATGAACTTAGAGCAAGATGAGAGAAGTTTTTCTGTTCTTACCACCTTGTTGCATCTTTCTTTCCCACCAGATGAGAGTGATGCCACTCAATCGAAGGGATGTTAGCTAGATACTGGCTTCACCCTCTTTGATTTGTTGTATGTGGAAATACGCTTCAACCTGTCTTATCCAGTTATCTAACTTTCTACATTAGATTCTCCACTAAAAACTAGTAAATCAAATTTGACATCTATTTAAAAAAAGGCTTTTTATATGTATTTCTCCAATTCCTTTTAGGGTGATGAGAAGAAGAATAAGAAGAAGAAGAAGAAGAAGAAGAAGAAATGTCACTAGAATATAGAGAGGGAGGAGGCTCTTCTCCACCACCTCTATGATTTACCGTTGCATGGTCATCTCGCTCTTTCTTCTTGAGCTTGATTTCCTTCTCATACTCTGCAAATATCTTGTCAACATTCTCTTCCATGTGGTAGAAATTCTTGCGATGGTTTCCCTCTTCCTCCATATTAGCTTCCTTGTCTGCTCTTTTGTGCCTTTGTGGTGCACACCTCACTTCGAGATCAATGGACTTAAGTTTTCCTTCAGCTCTTTGGAGCTTGTTCCTTGTTAGCGTTCACTCATGTAACTCACATTAAGAAGACCTACTCTGATACCAAACTTGATCCAAGATATTTGACTTAAATATGCATAAAGAATTAGATATGATAGAGCATGTTAACGGGAAAACTAAAAGCACATAAAATGAAGAGGAAAGAACATAACAATCATGAGATCATGACCCAAGAATTTTATTACAGAGTTCACCCAACGTGGGCTATGTCCCTAGGCCCTGCTCAACACTGGGGAGGCCTTGTTTCATTAAGTGGCATCAAGTAGAATAAATACAAGCAAAAATTACACAAAGATCCTTATAGCTCAAAGCTGGAAGATGGCCGAAAAATGGGGAGCCCAACTATTGAAACTAACATCACCATTGAATTCTTTGTTCTAAATAGTGAAAAAAATGACTATAAATTTGTTAAATTTTGACAAAGTCACCTTCTGCACCCCAAGGGATCTTTTTGATTCTCCCCAAGATTCCTTGGGCAAGGTTCCCCCTCTATCTGGCTCGTGGTTCTGCCCTATGTCCTGTTGCTCGTCCAATGTGCCTCTCCATGCAAATGAAATGTTAAGGCTTAAGTATTTGAACGTCAAAGGAGGCACCAAGGAACGAGCCCGTGGCTCATTGGTGGCAAAGTCGACTAGGCGAGCAAAGGTTTGGGTTTTGAATCCCGTAATAACAATTGGTTTTGGTTTTTAACACGGTCAATGACATTAGCATCTATCGGTAGCTAAACGTGATGACGGTTAATACATATATGTTGACCGTTTGATATAGTTCCAAAGACATCATATGATATATGTTGGTTGGTGGTTGAGTGGGTCTGTCGAGGGTTTCTCACCAACCGCACACTCCATTTTACGATCTGCCCATTGGCATTTTTCTATATGTAATACAACCATATGCAAGGGTGGTGGGGGTGGGAACTTGCCGCCCTTAATATATATATATTAAATAACAACCTATACATTTTTTATTTAATGGTTCTTAGAAAAATTAACCACCCAACAAATTCACCCGTTCTCAGGAGCTAGATTTTGTGCGCCAGTCCTGGTCAATTTGCTGCCTCCTTAAGCCTTATTTGAGTGTCATTCACATAGTTAGAATCAGGGTGACAAGAAATTTGATCTAGTTTTGGTTTAGCTAACCGGTGACCACTTTTATTTTTGAGCTATTTTTAAGGTCACTTGTGCTTTGAGATACTCCTCGATCAACGTAGCATTGAAAGAATCAATAATAATTTGTAGGAATTCCAGACACAATTCAATAGTCTTCTTGGGACTTGGAGTGAACTCACAGGGAATATACACCAGGGGCTCATGCTTGGAATAAGCGCATAGCTATATAGAGAGCATAAGGATAGAATATGGTAGGAAATAATGGTATGGAATATGGTAGTGAATAGGAGTTATAGGTGCAGAGAGCTGAATTGGGACCTATTTCTTTGATACCATGCCAGGCTAGGTTTGTAACTTCAAATCAAATTATGTTTTGCATTAAGAGAGACTATGAATATATACAAGGAGAGGGAGACTATTGGGTTTCATCTCACAGTGTCTCTTCGTCTTCTAACTTCCTTTATTTTTTTCTATTTACAATATTTACATAAGTTTCCCTGATCCCAAAGATTTGGTATCAACTTTTCTAATCTGAAGTCTTTCTATTTATTTTCTTGTTG
The DNA here is from genome assembly GCA_031772625.1 of Pinus tabuliformis. NCBI lineage: Eukaryota > Viridiplantae > Streptophyta > Pinopsida > Pinales > Pinaceae > Pinus > Pinus tabuliformis. The sequence continues at coordinate 672,160,210 of CM062815.1, forward strand.
CATGCACACACCCGTAAGCCATAGGGGCTTCAATTTATTAATTATCATGTTCTTTCATAACGGGCGTTTTAAAATTGTGAAAAATAGAGCCAATAGATTATAGATATTGGGGGTGCGGATTTTGGTTAGAGGGTTATAAGTTTTGGAGGTATTAAAATGAGTATTTATTAAAACTAGGGGATATCTACTAAAATAGGCATGGAGTAGTATTGCCTATTTAGTAATGATTAAAAAGGGTAATCTAAATCGCAAACACACTGATGGTTATTTATCTCACCACTTGAAAGGATGTTATGAGTTTAAACAACCACATGAGGGGGAATATTATATGCTAGTAGTACTTTTTTGCAACATTTCAAATTAGATTTGAATGGATAGGACTTTGCAAGGGTTTTTTGCGAGGTTCAAGGGTTTTTAGCCTTTGATAGTTTATTAGAATGGTGGCTTGAGGAGGCGTTATCCAACGAAATGTGGTCAAAGGAGGTGGATTCAGTTGTAGGTTTGGTTGTGGTGAAGATGCCAAACATTGCAAGGTTTGTTTTGGCAGCTAGAAAGGACAATGAAAGTTGTTCTTCACTAAGGAAGAGCATATTAGACCCCTCTTATTTGGTGAGGATTATACACAACAAGGGGGCATTGACAAATGCAGTTGTGCCTTTTGATGGCATCATCGGCGAAATTTTCTCCTCAATGGGTTGTCATGTTGGTTAGTTGGCATGGGGCACAATATGATGGAGACAATCAGAGATGGGGTTCATCAGTGTGAAGGATGTCATGATTCCATGGGCCCTGTAGTCCTTTTTCTCTGCTTATCTGCTAGTGTGCGTTGTTGGCTTGCATTGGGGTGGCCATGGTTGGGGCTTTGGGATTGTTTTAGTTCCTATTAGATCTGCTTTGAGTTATTCCATGGCAGCTCTATCAGTGGCCTTGTGTCATTTTCTTCATGGTTATATATTGGGGTTTTAACCTATTTTTTAATGGTTTGAAGCCTATCTTTGGGCATTTGAGAGATGCACCCTTTTCTAAGGGTTCTTTTATGTAGGCCTACAAGCCTAGTTTTCTAGATTGATAAGTGGTTTCCTATTGTTTGGTAATTTGACAGATGCACAATAGTTCATATCTTAGTAGTTGTATCACATATACCTTTTCTTGATTGGTGCACCTCACACTACCCCATCATATATCTGTTGGCCCTTGGCTCGGCTACCAATTATTGAAAATAGCCTAATTCACCATTCTTAATTAATTAAATTTCTCCTTTTGAAGGAACTAGTACCAGCAATATCATAGGCATAATTTGAGCTAGATCAAGGCTTCTCCTATAGTTTACCTCTGATGGGTGGGGGTATGCTCTAACACCCCTTTCATTTAACTACTTTTGGTTATTTCCTTCCATATAGTTGGGTCGATCCTTACCATTTATTTCCTAACTGTAGTGTGCCCTGCTATAGTAGTTGCTACAACCCTCAAGAAAGAGACATATATAGTCCTTCCTTTCCCGCATGTTGTGTCAAACATCATAAGCCCCTTATTAAACCGTCAAGTCATATATTTACTTCTCTGGTCAAAGCTCTCAATGGTCCAACATTTTTTATTTCGAGCATCTCTAGTCCTAGATTTTTTCTTTCGTTGTTGATGGTAACTCAAACGATTACTCTTGGCAAAGGCCAGAAGACATTACAACACTAAGAAAAGCCTACAAGATTGACACTAACAATCTTAGATCAAATCTTGCAGGAGAAACTACTACTACAATGAAAGCTACTTAAATAGTCTTTAGATAACCTAATCTACAATTTCCACATACCAATTTATTGAGAAGAAATTGGATCTCTTCTTTAGCGCCTCTAGAGGGGCTTGCTTATGATATTTGATCTAGAGGATTACTTGGTAAGAATTATTTTGGTTTATTTATTTTGGTCTATCAGACTATTGACTAGTAGCATTTCTCCTAAGGGATGTAGAACTAGGGTTCATAGATCAACTTGTATTCTATGGTTTCAAACCCTTCTTGTCTCCTTCAAGGGGGTTTCTTGAGGTCTTCAAAAAACTTCCTTTTGCTAACCAGATGGATTTTTTTCTTTCACACATGTATGGCAACAAAATTTCCTGGGTTATTTAATTTATCTATCAGACTATTAATTGGTAGCATTTCTCCTAAGTGTTGCAAAACTAGGGTTTATAGATCAACTTGTATTCTATGGCTTCAAACCCTCCTTGTCTGCTTTAAGGGTGTTTCTTAAGGTCCTCAAAAAGACATCCTTTTGCTAACCATATGGATTTTTTCTTTCACACATGTATGGAAACACAATTTGAAAATCATATTGTAATAGATTTAGAAGATGATATTATTGGTATTGACTACACCTTATTTGGAGACATCATTTGTATTGTAGGGTTTGGTACCTTTCTATTGGATGCGGTTGGTGATGTTAAGACTACTCAACTTCTAGTAAATATTCATACTAACTCTAACAAGCCTATGCATGCTTTTTTACAACAGGAGACCCCTCTCGACTCCTTTAATGCAATTTATACTCATAAGTATGCAAAATATATTGGACGACTTTATGGATGATTATGAAATTATTTCAATATATTAGCTTGATTGTGTAGATATTTTTATTCCACACTACGATATTTGTCTTTTCTAAACATATTAATTATATGTAAGATGGATCTTTTATTTCCCCATGGTATCATGGTTTCTCTTGGATGTACTTTAAATGACATTTTTGGTGCCATTGACAACAAGTTTGGCCCTTGGTGCTCATCCAATTGACCAATGTACTTTACTAGTTCCTTCTTTCAGACTTCAGCCAAAAGACCCAATTACCAGGTTGTGGAATGATGTTGGTATTGGTACTATATTGTTCACTAAAATAACCTTTATTGGTACTATATTGTTCCAATTTTTTTAGTCTTAGCTAATCCAATTTCTTTATTTCCTCTTTCCCCAAGTTAGATACATATGTGTCAAGTTTTCTTGTGAGATTTCAATTATGAGATGAAGTAATAAGCATAAATATTTGTGAAAGATGGGCAATTTATTGCATTTTGAAACTTTTTTAGGTTGCAATTGTGATCGAACAATGTTGTGACCCAAATTTATATAATTTTCCCAAGATATCATATGCACTATTTAAAACTAAAAATGTATAGAGAAAATAACTATGTTATTCTAAAAAGAACTATATTTGTATATGGTACACACCCAAAATCATCAATGGATTTTCTCTCATTCTTTAAAGTTTGGATGTGGCATGAATTAGCAATGTAGTGAGGGGTTTGTCCTCATTACACTATTGTGTTTTGGTATTAAAGAACCAAAATAAGTAAGAAGAATAGGGAAATGAATGTGAACTATAGCGAGATTTGGATGTAAATCTTGATACATATGAGTCCACATAAATGCTTCTACAAATCTTATGAATTTGAAGTGAGCATTCAAAACAATTTCCTGTGTCAAATTTCAAGCCATTTGCCATCCATGTTGGATCCAATTATTTCTCAATGATCAAACTGATGTCATGCTTTTCATGTACAAACAATATATCCTTGGTCATATTCCAAATTCTCAAAAATTCAATGCTATTTTCCTCGTTAGCTCCAACCAAATTCATAAGCTTTGGGAATGGGACACATGTAAAATCTAGAATTTCACATGTCACATTATTCATTAGCTGACATGCAACCTAGATAGATGGAGTAATTTGATAAGGAAAATGATTAACTAAAAACTATCTAAGTTACATTATACAAACACGCATAATGTTTCGTGGAAGCAATGCAAGTTTCAACAAGCTAGGACGCAATGCAAGTTTCAACATGCTAGAAATTCCCTTAGCAGAAATGTCACCTAGATGAGAATTAGTTCTAAGGTAGAGTGGTCAAGGCTTTTTCTCAAATGGGACAATTACATTTCATTCTTTTTTTATAGTTCAAGTCCATACAATTCCCTTAACTGGAATGGGCCTTAGAGTAGTCAAGGCTTCTTCTCAAATGGGACAGTTACATTTCAATTTTTTTTATGGATCAAGTCCATACAATTCCCTTAACAAGAATGATCCTTTTCCATCTGTTGGGATGCCATATGAACCCATGTGAAGCAATATGGAATCAAATTTCATTGAAAAACTAATGTTATGAACATAATTGGGTGTTTCAAACATGAACAAATCCTTGTCTAGTCCTTGTCATCCTTTTACAGATACCTCTCTTGGTATCTACTGAAATTTGCATGAAAAGGATGAAAAAGAGTGATGTAAAATTTCACTTTCAATAATGGTGAAGTCGATAAATGAGCACATTTCTATAATACTAGGTGAAGAGGTACATAGATCAATACGTGATAATTTTGACATCGATAATTTGTAGAGAATGCTAGTCAAATATGGTATGACTAAAGTTTTGGAACTTCTACAATGCTAATGAGTCCAACTGGCTTGGGAAAAAAGACTTCTACAAAGTAGAAGATGGAACAAAAGGAATTCTACAAAGTAGAAGATTGTTCCATTTCCCTGACCACGTTCTAATGGAAAGCTCTATACTTATAAGGATGTAAGATATCATAGCCTTCCTAAGTGAATGATAAACAATCTAAAATTTATGGGTGTCAAAACAACATGTTGAAAAATTTAATATGATGTTCCATGCAAATCTATAACATGCAAAACACACATAACTTTCTTGTCTCTCCTAATGTGAGATAGAAAAGTGTCCAACAAGTACTAAGTCAGCCCTCTAAAAGTTGTCCACAAATTGTCTTTCAACTGTCCATAATGAACTCGATCAAAGCCTTGACTTATATTTGTACTAGGGCTAAATTTAGGCATTCTTTATTGTTCCAAAAGCTTGGCCTTCACCACATAATAGACTTTGATTTAAACTCTGAATGGGCTCGGATATTATCACAAACAAGGCTTGAACTTCACCCTCAGAATGGGCTCAGACTTCATAACATAACATGCCTATATTTTATCCTAGATAAGCTCAGACTTCACAAATTCCATACAAATGGTGTTACACTAGAGGCATGTTCAAGTCTTGACAAAGTCACCCTAGGGTTTCAAGGAAAGCTATCACTATTACACAATAGGGTGTTTTAAGACATTAATTTGAGACCAAAAAAACACTTTGGTCTCAACTTTTTATTTATTTATTTTAATTAATATTTATTTATAAAGTTGTGAATCTGGACACATAAATGTTGTTTTTAGTGGAACGATAAATATTTATTTGTGAATCTGGACACATAAATGTTGTTTTAGGCGGAATGTTAAAGAAGTTGTGGGTGGAACGATAAAGTTTTTTTAAGCTGGAATGATAAAGGAGTTTTTGGTGGGCGAAAAGGCTTTTTTGGGGGGCTGAATGATGGTGCCCTGTCAACACCCTCACATTTTCTTTCTTCGAACTCTCAAAATCAGTCATTGGGGAAGCCCCTTTTCTCGGGGCATAAATGTTTTTTTCAGCATAATGATAAATATTTATTTGTGCAGCTAGCCACATAATATTGTTTTGGGCGGAATGATAAAGGTTTTTTTTTAAGCCAGAATGATAAAGTGTTTTTTTTTTGGGGCGGAAAGGATTTTTTTGGGGGGGGCTAATGATGGTGCCCTGTCAACGCCCTCACATTTTTTTCTTCGAACTCTCAAAATCATTCAATGGTATTCTTATTATCTTTGGATTTTCTAGGGTCGTAGTTATATTTTTCTTCGAAGTCTCTCAAAAATTAGTCGATGCGAAGCTCCGGTCACCTTTTCTTTGGATTGTCCGGGGTCGTAATAAGCCAGGCCGTGATGGAGAAGCTTTCGGTTGTTTTTTCTATTGGGGAACTTTGTATTCACCAAAATCTCTTTCTAGGATTTTGATGGGCCATGCACAGGGTTCTCAGCTCTTGAATTTCACATAAAAATCCACTAGTTCCTAGGAAAACCAATGCTTGACGACACCATAGAGGTTTTCTTACCCTGCCGCTGGCAGTTTCTGTTTTAGAATATTAAAATTTGTCGTCTATTGAATGAATTGAGAAGAATGGTGTAGGGATCATAAGATTGATATTTCTGTGTTTCTCTGTAAACTTCCAATCCTGGAGATTGTGGAATATTTATTTATTTATTCAGGGTTTGTGTTTTTCGTGCAATAATTTCAGCGTGAGCTCTCAAATGACACTTGGGACCTATGATCCATGCTTATATCTTCTACTATTGATAAATTTACACTATGTAGTGCCTCAACCGAGTTAAATTCCATTACGCACGCTGATCTCATTGTATTGGTAAGAAAATCCCTTTGTTATGAAGGATTTTCCATTTTTTTAATTGCTTTTGAAAAATCCAAGGGGCTCATTGTGCACTTGTGCTTCAACTGAGTTACATGTCATTACATAGGCTGGATTTTCTGTATTTTGAGAATAAGTCCTTTGTTTCAAAGAGTTTTCCATTTCTTAGACCAATACCATAGCTCATGTCCTGAGGACAATACCTTTCTTCGTTAGGATCCAAGCCCATAACCATTCTGGTGTGTGCTTAGTATCCCTGAACCATCCAATGTTAGCTTTCATTGACAGAATATTTTGGTTTATGAATGAAATGGGGTATGTATTGAGCGGGTACACCTCTATTGTCTGGTTGGTAACTTGGAATGGGTGTAGGAAGGAGCAATGGGAAGGGGTAAACCTCACGCTGGGGGCTACATTTCCTTGCCTCCCTCGCTTGCTAGGCCTAGTTTCTCGGGGTGTTGAAGGTGACCCAGGTATGTGATAGGCTATTTCCAAAGCTCCCAGGGTCACATTGTGTTGTTTCAAAGAGTTTTCCATTGCTTGGTTGTTTCCAAAGAGCATTGAATTCCTTGTCAATCCAAAGAAAGTTGGAGACTCCCCTGAGGAGATAGCTACTTTTCCAAGAAATGCATCTGGTTTGGACAAAACCTTGATTGGTGACTATTTAGGGGAGATAGATGATTTTTCTCTAAGGGTGATGCATGCATATGTTGAATCCTTTAATTTTGAAGGGATGGAATTCAGTGAGGCAATAAGTGCCTTCTTACAAGGCTTTAGATTACGTGGAGAAGCACAAAAATTTGATTGCATCACAAAAAAAATTGCAGAGTGCTATTGTAAGTGCAACCCAAAGGTTTTCACTAAAGTAGACACAATTTATGTGTGTGCATACTATGTGATCATGTTCAAGATTGGGCCACATAATCAAATGGTGAAGAATAAGGTATACCGTTTTCATCTGTGCATTTAGTTGGTAGTTCTCATGTATCATAATATTTCAAATTATTTTAGGATCAACCTTTGTCCAACTGCCTCTTTCATAACTTGCAGTGTTATTGCAGATGTCAAAGGAAGATTTCATAGGGAATAATGGAGGTATATATGATGGAAAAGTTTTATCAGATGGCTATATGGGATCCTTGTATCATAGTATTGTGAAAAATGAAATCAAGATGAAGGTGATAATTTGATTCCACAAAATAAACTTCCCATAAATGCAAACAAAATCTTAAATCTAGATAGTATACTATTGTAGCGGCTACAACCACCTTCCAAAATTTTTCCTATGCTTCGTTTTGGAGCCTCCCTCCTAAATCACAACAACTTATCTCGCTCTGACCCATGTACTTGTTCTTTGATTGAGCTTTATATTTTGCACTTTGGATTTTATTTTCTTACTTGGTTTATTGCCTAACCCATAATCGATCTCTTGACTTGCTTTCAACCCGATTCTAGGCTTACCTTAGTGAACTACACAATATTTGAGGGAAACCAACCTTGCTCCCAGGAATTGCGTAGTCTCAACCAGTGGTGAGCCTTCAGCTCCAAAAATGTGCATAACCAACTGATAGTTAACCTTCAGCTGGGAAACTGCGCAGAGCATGAGAGGCAACCAGGGACACTCAACCTAGAGATTTCACATAAGCTTTCCCTCAGCAGTTGCCCGATGCATGAGCCAGTGAGTTTCTCAAGTCTCCCTGAAATCGTGCACTCTCTCCAAGAAATGCATAGCATATTTTTCCCGAAAAAAAAAAGAAGAAAAAAACAAAAAACAAAAACAAAGCAAAACATCCATAGAAAATAGGGATGTATTTTTAGCAGCTTAGAGGTGGCACTTGAGTTATTTTGGAAATTGCGACCAAGTGTTGCTTTTTCCTAGATTTTTGGCCTTCGCATCATAAACCCTAAATCGACCAAATCTATTTAATGGACACTTCCAGAGCTCATTTTCACATTTGATCTTGTAGCTCTAGCATTCCCAAGGAGATCTAGGAACCTTCGACACATTCATTGCAACCTTCCAGGTAAGTCTTTCTTTTCTAGTCTTTTGCTTCTTTTTTTGTCGCTTTTGTTTGTTTGGCTTGTGAGAGTGTGATTTTACCCATTTAATTGAACAAATGCTGGATTTTTTATTTTTTTTATCTTGTAGAAGTGTTTTTTTAAGTTTTTCATTGCCTTTCTCAAGTCTTGCATATGATCACCTAGTTTTGCACTAACAGGCGTCGTTGTGGTGACTCTCTGCACATGCTTCATCATTCTTCAGTTTGATAGATTCCTACACTTGGTTTATTTTCATGTGCCATCATTCACTCAGATCTACAGCCAACATCACTCCCACCTTCAGATCTACTCATTTTCATGCTCCCATGGGGTAGATATAGGCTTCATTTGCCCGAATTTCTCTCTTCCCCAGCATGCACTATGCATTTGTAGATATCAAGGCTCTGCTTTGGCTCCAGGAATTGCATAGAGGCTGCTAAGTCCTGGCTCCAATTGTGCACTACACAGTTCCAGGATCCGGTTCTAAGCCTTGGCCACTGGGATTGCACAATTCCACCGGGCTTGAGCCAGATTGAACTTCACATTGCGCAATTCTAGTCATCAAGACCTCCCCACTAGTAGCTGGAACTGCCCAATGTGCAGGACGAGCTAGCAGTCAGTCACCTCTAAGAGCCAAGATTGCATGATTCTTCCCAACAGTTGCCTAGGTTATTGTTTGGTCTATTTTTGAAGTGATTTAGGTTTCAAGTTAACATTTGCATGCCATGAGTGTCCTCTCTATCTCCAGGAACAACAATTGTTGAGAAACTCTCCAACAGTTACAGATAACAAGGCTTCCAAGAGAGTTGCATCAATGAATACTGTCAAGAGTAGCACCAGAGAAGTACTTGAGCAGGTGTCAGTGAATTTTCTATTTTATGTAGACACTTGGATTTTCATTGAGAAGGGCATGAAGTTAACATGGCAGGAAATCAAGGATATCTTTACAGGGCATTTCAAGGAAGATCTAGAGGATTGGCAGGTGTATGTCAATGTCCACTGGTCAAGCTTACATAAGGTTGCATGTAGTACCCCGCCTTCCCATGTGCGAACATCATCCACTGGATTGTATCACACATAGATCTAGAGACTATGACATTGATCAGTGCCAGTGGGACAAAACTTGATACCTTCAGGACGAAGAACTATCATCAGATGTATCACTTACCTTAGCTGGTCAAATGCATGGATGCACTTTTCTATGCCACCCACAATTATGTGAACACCATAGACATTATAAAGCATTAGGTGAACGAGTCATCAATGTGTAGAGTGACACCCAATCATGTTTACAAGAAATTTCACCTAGAAAAGCCTACCTACTCTTGATCCTTTTTGCATGTCGATTGTACGGTTAAGAGAGCATGGAGACCTTTCCAAAGAATTGGGTGGTGGTGTTGGACCAGTTAGTGAATGATGGAAGGCCATTCAATCGGTCGGATCTATTGGCTCTTCAGTTGAAAATCCATGTGCCTAACACCCAGAATCCACCCAAGGATATTCTACATGTCTGTGTATTTACTTGATGCAATCCATGACCAGGAGTAGTTTCTTGGAATGGGTTGGACATGGACACCAAAAGAGAATGCCATCAACATTCATTACAAGTTTCTTTCCGAATGCAACTACCAAGGAGTTATAGTGAGGCTAGCTAACCATTTCATCATCCCAGTGTACAAGTTGATCTTTGAGCGGGATCCACCTTGCATGTCCCAAGAAGCGATGTAGGCAATACTTAACATTACGGATTGGTATGCTTCACCTAGTGGCACCTTCATCAGGATGTTTTGTAGAGAGAAGCCTCTGCATGTTCTACGAAGGTATGCCACGAACAAGTTTGTCATGCAATAGTTCTCATGTCACATGTCCAGATGGTTATCAGCAGGGCTCCATAGGAGGAAGAAGGCACCATGGACCGCTCTTCCTTTGCGGATTGGATTGTATGAAATTAAGAGCTTGAAATATGTGGATATCAAAGCTAAGGAGTTTAGAAAATTTTGAGCTCGACACAAAATACTTCAATCCATATGATCCCCATGATATTTGCAAGAACCACTTTTCAAAGGTGTACTAGACATGGATCCAGGGGACATGTCACTAGGCAGAGGAGGATCATCGGAGGTATTGTTACAATTAATCCAAGCTCAATTAACCCATCAGTATAGCCACAACATGGGAAGCAACTCTGTAGGTAGCAGCACCACAAGAAGAAACAACAACAAGAACAACAATATGCAACAAACTGGTGCAAGACAAGGGTAAGAGGAATATTGATGAGAACCTAGAGGTTGAGCAAAGCTACAATTTAAAATAAGATCATATCATTGAGAAAGAAGTAGAGGCAAAGAGGGAACATCAGCTAAAGAGAGCAGAGTGAAGGAAGAGAGAAAATAAAAGGTTGGAGGAAGCAGAAAGGAAGTTGCAGGAAACGGAGAAGAATTTGAAGGAAGAACATGATCTAAGGAGGAGAGAGAGGGAAGAGAATATGAAACAGGAATAAGAACAAGGGAAAAGGAAAATGACAAAGAAAATTGCACCCATACAGGTTGAGGAGTCACAATAGCCAAAAGATGAAGAAGAGGGTGAGAAGATCCAAGATCGAGGGCTTTCTTAGTAGATTGAGAAAATGGTTGAAGTAACGGATGTGGAGTTAGGACAAGAGCCACAATACCAAGATATCAACCACATGCCGAGAGCACTTGAGGTTTCCCCTCTGTATCCGCTACCTCCTGTATCAGAACTAGTCTTGAGCAAGCAAGGAGAGTTTGTTCTCCTTGATAACGATCCGATGATGGATGTGTACAATCTATCATTTGACGAGTTGTAGCAGAATATTGTACAAGCGTAGATAAATCATTTCCCAAATGATCATGCGTCACCTGCATTTATGAAGGAAAGGGTGATAGTGTCAGAAGTGAAAAATCATCCTATCACCATGGTCGATGCCACTATGGTTTATGTAGGAGCCACTAGCTCAAATGTCAAGTTCCTATTAGCATAGAATGAAATGTAGATGGAAAAGAACTTGCAAGCAGACAGGTAGAAGGCAGAACAATCCAAAGGTTATGCAATGGTAGAGATGAGGAAAGTGATACTTGCTAAACTATCAACTCTTGAGGCCACCATGCAAAAAATGTATGATTGATTTGTAACCATGCATAAGACAGTTTTCCGTCTATATGGTTTCGAGTAGTGAAGAAGAAATGTTGTCCAAACTCTCAAGAAAATACATGCTACCATTGCCCAAGTGAAAGAATGGATAACGAGATATAAGGGAGCCTCAATTTACTTGCATAAGATGATGAAGCCACAGGCCTAGCTAGACAAAGAAAGGATCTAGATGCTGATCCATAACTATGAGCAACTCGCCCCGTTCATCAATAGCATACAAGCTTCATATGCATGGTTGTATAAGAGTTTCGATGTCATGGTGAGAATGCACAGGATTCCGTCAATCAATTCCCTCACCAAAGATAAGGAGAAGAACCAAGTCTAGCTAGAGGTCGACAGGTACAAGGAGTAGCTAAGGTGAGAGGCCACTAACGATGACTTGGAGTTGAGAGAAGAAAACATGCAAAAGTACATTGGTGGTCCTGTCATAGTCAAGACCATGATGCACATGCTTCAAGATGAGGTGGGCAAGGGTTCCAAGGCCATATACCCAAAATATATGGAGGCAAGAGTCTGATATCAAAAAGACACTATCAAGCAGCTTGGGGACACCATGGCACAATACCAAGCTTGGTATCAATACGACACCGAGAATCATGATGTGGAGGTTGCCGAGTTGGTCTTTCCCCAAACTTCTGAGTCATAATTTTTTTTTTTTTGTTTGGTTGTCTCTAGCCTATTTTGTCTTAGTTGGGTACATGTGGAAAATGTACATTATTTGTAAATATGTTCTAAGTGAAATTCCAAGTTTCATTAGTGGAATGTGACTAGTCACTATGTAATGTAATGATTTATTTGTAATGGAGTTGAAGAGTCATGAGGGTAGTCAAAGAGTCACAAGGGGGAATGTGAAGGGTCACCCCACCCTTAATTGTTATAAATAGAACATCATAACTCATAGAATAGGCTTTTGGGAGCCAAGCTTTTGACTAGACTTAGCCTTAGAGAAGGCTTAGGAGTATTGTGACAAGCATTGGCTTCTCCACAACGTAGAGCGAGTATACTTCTTTGGAGGAGCAGGTGTTCTTAATTGTAATGTTCCACTATTGGGGCTAGTAGTTGTCAATGGTGTATGTATGGATGGAACTTTCACTTATAATAATAATAATAACTCAGCCATCATGCTTTCATGCATATGTTGTTTTCACTTGGACTATTCTAGTTGCTTTAGTAATGTATGTTTTTTAACTTACGCATTTTCTTATGAACTAATTTGTATGCAATTGTATGAATCTTGTTGAATGTGTGTTGTTGGATTAACCCATCACTTTGTTTTGTGGACTATTCCGCATTTCATCTTGTGATTTCATTATGCTTGTGTGTTCCTTTCTGGTTGTGTACTATTATAGGCTTATAAGGGACACACTTTATTTTCCCCTCCATATGGTAGAACCCCCATTCATCTCCATTGACTCACTACAAGGTCACACAATTTCTTCCAACAAAATTCATGATACTTATTTGTGCATGTTACCGCGGTCAAGGCATTACATTACCACCCACTGCTGGGCCTCCTACTCCAAATGGTCTAAGGTCTAGTTGGGACTTGCTATTGGGGATATCCCCTTGAAAGTTGGCGGGTCTAACATCGTCAACATTTTTGGCACTAGAAAGAGGGCTAGATGAAAATATTAGCCCTCAAAGTCTGTTTTGAATCTTTGCACATCATTCATGAGTTACATCACAATCTCAACCCCGACATGTTTTTATCATGCTCATGATTTTGATGTGTCAATGGATGTTATAGATGACTTGTCACAACTTGAATATGATGGTGAAAATGGAACATCCCTATTAATTCACATAATTCCCTCTTTTGGTTTTTGTGACAGGATTGAAGTCCCCTTGGATGACATTTCCTGTGAGTTGTTCACTTACACGTTTGAAGGGAACATTAAGAAATTGTGTCACACATTGCCCAAAACCTCTATACACTCTTTCAACCGAGTTATGTCATGCTTTCTTATTTTATGATCTTAAATAACTTACTCACAGAATTTTAAAATTACGAAAATAAACTAACAAATCTATTGAACACTTTTATGATCATTTCTGTCATTACTGTTTTGAATTTCCAGAAGATGAAGTTGACTAGAAATATTTTACTGAAATATTTCAATATCTTGTTCACATCTTGGAAAATCCACATGAGTTAGAATCTTTCAAACCCCTCCCAGCATACCTCGATGTTAGAGCTTCTAAATCCGATACGGACAAGGTCGCTATCCCAAGTGACCCTTCATCCCCTTCTGATCAAATAGCTCTAGCTCAGCATGACGAGGTGGGATAAGTTGCGAACCTACCTGTTGAACCATCACCTTCTCATCCCACCCCACCTACTCTAGATTTCTGTGTAAAGTTGGACTACAAGGTTGATGGTTGTCATGTGGTCTCATCCCCTCGACCTCTTCCACTGGTTCCTTTGATCCTCCAGATTTTGGTGCAGTATGTTCATCCATTATGGACTTCACATGTGATGTTCATGAGGATCAAGTTATGGATGAAGATGGTGTTGAAAAATCAACCTGCACTATCATTTTTGTTGTGTATGTGTGGGAATCTAAACAAGAAGATGCGGTTAAGGATGACCTCCTTATGGCTACACCTTGTTCGCTTTATCCTGACATCTTCTGCGATTCTGCCATTTCTTATTTTTCTTGTGAAAATTTATCCCCAGATGTTTCCACTTCATATCAGTCACAGAACAAGCGGGATGCCAGTATGTCCTTTGATTGCAGAGAGGAAAAATCATTCTTCTCAAATCCACTTGATCTCACATCTTTCATTTCTAGAAATTCAAAGGGTGAAAGTTTTTATTTTCCATCATCTCCTTTGTACAATTCGTCAGATCATGAGGATGTCAGTGTTCATCTTGAATTTTCTGATCGTGGTTGTCATGATCTTTTCACTCATTCATTTCATCATGATTTTGATTCACCTACTGTTGATCTTTCTAAGCCACCAGTCTTCGATGATCCACTTGCTAATCAAGTGGAAACTCCTCAAGTTGTCGATGCACTTCAGCCCGAGCTGATGGTTATGTCAGGTTCTGGTAGCCTTGAGGTCAGTTCCACTTTTGATCAGAAATATTTTTAATCTCCCCAAGCTCCTCATCACTCTTCTGTTCACATTGAAAATAAATCTAGTTCACAATTTCCACATCCTACACCAAAATCACATGATCCTATCACTCATGCACTGCAGGAGTCATGCATAGCAAGCACTGTTGCGAAATGAAAGTTTTCTTCTTTCTTCATGTTTCCTTGTCTCAATCTGTCATGTTCAAAGGAGTGTACATCCTTGTTGTCCACATGAAATGTGACACAACACTATGATACGACTGTAGGGTGCATTTCATGTGCTTTTAATCGTTTCTTTTCTATAAACTCATTCAAACTTCAAACATTTTGGTTTGCATTGCTTTATCTTTCTTGTTAATCATGCCATTACCTACATGGGTCAACCAATCCGTCAATGGCTGCATTGGAAATATCACTTCACATTAGTTGGCCTACGCTCTGCTTAGTTTAGGAGTAGGAGTAGTGTTTTCTTTCTATTTTGTTTTCTTACTCTATTTTTTATCTTTCCTTTGCGTCTTTGTTTATGCACCCGTAGAATTATTTCCTGCATGAAACCTTGTTTGGATTCTTGAGACAAGAAAGGTGAAATACAAGTCGACTTGTACAGCTATCAACATTTTGTTATCTTCCTATTCTCTCTCTTTATGAAGATCTTGTGTTTCTTCTAGTCAATCATACCTTAAGGGAAAATATGTTCCTCTCAGAGTGAGTCTTGGTCAAATCACGATGCTTGCACGTTTAACTAGTACTACCTACTATAATTGGTTTTCTATATTCTGTTAACCCTTATAAACTTAGTCAAGTAGAGTAAGGTGAAGGGTGGAAACCTTAACAAGTATTTCATAGGTATAAATAAACATTCTTCTTTGAAGGGACAACCTCTTCTACTCTCAATAATTCGAGATCCCTCTTCTGCCTCATGAAATAAATAAGTGTCTACGCACAGTTCTATAAAAATGAAATGAAATTAAAAATAACATAAAGGTGAAAGAAGAGAAAGGATTCCTTCACATAGAGGTGAAGCAAGTAACTCCTCCGGGGTAATTTCGAGGCTCACTGGGAGCGAAGCAATGCTTGTGTTCCTGAAGTGACTCTGCCAGGGTATTGTCCAGACCTGCTGGCAGCGGATCAATGCTTGTGTTCCTGAAGTGACTCTACCGTGGTACTATCCAGATTTGTTGGTAGTGAAGCAACACCAGAGATGAAACTAAAACTCTGACAGTATATATTACTTGTGCATCAATATACCCCTCATCCCCAATCAAAACAACTCAGTTGACTTGGCTTGCTATGTGTGCTGCTGATAAACAGAATGGTAGGGACTGCATCTTTAACTCAAGCTAGTGAGGAAGCAATGGTGATCAAAGAATCAAACAATACCTCCAGAAGAGTTAGATTCAATTTACACGAGACACAGTCCATATAGAGAATTGGATTTCTACCAGTGTGTCGCCAATCTTGTAGCGGCTACAACCACCTTGCAAAATTTTTCCAATGCTTCATTTTGGAGCTTCCCTCCTAAATCATAGCAGGTTACCTCGCAGTAACCCAGGTACTTGCGCTTTGATTGAGCCTTATATTTTTCACTCTGGGATGTGTTTTCTTACTTTGCTTACTATCTAACCCATAAGTCGATCTCTTGACTTGGTTTCAACCCGGTTCGAGGCTTGCCTTAGTGAAATACGCAATCTTTGAGGTAGACCAACTTTTCTCTCGGGAATTACGCAGTCCAAGCCAGTAGTGAGCCTTTAGCTCCAAAACTGCACAGAACCTATTAACATCCATCCTTCAAATGGGAAACTGCGCATAGCATGAGCGGTAGGTAAGGCCACTAAACCCAAAAATTGCTTAGAAGCTTTCCCTCAGCAGTTGCCTGATGCATGAGCCAGTGAGTTGCCCAGTTCTCCTCGGAACTGTGCAATCTCTGTAGGCAATGCATGGCAGTTTTTTCCTGAAAAAGAAAAAAAAAAGTGAAAAAGAATCCCTAGAAAATAGGGATATATTTTTAACAGTCCGGAGGTGGCACTTGAATTATTTTGTAAACTACAACCAAGTGTCAATTTTTCCTAGATTTTTGGCATTCATGTCATAAACCCTAAATCGAACAAATTTATTTAATGGATGTTGCTAAAGCTCATTTTCACATTCGATCTTGGAGCTTTGGCATTTCTAAGGAGATATAGGAACCTTCAGCACAGTCATCGCAACTTTTCCGGGTAAGGCTTGTGTTTCTAGTCTTTTGCTTCTTTTTTTGTCGCTTTTGTTTTTTTGGATTGTGAGAGTGTTGTTTTATATGTTTTATTGAATTTCCACTGGCATTTTGATTTTTTTTAGCTTTCATAAGTGTTGTTTTAAGTTTTTCATTTCCTTTCTCAAGTGTTGCATGCATAGCCGAGTTTTTGCACTAACAGTCGTCGTTCTGGCAACTCTCTCCACACATTGCTTCATCGTTGTTCAATTTGATAGATTCCTACACTTGTTTTATTTGAATGAATCATCATTCACTCAGATATGCACCCACCATCACTCCCACCTTAAGTTCTTCTTGTTTTCATGCTCCCATTGAGTAGATCTGGGCTACCTTGGCTTGGATCTTGCTCGTCCCTAGCATGCATTACGCATTTCTAGATCTCAGGGCTCTACCTTGGCTCTAGGAATTACGCATAGGTTGCTAACGCCTGGATCCAACTCCATACTGTGCAGTTCCAGGAGCCGGTCGTGAGCCTTTGCCACTGGGATTGCACAATGCACAGTCCCATCGAGGGCCTGAGCCAGAGTGAGCTGCACATTGGGCAGTTCCAGTCAGCAAGGCCTCCCCACTAGCAGTTGGGAGTACACAATGTGCAAAACCAGCTGGTAGTCAGTGACCTTTGGGAGCCAATATTGTGCAATTCTTCCTAGCAATTTCCCAGTTTTTTATTTGCTCTGTTCTTGAAGTGCTTTAGGTTTTAAGCTAACATTTCCATACCATGAGTGTCCTCTATGTCTCTAGGTAAAATAATTTTTGAGAAAATATCAAATAGTTATAGGTAACATGGCTTCCACGGGAGCTACATCAAAGGATATTGTCGAGAGTAGCGGTGGAGAATTAATTGAGCAGGTGTCAGTGAATTTGTGAGTTTATGGAGAGACTTAGTTGTTCATTATGATGGGCATGAAGTTAACATGGCAGGAAATTAAGGATATCTTTGTGGGGGACTTCAAGGAAGATCTCGAGGATTGACATGTGTATGTCAATGTCCACTAGTCAGGCTTACATAAGGTTGGATACAGGTACCCCTCCTTCCCATGTGTGAACATCATCCACTGGATTGTCTCACACACACATCCAGAGACTATGACATTGAGCAGTTCCAGTGGGACACAAGTTGCTACCTTCAGGACGAAGAACTATCATGAGACGTATCACTTACCTTAGTAGGTGAACCGCATGTATGCACTTTCCTATGCCACCCACAGTTATGTGAAAACCAGAGACATTATAAAGCACTAGGTGAAAGAGTCATCGAAGTGCAGAGTGACATAGAATCATGTTTACAAGACTATCACTTAGAAAAGCCTACCATCTCTTGATCATCTTTGCATGCCGATTGTACGGTCAAGAGAGCACAAAGACCTTTCCAGATAATTGGGCTATGGTATTGGACCAGTTGGTGAATGATGGAAAGCCATTCAACTAGGAAGATCTTATGGCTCTTGAGTTTAAAATCCATGTGACTAACGCCCAAAATTTTCCCAAGGATGAGAAAGCAAGATTATATATGTCTGTGTATTTGCTTGATGCAATCTATGCCCAGCATCAACTTCCTAGCATGGGTTGGACATAGACAACAAAAGAGAATGTCGTCAACATTTATTGCATGTTGATTTCTGAATGCAACTACCAAGGAGTTATGGTGAGGCTAGATTACCAATTGATCATCCTAGTGTACACGTTTATCTTTAAGCGGGATCCACCTTGCATGCCCCAAGAATTGATGGAGGAAATACTTAACATTGCATATTGGTATGCCTCACCTGGTGGCACCTTCATTAGGATGTTTGGTAGAGAGAAGCCTCTACATGTTCTACCAAGGTATGCCATGAACAAGTTGGTCTTGCAAGAGGTATCATATCACATTTCCATAGGGTTATCAGTGGGGATGCATAAGAGGAAGAAGAAATCATGGAATGCTCTTCTTTTGCAGATTGGATTGTACAAAATTATGATCTTGAAATATGTGAATGTCGAAGCTAATGAGTTCGCAAAGTTTGATTTCAGAACCAAAGAATCCAATCTGTATGATCCCCACAATATTTGCAAGAACCATTGTACCAAGGTGTATTATCCATGGATCCACAGGACAAGTCATTGGGTATAGGAGGACCATTGGAGGTATTATTACAACTACTCCAAGCTCATGAACAGGTCAGTATAGCGACAACATGGGAACTTCTTTGTAGGCAGTAGCACCGTAGGAAGGAACAACAACAATAAGAAACAAACCAACGCAGGACAAGGGTAAGAGGATGATTGCCAAGAACCCAGAGGCTGAGAAAAGCTACAATTTCGAGGAATATCCTATTACTGAGAAAGCATATTTAGTAGCAGAGGCAAGGAGGGAGCAATGACTAAATAGAGAAAAGTGAAGGAAGAGAGAAAAGCAAAGGTTGAAGGACATAGAAAGTAAGTAACCGGAAATAGAGAAGAAGCTAAAGGAAGAACAAGAGCTAAGAAGGAGAGAGAGGGAAGACAAGAAGAAACATGAAAAAGAAGAAGAGAAAGGTGCAATGATAGAGAAAATTGTGCCCATACAGGCTTAGTATTCAAAACAACCAGAAGATGAAGAAGCCGGTGAGAAGATGAAAGATCAGGAGCTTACTCAATAGATTGAGAAAATGGTTGAAGTAAGGAACATGGAATTGGGACAGAAGCCACAGGACCAAGAAATCGACCTCATGCCGAGAGAACCCGAGTTCGTCCCTCAGTATCCACCACCTCGAGTATCAGAACATGTCCCAAGAAAAAAAGGAGAGGTTGTTCTCCTTGATGATGATATGGTGATGGATGTGTACAATCTATCATTTGATGAGTTGTAGTAGAAGATTGTACAAGCGCAGAGAAATTATTTCCTAGATCATCACGCATCATTTTCATTTATGAAGGAAAGGGTGATAGTTTCATATGTCAAAAAACATCGAGTCAACATGGCCGTCTTGGAAGTAATGCTTCCATGCCATGTGTAGTTGTCATTGTGAGTCCTTAGGCATCATTCTAGAAGTTGTTGATTCCTATGTAATGAGGTTGAGTCATTATCAAGAAGCATCAAAGTCGGTGTTTAATTTCCTATATATGTAACTATTGAAATAAATGATATTATAATGTGAGATTTATGTTGTGGAAAATTGATTTGTGCTCTCTCTTCTGTTTTTCTAATATGGTATTAGAGCGAGAGGGACAGATCTAGAGAGCTTCATATCTGAGAGCCAACAGACCAAGATCTATGACTGATGTGAGCTTGTTTCGTGCCCATTTTCCATAAAGTTGTTTTTGCATCCGCCCAAAATATGAGAAGGAGAGATCGAAGTTATTGTGAGTGCTTTCTAGATTGTTTAGTCTTGATGCAATGTTTTACTCACTAAAATTTGCATGTGGATTTGAGTTTTGGTGTTACAAATTTACAAGCTACTAATATCCTATAAAAGTATTGCAATTGAAACTGCATGCTCATTGTTCATGGATTGCAATTTTGCCACTGTGTTCAGTATCCCCTTTAGCAAGAAATTAATTTGAGTGAATAAGTTTGCATGGATAAAACCTTTGCTTTCTAAAAGTCAATGCATTTAAATGGTCGTGAGTTGTATCACTTGTTTGAGTTTTTTTTTTAATGAAGAGTAAAGTGTTTTTTTTAATGAAGAGTAAAGTGCACATGGTTTAAAGAAAACGAATCATAAGATCAACCTCAAGAATTACTATGAGAGCTGGAGAAAGAATGTGGAGTTGAATAATATTAGGAACTTCAATTTCATTCAAGGAGAATGTGTTTAGTACATTGGAAAATATACAACTTCAACTCAGTACCGAGTAGATTTGGTAGGAGATGGAAAGGACAACTAGATATCTAGTGTGCCCTATTTTAAAGATCACATATTTGGTGTAAACATGTGTATGGATGTATGTTGTTCCACTTTCTCCCTTAATCTCACCAGTTCTGGTGGACATTTCTCAGCAAATAGGAGGTCCATGTTCAAACCCAGAATGAAGGAAGGATTCTATGGGAACATAATAGGCATTGTCGATGCCATGAGCCCTATGAAGGATCTCAACAGGAAACCATTATATGAAGTTGTATGTCTTGCTCAAATGGCTAGTAAACCAATCACGGAGGAATATAAAAGGTTCACCATAGATTATTTGGAGGTAAAAGATTCATTTTTTGGGCAGTTTTTGTGGATTTTTAGGCAAATTCCGTGGAAATTTTTTTAGATTCCATGATCTACTTTGAACCATGTGGCTTACTTATATTATAATTAAAAATAAAAATTGTAAAATATCATATTGGTGTTTATGTTTTTATTGGTTATAAAAAGAGTTGGTGGTTCTTAAAATGGAAGCCCTAGTGTCTGAAACATCAATTCTTGTGTGTTTTTATTGGTTATAAAAAGGGTTGGTGGTTCTTAAACTAGAAGCCCCGATGTCTGAAACATTAATTCTTCTAAGGTCAAGTTGTTTGATCAACTTTTGAACACATTCAATATCTAGATCTCCATCCTAGCAACTGACAGATAGTCGAAAGTGAAATATCCGACAGATGGTGGTTGGTCCATAGGATAGTTCATTACTTGATACCTCTTATTGTGGAAACCCTGGCGATCCGAGTTGTCAATATTTTTTATTTTACAAATTTCATCAACGATGGTCAGAGGTGGTTACATTTTAAATGGAGGTGAAGTAACAGCTCGAAGATGTGCTGGTGAAAGAGTGGTGTTTGCGAGATTCCAGAGTGGATGTGGGCACTAATGAAGACCAGTCAGACAAGTATTTATTTATTGTTTTAATATGTGTTTAGAATGTTATCCATGTAAGCATTAAGGGAGGGTGTTGGAAGTAATGCTTCCATGTCATGTGTTTTTGTCATTGTGAGTCCCTAGGCATCATTCTAGAAGCTATTTATTCCTATGTAATGAGTTGGAGTCATTATCTAGAGGTGTCTAAGTCAGTGTTTAATTTCCTATATATGTAAATGTTGAAATGAATAATATTACAATGTGAGATTTGTGTTGTGCAAAATCACTCTCTTCTCTCTCTTATAGTTTTCTAATAGGTCGATGCCACTATGTCTTATGTAGGAGCCATGAGCTAAATTTTCAATTTTTTATTAGTAAAGAATAACCAAATGGAAAATAACTTGCAAGTGGCCATGTAGAAGGCAGAACAATCCGTAAGTTCCACAATGGTAGAGATGAAGAAAGTGATTCTTGTTGAAGTATCAACTATTGAGGCCACCATGTGAAAAATTTATGATGGATTTGTTATCATTCATAAGGTGGTTGCCCATCTATATGGTTTCTAGTAGTGGAGCGAAAAGGTTTTCCAAACTCTCAAGGACATACATGCTACCCTCTCCCAAGTGAAAGAATGGACAATGAGCTACAAGGGATCCGCTCTTTACTTAAATAAGATGATGAAGCCGCAGGCAGAGCTAGACAGAGAAAGGATAGAAATTTTGATCCATAACTATGAGCAGCTCATCTCGTTAGTTAGTAGCATATAGGCTTCATATGCACGGTTGTATAAGAGTTTAGATGTCATGGTGAGAATGCACAGGATCCCTTCAATCAGTTCCCTCACTAAAGCTAAGGAGAAGAATGAAGTCTGGTTAGAGGTCGACAGCTACATGGAGAAGCTAAGGTGAGAGGCCACTACTGATGACTTGGAGCTGAGTGTAGAAAACATGCATAAGTACATTGGTGGTCCTGCCTTAGTCAAGGCCATGCTGCACATTCTTCATGATGAGTTGGAGAAGGGTTCCAAGAACATATACCTAGAAGCTATGGAGGTAAGAGTCTACTATCACAAATACACTATCAAATGGTTTGGGGACACCATAGCACAATATCAAGCTTGGTATCAATACGTATTTGAGATTGATCAAGCTGAGGTTGTCGAGTTGGTATTTCCCAAAACTTCTGAGTCATAGTGTTTTGTCTTGCTAGGTTGTCTCTAGCCTATTTTGTCTCACTTGGGTACATGTGGAAAATGTACATTATTTGTAAATATGTTGTAAGTGAAATTCCAAGTGTCATTAGTGGAATGTGAACAGTCACTATGTAATGTAATGAGTTATTTGTAAATAAGTTGAAGAGTGATGAGGGGGAATGTCAAGAGTCACCCCACCCTTTGTTATAAATAGAACCTCATAACTCATAGAACAATCATTTGGGAGCAAAGATTTTGACTAGGCTTAAGCTTAGAGAAGGCTTGGGAGTATTGTGATGAGCCTTGACTTCTCCACAGCGTAGAGTGAGTATACTTCTTTGGAGGAGCAGGTGTTCTTGATTGTAATGTTCCACTATTGCGCTAGTAATTATCAATGGTGTATGTATGGATGGAACTTTCACTTATAATAATAATAACTGAGCCAACACGGTTTCATGCATATGTTGTTATTGTATTTGGAATATTTTGGTTGCTTTATCAATGTATGTTGTTTAACTTACGAATTTCATTATGAACTACTTTGTATGCAATTGTATGATTTTTTTTTAATGCTTGTTTTTGGATTAACATGTCACTTTGTTTTGTGGACTATTTTTCATTTTAGCTTGTGATGTCATTCTGCTTGTGTGCTCCTTTCAGGTTGTGTACTATTACATGATTCTAAGGGACACACTTCCTTTTCCCCTATGTCTGTTAGAACCCCCATGCATCTCACTTGACTCACTCCGAGGTCACACACTTTCTTCCGACCAAAGTCATCATACTTATCTCTGTGAGCTACCACGGTCAAAGAACTACCTTACCACCCACTGCCGGGACTCATACTCCAAACAGTCTGAGGTCTAGTTGAGACTTCATACCGGGGAGATCCCCTTGAATGTTGGTGAGTCTAGCACTGTCGACATATAGTAAATATTGTAATTTTTAAGTGGGGGAAGAAAAATCTCTCGAAACAAGTGATCATCTTATTCATCACATGCAAAAGTAGTTTAAGGAAACAACTCGCAAGTATGAGTAAGTGATTTTAACAATGTCATGATGCAATGATCTACTATAGATTGAGTCTTCTGAATAAAATGTAATAGAACTCTTGTTGTGGGAGATATAGGTTTGTGTATTATGATGCTACAGATGTGGTAATATTAAGATTCATGGTGGAGGTTTGTTGGTTTCCAATGCTATCGGTATTTAGTGTTCCTCTTGGTGAAATTGATGATGAGGCCATTATCTACCAGTGCCTTGAAGGTTTCCATAATGCAATTCATGTTACCTCTATCAAGATAATGCAAGCACAACGAGATTCTTTTGTGACTTATTTGGCAAAGTTCACATATTGACACTCTGTCGCTAACATCAAGTAGAAAGATATCGATGTAATCGCAGTTAGTAGCACTCCTCTACTTGTATCTCCTCATCTTAGGAAATGGTGAATTTTATTTTAGAAATGAGTTTGGAATCGAGAGAAGGGGTTGAATTTGATTTTTAGGTGTTTAGGGAAATTCATCCATGACGTCGAAAAAAATATTTGAGGCTCATGCATTCATGGAAAGTAGTTAACTTCAAAAATGATTTCAGTGTAGATGAGATAAAATGAAACATACAAATCTTCATATAATTTTCTGGCAAACATGGTTGGCTTATAGATGCACATGTATGGATTTGAATTGACTAACTGTAGTACAAATTAAGTATGTTTTGTTGGTTTATCGAGGCAAATGTATGGATTTGGCATTTAGAATTGTCTTACAAATTAAGTATGCTTTGTTGGTTTATAGATGCAAATGTATGGATTTGGCTTGACAAACTGTCTTACAAAATAAATATGCTTTCTAGAATCATTGTGCACCTCTTGCTTAGATGCTAGTGCATATGCAGTAATATTTGTTTCACTATGTCGATGTGAATGATAATAACTTTCAACAATTTCAACACTTGATAAGAACATACACACTTCATACAATCATCAAACAAATCAAGAATGATTTAGAAAGAATACTTACTAGCTAAACCAATGCTCATCCATGAAACCCTAATCATGATTCATCCATCAAACTTGAGAATGCATACATAAATCATCTCTCCAAGAAGTTGCATAAGTCATTCATCCATAGCAAATTAGTAAAGGGAGAAGTAGACAAGTAGTATTAATCCTCCACAAGTAGTAATGACAAAATGAGGTGAGTGCTTCCCTTATTTATATAAAGGAAACCAAGAACTTTAATTCTCTAAGTTTGAAACTTAATATCCACCAAAGGCCCATAAAAAATAATTATCCATGATACAAGCTCGATGGGGATATACAAATATATTCTAGTCTTTTGGTTGATGTGGGGATCTTCTTCCTTTCTTTCTTTCAAGAGGTTTCTGAAGAGCCTAGGTTGTAGAACTATGACCTGTAATAGAATTCGTTGTTGTTATGTATTCCATGTCAAAAATGTGCTCATGTTCACAAGGAATTATTTTCATTGAGACAACTCCATTACAACTGAGAGTCCATGGTGTCCCTAGCCAAGAGATTTCTTGGTGTACTTGTGTTGGAGCATTGGAGGGAAGTGGGATGACCCTAGCCATTATATGGAAAATAAGGGTATCCCATTCCTTGGCTTGTGCAAGTTCATGGGAAAGAGAGATGGTGGGCTAGAATTTTTGTTGGAATTAACATACTATGATTTGCTGGGAAATTGTGTCATGTGAGAGGAATATATCCAACCATAACATAAATTTGTCCTTGTGGACTCACTGTCCCATTTTAGGGGTGGCCCTTTTAGAAACAGAGTATGGGAAACATAGAGCCAATGGTTGGGTGAAACATCCTTCATCTTTCATCTACATTGTTTGAGGCTTGAGAAGGTTATATTTCAGCAAAGTAAATTGAGAAAGGGTGATTTCAACAGGGGGATTTGAGCAAGGGTGGTTCAACAAGAGAGGATTTAGATTATAAGGCTGCCACAACCATCCTTCTTGTTTTGTGGCATTTTGGGCAACAACAACTGTAGTTTTTGACTGGTTTGTGGTGTTTTTGGACAGCTACAACCATCCTTGAGTTTTAATATCTAAATATAATTTTCCCCGTTTCCTAATTTTTGAGTGGTCAATTTTCCAATGTGTTTGCATTTTGGATACCTGTTTATGATGAATTTAAATGATGTTTATTTTCTTATTTGATGGTTTTTATGTTTACAAGAGAAATACCTGCATCTATAACATTGAATGTTTAATTTATATTTGCATATTCCTTCTTGTCAAATGCATTCTTACATTCAGGGCAGGGCAGTGGATAAATTGGTATCAGATTATAGAAAAATGAAAAAAACCTAAAATTCAGAAGTACCCCCTATCTTCAATGGTTGGCAGAGGGTACTTGGTATGCTATATATGCAATTTTAAGAAGAAACCATGAAGCATACATTGTACTTGATTGTTATCACATTTCCCAACAACAGGTTTGAAAGAAATAAAATTCTTTTAATTCAAGAATGGGATGTCCCTTGCTTCACACATACGTGGGGATCCTTGACACCATCAAAAGATCCCCATGCCATAAATTTGTCTATTTCTATAATTTTTAGAGTTCTAGGAAGATTTATGTTAACATGTTTCCAGATCCCTCCATAGGAAAATCTAACTTGATGACACACTTGGATTGGAATAATTTCGTTGCTTTGAAAGGCAAATTCATTAGACTTCTCCCTAAGTTGATGGTATTAGTAGGAATATATATATATATTTCAATATATGTATGTCTTATTTGTTCTTTACTTCTAGTCATTGTCACTAGTGGTAGCTCTTCATAGTTCTTTGGGTTGACATAATCTCTTCTTGGTTGCCAAGCACGGAAATTTAAAGAAGGAAATTGAGTCCATATATGTTGGGTGTTTGTGTGATTAGCATGGGGAAGGGAACTGTTTGTGAATTTTCAAATATGGGTTGTCAGGCTAGAACTAAGGACTACTTGCAATGAGACAATCTGCAAGATGGAATCTTTGGAGAAAATGAGTGTGGATTCTGGAAATATTATTATAGACATGTAGTGTGAAGGAGAAAAGATACATGAGAAGAAGAGGATCTGGTAGTTTATTACCTATTCTTTTATTTAACTATGTTTTGAATGCTTAACCAATTATGTTATCATTCCAGCTCATTGGCACCCAAATATTTCAAAATTTATTGAACATCTGGGAATGTATGAATTGTTAAATTTCCAATACAGTCTAAATTTATTTATACCTCAACAATTATTATCTCTAGAAAGTTATTAAATAAAATCCTGAATTGTGTTAAATTATCCTAAAACCAACTATATAAGAAAACATATAAGATTTAGTTACTTTTTGGAATTATTAACTCTTGCATGCAGCAGAAAATGAGAAAAACAATCTCACAATACACAATTTATTCCTACTCTTCTAGATTAGTTCGTCATTTAAAAATTATCTTTAGAACTTACAGGATCTCCCTTAAATGGAAAATTGCTCTTAGAAATTAATTAAATGAACAAAATTTGAAAATTTTAGTCTACACAGAAATCAAGGCATCCTACCCTTCAATCTGTATGGATGTACAAAATTCATATGGACGATGTATGGTCTACTTTGTTGGGTTGTATGGCTATTATTTTCCTTTGTATTGACTAATTTCATGTCCTTATTGAATGCTAGTTTCCTTCTCCTTGTTGAACTATTGTTGAAATCCTCACCAATTGCTAAAAATAAGATCTTTGACTTTCAGCAACAATGTTTAGTTATCTGTAAATGTGTGTGAAGGAAATACAATTGAATAATTAAGAGACCTCTTTAAGTTGTGCTACAAATGATTGTAGAGTCACTGTTTGTATAACTTGATAAGTTATCACATCTTGGAAGTCATGAAATGTTGCAACTTGTTAGTGTTCATTCCAAGGAAAATGGGATATATAATATGTTGGCATTATGTGATACTATAAGTTTGTAACTTGTATATTCTTTGAAAAATCCCAAAATTTCATTGATCATGGTCTTATAACTATTTATAGGATATGATTTTACTTATGTTCTATTACTTCTTTCATGTTATAAAGTCATTGCATTTAAAAATAAAAAAAATGTTTGTTAACTACCTAAAATCAATTTATAGAGCTAAAATTTTAATGCCCTTTCATATGTGCACTTGCTTGTACATTTTTACTTGTTTTCCTGTGTCACATCTAAGAATACCATAGAGGTTGAGAAAATTTCATGCCAACTGAATCTTTGGTTCAAATATGCCAAGTCCACATTTTCCATGTTGATTCCACTACATTGAGCTATTCACGTCCTATTCATTCTGCTTACTGGTATATGTACTCCCTATCATGCAACTAAAAAGTATGTTAAGAAGAAACAACTTAGACTGAGCACTCGTATATTCAAGATATATATCCTTATATGAAAATCCTAATGGTTAAAGAGAGGATTATATTTCTTAGGTTGTCAGTCTAGTTCATATTTTGTAAGAGGCTCAACACATATAACTTGTTTTTTGAGCATTTTAATTGTGATGTACAATAACATACATCTTCAATAGTGCGTACTTAGGATTTCCTTCTTGTTTTACTCTGCTGCAGACATTAGTTGAGCCTGTCTTTGCTACGTTCTTCTGATATATGCCTTTCTTAGACTACTAACTGTAGTATGTGAATATAATTAAACAATATCAGTAATTGAAATAAACTTCCATGTAGGTAATTGAAATATGGTTAGAGTGTGATATTGATGATTTTGCTAATATGTAGGTATTTGTTGTAGCATGTTTTTGTTGGGCCTTGGTTATTAGCACTTGCTCAATTGTTTATGAACATGTATTTGTATTCTATATATATATATATATAGATATAGATATATATATATATATATATAGATGTAGATAGATATATAGATATAGATGTAGATAGATATATAGATATATCTATGTTCCCCTGTTTCTTGATTTTTTTGGGGTCATGTTTCTAGCATTTCTTGTTTCGGATGAGTGCATTTATGTTTCACTATACCATGCAACTTATACAACAACATTTGTCCCAAAGTAAACTAGTGTTGTGCCTAAATCAATCAACCATCAATGATCCACTCACATCTAATGGTAAGGGTTTGTTGCTCCCAAGTATGGACATACTATCAATCTCATGCTATGAGAAAGGAGAATAAACTACTGAGCAAACAAGGTAAAAATGTGTAAAACTAGCTCTTTGTGAGAAAGTGTTCTCGACTAAGCCTAGTATCTCCCTCAACATATCAATCTTCCCATTTGATAGGGGCTTTGTCAAAATGTGTACAACTTGAAAATTTAAGGGAACATACTCAAGAACCACTAATCCATTCTTGAACTTATCTTCTAGGTAATCGTACTAAATGTCGATATGCTCAGAGTGATCATGAAGTACTAGATTTGTAGAGATTTGAGCAACTTTGATTGTCACAATACTTAAAACCATCGGATCCAAAACATGAATGCCATTGTTGCTTGCTTCCAACTGATTTAGGATATCATACTTGAGACCCCAAGTTGAAAAAAAACCTTTAAGTGCTCTTCTTAGCACTAGCATCACCTTGCTATTTGGAATGCACAAAGCTATCCAACATCAAATTTCCATCCTCAAGATACCTTAACCAATAATGAAATGTTCCCTTCAAATAGTGAAGTAAATGATTTGCAGTAGTTGAGTGAATTTCCCTTGAACTGGCTCAATGTATTTATTACAAAGCAAAAAGTGAATATGAGGTTGGTTATTCACCAAATGCTGGAGGTAACATCTCTTTCTCAGAATATTCATCCAATGAATCTGGCATTGTACTTCTATCTACTCTTGTTAGCCACATGCTTCATCTTCTACAACCACCTGGGTTCAATCATTGTTTCCAGTCATTCCCTTTCAGATCTTGTGGTTTTTCATGAGGAGGATGACTCACTTGAAAAGAAGTCTTTGGAGCTCCAACTTGCTCTTGTGTCTTGTGCAATGTGTGGGTGTGCCATGCATGCTCTGTGTTTTCATTGGAACTTTGTTGATCTGAATATGATTTCCCTCAAATCTGTGGAGAATAATTTGGAACAACAACTATCTCTCCCTCCTCAACCTTCCCAAGATGCCCCTAAGACTTGGAGGACCAAGCCTTCTCATCAAATTTCATGTTTTGACTCACTATTGTCTTGTTGTTCTAACAAAATGTAGATCTTATAAACTTTGAAGGACTCACTATAGCCAACAATCCTTTTACCATGAGGTAATGCTTCAAGAGAGGTAATGCTCCATAATGAAAGTGATTGGTTCTCCTGTGCCAAAGCTAGCAAAGTATTTCCTAGGAAAATATTGTTGAAAATGGCTTTAGAGAAGACATTGAACTACCTTCCCACAGAGGCTAAAGAAATGTTAAATTTATGGCATTGGAGGCAGAGTTCAGGGGTAATGTCCCTCAGTTGGGTGGTTGGGGGTTGTTACAAACATCTAGTGATGCACCCTAGGTGATGGTGTTAAAACCTAACCCTAATCTCCTAGGTGAGTGCACCCTCATGCATGGATAATGCTTCCAGAAATAGTGTGCTCAATTGGAGAAGACTAAGTCACTTCATGCATGCACTGATCCTTTGAACTAGAAATGAAATAATGTACAACCTTCTTGGGATCTGTGCCCTGCAACATGCACTTTGCTCATAGATAATTGGGCCTTCTCTAAATCTAAAACAAGAAATTAACTAATGATGGTGCATGCATGCATGCTTCCACCCCCTACAAACTTATCTACATAACAACAACACTCCTCCCAAAGAAAACTATTTCTATGCCTAGCTTCATTTGTTATCAATGCTGCAAACATATATCGAGGCATGGATATGTTGTTACAGTTGTGCTATGAGGAAGGAGAATCAACTACTGAGAAAACAAGGTAAAAATATAACACCTAGGATTTGAGATTCTAATAGTAACTAGCCCAGTTTTTTCTTACCATCAACTTGGGACTGAAAAGAATTTAACTCACTGCAGGCAACCAAAAATTTGAAATTTTGGACAATTTTAGTTATTGATTACATGCTTATTTCCACACCTTATCAAGTTTTGATTGTCAAGTCTACAACTATTTCCTTGATACCTTTTTAGCATTTTCCCCTTTACTATAAAGTGGTCCTTTAAAAAGAAAGTTTCAAGTAAGTATTATTTCAAGAATTGCAAAGCTTCAGTTACCTTATGAATTCCTTAAGTTTCATTTTTGTATCTTGTTTTCCATTGTATTGACATTTATTTGGATATAGGTGATGAGCACCGGTATTTTAGCAAGAATGTTGCAACTCCTGGGGCTACCAGCTTTACTTTATCAACCAACAGTTTGTACAAACTTGGAGGTGACAATGTTGTATACACAAGTAGATGTGAGGGGTCCGCTCTTCATCACTGCTAAGCTGGAGATAGACCACTTATGTTTTTTCAAACCAGACTTCTATTTATTAAGAAGCAGCTTGATTACCAATGAGAAAAAAGGAAATTTGCACTAAAGGAAATCTTGTCTACTGTACTAAGCAAAAGACTGAAATCAAATGCTAAACACACCATTCATATAACTAACTACTAAGAGGCTTTGCTCCTAAATAATTATAAGTTAACATATGTGCAATCCTACTATCCTAGGCATGCAATTTGAACATCCCAACATTCTATTGCTATGCATGTAAATGAACAAAATAACCCTTTTTTCCTTTTTGTCTTTTCTTGTGTGAAAATCTGAATGCTAACTTATTTCGGTGGTGTGGTAGGTGGATTAGGGATGATGGTGAATGGTTAGATGGACTGGGAAGCAACTAGGGGTATTCTCCTATCTTCCTAGGGGCTTTTTCCACAATTCATCCTCAAAACAGGCCACTACAAGTCAACCTACAAGATGTCTTAATGCGTCCTACATGATGTCCTTATGCTCCTACAGGATCCCCTATATTCCTACAAGATACAACCGAGAGCAAGAGGAGGGATTTGGAAGGTGATGTAAGGCTTAGGGAAGGTGAATGGTGGGTGAAATGAGGCAAGGGAGTGCCTAGGACTCCTTCAGAGCTCAAAACAAAGTTGTGAGATGGTTGGATTTGCTCAACAAGCTTGAAGAAGTATTCTTATGGAATGATGGATTTGGTGAGGGATTTAGTGAAAGAAGGTGACAACCATGGATGGATGAGGTTAGGATGGGGTTATTGGTTATGAAATATCTCAGCACTACTGAAACTCTTGCACTGCATCAATAACTGGCATTTTATCCATGAATCAGGTTAAATAAGAAAGCTTTTTAATTAATTAAGGAAAAACATAATTTTATTATCTAGTTACCTATGCATGGGAAAACTTGTAGAATGATGTGAAACCTTTATGAGATCTAATGAAAGGCTGAAGACATCAGAAATGGAAATTAAATCCTTTTCTTGAAAACTAGTAAAATGCTGGCCTAAGTAATAGAAAACCCTAAATTTCATGAGAAACCAAAATTCTGTCTTTTTGGGGCTGCATAGGAGTTCTTTCCTCAAACCATGGTCCCTGAAGGGAGGAGTGAGGCTAGATCCACCCACTAATAGCCTCTGGATATTCCTTTAGCTTCCTAAGATACTACTACAACAATGCACAAATCGAAGAAAACTAATCAAATCCACAACTGCTTGCAATGAAATAATGCTAAAGAGAATTAAATCATTAAGCTATGAAATCAACTAAGCATACAAATACAAGAAGAGGAGCCTTTGCTACTAGGGTTGGGCCCTAACCCAAGAGCTTCAGCCCTCCGAGTAAACTCAGTTTTGGATCAAGGAAATGCTCATTCTCATAAACAAAATCAGAAAATTACATAACAATGTCTTCCACAAGTCTTGAACTCTAAAAATTCTTAGTGCCTTTACATAAAAAATTCGAATCCTAATGAGGCTCTAGGCCTCCTTATTTATACAATGGAAGTATCCAACGACTTCCTTAAATCTACAGAGGCTCGGCTCCCAAAATCAAGATGAACTGGCTATTTAACTGTCACTAGCTTAACTGCCTTTTGATCTTCATGACTTGGCTTCTTGTAACTCCGAGCTAGTGTGGTTTGATGGAGGAATATTCAAATGAGTGAGGAGTAAATGGGGAGGATCTATCCCCTACAATCTCTCCTCCTTGTCTCATTCAAGCTTTTGCCCTTAATTAGCCAAAATTTCCATGATTTTCTCTCAACATCTTGCAATCAATGCACATTTGTCCACTAGGCATTATATCTCACTTTTACTCATCTCATTAAGCAAAATATAATCAAAGTATGTAAGAAGTTATGAGAAGATTTGATTTAAATAAGATAGGAGGTGTATTAAGGTCCATATAGTTAACCAATGATGATGCTCATCATCACCCCCTACTGAAAGTGTTGCTCATCCTCTGAGAAACTTAATATATATCCATGTCTTTCATTGCTCTAGTGGCTTCCTTGACATCCCATGCTTCTGTTGTAGTTTCCTCTTCATGTGCATGCCTTCCTCTCTATCTCCTCCCACTGCTTTCTTTCTTCATCTTCCTTCCTTCAAACATTCTTAAGAGTAGTGGTGGACTGAGTCTCAAGCCAATCCAATTGACTTTGAGTATTTGGAGAGCTTGATTGTACATGAGAGTTTTGTTTAGTGCTTCTCTCATTCTCTGAGGAGAATGGTACTCTCTGATTTTTAGATTGTAGGGAAAATAATTCCATCTCCTTTGGCAAGATTGCATGCTGTCATCCCCTAACAAACTAAACAACTCCTCAAAGTGTGTGATTGCTTGCTCTCGGGAAGTAAGGTACCTAGGTGCAAGTTTAGGGTCATTTGCAATCAGCTTGTGGGTGTTGATGACAACGATTGGATTTGATTTCTCAGCTCTTCTCATGAGGGGTTATGTCTCTTCTCTTGCTATTACTTTATTCATCTCTGCAACCCTTACCTCCTTATGATTCATCCATGATGCCAAGGCCATCAATTGCAAGTCCCCTAGTTTTGAATTAGGGTCTCACACATTCAAATTTGTCAAGGCCAGGTTATGTAGGTAAAACTCAGACATTTTAGCTCTATCCTCCAAGGTGCTTTGATCACAGGGATCAATGAATTGTATGTAGTCTTGGAAGGGCATAGTGCCTCACTGTGCTAAAGTATTGATTTGGAACTATAGCCATTGTTCCTTAAGATACAATGCATAGGATTTTGCTGGCATCCTCCATTGGATTGCCTCTAAGGATAGACTAGCCATGGATGCCAATTAACTTTCTCTTTCTTGTAACTGTCCCCTTAACCATCCATTCTATGCTTCCAAATGAGATTTCATCACTGCCTCTCTATCCCTTAGGCTGCTCAGTTCTCTACCCATCTCCTTTAATTTCTCCTCCATGTGGCCTATGTCCTCCACTCCTTTAGATTTTGCAATTTGCATCCACCTATGTGTTCTTGCCCTTTTTTAATCAAGCTCAAAGAATAAGGGGATGGAAAATTTATGTGGAATGACCCTACCACCTTCAACGAACCTGTAGTAAGAGTCAAGGTTGGGTTGAGGACTAGGTTCCCTCAATTTTGGATCCTCCTCCTTTGTTTCATGCTGCATGATCCCTTCTTTGTCCATTTTCTGAGTTTATTGTAGGTTTAGCAGAGTTTCCAATAGGATGGCCTCTACTTCCTGTAGGTCCTTTTGTGTCTCCTATAGGATACCTTTTCCTTTGGATGAGGTAGATCTGGTGACAGGCCTCCTAACATAAGTGATAGGAGATTTGGGAGAGGCTTGTCCTGATGATCCTTCTCCTTGATTTTTCACAAGAGGAGCTATCTTTTCTTGCTATTTTGGTGAGCTTCAATGACGATAGGAACTATGGTGGGTGTTTGATGTTTCCCTTGCTTGATCCTTGTACTTTTTCTTTTCCTAAAGTACAATGGGGTTTGTGTCTGTCTCTTCCCTTTTTTCTTGATAGGGGTACTTAGGGCAGTGAGGGTAGCTGCTGCTTCTTTCTCAGTGGGTTCTGGAGATACCTTTGGTGATTCCTTCCCTTCTTCACCTTTGCATTATAGACCTCTATTCTTCCTTTTCTTTTGTTTCCTCTTTTCCATTTTCCTTCTCATCCTTGTCTTTCTCTTCTTTTTCTCCCTCTAGTTCCTCTCTATTCATCAGTTTCTTCCTTTTCATCTTCTTATGTCTCTTCATCACTTTCCTTATGATTTTCTTACTCTTCTTCCTCCTCTATTTCCTCTTCATCCCTCTTAGTTTCTTCTTCATCCCTCTCAGTTTCTTCTTCATCCCTTTCACTAGCAGTGGGGATTTTGTCATATTCAAGGGCTTTTATGTCTTCTTCTATCTACATGTCTCTGAAAGTTGTCCATGTAATAGGGAGTCGTAGGTTTTGGAGGGCATCTTCTAGGATAAGTTTAATTAACCCATGATGGGCCAGTTGTTGATGGTTTCCTCCCTGCACCTTAATGCTCATATCTATCACTGGTTGAAGAAGAAAGTAGAGTATTCTTAATCTATTTTGAGGAGGTGTGTCTGCTCCAAACCTCAGCTCTAGGAGAATATTGAAATGGTACCCATATACCACACTATACCTACCTTCACATGATATATACTTAATGAGGTGGTAGCTAATTTCATTCCAAGGATATGGGAGGCTTGCTCTTCTGACACCATTTTTGTCTTCGATTTCCTCCTCTCCTTCTAAGAAGAATTTCTTCTTTGGAATTTGGCTGTTACCCTTATCTTCCTTTCTCCAAGGCAACCCTAAAGGAAGTGTGGTGATTCTACCTATGACTTCAGGGATGAGTTCTACAGAGAGGCCTTTCACCACAGTAGTGGCATGGGTCCTAGTTAGTGGTATGAGGGAGAGAGAAAAGTCTTTGGCCACTTCATCATCATATCCCCTCATTTTTTCAAGGAAACCCATCCATTTGTGCCTTGTGATTATCTCTACTATAGGAGGGTACTGATGAATTCTCACTGTGTTGGTTGGTTTCCTCTTGTTAAATCCCCTTGTCATTTTTCTCTAATGGATGTGGAGGGAGGTATAGGTCTAACTCCAAATGCTAATGGGTGAGAGATTTTAAATTAAAATTCAGTGTACAATACCCCTAAACTAAAATCTCTTTAACAAAATAGAAGGATTTTTTATATATATTTTTTACTTAGAAAATGTGGGAAGGTATAGCTCCTACCTCCTTGTCACTTCCTGATGAAGCCAACCTTTGGTTTTTCCCTTCTAAAATGCTCTCTGCCAATCCTATAGATGGATGTTCTGTATCCTGTAGGATCCTACTGATTTTCCTGTAAGATCCTATAGGTGATCTTGCACTGAAAAAGCTGCTCACTGTCATTCCTATAGACTGCTTCACGGGCTGAGAGAAATCTTACTTTGATGTAGCCTCAAGAATGCGAATGCCTCCTATGCATGGGAATAAATTTTTTATTTCCTCATATGGGTGATTTGAGTGGGATGATGTGCTAGAAACTGAGGTACGAGTTCCATTTTTGGATTGTTGGTCCCATTAACACATCATCATTCTCCTTACCTCATAATCAACTACCACTTCAGGCATCCGTAACTTAACCACTCTCAACCTCATCTCTTCTTTCTCCTTATTTGACTGTTTCCATGTGTGTAATGAACTAACTGTATTCTCCTCATTGACTAACCGAAGGTGGCCAAGTTAACTGGCCACCTTTTCTTATAAAACCAACTCTTTCACAAATCTACATGTTTGATCATATTATGCTAACGAGAGAGCTTAAGAGAGATAACATACGTATGGTAAGATTCCTTGATGCTACTTGTCGGAGAGTGAATTCCTTGCTATGTATTTTCTACATGTGTTTTTCTCTCTCTTTTTTTTCTTAATGTCCTCCTTTGATGTTTTTTCTTTGATGTGGAGGTATTGGATGGTGATGCTGATGATACTACTACTCCTGCAAAGATTTGAAGGAGCTTCTTTGACATTTGGATCTCCATGCTGAAAAAGATTGCAACTTGTGAATTTTTTGTTTTGTGGGATAGGCTGCTACAACATTTCCTACTCGATGCCCTGTAGCTGCCTCTCCCCTAAATTTTTATTCATTCCTTCACTTCTGGAGCATGAGGATGATTGTCTTGGGTAGAGAAGGGGTCTAAGGATTGGTGAATGATAGGTATAGCCTTCAGGCATTGTCCCCTTGTTCTCTATATTTATCCTCTTTTATTTGTTTTTTTTTTTCTTCTAAAAACTGAAATATTTTGAAACTGACTTGTTGGATGAATGCAGGGGTAATCATCGTGGAGAGAGGCATGCTCATGAGGTGGTGAAGTAATTTTTTTTTTACACAAACAGGTCATCCCCTTGCTGTAGGGTCACTTTCCTTGGGATTCCCAAGCCACTATAACTCCTATAGGATCATCATGTAGGCTTTCAGGGAATCCTATAGGTTTATAGGGAATCTTGTAGAAAACACAGAACCCTGGCAAATTGAGCTAGATGAGTCCATAAATTGGGGGAATGATGGGATGATGAAGGATATGGAACGGAGTAATGAAAACATGAACGATATAGGTCCTTTTGATCCTCTCTTATTTCTCTGATCCTCCTCCTGCTGACTTGCAAACAACATTTTCAAAGTTTTCTTTTCTCTTTTTTTATTAAGTCTTTTTTTTGTTTTTTTTTTCTTCTTTCTTTTTGGAAACAACTAGTCCGACTCCAAGAGGTTTTAATCCTGGCTGCTTTCCCTGGGTGCCTCAAAAGATATTTTCACGCAGAGATATTTTTCTCTCTTTTTTTTTTTTTTGACACCATTGGGCTGCCTCAAGAGGTTTTCAACCCAACAGTGGGACTCAAGTGCTTCATGGAGGTTTTCACTTGAGTCTCCTTATTTTTTCCCTTTTTTTCCCTTTTTTTTTCCTCAGTTACTTGATGGGGTGGAAGTTGAGACTTGTTCCACTAGTGTCACTATCTTGTTGATGCCATCAATGAATTCTTGCTTTGACAAGGGCTTCTTGTAGACCTTCAATCTGTGCCCATTTGCAAGTAAAGGAATAACATCTGCATCAATGGTTCTTATCTACACTGAACCATTATCATGACATTTCTCTATGACATAAGGCCCTAACCATCTAGTCCTTCACTTGCCTTCACAATCCTTATATCTGGAATCACACAACAAGGCCCAATCACCTTCTTGAAATTGTTTGTCCTTTATGTTCTTTTCATGCCAGATCTTCCTTTGAAATTGAGTCACCTCTGTGTGCAGGAGGGCTTGCGTTCTTAACTCATCTAACCCATTCAGCTGGAGCAATGTCTCTTGTTGTTCCCTGGTGAGATATAGATCTAGTTGTTCTGCCATCCTTAATGTGTTGTACTCAAATTCAATGGACAACAGGGCCTTCTTCCGATAGACCAACTCATAAGGAGTGAATCCAGTGGTGCTCTTCCAGGTGGTATTGTAGGCCCAAGTGTCCTCAACTAATCTATCTACCCAGTCCTTTCTTCTGTTGCTAATCACTTTGGTCAGAATTCCCTCCAGCGCTCTGTTGGTCACCTCCACTTGCCTATTAACTTGTTAGTGATAAGGAGTGGATGTTCTATGCTTGATCTTGTGTTGGCTTAACAAATCTTCAATCATGTGAGATGTAAATTGGTTTCCTTGATCAATGACCAGTTCTCTAGGGTACCCATACTTTTAAAGTACATTTTCCCTTAAGAACTCAACCATTTTCTCCTTTGTTGCTGCCTTGATAGCCTTGGTTTCAGTCCACTTGTTTAAATAGTAAGTGCACACAATGATGTACTACTTTTGTCTGGATGGAGAGTCAATAGGACCAATGAAATCCATGCCCCACTTGTCAAATGGCTTGAAATTCACTGGAGGTTGCAGAGGCATTTCATCCCTTGGAGTAGGTTTTCCCATCCTTTGGCACCAATCACACTGACTGGTGTACCTCCTCACATCTTGGTGAATAGTGGGCCAATAATAACCAGCTTGTAGCACCTTGAATGTTGTCCTCGTGGCTTCAAAGTGATCTCCACAAGGGCCATCATGACAGGTCAGAAGGATGTCAAAGACATCCTCCTCCCTAACATATCTTCTTGAATTTGATTAGGGCCTAGTTTGAAGAGGTTGCCCCCAATCCAAGTGAATGGGGTGCTCTTCCTCACAATCTTGCTTTTCTATTTGGAGGAAAAATTCAATGGGAACTGTGTAGACACCAAGTAGTTTGCTATGTCAACAAACCATGGAGAGTGAAATGAAATGGCGAATAAGTGTTCATCCGGTAATTGATCATCAACCATTCCATCCTCCCTTGCACGCAAAGTTAATTTCGATAAAAAATCTGCAACAACATTCTCCTTGCCAGGCTTATCAATAATAGTTAGATCAAAGTGTTGTAATGGAAGTAACCATCTAATAATTTTGGAATTCACATCAGGTTTACTCATCAAATACTTAATTGCAGCATGGTCAGCATGTACAAATGTTTGGTAACCTGTAATGTAATGCCTAAATTTGTTCAATGAATGCACAACAGCTAGGAGCTCCTTTTCAGTCACTGCGTAGTTCAATTCGGCCTTTGACAGATTCTTACTAATGAAGTAAATGGAATAAGGTAACTTGTCATCTATCTGGCCTAGAGATGCTCCTATGGCTTTGTGAGAGGCATCAGCATGTATATGGAAAGGAAGGGTCCAATTTGGACCTGTGGTGAAGTAAAATTATAAGTGTAGACACAAACGAATTCCTCTAGCCCGATAATGGGTCTAGCCACAACAGATATATTCTATGGAATATTTCCTTAGGTTAGAATCAATCAAGAGTGCCTACCTCTTGGTCACTTATCCTACTTGATGAAGTCCTCGCTTTCTCTCTCCAACAATCTCTCGCTTCCTTCTTCAAGTTCC
The DNA here is from genome assembly GCA_031772625.1 of Pinus tabuliformis. Taxonomy (NCBI): domain Eukaryota; kingdom Viridiplantae; phylum Streptophyta; class Pinopsida; order Pinales; family Pinaceae; genus Pinus; species Pinus tabuliformis. Next base: position 672,199,850 of record CM062815.1, read on the forward strand.
CGAAACAAGTAAACAACAACAAAACACAAACATAATAATAGACAAATTACAATTCAACCTACTTAACAAGTCAAGAAACATTAAGAGATGGATATTAATCAATAGTTTCATATATTAATATCAAATAGAGATTACAACCATTCATCTTTACGTTGCAATCTTCCTTTGACAAGATCGGGTTCCCACACACTTCTGCTAGCATTCCATGGTGGCTTCAAACAATAATAGTTTAAAGGCTCTTCCCTTTGGGCTTCACTCTAAACCAAAAAACAATTCTCCCTCACACAAATAGGTAGCTACAACTGGTAATAGCTTGCTTTTCTATTCCAAAATAGTATCAAAACTCAACAATAACTCTGCCAAAACTATCAACTGTGACTATAACATTCACACTCTAGTTTGTGCTTGGGAAGAAGGGAGGTTTATATAGGAGATATGGATGGGAGATGGATCCTCTTCTTATGAGAGAAGGACTTACCCCTTGAGGTAGTTCCATCATTATAGGGGAAAGGAGCCCAAACTGTCATCCTCGACCCCATCTGGCCAAACCATTTACTAGACTTCTGTTACGGAGCTTCTAGAGCTGGAAGTTTTGGCTCTAATTTAAAAAAAATTCCATAATAGGAGCGGCATGACTGAAACGCATCTCAGTCACTCTAGTCGGTGTGAGGAGTAGTGCTAATATCTACACATCGGTATGGGGGAGACAAAGGCCATTAGCATCGGTCTTGTAAACTGGGCTAAAGAGAAGTTTCAGGGGAAATGGTGCAAAAAGGAATTTATTTGCTCATGAAGAGGGACATAATGGGAGTTTCTCCATGAAGGAAAAGCATGTGGGGTTCACTGTAGAGGTCCTCCAGGATCAAGGAATGGGGAGTATAGGGACAGTGACAAAATGTTGTGTAACAGGGCCTCAAAGAATAGGTGCAATGGTCAACTTGTCCTTCACAGTGTCCAGGGCCTCTTGACAACTTCTTGACCATAAAAATTCAGAGTCTTTGGCCCATAACCCAAATAAAGGAGAAGCTAACTTGCTGAAGTATTTTATGAATCTCCGATAGTATCAAGCTAAACCTAGAAAGCTTCTGACATGTCTTTGTTTTTGCGGAGGTGGGACCCTTTGGATGATGGCTATCTTATTTTGGTCCACTTGGAGTCCTTTCTGGGATATTTAATGACCTAGAATAGTCCCTCCAGCCATCAAGAACTTTCATTTTTCTGAACTAAGGGACAAGTTCATTTCAATGCATTTGTTCAACACCTTACCTAAGTTGGACAAAACCTCCTGGAAATCACACCCGTAGGGTGTAAAATCATCCATATAAATTTCTACTGCATCATGGACTAGCTCGGCAAAGATACCCAGGACTGCTCTCTGGAAAGTGGCAGGGGCATTGCATAGGCCAAAAGGAGGGACCCTATAGGCGAAAGTACCCCAAAGAGAAGTGATGGTGGTTTTATCTTGGTCTTATGGCCTGATTTGGATTTGATTTCATCCACTAAACCCATCTTGGAAAGATTAAAAAAATTTCCCTGCCAGGCCATCTAGCACTTGGTCAATGGAAGGTAGAGGGAAATGCTCTTTCTTTGTTTCTTTGTTTAACTCTCTTTAATCGACACAAATCCTCCACTTCCCATTTTTATTTTGAACCAATAGCAAAGGATAATCCCACTCACTATCCGAGATAGGGTAAATGATTCCTGCATCTAGTAGCTTTTGCATTTCTTCTTTGACTATATCTATAAGAGCTAGATTCATTCTCCTTTGGGGTTGTCAAAATGGTTTGCAACCTTATTTGATATAAATGTGGTGAGTACACACCAAGGGGTGCACTCCCTTCATTTCCTTGTAACTCCAAGCAAATGCATCTAGATGTTCCTTTAGCATGTTGCACAACTTTTCTTCTTGGTGTACAAAAAGAGATGGGTTGATTTTCAAAGTTCTTTCAGGGTCGAATTCTATAGTTTTGACACAAGTGGGGTTTGAATCAAGAAGCATAGATCAATCTCATGGTTGTTATCGATTTCCTTTACTACTTCCTCTAAGGACAAGATGTTGAGAGTTAGACTTTCGAGTATGTGTTCAATAAAATCATCTTCATCTACTTGTCCTCCTCCCATGGTTGTTTCTAAGGTATAGAGTTGGGTTGAGTAAACTTCATCTTCTTCCTCCTCTTCTAGCCATAAAGGTAAGTAATTTTCTAGAGATGGTTGAACAGGAGGGTACAAGACTAACTTCTCGAACATATGCCCATTATTTATAGTCATATTTCCTACCCTGCAGCTGATGTAGGCATCGGAAGTGGCTAATCAGGGCCTCCCAAGGATGAGAGGATAACCAGTAATCTTGGCCTTAGGCTGGAGAACTAGGAATTTTGCAGGGTACTCCAAAGAGTTAATGGAGACCATCACATCCTCAACAATCCCCTTAGGGGTCATTGTGGAACAATTTTCAAGTTGCAAGACTGTTGTGGTCTCTCTTAATGAACCCTGGAGATTGAGATTGAGCATGGTGTCCTTAGTCATTACATTAATGGCAGCCCCAAGATCAATCAAAGTGTGTCGGACAATGTGCCATTGATGTGCACATCTACTACAGGGCTTCCAGGGTCCAAAAACTTTGGGAAAATTACCTGCCCCAGCATTAATTCAGATAGTTGTCCAATGACATTAATGGTAGGGGTGTCTCTTTTTTGCCTCCCTGGATGTTTGAAGCACTTCTCTTTAATCAACTTGTTGTAAATAGGTACATCCTTGATGGCTTGGAGAAGTGGAATTTTGACACATAGATTTTTCAATTCACCTAGAAGTTCATTCTATTCCAGGGCAGGCTGGACTCAATGAGTTAATCTCTCTGGAAAGGGTGGTGGATTTACTCTAACCATGCTTTCATCTCTTTCCTCCTCACTCTCCCTAGGTGGAGGTGGAGGTTGGTTGTCTGGGAGTACTCTCCCAGATCTCAGGTTGATTTCCTGAATCTCCACAGCATAAGCAGGATAGGATGTCTCTCCATTGTACACTTGTTGTGCTTATCTATTGTTCAGGTTCGGATTTGGCTGGGTAGACATCTGAGGTTATTTAGGTGGAGCAAGGTGTAGAAGTTGTGGTTGATTAGGTGGTGAATGCAATAAAGCTGGAGCATTGTTGTATGGGGGCCTCCACCCCTAGGGTGGTGCATTCCACTAAGGTTGTAGCAGAGCATATGGCTAAAACAACTGGCTGGTCAGTTGGGAATGGTACTGAGGTGCAAAAGACCAAGGAGGAGGTGTAGACCAAGAGGGATGAGCAGGGGGGCCCCAAGAGGGAATGGATGTGTTCTAGTTAGGGTTGTAGTATGCATGGGATGAACCTTGCATGCCTTGCTGGTATGGCCGATGCCCATGAGGTCTAATTTGATTTATTTAGCAAAATTGTTCAGTTACCCCTTCAGTTCCCTGATACACAACTTTTAGTCCATGTAGAGAAGGGCACTTGTCTGTGGAGTGATTTTCTTCACATACCGAGTAGATTTCAATCAGATTCAATGGACATTCATTGTGCACCTAGGGCAGAAAAATGGCTAAGGATATCTCTGTTTCCTCCTACTTTCTCTTGATGTGCATAGTGTCCATCTGTAGGGAAAGGGTTTGCAGTATTTCTCTCTTGAAATTTTCCAGCATATTTCCAATTTCACCTTTGATGGATGTATTGGAAGAGGATTGACTGGCCATTGGTCAGCAAGTTTAGGGTATCTAGAAGGTCTTTCCTTACCCCTCTGAGCAGGACTAGCTTCAGTCACTCAAGATCAAGTGTGCACCTGACCCTTTCGTAGCTAAGCTAGAATCTTTCTTCATAATCCTCTATGGATTCACCATGCCCTAAGGTCATCCTAAAAATTTCCTCTCTAGTGTCTTTGGACCTATAGTAGTCTTGATACTTGTTGATGAAGGCTTGCTACATCTAAGCCCAGGTTGTGATGTTATACCCAGGTAAACCCATGAACCGACTTAGGGCCGCATCTTTGAGAGTGGATGGGAATAGTTTCAACTTCTGCTCATCAGTGGTGTAATCATAATTTCTACATATGATAGCAAATTGAAACAAGAAAGTGTCTAGATCTTCTGAGGTCAGGCCATGGAAATGAGGAAGAGCAAAGGGGCTTATGTGTTTCATCTTGGTATCCCCATTAGTTTATCTGATGGGAAATACACCCTCAATTATTTCTTTATCTCCTTTTTCATTTCTATTTTCAGTCATTAGGTGAGTTGGAATGGGTTCTCCTTCTTCTTCTCCCCCTATAGGCACTTCAAATACCTCTGGTTGTTCACCTAAGGGGTCCTCCAATTCACAACCACCGAAGAAGAGAGAAGGTTGGTTGTTTGAAGTGGTGGGGGTATTTTGTTGTTTGAAGTGTTTTTGTTTTGTTTTGTGTTTTTTCAAGCTTTAAGAATAATTGCAGAATTGAAATCACAAATTGAATGGAAACTAACTGACTGAATGAAAACTAACTACTTGAATGAAATCTCACTTGCAGAATGGAAAAGAAAGCAAACTAACTTACAATTAATTTTGCATAAATGAAGCTAATAACAGAATTTCAAAGATAAGAAATGGAAGAAAGAAAGAAGAAATCACATGTTACTCAGACACCTGCGCGAAAATGACACCAAAACATAATGAGCACCAGTATTACAGCAAGAATGCTACAACTCCTGCGGCTACCAACTTTACTTTATCAACCCGGGGTTCATACAAAATTGGAGGTGACAGTGCTGTATACAAAAGTAGATGTGATGGGTCTGCTCTTCGTCACTGCTAAGCTAGCGATAGACCACTTATGGGTTTTCAAACTAGACTTCTATTGATTCAGAAGAAGCTTGATTACCAATGAGAGAAAGGGAAATTTTCACTAAAGGAAATCTTGTCTACTGTAGTAAGGAAAAGACTGAAATCAAATGCTAAACACACCATTCATCTAACTAACTGCTAAAAGGATTTGCTCCTAAAGAATGATAAGTTAACATATGTGCAATCCTACGGTCCTAGTCATGCAATTTGAAACATCCAAACATTTTATTGTTGTGCATGTAAATGAACAAAATAACTCTTTTTTCCTTTTTGTCTTTTTTTGTGTGAAAATGTGAGTGCTAACTTCGTTTGGTGGTGTGCCAAGTGGATTAGGGATGATGGTGAATGGTTAGATTGATTGGGAGGCAAGTAGGGGTCTTCTCTTATCTTCCTAGGGGCTTTTTCCACAATTCAACATCAAAACATGCCACTAAAGGTCAACCTACAGGATGTCCTAATGCATCCTACAGGATGTGCTTATGCTCCTATACGATCCCCTATATTCCTACAGGATACAGTCGAGAGCAAGAGGAGGGACTTGGAAGGTGATGTAAGGCTTATGCAAGGTGAATGGTGGGTCAAATGAGGCAAGGAAGTGCCTAGGACTCATTCAGACCTCAAAACAGAGTTGTGAGATGGTTAGATTTGCTCAACAAGCTTGAATAAGTATTCTTATGGAATGATGGATTTGGTGAGGGATTTAGTGAAAGAAAGTAACAACCATGGATGGATGAGGTTAGGATGGGGTTGCTGGTCATGAAATCTCTCTACACTGCTAAAACTCTTACACTGCATCAATCACTGACATTTTATCCATGAATCAGGTTAAATAAGAAATCTTTTCAATTAACCAAAGAAAGACAAAATTCTATTATCTAGTTACCTATGCATGGGAAAACTTGTAGAATCATCTGAAACCTTTATGAGATCTAATGCAAGTTTGAAGAAATCAAAAATGGAAATTAAATCCTATTCTTGAAAACTAGTAAAATGCTGGCCTAAGTAATAGAAAACCCTAAATTTCATGAGAAACCAAAATTCTATTTTTTTGGGGCTACATCGGAGTTCTTTCCTCAAAACATGGTCCCTGAAGGGAGGAGTGAGGCCAGATCCACCCACTAACAACTTCTGGATATTCCTTTACCTTCCTAAGCTATGGCTACATCAATTCACAAATGGAAGCAAACTAATCAAATCCACAAGTACTTGCAATGAAATAATGTTAAAGACAATTCAATCATTAATCTATGAAATAAACTAAGCATAGAAATACAAGAAGAGGAGCCTTTGCTGATAGGGTTGGGCCCTAACCCAAGAGCTTCAGCCCTCTGAGTCAACTCAGTGCTACATCAAGGAAATGCTCATTCTCTTAAGAAAAATAAAAAAATTACATAAGAATGTCTTCCACAAGTCTTGAACTCCAAAAATGCTTAGTGCCTTTACGTCAAAAATTTGAATCCTAATGAGGCTCTAGGCCTCCTTATTTATACAACTGAAGTATCCAACGACTTCCTTAACTGTAGGGAGGCTTGATTCCCAAACACAAGATGAACTGGCTCTTTAACTTTTACTAACTCGACTGCCTTTTGATCTTCATGACTTGGCTACTTGTAACTCCGAGCTAGTGTGATTTGATGGAGGAATATTCGAATGAGTGAGGAGTAAATGAGGAGGATCTATCCCCTACAATCTGTCCTCCTTGTCTCAATCGAGTTTCTGCCCTTAATTAACCAAAATTTCCATGTTTTTCTCTCAAAAACCTACAATCAATGCACATTAGTCCATTAGGCATAATATCTCAAATTTACTTATCTCATTAAGCAAAATATAATCAAAGTATGTAAGAAATTATGAGAAGAGTTGATTTAAATAAGCTAGGAGGTGTATTAAGGTCCATATAGTTACCCAATGTTGAGGCTCATTAACAGGCCTTATGTTCAAGTGCTATTATGGTCCACAAAAGACAAGATTTTTCCTTACTATGGTTTATAGGAACTTGACTATACCTACTATTTACAATGGGTCCATGAGGTATGCTCATACCCTCTAGTTTATTATATTTTCATCAAAACATTTATTGAAGGTTATGTAACTTTATTGGTGAGTCAAAGCTAGCTGCTGGCCTCATTGAACATGTTTGTAAGTCAAAAGGAAAAATAAAAAAGAAAATTATGAATTCCCAAGGCATTATGTGCCTTGTTTCTCCCCATCATGTGCTTCATGTGGTTGAACCTTCTGATCTGTTGTGAAGGTATTGATTTTGCTGGTTGGTTGAACCCCTATTAATAATAATATTTACCATTTAAAATTTTGTTAATTTAGGGATACTGACATTTTTTTGGATATGTGTATGTTTTACTATGTTCTTGTTCTATCATATTTTGAATACTCTGAGATGTGTATCCTGCACTTGTTCATCTTTTCTTGACCATGTTGGTGCTCAGAACACTGGTAAGAACTGGGAACACACTTTTGTGTGTTAAGGAGAAAGAATTAGAAGATGGATATTTCTATGATCTAGTATTTCATGTGTTCAAATGGGTAGCCAGGTAATAGTGAGGCATCTCTGTGTATTAGATACTTCAAAGGTCCTGAACTTCTTCTTGACCTTCAATATTATGATTATTCTCTGGATATGTGGAGCCTTGGTTGTAGGTTTGCTGGAATGGTAAGAAACAAAACATTGTTAAGAGAACACATTAATTATTCATACAAATGCTTTTCATGAGTAACTTTCCCTATTTTAAGTTTTATATATGGTTTTTCTTATGAATTTTTACTACTTTATTTATTGTTGCAGATATTTTGGAAGGAGCCATTTTTTTATGGGCACAATAACCATGATCAATTAGTTAAGATATCAAGGTGAGCCTTATATACCAAAGCAATGTGTGTATCTTTTGAAGGGATTTCATTCTCCTTCTTTCATTAGTCTTACATGTTCTCCAGACATGTTGTGGAGAATCTTAGGGATAATTTCTAGGTCAATAATGTGAATTGCATAGATCTGTATTTTAAGTGTCCATTGGTATGATTCCATGGCTTTAAGTTAATCCTTATTTACTTTTATATCATGTAATTTTTTTGACATTAGTTTGGTGCAAAAGTAACTATTGGAAAAAGATATTGCAGTAGGTTGCACTTGCAATTGATTGCTTGATATGATCGAAAGTTGTAGATTGTGTTTTTTTTAGGATTCAAAAACATAATATTCAGAGCACAATAGAGAGGGTTGCACAAAAGACAAACAATGTTCCATTGTTATATTGTATGAAATAATATATTGTTTCTTTGGAAAATCCCTTTCCAAATATTTTCAAAGGAATGAGTCTTATGAAAACTTTGCAGCCATGTTTTTTAAATGCATAATGAAAACAGGTCATAACATTGCATTCTATTGGTTGCAAGTCAGGATATTGATGATGAGAACCAGACTCTGGAATTCCTTCAAAATATACAACTCTCAAATAGATTGTAGTTTTACTATAGATGAATACAAGATGAGAAATGCTCCATATTGTGACATTAAGCCATAGATGGAGGGAATTGTACATTTCATCCTCTCCCCATAAAGAGCCACTTGGGACTATGCTAGTGATAAATCACTAGAGCATTGAAGTTGTACTAGTTGTATTATCAAAATATAATACAAGAAACAACGAACATAAACCTTACTTTTACACTCCCAAATGTAATAACAAGTTCCAAGCATGTGCAACATTGCCTCTAATTTCTCCAATATAAGCCTAATTAAGAGAATACTAGAGTGTTATTGCCCCCTTGCGTGTTATTTCCCCCTTGACTTTGTTGATAAAAATCTTCTTCAAGTATTCATATAAATGATGGTAATATCATATTTTCCATATACAACTTCCTTGGGGAAACCCTCCAACAGTTTCTCAACATTTTGTGAATAGTGCTATGTCGTTGGTAGACATGTGACAACCCTCAAGGGACCCAAGTGGATTATGCCTTGTGATATTTGTGGTCATTATGGCTTTGGAATAGTTTTCCAAATCACTTGAACTAACCAATGGGGCTATAAAACAATGTTATCTATCTACCTACCTACTTATCTTAACTATCTAGATATATATACACATATTTTTTTTCTTTTCCAAAGAAACCTCGTGAGTATTTTTTTTTAGGAGAACACCACGTGGAAAACCATTCAAGTACTTTTTCTTGATCCACGGATGGTAAATTTGGTAAAAAGTGGCCCTAATTAGGGTACATAACTTCTAGGGGATCAAGATAGTTGATTTTGTGACCTCCCTAACTTTGGGTGAGAGGTCTCACATTTGGCTCATGACAACTTTGCATACATGGCTTACATATTAGTGAGCTAATTGAAAAAGGAAAAATTTGTTTCTTGAATTAAAAGGACATATATTAGACCTTTCAAAAGCATGCTCTGAAAGTTGTCGATTATCACAAAACTTGTGAGCTATATCAACAACAAAAAACTGACTTTTCATGGCTTTAAAAAACAAAAATACATCATTGTAGAAGTCAGAGTATCTGTTTGTAGAGAATTTTATAGCTAAGGTTCATGAATGAAATCATTTGTATGCCCATGCTGAGAAACTGAAATGGTCCAAACACCCTGCTCTAGCCCCAATTCCTCTTTGAAAGGCCATCAACTACCTTGTTCCTGTACATGTATAAGTGAGACAAAGAAGTGTGTGGGAAGGTAGTCATTTAGTGTTGTATATCATCATGGAGTGGTTATAAAGTGAAATTTCTGAGTGTTGATTCCATATATATATATATATATATATATATATATATATATATGATCTTTTCATTTTTTTCCAGGAAAACTTCACAAGGAAACCCACAGGATTCTTCCTAACACTTACAGATGACATCCATAGTAAACATGTTGATAGAATAGTGCATCTTACCTAGGGGGAGTCGAATTAGGGACTTCCTTGCACAGTCATATACTCAATAACATTCGAATCAATTGGTTGGGCTAACCCCTCATGTGTGTGTATTTAATACAAAAAATAGTGCGCCACAAATACAATGGCCTAGGAATAAACACATGGCGGGAAACATTTGGCAGTGATGAGTAGAGGACAACATTGTATGGTGGATCATCATGTTTTCTATTAGTTTTCCCTAGCTATTAACATAAATATTTAGGTTAATAATGATTGAATCCTAGTCATCAATGTTGGATTCAAATTGTTGCTTGTTATGGAGTTAGTGGTTTCCTACCACTTTTCTTTTATAGTTTTCTAGCCTAGAGACGAGGTTAGCCTCCCAAACCTTGATATTGTGGAGAGTAGTGTGGAAATGTTGGAGAGGATGTAGGTTTCTCCTTACTCATGGTACATGGGGTCCCTTCGTAGCGTAAGTCACTGTGCTTTTTATATTTCAAGGATCAAGTTTGAAAATTAACATGTTCAATTAGTAGACACACAAATTCGATAAGGTTTGGCTAGTTAATTAGATGTTCAATGCAATTGTCATTTATTAATCACTTTCAACTTTGGTTATAAGAATTTTTGCATATGCTGATGCATATCTGTTTACCTACGCAATAGTTCATATGTATCCTTATAGGTTCTTTGTATTGAGTATTAACATTACTAGAATGGTTGACATTGTCACAATGCCTTTGCTCACTAGTGCATAGATGGAATGTATTGGAATGATTTGAAATATGCCTTGGCTCTCTTCCCAATAGCAAAAGGACACATTACCCAATTAACTGAGGTAATGAGCTTGTTGGTATATGTAAAATGTTATGATGTGATTAACTCATGAATTGATTTGCTAGTTTTAATTTGATATCATAGTTATAAAATTATATAAAATAAGAACATTTTATGCTCGTTAGTGCATGAATGGAATGTCTTGGAATGATTGGAAAGATGCCCTCGACTCTCTTCCCACTCATCAAGGGACACATTACCCAATGGACTAAGGTAATCAAGTTAATGGTATATGTCAATTTTTTTGATGTGATTAACACATGGATTGATTTGCTAGTTTTAATTTGATATCATAGTTACAAAATTATATAAAATTAAAATATTTTATTTATGATACAATCTGAAGACCTTATCATGAAACAACATCATCTTGTGCAGACAACCTCATCACATGAAATAATCCACTGGTGGTAAAAAAGGAGACAGATTCCCACATTTTCTAAACCCCTTTGAGTTTTGGGTTGTTAATATGTTTCCTTAGATTTGAAAAAAATAAGCTCTTAGCCAATCAGAGAAAGTTTTAGTTCATACTCCAAGACCAAAAGGCAATTTTAACCAAATTAATATTTGCAAGAAAGCTAGTATATTCTACTATAATTGTTGAGGCTACACCAATGGGTTCATGAGCTTCCAAGTACCATCTAGCCTTAGCCCCATAAATGAGACTACTTACTACCCTTGGTTACAACTTAGCCTCATGTCTCGCAGGATTTTAGTATTTGTTATTATTATAGAGTTAATTTTTTAGTGTCATGTGTGTGTGTGTGTATTCTAAGAAAAAAAACACAGTCTCTAATGACAAGGTTAGGTAGTTGATAGTTAGCCAAGGATAAGAAGCTAGAAAAACATGATAAAATAAATCAGGACTGAGCTCAATATGGTAGTGGGCATTAAATTATTGGAACTTTCAATGACATGATGGATCAATGCAATTCAATCTGATACTCTGTTTGACTCTAAATATTTAGATTTATTTAGGTTTATAGCTTAGTACGGTAGTGGTTGTTGAATTATGAGTACTTCCAATGAAATATTATATCACTGCTGCTCTATCTCATACTTTGTCTAGACCTAACCCTTAGATTTAGTTTTCTTTATAGCATTAATGATATTTGGTTATAAATTAAATTTTTTACAGAAGTAATAATTGGCACTATTTATTGTCCATTGTTGTGGGTAGGGATTGCATCTGCCATGTAGACTTGTTTTATTTAATGTAATGAAAATATATGTCTTGCTAGTAATATCAGTAAGGCATTTATTTTATGAATAATTGTTTGGGTTGAGAAGTTTTGTGTAGAACTGTCCAGCAAGGCTTTCCCTAAGAGCATCGGGACAAGTTTTGAAGCAACAATTGGAAAATGTGTCCAGATTGGAGAATGAAGAGAAATGATAGAAGTGGAAATCAAAGAAATAGAAGAGTATCGTGTACAATGATTCAAAAATTGCACTGGATACTATGAATTTTAGAAAGAAGCAATCTAGAATAGACTTTGATGATAATCTCAATAGACTGAAGTTGGTAGGTTGGTAGGACATAGTCATGACAATTATTGGCAAGGACCCATTAGTAGACGATTTCTAGTGTAGTGAAGTGTCGATAGGGTTGGGCACTCTCTACAAGCTACTTGTTGAGCCCCTTGACATCGCTAATCTTAATTCTTTGAAGGGTTCTAGCTCAATGGAAGAACACCTGCATTATAAGTAGGTGGTCAGTGGTTTGATTCCACTATGCCGTAACATGAATTAATCAACGATATTGTACTTATTGTAGTCTATCTTTAATTAAATATTTTATATATTGATTTATTTCAATGGTGAGATATTTTTCTAGATTCATTGTTTTATGTTGTCTCTAAAGAGTCACAATTTATATTGTGATGTTTTTAAACATAATTCTTTATTGTCTCTAGAGAGACAGTAGCTACAATGAAAGACATTGTCTCTATAAAGACAATATGTCTTTAATCACAACTATTGTCTTTAGAGAGATAAAAAACAAATTGTCTCTTAAAAGACAATAATGCTTTTGTTATATTGTCATTATAGAGACAATTTTTTAAGACAACAATTTGAGACACCCGCTTAAAGATAATTCACAACTTTTTTATGTCTCAATTTAAGACAATTCACCCAAAATTTTTCTCAAATATTGTCTTAAAACCCCCCTTTATGTTGTAGTGTCAATGGCACTACACACTCATTTACATCCGTAGGAGAAGTCACACACATGAACAAACAACACACAACCACACCTCCACACTAATGTACAGAAGTTTTAGAAATTTATGACTTCCCCTTCTTCTTGGTTGTCCCTAAAGGGATTTAAAGTAGATTTGTCTATAATGTCCAAAAAGAAAATAGAGTGGCACACACACAACAAAATTTTCTATTACACACTGAAAAAATCACTCAATTGGATCATGTATATATGGTACATATGAGATCCAACAATTTCTAAAGTGTAGGATTGTTGTTGAGAAAATATCTCAATAACCGAGTCTTACCTATATACTATTAATGTATGGTACATATGAGATCCAACAATTTCTAAAATGTAGGATTGTTGTTGAGAAAATATCTCAATAACCGAGTCTTACCTATATACTATTAATGTCTAATAGAATTTACCTGATCTAAGACTAAATTCAAGAGTAAATTCCAATGGATATCAAATTATTTAATAATATTTTAAACAAAAATTATTATTAAATCAAAGAAACATATAACGTTAATTAATAGATAACACTTGTATTCATTTTATTTCTATCATATTAGGAAATATGATAATTACGTTGATCATTCCCTTATTTTAAAAGTTCATAGATCATTTTTTTCCTAATTCAAATTCATTTTTTTATTTTCTTATCATAAATGGAAAATGCTGTCATATTTTCATCGTCTCCTCTACATCAATGGATGGAATCTAAATCTTTGTTTATCTTCTCACATTTATCTCATATAATTATAAAATTACTATGCAAATTATTACATAACAAATGATATCATTGAGTATATGTATATCTTTTTACATTTACCAAATATAATTACTAAATTATTATAAATCTGATCAAATAATAAATGAGATCATATGAATACATGTCTACCTTTTCACATTTACTTAATACAATAATAAAATTACTATACAAATTATAAAATAACCAATAGCATTATATAGATATGTGGGTTTGTAAAACTAATCACTGTGTTAAAGACATTAACTTTAAAAGTGAAAAGTAATCAAATTTACAAATATAGATAATTTACTGCTAAAAATAAATTTAAATTATCAAACTTAATAATTTGGTTAGAAAGAGAAACCATAAATAAAAATTAAATAGTAATGGCGACATTGAAAACACATGATGTTAGAATTTTATTTTATAGATTTTCCCCCTGTGCTGAATTGATTTGGATTCTTAAAAATTAAATCAAAACTTAAAATTAAAACGATAAAGCGATAATTCTATTTCATTTAATTTCAACAATTATGGAAATCAAAAGAAAATATATAACACAATATAGTTGGTTTTATTTATATCACAGAACTTTTATCAATTTTCATATTTAAATTCTTTTATGATCGTTACAAAAGCTTGTAAAAATGTGTTCATTTATTTATTTATAATGTAGTTTAAGTATGTTATGTTTTAGAGGGTTTTTTTTGGGTTAAGTTTGATTAAAATTAGGTAGATATTTGTTAAAATTATAAATTTAAATTATATATAATTTAAGTACCAAAAAAATACTAATAATTATATCACTGCATTTTAATTAAAAAAAAAAGCCAAACACTTGCTATTAAAAATAGAAAATTACATTTTCCCAACCTCAATGTTTATAAAAAAATTCAATTAATATTTCTTTGTTTTCTCATAAATGTATCTACCTGCTCCTAAAAATATATCTTTGACTTCAAGCATAAGTAACAGCATTGCATAGAATCATCATTATCTAATAGTATCCGTTATCAACCACAGCATTGCATAGAATCATCATTATCTAATAGTCTCAGTTATCAACCACCCAATAATACTTGATGACCAATACATTTGCGCTAGGATATGCCTTCGGCCTAAGGGGAAATCCAGCATCATGCACTGGCCCGATCGCTGGATACCTTTCTTCAGCTCAACCTCTTCCGGATAGGGACACTAAATTCCTTGCTACAATACAAATAAGGTATCGTTGGTGGTGGTGGTCCAACTCTAACCAGGAAACTTTGAAGTAATGTTGCGTGTGACAAAGTCCAATACCTCCCCGGTAAACTCAGCCACATGGTTGTCATGTCAATTCTGCATGTGGTCGTTTCTAGTTCGTTGAGAAAATAAGTGGTTGTTGTTAAAACGATTAGCTGCTGGAACCAAATCCTCACGGAAAAATATAAATCTCATTTTAAAATGTGGAGGAATCTTACATTGTATTTCGAACCAGAGAGACACTTAATCTTTATGTGGCAGATATCATGTTTTTAATGATTTACTTGTTTTTTATATTATTTATTAAATATGATATAGTTTCATGGAGTAATTAACTTAATGCTTAACATTGGTAATTTTCATATTAATTTTTATTTTTAAAATTGTTTTTTGCAGAGTGGCTATATTTTTTGCTGAAGACTATTCCACTAGCACACCAAATTGGTGTATGAGATTTTTTGTTTATCCTATACTAAATTGGTGTATGAGATTTTTTTATTTGTAAGATACTAAATTGGTGTATGAAACTTTTTTGTTTGTAAGATATTAAATTGGTGTATGAGACTCTCTTGTTTGTGGGATAAAAGACCTGCTTCTGATTTTGAACCTGTGACCTTTCAAAGTAATTAACTTAATGCTTAACATTGGTAATTTTCATATTAATTTTTATTTTTAAAATTGTTTTTTTGCAGAGTGGCTATATTTTTTGTTGAAGACTAATCCACTAGCACACCAAATTGGTGTATGAGATTTTTTGTTTATCCTATACTAGATTGGTGTATGAGATTTTTTTATTTGTAGGATACTAAATTGGTGTATGAGACTTTTTTGTTTGTAAGATATTAAATTAGTGTATGAGACCCTCTTGTTTGTGGGATAAAAGACCTGCTTCTGATTTTGAACTTGTGACCTTTCAAAAGAAAACACATGCTCTTAACCATTAAACATAATATATATATATATATATATATATATATATATATATATTCAAAACCTGTAACTTTTAAAAAAAACACATACTCTTAATCATTAAGCTTATTATACATTCAATAATATTGTTTTTGATAAAATTATTATTTTTTTTACTTTAAATACATTTCTAAAAATTCTTTAAATTATTATTTCATTTCTTAGAGTTTTCAAAAATATTTTATTAATTACATATTAAATAGTATTTGATTAAGAAGGTGGATTTTACTAGAATGCTTTTCCTGGTTTAAATGAATTTTTAAATTGATCATCAAAATGTATTGTAATAATTTTGATGGAAAGATGATCCAATTCATTTATTTCTCAAATATTATAAAATTTTGCATAAATTTTATAGTATGTTTTTTACTTCCAAAAATACGAAATGGATCTTTTGAATTTCCTACCCTACTTCCAATGCAACGGTTGTTTCCAGGTTTATAATTTAAAGTTGATGTTTTCAGGTTTATAATTTAAAGTTGATACAATTAATCATCTTGAAGAAAGATAACATTGGTTGTTATAATTAGATGAGAGTCAAGGTTTTGTAATATGAGAATCCCTTCTATCAAATGCATTTTTGGATTGTTAATTTGTTTTTCCAATACAGAGAAACATGCAGTCTTGATCTGTTCATATATAAAATTTAAATATAAGATTTAGTTTTAAATAGTAACACTATTTTTAAATTGTTTTAGTTTAAATACGTTTTTTGGTTTTGAAAATCAAGAAAATTTCAGCAAAGATTTTTGTAAATCTAAATTATAGCAGTTAAATTTCAAAATTTTGGATTTTTAAAAGGTTTTTGATGACGTTGAATCCATTTCCACTATCAAAAATATGATTTAAAAATGATTGCGGCAAGATTTTTTGAAATTTTTTACCCAAATTCAAACTCCTTTGTACAGTCCCTACAATTCCTCTACCTTGGTATTCTTTTTTTTAAAATCAATTTCTCTACCTTTGGTATTCTTTTTTTTAATCAATTTTTCTATCTTGGTATTCTTTTTTTAATTAAGGTCATTTTCAGTTAAAGCTTCACAAATTTATATATCGTGTAAAATCCAACTACGATTGGAACAACATCTAATCTGTACTGTTTCCCTGTTTAACAAACGTATATTGCGTGTAAAATTTAAATACAAAGTTCCAATAATTTCTCTGACATTTTGTTTTCTCCCGAACTGTATCACCCACATTGTGTAGTACACAGAAAACGATATTTCACCGAACGTATCTCGTCGCAAAATGTCGGCAGTTTGTCCATATTGTAGTAGGGATTGCAGGCCACCAGCTCCACGTGCCGGTGTCCGTGGCGGTACTTTAAACAGAAGCAATGCATGTGCAGGCTTTTGTACTTCTAAAAGCGACAAACCCATTAATTCTCGGTGCGGCGCTAGGCATGTGCAGGTTCCCCATGGCATAATCAGACCAGTTGAAATGCATCATGTGTTGGAACAGATCGAGGGGCCAGTTCTATATATTGGATCACTTGCCCTTCAACTTTCCAACGGGAAAAGTCTCTGGCTTTGCAGCTCTTCTCGTTTTTCGTTGGATATTATTCAGCTGCTATGTAAGTCCTTCGTTTCTTTAAAGTAGCTGCTATGTATTAAATTGAATTTTCTAAGCGAGGATACTAGTCATTGGATTGATGAGCTTGTTTCGTTGCAGAGTAATGGCGCAGTTACACAACATTGCGCTAATTTTATTGCAGGGATTCCTATGGATGGTTGCTCAAGCTTATGGATACGGTGGCTGGCAATCTGGCCATGCCACGTTTTACGGTGGCAGCGAGAACTATGGGTACGTAGGACATTTTGTTGGAACACATTTCAAAATTTTGTTTATAACATTTTAGATTTTGGAAATTTTGTGAAATCTAATAGATTATTCGTAAATATTTTGGAAATGTGTTGAATTTTACATACACAAAAGACACCATCTTTAAATATTCTGGAATTTGAGGTGAAACCATTAACTTCATCGTAAGACCTTAAATTAATCTGTCATAAAGCAGCTATAAACTTTTGGCAAAAAGTTTATTGTCCAACGTCATAAAGAATCTATAAAATTCAGGTAAAAGTATATTGAAGAAGGTCCAACGTCATAAAGAAACTATGAAATTCAGGTAAAAATATATCGAAGAAGGTTTTGGATTCAGGTAAAAGTATATTGAAGAAAGTTTTGAATATATGTTGAATTGTAGATTTTGGAATATTTTGAATGGTTAATTATAGATTTTGGAATATTCTGCATGGTTAAAAGAAAGATTAATGGTTTGATTTTTCTTTTAATTATCTGATTGAAATATTTTATAATTTGCCATCCTAAAATATTGATGGTAGATTTTGGAATATCTCAAAATGTTGATTGCAGATTTTGAAATATTCGAAATAGTTAAAAAATACATTAATGGTTTGATTTCCTTTTAAGTATCTGATTTGGATATTCTAAAATTATGTTGATTGTAGATTTTGAAATATCCAAAAAAAACTAATAATTTGATTTTTCTTCTGAATGTCTGATTGGGATATTCTAAAATTGGCAATCCACGATTTTGGAATATCCCAATGGGTTAAAAAAAATTAATAGTTTGATTTCTCTTCTAAGTTTCTGATTCGGATATTCCAAAATTGACAATCCACACAAAGATGCCCAACAAAATAAGTTATGAAAATCAAAACGAGATTGTAGATCAGTGTTAAACAATCAACCCACCCATGTAGATCCACCGTTTTGTTGATCAAATCAAATGGCAAAGAATTCCCAAAGCTTGAGGCTGTAAGTATCGCTGTAGTTTGGTTTTAGGCACTGTTTGAAATTCTAATACAGGCTCCCAAACGGATAGTCAGTCATATAAGGGGATGCCTGAAGCCGTCCCCTAACACGGCCTAAGTCTGAACGTAAGTCCGCACGACATTCACTTGCAAAACTGAATCGGCTATTACAAATTAATCTGAATTCTTGCTTCATTCTGATTTCTGCTTTATCTTTTGAATATAAATTAGCTGTACTCTGATTTTTCATATATGCTTGTTTGCAGGAGGGGCGTGTGGATACGGGAATTTGTACAGCCAAGGTTATGGCACTAATACTGCTGCTTTGAGTACTGTGCTTTTCAACAATGGACTCAGCTGCGGAGCCTGCTACGAAATGAAATGTAACGACGATCCGCAGTGGTGTTTGCCCGGGACTGTCAGGATCACAGCCACTAACTTCTGCCCACCAAACTATGCTCTCCCCAACAACAATGGTGGCTGGTGCAACCCACCCCTGCAACATTTCGATATGGCCGAGCCTGCTTATCTGAAAATTGCCAAATATAGGAGCGGGATTGTTCCCGTCGCCTATAGAAGGTAATTAATTGGGCCATGATCTGTATTTGCTAATTAATGAATACAAAATCAAATACATGTAATTAATTTCTATGAGGTGACGAATGCAACGCAGGGTCCCCTGCCTGACAAAGGGAGGAATCCGATTTACAATCAATGGCCATTCCTACTTCAACCTGGTGCTCATCACCAACGTGGGAGGAGCAGGGGACGTCCATGGCGTTTGGATAAAAGGGTCAAGGACTGGCTGGCAACCAATGTCACGCAACTGGGGACAGAATTGGCAAAGCAACTCCTACCTCAACGGCCAGAGCCTTTCCTTCAAGGTCACCACCAGTGATGGCAGGACAACTGTTTCGTATAACGTCGCTCCTTCTAACTGGCAATTTGGCCAGACTTTCGAAGGGCGGCAAATTTAACACAAGCAATCAGAGAGAAACGAGATGGTAACGAATGTTGCCGCATATTTACCATTTATTCGAGTTGATGAGGTTGCTTTATCAGTATTGGCACCCGCTCCTCTTCACTATGCCATTTAGTTTAGCCGAAGTGTTTGAAGTATTTGCTTTTACGTATACCATAGATTAGATTAGGGAAGGTTCCTACGCCGCATGCTATAGGTAAATATATGGGCGAATATCCAACTGGGAACAGAATCAATATGAATAAATCTACAACAGTATTGTATGCCAAAGGCACGCTTGTCCCGAGATCCGTTGAATAATATATTCAGACTCCAAAATGTTGTACGCAGTGGAATTGTCAGTTCTTAATTTTATTTTTCTGGTGAATAAAATCCGACCCCATATAATTTGGTAGAGATTTGATTTTTATAATAGTTTCAATCAATCAAGTTGAATGGTGTTATTTCTCGATGCTCAGAGGATTTTCGTAGTTTCTTAGTTTATGGGGTCTAAATCTAAGAAGAACTTCTAATGTTTCCCAATTCTAAGCAGCAATTTTCCTAATTCCAAACAGAATGAAACTTTACCCATTTTGAATGAGGTCATTATTAATTAAATAGTAAAAGGAAAAAATCTATCAAAACTTGGGAACCTAAGTCATGTCCTGTATTCTTTTAGGCGATCCTGACCATTCTCACAGACACCTTACAAATGAAATGAAAACTAACCATAAACAGCTAACTAAAAAGCTAAGGAACTAACGATAAACAGCGAACCAAAAAGCTAACGAATGGGATATACTCAGTTCGAGACTTGTCACCGTGATTTCCTGTTTATAATTCAGCAGAGTCAATGAATTGTTCACCTTAATTTATAAGTCAGAAAGCTCAATCAATTATTCATAATTCAGAACCATGAGAGCTGATTTATAAATAAAATATATTTTTATTTAATCTTTTATTAAGTTATTTTATTTATTTTAAAATATTAAATACTAAAAAAATTAAAATATAGATTAAAGAGAAAACATTATTCCACAACTCTTCCAAACATAAAAATTATAAATAGTAAGAAAGTATACTTTACCAGTAGAAAAACAAAAAATATATATAATAAGCAAGTATATTTTATGTAAGTTAAAAGAGTAAAGATATTTCTGTTAAAATTTAAATAAAAGGAAATATATATATATTTCATCATCTTACTTCTGAAAATAATAAATATATGTTTAAATCTCTATGGATGGATGGATAATAAAATAATTTGATATATGTTGATGTATTCTATATTTAACATTCTACATCGTATTGGAATATATTTTATTTTGGAGAGAAGCAACACTTCTGATTGTTATTCGAATCTAATATAATAATAAGTTTTGAAATAACTCTTTTATAATATTTTATAATTACTTGTTATACATTTTTATAGGAAGATATTATAAAATAATTTTTTATATTAGTTTAATTTAATTATTTTTTAACTGATAACTATTGTAATATGTAGTGTTATGGGTTAGTACGTGTTTTTTTATGGAAAAAGTAATTAATATAGTTTTTTATGTAAAAAATAATTGATAGTAATTATTGAATGTATGAACAAATTCATAAATCTAATAATGAAAGCCATTTGAATGCGACAACAATTCAGGTAACAGAAGAAATTAATGGACTAAATAACATTGAAACAAAATAGAGATAGGCCGATAGATAATTTTGGATGAAATATTAGTCCCAACATTCCTTTTCTACAAATGTTAAGCTTTTATTGAAATGTGTTTGTGGACATTTTATTCCATCTTTATCCTGTAAGACCAAATAAGGAGGATAAAATACAATGTCAGTATCTTTATATTAAATAGTGTATATATGATATAAATAAAATAAATAATTTCTTAAGAAGCTAATTATTTTAACAAACTATTTATTTAACTTTAAATTTATATTCATCTTAATTCAATAGAAAATAAATAATCTATTGTAGAATTTCTACATCCAAAAAATCAAATTGATATGACGCATCTCATCTTAATCTGGTGGCAAAGAATTCATATGTAATAAAATATCTAATATAAAATCTTGATGGTGTGGTAAAGAATTCATATGTAATAAAATGTCTAGTATAAAATATTGAATTTAGTTACACAAAGGCTTAAGTGTAAGTGCAAAATATTCCTAAATTTTTTTATTTTTTTTTCAATATTTTTATAAGGTTTACCGAGGAAAATGATTGAACCAAGTTCATTCAATAATAAAAATCAGCAAGGAAAAATCAGTGTAATACCTGTTGCTAGTTTTGTTTTGTAAATCTATCAGTTTCCATGATTAGTACATGCTCAAAACTAATGGAAATTATTTTTTTTGGAAAATAAAATATTAATTATGGAAAAATCCCTTAATTTGTAATTTTTTTTAAGTTTTTTCTTATTTTAATTTTTTTAAGCAACTTTCTAATTATGAAAATTTGATTTTATACCACCTAAAATTAGTGACATCCACCAATAAAAAGTTAAAAATTCAAATTTTAAGAATTCACAAAATAATTTTCAATTTCTAAAAAAAAAAAATTAATACTTAATCGTTCAAAAGTTTTAATAAATTTTGGAAATAGTTTCTAAAAAATTTTGAATTAATTAAAATTCAAAGCATTTTGACCAACACTGATTACAATATACTCAAATATAAAAATAGTGTGGTGAATATGTGCAAAGGTTATTCATCATTGCAAATGTTATCATTACAATTATAATTTTATTTAGTTTATGAATTTTGATTTTAATATATTTTATTTAGTTTATGAATTTTGATTTTAATATATTTTATTTAGTTTATGAATTTTGATTTTAATACATTATTTCATTGTAGCTTTAGATTTAATAAATATTTAAAAGATCAAATCATTTTAAGTGTAAACTCGTTTGTGAGTGTAAAACTTAGAAAGGTTAGAATTTTGGGAGATTTATTTTCTCAATAACTTAATAGATTTAGGGTTAAGATAGATTTAAGTTAATTTTAATCATGGGCACTCACACAAAATTTGTAGATGATCATTATTATGTATATGTATATTTCTAAAACCAATAAGATCATTTGGAAATTTACTTCTTTTGTTAGTTGGTTAAAAATATAGAGAGTATTATTGAGAAAGATCAATCAAGATTTTTTTTTTTTTGGTTTTTATAATAATTATACAATTTTATAAATGATCGATATTACATATTACATATTTTATCCATTATTGTGAGTCCTTAGGTGCCAAACTAGCCGTAGTCATTTTCCTATGTGTGAGTTGTATTAGCTATCTAGATCCACTATTCTAGGATCTAAGAGTTATGTATTCCTATATATATGTAACCATTGTGATCAGAAGTAGTCATTTTCCTATGTGCGAGTTGTATTAGCTATCTAGATCCACTATTCTAGAATCTAGAAGAGTTATGTATTCCTATATATATGTAACCATTGTGATCAATAAAAGACAATGCGTGTGATTTGTGTGTAATTATCTCCAATGCGTGTGATTTGTGTGTAATTATCTCCACTCTCTATGTTTTCTAACATGGTATTTCAACCCTGACTCTCTTGAGAAAGGGATTGTGACCATGGAATTTTGAGAAATACTAATCTTTTGTATATATATAGATAGATAGATATATATATTAGTTTAATACAGTGAGTGAACTATTTCTTATGCAAGTAAATTTTTTTCATGTGTGTCGATTTGTTTTCGATCTGAACTGGTTTGAATTTTCTTTGGAGCTGACGGATCTTGTAATTTGAGGCAAATAAAGGGGGAAGTTCTTGCTTTGATCTGCGGCCAAGTGATCCTCGTGGAGAGGTTTGTGTAAAGGGAAAACATTATTTGTTGGTTATTACAAGCGAGGAAGGCGTCTAAAAGAAAGAGATGGAAATATGCAACCATTTCCAGGGAAATGTAATTCCCTACGCAGCTGCAAACACTGCAAGATTTGACAGAATCGTGATGAAGGGATTTGTTTTTCTGGTGCTTTTGTTGCAATGTTCCTGCATTCGCAACAAGAAGAGATCTAATTCACGGGAGGCTCTATCCATTCGATGCCAGATCATGATCGTAGGTCAGATTTGTGAGATGTTGAAGATGATACCTGACAGTACGATAACGATTCTAGTGAGCATCGCAATACCTCATCACTTGTTTTTTTAATGGAAGAATTCCACCTGTGGCACTGTTGTTGGTCTCGCTGCTCTAAATTGCAAATTATATGCGTACGCTAGTCAATGCCCTGCCTCTGATAAACTTGCTCCACGTAGTTATTGTAATCAGTGTGGGTGTATGCATTGGGAAAGTAGACATCCCACCAACTAAGGCGTTCATAACATTTCAAGGCATAGTGGCAGACAAAACGATGATCTAATGGGGAGACAATGTTGGCACTCCAGGATCCAATGGCCACCTCTTGGGCACGCACTTCTATGCAACGGTTTCAGTCAATTATCCTTATTTTATTACCAATAGCTCTAGTTTGTTATGTGTTTCTATTATGGGATATGTTGTTGACAGAAACACTGAAGACTGTTTGAAAGAGTTTGATATTTCATTATTAAATATAATTATTTATAGACATATACCTAGGAGAATCAATAATGATCTTTATTGAATTGAACTGATGTTTTAGTAATTTTGCCGACTTACGTTAATTAAATGACGTGGGAACAGTGGGCGGCACCCCTTGGCGCAATGATGATTAATGTTCTTCATTTTTTCTCTTTTTGCTAAAGGGTCTATGTTTGTTCATTTGCTCGTGCATTTTCATCTTTATCTTTCTGGATTTCCTTATGAAATTCATATGCTCATTGCTTATGTACTTAACATCAACAACTTTTTCCAGATTAGGATGCAATGCAAGATCCCGAACAAGGTAATCTAATTCATGTTCTCCCCACTTTCGATGAGGAGCCACCAAAATGCACTCATCTTCGAACATGAGAGGTCTCCAAAAAGCATCCATGGTAGTATCCTTTAGTGTCGCAGAAATCTTAGAAGCGGATCCAATCACATTACTAGCAATTGGGTTCACGGACAAGCAAGTTTTGCTCTCATGTGGAATGAGGTCCATCTCTGCATATTTATGGTCATCAATAAAATCATTTTGTTGATCTAATAATCCTTGTGACTCAAAAATACCCAGCCCAAAAATACTTCTAAATGGAATCTTTAAAAAGACATTATCAAAAAGATCACTATCAAACATTATCGCACTCATTTCTCAGCTTGAGACTGCTTCACATGAACACACTACTCAAACCCAAAACAAAAATTCCTTTCAAAAGATAGGCACTCTACTACACATGCACCAATCACAAGCTACAACTCCACGCTCAGCATATCAGCGCCCACAGTCAGCTCTCCAACTCGAACTTGGCGTTACACACACATCCTTCATCAAGCTCGTGCACTTTAATAGAAATCACTTGGGGGTACCCAACTTTCTTGGTTCTCAGACCGGTGCACTTTTCAATGCTCACACAACTCTCACTTCCTTGCAGCCACTCCACAGGATTTCAATACACAACAATTTCAATACACATCCACACAACGCAAACTCACCTTCATTCAAAGGATTTCAATATGGTTCACAAATCAATGGTGACACGCACCAAACAAAATATTTTTCTTCAAGTTGACTTAATCACAAAGCATCAATCCACGTGGCCAGTTACAGCAGCTCCTTAAACACAGGAAGATCCCCAAGGCAGATTTGAAAACACTGAACCACAGGCGAACCCGTCACCCACTACAACAGCGACAGGCCACACCAATCTTCAGCTCGGAAAAAACTCAACTTCAACTCAATGTGCTACTCAGCAATTCCACACATTTGCAGCACTTCTGACAGTCACGACCAGGCCCTCAAGTCTCACAACACAGTGCTATCGATGCCTTGCAACTTCCACTGCAACTGCTCCTTTACACTCCACAGGCGATGCAACATATCGGTGCCTTCATCCACGGGCATCAGCTCAGCCAACAATACAGTCGAAAGCTACCCAACATAAGGCTCACTACGCAACCATAAACCAGACCTTAGTCAGCTGCAGAATGCACCCACAACTTCACGTTCCAACACCACTGCGCCACTCACGTCCTCGGCCTTGTCTGAACCGGGCCTCCACACTCTCACTCTCAACGCAACAACACACTCTCACTAATCTCGGCCCTCTGGATGCTCACAAGCCTCAATGGCTCCTACTCACCACTCAATCACTCAGCGCTTCTTTACGTAGTGCCTTTGCACTAGAATGAAGTTCCGACCACGACACCAATTGGGCCCCTCTCATCTGCATCTTAATAAAAAAACACTTACAAGAGAAAACACTCAAACAACAAAATCTTAAATGGAATTTAACCAACAACTTCTCCTGGTCAACTCCTTTCGAGTGAAAGCAACCATATAATTAGGAGACTCGGCCCTTGTTTTTATTCCATAGAGGACTACCCTCTTTTCATGCCTCTTTCAATGACTATCACACAACAGCTCAATGCCAGCTGAACCCTTAACCATGCACATATGCACTTATCCCACACCGTAGAGAAAAAACACTCAGCGCTACTATATTACAGGCTTATAAGTGGTCCCTCAACTTCACACGATTTGCACTTAACGCAACACTCTCCAACAGTAGGTGCTCTTCTCTAGATACTTAGCGCTCCTACAAATCAGATCTGGCCTCACACAGACACTACTAGGCCTTCCTCATAGCTCACCTGAGCTCTGATACCATGACAGAAACACTGAAGACTCTTCAAAAGGGCTTGATATCTCATTACTAAATATAATTATTTATAGATTCATACCCAGGAGAATCAATAATGATCTCCGCTGACTTGAACTGATGTTTTAGCGACTCTGGCCAACTCACATTAAATTAGATGATGTTGGAACAGTGGGCGGCACTGTTTGCTGTAGTCATGATTAATGTTCTAATAGTTAAGAGGGAAGAAAAGGCACAAAAGGTAACATTGAACTAACTCCAATTACAGAACTTGCTTATGGATTTCTGTTTCTAGTCGTCTTGTGTCAATGTTGGGACCAAGCTGACATCAAAATTACTATTGGCTACAGAGGTTTGAAATTGTTTCTCTCTATCGAATTAAGATATGATTGACTCCGTTTTCATGAGGGATGACATATGTTTCCTTATTCAAGCCAGTTTTGAAACTTTGTCTACATTGAAGATGCATCCTTCATGTTTGACCTATGCATTGAGTCCAAGAGGAAGGTTTAGTAATGGGTGGTACTCTCACCCATGATTATATCAAAATGTTGGTGGATCTTGAATTTAGGACTTGAAGTGGATTTTTTTATGGTTCATCTCATGGATTCAAGCATAGATATGCATATCAAAAAGTGCATATGGAAATGGTACGACAATATCAATAATTATTTCTAATGCCTTGGGACAATACACCGAAAATGATGCAGATTTGCTTGAGTTGATGGAGAAATCCAACAAGGGTAATGGAAGCCTCCAAGAGCTGAATTAAAATGATATGGTGGAAACGGATGTCTTATATGGGCTTATTGTGGGTCAATGTTTTAAGGTTTATTTTGGATCTTATTTTTTAGAGTTTGATATGTAAAGTTATAGTAATTCTATTGTAATTATATGAAAGACTAATTAATCAATAGAAAAACATCCTTCAAGTTAATGGTTCTTGACATTCTTTGGGGTCGAGAGAACACATTATTGACTTGTTTATGTGACTTTGTTATATTTTGATGGGTCTTGTTGTGCTTCGGGCTTCAAGAGCATCAGTTACCATTTTTTTCTTTTGTGTTAGAAAGGCTGACTGTATAATTCACTGCTAAAAACACTAAGTACCTAGAAAACTTACCTATTTAATTGTCAAAATTGTAGCTCACAGAATTTTAACATATGGTAGTTAGTCCATAGAGTGGTTCAGTATCGAAATTGTCCTTTGGTAGGTCAAGACGTATCAATTCTACAAAGCTTTTCAATGATGGTCAAACACATTTATGTTTTAAATGGAGTTCAAGTGGCAGCTCAAATATGTGGTAGTGAAGAAAGAGCAGTGTTTGCGAGATTCTAGAGTGGATGTGAGTGTTGATGAAGACCATTTAGACAGAGATCATATTGTTATTGCAATGTGTGTTTTTTATACGTTTGTTACATGTAAGCATTAAGGAAGGGTATTGTATGTAATGCTTCCATGTGTCGTTTTTAGTCCTTTGGTGTCAATCTAGAAGTAGTCATTTTCCTATTTGTGAGTTGTATAGGTTATCTAGATCCACTATTTTCGGATCTAGAAGAGTTATGTATTCCTATATATATATGTAAACATTGTGATCAATAAAAGATGGTGCGTGTGATTTGTGTGCAATTATCTATGCTCTCTATGTTTTCTAACATAATATAATCATTTAAAATTCACTCACATTCATAGTTGGTTGAAAATATAGAAAGCATTATCATAAATTATCAATGTTAGTATTTCTTCTTTAATTTTTAGTATAGTAACAAAATTTGTAAATTTTCAAAATCATATATATGAATATGTTTAAGATGTCATTTTGAATTTAATAAATTTGCTTAATCTGTTGAAAACATAAAGAGATTTACTCAGAAGTATACTTAATAGGTTACATAAGGATATGGGGAATATAAATAAAGTAACAATGATGAATGATGAAAAATGTATACTAAAATCAATGCATCTAAATTGAAATAAATGCATCAATGCATTGATTTCAATAGAGATGTCAATTTCTAGATGCATTGATTTTAATGTACATGTTAATTTATAATGTATTGATTTCAACATACATGTCAATTTCAATTTCTAACATGTTGATTTCATTGAACATATCAATTTCTATCTCTATTCATTATAAATATACATAATTGTTGATTTCAATGAACATCTCAATTTCTTGATTTCAATATACATGTCAATTTCAATTTCAATATTTATTTCTATATATGTATTGTACATTTATGTTTCTATTAATTTTAATATATTAATTTCAATTTACATGTCAATTTTTAAATATGTTGATTTGAGAGTATATATCAATTTTTATTTTTATTTGACTTTTAATATATTGGTTTCAACACACACATGTCAATTATTATTTCAATATTAAATAACGATTGAAATATGATGATAAAATTTATACTCATAATGTGAATTATAATAACAATTAAAAATTATAATATATATGAAACAGTGGGAAAACATATCATAACTTAGTTATCAAACTAATAATAGGTACACCCACTATTTGCTATTATTCATTAATGTAGATTGACACATGATTGTTATTCAATGAAAATCACAACATCTATAACTACCCTTTATTGGTCCATAAGTGGGGCAGGCTTCCATTTTTTCCAAATGCCTCTAGGGATTCGTCCATTAACTTGTTTCCTTACGTAAGGAAGACAAGCTATTAATAAAGCAGAAGTAATTTTAGAGCATACTCCAAGCCATATATATATAACAACTTAAATTTATATATTTAGTAAAAATATGAAATCTAATAAGTTACTTTTTTACGTTCATAAAATTTATGAACTTTCAGGTTTCATATCATATTTACTAAACCCCGAAGGGAAAAACCAACAAACATTTATTTTACTAAAAGTTTCACCACCCCTCACTCAATAGGAATAAGAGAGTTCATCTTTTTTCCATTGTTGCAACTTATAAAATAAACATAATCAGCTACAGGCCATTACATTAAACATGCTATGACATTACAAAGTAGTAGCACAATATAAGATACATATTTTAAGTTGTGTCAAATGATATTCACTCTACAGGTAACAATAACTATACATAATGACTTCATCGCTTGCAATAGACTTTATTATAAGCCATCTTTTGATTTTCAAAAGAGGTTAGTTTAAAAATGTCACTCCATTTTTAGTGAAAGTCAAAATTTCTTACAAACACAACTGTTAGTAACTCTAACATCATGATTACCAAAACCAAAAAGATTATGACCTTTTTCACCAAATATGTAATGTGAGAAAACAAAAATCTCCCTATATTCAACATTCAATTTATACAAGTTACACTTCCATAATGTTTTACACATTATACCTTTTTTCAAGAAAACATTTTCTTACACATGTAAAAGTAAAAGTCATTTTCATAACTAATATCTTACTTTTACTTTTACTTTTACGTTCATAACTATTTAGCGCATGCTGTACCTTAACTATTATATCCAAAACCATATTTATAATGCATTTAATCCAAGTAAAAAACTATGGGAATATATTTTCACAATTATGGGGTCATAGCATGGAGCTGGTTACACTTTTTAGCCAAGTGATGCTACTTTTTGGTGAAGAAAAGATACACAATTAGGTAATTTTAAGCACTCAAGTGAAGAAATTTCAAACACTCTATCAAGTTGTTTAGCCTCTTAAATATATTTTGATCAAGCATTAAAAAACACCCTCAATCGAGTCGTTTTCTAGCCTGAGTTAGAGGCTCGATCGAGCTACCTGTTTCGACTGAGCCAATTTCTCGATCAAGTGTTATTTCTTATTAAAAGCCATAGCAATCAATTGTGCAAGTCATTTTTCTCAGACCATGAGAGGAAAAGAGAGTTTGATGAAAGATTTCTAAGCTCAACCAAGATGGATGAACTCAATCCAACTACCCATCAACCCCGCCAATGACCGAGAGGCTCAAGATGAGGTAGTTTTCCTGTCATTTTCGTCTCTTTTGTTTTTTATTTTTTTTTGCAAAATAAAATAAATTAATTTGAAGAAAACCCTACCATACAAAAATTACAAAAAAAATCACAAAAACCACT
This sequence comes from Pinus tabuliformis, assembly GCA_031772625.1. Taxonomy (NCBI): domain Eukaryota; kingdom Viridiplantae; phylum Streptophyta; class Pinopsida; order Pinales; family Pinaceae; genus Pinus; species Pinus tabuliformis. Next base: position 672,230,141 of record CM062815.1, read on the forward strand.
ATTAAAACCACAAAAATCCACTATGAAAACCCTTGAAAACCACAAAAAAAAAACCTTGAAAACCCCCAAGAAAACCATTGAAGGAAAAAAACAATTTAGAAAACCACCCAAAAAAAACCCCTTGAAAAGCACCAAAAAAACTATAATTTAGGTTTTAATTTTTATTTCATTGTATAAGTTATCTCTAATGCTAGAATGTTTATTATAAATATTTTATATGGTAAAAACTTTATTTTTAAATTGTTTTACATTTTACAGTTCTTTTAGGAATTTAGTGAAATAAATTTAAAAAAAAAAAATGAATTGTTGTTACTAAAAATTCATTTTAAATTTTGAACAAATTTGACCAAAATATGCCAAAAAAGTTTCAAAACAAAAATCAATTAAACTATAACCAATAATTAAATAAATTAGAAGCTTTAAATTGACATCATGAATATGGTTGTTGGTTGTGAACCTCTATTAAATCAAATAAGAAATTGTATTTCATTTTTTATTTCAAATTTAAATAAATTTATATTTTAACTATTTTTAATAATAAATGCAGTTACTTAAAAAAAATGTACCTAATGAAATATTAAATAAATAAAAATTCCAAAAGTATTTTTTTATTTAATTAAATTTTATTAACCATATAACAAAACATAAAATTATGTATAACATAACTAACATATGTATAACTATAACATGTTATATATATATATATATATATATATATATATATATATATATATATATATATATATATATATAACTATGATGTTTATACAACATAACTATATATAATTATATAACATACTATAGCATGTAACATAACTATATGTAACATAGTTATAGCTATAACATCACAAACACACACACACACATATATATTTAACATTTAACTTAGTTTTATAACTATTTTTTTTTGTAAATAAGATAGCATATTACTTGGTAAACTGATAGATTACAAAAAAGGGTTGTGTGGGAAGGTACCCGTCACAAGACCCTGCCAAAAAGTTAGTACTAGCCATAGTGCAGGCTGTATTTACAGTGCGAACAAGACAAAAGAGGGAACATAGTAAAATAGAGGAGCCGATAGGTGCTCTCATTACAACCATTCAAAATCAAGAAATTAAATGCCGAGAAGGGAGAAGAAAACCTAGTGGCAGTCGACCATGTAGAGAATATGAGCCTTCGTGACAGACATACATTCGTGGAGGCAGAAGAACAAACACTAGCGAAGATAAACTGACTGCATCGCTCCTAGTTGGTGGTGACCCGATCCTCATCCAGGCAAATGGGAGTCTCCTGTGAGCTTCCCTCCTGTTGTGCGGTGATGACCCGATGACTCGTGGAGGCACCAAGGTCCTATTTCTTTATTCTCAGGGTTCCTTCAGTAGTAGAATAAACCTTCACAGTAGACTTCTTCTTAATGACAGTGTAATTCGAAGCGTCCCAAGTGATAAATATGCAATGATGGATGGCTTCAACATACACTGCAAACTTTTTCGTGAGCCGGTTAATCTTGGTTTCCAGAGTCATGGAATGCTCCTCTTTTTCCTATATAGAAAGCCCCATGATAGTCTTCATTTGCCACCATGTTTCTATTGTAGGCACGTAGAGGTTTTCTCGCACCCGGGTTAGAGCAGGGTCAGGAATCCAAGCAAATTCTGCGTCGACCTCCTTCGTGGTGACCTCTTTACAGATAGTATCGGCATGGGCCTCTAAATTTGAAATTCGTTGCCGAGTATGAGGGTTAACCGCTACCGAGTAGCACAGGGCAACGTGCCAAGTAGTGGTCTCCGCGCGATTGGTAGGGGTAGGTCCCAAGGATTGCCAATGGGAGGCTGTGCGATTGCACGCATCTCCCCTACTGCGATTAGAGGTGGAGTCAATCCTCAAAGCCATGAGAAAAGCAAAGGGCGGGAATGCCGGGGGAACCAGAGAACGAGGGGCAGACATAGGAGGAGAATGGAGGTGAGAAGAATGAGAGAGAGAAGCAGGAGGGTTGAATTTATAGATGCAAGGAGGAGGAAAGAGATCAGGATGAAGGAGAGGGGGTGGGAAGGGAAAGCATGCAGAGATCTGAAAAGGGGCGGGGGAGTAATGGCAAAGCTGGGAGGATGAGACTAAGAGATGACAATCACACAAGGGAGAGGGGAGTTGGAATCGAAGGCTCTGGAGATAGGTGAGCAAAGGAAGGGACCGTACTCAGATGCCCTCCACCTGTCCTTCTCATTCAACAGAAAATCCATCTTTTAATGATGAAAAGTATTTGAAAAGTTATTGTTCATTAAAGTTTTTGTCTTCTTCATTGATAGAAGTGCATTGCTGATGAAGTTCCCCATCATCCAAATCCTGCCACCCCCGTGACTTCAGGTGAAGGATACCAACTATACCCTTAGTCACCAGTCCGTCCATGAATTTATTTCCTTTCCTTCTGATTGCTTGAAAGTGAAGGCCTGCCATGCTGTCAATTACCTGCTTGATTCATTGTATTATTTTGTTTAGGTGCCAATTTTCCATGATCTTGTCCACCTCGATACCCTGTTGAAGATTTTTCCAATTTGGGTAGCCAGCATGGAATCTCCTTCAACTATCAGAGGTCTAAGGTTGAGTGGTGCGTTATGGCGATGCCATGTTCCAACGCATGAAGTTATGTGGCATTGTTGGTAACTAAACCTATATTACCCTCATAAATCCAAATTGTCTCACCTTTAGAGTTTCTAAAGACCCCTCCAAAACCTATTGGGCCTGGATTCCCTTTAGCTGCGCCATTGTAGTTGAGCTTGAAAGTCCCCTACTTTGGCAGCTTCCATGTGTTATTTTTATAATCATGCCTAGGGAGGGTTGTGACTTCGCGAACCTTTATATGAAGGAGATCCAGCATTGAGAGAATTCTCACTTCGCGGAGAGTAGGAGGGGCTTTGACAGTTTGAGTGGGTAGAGAGGTTATTGTTTCGTGGAGTGCACTTTCTATATTCGCAATAATGAGTTCCTCCTGGATGGAGAGGCTGCGAAAGATTCATGTGTTGCGTTCCTTCAACAGATCCCAGCAGATCAAAGAAGGAATTAAATTCCATGCGTGATTAACCAGAGGATGGGGGGAAATACCATTCTCTAGTTTGCGATGGTATTTTGAATGGAAGATGGGTCTCAATCAGAGATTTTAAAGACCAAGGAAATCCAATTCCAAACATTGGACGCGAAAGGACAAACATTTAATAGATGATTGGGGGTTTCTTCATCTTGTTGGCAGAGGCGGTATCTCGAGGGGCCTATAAATCCTTTTCTTCTAAGATTGTCCCACATTAAAAAATTTCTGTGCATGACTAACCAAAGGAAGATGGATATTTTCAGCGAGTGCTTCCTGTCCCAGGTTGCATTCCATTTTGGATTTGGTTGGAGTTGGTCATTCTTTGCTATGTATCTGTAGGCTTCGCTTAAGATGAAGTGTCCTATGGAGTTCTCCCCCCATCTGAGCTTTCCTCAGCAAAGTCAAGGAGGATTTTTATTTTTTGTAGCTTTGTGGAGAGGTTCGACCAAGTTTGGGGGTTCATATGGGGAGTCTATTCCTCTTGATTGATCCAATTTATCCATCTGCCATTTTCTTCACTTTTTCCCCAGTAGTGGTTGACTTTGATCCTGCCTCTGTTTTTGTTTTCAGCCTTGATATGTTGATAGTGATCTTGATCAGGCTCCATCCTTTTTTTCTAGACATCCTCCCAAAAAAGATCCTTGTTGTCGCTGCCTATTTCCCAGAAACTATATCTTTGGATGATGTTCTTGTTCTCCCAGTATTGGTTCGAGATGACAGAACCTTTGATGTTTCCATTGAGCCTGATGATTTTCTCTTTCGTTAAGGAGGGAGTGTACTTTTCTTGCCAGAGGGTACCCCAAGGGGAGTTGGGGTTGGTTATCCATCTCCATAAGTTTCTGGCTCCCAGGGTCATTCCTAGGAGGTCTATATCTCTAGGACCGAGGCCACCATCTTTTTTTGGCTTACAGATTTTATCCAATGCTACAAGAGCCCATTTCTGTTTGACCTCAACACCTCTCCATAAGAAGTTCATCTGAAGGTTCCTGATTTTGTTTCAGATTAATTTTGGGGCTACGAGAGCCGAGTACATGTAAAGCACGATGGCCTGAAGGACCTATTTAACTAGGATAAGATGACCAGCCAAATTTAGAGATTTGAAGGTCCAATTGGCCAATATTTTCTCCAATTTGTTTAGCAAGTTCTCCCAAGTGGCCCAGGAGAGAGGCATATCAATAAGGGTAACACTAAGGTAGGTGGAGGAGAGAGAGATAATAGGGATGGACAGGAGTCTAGCGATGTTCCTACAGATGGGCATTAGAGTGTTAAAGAAAAAGAGCTTGGATTTAAGGGGATTGATGGAGGTGCCCAAAATGGCAGAGAAGTCCGTCAAGGTAGACATGAAAGAGGAGCCTCGTTGATGGATGGGAGGCCCATGAGAAGAGTATCATCCATAAATTGCTGATGAGTTGTAGGGGGGACAGAGGCATGTTGCTGGAGGCCAAACAGCTTATTTTCATGCAAGGAAGTAGTGATAAATCAACTTAACCCTTCTGCCATTATAACAAAGAGGAAGGGAGAACTTGGATCCCCTTGCCTGATACCCCATGAAGGATGGAAGGGTTGCGAAGGTGAGCCATTCAAAAGGATGGAGAAGAAATCCCCTAACACCATAGACATGATCCACTTGATGCTTTCCTTGTGGAAACCGAATGCATCCAAGATCTATCTCATATAGTTCCAGCTTATTTTGTCAAAGGCTTTCGACATATATAGTTGAATCATCATACCAGGTTTTTTTTGGGATTTGAGAGAATGAATAAGATCATGAGAGAGGATGATGTTATCCATGATTTTTCTTCCTCCCACATATCCAGACTATTGGTGGAAGATGAGGAGAGGGAGGATTACATTAATTCGATTGTCCAGAATTTTGGAGATTATTTTGTATATGACATTGCAGAGGTCTATGGACCTAAATTTTTCTGGAGAATCCATAGAGATTCCTTTGGGTATCAGAATTAGAAAGGTGGAGTTAAGGGCTTGAAGGATAGACTTCTGAATTCGAGATTCCTCCACTAGGTTATGAACATCCAGCTTTATGATAGGCCAGCAAGCATTGTAGAAATCAATGGTGAACCCATCCATCCCTGGAGATTTTCCATTGGCCATTCCCATTACAACATCTTCCACTTCCTAGAGGGAGACTTTCCTTAGGAACATTTTATTATGGTCCTCTGTGAGGATTTTGGGAATATTCTTGGTGATCTTTTTGATATTCTGATCCTGATCATTCCTTCGCTCTTTGAGAAGAGAGAAGAAACAATTGGTGAGATTTGTTTCCAACTTCTCTTGAGAGTGAAGGAGATGACCCTCTTAGTTGTTTAGAGCCATAATTATGTTGTTCCTCCTATGTTTTATCATTGTTTTGTGCAAAATATTTGCGTTCTTTTCTCCACATTTCAACCAATTTATTCTTGATTTTTGTTGCCACAACTTTTCTTCTTCAATGGCTTTTTCATCCCATCTTTGTTGTAGTAGTTGTTCCTCTTGCTTACTAGTCTTCAATAGCCCTTTTGCAATTATGTTTTGTTGAAGAAGTTCCAGTTGTTGTTCCAAGTTTTTTTTGTCCATAATGATATTTCCAAAAGTATCTCTATTCCATTTTTTGATTTCCTCTTTGGTATGTTTTAATTTTTGTTGGAAAGTATACATTTTGTTTCCATTTATGGAGGGAGAGTAGGTCCACCATTGTCTCATTTTTTCCATGAAATTGAGGTGGTTCAACCAAAAGGCCTCAAACCTGAAAGGCTTATTCTTTGGACACATGGAAATTTGAATCTTGAGAGACATATTCCAGTGATCAGAGCCTACTTATGGAAGGATTACATCGTACCTCATTATGGAACCCTTCTTATGATGGAAACCTCATCTCACATAACCTAAACTTCATCATTCTCACCTCTGTTTCCTAGGAGGTGAGATAGGAAGCCTCAGAAAGAAGGAAATGATCTAAACGGAAGGTTACTTGATTGTCTCCTCCTCTTCTGTTATTCGAGGTGAATATGCCATTGCTTGTGGGAATGTAAATGAGGTTGAGGTTTTCAATGGTGGAAAGGAAAGCCTCAGAGTCCTTATCTAACTTTCAGATTCCTCCTTTCTTTTCAGATAAGTTAGTTATCATATTGAAATAACCAACTATGATTTTGATGGGGTTGTGTAGAGGGTCAAAGAGATTGGATATGATTTGGAGCATTTTGATATGGTCTATCACCTTGTGCAGGGCATAAGCATTGGTTATACTAATGGTCTCATTAGTGCCTGTGATTCTCAAGATCACAATTAAGGAATGGTGAGTGACTAGAGAAGATAGAAAGTCGAATTTGGAAATTTTCCAAAAAGTCATTATGCCTCCCACCTCGCCTGTAGCTGTATTAGCCAAGGAGTTGTAAGACCTAAAGCACGAGCTGAGCAGGAGAGGAGGGTGAGACGAGTCTAGTTTTGTTTATTGAATGAGTTGGGAATCACGCAAGGATCTTCCTTTTAAGATGCGTTCCTTTCTAGGACTATTGAGTCTCCTAATATTCCAAGATATGCAATTCATTGACATGGAGATGGGTATAGAGCAAGAGCCTTTACCTTTCCTTAATTGATTAACTTGGCTCCCAGTTCTTGAAGGAGCTGACTAGTGGTATCTTGTCCTCCATTTCTACTTGAGCCTTTGGGGTTGAGTCCTTCGACTGGGATGTTGGCTAGAATTCCTTTTGAAATTGTACTTTCTTGTTCCGGATTAAGGGCTTTGAGTTTCAATTCATCTTAGAGGAGATAAGCTCCTTCGATTTTTTGTAACTGTTGTTTTGATATGGCATTTATGCCTTTTTGTTTCCATTCCTCTGCGATTGTTGCTCGGTCTACCCCCTACAGAGCTTCTTTCATTGCATCTTCCTCTAGTGTTTCCTTCATTTCTGCTGGTTGCATTTCTGTATACTCTAGCAACTGCTCCTTACCTCTGTTGGTATTACCTGTGTCCCTTCCATCTTGGTCGCTGTCTTCTAGGTACATTTATTCCTCTCCTGCTTAATCTGTTATCATTTCGTTAGGGTCCCTTTGTTGTTGGTTATTGTTCAGTACCTTTAACTGATTCTGGCTTGCTTCTCTGTATAGGTTCTTCTTGGGGATAAATTTCTTCCTATTATTCTTGTTCCTGGAGATTACTTTGGTGAACCCTTCGCTATATTTTTTCTTTTTTTTTCTCTTGTGTTTGATGGGTTTTACTCATGGGAGAGTCTCATAAAAGATGTTCGTTCTCGTGATACTTTCTGCATCGAAAGGGAATTTGTTCATAGTCTATACTTTGTAGCCATACTTCATCCCTGAAGATTAATTTGATTGTTTCTGGCATAGCCCCAAAGACATCTATGTAAACAAAGATTCAAGCGTAGGAGACATAGTGACCCATTGTGGTGCCTTCACGCATTTTGATGTACATCGCTAGTTGGTCTCCTATACCGTTTAAGACTGAAGGAGCCCAATAATTAGCTGGTAAGGAGTAGAGGCAAACCCAAACTGGAACCCCATTGAAATCCTCTTTTTCTGGTGTGAAGTTCTCCCTCCAGAAGCTCATGTATAAACCAACTCAGTTGTAGACATAGGGTCCTCCTTCAAAAATTATGTCCTTGTCTTCTAGGAGGTCAAAGATGACAGTGAAAAATCCTTTGGAGCCCAGCTGAAGTTTGATCTCCTCTTCGGGTGTCCATTTTCTCTGAATCCACTAGTTCAAGGCTATTCTTGTTGGCCATATTCCCATGAACTTGATATATTGTTTGTTCCTGCATGTATTCTCTGTATTCAACTACCTCAGGGTCTTGGATTTCCAGTTCTGGGATTCTCTTGGCTTTGGGATTATAGTTTTTCTTGGTCTTTTTCCCTTGATCTTGTGCCTACTCCTGAGATTGTGAAGGATTGACGTTGCTAGAAATGGGCGAGTCTGCGGCCTTTCCCTTGTCTATGCAATTGTCCTTGGTTGATCTTTTCACCATGTCTTCATTCCTTTTTGGTAGCTTGTTTTGCTGTGGATAAGTAGTTTCTTCTTTGTCCAAGCTTCCTCGTAGTGGCGTACAAAAGGCAGAGCTGGAGGAAAATTTAGTGAAGAATGAAGCTTGGTCTAGCGGTTGACCAAAGACCATATCCTTGAAGGAGCGGGTGCCATGACGCTGTAGCAGATCCGTCATGACGGGAAGGGCCCCAAGGGCCAGAACCAAAGGAACCTAGGGGAGATCGCGAAGCTCATACAAACCCTAGCACACAGTCGGTCCGCACAACGATAGCCAAGTAGTTTTATAACTATTTAACATAATGTGCTATTCATAATAACATAAGATGGGTGATGTTCAACAACGTTTTATGACCTAGTTGATCTATATATTGTAATTATCGTTCAAAATTTCCACTACTCATATTTGTAGAATTATTTAATATAATGATATGACAAATATATATCTCTTAGTTCCCACGCTTATTAAATTTATTAGTTGAGTAATGACTTTGTAACTTACGCTTTGTATATTTTTATTTAACTATATATATATATATATCTATATATATATATATATATATCAGTTCAAGTTTCAACAATACATTATTGATACGTACATTAAATCCATGATGAAAAGTGCATTTAAAGTGAATATATAAGAATTTTGACTATTTTCTTATTTGTACCATATTGTTTCATTTTATAGTGTGTCATACCAGAAACATTTTCTTCATGTGCTTGCACCTATTACATGTCGTGTGTCAAAATCAAACATTATAAGAACTTGTATTATGGAGTATTTGGCCGACATGAAGTTTTATTAGTTTTGCAAATAGGTTTATTTCAATTTTTTACATATATTTATATATTTATGCTCTATGAATAAAATGTATTATTTATAAATGGGAAAAAGTGTAAGTTAAAATTGATCACATTTTTCAATTGTGTTTACATGGAACTCAATACTTTGGTTGATAATTTATCAAAAAAGACACTCTATTTATTTTACGACTTTAGCCTAGATTATTCTACTTGAGTTTATAAATGGTTTTCTTGTCAACATTTTTTCTATGTAAAAATTTATTTATTGGATTAGTTTATATGTATAATATGTAATTAGCAAAGTTTTCATCTTCCATACACCCCCAACCGCAACCCATTGGAGTGTTGGAGGATCTGTTATACATGGTCAAGCTAGATCACGTAACCATATTAGATTTTTTTTCCGCTCATATATCCTCCCTCCGACAATGGAAAAAGTGTCAAAGGGAGTGTTTCTCTCTTTGTTGATGATCATTTTATGGATAGTGGACCTTCTTCACCTTTAGTAGGAATACATCTTGAATTTTAAATCCTCTTAACTTTATGTGTTTATGCCTTGAAATTGTCTTTAATTTTTAAATTGTCTTCAATTGATGTGTTTGAATTTAATGTATGTGTTATTATGCTTCTAGTTTATTATATATATTAAATTATGTTTATGATTTTCTAACCCTTAGCAAGGTGAAGACGAGTATCAAAGTGCAGTGTCAATCCCTCTGTGGAACGAAACTATACCCAGTATCATAGTTGAGGATGTTAGGGCCCAACAAACATGGATCAGACGAGAGATGGATAAAATCTCTGTTATTTCTCCTACAAGGCATAGCGTATCTCTGATGTTGGATAACATCAACAAGTTGAATGAGACATACAAGAAGGTAGGCCCAAAAAGCCACCTCTTATATTCCATACATAGGATTAGGAGGCTAGAGGTTAGAGGCCTGTATACTTGGAAGGTGGTGAAAGATGCCACAAAGAACATTGATTTCATGGGGTGTTGTTTGACATCCCTCTGGACTATCGTGCTAGACATGTTGGTCTAATTCTGGTAAAATATTTTAAGAATGTTGATGTGGCCCCCTTTTCTTATGATCAATTCATTAGAGCTTGGGGCTAGTTCCCCCAACATGATTATGTCCCCATTTACTTTGCAAAGCATATATATGCGGAGTTTGTGTTACATATGAGGCTGGATTTCACGATTAGTGGATCTAAGCTTTATGGACCTCTCTTTTGATGTAGTTATGAATCTGATGGGACTCATCAGTACCCTACGCATGAAGCACCACCTCTGAGATTATTGCCATGACCATCTCGGAGCATGGTATTGTTAACAGAGCTAGATTAATCGTTGAATCTTAACACTGAGACTAGGAATACCATTTTACATAACAAGTAGAGGACATTGACCATTGCACATTTCACATTGCTTGGAGAGATGAGCAAACAACCTTTGTTTCGTCATGGACCACAAGTTTCATTACATGATGATTCATATCTCGAGAGTCTAGGGCATGACCAACTTTTTCCATATGCATGTACGTGTCATGATACCATACGTGACACTTGGAGGGTACACAACCCACATGACACATACCAGGTACATATATATGAAAATTTTCACTCTTATCATCAAATTATACATTATTTATATTAATAATTTTGTATCAGATTGCATTTATATTAATAATTTCATGATAACATGCATGCATAACCCAACTACACATATGATCTTCTAAGGTCATCTAAGGGGTTAGTTTACCAGCAAAAGAAACCTCCTCTACTACATGTTTCCATGGCTCAATCTCCTCCACCTCCACCTCCAACTCATAACACTCATGGACAAGGAGTTGAGGTAAAAAATAATATTCCTAGGATTTCAATATTTTGTTTTTTTAAGTTACACATATGACTAATTATATTTTTTCTTTTCCATTATGTACACAAGCCCAGAGGCAGAGGGATGTCAAAGCTACAGTTATGTGGACACATGAGTGGGATGTTGGGTATGGAGGCATTGAGCCACATGCAGGGAAGCAGCAAACCCAAATTGATTAGACCCCCATCCCACCTGACTTCGATTTGCACTGGACTTAAACACAGGTAGGGGACTATTTAAATGCACAGTCGAAAATCATTTATTTCCACATTATTTAATTTGTACCAATAATGTTCTAATTAAATTGAATGTTTCCATGTAGTACTAGATTATAGACGTTCACTCTGTGCAATGGAACACACTTAAGAGTTTTAGATGTGATACTTTCTAGAGTGGATCATAGATAGTTTGTATATTTTCAAGCCCATTTCATAGGGCATATTCACATGTGATTTACAATCTTTGTATATTTTAATACATGGACAGTTTATGGATGTATGAAAATTATTTCTGTTTATGGATGCTTATTATTTCAATTTGTGGATGTTCATGTATAATGTAATTTTCATATGGATAGTTTATTATCATACATAACTAATAATATAATAATTTTTACTTCTCAAGAAATAAAATAAGAAAATAAGTACAATCTTAGACTATGACATAAGCCATTTTGATACTTAATGAACTAAAATATATGTTCATGGTTCAATTAAAATGCACAAATAGGATTGAAATGCATTTTAAATTCAATTTTAAAAGATGTATTTGAGTAGTAATGTTCAACTAATAAGTTTTATTAAAATTTATGTTTTTTGAGGTCACCTACAGGAGCTTAGTCATAACACATGATAACTCATATGTATTAGAATTTAATATACCAAAAAATAGTTAATGATATGGTTTTAGATAGTTTTATATAATTTTATGAAATTTCCTAAATTTAGTTGGCTATCCAAATATTTCAATCAATTCCTTAATATAAGACATCCAACTAAGATGATAAGGGAATAAGTACAATTATTTCCGTATTTCATAGACTAAGGAAATAAGTACAATCTTACTATGATGGAAGTCACTTTGATACGTAAAATGAACTAAAATATATCATGTACCTCAATTTGACATTGAATTTGTAGAAAGTATCTTTTAGTGCGGTCAATGTATGTGAATTTCAACAATTAATGATACATTTCTACAAGTTTGTGCACTTTCCTAAATTTACTTGCCTATTCAAGTATTTCAATCAATTCCTTATCTTAAGACCTTAAATTAAGAACATTTGAGAAGTAGAATTTTACAAAATAAAAATTTTATTTGTCATATTGTCTTGTAGAAAGTGTCTTTTAGTGCACAATCAATCTATGCTAAATTACAATGATTTTAAAAGATGTCAACATGTAAACTAAAAATAAGGTTTATTCGATTTTATTTCTTTTGAGGTTATCTAAAAGAGATTAATAGTAATAACATGTTATATATATATATATATATATATATATATATATATATATATATATATATATATATATATATATATATATATATATATATATATATATATATATATATATATATATATATATATATATATATATATATATATATATATATATATATGCACTTTTTACAATCCAATATGAAGCATGTGTGTAACTATTTCCATGTTTTATATCAAATTGATACATGACATATTTATTAATATCATAAAAATATTTCAATGTTGTTCATAACCTAGATAGTTGAATTTATATTTTAAGTAAAATAATATTATACCAACTTGGTTGTTACATACTGAAATGGATTTTGTAAAAGCCAAATGTATGACATGGATATAGATCTAAAAAATTTCTTGCATGCTCAATGTGAACAATATACATGTGTTGACAGTGCTAGACCCGACAACCTTTAGGGGATCTCCCTGATATGAAGTCCCAACTAGACCTCACACCGTTTGGAGTAGGAGTCCCATTAGTGGGTGGTAATGTTATGCCTTGACTACAGAAATGTGCAAACGGAAGTATGATAAATTTGGGTGAGAGAAAGTGTGTGATCCTACAGAGAGTCAAGTGCGATGCATGAGGTTCCAACACACGAAGAGAAAAAAGAACTATGCCCCTTGGAAGCCTGTAATAGTACGCAACTTGAAAGTAAGACACAAGAAGAATGACATCACAAGATAATATGTGAAATAGTGCACAAGTTAAAGTTATGAATTAATACAATAACACATATTCAAAAATATTCATACAAATGAAAACGAAATAGTTCATAAGCATAAGCTTAAGTTAAATAAAATACATTGAAAATACAAGAATAATAGTCCTACTATATTCACAACATATGAATGAAAGTGTGTTGGCTCTGATTTTATTATTATAAGTGAAATTTCCATTCATGCATACACTATTGACGACCACTAGCCCTAATAGTGGAACATTACAGTCAATAACATCTACTCCCCAAAGAAGTATACTTGCTCTATGCTACGAAGAATCCAAGGCTCTTCACAATACTCCCAAGCTCTTTCTAAGCCTAAGCCTAGCCAAAAGCATGGCTCCCAAATTCCTCTTACATGAGTTATGAGGTTTTATTTATAAGAAGAGGAGTTCACTCTTCAACTCCCCTTTGTGACCTTTAGAATACCCTCATGACTCTTCAACTTATTTACAAAATGACACATTACATTACATGATGAATCTTCATATTCCAATATTGACACTTGGAATTTCACTTACAACATAATTACAAATAATATTACATTTTACACTTGTACCCATGTAAGACAAAATAGGGTAGAGACAACTTGACAGCCTAACAAGACACAACACTATGATGCTTGAGTTTGGGTGAAGTCTAGCTTAACAACCCCCACTTGCTGTTTCTCGGTCACATATTCGTTCCAAGCTTGGTACTTTGTGATGGTGTCCCCAAACTATGTGATGGTGTTTGACTGGAGGTAGACTCTAGCCTCCATGGCATCGAGGCACACTATATTGGAACATGTGTTTGACTCATTCTTAAGCATGAGGAGCATTGTTCTGACCTTAATAGGACCACCAATGAAATTCTTCATGTACAGTCTATTCAGCTTCAAGTCTTCCCTGGTGGCATTTGGTCTCAACTCCTCCAAGTACTCTTCGACCTCCTGTCAAACTTGGTTCTTGGGTTTAGCTTTGGCGAGTGAACTGACTAATGGGATATAGTATGTCTTAAGAAGACATCCAAACTACTGAATAACTGTATATATGAGGCTTGAATGCTGCCAACGAATAAGGCGAGATGCTTGTTTTTTTAAATCAACATTCAAACCTTTGCCTTCTCCAGCTCTGTCTATGGCTTCATCGTCTTCAGTAAGTCAAGAGGTGCCCCCTTTTATCCCATTGTCCACACTTGCACATAAGAAATAGCATCTTGTATGTCTGTAGAGTTTTCACAAACTCTTTTCTCTACTATTGTAGGCCATGTAAATGGACAACTGATTTCTGTATCATGAAAAACCCCTCATAGAGCTTTCTCATGGTTTCTCCAAGTGTTAATACTTCAACAAGTATCGCTGCTCTTATCTCCTCCAAGTAAACCTATGCTAAAACTGCATTCTGCACTATTGCGCAGAGTTGTTCTACCTCTTTCCTTCCAACCCTCAAGTTTTGTGTCAGTTTCTCATTCTCTACCATCAAAACAGAATTTTTGATCTTGTTTCTCCTGCATAGGCCAAGTTGGCTTTGGAAATTGCATTTGGACGCAATCTGATGTCCAACACTATCACCATTTCTCTAATGCATGCAAATGATGTGTGATCATCTAGAAACTGATTTTTCCATGCTCGTACAATCCTCCTTTGGAACTCATCGAATGATAGATTATACACAACCATTACCAGATTATCACCAAGGGGAACAACATCCCCTTGCTCGCTCAGGGTTGGCTCTGCTGTTGGAGATGTTCGAGACTGAGGGATGACCTATTATGCTCTCGGCATCATATCACCATCTTTATTATGTGGTTCCTGTTGCATCTCCATGTCTATCACTTCAATCAATTTCTCAACCTTTTGAGCAAGCTATCGATTGTGCATCCGTTCCCCTTCCTCTTCAGCTGCTGGTTGGTTTTGCTACTTCTCTTAAACCTCTATCAGTGTTGTTTCCTCTATCATTATGCCTTTCCTTTGTTCTTCTTCCTACTTCTTCTTTTCTTCTCGTTCTCTCCTCCTCAACTCCTATTCTTCCTTGAAATTCAACTATGTCTCCTGCAGCTTCAGTTCTTCTCCCTGAAACCTATGTTTTTCTCTCTTCCTCCACTCTCCTCTTTGTATCCTTTGCTTCCTCTTTGATTCTACTGCCAAAGTTGTTTTCATGACAATGGGATCTGCCTTCATCTTCCAGCTTTTTTCTCCCTCGGGATTATCAACAATCTTCCTCTTTCCCTTGTCCTGCACAAGATTCCTACCATTATTCTATTGTTTCTTCCAGAGTGGTCACTATATGTGGAGTAGCCTATGAAGTCCTTGCTAAACTAATCGGCTCACAGATTTTATAGGCATTGTATTAGTACCTCCAAGGATCCTCCTTTGGCTAGTTGAATGCCCCAACAATCCACAAACACTAAACTCTCCCACATTACTCTTTACAAATACTGCAGGGATCATATAGATTAAATCCTAGAGTACCAAATTGAAATCTCACTATCTCCTGTTCCTCGTCATCCTCGACTTTCAAGTTCTTTATTTCGTGTAATCAAGAAAAAAATTGGGCATGTGATGGGGAGGATTGCACAATTTTCTCTAGAAAGAGGCACTAAGTACTTGTGGGAACTATGCAGTGCACAGTCCTAATAGCCAAGGTGGAAGCTTGTGGATTGAAACTGCCCAATCTGCAATTCAACCTCAGCAGAGGCCTGGGAGAGACTGTGCATTGTGCTGTTTCAGTGGCCAAGGATGACAGGCTGGCTCCTAGAACTACGTAGTGTGCAATTGGAGCCAACATGGAATGTGTAATTCTAGAGGCCAAGATTGTAGATTGAGCCTTAATATTGTGCATTCCCAGCTAGGAAAAGTGAAAGCCGGCCAAGGGATATCCAGATCTGCCCAAGGGAAGTGTGCAAAATGAGCAGATCTGAGAGATAGTGTGAAGCTGAGTGCAGATATAACTAAGTGAAAGTAAATTCATGTGAATCAAGTGAAACAATTAATCAAACAAAAGGAAAATGAGGTATGTGAGGAGAGTCACCACAGTGGCGACCATTGGTGAAGAAACAGGAAAACTAATGTGGCACTTGGGAAATGCAATCTAAAACTTAGAAAACACTTCTACAAGTCAAAAACAAGTCAGAATTCAAAAAATCATGAAGAGAAACAAGTGAAACAACAGTCATGCAAGAGAAATAATAAAAAACAATAGAAAAGTGGCAAAAGACGACAAAATAAATAATCACCCAGAAAAGCGATGACAATCGCACCGAACGTTCATTTATCTCCTCAGGAATGTTATATCTCCAAGATCGAATGTGAAAATGAGCTCTAGAAGCATCGATTAAATAGATTTTGGAGAATTAAGGTTTATGATGCACATGCCTAAAATCAAGGAAAAAGTGACACTTGGCAAAAATTTCTAAAAATAACGCAAGTGCCTCCTTCAGGATAGTAAAAATAGATCCCTACTTTTTTCTTTTTATTTTTTATTTCTTTTTATTTTTTTATTTTTTTTGTTTTTGTTTTTGTTTTTGTTTTTTTATTTATTTATTCATTTATTTTATTTCATTTTTATCTGGGGAAACTTACGATGCACGCTACTGGGAAAGATTGTGCAATTTTGGGGAACTGGACAACTTTTTGTCGCATTGCACTGCGCAGTTTTTGAGCTTAGTGAGGGTTGCAAATTTTTTGGGCTCAGTGCTACCTTTCCTACCATGACTACTTAGTTCCTGAGAACAAGGTTGAATTCCAGTCAGGACTTCACAATTCCTATCGTCAAGGTTGATTTTCCTCAAGGATTATGCATTTTCTTGAGGAAAGCCTAGAATAGGTATGAGACAAAGTTGAGAGATCACCTTATGACTTAGAAGAATCAACTAAGTGAGCAAACAGAAGTAAAAAATGAAAAGATAAGTCTCAGTAAAATCATGAATACCTAGATCAGTGTAGGATGAGCTCATGTAGATAAGAAGGGAGGCTCCAAAATCAAATCATAGGTAAAATTTTGAAGGGTGGTTGTAGCCACTACAACACTGGCGACACACTCGTAGAACTTCATCTCTCTGTATGGATCTTGTGTCATCCAAAAAAAGTCAAAGTCGTCTGCAAGTATTGTTCAGTTCATTGATCATCATATCTTCTTCACTTAGCTTGAGTTAACGATACATTCCCTACCATTCACTTCACTGGCAGCAAAGATACCAAGCCCAGTTAGACTAAGTTGTTTTGATTGGGGATGAGGAGCATATAAATTCACAAGTAAAAGAGACTACCAGAATCTTAGTTTCATCTCTAGTGTTTCTCTGCTACCAACAGGCCTAAATAGTACCCCAACGGAGGCACATTGGGAACACAAGCATTGCTCTGCTAGCAGTGAGCATGGGCAGTACCTCGACGAAGTTACTTGCTTCACCTCTCTATGCAGAAAGCCTTTCTCTTCTTTTGACCTTTATTTCATTTTTCATTTTTTTTTATTCAAAGAATTATGCATACACACTTATTTATTTTATGGCGTGGAAGAGGGATCCCGAATTATTGGGCGTAGAAGAGGTTGACCCTTTAGAGAAGGATATTTATATATACCTCTGACATACTTGTTAAGGTATTCCTCCCCTCCTTACTCTACTTGACTTAGCTAACAAGGGTTAACTGAAAGTGAAAGACCAATTAGAGTAGGTAGTACTAGTTAAAAGTGCAAGTATGGTGATTTTAGCATGAATCTCTCTGCAAGGGACATATTTTCCATCAGAGTATCATCGGTTAGAAGAAATGCAAGATTAACATAAAGAGAGGGAATAGACAGATAACAAAATGTTGATAGCAACACAACTTCCTCTTATATTTCAACGAGCTTCCTTAGATGCCAAACACGATCTCATGCAGAAGCTAACCTACAATTGAAAAGAAAACAAACAAAGGAATTAAGTGGAGTGAAAGCGAAACAAAGTAAAGAGAATTAATGGAAACAACCAAGAAAAGAAAACTACTCCTACTCCTAACCTAAACAGAGTATAGGCAAAAATTACATAAATTGATACTTGCAATGCAGCTACCAGCACATTGGCTAGCCTATGTAGGAAAGGAAATGCATGCCAAGAAAGATATACAAGCATACAAACATATAAGAAATATAAGCCAATACAAACCAAAATGTTCGAATTTTGAATGAACCTGTGGAAAAGTAAAGATGGAATGTGCATGAAAGGCACTCTGTGGATATACCATAGTGTTCAAACACATTGCAAGTCGAAGACATGTAGGCACAAACTTTCGAACTTGAAAAGTGAGAAAACATGAAGAAAGAAGAAAATTTCCATTTTGCAACAGTGCTTGCTACGTCAACTCCTCCAATTACTGAGCGATAGGATCATGTGATACAGATGGAGGTTCCATTATTCTCAAATAGATCGAATTTCAACGTTCACAATAGAGTGATAAGGGGCCTAGAAAGATTGAACACAGTTCTGATCAGAATAGGATCATGTGAACACAGTTACAAGAGCCTAACATAAACATCATCTCAGGCTAAAGTTCCTTGACAACTTGGGGAGGTTCCAATTTGTCAGAAGATGGATCATCGAAGACTGATGGCTTAGAAAGATTGACAGTGGAAGATTCAAAATCATGATCAAGTGTATCAATGAGAATATCATGACAATCATGATCAGAAAGTTCAAGACTACAAATAGAGGCATCATCATGATCTGACGAATCATAAAGAGGGGTGATGGAGAACGAGAAACTTCACCATCTATGTTGCCGAAAAGATAAGATGAGAGATTGAGAGGATTAGGAATAAAATATTTTTCCTCTCCACATTCAAATGAAAAAATGACATTCCACAATTTCTGTGAATGATCGGAAGTAGTAACAACTAAATTTTCACAAGATTGAATAGGAATGGCATAATCATGGAAAATGTTAGGATAATGTGGAAGAGGCATGGAAGGAAGGATGTCATCCTCCACGGTAGATTCTTGTTTAGACTCCCACACATACTCATAAAAAATGATATATGAGGTTGGTTGTTCAACACCAGCTCCATCCAGAACTTGATCCCCGTGAATATCAGAAGAGAGATCTGAAATAGGTGAAAACAACACATCAAAATCTAGAGGATCAGAAGTATCGAAGGATTGAGGACAAGGAGATAACACTTCATCACAACCATCGAAGTAACAGTCCAAACCTACGCTAAAATTCAGAGTAAGTGGGGTAGGAGAAGATGGTGGTGGATCAACAAATTAATTCTCAACTTCTCCCACCTCTACCTGCAGAACTAGAGTTGTTTGATGAGAAGGAGACAGAGTGTCACTTGGAATAGCAACCTTTTCCATCACAGATTTGGAAGCTCTAAGACCAAGGCATGTTGGGAGAGGTTCAAAATATTCTAACTAGTGTGTATTTTATGAAATGTGAACAAGATATAGAAATTTGTCAACCAAGAAAGACCAATCAACTTCATCTTCAGGAAATTCAAGGAAGTAATGGATAAAAAGATCGTGAAAATATTGAAAGGATTTATCAGGTTGTTTTCAAAATTTTAAGACATTTACAATCATCGAGATCGAAAGCATGAAATGACTCTATGAAAAGTTGTTCAAAAGAGTGAATGGAGAAATTAGGCAATGTGTTACACCATTCTCGAACACGCCCTTTGAACTTGAGAATGAACAACCTACAACCAACATCCTCACAGTGGATGCTGTGCTTTGTGCACAAATCAAGAAAATGTGTGGTGTGATCAAATAAGGTTGTTTCACCCTTGCCATTGAATTTCAGATTGGACAAGTCATCAATAATTATGGTCGAAACTTTTAGATTCGCATGTTTGGAAAAACATGTCGAGGTTATGATTTGGTGAGAAGTCATTAAATGAGTGTAGAAATTCAAAAAAGACTTCAAAGGCCCATCTTGTCATCTGACCCTCCTTCTAGTGCCATAAATGTGGGCATTGTTGGACTCACCAACATTCAAGGGATCTCGTCAATATTAAGTCCCAACTAGACCTCACACTATTTGGAGTAGGAGTCCCAATAGTGGGTGGTAATTTTATGCCTTCACTATGAAAATGCGTAGAGGGAAGTATGATAACTTTTGGTGAGAGCAAGTGTGTGACCCTGTGGAGAGTCAAGTGTGATACATGAATGTTCCAACACATGAAGGGAAAAGGAAGTGTGCCCCTTAGAAGCCTATAATAATAAATAGCTTGAAAGGAGTACATGATCAGAATGACACCACAAGCTAAGATGTGAAATAGTCCACAAGTTAAAGTGATGAATTAATACAACAAAACACATTCAACAAGATTCATACAAATGTAAACGAAATAGTTCATAATCATAAGCATAAGTTAAATAGAATACATTTCAAATAAAACAAGAATATTCCTACTATATTCATAACACATGCATGTAAGTGTGTTGGTTCTAATTTTATTATTATAAGTGAAAGTTTAATTCATACATACACCATTAACAACTACTAGCCCCAATAGTGGAACATTATAGTCAACAACACCTACTCCTCCAAATAAGTATACTCACTCAATGCTACGAAGAAGCCAAGAGTCTTCACAATACTCCCAAGCTCTTTCTACGCCTAAGACTAGCCAAAATCTTGGCTCCCAAAAGCCTCTTACATGATTTATAAAGTTCTAGTTATAACAAGAGGGGTTGACTCTTCAACTCCACTTTGTGACCTTTGGACTACCCTCATGACTCTTTAACTTCTTCACAAAATGACACATTACATTACATGATGGATCTTCATATTCCAATACTGAAACTTGGAATTTCACTTACAAACATAATTACAAATAATATTACATTTTACACTTGTACCCATATAAGACAAAATAGGGTAAAGATAACTTAAAAGCCTAACAATACACAACACTATGATGCTTGAGTTTCTGTGAAGTCTAGCTCAACAACCTCCACTTGCTTCTTCTTGGTCACATATTGGTGCGAAGCTTGGTACTGTGTGATGGTGTCCCCAAACTGTGTGATGGTGTATAGTTGGAAGTAGACTATGGCCTCCATGGCATCCAGGTACATTGTCTACGAACCTGTGTCCAACTGGTTTTGAAGCATGAGAAGCATTATTCTCACTTTTATAGGACCACTGATGAAACTATGCATGTTTTTTATATTCATATCCAAGTCTTCCTTGGTGGAATTATGTCTCACCTACTCCAATTACTCTTTGACCCCTTTCCACACATGGTTCTTCAGTTTAGCTTTGGTGAGTGAACTGACTAATGGGATCTCGTGTGTTCTCACTAAGACATACAAACAGTTGAAAATGCATACATATGAGGCATGAATGCTTCTAATCAATTAAGCGAATTTCTGTTATTCTAAATCAACATTAAAACATTTTCCTTCTCTAGTTATGCCAGCGGCTTCATATTCTTCACCAAGTCAAGCAGTGCCCCTTTGTATCACATTGTCCACTCTTGCACATAAGAAATGGAAGCTTGTATGCTCTTGAGAGTTTTAAAAAAGGCTTTGCTTTGTTGTTGTAGGCCATGCATCTGGACAACTGATTTATCTATGGAGACAAACCCCTCATACAGCTTCCACATGGTTTCTCCAAGTGTTTATACTTCAGAAAGTATCGTTTCTTTCATCTCCTCCAAGTAAACCTGTGCAGAAACTACATTTTTCACTGCTACATGGATTTGTTCTGCCTCTTTCCTGATAGCATGCAAGTTCTGTGTCAGTTGCTCATTCTCAACCATCAAATAGGAAATGTTTGATATTGTTGCTCCTGCATATGCTAATTTGGCTTTGGCCATGGCATTTGGATGCTTCCTAGTGTCCAACATTATTGCCCTTTCTCTAACACATGCAAGTGATACATGATCATCCATAAAGTTTTTTCTCTATGCTTGTACAATCCTCCTTTGGAACTCATTGAATGATAGATTGTACACATAAATTACCAGATCATCATCAAGTGGAGAAACATCCCCTTGCTCATTCGAGGCTCGCTCTACTATTGGAGGTGGTGGAGACTGAGGGATGACGTTTGGTGCTCTCAGAATCATATCAACATCTTCATTTTGTGGCTCCTGTTCCATCTCATGACTGTCACTTCAATAAATTTCTTAATATGCTAAGAAAGCTCCCAATCCTGCATCTATTCACCTTCCTCTTAAACTACTAGTTGGTTCTGCTGCTGCTCTTCAAACTATATCGACATTGCTTCCTCTATCATCACACCTTTCCTTTTTTCTTCTTCATGCTTCTACTTTTCTTCTTGTTCTCCCCTACTCAACTCTTATTATTCCTTCAATTTCTACTTTGTCTGCTCAACTTCAGTTCTTCTTCTTGCAACCTCTTCTTTTCTCTCTTCCTCCGCTCTTCTCTCTGTATCATTTGCTTCCTCTTTGCTTCTACTACCAAAGCTTCTTTGATGACAATGGGATCTTCCTTCATATTACATCTTTGTTCTCCCTCTAGAATGTCAGCAATCTTCCTCTTTCCCTTGTCATGCATGGGATTGCTACCTTCTATTGCTATTGCTTCTGGAGTTGTTGTTGTCTCTAAAGCAGCATGTGAATTCCATGCTAAACTAACTTACACACAGAGTCTGGTGGCATTGTAGCAATACATCCAAGGATCCTCCTCTGGCCAATGGAATGCCCCGCCGATCCATCGAAAGTAAACTCTCACACAATGGGCTTTACAAACACTGCAGGGATCATATGGATTAAAGTCTCGAGTGACGAATTCAAATCTCACTATCTCATTTTCCTCATCATCTATGAATTTCAAGTTATTTATCTCATATAATCCAATTTGCAAAGGAAGAGTGGGCCATGGTGCTTTCTTCTTCCTTTGCAGCGCTACTGTCAACCCTTTGGCGAGGTGGTATGATACTTATTCCATGATAAGTTTGTCAGTGGAATACCTTGGAAATACCTGCAGAGGCTTCTCTCCACCAAACACTCTAATGAAGGTACCACTTGCTGAGGCATACCAATCTGCAATGTCCTCTATCGCCTCTAATGTTTCTTATGACATGCAAGGTGGATCTTCTTCAAAATAAGCTTGTACAGTGGGATGATGAAGTGGTCAGTTAGCCATGCCATTACTTCTCCATACTTGCATTCTGAAAGAAACTTGTAGTAGATGTGCATGATAGTTTCTAGTCGGGTACATGTCTAGTTCATACCAGGGAACTTTTGTTGTGCACAGATTGCATCCAGTAAGTATGCAAACATATAGAACTTTCTCTCTCACCCTGAGGTATATACCAAGCCTATGCTACATTGGCCTTAAATTTTCGAGCCAACAGATATGACCAGTTGAATGGCCTCCCATCATTCACTACTTGGTCCAATAAGACTACCCAACCTTTAGGAAATGCTTACGTGCTCTCCTGACCATGGATCTTGCAAGAGAAGATAACCGAAAGCTAGTAGGCCTTCCTAAGGGGCTTTGTCTTGTACACATGGATGGGTGTCTATCAAAATTTCAATGGCTTTTTCACTCATCCTTTGACAATGTCTCTTGTGTTCACATGTTTATGGGTGGCATAGAAGAGTGATTCCATGCACTCTACTAGCTCGGGCAAGTGAAACATTTGTTGAAAGTCTCCTGCCTGAAAGGTGGCAATATGTTTTCCGCTGAAACTGCTCAAAATGGTCTTCTCATCAATGTGATTGACAATCCATCTAATGACATTAGCACATAGGAAGGTTGGATATCTACATGCAACCTTGTATAACCCTGACTACCAGATGCTAAGATACACCTGTCGGTCCTCTAAGTCTTCCTCGAAGTCCTTTGCAAAAGAATATTTAACTTGTTGTCATGTCAGTGATGATCCATTTTCTATAAATAGTTGAGTATCTGCATACACAAGAAAATCAACTAATGTTTGCTCAACTACTTCCTATTTCTTCTCTCAGTGGTTTCCATTGAAGCAGATCATTTAGGTGCCATGGTAACAGTGACTGCTAGAGAGGTGCTCAACAATTGTTGTACATGTGGGACAGAAAGGATAATCATGGAAAGAAAATGTCAGTCTTAAACAAATATACTTACAAGGCAAGTTCAAGAAGAAAACCGGGCATAATATGTGGAATATTGTGAATTTTATCTAGCAAGATGGATTGGCTCCCCATGGGAATTGCACACTGCAGAGTCCTAGCAGCGAACATGAAAGCTTATGGCTTGAAACTGCGCAATGCATAGTTCAACTTGGGTAGAGGCCTGGGAGAGACAACACTTGATGCAGTCTCAGTGGCCAAGGATGACTATCTTGTCCTAGAACTACACAGTGCATAGCTGGAACCAGCTTGGACTATGCACTACACAATTCTATAGGCCAAGCTTGTGGCTTGAACCTTGGGATTTCACAGTGCGAGCTGGGAAAAGTGAAAACCGGCCAAGGGCAATCTAGAACTGCCCAAGGGAAGTGTGGACAACAAGTAGATCTAAGAGATAATGTGAATTTGAGAATAGATCTTACTAAGTGAAAGTAAATGCATGTGAATTAGGTTCAACACTTAATCATATGGAAGGAAATGAAGTATGTGAGGAGAGTCGTCGAAATGGCGATCGCTAGTGCAAAAACAGGAAAACTAATGCGACACTTGGGAAAGGAAATCTAAAACCTAAAAAACCCCTTCTACAAGTTAAAACAAGTCAAAACAATAGTGATCATGAATATAAACAAGTGAAACATCACTCATACTAGCCAAATGACAAAAATCAACAAAAAGGCGACAAAAGAAAACAAAAGAAAAAGTCATCTGTAAAAGAGACGATGATCGCACCGAAGGTTACTTGATCTCCTCAAGAATGCTAGAGCTCCAAGATTGTATGTGTAAATGATATCTAGAAGTGTCGATTAAATAGATTTGGGTGAATTAGGGTTTATGATGTGCATGCCTAAAATCAAGGAAAAAGCGACACTTAGTGGAAGTTTCTAAAAATAATGCAAGTGCCTCCTCCAGGATACTAAAAATAAATATCTATCTTTTAGGGATTATTTTTTGTTATTTTTTGTTTTTTTTCTTTTTCTGGTGAAACTTTCCATGCAAACTATTGGGAAAGATTGTGCAATTCTAGGGAACTAGGTAATTTTCTGGCTCAGTGCAATGCGCAGTTTTTGAGCTTAGTGAGTGTTGTGCAGTTTCTAGACTGCCTCCCATGATTGCACATTTCTGGAGGACAAGGTTGACTACCATTCATGACTGCACAATCCATATCATCAATGTTTATTTCCGTTAAGGATTACATGGCTTCTGGAGGCAAGCCCAGAACTACTGTGAGACCAAGTTGGGAGGTCAGCTTATGACTTAGAAGAATCAGCGAAGTGAGAACGCAAAAGAAAAAAATGAAAATATAAGTCTCAATCAAAGCATGAATACCTGGATTAGTACAAGATGAGTGCTCCTGTATAGAAGAAGTGAGGCTTCAAAATCGATGCATAGGAAAAATT
The DNA here is from genome assembly GCA_031772625.1 of Pinus tabuliformis. Lineage (NCBI taxonomy): Eukaryota > Viridiplantae > Streptophyta > Pinopsida > Pinales > Pinaceae > Pinus > Pinus tabuliformis. The sequence continues at coordinate 672,255,549 of CM062815.1, forward strand.
TTGGATGGTTGTTGTATTTGCTACAACAACATGACATTTAAAAAATTTAAGACAATTTTTTTTAATTAAATCTAAATCTAAATCCATATTGATTATAAATTTTACCTAAGCCTATATGAAAATATTCCCTAATATTTGGCCACTAAGATACCTGCGTCCAATAGAAATGGAAGAATCTCATCTTCTAGTTGTCAATTTTGGACTATTATGCAACAAACTCACAAAATAGAAGAAGAGATAGATCAACAACTTCAAAATTAGCCTCTTCGAGGGGGAAACCCCCTTTACATTACACAAATGAACAATTATTGGATGATACAAATGACAAGACCTCCTTTCTATATATAGGAGTCTAAAGGGTCATAAGATATTCAGAGCCTACATAACAATAATATTGTAAGGGCACAACAATAACAATAGTGGGCTTCTATGGGGCACAATAATAACAAAATTGGGACTACATGGGCAAACCAATATAATAAGGGGGTTGCAGTAATAACAATAAGGGGCTACACTAGTAGTATTGGGACCTAACATGCCCCTCTCCTACAAAAAAGTGTTTTCCTCAATGCTTGAGTAGTTCTGGATTCTTCTGTATAAATTTCTCATCCTCCCATGTGGAATCTTCAGTGGGTAAGTTCTTCCACTTGATGAGATACTCTGAATTGATTGATTTTGCAACTATCAGTTTCTTGATTCTATGACTGCTTTAGGTTCCACTATGACTTTTCCTTCCTCGTCAAGTTCCAACAATATTGTTTGATCTAGGAGCTTGTCACTATAACCTTGTTTAAGCATGAAACATGGAAAACTGGGTCCACTCGGGAAGATGCAAGAAGCTCCAATTTGTATTCCATAGTACCAATCTTTTGTAGCACCTTGTAAGGACCATAGTACTTTGGTGATAATTTATTATACTTCTTAGCTTTCTTGAGGGACATTTGTCTGTATGGTTGTAGCAGTAAAAATACCCAGTTGCCTACATCAAAATTTCTTTGGCTCTGATGTTGATATGCATGTTGTTTCATTCAATTTTGCACCAAAGTGAGGTTATCCTGTAAGAGTTGGAGAACTTGTTGTTGATGCCTTATGTGACATTCCACTACTTTAACCTTAGATTTTTCTCTTAAATATGATGTGATGGATGGTGGATGATATCCATAAAGTTCCAATGCATTACAAGATATGGTTAGATTCATTTCTTCTTTCTCTAGGGTTGGTTCCTGGTGTATATCCTCTTCTTTTGACATTTCTTCAAAATCTATGTAAAATAATTTCTTCTCAGCACACTTATGACATTTAGTGTATTTTGTCTCACAACTATAACAAAGCCCTTTTTCTCTTTTTTCCTCCAATTGTTGTGGTGTCAACCTTGTAAGTTATGGAAGGCTAGAAGCAGCAACACTTATGGCTTAGGAGTGGTGAGTGGTAGACTTCCTTGTTGCCATAATTTTTCTTTCCACCTTTCGAGCCACCCTGAATGCCTTCTCCAATGAATCAGGTTCCCAAAGGCAAACTTCATGTTGGATTTTATCATTTAAATTACCTATGAAGAGATCAATCATATTTTCCTCTGGAATATCATTTACCCTTATATTCAATTTTTGGAAGTCCTCAATGTGCTCTTCCATTGAACGCTTTTGTTTGAGATTTATCAATTGGCTAAAGAAGGTGTTTCTCTTTGTATCCTCATATTGTGCTATCATTTCCACCATAAAAATGGACCATGTGACAATTTGTTTACGAGAGCAAAGCCATTGATACAATTCAAACTGATTTGGTTCTAAATATAAAGTTGCAATATGTACCTTTTGTGTGTTTTGCACATTATGGAGATCAAAATATTGCTCCATATGTAGTATCCATGTTACGGTATCCTTGCCATCAAACTTACTCATATTGATCTTTGGAATATGGTGGGTCTTCAATCCAATGTTAGATTCTATGAAATCATGATTAACATTTCTTTTTTTAATCACATACCTTTATCACACACCTTTCAATCCTATGCCCAAATGGTTTAAAGATTTTTTTTATTTCTTAAACATGATTTGAGGGGAGAGTGAAGAGAGATTATTGCTTATGGGACTATATTATTTGGGAAATAGGTATATCTGATTATTTACTCTACAATTTATCTAATTTTTTTCTTAACACCTATTATTTTTAAATCATTTTTCTATTTCCTTTTGTTCTCACAAACTCTTTTAGTTGTCATTGGATTTTAATTCAAATGTTTGTTGAATGAGATATTTTAAAAATAATATATCTTGATATTTTTTGTAGAAATCAATTTTAGTTTAGGATTTATATAGTCTAGATCAAAGAAATGAAAAATTGTTACTAATAAGCACTAATTTTGAAAAAGGTCAAATGCTTCACTTAGTAAATGGAGACAATGTTCCTATGACCCGTCAAATTATTTTAAAAATATCGACAATATTATATTTTATCATCCATTTATAGAAATATATTTAACCATACATTATAACTATATCATACAGATTTCACACATACATGTAATGAAAATAGTTTGTATGTGCACTAGACACACCTTGCACACACCATCATGACTAACCAATTTTCTTTACTAACCATTACAAGTAGGCTGATTGAGGCTTATATTTCACTTTTTTATTTTTCACCCAAATATATGCTCACATATTAGGAAAGAATTAAGTGGTCCATCATCCACCTGGATCAGTGCAAGATGAGATCTTGTGGATAGGAAGGGAGGCTAAAAAATCGAAGCATAGGCAAAATTTTGGAGGGTGGTTGTAGCCAATACAACAACATGACATTTAAAAAATTTAAGATCAAAATTTTTAATTAAATCTAAATCTAAGTCCATATTGATTATAAATTTTACCTAAACCTATAAGAAAATACGCCCTAAGATTTGGCCACTAAGATTCCTACATCCAGTAGAAATGGATGAATCTCATCTTCTGGATGTCAGTTTTGGACCCAAAACCCCTACCACGTGTCAAGAGACAACATGAAGTTATGTGATAATCTTCCACCTAGGCCTTACCCCCTTCACGAGTTTCTTTCCATGTACCGGATTTTTCACTAGACGATGCATGATTTTAAGCTCCCTAAAAGAAAATTCTCTATGTTTCAATATGAAAAATAACCATGATGTCTTATGTGTTGCATATCGTCATGGTCCTAGCCTAAACTATAAATTATCTTGTGGCCCCTGTGGGGAATTTAGTATTTTCTGGTTAATATTGTTTTTAGAAAGGATTTTCTTCACTTAGGGTGTGCAACAAAATATAAACTCAAATAAATTAGGTATAAAGATTGGAGAAATAGGATACCCTTTATACAAAGTTTAAGTGAGATTAGTCTATGGGGTGAATGTGTGTGCAAGTGAAATTGTGAGCATATAAAGTATGAATTGATGTGGATATGTGGTTATCCTTTACAATTCCCTTAATTAAACTATGTGATGTTTGTTCCTTGCAAGAAAAAAATGATATGTAGATGATGGGCCACTTACTTCTTTCCTAATTATATTATGTGAGCATATGTTTGTGTGCAAAATTGAAAAATAAAATATAAGCAATTACTCTACTTGTAATGGTTAGTAAATAAAATGGGTTAGTAATGATGGTGTGTGTAAGGTGAATCTAGTGCACATACAAAGTGTTTGATTTACAAGTATGTGGATATGTGGTCCATGATCCTTTAATACAATTCCCCTAAGTACACTATGTGATGCTTGTTCCTTGCAAAAAAAAGAAATTATGTGTGGATGATGGACCACTTACTTCGTTCCTAATTATACTATGTGAGCATATGTTTGTGTGCAAAATTTCATGTAAGCCTCAGTTACTCTACTTGTAATGGTTAGTAAGGAAAACTAGTTAGCAGTGATGGTGTGTGCAAGGTGAATCTAGTGAACATACAAACTATTTGAATTGCAAGTATGTGTGAAATATGTATTATATAGTTTTTTCCCGGGGAAAAATCGTAATCTTTCATTAATTTGAAAAATTACATATAGTAGATGCCCATGGCATATGCACAACTGTTGGCCCATGGCCAAGTCTAGATAGCTATCAAAAAATATAAGTTATGGCCGAAGCCATTCCCAAAAAAGCTATACATATTCACCTCGCAGGGTGTTCATCAAGTCTGGTATGCATAGATAAAGTAAAAACATAAATATATACATGAAATGATACTATGTATCAGCTGAAAAGTTTCCAAAAAAATTTAGGGCCTGTCCACCCTTGGATATGCTCTGTCGATGTAGGGTCGATGATAATATTGGTACTTTTCAGTGTTATTCTGCTCCTAGATCATCCATAGGCCTCAAGGTAGTGTCGTGGCCTCCTTGGAAAGCTTGTCAGCAGCCTCGTTATCTACCTTGTAAATGTGTTGGTAGGAGATAAAGTTAAATTTCGCTTTGTAGATCATAACTTCATCCAATATATTTCTAAGAGAATGTGCATGATAGTGATTGATGTTGTTGAACCAATTTATAATGATTTTGGAGTCCCCGAAGATCTGTAATTTTGTGCATGAGTGTGCCAATGCAAAATGCATGAGGTGTCTGAGAGTGATCAGTTCAAAAAAGTTGTTTGTTCCCTCTCCCAATCCTAACTGTAGTTTGTATAGGTGTTGTTCAACCAGGTATAAGATAATGCCCCCCCACATCCTTGTGCTTGGGCAACACCATCGAAATACGCCCATGGAAAGGTTCGATCAATCGATCCAGGGGAGTGTGAGCATCGTGGAGTAGATTGGGGATCCTCCGGTATTTCATGGAACATTGCCATGATATTTGCTGTGATATGTGGCCACCGTGCCTCAGCTCCTTTGAAAATGATATTGTTGTGGGTTAGCCAGATTGACCAACTAAGAAGGAGGGGAAGGCATAAGGATTTTGAGTCATGGAAATCAACAGTCTAGGAATTCCATGCACTAATAATCAAGGGTCCATTCCACCTACCCTGTTTGGAAAGCAGATGTAATATTTGTTGCCACATATGTACAGTCGTTGGGCAGTGAAGAAACAGGTGCTCATTGGTTTCCTCTTCCTGTTTACAAAGAACACACCAGTGCGGCCCATAGAGTGATCTGCGCATGAGGTTTTCTCCTGTGGGTGTCTTATTGTTGAGCACATTCCACATAAAGAGCCGAGTGCGTGGAGGCGCTTTAAGATTCCATATTTTTCACCACCAGTCCCGTAGAGCATCTAGTTTGCGGGCAGTGAGTAGAGAAGGGTAGCCAACTTTAGGAGAGTATTTTCCATGCTCTGTCGGGGTCCATATGAGCTCATCAGGGCCCTCCTTTATGCGAACATGAGCTTCATTCAAAGCACTGATGTATCCATCCCATGACTGCTGCCACTGATCGGGGATACCCAGGTTATGAGCCATTAACCAAGCCTGCTCATATATAGAGATGTGTTCCATGTCAGTAATCTGTGCAATCACCATGATGTGCCTTTGATGCAAATAGTGGATGAGGTTTGGAGGTAGCTAATACAAGTTTCCCCCACTGGTCCATGAGTCCATGCCAATATAGACTTTGTTTCAATCATTTATTCTCCATGCAAAGCCCTATCGTATGAAAGGCAATGTACGCAGGATGGCCTTCCAAACTATTAATATCCTTGTGAGGGGCCAGGTTGGAAAACAAATATAGTCCATGAGCTGATGAGGCCAAATGTACTTGTGGTAAATAACAGTCATCCAAAGATTCTGTGATGTGAGAAGTATCCATCCCATCTTAGCTGCTAAGGCTTGTGCAAAGATAGCGAGGTCTTTTAGCCCCCATCCACCCCATTTCTTTGGGAGGGCTATATTTTTCCAGCCTACCCAAGCAAAAGGTTTCCCCTCTTTTTGACCATTCCAAAGGAATCTGCAGCATATCTTCTGGATGCGAGCAAGTATTCCTCGAGGGATCCAGGCCAACGACATCCAGTACACGGGAGTAGCCTCCAAGACAGATTTTATGAGGACAAGACGACCTGCTCTAGATAGGAATCTATGGTTCCAATTTGTCAAGCGCTTCTCTATTTTGATCACAAGCCAAATCCAGTCTGCGATCCTGTAACAGTGGGGTTTGATCCAGAACCCCAGGTATTTGAGGCCATTCTCCAGAAGATGATGTTGGAAGGGGAAAAGTTGTAGGGCAGATTTGGCTTCCTAGGGGGAAGTGTGGGAGAGAGTGATAGTAGATTTGGAATGATTAGCTTCCATACCAGTGGCGAGGGAAAAGTGTGAGAGAATGTCGAAAAAGGTAGATGAGTCCCGAATGCTATCGTCAAGGAAAATAAGGACATCATCAACAAATAAGAGATGAGTGAGATAGCAATGATCACTCATTTTCAACCCTTGTAGTCTGCCATCCCTCTTTGTTGATGCAATGAGCCTACTAAGTCCTTCCATTACAATCAGGAAAAGAAGCAGGGAGAGAGGGCAGCCTTGTCTAAGGCCACGCTCAGCATGAAAAAAATGTGATGCAGAGCCATTTATGAGGACACTGAAAGATGTCGAGGTAATGCAGCACATGACCCAATCAGTGAAGGGAGTGGGGAAGCCCAGGTGGATGAGGATCATTTTGATATAGAGCCAGCTGACCATATCAAAAGCCTTTGCTAGATCAATTTTAAGGATAGCCCCTTTCAACTTTTTAATTTTGATAGAGTGGAGGGCTTCTTGTGCCGTGCCAATGGCTTCATGGATTTGTCGATTCTGAAGGAAAGAAAATTTCTCAGGGGAGATATGGCGGGATAGGATGGGACAAAGCCTATTAGCTAGGATCTTGGCAATGATTTTGTATAAGCAGTTGCAAAGGGAAATGGGATGAAAATCATTGAAAGATGTAGGGGCTTCAGATTTAGGGATTAAGGCAATAAAAGTGGTTTTGATGGCCTCATACATTCATTCGGTGGACCTGCATTCTTCAACCACCTTGATCAGATCTTAACCAATGAGCTCGAGAAAAGCAAGATAGAATTTGATTATGAAGCGATCCGGACCTGGGCTTCGATCTATTTTGAACCATTTCAGAGTCCCTTCTAATTCCGCTTGTGTGACAGGTGTTGTAAGCTCTTTTGCTGTATCCATATCCGCGAATCTGGGGAAGTGTCCAACAATTCTAACAATTTCAGCTAGATTGACTCCTAGAGGAGCCTTGTAGAGGTGTTGAAAGTGTGAATTCCCCTATTGTGAGAGCTAGTTGAAGGTGGATGCCATACTGCCATCTTCCATGGGCATATTCCAGATAGTATTGGAGACTTTCCTTCCCTTAGAAAAGTTTTGAAAGAACTTAGTGTTCTCATCTCCAGCTTGTAGCCAGATCTCTCGACTTCTGAGTCGCCAGGATTCTTCCCTCTCCTTCAGAATTTTGGATCTCTGATTTTCCAGATCAATTAGGTGGGACTTAGCTTCAGCAGATATGAATCCCCTGTTCTGGTCATCCAGGAGGGTGGCCAGAGATGACTCAACTGTAGCAAGGGTATTGTCATCCCTCAATGCTTTTTCCTTTGCCCATTGGATGGAGATTCGTTTGAGCATAGAGAGATTGTAGTAGAATCCTTTTGCCAGGGATCGACCCCTAGATGGTGGGTTGGCCTGCCAGAAATCCGTGATCAGTTTGAGGTAGGTCGGGTCCTTTAGCTAGGTAGAATTGAACTTGAAAGGTGCCATGGGTTTTCTTAGAGGACCAGAAATTTCCATATAGATGGGAGAGTGGTCCGAAATGCCTCCAGAGCCGACCCACTATCTGTAAAGTGATAGTTTTTGTAGCAGCGAATCCTTGATCAGAAATCTGTCCAATCTCCTAGCTAAAGCCGCCTCACCCACTCTCCTATTTCTCTAGGTAGGAAGTGGTTTTATCATAGGGATGTCCATCAGATGGTGTAGATCCAGAAGTGCTTCCATAGATTCAGTGAGCAGGTCCACCTGTGCATTTGTCCCCCAGGATTCTCCAAACCCTAAGGAGAAATTAAGGTCACCTCCGATGATGAGATTGTCCAGGGAGGTGATAGATAGGCTGAGTAATCGATTCCAGAAGGCCTCTCGACCTTGACATGGCCCATATACATTGATTACTCGAAGGTCCATCCCAAGTTCTACAGAGAAAATGTCCATACCAATGAACCCAACACCTCCCCAGGTGGTCCTCAGGTTAATGGTACGAGGGTTATAGCCCAGGGCCAAACCCCCAGATCGCCCAATTACATCAAGGGAGTGGAAGATCCAACTAGGTTTCAAAGAGCCTAGGGTTCAGGAGATATGGTCCGTCGCACCCAAGGTTTCTTGGAGGAAAATGATATCAAGCGGTTCAGATTCAAAGAGTCTTCTGAGGGCTAGCTTTTTGGGCGAGCTAGCCATGCCCCTGCAATTGAAGGAGAGCCACTTCATGGGGGCAACTGTGAGTGGGTGTTCAAAGCTCTAAGAACCCGGTCGAGAGATGATTCTCTACTAGAGACCACTTCCGCCCAAGCTTTAAGGATGGCTTTGGAAATATTTGATTGATGGCCACAGGAGGGTTTGAGGGAAAGAAGGGAGGGGGGTCAGTCCCAATCCAGAGTGGGTAGGGGAAACCTCTGATGAGTGAGGGCGGGGTCGGAGGTTGTAGGGATAGGACGGATCAGAGGGAACAGAGATAGGGGAGGAGGGAGTAGTAGGGAGGTCAAGGGGGGAGGATGTGGGGGTAGTAGAGAAAACCAGCTGGCAGGAAGTAAGGGAGCAAGGGATGGAAGGGTGTGTGCATTCCTGGTCCAGAATAGATGCATAGTGTAGATGCAATGCAGAGCATGCAGAAGATGATGAAATAATAGAGTGCGAAAAAAGAGGAGTACTCGAGGTGCGAGCGGCCTTTGCAGCAACTCGTGACCTGGTCATCGGTGGGGAAGGAGTACAGGGAACGCTGGCAGGTACTCGATGAGATGGAGGTTCCCTCCCAAATGAGGGCACTGCAACTATTGGAGTCGACTCAGGGATGGATGTTATAGTCTTGCCTGCCACAACTTCAGAACCCATCGGAGGATCCAGAATCTTTTGCACTAATGTACATTCCTTATATAGGTGTCCCACCTTGTGACATCTACGACACCTGAAGGGGACACCCTCATAGTCCATAATTTGAATCCTTGTGAAGTTCCTCCATTGCAGGGTTATTTTTTCCTCCAGACCTTCTCACGTATCAAGGTGCACCAGGATGTGAGCAAGTGTTCGGTTCTTGGATTGAATGTAGGACTTTTCATAGTCCAAGTATGTGCCCAGAGCATTCCCGATACGAACAAAAACATCTTCGAACCAATAGTGTAGAGGGAGGCCTGGCAGCCTAACCCATAATGGTCCAACCCCAATTTTCTCTCTCTCAGGATCAAAGAGTAGGCTCCATCACTTCAACAAGACCAGGGCCATTTCTATGTGCCAATATCGGGTGAGCACCATGTTGGTGTATTCCTCTAATGTGAAATGGAGCGTGAACCAACCTCGGGGAAGGGTCTGAACTTCAGACAATTCTTTAAATATGTTTCCCCATATTTCTTTTACAGAGAGGCTGAGTCGTTCCGTAGAGTATGCACGGCCTCGTACCCTACCGACCAAAACCTTCCCCATTGTGTTTACGACCTCTCCCATGTTAAATCCTTCCTAGAGGCCTTCACACACTTTATCTTTCTTTTTTCAGATCTGGGTGTGGTAGGATGGTCCTATAGAGGGTCTGTAGGGCTCAAGTTCTCCTGTTGTAGTTGTTGCACTGCGTGCCCGACCCTGATGACTGGGGTTCCAAAACACCCAGATGGGAGAGCCGAGGAGCCCGCCGCTGCAGTTGTCAGGCGGGGGGTCGGACGTCGGGGGATGCTGCACAGACACCTCAGGTAGATCAGGACCAAGGCAAGTGGCAATGTTCATCAAGTGGAGAAGGTTGCCTGGGGGCAAGGCGAGGGTTCGAAGGGTGGAGATGGGGGTGAGCAAGCAGCGAGAAGGTGGAGGATCGTGGGAGAGAGCGGGGGGTAGTCTAACACCGGGGAATCGATGGAGAGGGTTGCAAATGGGAGGGTGGATGCAAATGACCTGTGAAGAGTTACCACAGGAGACGAGGCAAAATGAGACAGTGCTGTCAGCGAGAAATGAGCGATTAGGACCGACGTAGGGTTAGGGTGCCTAAAGATAGGTTGGTCAGGGTTAGGGTCAAATGAGTAGTCTACCACCTCGTAATCCATCTCTTCCATGCTGCAGCTGAAACAGGAACTGTAACCGTTGGGAAGGCGAACAGAGAGCACTGTGGGAGGGCAGCAGGTAGCGGAGGGGGACAATGGGTGTGGGTTACAGTGCCTGCAGTAATAGAGGTAAACCGTCCACAGTTACCCGTATCCACAGCTAGGGTAAATCGCCATCACGAGCAGACCGACCTCTTCCAACCTATTCCTTCTATCCCTCAGGGAAATAATCATGTCTTATATAGTTATAAGGTGTGGTTAAATATATTCTATAAATGGTTGATAAAATACAATTGTCAATAATTTTAAAATAATTTGACAGATCATAGGAGTATTGTATCCATTTACTAAGTGAAGCATTTGACCTTTTTCAAAATTAGTGCTTCTTAGTAACAATTTTTCATTTCTTTGAGAGACTATATAAATATTAAACTAAAATTGATTTCTAAAACAAAGATCAAGATATATATTTTTTAATACATCTCATTCACCAAACAATTGACTTAAAATACAATAACAACTAAAAGAGAATGTGAGAACAAAAGGAAAGAGAAAAATGATTTAAAAAGAATAGGTGTTAAGAATAAAATTAGATGAATTGCAGAGTAAATGATCAACATGTACCTATTTCCCAAATAATCTAGTCCCATTAGCAATAATCTCTCTTCACTCTCCCCCCAACACATGTTTAAGAAATGAAAAAACTTAAAACCATTTGGGCATAGGACTGAAAGGTGTGTGATAAAGGTGATCTATTGTTAGATATAACCCAAACATTTTACTAGTAAATTTAGGTTTGAAGCTTTTTTTGGTTTCACAATAAGTCACATTTACCAAGTAAAGCATTTCTAGACCTTTTTCAAATTTACTTCTTCTTAGAAACATTTCTTTTATTTCTTCAAAAGACTATATAAATCCCAAACTAAAAGTGATCCCTAATATAATAAGGATGGTATTATATTTTGTCTATTTATGTCATTTACCAAACATTTGAATTATTCAAATTGAAGGTCAATTATTTAAATCTACTGTTTTGTATAATAATTTGGAAGGTTGTCAAACTAAAGACTAATAGAAATTAAGTTTAAATTCTTATATAGGAAACTTATAAATACATATTTAAAAGGGAATTATTCATTAAAGAACTTAATTACATGGCGAATCTTTTTAATTTGAAAGAATGGGAGATTCTTGAAAAATCAAGCTAGTGATTACCAAATTGAAGGGTCAAATTTATTTCATGAGAGAAAACAAAATCTACATCTATAAATTTATACAAATTTAGTCAAATATAACATAAATTGTTACTAGAAACCCTTACAATACATAAATACACACTCCATGATACAATAAGGAACCTATTCAACTAGTTTTTAATTATGTCAATATTTGAAAGCCTACTATATAAATTCAAATTAGATGGAAACATTTTCCTTCATTAGGAGCACCATATCATTTAGCATTTTAAAAGATGTAACTAAAATTACCATAAAACAATAGTAAGAAAAACTTTCTTAAAGGAAGAACTTATTATAACTATAGAGAATTTCACAATTCCAAATAAAAATTGGAAAAAATGTGGGATGAGAAGGACAATGAAATTGTTCATAAGGAAACAAAAAGAAATCAAGAGATAAAGGTTTTAGTGGATTTGGAGAACAATATGATTCAAGGTATTATCAACAATGAATGTACATTGTTATCATTTGTGGTGAAGAGGGGCATAAATGATTTGAGTGTTTTTCTAGAGAATGTACATGGAAATGTTAGCACGACAATCAAGTAGGGCACAGGGAGGGGAAGAGGATTTTAAAAACTATATGTTTCTACAAGAAACATTTTTTATGCACATGCAAAGATGGATATCCAATGTCTTTTATGTTTTCAATTATTTTTATTAAATATTGACAAATTTTAAAATAAGGAAATTTTCTTTTTTACTTTTGGACTATACTTTGTAATACATTTCAAAATCACATGTTGAGAAACAACTAGATGAAATTAAATGACATTAGATTTCTACAGTCTAAGAAGATTAACATTGTAAACATTTCTAGCATATCATCAATACATGCATGCCAATTTATTTCTTCTTCATTTATTATTTATGAATTTAATATTGATTAATCACATGAGCCTTCAATGGAGCATTAAATTTATATGCAATAATAAACTCCTTTTTGTGTAAGCACGAATCTACACTACATTTTGTATGTCTTTAAAAAAATTGTTCTCTTTAAAAAAATCTCATAACCTTCATGTGAGAATGGAAAGAAGAAACTTGTGAGGTTTTCAAAGGTAGGGATCATAATTTAGGATTCAATGAACCATTAAATGTTATATCTGATGATAGATGTTACAAAAATTTAATGTTGTTATATATGTTTAACAAAGAATGTCTTTTCAGTTCATGCACATTTGAAGTATGGATATTCTTGCTCCTTCTAGATGTTGACACATTTTCTCTCTTTTAACTCCTTCAAGTATATCAAACATTAATAAACTAATGTTTATAAGTTTTCGAGCATCTATGTGAAAACTATTTTTGCTAATCCCTCTTGTAATTAAATTGCCATGAATTGTAATTCATGTAAATAATATATGGAAATTATGTTCTAATGGTTTTCTTTGGTTAAATCACATTCTTAGTTTTTGTGGGTTATCCTAAACCATTACAATTTGAAGGTGGTTCATAATTTCCATGAATTCAAGTGGTTTCATAAAATTCCAACAAACCATGGTTTTAAGTAGTTTTCAATAATTTTCATGGTTTCAAGTGGTTTTCTTTATTTGTTGTTACATCTCACTTTTTAACTACATGGTATTACTTTCAATGCTTATTTTGTCTTACTTTTATTGTTTCATTCTCAATTTGTTTCTCATTTTCAATCATATATCCTAATACATACAATATGGAGAAAGTTATATGAGAAGTGAGACAAATTGAATTACCTGTATTTGCATGAATTTCTTGAATTGCATGATCTTCTTGTTCTCTCAATGTCAGGTGTCTTTTTCTCATCCTTTCTCTATTTTTTTCTCATATTTCCTCTGTCAATAGCAATTTCTTTCCTTTTCTAGATCCAAATCTCCAATTTTGTTAAAAGCTTCAACTATTCCATTTTCCTGAGGATGATATGGGGAGCTCCTTTGATGGTATATTTCAAAATACTTTGTCAGTGCGACTATGGTCTGGTTAAAAAAATTTCTCCTAGTCACTCATCAGAACCCGAGGACATCCAAACCTAGTCAAATAGAAACCGCACGACAATATCGATGCTATAATCCTTCACTATTGTATCTTTGACCCATGTTGTTAAATAATCCATCATAATGATAATATATCGTGTGTCGGTCATCCTATCTAGGGGATCAATAAGTCCAATAAAATCAATAACCCATTTATCGAACAGTTGCAATGTAAGTTTGGGGTTTAAAGGCATCTCATCCCGCCATGATGGCCTTCCCACTCTCTAGCATACATCGCAGGCTCTACAATAGTCCTTGGCATCAACATGTATAGTGGAACACCACAATCCTGCAAGTAAAATATTTTGCGTGGTAGCCCTGCACGTATAGTGACCTCATATGACTCTAGCATGGGCCTCAACCAATATCATAGGCAGCTCATGCTCGATAATACATCACCTTAAGATTCCATGAACCCCTAGTCTGTATAACACCCCTTCTATTAGCTAGTAATCTACCTCCTTGACTACGATTTGTTTCTTCTATGCCATGCTGTAGTTTTCTGGCACCTTCCTAGTACTCAGAAACTACATAATATCTGTGAAATAATCATATACCATAGTGACCTCAAAAAATTGAGCATTTGGTAAATTATCCCCTATGTTTTGTGCTTCCTCTCCTGAATTCAGACATGATAGGTGATTGGGCCCCAAGTTCAGCCTTCCTAGTTTGACCACTATTTGGAAATCGTATTCTTGGAAATACAACAACCATCGACAGATTCTCCCCCCCCAACACAGTCTTGTTCGCTAAAATATTTTAAAGGTGAATGATCTATGTATAAATTGAATTTATTGCCCAATAGATAATGTCGAAACATCTAGAAGGTGTATACCATTGTCAGTCCCTCCCTCTCAGTCGTATTATAATTATGTTTTGTCGTTGATAGCTTGCAACTCGCAAAACCAATTGGATGTTCAACTTTGTTATCACGTGGTTGGGCCAAAATCGCTCCTAACGCAATAGAAGAAGCATCAAAATGCACATGGAACTCCTTGGTCCAGTCTGGAAAAACCAAAATTGGGGTTGAAACTATTTTTTCCTTCAACATATCCAAATCTTGCTAACTCTCTGCAATCACCATAATTCAACCCCTTTCTTCAATAGGCACAGTGATCTTTGCATATCCATGTATAAAATTTTGGTAGTAGTCTGTGTGGCCCATTGTGGCTCTTAATCATTATAATAGAAGGTGATAGATCCACAATGACAATAATTTTGGTTGGGTGCACTAGCAACCCTTTCTTGCATATGACATGACCTAACATAATACTAAAGGGAGCACAAAAAAATAATTTCTTGAGGTTCAAAGAGATATATAACTACGTGCATTAGTCTAACATCAGTCACAACACCTTGATGTGCTTCGTTAGAAAGAAAAACATAGTCTAGTCATATAAATAAACCTCCAAAAACTTATTCATATATTCTTTAAAATTTGTCACCACTATCCGAAACAAAATGGCTGGTGCATTTTTTAGGTTGAATGGCATCATCATATACTAGAAACAACCCCACCGTGGATGATCTTCACTTGATGATAACCCGAGAGAATCCATTAGTGAATGAGTATGACTCATGTCCCCCTACATTATCAAAAATCTCATTGGAATGGGGTAGAGAAGAGATCATGGGCACATGCATCATTTGATTTTCGCAAGTCCACACAAATTCAAATTTCCCCCTTTTTTGTTTTTGTCTACCACGAGACTTACCCACTTTGATTCATCTATCGACTCAATGATTATTTCTTTCAACAAATTTTCCAACTCTTTTTTGACCTTTTCCTTATAAATAGGATTCAATCAATATGGTCTTTGTTTTAGATGATTTGCTTCTGGTTTAAGAGGGATCTTCATTTCTACCAATTCCTCCACAATCCCCTTCGTCTCTTCAAAATTATTGGGGAATAAATCTTGATACTTGTGATGAGCCTCACCATTTGGTAACTATATGGACCTTCATTCACCTCCTAGATTCAAATCAACTCTTTTCACAACTTGTTACATGTTTTAATTATATTTTGTTTAATGAGATGAGTCAAAGTGAGATATTATGCCTAGTGGACTAATGTGCATTAAATGTGGGTTTCTGAGAGAAAATCAAGGAATTTTGGCAAGATTAAAGGCTGAAACTCGAATGGGACAAGGAATAAAGATTGTAGGAGGTAAATCCTCCTCATTTACTCCTCCATCATTCGAATATTCCTCCATCAATCAAACTAGCTCAGAGTACAAGAAGCCAAGTCCTGAAGAGCAAAAGGCAGTGAAGCAAGTGATAGTCAAAGAGTTAGTTCATCTTGATTTTGGGAGCTGAGCCTCCCTAGATTTAAGGAAGTTGTTGGAGACTTCAGTTTTATAAATAAATAGGCCTAGAGCCTCATTAGGATTCTAATTTTTGTTGTAAAAACACTAGTTATTTTGGAGCTCCAGACTTGTGGAAGACATTGCTATGTGATTTTCTATTTTGATAATGAGAATGAGCTTTTTCATAATCCAAAAATTGAGTTAACTTAGAGGGATGAAGCTCTTGGGGTTAGGGCTCTTGGGGTTAGGGCCCAACCCTAGTAGTAAAGGCTCCTCTTCTTGTATCTGTATTCTTAGATTAGTTTCATAGATTCATGGTTAAATTGTCCTTAGAAGTATTTCATTGCAAGTAGTGTAGATGTGATTAGTTTGTTTATTATTTTTCTTCCATTTGCGCTTTACTTTAGCAGCAGGTTATAAGGGATAAAAGGAGCATCACAAAGTTGTCATTGGGTGTCTTGGCCTCACCTCTTCCTTCAGGGATTATGATTTGAGGAAAGGACCCCTATGCAGACCCAAAAAGACAGATTTATACTTTCTCATAGAATTTAGAGTTCACTGTACTTGAACCAACATTTGATCAGTTTGCAAGTGTAGGTTTTAATTAAAATTTCTTCTATTTTCAGTCTTACAGTAGAGCTCATCAATGACTTCATCTTATTCTGCAATTTCCCTCATGCATGAAGTAGACATCTAGCTCATTAAACTCTGTTTTTCTAGCTTAGTGAAATTCTTCTTGTTTGCATGATTTTTGGGCAAATACCATTGTTTGATGCAGTGTAGGTGTTTCAAAAGTAGATAAAGATTTCATAGCAATAAACCTCCTTCAAAATTCATCCATCCGTAATCATTCCTTTCTTTCATTAAGACCTTAACCAATTTCATCATTTTACATGGAAACTTCTCCAAGCACGTTGAGCAAATCCAACCAGCTCCCAACCTTGGTTTTGAGTTCTGAGTGATCCTAGGTATTTTCTCACTCTATTCCACCCACCAACCACCTTTCCTAAGCCTTCCATCACCTCCATCACCCATCGTTTTTCTCTTTGTTGTATCCTGTAGAAATACAGGGAATCTTGTAGGTTTTTAGGACATCCTATAGGTTTTCCTGTAGTGGCTTGTTTTGAGGCCAAATCGAGGGAAAACCTCCAAGAATCCACACAAGGTCACCTAAGGGTCTCCCAAACCTTCCAACCATCAACCAGCATCCCTAAGCCACCTGCCACATCACCAAAAGGGATTAGCTTTCACACTTGTTTTTCCACAAAAAGAATAAAAAGAAAAAACATATTTACTTCAGTCCTTTACCTGCATAGTTGTGATGTTTGATGTTTTGAACTTTCATGCTTAGGAAAGTAGGATTTCATACATATTAGCTTGGCATTCTTGTAAAGCATAGTTTCTTAGAAGTTAGTTAGGAAATGGTGTGTTTTTAGCATTGGATTTCAGTCCTTTTCCTTATTGCAATAGACAAGCTTTATCCTAGAGTAAATTTCTCTTTCTTTCATCAGTAATCAAGCTTCTTCTGAATCCATAGAAGTCTATCTTAAAAACAGTAGTGGTCTCTTGCCAACTGAATAAGGACAAAAGGCAGAACCATCACTTTTACTTGTATATACAACATTGTCACCTCCAAGTTTGTACGAACCCCAGGTTGATAAAGTAAAGTTGGTAGCCCCAAGAGTTGCAGCATTCTTGCTGCAATACTGGTGCTCATCATTTTTTGACGCTATTTCCAGGGACATGTCTGAGTAATATGTGATTACTGCTTCCTTTCTTCCATTTCTTGATTCTAATATTTTGCTAGTAGTTTTATTTCTACAAAAGTAATTTAGTTTTCTTCCTTTTTCCATTCTGCATTCTTTGCATTCCTTTCCATTTTGCAAGTAAGATTTCAATGAACAAGTTAATTTTTCATTCAATCAGTAGTTTTTCATTCTGTTTGCAATTTCAATTCTGCAATTATTTTAAAAGTTTGAAAAAAAACTCAAAACACAACAAAAACATATTTTTCATGCCTCGAAGGAATAAGGATAACTTAGGGAAATTTTTGCCAAATATCCCCACTGCTTCAAACAACCAACCTTCCCTCTTCTTTGATGGTTGTGAACTGGAGGAACCCTTAGGTGAGAAACCAAACATATTTGAAGAACCTACAGGGGAAGACGAAGAAGGAGAACCCATCCCTACTGAACCAATCACTGAAAATAGAAATGACAGAGGAAATAGGGAAAGAGTTGAGGGTGCCTTCCCCATTAGGGAATCCAATGGGGATATTAAGATGAAAAATATAAGCCCCTCTGCCCTTCCTCATTTCCATGGCCTGACCTCAGAAGATCCAGAAACTTTCTTATTTGAGTTTTTTGTCATATGTCGAACCTATGACTACACCAATGATGAGCAGAAGTTGAAACTATTTCCATCCACTCTCAAGGATGCAGCATTGCATTGCTTCATGGGTTTACCTGGAGATAGCATCACAACTTGGGCTCAGATGCAGCAAGCCTTCAACAACAAGTATCGAGACTATTGTAGGTCTAAAGACACTAAAGAGGAAATTTTTAGGATGACCTTGGGCAATGATGAATCCCTAGAAGATTAGGAAGAAAGAGTCCAACTTGGCTACAAAAGGGCCAGGTGCACACTTGACCCTGAGTCACTGAAGTTGGTCTTACTTAGATGAGTAAGGGAAGATCTTCTAGATACCCTAAAATTGTTAGCAGGATGGGATATCTAACAGTTACCCTATGAGGATATCAAGACTGTCTTTAGAAACCATTCTAGGGTAGCTAGGAAAAAGGGTAGGGGTAGTCAACCTATGGTCAGTCCATCCTCTTCCAATTCATCCATCAAGGGTGAAATTGGAAACATGCTGGAAGATTTCAAGAGTGAGATGCTGTAAACACTTGCCCAACAGTTGGACACTATGCACATTAAGAGAAAACAGGAGGAAGTAGAGAGACCCATAACCATTTTCTGCCCTAGATGGACCAGGAGGAACCCTAGGAATGAATGTCCATTGAATTCTATTGAAATCTACTCAGTATGCAAAGAAAACCACTCCAGAAATAGGTGCCCCTCTTTACCTGGACTAAAATTTGTATATCAAGGAGCTGAAGGGGTAATTGAACAGCTCTGCTACATAAACCAAAGGATACCTCATGGGCCTAGGCCATACCAGCAAGGCATGCAAGGGTCATCCCATGCATATTACAACACTAACCAAACCACATCCAAACCTTCTTGGGGGCCCGCTGCTCATCCTTCCTAGGCTACACCTCCTCCTTTATCCTTTGCACCTTAGTATCATTCCCATCCAGCCAGCCAGTCATTGCAACCATATGCTCCACCACAACCTCAATGTAATGCACCACCCCAAGGGTGGAGGCCCCCATACAACAATGCTCTAGCCTTATTGCCTTCACCACCTACTCAACCATAGATGTTACACTCTGCTCCACCTAAACAACCCCAGATGCATGCCCAGCCAAATCCAAACCCATACAATAGACAGGCACACCAAGTATACAATGAAGAGACATCCTATCCAACTTATGCTATGGAAATTCAGGAAATCAACTTGAGATCTGGGAGAGTACTCTCAGAAAATCAACCTCTACCTCCACCTAGGGAGGTTGAGGAGGAAAGAGAGGAAAGCATGCCTAAAGTAAATCCACCACCCTTTCCTAAGAAATTAACCTAACCAATCCAGCCTACCCCACAAGAGACTAAACTTCTGGAAGAATTGAAAAACTTATGTGTCAAAATTCCACTTCTCCAAGGTATTAAAGATGTACCTATTTACAACAAGTTGATTAAGGAGAGGTGCTTCAAGCATCCAGGGAGGCGAAGAAGAGATGCCCCTACCATTAATGTCATTAGATAGTTATCTGACTTAATGCTGGGGTAGGTAATTTTTCCAAAGTATTTGGATCCTAGAAGCCCTGTAGTAGATGTGCACATCAATGGCACCATTTTCCCACACACTTTGATCAATCTTGGGGCTGCCATTAATGTGATGACCATGGAAACCATGCTGAAGCTTAACCTCCAAGGTTCATTGAGAAAGAACAAAACAATTCTACAACTTGCAGACCGCTCCATAGTGACCCCTGAGGGGATTGTGGAGGACGTGATGGTCTCCATTGACTCTTGGGAATACCCTGCATATTTACTAGTTCTCCAGCCTAAGGATAAGCTTACTGGTTACCCTCTCATCCTTGGGAGGCCTTGGTTAGCCACTGTTGATGGCTACATTAGCTGCACGGCTGGAAATATGACTATCAAGAATGGGAATATTTCCAAGTAGTTAGTCCTATACCCTCTTGCTCAGCCATCTCTAGAACATGACTTACCTTTATTCTGCCCAACTCTATACCTTAGAAACAACGATGTGAGGGGGACCGCATGATGAAGATGATTTGATTAAACACATACTCTAAAGTCCAACTCCCAATTAATTGTCCTTAGAAGAAGTAGTAAAGGAAACCCATAACAACCATCATATTGATCTATTCTAGCCAATTCCAACCCTATCCATGTCAAAACCATAGAATTTGGCCCCAAGAAAACTTTGAAAACCAACCCATCTCTTTTTGTTCAACAAGAAGAAAAGTTGTGCAACCTACTAAAGGAATATATGGATGCCTTTTCTTGGAGTTACAAAGAAATGAAGGGAGTGCACCCCTCAGTGTGTACTCATGTTAGGCCCCTATACTAATAGTGTAACCCCTTATTGTTATTAGTAAAACCCACTTATTATATTGATGTACCCATGTAGTGCCCATACGTTTACTAATGTACCCCATAGAAGCCCACTATTGTTATTATTGTGCCCTTACATTATTATTGTTATGTCGGCTCTGATTATGTTATGATCCCTTAGACTCCTATATATAGAAAGGAGGTCTTTTCATTTGTATCATCGAAGAATTGTTCATTTATGTAATGTAAAGGAGGTTGCCCCCTCGAAGAGGCTGAATTCTAAGGCGTGGATTTATCTTTTCTTGAGCTGGTTTCATAACATTTGGTATCAGAGCTGTGGATTCTAGTGTTTCGCTGCTCCAAACAGGTCATTGTGGCATTTTCGCTATAACTTTTTTTCTGTGACGTTTCAGAAGTTGCAAAAAAAACAAATTTGAGAAGAAATCGCATTGAACCTTGGGTCCGAATTTCAGAGCTTGTCGCACGATATTTGCGGAGATATGATCTGAGGAAGTTAGTCTTTTTGCAGACTCCTGAATTACATTCAAAACAGGTGACCTAGGGAAAATAGTCATAACTTTCTCTCTGAGCATTGGATTGAAATTTCGTAAGAAGGTATAGAAAGAGGATAGACTGTAGTTTCTTGTATATCGTTTTTAGAGCCAAAGGTCGAAAAATTGACACGTGGCACTTCATACAAGTTCGCTCTTCTGGAAAGGTCTATAATCAGGTCATCTTGGGAGATTGTGCATAACTCTTTTTTGGAGAATCCAATTTGGATCAAACTGGTGGCATTGGAAAGAGGACACAGAGGGCTACTACAGGTAGCAATTTCAGAACTTAAATATCCGCAAGTATAGAGTTACAGTTGTTTCAAGATCGAGGTCCTAAAATCAAGAAAAAGCAAGATGAGGAAGTTTGATGGCAAGGATCCGGTAAATTGGATACTTCAGATGGAGCAATATTTTGATCTACATGGTGTACAACTGTTACAAAAGGTATGTATTGCATCTTCATATTTAGAACCAGATCAATTTTTATGGTACAAAGGGCTTTGTTCTCGTAAACAACTTGTTACGTGGTCAATTTTCACGGAGGAAATGATAGCACATTATGACGATACAAAGAGCAACACCTTCTTTAGAGCAACACCACAACAATTGGAAAGAGTAAAAGGGCTTTGTAACATAGTGGAAAGCAAAATTATGGAAAGCAGGAAGCATACCTCTCACAACTATAAAGATGGAAGTGTTGTTTCTCCTAGCCTTCCGCAACCTACAAGAGTTACACCACAACAATTGGAAGAAAAAAGAGAAAAAGGGCTTTGTTACAATTGTGACAGAAAATGCACTAAAGGTCATAAGTGTGCTGAGAAGAAATTATTTTACATATAATATGAAGAGGAGGAAGAAAAGGATCAAGAAACATCAAAAGAAGAAGATATACGCCAGGACCCCACCCCAGAGAAAGAAGAAATGAATTAGACCATATCTTGTAAAGCATTGGCAAGAATTACCACTCCTCAAACTCTCAAGATAGAAGGACATATCAAGAAGAAAAAGGTGCAAGAAGTGAAAGATCATATCAAGAAAGAAGAAATGAATCCAACCATATCTTGTAATTCATTGTTCGAAATTACCACTCCTCAAACTATCAAAATAGAAGGACATATCAAGAAGAAAAATGTTCAAGAAGTGAAATATCACATCGAGCATCAAGAAATAAATTCGACCATATCTTGTAAAGGATTGGAAGAAATTACCACTCCTCAAACTCTAGAGATAGAAGGACATATCAAGAAGAAAAAGGTTCAAGCAGTGAAAGATCACATCGAGCATCAACAACAAGTTCTCCAACTTTTAAAGGATAATGCCACTTCGGTGCAAAATCAAATGAAACAACAGGTAGATCAACATCGTAGCGAAAAATGTTTTGATGTAGGTGATTGGGTATTTTTACTGTTACATCTCAAGCAAGATATTTATGAGAAGGAAATGTTGGCAATACTACATGCACTTAAAAAATGGTGACCTTACCGAATGGGAAGACTCTTCAAGGATGAGGATGTGGAAGCATTGTTTTGTGCTATTTATATTATCCAAACAGATTGGATAAACGAAGCAAGGGATCAATGGAAGAAGGACAAAGAAGTATGGCCACTTATTCAAAAGTTGCAAAAGATCCCAATTCAAACAATATTTCCAGATATTGAAAAGGAAGGAAAAATCATATTGGAACCTGGAGCAGTCACAAAAACAAGAACCCGACAGCTACGAAATCGATCAATTTCAGAGTATCTCATCAAGTGGAAGAACTTACCCGCTGAAGATTCCACATGGGAGGACAAGAATTTTATACAGAAGCATCGAGAACTACTCAAGCGTTGAGGACAACGCTTTTTGAAGGAGAGGGGCATGTTAGGCCCCTATACTAATAGTGTAACCCCTTATTGTTATTAGTAAAACCCACTTATTATATTGATGTACCCATGTAGTGCCCATACTGTTACTAATGTACACCATAGAAGCCCACTATTGTTATTATTGTGCCCTTACATTATTATTGTTATGTCGGCTCTGATTATGTTATGATCCCTTAGACTCCTATATATAGAAAGGAGGTCTTTTCATTTGTATCATCGAAGAATTGTTCATTTATGTAATGTAAAGGAGGTTGGCCCCTCGAAGAGGCTGAATTCTAAGGCGTGGATTTATCTTTTCTATCTTTTCTTGAGCTGGTTTCATAACAACTCACCACATTTATATCAAAGAAGGTTGTAAGCCAGTGTGACAACCCCAAAGGAGGATGAATCCAGCTCTTAAAGATATAGTCAAAGAATAATTGCAAAAGCTGCTAGATGCAGGATTCATTTACCCTATCTCAGACAGTGAGTGGGTCTCTCCTTTGGTGTTGGTTCCAAAGAAAAATGGTAAGTGGAGGATTTGTGTCGATTACAAGGAGTTAAACAAAGCCACAAAGAAGGACCATTTCCCTCTACCTTTCATCGACCGAGTGCTAGATGGCCTGGAAAGGATATTTTTTTCTCTTTCCTAGATGGATTCAGCGGGTACAATCAAATCCAGATCAGCATGGAAGATGAGGATAAGACCACCTTCACTTGTCCTTGGGGTTCTTTCGCCAATAGGGTCCTTCCTTTTTGCCTATGCAATACTCCTTCCACTTTCCAGAGAGCAGTCTTGAGTATCTTTGTCGAGTTATTCCATGATATGCTAGATATTTATATGGATGATTTTACACCTTATGGATGTGATTTCATGGAGGTTCTGTCTAACTTAGGTAAGGTGCTACATAAATGCATTGAAATGAACCTGTCTCTCTATCCCGAAAAATGTGAATTCTTGATGACTGTAAGGACTGTGTTAGGTCATTCAATATCTCAGCAAGGACTACAAGTGGACCCAAACAAAATAGCTATCATCCAAAGGGTGCCACCTCCATAAAATCAGAGTGATGTCAGAAGTTTCCTAGGGTTAGCTAGATACTACCGAATGTTTATAAAAGACTTCAGCAAGTTGGCTTCTCCTTTATGTGGGTTGTTGGCCAAAGACTCTGATTTTGTATGGTCAAAAAGCTATCAAGAGACCCTGGACACCCTGAAGGACAAGTTAACCACTGCACCGATTCTCTGAGGACCAAATTGGGCCCTTCCTTTTCATATACATGTTGGTGCCTCACACAAAACCATAGGAGCATTTCTAGGCTAGATAGATGAAAATTTTCCTTATCCCATTTACTATATCAGTAAGAATCTGTCAAAGGCCGATTTGAACTACACAGTGACCGGAAAGGAGCTCCTGGTTGTTGTGCATTCATTAAAAAAATTTAGGCATTATACTACAAGCTATCAAACATTTGTACATACTGACCATGCTGCAATCAAATATTTAATGAATAAACCTAATGTGAATGCCCGGATTATTAGATGGTTACTTTTATTACAACAATTTGATCTAACTATTGTTGATAAGCCTCACAAAGAAAATTTTGTTGCAGATTTTTGGTCTAGATTAAGTTTGCCTGCAGGTGAGGAGGGAATGGTTGATGATCAGTTACAGGATGAGCACCTATTCACATTTGAGTTCTCTCTCCATGGTTTGATGACATAGAAAACTATTTGGTATCTGCACAGTTCCCACTGAATTTGTCCTCCAAAGAGAAAAGCAAGATTGTGAGGAAGAGCACCCCCTTCACTTGGATTGGGGGCAACCTCTTCAAACTAGGCCTGGATCAAATTCTAAGAAAATGTGTTAGGGAGGAGGAAGTCTTTGACATCCTTTTGACCTGTTGTGATGGGCCTTGTGGAGGTCACTTTGCAGCAAAGAGGACAACATTTATAGTGTTACAAACTAGTTATTATTGGCCCAATCTTCATCAGGATGTGAAAATATATACTAGTCAGTGTGGTTGATGCCAAAGGATGGGAAAGCCTACTCCAAGAGATGAAATGCCTCTGCAACCTCAAGTGACTTTCGAGCCATTTGACAAGTGGGGCACGGACTTCATTGGACCTATTGACCCTCCTTCCAAGAAAAAGTAGTATATCATTGTATGCACTGACTATCTAACTAAGTGGGCTGAAACCAAGGCAATCAAGGTAGCAATAGAGGAGACGGTGGCTGGGTTCTTAAGGGAGAATGTATTTTACAAGTTTTGGTACACTAGAGAACTTGTCACTAATCAAGGTAGCCAATTTACCTCCAACATGATTGAAGACTTGCTAAGCCAGCACGAGATCAAGCATAGAACCTCTACTCCCTATCACCCACAAGATAATGGGCAAGTAGAGGTGACCAACAGAGCACTGGAGGGCATCCTAACCAAAATGGTTAGCAATAGAAGGAAATATTGGGCAGATAGACTAGTTGAGGACACCTGGGCCTATAATACCACTTGGAAGACCACCAATGGATTCACACCCTATGAGCTGGTCTATTGGAAAAAGGCCCTGTTTTCCATTGAATTTGAGTATAATACATTGAGGATGGCAGCCCAACTAGATCTAGATCTTAGTTGTGCACAAAAGGAGAGATTTCTCCAGTTGAATGGTTTAGATGAGTTCAGAATGCAGGCCCTCCTACACACGGACGTAACTCAAATTCAGAGGAAGATCTAGCATGATAAGAACATCAAAGATAAGTAATTTCAAGAAGGTGATTGGGCTTTGTTATATGATTCTAGGTATAAAGACTTTAAGGGCAAGTTAAGGACAATATGGTTAGGGCCTTATGTTACATATAGATGTCATGATAATGGCTCTGTGCAGATTAGAACCATAAATGTAGAGGCCATTCCTTTACTTGTTAATGGGCACAGATTGAAAGTTTACAAAAGGACATTGTAAAAGCAAGATTTCATTGATGGTATCAATAAAACAGTGATGTTGGTGGAGCAAGCCTCAAATCCTACCTCACCAAGTCACTGAGAAAAAAATAAAAGAAAAATAGAAAAAATAAGGAGAATCAGGTGAAAACCTCCATGAGGGGCCTGAGTCCCACTATTGGGTAGAAAACCTCTTGGGGTGGCCCGTTGGTGTCAAGAAAAAGAGAGAGAGAGAGAAATAAAAAGATATCTTGGTGAAAACCTCCCTTGAGGCACCTAGGGCAAGCAGCTAGGATGAAAACCTCTTGGAGGTAGACTAGTTGTTTTCGAGAAAAAAAAAAGAGGAAAGAAAAATTCATGAAAAACTGTTTGCAGGTCAGCAGGAGGACGATCAGAGAGAAAAGGAGAACCATTCTCCATTCATTATCCTTCATCATTCCACCATTCCTTTCAGTTTTTTCACTCATTTGCCTTAGTTTGCAAGGGTACTGTGTTTTCTACAAGATTCCCTAAAAACCTACAGGATCCCTTGAAAACCTACAGGATGATCATGTAGGAATTACAGTGGCTTGGGAATCCTAAAGGAAGTAATCCTAGGGCAAGGAAATGACCTACACATGTCAAAAAATAAAATTCCTAAAACACCTCTTCATTACCATACCTCTCTCCACCTTGATCACCCTTGTATTCATCATTAAAAAAACAAAGTTTTCAAAAAAACTACAGTCTTCAAGAAAAAACATAGAGAAAAAAGACGAGATAGAGAGCAAAGGGGAACAACACCTGAAGGTTATTTCTAATTATTCACACACCCCTAGACCTCCTCTCTATCCATGCTCATCATCATCAGGTCCCAGCAGTAGAAATGATTAAAAAATTTTAGGGAGAAGCAACTACAAGACATCCTGTAGGAAATCTTGTCTCAACCTATCCCACAGAATAAAAATCATAAGTTGCAGCAAGTTCCTTGCATGGAGATCCAAGGGTAGAAGAAGCTCCAGAGCAGTAGTAGCACCATCATCTTCAACACCAGGTACCTGCACATCAAGGAAGTCATCAAAGGATAATAAAAAAAAAGGAGAGATCACATGCAGCCAACATATAGCAAAAACCTTGTTTCTTCAACAAACTTTAGCAAGTTATTGTTACCACAGGTAAGTATCTTGCTTCACTCTCTCATTTGCATAATGTAATCAAAAGATGTAAAGGTTGTGAACGAGTTGGTTTATAAGTGAAAGGTAGCCAATTAACTTGGGTACCTTCGTTCAGTCAGTGAGGAAAAAACAGTTAGTCCTCACACACGTGGCAGCAGTCAAGTCAAAGAAAAGGAGGATGAGGTCGAAAGTAGTTAAGACTACAGATGCCCAAAGTGGGAGTTGATTATGAGGTGAAAGGAATGATGATGTGGTAGTGGGGACCAACGGTCCAAAAATAGAAATTTGTACCTCGGCTACCAGCACACCACCTCACTCAACTCGACCATGAGAGGAAATAAATGTTGATCCCCATGCACTCATGCATTCATCTTCTTAAGGCTTACTCTAGAATAGTAACTCTCGTCCCCAAGCAACCTGTAGAAGATAAAAACTTCATTTTTTCCTACGCATGACTTCCTATAGGAAATCCTACAGGATCACACAGGAATCCTACAGGATACAGTCAGGAAGTCTATAGGATTGGCAGAGAGCAATTTCAAAGGGGGAAACACAGGGGATGGCTACAACAAGCACTATGAGGATGTAGGCTCTACGTTTCCTCCCATTTTTCCAAGTAAAAAGAACAGAAAAATCTCCTAATTTCATGAAATTGATAGTTGTATAAGGGAATTGTATCCATAGAAATTTCAGTCCCATTTCCTCCTTCATTAAAATTTTGAATCTCTGCTCCTCAAATTCATGAGACAAAATGACAGGGGGGTTTAATAGAAGGGATAACACTATAAGGATTCAGCAACACCCTCCTGTGCTAGAAATAATTAAAAGGCATAATTGGATGGGGTACTTTGAGAAATTGAGGGGGTATGATGACGAAGTAGCCAGAGATTTTTCTCTCTCCCTCATTCCATTGACCAAGACCCATGCCACTGTTGTGGTGAGAGGCCTCTCCATAGATCTCACCCATGAACTCATAAGAAGAATTACCATAATTCCCTTATGAGTGCCTTAGAGAAAGGAAGACAAGGGAGATAGCCAAATTGCAGAGAAGAAATTCTTTCTAAAGAGGGAGGAGCCCATTGAAAACAAAAATGGAGTGAGGAGAAAAAGCCTACCATACCCTTGGAATGAGGTAAGCTACCATTTTTTAAAATACATATCATGTGAAGGTAGGTATAGTGTGGTATATGGATATCATTTTAGGTTTTTTGAAGAATTGAGGTTTGGAGCATAAACACCTCCTCACCACAGGCTCAACATACCATACTTCCTTTTGCAATCACTGATAGATACAAGCATGAAGGTGCAGGAAGGAAACTGCCAACAACTATCCCACCATGGGTTAATTGGAATCATCATAGAATATGACCTCCAAAACCTTAGAATTCCTATCACTTGGGAAATTTTCAAATACATGCCGACAGAGGTGGATATCAAGGCCCTCACATATGATAGAAGCCCTACTGTCAATGAAAAGGATGAAGAAGAGACTAAAACAGATGAAGAAGAAGCAGAGAGGGATGAAGAGGAAATAGATGAGGAGGAAGAGGAAGAGAAAGAGAAGGAAGGTGATGAAGAAATAGAGGAAGATTTCAAGGAGGAAACTGATAAAAAAGATGAGGATCTAGAGGGAGAAGAAGAGGCAAAAGACAAAGGTGAAAAGGGAAATGGAAAAGAGGAGGCAGAGGACAAGGAGGTGTCACCTAGGGTGTCTCCAAAACCCACCGAGAAAGAGGCAGCATCTTCCCTCACTACCCTTAACACCCCTATCAAACAAAAAGGCAAGAGACAAAGGCAAACCCCATTATACTTTAGAACAAGAAAAAGTACAATGATAAGGAAGGGAAAACTTCAAACTCCAACTAAGGTTCCCATTGTTATTGAGGACTCACCTAAATAGCAAGAGAAGATGGCTCCTCTTATAAAAACTCAAAGAGAATGATCCTCAGCACAAACCTCCCCCTAAGTCTCCTATCACTTATGAGATAAGGCATATGACTAGATATACCTCATCCAAAGGAAAATACATCCTACATGATACACAGAAGGACCTACAGGAAGCAAAGGCAGTCCTACATGAAACTATGCTAAACCTACAAGAAACTCAGAAATTGGATAAGGAAGGAAGTATGCAAAAAGAAACAAAGAGAGAGGACCCAAAGCTAAGGGAACCTAGTCCTCAACCTAGCCTTGACTCCTACTATATATTTATTGAATGGGGCATGGTCATTCCACAAAACTTTTGCATCCCATTATTCTTTGAGCTTGAGAAAGAAAGAGACAGAACACATAGATGGATGCAGATTTCTAGGTCCAAGAGAATGGAGGACATTGGTCACATGGAGGAGAAGCTCAAAGAGATGGTTAGACAACTAAGTAGCCTAAGGGACAGAGAATCCATAATGAAAACTCTGTTGGAGTCAGAAAATGCATGGTTTAAAGGATAGCTGCAAGAAAGAGAGAATCAATTTGCATCCATGACCAGTCTATCTTTGGAAGAAATCCAATGCAGGATGCCAGCTAAGTCCTATGCATTATACCTTAAGGAACAGTGGCAGTAGTTCCAAATAAAGACCCTAGCACAGAGGCACTATGCCATTCCAGGATTATAGATAGTTCATTGATCTTTGTGATCAAAGCACATTGGAAGATAGGGCTAAGATGTCTGAGTTCTACTTGCATAACATGGCCTTGACAGATATGAATGTATGGGACCCAAATGAAAATCTAGGGGATTTATAGTTGATGGCTTTGGCATCATGGATGAACCATGAGGAAGTAAGGGCTGCAGAAATGAAGAAGATATTGGCAAGGGAACAAATATAGCTTCTCATGGTAATAGTGGAGCAGTCAAATCCAATGATTGTTATCAGCACACATAATTTAATTGCAAATTATCCTCAACTTGAACCCAGGTATCTTTCTGCCCAAGAGAAAGAAATTACATATTTTGAGAATATGTTCAAACTGTTATGGGATGACAACATACAAGATTGCAAAAGGAGATTGAATACTTTGCCATACATTTTGAAAATCATAGAGTACCATTCTCCTCAAAGGATGAGAGAAGCAGTGAATAGGGTACCCATGTACAAACAAACCATCCAAAGGCTCAAAGTCAATTGGATTGGCTTGAGACTCAGTCCACCACTGCTCTTAGCGATGTTAGAAGGAAGGAAGGAAGATGAAGAAAGAAAGTAGTGGGAGGAGATAGAAAGGAAGGAAGGATTATATGCACAAGAAGAAGAACCCACAGCAGAAGCATGGGATGTGAGGGAAGCCACTAGAGCTATGAAGGACATGGATATTGATTGAGTTGCTCAGAGGATGAGAAACACTTTCATTAGGGGGGTGATGATGAACCTCATCATTGGGTAACTATATGAACCTTCATTCACCTCCCATATTAGTCAAATGAACTCTTCGCACAACTTATTACATGTTTTTATTATATTTTGTTTAATGAGATGAGTCAAAGTGATATATTATGCCTAGTGGACTAATGTGCATTAAATGTGGGTTTCTGAGAGAAAATCAAGGAATTCTGGCAAGATTAAAGGCTGAAACTCGAATGGGACAAGGAAGAGAGATTGTAGGAAGTAAATCCTCCTCATTTACTCCTCCCCCATTTGAATATTCCTCCATCAATCATACTAGCTCGGAGTACAAGCAGCCAAGTCATGAAGATCAAAACACAGCCGAGCAAGTGATAGTCAAAGAGTTAGTTCATCTCGAGTTTGGGAGCCGAGATCTACCTATATTTAAGGAAGTCATTGGAGACTTTAGTTGTATAAATAAAGAGGCCTAGAGCCTCATTAGGATTTGAATTTTTGTTGTAAAAACACTAGTTATTTTGGAGCTCCAGACTTGTGGAAGACATTGCTATGTAATTTTCTATTTTGATAATGAGAATGAGCTTTTTCATGATCCAGTACTGAGTTAGCTTAGAGGGCTGAAGCTCTTGGGTTAGGGCCCAACCCTAGTAGAAAAGGCTCCTCTTCTTGTATCTGTATGCTTAGATTAGTTTCATAGATTCATGATTAAATTATCCTTAGAAGTATTTCATTGCAAGTAGTGTAGATGCGATTAGTTTTGTTTATTAGTTTCCTTCCATTTGTGCTTTACTTCAATAGCAGGTTAGAATGGATAAAAGGACCGTCACAAAGATGTCAGTGGGTGTCTTGGCCTCACCTCTTCCTTTAGGGATTATGATTTGAGGAAAGCACCCCTATGCAGCCCCAAAAAGATAGATTAATACTTTCTCATAGAATTTAGAGTTCACTGTACTTGAACTAGCATTTGATCAGTTTTCAAGTGTAGTATTTAATTACCATTTATTCCATTTTCAATATTACAGTAGATCTCATCAATGACTTCATATTATTCTCAATTTCCCTCATGCATGAAGTAGACATCTAGCTCATTAAACTTTGTTTTTCTAGCTTAGTGAAATTCTTCTTGTTTGCACGATTTTTGTGAAAATGCCATTGTTTGATGCAATGCAGGTGTTTCAGAAGTAGAGAAATATTTCATAGCAATCAACCTCCTTCCAACTTCATCCATCCATAATCATTCCTTGCTTTCACTAAGACCTTCACCAATTTCATCATTTTACATGGAAACTTCTCTAAGGATGTTGAGCAAATCCAACCATATCCCAACATTGGTTTTGAGTTCTGAGTGATCCTAGGAATTTTCTCGCTCCATTCTATCGACCAACCACCTTCCTTAAGCATTCCATCATCTCCATCACCCATCATTTTTGTCTCGGCCGTATCTTGTAGAAATACAGTGAATCCTGTAGGTTTTCTTGTAGTGGCCTATTTTGAGGTCGAATCAAGGGAAAACCTCCAGGAAGACACACAAGGTCACCTAAAGGTGTCCCAAACCTTCCAACCAACCACCAACATCCCTAAGCCACTTGCCACATCACTAAAATAGATTATATTTCACACTTGTTTCTCCATAAAAAGAATAAAAAAAAATATTTATTTCAGTCCTTTACCTGCACAGTAGTGATGTTTGATGTTTTGAACTTTCATGCTTAGGATAGTAGCATTTCATACATGTTAGCTTGGAATTATTGTAAAGCATAGTTTCTTAGCAGTTAGTTAGGAGATGGTGTGTTTTTAGCATTGGATTTCAGTCCTTTTCCTTATTGCAATAAACAAGATTTCTCCTAGAGTAGATTTCTCTTTCTTTCATCAATAATCAAGCTTCTTCTGAATCCATAGAAGTCTAGATTGAAAACCCTAGTGGTCTCTCGTTAGCTAAATAGTGAAAAAAGTAAAAACCATCACTTTTACTTGTGTATATAGCACTGTCACCTCCAATTTTGTACAAACCCTTGGTTGATAAAATAAGATGGTAGTCCCAGGAGTCGCAGCATTCTTGCTGCAATATTGGTGCTCATCAACTTGTGCAACAAGAAATTAACCTTATCAATCATGTTTACATCCCAATAATATCCAATAGAATCCATCCTAAGTCACTCCTCAGTCCCAGTATTAACCTTCTTTTTTTTTATCGATTGTGCATATTTATTAAATTGTAAGGGTGGTCCTTTGACCACACACTCTCATTCTACCTATGGAATCTGGATTTTCTCTGTATCCTCTTCGTCTTCTCTAGCAGTATCTGCCACATTATAGCACTCAAGAAATTCTTGTACCTATTGGGAATGCTGGAGTGCAATGCATATTGGTCCTTCCTTGAGTGGAACTAGGACGTCCTCTGTAAAGATATTCCACTTCACTATCTTTAGGGATTCTTCAAGTGAAGGTTCCTCTCCTTGGAAACTAAATTTTGTCTTGAAATATATTCTAGCTCGTCATAATCCTCAGTTTCTCTCCACACTTCTAACTCCAAATATCAATTTGTGGAGACAATCTGCAAAGTATGAATAAATTGGTGCACCCACTCCCGTTGAGTTATTATTTTCTTTAGCCAGGTTGTGATGCACTACATAAGATGGGTTCTAGGACACTCTATTCTTGATTATTTTTCTCCAAGAATCTTGGTGTTAGGTCCAGATCTGACGTTCAATATTTCCTTGCACTTTTTCCATTCTATGATTTTCTCCTTGTGCACGGCCCACCACTTGGCTTGTGTGGCAAATAGTGCAACGTCCAATGCCGAAATTATTTGACATGCTAGTACTTGTTCCTCATGCTCCCATACAAAAATATCTACCTATGATAATCCATCAAATGAGGTGGATTTCTTACCTTAATTCCAATCCAGCGCACCATCTTCGTGACATTGGTGCATCATCTAGTGCTAACCTCATGTAGTCGATGCTGTTAATTCTCCAAAGCCTCCTTTGAGTCAAATGCACAGGACCCAATGTTGCACCAGCTCAGCATGTCATTAGTTGTGGAGTTTACATTATCATCTTAGAGGGCTGTAACATTATAGATATTATCTAAATATTCTTAGCTAAGCTTACTCTTCACATATTCTATATAGTGGTCCTTTTCTCGTGGATCTAAAGGTACAATAACCCAAACATATCCTCCTTCAAAAATGATTTGTCTTATTTTTAAATTTATG
Organism: Pinus tabuliformis; assembly: GCA_031772625.1. Lineage (NCBI taxonomy): Eukaryota > Viridiplantae > Streptophyta > Pinopsida > Pinales > Pinaceae > Pinus > Pinus tabuliformis. The sequence goes on from CM062815.1 coordinate 672,289,049, forward strand.
ATTACCTGGTTATCGAAGGCCCAATGGATCCCAAAAAGACTTGGATAAGGATGGGTGTCATCCATTAGTTCAATGACCTCAAATTCAGTCGTGCTTACTACCCGATCGATATCCACTATTACTCCTGACAACTTCCCAATTAGGAAAATTTGATGTTGATTGGAAAAAGTGAGTTGAATTGGATACCATGTCAACTTTAGCTTCCCCATTATTTCCCAGGTACTTTTTGGAAGGATATTTACATCTAACCCTAAATATGGGTTACTATTATCCATCTTTTACTCACCTGTCTATGCCCCAAATCGAAATTCCTTGTTGGTCCTTTTTCTACAAGCCACTTGGTTCATGGCCCATGGTGATGGATATGTAGTTATCTCCTCCATTGTCCTAATACATTTTTCTCCCAAATGTCAGAACTTATCTAATGATCATGGATCCTTAACCAATTCCAAGCAGCTTTGCAATAAGCCCTAGACACGATCCACCATGTTCCTCTCTTCCCTGCCTATAGTGGAGTCAAATATCTCCGGCATGACATCTTCATGTCTGATTTTTGACCTATCCCCTTCCTCTATGACCATGTTCTATTAAGCCTTCTTATAGGTATTCCTCTCCTTGATGGGATCAAGCCTTGGGGGAATTTTGGGAGCTCTTATTAGCCATTTGTGTTGTCTTTTCCCGAATTTTGCATCATCAGATCTCGTCTTAGCATCTCCCCATATTATTGCGCCAACCCGTTGTTGGGTTTCGCATGACTCAAAAACTAACATTTTGGACATTTGGTCCCTTCTTTCCCTGCCACTTGGAAATAAAATAAGGAAAAATATCTATTGGATGATCCAAGGACTTACACTAAATACACATACAACATGGATTAGTTCAATTGCGAACCGAGTGCCCCTGTTGTCCGCAATTATAAAAGATTATGGTACCCTATCTTTGATTGAATCCTCCTCCTCCTTTGCTTGTCCCTCCAGGTCCTCTAGCTCCCATGCCATGTCCTCAACCTTGAGGGTTGTATTGTTTGTTAGTGTCCCATGTTATAGTAATCAGAGTCAAGTTTAGTATTTGTATTATTCTATTGAATTTGTAAAGTGTTGATATGATCTCATAGAGAAAAATGTTTTGGTGTCAGTTTAGGATAGAATATACCAAAATTTTGAGTGGTGAAAGAAATCAAGTTATCAATTTATTAAAAAGTATAGGTTTAGTAACTCTAGGGTTAAAGTGTCATCCAAGTCATGGATAATGGTAATAATGGATTTGGTTTCTCATCATTGGGATAAGTTAGTGGTTTCTTTTCAGTCAGTTACATCGTCAATTAAGATAGTACATCATATCATTATGCATCAAAGATGTCCAGTTGTTGTTGCACTTCTCCCTTGTGTTGCGCTTGAACATTTTGATTTGAAAAATCATCATTGAAATTAAAGGAAGTCCCAGAAAACATCAAGGATTATGAAGATATATTTTGGCTTTGAAAAATTCACTGAGAGAATCATTCATCTTCCTATGATGCCCTGAATATCAAACGAGAGCTTGTTGCATTTTGGACGCAAGGGATCCATTGTGCTTCTTTAAATAGAAGGTTTTCTTGCCACCACGACCACTCTAAGGTTCCAAATGTATCTTTTTTGGAATGATTCATGTTGTATGTTGTTTAATTAATCTTTAACAATTGAGGAGAGCACCCAGATGAGCTTTCAACCCACAAAAACTTCAACCTGTTGCACTTTCCAAACTACACCTGGGTATTGGTAATTTTGCTACATGCTGAAATAATTGTTGCTTTTTTTCCTGTGACTTAAATTATTGTAGTTTGATATTTTAACTATAAAGGTTTTTGCATTCAAAAAATTTCCAAAAAACCATCACTCAAACCATAATTCCACTACTGTTGCATTCTTGTTCCGCTAAGATGTTGAGCATTGTCATTATATTGTAAAACCCTAGAATTTTGTTAATTGTGAGACATGACAACACCAAACAAGAAGAAATGGTATAGAGGGGGTGAAATAGTCAAATTTGAGCCTCAAGAGCTTACCTTGGTGAATTAAGAACCAATTATTAGGGTTGCATTTGAGCATACTAGCTGCATTAATTTTTGTGAAAAAATACCGGGTTACAATGTTCAAGTCACCAAAGAATTTGTCTTAAACTTTACTAGTGCGGAAGCCAAGGTTGGATAATTTATTTTCCCAGTTTCATAGATTACTATCTCAACTACTACCGAGATCCCTTTGCATGGAGAATAATGGTTCAAGGGCATGCCATTAGATATGGTCAACTATAAATATTTTCTAAATCTGAAGTATAAAAACAAAGAATATAAGGCTATCATACCAAGGGAATATCTTCTTAAACCTTATAGTAAATTACTCAAGGCGATTCAAATATATTTCACTTGTGAAGGAAACTTTGGGAGGGTTTATCAGTACCACTTTAGGTTGTTGATGCATTTTACAGGTGAAAGCCTCTTAAATATATATTTTTACTTGTTCAAGAGCATTGGTAAGATGGCAGATAAGGTTCAGGGTAAGAAGAGTCAAGTGGAGCCCAATATATTTCATTCATCCTTGATCAAATTGTTAGTGGTGGAAGAGATAAGGAAGAGAAAACAATCATGGAAAGCATTTTTTGATTCATCCAATTTGATAGCTGAAATTTCATATAGTACCTGGAGCAAAAAATATACACCTTCATCAGTGGCAAAGGATGTTCAACTAGTAGTAGAAATATCTATCAAAAGGCCACAGACTTCAATTGACCAATCTGACAATAAAAAAGGAAAAAATCTTCATTTCTCTCATGAGGTGGTGGAGATTTTCAAGAAACCATACACAAGAGCTACTACAAAAAGGTTACCCATGGAGCAAATACTTGAATAACCTACTGAAGTTCAAGATATTATATCAGAAAACATTGATGACAAGGATAGAGAGATTATGGAACTGTAGGAACAGTTGAAAAAGTCTCATTTAGTCATTTCTTAGCTTCAACATGATAATAGGGAGTTGAAGAAGAATATTTTGGAAAAGGCATCTAAAGATGACGAAGTAGAACTAGTAAGTAAAACAACTCCATTTTCCACCAGATCTAAAATTAATGGAAAGACATAAACTGAGAACATCCAGGAGTGAGAGACCTCACAACCAAGAATCCCTGTAACTAGATCTTCAGTTAGGAAATTGGAGCTACAGAAAGAACATCTGATGAAATGAAAGTCAATTCAAGAGAAGAAAAACATTGAGTTGGATGAGGGAAAAAACTTTCAATGGGCTAAGAAGAAACTGAGGAAAGCTCAAGATGAAATTATCAAGCTTACAGAACAAGATGAAAGGGATAAACAAAAGATACATGATCCCCTGAATAGTTGTGGACCCGCACTATTTAAATCCATGGATATGTTGAGGAGAACTGTTCCCTTCCATGGACAACTAAAGAACATTTACAGACAACATCTCACCTTGAAAAGGGAGTTGAGGGCTACAAAAAAAGAATTACAGAAGGCATTCAAAGAGAACGGGAGGAAAGAAGAGGAACATTGGACCTATTAGGTGAGGTAGCTAAAGTTTGATTGTGGACATGTAATCAAGGTAATTTTTCTTTTTTCCGATTTTGTCCAAGTGCACCAATTTATATTAGTCATATACACAATAACATATAAAATTTGTTGCGTTACTATCAAAGCATCGAGAATTGATAGAAGATTAGACTTTTCACATTTTTTCCTATGTATGGAGGTTCAAGAAGTTATTCAAATATTTTTGACACCATCCACCAACCATTTTTTTTGGTTAGAGACTTCTATACTGTTAGGCCCCTATACTACTAGTGTAACCCCTTATTGTTATTAGTATAACCCACTCATTATATTGATGTACCCATGTAGTGCCCATATTGTTACTATTGTGCCCCATAGAAGCCCACTATTGTTATTATTGTGCCCTTACATTATTATTGTTATGTCGGCTTTGATTATGTTATGACCCCTTAGACTCCTATATATAGAAAGGAGGTCTTTTCATTTGTATCATCCAAAAGAATTGTTCATTTATGTAATGTAAAGGAGGTTTCCCCCTCGAAGAGGCTGAATTCTAAGGCGTTGATCTATCTTTTCTATCCTTTCTTGAGCTGGTTTCATAACATTTGGTATCAGAGCTTTGGATTATAGGGTTTTGCTGCTCCAAACAGGTCATCGTGGCATTTTCACTATAACGTTTTTTCTGCGACATTTCAGAAGTTGCAAAAAAAAACCCATTTGAGAAGAAATCGCGCTGAACCTCAGGTCCGAATTTCAGAGCTTTTTGCACTATATTTTCGGAGATATGATCTGAGGAAGTTGGTCTTTTTGCAGACTCCTGAATTACATTCCAAACAGGTGACCTGGGGAAAATCGTCATAACTTTCTCTCTGAGGATCAGATTAAAATTTCGTAAGAAGGTACAGAAAGAGGACGGACTGTAGTTTCTTGTATGCATTTTTTAGATCCAAAGGTTGAAACAGTGACTCGTGGCACGTTGTACAAGTTCGCTCTACTGAACTAGTCTATTATCAAGTCACTGTGTGAGATTTCGCATAACTCTTCCTTGGAGAACCCAATTTGGGCCAGACTTCTGGCATTGGAAAGAGCACACAGAGGGATACTACAGGTTGTAGTTTCATAACTTAAATATCCAAAAGTACAGAGTTACAGTCGTTTCAAGGTCGAGCTCCTAAAATCAAGAAAAAGCAAGATGAGGAAGTTTGATGGCAAGGATCCGGTAAATTGGATACTTCAGATGGAGCAATATTTTGATCTACATGGTGTACAACTGTTACAAAAGGTATGTATTGCATCTTCATATTTAGAACCAAATCAATTTTTATGGTACAAATGGCTTTGTTCTCGTAAACAACTTGTTACGTGGTCAATTTTCATGGAGGAAATGATAGCACAGTATGAGGGTACAAAGAGCAACACCTTCTTTAGAGCAACATCACAACAATTGGAAAGAGTAAAAGGGATTTGTGACATAGTGGAAAGCAAAATTATGGAAAGCAGGAAGTGTACCCCTCACAACTATAAATATGGAAGTGTTGTTTCTCATAGCCTTCCACAACCTACAAGGGTTACACCACAACAATTGGAAGAAAAAAGAGAAAAAGGGCTTTGTTACAATTGTGATAGCAAATGCACTAAAAGTCATAAGAGTGCTGAGAAGAAATTATTTTACATAGAATATGAAGAGGAGGAAGAAAAGGATCAAGAAACATCAAAAGAAGAAGATATACACCAGGACCCCACCCCAGAGAAAGAAGAAATGAATCAGACCATATCTTGTAAAGCATTGGCAAGAATTACCACTCCTCAAACTCTCAAGATAGAAGGACATATCAAGAAGAAAAAGGTGCAAGAAGTGAAATATCACATCGAGAAAGAAGAAATGAATCCAACCATATCTTGTAATTCATTGTTCAAAATTACCACTCCTCAAACTATCAAGATAGAAGGACATATCAAGAAGAAAAATGTTCAAGAAGTGAAAGATCACATCGAGCATCAAGAAATGAATCTGACCATATCTTGTAAAGGATTGGAAGAAATTACCACTCCTCAAACTCTAGAGATAGAAGGACATATCAAGAAGAAAAAGGTTCAAGCAGTGAAAGATCACATCGAGCATCAACAACAAGTTCTCCAACTTTTAGAGGATAACGCCACTTTAGTGAAAAATCAAACGAAACAACAGGTAGATCAACATCGTAGTGAAAAATGTTTTGATGTAGGTGATTTGGTATTTTTACTACTACATCTCAAGAAAGCTATTTATGAGAATGAAATGTTGGCAATACTACATGCACTTAAAAAATGGCGACCTTACCGAATGGGAAGACTCTTCAAGGATGAGGATGTGGAAGCATTGTTTTGTGCTATTTATATTATCCAAACAGATTGGATAAACGAAGCAAGGGATGAATGGAAGAAGGATGAAGAAGTATGGCCACTTATTCAAAAGTTGCAAAAGATCCCAATTCAAACAATATTGCCAAAAATTGAAGAGGAAAGAAAAATCATATTGGAACCTGGAGCAGTCACAGAAACAAGAACCTGGCAACTACAAAATCGATCAATTTCAGATTATCTCATCAAGTCGAAGAACTTACCCACTAAATATTCCACATGGGAGGACAAGAATTTTATACAGAATCATCAAGAAGTACTCAAGCGTTGAGGACAACACTTTTTGAAGGAGAGGGGCATGTTAGTCCCCTATACTACTAGTGTAACCCCTTATTGTTATTAGTATAACCCACTCATTATATTGATGTACTCATGTAGTGCCCATATTGTTACTATTGTGCCCCATAGAAGCCCACTATTGTTATTATTGTGCCCTTACATTATTATTGTTATGTCGGCTCTGATTATGTTATGACCCCTTAGACTCCTATATATAGAAAGGAGGTCTTTTCATTTGTATCATCCAAAAGAATTGTTCATTTATGTAATGTAAAGGAGGTTTCCCCCTCGAAGAGGCTGAATTCTAAGGCGTTGATCTATCTTTTCTATCTTTTCTTGAGCTGGTTTCATAACATATACCTAGTCAAATTCACGTGAATGAATTTCATTGAGCTCAGTCATTGTGCTTTTTCTATAAGTAATGATTTTCAAGAAGGGAGGTTTGAAATTTGGAGAGATGTTTTCTAAAAGGTATTTGATGTTTTAGGGATTGTCTTCTACCTATATGAGACATTTTATGTAAAAGATATGATAATAAGTATACAAATGATGAATTCTCTGTGCTTAGTTGCTTCATTTTTTCTGAAGAAGGAAGTAGCGCAGCAAATTTGTTGCGCTTCCACACAGTCAGCAGTTTGACCTTTCAATTTGACTCCAAACCTCCTAAAATTGATTCATATGGTTATGACAAGTGCCCTAAAGTGTTTTGGATATTTGAACCTCATCTTTATGCAGGAATTCAATGTATTTTGTTAAAGATTCCTTTAGTCAAACAATTTCCTAGTTTGTAGAAGGTGGTTTTATATTGGTTGCTACATGCAAAAAACTAAATATTTTTCAAGAATTTGGTTCCTAAAGGGAAGAAATTATATTTTTTTATGTATATATGATGTATTTTTTATTGATAAAAGGGATGGTTAGCGTGTCATAGAAAAAATACATTGTGCATCGTACAGTTTCATTTGAAAATTTCAGTGAATGATGAAGACCAAAGTCTACTTCCTCAGGGATTCCTGTGTCAATCATTTAGGGTGATGTTTATATCTTTTTTGTGTTTCTTTATATTCTATTATATCCATGCTTAAATGTTATGTCTTTGGTGTTTAGTTAAACAAATTCATTTCAGAATTCACTTTCAGGTGCTCTGTTATAAGTAACTAAACATTTTAGTGTTTTTCCTCCACCATAATATCTAAAATTCATCCTCAGCTAGATGCTTTAGATATTATCAATTTCATTATTCCTCTACTCACCTCTCTACAACGAAATTTGACAAACACACCATAAAGGATTTCCTATCTTTCCCCCATCTAAGGATTATTCATTTTCCCATCATAGCACTGAAAATGTTTTTCTTAATTTGATTGCATGCCCAATGGATTTTCCCTCTCCCCTACCATCAAATTACTAAAATTATTTTACCTTGATCTATAGGCCTATCTTATGATCTGGAACATTTCACAAGAGAGAGCCCTCTCTAGGTTTGAAAGGGCTAGCTTCGAACCCTAAAGTTTGGTTTTTGGTTACCTTTGGGTTCATGTCCTCAGCTGGGAGGAATTACGAAGTGCTAACAGTGTCCACCTTGAGCATACCATGGCCGATGAATTCCATTCTCTACGATATTTGCCTCTTCCAGTCCTTGCACTCTAAAGGAGTTGAAGGCCCTCTAAAGCATTAGCTCTAGTGCACAACGTTGGTGAATGTCATGCCCAACCATTTTACAAAAGACACAGAACAACATTTGCACTCTAGCCTTATATTTTTGCATCTTTCTTCAATTGGAGGGTATATGACCCCATACCCTACAAATTTCACATCACATTTCCATACCCTATGCAAGAGGATTTGCGGTGCTAGTGGCCATATAGTCAATTAGTAGTTTTAACTCATTCTCATGGTGACCCTCCGTCCAGAAAATAGTACACCACACTTCCTCCTGCTTTTCCTTCACCTTCAACAAGTCCTAGATTTGAAAGGCTAGTACAACCAGTTAAGACTACACATCTGCCATCTTGTTGGTATCACTTCCTCCCACTGGTGATGCCTCTAGCTTCAATGCCAATTCCAAGGCTTCTAATTGTGTACCAATCTTCTATTGAGCAAACGATATTTTGATATGTGGTAGAAAACCAACAATAAACCATTCCTTAGATGCAGATCTAGAATTTCGATTGAATTGTTGGTCAAAGTCTGACGCTGATTCTCTTGGCTTTTCCTTATCTCCTTGAGTTATGTGATGCATTTTGACTCTTATTTAGGCTTTTGGAATTCCCTAACCAAGGCCTTCTTAATATCTACTAGCATCCTATTTTTTCCAGCCAGAGTCACACCCTTATATTTCATGTACCACATGAGTGCACGATCCTTAAATGTGGATTATAGTTGCACAAACTTGGTGGTTCATCTTAGAAATTCTTAGCTGTTTAAGTAGATTCAAACACAAACAAATATTATTCTAGGTCTTCAGTCCTATCACCATGAAACATAGGCATTCCTAGATATACACATACCATGATAATATGTGTGGTACTCCCAGATGAAGCACTTCCCCACTGCACTTATAGTACTACTAGAAATTTGTGTGTTGATGTATGCACTACCATGAATGTAAATATTTGGTATCACTCCTCCTATAGCCTGGCCAACTCCATTACTACTACTATCTCCTCCTTGACTATGGTGACCTCCTATAGTACTAGAATGAGTGTGTTGAGTACTTACCTCTTGATTTGTATACGTATGCGGGGTGGTTGGCTCAACCCCGATGATGATCTGGTCTTGTTGTTCTATGGTATTAGTTCTTCTCATTCTCCTGCTTCTATATGTGGCATACCAAATTGCGTCCCTTCATAGCTCTAATCACTGGAGCTACTATGCATCCTCCGATGACTTCTCCTATCCACTCCCTTTACGCTTCTTTTTCTAGAAGGTGCTAACACTAACTGGCCTCCTCTTGCATCACCCATCAATATCTTTCATCACTCCTCAATGTACCCTCCTCATAATCCTCTTGTTCTATTCTTCTCCCTTTCATTATTATCTATAGTTAAGGATCCACCAAAATTTTCTACTACCATCCGCTTCTCTTTTCCAATCCTTGTCCCTCAAACCACCTCCTGAGCCTCCTCCACTCCCTTGTCTGTGTGAGTTTTCTAGATGCTCATGGTGTCAGATTATAACAAGAGGACACCATGTTCATACAACAACATCTTGATCAATATCAACAATGACCTTATTAATATGCCCTTAGGCCCTTTAAGAAACTTTCACTTTGTTGTAGTATAAGATATATTTGATTCTGTTATAAACTCCACAATATATCCTTCTAACACACTCCCAAACCAAAAATCAACAACATGCAAAATCTTGTTACTTATTGTTTCCAACTAATGTACTTCTTCTAACGTACAACTCCTTGGTTGGTCATGCATAGACTTGGGATTGTTATGCTTAAACCGTTGAATCCTCTCTATCAAAATATTTATGAGTTATTTGCGTAAGGTTCATGGAAATCGATGTACACATACTTCTACAGCCATATTTCTGGATTTTGGCCCTTCTCTTTAATTTATTTCTCAGCAAAATCATGCACCTTCCTCTGAAGCCAATGTGTGAACTCCTTTATGTTAGGATTCCATGGCTCCACATATTCAAAAGACAATTTTTTCCAGGCAGCAATCCTAGTCCCAAAAACATAACCATTTGTTGGGTGACTTTTGGAACTAGTTTCCTATAGTCGAATGGGGTTTTCCTAAATCCTTGAGGCATAACTCTTATTTGACACAACCCAAATTGTTCTGCTACTAGCCAACCCTACGCTCCGTACTTGGCATCAACTCCCTAAGTCTCTACATAGACCGGTCATGAATAGGTGCTATGCAAAAAGAATTCGATAAATTTCAACATACTAACCAACATGCGACAATCCCACAGGCAACGTTGATAGGTTGTAATGACTCTTGATTCTCCCTGTCCTAGGCAAACAACGACTACAATTATTCAACTAGGCTTAGTAGCCACAACATTGCATGAACAAACAAGTACATATCATCAACATAGTTTACCATGACAAAGAAGAACAATAGAAAAAACATTTTCCTTAATTAACAAACTGAAGAACCTTCAATATTTCTATCATCCAACCTTGAGTTACCAACAGAACCTATGCTCAGCATACATATGTTTCCGTATCACATGCAACATAACAAGGTCCAATAACACAGTCACATAATGATGCAAAAAAGGGGAAATAACACACATATTTCTTGTTAACAATCATAACGATTAGAGAAGCATGTTTAACATCCAAAATACCATTCCATATATATATTAGCAGAAAATGGAGCATAAATACGCAAAAATACATATAGCAAGTTCTCGGCCCTCTGGCCTCCAACAAGACTATTCGAGACAAATACCAAGAAATTACTGCAACAACATTACTATATATCCTTCATGATTTTACAATGATGTTGTTGAACAATTACCAAACAAACCACAATAACCAAACACTAGCATATAGACTGACTATGACTCACAAGACACCAAACTAGATAGAAACCCACTAGTCACCACTAATACATCATTCATATCAAATTTTTTAGCCCAACCCTCTCTTAGTCTGGAGATACCATTTTATAATGCTTATGAGTCTCTCTTTAAGGATTTTTTCTTCCCGCCCCTTTAGCCTATCCAACCCTTCATCATTAATATATTTCTCTACTACTCGTTGAGTTGTTCCATGCATTGCCTAATTACCTCAAAATATCCTTCGTCTGGGTTCGCCTCCACTCCAACCAATGTCATTTTTTTCAAATATCTATAACTTCCTTATGGCCATGACCTCCTTGTTCATATTTCACCACCTGCAAAATCCCAACAGTGATGATCCCTTGTCCAAGTCCCTTTATTCTTCCCACTGCTATCTTCTGATTTTGAGATGTTTGCCTTTGTCATGCCCCAACCTTCGTGCCAACCCCATGTTGCACTCTACTTCCTCGTTCCACCCTTCTACTACAAATATGAGTCCTTCGCTAGCTATCTGTTGCACACTATCCTATATGCTTCCACACTCCTCGCTCCTGTAGCGTGGTCCTGTCTATAGCAAAATTTCTCAAAAACTTTATGGGTCCCAATAAATAATTCATAAATGATATATGTACTGCCACTTTTAGCATCAATAAAGGCATAATCCTCATACAACTGATGTTTCTTGTTTCATTGCAACCTCAACATCATTTTTCAAATTGTTGGGGCTAATAACAAGGGGTCTTTCTTCAAACCGAGCTTAATAGTCCCAATCTATTGATTGAAATGATTGGCAAACCAACAAATAATTCCTTTAAATTCAAAGGATTCAGGGATACTTGAAACATTATCTAACCCTATGCTCCAAATATTATTTCCTTGGCTCTCTTCTAAACCCATACTCAAATACAAATCATATGCAACTCACCAATGGAAGTTTTTATCCTAACATGCTAATGAATTAGTTTTATCCCCACTAACTTTTTTTTTTCCTTTTAGTCATTTTATTCCTTATTCTTTCAATGTATTAAGATATAAGTGATTGAGGATGATTGAGACCTAAATGAAGTTCTTACATGTTAAAATATCAAACTACAATCGAATTAAGTAGTATATCACTTCATTGTGTACCACCTTCATCTCTTTTGAAAAGAAAAAAAGTACCACCTTCATCGGGCCATGTGAGAATGATAATGCAATGTTAATAAATTATGGAAAGTCTTTTTAAAAGAATATTGATTGATAATTCACACAGTACAATTCGATGCCTTTTAACCTTAGATATTGGGATTTCCTAAATGAGTTTTCAATTAGTATTTAAAGTAGTAAAGGACTAAATTTTACTAATTATGGAGTATAATAAGAAGAGTGGATTTTATTGGATATTATGTTTGGAGACTTTATATGTGTGGAAAGTCGGATGTGCAAAAAAATGAATATCTAGGGCATAGACTGAGAAAAGTAAATGATGTGTGGGATGATGGGTGTGTGGAAGGATGGGCATATAAGTCTTCTACACACACAAAAATGAGTAAGTATAGACAAGTGCATGGGAGTGATGTGCAAAGTGGAGAAAATGTGTTGAGTGCAAAGATGTCTGAAGAATAAGAATATGAAATACTTACAAAACACTACATTTTAGAAAAACAACTAATTATGGATCTAAGGCAAGGAGAGACAATACACATTGGTGACTTAAAAATAGATCAACATGGCTAAAATAACCATACAATGTACAAATAAGTTTGTCCTCAAGTTGTTGTACTTGCTCAATTTCCATGTTTTTTGTCTAGATTCTAGAACCGTTTATCAATGTTGAGACTATTCCTAGTCTTTTGGTTTTGGTTTTGGGGGTTTCTCGCTTATTCTTAGATATCCCTCTACTTGATATTACCCTTAATTTTTGCATTATTATGGGGTTTACCATGTTCATATATTTAAACTCTTAAGCCCACTAAGTTGGGGAGGTCTAAAAAAAGTTGGCCTTGACATACAATTGAGCTTGTCAAGGTTGTGGGTTCTATGGGATAGAGAATGCCTAGATTTATCCCTTGGAAAGGTCCATATCAAATGAAGGATGTGAAATTTCATCCATCAAAGTATGTACTATTGAAAGGAGGGCATTTGACTTAGAAGGAACTGACAAAATTTGAGGAGGTATGTGAGTCCCTAAAGGTTGTTTTCTTTGTTGCTAAGGAATGAAAATGGAATTTAAGAAGCACTAGATATTAGTGTTGTCACACCACCATGGTTTTTTTCATAATTAGTGGCAACATATGATAAAGGGGGAGCTCCATAATTGTCACCATATGGGTTGGTGCCATATGAAGTAGAGGGGGCACCAACTAAATTTTTCGAGGTTGTGGATCTTATCCATCCATTAGCGAAATGTGACGACCTTAGTTTCTCACTCACAAAAGGTTAAGGATGAAGGAAATCAAAGATGACAGTGTATAAATAATCAAATTGGGCATAGATTAAATCAAATAATTGGGATTTGGTGATAGATTATTCCTTGGACTATGACATGGTTATAAATGTGTCCTTCACAATTAAAGGCAATAGGAATTTGAAAAAAAAATTCAAGGTGATTTTTTCATCAAGTTCGATTTTACATAAACTTCAACATCTAAGTCACAAGTGGATATGATTGCTGATGTGGATGGGAGTGGTCTAAATGGATGTCTAAAATAATTTGTAGTCCTAGGTCATGAAAGACTAGGAGTTGAAATATCTGATAAAAGCATTTGCAAGTGATGCAAATGTGGCATGGGTACTCACAAGTACATCAACATACCATTTGGATACTCATCTAGTTAAATTTATTTGAAAATGTATCAACCTAAGAGTGTCCTTCATAATGTTGTTCAAAAAACATCATAAAGGGAGAATCATTACATGTATTATGGTATCATGACCTATTTTACCTTCAAACATGGGAATATTTAAAGGTATTTTGGTCAACATGGTTAGCCTAGTGGAATTGTGCAAGTTAGGATTATTTGTTACTTTGTTTAAGCCATATATATTAAATGATACCATGAATGGCACAATGGGATGCTAGGTAGGAATTGACTACATCTTTGTAGGGGATTTAGTGGCATACTTAGTGGTATGTTTCCAACCATTAGATGATATTAGGTACTCAATTGAGTAGTAGTGCTAAGGATGCTTAACCAAGATGATCCAAGGAGTCTTGATCCTAAATAGTTGGCACTTAGGGGTGAGTATAAGGGAGTTGTATTAGGTCATCTACCAAATGCTTCAAGAACGGTAGGGTTCTATAGGATCCCCTATGTTACTAAACTTGTAGTGGGGTGTGTGATGAATGACACGGATTACTAAAAGTGTTCAATAATTGTCTAATCAAATAAAAAATGAAGAAAATTCATAGAAGAATAAAGACAAGGGAAGCACATAATGGAAAAATAACTTCAAGCTACTAACAAAAACATGCGAAGAAAATGCCATCAATGAAGATAAACCATATTAAATTTCAACATTAAGAAATAATGTGATTATCACAAATCAGCTCGGAATAACCTAAAGAATTATTAAGCACACAAAACCTTCATTATAGCACATACACTTGGATGGGATCTTACACATGAAGAGACACTAACCTCAAACTCTTTAACATATTGTATGCACCCACCGTGTCAAATTTTGTGAACCATTATTGTCAACCAACACATAAGCTATTACATCAATAAACTAATCATAATATGCAACGGGCAAGGAAATGAACAACTAATTACAACATATATAAAACTTTAACAACCGAATAAACATTTCATAGCTTGTATATATTTTTATATATACAAACATGAAATAATAAGAAATTATTTTGTTTTTTATTTTCCTTCCATGTGCACATTAATTCAGATCATTTAAAGAATATATATTTTCTAATGTTTCCTTTCATTTGCATCATGAATTCAAATTAAAGGAAAACAATTATGATTAATGTAAAACCATTTTTAGAATAATGAGCCAATTGTTAAGTCTACATGTCTTTGTTAGCTTGGTTTCTTAACTTCATAGATAGGAGTGTTCTGGAAGAATTGAAATTGTTAAGAGATCTTATTCATTTATATATACCATGTGGTTGTCATATGGATTTATTTATTTGTCTTTATTGATAAAAGATTTAATTTACATATTCATCTCCAGTTGAATGGTATAAATAGTTGCGTATGTTGGTTTGTATCAATGTGTTCCTTCTTAGTTCATCGTTTGACTGTGACATTGAGTGTTTGTTGCACAATTTGAGAGGGAATAATATGTAAGAAATTCATTTATGATTTCTCACATGGGATCATAATTATGAGTACTGGTGAGAGGAGCACAGAACAAATTTGGGTGTAATCAAATTTGAAGTGTTAATGTAGTTTCACTCATCCTATTGAGCTACAAAAGAGAAGGAACTATTAATCTTTTACAATTTGTGGGTGGGTGATGAGATAGATGAGACATCGTTCAACAGTGTTGAGTTTATGTAGATTGCAAATTGGGTAGGTAATGAGATACATATACATTGTTCAACCATGTTGAACTTATGTTGATCATATATTCTGGGAATATCTTAGAACTTGACCGTTAGGTGAGAGGTCAAACAATTGGTTTCTCTCCTAATCGGTTTTGAAGTTATGTTGATTATAGATTCTAGGAATATTCTAGAATCTGACTATTAGGAGAGTTCAAATTGTTTTCCTCTCCCATAACCAACAAATTCTAGGATATTTCTAATCTCCAATAGTCATAAGGATACATTTTCAATGGTAGTGTATTTGTTAGAAGTTTTGGAGGTTTTATTAGCCTATTTTATGGTCTAATTTGGCCATAATCCAATAGGTATTTGTTGGGATTACAAGTTTGAGTTGTTAAGTCTCCAGATTCTGAGTGCCCTAGGCATTTTTGAGGGTGTTTAATCCATATATACAAACAAAATACTATTTTAAATAACAAAAATCAAGATTTGAACAACTTTTTTTGTTGCATTCCGACCAAAAACACTAAAAACATCTAATAGTTAGACAACACACATCATTCAATGTGTAGCAAGCGAGAGTTAAATGTTGTCCTCTATGAAATTGTGGAGTAGTGGATGTATTCTCATGACTATTAGTGGAGTTTGTGCCTTTGTGGATTCTGCAAATTGCAACCCGATTATAGTGGAGCTATGACTTTGTTACAATTAGTAGTTGTGAATCATGACTCGTATATAGTGTGGACTTACGCCCACACTTGCCTTGAGAATAATAATGAAGATTGGAGCCATTGGATTTTTTTCTCACTTGGTGTGGGTGTGTGAATGGTAGACATTATTGAGTGGCATGGGAGGCAGTTCAGGCAAGGAACTATTCAAGCTTATTCGTGGAGTTGGAAAGTGGAACTTCAAAGTTTTGGTGTAAAGAGCACAAAAAATATGGAGGTATCATTGGAGGATAGGGATATATAGTGGACCTTTGCCAAGACACATGTGGATAGTGAAAAATTGTGCACGGAAGGAAAATTAGAGTAGTATTTAAGTGCAACTTTTTGGAGTTTCTGACAAATTTATGGTTGGAGTTCGACGAAAACATTTATGGAAAAATCTTGATTTGTGATATTTAAACTAGTTTTTTGAATGCATATATGGATTTATCACCATCAAACCCCTTAGGACACTTCAATTTTGAATATTTCACCTATCAAACGTGTTATTTCTATGAATCCCTGTTGAATTCTAGACAAATTAGATCATAAAATAAATCGGAAAACCTTCCAAAAATTCACACTTAGAGACAACTCCTAGGAAAGTCAATGTGGGTTGCGTGTGGAACCTAGAAAAACATGTGGCTTCAATGCCAAGCACAATGAGCCATGGATCTATACTAACATTCCAAAGAAGGTTTGATTTTTTTTTCTTTCAGAATTCAAGATTATGGAAAATATTGAGGTTAATGATTTAGACAATCTTGAAGGCACTTCTACTTATTTATCATGGAAATATTTCACTCAAATTTAGTTAGAGTGGAGTGTATCATATATTTGATGGCATAGAAAAACAACCGATAGATCCAAATGAGTTGATTGAATATTAGAAGAAAGATGTGAAGGCTCCCATCATTATTAGTGAATATGAGGTCATCTTTAGTTATACATGCTAAAGGTTGCATGACAACTAAAGAGTTGCATGAAAAGCTTAAATATCTATATTAAGAGATGAATATTTCATGGAGGATTATTCTAAGAAGTAAATTGAATACATGTCAAATGGAAGAAGGAGAAAGTGTCTCCTCATATCTTGATAAAGCTAAAGTATTTGGGGTTAGATGCATGATGCAAGAGACAAAATTTCAAATTAAGAAATGATTTGTATAATATTGAATGGTTATTCTAATTACTTTGAGTCATTTGTTAGCAACAATGCAGGAAGATAAAATGTACCCTCATTTAAACAATTGTATTAAATTTTCTTGGCTAAGGAGATGCACAGGAAGAAAAGGAATCAAAAGGATTCAAATGATGTTTCCTTATTATAAAAAATAGAACATAACAATAGGAAGTGGTCAAATAAGAAGCAAGGAAATCAATTAGGTTTTACATGTAATGAAGGTGAAACTTCTTCATCCAAGAAAACTTATATTAAGGGAAGATGCTACAAATGCAACAAGAGGGGCCATATGGAAAAATACTTCCCGATAACAAAGGGTATGGTCAAGATCATGGTAAGGATAGATATCATCAAGGTAATTCAATTGATGGAGTTGATAAATTATCTAATAATCTAGAAGATTATTCCTTACTGTCTGCTCTCTCTTTTAATGCTTCTTGTAAAGATGTTTGATGTATTGATTATGGTGCAAGAAAACACGTGTCCCCGAATAAAAATATTTTCATAGATGTTAAGGGAAGCTCATAAAATTCAATATTTTTTAATGATGGTCAATCTCATGAAGTGAAAGGAGTAAGGACTATTCATATTGACATTCAAAATGGAAGTATAGCACTGATAAAGAATGTTTTGTATATTCTTGGTCTTAAGAACAATTTACTTTTTGTCAGTATTATTGTTGATCAGAATATGGAAATCAATTATGATAAAAAATAGTCACACTATCATAGATTTTAAGAATGGAAGGTGATATAAAAAGGTACTAGAAATGATAGTATGAATAGATTGTTTGTAGGTACAATTGATCATAGAAAATTAATGCATGATCATGGAACACTTATGGAGTTATGATAAAGAAGGTTTGGAAATCCAAATCTAGACAACCTAAAGAAAGTGTAGAAGATGATAATAGACATTCCACATATCGATATAAGGAAGTGTTTGTGATGCATGTGCCATGGGGTAATATCATAGAGATCATTTCCCTACAAATGATGCTAAACATATAAGGAAACCTCTTGATCTTATTCATTTTGATATGTGGTCCTATGGGTACTCCTTCCATCAATGGATACCTGTATTTTTTTAATTTCTTAGAAAAATGCTACGAGAAAGTTTTGGATTTATTTCATGAAGTATAAAAATGAAGTGTTTGATGAGTTTCATTAATTCAAATCCATTGTTTAAAATCAAATAAGATGTAGCATCAAAACATTAAGAAGTGATATGGTGGATAATACAGTTCTAATGAGTTTATTTCTTTTTGTAAGTGATCTAGGATTAGTAGGGAGTTTTCTGTTCCTTACACTCATCAACAAAATGACCTTGCTGAGAGAAAGAATAGGAATATTCTTGAAACAACAGGATGCATGTTGGAACAATTCAGTATGCCTCATATGCTTTGGTTTGAAGCATGTCAAAGTGCAGTATACAGTTTGAATGAGTATCATCATAAATCATTAAGGGATGTTACACTTGAGAAAGCATTTATAGGAATAAAACCATATGTTGATCACTTCAAAATATTTGGTTCACCTACATATGCATATATACCTTTTTATCTAAGAATAAAACTAGGAGCTACCAACAAAAGAGTAGTATTTGTTAGGTACAATGATTATCACAAAATTTACATTCCTACTGAACGAAAGACCATTTTTATGTAGGAATGTTATTTGTGATGAATCTATTTTTAAAATATCATCTAACAATTTTGATATGGAAGTGTAGCTAGAATTCATAGATAAAGGAATTAATAAAGTCATTGAAAATTACATGAAGTGGAAAGAATCAAATGAATTAGGTTGTAGTGACCACCAATAATATCAAGAAGAAACAAGGAAGAAACCCATATGGATAAATAAGCACGTACAAGGTTCAGATTTGAAAGATGAGAATAGGATTAAATTGACTCCTCCTAGTAGATCTACTTGAATTAGAACCCCAAATAGAACGTATGAATATAATTCCTTTGCTCTTTATGAGTAAATTGGTTGATACTAAGCCAGATATATTTGAAGAGGCTTCTATTCAAAACATCAGGTTGAGGCAATGTATGAAGAGTATGAAAGAATTATAAAAAATGATGTATTGTATTTGATTCCTTTTCTTGAAGGGAAGAAAACTATTGGTAGTAGATAGGAATAGAAGCTCAAACATAATGTTGATGGGTCTATTAAAAGGTATAAAGCTACATTTATTGCTAAAGTTTTTAGTCAAAAACCTCACATAGATTATGGAGATATTTTTCCACCTATTACATGATATACTACCATTGTGTAACAACCCCTGGTTGATTTTCCATGTAAATAAAATAAGACCAAGGTCATGGGACACATGTTCCAAGTTGAATGGTTGGTAAAACATTATAGTGGGCATCAATTTTGGATTATTTACAACTATGGAAATTGGAAAAGGCATCAAAAAAGGAAAAAGAGGTAATAATTGGCATTTGATTATGAAAATAAAGAAAAATAGGGGAAAAGGAAGGTGAAGAGACATAGATCTTCATGCAAGCGTAATTAGAGGAAAAATGAAGGAAAATAAAGAAAAAGGAGACACAAATGATAAAAATGATTCAAAGAAGTAATTATTAGCTTTTTGACCATTTTTTCTCTCATACGCTCTTGCACACTTAGAGAACTCTTGGAGCATACTTGGGGTATTCTAGCACTCACTTGGAATTGCATAAAGAAGGCAAGGGAAAGAAATGAAGCACAAGGAGACAGTTATCAGAAACTACAACAGGGATACTTTCCAGGTAACAGGCTGCATGTGAGATTTCCTTGCTAATCTATGGATGCATGGTATATGCATGTGATTCCATGGTTATGTGTTGTCATTGGCATGCATATTTTCCTAGATTGATAGTGGTTTCAGCTTTGGCTTGTCATTTCGTGGATAGCCATGGTGTTGTGGGTTTCCCACTTACTTTTTTGATTGGTGCTCAGATTCCCTATGCCTGTGGGTTGGAACAAACACTCTAGAAGCCCTGGAATAGTTTAGGTTGAGTTACTAGTTCCTGGACGCGTAGGTTGGGATAAACGCTCTAGAGCCCTTGGTAGGTTGAGTTACTAGTTATTGGATCCGCGGTTGGAAAAAACACTCTAGAGCCCTGGGAGGTTGTGGGTTGAGTTGCTAGTTCATGTAGCCCTTAATAGCTTGGGTAGAGACCAATCTGGTTGATGTTATTGAATTTTGGACCATAGAGGTGGAATCAATATGGTTGAGGGTTGAGGTGGTTTGGCCTCTTGAAGCCCTAGTTGGTTTTGTTTTGGTTTAACCCATGAGATCCTGCATTCATGCTTGGAATATGGTGGAGGGGTGATTAGATGAAAGATATATTTGGTTCAACCCAATATATGCTCAAGTGGTACGTGGAAGTCCCTGACTTGGTTGGAATTTTCATATGTTAATGTGATATATTTTCCTATTGTGATCTATGAGAATTTGTGGTGATTATGCTGGTGATTTTATTGTTCAATTATCATCGTTTCTACTCTATTTATATGTTGGTTATATGTTGGTTATGTGATTTGTTCTATCTATGGCTCTTGACATGTTTTGATAAGTTATTGAATGGTTAATGAATTTGTGGACTAACAAGTGTTATTGCAATTATCTAGAAAGGGATTGCGGCCTTCTTGGTGATTCTAAGATGAAATTCAGAAGTTTATGATTAGATATGCCTTCATGCCCTGTAGCTTACATGTTCGTTATATGTTTGACAAAATTTTTATCATGGATTAGGCATGTCTAGGTCAATTTATTGTTTGGGTTTTGATTCATTAGCATGGTTATTACCTTTGATTTCATTCTGGAAAGTCACAGGTAGTTTTGGGTAGTGGTTTGCAAGATTTCCTTAAAAAGTAGCTCAGATCTCTGAACAACTTGCACAGAAATGGGGATTTTAGGTCATAGATGCATGTAAGTAAGCCTATGCACACGGTTGGGACCTCATAACCACATGGATGTTGTTTTGTATAGGCGATTGGAGGTTAAGCTTGTGAAAAAAATTTCATCTCAGGATTCGGCCATCATGGGTTGTGTACTAACTTCTGGGTGATGTAGTGTTCCATAGAGATGTTTGTATGTCGTCAGTGTGTCGGCCCTACTTCCATAACTGGAACATGGAGGTTGGTTCATGTCATAGTGACACTTGTCTCATGATTACCCTCACGAGCTGGTAAAATTGGGTAAATGTTCAGGTGGCGTGTTATCGATTGGTATCAAAGCTTCTAGGTTCAAACACTTATACTGGATGGGCTAGATGTGATTGGTATGCATACATGTTAGTCATATGCATGCATTTTAGTAGATATGGTTGTCATGTATATAGTCAATTTTATAGTTTGGGTTATCATGCATCATGTTGATAGGCTGATATGTTATTTTCATTATAGATAGATGTATGTGTGTGTGTGTGTGTGTGTGCACGTGCACGTGCATGTGTATCATGCTAATCTATACTAATTTGTGCAGATGGGATAGCCTCCCTTGAACTTCACTAAGGTATTATTTTGATTATGTCTATATTTGGTTTATCTAGCATGACATGTTTGCAAGAGATAAACGATCAAAGATGATAAGCATAATGGTAGATTATAGTTCATGTGACTCTAATTACAAATCAGTTAAGCAGCAAGTAGATGGATACTCTCCTAATATAGAAGATATATTGAGAATTTTGAAGGTAGAGGTTATAATCTACAAGGTGGAAAATAATAGATTAAATGAGTCACAGGAAAGACTTGCTAGAGCTTATGAAAACAAGCAAATTTTAATGTAATGATCCTTGAGAGTCTTTCGGATTTGCAGAGACAGGGACAACTACAGATCATTCATGGAAAGGAAGAAAAAAATAATGGGGAATATGGTATCAGGTCTCCATTAGGACACAAGTTGGAGAAGGATGATATAGTCAGAGTTGGAAGATGGTTGGATACACCTAAGAGGAGAGGTAGTGCTTATGGGTTCCATTCTAGTTATGTTTCAGAGAGAGATCATCATTCAATTATCACCAACATGCTCATAGGGGAAGTGAGAAGTAGTATTTTCCAGAGGATTTCAAGAAATAAAAGCCTCCTACTTTTGATGGGGATGTGAAGAAACTAGAAGATTCATATGCATGAATGATTGGGATGAAGAAGTTCTTCAAGCTGTATGATTATTCAGAGAATATGAAAGCCAAGATAGCAATCTTTAGTCTCAAGGGAAAAGTAGATATCTAATGAGAATATGTGAAGTGTGTTAGAGGCATCAAGATGGAGGAGTTCAGTTGGCATGAGTTTAAAAGGCTCTTCAAGAAGAAGTACTTGTCCAAGAGACAGTATGATGGAAGGGCCAAGGAATTTATGAGTTGAATATGGGTTCTATGACATATGACGTGTACATGACTAAGTTTCTAGAGCTATTGAGGTATGTACCATATAATAAGGATGAGACGACAAAGGTTCAAAGTTTCATCAATTGATTTCTTGTAGCATTTAAAGGTTAGATTGAGTATGATGAGACTTGGTAATTGGAGGAATTCGTCAAGAAGCTGAAGTGTTATTATGAGAATTCTATGCACAATTATGATCTTAAGCAGGATTGGAAAGGTAATGATAAGACTAAGTGAAAGTGGCCTAATAAGTGAGGAAGGTCTTAGGATGGAGGTGATAAGGAGAATGTGGCACCTTACAAGAAGTTCAATGTAGTTGAAAGAGGATATGGATTTTAGTCCGAGGTGCAGAATAAGGGTGATTGTAGGAAGCTTTTGTAGTGTTGGACTTGTGGTGGAGAGAATCACATGAGAGATTTTCCATCACACTAGGGTGGTAGACCTTAGATTTACAATGCTCGGGAGGCACAGAGAGTTGGACATGTTGGTAAGAGTATTCCTCGGATTTATGCAGTAATGGATAATAGGCAGACTGATCATTGGAAATCCATTATTGAGATGAAAGGTAAGCTTTATGATCAAGTTGTTTCTATTTTGATTGATCTTGGATCTAGCTATTGTTATATCAGTCCTGACCTAGTGCATAAGTGTTTTCTAAATAAAGAAGTGTGTGTAGAATCTGTGTTGGTGCAGTTGGCTACAAGGATCAAGAGAAGAGTTCATCATAGGGTGATATCTTGTGCATTTTAGTTGAATGGTGTGCCTACATCAGCACATATAAATGGTCTTCCTTTGGGATCATCCAGTATGTTTTTTGGCATGGATTGGTTGTTCATTCACATGAATAAGGTAGATTGTTATGACAATGCTATTGAGTGCCTAGATGATGATGGGGAAAGGGGAATCTTGTATGGAAAGAAGAATCCTACATGAGTGAGAACCATTATAGTTATGCAAGCAAAGTGTAGTCATATGAAAGGATGTGTATTGTTTGCAGATCATATTTCTAGTGACAAAGGGAAGGATTTTGAGGATGATGATGAATTATTGAAGAGGTATCCTATTTTATAGTAGTTTGAGGATGTGTTTCCTGGAAATATTTTAGAGTTACCACCTTATAGGGAAGTCGATTTCTCTTTTAAGTTAGTACTAGCAGCAAAACTGTAACAGCCCTGGTTAAAAGTCCACGTAAAAATATATAATACCACTGTCATGGGACACGTATTCCAAGATCAATATTGGGAAAAACATCCTAGTGGGTGTTCATTTCAATTATTATGGCTAACGAAATTGGCAACGACAATGGAAAAGGATTTGGAAAGGACAAATGGAATTTTTGGCACATTTATTTATGAAAATAATGGAAATTAGGAGAAAAGGAAGGTGAAAGGTCACAGGTTGCATGTGAGGAGGAAAAAAATAGAGGCCTCAATGATAAAAAGGATTTTGAGGATCAATTGGCAAGATTTTGGCTAAAGCTTGAGCAGTGTAACCTGTTTCTGGTTTAGTTTGGGATCTCTCTCATTATTCTCTCTCTCTCTCACTCTTGGATACTTAGATTTTTCTTACAACACTTTGGCATTCGACCGAGAAAGAAAAAGAAGGCAAGAGGAAGGAGGGAGCAATAAAGGAAGAGTAATATCAAACAACTACATCGGGATTCTTTGGAGGTATCCATTTGCATATGTGGTTTCCTTACTATATTTATCATGCATGGTATTGCATGTGTGTTATTGGTTCTCTTTTTATCATTGGCATGGGTTTTTCGAGGTGTAATGGTGTTTTTTAGCCTCTACTTGACATTTCGGGATAGCCATGGTGTGATGGGGTTCTCATTTTTTGGTTGAGCTGGATTGTCAAATGGATTTGAAATTGAGTGAGGTGGATCTCTAAATAAAACAACACATGACCTAGTAACCCCTGAACTGGAATGTGGGTTGTGGTAAATCCATATTTGTGTTGCCTCAGTGGGCCTAAGAATCATCGACTAGTGGATGACAAGATATACAGTAAATCCTAGAGGTGGGTTCTCTCCACTAGGACTAGTAATCCCACAATGGGATATATGGTAAATCCTAGAGAGTGGAGTCTCGATTAGGGCATAGTGATCTAGTGTGGATTGTGGTAAAGCCTAGAGACTAGGAGACAGGAAAATTCCTAACAATGTAGGTGGAGAAATAAGGTGGCATCCATGTTTGGTTTGTCATAGTGATCTGGTGGAGATCATGGTAAAGCCTGTTATTACATGTTATTATTTTTGCCTAGTGATCCGGTGTGGATTGCGGTAAAGGAGGGTGAGGTGGTTTAAACTCGGGATTCCCTAGTTGGTTCTTTTGGTTTGAGTCCCACATTCATGCTTAGAATATGGCACGAGGGTGATCCGCTGGAGAGAGATTTGGCTTAGCCAATCTATGGTCGGGTGGAAGGTGGTAGTCCCATACCAGGTTGCCTTTTGCATTCATTAATAAGATGTTTTTTCCTTGGTATCTTATGTGTAAATGTACTGGTTTATATGTCAATTATATGGTTGATGTATCCTTCATATTACCATTGTTATTATGGTGGTTATAAGCATGTATTATAACAGTGATGATGTATGGCTCTTCTCATGTTTTTATTTGTAAATGAATGAACAATGTATCTATGACCTAATAGATGATAATGTAGCTAATGTAATAAGGAAAAAATGCCTCATAGAGAATCTCAGATAAGTATGAGACCCCTATGCTCAGTTCTATTGTTAAGACCTTTATGATATGTTTGATGAAATGCTTGTCATGGCTAGTAGGGGTCCAGTATTTTCTTTGTTGATGTTTTTGAAAATGTATCTTTGTTCCACCGTGAAATTTCATTTTTGAGCCTATCATTGAGTTATGTGCATTGACCTGGGCCCTGGGCCTGAAAAAGTAGCACAAATCCTGGAGTCGCAAGCA
Organism: Pinus tabuliformis; assembly: GCA_031772625.1. Taxonomy (NCBI): domain Eukaryota; kingdom Viridiplantae; phylum Streptophyta; class Pinopsida; order Pinales; family Pinaceae; genus Pinus; species Pinus tabuliformis. Next base: position 672,314,494 of record CM062815.1, read on the forward strand.
CAACACTGGGGGAAAAATTCCTCAAAAGATCCCTTGCCCTTACTATGGGAGCTTCTAGAGCCTCCGAGACACACCCTTGTCCATATCAAGGGAGCATATAGGGGTTTGATACATTAAAACTTCAGTTGGTCTTAGGGGCTAGTTACCTAAGTGGTTGGGATGGATATTGGGAGTTTTTTTGTTGATATGGAAGGTCTCTGTGGTGTCTTTACATCGCTTCCACTTCCTTAAGGTGACTTAGGAGGTTAAATCCCATCATAGTGTCCTATCATCTTATATTTACCTGGTTGGTTAGTTACTTGGGTAGATGTGGGTTGAGGGTGTGACAGAGTGGTATCAGAGCGGGTTGCACTCTCTTTGGGTTTTATCTGATACCACAGAATGGTATCAAAGCGGATTACCCTCTCTTTGGGTCATATCTAATACCACAGAGTGGTACCAGAGTGAGTTTCACTCTCTTTGTGTCATATCTGATACCACATAGTGGTATCAAAGTGGGTTCCATTCCCTTTGGGTGGTTTCTGGTTTCCATTCTTCTTGAGTGATATCTAATACCACAAAGTGGTATCAGAGCATTGTTCACCCCTCATAATGGATGGGCAATGTGTTGGTCATGCATTCATGTCAGTTTCATATTTTTTTCTTTATTCTTATAGTCCATGTGCTTGTTGCATTTGCATGGTGTTGATCATGGTTGTAGTGATGTCACCATGTGAAGGTTGATGGTGTTGTTGTGGGTTATGTCATCATGAATGTATGGTTGTATATGCATTTGTTATGCATGTAAGTTTCTATATGTTTTTATGCATGCATTGTCATGGTTATGGTTATGCATGTATGGTAGGCCAGACATGCATTACAAGGTCATTGTATGCAATTAGGCCATCATGATGTTATCCGATGTTATGATGCTAATGCCTTGGTTGAGATAAAGCAGGAGATGCAGACCATTAAAGTGAAGTTGCAATAATGGACCTCGAGGCAAGAGAATTTCATCATACAAGTTTGTACATTGGGTATGCATGTATGTAGGTTAAGGATTGTTATATGCATTATGGTTATGTGTATGCCTTTCATTCTATTGATGTTATTGTTACATGCATGATAGATGCTACTTGAATAGTGTAGCCATATGAACATGTGTTAGATAGTTATGAATGATAGTAACCTATGGTTGTATTCATTTCTATTGTTGTTTTATGATAGTTAACTTGATGATTACGTTATATGTTGTTGATGAGCATGTTATATGATAAATTTTTGTTGTTATATGTTAGCTAATGATTAGGGCTATTGCATTAATATCTTGATGTTATATGTATCATTCTAAATTGGATTAGCCTATGCAGATGGTTACGGTTATGACATTAAGGTATGAGTTTGACTGTGTCATCTATTTGATGTTTGAGTGCTTGATTATGTCATCTATTTGATTTATTTAACATGGTATGTTTGCAAGTTGGTTGAATGTTCAATGAATTTCATAATATGACTATGTGTATGTAAGATTTCTCGAAGGAATGATCTTGCTTTAAGATGGTTTTACTCACACACATGTGCTAAGATAGATGAAAAGTACTTGAGGATAAGTAGGTGATAGTTGTAGCATTATGTCTAATGACTATGAGTTAAATATGGATCATGACATGATTATTATTCTTGGTAAAGCTTGATTTCAAATTAGTAATATGTTGTCTTGATCTTTGGAACATGTGGCTGACATGTGTGTTTAGTTACAACGCAACGTGATTGGCACAATGAGGTAGGATAATTGGTATATTGCGAAATTTATTCATGCACTGACATTTATGTGTTATGGAAGTATGATATAGAGAATTGCATGGCAAAGAAATTTCCATGGAATCTTGAAGAAGGCTCAAGTTGATCTTTCCCTTGGAAGCACTAGGAACCCATGGGGATTGAGTCATGGTGTCCATTGAGAGCCTTGCAATTTTTGTCTTTTGTGATTTGTTGAGCTTGATTTGTGGTTTTGTTTATGTCTGGTGCAAGGCCTTGCCACTTTGTTGTGGTGTTGCATTGTTATTGGTTTTCATGGTTTTCTCCTTGTTTGTTTCTTGTGCTTCCCTTTCACGTTTTGAGTCTTGGGAGTTGGTGGGAAAGAGGAAAGTTAGTGAAGCTTTGGGAGAGATATGTGGAACCCAATAGGTAATGAAAGACTCAAATGAAGCTGGTGCATGTGTAAGGGAAGCTAAAGGTAAGAGTATGACAATTGGCTAAGTTGGTTGGGTCCATTAGTGTAAATGGATGGTGGTAGGACAATCATGAGAAAGCTAACAGGAAAGGTAAAGTGAATGGATGTGAGGCATCTGATTCCTTGGCTATGTTGGGAACGATTGTTCTCAATGTTTTGCATGTTGTGCATGGATAAAGGGAGTTCTCTTAACCTTGACCTTATGATATTTGGTAATTATGTTGTGATCATGTTTATGCTAATGTTTATATATATGCATGTATATATGTATGTATGTATGTCGTTGTCTGACAAGATCATGATTGTTTTATGTTGATGTTTATATGTATATATATATATATATGCATATTGCGATCTGACAGAGTCATCAGGAATTGTTCTTGTGGAGGAATAATTGTTTATGCAGGTGAATGGCATAAAGAGATTCTTGGTCCTTGAGGAATCAAGTGGGAAGAGTAGTCTGACAGATCTCTGAAGTTAGTATCATGTGGATATGAATTGATATCATGTGATTATACTATGTCTATGTTTATTTTATGGAAAAGATAATCTGAGAGATACATCAGCAAAATGAAAACAGCGTGATCCGCGACATGCTAAGATAAGCATGGATGGCGAAGAGACACTGGAAGCAAGGTTGCTTGGTAGAGGCAGTGTGGTCTTGGATGTCCAGTGCTACTGTTGTGTATATGTTGTGCATATTTTATATTTAGTGATTGTACCTATGTTGTTGTGTGCATATTTCATATGCATTGTTGGGTATAGATGGTGCTATGTGCATGTTGGATATGTGGTGTTGTGTACATATCGTACTGTGTGCATGACAGATATTTGGCATTGTGTGCATATGGTGTTCCAGTGCTATGTACATATGATGCTATGTACATGTTGTATATGCAGTTCTATATACATATGGTACTGTGTTCATGTGGTGTTGTGTACATGTTGTACATGTGGTGCTGTGTGGAGGGGGTGTTGTGTGCATGTTGTGCATGTGATATTGGTACATGTGGTTTCATGTACATGTTGTGCATGTGGTACTATGTCCATGTGGTATTGTGTACACATTGTACAGGTGGTTTGATGTACATGTGGTGATGTTGTTATGAAACCAGCTCACAAAAAGATAGAAAAGAGAGATCCACACCTTAGAATTCAGCCTCTTCGAGGGGGCAACCTCCTTTACATTACCTAAATGAACAATTCTTGGATGATACAAATGAAAAGACCTCCTTTCTATATATAGGAGTCTAAGGGGTTATAACATAATCAGAGCCAACATAACAATAATAATGTAAGGGCATAATAATAACAATAGTGGGCTTCTATGGGGCACAATAGTAACAATATGGGCACTACATGGGTACATCAATATAATAAGTGGGTTATACTAATAACAATAAGGGGTTACACTAGTAGTATAGGGGCCTAACATGCCCCTCTCCTTCAAAAAGCGTTGTCCTCAACGCTTGAGTAGTTCTTGATGCTTCTGTGTAAAATTCTTGTCCTCCCATGTGGAATATTCAGCGGGTAAGTTCTTCCACTTGATGAGATACTCTGAAATTGATCGATTTCGTAGCTGTCGAGTTCTTGCTTCTGTGATTGCTCCATGTTCCAATATGATTTTTCCTTCCTCTTTAATTTCTAGCAATATTGCTTGAATTGGGATCTTTTGCAAGTTTTGAATAAGTGGCCATACTTCTTCGTCCTTCTTCCATTCATCCCTTGCTTCGTTTATCCAATCTAGTTGGATAATATAAATAGCACAAAACAATGCTTCCACATCCTCATCCTTGAAGAGTCTTCCCATTCGGTAAGGTCGCCATTTTTTAAGTGCATGTAGTATTGCCAACATTTCCTTCTCATAAATAGCTTGCTTGAGATGTAGCAGTAAAAATACCCAATCACCTACATCAAAACATTTTTCACTACGATGTTGATCTACCTGTTGTTTCGTTTGATTTTGCACTGAAGTGGCGTTATTCTTTAAAAGTTGGAGAACTTACTGTTGATGCTCGATGTGATCTTTCTCTGCTTGAACATTTTTCTTCTTGATATGTCCTTCTATCTTTTGAGGAGTGGTAATTTCTTCCAGTCCTTTACAAGATATGGTCGGATTCATTTCTTGATGCTCAATGTGATCTTTCACTTCTTGAACATTTTTCTTCTTGATGTGTCATTCTATCTTGATAGTTTGAGGAGTGGTAATTTCGTCCATTGAATTACAAGATATGGTTGGATTCATTTCTTCTTTCTTGATGTGATCTTTCACTTCTTACACCTTTTTCTTCTTGATATGTCCTTCTATCTTGAGATTTTGAGGAGTGGTAATTCTTGCCAATGCTTTACAAGATATGGTCTGATTCATTTCTTCTTTCTCTGGGGTGGTGTCCTGGCGTATATCCTCTTCTTTTGATGTTTCTTGATCCTTTTCTTCCTCCTCTTCATATTCTATGTAAAATAATTTCTTCTCAGCACACCTATGGCCTTTAGTGCATTTGCTATCACAATTGTAACAAAGCCCTTTTTCTCTTTTTTCTTCCAATTGTTGTGGTGTAACCCTTGTAGGTTGTGGAAGGTTGGGAGAAACAACACTTCCATATTTATAGTTGTGAGGGTTATGCTTCCTGGTTTCCATAATTTTGCTTTCCATTATGTCACAAAGCCCTTTTACTCTTTCCAATTGTTGTGGTGTTGCTCTAAAGAAGGTGTTGCTCTTTGTATCCTCATAATGTGCTATCATTTCCTCCGTGAAAATTGACCACGTAACAAGCTTTTTACGAGAACAAAGCCCTTCATACCAGAAAAATTGATCTGGTTCTAAATATGAAGATTCAATACATACCTTTTGTAATAGTTGTACACCGTGTAGATCAAAATATTGCTCCATCTGAAGTATCCAATTTACCGGAGCCTTGCCATCAAACTTCCTCATCTTGCTTTTTCTTGATTTTAGGACCTCGATCTTGAAACGACAGTAACTCTTTACTTGTGGATATTTAAGTTCTGAAATTGCTACTTGTAGTAGCCCTCTATGTCCTCTTTCCAATGCCACTAGTCTGATCCAAATTGGATTCTCCAAGAAAGAGTTATGCACAATCTCTCGCAGTGACCTGATTATAGACTAGTTCAGTAGAGCGAACTTGTATGAAGTTCCACGTGTCACTGTTTCAACCTTTGACTCTGAGAAATATATAAAAGAAAACTACAGTCCGTCCTATTTCTGTACCTTCTTACGAAATTTCAATCTGATGCTCAGAAAGAAAGTTATGACGATTTTCCCCAGGTCACCTGTTTTGAGTGTAATTCAGGAGTCTGCAAAAAGACCAACTTCCTCAGATCATATCTCCGAAAACATCGCGTAAAAAGCTCTGAAATTTGGACCCAAGGTTCAGCGTGATTTCTTCTCAAATGGGTTTTTTTTTTTTACTTCTGAAACGTCACAGAAAAAACGTTATAGCGAAAATGCCACGATGACCTGTTTGGAGCAGCGAAACCCTAGAATCCAAAGCTCTGATACCAAATGTTATGAAACCAGCTCACAAAAAGATAGAAAAGAGAGATCCACACCTTAGAATTCAGCCTCTTCGAGGGGCCAACCTCCTTTACATTACATAAATGAAAAATTCTTGGATGATACAAGTGAAAATACCTCCTTTCTATATATAGGAGTCTAAGGGGGCATAACATAATCAGAGCCGACATAACAATAATAATGTAAGGGCACAATAATAACAATAGTGGGCTTCTATGGGGCACAAGAGTAACAATATGGGCACTACATGGGTACATCAATATAATAAGGGGGTTGTACTAATAACAATAAGGGGTTACACTAGTAGTATAGGGGCCTAACAGATGTGTACACATTGCGCAGGTGGTGTTGTGTACAGGTGGTATTGTGTACATGTATATATGGCACTGGTGTACACGTTGTATTGTGTGCCTATCATATAGGTTGTGTTGCGGGCATGCGATACTATGTATGTGCATTGTGTAGTCATGGAATCGTGACATTTTTATTCATTGTGTTGTACTTTGTGTACGTATGTAGGTGTATGTATTGTGTTGTGGAATACACCGGATGTAGGGGTATGTATTGTGGTGTGTTGCACACTGGGTGCAGGTGTATGCATGGTATGTCAGGTGTAGGTGCATGTATTTCATGGTGTTGTATGTTGTGTGTGGTTGTATGTGTGTGATACACACTATGTGTATGTGCACATGGTTGAGGAGAAGGCACTAGGTGTTTCTCAGGTATGGAAATCAATCTGGTGTGCGTACGGAATGAGGAGAAAGATAGAAGCTAAGTATTTATTAAAAGATAACTATCAATATTTTATTTCAGTTTTTTTGTGCATGTGATTTATGATTCTGGTCTATGATGATTACATGTTCTTGATCTAAAGATGATTTGAGGTTGTCATTGATGTCAACCCAAGTAACACCAGGGGCTACCCTGATATTGCACGGGAATTTTGACTTGACAACTTACTCCGTTTTGAGTCAAGGATATTCTAGATAGATTCTACTCGTTGAGATGTTTCTGTTGATATATGGCACGCCAAGTAATTCTTCATGGTTTGAGAGATATTCATGTTTGAAGTTAGTAACCCCAGTTAGTGGGCTAAAACACTATGGGGTTGTGGCATGGAACTCATAATTGGTTTTGGTCATTGAATAGCCATTAATTAATAATTTTTTAAGCTCCTAAAATCCCTCCAACATTCTCTATATAAGCCCCTCTCAACTCTATAAAAAGAAATCTCATACCTCTTCCAAATGTAGTGATCGTGGCATTTTTGCTATGACTTCATTTCTATGAAGTTTAAGATTCTGAAATTAAAACCCTTTTGATTCACAATCCTAATGAATGCCATGACCAAATTCCAGATCTTTGTTTGTTATATGTTTGGAGATATGATCTGTGGAAGTTAGGGTTTTTACAGGCTGCCGAATTTCATCTCAAAGAAGTGACCTTGGGAAATCATCATAACTCTCTCTCTAAGAAGAGGATTGGAATTTTGTAAAAAGTGGCGGATAGTGCACGGACTATAGTTTTTTGTATATCAATTTCAAAGCCAAAGGAGGAAATAGTGACACGTGGCATGTTGTACAAGTTTGCTCTACTGAAATAGTCCATAATTAGGTCATTGTGAGAGATTGGGCATAACTTTGTATTGAAGAGTCCAAATCAGGTCAGACCTGTGGCCTTGGAAAGAAGACACAGAGGGATTCTACAGGACTAAAGATCACATGTTGGGGACCTAAAATCGTAGAGACACATCAAATTAAATATCGTGCTCCTAGAAGGCAAGAAAAACTAGATCAAGTGTTATCATGGGGTGTAAAGGACCAGACTTTCTAGGGAAACAAAGAGAAAGGTGCAGCAAAAATGATGCAGCAGAAGTAAGCTACAGGTAAGTATCTTATGTATATGCATGTTCATCTCTTAATTGCATTAGGTTCTTTGTATTCTAATTTTTTGTTTTTGTTTAGCACTAACATATGCTCTGCAGGATGAGGTAAGTTTTTCTATTATCATGTCATGGGTACTTCCTTGAAGACTTTTTTCAGGTATTATATATTCATCAAAAGAAGACTCAATGCATAATCTAATGTTTTGAAGAATGATAAAGGGTAGCATGACAAGAGAAGAAATAAAGGTGCAGAATAGCAGCAAGAAGTTCACCACATGAAGTCTTCAAGTGGGCAGCACTGCATATAGACATTGTAAAATTATCATTGTACAGAGTCATTGTAGAAGCATCTTTGTAAAAGTTGTACAAGTGTCTAGCTACCAAGAGTTGAAGAGGAAGTGTCAGGAGGTCTAGGATCATCATTAGGTGGTTTTGTCATAGTTGGGGTTATGGTCTAGTGTGTTGTCTTCTTCTACATCATTCTATATCTTTGTAAAGAGGACCATTTTCCTTGGTACGGGAGTCCATTCTTCTTTTATTCTTCTATAGGGTGGTAGGGTGGTGTTAGGCTGGTGCATGAAGTCACCAATAGGTTCAAGCCTGTGAAAACTTCAGGGTGGTAGGGTGGTGCTAGGGTGAGTTGTAGCTCATTCGGTGTTGGGGCATCTGTTCAGTTGACTATTGAAGAATCTCAGGCATTGGAGCATCCATCCAGTGGGAGCTGGAGAAGAATGCTTTTCTAGATTCTAAGAAGTTGGAGCTTTCTTTTCAATTGGAGTTGAATATTAAAGAATTATTAGAAAAGCATTCGGTGGTTTTTGACCCGGAGGGGGTTTTCCACCTAAAATTTTTGTGCCTCATGTGTTCTTTTATTCACTGTTGTTACTGCATAAACATTAATGATAATTGAAGATTAACTAATGCTCTGAAAATATTTAAAAGTGCTAATTGCTAAGGAATATTGATTCAGCCCCCCGTGCTCTCAGTATTTTCCAACACGTGTGATCTATGATTCTAATTTATGATGGTTATATGTGATCTATGATTCAAGTTTATGATGATTGCATGTAATTCATGATTTTGATTTATGATGGTTGTGTTTTGAGCTAACCTGATGTGATATGTTTATACGTAATGATTTGATCAAATATCTCAGTTTGACTTGTTGCGACAGGAAGTAAACAATATTGCAAGTGTACCTTATTGATGAGCTACCAATGAGGTATAATGTGAATTTATTTCAATTTATTTTAAATCTAATGGAAGTTATGTGCTTGGTACATGCATCACATAAATGTGTGGTTGGGTGGTTGAAATCAACTACAAGAATTAGCAGCAATATAACTAACTTCCATTAAATTATAAAAAAAAATTATGACCCTGGTCCAAAAGTCAAAATTAGTCGTTGCTCAAGTTAGCCGTTGGAGGCTCTGCTCAAAATATTTAACATGCAAAGCTGGATCTGTTTCTTCAACTTGTCCTGACGATAAGCCACACTGGTTGGTTCGAAACACGTCGACAAATGATATCTCATGTGATTTTCGCCAAAAAATCTCTCATAAACAATGAAAGAAATTGGAAGAGGTAGCAGTATGCTAGTAAAGGACATTAGGAGCAAGGCCATTATGGGACACTGGTACCCAATAGTGTCCATTGATTGCCATGAGCATGTTGTGACCGGTAGGCAGGTATATGCCTTGGTTGTTTGACCTTTCGATGGAAGGAAGCCTTGCCAAGGGATGGATCACCCAAGATAGGGAATATCGGGGAACTTGGAAGGTGACCGACTACACGGAAGCAGTGACCGAATTTTCTAAGGGATTATGTAGCAGAGAAGGGAATGTCGGGGATGATTTTTTTTTTTGGCGAGTAGCATTTCTAGATGGAATCAAATGCACATTGGTGGTGTGCCTTGGAAAAATGGGTCAGTAATTGTTCACTGAGAGGACAAGTGGCACAGGATTATAGCAGTGGACATTGGATGCAAATTTGACCTTGCATTCGATTCTGGGCTTCCTGGGAAGGAGGTGAATCCTGGTATTACTTTGAGGGTGGAGGTGTTAGCCTCTGGATTCCCTTGTTACGGATGCAGACATCGTATACTTTTATTTGTTGGTTGAGAAAATATGCATATGTGTATATGTGTGTATTATTGTAAATATTGTATTGATTTGGATTTATAAAGCTCCATAGATAGTATGATTATTTGTTGCTTGAAGTAAATGTGTATGTGTGTATATGCGGTTATTATTGTAAATACCGTAATGAGTTGTGTTATAAAGCTCTAGTAAATGGTATGTTTTTCATGTTTTAGCGAATGAACATTCTAAATATTGGAACAAACTATGTTATAAAGCTCCATGGGCAGTATGTTTTGTTTTCAGTGGTCTTATTGGTTGTAGGTGTCATTGAACACCAAGGATGGTGTTCCCCAAGGGGGAGGGTTCTGTAACAACCCTGGTTAAAAATCCATGTAAAAATATATAAGACCACAGTCATCATACACGTATTCCATACTGAATTTTGGGAAAAACATACTAGTGGGTGTTTAGTTCAGTTATTATGACTAAGGAAATGGAAAAATATTTCGAAAGGAAAAATGGCATTTTTGGCACATTTATTTATGAAAATAATGGAAATTAGGAGAAAAGGAAGGTGAAAGGTCATAGGTAGCATGTGAGGAGGAAAATGAAGGAAAATAATGGAAGTGAAGAAAATAGAGGCCTCATTGATAAAAAGGCTTCTGAGGATCAATTGGCAAGATTTTGGCTCAAGATTTTGCTCGGACATGGTCTATGTAACCTTTTTCTAGTTCAGTTTTGTAGCTCTCTCATTATTCTCTCTCTCTCTCTCACTCTTGGACACTTTGATTTTTATTGGAGAACTTTGGAATTGGATCAAGAAAGGAAAAGAAGGCAAGATGAAGGAAGGAGAAATAAAGGAAGAGTGGGATCAAGCAACTACATCAAGATTCTTTGCAATTATCGATTTGCATCTATGGTTTTCTTATTATATTTGGCATGCATGGTGTTTCATGTTGTTTCTTGGTTCTCATTTTGTCATTGGTATGGGTTTTTCCAAGTGTGATAGTGTTTTTCAGCCTAACCTTTCCCTTTTTGGATAGCCATGGTGTGATGGGGTTCGCATGTTTTGGTTGAGCTGGATTGCCAAATGGGTTCGAAGCTAAGTGAGGTGGGTCTATAAATAAAATAATGCATGGCATAGTAACTGCTAAACTAGACTGTGGGTTACGGTAAAGCCAGATTTTGTGTTACCTTGATGAGCCTAGGAATCCTCTACCGGTGAATGATGGGATATACCGTAAAGCTTAGAGGTGGGTGCTCTCCATCAAGCCTAGTAATCCCAGGATAGGATATATGGTAAAGCCTTGAGAATGGAGTCTTGGTGAGGGCCTAGTGATCCAGTGTGGATTGTGGTAAAACTTAGAGACTAGGAGATAGGAAATTTCCTCACAGTGTAGGTGGAGAAATCTAGTGGCATCCATGCTTGTTTTCGCCTAGTGATCTAGGGGGATCATGGTAGATCATGTTATTACATGTTTATTGTTTTGGCTTTGTGGTCGAGTCTGGATTGTAGTAAAGCATGGTTTCTATTCATGAGGGTTAGGTGGTTTCACTATGGGATTCCTGAGTTGGCTCTTTTGGTTTGATTCCCACATTCATGCTTGGAATATGGCATGGGGGTGATTGGCTAAAGAGTGATTTGGCTCAGCCAATCTATGGTCGGGTGGAAGGTGGTAGTCCCATATAGGGTTGGCTTTTGCATTCATTAATAAGAGGTTCTTTCCTTGCTATCTTATGTGTAAATGTACTAGCTTATATGGGGATTCTATGGTTGATTTATCCTTTATATTTTCATTGTTATTATGATGGTTATAAACATGTATTATGATAGTGATGATGTATGGATCTCCTCATGTTTTTATTTGTAAATAAATGAATAATGTATCTATGACCTAATAGATGATAATAAAGCTAATGTAATAAGGAAACAATGCCTCATAGAAAATCTTAGATAAGTATGAGACCCCTATTCTCAGTTATGTTGTTAAGACATGTAGATTTCATATTTGTGATATGCTTGACGAAATGCCTGTCATGGCTTGTATGGGTCCAGTCTAGTCCTTGTTGATGCTTTTGCAAATGTATCTTTGTTCTACTGTGAAATTTCATTTATGAACCTGTCATTGAGTTCTAAGCAGTGACCCAGGCCCTAGGCCTAAAAAAGTCGCATAATTCTTGAAGTTGCAGGCACAACATTGGGGACAAAAGTCCTCTAAAGCTCCCTTACCCTCATTTTGGGAGCTTTTGGAGCCTCTGAGACGCACCCTTCTCCATATCAAGGGAGCATCCAGGGGTTTGATGCACTAAAACTTTTATTGGTCTCAAGGGATGGTTACCTGAGTGGTTGGGATGGCTCCTTGGAGTCTTCTTCTTGATGTGGAAGGTATATGTGGTGATTTCCCATTTATTCCACTTCCTTAAGGTGACTTAGGAGGTTGAATCGCATCATAGTGACCTCTCACCACATATTTACCCCAGTTGGTCGGTTGTTTGGGTAGATGTGGGATGAGGCTGTTACAAACACCAAAATCAAAGGAACTTTATAGGATGAGTACTCTAGAGTTGGTGGAATTGAAGTTTCAACTTAAGGAAATGCTTGATAAGGTATACATTAGGCCAAGTGTGTCACCTTGGGATGCACTAGTGTTGTTTACGAAGATCAAGGATGGTACTCTCAAGTTGTGTATTAGTTATAAGCAGCTGAACAAGGTAATGATCAAGAAAAAGCCTATACTTTGTTGCAGATTGATGACTTGTTTGATCAGTTGAAGGGAGAAGAAGTGTTTTCAAAGATTGATCTAAGATTAGGATATCATCGGGTGCACATCAAAGAAGAAGACATTTGCAAGACTGCATTCCATACTAGGTATGGGAATTATGATTTTGTGGTGGTTCCATTTGGTCTTGCTAATGCCCTAGTTATTTTCAGGTGTTTGATGAATAGTGTGTTGCATCCTTATTTGGACAAGTTTGTCATAGTTTTTATTGATGATATATTGGTATTTCTAAGAGTGAGGAGCATGCAGAGCACTTGGATACAACATTGATGTTGTTGAGAAAGCATCAGTTGTATGCCAAGATCAACAAGTGTATTTTCTTTCATACTGAAGTTCATTATTTTGGACATGTTGTTTCCAAGGAAGGAATAGCAGTGGACCTCAAAAATATTAAATATATCATGGAGTGGCCAGCTCTTAGGAATTTATATGAGATCAAACCATTCATGGTACTAGCAGGTTATTATAGGAGGTTCATCAAGAATTACTCACATATTGGTTCTCCTATTACATTTTGCAAAGGAAAGGGAAGAAATTTGAATGGATCAAAGAGTGTGCAACTAGTTTTGAGCAGGTGAAGCATTTTCTTACAAATTCTCTAGTCTTGAAGATTGCATATATTGATAAAGAATTTCTGGTTTGTACAGATGCTTGCAAGGAAGGAATTGGTGGGTTTCTAATGTAGGAAGGGAGGGTGGTATGTTATGAGTCAAGGAAGTTGAATGAGCACGAGTGGAACTATGTGACTCATGATCCTGAGTTGGCAGGTATCATTCATGCATTGAAGATGTGGATATAGTATCTCCTTGGAAGGATGTTTATTCTGATGAGTCATCATAGTAGACCAAGTTACTTGTTTGAAGAACCTAATCTGAATGCCAATAAAATCTAAATGGTTGGCTACCCTTAGTAATTTTGACTTTGAGATCAAGTACATTAAGGGCAAGGAGAACATGGTTGCATATGCTCTCAATAAGAGAGTCAAGGTGAATCTTATTTTACTTATGAGTTCATATAGGACAAATTTACAAGAGCAGATCTTACATGCATGGTAGCATGATGACAGATACCAGCAGCTGAAGCAGAGATTATAACAACAAGGTGAAGGTGATAGGGATGAGGGGTATCACATCACAATATATGGCTTGGTTAGATTTAGGAACAAGATTTATGTGTCGGATAGTAGTGAGCTCAAGAAGCTTATCCTAAGGGAGTTTCATGTTAGACCATATTTAGGTCACCCAAGATTTCATAATACTTTGACAACAATTAAGAGGTTCTACCATTGGCCAAACTTGAAGAAAGAGGTGGTTAAGTTTTTTGCTAGATGTATGGATTGTCAGCAGGTGAAAGCTAAGTGTAAGAACTTAGTTGGGTTATTAAAGTAGATTCTTATTCCAGAGTGGAAAAGGGAGGTCATTTCCATGGACTTCATTGCAGGTTTGGTGAGGACATTGAAGCAGCACAATTCCATCATGTTTGTGGTTTATTGGTTGAGTAAGGTAGCTCACTTCATCATCGTGAAGTCTACTAGTTCATCTAGTGAGGTAGCTCATTTATTCATCACGGATATAGTGAGATTAAACGGTATTCCCAATAAAATTATATTAGATAGAGATTCCAAGTTCACTTCCCTGTTTTGGAAAGATTTGTTTGTAGGCTTGGGGACAGAGTTAGCTTTGAGTATAACTAATCATCCGCACAAATATGGACATACAGTGATGGTTAACAGGATTCGCGAGGATATGTTGAGGATGTATGTCATGCATCAACAACAGAAGTGGGAGGAGTATCTTCTGCTAGTGGAGTTTTCTTATAATAATGAGTATGCAGAGTCCTTGAGGATGAGTCCATTTGAGGCACTTTATGGGCAGAGTTGTAATATTCCTATCAGCAAGAGTGATCTATTTAACAGGGTGTTGATTGGACCAAATATTTTGGTTGAGATGGAATGGTAGATGCAGGTTATCAAGAGTCGTTTAAAAGAAACACAAGACATGTAGAAGAGTTATGCAGAACAATAGAGAGAATTCAAGGAGTTTCAGGTTGGGGAGCATGTCTACTTATGCATCAAGCCCAAGAGGAGCTCCTTGAGGATTGGATAATGTGCCAAGATGGCAGCTAGGCATTGTGGGCCTTTCGAGATCCTTAAGTGGATTGGACCAATGGACTACCGACCTACATTGTTGCCAACAGTAAAATTCCATGATGTTTTCCATGTTTCGTTGCTTAAGAGATATGTGCAGGATGTTGATCATGTGATTAATTGGTATGTATTGGATGTGGAACTAGAGGGAGAATTCTAACCAAAACCTCAATGCATTTTGCAGTGGAAACTTCTCATGCTCCAAAATTCAGCAATCAAGCAAGTTAAAGTGTAGTGAAAGCAATTTGGTCCCGATGAAGCTACATGGGATATGGATAATAAAATGTGGGCTTTGTATCCTTCCTTATTTGATGGTTGAGAAAATTTGTTTGGTTTATGTGTTTTGACTATGTTTATGCATATCTGTATTGTAAATACTACAATGAGTTGTGTTATAAACCTTCAATAAGAAGTATGGTGTTCATGGTTTCAGTAGGTTATATGATGTAAATGTTGCATCAAGTTATGTTATAAAGCTTCATGGGATTCATGTTTTGTTGGTTATAAGCATCATTGAACATTTAGGACAGAGTTCCCCAAGGGGGAGGGGTTTGTAATAAACCCTAGTTGATTTTCCATGTAAATAAAATAGGAACAAGGTCATGCGACAACATTCCAAGATGAATGGTGGGTAAGAAATTATAGTGGGTGTCACTTGTCCATTATTTATAGCTATGGAAATTGGCAAAGGCATTGGAAAACGAAAAGAGGCAATAACTCGCATTTGATTATGAAAATAAAGGAAACTAGGAGAAGAGGAAGGTGAAGAGACACATATTTTCATGCAAGGTAAATGAGAGGAAAAATGAAGAAAAATGAAGAAAAAGGAGGCGTGAATGATAAAAAAGCTTCAGAGAAATAGTTGCTAAATTTTTTACAGATTTGTGGTGGAGCTCTACTTAATTCTCTCTCTCATACACCCTTGCACACTTAGAGCATTATTGGAGCATGCTTGGGGTATTCTAGAATTCACTTGGATTTGGAGAAAGAAGGCAAGGGAAAGCAAGGAAGCGCAAGGAGACAGTTGCATCAATAACTATAGCAGGAATACTTTACAAATAACATGTTGCATGTGTGATTTCCTTGTTGATTTTTGGGTGCATGGTATATGTATGTGATTCCTTGGTTATGTGTCATCATTGGCATGGATATTTTCCTGGATTGACAATGGTTTTAACCTTACCTTTCGATTTCTTGTATAGCCATGGTGTTGTGGTTTTCCCACTTTTTTTCTGATTGTTTCTCAATTTCCCTATGGTTGTGGGTTGGAACAAATACTTTGGAATCCCTAGAATAATTTGGGCTGAGTTACTAGTTCCTGGAGCCATAGGATGGGACTAACACTCTGGAGAACTTGGTGGGTTAAGTTACTAGTTGTTGGAGTCGTTTTTGGAACAAACACTCTAAAGTCCTGGAAGGTTGTGGGTTGAGTTACTAGTTCCTAGAGCCCTGGACAACTTGGTAGAGATCGATCTAGTTGATGTTAGTGATTTATGGATTATAGAGGTGGAATCAATGTGGTTGAGGATTAAAGTGGTTTGGCCTCTGAAATCCCTAATTGGTTTTGTTTTGGTTTAACCCATGAGATCCAACATTCATGGTTGGAATATGGTGCAAGGTTGATTGGATGAAAGAGAGATTTGGTTCATCCCAATCTATGGTTGGGTGGTACATGGAAATCCCTAACTAGGTTGTCATTTTGATATGTTAATATGATGTATTTTCCTATTGTGATCTATGAACATTTGTAGTGATTATGTTGATGTTTTACGGATTAATTTCCATGTTTTCTAGTTTATTTATATTTTGGTTATATGTTGTTTATATGATGTGTTCTATTTATGGCTCTTGACATGTTTTGATAAGGTATTGAATTGTTGATGAATGCATGTCCTTAAAAGTGTTATTGTAGCTAGCTATAGAGGGCTTCGGGCCTTCTGGGTGATTCTTAGATGAATTTTAGAAGTTTATGATCATATATTCATTCATGACCTGTAGCTTACATGTTTGTCATATGTTTGACAAAATCTAGATCATGGATTAGGCATGTCTAGTTCAATTTATTGCTTGGATTTTGATTGGTTACAATTGTCATTACCTTTGATTGCGTTCTGGAAAGTTACAGGTATTTTTAGGAAATGGTATGGAGGATAGCCTGAAAATGCGCTCAGATCTCGGAACCAATGGCATAGAACTAGGGATTTTAAGTCATAATTATATGGAAGCAGGCCTATGCATGTGGTTTGGACCTCATAACCTCATTGATTTATTTTGTGCATGTAGTTGGGGGTTACGCTTGTGAAAAAGAAGTTCCAACTCAAGATTTGGTCATCAGAGGTTGTCGATTGACTTCTTGATGATCTAGTGTTCTTGAGTTCTTGAGAGATGTCTATAAATTATCGGTGTGTCAACCCCACTTCCATAACTAGAACTTAGAAGTTGATTCATGTCATAGTGACACTTGTCTAATGTTTACCTTGGCAAACTGGTAAATGTAAGTAAATTTTGGGGTGGAATATTACACATTGGATGTGTGCTTCCCTTAAGCAGTAGTTATAATTAGAATTTTCATGAGATGGACATAAAATCAACATTCTTAAATGTTTTTTGAGGAGATGTCTATATAAAACAACCATAGGGGTTTGATGTACCTGGTAAAGAAAATTTTGTGTGGGAGTTAAAGAAGGCCTTGTACGGACTTAAACAAAACCCCTATGCATGGTACACTCATATTGATAAGTGGTTTCATTAAAAAGGAGTAAAGAAATAATTTGTTAATGTTAATTTATACTTTCTGCATGTGAAGGTGATAACATTGTGATTATTGTTATGTATGTGGATGATCTTATTCTAGTAGGAAATGATGATGGATTAATTCATTGGATAAAAAATGAATTATATGATGAATTTAAAATGAAAGATTTGGGTTCTCTTCATTATTGTCTTGGTTTGGAAGTTTGGGAGGATAAAGATCAACTTATTTTAGTTGAAGCCAATGCAATCGATGTTTTGAAAAAAATCAACATGGAAGGTTGTGAAACTATCTCTACTCCCATAGATCCTTGTGTGAAATTGAGAATTGATGATCCAAGTGAAGAAATATATGCTACTATCCATTATAAATTGATTAGTAGTCTTCTTTATGTATGTAATACTCATCTTGTACCATATGTTGTAATTTTTTTGATTCAGTTCATGGTTGGTAGGCTACTAAAGGAATTCTTTGTTGTTTGAGTAGCATTGTTTCTTCTGTTCTTGTATTTGAGAAAGGAAAATAAAATTCTCTAGGCTACGCTAATGCATATTTGGTAGGTGATGTGAATTCCAAAAAATATATAGCAGCATATTACTTCTCCTTGGGCTCTGGCATGGTTTCTAGGTGTCATAAGAAACAAGTTGGCATTGTGTTATCCTAAATAGAAGCTAAAGTATAATTTTGTTGCTACTGTAGTTGTGAAGAAGTATGGATTAAGTAATTACTTCCTGAGCTTCAAGTAATTGATAAGATTCCTACTCTTTTCTATTTTGATAATTTGTCTTATATGAAGTTAGCTAATAATGTTGTGTTCCATGAAAAGTCAAAGGATATGGAAACAAGATACCACTTTAGTAGTGACCACATTAATAATAAGGAGGTTTACATGGCACATTGTTCTATTGCTGACAATCTAGCTAATATAGTCACAAAAGCACTTGGACAACCAAAATTCTAAAATTTTAGTTCTAAGTTGGGTTTGCACGTAGCTAAGACTATCCCCAAGAGGGAGCGTTAGAATTATGACTCTAGTGGTAGGTATACATTCCTTTGTTAGCTTGTTTTGTTAGCTACATAGTTAGGAGTGTTATCGAAGAATTGAGGTCGTTAGGAAAACTCCCTTTTTTATAACTTGTGATTGTGATATGGATTTGTTTATTTGTCTCTCTTTGGTCAAGGATGTAATCTATATATTGAGCTATACTTGAATGGAATAATAAGTTCGGTGTGTACCTTTGTATGAATGTGTTTCTTCTTCAATTCATCGTTTGACTATAAGATTGAGTGTTTGTTACAAAATTAGAGAGGAAACCATATTTGAGAAATTCATCTTTGATGTCTCATAACCATTTGAATATTTATTATAGATATGGTATATATGTGTTTATTTGATGTATGAGATAATAAAATGATTAACTTACATATTCTACCTATTTATGTTTTTTGATATATATATATATATATATATATATATATATATATATATATATATATATAATATCAATATTTTTTGAATAATACTTAAATATTCGAAAAGATTATTAAATTGTATAATTAAATTGTTAAAATTATATAATTCTAGTGTTTTAGAGATTTTTAAAGTCTTGAAAAAAATTTGTATTAAAAAATGCTATTTAAATCATGTAAATTTATTATTTCAATATCAAGTTTATAATTAAATTTAAATAGTTATAAAAAAATAAAACATGCATTGAGGAAAAATCTAATCATCACAAATTGCATTGCTAACCTAGAGAAACCATGACAAAATGTAACTTGCTATTTTGTGATTAGAACTATAACTACAGGCCATGATTATTTACTTATTTAAAATATTATTATTATTACTAATGTAGTTACATTAGTCTAGATTCATTTTAACTTCCAATTTGCCAAGCCCTGAGAAAGATCAAATCCCTTTTCACTTTAAAAGAAGTTTGTATATTAAGAGATTTGATCCCTCTAGGAGCTTGGTAGATCCAGAGTTAACATGGATCTATGCTGGTTTGTTTAGATAGACTATATTCTGCATAAATAACATGGGTCAATACTATGGGTTCTTAATATCATGGATAAATACCACTTGCCATTTAATTTTTCTTTTTAGGGTTATTTTTTATTATTTTATTTTCATTTTCTTTATTTCATTTTATTTTTATTTTTTTATAATTTGATTTAGTCAATATGTTAAGAGTTGCATTACAACAACTCTACCATATTGGTCTAGAGAGTGACCCAATTACATACATACATACATACATACATACATACATACATACATACACATATATATATATATATATATATATATATATATATATATATATATATATATATATATATATATATACATATACATATACATATACATATACATATATTGTTATTATGTAATTTGACCAAGAAAAATTGTTTACATAACATAACATAACCTTACAACATTTCTTCTGTACAACTTAATAAATTAAATGGATAATAAATGTTGATAAACATTATAATAAGTATTTTTTGGTTTAAACATGAATGTGGTTCATCCTCGAAATATATGTCTTCACATTTAATAAATTAATTAGATTATAATATTATTTTAAATTAGTATTATTATTAATTATAAAAAGAATTAGCAGTGGAGTTTTTTAGCTTCTTTTTTTTCTTCTCTTTTCTTTTTTAATTTTTGAATGGTTTTTGTTACAATACAATAGTTTATCAATATGACCAAAAAACATCACTTATTCCAGATGACATTTGTTCATATAATTTTTTTTTTTTAATTAATCAATTTAATTAAAATGGAATAATGGGCATAACTACTTTTAAGATGAATAAAAAATATTCTAAAATATTTCATGGAGGTTAAATCTCTACCATCCACTTCATAATTATTGATAATTAAATTAAATTTTTGGAATTCCTATTGGAAAATAGACACAATCCGCCTAAATATTATTACAACTAGCACAACTATATAAATTAAATGGTTGGTAAATGTCCATAGACATTAATCCATAATAAGTATGACAACGCTTACTTCACAATACATCTTACATTTCCAATATTAAAAAATCATAAGAACTAATTGAATTATAACTTAATTTTAATTATTGTTATTATTACTATTATTATAAAATAATTAATGTATGAGTTTAAAATATACACAATAAAAAAACATATGGAACAATATTTTTTACCATGTAGATTCACCCACACCTTACCATGGAGATTCTTAACATATAAATAATCTTTGTTATAATACAATGTACCAATTATACCATGACTTGTCACTACCACATGCCCAAAAAACCATAACTCATTTCATATGACACTTGTTGATAATAATCAAAATTAATAAAAATTATAACTCATAACTCATTTAATAATTATTGATAACCTATTGGAAAATAGACACGCTTATTGACTTGATAAACAAGGAGAGCATGTTGGAGTTATTTAGTGTGTGACTAGTTCATCATTGTTCCTACTTCATGTGCATGATGATGGGTGAAGGGTTCACCTCAAAAAATAACATTTTATTCATTATAAATTACAACAAGTATGGAAATCTGCATTCTCAAAAACTTAATTTTGGCATGGAAGAAATGCCTAGCAAATTAAGAGGTGATGAAGTTAATGGAAGGCTTGTATTTTGGAAATGCCTCTTAGAGAGGTACTTCCTAAATTATAATATGAGGGAGGTTTATAATTTATTAACGATATACATATATTTTCATATATATATATATATATATATATATATATATATAGCATTAAAAACAATTAAAAAAATATAAAATATTTCAATACTCACTTTAATTTTCATATTGATACACATATAGTAAATGAAAGTAAAAGATTTTTTTATGGTTAAAAAATTTAATTGAAAGTAACAAAATTTTTATGATTGAAAATTTTAATGATATCTATGTGGAATTACTTTTGTATATGTGGAAGCTTTTTTAGTGAAAACATTTTGAAATTTTAAAGTTAAAAAAAAAAAAAAAATTGAAATTTTAAACCCTGAAAAATTTAATCCTTCTCAACACTTGATAAATCTAAAATTAAAATAAATTACACTTTGAAAAATGTATCTTCCCTCATCATATTGCAAATTAAGTTAAATTGCCTCTCCTTCTTCTCTGCATATACTTCTTATGACAACATGACCCAACAAAGAAAGAAAAAATACACAAAATGACAAAATAATGGAAAAAAATACACAAGGCGATAAGACCCAGTGGAAGGAGGAATGAATGTTGTAAGAAGAGTTGAGCATCCGATGGGATTAAAGATGTAGGAATGAGAGGTGGGGCTTTTGGTACGATGAGACTGAATTTTTACTCTCATTGTATATTTACATCATTGGATGTGGGCGAATCACAAAGTTATCAATTGGCTAAGCAGAATTTTTCCTAAAATCAAGTTAAAGTCAAGTGCCAAGCAGAATTTTTCCTAAAATCAAGTTAAAGTCAAGTTTGGCCATAACGGCGGTGGTAGCTTCAATGTACTCTGATAGTAATAAGCGAAAGTGCCTAGTGAGACCGTTTGTGCAGCACCGACACAACAAGACTGATTGGTTGCTGATGCGTTGAATGTTTGGAAGTATGAATCTACGTGCATAATTACAAAAAATTCCTAATACTGGATATCTGGCTTTTACGCACCATCCAATGCAATGTGATGATTGCTAACGGGGTAGTAATCGGGACAGAATAATGTCGCAGAACGTGCTGAGAGCAGACAAAAACCGGACCATAAAGCCAAAAATCTAGAAGCTTTTTTAAGAGTAGATTACCAAAAACAAAAACCAAGAAAAGAGGAGGATGAAAGACATGGAATGAAAAGAGAACTTAAAAAAAAAAAATTCTTCTTACCGACAAAATAACGATTCCTCAATTCAACAAGCTAGGCCAGGGAAGTACATATGTGACAGATTGTTCCTGTCAGCCTGCTGGTAAAAGTCTATGGTCTCATGTTGAAGTATTAACATGCATGCTCAATGATGCATTACGCCAGTGCTCTGCTTCTGTATATCATCATACGAATATATAGAAGTGCACATGCTTTGTAATAACTAGTCTTTTTTCTATGCATAACGGTTCAAAAAAGCACGTCGAAGAAAACAAATTCTTTTGGGCAATGGAGTGCGCAGGACAGCAGCACCGTCAAAGAAAAATGATAAAAATGATGGCAAGTAGGGTATACATTTCATGGGGCACTCTTCCACGTTAAGTAAATTAAGTTTTTTTGGTTCAATTTTTTTTTTTAAATATTTGATTTTTTACTTTTATCTGTTATTTAAATAATAAAATATTCAGACAGTCTAACCCATCACCCTCTATTCTAGACATGGTTGGCTACTTATCATGTATTATTTAGTTTTGTTGATTTTTTAATGCTAAATTATGGCAAGTAGGGTATACATTTCATGGGGCACTCTTCCACGTTAAGTAAATTAGGTTTTTTTTGGTTAAATTATTTTTTTTTTAAATATTTGATTTTTTACTTTTATCTGTTATTTAAATAATAAAAAATTTACCTAGTCTAACCCATCACCCTTTATTCTAGACATGGTTGGCTACTTATCATGTATTATTTAGTTTTGTTGATTTTTTAATGCTAAAATTAAAAATCTGTGTTAACATAGGTTTAATTATTTTGTTTTAGTAAAAAATTTCATTCTAATTTTAACTATAAAATACATTTTATTAAGTAATATAATAAATAAATACATTTTATATATTTTTAGAAAGATCAAACATATTTAATTGTATTCATTTTTATTGGAAAGCTAGTTAATGATTTGGTGCAATTATGTATACTTATTATTTATATAATTTCAAATATTTTACAAATTATCTTAAACTATTCTTGAAAAGTTTGAAATTAGTTTGGTCAAGCCTATTAACTATAATGTATTTTGAAAAGAAACAACTTTAACTTTCAATGTGATGAGTTGGACAGAAAGAAGATCTTATAAATAATAAAAAAAGTTTGAACCCACTTCCAAATAGGAATTTGAGAAGATTCTAACATTTAAAGGGATAATAATATGTAAGCCATGAATTTAGAAAACATTCATAATATTCTGACATGAAAGAAAAATAAATCTCTCATGTAAACATGTTAACATCTAAAAGACCTAAATCTAATTGTGTTTATATTCAAGTATGAATGTATCAAACACATTATAGTTTTGGTAATTATGCATTTGAGATTTTAATATCTAACCACAAAATATATTTGTTTCCTAATTAAACTAATAAATAAATCTATTTTATAAAAAACGAGATTTTATTTAGAGTAATGTATAATGGTAGATTTTTAAATCATTCATCAAATTATCCATTTAAAATAATTAAATTATTAATGGCATGCAGATTTTAAATGAATATGTTAAATTTAACCACCGATAACAGGAATAAACTATACACAAAATTTAATCTGAGTGTGTGTTGATTATAAATTTGGATATCTAGTACGCAAAAATCAGTATTAAACGTTCAAGTTTAATGACTAAATGCCAAAAAAATATATCTAATTTTTAAACCATTTCACTTTGCTCAGCTTTTAAAGAAAGTAAAATACTTCTCCATAATCCCGAAAATGAGGTTTTAATTTCAATACTTCTGTATTATTCTGAAAATAAGGTTTTATAAGGATGAAATTCTGAAATTTTAATAAAAAAATTATTAAATTGAGATTTAAAATGTAAAGATTAAATTTTGCAATTCTAATAAATAATTTATTAAAGTTATATTTAAAATAAATAAAATTGAGGAAAAAATTTCATGGAAACCACATAGTAGAATTAGAATAATGTAGAGACCTTAATATCATATATGTATATATTAAATAATTAGTTATTGAAAAATAATATTTAATGTATGATATTAATTTATTAAAATCAATTACTATTAAATAAAATCTATTAATATGTAATAATAAAAATTATATAACTAACAAAAATTAATTAACCAAATCAAATTCCAAACAAGGAGCGAAGTGAAAAAAATAAAAATTATAAACATGAGATAAGAACTTGATTAGTAAATAATTAAATCAAGATACTTCAATAAATAAAAATAAATAATGGAAAATAAATAAAGTAAAATAAAAATAAAACAAAATTATTCATAAGCCCAATAAATATGATTAAATTAAAAAAAAAAAAACATAATAAGAGGGATAAATGAATCAAGATCAACCATAAAATAGGGGGTTGATGCCTATTAAACAAAGAATAATGAAAAAAACTAAAAGGGGCAAAGAATGAACATGATCAAGAATATAAACTAGAAAGAGAAAGGACACCAATACCTACAAAGATAAATAAACAAAAAAAAAATTCAAAAAGAAACTTAAAAAAGAGGACACGACACTAACCCAATTTCTACTAATATTCTAGCCATTGTCTCTATTCAAATTATTGGGTTTTTTTTTCGATTTTTAATAGAGCGACTAGTCTCACCAATGTAGGGAGTCCCACATGAGCACAGGATAACGTATACACTGTTTGTACTCTTTGGGTCCACTGGGTCTTTAATAGATCTAAGGGAGCTCCAGATGGTATTTAAAGGCCTGAAGGTGGAAGGTACCTTATGCTTCCTTAGGATCCTTGCAATCTTGTCAGTGGTCCCTTGGTTAAAAGGGAAATTAATGCTAGAAAATCAATCCTTTGTTTTTGTCTTAGCCCTATGACCTTTTTCAGCTTTAAGGAAAGCCTTAGTACATAGGTGTCTACTATACTCATTATTAAAGAAAACACTTTGGAGATGTTCTTTCTCTTCATTGAGATGGTTGTCATCAGAAACTCTTAAAGCTCTAGTCGCTAAGGTGTTGAGAACACCAAGATTTTGTGCTAGGAAATAATGAGAATTCGCATGAAGATATTGATCCATGTGAGTTTTCATACAAAATACTCGATGAAAAAAATAGCCACCATCATTCCTTGAGAGGAGGACGTCAAGGAAGTGCAGACTACCATTAGTTTCAAATCCCATGGTAAACTTCATGGAACTAGAATGATTGCTAAGATGAAGGGGAAAAAGTTCCAACTCTTCCTTACCATGGGACCACATGACACAAGTGTCATCCACAAACCTCTTCCACATCGTAGGCAGAAGATGAGAAGAAGCTAAGGCCTTAGATTCAAAATCCTCCATGAATAGATTAGCTACCTCAGGGGAAAGGGGAGAACCCATGACGAAACCACAAGTTTGCTCATAGGATTCCCCATCAAAAGAAAATAAAGGGGATGTGAGATAGATACCAGCCAAATTAGTCGTATCAGGATCCGTAATGCACTTGCTGACTTCAATGGCCTCATTGATAGGGATATTAGTATAGAGGGAGACCACATCAAAGCTCACAAGCTTGTCATCTAGACCAAACTTTAAACCCTTTATTTCATTGACAAATGGTGGTGAGTCCTTGAAGAAGGATTATGTATGGCCAACAAGGGGCTTAAAGGGTGTATATGTTATCTCGTGCTCATGTGGGACTCCCTACATTGGTGAGACTGGTCACTCGATTAATCAAATGATTTGTTAGCATGTCATTGACATCAAGCACGACAAAACCTGCTCCTCTGCTTTGGCAATGCACGCAGATAAATCTAAGCATCACATATGCATTGAGGAGGCCCAAGTCATTGCTAAGGTTAGTCATTTCCATCATCGTAGATTGAGGGGGACCCTAGAAATCGAAAAAACGTTGAATAATTTGAATAGAGAGGATGGCTGGAATATTAGTAGAAGATGGGTCTCTCTCATGCCCTCCTAGTTTTTAAGTTTTTTTTTGAATTATTTTGTTTGTTTATTTATGGTGTTCTTTTTCTTTAGAGTTTATATTCCTGTTATTCTTTACTTCTATTAGTTCTTTCAGTGATTCTTTGTTTAATGGACCTCAACACCATATTTTATGGTTGACCCTGATTCATTTATCCCTCTTATTTTGTTTACTTTTCTTTGAATCCAATCATATTAAAACTTAATTATTTACTAATCAAGTTATTTTTTTATAATTTTTAATTTTTTGACTTGGCTACTTATTTGGAGTTTGACTTTGATTATTTGATTCTGGTTAGTTATATATTTTATTATTATTACCTATTAATAGAATTTATTTAATAATATTTGATTTTAAAAAATTAATATCATAAATTAAATATTATTTTTTAAAATTAGTAGACAAATAATTTTACTATGTGATTTTTACTGAATTGTTTTTCTCCATTCATTATAGATCACAAAAACCTAAATTCAGAAAATAAACAAAAATTTTGAAAATATATTGATGTATTCAATTTAAATCGCAATGTAACGTTCCTACCAAATTGACTTAATCTGTGTAAAAATATAGCATCGATCATGTGCTTGTAAACCGCTATTGCATAAACCAATATGATCTGTGATATCTAAACTCCTGTGTTTCATTCATTTCATTGGTTGGAATGATAACACATCATAACTAAACGGTGCCCACTGCGGACAGAAATTACTCGGACCCCCTTCTTTTTTTTTAATCAATAGAAGCTCGGATCCTTTTCTAAATAAATAAATAAAAGACAGCCTTTTATGAATGAATTCCGTTGCTTTGATTGCAACTGTTGTTAGCCAGTTATTATATGCGGTCCTTTTGGAATTCATGGTCATCTGTGTCGTAAACTGTACTTGGAGCACCATGTAGCGGCAATGGGCAGTGGACGCAATGTATCGCATAAACTTAACGCTACATGGTTAGTGGACGAAATGCATCGCTTAAACTTAAACTGGAATATCAGCACCTTAATAATACTCGCTGATAACTTAATAATAGTTGATGAGAAGAATATTTTTGTATATTCATATACATACATGAGGCGGTACATTAGTTAATTTTTTATATGAGATTTAAGGGTGCATTAGTTGGGTTACATGAGGTTTAGTTTTTATTAAATTATTGATTGAAATATTATGAAAAGGATTAACATTGTAATTCAAATATGGTATGGAAAAATGGGTAATAAAAACATTAAGCAATAGGCAAATTATTTTTTTATCCAATATTAAAAGTTAATTGGCCAAATTTGGCTGCCAGAAACAGAAAAAATACATCTCTCTATATCTGTTATTAAAAAAGGTGACCTAAAAATACATCTTTGTATCTGCTATTAAAGAAGGGTGAGGTGAGTATCTCTTTTCACTGTTTCTTAAAGAAGGGTGAGGTGAGTATCTCTTTTCACTGTTTCTTAATAATGATAGAATTTTATTTTTATGATGAAAATAGATTCAGCAACATCAAATATTTTATTTACTCAAAATCTCATAACTTAACCCTTAACCCCTATAAAAAGAATTTCTCAAAATTACTGAAATTTTTATTAAAATCTTTACCAAAAATTCTATTGTTTTCCGGACGAATTTTAGCCTACGAGTAAAGATAAGGTTGTGATGTTGGTTGCCGTTATTACCACGAAGGTTCGAGTACTTTAGCGCTTTGATTAATTCGCACATAAAACGTACCTGTGGTTTTCCATTGTTTTCGTGACAAATTTTAGACTACGAGTAAAGATAAGGTTGTGATGTTGGTGGCCGTTATTACCAGGAAGGTTCCGAGTACTTTGATTAATTCCGCACATAAAACGTACATGGGCAAGATCACAGGTAACATGGTTCCTGTGAAAACGAAGAGAATCAAACAGTCGGTGAAAATAGTGTTTGGTGTGAGCCAGCTACAGGATGTTTATGAGCGTTACTGTAGTGCATGATCAATTCCGCACCTAAAACGTAGCTTGGCAAGGTAAGCAGTAACATGGTTCCTGTGAAAACGAAAAGAATAAAAAGGTTCGTAAAAATAGAGTTTGGTGTGACCTGCAAACTGTTTTCAACTTTTCTCCAACGTGTACAATGCCCCTTTGAAGAGTGTATTGAATATTACGTCTTTCTGCATTGAATTAAATCCAAGAGAGGCAATTCGTATATGAATCAGGTCTCTCTTTTTTAAGCACATGTGATAACCTCCTCCATTCCACCTCCCACCGCTATTTCATTTTACTTATCATGCGTATCTGGACCGCAGCAAGTTTGACAAATCATCAGTCTATTATCAATGAATTGGTATTTGAAGCCACTAAATGATGACAGGCCATGTGAATGCGGCCCTCTCGTCCTTTCTCAAAAATTGACCCCATTAACTAGCGGTGCGCAATGCATAGGCAGCTTCACAGAAGGCGAAGTGGAAAACGCAATCTGTGCGACGAATCGAGGGACGGGTTCTATATATTGGCCCTCTCGCCTTCAACTTCTAAAGAGAGAGAATCCTCGGTTTTCAGTTCATTTTGTTTCTCGTGCGATCTCACTTGGGTATTCCGGAATCCCTGAGTCCTTTGCTGCTGTAATGTAGCTACTGCGATATCAATTGTTTTTTATTAAACGAGGAAACCAGTCATGTGCATTAATGAGCTTGTTTCTTTGCAGGTTAATGGCTCAGATCCACACAATTCCCTTGATCTCATTGCTAGGATTCCTATGGATGTCTGCTCGAGTTTATGGATACGGTGGCTGGCAATCAGCCCACGCCACGTTCTATGGTGGCCCTGACGCTTCAGGAACTATGGGTAAGTTTGCGTTTTTATTGAAACTCACACTAAAATGGCTGGCTGTGATGTAATTCAGCGGTACAGATACCTATCGACCATGGTAAGTCCTGGGATATGTTGAATAGATGTCAATGAAAAGTTGCCCCACCTGCCCAGGTAAATCCCGGGTTAGTGTTAATGCAGCTTAATGCTAGAGCAGTGTACTTGCCGACTGGATCCTAAGCTCTCTTGAAATGGCTCATAATTCCCAAAGCCTAGCCTAAATATTAAGTAACATGGGCTAAGCCAATTATTTTTTTACATCTCGGGTCAGATGAGAATAAAATGGTTTTCAATGGAAGGATGGAAAAAAATTGTAAGTTTTTTTGGATTATTTTATTTTATTTGTTTTTTGTTTAACTTAAAAAATTTTACAGATTAGGTTGGAAAATAATGGAAACTTTATAAAATTATAACAAATTTTAATAGAAAATTTTGAAAATTTAAATTACAACTATAAAATTTAATAATTTTAGATACCAAATATTTTTGATGGTGCTAAATCCATTTTCCACACTCAATAAACTAATTTTTTTTAATTTCAAATTTATTATAAGGTCTCAGGACAAAGCCGAAAATAGTACACCAATAATCATCTTAGTACATAATACTTAATATTACTATTTGGAAGTGTGATTTAGTCACTTGTTAAAGTTTAATTTCCTTTCATGAATTATAATTTCTTTCGAACTTTTGATTATCGCTGATGTGCTCTTTTCCAGGAGGGGCGTGTGGATACGGTAATCTTTATAGCCGAGGTTATTTTGAGTGTTAAATATTTTTGATGATGCTAAATCTATTTCCACACTCAGTAAACTAATTTTTTATTTTTTTTTACTAATTCTAGCTCCCTCGAATATTACTATTTGGAAGTGTGATGATTTAGTCACTTGTTAAAGTTTAATTTCCCTTCATGAATTATAATTTCTTTCGAACTTTTGATTATTTCTGATGTGGCTTTCGAACTTTTGATTATTTCTGATGTGCTTTTTCACAGGAGGGGCGTGTGGATACGGTAATCTTTATAGCCGAGGTTATGGAACCAACACTGCTTCTTTGAGTACTGCGCTTTTCAACAGCGGACTTAGCTGCGGAGCGTGCTACGAAATGAAATGTGTCGACGATCCCCAATGGTGTTTGCCAGGAACTGTCACCGTCACTGCCACCAACTTCTGCCCGCCAAACTCCGCTCTCCCTAACAACAACGGTGGATGGTGCAACCCACCACTGCAGCACTTCGACATGGCGGAGCCTGCTTATCAGAAGATCGCCAAGTATAAGAGTGGGATAGTCCCCATCCTCTACAGGAGGTAATTCACTGCCCCATAGTCTTTTGCATAACCTAATTTAATTCAAATTGGTCCACCTGCAACCTTATTTACTCTTATGGCAATTAATTATAAGAGGCTATGACTACAACGCAGGGTCCCCTGCTTGAGAAAGGGAGGAATCCGGTTTACAATCAACGGCCATTCATATTTCAACGTAGTGCTCGTCAGTAACGTGGCAGGAGCAGGGAACGTCCATGACGTTTGGCTAAAAGGATCAAGGACTGGATGGCAACCAATGTCACACAACTGGGGACAGAATTGGCAAAGCAACTCCTACCTCAACGGCCAGAGTCTTTCCTTTAAGGTCACCACTAGCGATGGCAGGACAACTATTTCGTATAATGTTGCTCCTCCTGCCTGGCAATTTGGCCAGACCTTCGAAGGAAGTCAATTTTAACAGTCACATAATCAGACAGCTCGAAGACACAAGCTTTATTTAGTTATTATTTTTCCAAGCAAGGTGATAATAAATATTGCGGCATAGGTGTCACAAATTTGGTTTGCTAAGGTTGATCTGGCCGTACTTGCACCGGCTAATCCATGGTGTAACGCTGATCTTATCCAAATCTACAGGTTATTCGAAGTAGGTGCTCTAACAATAACTATGTTGTAGATAAAGAATAAATGTGGAGTATGAAATCAATCCTCAAAATACTTATCATCATATATTACCACTACAAAACTTATCATCATATATGTATTAATTATCATCATATATTACCACTACAAAACTTATCATCATATATGTATTAATAAAGTGATTGATATATGTTTTCATCTTTTTTTTTTATACTATTTAAACCAAATATAAATATATGACGTTTGTTTATATCTTAAGTGTTTTGTTGTAATCATAATATTTTTTCAAATGATCCTCTTTAAGGTAGTTGTAACATACCAACTGCTTCATTAAGCTAGGTATCCAAGTCTAACCTTTAAGATTATATTATGGAGATGGGGATTATCAAAATCTTTCCTCCTTCAACCACCTTAAAGCTTACTTCGGAGGCCACTCTCATCTTTTTCTCATTAAGTAATTTTCAATTATTTAAATTTCATCTAAATCAAACATTTGCATCCAAAGTTATGCCCATTTGGGAAAAAATCCTCTAAACGTCATGTAAACATCCTTAACACTGCGATATGGAAAACACATGGCAGTCCTTATCCACATGTCGCCACCCCATATAGACACATTTTCATCCCTAACATGCTCATTGCTACCTCAACACCGATTCAAGACTTTCTACCTAGCATACCACGTCAAAACATATTAAGTTCCATCAATATTGGGAGGAGACCCCAAACATTGGTGTCTCGATCTCCTGACACTCGATAAATGATATCATGAGGCCCCATTAGTCTAATGGTCAAAGTCTTGAATACTCTTCAACTGACAAATAGTAATCTTCATCTTCTAATGTTTTGACCCACCAAGCATTAGCCACTGGATAGAACAATAACTCCACTCATGACCTCCCACCAAACCCAATAGATAAATTTCAACTGACATGAAGATTATCATTAACCAATAGACTTTTTGGGATCTATCAGTATCTTGGAATTCATGATAGGGGTTACTCATTTTAGTCCTCATGGGTAATGCCAAATAACCCAACAACCCATTTGTCAATGGTTGGAACTACACTTTCGTTACATTATAGGCATATTAGGATTTATTAATATTAGGGGCCAACAATAGGGATTATTCTTACATCACTCACTCCAACTCTTAATACTTTAACTACCAAATAAATTTTCCTTCCGATGACAGACCATAAACTATTGAGAGTAATCCCCATTAGCCAACTTATGTTTGGGACCTATTAGTACTGAAGATTCAAGTGGATGTATTTTGATGTGTAATCCTAACAACCAACTCCTAATACTCCCATAGCCTAATATCCAATTTATCAAACTTAACCTCATTCTCGATTAAGCTTTCGATTTTAGCCCTCTCACTACACCATGTGACCAAGGGCTAGGGCCAAGGATCCGCAAACCCGAAATTTCTGAAACTTCACTAATAATCCCGAAATTCAAAGGGGTCATCTCCAATTTTTTTGACACTCTCACCAAGCTCCCAAACCGGTTTTAAAGGACTGAAAATTAATCTAATAGATAAAATAACTTGCCTAAATACTTTTGAAAGTTTAGAAGTCTTCTCTGGCTTATGAAGCATACTCAAACATATTTTTCAAAAATATGTCTATGAAGAAAAGATATAAGCTAGTAAATGGCTAGGTCTTCTCAATTTCACCCAAATAAAGGAGAATTATTCGTGTTCCTTTAAAGCGGAACACTTTAGACATTAATTCCAAAATTTACTTAAATGCTATTATTATGGATTTTATCTTGAGAAATTGGTCCTCTTAACTTCTAATAGTAAATCATTCAAATACATACAAGGAATAGTGTATATATATATAGAGAGAGAGAGAGAGGGATTTTATTAACTTTACAATATATTTGAGGTGTCTCAACCATGGACTTTATCACATGCCTTTCAAGGTATCCAATCTAGGAAAACCTCGTAATATTCTCATTCCTAAAACACATATGGCATAATTGTTAAATCTTCTAGCTTTCCTAGTAAAGAAAAACACATTGCCAGAAAACACGAAGATATTTGGGCTCAAATCAACCTTTGGATTATTTTTTAAACCACAAATGATGAACCACACTTTCTGGTTCGAAACGTGTCGACAAATGAATTTTGATGTGCTTATCGCCAAAATCTATTCTTATAAAGTTTTTAATAATTTTTAATAATATTTTGGAATTGGACACATGACATGTTAATAGTGTGGATATTGTGTCTTTTGAAATTGAAAAATAGTTGAAAATCCTTAAGACAATGTTACAAGAAGTAAGGGAAAAAATAAGAATGTTTTATTACACATAGTAAACATGCATATAATGTTTGGCATCATCCCTAATTTTCTCAAAACTTACCTTTTGTGCTTGAAATAAATTATTGAATGAACCTCTTTATCCCATCAAACCTATGATCCTCTCTATCGGTATTGATCCGCTCTATCAGTATCGAATCTCTACAAATCTGTTAACCACAATAAATTTATTAAAAATTAATAAAATTAAACAAGAATAAAATATAAAAACAAGAAAATATCGAAAGATAAATCTGGGCTAACCTGAAAGAGAAATTGAACTTGAGTAGTAAAGGGGAACCTTGGCTTCGTTTACATGCTTTTGTGCTAAGCTATCTTTGTGCAAGTCGAAGAGTGGACCGTTTCAAAAATATATAATATCAAATAAAATCTCATTAAATAAAACCGAAAAACGCACTACATTCAATGACCTTAACACACATAATTTAACACACATAATAAAAAGAATCAAGCATATTAAAACATGGCTATTCAGTGGTTTCGTTATGGCTTCACTGAATTAATAATTTTTGTTACAACCATGATCATAGATTTGAAAAATAGGCAATGCGTAATTATTAACTTTCATTAGTACTAAATACACGGTTAAGCATACATAATAATGTAATTGTAGCTTTTGTTCATGTGTCCCAATGATAGACCATCATTCATGTCATGCACCCAAGTCAAAACAGGATGCCAAAAGAGAAACATCAATAATATCCACTTAACCAAAATATACTATCATGGATATTTATCATAAGCATACAAAAACCATGTGACCCAAACTAGGTATATAGTGTAGAAGCATATACATAAGTCTGACATATATAATCTTTATACACTCCATCAAAATCACCCTCCAAGTATCACCAAAACTAACTAACCAAGAAAGACTATACACACACCCCCTCTTGGGCTAAACATGGCCATAAGTTTTCCTAGAGATATAAAATATTTGGTTCTTTTTAATTCTCTTGTCATAAAGGTCTTAACCTTATGTGAGTTTTAATAAATTTCATTACAAAGATGGTTGCCAAGTGGCTGAATATTAGCATCCAAAACGATTCAACGCAAAAAATAAAAACCAACAATGCAGATGAAGAAGGGGTAATGGTGTGGAGTTATTAATAGGGTTATTGACAGGGTTCACTACCACGTGGCTTCATTAATAATTTTCATTTTATGAGAATGGAAAGCATATGAAACCATTCACTTCATGAATTGTATAATTTAAAATAATTTAATTATAATTTAACTTTACAGTTTATCCCTTATACACCTAGTTGTGTAATAATGAAACCCTATTGTTAACCAAAGTGTTCAATACATTAAATACATCAAACGTTAACATAAGTGTTTGAATACAACATCAACTATAATTTTGTTTATTTAAAAATAGTTTGATATATTTAAAAATATTTTATATAATAATAATAATTTAACAATGTAATATAACTGCATTAAAATAATTTAACTTTACAATTTATCCCTTATACACTTAGTTGTGTAATAATGAAACCCTATTGTTAACCAAAGCTTTCAATACACCAAGCGTTAACAGAAGTGTTTGAATACAACATCAATTGTAATTTTGTTTATTTATGCTTTAGTTAAATGATATATCCTCACATGACCATCATAATTTATTTTTACACCAAAATTATAAAACCTAACACTATATTATAATTTAACCCTACTATTTATTACTTATTCATTATATTGTTTAAATAATAATGAAACCCTACTTTTATAGATCAATCATTGGAGATTATTTAAACCCTATGTATTGTTGATTAATCATTGGACATTCGTTTGTGTAGGTGGATACGTTACGGAAGTCGAAATGGCTAGAATGGAGTGTTGAATACACATTTAGACTAATAACAATTCAATCCACGACAACAAGAATAATTTAATAAAATGATATTTTGTCCATTATACCTATCTCATAATGCATAGGAAACCACTAGGGTAATGGAGTGAAGGAAACGTTCTAAACCCATTGCCAACTCGCTAAAAAGACATATTTACATTTGAGAATGGAGTGAAGGAAATGTTCTAAAACCATTGACAACTCACTAAAAAGACATACTTACATTTGAAAATGTGAACAGTGATAGATACTTACATTTGAGAATGTGAATAGTTGTAGTTTCAAAATCAATCTAGGTTGCAATGCATGTTTTATATGTTTTTTTTAATTTATTGTGGTTATCAATAATAGGTATAGAAAATTTTTAATCATATTTTGTAAAAAATAATTTAAATATGGTTTAAACATATGATTTAGATATGAAAGAAAGTTATCACTTTTAATTCAATTCATTGATGAAATAGCAACAACAAAAATATACTCGCATCTTCCAATTTACACAATCCAATCAAAAAATTAATTAGAAAAATAATTAAAGTGGTTAATTCCAATAAAGAGAATGCCTATGAGCGTAAATATTATGTGAAGTAATATACATTTATTTAGAGCCTCATGGTTACTATTCAAACTTTTCTATGTGTAAAGTAATTTACATTACAAATTAATTCAAAAATAAAAAAACGAAATGTAAGAGTGAACTTTAAGTTAAATTGATTATATGTATAGTTAATTAAATAAATAATTTAATTAAAAAGTATATATATAATATAATTTAATTGATATAGGCTTATCTCATTCTTTTTTCAATATTTAAACTAAATATAAATATATGACATTCTATTATATTCTAAGTGTTTTGCTCTAATCAAAATATTTTTCAAGGCATTTTAAATGTGTAATATACCTATCTCCTTAATGTCTTCTTATTAAGCGGGGTATCCAAGTCTAACCGCTAAGATTACATTATGGAAATGGAGATTGTCAAAAAATTTCCCCTTAAAACTTAGTTTAGAAGCCGCCATCATCTTTTTCTCATTAAATAATTTTTAATTATATAATTTTCGTCCCAAATCAAACTTTGGCCTCCCAAGTTATGCACATTTATTTATTTTTTCTCTAAATGCATGGTAAACATCCACAACACTACAATGTGGAAAACACATAGCACTCCTTTTCCACATGTTGCCACCCCATATATGGACATTTTTCGTGAGATTAAGGGGGTAAGAATGAGGAGTAAGTTTTGTTAATTATATATTTTTATTTTCATCGTAGATTTAAATTATTGAATGAAAGTCAACAATAAAATTATTGATTAGCTGATTAGATTTTGTTTTAAAGTTAAAGTTAAATTGATTGGTTAATTAGATTTTTTTTAAAGTTAAGTTACAATGATGTAATTAGATTTTTTTAGTAAAGTTAAAGTCAAATTTTATAATTATAGTATAATTTTTTGCCTGTTTAAATTTATTTAAAATTTTAATATAAATGTGTTAAAATTATAAAATCTGTATCATTTAAAAATCTAAAAATTGTTAAAATAAGATAATTACTCTCGCATGAGGAGTTGGCAAAACAGAGAGAGTCGGTTAATTGAGTAATTGAGTGGTTGAGTGTTTGAGTGTTGAGTCAAGTTGAGTTAATTACTAAACGACTTTGAATGTGTGATTGTATGTCAAAATATTTTTGGCAATTAGCTAGTTGTAATACCCTTCAGTGGATTCATTGTAATCATCATTTTTTGTGTGATCAATAGAAAAGCAACAACTAATATTTTATGTGAATTCATACTTTCTCTCTTCCACCTTTCAAACAAATTGATATCAAATCGCTGTTACACAAAGCGAATGAGAACGGATTAGCAACAATCCCCGAGAAAAAGCATATTTTTTTCCCCTGGTTTGAGCATTAACGCATCCTACAGATCCATATACAGGGTGCTATAACGTGTTCAGGCTCAAGGGAAAGCCGCGTTAAGAGTCAAAAACTTAGCCATTTTGCATGCACGCGGGTCACGCTAGTTTGTGTGGCGTTAGAGGACTAAAGCAGGATATAGTTATCGTAAAAAGCGTTTCTTAAACCAAGTCCGTTGACTTTTATAAGTTGAGTGGGAAGTTCTTTTAATGCATTGAGTGGGCAGCTCGGAGAGCTCGTTAAGATTGAAGTTTGGTTTTTTTTTTTGGGTTGGTATTTTATATATCAAGAGTTTTGAAAATCTCTTTTATATATAAAAAATAATATCAAGAGTTTTTCAAAAGGGTTTTTTTTAAAACATTTTTTTTTAAGTTTTTTTTTAAATAAAAAACTTAGGGTTTTATTGGAAGGGTTTTTTAAGAGAGTTTTACATAGGAGAAATTTAAGGTATTTTTAGAGAAACATGGCTTTTTCAAATTTCCATTTCCAGTTCCAGTTCCTACCGTTTACAGGAAAAGATTATGATGTGTGGGTCATTAAGATGGCGACCACATTGCAGGCACATGATGTTTGGGATTATTTCAAGTTTAGGTTTTCAGAGCCTAAGAATGAAGAATAAGAACAAGTTCTCAGTAATACAGAGAAAGAACAATGGAAGAAAAGCAAGAAGAAGAATGCACATGCGTTGCAGTTTATTCAGCAGGGAGTGGACCGAGCAGTGTTCCAGAAGATTATAATCACGTCTTCAGCAAAAGTAGCATGGGATACTTTAGCGACAAACTATACAGGTATTACCAAAGTCAATATTGTTAAGTTACAAAATACTAGGAGAGATTTTGAAATTCTGCACATGAAGGAGATAGAGGACAACGACTCTTTCATGAATCAGGTCATAACTGTCGTAAATCAGTTAAAGATTTATGGTGAAGAAATTAGAGATCAAACAGTGGTTGAGAAGGTTCTCCGATCTTTGTCTACCGAATTTGATGTCGTGGTAGTAGCCATAGAAGAAGCCAAGGATTTGGCATCATTGACAGTTGATGAGCTCATGGGATCACTTCTATTGCATGAGGCAAGGATAGACAGAAATAAGGATTCCACTTGAGAGACCGTTTTCGAACGTCAGGTTTTTATTTCAAGAGATAGAGGTCGAGGCAGAAGTAGATCAAGAGGCAGAGGACGAAGTGGAAGATATGGTGGTTAGGGAGATGGCCAAGAAGAGCATGAAAATGAAAGTGGAGGCAACTATAGAAGGTTCAACAATAATCAAAGAATTGACAAATCAAAAGTGAGATGTTATTATTGCAATAAATTTGGTCACTATGCTCGTGATTGCAAGAAAAAGATAGCTAATCAAAGGAACCAGAGAGCTAATGTCACTACAAAGAGTGCTAACTCCATGTTCCTAGCTTTCCATACCATGCATGATCCTTCTGCTACTGTGTGGTTGTTAGATAGTGGCTGTAGTAAGCCCATGACATGAAACAAGGATTTGATTGAAACTTTTGATCAATATCTAAAAACAGAGGTAAAATTGGGGACTGACAAGACCGTGGAAGTAGATGGCAAAGGAGTGGTCAACATTCTGACCAAGCAGGGGGAGCCGAATACAATCTCAGAGGTACATTATGTTCCTAGTCTCAAACATAATTT
This sequence comes from Pinus tabuliformis, assembly GCA_031772625.1. Taxonomy (NCBI): domain Eukaryota; kingdom Viridiplantae; phylum Streptophyta; class Pinopsida; order Pinales; family Pinaceae; genus Pinus; species Pinus tabuliformis. The sequence continues at coordinate 672,353,167 of CM062815.1, forward strand.
GATAAGTGTTGGTCAATTGAGACAGAAAGGATACAGAGTTATCTTTCAATGTCAAGAATGTGTTATATATGACAAGCCCCCAAGCAAGCAGCTGATAGCAAAGGTGCAAATGACCAGGAACAAACTCTTTCCTCTAATTATGAATTACAGTGGTGAGGTGAGTTCTTTTAAAGTTGCACGTTTTGATGATTACTGGTTACGGCACTTTCAATTTGGACACTTGCACTTTTCTGCTTTAAGATTGTTGCAATAGAAACAAATGGTCAGAGGATTACCTCCCATCAAAGAACCTGCTAGTACTTGTGAGTGTTTCATCTTGGGAAAGCAACACTGTGAAATTTTTTCAAAGGGAGTTGCATACAGAGCAAAGCAACCTCTTGATCTAGTGCATAGAGACTTGTGTGGACCTATGAGGACATAGTCGATTGGTGGAATTTGTTACTTCCTCACTTTCATTGAAGATTATAGTAGAAAGACTTGGGTTTACTTCTTGAAGCAGAAGTCTGAAACTTTTGCAAAGTTCAAAGAATTCAAATCCTTCACAGAGAACCAAGGTGATTGACAGATCAAGGTATTAAGCTCAAATCGTGGTGGAGAATATGACAAAGTCATTCCATGATTACTGCAAACAACATGGAATCAGAAGACAGTTTACAAATAGGTACACATCGCAGCATAATGGTGTAGAAAAGAGAGAGAACAAGACAATTATGAACATGGTAATAAGCATGTTGAAAGACAAAAACTTGTCTAATGTGTATTGGGCAAAAGCAGTTGCATGTGTTATTTATGTGATCAACAGATCTCCTACAAATAGTGTGATGAACAGAGTACTAGAACAAGCATGGTCAGGTATGTATTGAAACATATCTCATCTCAGAGTATTTGGATACGTAGCTTATGCACACGTGCCTAAGGAGAGAAGAGGCAAATTGGATGATAAAAGTGAAAAATGCATATTCACTGGTTATAGTGAGCAATCAAAAGCTTACAAATTGTATAACCATGTCACAAAGAAGACCATAATTAGCAGAGATGTTATGTTCAAGGAACAAGAGTCATGTAATCGAACTATAGACAAAACAATTGATGCACAAGTGCCATTGATAGAAGAAGATGATATAGTAGAAAAAGAGCAGCAAGAATCACAAGTGAAGACACCAAACAGAGACACACCAACAAGGACTCCAAGATTTTCAGAGCAGCATGTATCTTCAATGATCCGGATTTAAATAGGAACGCAATAAAATATAGAGATAACCATGAATACAGATATGCAGTGGAAATAATACTTCATTTCATTAATGGAAAATACTGAAATATGCTTACAAATAGAAATAGAAATAACCCAGCTAGGGCGATGGTAGCTTATCTGTGAGAAGAGATGTGTCGGCTACATGCCTCTGAACTGTTCCAAACTGTGTTTACAATGAGGCTCGAAGGCCTATTTATTATTGAGAAACAATGGAAAACCCTTCACATTCCAAAACCTAACCCTAGAAGATGAAACGCCAAATTGTGGGCCCCGTTCTGGGGTGAGTTGGACAGCCAACTTCCCGGGGTCGCGAATTGGTCGTATTATCTCCGTTTGACGCGCATGATAGTCCATTGGAAAGATCTCTCCGAGGACTATGACAGAAAAGACGATTTTTATCAGAAAAATTTTTGGCGGTAGATTTCCCAAAAAACGTCGTTTAGGGCCTCGAAACGGCTCCGTAAGTTCGCGACCCAAAAAACTGCTAAAAATAGTAAGTTGTGCTACAATTAAGGAAACTGAAAATGCTGAGAGAAACAATGGTGGGGGTCCAGGTGGACTTGGCAGGTGGCCACCAAGATCCACCTGGATCATTCCTCCCCCCTTAGGAAGCAATGGTCCCCATTGCGTGGAGTTCCTCCATGAGATGATGAAACTTTTGCTGAACTTGGTCCCTAGTGAACCACTTGCCCTAGTGAAGGAGTTGGTCTGCTTTGACAACTCGATACAGTTGGATATTCTGTTGGCGAGTGTTCTTGACCTGTGTGTCCATGATCTGATCAGTTGCAGCTTGTTCTATGCAATCTGCATTTAATTCTGTGGGTGTGAGTTGTTCTGCAATGTTGGATGTGTCTAGCAATGGTGGAAAGTATGGCCGAAGGTGGTCCACATTGAACACTGGGTGTAGGCCAAGGAATGGGGGAATGCTGAGCTCAAAAGCATTGTCTCCCACAGCCTTAATAATGGTGTAAGGACCATATCAGAGTGGTCTCAGATTCCGATAGGCTCCAGTAAGGCGTTCCTTTTGCAAATGCAACCAAACTTTGTCGCCCACTTGAAACTTGTGTGGCACCTGATGTTGATCATGTCACTGCTTGTACTTGGCATTTGATTTTTCCAAAATGTCATGGACCTGCTGGCGAATATGTTGGATGTGCTCAATGAAGTTGGTTGCCTTATCTGTTTCGGACTAGACATGAGCTGAATCTGTGTGAGTAGCTGCAAGTGGCATGGCCACATCAATGGGGCATAGTGGCTGGAATCCCAGGCCCACCTGAAAGGGTTGTGGCCCGTCGAGTTATGAAGAGCTCGGTTGTAGCTGTGCTGGACATAGGGGAGGCTCTCGTCCCATGTGCATGGATGCTTTGAGTTGTACATGCGCAGAATGTGTACAATCATCCGATTGACAACCTTTGTCTGGCCATTAGTTTGAGGATGGAAGGCTGTGGACTTAGTGAGTTTGGTGTCTAGCATTGACCAGAGACTGGACCAAAATGTACTGAGGAACCGACTGTCCCGATCTGAGATGATAGACTGTGGGATCCCAAAGTGCACCCAAACTCGTTCAAAGAAGAGTTTAGCAGTGGCTTCTGCTGTGATATTCTTCTTGCAGGCCGCCATAATGGCCATCTTCGAGAACCTGTCGACGACCACAAAAACAAAATCATTTCCATGCTTAGTGGAAGGAAGGCCTGACATGTAATCCATGGAGATGGATTCCCAAGGTCGACTAGGGGTAGGCAGCGGGGTATAGAGGCCTTGCTTCTTGATGGTTGGTTTGGCAATGGCATAGGCAGTACATGATCTGATGTATTTTCCGACATCTTGTTGAAGATTTGGCCAATAGAAATACTTTTGCAGTACTGCCACCGTTTTCTCGACCCCGAAATGCCCAGCAGCTCGACTGTAGTGTGCTTCCCAAATCATCTTGGCACGATCGCTTGAAGGAACACAAAGGTGACCCAAGTGGCATAACAGGGCATCTTGGAGATGAAAATCTGGAACATGCCGACCCCCCAAGAGTGTCTGGTACGTGTGGCCAAATTCTGGGTCGCTTTTGTAGAGAAGTGGCTAATCAGAAGTCTCGTGCCCACAAGAGTTGAGCACGGTGGTTAACGCCATGATTGGTGGTCGACTGAGGCAATCTGCAACATTATTGGTGCTGCCCTTCTTATACTTGATATTCAAATGGAACTGTTGCAGATATGTAGACCACTTCTGATGGCGATCATTCTGCAATTTCCCTTGGGTCTGTATGAACTACAGGGGTCGGTGGTCTGTGTGGATGACCGTTTCCTTCCCCAAAATGTAATGCTTCCATTGTCGGCAGGCCTGCACAATGGAATACATCTCTTTATCATAAGTGGGATACTTCCGGACTGTGTCTGAAAGTGTTTCACTGTGATATGCCACTAGATGCCCATGTTGAGTAAGGACTGCCCCAATAGCATAGTCAGAGGCATCTGTCTCGACCTCAAATGGTTGTTGTAAATCTGGTAACGCGAGCACCGGTGCCGTGCAGAGGCGATCTTTCAACTCTCTGAATGCCTTCTGTTGAGATGTAGACCAGAAGAATTTCGCTTTCGCTCCTCCCTTGGTGACTTGACTCAAGGGCCAAGTGATATGAGAAAACCCCAACACGAACCTGCGGTAGAAGTTGGCAAGACCTAGAAAGCTGCGGAGCTCCGTCAGAGTGGTTGGAGATGGCCAATCCCGAATGACTTGGATCTTGGCCGGATCTACATGCACCCCCTGTTCATCAATAATGTATCCCAGATACTGAACCTGGGTCATGCCAAAAGTGCATTTCTCCAAATTGGCACATAGCTTGTGTTGCCGCAGTGTTTGAAGAACCTGTCGGATGTGGTGGAGGTGCTCTTCCCAACTCTGGCTGAAGATCAGAATGTCATCCAAGTATACCACTACAAATGAGTTGGTGAATGGCTGCAAGATGTCATCCATTAGCCTCATGAAGGTTGCAGGAGCATTCGTCAATCCGAAAGGCATAACCAACCATTCGAAGAGGCCCTCCTTGGCTTTGAAGATAGTCTTCCACACATCAGAGGGTTCGATTGGTACCTGGTGATATCCTGACTTTAGATCGATCTTGCTGAAATATTTTGCCCCATTTAGTTGGTCCAAGAGGTCATCAATCCGCGGGATCGGGTACCTATTTCGGACAGTGATATTGTTCAGCGCCCGATAGTCAATAAAGAGTCTCCAAGTCCCATCCTTCTTCTGTACCAACACGATCGGGCTCCCAAAAGGTGATGAACTTGGACGAATGTGACCTTTCTGCAACAGCTCCTGAATCTGCCTCTTGATTTCATCGTTCTCCAGAATGGAGCGCCGATAAATCGGTGCACCTGGGGTCAGATCGATGGAGTGCTTGACTTGACAGTGCAGAGGAACCCCTGCGGGGGAGGTGAAGATGTCCTCATACTCCTTCACGACCTTATCCATCTGTAGTTGTCGTGCGGAGGGGTCTTGTCTGGAGGCCATGGCTACTGGCGAAGATCCCGTCCTTGGTGAAGCCACCCAATGGTGTATGGTTGTGGATGTGTTGTGGTCGGCAAGCCCAACCGCTTCACAACCTCTGCCGAAATGAGGTTCTTTTGGCTCCCGCTATCGACAATGAACTGTAGCGGGGAGCCCTTTACCCACATCTGGGAGTGGAAGAGACGCTCCTCCTCTTCTGGATCTTCGGGTTCATTTTTCTGGATCTTTGCGGTAGCAACAGTGGCATTGGGATCCGCGTCAATGATCTGCTTCCCTTTGTCATCCCCCTTGTCGGGTTCTGACTCAGAGTTGGAACATGCATATGATTCTGGAACCTTTAGTTCAGCCACCAGTGACTGCTTGGCTTGACACTCACTGGTGTTGTGAGTGGAGCTCTTATGGAACTCACACCATTTTCCCGTGTCCTTTTTTGTCTTCGCAGCGCTGTTCTTTGCCTGCAGCTTTGGCAGGTTGTCTTGGGCTGCCCCGCCTTGGCTTTGTCCTTTGTTCTGTGTTTTAGGGGCACCTTTCCCTTGCTTCAGATTCGCAGATCCAAAGTCTCGCTTCTTTTGTTTAAACTTCTACTCAACCTTGACGGCATATCGATACGCTGTGCCGAGCGAGGAGATGTTCAGGAATTGTATTTCTTCCTGGATGTACTTGTGTAGGCAACCATGGTATTTGAGTATCAAATGCTGCTCCGTATCCTTGATACCCAGCTTTGTGCGAAGGGTATGGAAAAGATTGGTGAACTCCGGCACATCTTGGTCCCTTCCCTGCCGCAACGTGGTCCATTTTATGTATTCATCCTCATAGCTTCCAACAGGGTAGTACTGCTCCTTGATGGCATCCCGGAATGAATTCCAGGTGGGTGCAGCTGAAAATAGTGAGCCAGTATTTTCATCCTTCTGCTCGCAGTAGGTTTCCCACCAATCCTTGACGTGGGGGGCTGCTTTGAAAAGAGCGAAAACAATCTTTTCCCGACTTGAAAATTCATGAACAGAAAAATAATCCTCCAGCAGATTTAACCATTTATCTATAGCATCTGCGTCTATCTGACCCTCAAATATGGGGATTTCAAAATTAACTTGTACCTTAAAGGGCGTGGCATTTCTAGAGTAGCTGCTGGAAGCCGATGCGTCGCTTCTGGGTAGCCGCTGAAGGATTTGGGCAAAACTGTCCATCATCGCATTCCGTTGTCGCTCGAGGGCTTCTTCGAGCAAGATTTTGATAGGATCTCCTGCCCCCTTATCTTTCTTCTCATCCGCCATAGGAGGCCGTCGAGATCTGCGAGGCTGGTCTCGCAAAGGTTCGACCAGTTCAAGCCCTAACTCCTTATATCCCAACCTCGTTGGGGACATGCAAAGAAAAACAAAGAAAAAGCAGACCGCTCTGATACCACTGATCCGGATTTAAATAGGAACGCAATAAAATATAGAGATAACCATGAATACAGATATGCAGCGGAAATAATACTTCATTTCATTAATGGAAAATACTGAAATATGCTTACAAATAGAAATAGAAATAACCCAGCTAGGGTGATGGTAGCTTATCTGTGAGAAGAGATGTGTCGGCTACATGCCTCTGAACTGTTCCGAACTATGTTTACAATGAGGCTCGAAGGCCTATTTATTATTGAGAAACAATGCAAAACCCTTCACATTCCAAAACCTAACCCTAGAAGATGAAACGCCAAATTGTGGGCCCCGTTCTGGGGTGAGTTGGACAGCCAACTTCCCGGGGTCGCGAATTGGTCGTATTATCTCCGTTTGACGCGCATGATAGCCCATTGGAAAGATCTCTCCGAGGACTATGACGAAAAAGACAAATTTTATCAGAAAAATCGCTGGCGGTAGTTTCCCAAAAAACGTCGTTTAGGGCCTCAAAACGGCTCCGGAAGTTCAGGACCCGAAAAACTGCTAAAAATAGTAAGTTGTGCTACAATTAAGGAAACTGAAAATGCTGAGAGAAACAATGGTGGGGGTCCAGGTGGACTTGGCAGGTGGCCACCAAGATCCACCTGGATCATTCAAGCATATCAAAAGATCGAGATTCTCCCAACAGTCAATCAAGTGATGAATCAAGAAATGGTAAGAGAAAGATAAGAAGTTTGAAAGATATTTATAATGATTTGAATGTTAGTTCAAATTTTGCATTGTTTTCATTCCAAACTTCTTCATTTGAAGAAGCAATCAGAGATGAAAATTGGGTGCAAGCCATGGATGAAGAAATTGAAACTATTGAAAAGAATGACACATGGGATTTTGTTGATTTACCAAAGGATAAAAATCTCATTGGTGTGAAGTGGGTGTACAAGACAAAGTTGAATGAGAAAGGTGAAATTGACAGATTTAAAGCACGACTTGTAGCAAAATGATTCTTGTGCAATCAGGAATATACCTTGGAGAAACGCTTTCTCCAGTAGCCAGATTGGATACTGTAAGAGCAGTTCTATCTACATCAGCTCAAAACAAGTGGAAATTATATCAGATGGATGTGAAATACGCCTTCTTGAAAGGAATTCTAGAAGAAGAAATTATGGTGTAGCAACCTTGAGGATGTGAATTTGAGAGTAATGAAGAGAAATTTTACAGGTTGAAGAAATCACTCTATGGACTCAAGCAAGTGCCTAGAGCTTGGTATAGCATAATTGACAGCTACTTGATCAAGAATGGATTTTGCAAAAGAAGCATTGAGGCTACCTTGTGCACAAAGGTAAATGAGCATGGACAGATTTAGATTGTTTGCTTATATGTTGATGACATGCTTTTTACTGTTGATTTTGAGATAGATGAATTTAAAGCAGCCATGATTGAATAATTTGAGATGATAGATCTTGGTCTCATGAAATATTTTCTTGGCATAGAAGTTGAGTAATCTGAAAAAGAATTTTTATTTTTCAAAATAAATATTCCAAAGATTTGATGAAAAGATTCAGAATGGAAAATTGCAAACCTGTTCCTATACCATTTGCAACAAGTACAAAGTTAAGCAAGGATGATGAATGATCATATGTCAATCCAACTTTATTCAAAAGATTGGTTGGTAGCCTCATGTATCTCACAGCTACAATACCGGATATCATGCAAGGAGTGAGTTTAATTTCTAGGTTTATGGAGACTCTAAAAGGCACACATTGGAGTGGGGAAAAGGAATTCTGAGATACATAAGAGGTACTAGAGATTATGGCATAATGTATGCAAGCACAGAAAAGAAGGATTTGATTGGATACACAGATAGTGATTTTGCAGGCAATTTGGATGGTAGGAAGAGCACTTATGGTTTTGTGTTCCACCTTGGTTTAGGTGTGATTTCATGGGAATCTAAGAAGCATCCCATTATGACACTTTCGTCAGCATAAGCAGAATATGTAACAACAACATCAACAGCATGTCAAACAGGGTGGTTAAGAAGAGTATTTGATAGACTCAAGCAAAAAAAACAAGGATCAACAACAATATATTGTGACAACACCTCAGTGATTGCACTATCCAATAATAGTGTGTTTCATAAAAAGAGAAAGCATATTGACACTAGATATCACTTTATTAGAGAACTTGTGAGCAGTGGAGAAGTTCTCTTGAAACCTTGTAAATCTAATGATCAATTGGCTGACATATTTACTAAGTCATTAGCACAAGATGTGTTTGAGTTTCATAGAAGAAACTTGGGTGTTGTAAGCCTAGCTGATACATAGACTAGCAGACATGTTTGAGTTGTCATGAGTCATGTTTTAGTTTAGCAGTCGTAATTAAGGGGGAGTGTTAAAATAAGATAATTACTCCTGGCATGAGGAGTTGGCCATAGAGATTCAGTTAACTGAGTAATTGAGTGGTTGAGTGTTTGAGTGTAGAGTCAAGTCAAGTTAAGTGATAGACGACTTTGAGTGTGTGATTGCATGTCAAGATATTTTAGGCAATTGGCTAATTGGAAAAGGTTTAAATACCCTTCACCGGGTTCATTGTAATCATGATATTTTATGCGATCAATAAAAGAGCAACAACTCGTGTTTTGTGTGAATTCATGCTTTGTCTCCTCCACCTTTCCAACAAAGACTTTACAAAATACTCAATTTAAAAATTAAAAAACACATTTTAAATAATAATAAATAAAAAAAATCAAAATTTTACCATTGAATTTCAACCCAAAAAAACAACAAAACGTGAATAGTTAGATGATTCTACATCCAAAAAAATAGGCAAAACGTGAATAGTTGGGACGACCCTTAGACAATGTCGGCGACAACCATAGTGGTATTGTAACGCCCCGCAGGTTGTTGCAATGGTCGTGCGGCTCGGGCGTGCCCATCGAGCATGCCTAAACGATGAATCGGGTGAGCTGGTGAGGGCGGGACACAGGGGCGGGCGACAAGCTAAGGGCGACTTGGCGAGTTAGCAAGGCGAAGTTTGGACGACAAGCTAGCAAACAGACTTATAGTGGGTGAGCGGTCCTGCGAAGGCACGCCCCACCCACGAGCTGACGTGTTAAGGCGGGCGAAACGACGTGAGTTGTGGGTTTGGTGGGTTAGCCAGGCCCCGCCACACGATGGGCGAACCATATAAACTCGGCGATGGATTGATGGACGGAGACAAGCAAGGCGAGCTCCATACACTTAGCTCTGTGGTGGACAAGAGATAGGTGAGCGGATGAGCCCGTACGATGGGCGGACCAAACGTAAACATGTAAAAGCAACAGGCAGGGCGACATGGGCGTGTGCGCCTGCCGGGCGAGTCGCAGTTATGGTGAGGTCGTTTGGAAGGTCGTTTGAAGGCGTGACATGGCGACTCGTTCAAGGAGTCATTCGGAAGGTTGTTCGAGGGCATGGTAGGGCGACTCGTTCAAGGAGTCATTCAGAAGGTTGTTCGAGGGCGTGGCAGGGCAACTCGTTCAAGGAGTTGTTTGAAGAACTGTTCAAAGGCACGGTAGGGCGACTTGGTGAACAAGCACCTGCTGAACGAAGTTTGACACGGTTGAAGCGTTGTGACAGGTGAGGCTACACGGTGAGTCATGCAGGCCTAAACGAAGGCAACATTTGGAGTGTAAACAAAGGCATTCGAAAAGTTGAACAGTGAAAACTTGTATAACTCCAGTTGAAGGTTTTCCTCCTGGTGATTGTAAATACAGATTTATAATAAAAATCTTACTTGCATATGTTTTGAGTGTCTTCTACTGGTGAATGTTTTTTAATGTATTCTTCACATTAAATGTTTAATTATGGTTAATGAAGTGAATGTTAGGCATAGTTCAGGAAACATGTTAACAAATGAAAAAGTTAAGTGTTTGGTCGATGCCGCACGAAATCCAATTTGCGAAAAAAGAATTGGGGGCATGACAAGTGGTATCAGAGCTGATTGTATAGACCAGAAAAGTATGCAGTCTGAAGTTATGGGGAAGTCATGGATTCATAGTCTGGGTTTCATAGACTTGGTGGTTCATGGCAAGACCATCCAAGCACTGGTGGACACTGGGGCCACACATAACTTCATGACGACAAGGTTAGAAAAAGAAGTTGGATTGAAGATTTTCCCATAAAATGTGGAAGTCAAGGCAGTGAACTCAAGAGCTAAAGTAGGGGGGTTGGCACACGAAGTGCCTGTGCATATTAAAGACTGGAAAGGTCAGTTGGACTTCACGGTGATGGAGATGAACGATTTTGACATGATATTGGGGTAGGACTTCTTGAAGGGAAATAAAGCAATTATTGTTCCCTTCTGTGATGAGGTTACGCTGATTGGAAAATCACAGACTTGGAATTTGCTTACTCATAAGAAAAGAAAAGAAGCCAAGGTGCAACATTTTTCTGCACTAAGTTTGGAGAAGGCTATGTGGGAGTTAGACGTGGAGACATATGCAGCTATAATCAGAGAAGTCGAAGGCAATGATGGAGTGGGGACGCCTGTTCTAGCTGAGATTTCCGAGATGCTGGCTAAATATGCATATTTGATGCCCAATGAGCTACCAAAAAAACTTCCACCAAGGTGTGCAGTGGACCATAGCATTGAGCTTGAGCCAAGGAAACCACCTCTGGCTAAAGCTTCTTATCAGTTGTCAGGACCTAAGTTGGAGGAGTTGAAACGACAGTTAAAGTAGTTAACTGATGCAGGTTTCATTCGACCTTCAAGGTCCCCCTATGGAGCTCCAGTATTGTTCCAACGAAAGAAAGATATGAATGAGCTACGGATGTGTTGTGATTATCATTCTCTCAACAAGCAGACGATAAAGAACAGGTATTCTTTGCCATTAGCTGCAGATTGCTTCGATAAGCTTGTGAAGGCACAAGTGTTTTCCAAGCTGGACTTGAGGCATGGGTATTATTAGGTGCGGATAGCGGAAGGAGATGAAAGGAAGACCACGATAGTAACAAGGTATGGAAGCTTTGAATTTCTTGTTATGCCATTCGGGTTGTGAAATGCTCCTCCTATGTTTTGCACTTTGATGAATGATGTACTACATACATACTTGGAAAGATTCGTAGTAGTGTACTTGGACGACATAGTGGTGTACAGTGACAACATGGAGGATCATAAGGAGGACTTGGCATTAGTGTTTGAGGCGCTGAAGAAGAGTCAATTGTACTTGAAGAAGTCTAAGTGTGTGTTCGCTCAGATCGAGATTCCGTTCCTTGGACACATTGTGGGTCAAGGGTACATACGGATGGAGCCGAACAGGGTGAAGGCGATTGAGGATTGGGTTGAACCGAAGAATGTCCATGATATGAGGGTGTTCTTGGGCATGAAAAACTACCAACAGAAGATTGAAGAGAGGTACTCCAAGGTGACATCATCACTGACAGACCTACTGAAGAAAGACAAGAGATGGAGTTGGACGGACAAATGTCAAGAGACATTTGATGATTTGAAGAAGAGGATGTTTACAACACTGATATTGAAGTTATTGGACTTCGAGCGACCGTTTGAGGTACACATAGATGCTTCAAATTTTGCCATAGGAGGGGTTCTTATGCAAGATGGGCATCTGGTGGCATACGAGATTCGGAAGTTGCAGGATAGATAACGGAGGTATCCGGTCCACGAAAAGGAGATGACTGCGATCATTCACTGTTTAGAGATATGGAGGCATTACTTGATTGGGAAACCTTTTGTTGTCAAGACTGACAACATTACAGTAAGTTATTTTGCATCGCAACCAAAGCTGTCAACGAAGCAAGCTCGTTGGCAGGACTTCTTGGAAGAGTTCGACATGACTATTGAGTACAGGCTGGGTAGACTCAATGCGGTGGCAGATGCCCTTAGTAGGAAGGGACAACTAGCAGCATTGGAAGGAGAGGAAGACTGGGTAGCATGAAGTAGGAGTCGAGTGCAGATGTCAGAAGAGATGCAGAAATAACTCAAAGAAAGCATTGAGACTGATACTCAGGTGCAGAATATAGTGAAGCAGATAAAGGAGGGGAAGACACGAAATTTCTTTCTTCGAGATGGATTCTTGTTCTTTGGAAACTAACTCTATGTTCCATAGTCATCCGAGCTCAAGAGGCATCTTTTGAAGGAGTGCCACGATTCTCCATGGGCTGGCCACCCAGGGCAGCGTCATTCTTTGGCATTATTGGAGAGAGGATTCTTTTGGGAAAAGATGAGAGAGGAAGTGGAGGAGTATGTACATACGTGCATCATTTGTCAGCAGGACAAATCGGAGATTTAGAGGCAAGGAGGTCTGTTGCAGCCTTTACCGATTCCTAAGAGACCATGTATGAGTGTCTCAATGGACTTCATCACTTAGTTACCGCAGGTACAGGGGTATAATGGGATCATGGTCATGGTTGATCGTTTTTCCAAGTATGATGTCTTTGTTCCAACAAAGATACCTTGTGGAGCCGAGAGGACTGCAGAGTTGTTCTTCAAGAACATAGTGAAGTATTGGGGGATGCCGTTGAGCATTGTATCGGACCGAGATCTGCGACTTACAAGCAGATTTTGGACCACATTGTTCAAGCTAGTCAGAAAAGATTTGTTGATGAGTTCGAGTTACTATTCGTAGACAGATGGGTAGACCGAAAGGATCAACGCGTTTTTGGAGGATTACTTGAGACATTATGTGATGGTTGATAAGAAGAATTGGTCTAAACTCTTGGATGTAGCTCAGTTCAGCTACAACATACAAAAGAGTTCTGCAACAGGGTATAGTCCATTTGAGTTGGTGAATGGACAGATGCCAGTCACACCGCATACCGTAGTGACATGAGGTTTGTTGAGGAGTCCTCATGCGAAGAAATTCATGAAGACTTGGGATGAGACCTTGGAGTTAGCACAGGTGCGCTTGCACGAAGCTGCAAGAAGAATGAAGAAATGGGCAGATAAGGATAGATGGGATGCACACTTCAGTGTGGGAGACATGGTGTTCCTCAGGATTACCAGAGATCAATTTCAGCCACCTAAGGGGACTACGAGATCTTTGACGAGGAAGTATGAGGGGCCATTCTGGTTGAAGAAGCGAGTGGGGGAGGTTTCCTATGAGTTGGAGTCTCCGCACCATATGCATATGAAACATCCAATTTTCCATATCAATCATTTGAAGAAGTGTCGACTTGATGTAGAACATCCAGAGAGAGTGGAACCATTGAGGGGACCAGCCAGGATTGTTGACAAGCCAAAGCTTATGATGGAGAAGATCTTGAATCTTTGGACAACATGAATTGGGAGTCACATAACACGAGAATTTCTTGTCAGATAGAAGGATGCAGTGGAGAAGGATAGTTGGGAAATGGATGACTCACTTTGGAGATGGAAACGAAAGATTGCGAAGTACGACAGGAAGCTACAGAGGATAGTTGGATTGCCGAGGATGGAAATGACCTTAGGTGGCGGAGAATGTAACACTCGCAGGTTGTTGCGACGGTCAGGTGGCACGGGCGCGCCCACCGGGCAAGCTGGTGAGGGCGGGACACAGGTGTGGGAAATGAGCTGAGGGCGACTCGGCGAGTTGGCAAGGCAAAGTGTGGACGACGAGCTGGCGAGTGGACTTATAGTGGGTGAGCGGTCCCGTGAGGGCGCACCCCTCCCATGAGCCAACTTAAAAAACGGGCGAGCCGACGTGTTAACGCAGACGAAATGACACGAGTTGTGGGTTTGGTGGGTCGGCCAGGTGCCCCCACACGATGGGCGAACCATATAAACTTGGCGGCGAATTGATGGATGGAGACAAGCAAGGCGAGCTCCATACACTTAGCTCTGTTGCGGACAAGAGATAGGTGAGCGGATGAGCCCGCACGACGGGCGGACCAAACGCAAATGTGCAGAAGAAGTGGGTAGGGCGACATGGGTGTGTGCGCCTGCTGGGCGAGTCGCAGTTACAGTGAGGTCGTTCGGAAGGGCATTCGAAGGCGCGGCAGGACGACTCGTTGAAGGAGTCGTTCGGAATGTCGTTCAAGGGCGTGGTAGGGCGACTCGTTCAAGGAGTCGTTAGGAAGGTCGTTTGAGGGCGCCGCAGGGCGACTCATTCAAGGATTCGTTTGAAGAACCGTTTGAAGGCGTGATAGGGCGACTTGGTGAACAAGCGCCCGTCGAACAAAGTTTGACACGGTTGAAGCGTTGTGATGGGTGAGGTTGCACGGTGAGTCGTGCAGGCCTGAACGAAGGCAGCGTTCAGAGTGTAAATGAAGGTGTTCGGAACGCTGAACGGTGAAAACCTATATAACTCCGGTGGAAGATTTTCCTCCGAGTGATTGTGAAAACAAATTTATAATAAAAATCTTACTTACATATGTTTTGAGTTTCTTCTGTTGGTGAATGTTATTTAATGTATTCCGCATATTAAATGTTTAATTATGATTAATGAAGTGAATATTATGCGTAGTTCAGGAAACTTGTTAACAAATGAAAAAGTTAAGTATTTAGCCGATACCATGTTTAATTATGATTAATGAAGTGAATATTATGCGTAGTTCAGGAAACTTGTTAACAAATGAAAAAGTTAAGTATTTAGCCGATACGGCACGAAAGCCAATTTACGAAAAAAGAATGGGGAACATGACAAGTATGGTAAGGGTGACCAAAAAAGTGCCCACTAACCGTTGGTGCAGCGCCGACACGACAACGCTTATTGGTTGATGTGCAATGATTCGAAGTGTGAATTGACTTGCATAATTACAAAAATTCCTTAATATTAAAACACCGGAACGCGGTGAGAGAAGACTACGATAAATATACCGAATAACATACAGCCAAAATCTAAAAGCTTTTTAAAGAACAGAATTATGCCCCAACAGGACAGAGATTGGAGGAATAGGAAATTTTCGAAATACAAAATTCTACGTACCCACGAAATAAAAATTCATCAATTCAATAAGCCAGGCCAGGGAAGTACATATGTGACAGATTGTTCCTGTGAGCCTGCTGGTAAAAGTCTATGCTCAATGATGCAGCTATTCCAGTGTTCTACTTCTCGTGTATATCATCATACGAAATGAATGAGAGCACATGCCTCGTAATAAGTATTGGTTTTTTTCCTAAGCATAACAGTTCACAAATTGCACATTGCCTAAAATCTAGACCAACAACGAAACAAAAGCTAATAATCAGTGTTTATTGAAATTTCATTTATAATAGGAAAAAGGGTCCCGTGAAACTTGAAGAAGAACCATGGAATGGCAGTGGGCAGTTGGACACAATGCATCGCATCAACTTAAATTCGATTATTCGATAATAATATTCGATATTAACTATATTAATAATATTCGACAATAACTTGGTAATGCTCGATGATAACTATATCTTTGCATATCCATATATATATCTTGGTACATTCTAGGATGGAGGAGTCGGTCCTGGTGGGGAAATGTGTATCTGGTCATATACATGAGGGTTTGGTTGATCAGTGAGTTTGTATGTGATTCAGTTCTCATCCAATTATTAATTTAATATGATAAAAAAATTAGGGAAAGGATTAACATTTTTAATTTGATTAAAATAAATATTGACAATATTTGCATGTTTGAGGGATTGTTTAATGATTTATTTATTGTTTTGTGGTGCGGATAAAATTTGACGGATAAATTGGGTAATTTGTTTGTTAAATATAATTAAAAAATTTATAAAATGGTGAAGAATTTTTTTTTGGGGAGGTTTGAAAATGGTCAAATTTTGAAATTCCACCTGGGTAGGTGGATACCTCCTTCCACGATAAAGATAAGACAACCAATATTTATGGGTTTATAGAGTCATTAATGTGGTTTAACTTTATATAGAGAACCTTTAGATTTAAACCAATATAAAACTAACAATAGGCATATACTGCCCAACTACAAGTTTTTTGGAGGTGGTACCTAAGCTATCTTGCTCAGAGCAGTCGTGTCTTTGTTCCGCTTCCTTCAAGAGATGGATGCTTGCCCGAAGTCGTAACAAGTAACTGGAAATAACTATTACCTAAAGATAAAATAGTGATGTACCACCAAGGTACCGACTAGCGCTTTGATTGATCCTGCACCCAAAACGTACCTTGGCACGATCAGCGGTAACGTGCTTCATGTGAACACGAAGAGAATCCAATACTGGCTGAAAATAGAGTTTGGTGTGACTCCTGTTTATGAACGGCACTGTAGTGCGTGATTAATTCCGTATCTAAAACGTAGCTGGGCAAGATCAGCACTAACATGGTTCCCGTGAAAACGAAGAGAATCAAATATTTGGTGAAAATAGAATTTGGTGTGACCTGGAAGCTGTTTTCTCCCACGTGTACAATGCCCATTTGCAGAACGTATTGAATATTACGTCTTCACGCATTAAATTAAATCCAAACGAGGTCATCCATATATGAGCTGGTCTCAGTTTTATAAACACATGTAAGAAACTCGTCCCTCCCACCGTGCATATCTGGACAGCAGCAAGTTTGACAAATCATTAAGTGGTGACAACCCATCATTAAATGGCGACAACCCATGTGAACACGGCCCTATCGTCCTTTCTCAAAAATTGACCTCATTAATTATACGCGGTGTACAGTACATGGGTAACTTCTCACAAGACCGAGTGGAAATCGCAAACTGTGCGACAAAACGAGGGACAGGTTCTATATATTGGCACTCTCGCCTTCAACTTCTCAACGTAGAGAATCCTCGGTTTTCACTTCATTTTGTTTCTCCTTCGACCTCACTAGGGTATTCCAATATACCCTGAGTCCTTTGCTGCTCTAATGTAACAACTGCGCTATCAACTGTTTTTTATTAAACGAGGAAACTAGTCATGTGGATTAATCATGAGTTTGTTTCATTGCAGGTTAATGGCTCAGATCCACACAATTTCCTTGATCTCATTGCTAGGATACCTATGGATGTCTGCTCCAGCTTATGGATACGGTGGCTGGCAATCCGCCCACGCCACGTTCTATGGTGGCGCTGACGCTTCCGGAACTATGGGTGAGTTTGTGTTTTATTGAAAAGCAAATATTAAGCAATATGCACTTAATGCAGGTTAGTGGTAGAGCACTGTATTTGCTGAAATAGTGGTAGAGCAGTGTATTTGCTGAACTAGATCCTAAGCTCTCTTGGAATGGCTCAGAGTTCCCAAAACCTTAGCTGTGAGTGTGGATGTCAATGACTGGCTAAGTACTTTTTTACATCTTATATTGTACCATGGGAATAAAATGATATTTAATCAACAGGATGGAAAAGCAGTATAATAATCACTAACTTGGCCCATGATCCCGTAGAATGTATACTTCACGCCCTTGTAAAAGTATCAATCCACACTCCAAAAAAAATTGTCATTGGTGAATTATAATTTCTTTCTAACTTCTGATATATTTTTTGATTACAATTGCAAAAGTATCAATCCACACTCCCAAAAAAATTGTCATTCGTGAATTATAATTTCTTTCTAACTTCTGATATATGTTTTGATTATGTGTTGATAATGTGTTTTTTTCCCAGGAGGGGCGTGTGGATACGGTAATCTTTATAGCCAAGGTTATGGAACCAACACTGCTGCTTTGAGCACTGCGCTTTTCAACAGCGGACTCAGTTGCGGAGCGTGCTACGAAATGAAATGTATCGACGATCCCCAATGGTGTTTGCCAGGAACTGTCACGGTCACGGCCACCAACTTCTGCCCGCCAAACTCCGCTCTCCCCAACAACAACGGTGGATGGTGCAACCCACCACTGCAGCACTTCGACATGGCGGAGCCTGCTTATCAGAAGATCGCCAAGTACAGGAGTGGGATAGTCCCCATCCTCTACAGGAGGTAATTCTTTTCCCCATGGTCTTTTGCATAACCTATTTTAATTCAAATTGGTCTACCTGCAACCTTATTTACTCTTATGACAATTAATTATAAGAGGTTATGACTACAATGCAGGGTCCCCTGCTTGAAAAGGGGAGGAAACCGGTTTACAATCAACGGCCATTCATATTTCAACCTAGTGCTCATCAGCAACGTTGGAGGAGTAGGGGACGTCCATGGTGTTTGGATAAAAGGATCCAGGACTGGATGGCAAGCAATGTCACGCAACTGGGGACAGAATTGGCAAAGCAACTCCTACCTCAACGGCCAGAGCCTTTCCTTTAAGGTCACCACCAGCGATGGCAGGACAACTATTTCGTATAATGTTGCTCCTCCTAACTGGCAATTCGGCCAGACCTTCGAAGGAAGTCAATTTTAACAGTCAAATAATCAGACAACTCGAAGACGGAAGCTTTCTTTAGTCGCTATTTCTCTAAACAAGTTGATAATAAATATTGCGACATACGTGTCACAAAATTGATTTGCTAAGGTTGATCTGGCAGCACTGGCATCTGATAATCCACGGTGTAACGCTGATCTTATCAAGATCTGCAGGGGTATTCGAAGCAGGTGCTAACTATGTTGTAGAAAGAATAAATGTGAGGTATAGAATCAATCCTAAGAAAACTTATCATCTAATTATTATATTAAATTAATATGACCCCAAAATTCCAAAGATAAATAAATTTAGGGAAATGGTACGCAGTCTGAAATTTAAAGATATGTATTCAAAGGCAGAGATGGAAATCATGGTTGGAAATTTTCTTTACTACAAATATTACGCAGGATATGGCGTATTATCAAAAATTATTTTGACACTATTAGCAGATATGTTGTCATGTGAAGTGCACTATTAGCAGATATGTTGTCATGTGAAGTGCCATGACAAACCATTACGTTCACCAAAAAGCACACATGGTTGTGACATTAAAATCATGTATTCAAACTAGAAAAGATCGAAAATTTCCCTGGCTACTAATCTTATATAATAATATTGTTGTGTGAGTAATTTACATCTGCTTTGGGCTTCATTGTTACCATTCAAACTTTCGTCCGTGAGAAGTTTTAGTTTGATGAGAACTTTTCAGTCCATAATATATTAATAAAAACAATTAATTGTAAATGCTATGGGCTTCACTTGATGAGACACTTTTCACTCAAGTTATGCACTAACATTAATAAAGTTTTATATTTTAAACTAAATAATAATAATAATTATTTTTCGAAATAATAATAACAATTTATTCTAAATATTAAAACTATTTTTAACCTAGATTTATTATATGTATAGTTAATTAAATAAATAATAATAAAATAAAATATATATATTATTTATATGATTAATATAATGTAATATTATTATAATTAAATTAATAAAGTGGTTGATATATGTTGATAATATTTTTATATTATTTAAACTAAATATAATTATAAAACATTTAATTATATTTCCTAAGGCATTGTTCCTCTCAAAGTTGGTTGTAATATACTTATTCTCTCATGTGTGGAATCCCAGTCTAACTTCCAAGATTACTCTATGGAGATGAAGATTGTCAAAATTATTCTTCCTTCAACCATCTTAAAGCTTAGTTCAAAGGCCATTGTTATCTTTTTCTCATTAAGTAATTTCTGACGATATAAATTTCATCAAGATCGAATCTTTGTGTCAAAAGTTATGCCCATTTAAAAAATTTTCCTCCAAACACCACATAAACATCCATACCACTATCATGTGCAAAAAACATCACAACCCTTGTCTACATGTGACTATCCCATACGAACAAATTTTAGGGCCTACCACATCAATTGTTACCTCAACACTGATGCACACTCTGATCAATGTCAACCACGCCATATCATCTCACTACATTGCCAACCATGTCAGCACGACACATGATCGAAGCTTTGCCACGTGGAATAACAAATAAAAACATATTGGGTTCCTTCAATATTGGGAAGAAACCACGAAGGTTGGTGTCCCAAACTCTTGATACTTGATAGTTTATATCATGATGCCTCAATTGTCTAATAGTCTAAGTCTTTATAGTTGACCCATATTCCCTCAACCAATAAATGGTCATATTTGTCTTCTAATGTTTTGGCCAACTAAGAATCAACCACTAGATTAAACAAGAACTCCACTCATGACCATTCACCTGAACCAATAGATAGGCGTTAATTGACGATAATATTACCATTATTTGATAGACTTGTCAGGATCTATGCTAGGATATATGCTAGATAACCCAATAACCCAACTATTAATTTCTAGTACTAAACTTTAGTTAGATGATAGACATATCAAGATCTGTTAATATTAGGGGTCTCTGATGGGGATTATTCATGTATCATTCACTCTAACTCTTGATACTTTAGCTACTCAATACTCTTTCCTTCTAATGATGAACCATTAACTGGTAAGAGAAATCCCCATTGGCCAACATATGTTTGGGATCTATTATTATCGAAGATTTACGTGGATGTATTTTGATGTGTAATCCTAAGAACTGACTCCTAAAACTCCCATAACCTGATATTCCAGCTATCAAGATTAACCTCCTTCATGGCTACGCTATTGGTTCTATCCCTCCGACTAGACCATATGACCAACAACTAGGGCCAATGATCCCCAAACCTCAAATTTCCAAAACTCCACTAATAATCCCTTAAATTCAAAAGGGTCATATCCAATTCTTTTATGCTCCCACTAAGCTCCCAAGCTCGCTTTAAAGGACTAAAAATGACTCTAATAGACCCATGAATGTTTAGAAGCTTCTCCAGCTTATGAAGCATACCTAGCCATTTTTTTCAAAAAGACATCTCCACAACAGAAAGATATAAGATAACCAATGATGAGGTCTTCTCAATTACAACCAGCTAAAAGAGAATCATTATCGTTCCTATATTCAAGTTGAACACTTCATACTTCATATCCAAAACTTAACTTAAATGTTAGTATTATGTCTTATCTCTTGAGGAAATTGGTCCTCTTAACTTTTAATAATAAATATTTAAGATACATATAAGGACTAGTAAACACATAATAAAATTAACATAACCTGAGGCTTTTATTAGCTTTACAACTTATTCTCGAATAAATTTTATAGGTGCCTCAACCAAAGGTTTTATCAATGCTTTTCAAGGTATCCAATCTAGGAAAATGTCACAATATTCTCCTTCCTAACATGAATATCACACAATTGTTCAATCTTCTAGCTTGCCTAGTAAAGAAAGACACACTAAAAAAGTAATATAGTTGGGATCAAATCAACCTTTGGATTATTTTCCATAAAACAATATAATAATTCAATGTTATTACAAGAAGCATACTTTAATGGATACCTTTATATCTAGAGTTCCTTCTTATAAGTACTCATAGCTAGTAATCAAGCACATTCAAAAGAATACTTCAAGTTCATCAGTTATACATACTCAGTAACCCAACATGACAAAATTCACAAAGAATTGAACAATAATATCATTTCTTTAACAAAGGAATAATATGTTAATTTGATTCACAAAAAATTTCTACATACTAAAGGAGAGCCACTCTCCACCCAACCATAAGCTAAGGTATAATGTAGTCTTTATTGCAATTAGAAACCCATGATCCAGATTTGATGCCTTGAGAGGAAATGTCACTTATGGTTCAACAAGACTTCACTCAAGATAGAGAACACGAAGGTTACTCTCCCTCATGTAGAAGGATTCATTGTAAGACATTTTTTCCATTGAGCCTAAGCTTATTATATTTCATAGTATGACCTCATTGGCCCTACATAGCATGAAAGGAGCTCTTCATTAAGTTAATAGTCCTTGGTGCTTCCCTTTCTTAGTGATTTGTGTGAATGTATTCAAATAAATATTTCGATGATTCCAGGTGGATTTTTTTCTTATGATAAAGGCTTTTGCACTAACTCCTCTAACCAATCTAGCAACCCAAAAATCTACATGGGCTACTGCATATTATAACTATTTTTCTCTCACCTTCTATATTTAGAGCCACAAACCTATAATCCTTAGATGGTTCTAGTTCACTCCATGATACTCGAGTTGATACACAATCATATTTGCTTGTACGTAGCCATTACTTGTTTTTCTCTATTCTCTCTTCTCACACACAAGTACTCTATAATTTTCTATCTATTTGTCTATCTATTTTTGAACTCTCGTACTACTACAAGTGCTTACCTCAATTGCACACCGCTAGCAATGAGAATCGAGTCCAATTTCTTGGGATATGTCATGAATAAAAATTATATAGAATGGATACATGGCCCATATCTCTTGACCAATTTGGTACCAATCACCCATTCTTCTCATAATTATTGGAAATTAGGTAGTTCAACCACCAGGCTAGAAATCAGAATAATTAAATCAGGGTAAAATAGGAAATTTCCTCAAATCTCCCTTACATATTCTTTATAAAGCATTGAGATCTATGTTGTATTATCTCTTCCCTATTATTTGGAAATATAATAATAAAGATAAATATTACAATTCTTGTAGGTATTTTAAACCATTTACATTTATTTTCCCACACATTATTCATTAACAAAATTAATTATAAAAATAATATAAGTGGGGGTTTAAAGGTCGGTGTGTGATTTAGATTAGATCATTATATTTTTTTCATCAATCTCGATGCTTTTAGAGTGAAACAAGTGGAGCAATTATCTCTTAGGACCATTTTTATGAGTAGGACAGAGTTTGGCTAATTGGGATTTGAAACCATGTGTGAGCGTTTTGAGGCATCAAACAACACTGTTTAGGGGTAAAACTTTGAAACCATAAAACAAAACCCTTTTTTCCTATTCTACACGAGGATAAATATTCAACATCGCAAGGATTGCATCAATCGTAGTTTGTATGTGAAAGTTATGCCACTTAGAAGTTGACCTTCCTATTTTCACCCCCATAATTTGAGAGGATGCCATCTCATCCCCCATTAATCATGAAAAAGGGGCTATCAGAATTATTATGATGTAGAAGACTCTAGATGAGTCTATATTGTAACTATAGTTAAGAGTTGAGGGAGTCAAACGTAACCACTAGTAGCCTATCAGGCTATGTTATAACTAGGCCACTAGGAGGAAAATGGGGTCCATTCTTTCGAGTGCATTTGTTCCATAGCTGAGAAAAAATATACAAGAGGGATAGGACATAAAGTAAACACAGAGGATTTTTGCACTGTAGTAGCCCATGGGCAAGAGGCCATAATTTTTTATACTCACAACCATATTTCCACTAAGAGAAAGAGAGCAGAGCGAACTCACCTTCCAGCTATGTTTTTCTCCCAGAAGTGTTTCGTATGGAATATATTTTCTTAAATGTGTGTGTGAACCTTGTATTTTCATTGTTCTCTATTTTCTACATAAATTTAATTCGCATGCATGCATTATTAACAATAATCTACATATCCCTAAATCTAAAGAGTTATAAAACTGTAATAGTGTAGAAATTCATATTTTAAATATAATTTTATTAGATCTGTTATGACAAACTATCCACTTGAATATGCAAGGTAGTTTACGGATCAATGTGTTACAATCCCCTCCCCCTTAAAGGAACACCTTCCTTGGTCTTCATACCATTTTAGGTGTCATCCACAGCAACACACCATTCTAGGCATCTTTTGTTCATTCTAGTATTATGTAGATTTCTCCTTTTTAGCTAGATCGACATCACTAATCTTGCATATCAACATCATCTTCATGTCATTTTCATTTCCCATTTCTTCAACAATGGTATTTGTTTCCACCATCTGGCCACTTCCAGCCATGTGGAATTCCATTAAATGCCTACATAAAAAAACCATCAACCATTTTCATATACAAAAACAACAAATTTTTCCATAGGAGATCTTAATTTTCACAGAAAAATAAACAATTTAACAAATCAAGTCTTCAACATAGTATCATCTGCATAGTTTACCTTCACTTGATAAGGCTTCCATAGGTAACAATCTCAACTCACTCCTTGTATCAAACACACGCATTCACACTCATGATCCCAATGAACATATAACATCAACTTTTCATAGATATTTTATTAAAGTCTCCTCTTTCTTGTAGTCATTCACCAATTTAGGTTCAATCAATCTCCTTCTCTGTTACACGATCTTTTGGGTGGTCTACCCAACCAAGGCCTCCTTACAGAGGAAGTTCAAGGATATTGATAGAGAATTATAGCCAAGGCAACACACTGACTTACTCTTACATAGTTTACATGTTATAGGGTTTTAGTGTCACAATACTCATCTTGTTCCTAGGATTTCTACTGCACAACCTTTATTTATCCTTCTTGTATATATTCATCATTTCACCTGTATCACAACACATAATTCTCATGAGATATATTATACAAATTTTAAATAGATATTTTGTTTTCCAAACTTGCTTTGATACACAATCCAGTTCTCACAAACATGAGATTATTCTCATAATATTGAGTTCCTTGCAGGTGGTAATATTTTTATCCTTTATCAAGGGTTTACACTCCATGACGTACCTAAGGTACTCTACCCACAACCTAATTTTCACTCAACCACATAATCGTATTCTTTATGCATAACAGATGTTTTCAATGCATTATTTACAACCACCAAATTGGTCATCAAGGTCATTCATATAGTCAATAATTTAATCATATAAGTTGCATTCTATAGTAATCAAAAGGAGACATCGTTTCCCTACATAATCATTAAGTATCATCTTAGTCTGAAAATTTTCCCATGACATGGACAATTTGGGGATCCTTCCTTCTATGATCGAGCCTTCTTAAATAAAGTTCCCTTACTAGTTTTGCACAGATGGTAACATCCTTTATGGCTTGGAATAACAATATTTAACAGACATTCTTATGTCCCCCCAAGAAATCAAACTAGGGCTAGGTAACATGTTTCTCTTGGGTTAATTTTTATCAATAAGGTGGGTTCTAGGGTTTAAGGCATGTATGATCATTCAAAGGTCCAAGAGATGATTTTTGTCTTAGTTATTCATTCTTAACATCCTCATTCAAATATTGAATGTGAACAGAGGATGGGTTTGGGTTAGTGTATTCCCAAAATAAATATGAATAGTATGGAAGTCTAGGGAAGAGATAGAATAGGTAGGGTAGGTGGCAAGCCCAACGACCTATTCCTATTTGTTTGTCCTCCTATTATTATGGTTAGGAATCACTTTTATAGGTAATTGTGGACGAGGAGCGGTTTACGTGGATGCCTACATCCGTCAAGGGGGTTGAAGTTACTTGGGTGGTTATATAACAACCTATGGGTAATTTTGTTCTTGTGGACTCACAGCTTCAAGTTGGGGCGAATTTATTGCAAAAGGATTGTGGGAAATAAAGAGACTATAGTTGTGAGAAACATCCTTCATTTGTAGCTATTTGATGTTTAATTTGTAGAAAGATAATATTATGATTTATTCATGATAAGGCTAAATTTAGTGTTGTTTATACCATTGATTGAACTATGTTTATTTATATGCATAAATTTATATTTGTGACTATGATTTATTAATTTTGTCTACTTGAGTATGCATTATCATGTTTTCATGCATTAACCAACTCATAATTGAGCTATGTCGCAATTATGGTATCAAAGCTAAAAAAATTAGATTTCAACCTAATTAGAATGTTGGGTATACTACATGATGGTATCAAAAGATGAATTAAATTTGTGAATGTAAGAAGTAACCCATATCCTTAATGGAAAATAGAAGGTATTGGATACGTTAAAAAGTATTATAAAAGGTATGTCTTATAGCATTGAGCTTGTATGGGCTAAAAACTAATTTCTATATGGAGAAAATGTGTGATACAAATTGTGTATTTAACAAAAGTTTTGTATGAACAAATTAAGGGTTTCAATTAAAAATTTTATGGGCATAAAATTACTAGGATGGTATGAGATGGAGTATATATTTCAGTATGGAAGCATGTCAAAGGAAATTAGTAAAATACCAAAATTATATTTATGTAAAATTTGGGAAAATCCTTACATTGACAAAATTTCCCAACATTGAATGGAATATAAATGTTGAATGGTTTACAATGGCATTATATTTGATTAGATTTGGCAATGGTATCTTATATCTGAGAAGAGATGTGGTGGCTACATGTCTTCTAAATTTTGTTACAATGAGGCTCGAAGGCCTATTTATTATTGAGAAGATGAAGATCCAAAAGTTTGTGGGTCCCGTTGGGGTAAATTGGTACATCAAATTCTCTGTGTCATAACTTTGGCATATGATCTCTGTTTGATGCATACAATAGCTCGTTAGAAAGATCTATTCAAGGACTACAAATTTAGACTACAAACTCACATTATAAGATGTGGGTTTGCTCACTTTCCAAAAAAATGTCATTTAGGGCCTCAAAATGACTCTAGAACTTTAGGACCCAAAAAACTACCAAAAATAGTAAAATGTGCTACAATTAAGGAAACTAAAAGAAATAGTGTTGGGGGCCCAAGTGGAATAGGTGGTTGGCCACCAATATCCACCTGGATCAACAACACACCATTTGGGGCATCTTCTATTCATAGCCATAGTGTGTAGAGTGCTCCTTTTTCATCTACACAAGCATCATTGATCTTGGATATCAACGTCACCTTCATGTTCTTTTCCTTTCCCACTACTTCAGCAATGGTATCTGTCTCCACCATCTGACCACTTCTAGTCTTGTACAACTCCATTAAATTCCTACATCAAAAAATAACAACACATGCTATAACCATTTTCATTAACCATAACTTTAATTTTTTCCATAGGAGATCTTAATCTTCAGAAACCAATATGCGTTTTGACAAATCAAGTTTTCAATATAATACTCATATTCATGGTTTTCCTTCATTTCGTTAATATTCCATAGGCAATAAGTTCAACTCACTACTTGTATGAGACACACCCATTCACATTCATGATCCCATTGAACATATGACATCATATTTTCATAGCTACTTTATTTAAGTCTCCTCTTCCTTGCAATCATTAGCCCTTTTAGGTTCATTAAATCCCCTTCTCTACTACATGTTCCTTTGGGTGATCTACCCAAGCAAGGCTTCCTTGTACATGAAGATCAAAGAGACTATTATTCTTATAGACAAGACATCCCTTTGTCTTACTATAACATGGTTTACATGCCATAGAGTTCTAGTGTCACAATAGTCACCTTGTTCCTGAGCTTTTTGTTGCATAACATTTATTTATCCTTCTTAGATACATTCATCATTTCATCTAAACTTTTGCCCACCCACATAGAGCTAGTTTTTATGCATAAAAACTATTTTCAATACATTATTTACAAATACTAAATTGGTATTCAAGGCCATTCACATAGTCAATCATTCAATCATATAATTTTAATTCTATACTAATCAGAAGGAGACACCATTTCCCTACGTACTCATCTAATATCATCTCAATTATTCCAAAAAAAAGATATGGAAATAAAAGTTTCATGTCAGCAAATAAAATTAGCTCAAGGCCAAGAATTTCATTTCCACTCTCTCCATTGGGATATCCATCTAAGAATTCATTAAAAGATCAAATATTCTACTTTACTTTTTCTAGGAGTGAGGGATTCACACCACCCACTTCAACAATTAACAACTTTTCCTTTCTTTTCTTTAAAAAAAACTAATAATCATTACTTTCCATTAAACTTAGTCATGTTAATGCTTGTCCTATACAATAATCCATGCATTAAACACATATATACTAAAATTTTCATATATCATGGTCATATCAAATGTAATCATACCATTATCATATTCTATTCATTCCCTTCATGCATTGCAAAACATAAATTATCTTTAACATGTGAGTGTATCACTCACTGATCTAACTATTGTTTACTATTGCAACACTAAATTATAAGGTTTTATGAAATCTAATGTGCCCAAGGGCCATAACATAGTCCCCCTCTTTTAAAAATATTTTTCCTCAAATCTTGTACTTCAGGGTGTTTTTTCATGAACTACTCAATTTTTCAAATAGCTTCATCTAGAGACATGCTCTTCCACTTGATTAGGTAGTCAATAATGGTTATATTTTGAAGATATAGTGAACATTGATCAATAAATGTTTAAGGTTAAAGAATCAACCTTTCTTTCTTATCTAATTTTGTAAGTTCCTTTTGCACTAGTATAGTTTGTCCCACAACCTTTTCTAGGAAACACACATTAAAAACCTTGTGAGTGTGAGAAGAAGACAGATCTAAGGCATATGCCACGTGTCGAATATTGTGAATAAATTTGTAGGGCCCATAAAATTTTGGAGCTAATTTCTTATTCTTCTTTTACTTGAGTTTAGATTACTTGTAAGGTTGTAGTACAATAAATACCCAATCACCCTCCTCGAATTGTCTTTCACTTTGATGTTGATTTGCTTATTACTTCATTTTGTTTTGTGTAACTTGAAGGTTTTTCTTATGAAATGAAATATTTTGTTTATTTTTCTCCAGATGTGCCTTTATTTCTTTTACTTTGAAAATATGGGAATGGAGGAGTCAAATATCCATATAGAGTAGCAAATGGGGTTATTTTAGTATATGTATAAAATGTAATATTATACCACCATTATACCATAGGAAGCCACTTCATCCATTGAAATTTATTAGCTGAAGAATAGCAATGTACATGACCCTCTAAACATTCACTAACTAATTCTATTTAACTATTTTTTTGTGGATGATAACGGTTGAATTCATTGCTAGTGTTTTTCCATACATCTTCAATAGTTCTTTCCAAAACGTATCTATGAATTTTGGATCTTTGTTATTTAATATTACCTTAGTAAGACCATGAAGTCTATGGTTTTCCTTCATGGACACTTTTTCTACTTGGCTTATGATGCATTTACTTTTAATTCGAAAAAAAATGTGCATATTTTTTTAGTCTATTGACGACCACAAAAATGGAATTAGGAGGAGTGCTTCTAGGTATTAATTCAATTTGATGTTCATGATATGTAGATTGAGGTATAGATTTGGTAATTTATTTGAAGAATCTATATTATTTTTCCAAGGTTCCTTTTAATTCCCCAGGAATATTTTTATCATCCTGCTTATTCTCGACATAATAGAGTTTAACAAAACTTGTGTTACTACCAATTTTTAGTATTTTTTCCATTCTATGAGAGTTGATGGCTTGATAACGTCCATAATATAGCTCTTTAAGCTCATATTCAACTCCTTCCATTTCAAATATCATGAATAGTCTATTATGTTTCATAGAATTGTAGCCAATGTTCTCAACTATTGAATCCCTAGATCAACATATGGTGTTCCTGAGGAATTCCTCTTAAAGCACCAATTGATTTTGGAGAAACATGTTGCTATTGAGATAGTTGTTGGAAACAAGTATTGGGTTTTTGAGCAACTTGTGATGCTTTAAGCATACAAACATTGGAAGAGTTGGGCTTAGTGGGAAATGGTGGTGGGACATAATAAGGACTAGGAAATGAGGAATATTTATATACTCTTGGACTAATTTCAGTCAAGAATGGCATGGAATTGTTAACTGCCATTAAATAAGTGACATTCTAATAGGATGTCTTAGGTTGATTATTGTGGTAAGTCAATTGATCAATGGTGACTATCTTCTTGTTATAAGGGAAGTTCATGGTACTGAAGATGGAAGAGGTGACCACTTTCATAGCGTATGTGAAACTACGACTAAGAAAGAGGATATAATCAAGAGGTGCATCGATGAATTCAACATCAATCATAACCTACTTACGAACAACGATGATGGGACAATTTTGGTGACAGGACAATTGTGGTAATGGGACAATGGTGACAAGACAATTGGTTGTGAGGCGCATAGACAAATGGAATCCTCCATGACAAAATTAGAGAAAAACCACATGTGAAATGAATGAACATGGTTAGTGGGATCCTTTCTAGAGTTCCCTTTGACTTTGGGAATATCATAAGGCAGCTTGGTTGGCATAGGTGGCCAATTTGGATTGTGCTGAAGATGATCATTAATGAGTTGGTTTACATCATGAACACTCAAACTGGCCATGTAGGGGAGCAACGGTTGATTGAAAACCATTCCTTGTGAGGTTCCAATATTATATCCATGAGGGGGACTGTGAGTATTACTTGTTTTACCACCAAAATTTCCTCCATTATTACTGCCTACATTGGGACTGCCATTACTACCAGTGTTCACACTAGACATGGTAGCGGCTCAGGGCTGAGAGGACTTGGAATAAGAAGATGAACTAGATGAATCAAGGAGACTAGAGTTTGAATGTGGACTAGGGAGAGGGACCCTGACTTGTCGAGCAAGTGTTAATGGATGTCCTAATGGAAACTGAGGATGAAGACCACAAAGTCTCCTTGAAAAATTCCTAGGAGACATAATGATGATAAGACAAAGAGAATGCTAAAGGATAGAGGAAAAGTATGAAGAAAAAGAACAACAAAGAGAAATCAAACACTAAGTGTAGTGGTGCAAAGTGTAAGCTAACTACTATGTACTTTTGTTATAATTCAAGTAGGCTCATCCTATAAAGAGAAAAATGGCTCCTAGGCTTAAGGTTAACTACACCTCAAACATATCCTAGTACTTTTATTTTTTATGGCCATCCAAACAACTTCTTACTTGCAGAACTTGAAATCCGCAAGCAGAGCTTCAGAGTGAAAGGTAGGGTAAGAGGGATAGTTTTTTCCCACAACCACCCCTATAGGGATTTTTTATCCTAGGAATGATAAATAAAGTTAACTCTGCTCAATGGGGGTGAGAAAAATTCAACTTTTGGGGGGAAGCTTTGGACCTTGATTCTTGACCATGAAGTGGGAAGCTCCAAGGAGAATTTCTAGTACGAGCAACCTAAGCCTTACCTCCTCTAACAAGTTTTTGTCCCAAGCACCGGTTTTTATTGTTAGTTGGTCAATGATTTTAATCTCCCTAATTGGACGTCCACAATGTCTCAATGTATAGTGATTGGTTGGTGTTATTTGGATGCCTACCGTAAAAACCCTAACTTAGCTAAAATATTGTTTTCCACAGGTGCCCATGTGGGCTTAAATCTATTTTTGTTTAAATTGTCTTTTTTTCAATAATCGTAGCTTGGGGGTGTTAACCAACTGCTCATTCACTTAGGGTGTGTAATGAGTGTGAAGTGTCATTAGTTTTTCATATAACATAAATTGTGATTCTGAAAAGTAAATTGCAGAATTGAAAACTAAACTAAAATGAATAGAAATTAAACAAGTTCAAAAACACTCTACTTCACACCCAAGGATGCTAAAAACAGCACAAGAAAAACAAAAGAAGGCAACACAATGGAGACAAAAAGATCAAGGGAAAAAGGAGTTGGGATATGTGGTAAAATATGCCTACTTTATGATGAAAAAATTAACAAATAATAACTAAAATCTAAGCTGAAAGGGAAGCAATCCAACTAACAAAGGATTATGCACCTAGAGAGGACTTACAGGAACGACGAAAAAAAGGCCAAAGAAGGGCTCAAATATCAAAAGAGGTTGGAACACAAGGTCTAAGCTACTGGAAAATTAGTGGTATACAACTTTGAAACAATTATAGATTAAAATATAAGCCAAATACCTTAAAAGGTGGTGGAGGAGAACTAGAAGACCTAGAGGGATTTTTTCTTTCCACTAGAAAGTCGATACGCTGAAGGGATCAAGTCCTATATTTTTGTGACGGAATTAGATAAAAACCCCTAATAGAGAGACATAATTGGACTTTTGGAAAAAAAAAATGTTAAAAAAAGTTATAACACATTTTTTTTACTTGTTCTTGCGTTGTAACGTAGGTTGTGGCATGTATCTTGCATTGGCCACCGTAGGTTTTGCCCCAAAAAGCGTGTTGGTTTCTGGAGATCTCACTTCAAGGGTTGACAGATCCTGCCATCACCTATGTGGCTAGAACCTGTGACCTGCGAAACAAACAAAAACATAAAAACAAAAGTAGAAACATAGACACGATTTAAGCCAGTGGAGTCACCATTTCCTAATGACAGAAGACCAGTGGAGTCACCATTTGTTAGGTGTAAATTTCTGAGTAGAGGTGTCAAAAATATACTCTTTACAGTTTGTGACAAATCCACCTAACAACAAAGAGAATAAAGAAAAAATATGTTGCAAAACCCTATAATATTTAGCAAGACTTTAAAATCTGCAAGAAATATGTTAGAGGAAACCTGGAAAAGAGCTCACAAATTCTGAAAATACATTCCAAAAACCATAATAAAGAACCCAATGGAAGGAACTTAAATTTTATTAATGATGTCACCTCGTGGAGTAGAACATAGACTCGAGTATTTAATGTCCTCTTCTATGGGAGGGTCCTTTTGTGTCCCAATGCTTAAGGTAGGTTCTTTCTCTCTCTTCCTTGTTGTAAAGGAGCAAAGATGAAGACTAGTTGAACTCAATGTGGAGAGCTCGTGAGTAATGAGAACATAGTGATTATGATGATAATGATCATATGTGTAGACTAAGGTAAAAACCTCTCTATTTATAACAAAATGGTAAGGTAGATATATATCTAATCAAATAATAAAGTATTATTAGACTAAATCAAGATATAACCATTAGGAGTATTTTATTATATTTAAGAGAGAAAAATATTAATCAAATGGTCAATAATATTTATTTAGTGATCTAACTCAAAAAATAATGATTAATTGAGTTAATTAAGAAAAACTTGGTTAAATTAATTAATAAATAAAAATGATTTATTAATTACTTTAAGGAGATATGGTTAAGGTAAGTTAGAAGTAACTACTAAATAATGATTTAATAAATATTTCATAAGAAAAATGTGTAAGGATTAAGGAATAATAAATAAATAATGGTTTCTTGGAATACAAGCTTTTGTGTTCATAATGTTCATAAAGAGATTTTTCGGGTAATTCATAATAAAATTCTTTGGGTCGACGCATTTTGAACTACTTAATGTGGTTCATCATTAGGACTAAGTTGGTTTATTAAGGAATAAATAATGGTTTATTTAATTATTCCTGGGTAATATGGTCAAAGTGGATTAGAAATAATCAATAAATAGTGATTTAATAATTATTTCACGGGAGAGAAGTCAAGTCATTAAGGAATAATTCATACTAATAGTGATTTATTTAATTATTCTTATAGGTTTTTGGGTTATTTTCTTAAATAATTTATAAAATATGGTTCCCTAAGTTATTTCCTAAGGTGAAAGTGGGCTTTAATGCGTAAAACCCATACTACATGGTATACTTAGATCATCCTAGAAAGAAATGGCTAGGTAATCACTTTTTAGGTGATAACAAAGGGAAAGCCTAACTTTAAAGGAAAAGGATTAAAACCTGTAGGGGAAAAGCATAAGCCAAATACTCATGCCAAAGAAGGATATCAGTAGAGAATTGTCACTACAAGTAAAAAATGGTTCATGAAACACATAGGAGATGATGTCAAGAAACTCAATATAGGGCCTATGTAATGTCAAACATCTGGGGATAACCATTGAAAAAAGGAGTGCCCTTAGTGGCAGTAGTGTGACCCAAGAACATATAATGTACAAGAAGTAGGGCCTATGAACGACATGGCCAGGTGTGCACCATGGATATATGCAGTTGTGGAAAATAGACAGGCAAATCATCACGCCTCAATAATCAAAATGAAAGGTAAGATAAATGACTAGTCCATTTCTATTTCGATAAATCTAGGATAAAACTACAATTATATAAGTCCACAAGTGGCTGAGAAGAGTGCCTTAGCTAGGATAATGCACATTGAGTCTTGGTTAGTTCAATTGGACACGAGGACCAAGAAGCGAGTGGAGTTTATCATTCGTTCATGCCCAATATTCTTAAGCAACATGCCCACTGTAATTAATTTAAATTTGTTGCCCCTGGGATCATATGACATCATCATTGGAATGGATTGGTTGGCATAACACCGAAGAAAGATTGATTGCTATAACATGTCCATCGAATGCCTTAGTGACCACGGGGAAAAGACCAAACAACGGAAGATCAAGCTAGTGTCAATTAGACTATAGTGACACTACAAACAAAGTGTTGTGGCTGCAAAGGTTGTAACCTATTCATTATTCACATCTCAAGTGGATCAAAAGGAAGAAAAGATGGCATGAGGGAGCATCCAATTATAAAGTTGTTTGCATAAATTTTTCTAAAGACTATCCTAGGATTTCCACGATATACCGAGGTTGATTTCTCAACTTAACTCATGCCCCAAACTATTCTTACATCCAAATCCCCTTATAGAATGAGCACACACAAATTAATTGAGTTTAATTTACAGCTGAAGGAACTGTTGGACAAAGGGACGATTAGGCTAAGTTTATCACCCTAGGGAGTGCTTATGTTATTTTTCAGAAATAAAGACAACACATTGAGACTATGTGATAATTATTGACAACTCAACAAAACCACCATTAATAATAGCTATGCATTAACACAGATTAATGATTTATTTGATCAGTTAAAAGGGGCAACAATGTTCTCAAAAAAAGATTTAAGATGAGG
This sequence comes from Pinus tabuliformis, assembly GCA_031772625.1. NCBI lineage: Eukaryota > Viridiplantae > Streptophyta > Pinopsida > Pinales > Pinaceae > Pinus > Pinus tabuliformis. The sequence continues at coordinate 672,387,660 of CM062815.1, forward strand.
GTACCATCAAGTGTGTATCAAAGAATAAGACATACACAAGACGACGTTTTGAACCATGTGTGGGAACTATGAATTTGTGGTTGTACCATTTAGGCTTACTGAAGCTCATGATACTTTTATGTGCCTGGTGAATAATGTTTTGAGTCCTTATTTGGAAAAATTCATGCTAATTTTCATGGATGACATCCTAGTGTATTCTAAGAATGAGGAAGAACATGAGAAACAGCTCACAACTATGCTACAATTGTTGAGAAAGAATAAGACCTATGCCAAAATCACGAAATGTGAGTTTTACGAAAATTAGATTTACTATTTGGGGCATATCATCTCATAACAGGGAATGGAAGTTGACCTAGAAAAGTTTAAGGAAATCATGGAGTGGCATACTCCTCAAAATGTGTCTGATGTAAGATCTTTCATGGGGTTAGTAGGTTACTATCAAAGGTTTATTCGAAACTTTTCTAATATTGGTTACGCAATCACCGTGTTATAAAGAAAAGTTGTTAAATTCCAACGGGAAGATAAATGTGCTGAAATATTTGAACAAATAAAGCATTTTCTTACACATGCACTAGTGCAAAGGATTGTTGACCAAGAAAAATACTTTGTGGTATGCATATATTCCTACAAGGAAGGACTTGGAGGAGTCTTGATACAAGAAGGCCAAGTGGTTTGTTATGAGTCCAAGAAGTTAAATGAAAAAGAACAAAATTATGTCACCCATGATTTATAATTAGAAGCCATAGTTCATGCACTAAAAATGTGGAGGTATTACCTTAGGGTAAGGAAATTTACATTAATGATAGACCGTGGGGGATTGAAGAATTTGTTTGAACAACCAAAGTTGAATGCTATAAAGGAAACATGGTTGGCACTTCTTAGTGAATTCAACCTCAAAATTAAATATAACAAGGGGAAGGAGAAGAAGGTAGATGATGCACATACCAAGAGGGTTCAATTAGCTCATATAATTGTTGTGAATTCTTGTGAATTCACCATTCAAGAGAAGATTAAGGAGGAAAAACTACAATATGAGAAATATTAACAACTTAAGGAGTACTTACAAGAAAAACTTGAAGGGATATTGAGTAACGACTAATCCATTACCGAATGTGGATTATTGAGGTTTAATGGAAGATGGTACTTATTACCACTCAGACTAGTAGGGGTCCTAGGAGGGGATCCTATAGAGAAAATACTAGGTCAAGGTAAACCATGGAGTGATAGCTCACTATCACCTTAGTTAAGGTTCCCTGTAATTTACAGACTTTCACCGATGGGAGGAGACTCAGTATAAGAGGAGCCATAAGGAAGGATGAATTTCTGAGAGGATAAGAATTGATTCCAAGGTCTATTAACAAGATAGACTCAATTAGATAGCTTGCGCGCTTCAAAATCAAGGTGGTGGGATCTCTAGGAAGGGATAAATGTATTCTTAAGGCTAGGGTTTTGGAATGTATTTTGTGAATATGATTCCTAGATCAGAGAATCCTTGAGGAAAATTGGTGTTTATGTGATCTATGTGAAATTAGAGTTATAAAGTTGTGGAACCACAAAGGACCAAGTGGACCCAGAATTATGTCAAGGGTATGGAGTTGATCAACCAAGGAGGGGCTTGACCTAATTATGGAAGAGAAGAGGATCAAAGGAAAAAAATTATTTGAGGATTGAAATGCAATGATCCAAATGAGGTCACTAACCTAAATCAACCTATGGAGAGAAATGATCCTTGTGCTAGGGCTTGCGATATCTCAAGATTCCACAATTAGAATTGATTAAAATTTGGAGGACACCTTGAGAAGACCCCAATGCAGTTGTGGACCAAATTTCAGGTGTTTGGATGGCTATAAAGGATTTTTCTTGATGCCTTAGGTGACCCTCTAGGGTCAAGCCTAGCAATTGGAAATGTAAAGAAAAAGGAGGTAAATTTGACCACAAAAGGGATAATAGGATCAATGTATTATTTCTTGGACTTAATGGAGTCAAGATACATATATATCAATGAATTTCCATGAGATAAGGAGTTGCAATTGATCTTTGATAACCTCTCCAAGGGAAAAAAAGTCTAGGTCAATAGGGATTTACACTTCAAATTTGTCAATGAGATGAAGTTTCTAGGCCTTAAGCCTATTAGGTGCCTCTAGGAACATTCACCCACTCTCTTCAAGTATAACACATGCATTAAATCATTTATTTAAGGTTCTTGGAAAAATTTCACGTTTAGTTTAACCCATACAAGAATAATGATAACCATAACATGCAGTAAAACAATAAAATAACAAGAATAACATCAAAATTCAACTTACATGAGAGAGAGAGAGAGAGAGTATATCCATTCATCATCTTCGCATTAGAAATGAGCTCCAAAGAGAATATAAAAAATCCAAACATCATAGTGCATCAAGAAAGCTCCAAAAAGTTTACCCTGCAAAAAGTGTAAAAATATCTTAAGGGATACCAATCCAATCCAAGTGAAGATGAGAGGTTAGAATGAGCCTCTCTCATATATATAAAACTATAAAGGGGATTCCATTTTCCCAATTACCCTAATTTATCCCCAAATAATAAAATAATTCATAATAATGAGATGACTTGGTGAAAATGCCACCAAGATAGCTCAATACTACATAGAATAGCCTTTCAAGGGGGAAAATTGATGAATATGATGAGTCCTCGGGAAATTGAGGAGGCCTAATGGAGTCCAAATGTTCCAAGTTGAGTTAAAAGGCTCCAAACATAGTGAACAAGGGGTTGGCCCCTTGTTTTCCAAGCAAGTCACTTGTGGTGCTCCCAAGTGGGTGTGAGGGCACAATGAGATCCTCCCGCGTCTCCAAGTGGATAGATAATGTTTGTAAACCATTTGTAAGGGATATGGTGATGACATAAGCCCTCCCTTTATCTCTTTCAGTGGGACACATCCTCATCTAGACCTTGTAACATATGCCAAGTGTATGGTGCAAATGTAGAGCCAACTAGGCATGGTGAGCCAGGTGCATCATCCTCATCCAAATGGTGGAACACGAGAAATCACTGAACAATGTTGGGGATACATGAAGTACTCTCTACTATGTTGGAGGTCCATGACTCTAACACTCACCCTACAAGTTCTAATGTAGCCCTCTAGAGGGCTTGGACCCTCTATAGGGAGACCAAACCCCAAATGGAAACTCACCTACAATATTTCACAATATCCAATACATCCCCTTGCCCTCCAATACAATAGATCATTAGATTGGTCAAGTAAAAGAGCTTACAAATCATGGAATCAAGTGGGCAATTCATGTTGGCATATCCTTCCATAGTGCGCTTTTGCATGTACAAGTGTTTCTAAGCTCAATAAGGGGGTGTTGAAATGTGGAAACAAGAATATTCCAATTTTAATTTGTCCTTGAATTAAAATTGTGAATTAAAATTTGAATTTACTCTCACCAACTTCTTGAAAAATAATTAATTAACTCATCTTGAGTTAATTAGTTGGAGAAATTCAAGTTAGAAGTCTTTCTGAAGTCATGCAATAGTTATCCCTTAAATTAAGGAGATTATCCCTTAATTAAGGAGATAATATTGAGTTATATTTGAGTTGTAATTAGTTAGATCAGTTTAATGATTTAAGTCCAATTAAATTTGTTCTAAATTGTTTGAGGAACTAATTGTGAGTTATCAGTTAGTTGATGCATGCATGCACTCGACTAGTGTACTCCAGATAAATGAATATTCTCTCATCAGTAACTCATGCATGTCTATTCTGAGAAAGACCTAGTTGAGATTAAAGACAGGGGCAATGTAATATCAGTTGCATGTGTTTTCCTATAAAAAAAACTCATGCATGCAGAAGGAAGATCATTCCTTAAGGATTGTGCAGTTTTACAGGGTGTGAGATCAGTGTGAGTGATCAGTGTTCCACTTGGTAACAGTAGGATCACCTAGGAGAAACTGGGTAAGGAAATAGGAGCTTGGATGGCAGAGGAGAAGGTTTATGAGAAGTCTATTTTTCTTGTGAGAATCTGTGAGGATTGTACTGAGAACTGGCAAGCTGTGGGAGCTAAGGCTTTGTGTAATTCTGAGATATTTCTAACTTGTATGATAATACAGATAGTGGGGTTTTTAGCTGAGGCTTTCCCCCGAGTATTCTTTTGTGTTTCATGTGCATTGATTCTTCTTCTGGTTGTATGTGTTCAGCTTGATCTTGCTCAAACCTTTTAAAGCTTCCGCAAATTGATTGTAGAAGTAGGTTAAAGTATTTTTCTTTGGTTATATTGCATTATCAGGTTAATCTACAATCAAAATTTCTACATGGTATTAGAGCAAAGATTATCGGAGCTGTGAACAATATACTGAGAAGAGAATTCGAAGTTTGAAGTTCGGGGTTGCAGGTGCAAATCGAATTCATATCATACTTCAGGTTGGTCAATGGCATTCTATGGCTTGAGACTCGAGTATGCCTTGGAAGGCAGCTTGAATTACATAGCATGGAAAGATAGAATGGAGGTTGTATTATAAGACAATGGCTTGAAGGATTTCATTGATCAAGAAATCCCAAAGCCAGCTGCAACTAATGCACACGAGTTGGCTGAGTTGAAGAAGTGTGTAGTGAAGGCGAGATAGATCATCCCTGAGGGAGTTCGAGACCATATTGTCTCGAGTCTCCATGGGAAGGATACTCCATTTTCAATGTGGAAGACATTGAAGGACCTCTACTAGAATAGTAACAACCAGAGGAAATTGACAGTCAAGGATAAGATTCAAAAAATCAAGATGGAGAAGGGAGATACTATTTCCACATATTTGAACAAGCTCACAACCTGCAGAGATGAGCTTGGCAGTGTGGGAATAACTATTTTTGATGATGATATGGTGATCCTCACTCTCCTCGGCCTTCCAAAGAGTTGGAATAGCTACCAAGACTCTGTGAATGGAAGGGAGAAACTGCTAAATTGGGAATGATGGTGGTTAGATATGATGCAGGAGGATATCAGGAGGAGCACATGAGACGGTTCTTCATCAAAGAATGGTGATGAAGAAAATCTAGCCTTTGCAAGTAAGGCAAGGAAAGGAAAGGGGAAGGCTTCCCATTCCAAATCGAATTCTTCTCATGGAGGGAAGAAGGGTGACAAGCCTAAAATGAGATGCTTTAATTGTCACGAGATGGGAAATTATGCGACTAATTTCCCATCGAAGAAGTCCAAGAAGGGATCCACAAAAGGATCGGTTGGTGAGGCATTAGCCTCTCAGTTCGAAATGGACTTTACCCTCATCGCATGCATGGTGTCATCGATGGTGGGTTCTGTTTGGTATCTTGACAATGGAGCCTCATTCCACATGACCGGCGATAAAAGTTTATTCAGTACCTTGGAGGAGAAAGACCTCAAGATGCGGATAGAGATGTGTGACGAAGGAAAGTACAGTGTTCCAGGAGTGGGCACGTTTGCTTTTCAGAGGGAGCATGGAGCTCCTCTCACCTTGACAGATGTGAAGTATGTGCATAGACTGAGGAAGAACTTGGTATTGGTCATGATATTGGAGGAAAAAGGCTATGATGTTGGGTTCAGTAAAGGAAAGGCGTTCCTAAGACACATAGCCACAGGTCAGACCAAAAGGATAGGGATTCGGGTGAAGAATCTCTATAAACTAGAGGTAGATGATTGTGCAGCATTAAGTACGAAAGCAGAATTGGTGCAAAGCCAAGATACTAGCGAGTTGTGGCACAGGCGGTTGGGCCATTTGCATCATGGGGCTTTGAAGATAATTCAACAGATATCTATAGGACTTCCCAAAGGTAAACTTGAGCAATTTGACATATGCAAAGGTTGTACCTTGGGGAAGTACACAAAGTCTTCATTTCATGATCGAGATACTCGAGCAGAGGCTATCTTAGAGAAATTTCATACTGATTTGTGTGGACCATTCTCGATGGCATCCATAGTGAAGCAAAGGTATTATGTGATTTTCATTGATGATTTTTGTCATAAATGTTAGATTTATTTCATGCAGAAGAAGGACCAAACCTTCATAAAGTCTTGCGAGTTCAAAGCTTTAGTCGAGAAAGAGTCAGGAAAGAAGATCAAGGCCTTGAGAAGCGACAACGGTGGAGAATATGTCTCTCAAGAGTTTAAGGAGTTCTGTGCAGTGGAAGGAATTAAATGAGAGTTGAAGACACCTCATAACACACAACAGAATGGGTTGGCCGAGAGGAAGAACAGAACTATTGTAGGGGCAACACAGGTGATGCCGCATGACCAAGGTCTACCACTTCACTTGTGGGTTGAGGCATGCAACACAACAGTCTATTTGCAGAATAGAAGCCCGCATCACATACTTGGGATGAAGACACCAGAGGAAGCTTTCTCTGGTAAGAGACCAGATGTGGGTCACTTTAGGATCTTTGGCTCATCAGTATATTTCCATGTGAAAAATGATGCACGGAAGAAGCTTGAACCGATAGCAGATTTTGAGATACTTGTGGGGTACACTAATAAACCTCATAACTATCAGGTGTACTTGCCTACCAGTTGGAGGATAGTGGTTTGCAGAGATCTCAAGTCTGATGAGAAAAATGCCATATGAGTTTACCTTGAGAGGGAGCTCCAACTACAAGCTGTGGAGGAACTGTTGGTTCCTAAGGAGGAGGAGCCTCAGACTGATGCGGAGTAGCCATATGTAGAGGTTCTAGGAGTGCAGACATACACTCAAGCAGAGTCTTCTAGAGATGGATGGTAACACACAAGAGAAGCTAACCGATTGTTAGAGGATGCAAGAGAGAATGTGGGAGCACCATATTCTCAACGCAGACAGGGGAGGTGACTTGATAGGTACACTAGATACATGGCCCTTGTTGGGGAATGTGTTGATACTGAGCCATCTTCCTTTGAGGAAGCAGTGCAGCAACCGATTTGGGTTGATGCTATGGTGGAGGAGTATGACTCCATAGTTCGTAACAGTGATTTGGCTTTACAAGGTAAAGCAAGCTGCTGATGGTAGTGTGGAGAAGCATAAGGCAAGATTTTGTTGCCCATGGCTTTTCACAGGTCGAGGGGATTAACTATGATGAGACTTTTTCTCCTGTCGCAAGGTACTCATCTATTAGATCGATGTTGGCACTATCAGCACAGATGGGTTGGAAGATCCATCAGATGGATGTGAAGGCTGCATTCCTCAACAACAATGTTGAGGAAGAGGAGTACATAGAGTAGCTGAAAGGTTTTGAGACCTTTGATCGTGAGTCGCATGTGTGCCGACTCAAGAGAGTGTTGTACGGGTTGAAGCAAGCACCTCATGCTTGGTACACTAGGATAGACAACTACTTCACTGGGTTGGGCTTCACAAAGAGTGAAGCGGATGCGAACCTGTACCACATCATGGTGAAAGGTAAGCTGTTGATCATTGTACTTTATGTTGATGATCTCATATTGACAGGTGATGATCAGTTGATCATGTCTTGCAAGGAGGACCTTGAAAGAGAATTCGAGATGAAAGACATGGGTCTCATGCATTACTTCCTTGGCATGGAAGTGTGGCAGAAGGATGGGGAGTTGTTTGTGTCCCAGGGCAAGTATGCCAATGAGATACTCAGGAGATTCCACATGGATAAGTGCAAGCCCATGCAGACTCCTCTAGAAGGTAACTGGAGGAAGGAGGATGCTACTTAAGGTGAAGTAGTAGAGGCTACTGTGTACAGGCAGCTTGTGGGTTCACTGATGTACTTAGTGAACACACGCCCAGATTTCTGCTATGCGATGAACCGAGTCAAGGGATGGTTCAACCAACCAAGATGTTTTGGAAGGTAGCAAAGCATGTATTGAGAGACCTCAAAGGCACATCTCAGTATGGATTATGGTACAGACGGATAGAGGGAGTGAAGCTACAAGGCTTCATTGATGCAGATTGGGCAGGGAGTCCATCAGATCGAAAGAGCACATCAGGATGGATTTTCAACCTTGGGTCAGCTACAACATCTTGGTATAGCAGGAAACAGAGGTCGGTTGCACTCAGCTCGGCAGAGGCTGAATACATGGTTGCAAGTCAGGCAACATGTGAGGCCACCTGGATGCAGAAGAGCCTAGTTGGTTTGTTTGATCAGAGGATGGATCCAACTGTGATCTATTATGATAATTAGAGTTGTATCAAACTCTCTGAGAATCCAGTATTTCATGGTAGGTCCAAGCACATCGACATCTGATATCATCATCTCAGAGACTGTGTGGCGAGGAGGATCATGTTGCTATAGTATATTTCGACAGAGGAGCAAGATGTTGACATTTTGACAAAGGCATTGTCAAAGTGTAAATTCTAGTTCCATAGAGACAGGATCGGGGTGGCAGATAATCCCTTTCTTGTTGAGAGGGAGTGTTGTAATGTGGCAACAAGAATATTCCAATTTTAATTTGTCCTTGGATTAAAATTCGAATTTAGTCTCACCAGTTTCTTGAAAAATAATTAATTAATTCATCTTGAGTTAATTAGTTGGAGAAATTCAAGTTAGAAGTCTTTCAAAAGTCAAGCAACAGTTATCCCTTAAACTAAGGAGATTATCCCTTAATTAAGGAGATAAGATTGAGTTATATTTGAGTTGTAATTAGTTAGCTCAGTTTACTGAGTTAAGTCCAGTTAAATTAGTTCCAAACTATTTGAGGAACTAATTGTGAGTTATCAATCACTTGATGCATGCATGCACTCAACTAGTGTGCTCCAGATAACTGAAGATTCTCTCATCAATAACTCATGCATGTATATTTTGAGAAAGACCCAGTTGAGATTAAAGACATGGAAAATGTACTATCAATTTCATGTGTTTTCCTATAAACAAAACTCATGCATGCATAAGGAAGATCATTCCTTGAGGATTGTGCAATTTTACAGGGTGTGAGATTAGTGTGAATGATCAATGGTCCACTTGTTAACAGGAGGATCACCCAGGAGAAACTGTGCAAAGAAATAGGAGCTTGGAGGGCAAAGGAGAAGGTTTATGAGAAGTCTACTTTTCCTGTGAGCATCTATGAGGATTGTACTGAGAGATGGCTAGCTGTGAGAGCTAAGGCTTTGTGTAATTCTAAGATATTTCAAACTTGTATGATAATACAGATAGTGTGGTTTTTAGCTGAGGCTTTCCCCTAAGTATTCCTCTATGTTTCACGTGCGTTGATTCTTCTTCTGGTTATACATGTTTAGCTTGATCTTGCTTAAATCTTCTAAAGCTTCCGCAAATTCATTGTAAAAGTAGGTTAAAGTATTTTGCTTTGGTTATATTGCATTATCAGGTTAATCTATAGTTAGAATTTCTATAGGGGTTTAATCAAGGACCTTATTAGGTGGCTTCAACCTTTAAAGGGGGTGACATTTCCATGGTACATCAATGAGGTGGTAGGTGGAAAATGATACAATGATGGAACATAGTGGGGATGTGGGGAATACTCCAAGCCACATGCCATGATATAAGGGTAGATATAATAACGGAAGCCCACACCAGGGTATATGAGTGTAGGAGGGAGAAAATCGTTGTTCATGTGTTACCCTGGCCTTTGTCTTTCCACCCTTCTTCATGTTCATTTTTCCTTTAATTTCTTTTTCTTCATAACTACTTGGGGATTTAGGGGATAAGAGCATGATGCGTAGGATATAGTAGTAGGAACCCCCTTTTAAGGTGGGGCATTTCATCCCATCAGGGGTTGGGACAATCATGGGTTCCTTATTGTTTAGGGGGCTCATCTAGGGCCCATTGGAACTAGGGTGATGACCATGAATGAGGGGTAGAGCTCATGTTTGGCTTTTTCCCATGTGCTAAATTTGTATGTCACAACCATATTTTACATATTGTGGTAGATTTCCTGTTGTAAGTAGAAAAATTATGATTTTCGTTTCTTTTTAGCTGCATCAACCTCTAGTGATTGTTCCAGGCCCAACCCAAAGTGTGGTCAAGGAGAGGGGGAGGGTAACCCTATGTGAACCCGAATGGGAAAAGTGATGAATGGGGTTAAAATGTGTGGAAAGGAGTGATGTATATGGTGTTGAGAAGTAGGACCATGCAACCAAAATTGGGATTACCCATGTAGTGCCATCCTTAAAGATAATGGTCAGTAAAGGAGATCCCATAGGACTATGATACAAGGCTTACCAACAAATTGGGCATAGAAGACAAGAGTATGGACCTAGCCCACTCTTTCCATTGAATCCACCCATCAATTCATTCCCAAAATATCCATGATAAGTAAGAAAAATTACTCGACTATACCAATGAAAATCCATACCTTCGAAGTCGGGAGGCCCACCTTCAAACATATGGTCATAATAGATGGGCGAGGGACCACATGATTGGCTCAGGTGTCGGAGATAGTGGCACATCGAGCTATCTAGTGGTTGTAAGGGATTGCTAGCTATTGGCTAAGGATCATCTAGGAGAAATTTTATCTCCTATGGATATCACCCACAAAGTGGTGGGTAACAGTATCTACCAATTATATACAACTTGAATAAACTCATTTAATCGATGATCATCACAAAAGTCCATATTCTCGTAACCCCAGATACAAAAAGATGATAATTGCTATAAAGAAATCATATTATTGGCCAAGTCTAAATAAAGAGGAAATCGAGTATACATCAACTAAGTTCTTAGAATTCCAACATGTAAAGATGGAGTGCAAGAATCTAACAACATTGTTACAACCAATTCCTATCCTAGAGTAGAAGTGGGAGGTCATCTCCATGGATTTTTTTGTTGAATTGCCAAATGTTGCTAAGAAAAATGATGCCACTATGGTTGTAGTGAGCAAGTTGAGAAAAATAGGCCACTTTGTGTTTGTTAAGTCTATCCATAAAGCAAAAAATATTGCCCAAGTTTTCATCAAAGAAATATTAATACTACATAGGGTGCCAAAGAAAATTGTTTATGATTTGGATGCTAAGTTTACTTCAAAATTTTGGAGAGACTTGTTTAATAATTTGGGAACACAATTATCCTTCAGTACATTGTACCATCCAAAAACAGATGGCAAAATGAGAGGATAAATAAAGTGTTAGAGGACATGCTTAGAATGTATGTCATGCTAGTCAAGATAGTGGGAAGAGTTCTTGGATTTAGTGGATTTTTGTTATAATAATGGTTACCAAGAATCCTTGAAAATGATTCCATTTGAGGCTATCTATGGGAGGAATGCAACAATCCCATGAGTTGGAGTGATCTAGTGAATAGAGTGCATATTGAGACCAAATATGCTAAATGAATTAGAGAAACAAGTCACAACCATCAAGAAGAATCTAAAGGCAACTCAAGATCGACAAAAGAGCTATGAAGACCAACAAAAAGTTCATAAAGAATTTAACGTGGGAGACCATGTATATCTAAAACATAGTCCAAAGAGAAGATCCTTTAGGAGTGGATCATGTGGTAAGTTGGAACAACTTTTTTGTGCGCCTTTCCAAATTTTAGAGAGAATAGGGCCAGTGGCATATAGATTGGCTTAACCACCTAAAATTATTTCTCAGGATGTTTTCCTCATTTCTCTACTTAAAAGATATGTACAAGATGTTAATTATGTGATTGATTGGTATGTGCTACAAGTAGAATTAGAGGGAGAGTTTTAGCCATAACCACTACATGTATTATGTACAAGAGACAAATCAAGCTCCAGAATCGATTCATAAAATAGGTCAAGGTGCAGTGGAGACACTTTGGACTAAAGGAAGCCATATGTGATATGGTTGATTAAATGAGGGTGGCGTACCCATTTTTTTTGTTGGTTAAGAAAATGTAAATGTAATTGTAAATAAAGGCATGTATATGAAAAATTCACTATATATTATGCATGTATTCAGATATAAAACACCGAGGATGGTATTCCTCTGAGAGGGCGTGGCTTGTAATAGCCCCATGGCCACCCTTTGTAAATATTGTTATAAGAATCTTTGTGTAAAACCGATGTACATTTATGTAAATAATAAAATAAATGGAAATGATGACTAGCCTAAAAGGAACACTAAAAGAGAGTTTGTGGACGAGAAGGGGTGGATTTCCTAAGAAGCATGAGCCTAAAATATAACACCCCACACTACTTTTCCAAATTAAAACCCATAGTTAGCACTATGAGGAATTAAAACCTACATATGGGAGCCATTTCTGCGAAGAGAGAGATGACAGAGCATGGACAAGGCATGCATTAAAATTATTTATTGGCCAATGCTGTAGAAAAAACATAAGGACACATATGGACAATTGAAACTACTACATGGATGATATACATTGGTTAGACATGCCATGACATCAGTGGGTGTTGGGAATGGGAAAGAAAAACCATGAGAAAGAGACCATACAAAGGAGAGAACGAGAGAAGGAGGAGTGTCGATGAGAGTGCGAGAATAGGATAAAAGAAAGCAAGAGGAATTGTAGTTGAAGAGTTCAAGTGGAGCATGTTCTCTGGATTCCTATGTGCTTAAGGTGGAGCCATTTTAAGTCTATCGATTCCTGATCCTTTGATTTACAGGTGGAGACCAAATGTTTGGATTACCATGGAGGCCTTCAGGTGGAACTGCTAGTGTGCTCTGGATTCTTGCAGGACACAGATGGAGGCACTAAGTTCTAGATTCCTAATGTGAAAAGTGGGAGGAGAAGCTTGGACCTTTGGATTCCCTTAGTGTGATTGAGGGAAGGGCACAATAAGTTTCAGATTCCTTGAAATAGTTTTGGGGTGGAGCTGCAATAGCTTTGGATTCCTTAAACTAGTTGTGGGGGACAGCTATAGGTGTCCTCACTTCCCTGTTGTTGATTGTGTTTGGGTGGAAACATATTACACTCTATATTCTAAGTGGACATCTAGATGTTTCTTCAAATCAGATTCCCATGTGAATGTGTAAATGACTCTTTTCTTTATCCCTTGAGCACTTCCCTTCACAATATCTGAATCAAGCTCGATGATGGTTTGCTATAAGAAAGACTTGTTCTGTAGCCGACCTATGGTTGGGTGGAGAGTTAATGTCCCAATCCCAACCACTAGTCATCAAATACTTAGATAAGTTACATGTTTGTGTTATCATGTCAATGAATTCCATGTAAATGATTATTGCTTATGTGAAATACGAATGCTCTGATGCATGTTTGCCTTAATGGCTGCAAAGCTACTTGTAAGAGTGTCTATGTATGGTTGCTAGTAATACTCTAGTGAATGTTGGTCAAATGATGTCTTCTTGTATGCCTATAAATGGAAATATATATATATCAAGGAAAACTTTAAGGATGGAAAGTTTTCTTGAAGTTTAAAAACATTGGTGAATCTCACAAATCCCTAATATGCAAATGATAAATTGTTTATTGATATATTTGTAAAATTATTCAAATTTATAATCATTTTATATATAGTCTCTATATAGTGTTGGTGAATTTTAAGGTAAAATAACTTTATATTCTAAAATTTGGGCGAGTCATGTTTTATAAAAATTGGAAATTGGTGAATCTTTTTTGTAGAAAAATCATGGAAACTTAGCCCACTGGGCGAATATTAGCCCCTAAAGTTTTCCATGATATATATGTGTGTGTGTGTGTGTGTGATGAGAGATGTGTGGAATCGATGTTTAAAATGTCAATATGCCTTATACATGAATGATATGTAGTAAGAGGCCTGTGTTGTTGCATCATTTAACAAAGTGTGCCTTTGTATTTTCTTGTCACAACATGGTCGTGAAAGTTTCGTTTAAGCTAAGGAGAGATCTTCGTGCTTGACTAAGTATCATGGGCATCTTGTATATGTATATATATGTATGTATGTATCTAAATTGAATCTCATAAGGGATTAGTCAATGTGGCTGGGCATTGAAGGTCTCTCTCTCTCTCTCTCTCTCTTTATATCTATATATATATATATATATATACTATGTTAATGTGGATGCCCGTAGCACTTGAACAACCTGGGGGTTCGTTGTTTGCTTCTATGTGCAACATTGTTACGTAAGATGTCGAAAATGCAACAAGATGATGGAGCTTAGTGAAAAGGAGTTGCCTTCACTAAGTGGGCCCACAGGCTATTTTTGGCGCAAAGTCTATTTTTAGACTATGTCTATTTTTAGACATATGGATCATGGTCTGTGAGTTGCAGGATGCTATTTGTGGATGATTGGTCATGTTGGTAAAAATAGATGGACTTCTATTTTTAGACATATGGGCGGTTTCTATTTTTAGACTGCCAGGCTAAAAATAGAACAGTTGAATATTATTAGCTCATAATAATATTTGGACTATAAACATTATCTTATCCTCTTGGAGCACTTCAGTTTGAGCTACAGATGTGGCACATGCAGCTGTCAGAAGGAAATACGCTTTTCTTATGGGTCAGTTGAGCTATTGCATGATGGACTTCAGTTAGAACTCAAGTGGTTGAGTTTGGTGGAGTTGATTGAGGAGTTGATGGAGTTGTGTTCAGTTTGACTTGGAACTGGTTGTATTTAGTCTAACTGCAGAATACACTAGTGATGAGTGATGTGAATTAATTGTTAATTAATTCACTAATTATTAACTCATAAAGAAACTAAAGAATACATTAGTTAACTCAGTACATGGACAGTTCAGTGGAGACAGGTGTTAGAGGTGAGTGAAAGGGCAAGACAGCTGTCAGTTGTGATTATAGTTGTGCATGAGATTTGCACAAACAATGGATTGAGTATTGCCAATGAGGATTGTGTGGTTCAGCCAAGGGAAATACGAGTTTGGATCAGCCATTCTCATTCATTCTCATGTAGGATTGTGCAGTGGAGGTAGGCAAGCAACGGAGGAGATTTGAACCTATGATTGATTCAGATCTGAGCTAGTTTGTGTTTAACAGGTGGAGATAGTACTGAGTACTTGTGAGGAGTATTGTACTATGTATTGTTACATGTTCTCAATCAATATAATATACAGATAGTTGTGGGTTTTCAGCTGTATGCTTTCCCCGTGATATACTGTGTTGATATGTGTGATTGATGCTTCAATGTGCGCATGCAATTGTTTCTGAATACTGCAAATTGATGATCAATGTAGAGGAGGTTATGTATTATGCATGCATTCCAAAATAGTGTATAATCGAGATAATCTCTATGAATAAGTGTCATATTATTCAAAATTTCTACATAAGAAAGGGCCTAAGGGTTGAATCCCAATATAACAGGGAATGACTACAAATAGCACGGAGGTTTGGTCTGGAGGAACCCTTAGTTGAAGGTGATGTGGTATGTGCCAATCCCACTATTGACATGACAAGTTGAAAGGTGGTGACGCGGACCACCTTGGTGAGGTGAGATTGCCACATGGCAATGTCTTGTTGACATTGCAGGGATTTAGTGGCCAAACTTTAAATTTCCATCAATTTTGATCTGGGTGTCATATTTTGACGAAATTTATATCATCGAAAAGATCTAAAGGAGTCGGAAAAACTGGTGGTATTAGTTTTTAGTTTTAAAGAAGTTGAAAATGAGGAATTTTATGACCCCATTTCCATGATAGGACTATGGAGGTTAGGTTAAAAGAAAGTAACACCTTCCATCTAGACTAGTTTATCCAAGGGGCAGGGAAGGATTGTTACACCCACGATGAGTTTTCCATCACTACAAGGGAACACTACATGTTATCGAGTTCAGAATTGCAAAGCTATAGGAAACAAACCACGAGAAGTTGTAGGATGCAAAGGGTTTTTCTATAGGAGTAGAAAGCAAGCTAAAAATGCTTAGATAACCCCTTGATTAGACTGAAAGAGGTTGGTATTCTTAAGAAAACGCAAGTCTAAATTCCTTCCATTATCTTACTCACATTTGGCATTGGGTCTGTTTCTTAATTGTTGGAATTTATCAATCATCAGATTTTCTATGTCAAGCGTGTGAATTAACAGAGGAACATTCTGTTAGTTTTTTTCCTTTATACATGAAAAATGGCCTGATGATGGAGAGATAAGTTGGTTTTACAAATTTAGTTGAAGACTGCACATTTTTTAGAAAATACAAAAGGCAAAATCGCCTGCTTCCACAAAAAGCCCAATTCCTGTAGTAGCACAGAAGCAAATTTTCCGCTGCCTAGAAACTTGTCCAACCTTGTGGGTTTAAATAGTAGACTCCTAAATATCTTGTCATAGACCATGGGGGCTGATATAGTTCAAGGCCCAGTGTAAGTTTGGGGTGTTCGACAAAAGTATTGATACTTCAGATTCGAAGCCCTGAATAACACATTTAAGGCTAGCTCGGTGGGCCCTAAGTAAGGTTATGTGGCATATGCCATGATGGCAAGCCATGGGGCATAGTTTGTGGCCATGCTTGGACAACCTGGGGGTTCGTTGTTTGGTTCTATGTGTAACATTCCTACTTAAGAAAGGGCCTGAGTGTTGAATCCCATTATAAGAGGGAATGGCTACAAATAGCACGGAGGTTTGGTCTGGAGGAACCCTTAGTTGAAGGTGATGTGGTATGTGCCACTCCCACTAATGACATCACAGGTTGAAAGGTGGTGATGTGGACCACCTTGGTGAAGTGAGACTGCCACATGACAGTGTTTTGCTGACATTGCATGGGTTTAGTGGCCAAACTGTAAATTTCCATAGATTTTGATCTAGGTGTCATATTTCGATGAAATTTATATCATTAGAAAGATGTAAATGAGTCAGACAAACTGGTGGTATTAGTTTTTAGTTTTAAAGAAGTTGAAAATGAGGAATTTTATGACC
Organism: Pinus tabuliformis; assembly: GCA_031772625.1. Taxonomy (NCBI): domain Eukaryota; kingdom Viridiplantae; phylum Streptophyta; class Pinopsida; order Pinales; family Pinaceae; genus Pinus; species Pinus tabuliformis. Next base: position 672,404,327 of record CM062815.1, read on the forward strand.
CCATTTCCATGATAGGACTATGGAGGTTGGATTAAAAGAAAGTAATGCCTCCCATCTAGCCTGGTTTATCCAAGGGGTAGGGAAGGATTATTACACCCACGATGAGTTTTCCATCACTACAAGGGAACACTACATGGTTTCGAGTCTAGAATTGCAAAGCTATAGGAAACAAACCACAAGAAGCTATAGGATGCAAAGGTTTTTTCTATAGGAATATAAAGAAAGCTAAAAATGCTTAGATAACCCCGTGATCAGACTGAAAGAGGTTGGTATTCTTAAGAAATCGTAAGTCTAAATTCTTTTCATCATCTTATTGACATTTGGCATTGAGTATGTTGCTTAATTGTTGGAATTTATCAATCATCAGATTTTTTACGTCAAGGGTGTGAATTAACAGAGGAACATTCAGTTAGTTTTTTTCCTTTATACATGCAAAATGGTCTGATGATGGAGAGATAAGTTGTTTTTACAAATTTAGTTGAAGACTGTGCATTTTTAGAAAATACAAAAGGCAAAATCCCTTGCTTGCACAAAAAATCCCAATTCCTGTAGTAGCACAACAACAATATTTTCTGCTGCCTAGAATCTTGTTCAAACTTGTGGGTTCAAATACTATACTCCTAAATATCTTGTCATAGACCGGGGGGGTGGATAACAAAAGAGAATCAACGCTACTACTAGAATTCATTAGAATCATGAAGTTGTTGTCATCCTAAAAATTTGTCACTGGTTGGGCTTCTTTGAAAAACTCACAATGTATGATGATGAAGTTGATTTAAAATTTTCCATGAACTTACTAAACCCTTAAGGCCAAGAATTGATCATTGCAGTCAAAAGAATAGTGATATATGTTGATGAAAACCCCATTGGAGTAAAGAAGAGAGATAAGAGGCTATCAATGCAAAAAGAGGATTCTCTCCCCCCAAGGAATAGGTAGATGAGGACAAGAATGGAATTAGAAGGGAAAGTTTTCCTTCCCCTTAGGATGAGGTAGCCTACCATATTCTCAAATACATTTCTTGTGAGGGTAGGCTAAGCATAGTGTATGCTTACCAATTTAAACTCTTGTATAAGTTGATATTTCAAGATGGCCACAACTCATGAGTTGTTAAGTGTTCGAGACTTCTTCCTCCATTTCATTACAAAGATGAGCACCAAGATCAAGGACAGTAAACAAAATTACTTGGCCTATCTTACCTAGATATAATTTATCTTATCTAAATATGGTTTATCTTGCCTACATATACCTTTAATGACAAACCTGTAAAAAAAGGAAGGAGGCATGGAATGATGAATGAATATTGTATGGAAATCATATTGTTCAAGAATGGTGTAAATTTGTTTCAAATTGATTAAGTGAGATCAAGGGTGTAAGAACGAGGGGGTAAGTTTTGATAAGATGAGATTATAAATTTTTAATTATTTATTGTTTAATTAGATTTTTTTAAAATTAAGTTAAAATTAAAGTTAAATTGATTGGTTAAATAGATTTTTTTTTAAGTTAAATTAAGTTGAAATTAAAGCGATTGGTTAATTAGATTTTTTTTTAATTAAATGAAAATTAAATTTGATAATCATGATTATAGTATTATTTCTTTTTAATTAAATTTATTTAAATTTTAATATAAAATTGTTAAAGTTACAATTTTTTTTATTATTAACTTTACACCATCTAAATATCTAAAAAAAATACTCAATTTAAAGATTCAATTCAAAAACACCTTTCAGATAATAATAATAAAAAATATAAAATTTAACATCCAAATTTCAACCAATAAAAACCACAAATCGTGAGTAGTTAGATGATTCCGCACCCAAACAAATAGGCAAAACGTGGATAGTTGGGACGACCGTTAGACAACGCCGGCGACAGCCACGGTGGTATGGTCAGGGTGTTCTATCCAATGACCAAAAAAGTGCACAGTAACCCTTGGTGCAAATGGGGATAGAACAATGTCGCAGAACGTGCCGAGAGCGTAAAAAATAGCAAAGTGGGGAGGAGAACACCGGTGGATTACTTGTAAATCTATTTTAAATATCAAAATTGTCGGTGGATCATCTGTAAATTTTTTTAAATATCAAAATTCTAGAGGTGGGAATGGTTGACATAGAGACAGCTTCTATGGGGGACTAGGCCAGAAATCCAATCCAACCTCAAGAGACAGTTTCTATTGGGGACTAGGCCAGAAATCCAATAATCAGGCAGAGAGCTATGGACTCCTCAAAGCTTGTCAAATAGCAAGAGAAAAGGGAGTTAAAGACCTCCAAGTTTTCGGTGATTCAGAGATCCTTATCAAAAAATTAAATGCAGAAGATCTTTTCAACAATGCAAGCCTCAATAAACTGCTGGGAAGACTGAAAAGAATCCTCCAAGACTTCACCTCCTATAAATTCTATCACATCCTTAGAAATCTGAATGGCGAAGCAGATCAATTGGCGAACAAAGGATGCCCGCTCATGAAAAGACAGCTGTTTATCAATGATGAAAACTTCTACCAAATTCCCTGAAAAGTTTGTAACTCACAAACAGAATATGCTGGTTGCTTTCTTTGTAAACGGGACTGCCTCAGCAAAGACCCCATCTCTCTCATTCAAATAAATAAAATCTTACACCAGTTTCAGTTGAAAAAAAAAGAGAAAAACTAAAAAAATAAATAATAACATTATGTACAAAATTAATAAAAAAAAATTGAAAAAAAAACTGACAATAAAAATTCATCATTTCGACAAGCCATGTCAGGAAAGTACATATGTGACAGATTGTTCATGTCAGCTTGCTTGTAAAAGTCTATGCTCAATGATGCAGCTATTCCAGTGAAGAACTTCTCGTGTATATCATCATACGAATGAATGAGTGCACATGCCTTGTAATAAGTATTGCCTTTTTTTTTCTAAGCACAACAGTTCACGAGGAATTACACATTGCCTCAAATCTAGACCAACAACGAAACAAAAGCTCGAAAAGCAGGTCCATGAAAACGAATTCTTTTAGCCCATGGACTACGCAATAGCACGTTCAAAGAAGCCTGCTCCATAAATAAACAATAGTTATCGCAAGGATATAATATATTCAAAATTTAATTTGAGGTTATGCCAATTGCAGACTTGGATATTTGATAATAACTTGATAATGCGCCATGATAATTATATTTTTGTGTGGTTATGTCTTCCGGATTTATTGTATCTTATTGTTTTATGTATTGACGTTTCGAATCATCTTTCCTGGTTCATCATCAATATTAGATATATTCATATATATCTTGGTATATATGATTAGATATATTCATATATATCTTGGTATATTCGAGGATGGGAAAGTCGGTTTTGGTGGGAAAATGTGAACACTTTCCTATATTTTATATCTGGTCATATATGAGGGGTTGGTTGATTAGTTAGTTTGTATGTGATTCAGTTCTCATCAAATTATTAATTTAAATATGATAAAAATATTATGAAAATGATTAATATTTTTAATTTGATTAAAATAAATATTGATAATAGAAGTATTTAAAAAGTAAATAAATTATTTTTTTTATCAATATTAAAGTTGGCATAATCCATTGCTCAGTGGTAGTGATAGAATGTGTTAGTTAATATGATTAATTTTTTTTGCAAAATTGTTAAGTTGAAACTGTGAAGATGAGTTAAGGAAGTGTGAAAACAATTAAATTAGAGAGGTAAATCTGTTTTGAAATTTTAACTTGGATAAGTGGATGCCTCCATTAGTATACAACTCTTAATATACAACACAACCCTGCTTACCGTTAAATAATATACTTAAATCCAACTATATAAAGCATTTACTGCCCAATGACATGCCAATTATTTTCTGCCATGAAAATAAGGCAGTGATGTACCACCCATGTACCTAGTACTGTAGCGCCTTGATTGATTCCTCACCTAAATCGTATCTTTGCACAATCAGCGGTAACATGGTTCCTGTGAAAAGGAAGAGAATCATATAGTTGGTGAATAAAATAGTTCGTAAAAATAGAGTTTGGTGTGACTCGTGAGCTACAAGATGTTTATGAACGTCACTATAGTGCGTGATTCCTGTCAAAACGAAGCTTGGCAAGATCAGCAGTAACGTGGTTCCTCTGAAAACGAAGCTTGGCAAGATCAGCAGTAACGTGGTTCCTCTGAAAACGAAGAGAACCAAATATTTGGTGAAAATAGAGTTTGGTGTGACCTGGGAGCTGTTTTCTCCAACGTGTACAATGCCCATTTGAAGAATGTATTGAATATTCCGTCTTCCCGCATTAAATTAAATCCAAGCAAGGTCTCTTTTTTTAGAAACACGTGAGAAACTCGTCCCTCCCACCTCCCACCGTGCGGGCAAACAATAAAACCCATGCTATTGGGTATTGAATGCCTTCTAAGACACCATATTTAATGCACTCTAAGAGCTTGACTGGACAGCCCTGGTCATTCTCCTCCGCCTCCGCCTCCGCCTTGATCGCCACCGCCACCACCATTCCATAAGAAAGCTCGCGTATACGATACACGATATACAATGTACGCATACGTACGCATTTAATTGGCGAATTTGAATTTTGAGTTTGAATGCGAAGCCCGCTCTCAACATTTTAATTTCTATAGCTGTGACCGCCTGGAGGGTGCAGCAAAAGGCTGCCCGTCCTGCTCTCTGGAGGGTGCAACGAAATGAGGACTGGTGGTGTCGGTGGCGATCATGGCGAAGGCGATGCCAAGGTCTCAAATCCTCAGCGCGGTGGTAGCACTGCTTTTAAGATACTGGGGACTTCTCATACTGGGGACTTCTCATACTGCAGCTATTCTAGCAAGGGGGAGAGCAACTTCTTCTGTAATGGTGGTTACGAGCCCTACCTGTGGATACACAATTCCTTATTTCATCTCACCCACGGCAGCCAAACAACTATACATTAGTTTCGATAACCTTCGTGAATGCCTGGAGATGAAGATTTATCTGGATAGAAGGAACGATAGTTTCTCTGTACTCAAGATGCCCAGAATCCGCTGAGGTTCTCTTTAAGTTTAACTATTGAGGTCAGAATATATATCTATATACGCAGTGCAATATATTTTCATCGAACTTTTTCTTTGTTTAAATTCGTTTATCCTCAGCAACTTTGCTCAGTTACTTCCTACAGACATCACACATTTTCATTTATTATGTCTTCTGTGTGCGTGCATTTGCAGGTTTACATTTACAAGAAATGGCACGTAGTTATTTTATTGTGAATTATTTTTGAGTAAAAATAAAAATTTTGAATGGTGCTTTGTAACTACTTATTTGTGAGATTTTGTGCTTTATACACTGGTCAGGTTTTTGTGTCTTCATCTAAGTGGGACATTTAATATAGTCTCTAATATTAATTTAGACTCATTGTAAAATAGTTTTAAACAGTTCAATTTTGTGTGTTTAAAGAAACTTAGTGTGGTCAGGTTTTTGTGTCTTCATCTAAGTGGGACATTTAATATAGTCTCTAATATTAATTTAGACTCATTGTAAAATAGTTTTAAACAGTTCAATTTTGTGTGTTTAAAGAAACTTAGTGATGTAATGTTTTAAAGATCTGATTTTTTAAACTGATAAATTACTTTCAGAAATTATAAGTTTTATTATTTAGCTTAAATTTTTATGTGCATATATAAATTAGTTAGGCCTTGCGTCGGCCATAAGCCAATTTTCTTGTATTATACACCAAGAAACTGCGCGGTCACTACTCCTTTTTCATATGAATGTAAGAAAGATTGTTATTAAATCACCAGGGTACCGGCACGAGTTTTTTTCTCCATTTGGCATTACTGTTAATTTTGAGTTAAAAAAATTAATGTTTATTTTATTATAAGTTTTTTATATTTTATATTTTAAAATAATTTTTATTAAAAGTATTGGATTTTTTTGGTTGAAATTTGGGTAAATAATTTTTTGGTGAAATTTTGATTATTTGTTATTTAAAATTTATTTTTGATTATAAAAATTTAGCATTTTAACAATTTTAGTACATTTTGATTGGAAACAGTTCACAAATCAATATTATGATTCCAATAAATCTTTACTAGATTTTAAACTTTTTTCACTAAAAAAAAATATACTCAAAAAACTTTTAAAACATATCATAAATTCAAACTAATTTAATTAACTTTAAAATATTAATTTTAAAATTTTAGTAATTTTTAATCCATTGAAATGTATGAACAACTAGTAAATAAAGAGAATTTTTGAAAATGAATTTTAAAGAGGATATTTATTGATTTTAAAAAAAATACATAACCAATGTGAGATTGAAAATTTTAAAAAGGAGGAGTCAAACGATAAATCAAATGCACAAAATTCTATTAAAAGCAGGTCCCAAGTAAATAGGCAAACCTAAAAACATATGATCAAGCATATATTAAGAAAATTCAAATAGATATTCTTCATCACAACATTAAAATTCCACACTCATATTTCAAGAGCTTCTAAAATTCCTAAATAGACACAATGGTTATGGATTCTACAACATAGAACCATCACAAATAAATTACTGGAACATGCATTCCATGTTCCACATTTGAATATCCTTTAAACTGTCATAGAAATCTCCGAGCTGGATTGTCATAGAAATCTCCTAGCTGGATTCTAGAGATTTGCTAATTAATTTTTATTTTTTTTCTCTACTGTCACTTTTTTTCAAATAGGTAGGCATCATTTTTCTCTCTAGACTATATATCTTAGATCATGTATCTTTAACTTTTACATAAAATATGTCATTCTACTTCTAGTCACTCACCCAAATCAGAATTTAATATTTTCTATCTAATCTTTCTAGAAAAAAACTATCTTCAGAAAAAGATCATGTATCTTTAACTTTTACATAAAATATGTCATTCTACTTCTAGTCACTCACCCAAATCAGAATTTAATATTTTCTATCTAATCTTTCTAGACAAAAACAATCTTCAAAAAAAAATAGCAGAGAAAACTACATGGTTGTGGCTAAATCATGAAAAAAACACAAAGTGGCTAAACAATATTTATGCTCAAAACCATGACGAGATCCATTGAAAAATGCAGAGAAATATATCTTCATGGGTGACTTGTTGCATATTTCTATACAGAATCTGCTATATAATTATGTTCCCTATAGACATGAGAAAATGACAAATTGAATTTTTTTAGCATTGATCTTATCCAATGCATCTAGTTTATGAGCATTGGTAGTCCAAATGTTGATGTCTTCATTACCCAATTTATAATCACTTTGAAATCTCTGAAAATGTCCATAGAAGCAATTCCAAGTCACCTTGCACAAAATAAAACTGCCAAAAAAACTAAAAACCCTACTCTAATATAGAAGCAATTCCAAGTCACCTTGCACAAAATAAAACCACCAAAAAAACTAAAAACTCTACTCTATTATTTTTGTTCTAACGCCATTCTTCCAAGAGATAAAAATCTCCAGGCTTCAAAACAACATAAACTTCGGTACCACATTTTTCCCCATTAGAAAAACCTACTAATTTTTTTTCCACATATCCTCCAACTAGTAAACCCTTGTAGAAAATTTCTTGGTTTTGTGCCGAGTCTACATATACAAACTTGTTATCTTCAAGCAAGTGTTTCTTACATCTACCGCTATCGCTTCCAAAATATATGCATTTAGGCTTCTCCAAATACCCATAGAATGTAAAAAACAGAGTCTTATAATCTCATTTATAAATTTTACAAATTACACCATCAAAATAAATAAATAAATAAAAATTCTCTTTCTAAATTAAAAAAAAAAAAAAAATACAAAAATACAGCCAATGTTTTTAATAATACCTTTACTAACACTATGATTCATAAATGAACTATGGTGTACTTTCACCCATTGATGTCACGCTAAGCCCATTTTGGTGACACAAGTACAATTTTAATTAGTTATTCATTTTATAAACATACGGACCAATTAAAGTATAGTGCTTCATCGTTGCTTTAGTGGGGAGAGTTCGACATTGTGACCAGCTACGCGTGCTCAAATCCCATCAACCATGCTATTACTACTAATTTTTCATTTTTTTAGTAATTTTTAAATTCAATTATTTTTCAAATTTTGAAAAAAGAGTAGGCGAGTCTGAAAAGAGTTGCATTAGGAAAAAAACTAGGGGAGGGACATCAATTGTTGCATGTTTTTTTCTGCCATGACATCTCAGTATTGAATCGATTGTACGACACGTGTCTAACACATCGTCTCACTTGTCGTGGTAGTTGGGGAATTAACACCTGCCTCGTTTCTCGTGTTTTTCCTTCTCTTTTAGGGTTTAGCGTTTACTGCATTTGGAAGGCTGTGTTATTTTGCTTGGGGTCAGTGTGTGGGTGTTCTTCTACCCCATTGCTGTTCGATCAATGCCTTGATGTTGGTCAGCATACACTCGGTGATTGCACTCGACTGGTTTCATTGCTGAGAGAAGTGGTTTGTGTGGTGAGAGAAGCAATTTGTGGGGTATTCATGGGTTTGAAGGTTGTGATTCAAGGCTTCATTTTTTATGTCTCGTTGCTTCGTGGTTGTGGTACACTAGTGCTTGGTACAGTCGTTCATTGTCGACTGAGCCCCGAATTTCCATCAGCTCAACAATGGACATGGTGGAGACGGGGTTTTCGCGCTCTAGTGGGTTTTTTCGAGGTTAAGTTCTCTTGCTTGTGAATTTTTCTGGCATTTTCACTGGTTTATTTGCACTTATTTTTAACACCTTTGCGATTTTTGTGACAAGTGAGCATGGTTGGGTTCGAAGATGAGGTGTCGTGAAGGATTGAGGTCTTCAACACTGATGCAACATGGTTTGTGTAGCTTGGTGGCTTCGTCGATGACTTCCTGGTAGGATTACATTCCTACTAGTTGCTAACTCTGTGTTTTTAAACACATTTAAACCATGGGAAGTTTGTGCTCTTTGGTGTTTTTATGTTTGCGGTTCACTATAAATTTTACATAGGGTTCACTGTAAATTTTGCTCGACGTTCATTGTAAATATTTCCTTGTTTTTATGCTTAGGGTTCACTGTGATTTTTTCTTGGGTTCACTATAAATTTTGTAGGGTTTTTTTGAATGGGGTTCACTAAATTTTTGCTCTGGATTCAATGTAATTTTTCCGGGGTTTTATGCTTGAGGTTCACTCTATTTTTTGCGGGGTTTTTTTTTTTTTGTGGGTCATCATAAATTTGAGGAACCCTCATCTTTTGAGTCTGACTACCAAAGAGAATAAGTCATTTTGATCCTGAAAACCTTCTTTGTCGACATTCCATGGCCCTAACCGCGCCTTGGGCATAAAATAAAGATATAAAAGCGCTACTTCTTTGGGGGTTTATATATTTCTCAAGTTTGTTCATTTGATCTTTCAAAAGTTGTCAAATCCCCCACCCGAAGTTAGTAATTAGGCCCTAATCCATTGCACATTCTATGATTACTTCCATCTCACTAGGAAGATTTTGGGGTTCACCTTCGTCTGTCATCTTGTGTTTCTTATAGTTCAGCGCGGGTAGTCTTTTTTGCCATATTTTTCGATTTCTTATATTTTATCCACATATATAAATATGCATTGCAATATGGCTAGCTATGCCTCAATAAGGACCTTTGCCCCAACCTTCATATTAGAGGTATTAGACTTTCTGAAGATCCATGCTGCAATATCTTGGTGTGTTGTGCAGAGCGATTGATTTGAAAGAACTCAATGAGACAAATGAGAGGAGATATAACATGGGTAACTCGCAGGCCTCCCGGCTGAATATCTCTTGTCCATTCTAGAATTTATGACTTGGTCTTTCAACAGTTTTGAGCCACTCCTTGGGGTACCTTGGACATTGCAAATTACACTATAATTTGGTCTAATTTGTTTTCAATTTTTGTGAACAATGTCTTTTTTTGTTATCTATGTTTCTTTGGTGAATTCTGCCCTGGAAGAAAGACTTAAGTTGGACATTGATCTCTTTGTTGTTGATGATCCGCTCTATGCTACTTGTAACCTCTTTTGTTTTAAGTAATGGAAGTAAGGTATTTTTTCGTTTTGCAAACAAAAGGATGAAGTATAGTCGCTTTTCTCAATTTTCATTTACATAAATCTCATTTTGATTCGGTTTGAGCCATAATCATCAAATTCGTTAAGAAAAAGCCTCACGGTTGTTTGGCAACTTCATAGTTTCTATCTCCTTGTTGAAGGCTTGTATTTGAAAAATCATCCTTAGAGAGGGGCCTTGATATTAAACCTCCTTACAATTAACTTATGCCTAAAAATATAGAAAGTTATACATATAAGGTTTAGCTCCAATTAGGTTGTAGTTTTCTCAACAATTTAATCTACACTTGATACTCATATTTAATCCACTTGTTTGTCTCGATTTTGAATGATGATATATGTTTCAGTTGACTAATAAGTAATGACATGAGTTGTGGAGTTAAAAACACCTTGGGATAAATAATTTTTCTTAATTTGTAATATTGAGGAAGTTGAGGATGAGTTCCATTTTGTGTTTGAGACTTTTCAACATGCCCAGATGCTTCTAGGATTCTTTCTTGTCATCCATTATGTTTGTTCCACCATTTGTTCTCTATTCATAACAAGACAATTGTGAATTTGTTTGATTAAAGAGTTTTGAATCTGTTTGATTCAATGGATTCATGGAAAATCAAGTTTTTTAATAGTTTATGTGGTATTCTTTCTTGTCATCCACTTTGTTTTGATTTCATTTTCTTCTCTGGTCATAACAAGGCAATTCTAAGTTTGTTTGATTAAAAAATGTTGAATTTGTTTGATCCAATGTAGTCATGACACATCAACAAAATTGAATTAAATTAGTCATCCACTACATTTTCCTCACAATTTCTTCTTTGGTCATAAGAGGACAGCTGTGAATTTGTTTGATTAAAGAATTCTTTTTTTATTCAATGGACTCAAGATGTTTATAATTAACCCAATCACAAGGGAATCAAAGCTATCCCCCATAAGCATTGTCAAATGGAATTGAATGCATTTTCAATTGTAATAGTGAGGGAGAAATTAGGAGGTTGAAAATGACCACCAAAATAAATGGATTCATGATGTTTGCATTGACCTAAATTGTTTATTGTTGTTGTTCATTGTTTTATGGAGTTTTCAAATTATAAAAATTAAGTTTTTCATGATACCATTATTCCCTCATTTGTCATTTATTTAGCAACCTCGAGAAAAATGTGATGTTGTGGATAATTTGGTATGTAATGGCAGAACAAAAGCTCCATTTTAATTCCAAGCTAGGATTTCTCCATTCAAATAGACTATGAATGTTGCTTCTAAAATGGCTTTTGATTACAATGTTGCAAACAATATGGAATAAACCGACCTAGATTATAAGCCAAAATCCTCATGTGACAAGAAAAAGAGGCAATCCATCCAAAATCCACATCATAATGTGGTTACAACAAAAAAAATATCACACCCCTAGTCTAGATGGCCTCCAAAATATTCAGTGCGCAAACTTTTTTAGTTCCTTGCTTGATAAGCATACATAGGATTGACACCTGCACTAGTAGGAATATAGCAAGTGGGTTAACCCCCATTCTGATACTAAGGCACTTGAATTTTTATGAGGTCTTGGAATAATCGTGTATTATCTGCAATTTGGCAATATGTGGTTGACATCATCCTGGTTTCACTAACTGTGCTTGCATCATTGTCAATTGTTATTCCTCTTTCTCTTTGAAGAATTTTTTGAGCCTTTCTTGCTTCTTTTCCTACCTTTCTATTTGTTTTTTATGGTCCTTTTATTGCCTTACTTTCTCTCTTTCAAGCCTTTCCTCTACTCGAAGTTGTGTTGCAACAATCCTTGTTGCCTTCTTTTCCTTGACTAAATCCTTCTTTTTCCATTTTAATTATTGAATGTCAAGTTTCTTTTTTTTAGACTCAACTAATAGGGCTATATAGTTTATGAGGTGAGTAACTGTGAACTTTGGCCCAAACGAGGACTACCTAGTGTTCCACGCTTTTTTTTCATTCACATTATCTCCACTGGTAGCTTTAGTAACCAACTAAGTAACTTCTCATTCCCTGCATGATGCATGCCATTGGTTGACACTTGTCACTCAATATCTGGGACTACTAATTGAACTATATTATTCTCTTCATATGATTCCTCATTATGTGCACTATCTTCTTCCATTGATCTATTGTCCATAAAAATGAACAATTTCGTTGTTTAATTCTAATTGTTGTGAAGGCATGTTCATGCTTTCTTCATTCGTTCTTATGACACCATGCTTGTTTATATTCATATGGCTTCTACCAGCCATGATGGTGGGGTTACTTGGCTTCGCAATGTCAATTGCTCATTGTTGCTTCCTAGTGAAATAGTAACAATATATTTTTAACCACATTATCATTGTCAGTTTCATGATCAACAAAGTCATTAAGAATATCAGCAACTGAAGTTCCATGTGCTTCAGTTGGTAGAACTGGTGCAGAGCAGAGGCAATGTTTCAACTCTGTGAACACCTTTTGTTGAGATTCAGACCAAAATAATTTTTCTTTCGCTCCTCCCTTGGTGAATTGACTCAAGGGCCAAGTGATATGAGAGAATCCCAATACAAACCTGCGGTAGAAATTGGCAAGACCCAAAAAGCTACGGAGCTCTCTCAGAGTGGTTGGAGCTGGTCAATCCTGAATGACTAGGATCTTGGCTGGATCCACTTGCACCCCACATTCATCAATAATGTATCCTAGATACTGAACCTGGGTCATCTCGAAAGTGAAGTTCTCCAAATTGGCACATAGCTTGTGTTGCTGCCGTGTTTGGAGAACCTTTCAGATGTGGTGACGCTGCTCTTCCCAACTCTAGTTGAAGATCAGGATGTCATCCAAGTATACTACGACAAATGAATTGGTGAATAGCCGCAAGATGTCATCCATCAGCCTCATGAAGGTTGCAGGAGCATTCGTCAACTCGAGGCCTCATCAAAGTTTAGTTTTAAGAATCTAGTAGAGGTGTTTTCCAGTTATCAGGACTTAAGGGAAGAGGTTGGGGTTGTGGAGCTTAAAAAATTATGAAGGATTGGTTGAGCCCAAAAAGTGTGAGAATGCGTGAGTCCTTGGAACTGCATCCCCGCTAGTGTCTTTGAGTTTGGAATCGAGAGGATCCTTCTCCCTCAGTCCTGAGGCCTTATTTGGGTGAGTGACTAGAAGTAGAATGACATATTTTATGTAAAAGTTAAAGATACATGATCTTTTTCTGAAGATAGTTTTTTTCTAGAAAGATTAGATAGAAAATATTAAATTCTGATTTGGGTGAGTGACTAGAAGTAGAATGACATATTTTATGTAAAAGTTAAAGATACATGATCTAAGATATATAGTCTAGAGAGAAAAATGATGCCTACATATTTGAAAAAAAAGTGACAGTAGAGAAAAAAAATAAAAATTAATTAGCAAATCTCTAGAATCCAGCTAGGAGATTTCTATGACAATCCAGCTCGGAGATTTCTATGATAGTTTAAAGAATATTCAAATGTGGAACATGGAATGCATGTTCCAGTAATTTATTTGTGATGGTTCTATGTTGTAGAATCCATAACCATTGTGTCTATTTAGGAATTTTAGAAGCTCTTGAAATATGAGTGTGGAATTTTAATGTTCTGATGAAGAATATCTATTTGAATTTTCTTAATATATGCTTGATCATATGTTTTTCGGTTTGCCTATTTACTTGGGACCTGCTTTTAATAGAATTTTTTGCATTTGATTTATCGTTTGACTCCTGGTTTTTAAATTTTTCAATCTCGGATTGGTTATGTATTTTTTTTAAAATCAATAAATATCCTCTTTAAAATTCATTTTCAAAAATTCTCTTTATTTACTAGTTGTTCATACATTTAAATGGATTAAAAATTACTAAAATTTTAAAATTAATATTTTAAAGTTAATTAAATTAGTTTGAATTTATGATATGTTTTAAAAGTTTTTTGAGTATATTTTTTTTTAGTGAAAAAAGTTTAAAATCTAGTAAAGATTTATTGGAATCATAATATTGATTTGTGAACTGTTTCCAATCAAAATGTACTAAAATTGTTAAAATGCTAAATTTTTATAGTCAAAAATAAATTTTAAATAACAAATAATCAAAATTTCACCCAAAAAAATTATTTACCCAAATTTCAACCAAAAAAATCCAATACATTTAATAAAAATTATTTTAAAATATAAAATATAAAAAGTTTATAATAAAATAAACATTAATTTTTTTAACTCAAAATTAAGAGTAATGCCAAATGGAGAAAAAAACTCGTGCCGGTACCCTGGTGATTTAATAACAATCTTTCTTACATTCATATGAAAAAGGAGCAGTGACCGCGCAGTTTCTTGGTGTATAATACAAGAAAATTGGCTTATGGCCGACGCAAGGCCTAACTAATTTATATATGCACATAAAAATTTAAGCTAAATAATAAAACTTATAATTTCTGAAAGTAATTTATCAGTTTAAAAAATCAGATCTTTAAAACATTACATCACTAAGTTTCTTTAAACACACAAAATTGAACTGTTTAAAACTATTTTACAATGAGTCTAAATTAATATTAGAGACTATATTAAATGTCCCACTTAGATGAAGACACAAAAACCTGACCAGTGTATAAAGCAAAAAATCTCACAAATAAGTAGTTACAAAGTACCATTCAAAATTTTTATTTTTACTCAAAAATAATTCACAATAAAATAACTACGTGCCATTACCTGTAAATGTAAACCTGCAAACGCACACAGAAGACATAATAAATGAAAATGTGTGATCTCTGTAGTAAGTAACTAAGCAAAGTTGCTGAGAATAAACGAATTTAAACAAAGAAAAAGAAACAAAGAAAAAGTTCGATGAAAATATATTGCACTGCGTATATAGATATATATTCTGACCTCAATAGTTAAACTTAAAGAGAACCTCAGCGGATTCTGGGCATCTTGAGTACAGAGAAACTATCGTTCCGTCTATCCAGATAAATCTTCATCTCCAGGCATTCACGAAGGTTATCGAAACTAATATATAGTTGTTAGTTGTTTGGCTGCCGTGGGTGAGATGAAATAAGGAATTGTGTATCCACAGGTAGGGCTCGTAACCACCATTACAGAAGAAGTTGCTCTCCCCCTTGCTAGAATAGCTGCAGTATGAGAAGTCCCCAGTACCTTAAAAGCAGTGCTACCACCGCGCTGAGGATTTGAGACCTTGGCATCGCCTTCGCCATGATCGCCACCGACACCACCAGTCCGCATTTCGTTGCACCCTCCAGAGAGCAGGACGGGCAGCCTTTTGCTGCACCCTCCAAGCGGTCACAGCTATAGAAATTAAAATGTTGAGAGCGGGCTTCGCATTCAAACTCAAAATTCAAATTCGCCAATTAAATGCGTACGTATGCGTACATTGTATATCATGTATCGTATGTATCGTATATGAGAGCTTTCTTATGGAATGGTCAAGGCGGAGGCGGAGGCGGAGGCGGAGGAGAATGACCAGGGCTGGCTGTTATGTCAAGCTCTTAGAGTGCATTAAATATGGTGTCTTAGAGGGCATTCAATACCCAATAGCATGGGTTTTATTGTTTGCCCACCGTGCGTATCTGGACAGCAGCAAGTTTGACAAATCATTAAATGGTTACAGTCCATGTGAAGACGGCCCTCTCGTCCTTTCTTAAAAATTGACCCCATTAATTATATGCGGTGTGCAATACATTGGCAACTTCACACAAGACCGAGTGTAAAACGCAAACTGTGTGACAAAACGAGGGACGGGTTCTATATATTGGCCCTCTCTCCTTCAACTTCGCAACGGAGAGAATCCTCGGTTTTCACTTCATTTTGTTTCTCCTTCGACCTCACTAGGGTATTCCGGAAACCCTGCTCCAATATCAATTGTTTTTTATTTAACGAGGAAATTAATGAGCTTGTTTATTTGCAGATTAATGGCTCAGATCCACACAATTGCCTTGATCTCATTGCTAGGATTCCTATGGATGTCTGCTCCAGCTTATGGATACTGTGGCTGGCAATCCGCCCACGCCACGTTCTATGGTGGCGCTGACGCTTCCGGAACTATAGGTGAGTTTGTATTTATTGAAAAGCAAATATTAAGCAGTATGCACTTAATACAGTTTAAATGTTAATGTTAATGCAGCTTAGTGGTAGAGCACCGTATTGGCTGAAGTAGTGGTAGAGCAGTGTATTTGCTGAACTAGGTCCTAAGCTCTCTTGAAATGGCTCAGGATTCCCAAAACCTTAGCTGTGAGTGTCGATGTCAATGATTGGCTAAGTACTTTTTTACATCTTGTATTGTATCATGGGAATAAAATGATATTTAATTAACAGGATGAAAAGGCAGTATACGAATCATCAGCTTAGCCCACTATGCTTAATTTTACCGTAGAATGACAGTATACTTCACACCGTTGTAAAAGTATCAATCCGCACACCAAAAAAATTGTCATCGTGAATTATAATTTCTTTCTAACTTCTGATATATGTTTTGATTACAATTTTTTGTTTTCGTATTTCTTGTGTGTTTTCCCAGGAGGGGCGTGTGGATACGGTAATCTTTATAGCCAAGGTTATGGAACCAACACTGCTGGTTTGAGCACTGCGCTTTTCAACAGTGGACTCAGCTGCGGAGCGTGCTACGAAATGAAATGTATCGACGATCCCCAATGGTGTTTGCCAGGAGCTGTCACGGTCACAGCAACCAACTTCTGCCCGCCAAACTCCGCTCTTCCCAACAACAACGGTGGATGGTGCAACCCACCACTGCAGCACTTCGACATGGCGGAGCCTGCTTATCAGAAGATCGCGAAGTACAGGAGTGGGATAGTCCCCATCCTCTACAGGAGGTAATTCATGGCCCCATTGTTTTTTGCATAACTAATTTAATTCAAATTGGTCTACCTGCAACCTTATTTACTCTTATGGCAATTAATTATAAGATGCTATGACTACAACGCAGGGTCCCCTGCTTGAAAAGGGGAGGAATCCGGTTTACAATCAACGGCCATTCATATTTCAACCTAGTGCTCATTAGCAACGTTGGAGGAGCAGGGGACGTCCATGGCGTTTGGGTAAAAGGGTCAAGAACTGGTTGGCAGCCAATGTCACGCAACTGGGGACAGAATTGGCAAAGCAATTCCTACCTCAACGGCCAGAGCCTTTCCTTTAAGGTCACCACCAGCGATGGCAGGACAACTATTTCGTATAATGTTGCTCCTCCTAACTGGCAATTCGGCCAGACCTTCGAAGGAAGTCAATTTTAACAGTCAGATAATCAGACAGCTCGAAGACAGAAGCTTTGTTTAGTCGTTATTTCTCTAAGCAATGTGATAATAAATATGGCGGCATACGTGTCACAAATTTGGTTTGCACCTGCTAATCCACGGTGTAACGCTGATCTTATCCAGATCTACAGGTTATTCAAAGTAGGTGCTCTAGGAATAACTATGTTGTAAAGAAAGAATATATGTTGAAGTATGAAATCAATCCTCAAAAAACTTATCATCTAATTATTATAATAAATTTATATGACTTTAAGATTCCAACGTTAAATAAATTTAGGGAAAAGGGATACCGTCTGAAATTTAAAGAGATGTATTCAAAGGCAGACATGGAAGTCATAATTGAAAATTTTCTTTACTACAAATATTACAGAGGATATGGCGTATTATCAAAAACTATTTGACACTATTAACAGCTCCGATTTATGTGGAATCTCTACATAATGATATGGCCTTTGTGAAGTGCAATGACAAACATTACGTTCGGCGAAAAGCACACATGGTTGTGACATTAAAATCATGTACTCGAAATAAAAAAAAAATCGAAATTTTTCCTGGTTACTAATCTTATATAATAATAATGTTATGTGAAGTAATTTACATCTGCATTCGGCTATTGTTACCATTCAAACTTTCAACGAAAGAAGCACTATTTATATTAATAACAAGGATAATTTACAAAAATTACAAGTAGTCTGGCAAAACAAGTGCCAATATCATAGACAGTAAGCATCATGTAGAAACAACAAGAATCGTCTTCCCCCAAACATTAGAAGGAAGGAACAGAAAACTAATATATGGAGGCTGTGTGAAACAGTAACAGAAAAAGATAGGATACAACCCAAAACTTGGAACATATAAACCCTGTTGTAAAAGAAAGATAGTCACCATCTGCGAAGGAGAGAAATCCCACTTCGCAGAGGACACTGTATAATGCCTAGTGGCCAGGCAGTAGTAATCCAACAACAGGGACAAATAAGAGAAAGTAGTAATCCAACAACAGGGACAAAAAAGAGAAAAAGTGTTCAGTATTATGTTCCTGGAAGGAGAAAGTCTTCCATGTTATAGGTGTTGTTTTCCAAGAGAATATCCATATGCCATTTGCCAAGTTCTTGGGACAAACCTTTTTTGATAATCTGTCAGCTTGCTCGTTATGGGATTTGTCAACATGCTGAATAGAGTATCCATTTTGTGTTTGCCAGAGGATCTCAATTCTCTTCATCCATCCTATTAGAAGAGGGTTATTTATGGATATCTTCCCTAAGACATGGTCAATTATAATTTTGGAGTCTCCATATATATGTAAAACAGGGATGTTTAGAAATTTGCTGAAACATAAAAGACCCCAAAGTGCCATTGCCTCCGCTTTGTTGTTGGTACCATTCCCTCCATTCCAGTAAAGGTTGTATTTTAGATGTTCATTCATGGAAATGCAAAAACCACAAGCACATATACCTTTTTGTGTTGCACCATCAAAAAAACCCATTGGGTACTCTAGCAGAGGGTTGTTGTGCCCACGGGGCTTACTACTTAGTTGTTTGAGCTGTGGCATGTAAACGTTGTAATATGAGATAACCTTGTGAGTGATTTGCTGAAACTCTTCTTTCTTGTTTTGGAACAAGAAATTGTTCCTCCATTTCCAAATTGTCCATATACATATTAAGGGGATGGATCTCCAGGAAGCCTTCTGTGCACTCCACCATTCCAGTGAGTCCTTTATGGAAGAATGCATTATAAAATAGAAACCAAAAAAATTAGATAAGTTTTTCCATACCTGAGTGGTGAGATTGCATTGTAGGAAGATGTGCTCATTGTTTTCAGCTTCAGCTTTGCAGATAGAACAAATGCTCGGCCCTTGCCACTGCCTCTTCTGCAGATTCTCCCATATGACGTTTTTATTGTGAAAAACTAACCAAGAGAAAATTATGATTTTGCTTGGAATTCCTATTTTCCATAAAGTTGTGGGAAATTGCCGACCTGTTTCGGGAGGAGGTATATTGGATAAAGATAAATAGGTATCAACAACACTTATATTATCGGTCATCCTTTCCCCCTTCCATGTGAGATAGTCACGAGACTCCATACAGAAAATTCCTATATTTTTTATGTTTGCCAAAATCTTGTTCCATTATAGGGCCTCTTGTCCTTGTAGACCCATACTATGTGTTTCTTTCCATATAGGTGAAGGCCCCTATATACCAGCTCGCAATGACTTCTCCCCATATGAAGATGCCCACACGATGTACGATGTTTTTAATTTCCTGTGGAATAGAACATTCCTCCCCAGCTCCAAAGATTGGGTCCAAATCAATTAAAATTTTGTTTCCGTTCTGCAAACTCCATGAGAGGTTTTGTAAGAAAAAATATTGTATTTTGCAGAAGCTTTTCCAAATCGCAGAGCCTTGTATGCAGCCAATAGTGCATTTTCTGTACCAGAAGGCGAAGTCTTTATTGCCCAGATACTTTTTTTTTATGGAAATACTCTAGGTGCCTTCCCCATATAAGCCCCTCCATAAGGATTTACACAGTAAGGCTGCTCCAAATTTATGAAGATTCATAATCCCCCAACCTCCCAGTTCTTTTGGAAGAGTAATTTTAGAGAGTTTGGCTAAATGAAATTTCTTCTTTTCATGACAGCCTCCCCAAATGAAATTTGTTGTAAGGCGATTTAGCACGTTAATAATGCTAGCTGGTATATAAAAAAGGTGAGCCCAATATACAGTTAGCTGTGCTAAAACCGCTTGGGCAAGTGTAGCTCTCCCTCCCATCGACAGACATTTGCACTCCCATCCAGATATTCTTTTATAATAACGATCTATGATCCATTGCCAGTCCGCTCGAATGTAGCAGGAGGGTTTAAGGTGGTATCCAAGATACTTCATTCCCTCTTGAATAGGAGTTGCTTTGATGTTGTATAAACCTGCAATGTAATCAATAGTTTCCCTGCCACATTTTCCGTGAAAGATTATAGATTTCCTTTCATTGATTTGTAATCCTGTAGCCATTGTAAATTTCTTTAGGATATTATAAAGACATATCCAGGTGAAGCGACAAAGCATACCCAGAATCAGAATGTCATCTACGAATAGGCTGTGTGATATGCTGTTGTTTTTGCTAATCATCAGAGGCCAGAAATGTCCCTCCGTAACAGCTCTTTTGATATGCAGGCTTAGGCAATCCATTGCCAGGATGAACAATAACGGGGATAGGGAGCATCCCTGCCTCAGTCCTCTAGCAGCTCGGAAGTAGTTAGTAGGGTGTCCATTAATAAGAATGGAAAAATTTACCTTGTCTACACAAGCCATAATCCAGTTTGTACAGTTTGGGCTGAGACCAATTTTGGTGAGAACACATCTTAAAAACCCCAATCCAGGCAATCATATGCCTTCTTTAAATCAATTTGAAAGATGGCTGCTTCAAGATTTTTTGTGTGGATCGAATGCAAACTTTCCTGAGTGTTTGCAACAACATCATGAATAAGTCTATCTTTTAGGAATCCATGTTGTTCCTGTGAGATATAGCGTGAGAGAGTACCTCGTATTCTACCAGCAATGATCTTAGAGATAATTTTGTAGATGGAATTGCATAGGGAGATCGGTGTAAAGTCTGAGAAGGAATTGGCATTTTTTTCTTTGGAATAAGGGAAATGTAGGTTGATGATATATGTTGGTGAATTCTACCCGAAGTTCTGGATTCCTCAACCATACTCAGAAGATCCTTCTTTACTAGTTCAAAAAAGTGAAGGAAGAATTCAATCGTCCATCCATCCGGTCCTGGACATTTATCTTTCTTGAATGATTTCATCACTTCCAAAAGTTCTTCTTCGGAAACAGGTTTGTATAGTTCTTCATTATGTTCATCTCTGAACATTGTAGGATAAGGTTCAATTCCCCAGATGATATCTTCAGCCATAATATTCTCATTTCTACTGAAGGATTCCTAGAAGTGCTGTATAGCCGCATTACATATATCTTCCTGAGTCTGTAGTGTTTTCCCCTCCTCAACCCTAATCTCCCAGATTGTGTTTATGTTCCGCCGATGGTTTGCATATCGGTGAAAGAACTTTGTATTACGATCTCCTTCGCTTAGCCATATAGCCCTGCTTTTTAATCTCCATGTGGCTTCTTCAATAGCCAATAATTTTTTTTTCCTAATTTCCAGTTCTTTTATATGAAGGTGAACCTTAAAGGGAAGGCATTGAGATGTCATCATTAAGACAATCCTATCCAGTTCCATCTAAATGTCTTCTAGGTCTTTCCTATTAGCTTTTTGCTTCTGAATTTGCCAGGGCTTTACTACCTTCCGAAGGGAAGCTAGTTTGTCAAGGAGATGCTGTGAAGGGGAGGAATTTGTGAGAGTAGTGCGACTTTTCCAGGTTTCCTGAACAAGTTCATTGAACTCTGGGTCTTCCAGCCAAGTTCTATTGAATTTAAAAGGAAAGCCCTTTCAGATTCCAACGTTCCTCCATTGCAGTGATATGGGTCTGTGATCTGATGTGAAGTTGCTAATGATTTCAGAACCTAAAAGGCCCAGACGTTCAATCAAATTTTCATGAACTAAGAAACGATCCAGCCTTTTGGCCAGATATGCAGAACCAGATCTGCCATTATCCCATGTGGGGGCAATTTTGGCAGGACAGATGTCTACAAAATTATATGTGAGCAGGGTGTCTTGTAGATGGCTGGCCAGAGGATCCATCTTTCTACCGCAACCCCATACTTCATCACTGCTTAAGGTACAATTTAAATCACCCACAATCATTAAGGAAGCCAGTTCCATTATTTCTGACGAGAGGATCTGATTCCAGAAGGTGAGACGGTCCTTGTAAGGGGCATATACATTAAGTATGTGGATATATCCAGGTGTACCACGAAAACTGGCTTCGAGCAGAATGCCAGCAAAACATCTGAAAGCCTTGACCGAGACCCAGGATGGATCCCATAAAGCCACCAGTCCCCCAGAGAGGCCAGTGGAATCAGTTGCTGTGATGTGCCAACTCGGAAACATTTTCCAAAAATATGAAACAGCTTCAGAACACTTATGCATCATTTCCTGAATGAGGATGAGATTTGGATATAAGGAAAGGAACAAGTCTTTGAGAGCTATGAATTTGGGGTCAGCTCCCAGCCCCCTGATATTAATGGAAATAATGCGAGTCATGGAGAGGGTTCGATGGGCTGCCTTGCTCTAAGAGTCCCATGGGAAGAAAGATCTGAAATAGGAACATCAATGAGGAAATGATCCATCGGAGTGGTGTGAGAAATATTGGAGTTTCTTCCGCGGAAATGCCTGTTGCCCCGGTTCTGCTTCCGCCAGGCAATTATATTACCAGCCGAAGTTGGGCTGATGTGTGGGGAGGAAGGTGTAAATGGTTTATGTATGGTGAGGGTTTGTAGATCTAGAGTCTTTTTTTCAGGAGAAAGTCCAGGTTGCTCCCTACCGAGTTTGGAGAAGTTGTAGTGGGAGTGTTTGGAGGGGTAACAAAAAGGCAAGGTTCTTTGAATTTTATTATACGAGAGGTCGTAGTAGGGGAAGGGGTAGGTGAGGGTATGTAGGTGATATGCGATGATGAGGGAATATTGCTGTAAGGGTGAATGCATGGTAAAGGGGCGGGAATTTCCTGGCAGGGGATAGGTTCAGGTGGGGGGGGGGAACTAGGGTGAGCTGGAATACCCAAGTATGGTGATGCAGACTTTCGAGAACTGTAAGGCGAAGATGGAATAGATATAGGGGAGATTCCCCTAGAGCCTACAAATGGAGATAAATGGGGGAAAGTACAGTGAGTATTACTTGGATGTGTCGCTTTCTGGAGTGACGCCATCCTTTGACCAATATTTCTAGCCTGTTCCTTCGCGGTGTTGCCAACTTTGATTTGTTGTAGATTTTTCTTCCATGTAGGCGGCCGCTCGGACGAAACGGGCAATGGTCTTGTAGATGTCCTGTTCTATGGTAGGATGAGTAGCAGAAAGGCACCCCCCAAAAATCCAACCTCTCATGGAGATTGATGTCCCCCCAATGGAGGTTAATGTGATCAGGAAAACTGCCACGGTATTCCTTGTCAATTAAGATCCAAGCAACTCTCTTGTCTTTTGCACCAAGGCATTTCAGGTCCACGTAGACAAATTTGCCAATGGCGTTTCTGATATCAGTTAATGCATTTTTGGTCCATAATTCGATTGGAAGTCCAGGTAATTTGACCCATATAAGTTTATTAATGGGAGTGTTATGCAGAGGGTTATAGCCACAATACTAGTTGTGTAGCACGAGGAAACTCTTCCCATGAACCCATGGAATGGATCTGATAGTCTCAAGATCCTCAATGTTGAGGAAATGGAAGTTGTACCAATATTTCATGAGCCTAACGATCATGGGAATATAGCCTAGCAATGATTTCCACTTCGTTGTTGGCATTATATTAGAAGATCTTGGTACAAATTCGCAGTTGATTTTTATGCAGGTGGAACAGGTTCAAGGGGAGATCATGGTTGCTGGCCTGGATGCTGATTGACAGATGCTGCTAATGATAGTTGCTTATGACTATCATGATCTTGTTTAAGATATTTGGTCTCGATGTCATGTATATTTTTTAATATCAAGGTCATGAAATGACCTATTTTGTTACCCCACTATGCATGGGATGGATGATGTAATGTTCTTATTTTGACATGTATAAACAATTGGTATATCCCCACTTGGTTGGGTGGATGAGTTAAACTTGGTATATCCCCACTTGGTTGGGAGATGGATGTATGTATGAGTCATTGGTGATAGGAAGGCCATTTATGATGTATGTATAAAGTCATGTTCTTCTTTTAGAACATCTTTTTGCAGACCTTGCTTATATTCAGGGGGAGCATGGAGCTCAATCAACACACTTCAGCATATCCAAGAAATCTGCATGAACTCAGGGGGAGCATAACCCTTTGTCCTTGATGACAAAGGGGGAGAGTGACTTGGGGTTGCCATCAAGTCCAAAGGGGGAGATTGTTGGCATTATGACATAGATTTGACACTATGACATAGGTGTTGTCCTTGATGGCAACTCACTCAGATGAGAGATCACGGTTCAAACTCAGAGATTGAAGAAAGAAAGGTATACACAGGTTCCCCATTGACCAAGCCACGTGTACACGTGGGTTCGTAGACCAAAAGGAGCATATAACATACACACGCACTTTCACGGAAGGAAAGGCATGTACATGTTGGAAATCTAAGTTTTGGTCCATGGTATTTTGATCCATGGTATTGATCCAAGGTATCTTGTCCGAAGTGTTGACCCTAGGTATTTGGTCCAAGGTATTGGTTCTAAGTGGTTTTGGTCCATGCTATTTAGTGATGCCTAAGACTATAAAAGGAGGAGAAGATCATTAGGCAAAGGCACTCAAGTATTGAATATCTAATGAAGAGCAAGATCTAGAATACAAGTTATTGGGTTATGGTGCATAGCTGGATCTGAATCAAGGATTAACCTTAGCACTTAATGAAGGATAAGATCTAATGATGGGTCAAGATCTTAAGGCTTGAAGTGAAGTATCTTTGTGTGGTTTTTGATCTTTTATCTGAATAACTGGTTCATGTTGTAGTCTATAAATATGATGATCTGGGTATAATTGAAGTCTGGAATTGTTGTAAAGATTAAATCATCATTTATAGATCTGTACGCAAGTTCACTTTAGAAAATGCGCGTATACACGCTGGTTCTGCATATCAAAACAACGTATACATCTTAAATTTTATTTGTAGATCTATACATAAGTTCACCTTGAGAAAAGTGTGTATGCACGCAGGTTCGACACATTGAAGTAGCATATACCTCACAAAATATGCTTTAGCTACTTCTGTTTGCTGTTGTAGTGTTCTGGGTTCTAGTTACTGTGTTCTAGTTACTGTATTCTGGTTACTGTATTCTGGTTACAACATTCTAAAAAGTGATTGATTGATTTAGTTGTGGTTGGTGCAAAGGAGATTGGTTGATGTGGATATATTTGATGTTTGAATGATGTTATTGATGGATCCAGTCTAAAAATTTATGAAATGTGGTCCTTGGAAGAAAAGAGAAGGTTGTAGCCTTCTGTAGGTCGGCACCTACGTACTAGTAAACATATCAGCTAGTACAAGAGCTAGGGAGTTGTACCTCCCTTCCAGGAGAAGCTGGAGAATGAGAGAAGGTTGTAGCCTTCTGTAGGGAGAAGCCTGCGTACTGGTATAAGACTGAACCAGTACAAAAATTGTAAAAATAAGTTTCTTATTAAAAGAAGATAGAGACAATTGCAGCAGGTGGTTTTCACCCACATTGGGTTTCCACTTTATATCTTGTGTTCATGTGTGTGATTGTCTGTTCTGTTTTTTACTACACCTGGTTACTGTTTATATGGTTCTGATGCATAGATTAAAGATCAACATATGATGAATTAATTGAATCATAAGTTTGCAGGATATACACTAGTTGCCTTAAATACAGTTGTGTATACACACAAGTTCCATTAACTGAAGTAGCATATATGAATCCGATTATGGAAATGAAATAGTATTGACTTGCGTCAGTATGGGATATATCTATGGTTTGAGACCATAAACATCCTTTGCAGTTACACCAAAAATTCCCTATTGGAAAACTGAAACCTAAGCATGGACGGGAGATAATGCAAATTTTTGATAGCCAGCACCAAAAATGGTGGGCTATGGCTTATAGACTATAAAGGGAGCAAAGAAAAACTTAAGCAACAGTCATGACATAGCCTGTTTAAAATACAATGCAACAACAAAAACATCCTTTGTAGTTACACCAAAATTTCCCTATTCGGAAACTGAAACTTAAACATGGATGGGAGATAATGCAAATTTCTGATAGCCAGCACCAAAAATGGTGGGCTATGGGTGGTTCACAAACAGGAAATTTAAAACAGATGAAATTTTTAACATCTAGATAGGAAGGCATGAACCCTAATAATTTTGCAGGAAATTAAAAAGCTTATTTAATAGACAGTATCAATTTTTAAAGGAAGAAACAGGGAAAAAACCAGAAGGGGAGCAGAAACAATGTGGTTCATTTATATATTTGAGACAAATTCATGTGGAGATCAGGCATACCTTAAATCGAGTTGCCACAGTATCATTTCCTCCCGGCCATTGTCTCCGAGGCACGACGAAGAATCAAAACCCCCTTTGATATGTGTTGTTGTGGTTCTTAGTGTGCATGTCCCTCTCAGGTCATTTTCCTTCTGTAACCGGGACAATTCTCAGCGTATTCTTCCCTTGGCCTTTTCCTCTGTGGCCTGTGAGAATTCTTTCTCCCTTCTTGTATCTCCGTGTGGCCGTGAGGCAAAAGGAAACTCAGTTGTAAACTGTTAAATTGGGTTCACCGTCAAAGCGAGGCTCAAGAGCGGGCTCACCTCACCGAGGATACTAATAAGCTCACTGGCAAGGCTCGAGCTTCAGCTGAGTTCCATGTCTCAGAGAAGAGTTCACCATCTCCAATATTTATCGCTTTTCCCTTCCGCTTTTTGGGATTATTAATTTGTCCCACCAAAGAAGATGTTTTTGCTTTTCTAGTCCTAGGTTGAACTCCTATTCTTAGAACTCCTACTGCTTTGTTGTCTCTTACCATTCAAACTTTCGTCGATGAGAAGAAGTCTTAATTATTGATGAGGCACCAAGCTATTCACTATCATCGATAATATCTTGTTTCATATTTCAAATTTAATAATAATAACAATAATAATAATCTTACTCTTAATTTGAAAGAATAATAATAACTTATTAATCTTAATTTGAAATAACAATAATAATAATTATTAATTTGAAATAATAATAATAATAGCCCCAAGGGTTAGCTCAGTTGGTCAAAAACCGTGCCTCACCATTGGGAGGTCATAGGGTCGATTCTGCCCGAAGCCCTTGGGGTTAGGTCTTGCTAGTAGGCCGAGGGGCGATTAGCCCAGATTTTTCCGTGGACGTAGCGACCACTCACTGACCAAGGTGTTCGTGAACCACACTAAAAAAAGAAAAAAGAAATAATAATAATAATAATCATTAATTTGAAATAATATTAATAATAACCATTCAAAAGTTAAGGGGATTTTTAATATAAAATATTTATATGTATAGTTAATTAAAAATTTAATATATATTAAAAGTGAAATAAAATATATAAATTATCTATATGCTTAATATAATGTAATATTATTACAATCAAATTAATAAAGTGGTTGATATATGTTGATATTTTTTATTTATTTAAACTAAATACAATTATATAACATCAAATTATATTCTAAGTGTTTCATTGATAACTTCGGTATTTTCTAAAGCATTTCAGTTGTTCCTATTGTAACATACCCATTTCCTTATGCGGGGTATCCAGGTATAACCTCTAAGGTTACTTCATGGATATGAAGATTGTCAATTTTCTTTTCCTTAAAGCTTAGTTAAAAGGTTAATGTTATCCTTTTCTCATCAATTAATTCGAACGATATAAATTTCATCTAGATCAAATCTTTGGGCCCAAAATTATGCCAATTTGAAAATTTGTCATCCAAACACCACATAAACATCCTTACCACTGTCATTGTGGAAAACACATCGCAATCCTTATCTACATGTCACCATCCCGTAGGAACAAATTTTAGGGCCTACCACATCAATCATTACCTCAACATCGATGCACACTTTGATTAATGTCAACCATGCCACATCATCGAAGACTTGCCACCTCACATAACACATAAAAACATATTTGGTTCCTACAATATTGGGAGGAAGCCCCGAAGGTTGGTGTCCCAACCTCTCGATACTTGATAGTTTATATCATGAGGTCCCAATTATCCAATTGTCAAAGTATTGACACTTAACCCACATTCCCTCAACCAATAGATGTTCATATTTGTCTTCTAATGTTTTGGCCCACTAAGCATCAACCACTAGATTAAATAAGAACTCCACTCATGACCACTCACCTGAACCAATAGATAGGCATCAATCGATGAGAATATTACCATTCTCTAATAAACTTGTTAGGATCTATTAGTATTATGGGATTCGTAATATGGGTTATTCATTTTAGTCCTAACATCTAATGCTAGATAACCCAACAACCCAACTGTTAATTTCTAGAACTAAACTTTCGTTAGACGACAAACATATCATGATTTGTTAACATTAGGGGTTTGCGATGGTGATTATTCATGCATTGCTCACTATGACTCCTGATACTTTAGCTACCCAATACTATTTCCTTCTAATGATGAACCATCAAATTCTAAAAGTAATCCCCATTAGTCGACATATGTTTGGGATTTATTAGTATTGAAGATTAACATGGATGTATTTTGATGTGTAATCTTGACAACCAACTCCTAATACTCCCATAAATTGATATTCCATCTCTCAAACTTAAACTCCTTCATGGCTAAGATATTGGTTCTAGCCCTCCCACTAGACCATATGACCAAGGGCTAGGGTCAGTGATCTCCAAACCCCAAATTTCCAAAACTTCAGTAATAATCCCTAACATTCAAAACGATCATCTTCAAAAAATTTATGCTCCCACTAAGCTCCCAAACTAGCTCCCAAGATGGTATTTGAACCCATTTACATTTATTTTCCCACACATGATTCATTAACAAAATTAATTATGAAAACAATATAACCGTGGGTTTAAAGGCCGACGTGTGATTTATATTGGATAATTATATTTTTCTAAGGAATTTCAAATGTTCCTCTCCAAGGGAGTTGTAACATATCCAATTCCTCATTAAGCGAGGTATCTAAGACTAACCTCTAAGATTATAGTATGGAGATGGGGATTGTCAAATTTTTTCCTCCTTTAAACACCTCTTCGGAGGCCACCCTCATCTTTTCTTCATTAAGTAATTTTCAATTGTATAAATTTCGTCCAAATCAATCCTTTGCATCCAATGTTATGTCCATTTGAAAAAAACTCCTCTAAACATCATGTAAACATCCATAACACTACGATGTGGAAAACACATGGCAATCCTTGTCCACATGTTGCCACACCATACAGACACATTTTCGGCCCTACCATGTCAATTGCTACCTCAACACCAATGCACACTCTAATCTATGTTAACCATACAACATCATCAACCATGTCAGCATGCCACATCATATGAGACTTTCCATCTAGCATAACACGTCAAAACATATCAAGTTCCTTCAATATTGGGAGGAAACCCCAAAGGTTGGTGTCTTGACCTCTTGACATTTGATAAATAATATCATGAGGCCCCAATAGTCCAATGGTTGAAGCCTTGACACTTAACTAATAGTCTTCAATCAACATATGGTAGTATTCATCTTATGATGTTTTGACCCACCAGGTATTAGTCACTGGATAGAACAAGAACTCCTCTCACAACCTCTCACCAAAGACAATAGATAAATGTCAACTAACATGAAGATTACCATTAACCAATAGAATTCTTAGGATCTATCAGTATCAAGGAATTCATGATAGGGTTTACTCATTTTAGTCCTAATGACCAAAGCTAGATAACCCAACAACCCATTCGTCAATTGTTGGAACTATGCTTTCATTGCATTATAGGCATATGTTAGGGATTATTCATCCATCACTCACTCCAACTCCTAATACTTTAGTTACCATATACTCTTTCCTTCCGATGACAAACCATAAACTGTTGAGAGTAATCTCCATTAGCCAACATATGTTTGGGATCTATTAGTATTGAAGATTCAAGTGGATGTCTTTTGATGTGTAATCCTAACAACCAACTCCTAATACTCCTCTCACTTGATATCCCATTTTTAAAAATTTTCCTCATTCTTTATTAAGCTTTTGATTTTATCCCTATCAATACACCATATGACCAAGGACTAGGGTCAAGGATCTCCAAACCCAAAATCTCCAAAACTTCACTACTAGTTTTAAAGGATTGTAAATGAATCTAATAGAGAAAATAACTTGCGTAAGTACTTCTGAAATTTTAGAAGTCCTCTCCAACTTATGAAGCATACTCAAACATTGTTCTCAAAAATATACGTCTATGAAAAAAAGGATATTAGATAGTAAATTGCGAGGTCTTCTCAATTTCACCCAACTAGAGGAGAATTATTCTTGTTCCTTTAAAGTGGAACACTTTAAACTTCAATTCTAAAACTTTCTTAAATGCTATTATTATTGATTATATCTTGAGGAAAGTGGTCCTCTTAACTTTTAATAATAAATCATTCAAATACATACAAGGAATAGTATAGACACACACACACACACATAACAGATTTAAGAAAACCAGAGGATTTTAGTAACTTTACAATATATTTAAGTTGTCTCAACCATGGGATTTATCACATGCCTTTCAAGGTATCCTATCTAGGTTTTCTATTCTCATTCCTAAAACACATATGACATGATTGTTCAATCTTCTAGCTTTCTTGGTAAAGACAAACACACTAGCAGAAAACAAGATACCTGGGCTCAAATCAACCTTTGGATTATTTTTGACACCACAATATAATAATTCAAAGCTATTACAAGAGACACATTTTAATGGATACCTTTTTATATAAAGTTCCTTCTTATACTTTTAGTCATAGCTAGTAATCAAGCACATTTAAACGAATATATCTACTTCATCATTCATACATACTTGGTAACCTAACATAAAAACATTCACAAAGAACTAATAAAGAATGATATGTTTATCTAATTCACAAAAACTTGTTGGAGACTGAAGAAGAGACATCCACTCTCCACCCAACCATAAGTTAAGCTACAATACAATCTTTCCTACAACTAGCCACCCTTGAGCCAAATTTGATGCCTTGAGAGGAAATCTCAATTGCAGTTCAACATGACTTAGTTCAAGGTAGAGAACATGAAGGCTATTCTCCTTCATGAACAAGGATTTAGTGTGATACATTTCATCCATTGATCCAAATTATCTTTTATAGTATTACCTCATTGGGCATGCATAGCATGAAAGGAACCTTTCATTAAGTCAATAGTCCCTTGATGCTTCGCTTTATTAGTGACTTTTGTGCATGTATATAACAAACTTTTTCAATAATTCCAGGTCGATTTTTTGCTTAGGCTAAAGGATTTCACACTCACTCCCCTAACTAATGTAGCAACCCACAACTCTACATGGGCTACTGTATCTTAGAAGGCTTTTTCTCTTACCTTATATTTAAAGCCACAAAGCTAGAATCCTTGGGAATTTTTGGTTTACTCCATGATCCTTGAGTTGATACACCTCAATATTTCCTTGTATGTATCCATTCTTTGTTTCTCTCTATTCTCCCTTCTCACCCACAAACACTCATTTCTATATTTTTGCCTATCTTTATTTTTTATCTCACACCCATATGAGTGCTTACCTCAATCACACACTCTTAGTCATGAAATTTGAGTCCATTTTCTTTGGGATATGTGATCCATTCAAAATCTATATAATTGATATGTGTCCCATATCTCTTGAGCAATTTGGTACCAACAACCCCATTCTTCTCATAATTGTGGGAAGTTAGGTAGTTAAACCACCAAGTAAAAAATTAGAACAATTAATTCAAGGTCAAGTAGGAAGCTTCCCTAAATCCCCTTTGCACCTTCTCTCTCAAGCATTGGGATATATATTAACTTATTTCTTCTTCGGTATTTGGAAATATAATACTAAAGATAAATATTATAGTTGTTCTAGGTTTTTTGACCCATTTACATTTACTTTTCCCATGCATGATTCATTAACATAATTAATTATAATAAAAATATTAGTGGGGGCTTAAAAATTGGGGTGTCACAATCACCTCCCCATAAAGGAACACCTTCCTTAGTGTTCACACCATTTTAGATGTCATCCTCAACAACTGATCCAGATTTATGAAGGAATGAAATGAAATACATATATGAATAGGAACAAAAAGATACAATGAAACATAACTTCAATTCATTAATAACAAAGTACTAAAAATTGTTTACATGCAAAACAGAAATAAACTAGCTCAAACAATCGTAACTTTATCTCTAAGAAGAGATCTAGCAGCTGGATGTCTTCTGAACTGTGTCATAATGAGGATTGAAGGCCTATTTTTATTGAGAAACAATGGAAAATCCTAATCATCCAAAAAGCTAACCCTACGAGATGAAGCACCAAAAGTTTGTGGGCCCTGTTGGGGTAAATTGGTACATCAACTTCCCGGGGTCATAGCTTTGGCATACGATCTATGTTTTACACATACGATACCTCATTAGAAGGATCTCTCTGAGGACTACAAATTTCAACTAAAAACATATACCATAGCGTATAGATTTTCTCATTTTCCAAAAAAACATCGTTTAGGGCCTCAAAATGACTATGGGATTTCAGGACTTGAAAAACTGCCAAAATTAGTAAATTGTGCTACAATTAAGGAAATTGAAAGAAACAATGTTGGGGGTCCAAGTGGAAAAGGTGGGTGGCCACTAATATCCACTTGGATCAATCCTCCCTAGTTACGTAGCAATGGTCCACATTGCGCTGAGTGCTTCCATGAGATGGGGAAATTTCTGCTGGAAATGGTCCCTGGTGATCCACTTGCCCTCGTGCAAGAGTTGGCCATCTTTGAAAAATTGATATAGTTGGATCCTCTATTTATGAGTTTTTTTGTTTATTTATGTGTCCATGATCTGATCAGTTGTGGCCTATTCAATGCAGTTTGGGTTGAGCTTTATTGGTGTCAACTGCTCAACAATGTTTTATGTGTCCAACAATGTTGGAAAGTATGGTCGAAGTCAGTCCACACTGAACATTGGGTGCATGCCAAGGAATGGGGGAATATTGATCTCTAAAGAATTATCTCCCACAACCTTAATTATGGTTTAAGGCTTGTATCAAAGGGGTATGAGCTTCTGATGGGATCCAGTAAGGCATTCTTTCTGTAAATGCATCTGGAATTTGTCACCCACCTGAAACTTATGGGGCACCTGATGCTAATAATGTCATTGTTTGTATTTGAAATTGAATTTTTACAAGATGTCATGAACCTACTGGCAGATGTGTTGAATATGCTCAATATACTTGGTGACTTTATCAGCTTTAGACTGAACATGGGAAAATTCTTCCTATGTAGTTACAAAAGGGAGTGCAACATCAAGGGGACATAATGGTTGAAATCTTAGGCCCACTTCAAAGGGTATGTTTCCAATCGAGCATATTTTTTATAACTATGGTGCACATAGGGAAGACTCTCATCCCACATCCATGGATTCTTAGAGTTGTACATCCGTAGTATGTGCACAATCATCCTATTGACGACATTTGTCTAGAAATCAGTTTGGGGGTGGAATGTTGTTGACTTAGTGAGCTTGGTATCCAAAACTGATCAAAGGCTCGACAAAAACACGCTTAGGAACCTGTTATCCCGATTTGATGTAATGGTCAGCACAATCCCATAATGTACCCACACTTGTTCAAATAAGAGTCTAGCAGTGGCCTCTGCTGTGATACTCTTCTTGCATGCATCCAATATGGCCATCTTAGAAAATCTATTGATGACCACAAATACACAGTCATTTCCATGCTTGGTAGAATTAAGGAGAGACATATAGTCCATTGAGATGGATTCCTAGGACTAAGTAGGAATAGGCAGAGGCGTATACATGCCTTGCTTCTTAATAGTTGGCTTGGTGATGGCATAGAAAGTGTAGGATTTGATGTATTTTCCAACATCGTGTCAGAGATTTAGGTAATGAAAATACTTCTCTAGTATAACCACAGTTTTCTCCACACCAAAGTGTCGTTAGACATAAATGTAGTATGCCTCGCAAATAATCTTAACATACTAGCTTGAAGGAACACAAAGTTGGCCCAGGTAGCATAATAATTCATCTTGGAGGTGGAAGTATAGAACTTACCTGCCATTCACTAACATCTAGTATGTGGTGGCCAACTCTGGATCATTTTTATATAGTTACGACCATCTAGAGGTCTTGTTGCCACAAGAATTGAAAACAGTGGTCAGTGTTGCAACCAATGCCCGACTGAGAAAATATACACCATGATTGGTGTTTTCCTTCTTGTATTTGATATTCAAATGGAATTGTTGTAGATATGCGGACCAATTCTGATGGAGATCGTTCAAAAACTTCCCTTGGGTTTGTATAAACTATAACAATATGTGATCTATGTGGTTGACCGTCTCCTTCCCCAGAATGTAATGTTTCCATTATCGAAAATCATGCATGATGGAATACATCTCCTCATCATAGGTGGGGTATTTCCAAATTGTTTCAGAAAGTGTCTCACTATGATAGGCCATCAGATGCCCTTGTTGGGTGAGAACTGCACTAATAACATAGTTATAGGTGTCTATCTCAATTTCAAATGGTTGTTGCAGGTATGGAAATGTGAGTATTGGTGCAGAGCAGAGGCAATGCTTCATCTCAATCAACTCGTTTTGTTGGGACTCGAACAATTTTTTTTTTCTTTCATTATGCCCTTGGTAACTTAACATAAAGGCCAAGTGATATGAGAATATCCCAACATGATCCTCCGATAAAAATTGGTAAGGCCCAAAAAACTGCGAAGCTTTGTTAGAGTGATCAGGGTTGACCAATCTCGAATGACTTGGATCTTAGCTGGATCCGCATGCACACCTTGATAATCAATGATGTAACCCAAATATTGGACCTGACCCATGCCAAAGGTGCATTTCTCCAAGTTCACACATAGTTTGTTCTACCACAGTGTTTGAAGAACCTATCGAATGTGTTGTAAGGGATCTTTCCAACTCTTCTTGAAGATGATGATGTCGTCCATATATACAACCATGAACGAGTTGGTAAAGGGTTGTAAGATGTCATCCATCATCCTCATAAAAGTTTCAAGGAAAATTTTTAACCTGAAAGGCATGGCCAACCCCTCATAAAGGCCCTCCTTTGATTTGAAGTTTGTTTTTCATACATCCGTCAGTTGTATTAGAACTTGGTGATAACCAAACTTTAAATTGATTTTGTTGAAGTACTTGTACCCTTTGAATTTGTCAATAAGGTCATCAATCTATGGGATTGGAAACGTGTTCCTAAAAGTGATTTTATTTACTGCCCAAAAATCAATGTAGAGTCTCCAGGTCCCATCCTTCTTTTGTACAAGTACAATCAGACTCCCACAAGGTGAGGTACTTGGTCAAATGTTCCCTTTTTGGAGCAACTTATGGATCTATTGCTTGATTTCTTTATTTTACATAATAGAGCAGTGGTATATCGTTCAATTAGGTAGAGGTTCTTTGGAAGTCAGATCGATCGAATGCTTGACCTGATAGTGCGAAGGTACCCCTGTGGGCGACAACAAGATGTCCTTGTATTCTTCCATGGACTTATCCATATTATTTTATTGCACAATGGAACCCTTCGCGGGAGTCATGGATCTGGCCACAATCTTCCCCTCTCTTTGAGAAAGAATAAAAAAGAAAACAAATTTGTTGGTGTTGGAGATGATCTTACTACATTTCTAAGTAGAGATCAAAGAGATGGCAGTAGGTGGGGCTACCTTTAGTATTCTATATAAATTATTTCCCAAATTAATAATAATAGTGCGAGGCCTTGACTCACACATAACATGATCTTCCACAAGTATTGTTGGCATAACAATACACCAAAAACTTCAAGAGGAGCAACATCACACAATACCTCATTCGTGAAGGGTTTGATGTTGTAGGGAAGGTGACATTGTTGGCTGACGCAGAGATCACATACTTGGTGAAGCCACCCCATGGTGTACGACTACAAGTGTGATGTGGTTGGTAGGCCTATCCACTTCATGACCTCTATTGAAATGTGGTTCTTTTGGCTCCTGATGTTGATAATGAGATGCAGCAGAGACCCCTTCACACACATCTTTGAGTGGAAGAGATGCTCCCCTTCCTATGGATCTTCGAGCTCAATATTCTGGGTCTTAGTGGTGGCAACAGTGGTGATGGGATTTGCATTAATAATATGCTCCCTTTATCATTCCCCTTGTGAGGTTCTGACTCAAATTTGGAACATGCATCTAACTCTGAAGCCTTTAGCTTGAGCACTAGTGACTACCTAGCTGAACAATCACTTATGTTATGAGTGGGGTTCTTATGGAACTCATACCACATTCCTGTGTCCATTTTTGTCTTCGTGGTGTTGTTCTTTGCCTGTAGCTTTGACGTGTTGTCCTGGGTCACCCTGCCTTGGTTTTATCCTTTTTTCTACAGTTTGGGGGAACTCTTGCCCTGCTTCTGATTTACAGATCCAAAGTTGTGCTTCTTTTGTTCAATCTTAGCCGCATATTGGTATGCTTCAGCAAGTGATGAGATGTCTAGGAACTCCATTTCTTCCTAAATGTATTTTTGCAGATATTCATGGTACTTGAGAACCTGATGTCCCTCAGAGTCTTTGATAGCAAAATTTTTGCATAGAGTATGAAAAATATTTTTGATCTCATGCACATCTTAGTCCTTTTTCTGTCGCGGTGTGGTCCACTGCATGTACTTGTCTTCATAGCTCACCACGAGGTAATATTGTTCCTTGACAGTGTCTTGAAAAGAGTTCCAAAATGGGGTGGATGTAAATAGAGAGGGTTCCTCGTCCCTTTTCTCATAGTAAGTTTCCTAGACGTCCTTGACATGGGCAACATCCTTAAGAAATGCAAAAGTAATATTCTCCCTTTTGAAGAAACTGACTGAAAAATAACCTTCCAACAGATTCAACCATTTATCTACAACATCCAAATCTATTTGATGTTTGAATATAATTATATCAAATTTTACTTGTACATTAAGGGGAGCAGCACCTCTGAAGTGACTGCTGGATGAAGATGTGTCACTCGTGGGTATCCATTCAAGGATCTTGATAAACTTGTCCATCCTTGCATTCTTTTATTGTTGAAGGGCTTCTTTGAGAAATATTTTTAAAGGATCTCCTTTTCCCTCGTCTTTCATTTCTTCCACCATGGGAGGTCATTAGGGTCAATGAGGTCGATCTTGCAAAGATTCAACAAGTTTGAGCCCTAACTTCTTATACCCTAACCTTGTTGGGGACATGCACAAAAAATAGAGAAAGAGAAGAGCTCTTTGATACCATTGATCCAGATTTATGAAGGAATGAAATGAAATACATATTTGAACAAAAACACAAAGATATGATATAAAAAAAACTACAATTCATTAATAATAAAATAATGAAAACTATTTACATGCAAAATGGAAATAAAATAGCTCAAGTAATGGTATATTATCTCTGAGAAGAGATGTGACAGCTACATGCCTTTTTAACTGTGTTAAAATGAGGATCGAAGTATTATTTATTATTAAGAAGCAATGGAAAACCCTAGAGATCGAAAAACCTAACCCTAGGAGATGAAGCAGAAAACGTTTGTGGGACCCATTAGGGAAAATTGGTACACCAAATTCTTGAGGTTGTAACTTTGGCATACAATCTCTATTTGATGCATGCGATACCTTGTTAGAAATATCTATCTGAGGAATATAACCTTCGATTGAAAAACCATTCTTTAAGATGTGGGTTTGTTGATTTTCCAAAAAATGTCATTTAGGGCCTCAAAACGGTTCTAGAAGTTTAGGATCCAAAAAGCTGCCAAAAATAGTAGAATGTGCTACAATTAAGGAAACTAAAAGAAACAGTGTTGGGTGTCCAAGTGGAATAGGCTTGTGGCCACCAATATCCACTTGGATCAACAAAACATCATTTGGGGCATCTTGTGTTCATAGCAGTAGTCTGTAGTCTGCTCCTTTTCCAGCTACACAAGCATCATTGGTCTTGCATATCAACATCATCTTCATGTTATTTTCCTTTCCCACTACTTCAACAATGTTATATGTCTCCACCATCTCACCACTTATCTGTCTCCATTAATGTTATGAAGTGAGGTAACAAGTTAAACTCATTACTTGTATGAGACACACCCATTCACATTCATGATCCCATTGAACATATGATATAAGCTTTTCATAGCTATTTTATTTAAGTATCCTCTTCATTAAAATTATTCACCCTCATAGGTTCAATCAATCCCCTTCTTTACTACATAGTCCTTTCGATGATCTACCCAAGCAGGGCTTCCTTGCACATGAAGCTCAAAGAGATTGTTAGTCTTATAGCCAATGCATCCCTTTGCCTTACTCTAACATAGTTTACATGCCATAGAGTTCTAGTGTCACAATAATCACCTTGTTACTGAGCTCTTTGTTGCATAAAATTTATTTATCCTTCTTAGATATATTCATCATTTCATCTCTATCACAACACACAATTCTCATGAGATACACAATTTTCAAACAAAGATTTTTTTGTTCGTTTGTTTCCAAACTTGCTTTCATAAAAAATCAATTTCTCACAAACATTAGATTCTTCTCATAAAATGAAGTTCATTTCAGGTGGTAATATTTTTATCCTTCATCAAAGGTTTACACTCCATTCCATACCCAAGGCACTCTACCCACAATCTACATTTTTCCTCAACCACATAGTGCTAGTTTTTATGCATAAAAACTATTTTCGATACATTATTTACAACTACTAAATTGGTCTTCAAGTCCATTCATATATTCAATCATTCAACCATATAAGTTAAATTCTATACTAATCAGAAGGAGACATCATTTCCCTACATATTCATCTAATATCATCTCAATTATTCTTGAAAAAAACATATGGAAAACCAATGTGTCATGTCAGCAAATCGAATTAGCTGAAGGCCAATAATTTCATTTCCACTCTCACCATTAGGATATCCATATGACAATTCATTAAAAAATAAATAATTCTACTTTACGTTTTCTGGGAGTAAGGGATTCAAACCACCCAATTCGACAATCAACAACTTTTCCTTTCTTTTCTTTAAAAAAACAATAACAATAATTACTTTCCATTAAAATTAGTCTTGTTAATGCTTGTCCTATACAAGCATGCATGCCTTTAATGCATTAAACATATATATTGTAAAATTTTCACGTATCATGGTCATATGAAATGTAATCATACCACTATCATATTCCATTCATTCCTTCCATGCATTACAAAACATAAATTGTCTTTAACATGTGAGTGTATCAATCACTTATCTAATTATTGTTTACTATTGCAACACTAAATTCTAATGTTTTACCAAATCTAATATGCCTAGGGGGCATAACATAGTCCCCCTCTTTTAAAAATATTTTTCCTCAAAGATTGTACTCGAGGGTGTTTTTTCATGAACTAAATTTCTCAAATAGCTTCATATAGAGGCATGTTATTCCACTTGATTAGGTACTCAATAATAGTTATATTTTGAAGAGATAGTGAAAATTGATCCATAAATGTTTATGTTTCAATAATCAAGCTTTCTTTCTTATCTAATTTTTCAAGTTCCTTTTGCACTAGTATAGTTTGCCCCACAATCGTTTCTAGGCAAGACACATGAAAAACCTTGTGAGTGTGAGAAGAAGAAAAATCTAACTCATATGTGACTTGTCGAATATTGTGAATAATTTTGTAGGGTCCATAAAAATTTGGAGCTAATTTCTAATTCTTCTTTTACTTGAGTGTAGATTCCTTATAAGGTTGTAGTATGAGAAATACCTAATCACACTCCTCAAATTGACTTTTACTTTGGCGTTGATTTGCCTGTTGCTTCATTTTGTTTTGTGTAACTTGAATTTTTTTCTTAAGAAATGACATATTTTGTTTAGTTTTCTCCATATGTTACTTTACTACTTCTACTTTGGGCTTATCTTTTAAAAATATGAGATTGCAGGAGTCGAATATCCATACAAAGCATCAAATGGGTTATTTTAGTATATGCATGAAAAGTAATATTACACTGCCATTATACCATAGGAAGCCATTTCATCCATTGAAATTTATTATCTAAAGAATAATATTGTAGATAACCCTCTAAAAATTCACTAACTATGTCTATTTAACTATTTGTTTGTGGATGATAATGGTTGAATTCATTGCTAGTGTTTCTCCACATATCTTCAATAGTTTTTTCCAAAATGTATCTATGAATTTTGGATCTTTTTCATTTACTATTACCTTAGGAATACCATGAAGTCTATAACTTTCCTTCATGGACACTTCTGCCACTTGGATTACGATGAATTTACTTTGAATTCGAAAACAATGTGTATATTTTGTGAGTCTAACGATGACCACAAAAATGGAATTTGGAGGATCACTTCTAGGTATTAATTTAATTTGATGTTCACGGTCTCTATATGGAGGTAGATCTTTGGTAATTTGTTTGAAGAGTCTATATTGTTTTTCCAAGGTTTCTTTTAGTTCCTTCTGAAAATTTGTATCATCCGGCTTAACTTCGATAGGATACAGTTTAACCACACTTTTATTACTACCCATTTTTAGTTTTTTTTTCCTTTTTATGAGAGTTGATGGCTTGACAAGGTCCACAATATAACTCTTTAAGCTCATATTTAACTACTTCCAATTCAAATCTCATGAATAATTCATCATATTTCATAGAATTGTACCCAACGTTATCGACCATTGAATCCCTATATCAACTTATGGTGTCTTGAGGAACTCATCTTGAAGCACTAGTTGAGTTTGAAGCAACAAGTTGCTATTGAGATGGATACTGGGAAAAAGTACTATGATGTTGAGAAACTTGTGATGCTTGAAGCATACAAACATTAGAAGAGTTGGGCTCAGTAGGAAAAGGAAGTGGGATATAATAAGCCCCAAGAAACGAGGAATATTTATATACTCTTGGAATAATTTCGGTCAAGAATAGCATGGAGTTGTTACCCGCCATTAAAGAAATGACATTCTAAGGGGATGTCTTAGGCTGAGGATTGTGGTAATTCAATTGATTGATGGAGAATATCTTCCCATTATGAGGGAAGATGATGGTACGAAAGATGGAATAGGTGTCCACTTTCATAGTGTATATGAAACTAAAACTAAGCAAGAGCTTATAATCGAGAGGTTATAATCAAGAGGTTCATCTATGAATTAAACATCAATCATGACTTGCTTGCCAACAACGTTGACGAAACAATTTTGGTAATAGGAAAATGGTGGCGAGATAATAGGTTGTGAGGGGTGTAGACATATGGAATACTCCATGATAGAGTTAGAGGAGCACCACATGTGAAATGAGTGAACATGGTTATGGGGATCCTTTCCAGAGTTCCCTTCGATTTTGGGAATATCAGAAGGGATCTTGGTTGGCATAGGTGGCTAATTTGTATTATGGTGAAGACGATCATTAAGGAGTTGGTTTAGATCGTGAAGACTCAAACTGGCCATATAGGGCAACAATGGTTGATTGACAACAGCTCCTCATGAGTTTCCAATATTATCTCCAAGAAGTGGACCCTGATCATGACTGGTGTTACCACCAACATTTCCTCCACTATTGGTGCCTACATTGAGACTGACGTTACTGCCAGTGTTGAAAATAGACATGGTAGTAGCTTAGGGATGAGAGGAATTGGAATTAGAAGATGAACTATATGAATCAAAGAGACTAGAGTCTGAAGGTGGACTAGGGAGAGGGACTGTGACTCATCGAGCTAGTGTTAATGGATGTCCTAATGGAAACTAATGATGAATACTACAAAGTCTCCTTGAAAAATGCCTAGGAGGCACAATGATAATAGGAAAAATAGAATGCTAAAGGATAAAGGAAAAGTATAAAGAAAAAGAGCAACAAAGAGCAAGAAAACACTAAGTATAGTGGTGAAAAGTGAAAGCTAACTACTATGTAAATCTATTCTAATTCAAGCAGGCTTATCCTATAAAGAGAAAAATGACTCCTAGGCTTAAGGTTAATTACACCTTAAAAAAATCCTAGTACTATGTTTTTGATGGCCTTCCAAACAACTTCTTACTTATAGGAATTGATATCCACAAGCAGTGCTATTGAGTGAAAGGTAGGGTAAGAAGGATGGTTGCTTCCCATGACCACCCCTATAGTGATTTTTAATCCTAGGAATGGAAACTAAGGTTAACTTTGTTCAATGGGGGTGAGGGAATATTAGCTTTTGGGGGTCAGCTTAGGACCTTGATTCTTGACCATGAAGTGGGAATTTCAAGGATAACTACCAGTATCCTCAGCCTAAGCCTTACCCCCTTTAACAAGTTTTTTTCCCAAGCACCGATTTTGACTGTCACATGGTGGAGGATTTTAATCTCCCTAATTGGACAAACACTATGTCTCAATGTAAAGTGATTGGTTGGTGTTATTGGGATGCCTACCCCACCAACCCTAACCTAGCTAAAATATTATTTTCTCTAGGTGCCCATGTAGGCATAAATCTATGTGTATTGAAATTAAGTGGGTTTTATCAATAATATCGGCTTGGGGGTGCTAACCAACGATTCGTTCAGTTAATGTGTATAATGTGTGTGAAGTGTCATTAGTTTTTCAGATAACATAAAATATGTTTTTGAAAAGTAAGTTATAGAATTGAAAACTTAACTGAAATGAACAAGTAATCAAGTCAAACACACTCTACTTCGCACCTAAGGAGGCTAAAAACAACAAAAGAAAAACAAAATTAGGAAAAAATGGAGACAAAAATATCAAGGGAAAAAGGATTTGGGATATGTGGTAAAAAAAACCTACTTTATGCAGAAAAAATAGCAAAGAATAACTGAAATCTAAGCTGAAAGGGCAGAAACCCAACTAACAAAGGACTGTGGACCTAGAGAGGACTTTGAGGAATAGAGAAACAAAGGCCAGAAAGGGTATCAATTGTAACTTCAAGGTCTCAAAAGAGGTTGGAACACAAGGTCTAAGTTGCTGGAAAATCAGTGGTGCACAACTCTGAAACAATAGACTAAAAAATCAGCTAAATACCTTAAAAGGTGGTGGAGGAGTACTAGTAGCCCTAGAGGGATTTTTCCTTTCCTCTGGAAAGTGGATAAGATGAAGAGATAAAAAATTATAGTGTTGTGACAAGATTATAAAAAACCCCCCTAATAAACAAACATAATTGGACTTTTTGCAAAAAAAAGAAATTGTTAAAAAAAATATAACATAGGTTTCTCACTTGTTCTTGCATTGCAATGTAGGTTGTGGCATGTCTCCTGTATTGTCCACCGTAGGTTTTTCCCCAAAAAGTGTGTTGGAC
This sequence comes from Pinus tabuliformis, assembly GCA_031772625.1. Taxonomy (NCBI): domain Eukaryota; kingdom Viridiplantae; phylum Streptophyta; class Pinopsida; order Pinales; family Pinaceae; genus Pinus; species Pinus tabuliformis. The sequence goes on from CM062815.1 coordinate 672,447,685, forward strand.
TCTGGAGCTCTTACTTCAAGGGTTTAATATATCTTGCCATCTCTTATGTGGCTCAAACTTGCGACCTAACAAATGAAAACATAAAAACAAGCGTTTTTTGCCAAAAATACTACTAATAGAGAAAAATAGAAAAATGAAAGAGAGAAAAATCACAAAGGGATCTGGAGATTTCAGACAATGGAGTCACTATTTATTAACGACAAAAGACCAGTGGAGTCAGCATTTGTTAGGTGTAAATTTCTGGGACGAGGTGCCAAAAATACAATCTCTACGGTTGGTGACAAATCCACCTAACAACAAAGAGATAAAGAAAAAATATGTTCTAAAACCCTATAATATTTAGCAAGACTTTCAAATCTACAAGAAAGATGTTAGAGGAAACCTGCAAAAGAGCTCACAAATTTTGAAAATACATGCCAAAAACCATAATAAAGAACCCGATGAAAGGAACTTAAATTTTATTAATGATGTCACCTAGTGGAGTAGAACATAGACTCAAGTATTTAATGTCCTCTTCCATGGGAGGGTCATTTTGTGTCCCTATGCCCAAGGTAGCTTCTTTCTCTATCTTCCTGGTTGCAAAGGGGAAAAGAAGAAGACTATTTGAGCTCAATGTGAAGACCTCATGATTAATGAGAACAAGAGAATGATAATAATGATCATGTGTGTAGACTGAGGGAAAAAACTCTTTATTTATAACAAAATGCTATGGTAGATCTAGATCTAATCAAATAATAAAATATTACTAGATTAAATCAAGATATAATCATTGGGAGTATTTTATTATATTTAAGAGACAAAAAGATTAATTAAATGGTCAATAATATTTATTTAGTGAACTAACTACAAAAATAATGATTAATTTAGTTAAATTAAGAAAGTGGTTTAAAAAGTTAACAAATAAAAATGATTTATTAATTACTTTAAGGAGATATGGTCAAGGTAAGTTAGAAATAATTATTAAATAATGATTTAATAAATATCTCATAAGAAAAATGTGTAAAGATTAAGGAATAATAAATAAATAATGGTTTATTGAAATACAATCTTCTGTAATTCATGATGTTTATAAAGAGTTTTTTCTGGGTAAATCACATTAAATTCTTCACGTCTACGCATTTTCAACCACTTAATGTGGTTCATCATTAGGACTAAGTTGGTTTATTAAGGAATAAATAATGGTTTATTTAATTATTCCTCGGTAATATGGTCAAAGTGGATTAGAAATAAATAATAAATAGTGATTTAATAATTATTTCAAGGGAGAGAAGTTAAATCATTAAGGAATAATACATATTAATAGTGATTTATTTAATTATTCTTATGCGTGTTTGGGTTATTTTCAGAAATAATTTACGAAATATGGTTCCTTAAATTATTTCCTAATGTGAAAGTGGTTTTAATGTGTAAAACCCATACTACATGTTGTACTTAGATCATCCTAGTAAGAAATGGCTAGGTGATCACTTTTTAGGTGATAACGAAGGGAAAGCCCAACTTTAAAGGCAAAGGAATAAAACTGGTAGGGGAAAAATATAATCCAATCTCATGCCAATGGAGGATATCAATAGACAACTCTCACTACAAGTAAAAAATGTTTCATGAAACCCATAGGAGCTGATGCCGAGAATCTTAAAATAGGGATTATGCAATGTTGGACATGTGGCGAGAACCATGAACAAAAGAATTGCCTCAATGGCAGTGATGTCACTTAAGAGCATATAATGTATGGGAAGTAGTGACATTGAACGACATGGCTAGGTGTGCATCATGCATATATGCAGTCATGGAAAATAGATAGGCGAATCATCATGCCTCAATAATCAAAATGAAATGTAAGATCAATGACCAATCCATTTATATAATGACAAATCTAGGATCAAACTACAATTACATAAGTCCACAAGTGGTTGAGAAGAGTGCCTTAGCTAGGATAGTGTACATGGAGTCTTGGTTAGTTCAAGTGGCCACTAGGACCATGAAGCGAGTGAATTTTGTTGTCCACTCATGCCCAATATTTTTAAGAAACATTCCCACTATAATTAAATTTATCTCCCCTAAGAGCATATGACATCCTCACTAGAATTCATTGGTTGGCACAACATCGAAGAAATATTTATTTCTATAGCATGTCGATGGAATGCCTCAGTTACCATGAGGAAAAGACCATATTGCAAGGGAAGATCAAGCCAGTGTCAATCAGAATATAATGACACTACAAATCAAGTGTCATGGCTACAAAGGTTATAACCTACTCATTATTCACATATCGAGTGGATCAGAAGGAAGCAAAGATGGAATTAGGGTGCATCAAATTATAAATAGGTTTGCAAACATTTTTCTAAAGAAGATCCTAGTCTTTCCACCACATACGAATGTCGATTTCTCAATTGAACTCATGCCTAATACTACTCTTGCATCCAAATCCCCTTATAGAATGAGAACACTCGAATTAATTGAGTTGAATTTATAGTTGAAGGAAATGTTGGACAAAGGAAATGTTGGAAAAAGGGAAGAACACCTCACAACTATGCTACAACTATTGAGAAAGAATAAGACATATGCCAAAATCAGCAAATGTGAGTTTTACTAGAATCAAATTCACTATTTGGGGCATATCATCTCAAAAGAGGGCATGGAAGTTGACCTAGAAAAAATTAAGGTAGTCATGGAGTGGCCTACTCCTCAAAATGTGTATGAAGTAAGATATTTCATGCGGTTAGTAGGTTACTATTGGAGGTTTATTAAAGAAAGGCGTTAAATTCCAATGGGAAGCTAAATGTGCTGAAATATTTGAACAACTAAAGCATTTTCTTACACATGCACTAGTGTGAAGTATTGTTGACCAAGAAAAATAATTTGTGGTATGAATATATTCCTACAAGGAAGGACTTGGTTGAGTCTTGATAAATGAAGGCCAAGAGCTCTGTTATGAGTCCAGGAAGTTAAATGAATAAGAAAAAAATTATGTCACACATGATTTAGAATTGGAAGCCATAGTTCATGCATTGAAAATGTGGATGCATTACCTTATGGGAAGTAAATTTACATTGATGATAGACCACGGGGGACTTAAGAATTTGTTTGACCAAACAAAGTTGAATGCGAGAAAGGAAACATAGTTGGCACTAATCAGCAAATTCGACTTCAAAATAAAATATAACAAGGGGAAGGAAAAAAAGTTAGTTGATGCACTTACCAAGAGGGTACAATTAGCTCATATAGATGTTGTGGGTTCTTGTGAATTCAACATTGAAGAGAATATTAAGGAGGACAAACAACAATATGAGAATATTAACAACTTAAGGAGTACTTACAATAAGAATGGGAAGGGATATTGAGCAAGGACTAATCCATTACCAATGGTGGAATATTGAGGTTTAATGGAATATGTCACCTATTACCACTTAAGCTAGTAGGGGTCCTAGGAGGGGATCAATTAGAGAAAATACTAGGTCAAGGGAAACCATGGAGCGGTAGCCCACAGTCACCTCAGCTAAGGCTCCTTGCTCTTTACGGGCTTTCACCAGTGGGAGGGGCCCTGGTATAAGAGGAACCATAAGGAAGGATGAATTTATGGAGGATAAGAAGTGATTCCCAAGGCATATTCACAAAATAGGATCAATTAGATAGCTTGCTTTCTTGAAAATCAAGGTAGTGGGATCTCTAGGAAGGGATAAAGGGATAGTCGAGGCTAGGTTTTGGGAATTTATTTAGTTAAGATAATTCCTAAACCAGATAATCCTTGCAGGAAATTTCCCTTAGATTTATGTGGTCTTTGTGAAATTGGAGTTATAAAGTTGCGGGACCACAAAGGACCAACCTGACCCAGAATTAGGTCAATGGTATGGAATTGATCAACCAAGGAGGGGCTGGACCTAATTATGGAATAGAAGAGGATCAAAGGAAAATTTTAATTTCACGATTGAAATGCAATGATCCAAATGTGGTCACTAACTAAAATCACCCTAGGGAGAGAAATGATCCTTGAGCTAGGGCTTGTGATATCTCGAGATTCCACCATTATAATCGCTTGAAATTTGAAGGACCCCTTGAGAATACCTTAGTGCAGTAGTGGACCAATTTTCAAGGTGTTTGTATGGATATAAAATATTTCACTTTATTCCCTAGTTGAGCCTCTAGGGTTAGACCTAGAAATTGGAAAAGTGAAGAAAAAAGAGGTAAATTTGACCACCAAAGGGATACAAGGAGAATTTACTTATTGCTTGGGCTTAAGTGAGTCAATAAACATATATATAAATGAATTTCCTGCACTAAGGAGCCATAATTGATCTTTTATATCCTCTCCAAGGGAAAGAACTAGGTCAATAAGGATTTACACTTCAAATTTTCCAAAGAGATGAAGTTTCGAGGCTTAAATCCTATTAGGTTCCTCTAGGAATAGTCACCCACTCTTGTCAAGTACATCACATGCATTAAATAACTTATTCAATGTTCCTAGAAGAATTTTCCATTTACTTTAACCCATACAAGAATAACGATAACCATAACATGTAGTAAAACAGTAAAATAACAAGAATAACATCAAAAATCAACTTACATGAGAGAGAGATAGTATATCCATTCATCATATTTGCATTAGAAATAAGCTCCAAAGACATTAGCGAAAATCCAAACATCATAGTGCATGAAGAAAGATCCAAAAAGTTTACGCAAAAAAATGTGTAAAGAACTCCTAAGCGATACCAATCCAATCGAAGTGATGATGAGAGGTTAGAATGAGCCTCTCTCATATTTATAAAACTCTAAAGGGGATTCCTAATTGGCCTAATTTAGCCCCAAATAATAAAATAATGCATAATAATGAGATGACTTGATGACAAGCCCACCAAGATAGCTCAATAATACAAAGAATAGCCTTTCAAGAGGGCAAAATGATGAATATGATGATTCGTTGGGCCATTGAGGAGGCCTAATGGAGTCTGAATGTGCCAAGTTGAGTGAAAAGGATCCAAACATAGTGGACAAGGGGTTGGCCCCTTGTTTTCCAATAAAGTCACATTTGGTGCTCCCAGGTGGGTGTGGGGGCACAATGGCATCCTCATGGGTCTCCAAGTGGATTGATAATGTCTGTAAACCATTTGTATGGGCTAGGATGATGACATAAGGCATCTCTTTGTCTCATGCAATGAGGATCCAGACCCTAGAACATTTCCAAGTGTATGGTGCAAGTGTGGAGCTGACTAGGCATGGTGACCCGGGTGCGTCATCCTCATCCAAATGGTGGAACACGAGCAATCAATCAATGGTATTGGGGATCCATGAAATACTCTCGGCTATGGTGGAAGTTGATCGCTCTCAACGCTCACCCTACAAGTGCCAATGTATCGCTCTAAGGGGCTTCGACCTTGTATAGGGAGACCAAACCCAAAATGGAGACCCACCTATAATCTTGCATAAGATCCAATGCATATTCTTGCCTTCCAATACAACAGATCATTAGAGTAATCAAGTAAAAGATATTACAAATCATGGAATCAAGTGGGAAATTCATGGTGGCATGCCCTTCCATAGTGAGTATTGGCATGTACATGTGTCTCCAGGCTCAATAAGGGGCTTAATCAAGGACCCTATTAGGTGGCTTCAACCTTTAAAGGGGATGGCATGTCCATGGTACATCAATTAGGTGGCATGTGTAAAATGATACAGTGATGGAACAGTGTGGGGGCAGGGGAATGGTCCAAACCACATGCCATGGTACAAGGGCAGGTATAATACGGGAACCCCACACTAGTCTATATGAGTGTAGGAGGGAGAAAATTGTGGTTCATGAGTTACCCTGACTTTTTTTTCCACCCTTCTTCATATTCTTTTTTCCTTTAATTGATTTTTCTTCATAACTTCTTAGGGCTGCAGGGGATGAGAGCATGTTGTGTAGGACATAGTAGTAGGTACCCCCTTTTAAGGTGGGGCATTTCATTGCCCATCAGGGGTTGGGAAAATCGTGGGTTCCTTAGTGTGAAGGGGGATCCTCTAGGGCCCATAGAAGTTAGGGTGATGACCATGAATGAGGATTAGAGCTCATGTTTGGCTTTTGCCCATGAGCTAAATTTGTATGTCCCAATCATATTTTGTATTTTGTGGTACATTTCCCATTATAAATGGCCAAATTATGTCTTTCCTTTTTTTAGGTGCATAAAACTCTTGGGATCGTTCCAAGCCCGACCCAAAAATTTGTACGTCCGAGTCATATTTTTCATTTTCTGTTACATTTCCCATTGTAAGTGGCCAAATTATGTTTTTCTTTTCTTTTTAGCTGCATCAACCTTTGGGTATCATTCCAAGCCCGACCTAAAGTGTGGACAAGGGAGGGGGAGGTTAACCCTATGTGGACCCGTATGGAAAAAGTAATGAATGGGGTTAAAATGAGTGGAACAGAGTGATGTATATAGTGTTGGGAAGCAAGACCATGCAATGAAAATGAACATTTCCCATGTAGTTCCAACCCTAAAGCTAATGGCCAGTTAAGGAGATCCCACGAGACTAGGATATAAGGCTAACCAACGAATCATGCTTAGGAGACGAGTGTATAGACCTAGCCCACTCTTTCTGTTGAATCTCCCCACCAATCCATGCCCAAAAGTGTCCATGATAAGTAAGGAAAATTACTTTACTATACCAATGAAAAGCCATATCTTCAAGGGCGGGAGGCCCACCTTCAAACATACGATCATAAATGACAGGAGAGGGATCACATGGTTGGCTTAGGTTGTAGAGATAGTGGCAAATTGAGCTATCTGTTGGCTACAAGGAGCTGTTGATTATCAACTAAGGACCATCTAGGAATTTTTTTTTCTCCTATGGATGTCATCCACAAAGTGGTGGGTAACAATAACTACTTATTATAGACAGCTTGAATAAGCTCATTTAATTGAAAATCATTGATGAGGCTCATCAATAGGTAAATTATACGGGCCTTAATGCCACTCTCCAGCGTATTAAAATCAAATTTTCTCACATTTCTGTACATATTTTATTATATTTTTCTTAGTGACAAGGATAAAGGTGAGATGTTTTGTCATGTGGCCTAATGTGTATTAATTATTAGATTTGGAGCCATTTTTGGCTACTTTAAGTGCTGGAACTCGAAGTAGATAAGAAAGAGGGATTTTAGGAGATTGAGTTTCCCTCTTTAACTCCTCAATCGCTCAAATATTCCTCCACCAGATCTCATCATCTCATAGTTACAAGTAACCAACCCCACCGAGGTCATTGGCAGCCAAGCCAGTGATAATTGAAGACAAATCAATCTCAAGTTTTGGAGTCAAGCCTCCCTAATTTTAAGGAAGTTGTTTGTAGCTTTAGTTCTATAAATAAGAAGGATAAGGGCCTCATTAGGATTCAAACTTTTATTGTAGCCAAGAGGAAATTTTGAGCTAATATATTGTAAATGTTATTCTCATGTTATTTTTGCATTTTGGTGATAATGAAAATGGTTTCTTTGATCTAGCACTGATTTAACTTAGAGGGCTGAAGCTCTTAGGTTAGGGCCCAACCCTAGCTGCATAGGTTCCTCTTTTTGTACATGTACCCTTAGATTAGAATCATAGATTAGGTGTTGGAGTTATCTCTATTTTTTTTTAATTTACAAGTCTTTGAATGATTGGTTAGTTTTGCTTCCATTAGTTGGAGAAGTAGATTAGTGTTACAGTAGTGAAATAAAATACTTCATAAAATCTTGTGACATTGGCCTCATCGTCATCTCGCTCATGGGATCATGGTTTGAGGACCCCACTCTCACAGCCCCAAAAAGAAATTTATCTTTTGGTTATTACATATCTTAGGATTTGTTGTCGAGTAGATCATTGTTAATGATATCTTAGAAGCACCTGTAATTGTCATTTTTGGTTTCTCGAGTTTGATGTAGACTAGAAAGAATTCCATTCGATAGATTTAATCCATTAGTAGTCAATAAATCAGTTTCTTAAATTCAACTCGTCTTTTCCATATTTACGTAAAGTTGTGCATAAATGAAGAAATGAATATGTGTTGTTGCAGGAGTTTATGATCTGCATGGAAGAACTCATTTGACTAGCCTCATATAAGTTTTCTCCGCCTCTCGCCAAATCCTACCAATCACCAATTCAAATTTCTGTTTTGTTGCCATCGTGGACAACCACCTTAAGAAAATCCAGCCATCCTGAAGAGTTGGGTTGATCCTTGGGTAGTGTGCACCTTCCCCATACCTTATTCCACCATCATACACCTTCCTATCCCTTCATTTCACCTTCCTTACCTTCCTACAACTTTCAGCTAAGCTTCCTGTGGTAAACCAACACATCCTGTAGTAACTACAAAAAATCTATATCGACTACAGGAAACCCTGTAGTAGCCTATTTTAGATTGTTTTGGGAAGAAATGATGATCATAGCCTAGGGTGGGCCTTAAACTTGACCTCCATACCACTCAATGCCATTTTTGACCAATTTTCCCTTACCTTCCTCCCATGTAAAAGATTATCTTATTTAGGTTAACATTTACATTTCTATATTGAAAACCAAAATACTCTTTTCTAAAATATTTAGCTAGTGCATTCATACATAAGTCTTAGCAATGTTAGGATCATTTCCATGCTTACGTAGTCCAGATGACTAGATGATACAATGCAAGCTTAAATTAGGTCTCTTCTGTAAGTAATGATTGATAATTCTTTGCTAGGTAATTTCATGTCATTTCATAGCACTTTCTATTCATCACTGTCATTTCCTTAACATAGGCAAGAATTTCATTTTTGCATTAATGATAGTTTTAAATTCACTATAAGTAATCAACCTTTTTTTAGTCAATAGAAGATTAGTTTGAAAAAACCCTAGTGGTCTATCGCCCCAATTGAGAAGTGACAAGAGTAGATTGTTGCATCTGTTGTGCATATAGCACTATCACTCCACATTTGTACAAATCTCGGTTTGATAAAGTAAAATTGGTCACCCTAGGAGTTGTAGAATCCTTGCTGCAATACTGGGGCTCATCACTTTTTGGCGCCGTTGTTGGGGAGGCATCTAGGTAGATGTGATTCCTGCTTTCCTTTCATTTTTCATTCAATAGATAGTTGAAATTTCTGCTTTCTTTCCATTCTACAAGTAGTTCTATTCAAAAAATAGTTGGAAGTTCTTCTTTATTTCCATTCTGCAAGTATTCCTAAAAAATCCCTAAAAGAAAAAAAAAAATAAATTTCTTTCATGCCTCGTAGGAGTAGAGACAACTTAAGAAATTTTTTACCAAATACCCCGCACCATCAAACAACCAACCTTCCCTCTTATGCGGTGGCTATGAGCTAGAGGAACCATTAGGAAAAAAACCAGAGATCATTGAAGAGCCTCTTGGGGAAGAAGAAGAAGAAGAAACCATTCCACCAACCTAAACCATGGCTGAAAATAGAAATGAGATTGAAAACATAAATGGAGTTGAAAACATAACTAAGGGTGATTTTCCCATTAGAGAAGCTAATAGAGATGTTAGGATGAAAAGCATAAGCCCCTCTACCCTTCCTCCGTTCCATGGCTTAACCTCAAAGGACCCTGATACCTTTTTGTTTGAGTTTGATGTCATTTGTAGAACTTATAATTATACCTCTAACAACCAGGAGTTGTAGTTGTTCCCATCCACCCTTAAGGATGTAGCATTGCGCTGGTTCATGGATTTACCTATGGACAACAACACTACCTAGGCTCAAATGAAACAAGCCTTCAACAACAACCACAAGGATTGTTGTAGGTCCAAAGACACCAAAGAGTAAATCTTTAAAATGACATTGAGACATGATGAATATTTTGAAGATTATGAGGAAAGGTTCCAACTCTGCTACAAAAGGCCCAGATGCACCCTGTTAGCGCTTGAATTTGGCCACAGGCTGAAAAAGACAAAATCCAAGGCAACATCAAACCACTTAGCCTTGTAGCTACCCCTACGGGTCAGGAGAGGGCTCTCTTCGGGTCTATCTCGGCAAAAGGTCGTCAAAGGGCGGAGATGACCAATAAAGAACACTGATTTTGGGCTAGTAAACTGATAGGAAAAGTTTGATTTTAAATTTTTAGAGTTTTGGTGGAAAACTGAGCACAACAATTTTGGGTGCAGGGATGAGACACAGTTTTTGCAGAGGTCTTTTTCGGGCAAGGTAGGAGATTGTCTTGATGCCTTTGAATTAAGTGAATGGATAGAAATGACCGGTGAGGAGCTAAAGAGAGAAAGAAAATTTCGAGAATTCTCTTTAGACAGAGGAAAACATAGATATTAAGCAAACTTAAAGGCAGAGCATATAAATTATGAATTCTACCTTAACACTTCATTTACTTAATGTGCAGAAAAGAGAAGTAGGAAAATGATACACATAACACACTTACAAGTACATGAGAGAAGCACACCATCAACAAAAATAACCACAGGAATCCCAAATAGTGCTGCAAAACCCGGGTCTTTCCTTTGCCAAAATTGCAGAGATACAAAGTATAAAACAGTCTAAGCTTATCCCTCAAGAGTCCAACCATGAAAATGACTAAGAAAATACATAATATAGGCAAGCTAACACACTTCCTTTCCTCTAGGGGTCGAGCTCATCATCCTAGGAGCTATTTCAACCAATTCTAAACTGAGCACTACAATCTAGGCAATCAAAACAACTTGCCTCTATAAGTTAGGAAACCAATTCATTCATTAATTTTTTGCCATTTTATGCATGAATCTTCTAGAATAGGTAAAAAGTGTCATGTCAATCATGAAATTACATAAAATACATCAAGGGGGATGAAAAATCCAACCAAAAAGTCAAAACTAGTCACTGCTGCGTTTTCCTGTGCTGAAGATGCAAAACTGGCCAATTTCCCCAACGCGTAGCGTGCCTTTCAGGCCACTTTTGAGGCACTTAACGGAATCCAAATGAGGTAAAAGTGGGCGTGTTGGAATGGTATAGATGTCTACCCTCCATCCCAAGTGGAATTTCGCAATTTGGTGGCCATTTTCCCCTCCAAAATTGCAATCTCCCAAGACTGCTTCCTGTGTGTCCAAACAGTGGCAGAAGGTCATTTTTTGCTTGTTTTTTGACCTTTTGGGGGCTCAAATCTTCACGAAACTTCTTGGTAGTGGCTGAGAAAGTGTATTTTTCCATGACAAATCCAAAAATGCTGAGTTTTCCTGAAATGGACCTCCCCAACTTAAGGGTAGCGCGCGGCGCGCTAAGCGTTGAGGGCAAAAACCTGTGTTTGGCACAAAAAAGTCAAAATTGACCAAAATTGCTCAAAATTTTCTGAAATTTGAGCTGGAGGTGTGTCATTGAGCACCATGCTCCCTCAAGGTGGCTTCAGCCAAAATTTGAAGCGGATCGGACTGTTTCCTCCGTTTTAGTGCCTTGGCCAAGCGTGCTTTAAGTACCTTCATTTTTACTTTGCATACATGCATGTGGGCCCAATAATGGTTCTTCATGTGGTGGAGCATGTCTTTGTCCCTGTTTTCCTTTGCTATCAACCTCTCTAAATGTGTGTTCACCTGAATGAGCATAGAGCTTTGCTCCTTAGGTGTCAAATCACCGGGTCTCTTGCGAGCCAAGTTCTGATCTTCTCGGATCCTCCGCAACTCATCAAGAGAGTGTTCATCCTCTAATTGCTTGTTGCGATGCTCTAAATAAGTAATTGTCCAATTTTCCATCTCCAACTTTTGCTGCAACAAGTCATTTTCAACCCTTAGTTGCTGGATGATCTCCTTTGACTCTAGGCTAGGAGAAATGATATCAAAGGTCAACAACATCTATGCCTGGAACACCTGATGGCCCCTCATCAATCTTGGGCTGCTTGCCTCTCTCTTGTACCTGTGCTGCTGTCGAAAGCGAGGCCCCTTCCACCTGATGTGGAGATAACACTCGCTATGCTGATGAAGAAGGCGAGACCCCTTCCACGTGATGTGGAGATAATACTCGCCGTGCAGATGCAAATAAGGCCCTGTGGCCTCTCTGATATGTAACATAAGGAGGAGTGCTGACATGCTCTGGCTCAGGAACATCAAACTGCTATGAAGGCCCTCCCTCATCATGGACAACCTCGGGAGGTGGTTGTGGCACCGTGAAGAAGTCGCGAGAAATGAAATCCTCCCAAGCAATACCCTGCTGTGCCAACTGATGCATCACTATGATCTCGATCAGTGCATAATGATATATACTTTTGAGCTGCTGTGCGGGAGTCTTCCTTTGCACCACGGGCACCATCTTCTCTATATTTCGGCACATGAAAAATGGAATGTTCATCATTCATACCCGGGTGAAATGCATCAACAAATGGATATGGTACGAATATAAACATGAAAATCTGCCCTCACAAGTGAAATAACGCATGATGAGCCTCATCAAGGGTGCATACTCATCCCTTAAGAATCTGAAAGGAAAAATAGCAGTAAGGTGCCTCATGCATTCGGGTTTGATGTATGGTTGATAATGAAATTTGTCTAGCAGCTTGCGCTTGGTCCACTCTTCCCCAACATTTGGTATCCCGGTGGCTTGAGCAACCATTTCAGGTGATAAGGTGAAATCTACTCCTGCAAGGTTCACATGGCCATTGTGCAAATGTAGGACAAACAGGCGGACCAACTCTCTATGGTGCTGAATTTGTGAGATCCTCTCACAATACCCAAAGCATGACTGATATCGAAAACATGACATTGCAAGTGGACAAACTTGCAAATGAGCCAATGAAGTGGGCTCCTCTTTGACATGCCGACCACCCTTACCACCCTTATGATGCCTCCTTGGCACTTCTACCTCTGGTGATGAATCACTGTCATAGCTCTGCTCATAATCTGACTCTGTTTCTGACATGGTTATGAAGGCAAGATGACTGAAATATATTGCTGACTTGGCACCCAATTAACTGCTCTTTGACTTTTCAAATGCTGTCACCAAGGGGACATAAATACAAGGGAACTTGTTAGGGATAGGGGAGCATGTGGGAATTAGGGAGAATAAACACAAAGGAGGAATTTAGGGAAAACAAACATGGGAAATTGCCAAATTATGGGATTTTAAAGTGAAGTAGGGTTTTAGGAATTAAATATGCTTTTAGGAATTTTAAAGAGGAGAATGATGAAATTTCAAGGGAAAATTTGAGGGAGAAAAGTGATGAAAATGAGGGAAAAAGGAATTTACAAAGGGCAACCTTGGACAGCAAGAGAAATGTAAAACCCTAGTGCCATTGAAACTTTAAATTTTCCATAACAAGAGAGGGTTTTGATTTGTCATTTACATAGCATTTGAACACATTAATTCTCTTTTTCATTGTGCAAAACCAAATTTAGGCATAGAGGAGAAGCCTACCTGCACTTTGCCTAAGATAAAAGTCGTTTTGATGACTTGCTGGCAGGTTTTTGAGCTGAATCCCCAATGCGTAGTGCGCCCTGCCCAACGCGTAGCTGGCCTCCTACGCGTAGCGCACTTGTAAATTAACATTGGAAAAGTCTGCCTGACGCGTAGCGCGCCCCTGAAACTGCTCGACTTGCTCAAGAACTCCCAAAATCGCCTTTGCAAGATTACACTTAGCTTGTGAGAGGCAAATGAGTTTGCAAATGAGGAGTGACATGCTTTTATAGGATTCCTTTTAATTTTTACTTGCCCAAAACCCACTTTGTAATGTTTTGAATGTTGACACTTTTTTGATTTAATTGGCTCTGACCTTTAATTTCATTTCTTTGAAAAATTGGTTGAAATGATGCTTTCTTCTGAAAATTTTTGCAGGGATAGCTTCTAGGATGCTCTGGCAAAGGAGACCAAGGCTGCACTTCGACATTTGAAGAATTTGAAATTTTGAGAATTTTTACAAAAATGAGATAATGACCTTTGTTTTCAAAAACAGAGTTTTTGAGAACAAAGTGAAAATTTAGCTGTACAATGATGGGAATCTTTGAAAAAATATTTAAGGAAGAACATCCCTCTGGCCTGCTGGTCCTTTATGACCTCTCAAGACAAAAATGGACTCAACCCTAGACCTAAGACCTTAAAACTTAAAGCAAGATGAATGACCCTTTAAGGACTTTATTTACTTGAACAAACCTGAACCAGCAGTACCAAACAAGAGGGGAATAAAGACACAAACCCCCTCCACCAGGATTATGGCATGCCTAATGGAATGCAACATGATCACACTGATGGGACACCTAATCATGAAATGCAAAGAGCTTTGATCTCTGGAGGAGGGCTACTAGACCGACTCTAACATTGGCTCCAATGGGGATGGTAGCTCCTTGGAGGTGCCAAGAACCACAAACCTCTGGGAGAGCAGACCAGTGCTTTCAACCATTGGGCGATGGAGTCATTATTTACTTATTTGACACAAACTCTGACAGCTTTAATAACTGCAGATTTGACTGAAAATTGGACACAACTTTGACCCAAACTAACTCAATTGTGGATAGAAAATGGACTAATAAAAACACCTTGACAAACCTCTAACCAACCAATCTCCATCTTCAGAATTATAGCCTTCACCGCGGGCCCCAGACTGAGGATGAAAAATCAACACACACATGCGATTAAACAGAATTAAAACGGTATATACAATGATGGTGACAAGAACAGAAAGTGCTCAGACATGGTACCTCTTAAGCAGCTGACCATTGATCGACCCACCGGGATAATCATCTCCGTCCATTTCCTTGAGAAGAAAAGCATTTTGGCCATGATATGCTGCGATCTTATAGGGACCCTTCAAAACCATATCATCTATTTGAAAGTCATCTGATTTTGCTTTCCTGTCATAAATCTTCTTTATGTGCTCTTGCAACTTGAGAGTATTGTGAAGAACCTCCTCCCGTGTCTGCTGTAAATGAATCATTTGATTAATCCGCCTCTGCATGGGATCTTCCTCACTATCAATTTCTTGAAGCAATTTGACCATTGGAATAGCAAGGGAAGTAGGAAACACTGCATCTGCCCCGTACACCAGCTCAAAAGGAGACATGCCAATTGACTTTTTATGACTTACCCTATCAGCCCACAGTGCATTCACTAACTTTTTATGCCAGCTCTTCTTATTAATTTCCAGTAACTTTTTAATGATATTCACCAAGGACTTATTTGAAGACTCCGCCAACCCATTTCCTTGCGGATGGTAGGCGGTAGAATGCCCCAAGCTGATATTATACTTGTAGAAAAAATCAACCATTCTCTTTGATTTAAATGCTGCTGCATTATTTGTAATTAACTTACTTGGACAGCCAAAACGTGACAGTATATTACTTTCAGGGAAAGAAATAATTACAGCATCTGTGGCCTGCCGGGTGGGAATGGCTTCAATCCATTTTGTGAAGTAGTCTGTAGCTGTCAATATCCATCTATGCTGTCCTGACGATGCTGGATGAATCTCACCGATAAAATCCAAGCCCCATTGCTGAAATGGTGCGCTGACTTCAATTGGTTTGAGAGGCAATGGCTGCAATTTCTGTTTCCGTTGAAAAATTTGGCACTCATGACAACTCTTAACAGCTTTATATACATCTGAAAACAATGAAGGCCAATAAAAACCTGCTCTTAGGATCTTATTTTCTGTAGTCTTCCAAAACAAATGACCTCCACAGTCACCTTTATGAAAATCTTCCACCACTGTTTTGGCTTCCTCCTCAACCAAACAATTCAGCAATATTCCACCGGGGTCTTTCCAATATAGTGTAGATTTAAGGATGCAAAACTTGGCTGCTTTCAACTTCAATGTCCTACTTTTATTTCGAGGCATCCCGGGAGGTGAAGACAAATTTTGAAGTACATATACAATATCAGCATACCAAGGAGAAGAAATAAAGATGTCAGATACCTGTTGTGCTGAATTCTCCTCATCTTCATCGGACATGGCAGCTATCAAATTGATGTCTAGGACATGTAGATTTGTTTCAGCCATCAACTTGGCAAGACCTTGCCCTTTGATCAACTTAGTGGGTTTAATTTCCACATCATACTCTAATAATGCAACAATCCACTTTCCCCGCCTTCCTTCCGGTTCTGTCTGTACCAACACATCCTTTACTGCCGCGTTAGGAACATAAGCTATAATGTGGGAATGCAATACATACACACGGAAATCCTTCAGGGCCTTCACAAGTGCAAGTGCTTGTTTTTCAATGATGTTATACTTTAATGCTCCATCTCTAATAATACGGCTGAAAAAAGCAATGGGCTTCTCAACTCCATCTCTTTTTTGCATTAATACAGCTGCCAATGTGTGCTCAGAAGCAAATGAAAACAAAATAAAATCTTGTGTGTAATCCGGACTGATTTGGTTTTGAACAAGGACAACTCAAAACTCTCGTCAAAATCAATGTCTTCAAGATACTCAAAAACAGCTGGACATGAATGAGATTTGAATATGTGATTAGAATTTGAAGCCAATTTGGATATCGAGGAACAAATAACCAATCAGCATGTGAAAACTCTCAACTAATCATCCAAAAGTTCAGAGTTTACAAATGAACTGGGGTAAAATGCAATCGAAGTGGCCATATTCACAAGCTCACGGAGATTGACTGAAGCAGCGTTTATCTACTTCCGCTTATGCAAAGCAAAAGCGTTTCGAAGGCTACCTGGCATAACTTCAGGCTCCGTCTAAGACTTATGAAACACACACATCAATCCACAAACAAGTTTGTTCTCCCCAGTATGGTCGCCAATATGTTAGCGCTTGAATTTGGCCTCAGGCTGAAAAAGACAAAATCCAAGGCAACATCAAACCACTTAGCCTCGTAGCTAGCCCTACGGGGCAGGAGAGGGCTCTCTCCGGGTCTATCTCGGCAAAAGGTCGTCAAAGGGTGGAGATGACCTATAAAGAACACTGATTTTAGGCTAGTAAACTGATAGGAAAAGTTTGATTTTAAATTTTTAAAGTTTTGGTGGAAAACTGAGCACAGCAATTTTGGGTGCAGGGATGAGACACAGTTTTTGCATAGGTCTTTTTGGGGCAAGGTAGGAGATTTTCTTGATGCCTTTGAATTAAGTGAATGGATAGAAATGACCGGTGAGGAGCTAAAGAGAGAAAGAAACTTTCGAGAATTCTCTTTAGACAGAGGAAAACATAGATATTAAGCAAACTTAAAGGCAGAGCATATAAATTATGAATTCGACCTTAACACTTCATTTTCTTAATGTGCAAAAAAGAGAAGTAGGAAAATGATACACATAACACACTTACAAGTACATGAGAGAAGCACACCATCAACACAAATAACCACAGGAATCCCAAATAGTGCTGCAAAACCCTGGTCTTTCCTTTGCCAAAATTGCAGAGATACAAAGTATAAAACAGTCTAAGCTTATCCCTCAAGAGTCCAACCATGAAAATGACTAAGAAAATACATAATATAGGCAAGCTAACACACTTCCTTGCCTCTAGGGGTCGAGCTCATCATCCTAGGAGCTGTTTCAACCAATTCTAAACTGAGCACTACAATCTAGGCAATCAAAACAACTTGCCTCTAGAAGTTACGAAACCAATTCATTCATTAATTTTTTGCCATTTTATGCATGAATCTTCTAGAATAGGTAAAAAGTGTCATGTCAATCATGAAATTACATCAAATACATCAAGGGGGATGAAAAATCCAACCAAAAAGTCAAAACTAGTCACTGTTGCGTTTTCCTGTGCTGAAGATGCAAAACTGGCCAATTTCCCCAACGCGTAGCGCGCCATTTCCCAACGCGTAGCGCGCATTTCAGGCCACTTTTGAGGCACTTCCCGGAATCCAAATGAGGAAAAAGTGGACTTGTTGGAAAGGTATAGATGTCTACTCTCCAGCCCAAGTCGAATTTCTCAATTTGGTGGCGATTTGCCCCTCCAAAATTGAAATCTCCCAAGACTGCTTCCTGTGTGTCCAAACAGTGGCAGAAGGTCATTTTTTGCTTGTTTTTTGACCTTTTGGGGGCTCAAATCTTCACGAAACTTCTTGGTAGTGGCTGAGAAAGTGTATTTTTCCATGAAAAATCCAAAAATGCTAAGTTTTCCTGAAATGGACCTCCCCAACTTAAGGGTAGCGCGCGGCGCGCTACGCGTTGAGGGCAAAAACCTGTGTTTGGCACAAAAAAGTCAAAATTGACCAAAATTGCTCAAAATTTTCTGAAATTTGAGCTGGAGGTGTGTCATTGAGAACCATGCTCCCTCAAGGTGGCTTCAGCCAAAATTTGAAGCGGATCAGACCGTTTCCTCCGTTTTAGTGCCTTGGCCAAGCGTGCTTTAAGTACCTTCATTTTTGCTTTGCATACATGCATGCGGGCCCAATAATGGTTCTTCATGTGGTGGAGCATGTCTTTGTCCCTGTTTGCCTTTGCTATCAACATCTCTAAATGTGTGTTCACCTGAATGAGCATAGAGCTTTGCTCCTTAGGTGTCAAATCACCGGGTCTCTTGCGAGCCAAGTTCCGATCTTCTCGGATCCTCCGCAACTCATCAAGAGAGTGTTCATCCTCTAATTGCTTGTTGCGCTGCTCTAAATAAGTAATTGTCCAATTTTCCATCTCCAACTTTTGCTGCAACAAGTCATTTTCAACCCTTAGTTGCTGGATGATCTCCTTTGACTCTAGGCTAGGAGAAATGATATCAAGGTCAACAACATCTATGCCTGGAACACCTGATGGCCCCTCATCAATCTTGGGCTGCTTGCCTCTCTCTTGTACCTGTGCTGCTGTCGAAAGCGAGGCCCCTTCCACCTGATGTGGAGATAACACTCGCTGTGCTGATGAAGAAGGCGAGACCCCTTCCACCTGATGTGGAGATAATACTCGCCGTGCAGATGCAAATAAGGCCCTGTGGCCTCTCTGATATGTAACATAAGGAGGAGTGCTGACATGCTCTGGCTCAGGAACATCAAACTGCTGTGAAGGCCCTCCCTCATCATGGACAACCTCGGGAGGTGGCTGTGGCACCGTGAAGAAGTCACGAGAAATGAAATCCTCCCAAGCAATACCTTGCTGTGCCAACTGATGCATCACTATGATCTCGATCAGTGCATAATGATATATACTTTTGAGTTGTTGTGCGGGAGTCTTCCTTTGCACCACGGGCACCATCTTCTCTATATTTCGGCACATGAAAAATGGAATGTTCATCATTCGTACCCGGGTGAAATGCATCAACAAACGGATATGGTACGAATATAAACGTGAAAATCTGCCCTCACAAGTGAAATAACGCATGATGAGCCTCATCAAGGGTGCATACTCATCCCTTAAGAATCTGAAAGGAAAAACAGCAGTAAGGTGCCTCATGCATCCGGGTTTGATGTATGGTTGATAATGAAATTTGTCTAGCAGCTTGCGCTTGGTCCACTCTTCCCCAACATTTGGTATCCTGGTGGCTTGAGCAACCATTTCAGGTGATAAGGTGAAATCTACTCCTGCAAGGTTCACATGGCCATTGTGCAAATGTAGGAAAAACAGGTGGACCAACTCTCTATGGTGCTGAATTTGTGAGATCCTCTCACAATACCCAAAGCATGACTGATATCGAAAACATGACATTGCAAGTGGACAAGCTTGCAAATGAGCCAATGAAGTGGGCTCCTCTCTGACATGCCGACCACCCTTACCACCCTTATGATGCCTCCTTGGCACTTCTACCTCTGGTGATGAATCACTGTCATAGCTCTGCTCATAATCTGACTCTGTTTCTGACATGGTTATGAAGGCAAGATGACTGAAATATATTGCTGACTTGGCACCCAATTAACTGCTCTTTGACTTTTCAAATGCTGTCACCAAGGGGACATAAATACAAGGGAACTTGTTAGGGATAGGGGAACATGTGGGAATTAGGGAGAATAAACACAAAGGAGGAATTTAGGGAAAACAAACATGGGAAATTGCCAAATTATGGGATTTTAAAGTGAAGTAGGGTTTTAGGAATTAAATATGCTTTTAGGAATTTTAAAGAGGAGAATGATGAAATTACAAGGGAAAATTTGAGGGAGAAAAGTGATAAAAATGAGGGAAAAAGGAATTTACAAAGGGCAACCTTGGACAACAAGAGAAATGTAAAACCCTAGTGCCATTGAAACTTTAAATTTTCCATAACAAGAGAGGGTTTTGATTTGTCATTTACATAGCATTTGAACACATTAATTCTCTTTTTCATTGTGCAAAACCAAATTTAGGCATAGAGGAGAAGCCTACCTGCACTTTGCCTAAGAGAAAAGTCGTTTTGATGACTTGCTGGCAGGTTTTTGAGCTGAATCCCCAATGCGTAGCGCGCCCTGCCCAACGCGTAGCGCGCCTCCTACGCGTAGCGCACTTGTAAATTAACACTGGAAAAGTCTGCCTGACGCGTAGCGCGCCCCTGACGCGTAGCGTGCCTCTCCTGACGCGTAGCGCGCCCCTGAAACTGCTCGACTTGCTCAAGAACTCCTAAAATCGCCTTTGCAAGATTACACTTAGCTTGTGAGAGGCAAATGAGTTTGCAAATGAGGAGTGACATGCTTTTATAGGCTTCCTTTTAATTTTTACTTGCCCAAAACCCACTTTGTAATGTTTTGAATGTTGACACTTTTTTGTTTTAATTGGCTCTGACCTTTAATTTCATTTCTTTGAAAAATTGGTTGAAATGATGCTTTCTTCTAAATATTTTTGCAGGGATAGCTTCTAGGATGCTCTGGCAAAGGAGACCAAGGCTGCACTTCGACATTTGAAGAATTTGAAATTTTGAGAATTTTTACAAAAATGAGATAATGACCTTTGTTTTCAAAAACAGAGTTTTTGAGAACAAAGTGAAAATTTAGCTGTACAATGATGGGAATCTTTGAAAAAATATTTAAGGAAGAACATCTCTCTGGCCTGCTGGTCCTTTATGACCTCTCAAGACAAAAATGGACTCAACCCTAGACCTAAGACCTTAAAACTTAAAGCAAGATGAATGACCCTTTAAGGACTTTATTTACTTGAACAAACCTGAACCGGCAGTACCAAACAAGAGGGGAATAAAGACACAAACCCCCTCCACCAGGATTATGGCATGCTTAACAGAATGCAACATGATCACACTGATGGGACACCTAATCATGAAATGCAAAGAGCTTTGATCTCTGGAGGAGGGCTACTAGACCGACTCTAACACACCCTCGATCCCAAATCACTCAAACTAGTCCTTCTTAGAGGGATCAACGAAGATCTCCTAGAAACCCTATACATGTTGTCGGGAGGGGACATCTACCAGTTATCTTATGATGATATCAAGACAATTTTCAAAAATCATTCTAGGGTAGCTAGAAAGAAGGGTAGGGCTAGTCAAGCTTTGGTCAGTTCATCCTCCTCCAACACATCCATCAAAAGTGAAATTGGGAACATGTTGGAAGACTTTAAGAATGAAATGTTTCATACCCTTTCTCTGCAAATGGACACTGTTTAGATCAAGAGGAAGCAGGAGGAAGCATGAGGAAGTAGAAAAAGCCTTAGCTGTCTTTTTCCCTAGATGCACCAGCAGGTCCCACCCTATAAATGAATGTACATTGAATCTTATAGAGATTTGCATGGTCTGTGAGGAGAACCACTCCACATACAAGTGTCCTTATCTACCTAGATTGAAAGATATGTATCAAGGAACTGAAGGTGTGACTGAACAACTCTGTTATATCAACCAAAGGAGGCCTCAAGGACCTTGACCATACCAGTAGGGAATGCAAGGGGTGTCCTGTTCATATTAAAACTCTAAACAGAATGCATCCATTCCATTTTGGTGTCCTCCTACTCACCCTTCATGGTCCACACCTTCTCCCTGGTATTTTTCACCTCAATACCATTTCCAACCTCCCAATCAATCATTTCAGCCATATGCTCCCGTAGAACCTTAGTGGAATACACCATCATAGGGGTGGAGGCCCCCATACAACCAATACCCAGCCTTACTACCTCCACCTCCATCTCAACCAAAACTCCTTCACCCTGCTCCACCTAAGTAACCTCAGATGACTTCTCAGCCAAATCCGAACCTAAAAAACATGCAGGCACAACCGGTCTATAGTGCAGAGACATCCTAACATGCCTATGTTGTGGGAATTCAAGAAATCAACCTCAGGTTTGGAAGAGTGCTTCCAGATAATCAACCCCCATCTCTACCAGAGGAGCTTGAAGAGGAAAAGGAATACAGTGTTCCTCAAGCCAATCCACCTCCTTTTGTTGAGAGATTAATCCATCATAGCCAGCACACCCTAAAAGAGACTGAATTTTTGGGTGAATTGAAAAAACTGTGTGTTAAAATCGCACTCCTCCAAGCTATCAAGGATGTCCCCATATACAACAATTTGATCAAGGAGAAATTCAAACATCCTGGGAGGAGAAAGAAAGACACCCCTACCATTAATTTCATTGGACAGTTGTCTGAATTAATGTTGGGGAGAGTGATTTACCCGAAGTATCTAGACCTTGGAAGTCCTGTGGTAGATGTGCGCATCGATGATATCATTTTCCCCCATACCTTGATTGATCTTGGGTCTACCATTAATGTGATGACTAAGGAGACTATGCTTAAACTGAATCTCCAAGGATCATTAAGCAAGACCACAACATTCTTATAGCTTGCAGACATATCCACAGTAGCTTTTGAAGGAGTTGTTGAGGATGTGATGGTCTGCATTGATTACTGGGAATACCTTGTTGACTTCTTAGTTCTCCAATGTAAGACCAAGTTGAATGGTTATCCTCTCATCCTTGGAAGGCCACGACTAACCACTGCTAATGCTTACATAAGTTGCAGGGCTGGGAATATTACCATTAAAAATGGGCATTTATCCAAACAATTGGTCTTGTACCCTCCAACTCAACCATCTCTAGACCATGAATTACCTTTATGGTTGGAAGAGGATGAGGAAGATGAAGTATACTCCACCACATCTTACCCAATCGGTACCCTAGTTGCGTAACTATAGGAGGGGGGAAACATGATGAAGACAACTTGATTGATCAAATCCTTTAGAATCAGCCCCCCAACACCAAGTCTATTGATGAGTTAGTAAAGAAAGTTGAAGATAACCCTTGGACAGATTTGTGCCTAGCTGACTCAAGTCCTACTCATCTCAAGATGATAGAATTTGGTCCAGCTAAAACATTGAAAATAAACCCCTCTCTCTACACATTAGGAAAAGGACTTATGTGACATGATAACAAAGCATATGAATTCCTTTGCCTAGAGTTATAAGGAAATGAAGGGAGTGCACCGTTCGGTGTGTACTCACCACATTTACATCAAGGAAGGTTGCAAGCCAGTGTGACCCCCTTAGAGGAGAATGAACCCAGCCCTCAAAGACATAGTTAAAGAAGAACTCTAGAAGTTGTTGGATGCAGGGTTCATTTACCCCATCTCAGATAGTGGGTGGGGGTCACCTCTAGTTCTGGTCCCAAAGAAGAATGGAAAATGGAGGATCTATGTGGAATATAGAGAGTTAAACAAAGCCACTAGAAAATACCATTTCCCTATACCTTTCATTGATCAAGTCTTGGATGGACTTGCTAGAAAGAAGTTCTTCTCTTTCCTAGATGCATTCAGTGGTTACAATCAGATCAAGATTAGCCCAAAGGACTAAGATAAAACCAACTTCACTTGTCCTTGGGGTACCTTTGCTTATAGTGTCCTTCCTTTTGGGTTATGTAATGCCCATGCCACTTTTCAAAGGGAAATTCTGATCATCTTTGCAGAGCTAGTCCACGGCTCTGTAGAAATTTATATGGATGATTTCACTCCCTATGGGTGTGATTTCCTGTAGGCTCTCTCTAACTTGGGGAAAGTATTAAATAAATGCATTGAAATGAACCTATCCCTAATCTGAAACTAAATATGAACAAAAAAACTTACAAATATAATCATAAACACGGAGATGTAGCAGAAAAACACTTCATTTCATTAATTGAAAAATATTGAACTGTGTTTACAAACAGAATGGAAATAAGATAGCTCGGTTGATGGTAGCTTATCTTTGATAAGAGATGTGGCAACTACATGCCTTTGAACTATGTTACAATGAAGCTCAAGGGCCTATTTATTATTGGAAAACATGAGAAAACCCTAAATAACAAAAGCCTAACCCCATGAGCTGTAACACCAAGAGTTTGTGGGCCGTGTTGGGGTTAGTTGGGAAACAAACTTCTCAGGGTTGTAACTTGGTCATATTATCTCCATTTTGCACATACGATATTGATTCGAATTGGATCCATAGAAATACTATCAAAAAACCATGACTGAATTAGGTTGAACAAATCTCTAAAGAAGTCCAAAACAACATCAAAAACACCCTGAACCAGTGGCAATGGCAGCCGACGTGGAACAACGAGGACCTTGGTCAAAGCGTATTGATCGAGGCCCATGGAGACCGCGCAGGAGGCCAAAGTAGCCCCTGGGAGCCCCGGAATGGGAAAAGGAAGGGATTTTTGATGCGCGATTAGTGCTTAGTGCTAATCGCACATCGCTAGGTGAACAGGGCCCTGAAGGGGAAGCCCGAGCACTCAGTCACATCGGGAGCCAGGAAACCATGGGCAGAAAAAGTGAAAACGTTAATGTACGAAGGCGGGACCCGTGCATTAGAGAATTGACGGTATTGATCGAGGCACCCTTGAACAGTAAGAGGTTTTGGATGAGCAAGTTAACCGCGTGAAATGTGCGTATGGCATTGGATTTGGAGGGCTCAGATCGGATGGTTGAGATCGTGCCCGATGGAAAAAAGTGGAATCGACAGGGAATTAAGCCACATTCTGAAGGGGTTTGGAATCCATTTGATCGCCACGGTGGAGGAAGAATGCATCCATGGCATAACTAAAGAAATGAACCAATGAAGCATGATAGTGCCATTTAGAGGAGGACACGTGGCCACTCCCTGAGCATTCATGATGACGCCGAACACAGGGAACTCCAAGCACAACTGCAGAAGGCGAATCGATAGGCAGAAGAGGAACCGAACAGGCATAGGGATCAGATGGCTAAAAGCCATGAACGGAGATAGTCTAATCAGTTAGATTTGAGAAGAGTCCAAGCGACCAAGAGAGACAGTGAATAATGAACCCTGAGAGGAGGACTGAACACAGAGAACATTAAAGCCAAGAAGAAGAGACAGAGGGCTCTGCTAACCAAAGGCAGTGTCGAGCACTAGAGAGCTTGAAGATTCAAGCCTTCCCATAGAGGAATCTGTCTGGACTGAGCATCACATTTGGCTCTTTCCATTGTAGACCAAAAGGTCACAGAGCTGGTAGGAAGAAGAAAATTCTATGTACTCCAAGTGGCTTGGGGAATCCAAGAATCACCCTGCCAAGCAAAATCTGCTCCAGGAGAACTCATATTGAGTCCTTGTATTGTAATTTCTCTGCTTGAAGACACAATCAAACAAGGCCACCACTGAAAGCTGGACCAGAGACATAGCCCTGGAGAATAGGGTGAACTCCTTATTAAAATTGTTTGTCTTTCTGTTGCTTACTGTATTTCTCTACTGTCTTTCCATTTTATTGTCTGTGTATTGGCAATCTGATCGATCCGTTGCTTCAATAACACAGAACACACACCAGCACATGAGTCTATAATACCTTAGTTTAATAAATCTTTAACTAATGTCACTCATAGGGTGAATATCAGATCAAGTGGTATCAGAGCTCAAGGCTGTAAGGTTAGACAAACTTGTGTTGGTTTAGCTATGAATTCTCACAAGATCAAAGCTCAAATTAGGAGAAGGAGAGTTGGTGGAAACTAATACTGAAATTTGGAAAGTCTATCCTCGAAAGACCATGTCAGAAGAAGGTTCTATAGGGCTAGACCCTCAATTCATAGAGAGTTTCCTAGCTATAAATTCTATGGTTGAAGAAATGTTCAGAGACTTTAGAAAGCAAAAGGTGGAAGATGCATCAGGCTCTAAGCAAGAGAAAGAAGAAGATGAGTCTCACTTCCATGACAACTCCAAAGGAAAGGGGAAAGAGGAACACTTTCTCACACCTACTAATAGCCATGTACATAATAAGAAAGAACCTTTGATTAAGCTAGATGTTAAATTTGATTTGCCTATATATGATGGAGAGCTAAATGCTGAAAATTTGGACAATTGGATTAGACAAATTGATGCGTATTGCAGGGTACGGAACATAAAATCAAAGAAGAGTAAGATTCAGCTGGCAAGCCTACGCCTAGGAGGCACCGCCTTGGTTTGGTGGGAAGGCAGAACCCAAGTTGATATGAAAAGACATGGCAAGACCATCTCGGTTTGGAGTGAATTTTTTGCTGCAATCAAAAAGCAGTTCTATCCGTTGACCTACATGCAACAAGCCATGATGAGTTGGAAAACTCTTCGATAGTTGAAAGGGAAAAGTGTGCAAGGGTATACTCAAGAGTTCAGAAAGAGAGCATTGATGTTGAGTATCTCATTAGACTCACGAGAGACTCTTTTGAAGTACATTGGTGGTATACAAAGCTACATGAGGCATACCATCCTCATGTTTAATCCCACTAGTATAGATGAGGTATCTGTACAAGCTACTTATCTAGAGGCTAGAGGAAAGAATGGCAATCTGGAAGTTGGGGGGGACCATCCCAACCCACTATAAGAATGAGCAAGGAAAAAAGAAAATAGAAATGGAAGGCAAGGAAGGCTAACATTGCACAGAAAGCCAAAGCTTCATGCACTCACTATAAAAGGGAGGGGCATGATGATGAGCATTTTTGGATTCTGCATCTAGAGCTAAGACCTAAGAAGTCTGAGGGCAAGAAGAAGAAGAAAGCTGCAACTATTCAGAGATATTTGGGGTCAGACTCGGGAGATGAAACAACTGTAGCAGCCACAGGTAAAAAAGGTAAGAATTCTGAAGCATCTACTAGTAATTCTGCTCAATCTGTTATTGATGAAGAAAATGAGAGAAAAAGACATGAGCTTTTCCATATTCGAGTTATTTCCAAAAATAAAAAGATTGATACTTTGTTTGATAGTGGCTCACAAGTAAATTTGATTTCTGAAGCAATTGTAAAGAAATTGGGATTAGCAACTACACCTCACAAGAAACCATACCCATTAGGATGGTTTAATGATAAAGCACAACTACAAGTGACTAGACAGTGCAAACTTAAGTTTTCTTTTGGGTCAGCATTTGTAGATGAGGTTGAGTTAGACATAATTCCTTTGGATATATGTGGAATTGTTTTAGGAAGTCCCTACTTGTATGATAGAAAGGCTATTTTCGATAGAGCTGAGAACAAGTATCTACTGGTTAAAGATGGAATCAAATACTTTGTAAGAGCTCATAAGCTAAAGAATAATTATGCTCTCATAAACTCAGGACAGATGAAAAGAATGATTAATTCATGCAAAAATTCTTACTGATGGTTGTAAAGGAAAAGAAACCTGATAAAACCAATGTATTTAAGGGCTGTAATGCTAAACAACAAGCTGATATAGAAAAGGTTGTTTCAGAGTATGATGTCTTGTTTCAAGAACCTAAAGATCTGCCACCCAAAAAGGGAATAGTACATGATATTATTTTGTAGCAAGATGTTCCATTGCCTAACATTGGGATGTGCAGGTTGTCTACTTTAGAGAATGCTGAAATCAAGAAGCAAGTGCAGGAGTTGCTTGATAAGGGCTTCATCAGGCCTAGCACATCACCATGTGGGTCACCAATCGTTTTGGTGCTAAAGAAAGATGGCTTGTGTAGAATGTGCATAGACTACTGACCACTGAATAAGATAATAATAAAAAATCGTTATCCCCTTCCTCGCATAGATGATCTCATAGATCAATTAAAAGAAGTTGTTTATTTCACCAAGCTTGATTTGCACAGTGGATACCATCAGGTCAGAGTTGCAGAGCAAGATGCATGGAATACTGCTTTCAAAATAAAGCAGGGATTGTATGAATGGCTGGTTATGCCTTTTGGCTTAACTAATGCTCCTGCTACTTTCATGAGATTAATGAATGATGTACTCAGACCTTTCCTTGATGATTTTGTTATTATGTATTTGGATGACATTCTGTTTTTTAGTAAAACGTGGGAAGAACATTTAAAGCATGTTAAGTAGACATTAGATGTTTTGAAAAGAGAAAAATTTTATGTTAAACTCTCAAAATGTGAATTTGGCAAAACATTTCTAAACTATTTGGGTCACATAGTAGGGGGAGGTGAATTGAGAATAGATCCCTCTAAAGTGGCAGTCATTGTGAACTGGCCTAAACCCAGGTCTGTTATAGAAGTGAGAAGCTTCTTAGGAGAAGCACAATATTGGAGGAAGCTCATCTCTAACTTCTCCTTGATTGCACCTCCCTTACATGCTTTAACAAGATTGAATAAGGTGTTTCAGTGGGGAGGCAAACATCAGAAAGCCTTCGACACCTTGAAAGAGAAAATAAGTACAACACCTGTACTAGCACTGCCAGATTTATAAAGGCCATTCGAGATCCAAACTGATGCTAATGACTATGCCATGGGAGCAGTGTTGACACAACACGACAAACCCATATGTTATCATTCTGAGACTTTTAATCCTACAATAGTTAATTATCCTACCTATGATAAAGAATTGTATGCATTAGTTCAGAGTGTGAAAAAGTGGAAACATTACTTAATGGGCAAAGAGACAGTAATACATACTGATCATTAGCCACTTTAATATCTACACTCCCAAACTAAGTTGCAACAATCAAAGCATTACAGATGGATGGGTTTTCTACAACAGTTTCACTTAGTCATCAGATATAAAAAGGGCATACATAACAAGGTTGCAAATATGTTATCTAGACCCATTATAAATGCATCTACCATACTTAAGCATAATTCTGTGCTACATGAAAGCTACATAAAACAATATGCTCAGGATATGGATTTTAAAGATGTATATGCAACTTTGAGTCAAGGAAAAAGAGTAGAAGAATTGGACTATCATATAAAGCACTGACTCTTATACCATTGTGGGAAACTCTATATTCCACAAACTGAGAGGATAAAGATAATTAGAGAAGCACACACTTCTCTGATATCAGGTCACTTTGGGGTTAGTAAAACAGTTGCACAGCTGCAAAGCTTCTGCTATTGGCCAAAAATGAATGAGACAGTTTCTAGATATGTAAGAGGGTGTGCCATGTGTGCTAAAAGCAAGCCCAGGAATAGAAAACTAGGCTTGTACACTCCATTGCCAGTTCCTTCTCACCCTTGGGAAAGTGTTTCCATGGATTTTGTTGGAGGACTGCCTAAATCTAGGAAAGGTCATGATTATCTATATGTTGTTGTGGATAGGTTCAACAAAATGTGTATTTTGATACCTTGTAGCAAGTAGATCACAGCTGAACAAACTGAAAAATTGTTCTTTAAACATGTATGGGTTTATTTTGGATTACCCACTTCCATTGTATCTGATCAAGACACCCGATTCATGCGGAAGTTTTGGTCTAGTCTATGGGAACTGATGGACACCAAGTTGAAGAAAAGCATAGCTTTTCATCCACAAACAGATGGCCAGATAGAAGTAGTAAGTAGGACAGTGATCCAGTTACTGAGAGGATATTGCAGTAAACACCCTAAGCTTTGGGATGAACATTTGTGGTATTTGCAGCATGATTACAACAAAGACAAACACTCTTCTACACAGAGATCTCCTTTTGAGACCTGTTTTGGTTTCACACCAAGGTCTCCTTTGGATTTTGTCTTTGGTAAAGATACCATGGTTGATGGACACAGTGATGTGGACAAGGCAACTAGGTTCATTGAACAGATCCAGGAGATCCATCAGCCAGTACAGGAATAGTTGGAAAAGAGCCAGGTCAAGTATAAGGCTAGGCCTGATAAGCATCGGATGGAGCATAGTTTTCAATTTGGAGACTAAGTCTGGTTGTATATCACCAAAGACCGGATGCAAGGTGAAGGTAAAAAGCTAAAGCCTATCAGGTATGGACCTTTTAGGATACTTGAGAAGATTGGTGAAAATGCTTTTTGCCTTGATCTACCAGCTTACATGCACATCTACTCAGTCGTAAATGTAGACTGCTTGAGATTGTTTAAACCTTCAATGATGGAGGAACGTGAAGAGAAAAGTCAGTTGCCTTCTATTGATGACTTGCTACCTGAATACCTCAAAGAATTGCAGGAAGATAGAGTGCTGGACAGGAAGGTGAGGACAACATGCAGGGGAGAAGTTGAGTACCTCAGGATTGGGCTCAAACATTCAAAGCCAAGTAGCGCAAAGTGGATTGAGATTAGACAAGTGAAGAAACAATATCCTCACTTAGTCGATGCTTGAAAAAAACCTTTTGGTTGTCCAAAATATTTTTCAGTGGGGAGGCCGTGATTTGAATTGGAACCATAGAAAGACTGTCAAAAAACCATGAGTGAATCAGGTCGAAAAAATAACTAAAGAAGTCCAAAACAACATCAAAAACAACCTGAACCAGTGGCAATGGCAGCAGATGTGGAATGACGAGGACCTCAGTCAAAGCACACTGATCGAGGTCCATGGAGACTGCGCAGGAGGCCAAAGTAGCCCCTAGGAGCCCCGAAATGGGAAAAGGAAGGGATTTTTGATGCGTGATTAGCGCTTAGATCTAATCACCCATCGCTAGGTGAACAGGGCCCTGAAGGGGAAGCCTGAGCACTCGGTCACATCGGGAGCTAGGAAATCACGGGCAGAAAAAGCGAAAAAGCTAACGTACAGAGGTGGGACCCACGCACTTGAGAACATGCGGTATTGATCGGGGCGCCCTTGAATGGTAAGAGGTTTTGGACGAAAGCAGAGCGATTCCATACATTGCTCGATGCGTGGCAGGCGGAGGTGAGAGAAAACCGCTATTAATCGTGCACTATCGGTCGAGCAAGTCAACCGCACGAAACATGCGTATGGCGTTGGATCTGGAGGGCTTAGATCGGACGGTTAAGATTGTGCCCGATGGAAAGAAGCGGAATCGACAGGAAATTTAGATAGATTCTAAAGGGGTTTGGAATCCGTTTGACAGCCACGGTGGAGGAAGAATGAATCCATGGCGTAACTAAAGAAATGAACTGACGAAGCTTGTTGGCACCATTTAGAGGAGGACAAGTGGCCACTCCCTGACTGTTCATGATGATGCCAAACACAGGGATCTCCAAGCGCAGCTGTAGAAGGCGAATCGACAAGCAGAAGAGGAACCGAACAGGCATAGGGATCGGATGGCCAAAAGCCATGAACGGAGACAGTCGAATCAATTAGAGTTGAGAAGAGTCCAAGTGACTAAGAGAGACAGTGAACAGTGAACCCTGAGAGGAGGACTGAACACAGAGAACAGTAAATCCAAGCAGAAGAGACAGAGGGTTGAGCTGACCAAAGGTAGCGTCAAGCACCAGAGAGCTTAAAGATTCAAGCCTTCCCATAGAGGAATCTGTCCAGACTGAGCGTCACATTTGTCTCTTTCCATTGTAGACCAAAAGGTCACAGAGCTGGTAGGAAGAAGAAGAGTCTGTGTACTCCAAGTGGCTTGGGGAATCCAAGAACCACCCTGCTAAGCAAAATCTACTCCAGAATAACTCATATTGAGTCCCTGTATTGTAATTTCTCTACTTGAAGACACAATAAAACAAGGCCACCACTGAGAGCTAGACCAGAGACGTATCCCTGGAGAATAGGGTGAACTCCTTATTAAAATTGTTTGTGTCTTTGTGTTTCTTAACGTATTTCTCTGTTGTCTTTCCATTTTATTGTCTGTGTATTGGAAATCTGGTCGATCCGTTGCTTCAATAACATAGAACACACACCAGAACGTGAGTCTGTAATACCTTAGTTTAATTAATCTTTAACTGATGTCACTCATAGGGTGAATATAATATCAGATACCTCGTTGGAAAGGTCTCTCTGATTAATACAAGTTTTTCTACAGGCCATTTCCTGTGGCTTTGAGCTTGCCGTAGACCCCAAAAAAATGTCATTTAGGGGGTCAAAACTGTTCCGGAAGTTCAGGACCTGAAAAACTACTAAAAATAGTAAATGCTGAAATGAACAAGGAAACAGATGAAACTGACTGGGGGTCTAGGTGGAACAGGCGGGTAGCCACCAGTATCCACCTGGATCATTCCTCCCCCTTAGGAAGCAATGGTCCCCATTGCGTGGAGAGCCTCCACGAGGTGAGAAAATTTATGTTGAACCTGGTCCCTTATGAAAAACTTGTCGTGGTGAAGGAGTTGGCTTTCTTTGACAACTCGATATAGCTGTATCCTCTGTTAGTGAGTGTTCTTGATCTGTGTGTCCATGATCTAATCATTTGTGGCATATTCCATGCAACTCGGGTTGAGCTCTATTGGTATGAGCTATTCTGTAGTGTCAGATGTGTCCAACAATGGTGGAAAGTATGGTCGAAGTTGATCTACATTGAACCCTCGGTGAAAACCGAGGAACAATGGGATGATGAGCTCGAAGCATTGTCACCGATGACCTTGGTGATGGTGTATGACCCATATTGGAGTGGATGAAGCTTGTGGTAGGGTCCAACAAGACGCTCCTTCTACGAATGTAGCCAAAATTTGTCACCCACCTGGAACTTATGAGGCACTCGATGTTGATCACGGCGCTGCTTCTACTTAGCATTGGATTCGTCCAATATATCATGGACCTACTTGCAGATGTGTTGAATGTGCTCAATGAAGTTGTTAGCCCTTTCACCTTCAGACTGAACATGAGACGAATCTACCTGAGTGGTTGTAAATGGTATGGTTGCATCAATGGGGCATAATGGTTGAAATACCAACCCTACCTAAAAGGGGTTGTGGCCTATTGAGTTGTGGAGATCTCTATTGTAGATGTGTTGAACATAGGGGAGACTTTCATCCCACATGCGTGGATGATTCGAGTTGTACATGCGAAGAATGTGTATGATCATCTTGTTGGCAACCTTTGTTTGGCCTTCAGTTTGGGGATGGAAAGTCATGGACTTAGTAATTTTTGTATCCATCATCGACTAGGGACTTGACCAAAACGCATTCAGGAATTTGATATCCCCATATGAGACAATGGACTGTGGGATCCTAAAGTGTACCCACAATCGCTCAAAGAAGAGCTTAGCAGTGGCCTCTATTGTGATACTCTTATTGCAGGTCGCCTTGATCGCCATCATAGAGAATCTGTCGATGACCACGAAAATGCAATCATTGTCGTGCTTAGTAGAAGAAAGGCCCAACATGTAATCCATGGAGGCAGATTCCGAAGGCCAGCTAGGAGTAGGTAGAGGAGTATATAAGCCTTGCTTTTTGATGGTTGGTTTGGAAATGGCGCGGGTGGTGCAAGATCTAATGTACTATCTAATGTACTTCCCAACATCATGACGAAGTTTCAGCCAATAAAAATACTTCTGCAATACCACCATTTTTTTCTCTACTCCGAAATGTCCAAGGACCCAACTATAGTGCGCCTCCCAAATCATCTTGGCACACTCACTTGAAGGAACAAAAATGTGTCCCAGGTGGCATAACAGTGCATCCTGAAGGTGAAAATTTGGAACTTGCTTCCCTTCCAAGAGTGTTTGGTATACGCTGTTGAATTCTCAATCTCTCTTGTAAATATGTGGCCACCCCGATATCTCGTGCCCATAGGAGTCGAGCATAATGATCAACGCCATGATCGATCGTCAGTTGAGGTAATCAACAACATTATTGGTGTTTCCCTTCTTATACTTAATTTTCAAATGTAGCTGTTGCAAATAGGTGGACCATTTCTGATGGCGATCATTTTGTAACTTCCCTTGTGTCTATATGAACTTTAGAGTTTGGTGGTCTATGTGGATGGTCGTTTCCTTCCCCAGAATGTAATGCTTCCATTAACGGTATGCCTGCACAATGGAATACAATTCTTTGTCGTAAGTGGTGTACTTTTCGACTGTGTCTGAAAGTGTCTCATTGTAGTAAGCCACTGGATGCCCATGCTGACTAAGACCTACACCAATAGCATAGTCAGAGGCATCTGTCTCAATCTCAAATGGTTGTTGCAGGTCTGGTAATGTCAGCACTGGTGTAGAACAGAGGCAATTTGTTATGCAACCAACTCACAAAATAGAAGAAAAGATAGATCACCACCTTCAAAACAAACATCTTCGAGGGGGAAACCTCCTTTACATTACAAAAATTAACAATTCTTGTATGATTCAAATGACACAATGTCCTTTGTATATATAGGGGTCTAAGGGGTCACAATATAATCTGAGTCGACATAACAATAATAATGTAAGGGCACCACAATAAAAATAGTGGGCTTCTATGGGGCACAACAATAACAATAAGAGGGCTACATTAATATCAATGATGGAATATTGGGCTTCTATGGGGCACAACAATAACAACAAGGGGGCTACACTAATAACAATGAGGAAATACACTAGTATTATAGGGACCTAACATGCCCCTCTCCTTCAAAAAAAGCGTTGTCCTCAACGATTGAGTAGTTTTGGATGTTTTTGTATAAAATTCTCATTCTCCCATGTGGAATCTTCCATGGGTAAGTTCTTCCCCTTGATGAGATACTTTCAAATTGATTGATTTCGTAGCTATCAAGTTCTTGTTTCCATGACTGCTTTAGGTTCCAATATGATTTTTCTTCCTCGTCAAGTTCTAGCAATATTGTTTGAATTGGGATCTTTTCACCTATAACCTTCTTTAAGCATGAAACATGGAAAAGTGGGTGCACTCATGAAGATGTAGGAAGCTCCAATTTGTATTCCATAGTACCAATTTTTTGCAGCACCTTCTAAGGACCATAATACCTTGGTGATAATTAATTATTCTTCTTATCTTGCTTGAGGGACATTTGTTTGTATGGTTGTATCCGTGAAAATACCCATTCTCCTACATCAAAAATTCTTTAGTTGCGATGTTGATCTGCCTGTTGTTTCATTCTATTGTGTGCCAAAGTGAGGTTATCCTTTAAGAGTTGGAGAATTTGTCATTGATTCTCTATGTGATCTTCCAAAACTTGAACCTTAGAATTTTCTCTTAAAGATGATGTGATGGATGGTGGATGATATCCATAAAATGCCATAAATGGGGCCATTTTTGCTATAGTATGGAAGGAAGTGTTATACTACCATTCAGCCAGAGGTAACCACTCGATCCATTATGTTTGTTTATCAGATACAAAGCAATGAAGATATCCTTCCAAACATTTGTTTACTATCTCAACTTTCCCATCTGATTAAGAATGATAAGATGAGCTATGAGCTAATTGAGTACCCAGACAAGAAAATAAGTATGTCCAAAAATTTCCAGTGAAAATAGGATCTCTGTCACTTACAATAATCTTTGGGTTTCCATGTACATTATGAATTGTTTCCATAAATGAAGTAGTAAATGTACTGGCTTTAAATGGATGTGATAATGCACAAAAGTGTGCATACTTGGTAAGTCTATCAACTAGCACCATGATGACACTCTTTCCTTCGAACTTGGGTAAATCCGTGATAAAATCCATTGAAACCTCCTCCCAATGTTGACTTGGAATGGATAAAGGTTGTAACAAACTCAGGGTATTAATTGTCTCAAATTTATTTTGTTTGAAAACCAAACATTCTGCCACAAAATTTTGAATATCAGATTTAAGGCCATCCCAAAAAAATTCCTTCTTAATCCCATTGTAAGTTTTTAAAAAACCTGAGTGCCATCCTAAGGGAGAGGTGTGTAATTCCATAAGAATCTTTTGTTTGAGTTGGGAATTCTTACAAAGGTATAAGCGATCTTTGTACCATAATGCATAATTTTTCCAACTAAATGTATCAGATGTACTAGGATCTTGCTACAACTTTGGATGAGTGCCCACGCTTCTTTGTCATTCTTCCATTCATCCCTCGCTTCAGTTATCCAATCTGGTTGGATAATAGAAATGACACACAACAACTCTTCCACATCCTCATCCTTTCTTGAGAATGCATCTGCAACAACATTTTTCTTCCCCTTTTTGTAGATGATTTCAAGTTCATAATCCAACATCTTTGTGACCCATTTTTGCTGCTCTTCTTAAGATAATCTTTGTTCTAAAAAGTATTTAAGACTATCATGATCTGCTTTTACCTTGAAGTGCCTTCCCATTAGGTAAGATCACCATTTCTTAAGTGTGTGTAGTATTGCCAACATTTCCTTCTTATAAATAGCTTTGTGTAAGTAATTTCCTTTGATTGGAAAACTTTCAAAAGAAATGGGTCTTTCTTCTTGCTTTAAAACAACACCAATTCCATTTCCCGAGGCATCACATTCCATAATAAAGGTTTTTGTGAAGTCTGGCGTATCTAAGACCGGTGCTTCGCACATTGCCTCTTTAATATGCTCAAAGGCCTTAGTTGCTTCTAGAGTCCAAGAAAATGTATCTTTCTTTAGTAATGCTATTAGAGGTGCACTTATTCTCCCATAATTCTTAACAAACTTGCGATAATACCTTGTCAGCCCAAGAAATCCTCCCATATGCTTTATGGATGTGGGGATTTTCCATTATAATGTCATTAATTTTGTTAGGGTCTAACTTAAACCCTCACGAGATACAATATTACCCAGATATTCCACCTCTTGTACTCCAAAGAAACATTTGGAGGTTTTTGCATATAATTGTTTCTCCTCTAATAGCTTGAGAAACCTATCAACATGGTCAACATGATCCTTACAAGACTTGTTCTAGATTAGTATATCATCAAAAAAAAATAACAAAAATTTTCTAAGGAAAGGTTTGAAAATGGAATTCATCAAACCTTGAAATGTAGAAGGTGCATTGGTAAGGCCAAAAGGCATGACCAAAAATTCATAATGACCTTCATGAGTTCTAAATGTTGTTTTCGGAACGTCTTCAATGTTCATTCTAATTTGATGATATCCTAAATGAAGATCCAACTTAGTGTAGTAGATTTCTCCATGTAATTCATCCAATAATTCATCAATGACAAGAATGGGGAATTTATCTTTAATAGTGAGCTTGTTGATCTCCCTATAATCTGGACACATGCGCCATGACCCATCCTTCTTGTGAACCAATACTACTGGAGAAGAGAAATAACTTTGACTAGGTTGAACTATACCAACCTCTAGAATTTATGCAACCATGTTGGGTTGTGTTATATTCTTTCCACGACTAGCTGACCTAGTTAACCAGGGGGTTAGGGGGGTAGTGGAGCCCCCCCTTCGTTGCACCGATTTCATAATGGGGGGGTCACAAGGGATTTGAGGGGGGCGATTAGCCCCCCTCTATGGGGTTCGGGGTAGTGCCCTAGGGAATTTTTTTTGGACCCTATATTAGGTGGGTGGACCTACCTGATGAGCCTAGGTATTTCAATAAGAATGTTGCAACTGCGAGGGCTACCAGCTTTACTTATCAACCCAGGTTTCGTACAAACTTGGAGGTGACAGTGCTATATGCACAAGTAGAAGTGAAGGTACTGCCTCTTGTCACTTCTCATTTGGCAAGAGACCCCAAGGGTTCCAAGCCAGACTTCTATAAGGCCAGAAGAAACTTGATTTTGATGGAAGAAGAAAAAATCTATTCTAAGGGAGAGCTACTCTACTGTAGTAATGAAGAAAACAATCATGTAATGCTAAACTCACACCAGACCCTAGCTAACCAATTAAACAACTATGCTAAGCATAATTACTAGATCAATCACTAATCTAATGCTAATTCTCTAAGTTACAGAAGTAAAAGCATCAAAACTAGACTAAGGGGTAAGCAAAGGAAACTAAGTTAAGTCTGTGTTTAAGCGGAAGAGCAGTCAGAGATCAAAATTGGTCAAAAGAGGACGTAATGAGAAACAATGCATAAGAGCCGTTGGATCAGGCGGGTGAAAGGTAAATGAACGGCTGAGATCAGATTGTAGGAGGGTATGTAAATAGATGAACGAACAGGGTTAACAAGTTGAATGTTGGAGAATAGATCGTGGAAAAAAGGAACGTGTAGAAATGGTGGCAGGTTTGCAGAGGTGGTAAGCTATATTTTGCGTGCGCTCAAAACCATAAGCTGTATTTTGAGATTTCATGCAATTAGCCTTACCAAGCGACATGTAGCATGAGAAAACCACTTTTCTTGTGTGCTCTTAGTCGGATAATGGTCGTGCAAGTGTTTGCGTGAGATTGCATGACAGCCGTTGGATCAGGCGGGGTTGATTAATGATGGAGATTGGCCAAGCTAGTTGGCGATCGATTGAAGCGACAACCGTTGAATCAAGAGACAGATCGACGGTGGAGATTAAAGTGGGAGAAGAAAACGTGTGGAAATGATAGAGTGGGTTTAGAGGGTGGTAAGCTTTTTATCGCGCGTCCTCAAAGTTGTAAGCAGTTTTCTAAAATTTTGCGCGATTAGCCTCTTCGGGCAACATATAGGATGGGGAAACCACTCTGATCGTGTTCCGTCGGGCAGATAACGATTGGACAGAAATCCACACGATATTGCGCAATAGCCGTCGGATCTGGTGAGACAGATCAACGGTGGAGATTTGACCGAGCTAGTTGGCGAGCGGGTGCGCGATAACCATTGGATCAGACAAGGCAGATCGATGGTGGGGATTTAAAGTGCATAAAGTCAGCGTTGAAAATGAATTTGGTGATGATTGGTCAGGTTTCACGATGTAAAGTAATCTACGGGTAAAAACAATTTAAACGTGAATTAACTGCTTCTGCCAAGTATTTCATGCTGAGGGAGAATGAAAGGGATATGAGGGAGATCAAATTACAGGAAGAGAGTGAAGGAGCAGATGATCATGAAAGGAACCAAGTAATAATGTAATGAACCCAGTGACTATGTTAAACAACAAAATCCATGTGAAAACCAAAACCCTGTGTTTTGGGGGTTGCTGTAGGGTTTCGTCCTCACGTCATGGTCCCAGAGGGAGTAGGTGAGGTTGAGACACCTGTGGAAAACCTTATGAATCTTCTCTTTTCTAACCTGCTGATTGAATGAAAGCATAAATGATCTATTTTGTGCTAATGTAATGAGATTGCAACTATTTAAGCAAAGGAACAGTTAAACAATAAACCTCTGTAATGGAAATGCAGCTACTTAAACAAATAACCAGTTAAACCATGAATAATCTACTCTATACTATGGTGATGCAAATGCAACTACTTAAGCAAATAATCAACTAAAACCATGAAGCTATGCTAGTTTTGGAATGGAAATGAACTACTTAAGAAAATGTACAAGAAACCATGAATTTGTATTACTGTTATAATGAAAATGCATCTAATTAAGCAAATGAACAGAAAATGGGAATCTATGCTAGCATCACAATACAATAAAGAGGAGCTTTGGCTACTAGGGTTGGGCCCTAACCCAAGAGCTTCAGCCCTCTCAGTTAACTTAGTGTTGGCTCAAAACAAAACTCATCTTCATTATAAATAAAAAATTGTTACAACACTTGCAGCTTGAAAACAAACTGGACTTCTACGGTGAGAAGTTTGAATTCTTCCTAACTCTTCGTAACTAAAAAACTGAGGTCCTATGCCTCTCTACTTATACATCTGAAGTCTCCAATGACTTCCTTCAAAATTAGGGAGGCACAACTCCCATTTCAATGATAAACTCGTGCTTTCCCTTTCACTAGTTCGGCTGCCTTC
The DNA here is from genome assembly GCA_031772625.1 of Pinus tabuliformis. Lineage (NCBI taxonomy): Eukaryota > Viridiplantae > Streptophyta > Pinopsida > Pinales > Pinaceae > Pinus > Pinus tabuliformis. Next base: position 672,487,184 of record CM062815.1, read on the forward strand.
TAGTAGGGAGGCTTGGCTCCCAAATTAAGATAAACTCGTACTTTCACTTCCTTGGCTACCTTCTAGTACACCTGATTTGGCTATTTGTACCTTCACTAGCTTGGTTGCCTTCTTGTACACCTGATTTCGTTGTTTGTACTTTCTGCTGATGGAGGGATATTCTAATGGAGGGGCAGTAAATGAGGAGCATTTACCTCGTATAATTCCTCTCCCTTGTCCCATTCAAGTTTTTACCAAGGTCTTTAGCATATTTCCTTCCTTTTATCTTTTATCCTTGCATTATCCTTGCTTTTATCCTTTATTGCTACATTACATGCACATTAGACCACAAGAAAATTATCCAACTCTACTCATCTCATAAACAAAATATAATCAAAAGTATGCAATAAGTTGTGAGAATAGTTGGTTTGGTTAAGCTAGGAGGTGAATTAAGGTCAATTAAGGCCCATATAATTACTCAATGATGAGGCTCATCATCACCCCCCTACTGAAAGTGTTGCTCATCCTTTGAGCAACTTAGTGGCTTTGGTAGCCTCTCTGACATCTCATGCTTCTGTTGTGGTCTCTACTTCTTGTTTATAGAAGCCTGCTTTCCTTTCTACTTCTTCCCACTAATATTCTCTGATCTTCAAGCTATGTGGTAGTGTTTTCCATCTCCTTATGCAGGCATGTATATTATCATTTCTTGGCAGCCTAAACATGTCCTCAAAATGTGAAATTGCTTGCCCTTGAGCAGCAAGATATTGAGGTTCCAGCTGAGGATTATTTACAATTAGATTATGGGTGCTAATTAGGGCCATGGGATTTGATTGTTCAGCTGCTTCTCTGTCCTTGAAGCCACTTAGCTCTTTTGTTTCATGTTGCTCCTTATTGTTCTGAAATGTAGAGGGGTTTTCCTCCTTGTTTTCCTATTTTTCTTGACTGGTGTGCTGAGAGCAGTGATGGCAGCTGCTGCCTTCTACTCAAGGACCTCTAGAGACACCCTAGGTGACTCCTCTTTTTGTTCTTCCCCTTCTATTTCAATGCCTTCTTTCTCTTCTGTTTCAGCATCATCCTCTGTATTAGTTCCTTCTTCATCCATCTCATACCCATCTAGCTTTGTATCTTCTTCTTCTTGTTTTGCCTCCTCCTTACTGACAGAAGGACTAACATCATAGATGAGGGTTTCATGTTATCCTCTACTGGTAAGTCTCGGAAGGCTGACCATGTTATAGGGATCTTGAGGTTTTGGAGGGCATCCTCAATGAGGATTCTAGTCAACCCATGGTGAACTAACTGTTGGGAATTTCTTGTCTTTTCTTTGCTGCTGGAGTCTAGGCGTGATTGCATCAAAAAATAGGGTATGCTGAGTCTTTGGTGAACTGGTGTTTCTACCCCAAATCTTAATTGTTCAAGCTCTCTAAAATGGTAGCCATAAACAACACTCTATCTACCCTCACATGAGATATACTTGATGAGCATCTTGCTTTTGAGGCTTGACGAGAAAATAAGCAAATTCTTTGAGAAAGAACAGAGTTTCCTGTGTATGTAATCTACTAGCTTTCTAGAGGCAACTGACCAACTTTTTACTTACAAACCAACTACCTCTTAAACTTTACAACTTTTGATCAAATGATGCATATGAGTGAGTGAGTAGGATACTTACCTGTGGCCTTAATGCCACACTGCAGTTGTCAAAGATTAGAGGTGCTACTGATGGTCATTCTTCCTCGTCCTTTGTTGTCTATTGATGGTTTCTTGACTACAGATCTGATGCTGCTGATGGTCATTCTTCTTCTTCCTCTGCTGTCCGCTAATGGTTTCTTGACTGCAGATCTGATGCTGTTGCTGCTGCTGTATGGTCATCTTTCTTCCTCCTCTGTTGTCTATTGATGGTGTCTGTGACTACAGATCTGATGCTGCTGAATGGACAAAGGGAGTAGGAGTGTGTGTGGATGCAAGGATGATGGTAATGGATGAGGTGAGGGGTTAGATCATGTCTAGAATGAATTTTTGGGATCTAACCAATATACCAGTCAGGGGATCCTGTAGAAAACACAATTTTCACCTGAATTGGAGCAATGAAGTGAAAAACAATGGAATTTATGGAGGGATGCATGGTAAGGAGTAGAGGAGATGAGCATATGTGAGGCAAGGATCCCTTTGGATATTCTCTTTTCTTCTTGATTGTCTTTCTCATCCTCTTGCAAATAACAATTGCGTTTTTTCTCTTATTATATATATATATATATATATATATATATATATATATATATATATATATATATATATATATATATATATATATATATATATATATAGATACATTCTTTTTTTTAAACACCTAGGCTGCCTCAGAGAGGTTTTCACCGTAGATATTTGCCCTAGGCACCTCAAGGAAGGTTTTCACCTAGGGATCTTATTTTTCTTTCCATTTTTCTCATCCTTGAGCCGCCTCATGGAGTTTTTCAACCCAAAGATGGGACTCAAGTGCCTCATGGAGGTTTTCACCTGAATCCTTATTCTGTTTTCTTTCTTTTTCAGCGACCTGATGAGGGAGGAGTTGAAACTTGCTCCACCATCATCACTGTCTCATTGATACTGTCAATGAACTCTTGTTTAGGTAAAGGCCTCTTGTACATTTTCACTCTGTGTCCATTAACTAGTAATGGAATGGATTCTTCATATATAGTTCTGATCTGCACTGAACCATTGGCATGGCATCCTTCCACCACATAAGGTCTAAGCCATATTGTCCTTAGCTTTCCCTTTAAGTCTTTATACCTGGAGTCATATAACAATGCCCAGTCTCCTTCTTGAAATTTCTTCTCCTTAGTATGCTTGGCATGCCAAATTTTCCTTTGAAGCTGAACTATATCTGTATGGAGGATGGCCTGCATTCTGAATTCATCCAAGCCATTCAAATGGAACAATTTTTCTTTTTGTGCATGAATGAGATCCAAATCTAGCTGGGTTGCCATCCTTAATGTATTATATTTAAATTCAATGGACAACAAAACCTTTTTCCCATAGACCAGCTCATAGGATGTAAATCCATTGGTGGTCTTCCATGTCCTATTATAGGCCTGGGTGGCCTCAACTAGTCTTTCTGCCCAATCATTTCTATTGTTATTCACTACCTTGGTTAGGATGTTCTCCAGTGCTATGTTGGTCACCTCCACTTTCCCATTAACTAGTGGATGATAAGTAGTGGAGGTCCTATCCTTGATTTTGTGATGCTTGAGTAGTTATTCAATCATGTTGGAGGTAAACTGGTTGCCTTAGTCTGTGACTAGATCTCTAGGGTACCCAAATTTGTAGAATATATTCTCCCTTAGGAACTCAGCCACCTTGTCTTTTGTTGCTTCCTTAATTGCCTTGGTTTTAGCCCACTTAGTCAAGTAATCAATGCACACAATAATGTAATGTTTTTTCTTTGAAGTGACCAAGAAGATGGCGAGCAAGGATCATTTCCATGCTTAATGTGTGTTAATTCTTAGCTAGGTAGTTTCATGTCATTTCATAGCACTTTATATTGAATGCTTTCATTTCCTTAACATAGGCAAGAATTTACTTTCTGCATTAAAGATAGCTTTACATTCAGTGTCAGTAGTTAGCCTCCTTCAAGTCAATAGAACAGTGGTTTGAAAAAACCCTACTGATCTATCGCCCCAATTGATAAGTGACAAGAGTAGATAGTTGCATCTTCTGTGCATATATAACTATCACCCCCAAGTGTGTATGGACCTTGGTTGATAAAGTAAAGTTGGTCGCCCTAGGAGTTTCAACATCCTTGCTGCAATAGGGCTCATCAATCATCACAAAAGGCTATATTCTAGTCACCCCAAATATGAAAAGATGATAACTGCTATAAAGAAATGATATTATTGGCAAAGTCTAAAGAAAGAGGAAATCGAGTATATAACTAAGTGCTTAGTATGACAACATGTAAAGGAGCCCACGGGGCTTTGGATTGATGGTGAATGGGTGTATTTTTAAGGAACTCCTTGCGATAGGTCACCGGTTCAAATCCCACGTGGGTGCTTAGGTAGTATTATATAGAAAAAAAAACATGTAAAGGTGGAGTGAAAGCATCTAACAACATTGTTACAACCAATTCCCATCCTAGAGCAAAAGTGGGAAGTCATCTCCATGGAGTTTTATGTTGGATTGCCAAACATTACTAGGAAACATGATGCCACTATGTTTGTAGTGAACAAGTTGAGAAAAATATCTCACTTTGTATTTGTTAATTCTATCCATAAAGAAAAAGATATCACCCAAGTTTTCATCAAAGAAATAGTAAGACTACATAGGGTGCCAAAGAAAACTGTTTATGATCGGAATGCTAAGTTTACTACAAATTTTTGGAGAGAGTTGTTTAGTAATTTGGGGACAAAAGTATCCTTTGACACATCATTCCATCCACAAACAATTGGAAGAATGAGAGAATAAATAGAGTGTTAGAGGACTTTCTTAGAATGTATGTCATGGTAGCCAAGATAGTGGGAAGAGTTCCGACCTTTGTGTAGTTTTCCTATAATAATGGCTACCAAAAATCCTTGAAAATGATTCCATTCGAGGCTCTCTATGGGAGGAAATGCAACAATCCTATCAGTTGGTGTAATCTAGTGAACATAGTGCATATTGAGACAAAATATGCAAAATGAATTAGAGCAACAAGTCACAGCCATAAAGAAAAATCTAAATGCAACTTAAGATTGATGAAAGATCTATGAAGACCAACACAAAGGGCATTGTGGTGTAGGTAAATTCTAAGTGCGGACACACACAATTCCTCTAGCCCGAGAGAGCAGGTCTAGCCACAAAAAAACAATCTACGGAAGATCTCCTTAAGCTAGAATCAAATAAGAGGGCCTACCTCTTAGTATGCTATTCCGCTTGGTGATGATCTTGCTTCCTCACTCCAACTATCTTTCGTTTCTTTCCTCCGAACAGCTAAAACAAGTAAATGACAAGAAACAACAAACGTGATAACATAAAAATTGCATTTGGCCTACGTAACAGGTCAAGAAACATTAAGCCATAAATATGTAAGATGACATTTCATGTAGGAAATCAATCGATAGTTGCATCTATATTAGTTCAAGAAGAGATTACAAATGATGTGTTGACGTTGTTGTTCTCCTCTAGCATATCCGGGTTGCCACACACTTCTGCTAGCATCTCATGGATAGCCCCAACAAAGGTAGTCTCGAGGCTCTTCCATTTAGTCTTCACACTAAACCAAACTCACAATTCTCCCTTAAACACAAACTATAGGGATACAAACTATGGGTAACTTGTTGATTACTCCAGAATCAAAACTTCAGCCATAACTTAATTAGGACTAACTTGTGCTTGGGAAGAAGAGAGGTTTATATATCTTGGATGGAGGGGAGATGGTTCCTCTTCTCATGGGAGAAGGCCTTATCTCTTGGATTATTTCCATCCTAATAGGGGAAAGGAGCCCAAACTCACCTCCTCAACTCCATTTGGCCTAACCATTTGCCAAACTTCCATTATGAAGCTTCTGGAGTTGGAAGCTTCGGCTCCATATTTAAAAAGACTTCCAAAAGAGGATCACCATGACTGAAAAAGGGCTCAGTCGATCTGATCAACGTTAGGGATAGTTGTAATCCCCTCATATCAGCGCGAGGAGGACATGGGTCATTAGCATCGGTCTTGTAGACTGGGATAAACAAAATATTTTTGGGAAATGATGCAACAGGGAATTATTATGCTCATGAAGAGGGACACAATAGGAGTTTCTTCATTATAGGAAAGAATGTTAGGTACACTGTAGAGTTCTTCCAGGATCGTAGACAGGGAGTACAAGGACAATGACAAAATGTTGTGTAACAGATGCCCCCTAAAGCATGAAGGCTAAGCTAGAGTGAGGGGTGAAATTCTTTACAAGTGGAAGCAGGGAACAGAGTCCTTCATCGGAAAACCTGCAAGCAAGCATAGATACATATACATCACTGAAAACTCTGAATAATAATACATGAATCGTGGTATGGATGCAGCCATCTAGAGAATGATCATGTAAATGGATATAAGACATGGGCGCAACCATCCAGCAGAAAGGATCATAACGAAAACTAGGTATGGTCATAACCATCCAATAATGAGAGCGATCACATATAGCAACTCACGGTATGGTCGCAACCATCCATCTGAAAGAGACATGTATATTGACATGACCATGTCACATCACTTCGCAACTTGGACTTGTGTAATCTGAGCCCAGGGTCTCGCACTCCAAACGACCCAGTCAAAGTACAAATCCTAACATGTGAATGAATGTGTTGAAGTCCAACATGCTAAGGAGTCACTTGATTACCGCTCAATGATGTGAATCATTAACAAATGCGAGAGAAACCACCAATAATGACAATGGCTCTCAAGGTACTGGTAGCACAATTCAAGGAATCTGAATAAAGGAACTGATGTTGAACACCCGTGAAATCGCCCGATCGAAAGCCAATGGTGTGAACTTGTCATCGAGTGTGAAGAACTTTCCATTAGGTCATGCAATCTCTAAGGTACTGGAAGGGAGTCTCTCGCCCAACTTCTTGGATAATGCACTGAAGTCAAGAGGAAGCGACCCTGTCGAAGGAGGGCCATGATGTATCCCACATCATTGAAACGAGACAAATGGATGAAAATGATTTGATACAGAGAATCAGGAGTAAGTGTAACTATAGAGGGATTAACTCTTAAACATATTGACGACACGATTCCCGAGTTTGGCAGCATTTGGATCCATAGGATCGGTGGTCATGATGATGTGGTAGACATCAAATGGAAGGCAAAAATGAATGGCCCAACCTAGGAAGGTCGATGATGAAAGGAGAATATCCCAACCCGACACGAAAAATAATGTGTCATGTTCAAGAGTGAGCTGCCAACACAACTGATAAAATTTCCAATTTTCCCCACCATTTCCGGTAGGTACCCCAATTATTTTTTATCGTAAGCCTGAAGGGGATAGCATGTGCTCGCACTGTAAGTTCATCCTTCAGACGAATCTGACCTAGTAATTTTAATGAGCCCTAGGAAGGAGAAGCTCATGTTCATCATGACGACAAATCCAATGTTGTTTAATGTTTTAACGAGTTCGACAAAGGGGTAACTCGATATCTTTTTCATGTTTAAAGAGTTTGAAAACGACATGGAAAAGAAAACTCCACATGGTCCCTTTTCATATATTTGTGTCTCTCGAGCCCGAAAAGGTAGAAAATTATACATGAGAGAACCGCTTGACCATTGCAATCAAGGAGTACCTTTTTCGTAAATAGTGCATCCCTACGCAAAAAAGGGGTAAACGTATACTAGGCACATGATGTTTCACAGCCTTTAACAAGTTCAAAATGACAAGCACTCAGCAATCGTTTCGTGTTTAAAGAGTTGGAAAAGATATTGAAAGCAGACCCCTCGTTTTTATTCTCTTTAACGAGTCAAAAATGGAAAAATACTCAGCGATATTTTCACATTTTATGAGTCAGAAAAGAGCTTGAAGGCGACTCATCCTGGAGGAATGACTGGTATAAAGGGTAGCAATTGGTTTCGACATTGGAGGAACTTCTCAAAACATGTAATGGTCGAGAGGATGGCTAACAAAACCACTCATCGCTGTGGTTCCTCAGAAAAGGAAAAACAACCAAGTGAAAGCATATGATCAGCCAAAGAGATGGTGGCGATGGAATGAAAAAACCAAGGCTAATCTACCAGAAATTAACTGATAAAAATGGCAATCACGATATGTAAATTGGGCATGGGTTCATTTTTACACAAGCTTGAATCATGGAGAACTCTACTTGGATTTAGTTTAATGTTTACACAAGCTTGAAACGAAAAACTATGCTTGCTATAAGTTTGCATGCCCCAAGCATAATGACTAAATTGAAGTATATGGCCCCCAAGCTTCATTTCAGTCAACTAGGTGGATGGAATGAAGGTTCACTTTGGAGATCTTGGAAAGACTCGACTGGGATTTTACGGGATCTTAAACAAAGATTCAATTTGGAAAAGGGAGTTGCTTATTTTTTTAATGAGCTTGACATAGTAAAAGAATTATTCTCGAACATCTGTTTCTTCTTTTAACGAGGTCAACACAGTAAAAGAACTATCCTCAAGACTCCTTGTTTCATTGTTTTAACGAGCTTGACATAAGACAAGGAACTATGCTCACACCCCTTGTTTCATTTTTTAACGAGCTTAACACAAGACAAAGAACTCTGCTCATGACCCTTGTTTCATTTTTTAATGAGCTTGACATAAGACAAGGAACTATCCTCATATATATGTTCATGAACCATACGAGAACATGGCTCCCAAGAGGTCCTCACTAGATGGGAGAACTACACTCTTGGAGGAATACATGTCAACTGGTGCCAATGATAGATCAGGTTCAAATTCCCCCAGTACATAATGTACTATACCATTTGTGTGATCATCAATAGATGTGGAGACTAAATGGGTAGCCACATAATTGACTTATGGTGGGGAAGGTACTTCTTGCAAACAAGAGCCGATAGGGGATGATGGTTGCATGGGAGGCACCTGGTGACCAATGGACGACAGTTGATCAATAGTCACAATTCTCCCTTCGTGTGGAAAACAAACCACACGGAAAAGTGAAGAAACAAGATCTCCCATGACATAAACATAGTCACATCCAAGGAGAAGATTGAAATATAAGGGACCTTGGACTACCATCATGTCGATATAGACTGTCTTTCCTCCCAAAGTAATAGGGAACTTCAGAAGGATTCCTAAGGGCTGACTGGTTCCTCCGTTGAAAGCCAACAAATTTTGGGTGACAGGCACAAGCTATGGAGAAACCAAAGTCTGCCAAGTAGTAGAAGACATGTTGCTAGCATACGCGCCTTCTTCTAATATAGCTCCACATACTACCATATTATAGACTTTTATTTTGATCTAGAAAGGCACATAAGATGGAAGGCGGAAAGTAGTCAACTGACTCCAATCAAAAGAGACAACATAACTACTTGGTGGGGGTATCATATGATTTCCCCCATGCTCTACAGGAATAGGAGAAGGACTCTCCTGAACAATCGGGACGGGAGGGTCACTCTTCAACTCATGGGAATATGAGGAGATGAGAAGAACATGAGCAGTATGATCACCACTCTCTTTCGGAATAGAGTGATCAACTGGTGGTAGGACCAAGTCGACACTCTTTTTGACCAATGTTTGGCTGAGAATAGACACAAGAGAGTCTCGCTCAGGAAGAGCAGGACAGACAAGAGATGAATCCAAATCAATCTCTTTACCAACTGAGAGAGGGTCAGAAGAAAGCCTATGATAACCAACTGGAAGTTGGAGTTGAAGAGATGCAAGGTTTTCAAAAACTTTGGAAGCTTTATCCATAAGAGGAAAAAGGTGAAGAAGATGCTCTCCTTCACATAACCTACAGGTGAATCTAATCTTCCCTTTCTTCTTACCATCATTAGCTAAAGATGTAGCATCGACATGATCTCCAGAGGTCGAAGAGGATGTTCGATCTAGATTTTGAGACCATACCTCTAAGCCTCTGGGAATGCCAAGATAGTCTCGAAGGAGATGGTCACCCTTACACAAATTGCAAGGGAATCTAACCTTCCTTGGAGGATCAGAAGGTTTATCGACAAGAAGTGCATTTAAGTAGTAGATACGCAGTTGGCCTCTCGCTTATCTGACTTCTTCTTCTTTGTCTTCTTCTTCTTCTTCTTAGCCTCCTAGTTACTAGATTTAAAACTTTCACCATGCGAAGTAGAAGAGGAAGGTGAAGAAACAGGGGAAGAAAGTGAGAGGTCAAATTTAGAATCAACGTGATGTGATTCAAATGAAGGAGACGTTTCCATAGGAGTTGGGACACTCGGTACCACCAAGGTTGAAAATAAGCAGACAGGTAAACCAATGGTTAACCTAGGAAGGGACAACATCGCCATATAAGGCGCCCTAGCGTTTCCAAAAGAAGGAAAAGGACCAGGATACTCAACTGAGGGGAATCCTTGACTGGTGGACTTTGGAAATGTTTCCATTAGAGTCGACCCTAAAGAATTACAAAGGAAGATATCTTTTACCAGGAATATTTCATGGGAAGTTAATTTTGAGACACTGAAACGAAACTTTTCCTTTTCATGTCTCAAGAGTCAAGAAAAGGACGAAAGGTGACTCTAGTTGCTTTCAGATTTAAAATGAGCTCGAAAGGACAAGTTCTCAGTGATATTTTAAATTTAAAGAGTCAAAAAGACCAAAATGACTACTCAGGATAATCTAGGCAAAAGGTATTACCAGGTAACCGTGAAATGTAGAATACCTCCCGACGAACCAAGAAGTACGGGCAGGAAATCTCCCCGAATTTTGTGTTCGGTGTATCACGTTTACAAGGTGGAAGACTCGGCTTCCAATGGATAAAGGATCACAAACCTAGTGGGGTCTCCCTGTATATACACGACGATATGGGGAGCACAAGTCCGTACTAGCATGTGTAATGCCGAAGCAAACAACAACTGCTAGGTTTAAAGACATCAAAACACATCTCTAGCCTAGACCACTAAATGTTAGCATTAAGTTTCAATGATTCCTTAGGTTAATGCAATAAATTTTAATGGTTGAACTTGAATTAGGTTTCAATTAAAAGGTCCTATCGCTGTCATCTGACAAAACTCCTACATGCAGCTATATGAGAAAAGAGATCTTTGTCTTCAATGAAAGTTAACACTAATTGAGAGATAGGGAACACAAAATCGATTCAAAAGTCAAAGAATGTAATATTTCTCTAATAAATCTCCTAAATGCACTAAATCTTCCTATAACAAGAAAAAAAATTTCATTTCATTTCGAATGCTTACGATGATGCAATTCTAGCTTCTCAATGATGCTACTAATGTAATATTTTCACTTAAGTAAACTAGAATGATGTTCTTATTTTTATAAAATGAAAATGAATCTTCCACATAAAGCACTTCAATGAAAGTTTTCACAATTCTGAACAAACAAGCATCGATCAAATCCAAAGCATGATAAATGAAACTAAAAGCAACTTCTTCCCCGAATCGAACAAACCAAACACATAAATGCTTCAATCGAGAAACCAATCAATGTAATCTATGCTCAGAACAAGAAAAGGGACACTAGAAATAAGAGAACAAATGAGACTCTTTCACTCATTCAATTGAAAATGATGCAATGAAGATGTCGCGACTGAAAGATGGATTAAATGAAGCAGCAAATCAGAAAATTGACACAATGAGTAAACAAACAAATGAACGTTAATTGACGTAGATGCCCTAGGGTCATAGAAACCATCCCAAAAAATAAAAAAATCAAGCAATGAGACTTTAAACCAATCAATCAATCAAAACCAGCAAATAAAGCATCCTAGTTACTTCTGGGTGGAAGAAGAGAGTTTGAGGGTCAAGACACACTGGCACTGAAATGGGATAAATTCTGATGTTTTCTTAACTTAAAGACCGACATGATTGCCTAACTCACAACTAGCACCGATTAGCATGACTGACACGACTGCCCGGACTACAACTAGCGCTGATGGGTTGATCAACGTGACTAGCCAAGCTACAAGTAGCGCTAATTGATGGATTCAAAGAATAAATAAAAAATAACTTCACATAGGGCCATACTTAACACATAAGAGAGTGGGCTAAGCCAAACGAGCACATAAACTAAGCTAATGAAGCTTTTGAGTCACAGAGAACATAGTCTAAACAAGCTTAGAGGTAGAAATCAACAGAGAAAGACACACTGGTCAAGATCTAGGGTAAACCCTAATCCTTACTGTTGTGGGGAAAAATGCCTATGCAGGACGATCCTATCCACCTAAGGTGTGACAGTGCCTTAGCAACAAACGAATACATCTATTATGGTTTCTTCCTTTATGAAATGTGAAAGAGGGGAGATCGATAGACTTACCGTTGTCTTCCATTTGTCCCTCGATCTAGATCCTCTTCTCTTTGGGTGTTCACAGCTACTTGCCTCCTCGCTTGCTCAAGAGAACTACTTGATTGCCACGAGATCACAAGAGAACAGCTACCTGTGACAAGAGAACAGCTACTTGCGACAAGAGAAGAACACAACACAAAGGCATATATTCATATTCATAAATGATTCAGGATTAGAAGTAAATCAAATACACTAGTGCAATCATATAAATACACCAGTATATAGGAGAAAACCAAGATAGCTTTATTGATTGATAACAAGGTTCAAGAAGAGATACAACCCAGAGGGCTCCAATCCAGCATCTCCTTCCCAGCAGAATGGAATTCTTTATTCAGCTCCCTTCAAAGCATTAAGCACCCAATGTTTCCAGTCTCAAACCAATAGCAATTCTTTGCAATAACAAAATTCCAGCCCCTAGATCTCATGGAGGAGAGATCTATACATAGATGTTTTGGAGAGAGGATGAGTCAGCTTGAGATCTGACTAGTGTCCTCTCCCTCTCTCAGTTCTTGAGTCCACTTGGAGGTTCTTGCTTCCACTTGGAGATTTGGAACCTCTTACTCATCACCAGTCGAATTCCTTGATGCAAGTGTCATTTTGGAAGCTTCCTGGGCATTGACACATTGAGGAATGAGCCTGCCACTTGTCCAATTACGCTCAACGCAGGTAGCCTTTGTTGGAGTTGACATTCAACGCAGGTAGACAGTGGGGCAGTTGACATTCAGCGCAGATGCTCAGTGGAGCAGTTGACATGATCCAGAATTGGCTTGTTTTTGAGTGTTTTCAGGTGGAGAACTTCTGTGAATTGCTGTGGTTGGTTTGCCTTGTTCCTCTAGGGGTAGGAACAACAGGTTTAGGGACTTTGGATCCCTTAGTTTATGGAAATTTCATGCTCAATGCTGTAAGGCACAAAAATGTCTATAACAGTTGCCCCCTAAAGTATGAGGCCGTTTATCGGGTGAAATGCTTTATCCAGGAGGGTCCGAAGTTCATCCATCTGCTGGGAGGAGACCTGTAATAAAATAAAATACAATACATTATGATTCATACTGCTTTCATGATCTAGCTGAGGCAGGCATTCCCATGCTCAGCTTTATAAATTCATTTTTGTACATAGAACAGATGATCGTTTGATGGTTGAATCTTTCTGAACGACTTCTATTGAACATATGGCGACACTGATGCGATGGATCGGTAGCATTACCCCAAATATGGATGGTATGGCGAGACCATGGTGATGTGACCGGTGAATGAAACAACCCAACTCGATTGTGATACGGAGGAAAAGTGTCATGTTCAAGAGCGACCTGCTACCATCAAAGTTTTCTCGATTTTCTCCCAATTTTTCCCCAGTCATTGCTGACCAGTACCTCTTTATTTTTGTCAAGCTTGAGGAGGATAACATATGCTTGTTCTATAACTTGCCCTTCGGGCAAGCCCATCGCTATGTTTTAACGAGCCTAGCGATAGGGAAACTCGTTCTCGTCTAAAGACAAGTTTGTCGCTATTTAATAATTTTAACGAGTCTAACGACAAGGATAACTCGGTTCTTTTCATTTTTAGAGAGTCTGAAAAGATACATAAAGTCAACTCCAAAATTCCTTTTTCGTCATCTAATCCCTTAAGTTCGAAAAAATATAAAACAATACAGAAGGGATGAGTTTTCGATAATTTTAGCGAGCCGAATAAAACAAGCGCTCGACCTTTTTGTGCAATAATCCCTCAGGTCCAAAAAGATTAAAATCTAGAAGAGGGATAGCTCTTCCTGTCCTTTAGCGAGCTGGAAGGCCAAAACTCGGCAATCTTTTCATATTTTACGAGTCAATTGAAAAGAGCTTAAAGAAGACTCATCTTTTGAGGAACGAGTGATAAACAGGGATAGCAACTGATTCCAGGTACATGTTGGAATTCTCCAATCATGGTAGTGTCACAAGGATGGCTAGGTGAAATCACTCTTCGCAGCTGTTCCTCAAAATGGGTAAACAATCATATGGAGATGAACGATCGGCCAAATGAAAAGTGTAGGTGGCAGGTGCAAACACGACCAAGGCTTTGACGGCTAATAAATTTACGATCACAATGGTTATTTACCGGGATAGGTTCATTTTTTAATTAAAAATGAGCTTAAACACTGGAAGAAACTCTGCTCACTGCTTATATTTATTTTTTAACGAGCATGAAGACCGCGTTAAAATTGCTCGGATCTTGCGTTTATTTTTTAACGAGCATGAACTTTATGCTAAAACTGCTCAATTTACCCAGTCATATGATAAGAGTGTCTCATCAAGATTCTATTTTTTATGGAGCTTCATCTCACTAAGCTTTGCTCCCCATCCTTTCTTTATGCAAGTTCGGAAACGGCTAATCCTACGAGTTTAAAGGGTTAGACCTACAGGTTTAAAGGGAGGACCTAAAAATTTAAAAAATAAATAGTCGCCCCTTGCTTGCACTCCAAAAGGTTCGCATGCCCCCAGGTATAAAACAGAGTTTCAAGGTTACCTCTACATACCCTCCACCAAAACATTTGTTTTAATCGAGAGAGGCTTACCTCTTTCAGGTTACCCAAAGATTGTCTCGTTAATATTTCAAACAAAACACTTCCTCGGCAATGTCTACCGAAATAGACAGAGGTGAGTGACGACCTCTGCCCTCTCACATAACTTTGACAAAAGAATCCTATTCTAGAACAACCCCTCTTCCAACCACGGACGGGGTACGGACTAGTCATATTCTCCCGCAGAAACCCACCCTATACCCAAAGTTTTCTTGCCGAAGCAGGCCAGGACGCATGCCCCCTGGGTTCCAGTCATATCCTCCCGGATTACTCGCGCTCATCAGGAGGACGGACCATGGGTTGAGACACTTCTTGCATGAATAGACCATTTAGGGATGGTACATGACTATTTGCGATGTGTGATCCGGGAAACGAAAGTTGGTCCACGAGCTTGACCATTCTTCCTTCATGCGGAAAACACATTACTCTAAAGAGTGAGGAGACTACAGCTCCCATGCAATATATATAGTCTCGTCCAAGGAGTAGGTTATAATCCAAGGGTCCTTGAACGACCATCACGTTCATTTGAATGGTCTTCCCTTTCAATGTTATAGGCACATTGGGGAGGATCCCTAAAGGTTGACTGGTTCCTTTATCAAAACCTGATAGATTTCTCATCTCAGGTAAAAGCGCTGGCGAACCAAGCGCTTTCCAAGCAATAGAGGAAAGGATACTCACAGATGCCCCCTCATCAATGATAGTGTCAGCCATTACCATTCTGTATATTTGACAAATAATTCTGAATGGTATACTGGCTGGCAACCGGGGTCTGCCTAGTTGGTTCCAATCAAAGGACACAACTAGGTTGCTTGGTGGTAGGACTGAGTATACGGCCGGATAGCACTCCGATGAACTTCCTTCCTGCGATAAAGGAATGGTGGCATTGCCCCCTTGATCATTAGAGTCAGTGCTGATGAAGAGAATCTGGATGGTGTCATATTTATTCTCCTCTGTGATGGTCTCATTCGAAGACGGAGCCTCTGAAGGAAAAACCGGGTCAACTGCCGTATCAACCTTTTGACTTTCATCAGGCATGGATCCAGACAGTTCATCTTCAATGACAGGTGCTTCGGCTGACCACCTAGGTGGGTCAGCCGAGTTCTCAAGTAGTGAGGGACTTGGCAGGAGCCATTGATATCCAGGAGGGAGATGCGCTCGTAAAATCGGGCGATCTTCCAGAACTCTTTTTGCCTCGTCTAAGAAGGGACAACGGTGGATGGCGTGATCGCCTTCACACAGTCTGCAGGGAAATTTAGCTTTCCCGCTCTGTCCTAGAGCTTCACTCCCACTAGTTGACGGTGAGCAGTCGACATGGCTATCAGAGGTCAATGCTACCGAATTGTGCAAACGAGGGGACCAGTCCCTTAGTATTCGGGGGATACAGGGACAATCTCTATGGAAGTGGTCTCCCTGGCATATGACGCATGGCGATTTAGGCCTTACGAGTGTGGTGTGTGGATTTTTGTTAGATGACTCTTGTTTGCCCCCAGTCGCCTTAGGCTCCTTCTTCTTCTTCTCTCTCTTCTTCTTCTCCTTCTTCTCCTTAGGAACCTCGTTTTTAATTCGACCAGTTCCATCAAGCGAAGAGGAAGGAGGGGAGGAAGATGAAGTTGAAGGCTGGGAGGCAACTCTTGTCTGATCTAACTGTTGACTCGACTGTTCAGGAATGGTGGTATTCTAAATGACATTGGTTGAAAAGAGCCAAACTGGTAGGCCAATTGTCAGTCCTGGAAGCGACAATGTGGCCATGTGGGGCGCACCAACATCTCCCCAAGAGGAGAAGGGACTAGGATTCCCACCAAGGGGAACTCCTTAGTTGGTGTGCTCCATCTTTTCAACCTAAAGATCAACGCAGGATTAAAGGGTGATTGTTCCGTTTAAAATAAATTGTTAACGACGCTTTAGACACAACTTGCTTTTTCACTTTTAAAGAGTCGAGAAAAAGCTAAAGATGACTCTAGTCTCCTTCGATGTTTTAACGAGCCCGAAGTGACAAATGCTCGGATGGACTTTTTCTGTTATAAAGTCTGAAAAAGGCCAAAAGAAACTGCTCTGGAGTTCTAGGCAGAGGGTGTGCCAAACTTTTCGCAAAACCGCAGAATACTTTTTAGGGTACGGGCGATCGATCTTCGTGAATGCTGTGTTCACTGCATTGCGATCAGTAGGGCGGCCGACACGGCTTCCTAAGGATAAAAGATATATGCCTATAGGGGTCTCCCAATATATACGCGACAGTACGTGGGAGCACAATCCGTACTAGCGCTACCGTCTATCAGGAGGAATCACCCACCTTCTTCGAGATCGACAGTCACCAGGCTTAACGACGCCGGAACACGTCTCTAGCCTAGACCTCTATGTTGTGCGTTATGTTACAAAGCATTGTTAGGTTCATTCAGTTTATTTTAGGTTGATCTTTTTAAAGTTTGCCTTTCAAGGTTCACCACGAGATGTATGATACAAATTCCTAAATGCAGTCTAAAATGATAAGCAAGCTTTATTATCTTTTCAACTTTGAAAATCCTAGCTACTAAGGGAAAAGAATAACACTATCTTTTCTCAAAGAGCAATCAGCACACTCTAATGCACTTTCCCTAAATCCAACATGCAAACTATCAAATGAAAAATGCACAATGCAGGTGTTTGTTTTCCACTTTCTTAGTATAAATGCCTACAAAGAAAGCTTTTTGCACAACTTTGAATTTGCTTTTAAAATGATCAATACAAACAAGTTCACTTTTCTTCGAAATCAACAAGGGTAGAAGAGATTACAATCACTTTGCGATTTTCGAAATAAAGACTTGTTTTGACACTTTGAAAGAGACAAATTCAAACCAATAAGCAAAAGTAAATCTATAATCAATCTGAAAACAGCCAATGAACTCTCCTCTAAGATCACTACCAATCAGATCTGAATCAAAGGCTACAGGATGACTACTTTACTCATGCAAAGGAAAACTGTAAATGACGCCACAAACACATAAAAAACATTCACAGTCTTTTTGTACAAAAGGAGGCGGAATCTAAGCAAAGAAAAAGGTTTATCAGACTGGTACCTATGCTGGTTAAAGGCTGCAAAAAAAAGAGATCAAAACAGGGCAACAGAGGACAAAGAACCCCAACTGCACAAGGCCAAACTGGTTCAGCACAACCTCAACACTGAGGACTTGACATTTAGCGCAGGTAGCCCCTTCGGGACCTGCGTTGAAATGCAGACTGCCTTCACAACAGTTGCGCTGAAGGAGAAACTCTCGTTTCCCCTGGCTTATGGGTCACAAAATGCTCAAAAATCAACTGTTTCAGGCCAAATCAGAAACACAAGCAAGGTATAAACAGAGGGATGCTTTGAGAGGGTACTGAAGACTATCACAAGGATCACCAAATCATTTGTGGATCTAGTTTAGATCATAGACAAGTCCAGCAACTGGATCAAAGCAGCAACTTTCTACTTTGCATCCGGGAAAGATGCAGTTCAATAGTTGCTGTCAAGTCTATGAAGTAAACAAATGACTGAAACACAAATGAAATGAATAAACAAGTTCTTCCCTAGCGGAGTCGCCAAGTTGTTGTGGGGAAAAATGCCTATGCAGGACGATCCTATCCACCTAAGGTGTGACAGTGCCTTAGCAACAAACGAATACAGCTATTCTGGTTTCTTCCTTTATGAAATGTGAAAGAGGGGAGATCGATAGACTTACCGTTGTCTTCCGTTTGTCCCTCAATCTAGATCCTCTTCTCTTTGGGTGTTCACAGCTACTTGCCTCCTTGCTTGCTCAAGAGAACAGCTACTTGATTGCCACGAGATCACAAGAGAACAGCTACCTGTGACAAGAGAACAACTACTTGCGACAAGAGAAGAACACAACACAAAGGCATATATTCATATTCATAAATGATTCAGGATTAGAAGTAAATCAAATACACTAATGCAATCATATAAATACACCAGTATATAGGAGAAAACCAAGATAGCTTTATTGATTGATAACAAGGTTCAAGAAGAGATACAACCCAGAGGGCTCCAATCCAGCATCTCCTTCCCAACAGAATGGAATTCCTTCTTCAGCTCCCTTCAAAGCATTAAGCACCCAATGTTTCCAGTCTCAAACCAACAACAATTCTTTGAAATAACAAAATTCCAGCCCCTAGATCTCATGGAGGAGAGATCTATATATAGATGTTTTGGAGAGAGGATGAGTCAGCTTGAGATCTGACTAGTGTCCTCTCCCTCTCTCAGTTCTTGAGTCCACTTGGAGGTTCTTGCTTCCACTTGGAGATTTGGAACCTCTTACTCATCACCAGTCGAATTCCTTGATGCAAGTGTCATTTTGGAAGCTTCCTGGGCATTGACACATTGAGGAATGAGCCTGCCACTTGTCCAATTACGCTCAGCGCAGGTAGCCTTTGTTGGAGTTGACATTCAACGCAGGTAGACAGTGGGGTAGTTGACATTCAGCGCAGATGCTCAGTGGAGTAGTTGACATGATCCAGAATTGGCTTGTTTTTGAGTGTTTTCAGGTGGAGAACTTCTGTGAATTGCTGTGATTGGTTTGCCTTGTTCCTCTAGGGGTAGGAACAACATGTTTAGGGACTTTGGATCCCTTAGTTTATGGACATTTCATGCTCAATGCTGTAAGGCACAAAAATGTCTATAACACTTACCTACAGGCAATGACGCGACTTCCTTACTAACAACAAGTACCAGAAGGGGGCCGGCGCGACTATTTTTTAGCAATTCGCGTTGATCGGCACGACTGCTAAGAAAATAAACGTGTTGACTGAGGATGCAAGGAAAAAATAAATTTTTTTCTAAGGCTGAGACGAGACTTGCTACTGTAAATTTAAGACCCAGAGTAATAAACCAAGCAAAGTAGACAGGACTAAAGGGAAATGGTGATACTAGAGAAGTTCACACAAAACCATGAAATTACAAACAATCAAACAGAAGGATTGGCTCCCCATTGGAGTCGCCAATTTGTGGTGCAGGTAAATTCTAAGTGCATACACAAACAATTCCTCTAGCCCGAGAGAGCAGGTCTAGCCACAAATAAACAATCTATGGAAGATCTCATTAATCTAGAGTCAAATAAGAGGGCCTACCTCTTAGTACGCTATTGCGCTTGGTGACGATCTTCCTTCCTTGCTCTAGCTATCTTCTATTTCCTTCCTCTGAACACCTGAAACAAGTAAACAACAACAAACAACAAATGTGATAACATAAAAATTGCATTCAACCTACTTAACAGGTCAAGAAACATTGAGCCATAAATATGTAAGATGGCATTTCATGTAGGAAATTAATCAATAGTTGCATCTATATTAGTTCAAGAAGAGATTACAACCGATGTCTTGACATTGCCATTCTCCTCTGACATATCCAGGTTGGCACACACTTTTGCTAGAATCTCATGGATAGCCCAAACAAAGGTAGTCTCAAGGCTCTTCCCTTTAGTCTTCACACTAAACCAAACTCACAATTCTCCCTTAAACACAAACTAGAGAGCTACAAATTATGGGTAACTTGTTGATTACTCCAAAGTCAAAACTTCAGCTAGAACTTAATTAGGACTAACTTGTGCTTGGGAAGAAGAGAGGTTTATATTGCTTGGATGGAGGGGAGATGGTTCCTCTTCTGATGGGAGAATTCCTTATCTCTTGGATTAGTTCCATCCTAATAGGGGAAAGGAGCCCAAACTGACCTCCTTGACTCCATCCGGCCTAACCATTTACCAGACTTCCATTACAAAGCTTCTAGAGTCAGAAGCTTTGGCTCCATATTTAAAAAGCCTTCCAAAAGAGGATCAGCGCGAGCGAGAAAGGGCTCAGTCGATCCAATCGGTGCTAGGGACAACTATAATCCCTGCACATCGGTGCTAGGAGGACACGGGTCATTAGCGCTGGTCTTGTAGACTAGGATAAACAAAATATTTTTGGGAAGTGATGCAAAAGGGAATTGTTCTGCTCATGAAGAGGGACATAATGGGAGTTTCTTCATGATAGGAAAGCATGTTGGGTACACTTTAGAGGTCTTCCAGGATCGTAGACAGGGAGTACAGGGATAGTGACAAAATGCTGTGTAACAGGCATACAAAATTTAATGTGGGAGACCATGTATATATTTGAGATAGACAAAAGAGAAGATCCTTGAGGAGTGGATCATGTGGCAAGTTCACACCATGTTTTCGTGGGAATCTCCAAATTTTAGAGAGAATAGGGCCAGAGGCATATAAAATGGGTTTACCACCTAAAATTATTGTTCATGATGTTTTCCTTGTTTCTCTACTTAAAATATATGGACATGATGTTAATCATGTGATTGATTAGTATGTGCTATATGTAAAACTAGAGGGAGAGTTTCAATTGGAACAAATATGTATTTTGTACAAGAGACAAATCGAGCTTCATAATCGATTCATATAATAGGTAAAGGTGCAGTGGAGACATTTTGGACTAAAGGAAGCCACATGGGAGATGGGTGATCAAATGAGGGTGTCATACCCATTCTTTTTGTTGGTTAAGAAAATGTAAATGTAATTGTCAATATAGGTATTTATATGAAAATTTCACTATATATTATGTGTGTGTTGTCATATAAAACATCGAGGATTGTGTTCCTCTGAGAGGGTGTAGCTTGTGACAGCCCCATGGTCACCCTTTTATAAATATTGTTATAAGAATCTTTGTGTAAAACATATGTATATTTATGTAAATTATAAAAGAAATGGAAATGATGACTATCCTAAACGTAAAACCAATTTAGAGTTTGTGGAGGAGAAGGGGAGGATTGCTTAGGAAGCATGATCCTTTAATATAACACCCCGTAATACTTTTCCAAATTAAAAACCATAGGTAGCACTATCAGGAATTAAATCCTCCATATGGGATCCATTTCCGATAAGGAGGAGATGAAAGAACATGGACGAGGCATGCATTAAAATTCTTTATGGGCCACTATTGTACAAAAAGAAGAAGGACACATTTGGAATTAATGGTATCATATGACATTGAGAAGCGGACAACTGGCACTACTCCATGATCAATAGACCTTGGTCAGACACATCATGATATCAATGGGTGTTGGGAATGGAAATTAGAAACCATGAGAAAGAGACTAGACAAAGGAGAGAAAGGGAGAAGGAGGAGCACTGATGAGATTCTGAGGGAAAGAAGAATTGTAGTTGAATAATGCAGGCGGAGCAACTATTATGGATTCCTATGTGCTTAATGTGGAGCCATTTTAAGGTCATGGATTCTTGATCCTTTTGATTTATAGTTGGAGGTAAAATATTTGGATTACCTTGGAGGCCTTCAGGTGGACCTGCTAGTGTGCTCAGCATTCCTGCAAGAGACAGGTGGAGGCACTAAGTTCTAGATTCTTAATGTGAAAAGTGGGAGGAGAAGCTTGGACCTATGGATTCCTATAGTGCTATTGAGGTCATGACACTATAATTTTCAGATTCCTTGAAATAGTTGTAGGGTGGAGCTACAAGAACTCTATATTCCTTGAACTACTTGTGGGGTGGAGCTATAGGTGTCCTCAATTCCCCATTGTTGATTGTGTTTGGGTGGAGACATATTACACTATAGATTCCTAGTGGACAGGTGGACATTTTTTGGACTCTAGATTCCCATGTGAATGAGTAAATGACTCATTTGCTTATCCCTTGAGCACTTCCCTTCACAATCTTTGAATTAGGCTCAAGGGTTGTTGGCTATAAGAGAGACTTATTGTGTACCCAACCTATGGTTGGATGGAGAGTTAAAGTCCCAATCCCAATCGCCATTCATCAAATCCTTAGATAAGTTACCTTGTTGTGTTATCTTGTCAATGAAATATATGTAAATGGTTATTTCTTATGTGAAATGTGAATGCTTGGATGCATGTTTTCCTTAATGGTTGCAAAGCTACTTTTTAGATTGTGTATGCATGGTTGCTAGTAATACACTAGTGAACGTTGGTCAAATGATGTCTTCTTGTATGCCTAGAATTGATATATATATATATATATATATATATATATATATATATAATATGATGAGAGATGTGTGGAATCCCTGTTTAAAATGACAATATGCATTGTACATGAATGATGTATAGTATGAGGCCTATGTTGTTGCATCGTTTAACAAAGTGTACCTTTGAATTTTATTGTCACAACATGGTTGTGAAATTTTCATTTAAGCTAAGGAGATATTGTCGTGCTTGACTAAGTATAATGGGCATCTTGTATATTTATTTATATATGTATGTATGTATGTATCTAGATGTAAGCTCAAAAGGGATTGGCTAGTGTGGCTGAGCATTGAAGGTATATATGTATATATGTATATCTGTATATCTATATGTCTATATATATATAATATATATATATATATATATATATATATATATATATATATATACATATATATATACATATATATATATACATATATATATATACATATATATACATATATATATATATATATATATATATATATACATATATATATATATATATATATATATATATATATATATATATATATATATATATATATAGATATATATATATCGATATATATATATAAGTCCTTCTCAGGTTTACGTGAATTTTGATATATATATATATATATATAGATATATATATATATATATATATATATATATATATATATATATATATATATATATATATATATATATATCAAAATTCACGTAAACCTGAGAAGGACTCAAATCATGTGCATAATATGGTGAGGATCAAGAATAGTGAAGGGTCGAAATAGATTTTGGTGTTGTCAATTAGTGGACAATTTGTCGTTGATTCAAGGCTCAGGGCAGAAAAGGAAAAGAATTTGTGGAAACTTCCCAAAGTTTGAACGCCCAAAGACTAAATCCTAAATGAGGCTTAGTATAGTTCAGGGCCTGGTGTAAGTTTGGGAAGTTAAGAACATGTATTGATAATTTAGATTTGAAGTCCAGAATAACACATTCATGGCCAGTTCGGTAGGCATTGAGCAAGATTTTGTGGCATATTCCATGATGGAAAGCCATGGGACATAGTTTGTGCCCAGGATCAAACAAAATGGGGGTTCACTGTTTGGTTTTATGTGCAACACTACTACATAAGAAAGGGCCTAAGGTTTGAATCCCATTATAACAGGGAATGACTACAAATAGTGCAAACACTGGAGGAACCCCTAGTTCAAGGTGATGTCATATGTGCCACTCCCATTTATGATATGACAGGTGGAAAGGTGGTGACATGGACCACCTTGGTGAGGTGAGATTGCCATGTGGCAGTGTTTTGCTAAAATGGTGAGGTTTAGTGGCCAAAAATTAAATTACCATAAATTTTGATTTGGGTGCCATATTTTGACAAAATTTATATCACAGGAAATCTCTAAATGAGGCAGACATAATGGTGGTATTAGTTTTTAGTTTTAAATAAGTTAAAAAATGAGGATTTTTATTACCCCATTTCCATGATAGGACTATGGAGGTTGGATTAAAAGAAAGTAACACCTTCCATCTGGACTAGTTTATCTAAGGGGGTGGGAAGGATTGCTACACCCACGATGAATTTTCCATCACTACAAGAGAATTCTACAGGGTATCAAGTTCATAATTGTAAACCTACATGAAACAAACCATAAGCTGTTATAGGAGGTAAAGGGGTTTGCTATAGGGGTACAAAGAAAACTAAAAATTCTCACATAGGCCCCTGATCAGACTAAAAGAGATTGATATTCTTAAGAAACCATTCTTAAGAAACCACAAGTCTAAATTATTTCCGTCATATTACTCACAAGTGGCATTGGGTTTGTTGGTTAATTGTTTGAATTTATCAGTCATTAGGTTTTCTACGTCAAGGGTGTGAAGTAATAGAGGAACAATCAGTTAGTTTTTTTCCTATATACATGAAAAATGGTCTAATTATGGAGAGATAAGTTGTTTTTACAAATTTAGTTGAATACTATGCATTTTTTATAAAATACAGAAAGAAAAATCACCTGCTTCCACATAAAACCCCAATTCTTGTAATAACACGGGAACAATAGTTTCCCCTACCTAGAAACCTATCCAAAGTTGTGGGTCCAAATACTATACTCCTAAAGATCTTGTCATAAACCATTGGGGGTGGATTTAACATAAGAGAACTACTTGATAGCAATAGAATTCATTAGAATCCTAAAGTTTTTGCCATCCTAGAAAATTTTCAGTGGTTGGGCTTCTTTGAAAATCTCACATTCCATGATGACGAAGTTGATTTAAAATTTTCCATGAACTTACGAAACCCTTAAGGCCAAGAATTCATCATTTCAGTCAAAGGAATGGTGATATATGTTGATGAAAACTCCATCAGTAGGGTCACCATTATCCCTAAGTGGGTACATTGGAGTAAATAAGGGAGACAAGAGGTTACTAATGCCAAGAGAGGATTCTTCCCCCAAAGGAATAGCTAGATGAGGACAAGAATGGAATTAGAAGGGAAATTTTTCCTTCCCCTTAGGATGAGGTAGCCTATCATATTCTCTAATACATTTCTTGTGAGGGTAGGCTAAGCATAGTGTATGGCTGCCAATTTAAACTCATCTATAAGTTGATATTTGAAGCTAACCCACAAGTCATTAGTTGTTAAGTGCCCCATACCTCCTCCTCCATTCCCTTACAGAGATGAGCACCAAGATTAAGAACAATAAACATAATTACTTGGACCATCTTATCTAGATATAATTTATCTTACGTAAATATAGTTTATCTTGCCTACATATACCTTTAATGAAAAACATGTAAAAAAGGACCCATGGAATGAGGAATGAATATTAATGGAGATCACATTGTTCAAGAATGGTTTAAATTGGTTTCAACTTGATTGAGTGAGATCAAGTGTGTAAGAATGGGGGGTAAGTTTTGGTGAGATGAGTTTATAAATTTTTAGTTTCATTGTAGATTTAAACTAGCAATTGCACCAGATGTTGCAAAGGAAATGCCGTTAGGTAATAGCATATAACACTAATAATGATTCTTTGACAACTATTGAAAGACAAAAAAATATCAAGAAAAATCAAGGACCATGCTACGATGAACAATGAAATCATACAACGATATTGTTTCCTTGAGCCTTACAAATCATGAGGCCTATGTTGAAGTTAAATACCTTGTCTGATTATGCCAACATGAATTCCTCATAAATAAATAAATAGATCTTGATTTGCTACCTTCGAAATTTCAAAATGAAAGCTTGTTTTGGTACAATTCGTCCATATTTCTTCTTGATCACTTCCTCTTGCTATTGAAAGCCTTAATCAGTACAAATAATTTTTTCTTTATAGTTTGAAACATGTGTCTACAAAGGAATATAACAATTTTTTAAATAAATTTTGAATTTCTATGTGAATTAAGATCTACCCTTGAATTAAAATGGACATATCTCCAATCTAGAAATTAAACCCAAGAATAGCATCAACTACACCTCTTCTTGAGAAAATTGCATGTGTTTATCTTTTGAATGTTGACTCACCTATGTATTATTTCCTTTATGATTCTTGAAACTATTGAAAATATTACATTGCTCTTTACTGCTAATCTCCTTAGTGTCTGCCATGTTCTTGTTTTAGTACAACAAATTTTTCTTAAGTAAATCTAACCCATGTCATGCAGTTGAAAATAATGTAGTGATCATTCAACAAAATTTAAACCATTTTATCTTGAAAATAAAGCAAGTGTCATCCATAAGAACCTCAATGAAAATACTATTTTTTTACATTGAAATACCACAGCTCACCTTGGTTTTAAAATATTGGCCGCAAAATTTATATAACCTACACATCTATATGACTAGTAAAAACATGAAAGAGTTATTATGAACCATTCATTTTAGACAAGAAACATAGCGATAAATTTAACAAAAAAATATGGTTTAAGAAAAAACATGCATGTGGAAATTTTACATAGTGACCTTTGTGGTCCCATGAGAATTTAGTCATTGGCAAGTCCAAATTATTTTATGACATCCATCGACCATGCTACATTGAAATCTTACTGCAATATTGTTTCTTTGAGACTCACAAATCATCAAGACTATGTTGAAGTTAAATGCCTTGTCTGATTATACCAATATGAATGCCTTGTAAATAATGAAATAGATTGTGATTTGTTTCCCTCAAAATCAGAGGTTGTTTTGGTACAATTCCTCCATATTTCTTCTTGATCACTTCGTTCTACTATAGACAACCTTAATGAGTAGAAAGAAATGTTTTATAGTTTAAAACATGTGTCTACAAGGGACTATAAAAATATTGTAAATAAAGTTTGAATTTTATGTAAATTTTATCTTATCTCTTTCCTATTAGTTTTGTGTTCTTTAACAAATGTAACCAACATCTTCAGGGTTTGAGGAGATGACAAACCTACCAATGCATGAACAAATATCTCACACTTGTCTGAATCAATATTGCGAAAAAAATCCATTTGTATCTCTCGTTCTTTTAAGTTGAAAATTTATTCCTCATTTCTTCGTGTATATACCTCCATTTCCTCTTCATCCTTATTTTCTAAGATGAGCAATTTCGTTCTTAACATTTATGCCC
The DNA here is from genome assembly GCA_031772625.1 of Pinus tabuliformis. Classification (NCBI taxonomy): domain Eukaryota; kingdom Viridiplantae; phylum Streptophyta; class Pinopsida; order Pinales; family Pinaceae; genus Pinus; species Pinus tabuliformis. Next base: position 672,514,266 of record CM062815.1, read on the forward strand.
TTTTGACGATTTGGTATTACAATGAAATTATAGTCCTTTTTCTCATCTTTCCTCCATTTCACTCTATGTTATTCTAGTAGGTTGATGTAATTACAATGAGATTATAGTCCTTTTTCTCATCTTTCCTCCATTTCACTCTATGGTATTCTAGTAGGTTGATGTATGGTTGTCGTATGAAATCCAAAATTGATATTTGCTTCCTATGCATGCTCCCATGGTAGAATTATGTGTAGATTTATTATTTTCTTGAATATGAAAAGAAAAATGTATAACTTCCATAATATTTTCTAGTTGTTTTGGGAAAATGTCATGTTTATTTTCTTCTTTTAATCACCCATATAAGATTCCAATAAATGTTCATATGTTATCCACCCTTGTGGCCAAAACCAGACATTCTAAATCATAGTCTTCAATATCCCCAATTTGCTTGATTCTTGTCAATTAACTGAAATAGTCTTGTTTCTAGCCTTTGGTATATTTTGATTCTAGGTATTTTGTAAATATACCCATGTATAATGATAAGAATGTGGCTTCCATTTAAACAGAAATTGATTCCATTGATAGGGTTTTATCTCAACGTTCAAAGTTTCTATGTGAATTATTCACTTGTCATCCACAATATTATGTAATTCAAAATATTGTTGTATTTGGTGCACCTAAGTAGATACCCGATTTCAATGAAACTTCTTTAATTCAACCTTGGAAAGGTTCACTCCTGTATGAAACCGTCCATGAGTAGCCCCACAATTAGAGTAAAATCCACTTGAAAATTTCATATTATTCACAAGTTGTTCAACTTGAATATTACCTTTATTTTCATGAGTTCCTTAAGGCACATTACAAATTTCATGGAACCTCTCATTTACACATTTTTAAATATTTTGTTCCATTTGTGTCATTTATTATCTATTTCTTCCTTATTTATCTCCATTTTTTGTTCGATATTCCATTCAACTAATTCTTGAAACTGTGATAGCTAACTTTCCAACTTGGTTACCTGGTAGTTGACATATTATTTTTCTTAATGAATCATACATGAGCCATATAGAGGCTTAATTAGTGTAGTAACTTTTGGATTTTTTTGGAGGAATGTAGGATAATAATAATAATAATATACTCCTTTTTATCACAACTTCTTCTCGGCCAAAATAAAAAGGATCTTCTAATTAAAAGTTATGTCACTTGTAAGTTACATAACTTAAAACCTTAATTTGAAGAATATTTGAATGGTTGATAATTTTCATCAATTATACGTAGGAAAGGGCTTAGGGGCCAAATCCCATTATAATGGTAAATGGTTGCAAACCATGTGGAGGGTCATTCTAGTGGAACCCCTAGTTTAGGGTGATGTGGCATGTGCCACTCCCACTCATGACATAAAATATTGAAAGGTGGTGACATGGATGACCTTGGTGAGTTGGGGTTACCACATGTGTGCCACATGGCAGTGCTTTGTTGAAATAACGAGGGTTTATTGGCTAAACTTTAAATGGCCATAAATTTTGATTCAAGTGTCAAATTTTAACAAAATTTATATCACCAAAAATCTCTCAATGAGAAAAACACAATGGTGGTATTGGTTTTTAGTTTTAAATAAGTTTAAAAATTAGGAGTTTTGTGACCCCATTTCTATGACATGACTATGGAGGTCAAGTTAAATGAAAGTAACACCTTCCATATGACCTAGTTTATCCAATGGGGTGGGAGGGAGAAATCCACCCATGATGAGTTTTCCATCACTGTAATAATGATACATGGTTTCGAGATCTGAATTGCGAAGCTATAGGAAACCGACTACAAGCAGCTATAAGAGACAAAGATTTTTGCTACAAGAGTACAAAGTAGGTTGAAACTTCTCATAGAGACTCAAATCAAATTGAAAGAGGTTGGTTTTCTTAAGAAATCATAATTCTAAATTCTTGCCATCATCTTACTCACATTTGGCACTAGGTCTATTGCTTAGTCGTTGGAATCTATTTGTCCTTATATTTTCTATGTCAAGGGTGTGAATTAATGAAGGGACAAATAGTTAGTTTTTTCCCTCTATACATGAAAAATGGTCTGATTATGGAGAGATAACTTGTTTCTAAAAATTTAGATGAAGACTATGCATTTTTTATAAAATACAAAAAGCAGAATCCCTTACTGCCATAGAAAACCCCAATTCCTGTAGTAGCATAGGAACAATATTTTCCCTTGCCTAGAAACTTGTCCAAACTTAGCTCCTAAATATATTGTAATATACCATGGTGGGTAGATTTAGCAGAAGAGAACCAACTATTACTCCTCGAATTGAACAAAATCTTGAAGTTATGACCATCCTATAAAATTGTCAATGGTTTAGCTTATTTGCAAAGCTCATAGTGTATGATGATGAATTTTATTGAGAATTTTCCATGAACTTACAAAGCCATGAAGGCTAAGAATTGATCACTAAATTCAAATTATTGGTGATATATGTTGATGAAAACTACACCAATAAGGTCACCACTACCCCTAAGGTGGTACATTGGAGTAAAGAAGAGAGGAAAGAGGTTATCAATGCCAAGAGAGGATTCTTCCTCCCCAATGAATGACTAGATGAGCACAAGAATGGAATCAAAAGGGAAATATTTCCTTACTCTAGGGATGAGGTAGCGTACCTAATGATGGTGATGGACCCGCCAACATTCAGGGGTTATCTCTGACATGAAGTCCCAATTAGACCTCACATTATTTAGTGTAGGAGCCCCATCCGGAATATGGCCTGGTTGCTGAAGCAGTGGGTTTTAATGATGTGCCTTGGATGCAATAAGACATAGAGTGGTGTACTCGTGACTTTGGTGAACAAGTGTATGACTCTGTGGAGTGTCAAGTGAAATGTATGAAAGGTTCTAACACATGAGGGGAAAATGAGTGAGCCCCTTATAATTTTGTAATAGTACACATCTTGAAAAGAACACACGAGCATAAATACATCACGATTTATCCTGTGGAATAGTTCACACATTAACCATGATGGAAATAAACAACATCACACATTCAAAAAGATTCATAATAATGCAAACTAAATAGTTCATAAGTGTTAGTTTAAGTGAAATAACATATAATGCAAACATAACAAGAATAGTCCTACTATATTCATAAAATATGCATGAAAACATGCCGGCTCTGATTTTTTATTAAAGTGAAAGTTCCAAGCATACATATACCATTGACGAACCACTAGCCCCAATAATGGAACATGAAGTCTACACTACACATCCAAATAAAGATACTCCCTCTATGCTACAAAGAATCCAAGGCTCTCAACAAACTCCCAAGCTCATGATTCTAATCTAAAAGCCTAGCCAAAAGCTTGGCTCCCAAAATCCCTTTACATGAGTTATGAGGGTTTATTTATAACAAAAGGGGTGACTATTCACTTCCCCTTGTGACTCTTGGACTTCCCTCATGACCCTTCAACTTCTTTACAAGGTGACTCTTCAACTTATTTATAACATGACTCTTCATATTCCATAACTGACACTTGCAAATTACTTTAAAAATTTATTACAAAAGAATATTATAATAAACTTATACCCATATAAGGAAAAAATAGTTAGAGCCAACTAGACAACCTAATAAGAGAAAATTGAATATTGAGTTTGCGGAAACTCCAGCTTAGAAAATTCAAATTGTATATTCTCGGTCACATACTCGTGCCAAGCTTTCTACTGTGCAATGAATTTCCCAAACTGTGCGATAGGATCAGGCTTAAAGTAGACTCTAGCCTCCATGGCATTCGGGTACACTAATTTGGAACCAGTTTGAATTTCCTTCTTTAGTAGGGGCATCATAGTATTGATTTGGATAGGGCCACCAATGTACTTTTTCATACTATGCCTCTTTACTTCAAGATCTTCCTTGGTAGGAATATGTATAAACGGATCCAGGTATGCTTCCACCTCATGTATGACTTGATTCTTGCATCTAGCTTCAGTGAGTTAGCCAATTGATGGGATCTTGTTTGATTTAACCAAGAAATCCACATTGTTGTAAAATCATGCATATGAGGCCTGAATATTGGCAATGAACGAGGAGAGTTGTTTATTTCTCTGAATGATCATATGCACTAGTGATTTCTCCAACTCTACCCATTGCCTTGTATTCCTCACCAATTTGGGCGGTGCCCCTTCGTATTGAATTGACCATTCAGGAATGACAATGATGGTTGTATGGAAAACCTTAAGATATTTTTCAATATCCTTACACTTCCGTTGCATGCCATGCAAGTGGAAAACTGTCTTATGCATAGTGACAAGTTCTTCATACAAGCTCCGTATAGTTTCTCCCAATTTTGACACTTAACCAACTATGGTTGCCTTAAGTTCTTCTAGATAAACTTGCAAGGGAGCTACGTTCTGAACCTTTTCTTGGATTTATTCAACTTCTTGCCTTGCATGCAGCAAATTATTTTCCAACTATTTTTTCTCAGTCATCAGATAGTTCATGTTTGGCTTTGTAGCACCTGTGAAAGCGAAGTTGGTTATGAGAATGACACCTATATTTCTTTTGGTGTTTGTCACAATTACACTTTCTCCGATGAATGCAGGATATGCAAGTTCATCCGAAAAATGTTTCTTCCTCGCTTGTACAATTTTTTTATGAAGCTCTTCATAAGTTAAACTGTACATTTCCATGACCCGACCATCATCAAGAGGAATAAGTTACACTTCCTCACTTGGAGCTTCCTTTTCTCGTGGATGGGGAGAATAAATGGTGAAATGTTGTGTACTTGGCATCAGGTCAACATCTTGGTTTTGCAGCTCCGGCTCCACCTCCATGTATTGGATCTTGATAAACTCTTCAATCTCTTTTCGAGCTCCTCGGCTTGCTTTTTTTTTCTCTCCTCCTCTAATTGTTGGTTATGTTCTTATTCTTTGGCTTGTCTTCCTCCGACATCTTCTTCTTCTACTCTTCACCTTTCTTCTTCTTCCTGCTTCTTCCTTTCTTCCTCTAGTATCTTCTTCCTTTCTTCCTGCATCCTATATTTCCTTTTCTTTTCTACTGTTATGGCCACTTTAAGTATGACTAGATCTTCTTTCATCTTACGGCTTCACTCTTCCCCTTGGCCATGTGAAACTTTACTCTTTCCCTTCTCGCTCACTAGGTTGAAAATTTTTGTTGGTACTTCCTCTGGAGTAACTTCCTTCTATAGAGTAACCTGCGATGTTCCAGTGAATCTGACTGGTTCGTGGGACTTGGAGGAATTATAACAATTCTTCCATGATTCCTACATAGGTCTGTGAAAGGTCCCACTTAGCCATTGATAATAAATCCTTGCACAATGGTCATTGCAAACATTCCTTGGATCATACAGATTGAATTCCAAACGATCGAATGGGAATTTATCTATTTCCTTGCCTTTGGTATCTGCAAATTTCAAGTTCTTTATTTCATGCAATCTAATATGCATAGGAAGAGCCAACAAGTTTGACCAGTTGATTGGTGTTCCTTCATTCACAACCTGGTTCAGTAAGAATTCCCACCCTTCAAGGAAGGTCTCACTGCTCCGCTCACCATATATTATGAAACATATAAATATCAAAAGCTAATAAGTCCTTGTGAGAGATTCTGTCTTGTAGGTGTTGGTGGGTGTCTGGTGGAACTTTGATGGCTCTTTCACCCAACTTTTGACAATATCCTTTGTGCTCAAGTAGCTGGTAGCAGTATAAAAGTATGAATCCATGAGAAATTTCGTCACAGGAAAATGGTACATGAGATGGTAATATGGTTCCAAGAAAGAGGTAAACCTTTGTCTACTAGCATTGTTCAAAGTCACAGTCTTTGGATTTGTATGAGACAATGTCCAACTGATAATTTATGCACATGTGAAAGCCGTGTACCTGCATGCAACCTTATGTAGCCCTAACATTTGGACGTTGATATACACCTGTCAGTCTTCAAGGTCTACTTTAAAGCTTCTAGTTGAGAATATTTCATTCACTTTCTACCATGTGATGTCTGATTCTTTCTTAATCAACAATTGAGTATCTAATTAAACTGGAAAGTTCATTGGCATACTCTAAACTTCCTCCTTGGTGCTTCTTTCAGTGGTACCCTTTGAAGAAGATCTCTTTCATGGAAAATTTTAGGGGCTAATGTTCGCCCAGTGGGCTAATTTTCCATGATTTTTCCACAAAAAAGATTCGCCAATTTCCAATTTTATAAAAGACGATTCGCCCAAATTTTAGAATATAAAATTATTTTACCTTAAAAATCGCCAACATTATATAGAGACTATATATAAAATAATTATAAATTTGATTAATTTTACAAATATATCAATAAACATTTATAATTTTCATATTAGGAATTAGTGAGATTCGCCAATGTTTTAAACTTCAAGAAAATTTTCCATCCTTAAAATTTTCCTTGATCTCTTTGGTGCCACGATGTTAGTGACTGATGAAGAGAAGTGCTAAACAACTGAAATACTTGTAGAATGAAAAACACTCATGGCAGACATAATTTAGCTTCAACAAAATGACTCACAAAGCAAGATCATAGCTGCAACCACATGACTGAAGATAAGGATTACATAATTCTTGAGGTGAAGGGAGAGGGATTGGTTTCCGGAACTATGCATTGAGCAGTCTCAACAACGAGTATGGCATATTGAGGCTAGAGAATGCGTAATGTTCCACCTCAAACAAGGCAGACTAAGGTGGAGACTACACATTGTGTAGTCTCAGTGACCAAGGGATAGGCTTGAGTCCTGGAACTGCACAATGCACAGTTGGGCTAGCTAGGTGCTACACATTACATAGTCTTAGAGGCCAAGAATCAAGCTTGACCCTTAGAATTGCACAATGTGCAGCTAGACAAGGCAACTACTAGCCAAGGGAAGGGAAAATCTACTCTGAAAGGGTAAGGGAAACTGGTAGATCAAAGTGATGGTGCAAGTTAGAGTATAGATCTGACTAATGATAGATGGATCAATGTGAATCAAGTGAAAAATATCAACATGCAAACGGAAAAACAAAAATGCATGGAGAGTCGTCGAAATGACGACCACTAATGGGTAAAACAAGAAAATTGAAATGACACTTATAAAAGGCAAACGATGGACTAGAGAAACACATGTACAAGATAATATAAGTTAAAACTCTAGCCACCATGAAAAGAAACAAGAAAAAAAAACTCACAAAAGTGAAACGACAAAAATCGACAGAAAAAGCGACAAAAGAAGACGAAAGTAATACTCACCTGGAAAATTTCGGTAAACTCTACTGAAAGCTCCTTGATCTCCTCGAGAAGGCTAGAGCTCCAAGATGAATTTAAAAATGAGCTCTAGGGTTTTCCATTATATATATTTAGACCAACTAGGGTTTATAACGAGCATGCCTAAACTCAAGGAGAAAATGACACTTAGCAGAATTCACAAAATAAGAAGTTGTGTCATCCTTCGGGAAATTAGTTACCCACTCCCTATTTTCTAGGGATGATTTATTATTTTTGGTTTTTTATTTTTCTTTTTCTGGGAAAACTGGCCATTCACTCTAACAAGGAAGATTGCACAGTTCCCAACCACTAGACAACTTCTTGACTTAGTGCATTACATAGTTTCTGAGTTGAAGAGATGCTTTGCACAATTTCTGTGTTGAAGGTTGGGCTACCATCTAGTACTGCACAATTTCTAATCTCAAGGTAGGCCTAACATCCTAGATTGTGCAATTCCAATCATCAGGATGACCTGCCTTCTAGGATGTGTAGTTTGTGGAGGAAAGCCCAAGAATGTTGCAAGGTCAAATTAGAAGGTTATTTATGACTGTAAAAGTTAATATTGGGATCAATACATCACAAGAAAATAATGAAATTATAAGTATTTATCATAGCATGAATACTTGATGACAATGAAAGATAAGCACTTGTGGACACAAGGGAGGCTCCAAAATCAAAGCATGGGTAAAATTTTGGAGGGTGGTCGTAGCAGCTACAACAGTACCATATTGTCAAGTACATTTCTAGTGAGGGTAGGCTAAGCATAGTGTATGCCTACCAATTTAGACTCCTCTACTAGCTTATGTTTCAAGCTAATCTACCATCTCATGAGTCGTTAAGTATCCAATATTAATTAGGTGATTAGTATTTAGGTCAAAAATCAAAGTTCTCATAATCGCTCTAACCCTGAATGACCGTGTCCATCTTAGTGATACGATCCCAATGCAACTCGTTTCACTCAAAATGGGGTTCGTATGAGGAAGACATCACGCTTTTTATGCTTTGCCAAATGAAGGAACTTTTGAAGAAAAAAGGTACAGTCACTACACAGTCAGTAGTTTGTACCACTGACGTGGCAGGTGACTGGGCAGGTCAAAGGGATGATCAATGTCCAGTAAGGACTTGCCAAGCGGGGCGTTGTGCTTGGATAATGGTGTGGTGACTTGGCTTCATATTATTGGTCGAAGGATGGGCCAATGAGGAGGGGAAAAGTGGCAAGCTCGGAGGCTGCCACGTGTCTGTCCCTAAAGGACTCGTAGTATTGGCGCGTAGTGTAAAATTTATTGGCAGGTCGGCGGAGTCGAATCTGTGACCTCACCTGCACTAACACCACATCTTACCGTTACATTGCCACCATGAGTCTTAACCTTTAATGCTCGCATATTGTATTTATTGGGATATATGTTGACGGTTGGGGGGAGGAGGGAGCCAGCCCCATGGGCCAGCCCCCTCCCATGTGAATGCACCACAGAACTACAGGCTATGCATAACTGTTGGCATTAAACTGTCAGGTTACCACGACATATGATCTCTACCATGAAGACCATCAGACTAACGGCTAGCCATAACTGCACGGTATTAGCGCTAATCTAGATTAGTGCTTAAGTAAACTGCACTTATTGACTAGTTAATGCGAAGTTAAGATGGACGAAAATTTGGTGGAGCCCCTAAATTCGACGGTAACTCCAGATTTAGTGGAGTTAATTGGAGTTCCTCCAATTTTAGTGGAGAATTCCTACGAGAAATTGACTTTACTGTAACTTTTGCAAAATTTGACCAAATTGGGATGAGGAAAGGGAATTCCTAGATGATTTTGATGTTCTGAGCACATTGAAGCAGGTTTCAGGAGTAGTAGAGCACTATAAAAACCACTTTTTCCATTTTTAGCTAATACAAAGGCCCAAGCCATGGAAGATGGACCAAGGATATGTAGCCGAGGAGGGATGAACCCCTTCATCAAAAGATTGTGTTAAATGTTCATTTTGATAGTTTGATGTACATTTGTTTTTTGTTGTTCAGTACTTTAATTTCAAGCTATTTTTCTCATGAATTTGACATAAAACTTAACATAAATTTACCTGTTCATTCACAAACACCATAAAGGGAACCTATGCACATGAATAAAATGATAATAAATTATTTTTAATTTTGAAGTTGAAATTAGCACGGCAAAAAATAACATTCAACAATAGATCAAGTTGGTATCAGAGCAAAGGTTATTTTCTTTATTTCTTGAGTTTTGTGTAAGTAGGGTTTTAATGGTTGTAAATTTTTTATGCTTACAAGGTTAAAGTTGTAGAGAGGAGAAGGGAAACTATTGGTTGCAACACTTGAGATAATGCTTAGAAGAAGGAGGGCCACAAGGCCACAAGCTCCACCCATAGTTCCAATCCCCTACACTTGAAACACCTCAAATTTTACCTTCAATTGAGATTGACGAGATACAAGAAGTATGAGAAGATGAGCTTGAATACAAAGCCATCATGTCTAGATAAAAAGAGACTGAAGGTATTTCAGAAGAGGAAGCATTCAAGAAAGCTTTCTGTGACTTAACTGGCATGGTTAGAGTCCTCTACGAAGAGAGTAACACTAGAATGGCTGGAGAGAGTTATAAATCCCCACATGGAGAGGGAAGCTCGGGAGATAAAAAATATGAAAAGAAGGATTCAATGTTATGAAACCAGCTCACAAAAATATAGAAAAGATAGATCAACGCCTTAGAATTCAGCCTCTTCGAGGGGGCAACCTCCTTTACATTACACAAATGAACAATTCTTGGATGATTCAAATGACAAAACCTCCTTTCTATATATAGGAGTCTAAGGAGTTACAATATAACCAAGTCGACCTAACAATAATAATATAAAGGCACAAAAATAACAATAGAGGGATTCTATGGGGCACAGTAATAACAATATGGGGACAATAGGGGCACAACAATATTAATAAGGGATACAACTGCGATATTAATGGGGGCATCACTAGTATTATAGGGACCTAACATGCCCCTCTCCTTCAAAAAATTGTTATCCTCAATGCTTGAGTAGTTTTGGATGCTTCTGTATAAAATTCTCATCCTCTCATGTGGAATCTTCAGCGGATAAGTTCTTCCACTTGATGAGATACTCTTAAATGGATCGATTTCATAGTTGTCAAGTTATTGTTTCTATGACTGATTCTGGTTCCAATATAATTTTTCCTTCCTTGTCAAGTTCTGGCAATATTGTTTGAACTGGGAGCTTGTCACCTATAACCTTCTTTAAACATGAAACATGGAAAACTGGGTGCACTCGAGAAGCTGCCAGAAGCTCCAATTTGTATGCCATAGTACCAATCTTTTGCAACACCTTGTACGGACCATAATACGTTGGTGACAATTTGTTATCCTTCTTAGCTTTCTTGAGGGACATTCGTTTATATGGTTATAGTCGCAGGAATACCCAATCACCTACATCAAAACTTCTTTCACTACGATGTTGATATGCCTGTTGTTTCATTCTATTCTCTGCCAACATGAGGTTATCCATTAAGAGTTGGAGAAATCGTTGTTGATGCTCGATGTGATGTTCCACTGCTTGAACCTTAGAATTTTCTCTTAAATATAATGTGATGGATGCGGTTGATATCCATAAAGTGCCATAAATGGGGTCATTTTTGTTGAAGTATGGAAGTAAGTGTTATACCACCATTTATCCAGAGGCAACCATTTGACCCATTGTGTCTATTTATTAGATACAAAGCAACGAAGATATCCTTCTAAACATTTGTTTACTATCTCTGTTTGCCCATCAGATTGAGGATGATAAGATGAGCTGTGAGCTAACTAAGTACCAAGACAAGAAAACAATTCTGTCCAAAAATTTCCTATAAAAATGGGATCTCTGTCGCTTACAATAATCTTTGGGTTTCTATGTAGCTTTCGAATTGTTTCCATAAGTGCTGTAGAAACTGTACTGGCTTTAAATGGATGTGATAATGCACAAAAGTGTGCATACTTGGTAAGTCTGTGAACTACCACCATGATGACACTCTTTCCCTTAGACTTGGGTAAACCTGTGATAAAATCCATTGAAACCTCCTCCCAGCGTTGGCTTGAATGGATAAAGGTTGTAATAGACCTGGTGTCTTAATTGTTTCAGCTTTATTTTGTTGGCATACCAAACATCCCGCCACAATCCTTTGAATATCCGATTTAAGGCCATCCCAAAAAAATTCCTTCTTAACCCTATGGTAAGTTTGTAAAAATCCTGAGTGCCCTCCTAAGGGAGAAGCGTGCAATTCTAGAAGAATATTTTGTTTGAGTTGGGAATTCTTACAGAGGTATAAGCGATCTTTGTACCATAGTGAATCATTTTTCCAGCTAAATGCATCAGATGTACTAGAATCTTGTTGTAACTTTCGAATAAGTTCCCACACTTCTTCGTCATTCTTCCATTCATCCCTTGCTTTGTTTATCCAATTTGGTTGGATAATATAAATGGCACACAACAATGCTTCCACATCCTCATCCTTTCTTGAGAGTGCATCTACCACCACATTTTGCTTCCCTTTTTTGTGTATGATTTCAAAGTCATAACCCAACATCTTTGTGACCCATTTTTGTTGTTCTTCAGAGGATAATCTTTGTTCTAAAAAGTATTTAAGGCTATCATGATCCGTTTTTACCTTGAAGTGTCTTCCCATTAGGTAGGGTCGCCATTTCTTAAGTGCATGTAGTATTGCCAACATTTCCTTCTCATAAATAGCTTTGTGTAAATTCTTTCCCTTGATTGAATGACTTTTGAAAGAAATGAGTCTTTCATCTTGCATTAAAACAACACCAATTCCATTTCCGGAAGCATCACATTCCATAATAAAGGTTTTTGTGAATTCTGGTGTAGCTAAGACCGGTGCTTGGCACATTGCCTCTTTAAGATATTTGAAGGCCTTTGTTGCTTCTGGAGTCCATGAAAATGCATCTTTCTTCAACAATGTTGTTAGAGGTGCTCCTATTTTCCCATAATTCTTAACAAACTTGCAATAATATCATGTAAACTTGAGAAATCCTCGCAAATTCTTTAAGGATGTGGGGGTTTCTCATTCCTTAATCACTTTAATTTTGCTAGGGTCTACCTTAACTCCTTCATGAGATACAATATGACCCAAATATTCCACCTCTTGTACTCCAAAGAAACATTTGGATCTTTTTGCATATAATTGTTTCTCCTCCAATAGTTGTAGCACCTTGTCAATGTGTTCACATGATCCTTCCAAGACTTGTTATAGATTAGTATATCATCAAAAAATACTAACACAAATTTTCTAAGGAAGGTTTTGAAAATGGAATTCATCAAACCTTGAAATGTAGAAGGTGCATTGGTAAGGCCAAAATGCATGACCAAAAACTCATAGTGACCCTCATGAGTTCTAAATGTTGTTTTTGGAATGTCTTGAATCTTCATTCGGATTTGATGATATCTTGAACGAATATCTAACTTGGTGAAGTAAATTTATGCATGCAATTCATCCAATAATTCATCAATGACACGAATGGGAAACTTACCTTTAATAGTGAGCTTGTTGAGCTCCCTATAATCCGGACACATGCGCCATGATCCATCCTTCTTGTGCACCAATACTTCTGGAGCAGAGAAAGAACATTGGCTAGGTTGAATTATACCAGCCTCAAGCATTTATGTAACCATACGTTCAATTTCACTCTTTTGGGCATAGGGATGTATGTACGGCCTGATGTTTGGAGGAACACTTCCTGGAGTCAAATTAATAGCATGATCGTGATCATGAATAGGTGGGAGACCTTTGGGAGTCTCAAATACCTTGGAATGATTTTCCAAGACTTTTTCGAGATTTGGAGAAATAGATGATTTCGATTTGGAAACATCTAGCAAACATAATTGTGCAATTACACCTCATTGTTCCTTTTTTAGAAGCTTTGTCATACCGTTAGAGCTTATTATCCTTCCCTGTTTCCCTGCAATACCCCTTAATTCAACTTCCTTTCCTTCCACATAAAATTTCATGAAAATTTCTTGAAAGTTAAAAGCTATTGTACCCAAGGATTGTATCCATTGGACTCCTAGTACAACATCAACACCTCCCATTGGAATGGAAAGCATTGGGCTCTTCAATACATATTCTCCCATGGATTTATTGATATTATGGCACTTTCCAGAGCAATTTATCGTTCCTCCATTTGCAACCATCACTTGACACTCTGGTGCTGGATATAGGAAGCAATTCAATTCTTTTGCTATCTTACAATGAATAAAATTGTGGGTACTTCCTAAATCAATCAACACTATTACCTTTTTCTTCTTGATTTGTCCTTCTATTTTGATGATTTGAGGAGTGGTAATTCCAGCCAATGTATTACAAGATATGGTCAGATTTATTTCTTCTTTATCTAGGCTTTGTTCTTGGAGTATATCCTCTTCTTTTGACCTTTCTTGCTCCTTTCCTTCTTCCTCTTCACAATCTATGTAGAATAATTTCTTCTCAGCACACTTATGACCTTTAGTGTATTTTCTATGACAACTGTAACAAAGCCCTTTTTCACTTTTTTCTTCCAATTGTTGTGGTGTCAACCTTATAGGTTGTGGAAGGCTAGGGGAAACAACAATTACATATTTATAGTTGTGAGTGGTATGCTTCCCGGTTGCCATAATTTTGCTTTCCATTTTTCTTGTTAACCTGAATGCCTTCTCTAATGAATCGGGTTCCCAAAGGCGAACATCATGTTGGATATTATCCTTTAAAGTCCCTATGAACACGTCAATCCTATGCTCCTCTGGAACATTTTTTACCCTTATGTTCAATTTTTGGAACTCCTCAATGTGCTCCATTATTGAACGCTTTTGTTTGAGACTTATCATTTGGATAAAAAAAGTGTTTCTTTTTGTATCCTCATAATGTGTTGTCAAGTCTTTTGTGAAAATTGCCCATGCGATAATTTGTTTACGAGAGAAAAGCCATTGATACCATACAAATTGATTTGGTTCCAAATATAAAGTTGCAATATGTACCTTTTGTGTGTTTTTTGCATTATTGAAATCGAAAAATTGCTCCATCTGTAATATCCATGTTGCGGGATCCTTGCCATCAAACTTCCTCATATCGATTTTTTGAATATGGTGGGTCTTCGATCCAACATTAGAGTCTATGGAATCATGATTAACATTTCTTTTGTTCTCATCATGAGTTTCCTTTACTACCATTTCACCATTAGTGACCATTTCTTGTAGCAAATTATTCAAATTTATCTTCAATTCTTCCATCTTATCATCCATACCATCCATTTTAGCGTCCATGCCATTCATCTTAGCATCCATGCCATTCATCTTAGCTTCCATGCCATCCATCTTGGCTCCTACATATTTCTTTAAACAATCCATCTTAGCTTCTACACCTTTCTTTAAACCATCCATCTTAGCTTCTACATCTTTCTTTAAACCATCCATCTTAGATTATGTTACCTTTTGTGCAAGTGACACTTGTTGCACTTGGTCTCGTAATTTTGATATATAATGTTGCATTTCTTCCTCTTCTTCATGAGTCATGCTAGAGCTTTCAGGTTGCTTACTAGATTTTTGCATTTTCTTTCCTTGGGGCATCAATTACCGATAATAATGATTTACTATGCCCTTTGAATTCCTTCAAACTAATTTTTCAAACCAAGCTTATGCAAAAATTAAAAAAAAAAAACTACACACCTTTTTCCAATTTGTTGGAGCTTGATATTGAATCTGATGTATATCTGTAATTTCAGATCATCTAGTTTTTAAATTGCGATCTGTAGTAGCCCTCTACGTTCTCTTTCAAATGCCACCAATCTGATACAAATTGGATTCTCTAAGGAAGAGTTATGCACAATCTCCCAAGATGACCTGATTATAGACCTTTCCAGAAGAGTTAACTTGTATGAAGTACCACGTTTCACTGTTTTGACCTTTGGCTCTGAAAAATATATACAAGAAACAAGAGTCCGTCCTTTCTCTGTACCTTCTTACAAAATTTCAATCCAATGCTCAGAGAGAAAGTTATGATGATTTTCCCCATGTCACCTATTTGGAATGTAATTCAGGAGTCTGCAAAAAGACCAACTTCTGTAAATCATATCTCCGCAAATATAGCACAAAAAGCTTTGAAATTTGGACCCAAGGTTCAGTGCGATTTCTTCTCAAATGGCTTTTTTTCGCTTCTGAAACGTTGCAAAAAAAAAGTTATACCGAAAATGCCACGATGACCTATTTGGAGCAGCGAAACCATAGAATCCAAAGCTCTGATACCAAATGTTATGAAACCAGCTAACAAAAAGATAGAAAAGATAGATCAACGCCTTAGAATTCAGCCTCTTCGAGGGGACAACCTCCTTTACATTACACAAATGAACAATTCTTGGATGATTCAAATGACAAAATCTCCTTTCTATATATAGGAGTCTAAGGGGTCACAATATAACCAAGCCGACCTAACAATAATAATATAAAGGCACAAAAATAACAATAGAGGGATTTTATGGGGCACAATAATAACAATATGGGGACAATAGGGGCACAACAATATTAATAAGGGATACAACTACAATATTAATGGGGGCATCACTAGTATTATAGGGACCTAACACTTAAAGGGTAATGGAGGAAAGCCTCCTCCATCTCCACTATCTTCATCTTCATCATCCTCATCATCTCAAAAATCATGATCTTCCACTTCCACCACAAAAATTGTTCATACTCATTCAAAAACCCCAATAGAAAAAACTCCCTTACTCAAATTGGATATTAAGTTTGAACTTCCCATGTACAATGGTGAGGTGAATGTAGAAAAGTTAGACAATTGGATTTGACAATTGGAGGTTTATCGCAGAATTCAGAACCTTCAAGAATATTACATAAAGATCCAGTTGGCTTCATTAAGGCTAGAAGGAGCAACACTAGTCTAGTGGCAAGAAAAGACTCAAGAGGAAATGCAAATTCATAGTAGGATATCCATGTCTTATGTTGAATTTGTTTATGTAATTAAAAGGAGTTTTTATCCTTTAGCCTATATGAAAAAATCCATTATGAGTTGGCAAAATTTTAGGCAACTCAAGGGCCAAACAGTTCAAGACTATACCTAGGAGTTTAGGAAGAGGGCTTTGTTGTTAGCAGTGAACTTGAAT
This sequence comes from Pinus tabuliformis, assembly GCA_031772625.1. Lineage (NCBI taxonomy): Eukaryota > Viridiplantae > Streptophyta > Pinopsida > Pinales > Pinaceae > Pinus > Pinus tabuliformis. The sequence goes on from CM062815.1 coordinate 672,530,671, forward strand.
TCCCAAGATACATTGTTGAAATATATTGGGGGTTTACATTCCTACTTAAAAAATACTATCCTTATGTTCAATCCAAGCAACTTAGATGAGGTATGTGTGCAAGGCACGCACCTTGAAGAAAGAGGAAAGAACATTTAGGAAGAGGGTAGTAAGAAGAAGCCATTCAAGGGTAAGGAGAAAGAGAAGGGTGGAAAATGGAAGGGAAAGAAAATGCAAGTTTGAAGAAAGAAGGGGAGAAAACTAGATGCCAACATTGTTCCAAAGCAGGGCATGATCTAACCCACTATTGGAAATTACATCCCGAACTAAGGCATAAGAAACCAAACAATAAGGGAAATCAAAAGAAGACAACTACCACACAACATGATATTGGTTCAGATTCTGGTGATGGGAACAAGATTTCAGCCATGGTCACAAAAGGAAAATAATCTATTGCAATCACTAGTTCCTCACACGGTCACAACAACACTCCAAATGAAGAATTAACTAAAATGTTGTTCCATGTAAGGGTAATTTCAAATCATACAAAGATTGATGAGTTATTTGATAGTGGGTCACAATCAAACTTAATTTCAGAAGAATTGCTCAAAAAGCTTATCCTTGAAACTGTACCTCATCATAAGCCATATCCCTTGGATTGGATAGTCAATAATGAAAATATACAGGTTACAAGGAAATGCTTATTGAAGTTTTCCATTACTAAAAAAATCATTGATGAAGTTGGGTTAGATGTAATTCCACTTGACATCTCAAGAATCATTTTGGGAAGCCCATATTTGTATGATAGGAAACCAATATTTTATCACTATGAGAACAAATACCTATTTCTCAAGGATGGAGTGGAGTATATTGTGAGAGCCCATTACAAAAAGTTAAACATTTCTTTGGTCAATGAAGGGCAGATGAAGAGACTAGTAAATGCAAGTAAACTTTTTTTGCTTCTCATGATCAAGAAAAATAATGATATTGATTTTGAATCTTTTGAAGGTTGTGATGATAAGATAAAATATGATTTGTTTGATGTGGTAAGAAAGCATGGCAAGATGTTTCAGGAACCAAAGGGGTTACCTCCCAAGAGGGGAATTCAGCATGAGATACAGCTACAGCAGGATGTTCGACTTCCAAACATTGGCATGTATTGCATGTCAATCATGGAGAGTATGGAAATAAAAAATAAAATTCAAGAATTTATTAGAAAAGGTATCATACGCCAATCTACTATGCCATGTGGTTCACCTATTGTCTTGGTACCAAAGAAGGACGAGACTTGGTGCATGTGTGTGGATTTCCGTGCACTAAATAAAATAAGGGTAAAGAAACGTTATTGTAACACCCCTCCCTTGTGTGCTAAATTATTATAAACCTAAGTTGAGTTAAAGATAGGTGTGATATCCTCCCTTGTGTGCTAAATTATTGTAAACATAAGCTGAGTTAAAACTAGGTGTGATATCCTCCCTTCTGTGTTAAATGATTGTAAACCTAAGCTGAGGAAAGCTAGGTTTGATACTCTCCTTTGTGGGTTAAAATATTCTAAACCTAAGCTGAGGAAAGTTAGGTGATATGTAATATGAAAAGAATAGGTGTTATTAAATAAATTAATAAAATAAATCGCTTGGAGGGCGGAGCACCAAGAGAGAGGAAATTCTTGCCAAATCCCATTGAGGCATGGAATAGAGATGAAACTTTCATGATAAAGCTTCTAGATGTGATTCTACATAATCTTGGATGGATTGGAGATCCATCGGATGGATGGGGTTTAACGATCCATTGGACATAAAATATTTTCGGGAGATAAAGGTAAGATTTTATGAGGAAAAGCCTTGTGGGAGATAAAGATGAGATTTTCCAAAAATGACCTAGGCAAATGGAAAAATCCATAAAAGCGAGACGGTGCTAATGGAAACTAAATCATGAAAGAGGGTATTAAATACACAATGCATTGATCAATTAGGGACAGATGATTCATGGAAAGAACCTCAGCTCAAGGAGAATCAAAGGTGATTCATGGTTGGGTGGTGGTGCTCCGCTCTCCAAGTGATGTTTTAGTGGGATTCATTTGCGTAAAATGTTCTGTATGATGTTTCTTCCCTCTCTGTCTAAATTTGATTTAGTTTATGAAAGAAATTGCATGAGTTTCCTAGCTATGAATGAATGAAGGAATTGTATATAATCATTATGTATGATTAGATTTGTCTCTGTTAATGGCTTTTATGAGATTCCTTATATGGATGCATGTGATAATATGGCTCATTATTAATTGTGGGTAAGGCTTAACTGGATAATTATGGTATAGATTATTTAGGTTAAGCATCCAATGTTGTTCCTTTGACTACTCTTGCATAATCTATATGATAACCATATTAATCTGACAAGCAAGTAGGGTGGTAGAACTATGAATTATGTATGATGAAGGATTCCATTTTATGCATGTGACTCTGACTGTATCATGGAGATAGAAGCCTAGTAGGTAGTTGTTATTTGCCTAGGCCAGGGAGCTATCTTAATTAATTATATTAAGTTGCTTGTGGGCTACCCCTGTATGGGTGTGTGAGACATCTACTGAATCTAAAATGTGATCATTATCATGTTAGGGAATATAGGATTCCTTTGATGTTAAGTGATACTCCTGGTTAGCTTGATAGACATATATGCCTAAGACCTGGATGCATATGGAACTGCTATGGAGAAAGGCTTCTAGTAATATTGTTTAGAATTTTCCATACCATGCATATCTCAATACTTACATACAATATAGCTGGTTTAGCTACTCTTGCATGTTGCCTAAACCTTACCTTCACTAATCCTTCTGTCTATGCCTGAGGTATGATTCATGACCAGGCTAGTGGGAATAGATGCAAGATAACAATTGCATATAAACCTTGAAGAAGTTGTGATTTAAGCTTGAGGATTGATCCAAAGAGTATGTAAAGGGTTCATTGCCTTCATGATGTATTTTCAGTTAAGATTTTGAGTATAGTAGCCGGGATGATCACCGTGTATGCAATAATTGGTTAAGTAGATGTTGAAAACCCCTGAAACTTAATTGTAAATAAAGGAAATTTTAAAATTTTGGAGCCTAGGGCCTAATTTCTAGAGGTAGGCTGAAGAGGTACATTACAAATGGCATTGGAGCGAAAGTTCAAACATTGAGGCCTATTATGGACTAATCCACCTCCCCAATGTTTCATTGACAGGTTTTTAATTACAAAAATCCTTATAAGAAAGACGAAGCTCGAATTAATATATGCATGGTGATTTAATTGAGTTAAGCAACCAAAATTAAAATTTTATACATAATAAGAAGATGTTGATTAAAGTTAGATTTTTGAAACACAGAACATGGGGATATTATTCCTTAAAGATAGAAGCCAATATTAAAGTTGAAGAATTTATAAACCTTCCATATATAAATTAGGGATCGATAGTTATGAGGAACATTTTGGGTAAAATTAGATGGCATAAGAGGCCTCGTTCCTAGTGATGAATGCCAAGATAAATATACATATTTGGGCATAGTCATAATAGTCAATACACCAACCATCCCAACAATATTCCATCTCAGTTAAATTCCACTTCCCATGGATTATCTCGTCATTCAAATATGTGTAGCTTGCACAACTGGAGAATTGATTTCCAAGTTATAAACCATCGCGCCCCCCATTTTCTCCAAGTAGTCCTATCGAAAGCGGTCAAATTCATCTTCCCCCCATGTAGAAATAAATAAATAAATCAATAAAAAAATCCAAGTGACAGTTCAATGTGGAAGAATTGTCGATAATGCGAACACAAAGAAGGATGATTTTATTTGGGAGCATTAATATCTGTGTAGTCAAGTTGTTATCATAATGGCTTCTGGTTGTTGTGTGAGAAAGTTGATTGTGCGAACGCAAAGAAGGACGATTTTATTTGGGAGCATTAATATCGGTGTAGTCAAGTTGTTATCATAATGTCTTCTGGTTGTTGTGTGATAAATATAGGGTGTTCATTTGTTTACTATCAGTTCTTCTACCCTCTATTCATCATCACCTTCTGAAGCACCTACAAATCAATATGGAGGTGATAAAATGACCAAAGGAGAAGCTTGGACATAGAGAGTGCTGCAAAAATAAATGTTTTTATCGGATTGGAAGAATTGTAATACAAATGCGTGATTTGACCTATGAAGTTTGAAATACTTGCTTTAGCCACTTATTGTTTATACATCAAACTTTAGATTCTTAAAGAATACATTGTCACAAATACGAATTACTACTTCTTCCACTTAGCATAAAAAACATATGCTGTAATTTGGGAAGACGAAGGTAAAATTTCTACCAAGACTGAGAAGTGATAGCAGCATGATTGGGTGCAGATATATTAATGCATTGATGGATCATAATAAACTATCTCAACAACGTAAGTGTGGTCCAATACGATATGGTTATGCACATCTTGTCAGTAATCATTCTTTAATTTCCACATGCATATAAGCCATGCCAAATCAGAGACCGTGGATTTCATTTTGAGTTTATGAGAAAATCACGTCAGTAAACATTGTTTCCTGTTTTTTGTTTGCTTTACCCAAGGTGTGAAGGTTTGATAATATCATCAGGGCATTATCATCATGAGTACGATAGAGTATCATGCACCAAATTTATAAGGATGTACTCCAATGATGATAATGTGTAGACCACCTCACAAAAATCTAGGTTGTGTTTACTCGTTGTAATATTGTTTCCTTGTTAAACTATTCACCATCATGGGATGACTATTATCCTGAGTTCAATTAAGAAACATCCTTCTAATCGGATAAAAGCAATGACACATTTGAAAATGCAGAAAATCACTATCACTATATTCCTTTAGCTCTTGATCGAGTGGCTACACTAGGATTGAAGAAAAGCCAAAGCTCACTATTGCCTTTGACAAACCGTTGTTTACTCATACCGTTTCCATGATAAGGCTATTGTTTATTTTTAAATACTGCTTTTCGGCCAGTTTCACCACAGTTTCAGAGGGATAAAGGAATTCATAGCATTGCTGTTTGTTTTTGAGCAAGTACAAATGCTTATCCACCAACGGAAGACATTGGATAATGATTATCCTCATGGGGCACTTGACTGTATCCATACGATAAACATGTATAAAAACCAGAAGGAGGGATACTGTCATGAAACAAGTGCTCTATCCATCGATGTGGAGAAGCTACTCATAAGTAAGTAAGCAAGGTCGGTCTCTGTAGACCTCATTATGCTCTACAGACAGCATGGATCAATATTATTTCCTTCAGTCGATTTGCTTATGTTTGAATGAGTTGACACTATGTTAAAATTTGTTCTCAAAATCATCTTTTTTGTGGACATTATGAGCTCTTCACACTAGGAAAAAATTTGACACGACGTGAATTGATACACAAAGGTGGAATACGTGCTAATTAGAAAAATGCACGATGGTAGAATGCATGCTGGTAGTGTAAAGAAGCTCAGTATCTACACCCACTTTAATGAGCTTTGGTATTTACCATTTTCATGTCAAAACTGTTGTATTTTAAAAAATAAATATACACCCTCAGTTCAAACACTCTCTTCAGAAATTCTTTGGCGGCTACATCTTAATGAAATGTTTTTGCGTGTAGTTCTTTTAGTTCTCATAATCTACGGAAAGGAAGGTCGATGGAAAATGGCGTAAAGTTGTTTTTATATATGGCTATAAATGTTATCACAACCACCATGCCTGCACTTGCCATGAGAGGCGTTGATTTTGTTGAGACCATAACATTACACAAATTTTCCTTGCAGAATTTTGCTTGCCGAAATGGATGTCGTCACCTGTGTAACTCATGTGTTATCTGATGGGCGTAACCTACCAGTTACCTGTAGTTAGTAATTTTAAGAAACATCAGCCTACTTGTATATATTGAGTTGAATTATCTAAACATTGGAATTCGACGAGGAGTCGACACGAATATGAAATAAAAATGTGCAAAAATTGTAAAAATTTAATTATCCAGAACATTTACAGTAGCATGTATGTAAACAGGAAATGAATGAATCGTAGCGGGCTGCATGTTTTTAAATCGAGCTCCCTAGATCAAACCATCAATAATTCCACTGGTCATGCATCAGTGGATTGAAATTAATAAGTGTTGGTGCATTGGTGGTTTTGGGATGCCCATGTTGAAACTGCAATTTCTATTCCTTGATCGTAAGATAATGGTTGACGATCATCAGAGCGACGACATAAATTACTTCTACTTGTTTGTGTGTGTTTTACCTATTTATTTAAATTTCAAGGTAGCTCTCTCCCGATTGCTTGCAAGATACTTGAATTTTTAGCATTAACTATCAATATGCATAGGCACAAGTTGGAAAATGTCTGCACACGTTATTATCCTCAGTTGGAATATTTCACGCATTTATGAAATTAGATAAATTTCAACCTTGCCAAATTTTCAGTTGTGCATTTTTAATTAGAAAGCTTCAATCAAGTGAAAAGTTAAGTAAGTATCCATATAAGGAAAGTAGAGCTAATCAAGTTTTGAATAACTAACTTGCAAGAAGGGGAGAGCGAATCCTTGGAAATCCATGGTAAAATTTTAAATAATGATTGATAACATGGTCATTACAATAAAAGGAAGAATTGTTGAGTTATGCAATGGTAAAGATTCCCATGAATAATGTTAAAGATTATAAAGAGCATGTAAGATTATGAAATGGCATAATTATTTTTCAATGTAATTTGCCTATATACAATGCATTTTGGAGTGTAATTTGTCCTTCAAAATTTATTAAGGGGAATCTATTTTAACATGTTATTATATACCATGATCTATGCATTGGATATGCATACTAGTATTCTTGTGTACCACAAATAAACCATGGTAATTAATAAGAAGCAAGTCCTAATGCTTTTGATTGATGGAAGATAGATCATGTTAAGATTATAAGTATCTTCTTAAGAGTATGAAACTTTGCAACTTAAGAGCATACCTTAATGTATATATCTGATATAGATAAGGTTCTGGGGTAATATCTAACCAATATGAACCCTTCCAATTTGGAAAAGAAATTGAGACATGACAAACATACTTCTTATAAGAAGTAAAAAAAGAATAAATTAAGTTTTGAATAGTGATGCTATGCATATTTAAGAAAAATAAAAGAAAAATAAATTAAGTTTTAAATTTTAATTGGTGAATAAAAGAAAAATGGTACAATTGTTGTGTAGATGCATGGCTAAATAAAATCACCTAATACTTGAAAGGAGGATTGTATAATAGAGAAAGTCTAGAATTGTATCATTATTTTATTGTTGTGTAATGATACATATACCCATGTATTGTCATGAATTAGTCTGGCTGAGTGGTCATTCAATTACACATGTTTTGAAGAGGATCATGCTTAATATCCATGCATAGTAATGAGTCATATGAATCTTCCATGTAAGCACTTCCTGATGAATTCTGGTATTGGTTCTAGATTCGTTAGTCAACCTTATGATTTCTTACATGTTGAAAGAAAGTAAAAGTCATTGTTCAACAATCATAAAGATGTTGGTTACCCCAATGCCTATTAAGGGGGAGTATGTTCTATAGAAGGAAAGAGCGTGATTGACCTAATGATTATATTGGTAAAGTAGTGTGGAGTTGTTGTTGTGTTGTGATAGAGTGTATGTTTTGTTTCTTGGATGTTGGACATAGTGGTGTTGTGCAAGGATTGATAGTTTGTGACTTGTAGAATCAAGGTTGTACTACTAGCGATGCTTACAAATAGGCATATCATGTAAAAAATTGGTTTTTTCCTCCATGTATGGGATTTGAATTGTTTGAACTATATTGAAGTTATATTTGTGTTAGCATACATGCTTGGGCTGTTATGTGCCAATAATAAATAGGCAAAGTATGCATGAATAACTTATAACTATGTTTAAGAGACAAGGAAACTGAAGGTTATTAGTCCTTAATGTCACGAAAAAAATTAAAAAAAAATGTAACACCCTCCTCCCACATCTACCCAAGCAATCAGCTAGCCAAGGTAAACATAGGACAAGAGGCCTCTATGATAAGATTCAACCTCCTTGGTAACTTTAAAGAAATGGAATATAAAGAACATTGCGCACAATCATTGAACATAATCCACATAACCTTCAGAAGACAAGTTAGCCACTCAGACTACCTGTCCCATGGTCCTACTGCTGCTTGAGAAAACTTATGGCAGGGTAACACTCCCTAGACACTGCCCAGGTGAATTAGTTTCAGGACTAACGCTTCCCAAACACTGGCAAGGTTCTTTATAACGCTCCCCAAACACTGCCTAGGCAAGTTAGTCTTAGCACTAATGCTAGCATTCTAGGATTTGAACCACTTTTTTCGACCCAGATCCTGGGATACTGCCTAGAATGGAATGATCATTTAGAATTGGTAAGGATACAAGGTAACAAGGATACAAAAGCAATAATGTTAACAAAATCATAAACATACCCCTACTAGCCATGACATACATTTCATCAAACATATCATTAACATGTAACCTACAGATGTAAACAGCATAATTAAGTGTAGGGATCTCATACTTATCCAAAAATTGCCATGAACCATTGTTTCCTCTTGTCTTTTGCTGCCTTATCACTTATTGGGTCATAAATACAATATCCATTCAAACACAAGTAAAAACATGTTGAGAGCTAATCATAGCTGCTGCCATAAAATATGCATATAACCAGCATAATAGGAATAGAAATACAATGGACATATCAGCCATCAAAATCCATATATATATCAATACATTTGCACATGAAAATCAGGGGAATGAATTTCTCATTAATAAATGCAATGAACCAACCGTTGATGGGACTACCACATTCCACCCAACCATAGATTGGCTTAGCCAAGTTTCTCTTCAGCCAATCACCCCCATGCCATATTCCAAGCATGAATGTGGGACTCATAGAACACATAAAAACTACCAATCAATGTGGATGCCACTAGAGTTGTCCTCCTACACAGTGAATAATTTGAGTGCCTCCTAATATCTCAGGCTTTACTGTGCATCCGCAGTATGATCCAGGGATCATTAGGCCCTAGACTGAGACATACTCTCTAGGCTTTACCATGCATTCCATCTCGGAATCACTAGGCCCAACGGAGAGAAAATCCACCTCTTCGCTTTACCGTATATCCTGTCATTCACCGGCAACGATTCCTAGGCCCACCAAGGCAGACAATTTGGCTTTACCGCAACCCACATTCTGGTTTAGGGGTTACTAGGCCAGTGGCTTCATGCATCCTCAGTCTGGTTCAGGGACCACTACCACCATGTGTTTGTCAATTCATAGATCCACCCCACTCAGCTTTGAATGCAATCTGGCTATCCCCCAAAAAACGCATGGGAGAACCCATCTCATAAAAGCTATCAGAAAAAAATCAAGGCTACGCTGAAAAATACTGTCACACCTGGCCAAACATGTGCCATGGTAGAAAATAAACACATGCAATCCCATGCATGCCAAATCTAGCAAGGAAAAGACACATGCAAGTTGATACTTGCCATGAAGCTTATTGTAGTTGCTTGATCCTGGCTTTCCCTACTTGATCTTTTCTTCCTCTTGCCTTCTTTGCCTAAGTTCTTACTCCAATGCCAAAGTGATCCAAGAATTCTCTAAGTGTCCAAGAGTATGAGAGAGAGAGAGAATAATGAGAGCTCCCAAGCTAAACTGACCAAGTCTTCCCCACTGATCCTCAAAAGCCTTTTTATTAATGAGGCCTCTATTTTCTTCATTTTCCATTATTTTCCTTCAATTTCCTCCTCACATGCAACCTGTGACCTTTCACCTTCCTTTTCTCCTAAATTCCATTATTTTCATAAATAATTGTGCCAAAATATCTTTTTGCCTCTTTAATGCCTTAGGAATTGCCTTTGCCAATTTCCTTAGCCATAAACAACCAAATGAACAACCCCTAGGATGTCTTGCCCACCATTTAGCTTGGAATACGTGTCCCATCATCTATGGTATTTATATATTTTTACATGGAATTTTCACCAGGGCTGTTATAGAACCCCCCCCTTAGGGGAACACCATCATCGGTGTTCAATGACACCTATAACCAAAAGTATATTGAAAACAAAACATACTTCCCATGAATCTTTATAACACATCTCGATGAAGTATTTACAATGAAATATCTGCTCAAAATCAAAACATCATGACAACATGACAACATAGCGCATAGTGGAGCTTTATAACATAACTCATTACGGTATTTACAATAACCACATATAGGTATACACATATGCACATTTTATCAACCAGAAAATAAAATAATATGATGCCTGCATCAGCAATAAGGGAATCCAGAGGCTCAAACCCCCACCCTCAAAGTAATACCAGGATCCAACTCCTTCCCACGAAGTCCAAAATCCACTGCAAATTCAAATATGCATCCAATGTCCAGCACTATAACCTTGCGCCACTTGTCCTCTCAGTGAACAGTTACGGGTTCACTATCCTAGGGTGCACTCCCAATGTGCATCTGATTCCATATGGCAATGCTAATGATCAAAACAAATCCATCCATGACCTTCCCTTCTCTACTACACAATCCCTCAGGAATCCGGTCACCTCTTCCGTGCAGTCACTCACCTTCCAAGTTCCACTGGCACCCCCATCATGGGTTGTCCATCCCTTGGCAAGGCTTCCTCACATCGGAAGATACAAAGACCAAGGCATATCCCTGCCTTAAAACCATCATACCATTCTCATGGAAATTAATGGACACTATTGGGTACCATTGTCCCACAATGGCCCTATTCTTGAAGTGCTTTACCAACATATTGCTGCAGGTTTCAATTCCTTTGTTGTTGCTGCTAATTCTTGTAGTCAATTTCAATCACCCAACCGGGCATTTCATGCATTCCTATACCAAGAACAAAACTTCCATTAGATTTGAAATAAATTAAAATAAATTCACATCATACCTCATTCGTAGCTCATCAATAAGGTACATTTGCAATCTTGTTCGCTTCCTGTCATAACAAGTCAAACTAGCATATTTGACCAAAGCATGTATAAAAATATCACATCAGGTTAGCTCAAAACATAACCATCAAAATCATAAATCAAATGTACCATTATAAACTAGAATCATGGATCACATATAGTCATCATATATCATAATCATAAATCACATGCATATTAAAACAAAAATAATATACTGATACTTATCCTTCATCAGTCTTTACTTCTGCCTTCTCCTCCACTAGGTGCACATATGCACAGTGTTCATCACACACATATAGCCACACCTGACACACAACATCATGCAATACATGCACCCACACCTGATGTACGACTCATACAACTACAACTAGTGTACAACACAGTGCATCATCTATACTTGATGTGCAATACCACCTAATACATGTAACTATACAGAGTACAATGCAACGAGTATGCACACCACAATACCATGACTACATGATGCACATACATAATACTGCATGCCCATAACATAACATTGAAGATATGCACACAATACCACACGTACACCAATACCATATGTACAACATGTACATAGTACCACCGGTACACTGCACCACCTGCACAACGTGTTCACAATATCACATTTACATGGCACCACCTGCACAATGTGTACACAACACCACATGTACACTATACAATGCGTACATAATACCACATGTACACAGTACCACACGCACGATGTGTATGTGACACCATATGTACATAGCATCGCATGCACGACATGTACACAACACCACATGCTCATAGCACCCTATGTACAACATGTACACAACACCACATGCTCACAACACCACTTGTATAGTCATGCACACAACACCATATGTACATAGCACCATATGTACAACATGCACGCATTACCACGTGTACATAGCAATGCATATCCAACATGTACATAGCATCATCAATACACAACACTGCATATCCAACATGCACAGAGCACCATATGCGCACACACCACATATACATCATGAAAATAATACAATATGTATACAGGACCCCATATGCAATGTTCACACAACCCTATTTGTACCATCCTGTACATAACATTGCATAAATAACATGTACACATGTTGTGTATACACAACATCACAAGTGCACACATCATAGATGCAACATGTACAAAATATGCAATGTGTGCAGAACAATAGTGCCACACATCCAAAACCACATTGTCCTTACTAAGAAACCTTGCTTCTCATATCCCATCCGTGCTTATCCTATCATGCCGTAGACCACACTACTTTCACTTGGCTAATGTATCCTTCAACATTACCTGTCATAACATAAACATAGGAATAATACAAGTATACAGCACCAAATCATATCCACATGATACTAACCTCATATATTTGTCATGACTACTCTTCCCAATTGATTCCTTGTAGACTAGGACCTCTTCATGTCGTTCTCCTACATAAGCAATCATTCCTCTGCAAGATTGATCCCTGACAACCTTGTCAGACAATAACATAGATACATGTATACATACATACATATATAAATGTTATCATAAAGTAATCATGATCCTATTAGACAACGACATACATACATACATGTATACATATATAAACATCACCATAATCGTGATCATAAAATAATTACCAAAGATCAAGGTCAAGGTTAAGAGAACTTCCTTTATTCATGCACAGCATGCACAATATTGAGAATGGAAATTCCCAACATAGCCAAGGCATCTGATGCCTCAGATCCATTTACTCTACCCTTTTGGTTACCTTTCTCTTGTCTGTACCGCCACCGTCTATTTACCACAATGGACCCAACGAATCCAACAAATTGTGATAGTCTTATCTTCTGTTGCACTTACTCATGCACAGAGCTTCATATGGGTCTTATATCATCGGTTGGGTACAACGCATATCTCCCGATTTCCATCAACTTTCCTCTTTCGCAACCAATTCCCAAGACTCAAAACATAAAAGGCAAGCCAATAAACAAACAAGAAGAAAATCATGAAAACCAATAACAACAATACGACACCACAACCAGAGTAGCAAGGCCTTGCACCAAACATAAACAAAACAGCAAATCAAGCTCAAAAAATCATAAAATATAAAAAGCACAAGACTAGAAACAAACACCATGACTCAATCCCCATGGTTCGTAGTGCATCCAAGGGAAAGCTCAACTCGAGCCTTCTTCACAATTCATGGAAATCTCTCTTTCCATGTGACTCCTTGCATCATATTGTCATTAACAAATAACTTTTAGTGCATAAATAAAAATAACAATACACCAGTTACCTCAATTTTTTTGCCAAGAACACTACTTTCAATTGAACACATCCACACCATCTCTCAAGGGACTCCAATCCTTTAACAAATCCACCTGTAGCTAAAGACTAGCTAATATACCTATCAAGCACATGTTCATGAATATAGCACATATCCATGTAATTTCAAACAAAATCAAGGTTATGAAGGCTTCCTGTGTGTAAATAACTCATTCATTTGACGTTAGGGTTTCCAAACATAGCCAAATGAATTCTTTCCCAATTCCTTTCTTTTACCTTTTTACCTTGTTGGAATCGAGGCTTACTATGTGCTACCACACCACCCAACTATTAGTTATATAGACACATCAATTATTACCTTATCAAGCTAATACCGACATGTTTCCTGCAACTTCTCACACATGTCAACCACATATTCCAAATATCAAGACAATCATATCTATCAATTTGAAATCAACCATTACCAAGACTAACAATCATGTCATAATCCATAGTCAACTCATAGTCATCAATCATAATACTACAACAATCACCTACTATACTCAACTACATATCAACTGTCTCAACACATATATTTTAGTACAATCATCTTAAAACAAGATCATTGGAACGCTTACTCATATTACGTAATTCATCAAACATTCAACTAACTCGCAAACATACCATATTAAATAAATCAATTAGACGACATAATAGGCACCAAACACTCAAATACCAAATATACGACATAATCAACTATGAAACACCAAGTATAGTACATAAGGAAACTCATACCTTAGTGTACCTCAGGGGAGGCTATCTTGTATGCATAATCAATCTAGTTAGCGAGATATAAATTTACAACTTATCAACTCAAACATAAATCATGATATCCATAATAGTAACTAACTAATCATGTTCACGTCATAAGATCATAAACATTTGTTATTCATGCATAACAATCACATATGTATGATCAAACTAGATTAGTACGACACCATATCACAAACATGTCAACTCATACCTTAGTATTGCAACCATAACCATCTACATAGGTCAAAACAGGTTAACACAATACATATAACATCAAGATATTTAATGCAATGAACATAACCATCACACATATGACCAATCCAAATTACGACATCAAGATCTCAATGAAATAACTCTAATCATCAAGTTAATAGCACATAACGACACTAAGCTATATATCATGCTCATCAACAACATAAAACTGAATCGTCAACTAATTGTCATATAACAATCAACAAGTTAACCTATAACATACTTATCAACAACATATAACATAATCATGACTTTATCTAATATAAGCAACAATAGCAATGCATACAACTACAAGCTACTATCGTTCTTGACTATTCAACTCATGTGCATATAACTATACTAATCAACTAACATCCATCATGAATGTAACCATAATGTCAAAATACATGTACATAAACCTAATGCATACAAAAATCCTTAACATACATACCTACATGCCGAACATGAAAACCTATATGAGGACATGTAATCGCCTAGAGGTCAAATGCTGCAACTTCACTTTGATGATCTGCATCTCTTGCTTTACCTCATTCAACACAATATCATCATGACATACCACTAGAACCATGATGACCTAAATTGCATACAATGACTTCACAAAGCATATTTGGCCTACTATTCATGCATAACTACAACCAATACCATACATACATAATGACTCCATATAGACATATAACACATAAGTACAAAACCATATACACATCCTTCTAGCTAGAGTCCAATCATCAATGCATGACTATATCAACTATAGAAACCATGAATTCATGCATGAAAATAACCATTACTCCATTGTACACATTGCCACATGCAACCAACATTATGAATAAGAAATTCCAAACCAACTACCAATACGCATAACCGCATGTAGTCTAACATAATCGATTAGTTCTTGTAATCAACCTACAAGACTGATGCATGTAATCAAAATATTAAAAGTGTAACCTAACATACAAGGATGTAAGTAGGTGACATAAAATCAACATGTAAATGACATATAATCCATATGTAACCAGTCACATATGCATGACCAATACATTTCATGAAATCAACATCAATTTATTCATAACAACCATACTACAACCATAGTCAATCATCAAGCCAATGCAGCATGTATATAAGTGCAAGAGACACACATGCAACTGACATGCATGCATGACCAACACACATTCAACCCATGTAGTTTGAGAGTTGAACCATGCTCTGATACCACTCTATAACACCCTCCTCCCACATCTACCCAAGCAATTAGCCAGCCAGGGTAAACATGCGACGAGAGGCCACTATGATAAGATTCAACCTCCTTGGTGACTTTAAGGAAATGGAATCTATGAAACATCATGCATAGTCATCCAAAATCATCCACATAACCTTCAGAAGACAATTCATCCACTCAAACTGCCTGTCCCTGGGTCCTATTGCTGTTTGAGAAAACTTAGGGCAGGGTAACGCTCCCTAGACACTGTCCAGGCAAGTTAGTTTCAGGACTAACGCTCCCCAGACACTGGCAATGTGCTTTATAACGATCCCCAAACACTACCGAGGCGAGTTAGCCTCAGCACTAATGCTAACATTCCAGGATTTGAAGCACCTTTTTTGGCCCAAAGCCTGGGACACTGCCCATAATGGAATGATCATTTATAATTGGTAAGGATACAAGGTAACAAGGATACAAAATCAATAATATGAACAAAATCATAACTAGACCCCTACTAGCCATGACAGAAATTTCGTTAAACATATCATCAACATGAAACCTACAGCTGTAAACAACAGAATTAAGTGTAGGGATCTCATACTTATCTGAGAATTTCCATGAACCATTGTTTCCTGATGTCTTTTGCTGCCTTATCACTTATTCGGTCATAAATACAATATCCATTCAAACACAAGTAAAAACATGCTGAGAGCCAAACATTGCTGCTCCCATAAAATATACATATAACCAGCATAATAAGAACATAAATACAATGGACATATCAGCCATCAAAATCCATATATATATTAGTACATTTGCACATGAAAATCAAGGAAATGAATTTCTCATTAATAAATGCAATGAACCAACTAGTGATGGGATTACCACATTCCACCTAACCATAGTTTGGCTGAGCCAATTTTCTCTTCAGCCAATCAACCCCGTTCCATATTCCAAGCATGAACGTGGGACTCATAGAACACATCAAAAACACCAATCAATGTGGATGCCACTGGAGTTCTCCACCTACACCGTGAGGAATTTGAGTGCCTCCTACTCTCTCAAGCTTTATCGTGCATCCGCAGTCTGATCCAGGGATCACTAAGCCCTACACTGAGACATACTCTCCAGGGTTTACTATGCATTGCATCCCAGAATCACTAGGTCCAATGGAGAGAAAATCCACCCCTTGGCTTTACCGTATATCTCGCCATTCACTGGCAAGGATTCCTAGGCCCACCAGGGGTTACTAGGCTAGTGGCTTCATGCATCGTCAGTCTTGTTCAGGGACCACTACCACCATGTGTTTGTCAATTCGAAGATCCACCCCGCTCAGCTTCGAATCCAATCTGACCATCCCTGTAAGGATCTGCGTCCAAGGCATTACCGTCGGGAAAACACGATGAGTTAGTGGAGGCAAACGAGTGCGTGCTTGGACAGAAATGTGAGATCTTGACTTATGTGCAACAAACATATGCGAAATGCGCACAAGGAAGGAAGGGCGAGTCATGTTTATAGCGTGGGGAGCGTGGGCTCAACCCACAGGCCAACTTACAAACTTGAATGAGCCGACCTATACTTATGATCGTTAGAATGAAGGCCGAAGGATGTTTGGAGGGTGTTTGCGATGGAGTATAGGGCGTGGGCAGGTTGGCTGGGTAGCCAAGACCTTGCCCAATGCACGGTATAAATAAACATAGCATGGAGCTCATTTGGAGCATCGCACTACAACCTTCGATCAAGGATAAGGCGCAGTTCACATAAGATATGAGGTGCATATTGGAATGTAGCCGGATGCATCCAAGTCTTGGGCAAGGCTACACGAGTTAACATGAGAAGGTGTATCGGGTGAACAGGCGTAGGGCGAGGAGTGCCCGCCGGTCGAACGAAGGCATGCATGAGAGAAGGTGTAGGCATCAGTTGTGTAAAGGCATGCACGAGTGAAGGAGTGGGCGCCCAGTTGTGTGAAGACTTGACATGGGTGTCTCGCATAGCTCAGGTGAGCACCCGCCTGTTGTGCAAGGATAAACAGTGGAGGCTTGGTGGAGTCACCTGCCGGTGCGAAGTTGTTGAATGAACCTAGGTGCTAAACGGGTGACCCAAGTAGGGCGCGCCATGCACAGAGGTGAGTTGGTCGACATGGTGAGGTTGTGTGGACAGGCGGCTGGGTGAGGATGCGTCGTGCACGACGAAAGGATGGAAACAGTGAAGTGTTGAGATTGTGAACGGAGGTGTGACTCATGCGGAGGCGCCCGTGTGTGGTGACTTGGTTATGACAAGGCGCACCCAAGTTGGGCAAACAACATGATCGTGTGACAAGGTGAACAAAGGGTTGGTGATTCGTGCGGTGACCGTGCAGAGGCACTGACGAGCTGGGCAACCGAGTTTGCCGAAGTTGAAAATTGGCTAAGTGTAAATTTGGGGTTTCCCAAGATTTAACTTGTACTTGTAAAAGAAGATTATATATATTGATTCGGGCATACTCATATTGCAGGGAGTTGCCCCTCCCTTTATACTGTTGTGAATTTATATTGTATAATGTTGTTTATGTGAATGTTATGGACTTTCACTTGTATAAAGGATAAAAATAATACTTGCTAACGAAAACTAAACTAAGTATGGAATGTTAGGCATAGTCTACAATCGTAAGTATTAGTGAAAAGAAAATGGTTGGTAGTGCCGCACCTCGCTATAAGCGGTTGAAAGACTACTGCAGGTGTAGGGGCATGACATGTGTTATCAGAGCTTATGATCAGGAAGTTGATCGGGTTGACGATGAAGTGTTGATCCCACTACACTATCATGACAATTGGTATCAGAGCTGGTCCAAGTTTTGCAAGAAACTTGGTGAACTGAATCAAGGAGCTAATTCTACGAAGACTGAAGACTTGGAAGGAAGTTCAAGTTTTGTAGGTGACAGGTGGAATATCAGGGTGATTAAGGTGAATGGTGAAATAGGTTTAGCGGAGGTGAAGCATTGTGCTTGGACCAAGCTAAACGACAAGGTAGGATAGGTTTGGAAGAATGTGAAGGGAAGCTCTTTCTTACCTTATACAGGTTGAAGTAGATGAAATAAGAGAATCCCCGGATTCGAGAGAAACTTGAAGTCTTGGAAAAGAATGTTGAATACAAACTTCTTCAACTTGGTTGGACAATGGAGCAAGATGAAGTTGCAGATTGTGCTAACAAGGAAGAGGAAGCTGTGATGATTAAGGATGTTGCAGATGTGACAACGATGGAGGATGAACTTGAGATTGATCAAGTTGGACCAGGATCGTGCAGTTTGGAGACATGGATGGATGAGGGTACTCACATGGAGGAACCTCATGATGATGATGATGTAAGTACTATTGATACTTGTGTTTCACTTGAGCATTTGGTAGATGAATCATATGCAGGGAAGAGCAAAGTCAATTTGCTGATGCTAGGGAGGATCTTACCATGGATACTATGATGAGGCCTTGTTGGGGTTGTCTGTGACCTTATGATAGAAGGTGTAAAGGCTCGTGACAAGGGAGGAACATGATGACCATTGCAGAAGATACTTGAGGTATGATGATGATACTTGGGTGGACTTCTCATGGCCGAGACCAAGAGCAAGTCTTGGTGTAACTTTTAGTGGGGGAGCTATGATGGAAGAGACTCATGTGATGATGATATGGTTGAGTGACTGAGTTCACTAGACTGAAGATTGCAGACTTGGATGAGGATGACCGATTTTTGTGATGGGTCTACTTGGTTGGACTACATGGGCAACTTGAAGTCATGGACATCAGATTAGAGACATGGAGCATGGTAGTCTTATGCAGGGAAATTATGCAGGAAGCACTTGTAGAAGTGTCACTTATGGGCATCCAATGAGGAGTGCCAAGGTAGGAATGTTGTGCAGGTAGATTTGCTAGTGTGACATGGAGACTTATTATTTATGAGCCGATGGAGAGGTTGTGCACTTATTTACAACAAGGCCATGGACTTGAATGGAGTTGTGAGTAGACTATGGAGCATTCCTATTACATGGAGAGTTGAGGCATCTTGCAGAGACCTTTGGGCTGAGACTTGTATGCTTGCTAGATGTTGGTTGGAGATGACTCATGGAGCTCATGATGACATGAGATTGTTGTGACTTTTAGGGACTTCATATATGGTGGACTTGGAGGATCTGATGCATTGAGGAGCTGAGGTCAGGGACTTTGATGCAGAATGGGGTGCATACTTTCGAGTACATGTATGGGTGTGGCTTGAAAGGGTGACTTGATGAGGAGGATCGATGTGAGACAATTTGGAGTGATGGAGTTACAAAGATGATGATGCCTTGGTGGCAACACTTGGGCATGGGTTGAGCCAAGACTTAACCACTTTTGACACATGAGAGCTGATTGATCTAGGATCATGGGCAGCATATTGATAGATGAGGCAGGTGCATACTCATTTCTATGGCAGACTTGAGGTATGGCACATTGCAGATATGATGGAGGTTGCTTCATGGACCTGGATGTGGCACATCAAGAGCCAGAGGTTGATGAGATGATCTCTTCACTTTGAGGAGATGGTTGTTTTGCAGATGGATGATGATGTTGGGATAGATGTGGATGATTTCATGCAGCACATTAGTACCAAACATCATGGACAACATGTTGCAAATGAGATGGAGACTACTTCATGGACCTGAGCATGGCTTACTTGTATAGGAGATGGATTCTTGATCGAGTTTTGGATGTGATGGGATGTTATGAGAAACGACTGATGGTGGCATCATGATGTGCATTCTCATGGTTTGAGCATGATAGTTGGATTGATCACCCAACTAGTTCAAACATGGGGTCGTGAAGTGTACAGAGATGTGTTAGCATTGTGTTGGAGTATCATGGCAACAGTTCACACAAGGATGATACATGATGAGGTCGACACGAGATGTTACAGGAAGCATGTAGCTTGAGATGGAGGGACCAACCTTCCACGATGGGGAGCAGCATGTGGAGATTGTGACAAGATGGTTGATGATCATGGATTGAGATGATTTCTGGTGTATGACATACTGATAAGGTGTATACCTTGGTATGGTGATCTTGGTGACAGATGGTTGCCGGGATGAGATATTTTCAAGGACGACAATGATTTAAAGTGGGGGAGGATGTAAGGACCTGCGGTTAAAGGCATCACCGCCGGGAAAATGCGATGAGTTAGCGGAGGAAAACGAGCACGCGGTTGGACAGAAATGCGAGCTCTTGACTTATATGTGACGGACATATGCGAAATGCACACAAGGAAGGAAGGGCGAGTCATGTTTATAGCATGGGGAGCGTGGGCTCAACCCACGGGCCGACTTACAAACTTGAACAAGCCGACCTATACTTATGATCGTTAGAATGAAGGCCGACGGATGTTTGGAGGGCGTTTGTGATGGAGTATAGGGCATGGGCAGGTCGGCTGGGTAGCCAAGACCTCGCCCAATGCACGGTATAAATAAACATAGCATGGAGCTCATTTGGAGCATCACACTACAACCTTCGATCAAGGATAAGGCGCAGTTCACATAAGATACGAGGTGCAGATTGGAATGTAGCTGGATGCACCCACATCTTGGGCAAGGCTACACGAGTTAACGCATAAAGGTGTATCGGGTGAACAGGCGTAGGGAGAGGAGCGCACGCCGATTGAACAAAGGCATGCACGGGAGAGGGCGTGGGCGTCAGTTGTGCAAAGGCATGCATGAGCGAAGGTGTGGATGCCGGTTGTGCGAAGACTTGACACGGGTGTCTCGGGTAGCTCAGGTGAGCTCCCGCCCATTGTGCAAGGATAAACAGTGGAGGCTTGGTGGAGTCGCCCGCTGGTGCGAAGTTGGTGAATGAACCAAGGTGCTGAATGGGTGACTCGGGTGGGGCGCATTGTGCATGGAGGTGAGTTGGTCGACACGGTGAGGTTGTGCAGACAGGTGGCTGGGTGAGGACACACCATGCACGATGAAATGGTGGAAACGATGAAGTGTTGAGATTGTGAATGGAGGTGTGACTCGTGCGGAGGCGCTCGTGTGTAGCGACTTGGTTACGACGAGGCACGCCCAAGTTGGGCAAACAACACGATCGTGCGACAAGGTGAACGAAGGGTTGGTGATTCATGCGGCGACCATGCAGAGACACCGACGAGCTGGGCAACCGAGTTTGCCAAAGTTGAAAGTTGTCTAAGTGTAAATTTGGGGTTTCCCAAGATTTAACTTGTACTTATAAAAGAAGATTATATATATTGATTCAGGTAGACTCATATTGCAGGGAGTTGCCCCTCCGTTTGTACTGTTGTGCATTTCTATTGTATAATGTCGTTTATGTGAATGTTATGGGCTTTCACTTGTATAAAGGATAAAAATAATACTTGGTAACGAGAAATAAACTAAGTATGGAATGTTAGGCGTAGTCTACAATCGTAAGTATTGGTGAAAATAAAACAGTTGGTAGTGCCGCACCTCACTATAAGCTATTGAGAGACTACCGCAGGTGTAGGGGCGTGACAATCCCCCACAAAACGCATGAGAGAACCCATCTAATCAAAGCTATCAGGAAATGGTAAGGCTAGGCTAAAAAATACTAACACACCTGGAAAAACGCATGCCATGGTAGAAAAGAAACACATGCAATCCCATGCATGCCAAATTTAGCAAGGAAAATACACATGCAAGTTGATGCCTGCAATGAAGCCTATTGTAGCTGCTTGATCCAGGCTTTCCCTGCTTGATCCTTTCTTCCTCTTGCCTTCTTTGCCTTTCTTACTCCAATGCCAAAGTGATCCAATAAATCTCTAAGTGTCCAAGAGTATGAGAGAGCGAGAGAGAATAATGGGAGAGCTCCAAAGCTAAACTAACCAAGTCTTCCCCACTAATCCTCAAAAGCCTTTCTATTAATGAGGCCTCTATTTTCTTCATTTTCCATTATTTTCCTTTAATTTCCTCCTCACATGCAACGTGTGACCTTTTACCTTCCTTTTCTCCTAATTTCCATTATTTTCATAAATAATTGTGCCAAAATGCCTATTTGCTTCTTTAATGCCTTAGCCATTGCCTTTGCCAATTTCCTTAGCCATAAACAACCAAATGAACACCCCCTAGGATGTCTTTCCCACCATTCAGCTTGGAATACGTGTCCCATCATCCTTGTTATTTACTTACTTTTACATGGAATTTTCACCAGGGATGTTACAAAAAAAAACTTATAACTAAGTTGTTATAGCATGCAATGTGCCTTAGTGGGAAAATGCCTTAAAAGTAATGTTGTTAGATTTTGTTTAAGATTAATAACAATTAATGAATATGGAAGGGAGATATGATTACTTGAGTGGTACACTTACATATGTTTCCTTGATATGTGAAAGAATCACATTTTTTTATTATAAAAAATGGACGATGATAAACACCAAAAAATAAATTTACCATACTTATTTGAGAATATGTGGTAATTGACTGTGGTCAAAGATTAAACTCTGGTCGTCATGTTATAAAAACAAATTATAAATGATGTAATTGCTATGAAAATATATCATGGTAAATTTTTTCAAGAAATAGTGTTATGATGGTGAGAACATGTTATAGTACAAGACTATATAACTGTACAAATTGTGGTTCAAATTAATCCTTTGATTAATGCATCTACTTACAATGTGATTTGTTCTTCGATTGGAAGAAATTATGATTAAGGGGAAACTTAACTTTAACAGATTTCTAGGACATATGCATCTTTCGATGGATATGCATAATGGAACCTATAAATATCCTTGAGTACAAACCATAGTAATTGATGAAGTAGCAAAAATTGTATGGACCATTGGGTCAATTAAATGGTATCTAACAATCTATTTAAATAGATTGATATCATATAAATTGAAATGCATAATTTGTACCAAGAAATTTTGAGAGGTTCTCTTATTGGATTGCATTGATAATGTGTCTGGACAACATAAGAAATGTTGTGTAATTCAAACAAGAATTCATAAAATAGATAACTCATCTTTTGGTTAAGGGTGATTTAATGTTAAAGAGGAGCTAACATGTAAGTACACTAAGATCATAAAAACTTACAACTAAAATGGGTGTAGGATTGAAAGTAGTAAAAACATTCATGTATAACTACACTAAATAATGCATGGCCAACAAGTTGTTGAGGCCTACAAAGGGCAGTAGTAAATCATACGGAATGAATTATGATATGGTAATTATTAAACTTCAAAATATCTAAGTTATTAGTTTGCTTTAGAACATCAAGTAGAAGGTAGGATTAAGATGAAAATATGCATGAATACAATACTATGCTACTGATATTGTAACCAAATGAAATATGGAAATGATCTGCACTTGACATAAAAATTTCTTGGATTCAGAAATGAACCATGCTCATGGGAATTCCTTATAAACTAAGCACGATTGTTCTAATTATCAGAAAAAGATAAAGGAATGTTTGGCATGATTCTAACATAGTAGAAAACATGTAGTTAAAACTTATGTCATGCAAGTGATACCATGAGGATGGTATGATGGGTTGTAGCATAGATAGTACTATGTACAACAATACATATGGTACCTGTATGATTACATGTGTTACATGATTGAAATATGATATGTATATACCTTGTGTATAATATACCTTGTGTGTAGGTATGCATAAAGACATTGGGTAGATGTCTGGCAGGGAAACTGACCTAGAGGTTACACAAAAGAAGGAAAGTAAGATTGGTATAAGTAACCAGGGTTAATTGTAGTTTGGCATACATACGATTATGATGAATATATATTGTTATGTGAACTAATCTGTTATGACCTTGCAGGCATATTAATGTGGAAAATATGCTAACTGATGTATTGTATGCAAAGAGACTGCAAGAAGCAGGTGTTCGACAAGAACACAAAGGCTTGGAAGAATGAAAGCAGAGAACATGCATTCTTCAGATAAAATAAATGATAAGCAATAGTTGCTTTAGTAATATTAAGTAACAGATTATGATATTTATCATAGTTAAAATTTTGCATCTATAAATTCTCACAAATGGTTTGAAAACAATGTTACAGGTAGCTATGAAAGGAGAGCACTCCTTGAGACCGATGTAGCTATGGAAGGAGATGTGCTGGGAGCACTCCTTGTGACTGATGTACATCAGAAAATTGCATCAAATGGTAGAGCCATGAGAGATGTTGATTCAAAAACCAACTACCTGTGAACGAGGACATGATGAAGTGATACACTGAGAACACTGTAAAATTTAAAGGGGGGAGTATGTCACACCCCTCCCTTGTGTGCTAAATTATTGTCAACCTAAGCTGAGTTAAAGCTAGGTGTGATATCATCCCTTGTGTTATAAATTATTGTAAACCTAAGCTAAGCTAAAGCTAGGTGTGATATCCTCCCTTGTGTGTTAAATGATTGCAAACCAAAGCTGAGGAAAGCTAGGCGTGATACACTCCTTTGTGGGTTAAACTATTCTAAACCTAATCTTAGGAGAGCTAGGTGATATGTAATATGAAAATAAAATGTGTTATTAAATAAATTAATAAAATAAATCACTTGGAGGGTGGAGCACTAAGAGAGAGGAAATTCTTGCCAAATCCCATTGAGGAATGGGATAGACATGAATCTTTCATGATAAAGCTTCCAGATGTGATTCTAGATAACTTGGATGGATTAGAGATCCATCATATGGATGGGAGATAAAGATCCATCAGACATAAAAGCTTTACGAAAGATAAAGGAAAGTTTTTATGAGGAAAATCCTTGTGGGAGATAAAGATGAGCTTTTCTGAAACATACCTAGGCAAATGGAAAAATCCATAAAAGTGGGACGCCTCTAATGAAAACTAAATCATGAAAGAGGGTATTAAATACCGATTGCATTGATCAATTGGGGACAGTTGATCCATGGCAATAACCTTAGCTCGGAGGGAATCAGAGGTGATTCATGGTTGGGTGGTGGTGCTCTGCTCTCCAAGTGACGTTTTAGTGGGATTCATTTGTGTAAAATGTTTTGTATGATGTTTCTTCCTTCTCTGTCTAAATTTCATTTAGTTTATGAAAGAAATTGCACGAGTTTCCTAGCCATGAATGAATGAAGGAATTGTATATAATCATTATGTATGATTAGATTTGTCTCTATTAATGGCTTTTATGAGATTCCTTATATGGATGCATGTGATAGTATGGCTCATTATTAAATTGTGGGTAAGGATTAACTAGATAATTATGGTACATATAGTTTATGTTAAGTTTCTAATGTTGTTATGATGAAAAGGAGTCTTGGATATTACCCAAAATTCCCCTTTTGCATAAATAATTCAAATCTTGGACTTATGGTTAAGAACCACAAAGTCCCAACGGAAGCGCTCTTAGGCCTTTAGCCTTTCAATCATGGATTTACAACACTACTGGAGCCTTTTTCCCCTATCGGAAGCCACCACTCATGAGCTTTAAAGCCCGCACGCCCATCATCCATCTATCGGGAGCGACCCATCATAAATACATGTATCGGGAGCGACCCACCATAAATACGTGGAAACCATATATATATAAAACCCCCGTTTTATAACCGTGCCCACATATATATAATTATATGGAACAATACCAAACCCCGCTTTTCCAAAATGCCGGACTTATAAATATATATATGTGCCTTTATAATCTATCGGCAGGTCCGATATCGGCCGTCGCAACCATAAACTTTATATCGCGGACCTGATGACCCCGATGAGGTTGCGGACCCGATCTATAATTCACTACAGTTTAATGTTTCTGTCGCATCCACCTCCGCCCAATAGTATTTCGTCGGCGATCGGCGATCGCTCGATGCGCTATACACATATATGCATCCGCCGATATAGAACCGGACCCGACTTGGGAATTCAACCCGATATATAAAATATCGCGTCCGCTTTCATTACTAAGGTTTCCGATGCGATATCATTCCGCCGATGCTCCGGACCCGACTTGGGAATTCAACCCGATATATAAAATATCGCGTCTGATTTCATTACTAAGGTTTCTGATGCGATATCGTTCCGTCGATGCTCCGATGCGATGGGATTTCGCCGAAGTTCCGATGCGATAGAACTACACGGACCCGATGAGTTCCGAAGGAAACCTTAATATTATTTCAAGTCCGTTCAGTGCTCCGCTAAGGGGTTTTGGCGCCGATTCTCTATGTAAATGGACTTTTCCGTTTACGGACTTTAGCTATGCCAGACTTGCCTTAAGCACAAGCATTCTTATGTTTATGAATAAAACCCAGACAGATCGAAACTGCATAAAGTTAAAAAGGCAACCAAACACACAAGGCCTCCACGGGCCGAATAAACAAAGCACTGCACAAAATACTGGATTTATTCATAAAATACAGGGTCTCAGCCTTGGCCAGATTACACCATAAAATGACCTCTGTTACCAAATACAGTCCACCACACTTTGAGCTCTCGCTCCACACCCAACCTCACTCTCTTCTCCGTACACGATTATATTTTCCCCTTTTTAACTCCATAATTTCTCTAACAAAATCTAACAATAATATTCTATTTCTAAGAGATCTTAATAGCAATCTTCTATCTCTTAGCTTTCATGCACACCTAAGCTAACAAATCTTATCCCCAATCTAAATAAAACAATGCCTTATTTATTACAATAACTAACAATTTGAGAAGTCATCCTTCTCGGTAACAGTAAATGAATTTAACTGTGATTAGCCACAACATGTGGACAATCCTCCACATTGCTGGCTAATATCGATGCTCCTGCATCAGACTCCCAGGGAAGAAAATATTTGTCCTTCAAACCTTCAGGACTCACTCCATATTTTTGTAGTTCAGCTGTTGTCAACCAACTGGAATCTTCCACTGGCTGCTCCTTCAACTTCACTAGATATTGGAAATATGTCTGCCCTCTGGTTTTCTTAGATACTCTTCGGTCTAAAATAGCTTCAACTTCTTTTTGAGATGCTTTTGGTACTTGTTCCTCCCAATCCACAGTTTGAATTTCATCACCTGTGACTTCTTTCTGCAAGTCTGTTTCTGCCTCTCTGAATGGATACAAGTCTGCAATATTAAAAATGGGGGATATTCCGATCCCTTCTGGTAGCTCAATCTCATATGCATTAGCTGAAAATTTCCTTTTGATTTTACAGGGTCCTATTTTCTTCAGTTTCAGTTTATTATAAGTCCTTGTAGGAAATCTCTCCTTCCTCAAATATGCCATGACTAAATCTCCTACTTGAAATTCTTTTTCTCTCCTTTTCAGATCTGCTCTCTGTTTATATCTTCTGTTGCTTTCCTGTAATTTATCTTTGACTTCTTCTTGTAGCTTTTGCATTTGTTCAGCAAAATCTTCAGCACTTGCACTTCTGGCTTCCTGTTTTCCCAAATCTCTGAGCTCATATACTCCTCTCGGATGCATTCCAAAGACAATCTGGAATGGACTCATTCCTGTGCTTCGGTTTGGTGTATCATTGTAAGCAAATTCAGCTTGAGCTAATGCCAAATCCCACTGTTTGGGATTCTGATGAACCAGAGTTCTTAATATATTTCCCAAGCTTCTGTTCACAACTTCAGTTTGTCCATCGGTCTGAGGATGGTAGGCTGAACTAAAACTAAGTTTAGTTCCCAGCTTCTTCCAAAGTGTTCTCCAGAAATGCCCTACAAATTTTGTATCCCAATCTGATACAATGCTCACAGGTAAACCATGCAATCTTACAGTCTCCGAAAAGAACGAATTGGCTATGTGTTTGGCATCGCTAGTCTTCTTACAAGCAATAAAATGGGCCATTTTTGAAAATCTGTCTACAACAACATATATAGAATCATTTCCTCTCTGAGTTTTTGGTAAACCCAGAACAAAGTCCATACTCACTGCATCCCATGGTCGATCAGGTATGGGCAATGGCTGATATAGACCTATATTTTGACTCCTTCCTTTGGCATACTGACATACCCTGCATTTCTCAACAAACTTTTTAACATCAGTTTGCATTTTAGGCCAATAATAAAAAGCATTCACCTGAGTGAAAGTTTTGTCTTGTCCAAAATGACCAGACAATCCTCCACTGTGCTTTTCTTTAATGATGTTTTCTCTCATTAAACATTTAGGAATGCATAATTTGTTGCTCTTAAATAACAGGCCTCCTTGAATAAGGTAGTCCATCCATTGACTTCTGTTATGGCTCATTGGATTCTGCACTGTCGTGTAGATATCCCTAAAATCCTCATCATCATGATACATTTCTATCATCTCATCAAAACCTACAACACCCACTTTGAATTCTTGCAAAAGAAAACTTACCCTGCTCAACGCATCTGCCACTTTATTAGACTTACCGCTTTTGTGCTTTATTACAAAAGTGAAACTTTGTAGAAATTCTACCCACTTGGCATGCTTCTGATTTAACTTTGGCTGATTATTAATGAACTGCAAAGCATGATTATCTGAATATAAAATGAATTCCTTTGGCAGTAAGTAATGCCTCCACTTTTTCAACGCCTGCACAATAGCGTAGAATTCTTTGTCATATGAAGAATATCTCCTTTTCGCATCATTTAATTTCTCGCTGAAATACGCTATCGGTCTTTGCTCTTGGCTCAACACCGCCCCAATTGCTTCTCCACTTGCATCAGTTTCCACTTGAAAGACTTTCTCGAAATTTGGCAATGCTAGAATAGGCTTTTCTGTTATCTTTCTTTTCAACAAATTAAAATTCCTGTCCGCTGCTTCTATCCATTGAAATGGTTGATTGACCTCCCTGATTATCTCAAGGATTGATGCACAAACTTGACTGAACCCTTTTATAAACTTCCTGTAAAAACTAGCAAGTCCATGGAAACTTCTTACCTCGAATACACTCCTGGGAGTAGGCCAGTTTCTGATTGCTTGTACCTTTTCCGGATCCATTTTTAAACCTTCTCTGGAAATCACAAACCCCAAATATACCAGCTCCTCTTTCATGAAACTACATTACTTCAAGTTAATTAGTATTTTTTCCTTCTGCAGTGTTTTTAAGACTAACTTCAAATGTTCCAAATGTTCCTCTTTACTTTTGCTGAAAACCAGAATATCATCAAGGCAAACAACAACAAAGTTACCTGTATATTATTTCAGTACCTCGTTCATTAGTCTCATGAATGTGTTGGGCGCATTAGTGAGCCCAAAAGGCATCACTAACCACTCTTACAATCCACTATTTGTTTTGAACGCTGTCTTCCATTCATCGCCTTCCCGAATTCTAATCTGATGATACCCGCTTTTTAAATCTATCTTTGTAAAATACCTGGATCCACTTAAACAGTCCATTAAATCATCCATTCTGGGCAAAGAAAATCTATACCTGACTGTTATCTTATTGATAGCTCTAGAATCGATGCACATGCGCCATTCTCCTCCCTTTTTCGGACTAAGCAACGTTGGCACAGCACACGGACTCAGACTTTCTCGGATCAGTCCCTTGTCCATTAACTCTTGAACCTGTCTTGCAACCTCTGCATTTTCCTGAGGAGTTAATCTATATGCAGCTTTATTAGGTAGACTTGCTCCTGGTATTAAGTCGATATGGTGACTTATACTCCTAATCGGTGGTAATTCATTCGGCAATTCATCCACAATGATATCCATGTAACTATTTAACACAGATTGAATTTCTTCAGGCAAATCATTTAAATTGGTGGAGGTTAAAATTACCTTTGGCCTTCCTACGATAGCGAAATGCACCTCTTCGCTTTTATCAACCTCTTGTAGCAGTTCCTTGCCACTCATCAACATAATACTATTTTCAGGCAGCTCTTTGTCAACATCATTCTTTACTGGCAGCAACGTATGTTTAACTCCGTCCTTCTCTATAGTATATGTATTCCTTCTCCCATCATGAATCGCATTCCTGTCAAATTGCCACGGCCTTCCCAATAACACATGACATACATCCATGGGCATTATGTCACATAAGATCACGTCTTTGTATGTGCCGATCTGCATTTCCACATTACACTGCTCTGTCACAATGACTTGATGACCCTTCTGTAGCCAAGATACTTTGTAAGGTGCAGGATGTGCTTTCCTTATTAATCCGAGCTTTTCCACCATCTCTGTAGACACAAGATTGTCAGTACTCCCGCTATCAATTATAACCTTACAGAACTTACCCTTTGACTTGCACATAGTCCTGAACAAGTTCTTCCTTTGCGCAGGTTCTCCAATCTCCTTTTCTGATCTTAACAAAGTTCTTCTAAGCAGCAATGCTTCACCTTCTTCCGGTGGTTCTTCTACAAGTCGAGGTGGTTCCGGCTCTGCCTCAGCCACATTTGCACCCCTCTGGCTTGCTGACTTGTTACAAGGACAGTCTCGTGACATATGTCCCCATTCTCCACAGGTATAACACCTAAAATCTCTTCCTCGCCCTCTTCCTCTGGGCGCGAATCTCCCTCTACTAGATTCACCCATCTGTGGTGATCTGCTGCTTGAACTCCCTGTGTCAATTTGATGTTGTGTTCCTCTAGATCGACCAGCCCCTCTACCTCTTTCTGAGCTCTTTCCTCTGTTCCTTTGACTTTTTTTTCTTAATATCTTCTCTTCTGCCTTCAATCCTGCTTGATAGGGATCCTCAATAGTTTTCAGACTTAACAAACCAATCTCATCTTGGATCTCATGCCTTAGCCCATTAACATATCTAGCTAATTTTTCCAAATCATCCTCTACATGCCCTGTTCTGATACTTAACCTGTAAAATTCTTCAGTATATTATTTAACAGACATTCCTTTTTGCTTCAGATTTTGCATCTGCTTAAAAAGATTCAAATGATAATCTTTCGGCAAAAACTTGGCTTTCAGTTTACTTACCATTTTATCCCACTGCTTGATCTTAGATTTCCCCTTTCTCGTTCTTAATGTCTGTACCTCGTCCCACCAGATGGCTACATGACCTTTCAATCTAGTTACTGCAAATTTTACCTTCTTGTTCTCTTCAACCTCTTCATAATCGAAGTACTAATCTATGGATCTGATCCAATCCATGAGCTCCTCGGCATTTAGACTCCCTTCATACATAGGAATCTCCACTTTAGGTTTGCCTCCAACCTTTGCCAGCATCTTCAGGATTTTGATATTTTCATTCTCTTCTTCTGCTTCCACATCTGTATCAGATTCTTCTGCAGGACTCTCAGCTCCCTCGTCAGGCGCTCTTCTTTGGGCTGTCTCCATTGCCTCCATTCGTGCACGCAAACTCCGCACTTCTTCTATCAAAACTACATTTGGTTCTGGTCTCCCTCGACCAATTCCTCTCCTTGGCGGCATCTTTACTGTAAACACTATCTCTTCTGCTCTGATACCAAAATGATGAAAAGGAGTCTTGGATATTACCCAAAATTCCCCTTTTGCATAAATAATTCAAATCTTGGACTTATGGTTAAGAACCACAAAGTCCCAACGGAAGCGCTCTTAGGCCTTTAGCCTTTCAATCATGGATTTACAACACTACTGGAGCCTTTTTCCCCTATCGGAAGCCACCACTCATGAGCTTTAAAGCCCGCACGCCCATCATCCATCTATCGGGAGCGACCCATCATAAATACATGTATCAGGAGCTACCCATCATAAATACATGTATCAGGAGCGACCCACCATAAATACGTGGAAACCATATATATATAAAACCCCCGTTTTATAACCGTGCCCACATATATATAATTATATGGAAGAATACCAACCCCCGCTTTTCCAAAATGCCAGACATATAAATATATATATATGTGCCTTTATAATCTATCGGCAAGTCTGATATCAGCCGTCGCAACTATAAACTTTATATCGCGGACCTGATGACCCCGATGAGGTTGCGGACCCGATCTATAACTCACTACAGTTTAATGTTTCTGTTGCATCCACCTCCGCCCAATAGTATTTCGTCGGCGATCAGTGATCGCTCGATGCGCTATACACATATATGCATCCGCCGATATAGAACCGGACCCGACTTGGGAATTCAACCCGATATATAAAATATCGCGTCCGCTTTCATTACTAAGGTTTCCGATGCGATATCGTTCCGCCGATGCTCCGGACCCGACTTGGGAATTCAACCCGATATATAAAATATCGCATCCGATTTCATTACTAAGGTTTCCGATGCGATATCGTTCCGCCGATGCTCCGATGCGATGGGATTTCGCCGAAGTTCCGATGCGATAGAACTACACGGACCCGATGAGTTCCGAAGGAAACCTTAATATTATTTCAAGTCCATTCAGTGCTCCACTAAGGGGTTTTGGCGTTGATTCTCTATGTAAATGGACTTTTCCATTTACGGACTTTAGCTATGCCAGACTTGCCTTAAGCACAAGCATTCTTATGTTTATGAATAAAACCCAGACAGATCGAAACTGCATAAAGTTAAAAAGGCAACCAAACACACAAGGCCTCCACGGGCCGAATAAACAAAGCACTGCACAGAATACTGGATTTATTCATAAAATACAGGGTCTCAGCCTTGGCCAGATTACACCATAAAATGACCTCTGTTACCAAATACAGTCCACCACACTTTGAGCTCTCACTCCACACCCAGCCTCACTCTCTTCTCTGTACACGATTATATTTTCCCCTTTTTAGCTCCATAATTTCTCTAACAAAATCTAACAATAATATTCTATTTCTAAGAGATCTTAACATCAATCTTCTATCTCTTAGCTTTCATGCACACCTAAGCTAACAAATCTTATCCCCAATCTAAATAAAACAATGCCTTATTTATTACAATAACTAACAATTTGAGAAGTCATCCTTCTCGGTAACAGTAAATGAATTTAACTGTGATTAGCCACAACATGTGGACAATCCTCCACATTGCTGGCTAATGTTGATGCTCCTGCATCATGTTCCTTCGACTACTCGTGCATAATCTATATGATAACCATATTAATCCAACAAGCAAGTAGGGTGGTAGAACTATGAATTATGTATGATGAAGGATTCCATTTTATGTATGTGACTCTGACTGTATCACAGAGATAGAAGCCTAGTAGGTAGTTGTTATTTTCCTAGGCCAGGGAGCTATCTTAATTAGTTATATTAAGTTTCTTGTGGGCTACCCCTGTATGGGTGTGTGAGACATCTACTGAATCTAAAATGTGATCATTATCATGTTAGGGAATATAGGATTCCTCTGATGTTAAGTGATACTCCTGGTTAGCTTGACAGACATATATGCCTAAGACCTAAATGCATATGGAACTGCTATGGAGAAAGGCTACTAGTAATATTATTTAGAATTTTCCATACCATGCTTATTTCAAGACTTACATACAATATAGTTGGTTTAGCTAAACTTGCATGTTTCCTAACCCTTACTGTCACTAATCCTTTTGTCTATGCCTGAGGTATGATTGATGACCAGGCTAGCGAAAATAGATTCAAGATAACAATTGCATATAAACCTTGAATAAGCTATGATTTAAGCATGAGGACCGATCCAAATAGTATGTAAAGGGTTCATTTCCCTCATGATGTATTTTGAGTTTAGATTTTGAGTGTAGTAGCCAGGAGGATCGTCGTATATGCAAGAATTGGTTAAGTAGATGGTGTAAAACCCTGAAACTTAATTGTAACTAAAGGAGATTTTAAAATTTTTGGAGCTTAGGGGCTAATTTCTAAAGGTAGGCTGAAGAGGTATGTTACAATTATCCACTCCCAAGAATTGATTATTTTCTTGATCAATTAAGGTATGCAAATTATTTCACTAAGTTAGACTTACGAAGTGGTTATCATCAAGTTAGAATAGTTGAAGAGGACATTTGGAAAATCACATTTAAACTAAACAAGGATTGTTTGAGTGGTTTGTTATGCCTTTCGGTCTTACAAATGCTCCAACTGCTTTCATGAGAGTTATAAATGATGTATTGAGACCATTCCTAGATGACTTTTCCATTGTCTACTTAGATAATATTCTCATATTCAGTAAATCCAGAGATGAACATGTCATGCATGTGAACGAAGTACTTGATGCCTTGAGAAAAGAACAATTGTTTTTAAAGATGTCAAAGTGTGAATTTGGCAAGACTTCTTTAGTGTATTTGGGACACATTGTTGGAGGAGGTGAGCTAAAGATAGACCCCTCTAAGGTTGAGGTCATTCTGAATTGGCACAAGCCCAATACAGTTACAGAGGTAAGAATATTTCTTGGGGCAACGCAATATTGGAGGAAATTTATTGCTACTTTTTCTTCCATTGTAGCATGACTACATGCATTGACTAGTGTCAATAAAATCTTCCATTGGGGAGATGTACAACAGAAAGCATTTGATTCTTTAAAGCAAAAGATCAGTTCAGCATCAGTATTGGCTCTTATGGATCTTAGACAACCATTTGAGATTCAAACAAATGTTAGTGATTACGCCATGGGAGCAGTTCTTATGCAGCATGGTAAGCCCATTTCATTTCATTATTAAATTTTTAATGGTGTTGTGACTAACTATCCCACTTATGACAAAGAACTTTATGCATTGGTACAAAGTGTTAAAAAATGAAAACACTACTTGATGGGGAAGGAGACCATTATCCATATCGACCATCAGCCATTGTAGTACTTACAGTCACATTCAAAGTTGCAACAATCATGACACTTAGCTGGATGGGTTTTCTACAAAAATTTCATTTGGTTATCCAGTACAAAAAGGGAATCTACAATAAGGTAGCTTATATGCTTTCTAGACCTATTGTAAATTCATCTATTATACTCAAGAACAATTTTGTTTTACATAAAAGTTACACTGAGAAATATGCATATGATAATGAATTTCAAGATGTGTATGCAAGCTTGAGGCAAGGAAATCAAATTGAAGAGTTATATTACCATGTACATAACAATTTGTTGTATCACTTGGGCAAGTTATGTATTCCACTGGGAGAAAGAAACAATATCATAAGGGAGGCGCACACTTCATTGATTGTTGGACACTTTGGTGTAGGCAAGCCAGTAGTGAATCTCCAAAGGTATTGTTATTGGCCACGCATGTTTGATAATGTATCTTGTTTCATTATAGGATGTTCTTTGTGTGCAACAAGTAAGACTAGCAATAGAAAACTAGGATTGTACACTCCACTTCTGGTACCTTCACATCCATGGAGAGTATCTCAATGGATTTTGTAGGAGGTCTTCCATTGTCAATTAAAGGTCATGATTACTTGTATGTAGTTGTAGACAGGTTCAGTAAGATGTGTATTTAACGCCATGTAAAAATAAAATTACAGCTCAACAAACAACTCATCTTTTCTTTCAAAATATTTGGGTTCATTTTGGTCTTCCTAGTTCCATTGTAAGTGATCGAGATTCTTGATTTGTTGGGAATTTTTGGTCAAATTTGTGGGGCATGATGGAAACTGAGTTAAAGAAGAGTACAACCTTTCATCCACAAACAGATGGACAAATCGAGGTGGTCAATATGACAATCATTCATATTCTTAAAGGATATTGCAGCCATACAACAGGGCAAAGCATTCTTCCACAAACACATCGCCATTTGAGGCATGTTTTGGGTACTTGCCAAGATCACCATTAGACTTCATCTTTGAGAAAGATGTCATCATCGATCATCATAATGACATCGATAAGGCAAGGAAGTTCATTGAGCAAATTTAGTTGATACATCACATAGTACAATAACAACTTGAAAAGAGTCAGAGTAGCTACAAGGAAAGGCATGAAAAACACCATCTTGATCATAAATTTCAAGTTGGAGATGAATTTTGGTTATATATTAGCAAAGAGAGACTTCAAGAGGAAGGTAAAAATCTTAAGCCAATCTGTTATGGTCCTTTTAAAATTTTGGAAAAGATTGGTAACAATGCATTTAAGCCAGATTTGCCTCCTTGTATGCAAATATACTCTGTTGTTAATGTTGAGAATTTGAGATTTTTTGAGCCTCCTTTGGTTAATGATCAAGGAGATCATGTTCAACTACCATCAATAGAGGATTTCTCAAAATAATATATTGATTAACTTTAACAAGATCTCATACTTGACAGAGAAACTAGAACTTCAAAGAGAGGGAATGTCGAATACCTTCGAGTAGGACTGAAGGGAAAAAATCATTCTAAGGCCAAACAGATGCAGATCGAGAAGGTGAGGGAGTTGTACCCTCACCTGCTAAACAATTGATAGTATATTTTTTGCTCCAAAATGCTTCTAGTGGGTAGGAATGACCAGGTGATCAATATTTAGCTCAAAAATACAAGTTCTTAGAATCACTCGAAACCTGAATGACCACGTCTTTCTTAGTGATACAATCCCAACGTAACTCATTTCACTCAAAACGGAGCTCGTATGAGGAAGATATCGCGTTCTTCCCCTTTGCCAAACAGAGGAATTTAAAAAAAAAGGTTCAGTCACTACACAGTCAACAATCTATACTGCTGACGTGGTAGGTGACTGGGTGGGTCAAACGAATGGTCAATTTCTAGTAAGGACTGGCCAAGTGGTGCATTTTGGTTGGTTAATGGTGTGGTGATTTGGATTCATATTATTGGTCGGAGGATAGACCAATGAGGAGGGGACAAGGGGCAAGCCTAGAAGCCGCCACATGTCCCTCCCCAAAGGACCAGCAGTATTGGAGCACAATGTAAAATTTATGGGGAGGTCGGCAAAGTCGAACCCACGACCTCGCCCGTACTAACTCCACGTCTTATTGTTACACCACCACCATGAATCTTAACCTTTAACAATCACAAATTGTATTTATTGTAATATATGTTGATGGTTAGGTGGAGGAGGGGGCCATCCGTGCGGACCAGCCCCCTCCTATGTGAACACACCACAGAATCGGAGGCTACACATAACCATTAGAATTAAACTGTTGGGTTACCACGAGATGTGATCTCTACCACGAAGACTGAGAGACTAACGGCTAGCCATAACCGTGCGATATTAGCGCTAATCCAGATTAGTGCTTAATTAAACTGCGCTTATCCATTAGTTAATGCGGATTTAAGATGGCGAAAAATTTGGTGGAGCCCCCAAACTCGGCGGTAACTCGATATTTAGTGGAGTTAACTGGAGTTCCTCCATTTTTAGTGGAGAATTCCTAGGAGAAATTTATTTTACCATAACGTTTGCAAAATTCGACCAAACTGGGATCAAGAAAAGGCATTCCTAGATGATTTTGATGTTCTAAGCACATTGAAGTAGGCTTCAGGAGCAGTATAGCATTGTAAACATCTCTTTTTTCATTTTGATATAATACATAGGCCTAAGCCATGGAAGCTGGACCAAGGAGATGTAGCCCATGAGGGGTGAACTCCTTCATCAAAACACTGTGTTAAGTGTTCATTTTGATGGTTTGATGTACATTTTTTTGTTGTTGTTCAGTAC
Organism: Pinus tabuliformis; assembly: GCA_031772625.1. Taxonomy (NCBI): domain Eukaryota; kingdom Viridiplantae; phylum Streptophyta; class Pinopsida; order Pinales; family Pinaceae; genus Pinus; species Pinus tabuliformis. The sequence goes on from CM062815.1 coordinate 672,568,527, forward strand.
TTTACTTTCATGCTATTTTTCTCATGAATTTGATATAAAACTTGACATAAATTTACCTATTCATTCACAAACACTATAAAGGGAACCTATGCACATAAAGCAAATGATAAGCAATTATTTTTAATTCTAAAATTGAAGTTAGCACAACAAAACTAACATTCAACAACAGATCAAATACTTCCTCATCTAATCCATCAAGGAGATGAAAACCAAGATCAAAGGGGGTAAGTAAAATTACCTAGCCCATCATGGTCTGATTAAATTACTAGTCATGAATGCATTAGAAAATATTCAACGGTGCATTTCTTGGATGGATTTTTTTGATATGGACAAACAAAACTTCCTAGAGGCCCATGTAGCTTTCGAAAAATCTTAGAAGTGTTCAACCAAGAAGAGGAAAGGGAAGGAAGTTTCCAACCATGCAAAACAAAAAGAAGAAGAAACCTTATCAGAGGAAGAGAAGGAAACTTCCACCACAATAGTAGTCCTCAATACTTCCACCAAGCCAAAAGAATAGTAATCCTTGTCAACGAGTTGTGTAGACTAGAAGGAAAATCACCAAGTTAAGGTACAATGGCAAGCAAAACCCTCCTTCTTCTATCCCTATCCCTATTAAGGAGAACCCTAGTCTAGAATAACAAACGCTACATGATGTACAAGAGAAAACGTTACAAGAACCAAAGGCATAGCTGGAAGAAATTCAAGCACCCCTTGAAGGAATAAAATAATAATTACAATCACAAGGGTGGGTTTCCCATCAAAAGGAATAAGATGTCTTGCTATAGGAACAATTTGCAAAATTACAGGAAACTAAAAAGGGAAGCTAAGCAACCCACCCCAAGGAGACCTTCCTCTTTTTCTCCTCACCTACTACAGGAGCATTAGGAAGAGTGCTTCTTGAGCATATGTTACCACAATTATTACTCAAGGTGGAGAAAGAAAAAGTAGAGACTCACCAATGGAAGAGGATCACCCAATCCAAAAATTTATTAAAATGAAAGAAGAAATGGTCTTCCTAAGGTTAGATGGAGAAAATAGGAGGGAACAAATTGATAAAGAGAACAAGAAGATGAAAATCCAATAACATCAAACACAAGAATTACTACAACCAAGGGACACTTAAGATGCAACCTTGCAAACAACTTTAGCCACCATGGCACAACTCTCTTTAGAGGTAATCAATTACAGATAAACTTCAAAGGGTTGCTCATTATTCCTAAAAGAGAAACAGTGTTGATTTCAAATAAACATGATTGCATAAAAATGGACCATCCCTCTATAGGAAGCTAGGGAATTCATTGATTTTTGCCTACAATGCAATATAGACGACAAAGCCAAGGTTGTTGAATTATACCTTCACAACCTTGTCCTTACATATTTGACCATATAGGATCCAAACCCATATCTAGGAGATGCACAATTATTGACGCTGCCATTTTGGCTAGGCACAAGGATATCATAAATAAACAAGTAAAAAAACCATAAATGGGGAGTTAGAAAAACCACTATAAATTAAAGCTGAACACCCAAACCCATCCATCTTCACCTCCACTCATACATACAATTTTGGCCTATTATCGTAAAGTAAAAATAAAATGTTTACAAGTAAAAACAAGCAAAAATCATCTTAATTTTAAAAATACTTTTATAACTTACATATTTTTCTATATATACATAATAATAATATAAAACATAAAAGAATAAGAAATAAATTTTACTTTTACCATCTCTTTCCCATATTAAAATATGCATAATCTACGCTAACTAAATAAAGTCTTTCCAGCGTTCCATTTACATATGGATTCAAATGAATTAAAAAATATATATACATATATTTTCAAAGGTGTCCTTCCATTTGCATCTTAAATTCAAATCAATTAAAGAAGAAAATTTACGGTTTACGCAAAATCATTATATTTCATATATGCATTTATATTATTTTATATTATTTAAGAAAATTTTAAATATTTATATTTGTTTGGTATATTATTTTGATTAGAGTTATTTAATATATTATTTTGATTCGAGTTATTTAAAATGGAGTAGTCTTTAGTGTGATTTTTTTCTGGTTCTTGAATTTGGTGGAAAATTTTGAGGTGAAATCTTGATTTGTGTTATTTAAACTAGTTTTTTAACTGTATATATGGATTTAGCACCATTTCCTGCAGTATTTTAAAGAAATTAGACCAAAAAAGCCTACCATAAAAGTTTCCAAAAAGTCACCAACTCCAATCAAAATATAGTAAAATTTATAAAAAAAATCATACATTTCAATTATAAATTTTTATGTGAGTGTAAGATTTAAACTATTAGATGAGAATGAATAATAAAATTATTGATTGGTTAATTATATTTATTTTCAAAATTAAATTGAAATTAAAATCAAATTTAGTCAAATAAAATTATTAATTAGTTAATTATATTTATTTTTAAAATTAAAATCAAATTTGATAATTAGTATATTTTTTTCATAATTAAATTTATATAAAATTTAAATTTAATATGAAATTATTAAAATCAGAAATTTTAAAATTTTTTTTGAGAAAGCTCAATATATTTTTTTCAGAGAGAAAATCCACATATGGCCGAAGCCTACAGATATTTACAATACGGCTGAAGCCAGCAGAAGAAATGGCCGAAGCCAGCAGAAGAAATGGCCGAAGCCAGCAGAATACGGCACAGCGGTTCGAAATCACCCAGCGAGGGGCCGCCCAGGACTCGATCAGGACTCGATCACGGCTGGGGGGTGCGAAAGCCAACCACCCCAGCCGTCCTATCATGCACGTCATGTGCCAATATATTTATATATTCAGAAATAAATAAATAAATAAAAATAACACAGCAATGGAATTTGAACCTTGTTAGACAACGCCAGTGACAGCCACGGTGGTATGTTCAGAGTGTATTATCTAATAATGACCAAAACAGTGCATACCAGACCGTTGGTCCGGCACCGACACGAGAATGATTGGAAGGGTGAATTGACGTGCATAATTACAAAAATTTCTTAATACTGGATATCTGGCTTTTTAGGCGAGAGCCACCATATAACGCAATGTGATATTTTTAACGCGTATGAATGGGGACAGAACAATGTCGCAGAACAGCTGTTACATAAACAAACATGAACTGTGATACCTAAATCCGTCAGTTTCCTGTATTAGTTGGTTTGATTGGAAAGAGATATAGTTTTCATTAAATTTAATCAAATATTATGGAAACGATTAACATGTCTAATTCAAATGTATATGAAAAAGTAGATTAATTAGTTTGTAAGAAATTTAGGTCTAATCAAATGAGTGATTCAAATATTATGAGAAGGATTAACATAGCCAATTCAAATATGATGGAAAGGATTTACAAATAAGGAAATCAGTCTTTCATCCCATATTAAAGTTGGCCAGTTGGCCCGGCCTCGTTGAGCGTGGCCGGAAAACGAAATTGTAAATCCTCCTACAAAAAGTGATGAGCCAGTGTTTAATGATTAATCCGTTGTTAGTCGGTGGATACCTCCCTTCCACGGTTTCCCGGCAGCGATAAAAATGAGGTTGTGACGTTGGTCACCGCTATTACCACGAACGTTCAAAGTACTGTTCTTCCTCTGAAAACGAAGAGAATCAAACAGTTGGTGAAAATAGAGTTTGGTGTGACCACGACGCTGTTTTCTCCAACGAGTACAATGCCCATTTGAAGAATGTATCACTTTTTATAAACACATGTGAGAAACAACTCCCCCCACCGCTATTTCAATTTCCTTGCCGTGCGTATCTGGACAGCAGCAAGTTTGACAAATCATTAAATGGTGATGGTCCATGTGAATACGACCCTCTCGTCCTTTCTCAAAATATGATCCCATTAATTGTACACGGTGTGCAATACCAGGGCAACTTCACACAAGACCGAGTGGAAAACGCAGACCGTGCGACAAAAGGAGGGACGGGTTCTATATATTTGCCCTCTCGCCTTCAACTTCTCAACGGAGAGAATCCCCGGTTTTCACTTCATTTTGTTTCTCCTTCGACCTCTCTTGGGTATTCCGGAAACCCTGAATCCTTTGCTGCTGTAATGTAACTACTCTGATATCAATTGTTTTTTATTGAAGGAGGAAACTAGTCATGTGGATTAATCATGAGCTTGTTTCTTTGCAGGTTAATGGCTCAGATCCACACAATTGCCTTGATCTCATTGCTAGGATTCCTATGGATGTCTGCTCGAGCTTATGGACACGGTGGCTGGCAATCCGCCCACGCCACGTTCTATGGTGGCGCTGACGCTTCGGGAACTATGGGTGAGTTTGTGTTTTATTGAAAAGCAAATATTAAGCAATATGCACTTAATACAGCCTAAATGTGAATGTTAATGCAGCTTAGTGGTAGAGCAGTGTATGGGCTGAACTAGATCCTAAGCTTTCTTGAAATGGGTCAGAATTCCCAAAACCTTAGCTGTGAGTGTGGATGTCAATAATTGGCTAAGTTCTTTTTTACATCTTGTATTGTATCATGGCAATAAAATGATATTTAATTAATAGGATGGAAAGGCAGTATACTAATCATCAACCCCTAACCTAAGCTTATCTTGACTGTTGATTAGTCTAATGATTAATATTCAAAGAGACATTGATCGCACTCATATTCGTTTGATGGCCAAATATTTGATAAAGATGTCATCATTAACTTAACTCGTAATAAATATTTACCTTAAAATGATGCTTAATATTTAAGCTACTAGTATACTTCACACCATTGTAGAAGTATCAATCCACACTCAAGAAAAAGTTGCCATTCGTGAATTATAATTGCTTTCTGATATATGTTTTGATTACAATTGTTTGCTTTCATATTGCTATTGTGTCTTTTCCCAGGAGGGGCGTGTGGATACGGTAATCTTTATAGCCAAGGTTATGGAACCAACACTGCTGCTTTGAGCACTGCGCTTTTCAACAGCGGACTCAGCTGCGGAGCGTGCTACGAAATGAGATGTATCGACGATCCCGAATGGTGTTTGCCAGGAACTGTCACGGTCACGGCCACCAACTTCTGCCCGCCAAACTCCGCTCTCCCCAACAACAACGGTGGATGGTGCAACCCACCACTGCAGCACTTCGACATGGCGGAGCCTGCTTATCAGAAGATCGCCAAGTACAGGAGTGGAAAAGTCCCCGTCCTCTTCAGGAGGTGATTCATTGCCCCAATGTTTTTTGGCATAAGCTAATTTAATTCAAATTGATTTAGCTGCAACCTTATTACTCTTATGGCAATTAAAAGAGGCTATGACTACAACGCAGGGTCCCCTGCTTGAAGAGGGGAGGAATCCGGTTTACAATAACCGGCCATTCATATTTCAACCTAGTGCTCATCAGCAACGTTGGAGGAGTAGGGGACGTCCATGGCGTTTTGATAAAAGGATCGAGGACTGGATGGCAATCAATGTCACGCAATTGGGGACAGAATTGGCAAAGCAACTCCTACCTCAACGGCCAGAGCCTTTCCTTTAAGGTCACCACCAGCGATGGCAGGACAACTATTTCGTATAATGTTGCTCCTCCTAACTGGCACTTCGGCCAGACCTTCGAAGGAAGTCAATTCTAACAGTCAGATAATCAGACAGCTCGAAGAAGAGAAGCTTTCTTTCCTTGTTTCTTTAAACAAGTTGGTAATAAATATTGCGGTATAGCTGTCATAAATTTGGTTTGCTAAGGTTGATCCGGCAGTACTGGCACCTGCTGCTCCATGGCGTAACGCTGATCATATCGTGATATACAGGTTGTTCCAAGCAGGTCCTTTAATAATAACTATGTTGTAAACAAAGAATAAATGTGAAGTATGATACCAATCCTCAAAAACTATTATCATCTAAGGTATGACTTCAAAATTCCAACGATAAATAAATTTACGGAAAAAAGACGGAGTCTGAAGTTTAAGAACATGTATTCAAACGCAGAGATGGAATTCATAATTGAAATTTTCCTTTAACACAAATATTACGTATGATAGGGCGTATTATAAAAAACTATTTTGACACTATTAGCTGCTATGATTTCTTTGGAAATTTACCTGAAGTGCCCACGACAGACAATTTACGTTGAGCAAAAAGCTGAACTCGTGTATTCAAACTGAAAAAATGAAAATTTCTCGCCTCTAATATTAATTAGTTATTTGAACGGTGACTTTGATAATCTTATATAATGATATATTATTATGCGAAGTAATTTACATTGAAAATTAATCCAAAAATTAAAAAGAGAAATGTGAGAGTGATCTTTAACTTAAATTAAATAAAGTTAAATTAAATTGATTATATGTATAGTTAATTAAATAAATAATTATATATATATATATATATATATATATATTTTTTTTTTGATATATGAGTTTTTTCTTTCTGGTTCCTATATATGTGTGGGGGCATTTGCTTATATTCCAAGTGTTTTGTTTTAATTAGAATATTTTTTAAGGCATTTTAAATGTGTAATATACTTATCCTCTTAATGCTTCATTAAACTCTGAATTCAAATCTAACTTCCAAGATTACATTATGGAGATGAGGATTGTCAACAAATTTCCTTCCTAAACCACTTTAAAGCTTAGTTTGGACACCACCATCATTTTTTTCTCATTAAGTAATTTTTAACTATATAAATTTTGTCCAAATCAAACATTTACATCAAAAGTTATGCACATTTGATAAATTTTCCTCTAAAGGCCATGTAGACATCCATAACACTACAATGTGGAAAACACATGGTAGTCCTTGTCCACATGTTGCCACCCTATACATACACATTTTCAGCCCTACCAAGTTGACTACTACCTCAGCACTAATGTGCATTATGATCTATGTCAACCATGCCACATCATCTCACCACATCATTAACCATGTCAGTATGCCACATCCTCTGAGACCTGCCACCTACCACACCATGTTAAAACATATCGATTTCCTTCAATATTGGGAGGAAACCCCAAAGGTTGGTGTCTCAACGTCTCGACACTCGATAACTAATATCATGAAGCCCCAATAGTCCAATGGTCAAAGTCTCGACACTTGACTAATAGTCTTCAACCAACAAATGGTAATCTTCATCATCTAATGTTTTGACCCACCAAGCGTCAACCACAGATAGAATAATAACTCCACTCATGACTTCTCACCAAACACAATAGATAAATATCCACTGAGAGGAAGATTACCATTAACAAATAGAAATTTTGGGATCTATCAGCATCGAGGAATTAATGATAGGGGTTACTCATTTTAGTCTTAATGGCCAATGCTAGATAACCTAACAACCCATTCATCCATTGTTGGAACAAATATTCTGTTAGATTATATGCATATCAAGATATTCTAATATTAGGGGTCTGTGATAGGGATTATTCATGTATCTCTCACTTCAACTCCTAATAATTTAACTACCAAACACTCTTTCCTTCTGATGAAAAACCATAAACTGCTAAGAGTAATCCCCATTAGCCAACATATGTTTAGGATCTATTAGAAATGAAGATTCAAGTGGATGTATTTTGATGTGTAATCCTAACAACCAACTCCTAATACTCCTATAGCCTGATATCACATTTGTTGAACTTAACCTCATTTTCGGTTAAGATCTTGGTTTTAGCCCTCTCGCAACACCATATGAGTAAAAGGGCTGGAACCAAGGATCCCCAAACCCCAAATTTCCAAAACTTCGCTAATAATCCCAAAATTCAAAGGGGTTATCTCTAAAGTTTTGGCACTCTCACTAAGCTCCCAAGCTAGTTTTAAATCTCTAAAAATGATTTTAATAGAGAAAATAACACACCTAAATACTTCTAAAAGTTTAGAAGTCTTCTCCAACTTATGAAGCATAGTCAAAGATTATTTCAAAAATATATCTCCGTGACAAAAGCATATAAGATAGTAAATAGTGAGGCCTTCTCAATTTCACCTAGCTAAATTATTTTTGTTCCTTTAAAGTTGGACACTTTAAACTCCAATTCAAAAATTTGCACTTAAATGATAGTATTATGGATTATATCTTGAGAAAATTTGTCCTCTTAGCTTTTAATAGTAAATAATTCAAATACGCACAAGAGAGAGAGAGAGAGAGAGAGAGAGAGAGAAATAACAAAATCAAGATAACCATAGGATTTTATTAACTTTACAACATGTTTGAGGTGTCTCAACTAGGGGCTTTATAACATGCCTTTCAAGGTATCCAATCTAGGAAAACCTCACAATATTCTCATTCCTAAAATGCATATGACATAAATGTTCAATCTTCTAGCTTTCTTGGTAAAGACAAACACACTAATAGAAAACAAGAAGATACTTGGGCTCAAATCAACCTTTGGATTATTTTCCACACCACAATATAATAATTGAAAGCTATTAAAAGAAACATACTTTAATGGATACCTTTTGTATATAAAGTTCCTTCTTATACATTTACTCATAGCTTGTAATAAGGCACATTTAAATGAATACTTCTACTTCATCATTCATACATACTCAGTAATGTAACATGTCAACATTCACAAAGAACTAAACAATAATATTATTTATTTAATAAAGCAATAATATGTGTATCTAGTTCTCAAAAACTTGTTGGAGACTCAAGAAGAAACAACCACCCTCCGCCCAACCATAAGTTAAGCTACAACACATTCTTTCTTGCAACTGGCCACCCTTGAGCCAAATTTGATGCCTTGAGAGGAAATATCACTTACGGTTCAACATGAATTAGTTCAAGGTAGAGAACATGAAGGCTACTCACCCTCATGCAAACGGATTTAGCGTGATACAGTTCATCCATTGATACACATTATCTTTCATATTATGACCTCATTTGGCATGCATAACATGAAAGGAACGTTTCATTAAGTCAATAGTCTCTCGATGCTTCCCTTTCTTAGTTATTTGTGTGTATGCATTTAACAATCCCATTCAATAATTATAATTGGATTTTTGTCTTAGGCTAAAGGATTTCACACTCACTCCCCTGACCAATGCGGAAACCCACAAATCTACATGTGCTACTGCATCTTAGAAGGATTTTTCTCTCACCTTCTATTTAAAGCCACAAACCTAGAATCCTTGGAAAGTTTTAGTTCACTCCATGATACTTGAGTTGGTACACATCCATATTTCCTTGTATGTAGCCATTCTTTTTTTTCTCTATTCTCCCTTCTCACCCACAAACACTAATTTAAATCTATTTGTCTATCTTTTTTTTCACTCTTGCACCCCTACGAGTGCTTACCTCATTCACAAACTACTATTCATGAGAATTTGTGGCAATTTTCCTTGCGAAATGTGGTCTATACAAATTCTATAGAATGGATATGTGGCCCATATCTCTTGATAAATTTGGTACCAATAACCCCATTCTTTTCATAATTGTTGTAAGTTAGGTAGTTCAACCACCAAGTAAAAAATCAAAATAGTTAATTCAAGGTAAAATAGGAAGCTTCCCTAAATCTCCCTTATAACTTATCTCTCAAGCATTTAGATGTATGTTAGATTATCTCTTCTCCAATATTTGGAAATATAACACTAAAGATAAATATTATAGTTGTTCTACATATTTTGACCTGTTTACATTTACTTTCCCATTGATGATTCATTAACATAATTAATTATAATAAAAATATTAGTGGGGGCTTAAACGTTGTGGTGTTAAAATCATCTCCACCTCAAAGGGACACCTTCCTTAGTATTCACACCATTTTAGGTGTCATCATCAACAACACATCATTTAAGACATCTTTTGTTCATTACAGTAGTCTATATACTGCTCCTTTTTCAGCTACATAAGCATCATTGATATTGTATATCAACATCATCTTTGTGTTATTTTCCTTTACCACTGATTCAATAATGGTATCTATCTCCACCATCTGGCCACTTCTAGACTTGTAGAATTCCATTAAATTCCTACATCAAAAAATAACAATACATGCGCTACAACCATTTTCATATGCAACAACTTTAAATTTTGTCATATTAGATCTTAAATTTCACAACGAAATATTCTTTTTGAAAAATCAAGTTTTCAATATATTACTTATCTTCATGGTTTTCCTTCACTTCATTAGGATTTCATAGGTAATAAGTTCAAATCTGTATCAGACTCACCCATTAACATTCATGATCCCAATGAACGTATGACATAAGATTTTCATAGCTATTTTATTTAAGTATCCTCTTCCTTCCAATCATTCACCATTTTAGGTTGAATAAATACCCTTCTCTACTACACAGTCCTTTGGGTGATCAACCCAAGCAAGGCTTCCTCACTCAATAAGATCAAAGAGACTATTAGTCTTATAGTCAATGCATCCCTCTGACTTACTCTAACATAGTTTACATGTCACAAAGTTCTAGTGTCACAACCGTCACATTGTTCCGAAGATATTTGTTGTATAACCTTTATTTATACTTCTTAAATATATTCATCATTCAATCTATATCACAACACACAATTCTCATGAGATATATTATAAAATTTTCAAACTAAGATTTTTTTTTTTTACAAACATACTTTCATACAAAATCCATTTATGACAAACATGAGATTATTCTCATAAAATAATGTTCCTTGTAGGTGGTAATATTTTTACCCTTATCAAGGGTTTACTGTCCATGCCATACCTAAGACACTCTACCCAAAATCTACATTTTCACTCAACCATATAGAGTTAGCTTTTATCCATAAAAACTATTTTCAATACATTATTTACAGCCACTATATTGGTCTTTAAGACCATTCATATAGTAAATCATTCAATGATATAAGTTTCATTATATACTAATCAAAATGAGACGTCATTTCCCCACATGCTCGTCTAATATCATCTCAATTATTGAGAAAAAATATGGAAAAAAAGCGTTTCATGCTAGAAAATCAAATTAGCTCAAGGCAAAGAATTTCATTTCCACTCTCTCCATTGGGATATCCATATGAGAATTCATTAAAAAATCAATTATTCTAATTTACTTTGTAAGGAAGTGAGGGATTCACACTACCCAATTCAATAATCAATAACTTGTCCTTTTTTTTTAATAATACTAACAATCATTACTTTCCATTCAAATTAGCCACGTTAATGTTTGTCCTATACAAACATGCATGCTTTCAATGCATTAAACACATATATAGATAAATTTTCATGTCTTGTGGTCATATCAAATGTAACCATACCACTAACATATTCCATTCATTCCCTCCATGCATTACCAAACATAGATTGTCTTTAACATGTGAGTGTATCACTCACTTATCTAACTATTTTTTAATATTGCAACACTAAATTCTAATATTTTACCAAAGGTAATGTGCATAGGGCCCATAGTATAGTCCCCTTCTTTGAAAAACATTTTTCCTCAAAGCTGGTACTTATGTGTGTTTTTTCATGAACTACTCAATTTCTCAAATAGATTATTCTAGAGGCATGTTCTTCCATTTGATTAGGTACTTAATAATGGTTATATTTTAAAGAGATAGTGAACATTGATCCGTAAATTTTTATGGTTCAAGAATCAACCTTTCTTTTTCATCTAATTTTTTAAGTTCCATTTGCACTAGTACAGTTTGCCCACAAACTTTTTCAGGAAAGACACATGAAAACCCTTGTTAGTGTGAGAAGAAGACATATGTAACTCATATACCACTTGTCGAATCTTGTGAATAATTTTGTAGGGACGATAAAAGTTTGGAGCTAATTTCTAATCCTTCTTTTACTTGAGTGTAGATTGTTTATAAGGTTGTAGTATGAGAAATACCCAATCACACTCCTCAAATTATCTTTCACTTTGAAGTTGCTTTTCTTGGTACTCAATTTTTTTTTGTGCAACTTGAAGGTTTTCCTTAAGAAATGACAAATTTTTTGTTTAGTTTTATCCATATGTGATCGCATTTCTTGTATTTGGGATTATATTTTAAAAATATGAGATTGTAGTAGTCGAATATCCGTACAGAGCCTCAAATGGGGTCATTTTACTATATGTATGATAGGTAATATTATACAACCATTATAACATATGAAGCCAATACATACATTGAAATTTCTGATCTAAAGATAACATTGTAGATGACCCTCTAAACATTCACTAACTATTTATATTTAGCTATTTTTTGTGGATGATATGTTGAATTCATTTCTAGTGTTGTTCCACAAATATTGAATAGTTCTTTTCAAAAAGTACGTATGAATTTTGAATATTTTTCATTTGCTATTATCTTAGGAAGACCATGAAGTATAAGGATTTCTTTCATGAACATTTATTCTACTTTTCTTGTGATGCATTTACTTTAAATTCGACAAAAATGTTCATATTTTGTGAGTCTTTTGATGACCACAAAAATGGAATTAGAAGGAGCGCTTCTGGGTATTAATTCAATTTGATGTTCGTGATCTCTATATGGATGTAGATATTTGGTAATTTCTTTGAAGGCTTTATAGTGTTTTTCCAAGGTTCCTTTTAGTTCATCGAGAATATGTTTATTCCTACATAACTTTGATAGAATACAGTTTAACCACACTTCTATTGCTACCCATTTTTAGTATTTTTTTCCATTCTATGAGAGTTGATGGCTCGACAAGGTCCATATTCTAGTTCTTTAAGCTCATATTGAACTCCTCCCAAGTCAAATCTCATTAGTAATTCATTGTAGTTCGTAGAGTTTTACCCAATTGTTATCAACCATTGAATCCTTAGAACAACATCTACACCTCCATTGGAATGACATACATTAAGCTTTCCAATTTATATTCTCCCATATACTCAATTTAAAGTTATGGCATTTTCGTATATAATCAATACTCCCTCGTTTGGCAACTAAGGCTTGAAAAATTGTCACTAGATAAACAAAACAATTGAGGCACTCTACCAATATTTTATCAATGAAGTTATGGGTACTACCTAAGTGAATAAGAACTATGACTCTTTGCTTCTTAATGTTGTTGAACACCTAATCTGCTAAGGGTTGGTGTTGTGGAATATGAAGAGTCAAAGGGAGTCAAAGAGACATTGGAATACAAAACCAAGGGTCATAATAATGTATTATAAATGTACATATTTGTAAATAGAAAACTAACTCTCAATTGTCTTATCTTTTCCTGTTAGTTTTGTGTTGTTTAACATGGTATTAGAGCAGGTTTTCCTCAACATTTTGTCTGATATTCCTCTATTAATTTGTCAGGTCTGCCACTCTGAGTAGTCTTGAAATCCTTGTCTAGTTCCTTTTTATGCATAGTCCAACAACCCTAACGTTTCCTTAGTTTTGTCGATTCTATGCCTCATTTCTCATACGTTTCCTATTCTCTCCTCCTATGTATAGACTGACTTAAAATTCCATTTGACAGAACGATGCAACTGCAGACCTAACACTCACTCAGTTCGTTCACTCATCCATTTCACTATCATAAATCCTATCTGTGTTGCTCATAAATTCCATTATGCTCAACCATCGATCACTGATATATCATTTTTGTTACCCTAGCATTTTTCCTCACCTCCTGCAACTTGAAAACATTCATGTATGGTTTCTCAATGTTTGCGGTTGTTTGGATTTGAAAATAACAACTAGCGTTGGATCAGCCCATGGTACATTGTACTTAGTCTTAGGATCTTCTAGGGTTTTCTGAAGTGGATTTAGTTCTGTGAATTTCTCTCTTCTTTTTGCATATTGTACCCAAATCCATCATTCGATTTTACCACCAGTCACAGCTCGAGAGAGGTTGTTCTAGTCTAACATTCAAAGTTGTATAGCTTTTCAATGATGTATGATTATAGTCCTCATGATCCTATTGCCATGAAAATCATGGCTTAATTTATGTCTGTCAAAGGTTTAATTTTGCTGAAGGAGAAAGCTACAAGGGCATTCTAGCAGGTTTATAGTAGGAAAGACTACACGATAAAACCAACTAACAAAATTTGGTGATTGGAGTAACGTGTCGAGTTTAGTGGTCGATTTAACTCGTTGAATTTTGGTGACAGTTGTGATCACCTATTGTATGTAAATTTTATTACTATACTGAGTACACAAATTTGTTACATAAAGAAATGAGAACATAATATCATATTATCTAAATTAAATTTTTTAATGCATCGTCAGTCCCATACCAGGCATATAGTTCGACGTAGATTGAGAATGGAAGAACAAGTCATGGATATTGATCATCGAAGGAAATATTGACATCGTTTCCTCATTATGTCCATTGAAGTCTCTTTTCACTTTGCTCCAGATGATCTTCAATTTATTTTTTCATTTCTTCATATTGTTCATTAAATTTTCATGGCATATGGTCTTGGCTCTGTTTTATCTTTCCATGAACAACATTTTACCTTCTTTTCCAGAACTATAATAAAGATCAACAATTCACAAGAGTCATCTAAGGAAATTAAGGCCTGTGCGCAACTCGAGGGAAGATTGAAGGGAGTGTAAGCTGATTTGTATCTAGATGAAAGCATTTGTTGTAGTGTATAGTTGATATTTGTTGGAGGAGCTAGATAGTTCATGATGCCTTGACTAAAGGCTTGCATACCAATTTGTTGTAAATGAAAGCCTGCAAACGAGTGAGCAAGTTTAGAATTTCTATCTACTATTTGTGTGTTTAACATTAACAAATAAATCTGATAGATTCAATTCCCATCATTGAAACCTCATCCCCCTTGAGGAAGAAAAAAGAAAGAAGGAAACAGAAAATGGCAATGCCACCTGATGTTGACAATATTGCCACATGAACAGAGTCACAAAATTGTCAATTTTGTCATTTGTTAAAGTTGAGTTGTTAAGAAAAATGGTTGACCTTGAAATACTATTAGAGTACTCTAATCTTATCTACTGTTAGAGACAATTAAAATCAACATGGACACCCTTTCCAACAATAGAATTTGTTTACAAAATGCACAGGAGAAGATTGATTTCTTGCGGTGTGAATCATAACTACAACAAGATGAATTAAAGAATAAAGGACATATTTTTCATAACAATCCTCTTTTTCAGCCTAAAGTTGACTCCTATTAGTAGCTAAAACTTGACCAGATCAATGAGCCTATCTCAGGAGCGGATTTTCATGCAGATGAAAAAATTCAGCCTGCACTTTCCAAGTCCATGATCAAACCTTGGAAAGTGTTTTTCAACAACAAGCACAAAATAGGTATTGGATACGATAAGGAGGGGTCCTTTCATACTCCAAACTACTAAAATTTCATCAAATTCCAAAGTGCTAGATTTCTTCAGGACTTTCCTTCACCTATTTCTTCTCCTCCTCCACATTCACAACAGATTGTGAACTTCCAACATTGTAATTGAGTTGGCCATTTGAAAGATCACTATTTTGATCTTCACCCCTATAATCATTGTGGTCAACACACTCATCATTAAAACAGATTTTTTAAAATCAAGCCTCCTGCAACAACAAAGATTCACCTTGATGGATCGCTTCTTGGCAATGGGCTTCAACAACTAAGAAGATACATGATTCACATCATAAGATAATTTGTTCTCGAATATTGAGAAGTATTGCAATTGAGATCTCTTCATCTTCTCACCTTGTGTCTAACAGAGGGGAAATTTATGGTCATCTACAAGTTTCAAATATAAATCAAGCGAGCCTAATCCACATCCTAAACCTGTTATCTGAGCCTACAACCAGAGACATCCATACCCAGATTCATAGTTGTAGCTAGAGACACAGAAGCCCTAAGCATGTCTTTGGTTGGTGGCTTTCGTTAAATCACCACAGTTTTATACCTCCCTTTTTAGGTTGAGGTTCTCCCTTTCTTTTGAAGGTTCAAGGCCTTCCTTTTTCTAGTTTAAAGGTCTCGCTCTTCAAATCATTAAGGAGAACTTCCTCTAGGAAAAGAATTCAACTTATTTCCATATTTGTAATAGTTTGAGGAACCGCACTAAGAGTTCCACTGTTGGTGGTCATCCTTAAATAATCACTATTTAAGACCCCGAGTTCTCCCACCATATGCCATATTTTCAGAGAGCATATTTAGCCATTGCTTGCCACTTTTATATTAAAACTCTCTTATTGGACTCGTATATACCCCTTCGGTTTAAGGGGGGAAATATTGGACACCTAATCTACTAAGGGTTGGTTTCTTGGAATATGACGAGTCAAATGGAGTCAAAGAGACCTTGGGATATGAAACCGAGGGTCATAAGAATGTATAATAAATGTACATCTTTGTTAATGGAAAAGTAACTCACAATTATCTTATCTCTTGGCTATTAGTTTTTTGTTGTTTAACAAATGTAACCAACATATTCAAGGTTTGAGAAGATGACAAACCTACCAATGAATGAGCAAATATCTCACACTTTTCTAAATCAATATTGTGAATAAATTCCATTTGTATCTTCCATTCTTTTAAGTTGACAATTTATTCCTCATTTCTTTGTGTATATACCTCCATTTCCTCTTCATCAATATTTTCCAAGATGAACAATTTTGTTCTTGACATTTATCACCTTATGACCATTTTCTATTACAATGAAATCATAGTCCTTTTGCTCTTATTTCCTCCATTGCTTTCTATGGTATTCTAGTAGGTTGATGTAGGGTTGTTGTATGAAATCCAAAATTGGTATTTGCTTCCTATGCATGCTCACATGGTAGATTTATGGGTAGATTTATTATCTGCTTGAATATGAAAAGAAAAATGCATAGCTTCCATAAGATTTCCGGGTGTTTTATGAAAATATCATGTTTATTTTCTTCTTTTAATTCACCTACAAAATATTCCAATAATTTCTCATCGTTTATATTATCTACCCTTGTGACAAAAACCAGAAATTCTAAATTGTAGTCTTCAATATAACAAATTTGTTTGATTCTTATCGATTAACTAAAATAATTTAGTTTCTAATATTTGGTATATTTTGATTTTAAGTCTTTTGTAAATATACCCATGTATAATGATAATAATGGGGCTTCCATTTAAATATCAATTAATACCATTGATAGTGTTTTATCTCAAAGTTTCTATGTGAATTATTCACTTCTCCTCCACAATATTATGTAATTCAAAATATTGTTGTATTTGGTGCACCTAAGTAGATACCTCATTTCAATCAAAATTATTTAATTCAACCTTGGAAATTTCCACTCCTATATACCATCCATGAGTAGCTCCATGATTAGAGTAAAATCCATTTGAAAATTTCTTATTGTTGACAAGTTGTTCAACTTGAATATTACCTTTATTTTCAGAAGTTCCTTAGGACACATTATCAGTTTCAAGGAACCTCTCATCTACAATTTTTTAAATATTTTGTTCCATTTGTGTCATTTATTATCTATTTCTTCCTTATTTATATCCATTTTTTGTTCAATATTTCATTTAACTAGTTCTTGAAACTATGACAACTAACTTTCCAGCTTGGTTACTCGGTAGTTGACATCTTCTATTTCGTCATGAGTGATAGATGAGCCATATAGAGGCTTAATTAGTGTAGTAACTTTTGGATATTTTTTTGGAGGCATGTAGGATAATAATAATAATATACTCCTTTTCATCACACCTTTTAGTCAACCAAAAGAAAAATGATCTTCTAATCCAATGTTATGTCACTTGTAAGTTACATACCTTAAAACCTTAATTTGAAGAATATTTGAATGGTTTATCATTTTTGTGATATATATTTTATATTCGAGCCCTTCTGAATTTGGAAGTTTGGTTTGTAATACTGTGATGTTTCTTCTCTATAGTTCTACAAGTCTAACTAAAATTTGATGTGCAAAGTGAAAGTAATAGTAACTTTCCCAAGACTTGCCAAATTGGACTCTTTCCAAAAGAAAACTTGTATATCTTTTCACATGTCCAATTCTTCAAATATAATTCTAAAATTTTACCTGAGGTACTTCATTATGTCTCCTCATATATCTAAAAATTTCACAATCTAAGGTATCACAAAAAAAACCAAAAATGTGAAGCTCACATGTATGAAATTGATTTTAGGATCCTTCACAAACCCTAAATCCCATGTAGTATATGTAAGAAATTATATAAAACTAAACTGTGAAATTTAATTACATGTTACCCAATATATTTCCTCAACATAGTCCAAATTTTACTACCTAAAATGTCCCATTAAAAACTTATATCTAAAATTCCAAAGTAACCTATTTGAAACTAATTTCTGGAGCATTAAGGAACCCTAACTTCCTCAAAGCATATCTCTTAAAATATAGTAAACCAAGATATTAAATTTTAATCAAAATTTCCCCAATATGTAATCTCAATATGGTCCAAATTTCACTATTTGAAACATCCCAAAAACAATGTTATAGAAAAAATTCTAATTTTATATGTTTCAAAACAATTTTAGAGGCATTCAAGAACCCTAGCTTCCTCAGAGCATATCTTTGAAATTATAGAAAAGAAGGTTCTTAATTCTTAATGAGATGTTCTTCAAAATTTCTTCTCAATATGTTCCAAATTTCACTGTTTGAAACCTCCCAGGTAAAAAAATAAAATTTGTTATAGCGAAAATGCTAAGATTACTATTTAAAGTAACAAAACCCTAGGTTTGTATGCTCTTATAACAAATGTCATGAATCGTGTTCCTTAAAAATAATAAGAAACCTATAATTACATTCCTATTCAAAGGGGAACCTCCTTTTGCTATGAATACAATGTACAAAATACAATATTTGATGACCCTAAGACTAGGTCTCCTTAGTATATACATAGGAAAAAATGATATAATTATAATGAAATAAGATCAAGAAATGTTCTAGCAGGCTTCCTATTATAAAGAAGAAACTAATAACGAATTATCACTTTACAGTTGATTTGAGGTTTGGGGCCAAAATGGCCATGAATTGGTGGAAATGTCTTGAAGGTCAAACACTCGAAGGCTTGAATCCAAGGTGGGGCCAAGTATAGTCCATGGTCTAGTGTATGTATGGGATGTTTGGCAGAAGTATTGATACATCAGATCCAATGTCCCAAAAAAACCCATTCAAGGACCATTTGGTGCGCCCTAAGGAAGGTTGTGTGGCATATGCCATGATGGCAAGCCATAGGGCATAGTTTGGCTCTAGGCCCAAACGAATCACGGGTTCAGTGTTCAGGGTCATGTGGCATGTGCCACTACCCCTTATGATGTGAAACACATAAATATGGTGACATGGACGACCTTTTTGTGGTGTGGTTACCATGTGTGTGCCACATGGAATTTATTTTTTGAAATGATGAGGGTTTAGTGGACAAACATTAGATGGCCATAAATTTTGAGTGTTAGCTTTTGACAAAATTTATATCACTGGAAATCTCTCAATGAGCCAAACCTAAAGGTGGTATTGGTTTTTTAGTTTTAAATAAGTTTAAAAATGGAGAGTTTTGTGACCCCATTTCTATGACATGACTATGGAGGTCAAGTTAAATGAAAGTAACACCTTCCATATGGCCTAGTTTATCCAATGGGGTGGGAGGGAGCATTACACCCATGATGTGTTTTCCATCACTATAGGAGAATGTTACATGGTATCGAGCTATGAATTGCAAAGCTATATGTAACAGACTGTGAGTAGCTATAGGAGGCAAAGCATTTTGCTACATGAGTAGAAAGTACACTAAAACTGCTCGTAAAGACCTTGATCAAACTGAAAGAGGTTGGTTTCTTAAGAAATCGTAAGTATAAATTATTTCCATAATCTTACTCACATTTGGCACTGGGTTTATGTCAAGGGTATGAATTAATGAAGGGACAAATAGTTAGTTTTTTCCTCTATACATGAAAAATGGTCTGATTATGGAGAGATAACTTGTTTCTAAAAATCTAGTCGAATACTATGCATTTTTTACAAAATACAAAAAGTAGAATCCCCTGCTACCATAGAAAACCCCAATTCCTGTAGTAGCATAGGAACAATATTTTACCTTGCCTAGAAACTTCTACAAACTTAGGGGATCACATACTAGACTGCTAAAGATATTATAATATACCATGGGGGGTGTATTTCGTAGAAGAGAGCCAGATATCACTGTTATAATTCATCATAATCTTGAAGTTATGACCATCCTATAAAATTGTCAATCGTTGGGCTTGTTTGAGAAGCTCAAAGTGTATGATGATGAAGTTGACTGAGAATTTTCCATGAACTTAAAAAGTGCTAAAGGCTAATAATTTATCACTAAATTCAAAGTACTGGTGATATATATTGTTAATGAAACTCCACCAATAGGGTCACCACTATCCCTAAGGTGGTACATATGAGTAAAGAAGAGAGAAAAGAGGTTATCAATGCCAATAGAGGATTCTTCCTCCCTAATGAATGACTAGATGAGAATAAGAATGAAATCAGAATGGATAGATTTCCTTACCCTAGGGATGAGGTAACCTACTTGTTAATGGTGTTGGACTCACCAACATTCAGGGGGTATCCTTGATATGAAGTCCCAATTAGACCTCAAACTGTTTGGTGTAGGAGCCCCATCTAGAAGATGGCTTAGTTACTAGAGAAGTGGGTTTAATGATGTGCCCTGGCTGGAATAACACATAGAGTGGTGGATTTGCGACTTTGGTGAATGATTGTATGAATCTACAGAGGGTCAAGTGCAATGTATGAAATGTTCTAATACAAGAGGGGAAAATGAGTGAACCCTTTAAAATCTTTTAATAGTATGCATCTTGAAAGGAACACACAAACATAAAGACATCATGAGTTAGCCTGTGAAATAGTTCACACGTTAACCATGATAGAAAGAAACAAGAACACATATTCAAAAAGATTCATAATAATCCAAATGAAATAGTTCATAAGTGTTAGTGTAAGTGAAATAACATATATTGAAAACATAAAAAGAATATTCCTACTATATTCATAACATATAAATGAAAATGTGTCAACTCTAAGATTTTATTAAAGTGAAAGTTCCAAGAATACATATATCATTAACAAACCACTAGCCCCAATAGTGCAACATGAACTCAACACTTTCTCCTCCAAAGAAAGATACCCCCCTGTTACACAAAAATATAGTCACCATGATTATTTGCAGTCAGTATGGGTCTATCATCACTTGTACTGTCCTCCTAAGCAAGTCTAGGACCTCAGCTCCTCAAATCAAGCTTTGGAAGTGGGAGAAAGACATTAAAAATCAATGTAACTCTGGTTCCGCACTTTCTCTCATGGTCACCTGCGGTCCCGCACCTTCTGTGTACAAAAGCTGCGTACCTACCCGCTCTGTTTCTAACGGTGCAGGTGCGGACCCCTGTGAAAGTCAAAAAGCGCAATTTTTATCTTAAAAAACTCACTTTGGGTTAATTCTAGAGTTTTCTAGAAGGAATTTTGACGTGGATTGTTCGCTCTGAGGTGGTTCATGCATCCCAAAAGAGAAGGAGCTAATCCCTTGACTAAAGGATCTATCCCTTTGAAGGAGGGCTTTATCCCTTTGAAGAAGGACCTAGTAACTTCCCTCCATTGCACTATAAATACAGGCATTGGGGTGAGGACTAGGGAGGTTAAGAGTTGAACATTTTGAGGGTAAATGCTGGTGAAATCAAGACTCTTTGGTTGAGCTTGAGGGGAAAGATCACATACCTCTTGGTTCCATTGGAGAGGGAGTGAAGCTTGTCAAAGTAGAGGAGACATCTTGTTGGACCCTGGGAGGAGCTTGTACAGCGTCAAGGCAGAGGTTGTAAAGTTCTTCTTCTTTTGAATTAATACAATCAAACTCATTTTTCTCAACAAGTATCTTGTGTTATTTGTTTCATGGACTCCTTGACTTTCATGTTAAATATGTTTCATGCAATTGGTTTTTCAAGTGCTATTTAATTTGTTTTCGTTGTTTGTGTTTGCAGATTCGCGAAGAGGAGCTCATTTGGATCAAAAGAGCGAGGGCATCCACAAGCTTGCGTTGGACTAAAGGTAGGCCCTAAAAACCTTTGTTTGCTATTGTTTATTGAAGCATATTTAGAGAAAGATAGTGTCTGGTTGGCTTGCTTGTCGTTAGGTCTTCTTTAGATTCTAGGAAGGTCTATCTTGTCCGCAAGATCGACTCATTCCGCGCGACAAATTGGCGACCATACTAGGGACTTGACTGTTTTCTTTGTCTATACTTTGACCTGAGAAACTGCATTTTTTGTTTCTGTTTTTGAATTAAGGATTGTGGGATTGGGTGAGTTTAGTCAATTTTGAGTTAATTTTCATTTTTCATACTCTTGGGAGAGGTACGCACCCTCTGAGTTAAGCACAGTGTGTACTTGTACGCACTTTTTCTTTGTGCATAGAGCGTACACGCACCTGTGTAAACAGGTTGCCTGCGTACCCTGTCAAAAATTTGAAGAATTTCAAATTTTCCTCTTTCTTATCAATTTAGAATTTGTTTATAAGTTTTAGTCATTGCCCAGACCTGCTTGTTCCCTGTCAAAAACTTTCCTTGGTTTAATTTCATTAGCATTAGGGTTTTAGGTGGAATTCCTAGGAATTTTGCTTGTTGGGTTTGTTTTTCGTTTTGGTTGTGTAGTGGCTCTGAGCTTAGAAGCCCTAGGGACCTTAGATTACCTTGGTGTCTACTGGTCTTATTGTGAGTCTCACCATTTCTGAAATCTCCCCTTGTTGAGAAATTCGCTTTGAGTTTTCTCATTTCAAAATTTCGAAAAGCTTGTAGTTAAAAGCTTGGAATTTTCATTTTTACAAAAAGAAAACAAAAGATTGGTTGTTTTTTTTGACTAATTGTGATTCTGCATAAATTAGTCCTTAGCTCACACTTAGCTAAGTAAAACATCCTCAAAAGATTTTTTGTAGGCTTTGGCTTCCAGTAGTTTTTTATAGTTTGTAGCTCTCAAAGTTAGTCATTTTCATTGGTTTTGAGTGTCTTTTTTACAAAATATAAAAACAAAAGTCTCTTTTGGAAAAGTTTGTCTTTTGTAGTGATTTGAGTGCTTTGAAAAGAAAAGGGAAATTTATGTGAAATAACTAGTTGTCTCGTTTTGAGTGCTTTGGAAAGGAAAAGCTCTTCTTTTAAATTTGTTTAATTGAGAAAGATTTGTGTTTACAAAGTACTTGCATTCTCGAACTCTTTCTTAGTTTAGAAGTTCATCGAAGAGAAAAGATTGTTTAAATCATCCCAGGTGCATCTTTTTAGTGATTTCGAGTCGAGTCTTTACACCACGAGTTTCATTTCCGCCACCTCTTGACTTAAACAACAACCACTAAAATTAACGCTTAAAGTAAAATTCACCTAGTAACATTTTATTTCTAGGGCTCTGATACACCAACTTAGCTTAGGCTAGTGTCTTGGAGTAGGAGAGTAATTAACTGTCCAAGACAGTAAAAACAAACAAGTAGCTGTATCTTGTGGTAGGAAGAAATCCAATTGTTGCATTTATGCTCTGGGAAAGCTCCTCTTAAAGGAGAAGCACGAGATTGTGTCTGAACCAGTGTGGGAATCAATCCTTCCTCATTGGGAACGACGCCAGATATTCACGTATTAAAAACGGTAAACCTCGAATTAACCATTGTCGAGGAGCCTGGGGTCACTTGTTGGTAAACCTTGAATTATGTCAAGGAGCCTTCAAGGGGATTGAGCTTGCTACTTTGCCCTTGCGTGCATATCAGATCATAGACTGTTCCCCCAGGTGTATTTGTCTCAGTTGGTAACCTTAGTGGCCATATTCTTTAGGATTCTTCCTAAGGTGACAGTGGTGGGAAGATCCCACTGTACCTGGAGCAGACGTCGGCTAGACTCACTTGGATTTTCTGGGGGGTTCACTTCACTCGAGACGGTTAAGTGGAGGAACTTGGTCCAGTCTATTCATTAAGCAGGTTGCTGGGGTAACTGTTCCAACCACCATTTCTGTACTGAATTCTGCGACGCTGGATTTCATCACCAACTAGTGTTTTCGGTCCGGAAAGTTACTGTTTGTGTGTGTTTTTGATCTCTAGATTCTTTAGGCGCGTGATTCAAATTTGTTTGGTTCTTTAGAGGTTGTAGGCGTTTTTCATTGATATTTTACTTTGTTTGCGTGTGAAGTAGTTAAATTTTTTAACTGTGGCTGAATTACCAAGACAGTCCCGTAGACTTCGGGGCCAGTCTCCTGAGTTTGTAACCGTGGCTGATTTACTGAGGAAGTCCCGCAGACTTCGGGGCCAACCTCCTGAAGAAGTCCCGAGCCATCTTGAAGGCTTGAAAGTCCTCGTAACTCCTAGTGGAAGTAAAGTTGGTTCACCTGAAGAAGGAGAGTCTTCATTGGTTGTACATCCTGATTACCAAACTCTAGAAACAGGTTATAATCCTGAATCTATTTCGGTTTCCGAACTTGCTGGTAGCTTTTCATCTACTAGTGATATAGGTGAAGAACCTGAGATATCTGAACCTGTTACTCCAACATCAGGGTTTGTCTCTCCAACTTCTAGCGGTCCTAATTCACCTAGGGTAGAAAGAGTAATCACCGAAAATATTCCTTCTGGTTTGATAGCTATTGAAGAACTTGCTCCGGAAGAAGAAGTAGGCATCCCTATCCCTGAAAATCAACCTGTTATTGATCTAAGGGAGCGTGAATCAATTTTTTACAGTCCACCTAGAAGTACTACTTGGTATCTTTCTTTGAATAATTATTTGGAAAACTCAGTGTTAAGTTTTTCACCACCTCGTACTCCTTATCATCCTAGAGGTTTTTATACTCCTGTAAATATGTCAGGTCAGTCGTCCATGTTTACTCAATTGCCTGAATCTTTTTTGTACGGCGGTCCTTCTGTTCCCTCTGGGTATCAGTCACTTTCTGGTACTATTTCGGGAGCATCTCCTCAACCCATTGAACAAGGGTTATTCACTGGAAGCCATGGTGCAAAGCCGTTGAGCGTAGAAGACATTCTTATGATGTCAGGTTCTATTCCCAATTCTCAACCTCAAGGTGGCCAGTTACCGCCTGGGGGGCAGCCTCAATTAACGCCTAGGGGGCAACCTCAAGGTACACAATTTGCATCTGGGGGGCAACCTCAAGGACAATACGTGCCTATGGTACAATACGTTCCTCAAGGTCAACCCCAGACTCAATATGTACCCCAAGGTCAACCCCAGTATCAATTTATACCTCAAGGTCAACCCCAGTATCAGTACGTGCCTTCGGGGTATCTACCCCAAGGTCAGTACTCGAACCAAGGTTTCCAACCACCCCAAGGTCAATCGTATGTTCAAGGAACGGGAAATGTACCTTTCAATTATCAATCCTACCCTCAACCCGGTTATGGTCCTCAATATTCTCAACCTGTTATGGGTCAGTACCCCGGAATGAACATAGTGTGGGATCCATCGCAAACTCAACAAGTGTTGCAGCCAAGTGTACAGTTGTCATCTCAAACTGGACAACCCTTAGTTTCTGGTTCATTCCAGCAACCACTCCAGTCTAACATTCAAACTTCTGTACCTTCGGTAGTTTCACAGTCTGGGCCTACTGCGCCTCATACTCCATCTCAAACGACTACTGCAACTACCGCGACATCTGTTCCATCAACCCCACCTACTTCTGGAGTATCAACAGCTCCGGTTTCTACTGTTCCTGTATCTACTC
The DNA here is from genome assembly GCA_031772625.1 of Pinus tabuliformis. Lineage (NCBI taxonomy): Eukaryota > Viridiplantae > Streptophyta > Pinopsida > Pinales > Pinaceae > Pinus > Pinus tabuliformis. The sequence continues at coordinate 672,594,046 of CM062815.1, forward strand.
CTCAGTCATCTTTACCACCATCTAGATCCATGATTCAAACTACGGTTCAGATGCCTGTAGGACAACCTGGTTTAAGTACAGTTGTCACCAGTCAACCTCAATTCACCTATCAACTGTACCAGGGACAGTACCAATTTGGTCCTGCTGTCCAGCAGCCAGTTTATCAGTATCAACCGTATCCTGGGTACACTTATCAACAACCTCAACAACCCCAATACGGTCTAGTTAATCCTGGTTTTCTGGGAGGATATAATATCCCGAACACGATTCCTATTCCTAGTTATCCCGGATATCCTCCTCTTGGGGCTAGTCTCATGACCCAGAGTTTTAGGGATCCTAATCGGCAGTTACCATTTATCGCAACTTTGGACTTACCTGATTTGTCACGCCTAACGAACGATCCAATCAATTATCTTCCGTTTTGGCCGCCAATGCCGAATAAGTTGCCCAGTGACATTCCCAAGTTCGAAGGTAAATCTGGAGAGGACCCGTCAAACCATGTGATGACTTACCACCTCTGGTGTGCGTCTAACTCCATCACAGATGATTCGATCCATCTTAGACTTTTCCAGCGCACTCTAACTGGTCTCGCGGCCAAGTGGTACATTGAGTTACCACGAGGCACTTTTTATAATTTTAGTCAGTTAGCTACCTCGTTTTTAACTCATTTTCAGTTGCCAATCAGATATGACAATGGCACGGAACTGTTAACTTCGCTAAAACAATCGACATCCATGTACATTTCAGATCATATTCATGAATGGAGGCGTCGATGACGTTTAGTGAAGGTATTCATTCCGGATCAAATCTTGGCTGAGTGGTTTGTAAATTCTTTGTTGCCAAGGATCACCGAAGATGTTGCTAAAGCCGGAGTTGTTACTGAGGAGCAAGTGATTGCTCAAGCACAATACCTTGACTTGGTCTATACTCAGTCAGGTACGTTACACGAAAAGATCCCCGATCTTCCCAAGTCAAATCAACTCACTGCAGCTCCTTCGGGATCTCATGCCGCTGACGGTATGATTGGTACGGTTAACACTAAAAGTAAGAAGAAGTCTTCCAAGAATTCTTCTCCTATCATAACCTTGCCTGATTCGCCGACGGGAGATTCTCGATGTTCACGTTGTAGAATCAACTACAGCTAAATCAAAATCTGGTGGGAAGAAGAAAGGAAAGAAGAAGAATAAAACAGACAAAAATTCAAAGGAGAAACTTGAAAAGGTGGAATCCAATGATGAAAAGCGCAAACCTCGTTATCCGTGTCTCATTTGTGACGACAAACATTTCACAAGAGACTGCCCTCATCGAGCAGAGGTTGCGAAAATCGTCAAGGTTCCCAAACTCTTGCTATTTTGAATGATCCATTTCCAAATCAAGATAGCAAGATGATAGGTTCTTCCTCGAGTACTAATGAAGAACCCATATTGATGATGTCCCATGTAAGGATTGCGACTCAATCGCAAGATTATGGCAGTAAAAGTCCTGTTGATGGCAAAGAAGCAGAATCTTCTCATTCTAATCCATCAACCTCAGCTCCCGGCTCCAATCCACTACAGATCAAGAAACCTAATCCAGACTTAGTAATCAAGCCACCCACTAAGGGTGTACTTCGAAGGTCAGCTTTCAATCCGCATGCAAGAGCGGCTCAGAATTATAATATTGTTGAGGATTTAGCTGTTTCACCCTCAACAATGTCGGCTTTGGAAGTGCTGCAATCATGCCCAGCACAACGCAAATTACTTTTGTCGGCTATAGGAGCTGTTGATGTTCAGGACCCGAACCTAATAATCTTTGATCTAGAAAATAGTACACCGCGTTTGCCTCATCAAATGGCTTTCCAGATTCCAGTGATAGTCAAAAACAGGCCTATTCATCGGACTGTAATTGATGAGGGAGCCTCAACGTGTATTATGTCGATACAGTGTTGGAGATCGCTCTGTTCTCCTTCACTAAATCAATCCCCGACGATTCTTAAGGCCTTTGATGGCCGTGGGTTTCATCCTTTTGGCATTCTACAGGATTTGCCTATAGGGGTTGAAGGAAAAACTGTTAGTCTAGATGTGGAGGTGGTTGATGCCCCTTTAGACTACAACCTTCTCTTGGGTCAAAGTTGGTCTTATGCTATGACAGCGGTTGTTTCATCGGTCTTTAGAGTCATAAAATTTCCACATAATGGAAAGATCGTAACAATAGACCAGCTGACTTACTTTTCACCCGACCCAGCCTCTTCGGAGAGTATTCAGCACGTCGGTAAAACGACTATCCCATATAAGGATGTTGGAGTAGGACTAGTTAAAGATGTCGGTTTACTGGGAACTTTTCCTTTTCCTCCAATCAACGCATCACCTTCATTTGCAACTATTCATATGATTACATCAGACACTATTTTTTATGACGATCCTTCGATCGTTCCTTCTGAATCTGAAATAGACTCATTTGGTAATTCCATGCCTTTGAGCCCATATGAAATGGCCTATGAAGCTGTGCAGTCTTTTACCGACCTGTGTTCAACCGAAAAAGACTTAATGAATGTGGTCCGTGAGGAATCACTTTTCACATCAACCTCGGATTTAACTACGTTTTCTGAACTTGTTCACTCTGATGAGCAAATTCGTGAAATCCTATGTGTAGATGATTTACCATGGGAAGATCTCCATCACAGATCTTCATTTTTACCCGAGGATGATCGTTTTGAAAATAATTTCTCATCAATCTTTACGACCGAATATGTCAAGGAACCTCAGAATCCAATGAAACATCCCGATTCAGAGTTAAATTTGGGAAACATCTCTTGAACTATTCCCATTGACATTTTGGTTAAGCCTGGAATTGTTGAGAACATTCATATAGGTGCCTCATGTACGAATGACGAAATTCAATTATATAAGGCCCTATTTCAAGAATTCCGCGACGTGTTTGCCTGGTCCTATGAGGAAATGCCAGGAATTAATCCCGCAATTGTTGTTCATGAGATCAAAACTTACCCGGATGCTAAACCCGTCCGACAACGTTTGCGTAAGATTCACCCACGAAAAGCTGCTGCAATTAAAGCAGAAGTTGAAAAACTATTGAAAGCAGGTTTCATTTATCCGATCCCGCTAACGGATTGGGTATCGAATATTGTTCCCGTTAACAAAAAACAGGGGACAATAAGAATATGCATCGATTATAGGGACATTGATCGAGCCTGTCCAAAAGATAATTATCCAACTCCCTATATCGATCAAATCATTGATGATTGTGCCGGCAACGAAATATTTTCCTTTATGGACGGTTTTTCCGGATACAATCAAATCAACATTCTACCTGCCGATCAACCAAAAACGGCTTTTATTTGTCCATGGGGGACATTTTCTTATTGCAAATTACCCTTTGGGATTAAGAATGCCGGAGCAACTTTTCAGAGGGCGATGTCTTATGCGTTTCATGACATCAACCACATTGTGCAACCCTATCTCGATGACTTGCCTGCTCATTCATTACATCGAGCTAATCACCTCGTCCACTTATGAGCAATCTTTATGAGGTGCAGGCATTATCGTATTCGGTTGAACCCACACAAATGTGTCTTCTGTATAGAAACGGGTCGATTGCTGGGATTTGTAGTTTCGAAAGCCGGCATTCGCGTTGACCCCTCGAAGGTCGAAGCTATTATCAATTTGCCTCCTCCTTCGAGTCTTCGCCAACTCCAAAGTTTGCAGGGGAAAGCAAACCTTTTACGACGATTCATTCCTAACTACGCCGAGGTTATAAAGGGTTTTACATGGTTGTTGAAACAAAATACTCAATTTTCTTGGGATGAGATAGCTCATAAGTCTTTTGATGCACTCAAACACGCGTTAACCCATGCACCGTTGTTGCATCCTCCCAACTACAACCAAGATTACTTTTTATATCTCGCCGCCTCCCATTCCACCATTGGAATGGTCTTAGTTTAGGAAGATGAATTCGGAACGGAACATGTGATATATTACCTTAGTCGCACGTTAAATCCAACTGAGCTAAAATACTCACATGTGGAGAAATTGGCATTGGCAGTCGTTCAAGCTGTCCAACGTTTTCGTCACTACATTTTACTACGTAAAACTACGGTAATTTCGGATTGCAACCCTATGATCTCCATTTTGACTAAACAATTGCTAGGGGGCAAGTACTCTAAATGGATCGTTATCTTGCAAGAGTTCGACTTGGAGTTTGAGAAATCTAAGTCTAAGAAATATTTAGTTTTTGCAGAGTTAATGTGTGACTTCCCGCGTGCTGACACAGAAACTGTGGCAGAGGAGCCCATTGCGGACGAATCTTTGTTTCTAATCAGCACTTTAGATCCGTGGTATGGGGATATCATCGTCTATCTCCAGACCCAATCCTTTCGGCCAGAAATTTCAAGGTCAGAACATCGGAAAATTCGCTTCCAGTCCCAACAATTCAAAATTATTGGAGATACTCTTTATCGCCGTGGGGCGGACTCTATTTTTCGACGTTGCTTAACTCATGAAGAGGCTGAAAGAGTTCTAAATCACTGTCACTCTGGAGTATGTGGCGGTCATATGTCTGGGTATGCCACAGCCCAAAAGATATTGCGCACTGGCTATTTCTGGCCGTCCTTGTTTAAAGATTGTATTATGGCGGTCCAAAAATGCCACAACTGCCAGATTTTTTATCGTAAGATGCACGCTCCACCTGCTCGTCTCCACCCTATAATTACTGTTGGTCCTTTTTCCAAATGGGGTATCGATTTTATTACATGTAACCCTCACTCGGCCGAGGGGCATGCGTATATCATCCTTGCGGTAGATTATTTTACTAAGTGGGCCGAGGCGATGCCTACATTCGAGGCAGACGGCAAGACAGCTGCAATTTTCATGTTCAATCATATAATTGCTAGGTTTGGTGTCCCACAAGCGATAATCACTGATCATGGGCGTCATTTTCGAAACATTATGATGACCGAACTCACAGGCCAGCTTGGTTTACGTCATGATAGTTCAACCCCTTATTATCCACAAGCAAATGGTCTGGTTGAATCCATCAACAAAGTTTTAGCTATCATGATCCGACGAATCATTGGGATTCATCGGTCGAATTGGCACAACATGCTATTTTCAGCGCTTTGGGCGTACCGAACTTCAGTAAAAACATCAACAGGGTTCACTCCTTTCCAACTAGTCTATGGTTTGGAAGCTGTGCTACCCATTGAGTGCGAAATCCCGTCACTGCAAATGGCCATCGAGTTACTTCCAGCTACTTCCGAAGAGGAGAAACGTTTGTTATACTTAGCTCAATTAGATGAGAATCGACGTGATGCTGCATTGGCGATCGAAACTCACGCAAAACGTATGAAAGCTCAGTATGATCGGAATGTGACCCCTCGAAATTTTTCGGAAGGAGACCTAGTGTTATTATATGATCAAGCTAATGATAAAATAGGCGCTGGGAAATTCGTTCCTATGTGGCATGGTCCCTATATTGTTAAGCGAAAGCTAGCAAAAGGGTCCTATGAGTTGGTAGACTTTGATGGGGACTCTTTGGGTAAACCCAGAAATGGCCTTTACTTGAAGAGGTATTATGCTTAAAAGAATGGGGTATGGAGATTTTTAGTTAGGATAGTTTTCTTTCTAGCTGGTGTGTTTTAGTTTAAAAAACAAAAGTGTGCTTAGCTTAGAGAGTGTTTTTCGTCATTATTCCTGCTTATCTTGGTTTTACTATTGACATTGCAGATGTCGATGCCTCTCCAAACATACATTGGATTTGCTGATGGTGCTTGTCGTAATACACGGAACATCTCTTTCGCAGCTTGGGTTATCTATTCACCCTCTGACGAGTTAGTTTCTATGCATGGGGTAAGTCTCGGTCAAACAACAAACAACATTGCAGAGTATAGTGCAGTGATTGAGTTATTATCTGAATCTATTTCATTTGGGATTCGGAGTTTGATAGTGAGGTTGGATTCTGAACTCGTTGTATTACAACTTAATAGAGTGTATGCCATTAGAAATCCAGTGTTATTAAGATTATTTTTGAGAGTGCGTCTCTTGGAACGTGAGTTTGATTACATTGAATATCAGCATATTCCAAGGTCTTTAAACACATTAGCAGATGCAATTGCTTCTCGAATGTTAAATAGACATTTACAATAATCATACATGTAAATTTAAAACCATTCCATGGCATGATTTACAAAATAAGCCGGTAATAGTGATATATATATATATATATATAGGAGTGTGTCAAAAAATACATCGTCTTCGATCATAGGTTGAAAAACACCTTATGATCGGCAAAAATGATAAGTACAAAAAACAAAAATGTCACATGTGCCCACAAAAGGCGATCATCCTATCACTGGTGATGATCTCTATAAGAAACCACTGCCTGAGCCACCTTGCAAAGGAACCTTCTAAACGGTCCTGGGACTCCAATCACATAGCGCTGAAGTCGACGAGGAATGTCATCAATAGTGGTCTCAGGAATATCTCCCGTCAAGCGCTCAAGATGACTCTCCAACTCAGCCAAAACCTCTGCTGATTCGTCCTGTGGGGCTGGCGCGGGTGCAACTGGTTGCCTCCTCTCGAAAGGGCGGAGAATGGTTGGTCGCTGTGGACCCACATCTGCATTTGAAATTTTTACTATCAGTTTTGAGATGATGAAAAATAAAAATAAAAATTTCTTAAATAGGGAAAGTTTAAAAGGATTTTACCTGACTCTTCCCACTGCTCTCCTGGTGGAAGAGCCATGTCTGGGTCACCATGGAAATCTATCCCAGCATACGGGAAATCCTGAATGCAAAAGACCTGGTTTTCCAACCATTAGAAATACTCAGGTTTGAACCGAGCAACCTCTGTCCTCTCGTCCAGGTGACGGGCCATGACTGCAACCCATCGCATCAATTTGGGCTCTCGAGGAAGCCCAGCTCCATCAGTAAGATGTTGTGGGATCAGCATAGGAACCCTCTCCAGGCCAAAACTCACAACCAAAGCCCCATAGCCAAAGGTCTTTAGTCGTCCGCTCTTGGCCCTGGTCAGTTGGCCTTTCACATTGGCCAGCACAGCATTGCTCCAGTTGAAGATGGTGCCGTGAAAGCAATCAACTGCCATACACATCTGGGATCCGGTGGCAATATGTAATGCGGCAGCTCCGCAAAGTCTGGTGACGGTAAACGCAATCACCATGAGCTTAGGATGGGATATGGTTTTTATGTCTATCCCTTTGTCTCTAGCCTGGCTGTTGCAGTACTCTAACCGGAGACTATCGACAGACTGGCCACCTGGCCTAGTCCCGTGCAGAGTCAAGTCTTTGCCTCTCTTAGGCAAACCAGTCAAGAAATAAATGTCCGCCAGCTCGATCTCGAGCCGGTGACCGCCAATGAAAAAACACTAGTCCTGTATACTCCATCGGTCAACCAACCACTGTAAGAAATCCACCTGACCCCTCATGCCAAGAATGGTCCAGAACTTGTACAGTCCGCACGCCCTCAAAGCATCAAGTGAAGGCTGATGATTCCATGCGGCAGCATCCACGTCCTCATGCTCTCGTTTGCGCCAATCTAGCATGATGTACTCCCTGCATCAAGTATAAAGATCAGTTATATTGCCAGAAAACATTTTGATTGGTCCATTTTTGAGGAATTTTGGGTCCAAAACCCTTGCAGCGGGGTACGCACCCTCCACGTTAGACACAGTGTGGGGGTCCGCACTTAGTCTACATGGAAGGTGCGGACCCCGAGCTTTTTCCCAATGGAGAAAAAGTTGGGGTCCGCGGGTCCGCAATGGTAAACCTGCGGACCCCCGCGTGCGGGTTTTGTGCCTAAAAACCCTCCCAAAAAACAAAATGAGGGACTAAATCAAAAAACTAAACGGTTGAAAATGGAGAGCAAGATGATGTGGATTACCTGGAGAAGACGGCGCTCAATTCCGACGGTTGGAATTTCCACAATCTTCACGGGAAGTTTTCTAAGCAAAAGCACTATTTTCTCACCCAAACTCGAACGATAAAAATGAATTGACAAAGGCCCTTTTTATAAGTTTTTTGAGTAAGTAAATCGCAAATTTGTTTACGTTTCACTTTGAAAAGGTATTTTGCAATGCTTTTATCCATTTCAAACAGGTATGAGTAATGTTTGTGTCTTTGTGCAGAATACAGGATTATTCAGGCGAAATCTATCTTTTTCAACGAAAAAACAAGTAGAGTCATCTTTAAGCCCTTTTCTGACTCCTAAATCATGAAAATATTGCCGAGCGTTTATTTTACACTCGTTAAAACGGAATTAAAAGACAGTCCACTTACAGCTCTTTTCCCACCGTAAAAATATGAAAAGATTTCCAGATTTTTGTCGTTTCAAATTCGATATTGGTTATAAAACGACGTGTCGTTGATCGCTTTTTTACTTTTTCAGGTCAGTGACACTAATAACGAAAAGTACTCCTTGGTCGTAAAAGATCAAGCGGTTCTCTCAAGTATTATTTTATACTTTTTCGGGCTTGGGAGACACAAATTTACGAAAAAGGTCGACCCTGGAGTCTTCTTAAGTTTTTTCAGACTCTCTAAAATTGAAAAACGCCGAGTTTCTCCTATACTGGACTCGTTAAAATTTCACAGTAAAGGGCCTGTTCAATTACAAACACGAACGAACCTCTCCTTCTTAGGGTTTTAATTTAAACTAAGTTGGACTCATCCGAAGGATGAGCTTATAATCAAGCAAATGTTATCCTCCTCAAGCTTGTCAAAAATAAAGAGGTACTTGCCAGAAATGGTGGGGGAAAGAGAGAAAAATGAGCCTGTTTATCATACTTTGTAACCCCTCTTGAACACGACACTTTTATTCACCTGGGTTGGGAAATCCTTTGCCTAACAGTTAATCAAACCACATTGAAAGTCTTCAGCCAGTTTCTGGGTATTAACTTGGGGTCAATTGTCACCAAGCCATCTGTCGTGTCGTTATGTGTTCAAGAGGTCACTGCCAATAAGCCATTCATCTGCAAAATGTCTGTCATCCATCTTGACCATCCCTGAGTCAGTCCTTGCAACTAAATTTCTTCAACTTGATCTATGATTTCGTGTTATGGGCTCGCCTACGACGGATCGCTTTCTATCGACATCAGCTCATTATCTAGAGAGATGATCTAGGAATCATCAGTACCTCGAGATCTGCATGCCTCAATGGCAGGTTTTTCGCCTTTGACGACAGTTTACATCATTGACTTTCGATCAAAGGATTCCGTGATATGTTCGACATCAATACATTTACTCACATCTCATGGATTGTACTGGGTACTTTGAGAGCCATTGACATCACTGGTGGTTTCTCTCACACTTGTTAACAGTTTACATCATTGACTGGTAATCAAGTGGTTTCTACCATGTTCGACATCAACACATTTATTCACATGGATAGAATCGTACTATTTCGGGAAGTAGAAATGAAGACCCTGGATCTAGTTTCTACCATCCAGGCTGCGAAGAATTTTGTACTCATTATGTTGTGGACTATTCATAAAAGATGGTTGCGTCCATACTGTGTTCACACAAGTCTATACTTATGATGTTTTACAAGATCATTCCTATATCAGAGCAGTAGATAGGTTTCTAGTTAGTTTTGATCTGAGTATGGGAATGCCTACCTCAGCGATGATATGATCTCATATATATATCTTGCATTGAATGTTTTTACAGGTTCCGACCGGGCTCTCCACAAGATAATCCTCGAAATGATAAAGTACTTCACTCTTCCTATATGATAAATGAAATCCTCATCTACTACAGACTTCGCACTTTAGGGGGCAATCTGTTACACAAAAATATCATCACCATGATTATTTGTGGTCAGTATGGGTCTATCATCACTTGTACTGTCCTCTTAAGCAAGTCTAGGACCTCAGCTCCTCAAATCAAGCTTTGGAAGTGGGAGAAAGACATTAAAAATCAATGTAACTCTGGTTCCGCACTTTCTCTCATGGTCACCTACGGTCCCGCACCTTCTGTGTACAAAAGCTGCGTACCTACCCGCTCTGTTTCTAACGTGCAGGTGCGGACCCCTGTGAAAGTCAAAAAGCGCAATTTTTATCTTAAAAAACTCACTTTGGGTTAATTCTAGAGTTTTCTAGAAGGAATTTTGACGTGGATTGTTCGCTCTGAGGTGGTTCATGCATCCCAAAAGAGAAGGAGCTAATCCCTTGACTAAAGGAGCTATCCCTTTGAAGGAGGGCTTTATCCCTTTGAAGAAGGACCTAGTAACTTCCCTCCATTGCACTATAAATACAGGCATTGGGGTGATGACTAGGGAGGTTAAGAGTTGAACATTTTGAGGGTAAATGCTGGTGAAATCAAGACTCTTTGGTTGAGATTGAGGGGAAAGATCACATACCTCTTGGTTCCATTGGAGAGTGAATGAAGCTTGTCAAAGTAGAGGAGACATCTTGTTGGACCCTGGGAGGAGCTTGTACAGCGTCAAGGCAGAGGTTGTAAAGTTCTTCTTCTTTTGAATTAATACAATCAAACTCATTTTTCTCAACAAGTATCTTGTGTTATTTGTTTCATGGACTCCTTGACTTTCATGTTAAATATGTTTCATGCAATTGATTTTTCAGGTGCTATTTAATTTGTTTGCCTTGTTTGTGTTTGCAGATTCGTGAAGAGGAGCTCATTTGGATCAAAAGAGCGAGGGCATCCACAAGCTTGCATTGGACTAAAGGTAGGCCCTAAAAACCTTTGTTTGCTATTGTTTATTGAAGCATATTTAGAGAAAGATAGTGTCTGGTTGGCTTGCTTGTCGTTAGGTCTTCTTTAGATTCTAGGAAGGTCTATCCTGTCCGCAAGATCAACTCATTCAGCGCAACACCCCCCCAAGGCTCTCAACAAACTCCCAAGCTCTTGATTCTATTCTAAAATCCTAGGCAAAATCTTGGCTTCCAAAATTGCTTTACATGAGTTATGAGGGTTTATTTATAACAAATGGGGTGAGTATTCACTTCCCCTTATGACTCTTGGACTTCCCTCATAACTCTTCAACTTCTTTACAAGGTGACTCTTCAACTTATTTACAACACAACTCTTCATATTTCACAATTGACACTTGGAAATTCAATTACAAATTAATTACAAAAGAATATTATAATGTACTCATACCCATATAAGACAAAATTGGGTAGATACAACTAGAAAACCTAATAAGAAAAAAGTCAAGCATGATTTTGGGGAAACTCCATCTCAACAACATTGATTTGTAGATTCTTGGTCACATGTTTATGACAAGCTTTGTATTTCACGATGAATTTCCCAAACTGTGCAACAAGATCAGGCTGAAAGCAAATTCTAGCCTCCATGGCATCCGGGTACACTCATTTTGAACCAATCTAAATTTCCTTCTTTAGTAACAGCATCATAGTATTGTTTTGAATAGGGCCACCAATGTACTTTTGCATATTGTTTTTGTTTACTTCAAGATCTTCCTTGATAGCGATATGTATAAACTGATCCAAATATTTTTCCACCTCCTCGACTTGATTCTTGCAGTTGGCTTGAGTGAGTGAGTGCAATTTCACCAAGAAATCCATGTTTTTCTCCAATCCTGTATATGATGCTTGAATATTGGCGATGAACAAGGAAATTTTTTTGTTGCTCTAAATGATCATCCACACTTGCACTTTCACCAACTCTGCCTATTTCCTTGTTTTCCTTGCCAATTCGGGCGGTGCCTCTGTTTATTGCATTGACCATTCATGCATGAAAACAATGGTTGTATGGACAACCTTAAGAGTTTTTTCTTTATCCTTACACTTCTGTTGCAAGTCACGCAAGTGGAAAACATCCTTATGGATGGTGACAAGCTCTTCATACAAGCTCTGCATAGTTTCTCCCAATGTTGATACTTCACCAAGTATGGCTGCCTTAAGAAGTTCTTCTAGATAAACTTGCGCATGAGTTGTGTTCTAAACCTATTCTTGGAGTTGTTCAACTTCTTGCCTTACATCCTACAAGTTCTTTTCTATCTATTTGTGCTTGGCCATTAGATATTTCATGCTTCACTTTGTAGCACTTGCAAAGGCCAAGTTGGTTGTGGTAATGGAATCTAGATTTCTTCTGGTGTCTGTTAGAATCACCCTTTCTCTGATGAATAAAGGAGATGAGAGGTCATCCAAAAAATGTTTCCTCCTTGCTTATACAATATTTTTCTGAAGCTCATCAAAGTCATATTGTACATTTCCATGACCATACCATCATCAAGAGGAATAATTTACTCTTCCTCGCATGGAGCTTCCTCTACTAGATGATGGGGAGACTGAATGGTGACCTATTATGTACTTGGCATCAGGTCAACATCGTGGATCCATCTCCATTTCTTGGATCTCGATCAACTCTTCAATCTCTTGGGTGAGCTCCTTGTCCTACATATGTTTGTTGTCCTCCTCTAGTTGTCGGTTATGTTCATTTTCTTCACTTGTATTTGTGTGACATCTTCTCCTTCTACTCTTCGCCTTTCTTCTTCTTCCTGATTCTACCTTTCTTCCTCTAGTCTCTTCTACTCTCATTCTTCGCTCTACTTTTTTTTTGCTTCGTGCATCATCTATTTCCTCTTCTTCTCTTATGTTATGGCTACTTTAAGTATGAGTGTATCTTCTTTCATCTTGTGTCTTCGTTCTTCCCCTGGGCTATGCGCAAATTTTCTCTTACCCTTTTTGCTAGCACTGCCTCTCAAGTGACTTCTTTCTATAGAGTAACATGCAATGTTTCAGTGAATCTAACTAGTTCACGAGACTTGGAGGCATTATAACAATTCTTCCATGCTTCCTCCTCGAGTCTATGAAAGGCCCTGCTTAGCCACTGACAATGAGTCCTCACACAGTGGTATTTGCAAATATTACTTTGATCGTATGGATTGAATTCCAAACAACCGAATGTGAATTCCTATATTTCCTTTCCTTCGGTGTATAAAAAAATAAATTTCTTAATCTCATAAAATCGTATCTGCATAGAAGAGCAGGCCAAGGTTCTTTCTTCTTCCTGTGAAAAGTTGTTGACAACCCATTGGAGAGATGGTACAAAACTTCTTGCATGACTAATTTATCAGTGGAATACCTCGGTAGAGGATGCAAAGGCTTATTTCTATCGAACACTCTAAGGAAAGTGGCATTCGGTGAGGCAAACCAATCAGTTATCTCTAACACTGTTTCCATTGCCCCACATGACATGCAAGGTGGATCTTACTCAAAGATAAAATTATACAACGGAATGAGGAAGTGATCAATCAACTTTTCCATTACTCTTCTATGGCTGCACTCCAAAACCAACTTGCAATAAATGTTTACGACAGGGTCTTGTGGTGTCTAAGTCCAATTCATGCCGCATAATGCATTGTGGGCGCGGATTACATCCAGTAGATAGGAAGACATGTAAAATCTAGCTTGCTTTCCCTTGGGAGGACTAAGGGAATTGGAAACATGGATCCTAAGTTGTTGAGCCAACAATTCTGACTAGTTAAATGGTCTTCCTTCATTCACAACCTAGATCGGTAAGAATGCCCACCATTTAGTGAAGGTCTCAGTGGTTTACTGACCATAAATTCTGAAACATACAACTATTAAGAGCTTATTGGCCCTCCTGAGAGATTGTGTCTTGTAGGTGTTAGTGGGTGCCTGAAAGAACTCTGATTCCTCTTACATCCAGCTTTTGACAATATCCTTTATGCTCAAGTAGCTGGTGGCAGCATAAAAGTAAGAATCCATGAGCGATTGTGGCTTCAACAAATGGTACATGAGATGGTAATCTAGTGCCAAGAAGAGGGAAGCCTTTGTCCGTTGGCATTGTTCAAAGTCACAATCTTTGGATCTGTATGAGATAATGTCCAACTCATAATGTCTGCACATGGGAAAATCAGGTACCTACATGAAACCTTATGTATCCATGACCTTTGTACATTCATATATTGTTACCATTCTTCAAGCCTGGTCCACTTTGAAGATTCTTGCTTAGAATGCTTCATTCACTTTCTATCATGTGATGCCTCATTCTTTCTCAATGAAAACTTGAGTATATGAGTAAACTCGCAAGTTCATTTGGGTAATCTCAACTGCCTCCCCGATGTTTCTTTTAGTGGTATCCTTTGAAGAATATCTCTTTGGTACCATGATGTATGTGATTGATTAAGAGAAGTGCTAAAAAATTTCAATACCAGTAGGAGGAAACAGACTCACGACCAGCATAAATTAGCTTAAGAAAAATGACTCACAAAGAAATATTACAGTTGCAACCACATGATTGAAGTGAAGGATTGTGTAATCCTTGAGGTGAAGGGAGAGGGCCTAGCTACTTGAACTACGCATTGCATAGTCTCAGCAGCCAGTGGGGTAGCTTGAGGCTAAAGATTGTGCAATGTGTAGCCTCAACTAGGGTAGATTGAGGTGGAGATTACGCATTATGCAGTCTCAGTGACCAAGAGACAGGCTTGGGCCCTAGAACTAGACAATGCGTAGTTTTCCTAGCTAGGTATTATGCATTGTGCTATCACAGAGGCCAAGCAAGACAAGGAAACTACTAGGAAAGGGAATGGAAAATCTACCTCGTAAGGGTAAGGGAAATTGGTAGATGTGAGTGATTGTGCAAGTTAGAGTGCATATTTGACTAAGGATAGATGGATCAATGTAAATAAAGCATAGAAGATCAACATGCAAAAGGAAAAACAAACATGCATGGAGAGTCGTCAAAACAACGATTACTAATGGGAAAAATAAGAAAATTTATAAAAGGCAAATGAAAAACCAAAATAACACTTGTAAAAGCTAATATAAGTTAAAATTTCACAACCATTAAAATAAACAAGCAAAAAAGCACTCACAGAAGCGAAACGAAAAAAGGCGATAGAAAAGACGACAAAAGTAAAAATCACCTGGAAAAGCATCGTAAACTCTACCGATGGCTCCTTGATCTCCTGGAGAAGGTTATATGTCCAAGATATAATGTAAAAATGAGCTCTATGTGCATCCATTATATATATTTAGATCAATTTGGTTTTATGACACGCATGCCTAAAATCAAGGAAAAAATTACACTTGGCGGAATTCCAAAAATAACATGTTGTGTCATCATTCAAAAAACTAATTATCCACTCCCTATTTTCTAGGGATTTCTTTTGCTTTTTTATTTCTTCGGGAAAACTGGCCATTCACAATTCCAAGGAATATTGCATAGTTCCCAACCACTAGGAAATTTCTTGACTCGGTGCGTTGTGTAGTTTTTGAGCTGAAGAGATGATTTGCGCAATTTGTGGGCTCAAGGATGGGCTACCATCTAGGACTGTGCAATATTTCAGCTCAAGGTAGACCTGCCATCCTAGATTGCACAACTCCAATCATTAGGCTAGCCTGCCTTCCAATATTGCGCACTTTCTGGAGGCAAGCCCATGAAAGCTGCAAGGTTAAGTCAAAAGGTTACTTATGATTGGAAATGTTCATATCGGTATCAATACATGATAATAAAGAATACATGATTATAGTGAAAGATAAGCTCCTATGGGTAGAAGGGAGTCTTCGAAATCAAAGCATGGGAAAAATGTTGGAGGGTGGTTGTAGCAACTACAACACTTGGCAACACACTAATAGAACTCTAGTTCTTTGTATGGATCTTAGATCATGTAAAACAAGTTAGACTCTTCGGGACATATTTTTTTAGTTCATTGATCTCCATATCTTCTTTACTTAGCTAAAGTTAAAGATATAGTCCCTGCCATTCTCTTCGTCGACATAACACTACAAAGGCAAGCCAGACTTAATTGTTTTGATTAGGGATGGGTAGTATATAGATGCACAAGTGAAGAAGGATTGTAAGATTCTTAGTTTTCATCTCTGGTGTTGCTCTGCTACTGGCATGTCTCGATAGTACCCTAATGGAGTTACTTAAGGGAAACAAACATTGCTCCGCTACTAGCGAGCCTAAACAGTACCCCGACAAAGTTGCTTTCTTCACCACTCTACGCAAGAACTCTTTCTCTTCTTTCACATTTTATTATTCTTTTTTGTTTTTGTTTTGTTCAAACAAATGTGCATAGAAAGTTAACTATTTAATGAGGTAGAAGAGGGATCCCGACTTATTGAGAGTATTATAAGTTATCCCTTCATAGAAGGATATCTATAGACCTCTTAAATACAATTCATTTGTTAAAGTTTCCTCCCCTCCTTACTCTACTCGACTTAGTTGACAAGATGAAACAAAACAATTATAAAACCAATTAGGGTAGGTGGTGCTAGTTAAATATTTAAATATCCTAATTCCACTATGGTTTTCCCAAGAAAGAACGTATTTTCCATTAGGGTATCATTGAATAAAAGAAACAAGATTTACGCATAGAGAGGGACTAAATAGATAACTAAGCATTGACAGTAGCACAATTTCCTCCTGAACTTCACCATGATTTCTTTGGAAAAAAACATGGTCTCATGCGGAAGCTATCCTAGAAAAAGAAAGGAAAGGGGAAAGATGGAAAGTAAAATAAAAAAATGAAAACAAACAAACTAATTAACTAATCCTACTTGTAAACTAATTGAAAATAAGATAGAATTACATAAAATGAAACTTCCAGTGTGACCACTGATGCATACACTAACCTATATGGGTAAGGGAATCCATATCAAGAAAGATATTCAAGCATGAAAACATACTAGAAAGATAGAACGAACCATACCATAACATTCAAAGAGTGAAAGTGCATGCAAAAAAATAGAGAAAGAAAGCACATGCAAGACACTCTGCTGATGCATGATGGTGCTTTTGCACATCGCAACAACGAGACATCCAAGAGTAATATTTTGAACTTCTAAACTGGAAAACATAAAGAAAAGGAAAAAATTGTGTTTTGTATCAGAGCTTTACAGGTACAATTCCACGAATTATTGAGAGATGGCATCATGAAAAACAGGTGGAGGATGCGAAAATTGAGATATGGGTAGATCTTCAATTTGCGTGATCAAATGATGAGGATCTTGAGAGATACATGACTATTCTGATCAAAATTGGAATTAGCCTGAAGACTACGAGAACCTGACATAACCATCAGCTCCGGCTGAAGTGCCTCCACAGCTTACGAAAGTTACATGAAATAGGAAAGTGGCTCATTGATAATCGGTCGCTTAGAAAGATCGACTATGGAAAAATCAGATTCATGATCGGAAGAATTAATGAATAGATCCCAAAAACCATGATCATAAATTCCATCATTGAAAATAGAGGAATCTTGTTGACCTGATGAATCAAAGAGAGGGGAATATTGGAAACAATAAATCCCCCCTATGTTTCTTGAGAATAACCAGATGATTGATTGGAAAGATTGAGAAGACAAGATTCTTCCTCTCTGTGTTTAGATGTAAAATTGGCATTCCACGAGTTATGAATATGATTAAAATTAACATCGTTAAAAACTTATTCTTAGAAATATTCAACAAGTGTGAAATAATTGTGAAAGATGTCAAGATAATGAGGGAGAGGTGAACAAGGAGAAACATCGACTTGTATCGCAGTTTCTTGTCCAAAAATAGAATTCCACACATACGCATCACAATTGATATCACAAGTTGATTGATAAACACTAGCTCCATCCTAATTTTGATCCTCATGAACATTAGAAATGATTGAAACAAGTGAAAACAACAACTCAGAATCAGGAGGACCAAAAGAATCGACGGATGGAGGGCAAGGAGAAAGAAAATCTTAAAAAAAATAGATTCACACTCTGAACTTGCATTTTAATTCTGAATATGTGGGATTGGAGAATGTTACGAAACCAACTCACAAAAAGATAGAAAAGATAGATCAATGCCTTAGAATTCAGCCTCTTCGAGGGGGCAACCTCCTTTACATTACACAAATGAACAATTCTTAGATGATACAAGTGAAAATACCTCCTTTCTATATATAGGTATCAGAGCTCTAACATTTGGTATCAGAGCTTTGGATTCTGTGGTTTCGCTACTTCAAACAGGTCATCGTGGAATTTGCGCTATGTCGAAATCGTTCTGAACCGTAGGTTCGAATTTAAGAGCTTTTTGCACTATCTTTATGGAGATATGATCTGAGGAAGTTGGTCTTTTTGTACTCCTGAATTACATTCCAAATAGGTGACCTTGGGAAAATCATCATAACTTTTGTTTTGAGCATCAGATTGAAATTTCGTAAGTTACAGAAAGAGGACGGACTGTAGTTTCTTGTGTATATTTTTTGGACCCAAAGGTAAAAACAGTGACACTTGGCACCTCATACAATTTTGCTCTTCTCAAGAGATATATAATCAGGTCATCTTGGGAGATTTGGCATAACTCTTCCTTGGAGAATCCAATTTGGATCAGACTGGTGGCATTGGAAAGAGGTCACAGAGGGCTACTTCAGGTCGCAATTTCAGAATTGGTAGAATTGTAATTACAGAGTTATATAGTCATTTCAATATCGAGCTCCTAAAATCAAGAAAAGGCAATATGAGGAAGTTTGATGGCAAGGATTCGGTAAATTGGATACTTCAGATGGAGCAATATTTTGATCTACATGGTGTACCACTGTTACAAAAGGTATGTATTGCATCTTCATATTTAGAACCAAATCAATTTTTATGGTATAAAGGGCTTTGTTCTCGTAAACAACTTGTTACGTGGTCAATTTTCATGGAGGAAATTATAGCACATTACGAGAATACAAAGAGTAACACCTTCTTTAGAGAAACACCACAACAATTGGAAGAAAAAGGAGAAGAAAGGTTTTTTTACAAAGTGGAAAGAAAAATTACAGCAACAAGGAATTCTACCCCTCACAACTATAAAGATGGAAGTGTTGTTTCTCCTAGCCTTCCACAACCTACAAGGGTTACACCATAACGATCGGAAGAAAAAAGAGAAAAAGGGCTTTGTTACAATTGTGATAACAAATATACTAAAGGTCATAAGTGTGCTGAGAAGAAATTATTCTACATAGATTGTGAAGAGGAAGAAGAAAAGGACCAAGAAACATCAAAAGAAAAGGATATATGCCAGGACCCAACCCTAGAGAAAGAAGAAATGAATCTGACCATATCTTGTAAAGCATTGGCAAGAATTACCACTCCTCAAACTCTCAATATAGAAGGAAATATCAAGAAGTGAAAGATCACGTCAAGAAGAAGAAATGAATCCAACCATATCTTGTAATGCATTGGCTGGAATTACCACTCCTCAAACTATCCAGATAAAAGGACATATCAAGAAAAAAAATGTTCAAAAAGTGAAAGACCACATCAAGCATCAAGAAATGAATCCGACCATATCATGTAAATAATTGGAAGAAATTACCACTCCTCAAACTCTCAAGATAGAAGGACAGATCAAGAAGAAAAAGGTTCAAGCAATGAAAGATCACATCGAGCATCAACAACAAGTTCTCCAACTTCTAAAGGATAACGCCACTTTGGTGCAAAATCGAATGAAACAACAACAGGTAGATCAACATTGTAGTGAAGAATATTTTGATGTAGGTGATTGGGTATTCTTACTGCTACATCTCAAGCAAGTTATTCATGAGAAGGAAATGTTGGCAATACTACATGCACTTAAGAAATGGCGACCTTACTAAATGGGAAAACACTTCAAGGTAAAAATGGATTATGATAGTCTCAAATACCTTTTAGAACAACTATTATCTTTAGAAGAACAAAACATATGGGTCAAAAATATGTTGGGTTGTGACTCTAACATCATCTATAGAAAAGGGAAGCAAAATTTTGTTACAGATGCGCTCCCAAGAAAGGATGAGGATGTGGAAGCATTGTTTTGTGCTATTTCTATTATCCAACCAGATTGGATAAACGAAGCAAGGGATGAATGGAAGAAGGAGGAAGAAGTATGGCCACTCATTCAAAAGTTGCAGAAGATCCCAATTCAAACAATATTGCTAGAACTTGAAGAGGAAGGACAAATCATATTGGAACAAGGAGCAGTCACAGAAACAAGAACCCTACAGCTATGAAATCGATCAATTTCAGAGTATCTCATCAAGTGGAAGAACTTACCCACTGAAGATTCCACATGGGAGGACAAGAATCTTATACATAAGCATCAAGAACTACTCAAGCGTTGAGGAAAACACCTTTTGAAGGAGAGGGGCATGTTAGGCCCCTATACTACTAGTGTAACCCCTTATTGTTATTAGTACAACCCCCTTATTATATTTTTGTGCCCTTGTAATTCCCATATTGTTATTATTGTGCCCTTATATTATTATTGTTATGTCGGCTCTGATTATATTATGACCCCATAGACTCCTATATTTAGAAAGGAGGTCTTGTCATTTGTATCATCCAAGAATTGTTAATTTTTGTAATGTAAAGGAGGTTTCCCCCTTGAAGAGGCTGAATTATAAGGTGTTCAACTATCTTTTCTATATTTTTATGAGTTGGTTTCATAACGTTTGGGCAACCTCCTTTCTATAACAAATATTTCAGAAATATTCCACACATTAACCATGATGGAAATAAACAATAACACACATTCAACAAGATTCATACTAATGAAAACAAAATAGTTCATAAGTGTTATCATAAGTGAAATAACATATATTTCAAACATAACAAGAATATTCCTCACATATTCACAACATATGCATGAAAACATGACAAATCTGAGCTTTTATTAAAGTGAAAGTTCCAAGCATACATATATCATTAACGAACCACTAGCCCTAATAGTGGAACATGAAGTATACACCTTTTGTTCCAAAGAAATATACTCCCTCTATGCTACGGAGAAGCCAAGGCTCTCAACAAACTCCTAAGCTCCTGATTCTAGGCTAAAATCCTAGCCAAAATATTGACTCCAAAAATCCATTTGCATGAGTTATGAGGGTTTATTTATAACAAAAGGGGTGACTATTCACTTCCCCTTGTGACTCTTGGACTTCCCTGATGACTATTCAACTTCTTTACAAGATGACTCTTCAACTTGTTTACAACACGACTCTTCGTATTCCACAATTGATACTTGAAATTCACTTACAAAATAATTAAAAAATAATATTACAATACACTCGTGCGCATATAAGATGAAATTGGGTAGAGCCAACTAGATAGCGTAATAAGACAAAAGTAAGCTTATGTTTGGGGAAACTTCAACTCAACAACTTCGAGTTGGAGATTCTCGCCCACATGCTAGTGGTAAGATTTGTATTGCGAGATGACATTCCAAAACTGTGTGATGGGATGATGGTGAAAGTGAACTCTAGCCTCCATAGCATCCGAGTACACTAATTTGAAACCAGTCTAAATTTCCTTCTTCTGCAGGAGCATCATAGTATTGATTTGGATATGGCCACCAATGTACTTCTGCATATTTTTCCTATTTACTTCAATATGATCCTTGGTAGCGATCTGTCTAAATCGATCCAAGTATTATTCCACATCCTGCCTAACCTAATCCCTACTTTTGGCTTCAGTGAGTGATCCAACTGATGAGATATTGTGTGATTTCACCATGAAATCCACTTTGTTTTGTAATCATGCATCTGAGGTCTGAATATTGGTGATGAACGAGGCGAGTTGTTTGTTGCTTTGAATGATCATTTGCAATTTGACTTTCTCCAACTCTGCCTGTTGCCTTGTTTTGTTTGCCGATTCAGGTTGTGCTCCTTTGTATTGCATTAAAAACATTCATGCAATTCAGTGATGGATTTATGGACAACCTTAAGAGCTTTGGCATCATCCTTCCACTTCTGTTGCATGTCGTGCAAGTGGAAAATTCCTTTATGCATGGTGATAATTTCTTCATACAAGATCTGCATATTTTATCCCAATGTTGATACTTCACCAAGTATGACTACCTTAAGTTCTTCCAGATAAACTTGTGCAGGTGCTGCATTTTGAACCTCTACTCAGAGTTTTTCAACTTCTTACCTTGCAACTTGTAGGTTCTTTGCTAATTGTTTATTCTCTTCCATCAAATATTCTATGTTTGACTTTGTAGCACTTGTGAAGGTCAAGTTAGATGCGACAACGACACATAGATTTCTTTTGGTTTATGTCACAATCACGCTTTCTCTAATGAATGTTGAAGATACAAGGTTTTCCAGAAAATGTTTCTTCCTCGCTTCTACAATTTTTTCTTTGAAGTTCTTCATAAGTCAGATTGTATGTGTCCATGATGTCACCATCATCAAGAGGAATAATTTTCTCATCCTCGCTTGGAGATTGCTCTACTTGAGGATGGGGAGACTAAATGGTCACCTTTTGTGTACTTGGCATTAATTCAACATCTTGGTTCTGCAGCTCTGTATCCACCTCCATGTCTTCAATCTCAATAAGCTTTTCAATCTATTGACCTTACTCGTCTTACATCTATCTTCTCCTCCTCCTCTAGCTGTCGTTTTTGTTCCTGTTCTTCAGTTTTTCTTCGTGCAACTTATTCTTCTTTTACTCTTTACCTTTATTCTTCTTCCTGCTTCTTCCTTTCATCTTCTGCTCTCTTCTGCTCTCATTCTTCCCTTTGCTTCTATTCTACTTCCTTCATCCTTTGTTTCCTCTTCTTTTATGTTGTTTTGGCCGATTTAAGTATGACTAAATCTACTTTCATGTTGTGGCTTTGCTCTCCCCCTAAGATATGCACAAATTTCTTCTTTCATTTCTTGCACACTGGGTTGCGCCTTTCTGCTAGTACTACCTCTGAAGTGACTTCTTTCTACGGAGTAACCTGTGATATTTCAGTAAAGATGACTAGTTCATGGGACTTGGAGGAATTATAACAATTCTTCCATGCATCCTCCTCAGGTCTATTAAAGGCCGCTCTTAGACACTGATAATGAATCGTCACATAGCAATCTTTGCAAAAAATCCTTGGATCGTACAGATTGAAGTCCAAACTACAGAATGCTAATTCCTCTATTGCCTTACCTTTAGTGTCTACCACTTTCAAGTTCACCATTTTTTACAATATGATCTGCATAGGAAGAGTGGTCCAAGTGTTAGGCGGACAAATCACTTCTTATGGACACGAAGGATATCCATAGATTTCCAAGAAAAACTAGTAACAAACATCAAAAGAATGGCTACCTTTGCTTAGCCTCTAACTGAAACATGAAACATGTAGTATGTGAAGAATCAACTACCTATTAGCGATTTTATTGTAGAAGTCCTTTCAGTTCTTCCCACAACCATATTTTCCTCAATTCCTTATAGGATTTTCGAATGCTTTCCACAACTTCTCCATGATGCTCCAAAAGAGATCTGTATAGACAAAAACATTCAAAGGGATCAAAGCATCTCACATATAAAATCAAAGGTAAATGAAATCCCTAACTTAACATACAACATATAGTTGAAGCAATAATCAGTTATAAACCATGCAAGTGATCAAGGAATCTCACAAATAACATTAAAATAGGCGTAATTAGGAAATAATAACTACTTTATATTAAATTCAGGAGAAAAAACTTATGACTTGGTTGCCTTCATGTCACAAGCCTATTCTAATGGTCTTTGTTCCTTCCATTCATGAGAAGCTCTTCAAACCCAAAATCAGCAGCATAAGTTTACAAATCCAAGTCTCCTCTCTTCCTCTATTCTTATGTTCAATTTATAGGTAAGAAGAGGAGGTTTCTAGTTCCTCTTCTTAGGGGATATGATGCTTAGGAGGAGAAAATTAGTTCCATGAACCAAGGGATTAGGCACAGGTATGTAGTAGTTCAACGTTTATAATATGGATAACATTCATCCATCAAATCTTCTACAATTTTCTTTTTATTTTTACTTGTGTGAAAGAGATTATGTAGTTTATAGTGGAAGACAGTGTGTAGAATTGTGTAGGCCACAATGGTAAAATCTCACATGCGTAGGTAATGGCTAGGAAAAATATGCAGTTGCTCAAAAATGGTTTTTGAGAAGTGCAACCCAAAATTCCTTTTCTCCCTAGTATTTTTTTACTTTAAGATTCAAAGGGGATTCACTTGAGACACTCATCGGATGGAGAGATATCTGAATTGATAGTCATGGTGACAAAATTTAGTTTGACATATTGCCCCCTAAATTGCAAAGCCAAAAAAATATGTTTGATGACTCAAGCTCTTTATCATGTCAAAGGTTCGTATCATAGACCAATTGGTTGAAGACTTGAAACAAACAATCAAGGACTACCATATCATGCTTTCATATAAATATCATTGAGGTAGGAATTCGATACTCAGAGTACAAGTATATCAAAGAATCAGTATGGAAATACATCTGAAGATCCATGTCAACATAAGAAATAGTATGGATGAAGTCATCAATGGATATATGTTTACACTCATGAATATTTAATAACTCTGTGCATCCTAGATGGATGAAACTAGATCTAGGGTCTTCATCACCATATCTTGATGTACAAATCTAACCATGTGAGTAAATGTATTAAACTCAAACATGTTAGAAATCACCTGATTACTGATCAATGATTTAAATTGTTAATATATGCAAGGGAAACCACCAATAATGAAAATGGATATCAAGGTAATCTATTACAATCTATGAAGTGTGATTAAATGTCTTGAAGTCGAGCACTCATAGAATCATTCGATCAAAGGTCAATGATGAGAATCTATCATTGAAGGAAAGAAACCTGCCATTAAGGCATGCATGCTCCAAGGTACTAAAGAAGGTTTCTAGATCAACTTCCTAGATAATGAGCTAACGTTGACAAGAAGCGACCCATCATAGGAGGGCCTTGATGTATCCCTAAGTAACGACATGAAACAGGTATTAAGTTATTAAGAACAAAATGGAGTGATTTGGGACTGAATCAGGGATGATCGACACGATTGAAGGCTATGATTTTCAAGGTAACTTTGACTAAGGTTTAACTTTTCTTGAACATATCGATGACACGACATTTCCACTTGGAAGAATTTGAATCAAAATAGGACCAGAAACCAGTTTGAATACTTCCAATAAGGTATGACCAATTTAGAGCCAAATGGATTTCCAAACCCAGACATAAAGATGATGGAGTGTCATGTTCAAGAGTGACATATTGCCTTCTTACAATACAAAAAAAATGTTTTTTCCCAATTTTCCCAACCATTACTGATAAGTACCTCTTTATCTTTTTGCAAGGTTGAGGAGGATAACATATGCTTGTCTTGTAAGCTCATCCTTCAAATGACTCCTTTAGAGTATTTTTAATGAAGCCTAGGAAGGAGTGGTTTGGTCTCCTCATGATGGATGAGTCCTGCATCATTTATGTTTTACGAGTCCAGTGAATGGAAAAATCAATGGTGTTTTCATGTTTAAAGAGTTTGAAAAGACATGAAAAGAAAACTAGTTCATCTCTTTCAACGTAAAGTTTAACGATCCCAGAGAAAGTAAAGCTCAGTGTTTTTCATTTTTAGGTAGTTAGGAGAAAAACATAAGTAGACTCCAAAATGTCCTTTTTCATAAACTTAGTCTCTCAAGCTTGGAAAATGGTAAAATAATGGAGGAGAGAACTCTTTTAACCATAATTAGTCAACGTTTATCTTTTTTCATAAATAGTCCACATGATCGGTAAAAAGGGTAAACTTATATCAAGTAGATGTTCTATTGTTCACTTTAATGAGTTCAAAACAAACAAGCATACTCAAAAATCTTTTCAAATTTTGAGAGTCAAAAAAGAGCTTAAAGGTAACTCCAATGTTTCGCTTTTTTGTAAGCTTTAACAAGTCTAAAAAATTGATAAAAATGTACTCATATCACCGAATTTCAATTTAATTAACGAGCAAGAAAAGATGGAAAGAACTCCACATTTTCATGTATGTTTTACGAGCATGAAAAGTAGCAAAAGAAGCTCCACATTTTCATGAGTTTAACAAGTCTTGAAAATAATAACCAAAATGGACTCGAGGTAGGTTTTAGTTTTATACAAGCTTGAAATAGAGAAAAACTATGCTTGAGATTGGTTTCATTTTTACACAAGCTTGAAACAAAGAAAAACTATGACTGAGACAAATTTTCATGCCCCCAACATAAAGAAATAGGCACATGCCCCCCAAGATTTGTTTCATTCACCTAAGTAGACTAGTGAAAGACTCAAGTTAATTAAGGGAGGGTTTGTTTCATTATTTAACGAGCTTGACATAGGAAAAGAATTATGCTCACAAAAAACTGTTTCATTTTTTAATGAACTTGACAAAAGAAAAGGAAATATGCTCATAAGGACTTGTTTCATTTTTTAACGAGGTTGACACAGTAAAGGAACTATCCTCATAAGGAACTTGGTTAATTTTTCAACGAGGTTGACATAGTAAAAGAACCATCCTCACAAGAACTTGTTTCATTTTATGAGGTTGACATAGTAAAATAACCATCCTCATAAGGACTTGTTTTATTTTTTAATAAGGTTTAAAAAGTAAAAAAACCATCCTCAGAGTGACCTATTTCATTTTTTAATGAGGCTGACATAGTATAAGTAGCATCCTAATAAGGACCTATTTCATTTTTTAACGAGGTTGACACAATAAAAGAACCATCCTCATAGTGACCAGAGTAAAATAACCATCCTCATATTTATCTATTTCATATTTTAACGGGGTTGAAACATTAAAAGAACCATCCGCATAGTGATCTATTTCATTTTTTAACGAGGTTGACATAGTAAAAGAAATATCTTCATAGGGTAGCTTGTTTCATTTTTTAACGAGGTTGATACAGTAAAAGAATTATCCTCATAGGGTGCCTTGTTTCATTTTTTAATGAGCTTGACAGAAGAAAAAAAATATGCTCATGGGAACCTGATCCATTTTTTAACGAGGTTGACGCAGTAGAATAACTATCCTCATGGTTTCCAACTAGAAGGAACACATTTCAAGGGACACATATTGATCATGGCTTCCAAGAGGTCTTAATTAGAAGGAAGAACAATTCTATGCAAGGAACACATGTCAAGGGACTCAATAGGGTTAAGAAAATCATGTTCAAATGTCCCCATTGAAGGGTTCACCATGTCAATTACTGGATCTAAGTCAAAATAAGTCAAGAAAACAATGAGAGTCTTCCTTGCATCAGTACTTAAAAGAATGGGAAAGGCTACCACATAATTAACCCATGGTGAGGTAGATACCACTTCCATATAAGAAATATTTAGGGGTGTCGAATGGTTTGTAGTTGAATGAAGATCGACGAATGAAAGTTGGTAACTATTCATAATGTTTCCATTATGAGGGAAATACATCACACAAAGGAGTCTCGATATGACAACTTTCATGGCATATACATAGTCTCGTCCAAGGAGTAAGCTGAAATCCAAAGGGCCTTGGACTACCATAAGATCAATATAGACAATTTTTCCTTCTAATGTAATAGGTAACTTAGGAAGGATCCCTAAATTTTCACTAATGGTTATGTTAAAAGCTAATAGTATCTGTGTAATAGGCACAAGTTGAGGGGAACCCAAAGCTTGCCAAGTGGTTGAGGATAAAACACTGACAGAAGCACCTTCATCGACGTTTACGTGACGCACATTCTTACCATACACTTTCACAATGATCTGGAAAGGGGTGGAAGAAGGAACATGAGGCTTTGTTAGTCTACTCCAATGAAATGAAGTAACCTCATTACATGGAGGGGGTTCAAATGGAAAGAGGTTAAATCCCCCCATGTGTAGAATAATATGAGGTAACAAGAAGAACCCATGCGGTATTAATTTCACTCTCTAAATGGAGAATGGGACCGAAAAAATGTGGAGTCGAGTCGACCACTTGATCAACCAATGGTTCATCAACCTAAGTGATATGCGTTTGACTCTCCAATGGTAGAGTAGAATTGATTGTACTTGGAATTAGATCAATCACTTCGTCAACTAACAGTAGGTTGGGAGAAATTTTATGTTAACTAGTTTGAAGTTGTTTCTATCAAACAATAAGTTTTTCCAACAATTTTGAGGCATCATCCATATGAGTGAAAATGTGTCTATGATGAATCCCTTTCCATAACCTATAAGGAAACCTAACTTCACCTTTTTTCCCAGGAACCTCACAATCACTAGTTGATGGATCAATAGAAATTTGATAATAATTTTTAGACCACACTTATAACACCTTTTGAATACCAGGACAATCAATAAGAAGCTAGTCACCCTTACAAATTTTGCAAGGGAATTTGAGCTTGTGGTTTCTTTTGGATGGTTCTTCAACATTTTCCATACTCAAATATGGTTGGTTGACTTCTCTCTTACCTTGCATCATTTTCTTCTTCTTCCCTTTCTTCTTCTTCGTAGCCACCTGGTTACTAGCATTAAGGTTTTTACCAAGCTAAGAAGAAGAAAGGGATGAATACATTTTGGGTGAAGAAGGTAAAGGGTTAACCAAAAATTGGTGTTGTTAAGTCAGAGAACTTGGTTGAGGTGGTACCGTTTGAGTATTTGGGACTAAAAATGTCGAAAACAACCACACTGGTAAAGCTATTGTGAATCTAGGAAGTGACAATGTAGCCATATAAGGAGGACCAATATTTCCAAAGTTAGGAAAAGGACTAGGATTCTTCTTAGTGATAATTCATTGACTAATAAATTCTTGACTTGTTTCCATTAGATTCAAATTAAATAATTTTTAGTACGAATTTAAATAATATTCACAATCCACACCTATGGGGTGTAAAAATTAAAAACAAGCAAGTAACACACGCTAGTAAATCTAAGGAGTCAAACCATGCAAACAAACTTTTCATAGCAAAATCCATAGTTTGTGATTAAATCTAGCATCACAGAGATCAATGTGAAAAGTGAATAATTATAGAGCGGGTGGAACCAGTTACGCTAAAAACCTACTTAACGAACACGATATGGTGTAATTAACTTCACTTATGCCATCTCGAGTGAAGAATTCCCTCCAAAAAGGTCCAAGTGAGACTACCCCACGTTTGTTTTAGGTAGAGCAAATACTTCCCCTCCGCCATCACCTTGAGTAACAAACCTAATATTATGGTCTCTAAGGTTAACACATACTACAATTTAACCTAGGGGTTAGTCACATATCAGACGTACACGTAAGGGTAGAGTAACAAAGCTCAATCCCCTTGAAGGTTCCTCAACATGGTCAATTTGAGGTTTATCCTTCAAGTGACTCCCAAGCACCTTTCGACACCCTTTGTAATCTGTGAAAATCACACTACCGTAACCAATGAAACAGGGTCGATCACTTCACTGGTTCCGATATGATCTCATGCTTAAATCCCTGTAAGAGGATCTTCCCATAGTCATACTATAATAAATGGATTTACTCCCTATTGCAAGATTCTAGTGTTTGTTTTCAACAATGGAAAGTTGACTCACTTTCCTATTCAAAAGCCCTATAATCTAGTCTAATGTAGGTGTAATGAGCTCTAAAATAATAAAAATTCTAATTGGTTTTCTTAGTGTTGTTTTTTTTTTAATCGTTACTTACTTAATAGATAAATGGATGTGAAACTGATTGTGTTATGGTCTGACCCAAAATTTTAATGCCATCAAACATGATATTGTGATCTTTTCATTTCAATGAATTTTAGCTAAAGTAAGGAGAGAGGTTCTTCTTTAAAATATTAACTCTAGAATGCACCACTTCTAATTTTCTAATGCAATTCAGAGCCCTAAGTGCTAAACCATGCAATGTAATCTATGCACAATTTTCGTTCATGTTATGAATACAAGAATTCTAACTATGCAAATGTAATCTATGCAAGAGAATTATTCAAAACAAACACAATATGATTCCAAATTAGTGAAAGAACAGCAAGACTATTTTCCTTCACCAATGTAACTAAAGAACCAATCAAGTGCAAGTAAAAGAAATAGGTCAAAAATTCCAAAGATCAAAAGTGATGATACTCAAAGTTGATTAACACGTAGACACAATTCAAAAGCATGCAAAAATTGTTATGAAACTGAGACAAACATCCATGTAATGACCAAAGGAAATAAAATTAAGAATTTCTCAAAAAATAAAATTCAAAACACCCAAACAAATTGATAGAGACTCTATAAGACTGTAAACAAGCTTAAGAAATCATAAAAACAAAATAATTGGACTTAAATAAGAGAAACACTATTTTTTCAAAACATTTACAGGGTTGCATATGTCACCAGTTCAATTCAGTGTGGATATGCACTGGTGTTAAGGAAAAAGTGTGCAAATATGCGCTCTGTTGCTAAAAGAAAACTACGCATACCTAAAAACTTAAGAAAAAAAAACTCTCAAACCAAAAATTTCAATTCTTAAAAGGGTCTAAAGGTGTTAAGGATAATAATAGGACACAATGGAGCACCCTTGCTCCCTAGTATGGTCGCCAATTGGTTAGCCGAACAAATTACTTCTTGTGGACAAGAAGGATCTCCCTAGATTTCCAACAAAACCTAGTAACAAAAATGAAAAGAGTTGCTACATTTCCTTAGCCTATAACTGAAACATGAAACATGTAGTACACAAAGAGTCACTTACCTATTAGTGATGTTCTTGTAGAAGTCATTTCAGTGCTTTCCATATGCAGATTTTCCTTAATGCCTTAGAGGATTTCCTAATTCCTTCCACAACATCTCCATGACGCTCCAAAAGATATTTGCATAGCATAAAAAATTCAAAGGGATCAAAGCATCTCACATATAAAATCAAAGGTAAATGAAATCTCTAACTTAACATACACCATATAGGTGAATCAATAATCAATTATAGACCATGTGAGTGATTAATGAATCTTGCAAATAACATCAAAATAGATGCAATTAGGAAAGAACAACTACTTTGTATTAAATTCAAAGGAGAGCAAGCTTACAACCTGGTTTCCTTGATGTCACAAGCCTCTTCCAATGGTCTTTATTCCTTCCCTTGATGATAATCTCTTCAAACCCAAAAGAAGCAACATAATTTTTCAAATCCAAGTCTCCCCTCTTCCTCTAGTTTTATGCTACATTTATAGGAAAGAGGAGGAGGTTTCCAGTTCTTCTTCTCAAGGGATATGATTCTTAAGAGGAAGAGGTTAGTTCCATGAATGAAGGGATGAGGCGTAGGTATGTAGTAGTTCAAGGTTTCTAAGTTGGATAAGGTTCCTCCATCAAAACTTCTAGAATTTCCTTTTTTATTTTTATTTGTGTGAACGGGATTGCACACTTTATAGTAGAAGACAGTGCACAAAGTTGCGCATGACGCAATGGTAAAAACTTCACATGTGCAGGTAATGGCTAGGAAAACTACGCAAATGCTCAAAAATGGTTTTTAATTAGTTCAACCGAAAATTAATTTTGTCCCTGGTATTGTTTTACTTCAGGCTTCACAGGGGATTCACTTGAGAAACTGATCGGACGGCAAGATATCTGAATCGACAGTCATGGTGACAAAATTTAGTGTAACGCCAAGGTTCTTTCTTCTTCCTGTGAAAATCTATTGATAACCCTATGGATAGATGGTACACAACTTCTTGCATGACTAATTTATTGGTGGCATACCTCATTAGAATATGCAGAGACTTTTGTCTGCCAAATACTCTAAGGAAAGTGCCATTGGGTGAGGAAAACCACTTTTCTATCTCCGACACTGCTTCCATTTCCCCACGTGACATGTAAGGTGGGTCTTCTTCAAAGCTCAAATTATACAACAAAATGAGGAAGTTATTAGTCAACTTTTGCATTACTCCTCTATGATCGAACTCTAAAGGTAGTTTGCAATAAATGTGCACATTAGCGTGTTGTGGTTTCCAAGTCTAATTCACACCAGGCAATGCATTTTGTGCACATATAACATCTTGTAGATAAGAACATATGTAAAATCTAGCTTGCTTTCCCTTGGGAGGACTGAGGCCATTTACAACATGGATCCTCAGTTATTGAGCCAACAAGTTTGACCAGTTGATTGGTATTCCTTCATTCATAGCCTAGTTCACTAAAAATGCCCACTCTAAAGGGAAGGTCTTAGTGATCTTTTGACCATATGTTATGCAACATATAACTATCAAGAGCTTATAGGTCCTCTTGAGAGATTTTGTCTTGTAGGTGTGGTGGGTGTCTGACGAAACTTTGTTGGCTCTTTCACACAACTTTTGACAATATCCTTTCTGCTCAAGTAGATGGTAGTAGCATAAAAGTAATAATTCATGAGCGATTTTGGCCCCGAAAAATGGTACATGAGATGGTAATATGGCACCAAGAAAGAGGTAAGCCTTTATGTGCTGACATTTTTAGAGTCACAGTTTTTGGAACCATATGAGATAATGTCCAGTTGATCATTTTTGTACATGGTAAATCCATGTACCTACATGAAACCTTATGTATCCCTGACCTTTGCACATTGATATACACCTATTGGTCTTCAAGTTCAGCTTTAAATATTCTTGCTAAGAATGCTTCATTCACTTTCTACCATCTAATGTTTGATTTTATCTCAATGAAAAATTTATTATATGAGTAAACTAGTAAGTAGATTGTTGTACTATAAACTACCTCTCACGTGCTGATTTCAGTGGTATCCTTTGAAGAAAATGTATTTGGTGCAATGATGAAGAGAAGTGATCAACTACTACAATACTTGTAGGAGGAAAAAGAGTCATGAAAAACACAATTTAGCTTCATCAAAATGACTCACAAAGCAATATCACAACTCCAACCACATAACTGAAGGGAAGGATTGTGTAATTCTTGAGGTGAAGGGAGAGGGATTGGCTGCATGAACTATGAATTATGTAGTCTTGGAAACTAATAGGGAAACTTGAGGCTAGATACTCTATAATGTGTAGCCTTGGTCATTGCAGAATGAGGTGGAGACTACGAATTGTACAATCTCGGTGGCCAAGGGACAAGCTTGAGCCCTGGAACTGCGAAATGTGAATTTGGGCTAGCCATGTACTACGCATTGTGCAGTCTTAGAGGCTAAGCATCAAGCTTTAGCCTTTGACTTGCACAATGCCCAACTAGACAAGGAAACTACTTGCCAAGGGAAGGGCATATCTGCTCGCAAAGGGTAAGGGAAACTGGTAGATCTGAGTGATGGTGCAAGTTAAAGTGCAGATATGACTAAGAATAGATGGATTGATGTAAATCAAGTTCAAAATATTAACATTCAAAAGGAAAAAAACATGCATGGAGAGTCACTGAAATGATGACCACTAATGGCCGAAATAAGAAAACTAATGCGACACTTGTAATAGGCAAATGACGAAATGAACAAAAACATGAAAAAGATAATATAAGTTACAAATTTAGCTACCATTAAAAGAAACAAGAAAAAAAACACACACAGAAGCGAAACAACACAAAGTGATAGAAAAAACGACAAAAGACAACAAAAGTGAAATCCACTCGAAAAAGTGCCGCAAACTATACCGAAGGCTTCTTGATCTCCTCAGAAAGATTAGAGTTCCAATATCAAATGTACAAATTAGTTCTAGGGGCATCCATTATATATATTTAGACTGATTATGGTTTATGATAAGCATGCCTAAAATCAAGGAAAAAGTGACACTTGGAAGAATTCCCAAAATAGTAAGTTGTGTCATCCCTTGGGAAACTAATTATCCACTCCCTATTTTCTCGGGATGCTTTTTTATTTTATTTTTTTCTCTTTTTAGGAAAACTAACCATTCACACTTCCATGGAAGATTGGCGCAGTTCCCGACGACTGGGCAACTTCTTGACTCAGTGCATTATGCAGTTTTTGAGTTGAAGAGATGTCATTATGCAGTTTATGTGCTCAAGGTTGGGCTTCCATCTAGGACTATGTAGTTTCTAAGCTCAAGGTAGACCTCCCATCCTAGATTGTGCAATACCAATCATCAGGTTGGCTTGCCTTCCAAGATTTTGCAGTTTCTGGAGGGAAGCCTGAGAATGTTGCAAGGTCAAGTCAGAAGGTTACTTGTGATTGCCAATGTTCATATCAGGATCAATACATCACAAGAAAAACAAGAAAAGATAAGTCTTTATCATAGCATGAATACTTGATGAAATTGAAATATAAGCTCCTGTGGACAAAAGGGAGGCTCCAAAATCAAAAGATTGGAAATTTTTTGGAGGGTGGTTATAGCATATACAACACTACCATATTCTCTAATACATTTCTAGTGAGGGTAGGTTAAGAATACTGTATGCCTAGCAATTTAGACTCCTATACTAGCTTATTTTTCAAGCTAACCTACCATTTCATGAGTCGTTAAGTATCCAATACTCCCTCCTCCAATCCCTTAAGGAGATGAGCACCAAGAGCAAAGGGGGTAAGAAAAATTACCTATCCCATCATGGTATGATTAAATTATGAGTCACGAGTGCATTAGAAAATATAGAACATTTCATTTCATGGATGGACTTTGTTGATATGGAGAAACAAAACTTCATAGAGGCCCATGTACCATTTGAAAAATCTTAGAAGAGTTCAGAAAATTGTGTACACCAGAATGGAAATCACCAAGATAAGGTACAATGAGAAGCCAAAGCCTCCTTCTTCTATCCCTTTCCCTATTAAGGAGAATCCTAGTCTAGAATAAGAAAGGCTACATGATGTAAAGGAGAAAACCTCACAAGAACCAAAGGCACAACTGGAAGAAATTCAAGCGCCCCTTGAAGGAATAAAGTAATAATTAAAATCACAAGGGTAGGTTTCCCATCTAAAGGAATAGGATGTCTTGCTATAGGAGTAGTTTGCAAAATTACAAGAAACTAGAAGGGAAGCTAAGTAACGAGCCCCAAGGAGACCTTCCTCATTTTTCTCTTAGCCTACTACAAGAATGTTAGGAAGAGTCCTTCCTGAGCACCTATTACCACAATTATTACTCAAGGTGGAGAAGGAAAATGTATAGACTCACCGGTGGAAGAGGATCACCCAATCCAAAGTTGTAACTAATATTTCTAGAATGGAGGATGAGATGAATAAAATGAAAGAAGAAATGGCCTTCTTAAGTTTAGATGGAGAACATAGGAGGGAACGAATTGAGAAAGAGAACAAGAAGATGAAAATCCAATTACATCAGACACAAGGATTGCTGCAAGCAAGAGACACTTAGGAGGCAATCGTGTAAACAACTTTAGGCACCATGGCACAACTCTCTTTAGAATCAATCAATTACAAATAACCTCCAAAGGATTTCTCATTATTCCTAAAATAGAAATGGTGTTCATTTAAGATAAACATGATTGCATAAAAATGGGTCATCCCTTTGTAGAAAACTAAGGAATTCATTGAATTTTTCCTACAGTGCAATATGGAGCAAAAATCCAAGGTTGTTGAATTATACCTTCACAACCTTGTGCTTACATATTTGACCATATGGGATCCAAACCCACATTTGAAAGATGCTTAATTATTGAGCCTAGCATTTTGGCTCAGGCGTGAGAAGACGATAGATAAAAAAGTAAAAAAGACCATGTATGAGGAGTTAAAAGAATCATGAGAAGACGATAGATAAAAAAAGTAAAAAAGACCATATATGAGGAGTTGAAAAAATCACTATAAATTAGATATAAACACCAAACCCATCCATCCTCACCTCCACTCATACAATTCTAACACATTAACCTAAAATGATAGAATTTACAAATAAAAACAATCGAAAAGCCATCTTCAATTTTAAAACTCATATTTATATTTATATATATACATATGATAATAATATATAAAAAATAATATAATACATAAAATAATAAAAATATGTTTTAATTTTATCCTGTCTTTCCCATAATAAAATATACCTAATCTACACTCAGTGAATCATGTCTTTCCGTTTATTGATTCAAAATATATATATATATATATATATATATATTCAAAGGCGTCTTTTCATTTGCATCTTGAATTCAAATCAAAAAATTATGGTTTATGCAAAATCGTTATATTGCAGATATGATATATATACATTTATTTTATTTAAGAAAAATTAAAATAAATAATTTAAATACTTTATATTTTTTTAGTATATTATTTTGATTAGATTTATTTAAAATATAGTTAAAATTCTAGAAAAATTATAAAATTGTACATTTTAATTATCAAGTATATATAATGTAAATGATTAAAAACTTCTCAAAATATTGAAATGATTTATAGATTTTAAATTCAATTTAAACCCTGCAAAATTATCATTTTACCCTCCACTACATAAACTAATTTTAATAATAACTATTAGAAAAGATAAATAAATAAAAATTATTTAAACTTATCCGATAACAAAATAATTTGTTTGAGATGATATATGGACACAATATAATCACTCCTTTGGATAAATGCATGTCACAAGTTTATCTATGAAACGACAATACAAGGTTGTGCTACTAAACATGCATTGACGCAAAATCTAATCGTCACTTAATGCATTGCTATTGCTAATCTAGTGAACCCACTGACAAGTTTGTCAGAATTATAAGTATAGGAAATGATCATTTACCTACGGGCTATATCGTCATTATCATGGTTCAAATAAGAAAATATTAATGTGGTTGATCACAACAACATTAAGAAAATATCACAATTAAAATTATAGGTTATTGAATATGTTGAAGACATATCTTAATTATAGATATGTGGAACACTTGGAATTTAAAAAAAATAGAGACATAAAAGTGTGTATATATTAATTTTTCCTATTTTGTTTTAAATTTATTTTTTATTATTAGAAAAGTTAATTTTTTCTTTTTAGGATTTATTAAACAATCATTTGAAAAAATTTAACCTATCAACATCAATTCAATGATTGAAATGCTATCACTATTATTTCTTTGTTGGGCTAGCTCACAAATTGGCCAGTGCAAAGGAGTTTCTAATTAATACATTACTTTATTAATCTATTTTTTACTATAACAACAAAAGTGGTATATAATATTTATATTCATGGCTTTACATTAAACTTTTCATATATTATCTAATTAAAGTTTTATTTAATTTTATATTAAGTGAATGAAAAGACAATCAAAATGCGAATTTTTTAATAATTTATTATGTTATTACGTTAACTCTCAACTATAAAATGCATTTTGGTTAGTTTAATATTGAAATAATTTTTGATATTATAAATTTTATTAGCCTATTAGGGTTTATATTCTGTATGTGGTTGATATACACTTATCGGTGTATATTAAACACATTAGTAAATGTGGTTGATGCCTTTGGGGTATATCAAGCACATTTATTAATGTCGCTGTGATAGTAAATATAGGCAATGATTATTCACCTATGCAATACATTGTCACTATCATGGTTCAAATATTATACTCGCAATAAACAATCCGGGTATGATGAGGTCATGTGAGATATAGCGGGTTGCTCATTCAAAGAGAACTAATAGGATATTGGAGTTGCATCGCAAGTAGGGAAGTGATGAACATAATTTAGAAATGTCTTCACAATGGGTAGGGACGTATATATTAAATGGCAGACATTTGTAATTTTTAAATATTTATTATAGAATTAATAAGTAACATCTAGAAAGATGATATATATATATATATATATATATATATATATATATATATATATATATATATATATATATATATATATAAGTTGATATTTTGAGAGATTCAAGAGATTAATATTGTAACAACTCTTTTTTTTCAAAAATAAAAAATAATGCTATTGTTACTCTAATGTTGTAACAACTTGCTTATAGGATGGTGGAAACTAGTGCTAGGGTTATACTGGAGATTCTCTACGGTGATTTGGCCCTCAATGCAAGGATTGGCAAGAGTAATTTGGGTCTCAGGCATGAACTTGTTCATATTTTTGGGTTAGTGTTTGATTGTGCAGAAAAATTCTTTCTCCTAGAAGGGATCTTTCAAGTTGGTCTGATTTCCACATGCCTACAAGATCCACTGCCCTCAGCCACCATTTTTTTAGTCTGGTTCTTGTTAGAGGTGAGGACGGTGACCGATCCTTTCTTCATAGGAGGCCCATTACAAGATTTGATCATATCTAGGTGATTTTTGGGGTTATGGAACAACATGTCTTTCCTTTTTTTGTTTCATGCCTTTGGTTTGGTTTTTGAGGGCCCAACTCTCTCTCTTTGGATTTTCAAGCTCATATGTATAAATCAATGGTTTTTTTTCTTACAGAGTCACACCTCCTCAATATATGTAGGTCCACTCAGAAAGAAGTAGATTTACAAAAGATCCCTGCAAATCTCCCTTCCATGGGGATGATGGAAAACATAGAGTCCCAAAATGTATGCAATCGTTTAAATTTCTTTGTGAAAACCCTTAGTGGAAAATCTATACCAATCTCGATTCATGTGGAAGCAAAGGTGAAGGATTTAAAATAGATCTTCGAACATCATCTTGGAATTCCTGTAATCTTTCACTGTCTTATTTATGAGGGAAAACAATTGTTGGACTCTTGTCAGGTGAGTGCATACAAAATCTCTAGGAATTTGTTATTTTTATAGTATTGAGATTATGCGGGGGAGAAATGGGTTCCAAATGGCTTTCTACTTTAGACTCCTACAAGGATGTTGCATATGGTAAAGAGACCATCTCAATGATCCAACCTCAAGCTCTTCCAAGATTTTACATTATAGAGAAGATGGAGGAAATGATTTCCTTAGAAATAAACAATGCAAAGGTAAAGCATTTATTCACATTCCTATAATATAGGGTTTCCATTTGCAGATTCAACAGATTATGGCCAAAGTCAGAACCATTACATTAATGGATCTTTCCAACCTCCAAAAACGATTATGATATTTATTTATGTTCTAAAGGATTTTCATTATACAATTTTATTCCTAGGAAGATTATGACAAATATATGGCAGATAGGCCCTAGTTTTGGGGAAGAGAGGGGTTCTTCTTCAGTCCATGTTTTCAAAATTTCGATCCCTCTAACATGGATGTCACCAAAATTCCTATTTGGGTTATGTTTCCACATATCCCTATTCCTTTCTGACATCAAAAGGTCATTGAGGACATTGGAAATACTCTCAAAAAGTTCATTAATATGGATATTGAACAATTACAACAATGATTATTTATGTTTGCTTGTTTGTGTGGAAATAGATTTTAGTAAAGGTCTATAGGATCGTATTTTGTTTAATCATAAGTCTTTTTGGTGGATCCAAACTCTAGATTATGAAAATATGGCCATCATATGTCATTCATGTTTTCAAATAGGGCATCTGTAGGATTTGTGCCTATAGGCCAGAAAACACTTCCAAAAATAAAAAGGGGCAGGTTTGCAAATGCCAAAGTTGACAACCATATGAACCCATTTTCTTGAAAGATGAGGAAGAGGAGGTCAAGGAAGACCTCCTCTATAAATACTATATGAACACCCAAAATCTAGTTTTAAATTCACAACATATGATGAAATCACAAGATATATAGACAAGTCATGCTCCTAGTGCAAGAGGAACATTTATATTTAAATATGATGGAATAGTGGGAACAAAAAAAACACTTGTTAGAAAGTTCTAATTTTGATAAAGAACAAACCCTGTCACAAATGAGACACTAATACCTATAGAGATACCAGTGTTGGCATTGTATCAGGGGATTGGAAAAATATGCAATGAAAAAAGGGAAAGAAGTGAAATTAAGTGATTTTTATAATATTTAAATTTTTAGTTATTGTATTTTATTGTTTTTTTGTAGAAAGATTACTTTTTAGTAAGCTCTTCTCAAATAATTTAAGTATTTACAAAATGTAATTTTGTTTTTGTAAATTAAATGACTTTTTTTTCCAAAAAAAAATAATATATATATATTATCATTTTTAAAAAATTAATATTAAATATATATATATATATATATATATATATATATATATATATATATATATATGGAATTACTTTTAGATTTAATGTAAAAGTTCTTTTAAATAAAAAACTTTTAGACTTAATGCAAAAGTTCTTTTAAATAAAAAGATATTGTTATATCTCATCAAGATATAATTTATCTTCGCTACACATACCTGTAATGACAAACATATAAAAAGGGACTCATGGAATGGGGAATGAATATTGTAGGGAGATAATATTGTTCCAGAATGGTTTAAATTTGTTTCAAATTGATTGGGTGACATTAAGGGGGAATGGATATGGTACGGAGATTATGTATTTCTAATGACAAACATATAAAAAAAGAAAGGCTCATGGAATGGGGAATGAATATTGTATGGAGATAATATTGTTTAAGAATAGTTTAAATTTGTTTCAAATTGATTGGGTGAGATCAAGGCGGAGTGGAGATCAAGGCGGAGTGGATCTTGTATAAAATCATAGTGTTTAAGAATGGTTTAAATTTGTTTTAAATTGATTGGGTGAGATAAAGGTGTCTTTGGTAAGATGAAATTATAAATTTTTATTTGAGTGTAGATTTAAATTATTAGATGAGAGTTAACTATAAAAATTATTGATTGATTAATTATATGTATTTTGAAAATAAAGTTCAAAATTAAATTGAAATGGAAGTTGAATTTAGTAATTAGTCTATTTTTTCCCTAATTAAATTTATATATAATTTAATGCAGAATTATTAGAATTATAAATTTGAATGAAAAAATCTGCAAAATCTAAACATTTTAAAATTAAAAAGAAAAACTCAATATATTTACACATTAAAAAAGTCAAAATAACAGAGCAATAAAGTTTAAACCAAAAAAGCAAAACCTTATTAGAATCATAAATTTGAGTGAAGAAATCTGCAAAATTTAAACGTCTCTAAAATTAAAAAAAATAAAAATTCAACCTACTTATACACTCGAAAACACATTAAAAAAATCAAAATAACACAGAGATGGAATTTGAACCCAAAAGGGTTAGACAAAGCCGGTGGCAGCCACGGCCCACGGTGGTATGTTCAGAGTGTACTATCTAATAAAGACCAAAAGTGCCTACAAGACCGTTGGTCTAGCACCGACACGACAACGCTTATTGGTTGATGATGCAATGATTAGAAGGGTGAATTGACGTGCATAATTACGGAAATCCTTAATACTGAATATCTGGTTTTTTAGGCGAGAGCCACCATACAACGTAATGTGATATTTTTAACTCGCATGAATGGGGACAGAACAATGTCGCGGAACAGCTGTTACATATACCAACAAGAACTGTGATACCTAAATTCGTCAGTTTCCTCTATTAGTTGGTTATATTATGGAAAGGATTTACAATAAAATTGTTAAGACAAAGTTGGCCCAGCCTCGTTGAGCGTAGCCGGAAAAAGAAATTGTAGAGCCCGTGTTTGACGATTAATCCGTTGTTAGTCGGTGGATACCTCCCTTCCACGGTTTCCCGGCAGCGACAAAAATAGTGTTGTGACGTTGGTGGCCGCTCTTACCACGAAGGTTCCAACTTCCAAGTACTGTAGCGCATTGATTAATTCCGCGCCTAAAAGATCTGGCAAGATCTGCGGTAACATGGTTCCTGTGAAAACGAAGAGAATCAAATAGTTGGTCAAAATAGAGTTTGGTGTGACCACGACGCTTGTTTTCTCCAACGTGTACAATTCCCATTTGAAGAATGTATTGAACATTACGTCCTCCTTCATTAAATTAAATCCAAGCGAGGGCATCCATATCTGAACCAGGTATGTCTTGTTATAAACACATGTGAGAAGCTCGCCCCTCCCACCGCTATTTCAATTTCCTTACCGTGCTTATCTGGACCCTTCGCAACTTTGACAAATGGTGATAGGCCATGTGAGTACCCTGTACGACCCTCTCGTCCTTTCTCAAAAATTAATTATACGCGGTGCGAAATACATGGGCAACATCACACAAGACCGAGTGGAAAACGCAAACTGTGTGACAAAACGAGGGACGGGTTCTATATATTGGCCCTCTCGCCTTCAACTTCTCAACGAAGAGAATCCTCGGTTTTCACTTCATTTTGTTTCTCCTTCGATCTCACTAGGGTATTCCAATATACCCTGAGTCCTTTGGTGCTCTATTGTAACTACTGCGATGTCAACTAGTTTTTATTAAACGAGGAAACTAGTCATGTGGATTAATCATGGGCTTGTTTCTTTGCAGGTTAATGGCTCAGATCCACAGAATTGCCTTCATCTCATTGCTAGGATTTCTATGGATGTCTGCTCGAGCTTATGGATACGGTGGCTGGCAATCCGCCCACGCCACGTTCTATG
Organism: Pinus tabuliformis; assembly: GCA_031772625.1. Classification (NCBI taxonomy): domain Eukaryota; kingdom Viridiplantae; phylum Streptophyta; class Pinopsida; order Pinales; family Pinaceae; genus Pinus; species Pinus tabuliformis. The sequence goes on from CM062815.1 coordinate 672,636,062, forward strand.
GTGGCGCTGACGCTTCCGGAACTATGGGTAAGTTTGCGTTTTGATTGAAACTCATACTAAAAAAGACTGGTTGTCATGTAATTCAGCGGTAGAGGAGCCTATCGACCATGGTAAGTCCTGGGATATGTTGAATAAGTGTTTATGAAAAATTGCCCTACCCGGCCTTTAAATCCGAAGCACCAGACGGCTTTTCTACAACTCTGATGATCATTTTTTATCATTTTAACTGTTAACATAGAATGTTCATGAGATTTGGACGGTTTTTGATGGGAAATTGAGTTTTGAGGGACAATTGCCCATCAAATTCCATCACTGTACCCAGGTAAATCACCGATTAATGTTAATGCAACTTGGCACTAGCATTGTACTTGCTGAGCAGGATCTTAGGCGCCTTGCTCTTTTCATTTTAATATGCCTCATTTCGTTTTAATACGCCATTCAAAATTCCCACCGATTAATGTTAATGCAACTTGGCACTAGCATTGTACTTGCTGAGCAGGATCTTAGGCGCATTGCTCTTTTCATTTTAATATGCCTCATTTCGTTTTAATACGCCATTCAAAATTCCCATAGCTGTGAATGTGATGTAGTGCAAATATTAATCACTATGAATTAAGTTAATAGTTCATTTACTACTTTTTTATATCAGGTAAAAATGAGAATAAAATGATATTCAATTAAAAAAAATGAAAAAATATTAAACTAATCTGCTTAATATTTTTTTATAAAATATAAGATGCATAAAAGCAATTTAAGATATCAATTCACACTACCAATATAATATGCTTAAAAATTTAAGATGTCAATTCACACAACCAACAAAGGCTGAATTCATGAATTATAATTTCATTCTAACTTCGGATATATGTTTTGATTACAAATCGTTTGTTTTGTGATTGCTAATGTGTTTTTTCCAGGAGGGGCGTGTGGATACGGTAATCTTTATAGCCAAGGTTATGGAACAGACACTGCTGCTTTGAGCACTGCGCTTTTCAACAGCGGACTCAGCTGCGGAGCGTGCTACGAAATGAAATGTGTCGACGATCCCCAATGGTGTTTGCCAGGAACTGTCACGGTCACTGCCACCAACTTCTGCCCGCCAAACTCCGCTCTCCCCAACAACAACGGTGGATGGTGCAACCCACCACTGCAGCACTTCGACATGGCGGAGCCTGCTTATCAGAAGATCGCCAAGTACAGGAGTGGGATTGTCCCCATCCTCTACAGGAGGTAATTCATTGCCCCATGGTCTTTTGCATAGCCTAATTTGATTCAAATTGGTCTGCCTGCAACCTTATTTACTCTGATGGCAATTAATTATAAGAGGCTATGACTACAACGCAGGGTCCCCTGCTTGAAAAGGGGAGGAATCCGGTTTACAATCAACGGCCATTCATATTTCAACCTAGTGCTCATCAGCAACGTGGGAGGAGCAGGGGACGTCCATGGCGTTTGGATAAAAGGATCAAGGACTGGTTGGCAAGCAATGTCACGCAACTGGGGACAGAATTGGCAAAGCAACTCCTACCTCAACGGCCAGAGCCTTTCCTTTAAGGTCACCACGAGCGATGGCAGGACAACTATTTCGTATAATGTTGCTCCTCCGAATTGGCAATTCGGCCAGACCTTCGAAGGAAGTCAATTTTAACTGTCAGATAATCAGACAACTCGAAGACAGAAGCTTTCTTTAGTAACTATTTCTCTAAGCAAGTTGATAATAAATATTGTGGCTTACGTTTCACAAAATTGTTTTTGTTAAGGTTGATCTGGCAGTACCGGCACCTGATAATCCACGGTGTAACGCTGATCTTATCCATAACTACAGGGTATTCGTAGTAGGTGCTGTAAGAATAACTGTGATGTAGATAAAGAATAAATGTGAGGTATTGAATCAATCCTCAAAAAACTTATCACCTAATAATTATATTAAATTTATATGACTCTAAAATTCCAACTGTAAATAAATTTAGGGAAAACCGACGTAGTTGGAAATTTAAAGACGTATTCAAAGGCATAGATGGAAGTCATAATTGAAAATTCTCTTTACTACAAATATTACGTACGATATGGCGTATTATCAAAAACTATTTTGACACTATTAGCAGCTATGATTTATGTGGAATCTCTACATAATGATATTGTCATGTGAAGTGCCCTGACAAACAATACGTTCAGCAGAAAGCACACATGGTTGCGACTTTAAAACCATACATGGTTGCGACTTTTAAACCTTGCATTCAAATTTAAAAAATCGAAAATTTTCCTGGCTACTAATATTGTTGTGCTGTAATTTATATCTGCTTTGGGTTTCATTGTTACCATTCAAACTTTCCTTAATGGGGATAACTTTTAATTTGACGAGACACTTTTCGGGCAAGTTATTCACTATCATGTTAATAGCTTGGGTCATATTTCAAATTAAATTAGCATCACTGATCACCAAAGAGAGTGACTTATCACCAAAGAGAATAGAGGTGGATATTATTGTAAAAGGAGAGTAGAGTGTAATTTTTAGGATAATGGGCCAATGTGTTTAATGGAAAGTATAAAGTTTGTCATAAACAATAACAAAGATTTTGATGTAAAATTAATAGTGTGACATTAATTATAAGAAATATGGTTAAATACATCTTATCATGTCACTAAAACACTGAAAATTATAAGTGATAAGTGCTTCCAAATTATAACACATTAACACTTTACCAACTTTCTTGTCCCTTGAATATACCAATGGATAACATTATCTAATAGTGAAATGACAATAATTGGGTGCGCCAAATTACAAGAATTACATTGATGGTCACATGGAGATGAAGATATATCAATGAATGAAAATCAGTCTTATTCAAAAAAAGGATTTTTTGAGAAGAAATATATGGATGTCCAAATGCTATGGGTTACTCCATTTGTGACAATACCAAGGTATATCACAACCCATTCCATTAGCTATATGGTTTAAATTCTTCATTGTTTTTTTACAGGGCCACACAAAGTAATCTACAGTCAATCTTTTGATGTCCCTACCTTTGTCATTTACTCGTTATCCTCCATTAGATCTGTGTCCCCTTGAGTACCTTAGTTTCTTTTGTTCTTGCACTTGTTTATGTCCCCCTTCTTGTTCCATGTTGTCTTCCTCTTGGATTATCATTCTGTTCTTTCCCCAATGGTGATGGAGAGAGCTTGTGTGTGGCAAGGGGGAGGTGGTCGAGGCCTATAAGGTAATTCGAGAGCTTGATCCTAATCCTGAACCTCGGAAAAACAATATCGTGAAATGCCCCAATGGTTATGCAACACGAATTATATGATATTGAACAAGAGCTAGTGGATGAACAAGAAGAATTATCAAATTCAGAAGTCTTTGCTGAGGTGGAGGATTAGGTCCCTAACTTGGGAGCATCACGAGTTAGATGAAAGTAGTACCTCCACCTCACATATTTGTAATGGCATCTTAAGCATTTGCTGCAAAGAGTATTGTTAGACCATAATGAGAGCGGGGATGAGTTCCTCCTTTGCATAGAAGAGCTTCACCTAGTCTATAAAATCATGGATGGTCAACTACATCGTCTAGAAGAAAATTTGCTCAAGGATGGTGAACAACCACCTCCAATGAGACTTGCAGTAGTTTGATGACAATATGGACTTTCTATGGCTCATAGCCACTCTTAGTATGGATTTTTTCGCTGGAATATATAGTGTTCGCCTATTTTTCCAGTTTCCTACTTCTATGTCTATCATGGATTTTAAAGCCCATTTTCTATCCTAGGTAATGAGCATGGCCAAAACTAACTCAATCTATGACTCTTTTGGACTAGATAGCAGGAATATGGACCAACCATCTATGCCTAGTTTCTCCTCAAGCAGGCTAGAGTTGGTCATATATTTGATATCCAACATGCTTTGTACATATATATTTCCATAATAAATGTCGTGAAATTACAAAAAAAAAGTGCCCATTGATGGATATTTATTCATTTGATCAAATTGTTCATCAACACTCTACATCAAAGTATTACGTTAACTTTATTGTAGATGGTAGTGAAATTTTTTATATATTAAACATTATGTGCTTTTGTGTTTTTCGGTAATTAATTTGGTCTTTTTTGTTTGAAAATGGAAGGAAATTGTTGGAATCCAAAATTTGAGGTATAGAATTTGCATAATCTGACTGCTTCAAGGATTTTAGAGAGATCTATTTTAAAGGATGTTGAATCCATTTATGCATTCAAAAAAATAATTTAAACAATGGAATCTCATATTTAAACTATGAAATCTACATAATTTCAAATAGGTTTTTCAATTCATCTATTCATTTAAAAATGTGTTTTAGATAATAAAAAAAATACAATTTTGCTATGAATTATATGGCTAAATTCTGGCCTTAAAAAAACATAAATTCAACAATTAAACTAAGACATTTAAATTTTGTATAAGAAAGATGCTAAATTTCAATTAACACATTATATAATTTCATGTAAATGCTATTGAAAAACACTCAGTTCACTAAAATGTCCTAGAATATAATTACAAACTAAATTGTTTTTTTTTATTATTATATAAATTAAAACCATAGACCTAAAGCTACTTATAATTGATGAAGATTCCATCTTCTTTAAATAAAGTAAAGATCCAACACTAAAAAAATATTTGATTAACATAAAAGTATACTCGCTTATAAAATATCAATTATTACACTTCATTATAAATCTTCAACAATTTATTTCATTATATTTTTAATTAATAAAACCTATTTCATTCTCATAATTGAAAAAAATAAAAAAAAATCCAATATTAAAATGTATTTCAGGCAAACAAAGACATACCTTTTTAAAAATTTCAATTATTACATTTCCTTACAAACCATCCACAAATAATTTCATATAACATGGTTTCATTTCAATAAAAATAAAATAGGTACAATAAGATAAACTTATCCATAAAAAATAAAATTCAAACAATAAATCAATTTGCTAGATGTACGAATGAAGGAATATATTCAATACTTTGCACTCAGTTTGTACTTTGGATCTTTTCCAGCGATCAGAAAAATTTCCATGCCTTATGTTAGACACTTAATCCTCAGGTTGTCATTTGGGTTATGGTATGTTAAAGTAATTAGTTATTGGAGTCCAAGAAGACCCTGAAACTGAACCCAATGGTTTCTATATGTATTTATATGTACATCATGTATGCTATTCTTTGAGATCAATATTTAATACAGGTGCATTTGGTTTACAATATTTTGCATTTAACAGTGGTATCAGAGCGAGTTGTTCATCCACTTGTTGATTGAGATGAGCTACTAGTTTTGTGGCCAGAGAGAATGTATGTCTAGTTGAGACAAAAATGTGCGTGATAGACGCTTGTCACTCGTCCGTATTTGTAGTTGAACATTATAAAGCCACTGGAGCATCGATGAAGTGATCAAGTATCTGGAAAAACCATTTGTGCTTCACAGGAGGCCTGTTTGTTAGATAATTCCATAACCACCACTGGAAAAAAAATATTTATGGCAAGACAAAGTATTTGAAGAAGCAACTAACTGATATAATGTAAATTTTATGTCTCGTAAGTTGTTTTAAATTCGATTCGAGTGTGTGGCCTTAATTAATTATTATCTAGATGAGTTTGTGGAGAGTGGGTGGTATTAATATTTCTTAGTAATTGGAAGAGTATGTATATTGAATACATATGTGCATTGAATTCAAGTGATTGATGAAATCTAAGAGGTTGCATTATATGTTTATATGTGTGGTGCTTCTTTTTTATACTATGATTGGCATATATTGGAAATAAGGAGATTCGCATGACTCATATCTGAACGAAGATCATCATTCCTACACTTGTATTCAAAAATCACCTTGGGTTTTTGGCATGGTCAGACCTACAAAATCCACTATGCTATGGTATGATATAGTGAATGCAACACCGCTTGAAGGTACTGACTGGAAAACACTAGCACTGGGTGGGAGGGTTTGTATTGTGAAGAATTACCATAAGGTTAAGTTTCCAGGTCTTTTTGGACTCCAATAAATAATTACTTTAACACACCATAACCCAAATCACAGCCTGAGGATTAGGTGTCTAACATTCCCCCCTTGATCTAAAGGGATGTACCAAAGTCCAATAATTAGAGCTCAAAATGCATAAATGCATCTCAGCAAATAGTTAAATGTCTCTCAAAAAGAGGTTTTTAAGGATGACCTCAAACCAATATGGGAGAACTCAAATTATCAACCAACACCAACTCTAGAACCTTCATAACAGTTCTCAATACAACTAAAAATGTGGTTTTAAGGTGACCATAAACTTTGGAACTATCACAACAGTTCCTCGAACAATTTGAAATATGGAAGTGTTCATTCATAAACAACTCAATTAACTCAACTCTAACTCGGGCTGACTTGACATCTCGAACTCGAACTTGTATTCGACAAGTACAAAGTTCAATCAAGCAATTGAAGTTTTATTGAGCTTGACCACCACTGAAGATTTTTCAGTTATCAAGGTCAGATAATCTTTTATCTTTTTCTCAATGATTTCATTTGATTTGTAACTGAGCCTTTTTGTTTCAAGTCTATTGCGGTAGTGATTACATTATCTATATTTCAATCAAGCTTGTGGTGAGAGTCTTGGGTATAAATTGTATTACAAACTAATCGCATTTGGCTCAGGGAAGAAGTTAGAATGTTTCTGAAGAAAGTTGTTGAGGATCTGCATTGGAAATTATTCCTAAGTTTATAAGTCACTATTGAATCTACCCTTCGTATTTTTTTAATGTCAAATTACTTAAATATATGATACAGATAGGATGATTCGAGACAAAATAATTTTATCTTAACTTGAGTTTAAGGTGAAGGAGTTATTTCATAGTTGGGAAAATTTCTTCATTAAGAAAAGTACATTCAATTTTAAGTGGGAGATTTGTTAAATAATCTTGACATATCATTTGACATATCATAGATCTAATGGTGGAGTTGAAGTTCAATATTGTTAACAACTATTAATTATTGTGTTGCTACTATTCGTTTCCCTAATTATGAAGAATCTTCCTGAATAAGAGAAATAAGTTGCAAAAGTTTATGTTGGTCAAGATGATTGTTGTACACTCTCTTGGAAAATGCTTGTTGTTTTGAGCACCTGGTATTGGTGAGCCATTTCTTGTTGATTTGAATTGTAAGAGTGCATTTTTAGTTGAACCCGACACCCAAGATTGAGTAAAATGACTCAAATTAAGAATTTATTGGAAATCCTAAACAATTTCATTAGTTCTTGCGCTGATGACACTACATATATTAGAAAAGTCTTGTTGATATTACAGTTCGTTTACATGATGCTTTGGAGACCATTCAATCTCTCCAAATAGAATCGTAGTTACAGAGAGAAGAACTACATGAATTACAAAATAAGAACTATGAACCTATTCTTGTTTAGAACAACAGTTTGTTTGATCCTGATCATTTGTAAGAAAATGATCAGAGTAATGAAGTGATTTCAAGAGAAAGTTTGGGCGCAACAGAAGTTCATGTTCAGGCAAGTGTATGAGAGAGTCATTTGCATATAACTGTGAAGCCTGTCATTACCAAAATTTTTATAAGATCGTGGGAAGAGATTACTCATAATAAATATGGAACTGGTTTGGGATATAATGTCCTAGATGTATCTTTTCACATTTAGATTTTTCTAAACCAATACAATTTTGAAGTGCAAGATTTATGGATGTTGTTGTTCTAGAACAAGTTGATAGATGCCAGCAGTGTAATAGAGTTGGACAAGTGAAATATCAATGTTTTGATCTTCACCCATGTGAATATTATGCAAAGCGCAATCACCATACAAATAGATGTTCCAAAAAGAAGACAATTGCAAGAGAGCAGCGAAATTTCAGATGGATTGCTTCTTGGGATTGAACGAAAATAACCAAGAATTTTTACAGGTCATACCGAAGAATATGTTCGAGAGTGATGACCAACCTTGCAGTGATGAAGAATACTTCTCACCCTGTATCCGACAAAGGGGGAACCATTGATGGTCTACTACAGGTTCGAGTTCGAGATGTTAAGTGAGCTTGAGTTAGAGTTGAGTTAATTGAGTTGTTTGTGAATGAGCATTTCCATATTGGGAATTGTTCGAGGAACTTCTATGATAGTTCCAGAGTTTGTGATCACCTTAAAACCATAGTTTTTGGTTATTCTAAGAACTTCTATGAAGGTTCCTGAGTTTGTGTTGGTTGAGACTTTGAGTTCTCTCATATTGGTTTGTGGTCATCCTCAAAAACCTCTTTTTGAGAGACATTCAACTCTTGGATGAGATTAATTTATGCATTTTGAGCTCACATTCTTGGACTTTGGTACATCCCTTCAGATTAAGGGGGGAACGTTAGACACTTAATCCCTGGGTTGTGATTTGGGTTATGGTGTGTTGAATTAATTGGTTATTGGAGACCAAGAAGACGCAGAAACTGAACCCAATGGTTTCTATATGTATTTATATGTACATCATGTACAACATTATTTTAATATAGTTGCATTTGGTTTCCAATCTTGTATGTCTAACACCTTATGAGAAATGTAGTTAAAAAGGAGGTAAACAATCAAATATTTATGTGTGAGCTTATCAAAATGAGCTTAAGAATGGTTGTCCACAAAACTAAAAATCTCCATATTCATAGACATGACAACATTAAGCATAGAGTTGCTCTTTGACTCTCTACCTTATTTGAAGACAACATTGGGCATAAGAAATACATGTATATGTCAAACTTGTAAATGTGATATTTGACATTTGATGGTAAAAATGGGCATAATAAAATATTTGTTAATGGTAAAATTGGCATAGATATACAATTTTTTCCCAACAATTTAAGAAATATTTTCATGTCTGTGAAGATTGAACTCTCACATTCTCGGGATAGATGTATTTTATAATATTTGAATATTTAAAAGATCACAGATAAGGCCACTTACCTCTGGATATATTTAACAAATGTGACATATTTTATCGAAGAATTAGCATCGGTCAAGATTTACCCAACAATTTTAGAAATATGAAGAAATTGCCATGATTTAATCATAAAATTAGCACAATAGGGCCATTTGTCTAGCAATATTTAGAAATATGAGGAACTTCATCAAACATTGAGAAACGACCAAGATTTTCCTAGCAGTTTAAGAAACATGAAGCAATTTCTGAGATTTAGTAAATATAAAACAATTTATTGAACCCTAAAAAGAAGCCACGATCTTTAAGGAAATTTATGAAATATTGTCCTATTTGTGAATATTGAAATTTAACATGATCATTTTCTTAATGAATAACATGTAAGACTACCACATATTTTGACCATTTTTCTATCAAAATAATTTATTCAACAGTGAGAATTAGCAACGATCGAGATTTTCTTGGCTATTTAAGAATTTTAGATAAAACAGGTTGATGGAAATGATCAAAAGATCTAATTATCAGCTGCAATGAAGGATTTCTATAAATTTACAGATTTTCTGAATTAAAAATATGATAAATATAAAATTTTCCAATAAATAAAAATAGGTCACTATTCAACAAAAACAAAAAGCTTTTCCAAAAATTTAAAATTTCAATATCCATGAAAACAACAATTTTGCTCATTGAAAATGCCTGTGAATTACATGTTGGCTAGTAAACTTGGCCATAGTTAGGATTTGACAAATAAAAATATTAAATATCAGGTAATGTATCCAGTAAATTCAGGGTTTTAGCAAATATGATGTGGCAATTTAAGTAATACCGGGACATTAAGAGATTTATGCAACAATTTAAGGGAAAATCAGAAGATTTAGGCATAGTAGTGCTTTCAATAAATTTACACATTCTTCAAATAGAGAGGTCTCGTGTAATTGAATTTTTATTTTTATTTTTATTTTTTTAAGTCACTAAAAACTTGAGTATTCACAAAATTGTGCATTGGCGATTTTTGTGACAAACTTTCTTCCAACACTCTTATGGGATTGTATGTTGCTTTAGAGGAAAATGAGGGACCCCCGTACATAAACACACTACAATATGTATTAGATGATGGAAAAAAGTAAATCTCATTGCATGTTGGGAGATCCTCGTATACATAATGTATTCCAAGGAAAATGCATGTCCTTTGAAGCGTGATCCTATAGATGTGAGGAGAGCTCACATATACATGACAGAGTGAACGTAAGAACCCATCAACATCGTACAAAATAATTTGTCCAATCTCGAAGACTAGGAAGAGGAAAATATGTGGATGAGAGTTCCAACTATTGAGGTTGAGTGGAAGATATAGCCTTATGTCTACCAAAAACTTTGAATTGCTAACCACACATGAATCTATCCATGGAGAATCATTTAAAAGCACCCCTTCAAAGGCAACAAATATTTCCAAGTCTATTGAGGCATAAATATGCAGGGGCAATATATGCTCACCGAGACAATTACATTATCCATCGGTGGGCATATATTTCCCCCACATATTAATGGCTCAGTAGCCTGGTAAATATTCCTTTCCCCCTTCAAAGGTCTCAATGGTACTGGGAATCCATGTCCCACATGATTTCCATGAATTGATAGATCCATTCACTGGTAGTGCCCAGTTCAATGTGTGCCATGCCAAGATAGATAAGGTGTCATGTCAAGGTATAGGACAAATGACATAAACAAAATGTGATGAGTGAAAAAAATTCTCAATAAGTGCCTTTCACTATTTGGGTATGGACAAATCAACAAAGAGGGGAACCCTCCCCTTATAAAAACACCTTTGGTGTAAAAATAATAATCCTATGGAAAAAAACGGTTCAGATTATCCACAGTATCCATAATCCGAATTCGAAATAATAATAATAATTCTTTGTAAATGCTAGAGTGATTTTTAACATAAAGTAATTATATACATAATTAATCAAACAAATAATTTAATATATATCAAAAGTTAAGTAAAATATATAAATTATTTATAAGATTAATATAATGTAATATTATTATAATCAAATTAATAAAGTGGTTGATATATGTTGATCGACTTCTCTTTTCACTATTTAAACTAAATACAACTACACAATATCCAATTATATTCTAAGTGATTTTCTCATAACCATATTATTTCAAGGCATTTCATATGCTCATCTCAAAGCTGGTTGTAACATACCCATTCCCTTAATGTCTCATTAAGGAAGCGGGGTACCCAAGTCTAACCTCCAAGATTACTTTATGGAGATGGATATTATCAAAATTCTTCTTTACTCAACCACCTTAAGACTTAGTTCAAAGGTCACTATTATATTTTTCTCACTAAGTAATTTTTGATGATATAAATTTCATCTATATTGAATCTTTGGGTCCAAAGTTATGCCCATTTGAAAAATTTTCCTCTAAACACCACATAAACATCCATACCATTATCATGTGGAAAACATGTCACAATCCTTGTCTACATGTCACCATCCGATACGAACAAATTTTAGGGCCTACCACATCAATTGCTATCTCAGCACTGATGCACACTCTGATGAATGTCAACCATGCCACATCATCTTAGCACATTGTTAGGCATGTCAGCAAGCCACATCATCCAAGACTTTCCACCTGGAATAACACATAAATAGATATCAAGTTCCTTCAGTATTGGGAGGAAACCCCAAAGGTTGTTGTCCCAACCTCCCGATACTCTATAGTTGATATTATAAGGCCCTAATAGTCCAATAGTAAAAATATTGACACTCGACCCACTTTCTCTCAACCAATAGATGGTGATATTTGTCTTCTAGTTTTTCAGCCCACTAAACATCAACCACTAAATTAAACAAGATATCCAAACATGACCACTCGCCTGACCCAATAGATACATCTCAATTGATGAGAATATTACTGTTATCCAATAGACTTGTTAGGATCTATTAGTATTAGGGAATTCATGATAAGGGCTATTCATTTTAGTCTTGACATCCAATGCCAAATAACCCAATAACCCAACTGTTAATTGTTGTAACTAAACTTTTGTTAAATGATATGCATATCATGATATGTTAATATTAGGGGTTTGGAATGGGGATTATTCATGCATCTCTCACTCTGACTCTTCATATTTTAGCTACCCAGTACTCTTTCCTTCTAATGATGAACTGTCAACTGCTAAGAGTAATCCCCATTTGTCGATATATGTTTGGGATTTATTATTATCGAATTTTTATGTGGATGTATTTTGAAGTGTAATCCTAACAACCAACTCCTAATACTCCCATAGCCTAATATTCCATATGTCAAACTTAACCTCCTTCATGGCTAAGCTATTGGTTTTAGCCCTCCCACTACACCATGACCAACAGCTAGGGCTAATGATCGCCAAACCCCAAATTTCTAGAAATTCACTAATAATCCCTAGAATTCAAAAGGGCCATCTCTAAATTTTTAATGGCCCACTAGGCTCCCAAAATAATTTTAAAGGACTAAAAATGACTCTAATAAGGAAGCATAGTAAAACATTTTTTTTCAAAAATACATCTCCACAATAGAAAGATATAAGATAGCCAATTTTCGGGTCTTCTCAATTTCACCTAGCTAAATGAGAATCCTTCTTATTTGTTTAATAAAGTTGAACACTTCATATTTCAATTACAAAACTTACACTTAAATGCTAGTATTATGGCTTATCACTTGAGGAAATAGTCCTCTTAACTTTTAAGAGTAAATATTTAATATACATATAAGGACTAGTACACACACACAATAGAATTAAGATATATTGAGGCTTTTATTAGCTTTGCAACATATTTAATAATATATCTTATAGGTGTCTCCACCAAGGGTTTTATCAAATGATTTTCAAGGTATTTCTAGGAAAATGTCACAATATTCTCATTTCTAACAGGAATATGACACAATTGTTCCATCTTCTATCTTTCCTAGTAAAGGCAGAGACACTGAAAAGGGAAGATACTTGGGCTCAAATCAACCATTGGATTATTTTCCACAACATAATATAATAATTCAATTCTATTACAAGAAACATACTTTAATGGATATATTTCTATATAGATTTCCTTCTTATAAGTATTCATAGCTAGTAATCAGGTACATTTAAAAGAATAATTCTATTTCATCATTCATACATACTTAGTGAACCAACATGAAACAATTCACAAAGAATTGAAGAATAATAGAATTTCTTTAATAAAGGAATAATATGTTAATTTGATTCACAAAAAAATTCTAGAGAATAAAGGAGAGCCACTCTCCACCCAACCATAAGCTAAGCTATAATGTAGTCTTTCTTGCAATTAGAGACGCATGAGCCAAATTTGATGCCTTGAAAGGAAATATCACTTATGGTTCAACAAGAATTCATTCAAGGTAGAGAACACAAAGGCTACTATCTTTCATGCATAAGGATTTAGTGTGATGCATTTTTTCCATTGATCCAAAGCTTGCTATATTGCATAGTATGACCTCATTGGACCTACATAACATGAAAGGAGCCCTTCATTAATTCAATAATCCTTGGCGCTTCCCTTTCTTAGTGATTTTTGTGCATGTAGTCAACAATATATTTCAATAATTCGAGGTGGATTTTTGGCTTAGGCTAAAGGATTTTGCACTCACTCCCTAATTAATATAGCAACCCAAAACGTTACATGGGCTACTACATCTTCTAAGTATTTTTTCTCACCTTCTATAATCCTTGGGCAGTTCTGGTTCACTCCATGATACTTGAGCTTATACACAATCATATTTCCTTGTACGTATCCATTAATTTTTTCTCTATATTATCTCTTCTCACACACAAGTACTCTATAATTTTCTATCTATTTCTCTATCTGTTTTTCAACTCTCATACCCCTGCAAGCGCTTACCTCAATTTTACACTATTAGTGATGAAAATCAAGTCCATTTTCCTCGAATATGTGGTCAATACAAACTAGATAGAATGGGTACGTGGCCCATATCTCTCGATCAATTTTGTACCAACCACTCATTCTTATCCTAATTGTTGGCAATTAGGTAGTTCAACCACGAGGCTAGAAATCAAAACAATTAATTCAAGGTCAAATAGGAAATTTTCAAAAATCTGCCTTGCACATTCTCTATTAAGAATTGAGATCTTTTTTGGCTTGTCTCTTCTAAAGTATTTGGAAATATAATAATAAAGATAAATATTAGAGTTGTTATAGATTTTTGACCCATTTACATTTATTTTCCCACACATGATTCAGTAACATAATTAATTATAAAAACAATATAAGCAGGGGCTTAAATTCTAGTGTATGATCTAGATTGGATCATTATATTTTTTTTCATCCATCCTGATGCTTTTAGAGTGAAAAAAGTGGAGGAATCAACTCTGAGGACCATTTTTACTGGTGGGATCCAGTTTGTCAAATTGGGGTTTGAAACCTTCTGTGAGCGGTTTGAGGCATGAAACAACATTTTTTAGGGATAAAACTTTGATCTCATGTTACAAAACATTTCTTTCCTATTCTACATGCACATATCTTTCCAATGACACAAGAGTTGCATCAATCTAAGTCCATATGCAAACATTATGCCACTGAGAAGTTGACCTTCCTATTTTCACAACCATAATTTGAGAGGATGTCATGTCATCCTCCATTATTCATGAAAAGGGGATAAAAACATGATTATGATGTAGAAGGGTGTAGAAGAGTCTATATTATAACTTCTGGTTAAGAGTTAAGGTAGTCAAACCTAACCAATAGTGGGATTTTTTTTGTTTTTTTACGATATGTCTTCAAGATCCATCATATAATAGTATTATTTGCCAACGCATTTCAAACCAACTAATGTGGTTCATCATCATGACGATAAGATGGAGAAAATACGATCAAGTAACGTTATATAAAAAGTAAAAAGTCACAAAATGACCATCAGAAAAAAATTATTAAAATAAAGCCAATTAATTATAGGAAATCAAAATAATCTAATATAGACAATTATTATAATTATTTATGATATTATATAAAAAGTTAATAATAATGAACTAGGGGGATAATATTTTTTTTTTTTTGAGTAAAACCAATTCTATTAATAAAGAGGAAAAATATTTACAATGTGACCGAAGTCGTTACACTGTTGTGATAAGCATAGTTTCCAGGACAAAACAGGTTAACAAAACCAGAGCATAACCCACGCAGGGGATCTTCATAGTGGACAAAAACTTCACAGAAAACATAAGAAATCCACAGTAGCGTCAACATGGTAAACTTGCCCAATGATAGCCATGGATTAACCCACAAAACTATCGCCAGCAAGAGCATACTAATCATCTTGTGGTTCTTCCACCACCCGACACCATCCGAATTCTGGCTCACCCATAGTTGGAGCAGCTACCTGATCAGAGGGACCAGGATCGACAGGCAGCATCTCCGCATCCTGAGTGCTGCAACCCGGATCGTTCTGAACATGCTGCGGCGCCATACCAATACCAAGCTAAATCGAAGGAGTAGGACCAGAGACTACCCCAGAGCCCCCAGATGAGAGTCTGAGTCCTCCATCTGAGTGGTCTCATAGAAAACCACAATTATGTGAGCTGTTATCCGAGGCCGATGCAGGGAGCTGTTGAAGGAGAAGATTGCAGAGCCGGTCGAGGATGGAGGCCCACGGTAGCGACTGGAAGCACAACGCCGCCCTCTCCCGCTTCTAGTGCCTGGGTAACGACCAGTGAATAATTCGCTGGAGGGGGCGGGCGAATCTGAAGACGAGACTATTGGAGCGCGACGGGTTTGACCTCTCTGGCATCCCATACGCTGACAAAGTCGAGCCATCTTTGAGGGATCAGTATAGCAGATGTGGACAGGCTGAGCGATTGACCTGGGACAAAGACAATGGTGCGGGGAGCTACACAGGCACAGAGACCCGGGAGAGATCCTACGAAGTCCTATCGCCAGCGGGAGCCAATTGAGCATACGACGGAAAATTCCAGAGTGAGAATGAGCAATCGATGAATTGTTAGGACCAATCTTCCACCCCCCTGTAACAGAGACCAGGCTTAAGACCAGACGCTCGAACGAAGGGACATAGGCTGAGAGGAAACTACATAGAGACCACCTGTGAAAACCAAAGGTAAGAACAGAGACCCGAAGATGATAAACATACACGAAAACCTCCCGACTATGATCCAGGACACCCCAGAGGAGAGGGAGGAACAACAAGAGTTGCCTCTGGGGCCAAGAAACTTCAGAGAGAGCCGAAGCGAGGGGATGAGCCCAAAGAGACAACTCGCAAGACATCACTGCAAACTCGGAGCCGCTCCTCTCCTTATACTTGCCCGAACTATCTCGAAAAGCCGCTTCCATGACTACTGCATTGATGATAACCGTCATCTCTTACAGGTTGTAGCGTGTGAGGGGAGGAGTCGTTGCAGAGGACAGGTTGAATGAGCCCGGGCCACCTGAAGGGGGGCTGCTATAATCTGCCTTGCGCGCATGCCGATCTCTTACCCGATTGCTAGTATTTAACGTGGCTTACTGGGTGGGCAGGTGTCGAGCTGCCTCGATCCACTCCAGTCTTTTCATATTGATTTCTACCTCAGTCACCCGCATCCGGGGGAGCTGCATCCTTTTGGACCAAAATAGTGCATTCCTGGGCTTGATCATGATTCTGAATGATGTCTGTAGTTCCTGTGAGTATAGTGCTCTCCGCATCCACTCCAAAATTGGCAAGAAGATCCGCAACCTTGTTGCCATTCCTCTTGACATGATTGAAGATAATGGCTAGGTTATTGTGGAGAAGTTGTTCTATGGCCTCCAGTCTGGCCTCAAGCCTCCAGAGCATGTTAATGTGTCTCATTATATGGCAAAAGCAAAAAAGTACTCAAATGAAAAAGATAAAAAAAAATAATATAAAAATATCAATTAAATGAGTTGAGTTTCATACTTGTTAATTATAAAAAATAAATGCTAAATTTGTAAAAAAGCTGACTCACAATAAATTTTGGTAAAAGCTATAGTGAACCTATTTATTGGGTTTAGAAAATATAAATAATGTTATAAAAAGTAAATACTAAATTTGCAAATAAGTCAACTAATAGTAAATATTGGTAAAAGCTATGGTTAATCACTCACAAAATATAAATAACTTTATGTAAACTTAAATGAAATGCTAAAACTCTTTAAAAATATATATAAAAATAGAAGTAGAATTTCTAAACAAATAATTTTCTATATTATATTTTGAATAATATAAAATACGTTATTATAATCATAATTAAAAATTCTATTATAAAAAATATAAAATATATTTTAAAAATTTTCAAAAAATATTTTTAACATTTTGTTATATGTTATTTTCAAATTTCTATTAAAAAAAATTGATTTTATAAACTTGAAAGGGTAGTTTCTTGGGTCGCGGTTTTATATATACGAAAATATGATCATTTTTACTAGTATTTTAATAATAATTAAAAAATATGCTTATTTTTTATTTTTAAATTTGTTTAGCAATCTTTAGAATGTTTACAACACATCTCTTAAAGAAATTGAATTAAAAAACATAAATCAATAGAGAAATGGGGGGTCGCGGTTTTGTCACTACTTAAAAATTTATGTAAAATATTAATGATACCTTTTAAAGAAAATGAATAAATTAGATAAAAATTATATATTAAATTTTAGAAAAAATATGACATGAAATTGAATTTAAATGGACATGCTTTGTCTTCTTTTACCACCACCTATTTTTTGATGATTTTGTAATTTTAAGAGTAAACATTCCAACTCCATTTATTTTTATAAAACTTCTTTGCCACAAAAAGGGAAAAAGTGATACACATTAACATGCTTTTACCATAGCTATTTTCCTCGCATGGGTATCGTTTTGAAGATGTTTGACCATGTTGATAAGGATTTGGGAATCACCTTCAATTTCCAGGGGCTGAAAATTGAGATCTTTGGAGATGAGAAGCCCTTGCCAGAGTCCCTCCAGTTCCACCTAGTTGTTAGTATCCCAGCCTATATTCCCAAAGTAAATATGGAGAGGTGAGCCTTCATGGTTTCTGAAAATGCTTCCAAATCCTGCATTTCTGGGATTACCCTTAGAAACGCCATCAAAATTGAGCTTGATTGTGTTCTTTGGGGCAGGAGTCTAGGTGTCCTTTTTATTGTTGTTGCTCATGGACTGGGTTTGAATTTGAGTTCCCTCCGAGAGTTGCAGATTCCAGTTACCCCAAATGGCCTTCTCGTTTGCGGTGGAGGTAAAGTCATCCTGAGTCCAGCTGCGAAGCGCTAGGGTCTCTTTGAGGTTATGGCATAGGTTGCACCATATGATCTCCCGCAGAGTGCTTTGATCCTTAAATATGCGCTTATTCCTCTCTTTCCATATAGTCCAGAGGAGGAGACCAGGAATTAATCTCCATAAATGATTGAGAATTTCACTTTTGTAAGGGTTCTGTTGCCACTGGTGCAAGGAGTCGAGGATGTCTTCCGACCTTTTGCATTTTCTTTAGCACCGAAAGCTAGCCTTTTCCCACAATTGATTGGCCAGTGAGCAAGAATTAAGGAGGTGTTGGATGGTTTCCTCCTGGGATTTGTAGTTGACGCACATAGAGGGTCCATGAAAGTTCCTATGTCTAAGGTTGTCCCAAGTGAGGATTTTCCAGTGCCCGACCAGCCAAAGAAAAAGGGAGACTTTGGGCCAAATGCCTGAAGACCATATTCTGTTCCAGATGGGATCTAGGGGCTTTGGATCCATGCAGATGATTTTATAAGCCTCTTTTGTGGTAAAGGATCCCCTGGGTGAGTAGCCCCATCGAAGAATGTCCTTGTCCTCTGAGTATCTAATTCTCTGATTTTGGAGCTCCCTCTCCAAATGCTGCTGAGTGTGATGAGCTGCATTCTCAATTATTCTATTACTGTGCTTCCATTGTCTATACCCCTTTTCTACCTCCTGAATCCAATTCTGCCATACCTCCTCCTGTAGCTGCCCTTCCCTGTAGTGGTTTGGAGGCTGTTCAAGAGTGCTGTAGAGCTTCGGTAGCTGATTCCATGCATCCATCCAGAACCGCGCTGATCGACCATTTCTCACTTCCCAGAAACTGTGTTGCTAGATCATTAGGTAGTGTTGTTTAGCAGCGTTCCATATAAGAGAGCCTTTTGCAGAGCGTGTGTATCTGGTCAGGTCTTCCTGCGGTCTATTGTTGGAATATTTAGTAGTCCAAATGGATGCCCAAGGCTTGTTGGGAGCCGTAAGCCACTGCCACCAAATTCTCACGCACATGATTGTGTTGCTGTGAATGGAGTCCCTTAAACCTGTGCCCTCTTTTTCTTTAGGCTTGCAAACTGTGGTCCATCTTACCAAAGCCCATTTGCAATTAGTTCCTATTGCACCCCACAGGAAGTTGTGCTGAAGGGCCTTTATTTTTTTGATAAGCCATTTAGGCGCAGCCAGGATTGAGAAAAGGTAGAGCGGCATGGCCTGAAGGACAACTTTGATTAGCACTAGATGACTAGCAATATTCAGGGTTCTATGAGTCCAGAGATTTAGGCGAGATTCAAGCTTCTCGAGGAGCATTCGCCAAGAAGCATGCTTAAGGGCCAAATCAATGAGGGGTGCTCCGAGGTATTTAGAAGGAAGAGAGTCTATGGAGAAGCCCAAGATTCAAGCAATGGAAAATTGGGTGATAGGGGGAGTGTGGAAAAAGAAGATCTGCGATTTGGCCTTATTGATACTGGTGCCTAATGCCTCAGAGAAGTCATTCAGCAGGGATTTGAAAAGAGAGGCTTCCTGAACTGAAGGGTACCCAAAGAGCATATTGTCATCCACGAATTGTTGGTGTGAGATAGCTAGCAAATTGTGAATGGATAAACCTTTGAGTTGCTGGGAGAGGAGGGCTTGCTTGATGTGGCGACCCAGGCCTTCTACCATTAGCACAAAAAGGAAAGGGGATAGAGGATCTCCTTGCCTGATTCCTCTAGAAGGGCTGAAAGGACGGGAGGGGATGCCATTTATGAGGATGGAGAAAAAAGTTGAAGAGATGAGGCTCATAACCCATCGCACCCACATAGGCGAGAAACCAAAAGTTGTTAACATTTTTTGTATATAAGTCCAGTTGAGCTTATCAAAAGCTTTTGAAAGGTCGAGCTTGAGAATCATACCTGCTTGTTTGGACTGCTTGAGGGAGTGTATGATTTCATGTGTGAGGATGATGCTATCCAGAATCTGTCTTCCTTCCACGTAGCCCGATTGTTCCGGCGAGATGAGCATGGGAAATAGCGGCTTTAACCTGTTGGCGATGACCTTGGAGATCACTTTGTATATTACATTACAGAGTGTGATTGGACAAAACTTGTTCGGGGTTCTAATGGCCTCTTCTTGAGGGACCAACGCAATGAAGGTAGCATTGAGAGAGGGCAAAAGCCAGTGAAGAGTGCACGATTCCTCCACCACTAGCCATACCTCTCCTTTTATCAACTCCCAGAAAGTATGGAAGAATGTAGTGGTGAAGCCATCCGGGCCAAGGGCTTTGCCTTCCTTGAGCTGGTTCATAGCTACATCCACCTCCTGTTGCGTAGTTGGGCATAGAAGGAGTTCATTGTGCTCTGCTGTAATGATTTTATGCACATTTTTAATGATTTTTTCTATGGCCGCCCGCCTATCCGCATGGGGCTCTTGATGGACCTGTTGGAAGTGTCGTAGGAACTCCTGCTCAATCTCTGCATCGTTTTATATTCTCTTCCCTTCCGGGTTTTGTATGAAAGAAATGGTATTGTGCATTCTTCACTGAATTGTGGTTTGATGGAAGAATTTGGTGTTCCTCTCGCCTTCTTTCAGCCACCTAATCCAGGACTTTTGCTTCCACAGTATTTCCTCCTACTTCCTTCTCTCCTCAAGTTGATTATGAATGCGTTGTTCCTGAGCAAGGGTCTCTTCATTGTATCCCTCTGTTATAATTTGTTGTTGTAGCTCTTTCATTTCCTTGTTTAAATCCTGCTGCACTTGAAAGATGTTGCCGAATGTCTCTTTGTTCCAGCACTTGATTTGGGCTTTGAGGAATTTGAGCTTTTGCTGAAACTGAAACATTTTTGTACCATCTGGTTGAGGGAAGGAGGTCCAAGTAGATCTGATGAAGTCTTTGAAAGCGGGGTGGGAGAGCCAAAATGCTTCGAAGCGAAATGGTCGCTTTGTGACATTACCCGGTCTTTGCCACTGGAGGGAGATAGGCCAATGATCCGAGCCTGAGTAAGGGAGAATTGATGCAGAGAGGTCTCCTCCAAGGTGCACCGCGTTGTCCGAAATGAGGAATCTATCAAGTTTGGAAGCAATTTGTTGCCTCCCTGTTCTTCGATTACTCCATGTATGCGTGCCGTTGCAAAATTGCATGTCAATTAGAGAATTATTTTGGATGAAATCTTTGAAGTGGGCGTCTTCCAGCTCCAGCCTAGCTCGCCCTCCTTGCTTTTCTTCTATCCTAGTAATCATATTATAATCGCCCCCCATGATCCAAAGAGCGTGTACTCTGTTGAGGTTGAGCGCTTCTATTGTGTTTAGAACTGTGATTTTGTTGTTAGCTTCCTGAGGGAAATAAACGTTGGTTAGATGACCATGAATGTTGGTGCCTATAATGTGAAAGGTGGCTTGAATAATGTGATGCAAAGCATGGACGTCTATTAGTCCTATCACTTGAGTGTTCCATGCGATAGCCAGACCGCTCGAGGCCCCTGAGGCATCAACTGCAAGCGAGTGAAATCCTGGCCATGCCTTGGAAAGAATGTTCCCAAGAGTGGTACTGTTACACTTCATTTCTTGGAGAAAGAAAATCTGCGGCTGCTCCTGCTTTATCATGTTTTTTATTAATTTGAGTTTCCCCGAGCTATTGAGCCCTCTTACATTCTATGAAATAAGTTTCATGATTCACTACTGGGGGAGGGTTTGTAGTACTTATTTAACTTAGCATACCTGCCTGAATCCACTAGGATTTTCCCTAATGCAATAGTTTGTCGGAGATCTATTATCCTCCCTCGCTTTCTGGAGTCCTTAGGGGGAAAGCTCCCATCCCAAAGACTACCCGGTTGGATGCCAAGTTGCTGTTGCTAGTAGGCCCTAGATAAGATGACTTCCAATTTGTTGATCTGGTGCTCTGGTATCTTATCATAGTCCTTTTTTTTACAGACCTGCTCGAGCTCCAGAATGTCAAGACCATTTAGGTCAATGCTATCAGGTTCTTCATCCATTTGTTGTACCTGGTTTTCTTCATCCGCACTAATTGCTAAGCTTAAGGATTGACTGGGATCACCGTCAACATCCATTTCTTTTGCTTTTCCATTTGAGATCTTGCTGGCCTCCTTTGGGGTGTAAGTAGCAGTAATAGGGGGTCGGGTTATGGAAGGGGATCTGACGGGATGAGGGATGGCAGAGGAGGAAGATGGCTTAGTGTTGGGTGTCGAATGCAGAGTATGGTCATCTCAGGTTCTAGCAAGGACTTCAAAACTATTTCTTGTTGAGGGAAAGGGGGTAGCACCCTATTGGGGTTTCTTCCCTGTGCAGGTTTTCTTGTGTGTTCTTTTACGATTGGCTACTTTAATGAAGCTGTCTTGATCCAGCTTGTCTGAGGGAGCAGAATTTTGGGCATTTAGAGGACAGTCTCTAAAGAGATGCCCCAGAGCATGACACCTTTGATAGCGAAAGGGAACATGTTCATAATCCAAAGGTTGAACCCATTCATAGTCATCATGGAAAAGACTTACCAAATCCGGGAGGGGTTTGTCCAGCCACATGAAGATGCAGATATGGGCATAGGAGGTGTATCTACGCAACTTTGTCTCTTCCGCCAATTTTATGAACTCCCCCAACCCATTTCCTATGTCTTTGAGCGAATCTTCATCCCAGTATTCCACTTCAAGCGAGTACATCCAGATCCAGACTGGAGCCCAGTTGAGGTCCTCCTTGTCTGGGTTAAATATTTCCACCCATTCTCATAAGTACAGGCCCGCCGAGTTGAAGAAGTAAGGTCCTTCATCCATTATTCGATTCCTATCTTCTATGCAAATAAAGATCACAGTAAAGAACCCCTTTAGCCCTAGCTGTTGGGTGACATGGCGTTTAGGCTTCCATTTGGCAGAAATCCAACCTTGTAGTGCCCTTTCCGTTGGCCAAAAGCCAACAAATTTTCCAATAAGCGCATGGTCCTTCATAAACTGGATTTTCCCATTGATCCTGTGGCTTGGAAGTTCTATCTTGGGCCTTTCAACCGCCACTGGTTTGCATGTCTTCGATGTGACCCTAGGCCATTCCTCTGACTCTGGTTTCCCATCTGGTATCTCTTTGCTTTCTTCTGTCTAGAGCGCGGTCGCATTTGTCTTGTTTTGCAGTGGAGAATCCATGTTGACCTCATTCTCTTGTTCTGGAACAGAGGACTGAGTGCTTGGTTGCGCTGGTGGCTTCCGAATGGACGAAGGGGAGGGCTTTGATGCCCCCCTGGGCGAACTCCATTACCGTGCTGGTAAGCCAAGGAAGGGTTGTATCTTTTTGGTAGGCAATCGATCTGAAGGGGGCAGAGAGTGTGCAGGTCATGCAGACTGCGCCGTCGTAGGGTTTACCAGAACCCTAGAGCCAAAGCTCTCATCAAATTTTATCCCTTAGGGATAATATTTATTAAAAAGAGGGTAAGATGGCAATAGGGGAATAATAATACAGTATTGAGTATAATTAAGATAAAAATAAAGAAACATAAATAAAGAATAATTAATATATTAATAAGTTGGAATAAACATTTAAAGGGGAAATTTGATAATAATGCTAAAGATAATGAAAATATAATATTAAAGATAAATAAGATAGTAATAAGGAAAATTTGTAAATAATAATAAAAATATAAAAAATATACTGCATTAATACTCTTGGTAAATATTAAGGATATTATATTAATATTTTAGGATAAATTAATATCTTTTAGAAAGTTAGGATAATAAAATATAAATAAAAGAAAAACATTAAGATAATAAATTTAAGGGTTAGGATAAAAAGCAAATCAAGAGTAAAAGATTAAGATAAAAAAATATATATTAATTAATTAATTAAATTAAAAACAATGGAATAGATAAAATATAAATATTCAAATAATAATAATAATAATAAGGAAGAAGACACAACATAAGAGGAAGAGAATTTCAAGAATACATGGATCCAATTTCTGCTGACATCCTCCTTTTTATTTATTTATTTATTATATATCTATTTCATTATTTTTTGATCAGTTTAATTAATTAATTAATATCTATTTTATTATCTTAATATTTTTAACTAAGTATTTATATTTTATTATCTTAACTTTATAAAATAATAATATTTATCCTAAAGTATTAATATAATATCCTTAATATCTTTAATATTATATTCTTAATATTTACCCAAAAATATTAATAGAATATATTTTTATATTTTTATTATTATTTATAAATTTTCCTTATTTTTATCTTATTTATCGTTAATATTATCTTTTCATTATTTCTATCCTTATTAACAAATTTTCCCCTAAAATATTTATTCCAACATTTAATATATTAATTATTCTTTATTTTTCTTTCCTTATTTTTATCCTAATTATCCTTCATACTATATTATTACTCTCCTATTACCATCTTACCCTCATTTTAATAAAGATTATCCCCCTTAATTCATTATTATTAATTTTTTTTTAATATCATAAATAATTATAATAATTTTCTATAGTATATTACTATTATTTCATAACAATTAATTTTCTTTATTTTAATAATTTTTCTAACGATCATTTTGTGATTTTTTAATATTTATATAGTCTTGCTTGATCAAATTTTATCTATCTTAACGTCTCACTCATGAATAACATTAGTTGGTTCGAAACATGTTGTCAAATAATACTTTCATGTGATGGATCGTGAAGACATTTCTTCAAATAATTCTTCTCACAAAAGCCTACATTTGGATACACTAGTAGGCCATCGGGCTATCTTATAGCTAAGCCACCAGGAGGAAAAGGGCATCCATTATTTCAAGTGCATTTTTTCCATAACTTAGCAAAAATAGCCATGAGGGATAGGGGAAAGACTACACATAGAGGATTTGTGCACTCTGGTAGCCCATGGGCCATAGGCCTTAATTCTTTGTACTCAAAGTCATAATTCATGAAGAGAAAGAGAGCAGGGTGACCTCACCTTCTAGCTAGGTTTTCTCCCAAAAAGGTTTCCCAGGGCACAAATTTTCTCAAATGAGCGTGTGAACTTTATATTTTTATTTTTCTCTATCTTCTTCATAAATTTAATTCACATGCATACACTATTAACATTAATCTCCAAATCTCTAAATATAAAGAGATATAAAAATGTAATATTGTAGGATTTCAAATTCTAAAAATAATTTTATTAAATATGTTGTGACAAGCTATCCAGTGGAAAATCCATGGTAGTTTATAGATCAATGGGTTACAATTCCTTCCCCCTTAAATGAACACCTTCCTTGGTGTTTACACCATTTTAGGTGCCATCCTCAACAACACACCATTCTAGGCATATTTTGTTCAATGCAATATTATGTAGAATTCTCCCTTTTAGCAAGACTAACATTAGTGATCTTGAATATCAACATCATCTTCATGTCATTTTCCTTTCCCACTTCCTTTCCCACTTGTTCAACAATGGTATTTGTTTCTACCATATGGTCACTTCCATACATGTGGAATTCCATTAAATTCCCACATAAAAAAACTAACAACATATGTGTTACAACCTTTTGGATATACAACAACAATAAATTTTTCCACAGGAGATCTTAATTTTCACAAAACAATACACAATTTTACAAATTAAATTTTCAACATAATACTATTTGCATGGTTTTCCTTCAATTAATTAGGCTTCCGAAGGTAACAATCTCAATTAAATACTTATGTTAGAAACACCCATTCGCGCTCATGGTCCCAATGAACATATAATATCATATTTTAATAACTATTTTATTAAAGTCTCCTCTTCCTTGTAGTGATTCACGATTTTAGGTTCAATAAATCCCTTTCTCTATTGCACAATTGTTTAGGTGATCTACCAAACCAATGCTTCCTTTCATATGAAGATCAAAGAGATTGTTAGAGTCTTATAGCCAAGGCAACCCTTTGACTTACTCTAACATAGTTTACATGTTATAGGGTTCTAGTGTCATGATAGTCACCTTGTTCCTAGGATTTCTACTGCACAACCCTTATCTGTATTTCTTGTATATATTCATCATTTCACTTGTATCTCAACACACAATTCCCATGAGATATATTATAAAAATTTCAAATAGAGATTTTGTTTTCCAAACTTGCTTCCATACAACATCGAGTTCTCACAAACAAGAGTTTGTTTTCATAATATTGAGTTCCTTGTAAGTGGTATTATTTTTAGCCTTCATAAAGTGTTTACACTCCTTGTTGTACCTAAGGAACTCTACTCCCAATATGCATTTTTACTCAACAAGATAATGCTAGTTTTTGTGCATAAAAAATATTTTCAATACATTATTTACAACCACTAAATTGGTCTTCAGTTCATTCATATAGCGAATCATTCAATCATATAAGTTTCATTGTATAATAGTGAAAAGGAGACATCATTTCCCTACATAATCATTTGATATCATATTAGTTATTCGAAAAGAAAAAATCATATGAAAAATAAACTTTTCATGCCAACAAATAATATTATATCAAGGCCAATAATTTTATTTCCACTCTATCTATTTGGATATCCATATGAGAATTCATGATAAAATCAATTATTCCACTTTACTTTCAATGGGAGTGAGGTATTCACACCACCTACTTCACTAATCAAGAAATTTTCTTTTCTTTTCTTTTTCTAAAATACTAACAATCATTGCTTTCCATAAAATTTAGTCATGTTAATGCTTGTCCTATAGAAGAATGTAAGCATTTGGTGCATTAAAAAAATATATACTAAAATTTTCATATATCATGGTCATATCAAATCTAAGCATGCCACTATCATATTCCATTCATTCCCTCAATGCATTACCAAACATAAATTATCTTTAACATTTTATTGTATCACTCACTTATTTAACTTTCGTTTACAATGAAACACATAATTCTAACATTTTACCAAATCTTATGTGCAAGAAGCTTTATGTTGTAACAGTACCACTCTTAGGAATCCATGCAATACATGCATTCAATTAAAATCATTCATAAGAAATACAAACTCATCTTGAAGTAATTCTTACCCAATTCCTTCATCTTACTAACTATTGCGGTATGGCTAATTTCCATACTTACATGGATGCCATCATTATGCATACTTAGTTGATGATTTTTCAAGGGTTCCACCTGTATATGTCTTTAGTTTCTTAGCATTATCCCCTTGTCATTACCTTCAAGACTCTTTTCAATGGCTAAAGATACTTATGTTGCCAAAAATCCCATTTCTAATAAGAGATCGGTTGAAATTTCTTTTGGAGTGTACTATGTGTAATTCTTGAAATGTTTGACATTTCGAGTGAATACTTCACCCATAATCAGGGACATAAAGCTGATTGAGAGGCAGAGAAGACATAGACTAAGGATAAATAAAAAATTTGATGTGTGTGAATGCTGAAGTAATTAGGGAAAGGAATAAGGAAAAAGCCAATAAACCTAGAAGAGTCGAATTTGATTAGAAATTAGTTAACAAAGGCCTTAAAAGGTAGGAATGGAAAGAGTCAAAATTATTATGAAGGACAAAGTTAAAGAAGAGATATTTTAGTATCAAATATTGAGAATACTCAGTATCTTCAATGTATTAACAAAATCAACGTTAAAAAAACCAATAAGATTCAAGATGATGATGTCATCTCTAGGGGTAACTATTTTTGGAGGGAAGAGAAGAAAACTAATTTTTTATTGTATTTTTGGCTTATCTCTTGATAGGTCTACTCAAAGGTCAAGTTTAGGCATCAATTGGGTGCATAATTAATTATGCATCGAGTACCCACACTACATTGCATATTTTAAAAAAATCAGTGAGGATCTACTCAAAAGTATTTAGAGTGCACACTCATTAGATGTGTAATTAATTTTGCATCCAATGGGTGCCTACGATTTAGATTTGAGTAGATCTTCAACGAGATAAGCTAAAATTACAACTAAAAAAATAGTTTTCTTTCTTTTAAAAATTCATAACTCCTATTTTATTATTTTCCATTAGAGGCCCATTTTTTACCTCAAAATTTCTCAATTGTTTCCTAATTAACAATTTCATTTGTACTTCAATTATTATGAACCTTGCACCTTTAAATTGATAAGGAAATAGTAGTTATAGACCTCTTCGAAAAGGAAACCACCTTTTGTAATGAATACAATGTATAAGAAAATATCTAGAGATCCCACGACTAAGTCTCCTTAGTATATATACGAGACAATGGTTACAATTATAATAAAACTGGACCGTGAAAATATTTATCTGACCTCCTAATATATAAAATAAATTAATATGGAATGCTTATAGGTATTGATATAGGGCCTAATGGCCATAACCTAGCCCCCCTTCTTTAGAATTGTTTTCCCTCAAAGCTTGTATTGAGGGTGTTTCTTCATGAACTATTATTTTCCAAGTAGCTTCTTCTAGATGCACGTTTTTCAACTTGATTCATAACTCTATTTTGGTTATTTTTCGAAGAGAAAGTGAACATTGATCTATAACTTTTATGGTTCAAGAATCAACCTCTCTTTTTCATCCAATTCTGTAATTTCATTTTGCACTATTATAGTTTTTCCCACAACCTTTTTTAGGAAAGATACATGAAAAACCTTGTTAGTTTGAGAATAAGACAAATCTAACTCATATGCCACTTCTTGAATCTTGTGAATAATATTGTATGTGCCATAAAATTTTGGAGCTCATTTTTTATTATTCTTTTACTTAAGTGTAAATATCTTATTAGGTTATAGTATGAGAAATACCCAATCACCCTCCTCAAATTCACTTTCACTTTGATGTTGAATTTATTTTTTCTTCATTCTCCTCTGTGCCACTTGAAGGTTTTCCTTAAGAAACGTTAAATTTTGATTAGTTTTTGCATATGTGACTCTATTTCTTGTACTTTATGCTTATCTTTCAAAAACGTGAGATACTAGGAGTTGAATATCCATATAGAGCCTCAAATGGGGTTATTTTAGTATATGTACGATACGTAGTATTATACCACCAGTCTACCATAGGAAGCCACTTCATCCATTGAAATTTGTTATCTAAAGAGTAACATTGTAGATAACTTGATAAACATTTGTTAACTATTTATATTTAACTATTTATTTGTGGATGATATGTTGAATTCATAGCTAGTGTTGTTCCACATATCTTCCATAGTTCTTTCCAAAAATTATCTATGAATTTTGGATCTATGTGATTCACTATTACCTTAGGAAGACCATTAAGTTTATGAGTTTCCCTAATGAACGCTTCTTCTACATGGTTTTCTATGCATTTGCTTTGAATTCCACAAGAATGTGCATATTTTGTGAGTCTAACGACGACAAGTAATATGGAATTAGGAGGAGTGCTTCTAGGTATTAATTCAATTTGATGTTCATGATCTCTAAATGGAGGCAGAGATTTGAGAATTTATTTAAAGATTCTATAGTGTTTTTCCAAGGTTCCTTTTATCTTCCTACATAACTTTGACAAAATATAGTTTAACCATAATTCCATTTGTTTGGCTCTGAATATGTCATATTACTCAGTATATAAAGTCGTCATTCATAAGTCATATTCCCTCTTTTATGACACTATTGATAGCAATTATACCACCAACTTCTGCTAAATCTTCTTCTTTGTGGTTAATTATGATAATTTTTTTATCTTTCTAATTAATTAATTTTTTGTAATATGTTTTTTTAATTAATTTATACATCTTTTTGGGGGAATTTACATTTTAATAAATTTTGTATTTTTAAATTATATTTTAGAAACGAGATTTTTACTTTTATTTATTTATTTATTTATTCAAATTTGTTTTTTTTTTTTCTTTTAATTGTTTAATAATTTTTAATTTATTTCGTTTTTTTTTTTTCTATTCTTAAATTTTCTATTATGTTTTAACTTTTGTTTTATATATATCTATCTCTATATATATAAATTTTGAAATGTTTTGTTTTATTTTATTTTATTTTTATTTTTATTATTTTATAATTGTTGATTTTTTTCATGTTCTATTTTTAACTTTTATTTAATTCAAAAAACATGGTTTTTTGTTTTAAATGTTATTTATTTTTTTATTTTAATTTATATTTTAAATTATTTTTGGTTTGTTTTTAATTGTGTTTTAATTTTCCTTTTTTAAATGATTTTTTTTTTTTTTATTATGGTTTGTCATTTTTAATTTTAAACGATATTTTTAATTTTGTTATTTTTTTTAAAATTTCATGTAAATTATTATTTTTTGGAAAAAAAAATGTGATAATTATTGAACGTAAAATTTGTTAACTTTTCAATTTTTTTCCTAAAAAATATTTATTTGACATGTCATTTCTAGAGAAAAAATCTGTAAATATATATTATTTTAATTATATTTATATGAATCTGTTTTTTTATAAATATTTAAAATTATTATTTTTTAGTGACAATTATTTTCTGTGTATTGAGGTAGTAATTAACAATACGTAAATATATAAAAAAAAATTCTAACTTCAAATTATTAAGGTTATTATATTTTTAAAGCTTTGTTAAAAAATAATATTTCATTATAAAAATCATTGGAAAGAAAAACAAAAAAACAAACTTGAAAACTCCTTAAAAAAACATTTCTTGAAGAAAAAGAACATGACAACTTGAAAAATAGTTAAATAACAAACATTTTAAAAAAATGTGCATGCTCAAAGTATAAGAAAATTTATGTGTCAAATCAATGTATCATCAACACTTGTTAAAATGAGCATGAAAATCACCATTTAAAAAAATGTTCACATTTAATAAAAAAATTAAAGTGACAAAAATAAACTCCAAACAAAAAAAATTAATGTTGTATCAACACTTCTAAAAATCAACATCAAAATTATGAATGGTTCAAAAAAAATTAATGTTGTATCAACACTTTTAAAAATGAACATCAAAATTATGAATGGTCATGAAGTCTTAAAAAAACTTAATAACTTTATTTGTGTCATATCCCCAAAATAGGATATGGGGTGACAAGATAATCAATGGTAAGTCGTTTGTCGATAAAAATGGAATTTTATTTTTTAATTTTACCACGTGTCATATCCCAAAAATAGGATATAGGGTGACCAACATAATTAATGTTAACTCGTTTGTCGAGAAAAATGGAATAGTATTTCAAAAGGTCAAAATGCTTCCGTAAATATTATTGAGGAAATACCTCTACACGAGGTGATAAGCCAATTGTGGAGGATATACTCCATTTTAAATACAAACATGTCCACGCTTCACAGTGGATTTGGATCATCAAATATACTACATTTTAAATACCAACATGTGCATGCTTCACAGTAGATTTGGATCATCAATTTGGATTGTCAATTTAGGAACTTGGGCCAAGTATGGATAATTAGGCATGGGATTTGCCCCATCACGATAGTTAATGTGATGGTGCCAAGCGAAAGGTGGTATTGGCAAGAGTGGTAAGGGAAACGAATAGTTGTAGAGGTATGGAAATTAGTTTTCCAAAGATGATTTGGTGCCTAGCGAAAGGCGGTATTGGCAATGGTGGTAATGGAAACGAATAGTTGTGGAGGTATGGAAATTAGTTTTTCAAAGATGATTTTGGCCTTTGCACTCGCTTTTATGGTGAGAAGTGTCTTTTAGGTGGCAAGTAATTTGTCAAGAGTAAGTATGAATTAAACATTATTAATTTTAACCTTTAGAGTAGATGTAGATCATTGATCTTGATTTAGCATGTAGGGCCTTGCATAACCACATACCATTATCTTTATGTCAATAGAACAATCCCATGTCTCTAATTTAGCGCATGTAAGGTCATGTATAGCAACCTACCATTATCCTTATGTCAATAGAACAATCCCACAAGAGTGGCATGTCTCAAATGAGTATGCTGTTATCTGTATGTATTTGCGGATGTACACTTTTACTCATACTTCACAATAGATTTACCTGCTACGTTGGTAACGAGGACAAGATTGAAGAAGGAATGGCTATTCACGGTGAAATGAATTCTTCCCTTCCTCCACGGCAACGCTTACTTTACAAGCTATAGGCCATTAATGTAGTTGGGTTGTATATGTTCATTGTTAAATTTATATTGTTTAGATTTAAAATATAACGGTTGAGTATATACAATCAGATATAAATAATAACCTATGGCCTAAGATATATTGGTTGCCTTCCTCAAGAAAAGACCTTACAACAAACCCATGTCAAAATAATAATTTCAAAATCAAACCCATCTCAAAATATTAATTTCAAAATCAAACAGTCGAGCATATACAGCCAGACCTAAATAATGGGCTTATGGCCTGAGATATATTGGTTTGTTGAAGATAATAGAGAATATCCTAGAATAGGCTGAGTTGGTTCACGTAACCTCAGGATAGGAATTATTTTCTATTTCTTAGGATGTTGTTCTAACTTCCCTAAAACCATATTTTCTATTTAATGCGTAATGTGCATGAACAATGTAGAGCATTCTGCAAAGCCAGACTCCCCTGGTTCAGACTCTCTTTCGTAGCGCTGACCAGTGGGTTTTATTTTATTAATACAAACATTGCCATTTTTGCCATGGTATCAGAGCGTCAGGGCTGGGGAACCTATACACTATCTGGTGGGTCTGACTAAACTGAAATCATCGTAGGTTTTGAGTGGATAAGTGCAACGATAAGCACGATGAAATCGTCTCAGAAAATTGGTGTATATTTGCGACTGCCTCGGATATTAGGCATACATCTGCGACGACGTCTCAGAAAATTGGTGTATATCTATGACAGTCTCGGATATTAGGCATATATTTGCGATGATTGTGTAAACAACAAAAAGTCTCCGAGAGAAGGTTGCAAACACTGACAACAGAAGGTTGTTTGGAGGCTGTGAAAGAAGCCATGGTGATCAGTGGGTGTGGTGCAAGATCAAACAACATTGAAGATCAGTGATCTATCTCTAGCACAGATCTGGGGTAAATCTAACATTTTTATTTATTTGTCGATTTTTTTTTTCTAAATCGCCAAGATGAATAACAATATGTTTGAAGCATGCTTGAATGAGCATAACAAGCTTGATGGTTCCAATTATGCAAATTGGAAATTCAAGATGCAGACTCTGCTAGAAGTGCAGAGTGCTTGGACAATTGCGAATGGGGATGAGCTAAGACCCATGGCGCGATCAACATCAATCCCAGATTGGGAGAAGAGATAAGGTAGAGCAAGGACACTGTTAAAGAATTCAACATACTTATACACTCGAAAACACATTAAAAAAATCAAAATAACACACAGATGGAATTTGAACCCAAAAGGGTTAGACAAAGCCGGTGGCAACCACGGCCCACAGTGGTATGTTCAGAGTGTACTATCTAATAAAGACCAAAAGTGCCTACAAGACCGTTGGTCTAGCACCGACACTACAACGCTTATTGGTTGATGATGCAATGATTGGAAGGGTGAATTGACGTGTATAATTACAGAAATCCTTAATTACGCCGTAAGGCGTTCCCATTTGAAATGAATTGCCCCAGCCGCCGCCGTGTTCTATTGTTGACCGTCGATTTATGGTGTTAGACGATTGAAAGAACTGTGATCGTTGATCTAAAACTGTTCAACTGAACGGTGAACGGTGAAAGGTTAATGAGGAAGCAAAACTAAACGGTTAATGAGAAAGCGAAGCGGGACGGACGCACAGGAAGAGAGCCCTGCGTATAATGACGACTAGGATCAACAATATTAGGAACGCCACTCATCCAGATAATATGGACTTCTCCTTTAGTGCAATTGAGAAGATCTTCCAGGACGTGGACAGTATCGGGAACAGCAAGCCAGAGCGCCTCGCTGTGCCAGAGTATCTGATCCTCTGCATCAATGGTGAGGCGGTTTCTTGGTTTTTAAAATTAAATCCTCTGAATCCACATTTCTTGGTTTTTTTAATTAAATCCTTTAAATCCATGCTGAGGCGGTTTCCTTGGTTTTAAAATTAGATCATCTGCATCCATGATGAGGCGGCAACATAGATCCATGGTTCCACAGAAAACGAGAGAAACCCAGCCTTCCAAATTCACTATTGAATATGGATGGCCGGCGTCGAAGGGCTTTTGAGGAGAAATTCCTGAGATCCTGCTGTAAAGTGAAGATGTTAAAAGATTGAGTTGGAGGGCGTATACGGTGCATAGTGTTGGTGCTTGCTCCAGAATGGGTTTCTCCGTTGTGGTATCCGGTAGTGGAATCACGGTTGGGCGACCATTTTCTCCCAATACAGCGGCCATTCTCTCAGATTATTCCTGTAACGTAGACATTGAATCTAAGGGCAAAGAAGAAGGGATTGAGCAACGCCGTAAGCCTTGCAAATATGATGTCTCCCTCAGAGGTAAGCATTTACTTGACGGACTATGGTAATTTTGTTGGGTGCCATTGTCGATTGCACCAAGGAGAATAGGGGATTTTATCAGAAACGCATACATACATGTGTGATAAAGAGAATGTTCAGATTTCACTGTACTTCCTTGTAAGATAATTCATTCATTTATAATTTATAGGATCAACAATATTAGGAACGCCACTCATCCAGATAATATGGACTTCTCCTTGAGTGCAATTGATAAGATCTTCCAGGACGTGGACAGTATCGGGAACAGCAAGCCAGAGCACCTCGTTGTGCCAGAGTATCTGATCCTCTGCATCAATGGTGAGGCGGTCTCTTGGTTTTTAAAATTAAATCCTCTGAATCCACATTTCTTGGTTTTTTTAATTAAATCCTTTAAATCCATGCTGAGGCGGTTTCCTTGGTTTTAAAATTAGATCATCTGCATCCATGATGAGGCGGCAACATAGATCCATCGTTCCACAGAAAACGAGAGAACCCGGCCTTCCAAATTCACTGTTGAATATGGATGGCCGGCGTCGAAGGGCTTTTGAGGAGAAATTCCTGAGATCCTGCTGTAAAGTGAAGATGTTAAAAGATTGAGTTGGAGGGCGTATACGGTGCATAGTGTTGGTGCTTGCTCCAGAATGGGTTTCTCCGTTGTGGTATCCGGTAGTGGAATCACGGTTGGGCGACCATTTTCTCCCAATACAGCGGCCATTCTCTCAGATTATTCCTGTAACGTAGACATTGAATCTAAGGGCAAAGAAGGGATTGAGCAACGCCGTAAGCCTTGCAAATATGATGTCTCCCTCAGAGGTAAGCATTTACTTGACGGACTATGGTAATTTTGTTGGGTGCCAT
The DNA here is from genome assembly GCA_031772625.1 of Pinus tabuliformis. Classification (NCBI taxonomy): domain Eukaryota; kingdom Viridiplantae; phylum Streptophyta; class Pinopsida; order Pinales; family Pinaceae; genus Pinus; species Pinus tabuliformis. The sequence continues at coordinate 672,671,422 of CM062815.1, forward strand.
TGTCGATTGCACCAAGGAGAATAGGGGATTTTATCAGAAACGCATACATACATGTGTGATAAAGAGAATGTTCAGATTTCACTGTACTTTCTTGTCATCGCTGTCATGATGTCATGATTCTGATAATAAATTTATGTATTGCTGTGAAAGAAACATTGGTTTTCCTCTCCAAGATTCCAAAATGGTCAAACTCCATTTTGCACTGCGAATGATATTTGCATTTAATTGATTATATCTTTTAACGATGTTTGCATTTAATTGGTTATATTCGGGGAGTACGATGACTTAGGTTCTGTCTCAAAACATCCTTGAAACTCATCTCTTGCTCTGAGGTTTCTCAGAATCCGCATAACCATGATCTGCTGTTGGCCAGCAGTGTTTTCTTTGTCCAGATTTGCAGTTATTGATTTATTTGGGAGAACCTGGAGAAATTGGATTAGACTGGTTTTGGTTTTGGCACTTGCAATGTGGGGGCAGCAGTGTTTTCTATTTGTCCAGATTTACAGTTTTAAGAATTTTATTTGTGTTTATTATTATTATATTCATATAAAATTCAACAGCTCACATAGTATTGGTTGATATCTTTCCAGTATAATTTCAGTGTTTAGCATTATCCTATAGTTTAACGAGGCGGAGGAGTTGTTCGGAAAGTTTTGGAAATTCTGGTCATATTTAGAGAAAATCTGGCCAATATTTTTGTAAATCCAAGTTATGGTTGTTAAACTTCAAAATTTTAGGTGTCCTATACGTTTTTGATGCGCTGAATCCATTTCGACCATCAAAAACATAATTCAAACACTGCTTTTACAAGATTTTTTGAATTTTTTTGCCCAAATTCCAATCACTTTTGGCCGTCTAAGCAATTCCTCTACCTTGTTGGACAACTCCTTATTGTATTCATATAAAATTCAATTTCTCCCTACGTATTTGGTGGAATTTCATAAGAATTTGTACTCCCTTGAACATTATGTGGTGTAGACCCTGCCAAATAGATTATATATTATATATGCTATGTGATAGTATCGATGGCTTTTCAAATAATAATTACGCCGTAAGGCGTTCCCTCTGAGAAAGACATCCCTAAAATGTGACGTGTGCAATCCTGAGCCATTGATTTTGTGTGTTAGATGATTGGGGTGTTTTCTGTCGTTCGTTTAATCTGTTTTTTCATAGAAAAATAGTTTTTTTCCCATGGTAATGGGCCATGAAAGGCCAGGCCTGCTCTGCTGGCGATGAGACTCTTCCGCTGGCGATGAAACTCTTCACAGAGACTGCCTGCTGGCGATGAGACTCTTCTGCTGGCGATGAGACTCTTCGCAGAGACTCTTCATGTCTTTTGCGACCAAGGATCCAAAGCTGTTCGATAGAGCAGATGAGTTTGTGCCCCGTCGGTTCATGGGTTCAGAAGGGGAGAAGATGCTCAAGTACGTTCTCTGGTCCAACGGCTGCGAAACGGATGAAACGTCCACCGATAACAAGCAGTGTGGGGGAAAAGACATTGTTGTGATGGTGGCGCTGGGATAGACCAGTCGTCCTCCGTCACGTTTACGACGCTGAACAAGGCCACTTTCTAAGATCAGAATACGCGAATGTTGGGTTTGCAGAAAATAGTATTTGAATTCGTTTTAGATATTGCAGGTTCCATATGGATTTTAAATAAATTGCCTAAACTCTCACTCTGTGTGAAACACATCATTGTATTGCATATATATATGGAAGTTGCTTCTTTCTACTGTCTTCGCGTGTGTTTGCATTTGTGATTTGTTATTTATATAGGGCTACAGGTGTTTACATCCAGGAGGGCGCACAACCCTAACCTGCTTTGAAAGCTGAGAAATTGGAGGTTGTGCCTCAAGCGTTTGAGTTCCTTTTTCGGTGACTTCAGGTATTCTAGAATTTTAAAAAATTTGATATTGCCAATGGCTTTATTGGAAGGGATTTTAGTGGATTTCAGGAATATTCTAGATTTTAATATAAAGAGTCGTAGTGACAAGGCAGAATGACAAAAGCAGGTCAAGTAATACACTAATATTTTTAATTGATAGATTTCTAATTTCAAAAATATTTTAGATTTTAATATCCTAAATGACAAAAGGTAGGTCAAGCAATTCAATTTTTATTTTTAAATCAACAAAATATAGTTTTAAACTAGCAATTTAATTAAGTTCAATAAACATTAAATATTAAAATATTCTTAAACCGACATTCTAATTAAATTCAACTTGTTAAAAAATGGCATTGCTTATCTACATGCAGGATTCTTGAGGTTTAGAAGTGTTTAAAACTTGGCGTAATCAATGCGTCGCTAATTTCTCGAGGAGAGGAAATCCTGATTTTCTTTTAAAAGAAATAATAATGATATGATTCTTCTTTCATTTTTATGCCGTAAGGTGTTCCTTCTGAGAAAGACATCCCTAAAATGTGACGTGTGCGACACTGAGCCATTGATTTTGTGTGTTAGATGATTGGGGTGTTTTCTGTCGTTCGTTTAATCTGTTTTTTCATAGAAAAATAGTTTTTTCCCATGATAATGGGCCATGAAAGGCCATGCCTGCTCTGCTGGTGATGAGACTCTTCTGCTGGCAATGAAACTCTTCGCAGAGACTGTCTGTTGGCGATGAGACTCTTCTGCTGGCGATGAGACTCTTCGCAGAGACTCTTCATGTCTTTCTTCCCTACATGCGTAGCCTTGTGCAGATAATGATAAGGTGTATGTACTCTGTTTTTATGACATTTTCATCGTCTTATGATAATGTGAAAAGGAATTACTATTTCTTTCCTTCTGTTATCAGCAGTTCAGATCCTGTCTAATTAGGAGGAACATATCGTTACTCTTTTCCGATGGTTGAGTTTACAGATTGTTTCAGGGCTTTAAACGACTTTTCTATGATCTTTGATCTCTCCTCAAGATTATTAGGTACGACAAGATCAATAGCCTGTATACTTCAGAATTAATTAGAGAAATTTGTCATTATCAATGCCAGTTTCAGGATCCGGAGTTCTGACCAGCCACAGCCATATTCATTAATTCAAGGTGGTGTTTAGGAGAATTGAGTATTTCATTTACATCAAGGGATTGATTCAGGAAACGTACAAAATCGCTAGCATGTCCCTAAGAATTATACTAAAATTGATGCAACAAGAGGCCTTCTGGTTACTGATATCAAAGGCAAAAACATCCTATGCCACAAGGGCATCTGTCGTATCCCCCTCTATTTGTTGGTGTTGGTGTTTTTCTTCTTGGACAAGAACTGACTTTTTCCTTTCAGCATATTCTATAGGAAATATTTTCTCCAAGATATGGTCCAACTTTAAACAAACAGATGGTCAATCTCCAGGGTGTATCCATTGAAAAACTTGGCAGTTAAGAGTTCTCTCTTCAGTGATATTAATGCATAATTGAAGTACCACATGACCATAAGATGATACAGTAACCTTTTGCAACAACAATACAAAACATCATCCACTGTAACTTTATTACATGAAATAAGACTTGGTGTATTTGAATGATCTTTTATTATATTGGAAGACACACTTCCTGGACCATCATTTCCTTTAAGAATGTTAACGATCACTTATGTTTCAACATCAGCTGATTCACTCTGATGATAGGAAGATTTATGCATTGACTCAGTTCCCTTCCTAATAGCACCGATGAGTAAATACTATCTGTGCTTTTTGTTGTAGTGCTCAATTCTAAAAGTGATTTTTCTTGTAAAGATTCCCTAAAATTTGTAGCAGTTTCTGAGCCATTCAACTTTGAACCATACATGATTTTAGCAGTTTCAGGATCATCAAGTTCGGGAGAGAATATCTTCATTTTTCACTCTTCTTCTTGTATGTGTTTTGCTTTTTGTCTATAATCCTTTAGAAATTCTTTCAAGAGAATAAAGTCAAGAAATTCACACTCTTGGAAAATGATTGTATGGACTCCTACAGAGTGAACAATATGACTCTGTGATAGTTCATGGCACAGTGAACACACCAGAAGCAGAAGACATGATCGCAAGGTTGAACTCGATGATCATGACGAGGTGGAGGTGACCTGCTAATACTTCGTCCCCATATAGGTTTGAAACATCAACGTCTTAGAGAACGACGACCATAACTTGAACTACACCTGTATCGAGGACTGAGACCCCGATGGCGACCACTTCCTAACCCTCCATTCTCGTACAAAATGACCAGGCTCACCATATTCATAAATTTTCAAATCATTAACAAGATCATACGGAATAGGTGTGTTGGTCTCCAAAACAACATTATCTATTATATTTGAATTTAAGTCAGACCACATATGGCATCATCTTGCACGCCATTGCTATGAATTATTTCCCATTCTCTCCAGTTCTCAATTCAAATTGAAGTTTAAATGTGTTGTTCACGCAATTTGTTTTGAAATTTAGGCTCCAATTTCAAACAAATGTTAAACAATTATGCTTTTCACTCCAAAATAACTAATGCACCATACCAAATGCCAATGAATAAAGCAGCAACGCACAAGGGGACATCTCTCAGGGTCATGTTATTATTATTATTATTAATTTTCCTTTTTACCCTCCTTATGATGTAACACATACATTGAAAATGGCATCTATAGGGTGGAGGAAACTAACACCACAAAGATCTATAACATTCCAATAATAATTTTTCAGTCTCTCTATCATCTACAATAATAATAATGCATTAACGTTGTAATAACATTGCACCTTATTCACATGTTTGACTATTCACTTGCTCAGATATGCAATGTCATTTCATTCCACTGCGCGATCATATTTACGCCATAAGGCGTTCCCTCTGAGAAAGACATCCCTAAAATGTGACGTGTGCGACCCTGAGCCATTGATTCTGTGTGTTAGATGATTGGGATGTTTTCTGCCGTTCATTTAATCTGTTTTTTCATAGAAAAATAGTTTTTTTCCCATGGTGATGGGCCATGAAAGGCCAGGCCTGCCCTGCTCGTGATGAGACTCTTCTGCTAGCGATGAAACTCTTCGCAGAGACTGCCTGCTGGCGATGAGACTCTTCTGCTGGCGATGAGACTCTTCGCAGAGACTCTTCATGTATTTCTTCCCGGCATGCGTAGCCTTGTGCAGATAATAATAAGGTGTATGTACTCTGTTTTTATGACATTTTCATCGTCTTATGATAATGTGAAAAGGAATTACTATTTCTTTCCTTCTGTTATCAGCAGTTCAGATCCTGTCTAATTAGGAGGAACATATCGTTACTCTTTTCCGATGGTTGAGTTTACAAATTGTTTCAGGGCTTTAAACGGCTGTTCTATGATCTCTGAGCTCTCCTTAGGATTATTAGGTACGACATGATCAATAGCCTGTATACTTCAGAATTAATTAGAGAAATTTGTCATTATCAATGCCAGTTTCATTTTCCGGAGTTCTGACCAACCACAACCATATTCATTAAGTCAAGGTGGTGTTTAGGAGAATTGAGTATTTCATTTACATTGAGGGATCGTGCTCCGTGAATGATTTTAGCATATGCTATAGAGGACGTGGTTCAATTGGGGAAGTTTAGTCTTTACTGGTGTTACCCTTAAAAGTGGCTGAGGACGCGATTTCTTTTCTTGGGGAAAGAACATCCTGTATTCCTTCTTCAGTAACCGGCATCGTCAGTAGAGGTTGAAGTAGATTTCCTTGCAGATTTGAGTTACTACTGTGTTGTCTGGTATTCTATTACAAAAATTTTATTATAAACCCTTCTATTCTGAGTGGTTTTAAGGAAACAGGCACCGCTTCTTCCACCATCTTTAAGCCATTGAATTATTGACTTCTGTCTACAGAATACCTCCTTTTTCTTATCTTTTTGAATTTGAACCCTATCAAACTCATGAACTTTTTAATAACGCAGGGCTTTATGCCTTCCAATATTTGAACGAGGGTGATTAATGTGGTTAAGCACTGTATCAAACACTAAGTCAGGCATGTCTGACTTCTTTTCTTTTATAGATTCTCATGAGTCTCATTCAAGGTTTTTGATAATATGCCCTCATTTAAAAGTTCATGACTCGGTAATCTTTCCTCTATTCATTTGAAGACTAGCCATGAGAGACAAGATGGGTAGGTGAAAGTGGCTTGCTGCTATAGTTTCCACCAAGTTTTAATTTTCTTACATAGTCGTTTGCCCAAAGGTGGGCTGGTGTGGCCCCACAAGGGGCCACTGATCAGTTGATGCTGTCATTGCTGTTAAGTTGGGCTGGTGTGGCCCCGCAAGGGGCCACTGATCTGCTGATGCTGTCATGGCTGTTAAGTTGGGCTGGTTGGTCACATGATCAGATAGAGTCTATGGAAGCACCTACCTTATGAATGTTGGTTAATGCTTGACAATTGAAGTATAAAGGAAGCATCTGTGGTCTTCCTTGTACTTACTGTTATCCTTCCTTAGATTGGAAGGTGGTTTATGCTTGGCACTTAAAAAGTATAAAGGAAGCATCTGTCGTTTTCAAGCCACAATATCAATTCCTTTTCTTTTACAACACTAACCATCTCTATCTCTAGTTCATGTTTCTTTTGAATATGTTTACAAAAACCTAGTTGTTCCGCTTTTTTCTTTACATTTTGAAGCTTCTTAGAAAGGATTCACATTTTTGTTCATGTAATGTGAGTGTCTTCATTTCACTAATACTAGATTTTATTTTCTAAGTCTGGGTTGCCAAACTGCAACTGTTCAAATGAAAATGGTATGTTTTTAGGCCTCTTCGTTTGAGAGGTCTAGATTCCAGATAGATAGGCAAGTGATCTGAAAGAATTACTTTGAAACTTCACATTTTTGTTCATGTAATGTGAGTGTCTTCATTTCACTAATACTGGATTTTATTTTCTATGTCTAGGTTGCCAAACTGCAGCTGTTCAAATGAAAATGGTATGTTTTTAGGCCTCTTCGTTTGAGAGGTCTAGACTCCAGATAGATAGGCAAGTGATCTGAAAGAATTACTTTGAAATTAAAGGATTCACAAGGCTTTTCTAATCTTACAGAAAATGGTCCGTCCATATTAAACCATAAGGATGAAAATCAAGCGAGATAATAATCACCTGATGCAAGTGACTATTGTTGAAAAATATTTCTAACTCTCGTTTTACTTTGACATTATTTTATAATCAAGAAAATGTGGGAAAGAAGGCTATATTACAAGCCCATTAGATGAAGTTGGGGTAGATTTTATGGTTTGAAACTAACTCAACTGAAATTTTCTACATTGTTTTTATCAATATGAAAGCCTAAGAAGATAGGTGCAGGTGAAGCAATGGAGTTTTGAAATGGGTAGATTTTATAGTCTAACACTAACAACCAACATTTTCTACATTGCTTTTATCAATATGAGATTCTAAGAAGATAGGTGCAGGTGAAGCAATGGAGTTTTGAAATGGGTAGATATTATAATCTAAAACTAACTCAAGCAAAATTTTGTACATTGTTTTTATGAATATGAGAGCCTGAGACTATAGGTGCAGGTGAAGTAATGGAGTTTTGAAATGGAAATCACAACAATAAAATTCTAAAATGAAACAACAAATGGATTTGGTACACATTTGTTTTTGCTTGTTCCATTATTGTTGTATCTATGAATGGGTTTTTCTGCTTCTTGGCTTCGATCATGACCATTTGGGGTGACATTCCATATTCAACAGCTCTACTTAGACATTGACATAACTCATATAGACATCTCTATGATTGGGACTCAGCAACAGACAAACTCTGTTGTCAAGTCAGCTGCTTATGAAATGGCCAGAGTCTTCTTAAAAATTTCAATATTTCTACAATTGAGGATTGTAGCAAAGCTCAGGGATCAAACTTAACTCCATGCTTATGAGGCATCCGCGTTCTCACAGTTATTTGCAGCTCATTCTCAGTTTTAATGGGAAGGTGATATGTGGTGTATTATTGTTGCAGTGGCAGGGGATGGATTTTAATTGCTGGTTGGACCAAAAGAAATTGATGCAAATCAATATTAACTAGTTATTGATAATTTTGCCCACTGAGTTCCCTGAGGTTGAGTATAATTCTTTCCCTGCTTATCAAAGAATATTGCTTATCAAAGAGTATTGATTCCTTTTCAATAGGAGTAGCATGTGAGCGTCAGTTTTATAAAGAAGATTCTTTTTATTATTAATAAAAATATAGATAGTTAGTTTCATTTTAAAGGGATATAAATATGAGTTATAAATACAAGACTTAAAAGGTTGTAAATATTTCAAGGGTTGTAAATATGAGTTATTAATTGTTTTTACTCAAAACATGATAAATAGCAATTTAGCAATTTCTTTTTAGTTGAGTGACTCAAATTCATGTTTCTTTAGGTTGACGGTAAACCAACTAAAGTGGAAAAAATTGTGATTCCAATAATTAGAGGGATTGTCATCATGGGGTGATAAGAAATTTAATATTCCAAGAAGAGGAGGTAGTAGTAGATTCTAAATAAATTAGCAATGCAATAACATAAATGTTTGCAACAAATTTAAAGAGATCCACCTTGTTGAATAATGCACACACTACATGGATAATGGATTTCCACACTTTATGCCTTAGGGCGTTTTCTTTGCAACATCTGGTGCAAATGCTAGTACTGAATATCTGGTTTTTTAGGCGAGAGCCACCATATAACGTAATGTGATATTTTTAACGCGCATGAATGGGGGACAGAACAATGTCGCGGAACAGCTGTTACATATACCAACATGAACTGTGATACCTAAATTCGTCAGTTTCCTCTATTAGTTGGTTATATTAGGGAAAGGATTTACAATAAAATTGTTAGACAAAGTTGGCCCGGCCTCGTTGAGCGTAGCCGGAAAAAGAAGTTGTAGAGCCCGTGTTTGACGATTAATCCGTTGTTAGTCGGTGGATACCTCCCTTCCACGGTTTCCCGGCAGCGATAAAAATAGTGTTGTGACGTGGGTCGCCGCTATTACCACGAAGGTTCCAACTTCCAAGTACTGTAGCGCATTGATTAATTCCGCACCTAAAAGATCTGGCGAGATCTGCGGTTACATGGTTCCTGTGAAAACGAAGAGAATCAAATAGTTGGTCAAAATAGAGTTTGGTGTGACCACGACGCTGTTTTCTCCAACGTGTACAATTCCCATTTGAAGAATGTATTGAACATTACGTCAGCCTTCATTAAATTAAATCCAAGCGAGGGCATCCATATCTGAACCAGGTATGTCTTTTTATAAACACATGTGAGAAGCTCGCCCCTTCCACCGCCATTTCAATTTCCTTACCGTGCTTATCTGGACCCTTCGCAACTTTGACAAATGGTGATAGGCCATGTGAGTACCCTGTACGACCCTCTCCTCCTTTCTCAAAAATTAATTATACGCGGTGCGAAATACATGGGCAACATCACACAAGACCGAGTGGAAAGCGCAAACTGTGCGACAAAACGAGGGACGGGTTCTATATATAAGCCCTCTCGCCTTCAACTTCTCAACGGAGAGAATCCTCGGTTTTCACTTCATTTTGTTTCTCCTTCGATCTCACTAGGGTATTCCAATATACCCTGAGTCCTTTGGTGCTCTATTGTAACTACTGCGATATCAACTGGTTTTCATTAAACGAGGAAACTAGTCACGTGGATTAATCATGAGCTTGTTTCTTTGCAGGTTAATGGCTCAGATCCACACAATTGCCTTCATCTCATTGCTAGGATTCCTATGGATGTCTGCTCGAGCTTATGGATACGGTGGCTGGCAATCCGCCCACGCCACGTTCTATGGTGGCGCGGACGCTTCCGGAACTATGGGTAAGTTTGCGTTTTGATTGAAACTCATACTAAAAAAGACTGGTTGTCATGTAATTCAGCGGTAGAGGAGCCTATCGACCATGGTAAGTCCTGGGATATGTTGAATAAGTGTTTATGAAAAATTGCCCTACCCGGCCTTTAAATCCGAAGCACCAGACGGTTTTTCTACAACTCTGATGATCATTTTTTATCATTTTAACTGTTAACATAGAATGTTCATGAGATTTGGACGGTTTTTGATGGGAAATTGAGTTTTGAGGGACAGTTGCCCATCAAATTCCATCACTGTACCCAGGTAAATCACCGATTAATGTTAATGCAACTTGGCACTAGCATTGTACTTGCTGAGCAGGATCTTAGGCGCCTTGCTCTTTTCATTTTAATATGCCTCATTTCGTTTTAATACGCCATTCAAAATTCCCATAGCTGTGAATGTGATGTAGTGCAAATATTAATCACTATGAATTAAGTTAATAGTTCATATACTTACTTTTTTATATCAGGTAAAAATGAGAATAAAATGATATTCAATTAAAAAAAATGAAAAAATATTAAACTAATCTGCTTAATATTTTTTATAAAATATAAGATGCATAAAAACAATTTAAGATATCAATTCACACTACCAATATAATATGCTTAAAAATTTAAGATATCAATTCACACAACCAACAAAGGCTGAATTCATGAATTATAATTTCATTCTAACTTCGGATATATGTTTTGATTACAAATCGTTTGTTTTGTGATTGCTAATGTGTTTTTTCCAGGAGGGGCGTGTGGATACGGTAATCTTTATAGCCAAGGTTATGGAACAGACACTGCTGCTTTGAGCACTGCGCTTTTCAACAGCGGACTCAGCTGCGGAGCGTGCTACGAAATGAAATGTGTCGACGATCCCCAATGGTGTTTGCCAGGAACTGTCACGGTCACTGCCACCAACTTCTGCCCGCCAAACTCCGCTCTCCCCAACAACAACGGTGGATGGTGCAACCCACCACTGCAGCACTTCGACATGGCGGAGCCTGCTTATCAGAAGATCGCCAAGTACAGGAGTGGGATTGTCCCCATCCTCTACAGGAGGTAATTCATTGCCCCATGGTCTTTTGCATACCCTAATTTGATTCAAATTGGTCTGCCTGCAACCTTATTTACTCTGATGGCAATTAATTATAAGAGGCTATGACTACAACGCAGGGTCCCCTGCTTGAAAAGGGGAGGAATCCGGTTTACAATCAACGGCCATTCATATTTCAACCTAGTGCTCATCAGCAACGTGGGAGGAGCAGGGGACGTCCATGGCGTTTGGATAAAAGGATCAAGGACTGGATGGCAAGCAATGTCACGCAACTGGGGACAGAATTGGCAAAGCAACTCCTACCTCAACGGTCAGAGTCTTTCCTTTAAGGTCACCACCAGCGATGGCAGGACCTCAATTTCGTATAATGTTGCTCCTCCGAATTGGCAATTCGGCCAGACCTTCGAAGGAAGTCAATTTTAACTGTCAGATAATCAGACAACTCGAAGACAGAAGCTTTCTTTAGTCACTATTTCTCTAAGCATGTTGATAATAAATATTGTGGCTTACGTGTCACAAAATTGTTTTTGTTAAGGTTGATCTGGCAGTACCGGCACCTGATAATCCACGGTGTAACGCTGATCTTATCCATAACTACAGGGTATTCGTAGTAGGTGCTGTAAGAATAACTATGATGTAGATAAAGAATAAATGTGAGGTATAGAATCAATCCTCAAAAAAATTATCATCTAATAATTATATTAAATTTATATGACTCTAAAATTCCAACTGTAAATAGATTTAGGGAAAACGGACGTAGTCGGAAATTTAAAGACATGTATTCAAAGGCATAGATGGAAGCCATATTTGAAAATTCTCTTTACTACAAATATTACGCACGATATGGCGTATTATCAGAAACTATTTTGACACTATTAGCAGCTATGATTTATGTGGAATTCTACATAATGATATTGTCATGTGAAGTGCCCTGACAAACAATACGTTCAGCAGAAAGCACACATGGTTGCGACTTTAAAACCTTCCATTCAAATTTAAAAAATCGAAAATTCCCCTGGCTACTAATATTGTTGTGCTGTAATTTATATCTGCTTTGGGTTTCATTGTTACCATTCAAACTTTCCTCAATGGGGATAACTTTTAATTTGACGAGACACTTTTCGGGCAAGTTATTGACTATCATGTTAATAGCTTGGGTCATATTTCAAATTAAATTAGCATGACTGATCACCAAAGAGAGCGACTTATCACCAAAGAGAATAGAGGTGGATATTATTGTAAAAGGAAAGTAGAGTGTAATTTTTAGGATAATCGGCCAACGTGTCTAATGGAAAGTATAAAGTTTGTCATAAACAATAATAAAAATTTTGATGTAAAATTAATATTTTGATGTAAAATTAATAGTGTGACATCAATTATAAGAAATATGGTTAAATACATCTTATTATGTCATTAAAACACTGAAAATTATAAGTGATAAGTGCTTCCAGATTATAACACATTAACACTTTACCAACTTTCTTGTCCCTTGAATATACCAATGGATAACATTATCTAATAGTGAAATGACAATAATTGGCTGGGCCAAATTACAAGAATTACATTGATGGTCACATGGAGATGAAGATATATCAATGAATGAAAATCAGTGTTATTCAAAAAAAGGATTTTTTGAGAAGAAATATATGGATGTCCAAATGCTATGGGTTACTCCATTTGTGACAATATGAAGGTATATCACCACCTATTCCATTAGCTATATGGTTTAAATTCTTCATTGTTTTATTACAGGGCCACACAAAGTAATCTACAGTCAATCTTTTGATGTCCCTACCTTTGTCATTTACTCGTTATCCTCCATTGGATCTGCTTCCCCTTGAGTACCTTAGTTTCTTTTATTCTTGCACTTGTTTATGTCCCCCTTCTTGTTCCATGTTGTCTTCCTCTTGCATTATCATTCTGTTCTTTCCCCAATGGTGATGGAGAGAGCTTGAGTGTGGCAAGGGGGAGGTGGTCGAGCCCTATAAGGTAATTCGAGAGCTTGATCCTAATCCTGAACCTCAGCAAAACAATATTGTGAAATGCCCCAATGGTTATGCAACACGAATTATATGATATTGAACAAGATCTAGTGGATGAACAAGAAGAATTATCAAATTTAGAAGTATTCGCTGAGGTGGAGGATTAGGTCCCTAACTTGGGAGCATCACGAGTTAGATGAAAGTAGTACCTCCACCTTACATATTTGTAATGGCATCTTAAGCATTTGTTGCAAAGAGTATTGTTAGACCATAATAAGAGCAGGGATGAGTTCCTCCTTTGCGTAGAAGAGCTTCACCTAGTCTATAAAATCATGGATGGTCAACTACATTGTCTAGAAGAAAATTTGCTCAAGGATGGTGAACAACCACCTCCAATGAGACTTGCAGTAGTTTGATGACAATATGGACTTTCTATGGACAATATGGACTTTCTATGGCTCATAGCCACTCTTAGTAAGGATTTTTTCGCTGGAATATATAGTGTTCGCCTATTTTTCCAGTTTCCTACTTCTATGTCTATCATGGATTTTAAAGCCCATTTTCTATCCCAGGTAATGAGCATGGCCAAAACTAACTCAATATATGACTCTTTTGGACTAGATAGCAAGATTATGGACCAACCATCTATGCCTAGTTTCTCCTCAAGCAGGCTAGAGTTGGTCATATATTCGATATCCAACATGCTTTGTACATATATATTTCCATAATAAATGTCGTGAAATTACAAAAAAAAAGTGCCCATTGATGGATATTTATTTGTTTGATCAAATTGTTCATCAACACTCTACATCAAAGTATTACATTAACTTTATTGTAGATGGTAGTGAAAATTTTTATATATTAAACGTTATGTGCTTTTGTTTTTTTTGGTAATTGATTTGGTCTTTTTTGTTTGAAAATGGAAGGAAATTGTTGGAATCCAAAATTTGAGGTATAGAATTTGCATAATCTGACCGCTTCAAGGATTTTAGAGAGATCTATTTTAAAAGGTGTTGAATCCATTTATGCATTCAAAAAAATAATTCAAACAATGGAATCTCATATTTAAACTATGAAATTTACATAATTCCAAATAGGTTTTTCAATTCATCTATTCATTTAAAAATGTGATTTAGATAATAAAAAAAAAATACAATTTTGCTATGAATTATATGGCTAAATTCGGCCTTAAAAAGACATAAATTCAACAATTAAACTAAGACATTTAAATTTTGTATAAGAAGATGCTAAATTGCAATTAACACATTATATAATTTCATGTAAATACCATTGAAAAACACTCAGTTCACTAAAATGTCCTAGAATATAATTACAAACTAAAATGTTTTTTTTTTAAATATTATATAAATTAAAACCATAGACCTAAAGCTACTTATAATTGATGAAGATTCCATGTTCTTTAAATAAAGTAAAGATCCAACACTCAAAACATATTTGATTAACATAAAAGTATACTCGCTTATAAAATATCAATTATTACACTTCATTATAAATCTTCAACAATTTATTTCATTATATTTTTAATTAATTAAAACCTATTTTATTCTCATAATTAAACAAAAATTAAAAAAAAATCCAATATTAAAATGTATTTCAGGCAAACAAAAATATACCTTTTTAAAAATTTCAATTATTACATTTCCTTACAAACCATTCACAAATAATTTCATATAACATGGTTTCCTTTCAATAAAAATAAAATAGGTACAATAAGATAAAATAATCCATAAAAAATAAAATCCCAAAAAGATAAAATTCAAACAATAAGTCAATTTGCTAGATGTATGAATGAAGGAATATATTTAATACTTTGTGCTCAGTTTGTACTTTGGATCTTTTCCAGTGATCAGAAAAATTTCCATGCCTTATGTTAGACACTTAATCCTCGGGTTTTCATTTGGGTTATGATGTTAAAGTAATTAGTTATTGGAGTCCAAGAAGACCCTGAAACGGAACCCTACGGTTTCTATATGTATTTCTATGTACATCATGTATGCTATTCTTTGAGATCAATATTTAATATAGGTGCATTTGGTTTACAATATTTTGCATTTAACAGTGGTATCAGAGCGGGTTGTTCATCCACTTGTTGATTGAGATGAGCTACTAGTTTTGTGGCCAGAGAGAATGTATGTCTAGTTGAGACAAAAATGTGCGTGATAGATGCTTGTCACTCGTCTGTATTTGTAGTTGAACATTATAAAGCCATTGGAGCATCGATGAAGTGATCAAGTATTTGGAAAAACCATTTGTGCTTCACAGGAGGCCTGTTTGTTAGATAATTCCATAACCACCACTGGAAAAGAAATATTTATGGCAAGACAAAGTATTTGAAGAAGCAACTAACCAATATAATGTAAATTTTATGTCTGGTAAGTTGTTTTAAATTTGATTCGAGTGTGTGGCCTTAGTTAATTATTACCTGGATGAGTTTGTGGAGAATGGGTGGTATTAATATTTCTTAGTAATTGGAAGCGTATGTATATTGAATACATATGTGCGTTGAATTCAAGTGATTGATGAAATTTAAGAGGTTGAATTATATGTTTATATGTGTGGTGCTTCTTTTTTATAATATGATTGGCATATATTGGAAATAAGGAGATTCGCATGACTCATATCTGAATGAAGATCATCATTCCTACACTTGTATTCAGAAATCACCTTGGGTTTTTGGCATGGTCAGAACTACAAAATCCACTAGGCTATGGTATGATATAGTGAATGCAACACCACTTGAAGGTACTGACTGGAAAACACTAGCACTAGGTGGGAGGGTTTGTATTGTGAATAATTACCATAAGGTTAAATTTCCAGGTCTTTTTGGACTCCAATAAATAATTACTTTAACACACCATAACCCAAATCACAACCTGAGGATTAGGTGTCTAACATTCCCCCCTTAATCTAAAGGGATGTACCAAAGTCCAATAATTAGAGCTCAAAATGCATAAATGCATCTCAGTAAACAGTTGAATGTCTCTCAAAAAGAGGTTTTTAAGGATGACCTCAAACCAATATGGGAGAACTCAAATTATCAACCAACACAAACTCTAGAACCTTCATAACAGTTCTCAATACAACTAAAAATGTGGTTTTAAGGTGACCATAAACTTTGGAACTATGACAACAGTTCCTCGAACAATTTGAAATATGGAAGTGTTCATTCATAAACAACTCAATTAAATCAACTCTGACTCGAGCTGACTTGACATCTCGAACTCGAACTTGTATTCGACAAGTACAAAGTTCAAATAAGCGATTGAATTTTATTGAGCTTGACCACCACTGAAGATTTTTCAGTTATCAAGGTCAGATAATCTTTTATCTTTTTCTCAATGATTTCATTTGATTTGTAACTGAGCCTTTTTGTTTCAAGTCTGTTGCGGTAGTGATTACATTATCTATATTTCAATCAAGCTTGTGGTGAGAGTCTTGGGTATAAATTGTATTACAAACTAATCACATTTGGCTTAGGGAAGAAGTTAGAATGTTTCTGAAGAAAGTTGTTGAGGATCTGCATTGGAAATTATTCCTAAGTTTATAAGTCACTATGGAATCTACCCTTTGTATTTTTTTAAGGTCAAATTACTTTAATATATGATACAGATAGGATGATTCGAGACAAAATAAGTTTATCTTAACTTGAGTTTAAGGTGAAGGAGTTATTTCATAGTTGGGAAAATTTCTTCTTTAAGAAAAGTACATTCAATTTTAAGTGGGAGATTTGTTAAATAATCTTGACATATCATAGATCTGATGGTGGAGTTGAAGTTCAATATTGTTAACAACTATTAACTATTGTGTTGCTACTATTCGTTTCCCTAATTATGAAGAATCTTCCTGACTAAGAGAAATAAGTTGCAAAAGTTTATGTTGGTAAAGATGATTGTTGTACACTCTATTGGAAAATTCTTGTTGTTTTGAGCACCTGGTATTGGTGAGCCATTTCTTGTTGATTTGAATTGTAAGAGTTCATTTTTAGTTAAACTCGACACTCGAGATTGAGTAAAATGACTCAAATTAAGAATTTATTGGAAATCCTAAACAATTTCATTAGTTCTTGCGTTGATGACACTACATATATTAGCAAAGTCTTGTTGATATTACAGTTCGTTACATGATGCTTTGGAGACCATTCAATCTCTCCAAATAGAATCGTAGTTACAGAGAGAAGAACTACATGAATTACAAAATAAGAACTATGAACCTATTCTTGTTTAGAACAACAGTTTGTTTGATCCTGATCATCTGTAAGAAAATGATCAGAGTAATGAAGTGATTTCAAGAGAAAGTTTGGGCGCAACAGAAGTTCATGTTCAAGCAAGTGTATGAGAGACTCATTTGCATATAACTGTGAAGCATGTCATTACCAAAATTTTTATAAGACCATGGGAAGAGATTACTCATAATAAATATAGAACTGGTCTGGGATATAATGTCCTAGATGTATCTTTTCACATTTAGATTTTTCTAAACCAATACAATTTTGAAGTGCAAGATTTATGGATGTTGTTGTTCTAGAACAAGTTGATAGATGCCAGCAGTGTAATAGAGTTGGACAAGTGAAATATCAATGTTTTTATCTTCACCCATGTGAATATTATGCAAAGCGTAATCACCATATAAATAGATGTTCCAAAAAGAAGACTATTGCAAGAGAGCAGCTAAATTTCAGATGGATTGCTTCTTGAGATTGGACGAAAATAACCAATAATTTTTACAGGTCATACCAAAGAATATTTTCGAGAGTGATGACCAACCTTGCAGTGATGAAGAATACTTCTCACCCTGTATCCGAAAAAGGGGGAACCATTGATGGTCTACTATAGGTTCAAGTTCGAGATGTTAAGCGAGCTTGAGTTAGAGTTGAGTTAATTGAGTTGTTTCTGAATGAGCACTTCCATATTGGGAATTGTTCGAGGAACTTCTATGATAGTTCCAGAGTTTGTGGTCACCTTAAAACCATAGTTTTTGGTTATTCTAAGAACTTCTATGAAGGTTCCTGAGTTGGTGTTGGTTGAGACTTTGAGTTATCTCATATTGGTTTGTGGTCATCCTCATAAACCTCTTTTTGAGAGACATTCAACTCTTGGATGAGATTAATTTATGCATTTTGAGCTAACATTCTTGGACTTTGGTACATCCCTTCAGATTAAGGGGGGAATGTTAGACACTTAATCCATGGGTTGTGATTTGGGTTATGGTGTGTTGCATTAATTGGTTATTGGAGACCAAGAAGACGCAGAAACTAAACCCAATGGTTTTTATATGTATTTATATGTACATCATGTACAACATTATTTGATATCAATATTTAATATAGTTGCATTTGGTTTCCAATCTTGTATGTCTAACACCTTATGAGAAATGTAGTTAAAAAGGAGGTAAACAATCAAATATTTATGTGTGAGCTTATCAAAATGAGCTTAAGAATGGTTGTCCACAAAACTAAAAATCTCCATATTCACAAACATAACAACATTAAGCATAGAGTTGTTCTTTGACTCTCTACCTTATTTGAAGACAACATTGGGCATAAGAAATACATGTATATGTCAAACTTGTAAATGTGAAATTTGACATTTGATGGTAAAAATGGGCATAATCAAATATTTTTTAATGGTAAAATTGGCATAGATATTCAATTTTTTCCCAACAATTTAAAAAATATTTTCATGTCTGTGAAGATTGAACTCTCACATTCTCGGGATAGATGTATTTTATAATATTTGAATATTAAAAAGATCACAGATAAGGCCACTTACCTCTGGATATATTTAACAAATATGAGGTATTTTATCGAAGAATTAGCATCGGTCAAGATTTACCCAACAATTTTAGAAATATGAAGAAATTTCCATGATTTAGTGATAAAATTAGCACAATAGGGCCATTTGTCTAGCAATATTTAGAAATATGAGGCACTTCATCAAACATTGAGAAACGACCAAGATTTTCCTAGCAGTTTAAGAAACATGAAGCAATTTCTGAGATTTAGTAAATATAAAACAATTTATTGAACCCTGAAAAGAAGCCACGATCTTTAAGGAAATTTATGAAATATTGTCCTATTTGTGAAAATTGAAATTTAACATGATCATTTTCTTAATGAATAACATGTAAAACTACCACATATTTTGACCATTTTTCTATCAAAATAATTTATTCCCTCTAGTTTTATCCCTCTATACATGAAAAATGGTCTGATTATGGAGAGATAAATTGTTTCTAAAAATTTAGTTGAATACTATGCATTTTTTACAAAATACAAAAAGTAGAATCCCCTACTACCATAGAAAACCCCAATTCCTGTAGTAGCATAGGAACAATATTTTACCTTGCCTAGAAACTTCTCCAAACTTAGGGGATCACATACTAGATTGCTAAAGATATTGTAATATACCATGCGGGGTGTATTTCATAGAAGAGAACCAACTATCACTGTTATAATTCATCATAATCTTGAAGTTATGGCCATCCTATAAAATTGTCAATGGCTGGGCTTGTTTGAGAAGCTCAAAGTGTATGATGATGAAGTTGACTGAGAATTTTCCATGAACTTACAAAGCCATAAATGCTAATAATTGATCACTAAATTCAAAGTACTTGTGATATATATTGTTAATTAAACTCCACCAATAGGGTCACCACTATCCCTAAGGTGGTACATATGAGTAAAGAAGAGAGAAAAGAGGTTATCAATGCCAAGAGAGGATTCTTCCTCCCCAATTAATGACTAGATGAGAAAAGAATGGAATCAAAATGGATAGATTTCCTTACTCTAGGGATGAGGTAACCTACCCGTTGATGGTGTTGGACCCGCCAACATTCAGGGGGTATCCTTGATATGAAGTCCCAATTAGACCTCACACTATTTGGTGTAGGAGCCCCATCCAGAGGATGTCTTGGTTTCTAGAGAAGTGGGTTTTAATGATGTGCCCTGGTTGGAATAACGCAAAGAGTGGTGGATTCGCGACTTTGGTGAATGATTGTATGAATCTACAGAGGGTCAAGTGCAATGTATGAAATGTTCTAATATAGGAGGGGAAAATGAGTGAAAACTTTAAAATCTTGTAATAGTATGCATCTTGAAAGGAACACACGAACATAAAGACATCATGAGTTAGCCTGTGAAATAGTTCACACGTTAACCATGATAGAAATAAACAAGAACGCATATTCAAAAAGATTCATAATAATCCAAATGAAATAGTTCATAAGTGTTAGCGTAAGTGAAATAACATATATTGAAAACATAACAAGAATAGTCCTACTATATTTATAACATATGCATGAAACTGTGTCAACTCTAAGCTTTTATTAAAGAGAAAGCTCCAAGAATACATATACCATTGACGAACCACTAGCCCCAATAGTGAAACATGAACTCAACACTTTCTCCTCCAAAGAAAGATACCCCCTCTATGCTATGGAGAAGCCAAGGCTCTCAACAAACTCCCAAGCTCTTAATTCTATTCTAAAATCCTAGGCAAAATCTTGGCTCCCAAAATTCCTTTACATGAGTTATGAGGGTTTATTTATAAAAAATGGGGTGAGTATTCACTTCCCCTTATGACTCTTGGTTGTCCCTCACGATTCTTAAACTTCTTTACAAGGTGATTCTTCAACTTATTTACAACACGACTCTTCATATTTCACAATTGACACTTGGAAATTCAATTACAAATTAATTACAAAAGAATATTATAATGTACTCGTACCCATATAGGACAAAATTCGGTAGACACAACTAGAAAACCTAATAAGAAAAAAGTCAAGTATGATTTTGGGGAAACTCCATCTCAACAACATTGATTTGTAGATTCTTGGTCACATGTTGGTGCCAAGCTTTGTATTTCGCGATGAATTTCCCAAACTGTGTAACAAGATCAGGCTGAAAGCAAATTCTAGCCTCCATGGCATCTGGGTACACTCATTTTGAACCCATCTAAATTTCCTTCTTTAGTAAGAGCATCATAGTATTGTTTTGGATAGGGCCACCAATGTACTTTTGCATATTGTGCTTGTTTACTTCAAGATCTTCCTTGATAGCGATATGTATAAACTGATCCAAATATTCTTCCACCTCCTCCTCGACCTGATTCTTGCGGTTGGCTTGAGTGAGTGAGCCAATTGATGGGATCTTGTGCGATTTCACCAAGAAATCCACATTTTTCTCCAATCCTGTATATGATGCCTGAATATTGGCAATGAACGAGGAAATTTGTTTGTTGCTCTAAATGATCATCTGCACTTGCACTTTCACCAACTCTGCCTATTTCCTTGTTTACCTCGTCAATTCGGGCGGTGCCCCTTTTTATTGCACTGACCATTCATGCATGACAACAATGGTTGTATGGACAACCTTAAGAGTTTTTTCTTTATCCTTACACTTCTGTTGCAAGTCGCGCAAGTGGAAAACATCCTTATGCATGGTGACAAGTTCATACAAGCTTTGCATAGTTTCTCCCAATGTCGATACTTCACCAAGTATGGATGCCTTAAGTTCTTCTAGATAAACTTGCGCGTGACTTTTGTTCTAAACCTATTCTTGGAGTTGTTCAACTTCTTGCCTTGCATCCTGCAAGTCCCTTTCTATTTATTAGTTCTCGGCCATTAGATATTTCATGTTTCACTTTGTAGCACTTGCAAAGGCCAAGTTGGTTGTGGTAATGGAATCTAGATTTCTTCTGGTGTCTGTTAGGATCGCCCTTTCTCTGATGAATAAAGGAGATGCAAGGTCATCCAAAAAATGTTTCCTCCTTGCTTATACAATATTTTTCTGAAGCTCATCAAAGTCATATTGTACATTTCCATGACCATACCATCATCAAGAGGAATAATTTCCTCTTCCTCACATGGAGTTTCGTCTACTAGATGATGGAGAGATTGAATGGTGACCTATTATGTACTTGGAATTAGGTCAACATATTGATTTTGCGGTTGTGGATCCATCTCCATTTCTTGGATCTCGATCAACTCTTCAATCTATTGGGTGAGCTCCTTGTCCTACATATGTTTGTTGTCCTCCTCTAGTTGTCGGTTATGTTCATTTTATTCACTTGTATTCGTGTGACATCTTCTCCTTCTACTCTTCGCCTTTCTTCTTCTTCCTTCTTCTACCTTTCTTCCTCTAGTCTCTTCTACTCTCATTCTTCACTCTACTTTTGTTCTGCTTCACATATCCTCTATTTCCTCTTCTTCTCTTATGTTATGGCTACTTTAAGTATGAGTGTATCTTCTTTCATCTTGTGTCTTCGTTCTCCCCCTTGGCTATGCACAAATTTTCTCTTGCCCTTTTTTCTAGTACTACCTCTCAAGTGACTTCTTTCTGTAGAGTAATCTGCGATGTTCTAGTGAATCTAACTAGTTCACGGGACTTGGAGGCATTATAACTATTCTTCCATGCTTCCTCCTCGGGTCTATGAAAGGCCCTGCTTAGCCACTGACAATGAGTCCTCACACAGTGGTATTTGCAAATATTACTTGGATAGTATGGATTGAATTCCAAACAACTGAATGTGAATTTCTATATTTCCTTTCCTTCGGTATCTACAAAAACAAATTTCTTGATCTCATAAAATTGTATCTGCATAGAAGAGAGGGCCAAGTTTCTTTCTTCTTCTTGTGCAAAGTTGTTGACAACCCATTGGAGAGATGGTACGAAACTTCTTGCATGACTAATTTATTAGTGGAATACCTCAGCAGAGGATGCAAATACTTCTTTCCGTCGAATACTCTGAGGAAAGTGGCATCCGGTGAGGCAAATCAATCAGTTATCTCTAACGCTGTTTCCATTGCCCCACATGACATGCAAGGTGGATCTTCCTCAAAGATAAAATTATACGACGGAATGAGGAAGTGATCAGTCAACTTTTCCATTATTCTTCTATGGCTTCACTCTAAAACAAGCTTGCAATAAATGTCCACGACAGGATCTTGTGGTGTCTAAGTCCAATTCATGCCGCATAATGCATTGTGGGCACAGATTACATCCAGTAGATAGGAAGACATGTAAATTCTAGCTTGCTTTCCCTTGGGAGGACTGAGGGAATTGGAAACATGGATCCTTAGTTGTTGAGCCAACAAGTCTGACTAGTTAAATGGTCTTCCTTCATTCACAACTTAGTTCAGTAAGAATTCCCACCCTTAAGTGAAGGTCTCAGTGCTTTGCTGACCATAAATTATGAAACATACAACTATTAAGAGCTTATTGGCCCTCTTGAGAGATTGTGTCTTGTAGGTGTTAGTGGGTGCCTGAAAGAACTTTGATTCCTCTTACATCCAGCTTTTGACAATATCTTTTATGATCAAGTAGTTGGTGGCAGCATAAAAGTAAGAATCCATGAGCAATTATGGCTTCGACAAATGGTACATGAGATGGTAATCTAATGTCAAGAAAGAGGGAAGCCTTTGTTCGTTGGCATTTTTCAAAGTCACAGTCTTTGGATCTGTATGAGATAATGTCCAACTCATAATGTCTGCACATGGGAAAGTCAGGTACCTACATGAAACCTTATGTATCCATGACCTTTGTACATTCATATATTGTTACCATTCTTCAAGCCTGGTCCACTTTGAAGATTCTTGTTGAGAATGCTTCATTCACTTTCTATCATGTGATGCCTCATTCTTTCTCAATGAAAACTTGAGTATATGAGTAAACTCGAAAGTTCATTTGGGTACTCTCAACTACCTCTCTGGTGTTTCTTTTAGTGGTATCCTTTGAAGAATATCTCTTTGGTGCCATGATGTATGTGATTGATTAAGAGAAGTGCTAAAAAATTTCAATACCAGTAGGAGGAAGCACACTCACGACCGACATAAATTAGCTTAAGAAAAATGACTCACAAAGAAATATTACAGTTGAAAACACATGATTGAAGTGAAGGATTGTGCAATTCTTGAGGTGAAGGGAGAGGGACTAGCTACTTGAACTACACATTGTGTAGTCTCAATAGCCAGTGGGGCAGATTGAGGCTAAAGACTGTGCAATGTGTAGCCTCAATGAGGGCAGATTGAGGTGGAGATTGTGCATTATGTAGTCTCAGTGGCCAAGAGACAAGCTTGGGCCCTAGAACTGGACAATGCATAGTTGTCCTAGCTAGGTACTGTGCATTGTGCTATTACAAAGGCCACGCATCAAACTTGAGCCTTGGACTTGTGCAATGCCCAGCAAGACAAGGAAACTACTAGCCAAGGGAATGGAAAATCTACCTTGAAAGGGTAAGGGAAACTGGTAGATGTGAGTGATGGTGCAAGTTAGAGTGTAGATTTGACTAAGGATAGATGGACCATGTAAATAAAGTCCAGAAGATCAACATGCAAAAGGAAAAACAAACATGCATGGAGAGTCGTCAAAACAATGATTACTAATGGGAAAAATAAGAAAATTGATGCGACACTTATAAAAGGAAAATGAAAAACCAAAATAACACTTATAAAAGCTAATATAAGTTAAAATTTCAGCAACCATGAAAATAAACAAGCAAAAAAGCACTCACAGAAGTGAAACGACAAAAGGCGATAAAAAAGATGACGAAAGTAAAAATCACCTGGAAAAGCATCGTAAACTCTACCGATGGCTCCTTGATCTCTTGGAGAAGGTTATATGTCCAAGATATAATGTAAAAATGAGCTCTATGTGCATCCACTATATATATTTAGATCAATTTGGTTTTATGATACGCATGCCTAAAATCAAGGAAAAAATTACACTTGGCGCAATTCCAAAAATAACATGTTGTGTCATCCTTCAAAAAACTAATTATCCACTCCCTATTTTCTAGGGATGTCTTTCGCTTTTTTATTTTTTATTTCTTCGGGAAAACTGGCCATTCACAATCCAAGGAAGATTACATAGTTCTCGACCACTAGGCAATTTCTTGACTCGGTGAGTTGTGTAGTTTTTGAGCTGAAGAGATGATTTGCACAATTTGTGGGCTCAAGGATGGGCTACCATCTAGGCCTATGCAGTTTTTGAGCTCAAGGTAGATGTGCCATCCTAGATTGCGCAACTCCAGTCATTAGGCTGGCCTATCTTCCAAGATTGTGCACTTTCTGGAGGCAAGCCCAT
Organism: Pinus tabuliformis; assembly: GCA_031772625.1. Taxonomy (NCBI): domain Eukaryota; kingdom Viridiplantae; phylum Streptophyta; class Pinopsida; order Pinales; family Pinaceae; genus Pinus; species Pinus tabuliformis. Next base: position 672,696,348 of record CM062815.1, read on the forward strand.
GGAAGCTACAAGGTTAAGTCAAAAGGTTACTTATGATTGGAAAATTTCATATCGAGATCAATACATCATAATAAAGAATACGTGATTATAGTGAAAGATAAGCTCCTATGGGTAGAAGGGAGTCTCCAAAATCAAAGCATGGGAAAAATGTTGGAGGGTGGTTGTAGCAACTACAACACTTGGCAACACACTAATAGAACTCTAGTTCTTTGTATGGATCTTAGATCATGTAAAACAAGTCAGACTCTTCAGGAAGTATTTTTTAGTTCATTGATATCCATATCTTCTTTACTTAGCTAAAGTTAAAGATATAGTCCTTTCCATTCTCTCCATCGACATAACACTACAAAGGCAAGTCAGACTTAGTTGTTTTGATTGGGGATGGGGAGTATATAGATGCACAAGTGAAGAAGGATTGTAATATTCTTAGTTTCATCTCTGGTGTTGCTTTGCTATTGACATGTCTCGATAGTACCCTGATGGAGTTACTTAAGGGAAATAAACATTGCTCCGCTGCTAGCGAGCCTAAATAGTACCCCGACAGAGTTGCTTTCTTCACCACTCTGTGCAAGAAATCTTTCTCTTCTTTCACATTTTATTATTTTTTTTTGTTTTTGTTTTGTTCAAATAAATGTGCATAAGAACTTAACTATTTAATGAGGCAGAAGAGGGAGCCCAAATTATTGAGAGTATTATAGGTTGTCCCTTCATAGAAGGATATTTATATACCTCTTGAATACAATTCATTGTTGGGTTGTGTTATATTCTTTTCATGACTAACCCACGTAGTGAACCAGGGGGTTAGAGGGGGGGCAGAGCCCCCACTTCGTTGCGCCGATTGCACAGCGGGGGGGTCACAACGGGAGCGGCAGCCCCCCTTGTCCAGGGGGTTTGAGGGGGCCGGGTAGCCCCCCTCTACGAGGTCCGGGGCAGTGCCCCGGGAAAATCTTTTTTGGACCCTATATTAGGTTTGGACGAATCTACCTATGGTTTTCGGTCCATGGTTTTGGACGCAATGGTTTTCGGTCCATGGTATTGGACGCTTCGGTATGTATAAATATGTATTGTAACATTGAACGGAATATAATGAAAAATCAAGCTGGTAGTCCCGGTTTTGGGATCCAGGGGAAAATCTCTGTGTATATGTGTTTTATATGTTATGCTCTTGCATTGTTTATTTTTCTGTGATTTAGAATTCGTATGGAGGTAATTTCTGTACGGGGTTAAAACCTACATTTGGTATCAGAGTTATTTTGGCTTCAAGGGGACGCCTTTGTTGCTGAGGGGTTTCGCTCGGGCCTGTGGTAGACCCTGTTTAGTGGGAGATCTGCAGGATCGATTCTGGTGGTGAAAGAAGATGCCGAGCAGCGGAAAGATAGAGATCGAGAAGTTCAATGGTCAGAGTTTTGAGTTGTAGAAACTCAAGATGGAGGATCTGTTGGTGGATAAAGATCAGTGGATCGCGGTAGATCCAGGTACTAAACCAACGGGAGTGACCGATGAAGAATGGAAGAAGTTGGATCGAAAGGCAAAGAGCACAATACAATTGTGTGTCTCAGATTCAGTATTGCTGAATGTATCAGGGGAAGCTACGGCGAAGGCTTTGTGGGACAAGTTAGGGACTTTGTACCAATCTAAGTTTTGGTGAATAAACTGTTCCTGCGGAAAAAGCTGTATAACCTGAGGATGAAAGATGGAGACTCGGTGACAGAGCATCTGAACGCATTTAATACTGTGGTAAGTCAGCTAGCGTCTGTTGATATTAAAATTTTAGATGAAGATAAGTGCATCAGTTTGTTGTGTTCTCTACCAGATTCGTGGGATAGTCTCATTATTGCAATAGGTAGCAATGCAACTGCTTTGCAGTTTGATGAAATAGTCTCATCCTTGCTGGCGGAGGAGATGAGATGGAAAAATATGGAGAGCTAGAATGGTGATGCCTTGTCTGTACGAGGACGGTCCCAGAATAGAAACAAAAATAATTCATGGAGTGGGAGATCTAAATCTAGAGGGAGATCTAAATCTCCAAGAAAACCTATAAAGGTGGTGTACTGGAAATGCGGAAAGGAAGGGCACTTCAAAAGGGACTGTAAATCTAAAGCTCCTAATAAAGGAAAGGGATCTGATGATGCTCCTTCGACAGAGGCAAAAACCACCTCAGATGAAGGTGGGGATGTGTACTTGGCTTCTTCAAGTACGCATGTAGATCATGAGGCATGGTTGATTGACTCAGGTGCATCCTTTCACTTCACTCCCCATAGAGAGTGGTTCTGCGAGTATGAGAAATACGATGGTGGTGATGTCTTCTTAGGAGATGATAGGAAGGCTAGAATCATTGGTCGTGGAAAAGTAAAGTTGAAGTTGCAAGGTGGAAGGGTTAGAACACTTCCGGGTGTTCTGCATATTCCTACATTGGCCAAAAATCTGATTTCTGTAAGCAAGTTGGATGATGCAGGTGTAAAAACAGTGTTCGAGAAGGATACCTGCAAGATGGTTCGAGGAGCACTGGTATTGATGCGAGGAGTTCGGACTGGAACTCTGTACAAGCTGCAAGGTAGCACTGTTGTTGATGGGTGCAACAGTTCTGTGGTTCCTGAAAGTGGAGCTAAAAATCTAGTGGTCTCTAGAGAGAAGACCATGCTGTGGCATCAAAGGCTTGGACATATTGGAGAGAAGGGCCTTCGAATACTTCATGGTAAAGGTATGGTAGAAGGTATGAGTAATAGCTCTCTAGATTTTGATTTATGTGAAAATTGTGTATATGGGAAGTAGAATCGGGTGAGTTTCCCCTTTGGTGCTAAGAGGGTGAAACAGATATTAGAACTTGTGCACAGTGACATGTTTGGACCTGTGAAAGTTCCATCACTGGGTAAGTCTGTGTACTATGTATCATTTATAGATGACTTCTCAAGGAATACATGTATATATTTCCTTAAGAAGAAATCTGAAGTCTTTGACAGGTTTAAAGAATTTAAGGCTCTGGTGGAAAATCAGACAGAGAAGAAGATAAAGGTGCTGAGGACAGATAATGGTGGAGAGTTTTGCAGCAAGGAATTTGAAGAATTCTGTAAGAAGTGTGGTATAGCACGACAGAAGAATACTCCATATACACCTCAGGAAAATGGAGTCGCAGAAAGAATGAACAAGACGTTGATGGAAAGGGCAAGAAGCATGCTCAGTGGTGCCGGGTTAGGACAGGAATTCTGGGTAGAGGCGATGGATACTACATGTTACTTGGTCAACAGGTCACCTTCATCAGCGTTGGAGGATAAGACTCCACAAGAAGTATGGACTGGTAAGAAACCCTCTCTTTCACATCTGAGGGTATTTGGATGTGATGCATATGTACATGTTCCAAAGGAGAAACGAACCAAGTTGGATAGTAAATCTGAAAAGTGCATCTTTATTGGGTATAAGGATGGTTTAAAGGGTTATAAGCTTTGGAACCCAGTCACACAGAAGGTTGTGTACATCCGAGATGTGGTGTTCAGAGAGGTAAAAGATGTTATTAAACATGAAGTCCAACCAAAAGAACCTGAGAAGATAGAGTTTGAGCTAAAGGAGGAAGAATCAGACTCTACAATAGAGGAGGAATCAGAAGATGAAGAGCCACAAACTCTGGCTCTGAGAAGATAAATTCGAGAAAGAAGGCAGCCAGAAAGGTATAGTCCATCTGCTTTCTGTTCAAATTTTGCTTTGTCTGTTATTGATGATGATCCCAGAACTGTGAAGGAAGCAGTGGATTCAGAGGATGGAAAACTCTAGAAAGAGGCCATGGTTGATGAAATGGCATCTTTGCACAAAAATGAGGCTTGGGATCTGGTGGAGTTGCCGGCTGGAAGGAAACCCATTGGTAGAAAATGGGTGTTCAAAAAGAAGACAAATGCAGAAGGGAAGGTGGAGAAATACAAAGCTCGGTTGGTAGCTAAAGGTTATTCCCAGGTGCCGGGAATCTATTTTGGTGATATTTTTTCTCCTGTTGCCAAGGTAACTTCTATTAGGTTACTTTTATCTGTTGCTGCTGCTTTTGATTTTGAGGTAGAACAGATGGATGTGAAGACAACATTTCTTCATGAGGATTTGGAAGAGGAAATCTACATGAAGCAACCTGAAGGCTTTGCGGTGAAGGGTAAGAAAGAACTGGTATGCAAGTTAAAGAAGTCTTTGTATGGGTTAAAACAGTCACCAAGGATGTGCTATCAAAAATTTGATACATTTATACGGGGACTTGGCTTCACCAGAAGCAAAGCAGATCAATGTGTGTATTTTAAATTAATTGGTGACCATGTTATTTATCTGGTCTTGTATGTGGATGATATGTTGCTGGTTGGAAATGACAAAGAAATTATCCAGGATTTGAAGACCCAATTGTCCTCCAAATTCGACATGAAAGATCTTGGTGCAGCAAACTATATTTTGGGCATGGAAATTAAAAGAGATCGGACAAAGATGAAGCTCTGGTTAAACCAGAGGAAGTATGTCGAGACAATACTGCAGAGGTTTAATATGTAGGATAGTAAACCGGTGAAGGTTCCTATTCCTGTAGGTGTGAGGTTATCTGCTAAAGAGTGTCCCAAGACACAAGAAGAGGAAGAGGACATGTCCCGTGTTCCATATGCAAGTGCAGTTGGTAGCCTGACGTATGCAATGGTCTGTACTAGACCAGACATTGCACATGCAGTGGGAGTATTGAGCAGGTTTATGTCAAAACCAGGGAAGGAGCACTGGACAACAGTGAAGCGGGTTTTCAGGTATTTGCGTGGCACTAGTGATTATGGTTTGTGCTACCAAGGAAGACCAGGATTGGACAGAGTGTTGGATATTCGTTGCTTTGTTGATGGAGACTGGGCTGGAGATCTGGATCAGAGAAGATCTACAAGTGGGTATGTGTTTAACCTATTTGGAGGTGCAGTCAGTTAGATGAGTAAGAAACAATCTGTAGTGGCACTATCAACTATAGAGGCAGAATACATGGCAGCCACTCATGCAAGCAAGGAAGCAGTTTGGTTGCAGAGATTGTGTTCAAGTATGGGGTTAGTACAGGGAGCTATAAGAATAGACTGTGACAGCTAAAGTGCAATTTTCTTAGCAAAGAACCCTGCTTATCATTCAAAGACAAAGCACATTGATGTTCAGTACCACTTTGTGAGGGATATGATAGAAGACAAAAAGGTGTTGCTGGTAAAGGTGGACACTTTGAAGAATACTATAGATGCATTAACAAAATCTGTGAGCTCTGAGAAGTTCTCTTGGTGTAGAGAAACAATGGGCATTTCAGGGCTGGAAAAATGACTAAGCTCTCCTGTGGCCCCCTGTGGAAAGAAAACAACAAGTGGGAGATTGTTGGGTTGTGTTATATTCTTTCCACGACTAACCCACGTAGTGAACCGGGGGGTGGAGCCCCCCCTTTATTGCGCTTATTGCACAGCGGGGGGGTCACAGGGGGGGCGGCAGCCCCCCTTGTCCGGGGGGTTTGAGGGGGGTGGGTAGCCCCCTCTACGGGGTCCGAGGCAGCGCCCCAGGAAATTTTTTTTTGGACCCTATATTAGGTTGGGCGAACCTACCTATAGTTTTCGGTCCATGGTATTGGATGCTTCGGCATGTATAAATATGTATTGTAACATTGAAAGGAATATAATGAAAAATCAAGCTGGTAGTCCCGGTTTTGGGATCCAGGGGAAAATCTCTGTGTATATGTGTTTTATGTGTTATGCTCTCGCATTGTTTATTTTTCTGTGATTTAGAATTCGTATGCAGGTAATTTCTGTACGGGGTTAAAACCTACATTCATTTGTTAAAGTTTTCTCCCCTCCTTACTATACTCGGCTTAGTTGACAAGATGAAACTGAACAATTATAAAACTAATTAGAGTAGGTGGTGCTAGTTAAAGATTTAAGAATCCTAATTCCACTATGGCTTTCCCCAAAAAGAACGTATTTTCCATTAGGGTATCATTGACTAAAAGAAACAAGATTCACACAAAGAGAGGGAATAAATAGATAACCAAGCATTGACAGTAGCACAATTTCCTCCTGAACTTCACCATGCCTTCTTTGGAAAAAAACATGGTCTCATGTGGAAGCTATCCTAGAAAAAGAAAGGAAAGGTGAAAGATGGAAAGTAAATTAAAAAAATGAAAACAACAAACTAACGAATTAATCCTACTTGTAAACTAATTGAAAATAAGATAGAATTACGTAAAATGAAAATGTCAGTGTGACCAATGATGCATACATTAACCTATATGGGCAAGGGAATCCATATCAAAAAAGATATTCAAGCATGAAAACATACTGGAAAGATAGAACGAACCATACCATGACATTCGAAGAAAGAAAGTGCACGCAAAAAAATATAAAAAGAAAGCACATGCAAGACACTCTGTAGATGCATGATGGTGCTTATGCACATCACAGCAACGAGACCTCCGAGAGTAATCTTTTGAACTTCTAAACTTGGAAAACATAAATAAAAGGAAAAAATTGTGTTTTGTATCAGAGCTTTCCAGGTACAATTCCACGAATTATTGAGAGATGGCATCATGCAAAACAGGTGGAGGATGCGAAAATTGAGATATGGGTAGATCTTCAATTTGCGCGATCAAATGATGAGGATCTTGAGAGATACATGACTATTCTGATCAAAATTGGAATTAGGCCCAAGATTACGAGAACTTCACATAACCATTAACTCGGGCTGAAGTGCCTCGACATCTTATGAAAGTTACATGAAATAGGAATGTGGGTCATTGATAATCGGTCGCTTAGAAAGATCGACTGTGGAAAAATCAAATTCATGATCGGAAGAATCAATGAATAGATCACAAAAACCATGATCATAAATTCCATCATTGAAAATAGAGTCATTTTGTTGATCTCATGAATTAAAGAGAGGGGAATATTGGAAATAATAAATCACCCCCGTGTTTCTTGAGAATGACCAGATGATTGATTGGAAAGATTGAGAAGACAAGATTCTTCCTCTTTGTGTTTAGATGTAAAATTGGCATTCCATGAGTTATGAATATGATTAAAATTAACAATGTTAGAAACTTATTCTTAGAAAGATTCAACAAGTGTGAAATAATCGTGGAAGATGTCAAGGTAATGAGGGAGGGGTGAACAAAGAGAAAAATCGACTTGTATCGTAGTTTCTTGTCCAAAAATAGAATCCCACACATACACATCACAAATGATATCACAAGTTGGTCGATAAACACTAGCTCCATCCTAGTTTTGATCCTCATGAACATCATAAATGATTGAAACAAGTGAACACAACAACTCGCAATCGGGAGGACCAAAAGAGTCGACAGATGGAGGGCAAGGAGAAAGAAAATATTAAAAAAAAAATAGATTCACACTCTGAACTTGGATTTTAATTATGAATATGTGGGGTTGGAGAATGTTATGAAACCAACTCACAAAAAGATAGAAAAGATAGATCAACGCCTTAGAATTTAGCCTCTTCGATGGGAAAACCTCCTTTACATTACACAAATGAACAATTCTTAGATGATACAAGTGAAAATACCTCCTTTCAATATATAGGTATCAGAGCCCTAACATTTGGTATCAGAGCTTTGGATTCTAGGCGTTCACTACTCCAAATAGGTCATCGTGGAATTTACGCTATAACATTTTTTCTGCGACGTTTCAGATGCTAAAAACAAAACCCATTTGGGCTGAAATTGTTCTGAACCACAGGTTCGAACTTCAGAGCTTTTCACACTATCTTTACGAAGATATGATATGAGGAAGTTGGTCTTTTTGCAGATTCCTGAATTATATTCCAAATAGGTGACCTTGGGAAAATCATCATAACTTTTGTTTTGAGCATCAGATTTAAATTTCGTAAGAAGTTACAGAAAGAGGACGAACTTTGTTTTCCTGTGTATATTTTTTAGACCCGAAGGTCAAAACAGTGACACATGGCACCTCATACAATTTCGCTCTTCTCAAAAGATATATAATCAGGTCATCTTGGGAGATTTGGCATAACTCTTCCTTGGAGAATCCAATTTGGATAAGACTGGTGGCATTGGAAAGAGGTCACAGAGGGCTACTACAAGTCGCAATTTCAGAACTGGTAGAACGGTAATTACATAGTTATAGTCATTTCAAGATCGAGCTCCTAAAATCAAGAAAAGGCGATATGAGGAAGTTTTATGGCCAGGATCCGTTAAATTGGATACTTCAGATGGAGCAATATTTTGATCTACATGGTGTACCACTGTTACAAAAGGTATGTATTGCATCTTCATATTTAGAACCAGATCAATTTTTATGGTATAAAGGGCTTTGTTCTCATAAACAACTTGTTACGTGGTCAATTTTCACAGAGGAAATTATAGCACATTATGAGAATACAAAGAGCAACACCTTCTTTAGATCAACACCACAACAATTTGAAGAAAAAGGAGAAAAAGGGTTTTTTTACAAAGTGGAAAGAAAAGTTACGGCAACAAGGAATTCTACCCCTCACAACTATAAATATGGAAGTGTTTTTTCTCCTAGCCTTCCACAACCTACAAGGGTTACACCACAACAATTGGAAGAAAAAAGAGAAAAAGGGCTTTGTTACAATTGTGATAGAAAATACACCAAAGGTCATAAGTGTGCTGAGAAGAAATTATTCTACATAGATTGTGAAGAGGAAGAAGAAAAGGATTAAGAAACATCAAAAGAAGAGGATATACAACAGGACTTGACCCTAGAGAAAGAAGAAATGAATCTGACCATATCTTGTAAAGCATTGGCAAGAATTACCACTCCTTAAACTCTCAAGATAGAAGGACATATCAAGAAGAAAAAGGTTCAAGAAGTGAAAGATCACATCAAGAAGAAGAAATGTATCCAACCATATCTTGTAATGCATTGGCTGGAATTACCACTCCTCAAACTATCCAGATAAAAGGACATATCAAGAAAAAAAATGTTCAAGAAGTGAAAGGCCACATCAAGCATCAATAAATGAATCAGACCATATCTTGTAAAGCATTGGAAGAAATTACCACTCCTCAAACTCTCAAGATAGAAGGACATATCAAGATGAAAAAGGTTCAAGCAGTGAAAGATCACATCGAGCATCAACAACAAGTTCTCCAACTTTTAAAGGATAACTCCACTTTGGTGCAAAATCGAATGAAACAACAACAGGCAGGTCAACATCGTAGTGAAGAATGTTTTGATGTAGGTGATTGGGTATTCTTATTGCTACATCTCAAGCAAGTTATTTATGAGAAGGAAATGTTGGCAATAGTACATGCACTTAAGAAATGTTGACCTTACTGAATGGGAAAACACTTCAAGGTAAAAATGGATTATGATGGTCTCAAATACCTTTTAGAACAACTATTATCTTTAGAAGAACAAAAAATATGTTGGGTTATGACTTTGACATCATCTATAGAAAAGGGAAGCAAAATTTTGTTGCAGATGCACTCCCAAGAAAGGATGAGGATGTGGAAGCATTGTTTTGTGCTATTTCTATTATCCAACCAGATTGGATAAACGAAGCAAGGGATGAATGGAAGAAGGAGGAAGAAGTGTGGCCACTCATTCAAAAGTTGCAGAAGATCCCAATTCAAACAATATTGCCAGAACTTGAAGAGGAAGGACAAATCATATTGGAACCTAGAGCAGTCACAGAAACAAGAACCCTACAGCTACAAAATCGATCAATTTCAGAGTATCTCATCAAGTGGAAGAACTTACCCACTGAAGATTTCACATGGGAGGACAAGAATCATATACATAAGCATCAAGAACTACTCAAGCGTTGAGGACAACACTTTTTCAAAGAGAGGGGCATGTTAGGCCCCTATACTACTAGTGTAAACCCTTATTGTTATTAGTACAACCCCCTTATTATATTGTTGTGCCCTTGTAGTCCCCATATTGTTATTATTGTGCCCCATAGAAAACCACTATTGTTATTGTTGTGCCCTTAGATTATTATTGTTATGTCGGCTCTGATTATATTATGACCCCATAGACTCCTATATATAGAAAGGAGGTCTTGTCATTTGTATCATCTAAGAATTCTTCATTTGTGTAATGTAAAGGACATTGCCCCCTCTAAGAGGCTGAATTCTAAGGCGTTCAACTATATTTTCTATCTCTTTATGAGTTGGTTTCATAACATTTGGGCAACCTCCTTTCTATAACAAATATTTCAGAAATATTTCACACGTTAACCATGATGGCAATAAACAATAACACACATTCAACAAGATTCATACTAATGGAAACAAAATAGTTCATAAGTGTTATCATAAGTGAAATAACATATATTGCAAACATAACAAGAATATTCCTCATATAGTCACAACATATGCATGAAAATGTGCCAACTCTAATCTTTTATTAAAGTGAAAGTTCCAAGCATACATATATCATTAACGAACCACTAGCCCTAATAGTGGAACATGAAGTATACACCTTTTGCTCCAAAGAAATATACTCCCTGTATGCTACAGAGAAGCCAAGGCTCTCAACAAACCCCTAAGCTCCTGATTCTAGGCTAAAATCCTAGCCAAAAGCTTGGCTCCCAAAGTCCATTTGCATGAGTTATGAGGATTTATTTATAACAAAAGGGGTGACTATTCACTTTCCCTTGTGACTCTTGGACTTCCCTGATGACCCTTCAACTTCTTTACAAGATGAATCTTCAACTCATTTACAACACGACTCTTCGTATTCCACAATTGATGCTTGAAATTCACTTACAAATTAATTAAAAAATAATATTACAATACAATCGTACCCATATAAGATGAAATTGGGTAGAGCCAACTAGATAGCGTAATAAGACAAAAGTCAGCTTGAGTTTGGGGAAACTTCATCTCAACAACTTCGACTTGGAGATTCTCACCCACATGCTGGTGGCAAGATTTGTACTGCGAGATGACATTCCAAAACTATGTGATGGGATGATGGTGAAAGTGGACTCTAGCCTCTATGGCGTCTGAGTACACTGATTTGGAACCAGTCTAAATTTCCTTCTTCAGTAGGAGCATCATAGTATTGATTTGGATATGGCCACCAATGTACTTCTGCATATTTTTCCTATTTACTTCAATATCATCCTTGGTAGTGATCTGTCTAAATCGATCCAAGTATTATTCCACATCTTGCCTAACCTAATTCCTACTTTTGGCTTTAGTGAGTGATCCAACTGATGGGATATTGTGTGATTTAACCATGAAATCTATGTTGTTTTGTAATCATGCATCTGAGGTCTGAATAATGGCGATGAACGAGGCGAGTTGTTTTTTGCTTTGAATGATCATTTGCAATTTCACTTTCTCCAACTCTGCCTGTTGCCTTGTTTTGTTTGCCGATTTAGGTTGTGCTCCTTTGTATTGCATTAAACATTCATGCAATTCAATGATGGATGTATGGAAAAACTTAAGAGCTTTGACATCATCCTTCCACTTCTTCTGCATGTCGTGCAAGTGGAAAATTCCCTTATGCATGGTGATAATTTCTTCATACAAGATCTGCATAGTTTCTCCCAATGTCAATACTTCACCAAGTATGACTACCTTAAGTTATTCCAGATAAACTTGTGCAGGTGCTGCATTTTGAACCTCTACTCAGAGTTTTTCAACTTCTTACCTTGCAACCTATAGGTTCTTTGCTAATTGTTTGTTCTCTTCCATCAAATATTCTATGTTTGACTTTGTAGCACTTGCAAAGGTCAAGTTAGATGCGACAATGACACCTATATTTCTTCTGGTGTATGTCACAATCACGCTTTCTCTAGTGAATGTTGAAGATACAAGGTTTTCCAGAAAATGTTTCTTCTTCGCTTGTACAATTTTTTTTTTGAAGTTCTTCATAAGTCAGATTGTATGTGTCCATGATGACACCATCATCAAGAGGAATAATTTTTTGATCCTCGCTTGGAGATTGCTCTACTTGAGGATGGGAGACTAAACGATCACCTTTTGTGTACTTGGCATTAATTCAACATCTTGGTTCTACAGCTCCATATCCACCTCCATGTCTTGAATTTCGATAAGCTCTTCAATCTCTTGACCTTACTCCTTGTCCTACATCTATTTTCTCCTCCTCCTCTAGATGTCGGTTTTGTTCCTATTCTTTAGTTTGTCTTCGTGCAACTTATTCTTCTTTTACTCTTTGTCTTTATTCATCTTCCTGCTTCTTCCTTTCATCCTCCACTCTCTTCTACTCTCGTTCTTCCCTTTGCTTCTATTCTACTTCCTTAATCCTTTGTTTCCTCTTATTTTATGTTTTTTTGGTCGATTTAAGTATGACTAAATCTACTTTCATGTTGTGGCTTTGCTCTCCCCCTGGGATATGCAAAAATTTCCTCTTTCATTTCTCGCACACTGGGTTGCGCCTTTCTGCGGAGTAACCTGTGATATTTCAGTAAAGATGACTAGTTCGTGGGACTTGGAGGAATTAGAAAAATTCTTCCATGCTTCCCCCTCAGGTCTATGAAAGATCGCTCTAAGACACTGATAATGAATCATCACATAGCGATCTTTGCAAACAATCCTTAGATCGTACGGATTGAAGTCCAAACTACCGAATGCTAATTCCTCTATTGCCTTACCTTTAGTGTTTGCCACTTTCAAGTTCACCACTTTGTACAATTTGATCTGCATAGGAAGAGTAGTCCAAGTGTTAGGCGGACAAATCACTTCTTATGGAAAAGAAGGATCTCCATAGATTTCCAAAAAAAACTAGTAACAAACACCAAAAGAATGGCTACCTTTGCTTGGCCTATAACTAAAACATGAAACATGTAGTATGTGAAGAATCAACTACCTATTAGCGATTTGCTTGTAGAAGTCCTTTCAGTTCTTCCCACAACCATATTTTCCTCAATGCCTTATAGGCTTTTCGAATGCTTTCCACAACTTCTCCATGATGCTCCAAAATAGATCTGTATAGACAAAAACATTCAAAGGGATCAAAGCATCTCACATATAAAATCAAAGGTAAATGAAATCCCTAACTTAACATACAACATATAGTTGAAGCAATAATCAGTTATAAACCATGCGAGTGATCAAGGAATCTCACAAATAACATTAAAATAAATGTAATTAGGAAATAATAACTACTTTATATTAAATTCAAAGGAGAAAAAATTTACGACCTGGTTGCCTTCATGTCACAAGCCTGTTCTAATGGTCTTTGTTCCTTCCCTTCATGAGAAGCTCTTCAAACCCAAAATCAGCAGCATAAGTTTACAAATCCAACTTTCCTCTCTTCCTCTAGTCTTATGTTCAATTTATAGGTAAGAAGAGGAGGTCACTAGTTCCTCTTCTTAGGGGATATGATGCTTAGGAGGAGGAAACTAGTTCTATGAACCAAGGGATTAGGCACAGGTATGTAGTAGTTCAGCGTTGATAATATGGATAACATTCCTCCATCAAATCTTCTGTAATTTTCTTTTTTATTTTTACTTGCGTGAACAAGATTGTGTAGTTTATAGTGGAAGATAGTGTGTAGAATTGTGCACGCCACAATGGTAAAAATTTCACATGCATTGTTAATGGCTAGGAAGACTATGCGGATGCTCAAAAATGGTTTTTAAGAAGTGCAACCCAAAATTCCTTTTGTCCCTAGTATTTTTTTACTTTAAGATTCAAAGGGGATTCACTTGAGACACTCATCGGATGGAGAGATATCTGAATCGATAGTCATGGTGACAAAATTCAGTTTGACATATTTCCCCCTAAAGTGAAAAGCCAAAAAAATATGTTTGATGACTCAAGCTCTTTATCATGTCAAAGGTTCGTATCATAGACCAATTGGTTGAAGACCTGAAACAAACAATCAAGGACTGCCATATCACGCTTTCATATAGACATCATTGAGGTAGGAATTCGATACTTAGAGTACAAGTATACCAAAGAATCAGTATGGAAATACATCTGAAGATCCATGTCAACATAAGAAATAGTATGGATGAAGCCATCAATGGATATATGTTTACACTCATGAATATTTAGTAACTCTATGCATCCTAGATGGATGAAACTAGATCTAGGGTCTTCATCGCCATATCTCAATGTACGAATCTAACCATGTGAGTAAAAGTATTAAACTCGAACATGTTAGAAATCACCTCATTACTGATAAATGATGTAAATTGTTAATATATGCAAGAGAAACCACCAATAATGAAAATGGATATCAAGGTAATCTATTACAGTCTATGACGTGTGATTGAATGTCTTGAAGTCGAACACTCATAGAATCATTTGATTGAAGGTCAATGATGATAATTTGTCATTGAAGGCAAGAAAACTGCCATTAAGGCATGCATGCTCCAAGGTACTAAAAAAGGTTTCTAGATCAACTTCCTAGATAATGAGCTAATGTTGACAGGAAGTGACCCATCACAGGAGGGCCTTGATGTATCCCTAATTAACGACATGAAACAGGTATTAAGTTATTACAAAATGAAGTGATTTGGAACTAAATCAGGGATGACCGACACGATTGAAGGCTATAATTTTCAAGGTAATTTTCACAAAGGTTTAACTTTTCTTGAACATATCGACGACACGACATTTCCACTTGGAAGAATTTGAATCAAAATAGGACCAGAAACTAGTTTGAATACTTTCAGTAAGGTATGATCAATTCAGAGCCAAATGGATTTCCAAACCCAGACATAAATATGATGGAGTGTCATGTTCAAGAGTGACATAATTCCTTCTTACAATACAAAAATAAATGTTTTTTCCCAATTTTCCCCAACCATTTTTGACAAGTACCTCTTTATCTTTTTGCAAGGTTGAGGAGGATAACATATTCTTGTCTTGTAAGCTCATCCTTCAGATGACTCCTTTAGAGTATTTTTAATGAAGCGTACGAAGGAGTGGTTTGGTCTCCTCGTGATGGATGAGTCCTGCATTGCTTATTTTTTACAAGTGCGGTGAATGGAAAAATCAATGGTGTTTTCATGTTTAAAGAGTTTGAAAAGACATGAAAAGAAAACTAGTTCATCTCTTTCAATGTAAAGTTTAACGAGCCAAGAGAAAGTAAAGCTCAGTGTTTTTCATTTTTAGGTAGTTAGGAGAAAAACATAAGTAGACTCCAAAATGTCCTTTTTCATAAACTTAGTCTCTCAAGATTGGAAAATGGTAAAATAATGGAGAGAACTCTTTTAACCATAATTAGTCAATGTTTATATTTTTCATAAATAGTCCACATGATCGGTAAAAAGGGTAAACTTATATCAAGTAGATGTTCTATTGTTCACTTTAATGAGTTCAAAACAAACAAGCATACTCAAAAATCTTTTCAAATTTTGAGAGTCAAAAAAGAGCTTAAAGGTAACTCCAGTGCTTCACTTTTTCATAAGCTTTAACGAGTCTAAAAATTTGATAAAAATGTACTCATATCACCGAATTTCAATTTAATTAACGAGCAGGAAAATACGGAAAGAATTTGACATTTTCATGTATGTTTTAAGAACATGGAAAGATAGCAAAAGAAGCTTCACATTTTCATGAGTTTAACAAGTCTTGAAAATAATAACCAAAATGGACTCGAGGTAGGCTTTATTTTTATACAAGCTTGAAATAGACAAAAACTATGCTTGAGATTGGTTTCATTTTTACACAAGCTTGAAACAAAGAAAAACTATGATTGAGATAAATTTTCATGCCCCCAACATAACGAAATAGGCACATGCCCCCAAAAATTTGTTTCATTCACCTGAGTAGACTGGTGAAAGACTCAAGTTAATTAAGGGAGGGTTTGGTTCATTATTTAACGAGCTTGACGTAGGAAAAGAACTATGCTCACAGAAAACTGTTTCATTTTTTAATGAGCTTGACACAAGAAAAGGAAATATGATCATAAGGATTTGTTTCATTTTTTAACGAGGTTGACACAGTAAAAGAACTATCCTCATAAGGAACTTGCTTCATTTTCTAACGAGGTTGACATAGTAAAAGAACCATCCTTACAGGAACTTGTTTCATTTTATAATGAGGTTGACATAGTAAAATAACCATCCTCATAAGGACTTGTTTCATTTTTTAATAAGGTTTAAAAAGTAAAAAAACCATCCTCAGAGTGACCTGTTTCATCTTTTTAACGAGGCTGACATAGTGTAAGTAGCATCCTCATAGGGACCTGTTTCATTTTTTAACGAGGTTGACACAGTAAAAGAACCATCCTCATAGTGACCAGAGTAAAAGAATCATCCTCATATTTATCTATTTCATATTTTAACGAGGTTGAAACATTAAAAGAACAATCCTCATAGTGATCTATTTCATTTTTTAACGAGGTTCACATAGTAAAAGAACTATCTTCATAGGGTGGCTTGCTTCATTTTTTAATGAGGTTGGCACAGTAAAAGAATTATCCTCATAGGGTTCCTTGTTTCATTTTTTAACGAGCTTGACAGAAGAAAAAAAATATGCTCATGGGAACCTGATCCATTTTTTAACGAGGTTGACGCAGTAGAACAACTATCCTCATGATTTCCAACTAGAAGGAACATCTTCCAAGGGACACATATCGATCATGGCTTCCAAGAGGTCTTCATGAGAAGGAAGAACAATTCTATGGAAGGAACACATGTCAAGGGACTCAATAGGGTTAAGAAAGTCGGGTTCAAATGTCCCCATTGAAGGGCTCACCCTGTCAATTACCGGATCTAAGTCAAAATAAGTCAAGAAAATAATGAGTCTCCCTTGCATCAGTACTTAAAAGAATGGGAAAGGCTACCACATAATTAACCCATGGTGGGGTAGATACCACTTCCATATAAGAAATATTCAGGGGTGTCGGATGGTTGGTAGTTGAATCAAGGTTGATGAATGAAAGTTGGTAACTATTCACAATGTTTCCATTATGAGGGAAATACATCACACAAAAGAGTCTCGATACGACAACTTTCATGGCATATACATAGTCTCGTCCAAGGAGTAAACTAAAATCCAAGGGGCCTTGGACTACCATAAGATCAATACAGACAATTTTTCCTTCTAATGTAATAGGTAACTTAGGAAGAATCCCTAAATTTTCACTAATGGTTACGTTAAAATCTAAAAGCATCTGTGTAATAGGCACAAGTTGAGGGGAAACCAAAGCTTGCGAAGTGGTTGAGGATAAAACATTGACAAAAGCACCTTCGTTGACATTTGTGTGATGCACATTCTTACCATACACTTTCAAAATGATCTGGAAAGGGGTGGAAGAAGGAAGATGAGGCTTTGTTAGTCTACTCCAATGAAATGAAGTAACCTCATTACATGGAGGGGGTTCAATGGAAAGAGGTGAAATGCCCCCATGTGTAGAATAATATGAGGTAACAAGAAGAACCTGAGTGGTATTAATTTCACTCTTTAAATGGAGAATGGGACCGAAAAAAATGTGGAGTCAGGTCGACCACTTGATCAACCAATGGTTCATCAACCTGAGTGATATGCGTTTGAATCTCCAATGGTAGAGTGGAATTGATTGTACTTGGAATTAGATCAATCACTTCATCAACTAACGATAGGTTGGGAGAAATTTTATGTTAACTAGTCAGAAGTTGTTTCTATCAAACAATAAGTTTTTCCAACAATTTTGAGGCGTCATCCATATGAGTGAAAATGTGTCTATGATGAATCCCTTTCCATAACCTAAAAGGAAACCTAACTTCACCCTTTTTCCTAGGAACCTCACAATCACTAGTTGATGGATCAACAGTAATTTTATAATAATTTTTAGACCACACTTATAACACCTTTTGAATACCAGGACAATGAATAAGAAGCTAGTCACCTTTACAAATTTTGCAAGTGAATTTGAGCTTGTGGTTTCTTTTGGATGGTTCTTCAATATTTTCCATACCCAAATATGGTTTGTTGACTTCTCTCTTACCTTGCATCATTTTCTTCTTCTTCCCTTTCTTCTTCTTTGTAGCCACCTGGTTACTAGCATTAAGGCTTTTACCAACCGAAGAAGAAGAAAGGGTTGAATACATTCTGGGTGAAGAAGGTAAAGGGTTAACCAACAATTGGTGTTGTTGAGTCACAGAACTTGGTTGAGGTGAAAAAATTGGTTGAGGTGGTACCGTTTGAGTATTTGGGACTAAAACAGTTGAAAACAATCACACTAGTAAAGCTATTGTGAATCTAGGAAGTGACAATGTAGCCATATAAGGAGGACCGACATTTCCAAAGTTAGGAAAAGGACTAGGATTCTTCTTAGTGATAATTCTTTAACTGATAACTTCTCGAATTGTTGCCATTAGATTCAAATCAAATAATTTTTAGTAAGAATTTAAATAATATTCACAATCCACACCTATGGGATGTAAAAATTAAAAACAAGCAAATAACACACACTAGTAAATCTAAGGAGTCAAACCATGCAAACAAACTTTTCATAGCAAAATCCCTAGTTTGTGATTAAATCTAGCATCATAGAGATCAATGTGAAAAGTGAATAATTATAGAGCGAGTGGAACCAGTTACGCTAAAAACCTACTTAATGAACACGATATGGTGCAATTAAATTCACTTATGCCATCTTGAGTGAAAAATTCCCTCCAAAAAGGTCCAAGTGAGACTACCCAACGTTTGTTTTAGGTAGAGCACAGACTTCCCCTCCGTCATCACCTTGGGTAACAACCCTAATACTATGGTCTCTAAGGTTAACACATACTACAATTTAACTGGGGGTTAGTCACATATCAGACGTACACATAAGGGCAGAGTAACAAAGCTCAATCCCCTTGAAGGTTCCTCAACATGGTCAATTTGAGGTTTATCCTTCAAGTGACTCCCAAGCACCTTTCGACACCCTTTGTAATTCATGAAAATCACACTACCGTAACAAATGAAACAAGGTCAATCACTTCACTAGGTCCGATATGATCTCATGCTTAAATCCCTTGTAAGAGGATCTTCCCATATTCATACTATAATAAATGGATTTACTCCCTATTGCAAGATTCTATTGTTTGTTTTTAGCTTTGGAAAGTTGACTCACTTTCCTATTCAAAAGCCCTATAATCTAGTCTAATGTAGGTGTAATGAACTCTAAGATAATAAAAATTCTAGTTGGTTTTTTCACTGTTGTTTTTTTTTTAATTTTTACTTACTTAATAGATAAATGGATGTGAAATTGATGGTGTTATGGTCTGACTCAAAACTTTAATGCCATCAAACATGATATTGTGATATTTTCATTTCAATGAATTTTAGCTAATGTAAGGAGAGAGGTTCTTCTTTAAAATATTAACTCCAGAACACACCACTTCTAATTTTCTAATGCAATTCAAAGCCCTAAGTGCTAAACCATGCAATGTAATCTATGCACAATTTTCGTTCATGTTATGAATACGAGAATTCTAACTATGCAAATGTAATCTACGCAAGAGAATTATTCAAAACAAACACAATATGATTCCAAATGAGTGAAAGAACAACAAGACTATTTTCCTTCACCAATGTAACTGAAGAACCAATCGAGTGTAAGTAAAAGAAATAGGTCAAAAATTCCAAAGATCAAAAGTGATGATACTCAAAGTTGATTAACACGCAGACAAAATTCAAAAACTTGCAAAAATTGTTAAGAAACTGAGACAAACCTCCAAGTAATGACCAAAGGAAATAAAATTAATAATTTCTCAAAAAATAAAATTCAAAACACCCAAACAAATTGACAGAGACTCTATAATACTGTAAACAAGCTTAAGAAATAATAAAAACAAAATAATTGGACTTAAATAAGAGAAACACTATTTTTTCAAAACATTTACGGGGTTGCATATGTCACCAGTTCAATTTAGTGTGGATATGCACTGGTGTTAAGGAAAAAGTGTGCAAATATGCGCTCTGTTGCTAAAAGAAAACTACGCATACCTAAAAACTTAAGGAAAAAAAAAACTCTCAAACCAAAAATTTCAATTCTTAAAAGGGTCTAAAGGTGTTGAGGGTAATAACAAGACACAATGGAGCACCCTTGCTCCCCAGCATGGTCTCCAATTGGTTAGGCGAACAAATTACTTCTTGCGGAAAAGAAGGATCTCCCTAGATTTCCAACAATACCTAGTAACAAACATCAAAAGAATTGCTACATTTCCTTAGCCTATAACTGAAACATGAAACATGTACTACGCAAAGAGTCACTTAACTATTAGTGATGTTCTTGTAGAAGTCATTTCAGTGTTTTCCAGAGGAAGATTTTCCTTAATGCCTTAGAGGATTTCCTGATGCTTTCCACAACGTCTCCATGACGCTCCAAAAGATATCTGCATAGAATAAAACATTCAAAGGGATCAAAGCATCTCGCATATAAAATCAAAGGTAAATGAAATCCCTAACTTGACATACACCATATAGTTGAATCAATAATCAATTATAGACCATGTGAGTGATTAATGAATCTTGCAAATAACATCAAAATAGATGCAATTAGGAAAGAACAACTACTTTGTATTAAATTCAAAGGAGAGCAAGCTTACAACCTGGTTTCCTTGATGTCACAAGCCTCTTCCAATGGTCTTTATTCCTTCCCTTAATGACAATCTCTTCAAACCCAAAATCAGCAACATAAGTTTTGCAAATCCAAGTCTCCCCTCTTCCTCTAGTTTTATGCTCAATTTATAGGAAAGAGGAGGAGGTTTCCAGTTCCTCTTCTCAATGGATATGATTCTTAAGAGGAAGAGGTTAGTTCCATGAATGAAGGGATAAGGCACAGGTATGTAGTAGTTCAAGGTTTCTAAGTTGGATAAGGTTCCTCCATCAAAACATCTAGAATTCCTTTTTTATTTTTACTTGTGTGAACAGGATTGCACACTTTATAGTAGGAGACAGTGACAAAGTTGAGCATGACACAATGGTAAAAACTTCACATGTGCAGGTAATGGCTAGGAAAACTATGCAAATGCTCAACCGAAAATTCCTTTTGTCCCTGGTGTTGTTTTACTTCAAGCTTCATCGGGGATTCACTTGAGAAGTTGATCGGATGGTGAGATATCTAAATCGACAGTCATGGTGACAAAATTTAGTGTAACGCCATGGTTCTTTCTTCTTCCTGTGAAAATCTGTTGATAACCCTATGGATAGATGGTACATAACTTCTTACATGACTAATTTATTGGTGGCATACCTCAGTAGAAGATGCAGAGACTTTTGTCTGCCAAATACTCTAAGGAAAGTGCCATTGGGTGAGGAAAACCACTTTTCTATCTCCGACACTGCTTCCATTTCCCCACGTGACATGTAAGGTGGGTCTTCCTCAAAGCTCAACTTATACAACAAAATGAGGAAGTTATTAGCCAACTTTTGCATTACTCCTCTATGATCGAACTCTAAAAGTAGTTTGCAATAAATGTGCACATCAGGGTGTTGTGGTGTCCAAGTCTAATTCACACCAAGGAATGCATTTTGTGCACATATTACTTGTTGTAGATAAAAACACATGTAAAATATAGCTTGCTTTCCCTTGGGAGGACTAAGGCTATTTACGACATGGATCCTCAGTTATTGAGCCAACAAATCTGACCAGTTGATTGGTATTCCTTCATTCATAGCCTAGTTCACTAAGAATGCCCACTCTAAAGGGAAGGTCTCAGTGCTCTTCTGACCATATATTATGCAACATATAACTATCAAGAGCTTATAGGTCCTCCTAAGAGATTTTGTCTTATAGGTGTTGGTGGAGGAAACTTTGTTGGCTCTTTCACACAACTTTTGACAATATCCTTTGTGCTCAAGTAGATGGCAGTAGCATAAAAGTAAGAATTCATGAGTGATTTTGGCTCCGGAAAATGGTACATGAGATGGTAATATGGCACCAAGAAAGAGGCAAGCCTTTGTGTGCTGACAATTTTTAGAGTCATAGTTTTTGGAACTATATGAGATAATGTCCAGTTGATCATTTTTGTACATGGGAAATCCATGTACCTGCATGAAACCTTATGTATCCCTGACCTTTGGACATTGATATACACCTATTGGTCTTCAAGTTTTGCTTTAAATATTCTTGCTAAGAATGCTTCATTCACTTTCTACCATGTGATGTTTGATTCTATCTCAATGAAAAATTTATTATATGAGTAAACTAGCAAGTAGATTGTTGTACTATAAACTACCTACCCGGTGTTGATTTCAGTGGTATCCTTTGAAGAAAATGTATTTGGTGCCATGATGAACAGAAGTGCTCAACTACTACAATACTTGTAGGAGGAAAAAGACTCATGACAAACATAATTTATCTTCATGAAAATGACTCACAAAGCAATATCACAACTCCAACCACATAACTGAAGGGAAGGATTGTGTAATTCTTGAGGTGAAGGGAGAGGGACTGGTTGCATGAACTATGAATTATGTAGTCTTGGAAACTAATGGGGAAACTTGAGGCTAGATACTCTATAATGTGTAGCCTCAGTCATGGTAGAATGAGGTGGAGACTACGAATTGTACAGTCTCAATGGCTAAGGGACAAGCTTGAGCCCTAGAACTGCAAAATGTGCAGTTGGGCTAGCCATGTACTGCACATTGCGTAGCCATAGAGGCTAAGCATCAAGCTTCAGCCTTTGACTTGCACAACGCCCAACTAGACAAGGAAACTACTTGCCAAGGGAAGGGCATATCTGCTTGCAAAGGGTAAGGGAAACTAGTAGATCTGAGTGATGGTGCAAGTTAGAGTGCAGATATGACTAAGAATAGATGGATCAATGTAAATCAAGTGAAAAATATTAACATTCAAAAGGAAAAAAACATGCATGGAGAGTCACTGAAATGATGACCACCAATGGCCGAAATAAGAAAACTAATGCGACACTTGTAAAAGGAAAACGACAAAATGAACCAAAACATGAAAAAGGTAATATAATTTACAAATTTAGCTACCATTAAAAGAAGCAAGAAAAAAAACACACACAGAAGCGAAACGACACAAAGTGACAGAAAAACGACAAAAGAACAAAAGTGAAATCCACCTCGAAAAGCACCACAAACTATACCAAAGGCTCCTTGATCTCCTCAAAAAGATTAGAGTTCCAATATCAAATGTACAAAGTAGTTCTAGGGGCATCCATTATATATATTTAGACTAATTAGGGTTTATGATGAGCATGCCTAAAATCAAGGAAAAAGCGACACTTGGCAGAATTCCCAAAATAGTAAGTTGTGTCATCCCTTGGGAAACTAATTATCCACTCCCTATTTTCTTGGGATGCTTTTTTATTTTATCTTTTTTTTTTTTTTTTTTTTTTTTTTTTTTTTTTTTTTTTTTTTTTTTTTCGGGAAAACTAACCATTCACACTTCCATGGAAGATTGCGCAGTTCCCAACAACTGGGCAACTTCTTGACTCAGTGCATTACGCAGTTTTTGAGCTGAAGAGATGTCATTGTGTAGTTTATGTGCTCAAGGTTGGGCTTCCATATAGGACTATGTAGTTTCTAAGCTCAAGGCAGACCTGTCATCCTAGATTGTGCAATACCAATCATTAGGTTGGCCTGCCTTCCATGATTTTGCAGTTTCTAGAGGGAAGCCCAAGAATGTTGCAAGGTCAAGTTAGAAGGTTACTTGTGATTACCAAAGTTCATGTCAGGATCAAAACATCACAAGAAAAACAAGAAAAGATAAGTCTTTATCATAGCATGAATACTTGATGAAATTGAAAGATAAGCTCCTGTGGACAAAAGGGAGGCTCCAAAAACAAAGAATTGGAAATTTTTTGGAGGGTGACTGTAGCATATACAACACTACCATATTCTCAAATACATTTCTAGTGAGGGTAGGTTAAGAATACTGTATGCCTAGCAATCTAGACTCCTCCACTAGCTAATTTTTCACGCTGACCTACCATTTCATGAGTCGTTAAGTATCCAATACTCCCTCCTCCAATCCCTTAAAGAGATGAGCACCAAGATCAAAGAGGGTAAGAAAAATTACCTATCCCGTCATGGTCTGATTAAATTATGAGCCACGAGTGCATTAGAAAATATAGAACATTTCATTTCTTGGATGTACTTTGTTTATATGGAGAAACAAAACTTCGCAGAGGCCCATGTACCATTTGAAAATCTTAGAAGAGTTCAACAAATTGTGTACACCAGAATGGAAATCATCAAGATAAGGTACAATGACAAGCCAAAGCCTCCTTCTTCTATCCCTTTCCCTATTAAGGAGAATCCTCGTCTAGAATAAGAAAGGCTACATGATGTAAAGGAGAAAACATCACATGAACCAAATGCACAACTGGAAGAAATTCAAGCGCCCCTTGAAGGAATAAAGTAATAATTAAAATCACAAGGGTAGGTTTCCCATCTAAAGGAATAGGATGTCTTGCTATAGGAGTAGTTTGAAAAATTACAAGAAACTAAAAGGGAAGCTAAGTAACGAGCCCCAAGGAGACCTTCCTCATTTTTCTCTTAGCTTGCTACAGGAACATTAGGAAGAGTCCTTCTTGAGCACCTATTACCACAATTTTTACTCAAGGTGGAGAAAGAAAAAGTATAGACTCACCGGTGGAAGAGGATCGCCAAATCCAAAGTTGTAACTAATATTTTTAGAATGGAGGATGAGATGAATAAAATGAAAGAAGAAATGGCCTTCTTAAGTTTAGATGGAGAAAATAGGAGGGGACAAATTGAGAAAGAGAACAAGAAGATGAAAATCCAGTTACATCTTACACAAGGATTGTTGCAAGCAAGAGACACTTAGGAGGCAACCTTGTAAACAACTTTAGGCACCATGGCACAACTCTCTTTAGAATCAATCAATTACAAATAACCTTCAAAGGATTTCTCATTATTCCTAAAAGAGAATTGGTGTTGATTTAAGATAAACATGATTTCATAAAAATGGGTCATCCCTCTGTAGGAAACTAAGGAATTCATTGAATTTTGCATACAGTGCAATATGGAGGAAAAATCCAAGGTTGTTGAATTATACCTTCAGAACCTTGTGCTTACATATTTGACCATATGGGATCCAAACCCATATTTGAAAGATGCACAATTATTGACCCTAGCATTTTGGCTAAGGCATGAGGAGATGATAGATAAAAAAGTAAAGAAAACCATGTATGGTTAGTTGAAAGAATCACTATAGACTAGATATAAACACCCAAACCCATCCATCTCACCTCCACTCATACAATTCTAACACATTATCCTAAAATAATAGAAATTTACAAGTGAAACAATCGAAAGCCATTTTCAATTTAAAACTTTTATATATATATTATATATACACGATAATATATATAAAAACTAATATAAATATGTTTTAATTTTATCCTGTCTTTCCCATAATAAAATATACCTAATCTACACTCAGTGAATCGTGTCTTTCCGTTTATTGATTCAAATGAATTTATATATATATATATTCAAAGGCGTCTTTTCATTTGCATCTTCAATTCAAATCAAAAGAATTATGGTTTATGCAAAATCGTTATATTACAGATATGATATATATACATTTATATTATTTAAGAAAAATTAAAATAAATAATTTAAATTTTCTATATTTTTTTATATATTATTTTGATTAGAATTATTTAAAATATAGTTAAAATTTTAGAAAAATCATAAAATTGTACATTTTAATTATCAAGTATATATAATGTAAATGATTAAAAACTTTTCAAAATATCGAAATGATTTATAGATTTCAAATTCAATTTAAACCCTGCAAAATTATCATTTTACCCACCACTACATAAACTAATTTTAATAATAATTATTAGAAAAGCTAAATAAATAAAAATTATTTAAACTTATCCGATAACAAAATAATATGTTAGAGATGATATATGAACACAATATAATCACTCCTTTGGATAAATGCATGTCACAAGTTTATCTATGAAACGACAATACAAGGTTGTGCTACTAAACATGCATTGAGGCAAAATCTAATCGTCACTTAATGCATTGCTATTGCTAATCTAGTGAATCCGCTGACAAGTTTGTCAGAATTATAAGTATAGGAAATGATCATTTACCTACGGACGATATCGTCATTATCATGGTTCAAATAAGAAAATATTAATGTGGTTGATCACAACAACATTAAGAAAATATCACAATTAAAATTATAGGTTATTGTATATGTTGAATATATATCTTAATTACAGATATGTGGAACACTTGGAATTTTAAAAAAAATAGAGACATAAAAGTGTGTATATATTAATTTTTGCTATTTTTTTTTAAATTTATTTTTTTTATTAGAAAAGTTAATATATTTTTTTTTAGGATTTATTAAACAATAATTTGAAAAAATTTAACCTATCAACATCAATTCAACGATTGAAATGCTATCACTATTATTTTTTTGTTTGGCTAGCTCACAAATTGGCCTAGCCATTGCAAAGGAGTTTCTAATTAATACATTACTTTATTAATCTATTTTTATAATATTTATATTCATGGCTTTACATTAAACTTTTCATATATTATCTAATTAAAGTTTTATTTAATTTTATATTAAGTGAATGAAAAGACAATCAAAATGGGAATTTTTGAATAATTTATTATGTTAGTACGTTAACTCTCAACTATAAAATGCATTTTGGTTAGTTTAATATTGAAATAATTTTTGATATTATAAATTTTATTAGGCTTTATAATATTAGAGTTTATATTGTGCATGTGGTTGATATATGCCTATCGGTGTATATCAAACACATTAGTAAATGTGGTTGATGCCTTTGGGGTATATCAAGCACATTTATTGATGTGGTTGTGATAGTAAATATAGGCAATGATCAATCACCTATGCAATACATGGTCACTATCATGATTCAAATATTATACTCGCAATAAACAATCTAGGTATGATGGGGTCATGTGAGATATAGTGGGTTGCTCATTCAAAGAGAACTAATAGGATATTGGAGTTGCATCACAAGTAGGGAGGTGATAAACATAATTTAGAAATGTCTTCACAATGGGTAGGGACATATATATTAAATGGCAGACATTTGTAATTTTTAAATATTTATTATGGAATTAATAAGTAACATCTAGAAAGATGATATATATTATATATATATATATATATATATATATATATATATATATATAGATAAGTTGATATTTTGAGAGATTCAAGAGATTAATATTGTAACAACTCTTTTTTTCAAAAATAAAAAATAATACCAT
Source organism: Pinus tabuliformis (assembly GCA_031772625.1). Lineage (NCBI taxonomy): Eukaryota > Viridiplantae > Streptophyta > Pinopsida > Pinales > Pinaceae > Pinus > Pinus tabuliformis. Next base: position 672,723,478 of record CM062815.1, read on the forward strand.
TGTTATTCAAATGTTGTAACAACTTGCTTACAGGATGGTGGAAACTAGCGCTAGGGTTATACTAGAGATTCTCTACGGTGATTTGGCCCTCGCTGCAAGGATTGGTCAGAGTAATTTGGGTCTCATGCATGAACTTGTTCATCTTTTTGGGTTAGTGTTTGATCGTGCAGAAAAATTTTTTCTCCTAGAAGGGATCTTTCAAGTTGGTCTGATTTCTACATGCCTACAAGATCCACTACCCTTAGCCACCATTTTTTTAGTATGGTTCTTGTTAGAGGTGAGGACGGTGACCGATCCTTTCTTCGTAGGAGGCCCATTACAAGATTTGATCATATATAGGTGATTTTTGGGGTTATGGAACAACATGTCTTTCCTTTTTTTGTTTCAGGCCTTTGGTTTGGTTTTTGAGGGCCCAACTCTCTCTCTTTGGATTTTCAAACTCATACGTATAAAACCATGATTTTTTTTCTTACAGAGCCACACCTCCTCAATATATGTAGGTCCACTCAGAAAGAAGTAGATTTACAAAAGATCCCTCCAAATCTCCCTTCCATGGGGATGATGGAAAAGATAGAGTCCCAAAATGTATGCAAGGGTTTAAATTTTTTTGTTAGAACCCTTAGTGGAAAATCTATACCAATCTTGGTTCATGTGGAAGTGAAGGTGAAGGATTTAAAATAGATCTTCGAACATCATCTTGGAATTCCTGTAATCTTTCAATGTCTTATTTCTGAGGGAAAACAATTGTTGGACTCTTGTCAGGTGAGTGCATACAGAATCTCTAGGAATTTGTTATTTTTATAGTATTGAGATTATGCGGGGGAGAAATGGGTTCGAAATGGCTTTCTACTTTAGCCTCCTACAAGGACGTTGCACATGGTAAAGAGACCATATCAATGATCCAACCTCAAGCTCTTCTAAGATTGTACATTATAGAGAAGATGGAGGAAATGATTTCCTTAGAAATAAACAATGCAGAGGTAAAGCATTTATTTACATTCCTATAATATAGGGTTTCCATTTGCGGATTCAATAGATTATGGCCAAAGTCAAAACCATTGCATTAATGGATCTTTACAACCTCCAAAAACGATTGTGATATTTATTTATGTTCCAAAGGATTTTCATTATACAATTTGATTCCTAGGAAGATTATGACAAATGTATGGCAGACAAGCCCTAGTTTTGGGGAAAAGAGGGGTTCTTCCTCAGTCCATGTTTTCAAAATTTTGATCCCTCTAACATGGATGTCACCAAAATTCCTGTTTGGTTTATGTTGCCACATATCCCTATTCCTTTCTAGCATCAAAAGGTCATTGAGGAAATTGGAAATACTATCAAAAAGTTCATTAATATGGATATTAAATGATTACAACATTTGCTTGTTTGTGTGGAAATAGATTTTAGTGAAGGTCTATAGGATCATATTTTGTTTAATCATAAGTCTTTCTGGTGGATCCAAACTCTATATGATGAAAATATGGCCATCATATGTCATTCATGTTTTCAAATAGGCCATCTGTAGGATTTGTGCCCATAGGCCAGAAAGCACTTCCAAAAAGAAAAAGGGGTAGGTTTGCAAATGCCAAAGTTGACAACCATATGAACCATTTTCTTGAAAGATGAGGAAGAGGAGGTCAAGGAAGACCTCCTCTATAAATACTATATAAACACCCAAAATCTAGTTTAAAATTCACAACATATGATGAAATCACAAGATATATAGACAAGTCATGCTCCTAGTGCAGGAGGAACATTTATATTTAAATATGATGGAATAGTGGGAACAAAAAAAGCACGTGTTAGAAAGTTCTAATATTGATAAAGAACAAACCCTGTTGCAAATGAGACACTAATACCTATAGAGATACCAGTGTTGACATTGTATCAGGGGTTTGGAAAAAAATGCAAAGAAAGAAGGGAAAGAAGTGAAATTAAGTGATTTTTATAATATTTAAATTTTTAGTTGTTGTATTTTATTGTTTTTAGTAAAAAGATTATTTTTTTAGTAAGCTCTTCTCATATACTTGTATTTGCAAAATGTAATTTTGTTGTTTGAAATAAAATGACTTTTCTTTTTCCTTTTTTAAATAATATATATATATATATATATATATATATATATATATATTTTTAAAATTAATATTAAATATAAATTTATATATATATATATATAAGAAATTACTTTTAGATTTAATGTAAAAGTTCTTTTAAATAAAAAAACTTTTAGACTTAATGCAAAAGTTCTTTTAAATAAAAAGATATTGTTACATCTCATCAAGATATAATTTATCTTCGCTACACATACCTGTAATGACAAACATATAAAAAGGGACTCATGGAATGGGGAATGAATATTGTAGGGAGATAATATTGTTCCAGAATGGTTTAAATTTGTTTCAAATTGATTGGGTGACATTAAGGGGGAATGGATATGGTACGGAGATTATATATTTCTAATGACAAACATATAAAAAAAGAAAGGCTCATGGAATGGGGAATGAATATTGTACGGAGATAATATTGTTTAAGAATAGTTTAAATTTGTTTCAAATTGATTGGGTGAGATCAAGGCGGAGTGGATCTTGTATAAAATCATAGTGTTTAAGAATGGTTTAAATTTGTTTTAAATTGATTGGGTGAGATAAAGGTGTCTTTGGTAAGATGAAATTATAAATTTTTATTTGAGTGTAGATTTAAATTATTAGATGAGAGTTAACTATAAAATTATTGATTGATTAATTATATGTATTTTGAAAATTAAGTTAAAGTTAAAGTTAAATTTTGATAAAATAAAATTATTGATTAATTAATTATATTGATTTTCAAAATTAAATTGAAATTGAAGTTGAATTTAGTAATTAGTATATTTTTTCTTAATGTAAAATTATTAGAATTATAAATTTGAATGAATAAAAAATCTGCAAAATCTAAATATTTTAAAATTAAAAAAAAAAAAAAAAAAACACAAACAAAAAAACTCAATATATTTACACATTAAAAAAGTCAAAATAACAGAGCAATAAAGTTTAAACCAAAAAAGCAAAACCTTATTAGAATCATAAATTTGAGTGAAGAAATCTGCAAATTTTAAAAAAAAAAAAATCAACATACTAATACACTCGAAAACACATTAAAAAAATCAAAATAACACAGAGATGGAATTTGAACCCAAAAGGGCAAAACGTGAATGGTTAGACAAAGCCGGTGGCAGCCACGGCCCACGGTGGTATGTTCAGAGTGTAATATCTAATAAAGACCAAAAGTGCCTACAAGACCGTTGGTCTAGCACCGACACGACAACGCTTATTGGTTGATGATGCAATGATTGGAAGGGTGAATTGACGTGCATAATTACAGAAATCCTTAATACTGAATATCTGAATATCTGGTTTTTTAGGCGAGAGCCACCGTACAACGTAATGTGATATTTTTAACGCGCATGAATGGGGACAGAACAATGTCGCGGAACAGCTGTTACATATACCAACATGAACTGTGATACCTAAATTCGTCAGTTTCCTCCATTAGTTGGTTATATTATGGAAAGGATTTACAATAAAATTGTTAGACAAAGTTGGCCCGGCCTCTTTGAGCGTAGCCGGAAAAAGAAATTGTAGAGCCCGTGTTTGACGATTAATCCGTTGTTAGTCGGTGGATACCTCCCTTCCACGGTTTCCCGGCAGCGATAAAAATAGTGTTGTGACGTTGGTGGTCGCTATTTTACCACGAAGGTTCCAACTTCCAAGTACTGTAGCGCATTGATTAATTCCGCGCCTAAAAGATCTGGCAAGATCTGCGGTAACATGGTTCCTGTGAAAACGAAGAGAATCAAATAGTTGGTCAAAATGGAGTTTGGTGTGACCACGACGCTGTTTTCTCCAACGTGTACAATTCCCATTTGAAGAATGTATTGAACATTACGTCCTCCTTCATTAAATTAAATCCAAGCGAGGGCATCCATATCTGAACCAGGTATGTCTTGTTATAACACATGTGAGAAGCTCGCCCTCCCACCGCCATTTCAATTTCCTTACCGTGCTTATCTGGACCCTTCGCAACTTTGACAAAATGGTGATAGGCCATGTGAGTACCCTGTACGACCCTCTCGTCCTTTCTCAAAAATGAATTATACGCGGTGCGAAATACATGGGCAACATCACACAAGACCGAGTGGAAAACGCAAACTGTGCGACAAAACGAGGGACGGGTTCTATATATTGGCCCTCTCGCCTTTAACTTCTCAACGAAGAGAATCCTCGGTTTTCACTTCATTTTGTTTCTCCTTCGATCTCACTAGGGTATTCCAATATACCCTGAGTCCTTTGGTGCTCTATTGTAACTACTGCGATATCAACTAGTTTTTAGTAAACGAGGAAACTAGTCATGTGGATTAATCATGAGCTTGTTTCTTTGCAGGTTAATGGCTCAGATCCACAGAATTGCCTTCATCTCATTGCTAGGATTCCTATGGATGTCTGCTCGAGCTTATGGATACGGTGGCTGGCAATCCGCCCACGCCACGTTCTATGGTGGCGCTGACGCTTCCGGAACTATGGGTAAGTTTGCGTTTTGATTGAAACTCATACTAAAATAGACTGGTTGTCATGTAATTCAGCGGTAGAGGAGCCTATCGACCATGGTAAGTCCTGGGATATGTTGAATAAGTGTTTATGAAAAATTGCCCTACCGGCCTTTAAATCCGAAGCACCAGACGGGTTTTCTACGACTCTGATGATCATTTTTTATCATTTTAACATAGAATGTTGATGAGATTTGGACGGTATTTGATGGGAAATTGAGTTTTGAGGGGCAATTGACCATCAAATTCCATCACTGTACCCAGGTAAATCACCGATTAATGTTAATGCAGCTTGGCACTAGAGCATTGTACTTGCTGAGCAGGATCTTAAGCGCCTTGCTCTTTTCATTTTAATATGCCTCATTTCGTTTTAATACGCCATTCAAAATTCCATAGCTGTGAATGTGATGTAGTGCAAATATTAATCACTATGAATTAGTTATTAGTTCATTTACTACTTTTTTATATCAGGTAAAAATGAGAATAAAATGATATTCCATTAAAAAAAATGAAAAAATATTAAACTAATCTGCTTAATATTTTTTATAAAATATAAGATGCATAAAAACAATTTAAGATATCAATTCACACTACCAATATAATATGCTTAAAAATTTAAGATATCAATTCACACAACCAACAAAGGCTGAATTCATGAATTATAATTTCATTCTAACTTCGGATATATGTTTTGATTACAAATCGTTTGTTTTGTGATTGCTAATGTGTTTTTTCCAGGAGGGGCGTGTGGATACGGTAATCTTTTTAGCCAAGGTTACGGAACAGACACTGCTGCTTGAGCAATGCGCTTTTCAACAGCGGACTCAGCTGCGGAGCGTGCTACGAAATGAAATGTGTCGACGATCCCCAATGGTGTTTGCCAGGAACTGTCACGGTCACTGCCACAAACTTCTGCCCGCCAAACTCCGCTC